>OX465288.1:120046883-122917391 GCA_949987695.1 Merzomyia westermanni | reverse complement strand
AGAACAAGAATTCATTCAAGCCTCCATTCAGAAAAGAAATAAAATATTTTGTCGAGGAAGTTAGAACGAAATGTTGCAACAAGGCATTTGAACAAATATCATAAAATTCAATGTTTGTCCATTTTATAGAATCCAGAAAGTTCTAATGAAATGTTGCAACAAGGATTTGAACAAATATCATAAAATTCAATTTTTGTCGATTTTATAAATCCATAGTTGAACATGAAGAAGCATAGTTTGCTCTCCACACTTCCATGCTACCAAGCATTCATAAAAATATGCACATGCCTGTTCAGAAATATTCAAATAAATTAATGATCCTAATAGAAACACTTATATGTAAATATTTCCTTTGTACCACGCATGGTGCAATGCATATATATTGTTGCAGAAATATGCTTCTTGTTTCCACCCGTCTTCGTCTTACCAGAGAACGTGTACATATTGAGAAGGCGGAATTGATATGTTCCAACTTTTTCCCACGCAACCGTCTCAGTTGATTCACCACCCGTCCATATGTTTCAACTAATTTCAGATTTTTCCAACTTAATTGACTCACCACCATTCTCAGCGCTGTTAAATGTATGTTTTCTGCTATATGTTTGCTTGCAAATAAATTCTCTGCTGTTATCACTTATGTTAGCGTACTTGAACAATTGTTGGCAAAATAAACAATTTTATTATGTAATTTAATTTATTTGTTTTATTTATAATTAGTATTAATAAGGTAATTTATAAATATTTAATTATAAATAATGAAATAAACAATAAAAAGTAAACATTTTGTCAATTTCATCATGAAATTTAGGGACAAAGATCTGAGTTTTTGGTTGTACTGCTGGTTTATTGTTAAGTACCAAATTAGACGGCATTTCGTGTATAATATCTTTGGTATAGAGTGTAGAGCCATGGTCATGGTTTACTTTTTGTGGTGTTGCGAGTTCGAATACCGCTGTCGGCTGTCTAGATTTTTTGCAGGTTTGATTTTTTGTGTCTTCTTCTTTTTGTTATATTTGTGGGTAAGACGAAGACGGGTGGAAACAAGAAGCATATTTCTGCAACAATATATATGCATTGCACCATGCGTGGTACAAAGGAAATATTTACATATAAGTGTTTCTATTAGGATCATTAATTTATTTGAATATTTCTGAACAGGCATGTGCATATTTTTATGAATGCTTGGTAGCATGGAAGTGTGGAGAGCAAACTATGCTTCTTCATGTTCAACTATGGATTTATAAAATCGACAAAAATTGAATTTTATGATATTTGTTCAAATCCTTGTTGCAACATTTCATTAGAACTTTCTGGATTCTATAAAATGGACAAACATTGAATTTTATGATATTTGTTCAAATGCCTTGTTGCAACATTTCGTTCTAACTTCCTCGACAAAATATTTTATTTCTTTTCTGAATGGAGGCTTGAATGAATTCTTGTTCTTACATTTTAAGGTTTGCGCGTAGAAATGGATTTTTGTTGTTGGATTTTGTGCGTAAGAATAGATTTTGTTGTTGCATATACATAGGAAGATTTGCTAAGACGAAGACGGGTGGAAACGAGAAGAATAATTTCTGAACAGGCATGTGCATATTTTTATGATTGCCTGGTAGCATGGAAGTGTTGAGAGCAAATTTATGTTCAGTGTGCTTCTTCAATTTCAACTTTCTTGATAAAATATTTTATTAAAGTTTTGTAAGATTTTGGCAATTATGGACATTGAAATTTGTCTTCTTTGATGTCTGGATGAGACGAATGCGGGCATGGAATTTTTTCAACTCAATATATTCAATGGGTTGGTATTCTCATATGTGAACAAGACTTGTATATGTATGTGTAATGGACATCAAAAATCTTTTCATATTTTCGACTGACACCTACATATTTTTATGGTCACTTGGTGTAACAAAAGTTTTCGATGGTTCTAGTCTTCTTCTCTCGACATTCATTCATTCATTTCTAAAATTGAAAACTTTGTCCAAATCAGTCAAATGTCGCAAAAGAAGAAGTTTTTGCAGAAGTACAACACTACGCACATATATATGAAGTAGAAGTGTACATCGTTACCCACATAAATATCCACGCATTTGTTGTTGTATATTTTGAAACACTACGCACATATATATGAAGTAGAAGTGTACATCATTACGCACATAAATATCCACGCATCTGGTGTTGTATATTTTGATGCACGAAGAAGAAGACAAATTTCAATAGCGACAAGTGTACATTATGACACACATTTATATGCCTGCAATTTTTTCTGTATGTGAATCGATGTGTGTTTGATCGTACTTAGATCGTGACGGGGAAGAGGGGAGTATGAAACGCATATGTTCTTTGCACATTAGGACGCGCATAATATGCTGGCATTTATATGACAATGTGTGTGCTAGGAATATTTCCAGCGCGAAGAAGACAAATTAAATTATGCTTGCAGCATAAGGGCATGACATATTTTTATGAGCGCCTAGTGAATACGGCTGTTTTAGCTATTTGGCGCTGATTTTTTTTGTTGATTTTTGCCGAATCATCTCGAACAAAAGGAAAAATGAAGAATGTCAAAATAAAATTGGCTATTTATTTATTATTGATTGATTTATCAAACAAAAATAAAAGCTGACAGGTGCATTCGAACTCGCAAACTTAGAAAAAATAAATTCCGAGGTCTTAACCAAAACGCCAAAAATTTGATTGTTAATCGTCCTCTAATACTACAGTTCAAGTCCAGAACTTATGCACTATCTACTAATGAAAACATGTTTATTATTAGTTTTTGAATTTTTAAATCACATTTATTAATATATTTTTTATATAAAATAATAATATAAAATCATTTGAAAAATATACGATAATTGTACTTATCCATGCCAGATCCATGCATCAAAGTAAATAATTGTTAAATTCTGCAAATGGAAATTCTCTTGTTTCTTTGCTAACAGAAAATGTTATTTAAAAGATACAGAAATTCTCAATTATTTGGTGAATCAACTGACACAGTGGTGATAACTGACACAGTGGTGAATCAACTGAGACGGTTGCACGAGAATGGAAGCCATCCATGGAACACAAAAATTACGCCTTCTCATTATATAAACGTTCTCTGCTCTTACAGTGTGGGGAAAAGCACAGTTTGTTAAGTTTCAGTTAGCACTATTTGAAATAATAGCCGTGTTTGCGCTTAATATTTGTATGGACTGCTAAGGGCACAACTTTATCTGCAACTATGAAATAGTACAAATATTAAGCGCAAACGAATATGCGGATAAAAAAAACACGGCTAATAATAACTATTTGATACAAATCTTGTCGGTGTCGGCTTGTGAAACGAAAAACTCTAGATCTGGTACGGTCTACTTAATATGCACACAAGCGCATTCTTTGTGTTCATATATGAACAGCATCCTTTAAGTGTATTTGTAAATTTGTTCAGGACCCTGCAAAAAACGGAAATACTCCGTTTCATACTCCATAGAATACTCCTAAAGGAGTATCAGAGTACTCCAACACATATCCTCATTCATATAAAAAAGGTGGTCCAATTTACATGGCAATGTCCGGTGATTGGATCACCTAATCCATCTCGGAGTACTCCGTTTCTTTGCTTTTGAATACTCTATAGACCACCTACGTGAGAGTACTCTCAAAATACTCCCATGGGATTACTCTATAGAGTATTCAACAGCAAAGCGAGAGCGGGAGTAGGTGGTCCTCAAAAGAACACATACTCCCTTCTCGCTTTCGTCTAGAGTACTCTATAGAGTAATCTTTTGGCAGCATTTTCAAAGTACTCCAACGTAGGTGCTCTATAGACTATTCAGAAGCAAAGTAAATGGTACTCCGAATAGGATTAGGTGATCCAATCACCGGACATCGCTATGTAAATTGGACCACCTTTTTTATATGAATGAGGATAAGTGTTGGAGTACTCTGATGCTCCAACGTTTTTTACAGGGGGAGTAATATGAGGGGCATTCCAACACCGCGGCAAGTGACGCAAACAACTTCTTTTAGGAAGTTTCAGATTATTCTTTTTATCATTACATACTAGAATCCGTTAACCATCGAATGCACAAGAAATGTAGAAAAATATTGATATAGGATTTAGATTTTCAAGGGTGAATTGAACCGAAGTTCGGCTTGCTTGGGGCGATACCGAGCCGAATCTAAATTGAATTAAATGTTGGATAGTTCTTCAACCGATTGGCTTAGAATGGTATAATACGATTGATTAATCGAATACCTTTATTGAGGATTAAATTCTATTATAAGTACCAAATAAGCCCCACTTCATTCAAGAAAACAAATCACTTTCTTTTATAAAATATGATCTTCTCCATAATGGTAAAAAAAAATACTGATTTTGGAAATGCCCCGTTTGGCTTAGGAAAATGTTTTCATTTTCGACAAATTTGTAGCCATTTCGGCGTGCAAAAATCAAGAAGAAGAATAATGGAAGAAATCATACATACATATATAATTGAATGCTTGCGGGGATGAAGGTGCTATGTCGTATTTGTTAATTTTCGCAGTTTTATTCATGGAATATATGTAGATAAATGAAGTATATATTCGATAAAGGTTCAAATGGCCATACATTTGTATGAAAATGTAAAGCTTTAGACACAATCGTCTCGAAAACTAAATTTTGCGTCATAGCACCTTTAACCGCTGAAGCAAATTATATCAACGACCGATGACGCATATGTTCCTACAAATAAATCCTGCGCACCAGGCGACCATAAAATATGCGTACACAGCTTCTTATCTTCAGCTGAACTTTTTGGCAGGCGACATATGTTTGTATGCATATTTTTTTATAAATGTGTACATATGCATGTAAAGGGCATGGATGAAATAGATAAGGTTTAGCCGTCACATGTGTGAGAAAAAAGTAATTTTTTTGCATGACGTATGCGGTGTGTTGTCGCCGTCAAATACCATACATTTCAAGAAAGAAAGTGTAAACATTGGTACAAAATACTTACTATATCAAATGTGAATGTATTTCTTTCAAAAAAATTCACGATGATAATTGTATTAAATAAGTTCCGGCAGTGTATTTTTGGAAATATTTACTCATTTTAATTGAGGTCCTCATAGCCGTGTACCAGTGCAAATTTGTATGTAAACATTGGTACAAAATACTTACTATATCAAATGTGAATGTATTTCTTTCAAAAAATTGTTAAATATCTATGATTTAATGTCGTATCACGATAATAATTGTATTAAATATGTTCCGGCAGTGTATTTTTGGAAATATTTACTCATTTTAATTGAGGTCCTCATAGCCGTGTACCAGTGCAAATTTGTATGTAAACATTGGTACAAAATACTTACTACGAGTATGTCAAATGTGAATGTATTTCTTTCAAAAAAATTGTTAAATATCTATGATTTAATGTCGTATCACGATAATAATTGTAGTTAATAAGTTCCGGCAATGTAGTTTTGGAAATATTTACAAAATAAACAAAAATTGATTGGGCCGTACCAGAGAACGTACATGAACCCTGCATACGTCACAAAAAGTCAGCTGTTTTATTCACAATATGGCGGCAAAATTGATGGCTTAATCTTGTATATTTCGTTCATGTGTAAAGGGTTTGTGCGATTGATATCTCAGAAGCAAGAGGCATGCGTGAGGAATGCATTTCAATTTTTTATAGAAATTGCAAGTGCGAACAAATGAGATGTCAAACCAGAGAATGTTTATAAAGGGTGTTTTTTTTACAGGTTTGTTTTTCGAATAGAGATAAAACTGGCATTTTGTGGTCAAATCTGGCAACTCTAATGTCATTTATGTTCAGTTTGGTTTGCCATTTCATCATGAACAGGTTGACAAAAGAACAACGCTTGCAAATCGTGCAAATTTATTTCGAAAATAATGGTTCAGTTCGCGAAGTTTACCGTGAGCTCCGTCCATTTTATGGTCGACATAATCGTCCATCAGAGCAATTAATTCGGTTAACCATGGATCGTTTTCGCACTACGTTTACTCTATGTGATAATACGCATCCGCAGAGACGTCGAACAGTGCGCACCGAAGAAACAATTGCCGCTGTAGAGCAAAGTGTTGAAGAGGACCCGAATGAATCGATTCGCCACCGTGCACAGCAATTGGAGCTTTGTCCATCAACTTTATGGAAGATTTTGCGCAAAGATCTTGGCTTGCGACCTTACAAGATCCAGCTTGTGCAAGAGTTAAAGCCGCGAGACCATGCAATGCGTCGTGATTTTGGTGTATGGGCCGAAAATGAGATTGATTTCGATGCTGATTTTCATCGCAAAATTTTGTTCAGTGATGAGGCTCATTTTTGGTTGAATGGCTACGTCAACAAGCAAAATTGCCGCATTTGGAGTGAAGAGAATCCACATGAGACCCTTGAAACGCCATTACATCCACAAAAACTGACTGTTTGGTGTGCTCTATGGGCTGGTGGAGTCATTGGGCCATACTTCTTCCGCAATAATGCTGGAGAGGCAGCTACCGTTAATGGAGACCGGTATAGAGCCATGATAACCGACTATTTTGTTCCCGAATTGGATGGCATGAATGTGGATGAGTTGTGGTTCCAACAAGACGGCGCTACATGCCACACAGCGCACGTCACAATCGATTTATTGAAGGAAACATTCGATGAGCGCATAATTTCGCGGAATGGACCTGTCAATTGGCCACCAAGGTCGTGTGATTTGACACCATTGGATTATTTTCTTTGGGGATATGTGAAGTCGCTCGTCTACACCAACAAACCAGAAACGTTAGGGGAATTGGAAGCCAACATTCGTGGCGTTATTGCCGACATACGGCCCCATATGCTCGAAAAAGTGGTTGAAAATTGGACCTGTAGAATTGGCTTTATACGAGCCAGCCGCGGCGGCCACATGCCCGAAATCATATTTAAACATTAATGGCATAAAATTATCCTTCCAATAAAGCCAAATTGATGGACCTTAAAACGATTTTCTTGTGTTTTATTTCAATTCGAAGTTCTATACCCCTAAAAAAAACGCCCTTTATAATATATGTGGCGTTATTGCCGACATACGGCCCCATATGCTCGAAAAAGTGGTTGAAAATTGGACCTGTAGAATTGGCTTTATACGAGCCAGCCGCGGCGGCCACATGCCCGAAATCATATTTAAACATTAATGGCATAAAATTATCCTTCCAATAAAGCCAAATTGATGGACCTTAAAACGATTTTCTTGTGTTTTATTTCAATTCGAAGTTCTATACCCCTAAAAAAAACGCCCTTTATAATATATGTGGCGTTATTGCCGACATACGGCCCCATATGCTCGAAAAAGTGGTTGAAAATTGGACCTGTAGAATTGGCTTTATACGAGCCAGCCGCGGCGGCCACATGCCCGAAATCATATTTAAACATTAATGGCATAAAATTATCCTTCCAATAAAGCCAAATTGATGGACCTTAAAACGATTTTCTTGTGTTTTATTTCAATTCGAAGTTCTATACCCCTAAAAAAAACGCCCTTTATAATATATGTGGCGTTATTGCCGACATACGGCCCCATATGCTCGAAAAAGTGGTTGAAAATTGGACCTGTAGAATTGGCTTTATACGAGCCAGCCGCGGCGGCCACATGCCCGAAATCATATTTAAACATTAATGGCATAAAATTATCCTTCCAATAAAGCCAAATTGATGGACCTTAAAACGATTTTCTTGTGTTTTATTTCAATTCGAAGTTCTATACCCCTAAAAAAAACGCCCTTTATAATATATGTGGCGTTATTGCCGTTATTGTATATTTTGAAACACTACGCACATATATATGAAGTAAATACAAGTGTACATCATTACGAACATAAATATCCACGAATTTGTTGTTGTATATTTTTATGCACGAAGTAGAAGACAAATTTCAATAGCGACAAGTGTACATTATGACACACATTTATATGCCTGCAATTTTTTCTGTATGTGAATCGATGTTTGTTTGATCGTACTTAGATCGTGACGGGGAAGAGGGGAGTATGAAACGCATATGTTCTTTGCACATTATGACGCGCATAATATGCTGGCATTTATATGACAATGTGTGTGCTAGGAATATTTGCAGCGCGAAGAAGACAAATTAAATTATACTTGCAGCATAAGGGCATGACATATTTTTATGAGCGCCTAGTGAATACGGCTGTTTTAGCTATTTGGCGCTGATTTTTTTTGTTGATTTTTGCCGAATCATCTCGAACAAAAGGAAAAATGAAGAATTTCAAAATAAAATTGGCTATTTTGGCGCAATTATATTGATTGATTATCAAACAAAAATAAAAGAAATATAAGCTGACAGGTGCATTCGAACTCGCAAACTTAGAAAAAATAAATTCCGAGGTCTTAACCAAAACGCCAAAAATTTCATTGTTAATCGTCCTCTAATACTACACTTCAAGTCCATGAACTTATGCATTATCTACTAATGAAAACATGTTTATTATTAGTTTTTGAATTTTTAAATCACATTTATTAATATATTTTTTATATAAAATAATATTATAAAATCATTTGAAAAATATACGATAATTGTACTTATCCATGCCAGATCCATGCATCAAAGTAAATAATTGTTAAATTCTGCAAATGGAAATTCTCTTGTTTCTTTGCTAACAGAAAATGTTATTTAAAAGATACAGAAATTCTCAATTATTTGGTGAATCAACTGACACAGTGGTGATAACTGACACAGTGGTGAATCAACTGAGACGGTTGCACGAGAATGGAAGCCATCCATGGAACACAAAAATTACGCCTTCTCATTATGTATACGTTCTCTGACATAACTCTGTATACTGTGTCTGTGGCAATATGGAAATTTTATGGAATTTTTCAGGAGAGCGATTTGAAATTGTAAGTTTTGACAAAGAGAGTATATTAATATATATATATATCTACTCTCTTTGGTATGACTTTATGAGGACGGTGTTACGGAGGACGTTTGATACGGAGAACGTTGGTTGGAATCCTGACAACTGCAATTATCTCTTCACTGCAATTATCCCTTCACTGAAACAAAAACTCGAAAATCCGCTTCCGGATTATTGTTACCGCGGTCAAACGCGTCTATTGATACCTTTTCCGATAATTTCGGACGTGTTTTAGCAGTTGTCTCCTAAAGGAAACAATTACCCGAGATAGATATTGACTTACATATATCTAAATGTTCAGGACGAAAAGAGAAATTGATTAGGCCATGTCCGTCCGTCCGTCTGTGAACACGATAACTTGAGTAAATTTTGAGATATCTTAATGAAATTTGGTATGCGGGTTACTTGGCACTCATCTCCGAGCGCTATTTAAAATGGGCGAAATCGGATGATAGCCACGCCCACTTTTTATATATATAATATTTTCGAAAACACAAAAAAAGTGATTACTCAGTACATAATACACCTATAAGGATAAAATTTGGTGAATACATTGAGATTGAGGCATAAAATAAAATTTTCTACGCCCACTTTTATATGAAAGATTTTGAAAAGGATCGTAGATATATTAAATAGGCAATAACATTGCGTAAAATAGCTTTACATCATTTAAATTATAGTTTTAAAGTTTTCGTAAACAAGGAAATCCAAAAACTTAAAATTTTCGAAAGTGGCCTTTTTATAGTGGCCTATTCCACAAAACTTTTTATGCCATAACTCCGCCAAAAATTGATTTGTGGTAACGAAATTTGGTGATAATGTTCTATATATAAAGGTAACTATTTGCTGTAAAATTGGGCGAAATCGGTTAATGTCCACGCCCAGTTTTTTAATATAGTTCTGAAAATTTTTTTTGGAAAATTTAAAGAGCGATATTTCTACAACTAAGCAAGTTATATCAATAAGATTTTGCACACATAATAAGCTTTTTAAGAAAATTTCGAAGAAGTAGGCGTGGCGTCGCCCACTTTTCAGCATAAAATTTCTGCTATTTTCAAATAATTCAATACTGATATTTCAATCAAAATTGGTCAGCTGCTTCTCAGTAGTATGTATTATACTCCTGCCAAAAATTAGCCAAATCGGGAAACACACAAGCGAAATATTCGGGCACGTAGTTAATAGCCCACTGCAATAGCGAAGTTATATATCTTTTTTGATTTTCATACCTTTCATAAACATTAAATGTATGTAAGTATGAGAACAAGAAGAGAAAAGTTCACTAAAATGATTAGCACGATGAGCGGAGTCGATTTAGCCATGCCCGTCTCTCCGTCCGTCTGTCTGTCTCTCCGTCTGTCTATTTGAACGCAAACTAGTCTCTCAGTTTTACAAAAGAATGCTGAAATTCGTGGTTTGCTTTGGCCGTTTTATAATATACTAGCAAACCCGATAGACGTTGTTTTGACGTTTTGATATATACTAGAACACATCTATATACTCGTATAAAATTTCATTCACTTGAACCAAATAAACTCCTATCTATACCGAACTGCAGCTTTATATGACCTGGGGGATTTTCCAAAAGCTATATGCAGACTGTGTCGTGCCCAGCGAACTCCTGAACTTATCGTGAAAGTTCAAGAGCAAAACAAAACACAAAATATGTGGGCGTGGCACCGCCCACTTTTGAAAAATGATGTAGTTATTGACTAAGTGACACATATATCCAAATTTCATTAATTTAGACCAAAAAAGTTCGGAGTTATGACGAATTGAAACTTTATATAGCCTGGGGGCATGGTTCCGCCTACTTTTCCAAAACTATATATTGTCTATGCTGTACCCAGTAAACCCAAGTATAGTGTAAATTTCATAAAGATCGGTTGAGTTCTTATAAGGTATATTACTTTATTTGGCATAAACGCATCGATATATATATTTATTATGTATATCAAAACGTTCAGGATGAAAAGTAAAATATCCGGGCAAGTAGTTAATACCCCACTGCAAAAACGAAGTTGTATATCTTTTTTGATTTTCATACCTTTCATGAACATGAAACGTTTGTACGTATGAGAAGAAAAAGAGATAGTCCCATCAAAAAGTATACTGAAATGATCGGGAGGATGAGCTGAGTCGATGTAGGCGTGTCCGTCTCTCGATACGTCTATCTGTCTGTCCGTCTGTTTGTTTGGACGCAAATACGGACTGAAAGTATTAAAATAGACCTGCGTAAATTGGGATGACATAATAGATCACTACTTGGTATGTAATGTTCGGTTCCACCCGAACTTAGACTCCCTTAATTGTTTTTAGCTTCATTTATTTGTTATCTACATTTTGCTGGTAGAGGAATTTTTGCGTTTTTGTACCTTGTGACTTTATTCATTACTTTGAAAATATTTGTCAAATTGCTATTAACCTTTATCGCTCAGCATCTTTGTAGAGCGCTAGTGATAGTCAATTTGATTATGTACTTGCAAAGTACTCTAGGTACTTGATAGTCTAGGAGACTATGTTGCATTTAAACGAGTGGGAAGATCATCTTATTGTTCACTTGTTCCGAAACTGTTTCTCCTCCATGTTCACTAAGTTCTGATCCCGCACTCTCCGACTCTGCCGAACTCTCCCTTCGGACCACCGGAACTGTCTACGCCTTTGTACCGAACGCACATGATGAACTAGTCCCACTAACACTTCTGACAGTGGCACAAGGGAAAGGCTTTGCGTGTTACAGCGCAAACCAAATACAAGGTGGCGCAAAAGTAAGCTTCCGATGTTCAGCATATCGGTTGTGGCACGTGCAGTGTGTGCTGTTGCACCGTCTTGTTGGAACCACATGTTTTCCAATCCCAATTCACAAGTTGCGGCAAAAAGAACTCGTTGATCATTGTTCTGTAGCGCTCACAATTCACAGTAACCGTTTGGCCCCGACCGATTATTGGTCAAATAAATAGTCAGCAATATTCCGCGTTCTGGAGCAGTGTAGCGTAACATTGTTTAATAACGTGTATTTCGCATGTGTTTACTACACAAATGTCAAAACAGAACTGACTTTAGGGGCCAATCGCAAAATTTATAGCATTTTCTGATAGGAGGATTACTTTTGCGCAGTAACCGTTTTTCACCGACCGATTATTGGTCAAATAAATAGTCAGCAATATTCCGCGTTCTGGAGCAGTGTAGCGTAACATTGTTTATTAACGTGTATTTCGCATGTGTTTACTACACAAATGTCAAAACAGAACTGACTTTAGGGGCCAATCGCAAAATTTATAGCATTTTCCGATAGGAGGATTACTTTTGCGCCACCCTGTACATTTTATGTCTAAGGCCCGCCTTTTCAGTCATTGGTTAAGCTCAGTTTAAACTAGGTTTGCTTAAACTGGGCATAAATTAACTCCAGTTAAACTGCAGAGCGGTTTTTCAGTGAGAGTTTAAGGCCGCTTTTAAGATTTGCTTTTTATATGGCAACATTGGTATTTTTTTGTTATCTAGATACGGCAACAGATGACATTTGTTTACATATTCTGGTAATACCAGAGAACGTATACATAATGAGAAGGCGGAATTGATATGTTCCAACTTTTTCCCACGCAACCGTCTCAGTTGATTCACCACCCGTCCATATGTTTCAACTAATTTCAGATTTTTCCAACTTAATTGACTCACCACCATTCTCAGCGCTGTTAAATGTATGTTTTCTGCTATATGTAAGTTTGCAAATAAATTCTCTGCTGTTATCACTTATGTTAGCGTACTTGAACAATTGTTGGCAAAATAAAGAATTGTATTATACAATTTAATTTCTTTGTTTTATTTATTATTAGTATTAATAGGGTAATTTATAAATATTTAGTTATTATAAATAATGAAATAAAGTATAAAAAGTAAACATTCTGTCAATTTCGTCATGAAATTGAGGGACAAAGATCTGAGTTTTTGGTTCTACTGCTGGTTTATTGTTAAGTACCCAATTAGACTTTGTTCATTTATACTATCTTTGGTGTAGAGTTTAGAGCCATGGTCATAGTTTACTTTTGTGGTGTTGCGAGTTCGAATACCGCTGTCGACTGTCTAGATTTTTTGCAGGTTTGATTTTTTGTGTCTTCTTCTTCTTGTTATATTTGTCGCTAAGACGAAGACGGGTGGAAACAAGAAGCATATTTCTGCAACAATATATGTGCATGTGTTTATGCACCATGCGTGGTACAAAGGAAATATTTACATAAGTGTGTCTATTAGGATCATTAATTTATTTGAATATTTTTAAACGGGCATGTGCATATTTTTATGATTGCTTGGTAGCATGGAAGTGTGGAGACAAACTATGCTTCTTCATGTTCAACTATGGATTTATAAAATCGACAAAAATTGAATTTTATGATATTTGTTCAAATCCTTGTTGCAACATTTCATTAGAACTTTCTGGATTCTATAAAATCGACAAACATTGAATTTTATGATATTTGTTCAAATGCTTTGTTGCAACATTTCGTTCTAACTTCCTCGACAAAATATTTTATTTCTTTTATGAATGGAGGCTTGAATGAATTCTTGTTCTTACATTTTAAGGTTTGCGCGTAGAAATGGATTTTTGTTGTTGGATTTTGTGCGTAAGAATAGATTTTGTTGTTGCATATAGATAGGAAGATTTGCTCAGACGAAGACGGGTGGAAACGAGAAGAATAATTTGAATATTTCTGAACAGGCAAGTGCATATTTTTATGATTGCCTGGTAGCATGGAAGTGTTGAGAGCAAATTTATATGTTCAGTGTGCTTCTTCAATTTCAACTTTCTTGATAAAATATTTTAAATTACCAAGTTTTGTAAGATTTTGCCAATTATGGACATTGAAATTTGTCTTCTTGTTCTTCTTCACTTTGATCTCTTGAAGAGACGAATGCGGGCATGGAATTTTTTCAAGTCAATATATTCAATGTCGCAAAAGGAGTTTTTGCAAAAGTACAACTCTACGCACATATATATGAAGTAGAAGTGTACATCATTACGCACATAAATATCCACGCATTTGTTGTTGTATATTTTGAAACACTACGCACATATATATGAAGTAAATACAAGTGTACATCATTACGAACATAAATATCCACGAATTTGTTGTTGTATATTTTTATGCACGAAGTAGAAGACAAATTTCAATAGCGACAAGTGTACATTATGACACACATTTATATGCCTGCAATTTTTTCTGTATGTGAATCGATGTTTGTTTGATCGTACTTAGATCGTGACGGGGAAGAGGGGAGTATGAAACGCATATGTTCTTTGCACATTATGACGCGCATAATATGCTGGCATTTATATGACAATGTGTGTGCTAGGAATATTTGCAGCGCGAAGAAGACAAATTAAATTATACTTGCAGCATAAGGGCATGACATATTTTTATGAGCGCCTAGTGAATACGGCTGTTTTAGCTATTTGGCGCTGATTTTTTTTGTTGATTTTTGCCGAATCATCTCGAACAAAAGGAAAAATGAAGAATTTCAAAATAAAATTGGCTATTTTGGCGCAATTATATTGATTGATTATCAAACAAAAATAAAAGAAATATAAGCTGACAGGTGCATTCGAACTCGCAAACTTAGAAAAAATAAATTCCGAGGTCTTAACCAAAACGCCAAAAATTTCATTGTTAATCGTCCTCTAATACTACACTTCAAGTCCATGAACTTATGCATTATCTACTAATGAAAACATGTTTATTATTAGTTTTTGAATTTTTAAATCACATTTATTAATATATTTTTTATATAAAATAATATTATAAAATCATTTGAAAAATATACGATAATTGTACTTATCCATGCCAGATCCATGCATCAAAGTAAATAATTGTTAAATTCTGCAAATGGAAATTCTCTTGTTTCTTTGCTAACAGAAAATGTTATTTAAAAGATACAGAAATTCTCAATTATTTGGTGAATCAACTGACACAGTGGTGATAACTGACACAGTGGTGAATCAACTGAGACGGTTGCACGAGAATGGAAGCCATCCATGGAACACAAAAATTACGCCTTCTCATTATGTATACGTTCTCTGGTAATACCTACAAATATAAATAAATCAATCGACTTTGCGTATTACAAATATAAACAAACTACCTAAAACAATTTATAAAATAAAGCAATTTGTGCTTCAGATAATTTTTTTAATTTTTTAATTTTCGTACATTTTTCCATACATAATTTTCTCTGAATATGCATTGTTTTCGTGGACACAGAGTTGAACGCGCTCAAAGCATCTACTGCTGTTAATGACCAAAATAATGTAAATGGTAATAACACATATGCTGATGTTGTTAACAATGATGATGTTGCTGTTCTGGTGTTATTGATTTGAATCCGGTTGGGGACTGCCGTGCCGCCTCGCCGGGCAATTTTTGTATCCCGGTTGCATCCAACTTTAACGCAGGCGGATATTATTAATTAATCTTTGCGTTCCGGTTCATTTTATTAAGGCTAAAAGTAGTAAGCCACCTTGGTTCTCAAGACAACTTGCCAACCTTAATAACATTAAATCTAAGCACTATAAGCGTTTTAAAAGATCTGGTTCTTCTGTAGATTTTTCTAAATATTTATTTGCCCGTTCCAATTTCCAGTGTCTGAGTCAAAATTGCTACAAGTCCTATTTAACTAGATGCAAAATGGAATTTTTCAATAATCCAAAAAAATTGTATGGTTTTGTTAAATTAAAAAGAAAATCTTCGGGATTTCCATCTACTTTATCTTGGGGTGGTAAGAATGCTAGCCTAGACCATGAAATTGCGGATTTATTTGCAGACTTTTTTAAATCGACCTATTCGTCAACCTGTGCCCAAGCCGGTACTTATCCGTACGAATTAGTTAGTTCTAACTGTATTCTTAATCCAGTCATAGACAGTGACACTTTACTTCAGAGTCTTCTGGCTCTGAAACCGATTTTCTCGCCAGGGCCTGATGGTATTCCTGGTTGTGTGCTTAAGTTCTGTGCCGTGAACTTGACGGAACCGATATTAAAATTGTTTAATTTATCTTTGCAATCGGCGTCATTCCCATCAATTTGGAAACAGTCATTTATCATACCTCTGCACAAAAAAGGTAGTAGATCTAACATTGAGAACTACAGAGGAATTGCTAAGTTTTCAGCGATTCCTGAAACCTTTGAAGAAATAATTACCAGTCAACTTCAACATTCGTGTATTTCTATATTGTTTGTTATACATACTTGCCCTCAGACTTTTCTCGCTCAAATCTACTTCAAGTTGTTCGAATTCATTTCAACGTCGGTGCACAATAAATGCAATAGTTTTAAACTGCTCTAAATGTAAGTTTATGACATTTCACCGTGTGAAGCCTGATCTGTCATCTTATGTACTTTATGGCACTCCTATGGAGCTTATATCTGCGGTTAACGATTTAGGTTTTCTGTTCGACTCGAAATTGAGTTTCAATTCACATATCTCTGCTATTACAAATAAAGCAGTGGGTACTCTTGGTTTTTTTAAACGCTGGGCTAAAGAGTTTAATGATCCTTATCTCACCAAGGTCCTTTATACTTCGTTGGTCCGTCCAATACTTGAGTATTGCTCGTGTGTGTGGTGTCCGGGCTATATTACTCATATAAAGCGCATCGAGTCAGTGCAGAAACAATTTTTGTTATTTGCTCTACGGGCCCTTACTTGGGACTCAAATCTTCATCTACCACCTTATAGAAGCAGGCTTCTTCTTATTGATTTGCCAACTTTGGAAAATCGTAGAATATTGCTCGGGGTAATGTTCCTGCATAAGCTGATTCTTGGCGAGGTCGATTCCTCTGTGCTGCTAAGCCGACTAAACTTTGCAGTTCCGGCCAGGGCATTCAGAAACTACGTGCCTTTTCATTTACCCCTTTGTCGTCTAAATTTTGAAAAAAGTGATCCTTTGCGTGTTTGGTGCTCGTACTATAATGACTTGTACAGATGTATTGGTATTGAATGTTCGTTTGCTGTTTTGCATAATGCAATACTTCTGGGTCTAAACTGATATTTTAAATTTCCTTTTTCACTTTTTAAGTAATGTTAGATACATTTGTTAAGTTTTAGTTAAGTTTATTTCTGTACTTATCTTTAAGTTACTTTACTTTGTATTTTGTGTCAGTCGATCGCGATTTATGGTCGACTTTAAATAAATAATAATAATAATAATAATAATAATAATAAATAATAATAATAACAGCTACAACTAACCATAAATTTATTGTATGCAGAATGCATCCTATAAACAGTGAACTGGTCAAGTCTAGGCTCTCATCTTCAGAGCCAAACATATGAGATCCCGAATGAGCGTTTCCATGCATCACAATATAGCGTAGTGCGTCCGTGACCTTGTTCGTTCGAAGCTGAAACAGAAATTACCAGTTCTCTGTTTTCTGAATGCATTCTGGAATGTATAGTGCCCGAAACCGATACATTCCGGGGTACATGGCTATACATGACCATCTCCCACTGGGTACTAGTAGTCATATCCCTGGAAAAAAGCGATTAGTCTAGGATAAATGCGGGATGATTCGCAAAGGAGCATGCGAACAATGCCAATTTTGATCTCATTGTATGGGTTGAAGTGATCCCTTTTTTTTGAGCATGTTCTATGAAGAGACTAACTGGTCCCTTTTATGACCAAAAGTGTAGTGTCTGTCAGATTCCCTTTGTAGGCTAACGAATTTAAAACCGAATTATCCCAACTATGGCTATAATGGGATAATTGGGATCAATTGTGGTCCACTGTAGATGAAAGGTATTGATCGCGAATCTCTCTTTAGACATCAGGCGCACGATTTTTGAAGGGTGGTTAGACAGCAACGATCAAGCAGATGCGTATAATACCGTCGCATTTTTTTAATGTAAGTTGCAAAATTAAAATGCAACAATAAAACAGCTCCGTTTAGTTTTTATGAATATACACTTTCTTGCTTTGAAAAATGTATTCATTTAATAAGATGCAATGTTGCTACGCCACTAAGGCCCGGTTTTTCGGTCCTTGGTTAAGCTCAGTTTAAACTAAGTTTGCTTAAACTCGGCATAAATTTAAACTCCAGTTAAACTGCAGAGCAGTTTTTCAGTGAGAGTTTAAGGCCGCTTTTAAGATTTGCTTTTTATACGGCAACATTGCTTTTTTTTTATCTAGATACGGCAACAGATGACCATTGCTTCTCCTCAGTATTGTAATAGTTAGGATTTCGCTAATTTCTGCATCACTATAATAACTTTCGTCAGATGATATATCCAGTATTTAATTGAATATAAAAATATCGTCCTTATTTAATTGCGTTCAGTTTATTGTTTCACAACCAAAACCATCAAATATGCAAACAGTTGACAGGTTAACTAAAGTTTAACCCTGCCAAATTGGCTGCTTAAACTACGTTTAAACTTTGTTTAAAGTTGACTGAAAAACAGCGTAACAAGTTTAAGCTTAGTTTAACTGACAAATTGAGTTGAACTTGTACTGAAAAACCGGGCCTAAGTGGTGGCCATAGTATATGTCTACTAGTAGCGCAACTTACTCCCAATCTGCACACACACACAAACCACACAGGATGAATTGTATGCAATAATAAAACAATGAAATTTAAATGCTGCAATATTGAACGTGAAGACATAATCAGCAAAATTATGGAATATAAAGCAGTTATAACAACTTATCAGTTCCTACAGAATGTAAATTTCAGTTTAAATTTAAATTTTCAGTCACAGTTTTTACTTTAAAACAACCCTGAATGCGATTTCCTTCATTCCACTCTCTCGGAGTACCTTCATCCACTACCTTCCACTCCGATTCGCAAAAGAAGATGCCAAACTAGTAGGGGTAATCAATGGTGGTGGCCACTTGCTCAGCGACGACTAATAGTCCAATTACCCACCGACGCACGTACGTAGTACGTGTCAGCTGACACGACCTGTCTTATGAGAGTGCCATGTAAACGAACACTTACCGACGTTCAATTGTTCCGTATACGTAGAACGTTCCGTAGAAATCAAAGAAATTTTGATTTTTTCCGTAAGAACGTGTCAGCTGATTGCTCTCTCATATGACAGTGTTGCCTATTCATACGTGTGTATAATGGTTATGGATCGTTTGCAGTTGCTTTACAAAAATACCTCAAAATACTTTTTAAATTTTCGTAATAATGTTGAAATAACCTGAAATTACGATATTAAGTTGTTGCTTTTAAATAAATTGACTGGCTATAATTATTTAATATTAATTTCGGACACTTATGAAATGAAAAATAATTGTTTCAAAAGTACAAGTTTGAGTTAGCATGCATGAAAACTGATCAATGGCAACATTGTATTGAATGTAAACAACAGAAAATGGCTGATTTCTCCGTTGGCTCCACGGGCACAAGATTCCCTCAAACGTACGTACGTACGGGATACGTAAACGTACGTTACACACGTCGGTGGGTAATTGGACTTTAAATCCATCACAATAACAAGAGCGTAACGTATCTGTGTGAGCTGAGCATGAACAACGGTTCTATGAAACGCCGACCACTGGTGTAAAGTCGAAAGCTTTAAGAGACATTGCGCATATGCTTCGTCAATCGGGTTAAGCTTATTTTGACTCTAGAACACGAACTAGTGTTGCCAGTGAAAATTTCGAAAAAGTATTGGTATGTTTAAAACACGAGTTGTGAAGTCACTCTCGTCGATGGCCACACTAAGCCCGTAAAGTGCTCATCTACATCGATACATAATTTATAGTTCTTGTTTTTAGCTACAAAAACACTCCCGGAAGGTTTCGGGAAGTATTGCCGAAAGTGACAGTCCTTACCCGGATATGATCTCGGTATACTGCGGTTATCCCTTGCGGTACATGCCGGCTGTCACAGAAGCGATTTGGTATGACCAGTGGAAAATTCTATCATCCCAGCCTACCTTCCGTAAGGAAGAATAAGGTTGGTAATGAGAGGTGAGAGGCATCATACCCGTAGATCAACCATAAAGTAGCACGTCATTATCCTTTGTGGGTTTTAGTTGCCTCTTACGATAGGCACACCTACCACGGCCATATTCTAACCCCCTAGCCCCCGGGTACATCAATGTATAGTGTTGCTGAATGCTGCGAACAATATAACGTTAATTCGTGCCAATTCCTTGGAAAAAGCAAGCATTGTCATGAACATGGGTCAAAGGTATTTGTATTGCGAAGACGAACCACCATGGCATTTTTTATTTTGCAGACGCATTACCACCGCTGGAGTTAAATCTCCTCCAGACAGTAAACGTGGCGTACTAGGCAAATACGAACCACAAAATGATGATTTTAAAGTAATTGGCGTAAGTGATAAACTTAAACTTTACAAAACGACAGGAAGAGACTGTGTAGTAGTCCAAGCCGAAAGTTTACATGTCTGGTTTCGAATATTATGGTCAAGAAAAATCGGTTAACCGAGTGAAATAAGGGAAAAGAATTGCTGAAGGTAACAGACGGGTTTGAGTTGGTAGCGGTCGAAAAAGAGTAGTTGGATAAGATGATAAATGAGTTTTCAATCCTTTTTGGTCTGTCGATTATCGTAGCTTAAATTCTATTACGAAGCCAGATAGATATCCTTTACCTGGATTTTGGATGATTTGTTGCGTTCAGCGGAAATAAAGAAATTAATGACTACGTTAGGTCTACAATGTTTCTCCTAATAGATATTTAAAGATATCTGTTTCGGAGATAAATCGTGAAAAAACGTGTCTTATCACACCTTTTGGAACATAACATTTTAAGAGTATGCCGTTTCCAGCTACGGAGTGGTCATGTAGACAAGCGCGGTCGTCCCTTGGCAGTGGTTAATCAACTCTCCAAGTGTATTTCTGCAATGGAAGGCTTGTCATAAAAATTCATCTGTTTTACAGGCTCCGTTCGGAGTCGACAAAAAACTGTAAGTCCACCCAATTTGTCGGAAAAATTCAGAGCAGCGCACCACAAATTAGAAAAAAAGCTCCACACAAAAGTCTCCTCGAAGATTTGTTTTTTTTTTTATATCAAATAAATATTTCTGTTGGTTGGAAGGACGTACATGTATATGTAAGGATTAAGGACGTCGAAAAGCTGCATCGCAACAGACCGCCAACTATTTCGCAGATCGCCTCTCACACCTGCTCTCTGAGAGCACAATTCAACCTAGTGGAATACATGAGCAGTGGGATCATATCTCAGGAGCACTCCGTACCGTAGCCGAAGAAGTAATTGGATTCCGGCGAACGCGAAGAAACAATTGGTATGATGATGAAGAGTGCCGCGCTGCAACGAAAAGAAAGGACGAAGCCTACAAGGCAACGCTGAGATCGAATGCAACGAGGAGTGTGTGTGAACACTACCGCGAGTTGAAGAGGGAAGCGAGGCGGCTTTTCCGGGCGAAAAAAGGAGAGGCAGAAAGACGTGAAATAAAGGAGCTTGAGATGCTGGCCAACGGGAATAACGCCCGAATATGCTATCAAAAAATTCGGCGAATGACAAAAAGTTTTAAACCCGGGGCAAACTCCTTTAAGAATATGAACGGCGACCTGGTGGTCGATGTTCAGAGAGCACTCAGAATATGGAGGGATCACTTCTCTGCCCTTTTAAACGGAGAAACGGAGCAAGAAACCGGAGAAGATGCCGAACCCGAACCCACAATCTAAGATTATGGAATTGACGTTCCACAACCTAATTATAATGCGGTGCGAATAGCAATATCGCGATTGAGAAACAATAAAGCTGCTGGCGCTGATGGTTTGCCTGCTGAGCTATTCAAACACGGAGGCGAGGACCTGGTAAGGCGCATGCGTCAGCTTCTATGCAGAATATGGTTGGATGAATGCATGCCTGAAGACTGGAATCTAAGTGTTCTCTGCCCAATCCACAAGAAGGGCGATCCTGCAAACTGCGCCAACTATCGCGGAATCAGCCTTTGGAATATCGCATATAAGGTCCTATCAAGCGTATTGTGCGAAAGACTGAAGCCTGATGTGAACAGACTGATTGGACCTTATTAGTGTGGCTTCAGACCTGGTAAATCTACCATCGCCCAGATTTTTACAATACGCCAAATCTTGGAAAAAACCAGTGAGATAATAATCGACACACATCATCTCTTTGTTGATTTTAAAGCCGCTTTCGATAGCACGAAAAGGAGCTGCCTATATGCCGCTATGTCTGAATTTGGTTTCCCCGAAAAACTTATACGGCTATGCAAAATGACCTTGAGCAACACCGCTAGATCGGTCAGAATTTGGAAGGACCTCTCCGAGCCGTTCGAAACTAAACGAGGTTTCAGACAGGGTGACCCCTATCGTGCGATTTCTTTAATTTAATGCTGGAGAAAATAATAAAAGCTGCAGAACTTAACCGCGCTGAAACAATATTTTATAAAAGCGTGCAACTGTTGGCGTATGCTGACGATATTGATATTATTGGCCTTAACAACCGCGCCGTAACTTCTGCTTACTCCAAATTAGAAAAAGAAGCGGAGAAAATGGGATTGGTGGTGAACGAGGGCAAAACGAATTACCTTCTGTCATCATGCAAAGAGTCAGCGCATTCGCGCCTTGGCAACCAAGCCGCTGTTGGCAGCAATAATTTCAAAATAGTAAAGGACTTCGTTTACCTGGGAACCAGCATTAACACCAACAATAATGTTAGCCTAGAAATCCGACGAAGAATTACTCTTGCAAACAAATGCTACTTCGGACTGAGTAGGCAATTGAAAAGTAAAGTCCTCTCTCGACGAACGAAAATAACACTACAAGTCATTCATCGCACCCGTCCTGCTATATGGTGCAGAAGCGTGGACACTAACAACATCTGATGAGGCGGCTCTGCGAGTATTCGAGAGAAAGGTTCTTCGAAAGATTTGTGGACCTCTACGCGTTGGCGACGGCGAGTACCGAAGAAGATTTAATGATAAGCTGTATGAACTTTACGCAGACGCCGACATAGTTCAGCGAATTAAAACACAGCAGCTTCCCGGCCAGGCCACGTAGTGCGAATGACCGAAGATGCTCCAGCCCAGAAGGTATTCTTATCGGCACCCGCCGGTGGAAGCAGAGGAAGAGGGAGACCACCACTCCGATGAAAGGACCAAGAGGAGACCGATTTGCGATCCCGCGGTGTTTCCAATTGGCGCCAGCTGGCGCAACGAAGAAACGACTGGCGAGCTATGTTGGGCGGTCAAAATCACCCAGGCGGTTATATGACCATATAAAGAAGAATTCAATCCATACAGATTTTACCCTAACTTCACAACAGTTATATGCAATAAAAATTACACACTTATTATGACTAACAAGGACTATGAATTAAACACATACACATTGAGGTTCCGGCACTTAACAAGGAAGGCCCATCTGCCCGGTTTCTGGGTTTCACTCGGATAAAATACCACGTAGGAGAAGAAAAGCGCAGATGCGGCATGTTCAAAGTACGATACATCGATGTTTCCAGCACTATTAAGTACCCTGCAGAAAATTGGACTAGCTCAGAACTATACCCGAGCTAAACCGTTTGACGACACCACCAGTTCTAGCTCAATACCCAAGCAATGCTTTTATCTGTGCACTTTAACATGGCGATGTCATTGGCGGTGGCATTTGTCGCCAGTGCATTACTTTGCAACTCGTTCTTTCCGTTTCCATTTCGACTAGTTCTCAAACTGTGTTATTTCGGAAAGTTTGAGGGTAGTTTTGATTGTGGATGAGTGATTATCGTTATCCGATATTTCAAACTGTCTTTAAACTATCACTGTTGTAACCGACACAGGACGATTCACAAAGCGTGTAGGTAAAGACTGTCTTTGTTGGAGATTGGTTCGCAATTTTTGCTTCAGGGTATATTGCCAACATCTCTATCTAATTCGGTCATCGCGGAAGCAGTCCAAACACGTACATACATGTGTATGTATGCATGTAGCTGGGATATAAAATAAATATCCAACATCCCTAAGAGTTGAAATGTGACATCACACGGTCATACATGGAGTAATACAAGACTGCGTCCTTTATGCATGCCGTGATAACAAAGAAATATCCTCACAGTAGAAAAAAGGACCAAGTAATAAATTATAAAATTTTACATTTTCAGTTTTAGCTTCGCGAAATTTTGTGCGCTGGAACCCTACATCAGGAAACAGCCAAAAAAACAAACACCAGCTGGTAACAATTATTTATTAAGTTAACTTTATGCAAAAACAGAGTCTGCGTGGCATTTTTCAATCAAATTAACAGCAAATTACAAGTCAAAATTCGAGACAATTCTGTTCAGGGTATATTATAATTTTTTTTAATTTTACGACTATTTATATGACTTTTTAGAATGGCGATAAAAAAACTGTACGTCACTTTCTCTTTACTGAGATTTCTTTGCAAGTTTTGTCGCCGAACACACCCCTTTTAATGGTTTAGGTTTGAAAGCACTGTTAAAGCATGGTAGGCAGATCGAAAGAAAAGCAAAAGCTCAATATAAAAAAACGCTTAAGAAAATATCTTTTGTTAAATTTTCTAGAGGAGTACGCAGTTCTCAAGAAATTTAATACGAAACTTTGCTACTATTTGTTCATGAAATTTGAGTACGGCAACACATAACACTAATAAGGGAGGGAGACAACTGCTAAAACAATTCCAAAAATGTCGGGAGAGGTATCAAAAGACGCGATTTGACCTCAGTATAAATAATCCGAATGCGGATTACCGATTTTTTGTTTCAGTGAAAAGTTATGGGCAAAAAACCGGCTAAGGGTAATTTTTTTAGAAAAGGCTTGGATTTTTTCCAATTACCTACTTTTCACTGAGAGAAAAAATCTTAAATCCGCATTCAGATTATTGATACCGAGGTCAAAACGCGTCTTTTGATACATCTGCTGACATTTTTGAAGTGTTTTAGTAGTTGTCTCCTAAAGGAAACAATTACCATTCTTTACTTTAGCTCAAAACTGCTAAACCACGTCTAAAAATGTCGGAAGAGGCATCAAAAGACGAATTTTGACCTCGGTATCAATATTCCTAAAGCGAAGCTATTATTTCATTTTATTTATGTTTCAACCATACACA
This sequence comes from Merzomyia westermanni, assembly GCA_949987695.1. Taxonomy (NCBI): domain Eukaryota; kingdom Metazoa; phylum Arthropoda; class Insecta; order Diptera; family Tephritidae; genus Merzomyia; species Merzomyia westermanni. Next base: position 122,892,422 of record OX465288.1, on the reverse strand, counting down.
TTTCTTTTGTTTAATTTTCGTTTGGACCTAAATTAAAGCTTAGTGAGGGCTGTGCTAATCGATCAAAATAGTACTTACTGCTGAAAGAGGAGCCCTTTTAATGCGGATCCGTACGATTAGTCGAAAAAAAAAATGTCGAATCTTAAAAGACCGAATTGAAAAAAGCCTTATTATACCGAATACATTTTTGATCGAATTAAAAAATGTCGAAAAAAGGAAAATGACCGAAATACCGAAATTTGTATACCTACGATAAAAATACGAAAATTTAACCCCCTTATTCATAAAAAATAAAATAGGTTTATTACGCTCTTATAATTCGAAATTTGTATGTAATTGTCATTTAAAAATTCTTTATAGAGATGGCCGTACAGATCACATCATTGAAAGTACAAACATGATGACGTGTATAGTTAAATGGTTTATATTATATGATACCTTTCGAAAATGAAATAAAAAAATTATCGAATGGCGCATCAAAAGTCGCGTATTTATGCCTAGATTATTAATGTGAAGTATTATTGGACCAAAAAAATCTTTTTATGCTTTAAATTTTGGTCGAGTTTAGGTTTGATTTTGTACTATTGTCAAAAAATAGCTGTTAAATGCTCTGAATATGTAAACCTTCATAAACACACCGATATATCGATATATCGACCATTTATATACCTAAAAAAGTTATCTAAAACCGGTACTTTTCTCACATCTATAACCGCATATTAAGTACGGAGGGATTTTTTTTTTATTGAGAAGAGCAGTGAGATTTATTGAAAATGGTATAAGTTTACCGTAAGGCCTTATATTTGCTTAGAAGACGTACTCGAAACAGAAAGACAAATAATTTCCAACATCAACGTATGACATGTAGGAGGGGTGTAATTATTGATGTGTAAAATTCGGGCTTCCATAAGTTGGGCGATACTATTTTAGCTAATTTTTAATGCTATACGAGGTGTGTTCAAAAAGTATCGCGAATTTTGTGTTTTTTCAAAAATTATTTATTTATTCATGAATATCTATTTTGTCCCCTTCAAAGTAATCCCCATGAGATATTATACACTTGTGCCAACGGGTTTTCCAATCTTCGAAGCACTTCAAAAAATCATTTTTTTGTATCTTGTTCAGCTCCTCCTTCGATGCCGTCTTTATCTCGTCAAGAGAAGCGTAACGTCGTCCTTTCTGCGCAAATTGCGCATAACTTGCAGGTAATATTCCTTATTGACCGTTCTTCCCTGTGGCAAGAACTCATGATGCACCACGCCCCTGTAATCGAAGAAAACTGCCAGCAAAACTTTCACATTCGACCGAACTTGGCGCGCTTTTTTCGGTCTTGGTTCGTGCGGCAGCTTCCATTGAGATGATTGACCTTTGGTTTCCACGTCATAACCATAAACCCACGATTCGTCACCAGTTATGACCCTCTGGAGCAAATTTGGGTAGTCGCGGACAGAGTTTAACATCTCATTAGCAATGTTCATGCGATGCTGTTTTTGGTCACAATTGAGCAATTTTGGTACGAATTTCGCGTAAAAATCGAAGACGATCCAAAACACGTGCAAGCAAAGCAGCTGTCAACAATTAACTGAACATTCAAAATGGCCGAGCTTGTCGGCATAAGTGAGAGAAATTTTCCAAATTTTTACATGATTAAAATTAGAAAAAATTTCGAATTAATTACATTAGAAAAAGAAGCGGAGAAAATGGGATTGGTGGTGAACGAGGGCAAAACGAAGTACCTTCTGTCATCATGCAAAGAGTCAGCGCATTCGCGCCTTGGCAACCAAGCCACTGTTGGCAGCAATAATTTCGAAATAGTAAAGGACTTCGTTTACCTGGGAACCAGCATTAATACCAACAATAATGTTAGCCTAGAAATCCGACGAAGAATCACTCTTGCAAACAAATGCTACTTCGGACTGAGTAGGCAATTGAAAAGTAAAGTCCTCTCTCGACGAACGAAAATAACACTCTACAAGTCACTCATCGCACCCGTCCTGCTATATGGTGCAGAAGCGTGGACACTAACGAAATCTGATGAGGCGGCTTTGGGAGTATTCGAGAGAAAGGTTCTTCGAAAGATTTGTGGACTTCTACGCGTTGGCGACGGCGAGTACCGAAGAAGATTTAATGATGAGCTGTATGAACTTTACGCAGACGCCGACATAGTTCAGCGAACTAAAACACAGCGGCTTCGCTGGCTAAGCCACGTAGTGCGAATGAGCGAAGATTCTCCAGCCCAGAAGGTATTCTTATCGGCACCCGCCGGTGGAAGCAGAGGAAGAGGGAGACCACCACTCCGATGGAAGGACCAAGTGGAGACCGATTTGCGATCCCGCGGTGTTTCCAATTGGCGCCAGTTGGCGCAGCGAAGAAACGACTGGCGAGCTATGTTGGACGATGAAAATCGCCCAGGCGGTTAGATGACCATTTAAAGAAGAAGATATTAGAAATTTTCCAAATTTTTACATGATTAAAATTAGAAAAAATTTCGAATTAATTACATTAATTCGATATTTGTTGCTTCGACATTTTATCATTCGACATTTTTTTTTCGATATTTTTTTTTTCGGCATATTTAGATTCGACATTTAAATTTTCGACATATGGTACCATACCCCTTTTAATGGAACAAACGTTGTGCTAGCGAAATAAAACAATTGCAAGATAGTAATGGTAATATCATTGTCTGCATATCAGCTTATATTCAAAGATGATTGGATATGAAAAATTGGTTAACAATCGCTCCCTCTGGAGTCGACACTGCTCAGAGCCTCATGGCTATAGATTTATATGGAATGTGGTCCTGGATGGATGCGAGGACCCCACTAAGTCAAAATAATGTCATCAGAATATTTATTTATAACAGGATATCTTCTTATAGTTCTTTGGCAATGATGTGTATAATTTAAAAGTGTTACTGTCCTACAAGCCCAGTTTGACATTCAGCAAGCTTGCCGCCACAAAGTAGTAAAATTGAACGCAATATTTTTTTTATCAATAGGATTAGTATTTTGATCAGGAACATAATGTGACGAAATCGATGATTCTTCGACAGGCACAAATACTGTAACAAATAACTAACCTAGTAGTGCTACGCACATAAGGTATACTCGTATTAACTATAGTCGCCTAACGGCAGTATGTAACGGCATAAAGGGAATGAGATAGATATCGACTTATATATATCAAAATGTTCAGGACGAGAAGAGAAACTGATTAAGCCATGTCCGTCCGCCCGTCCGTCGGTCCGTCTGTTAACCCGATAACTTGAGTAAATTTTGAGTTATCTTAATGAAATTGGCATGCAGGTTCTTTGGTACTCATCTCCGAGCGATATTTAAAATGGGCGAAATCTGATGATAGCCACGCCCACTTCTTATGCATAGAATATTTTCGAAAACACAAAAAAAGTTATTTACTCAGTACAAAATACACCTATAAGGATAAAATTTGGTGTATACATTGAGATTGAGGCATAAAATAAATTTTCCAAGAAATTTTTTAAAATGGAAATGGCACCGCCCACTTTTGATTAAGTCAAATTTATGTTATTAATCATAAACAAAACACCGTTCAAGATATCGAAACGAAATTTAGCACGCAGGTCTCCAGGTATGCAAGGAATGTTCCAGGAAAAAATGGGCGAAATCGGTTAAGGTCCCCCCCCCCACCACTTTTATATGAAAGATTTTGAAGAGGATCGAAGATATATTAAATCGGCAATAACTTTGCGTAAAATAGCTTTACATCATTTATATTTCACTTTTAAAGTTTCCGTAAACTAAGAAACCCAAAAAAAAAATTCGAAATTGGGCGTGGCCCCGCCCCTTTTATAGTGGATTATTCCACAAAACTTTTTATGCAATAACTCCGCCAAAAATTTATTTGTCGAAGCGAAATTAGGTGATAATGTTCCATATATAAGGGTAACTGTTTGTTGTAAAAATGGGCGAAATCGGTTCATGTCCACGCCCAATTTTTTAACATATTTCTAAAATTTTTTTTGGAAAATTTAAAAAGCGACATTTCTACAACTAAGCAAGTTATATCAATCAGATTTTGCACACATAATAAGCTTTTTAAGAAAAACTCGACCAAAACAAATCTTTGTAAATTTTTAAGAAGTAGGCGTGGCGCTGCCCACTTTTCAGCATAAAGTTTCTGCTATTTTCAAAGGCAATCGCCTTCAATGAAAATTGGCAGCTGCTTCTCAGTGGTATGTATTATACTCCTTCCAAAAATTAGCCAAATCGGAAAACACACAATCAAACTATTCGGGCACTTAGTTAATAGCCCACTGCCTTTCATAAACATTAAATGTATGCAAGTATGAGAAGAATAAGAGAAAAGTTCACTAAGATGATCAGCACGATGAGCGGAGTCGATTTAGCCATGTCCGTCTCTCCGTCCGTCTGTCTGTCTGTCCGTCTGTCTATTTAAACGCAAACTAGTCTCTCAGTTTTACAAAAGAATGCTGGAATTCGTTGTTTGCTTTCGGCATTTTATAATATACTAGCAAGCCCGGTAGAAGTTGTTTTAACGTTTTAATACATAGAACACATCTATATATAAAATCTCATTAACTTGAACCAAATAAACTCTTAGCTATACCGAACTGCAGCTTTATCTAACCTGGGGGCTTTTCCAAAAGTAATATACAGACTGTGTCTTGCCCAGCGAACTTCTGAACCTATCGTGAAAGTTCAAGAGTAAAAACGAAACACAAAATATGTGGGCGTGGCACCGACCAGATATTGACAAAGTGACACATATATCCAAATATCATTAATTTAGACCAAAGAAGCTCAGAGTTATGACGAATTGAAACTTTATATAGCCTTGCTGTACCCAGTGAACCCAAGTATATGTTGTGAAAATTCCATAAAGATCGGTTGAGTACCTGTAAAAGACACATTTTTTACATCTATTTTTGTTACGCACACAAGGTATATTACTTAAAAATAAACGAATCGAGATATATATTTATTATGTATATCAAAACGTTCAGGATGAAAAGTAAAATATCCGGGAAAGTAGTTAATACCCCACTGCAAAAGCGAACTTGTATATATTTTTTGATTTTCATACCTTTCATGAACATGAAATCTTTGTGCGTATGAGAAGAAAAAAAGATTATCCCATCAAAAAGTATACTGAAATGATCAGGAAGATGAGCTGAGTCGATGTAGCCATGTCCGTCTCTCGATACGTCTATCTGAACTGAAAGTATTGAAATAGACCTGCGTATATTGGGATGCCATTATAGATCACTACTAGGTATATAATGTGCGGTGCCACCCGAACTTAGACTTCCTTACTTGTTTTATTTACTAGTAATAACCACAATACAAATTAACGAGTGTCGTGGATGCCGAATAAATAAATGAACTATTATTTAGTTTAAGAAATTTAATGAATATTAAATGTGACACAAATGAAGAATGTTTATTGGTTATTAAATTAAAAAAAAAAACAAGTAAGGAAAGGGCTGTATTCGACTGTGCGAAAACTTTATACCTTTCATGAATACGCATCACCGTTTTAAGTGTCCGATCCTTACTCACAATTAGTAAAAACTCTGCAAAACTGTTAATTTAAAGATACATAGCGCTTCGGTTGCTCGATTTCACTCCTCGTTCGTTAATTCTCCTCTCTCTATATTGCTTTGCCTGTCATCAGCGTTGCCGTTTTGATACAATTTTTGATACACTTTTTTGTAAAATTCTTGTTTTGATACTTTATTATTATGAAATTCACTATTTTTATAAATTTTCAGTATTCATGTTGACTCGCTTCGTAATTAAGGCTTACATCCCAACCTAATATAACCGCACAGCGTTTTTTACCGCACGAAAATAAACAACTTTTTTGGTTGATATACACAAACGACGCACAGTGGCGCCTTTTGAGTTTTTTCTTTGCAAAAATCATAACTTTTGAACCAATGAAGATATTTTAAAAATTTTAAATGCAAATGAAAGCTAATTATTTGAAGTTTTATTGTGTGAAAGCTCAGAACGTCACGGATGCAGAGTGCTTCTAAAAAATTCGTCAAAGTCGAAAATTTTTAGAAAAATGCAAAAACAAAATGTTTTTAGTAAAAAATAAATAAAATTAAATGAGATTTGTCTTATAATGACGTATTTAAGCATTAAATAAGATAAACTTATGATTTTGATAAGATAGAGTGGCACTGCCCACTTATGACAAAAAGTTGTATCTAATTGATTTATTTTGTTGTGTTGATCTTCCGACAGGGTAGTAAGCTGATTTTTGTTGGAACGATTTTCCGTCATCCCTTGTCAAGTTTGGTTTTGTGACAAACCGGTTTCGGCGTTCGGCCATTTTCAATGCCTAGTTTCGTTCTGGTCTGTGTCTATCCGCTGCGTTGTTTTTATAGTCCGTGGGTGCTGTGGCAGGTAATGTCAATCCATGTGTTCGTGGTAGGTAACGTTAATATGCGCGTGTGTGTGCGCGGTATTGATACGTCCAAATTGTTATCTGTCCCAAGGGTTGTTTTTGTCGGTATGTAGACATACCGCTAATTAGTCACGTAATCAATAACTACCAAAATCGATAGAAGTATTGTTTATTTTAAATGGCAATACTCTTATAAAACTCAATTGTCCGTTTTTGGTGCCACAATAACAAGGTGCTTCAAAATTCATCGTAAAATTTGACAATTTTTTTTTTTTAATTTACAAGCCAAATATGTATTTTATTAATAACTAAAAGTTATTGAAAGTGGTTCAAAGAAATTTTATTTGAGCTAAAGGTTAAACAGCCAACGAATTTTGGAAAAGGGGAGTGGCACTGCCCAATTATGCTTAAAAGTTTGATCTTAGTAACCGCTTTACCAATTTGTACCAAACTCGATAGACGTATTGATTTCTATAAAAATTTAATACTCGTTTGAAGGCGAAATGCCTAAGCTTTAAAATAAATTTGATAAACTTTAGAGAAATGCAATAACGAAAAGTATGTATTAATAAATTACTAAATTAATTAATTCTTTTATTTGAAATAAAAAATTAACTTGTACATAGATATCTTATTTTTCAATAAAGTAACAAAATTGATTAGTAAATCTCTTGTTCATTGTTGTGAGAAGAAGTGAGAAACTTATTTTATCTTAACATAGTCATTGTCACTGGAATATATATCTAACAAAGCAACCATTTCTGAGCTATACGCATCTGTAAGATCTTGTTGTGTTCTTACATACCTCATAGATGATCTGACTGGATCAGAAGAGATAGTTAATATGTTGAAAAGGTCTTCGTTTTGTCTAACTCGTGATACTTTGCAGGTGTTCATACATCTATATCTTTTGTAGTCCTTGTTCTTAGATTCTGGAGCTTCTTCAGACAATTCTCCTAATGGTAAGCACTGGTACTCTATTAAATCTTTTCCATGTGCTAAAATTTTATGTACCTTTGGCGTAAGTTTCTTCTCAGGATACTTTTGATGCAGCAACTCTGTAGTTTTAGATGCATATTCTCCAAATTTGGGTCCATTAACTGGTTCATGGCAGTTTAAAATATTTAAAATTACTCCTAATCTTTTCACAATATCTCTATCAACTCCTGTTATGCGAGCAGTCACTTCATCGTTTTCAAAAAATCTTCTTGAGGAGTTACCATCATTTGTATTTCCGTATCCATACTTTGGACAGTCAACTCTAAGGTCAATCTCTTTATAGAATGCATCCTGAATTATTTTTTTTCTCCTGTTTTGTTTCTCCTTACATGTTGTATTGTCGTCAAAAACTTCTCCTTGTTGTGGTAGTGCATAAACCAGCTTCAAAACCAATTCCATACATCCTATCCTAGCATGCAAAGGAGATATTCCATACTCATAATTTAGTTCGTCAGTTATTGAATCATCAAGATTTTCAAAGTCCTTTTGGCTCTTCTTACAATTTGGACATTTCATTGTAGATGTCGTATTTGTTATTAAGTTCAAAACTTTTCCATCGACCATTGTTAGAAGAAAATCATGCTTTATTGTAATGACATTCCCCTCTTCAATTTCAATTATTGTTGGTTCTAATTTGGCAATTTAATTTTTTATATCACTCACTGTAGCTTTTATGAGTTCGGAAGACTCCTTCTCGTATTTAATAATGTCGGGCGGCACAATATAGTTGATGACGGACGTGGATTTTTCCAATATTCTGAAGCTTCATATTTTAGTCGTAATGGAACAATAGAAGCCATAAACATATTACTATCTGTAATTGTTTCATCGTCTAAATTTATTCTTTGTTTATATGCGCTTTGTCCTGATGATCTATCACAGCCCCACTTAGTTATCAATGCTAGCTCCTTTGGCAGTGATTTCCACTTTTCTTCAGTAAAACTTTGAAGGAGTCGTGTAGACGTATGATCCATTAGGTTTTGTAGCTCAATTTCAGCTGATACTTCGGTTATTTTGGGACTTAGAGGAACTGCTTCTTTCTTGGTTTGAGTAATTTTTTTGTATCCAGGTAAAATATCGGCATTACGTTGCAATAATGACTTACGCAATATAATATATTTTTTCTTCGTTAAACCGAGATCTATAAACAGCGCCAAAGCTTCTTCGGGAGTGTATTTCCTAGGTAGCGCATTTGGTGGTGTGGGAATGCTGTTTTTGATCCTCATCAGTCGCACTGGACTTGCTACCGCAACTGCTTCTGTTATATGAGACTTTACGTTTTCTTCGTCCTTTTTATATTTAATAGCCAGTGCTTCTGAAATATGAGTCGTGGCCATAGCTTTTGTGGTATCAGACAGCTTCCTTTTCCTTGTGTAGGTAGAACACTCTTCTATGGGTTTTGTTGGTCTCCCTCTAGTTGGATTGGTTGACGTGCTAGGCGTTTCTTCGTCCAAAAAAGTTTTGTCAGCTAGCCACTTTTCATGCTTACTTAGAAACTTTTAATTGTTACGATAGACGTCCTTCCATTTTCTTTCTATCAAAATGTATTGTAAACCAATTTTTTCTTCCAGGCCTTCCCCTTCTTTAACGCTTGTTTCACTCGCTAATTCTCTCATAATAGCCTCAACGAAGTCCCGTCTTGACTTGTAGATTTAAACACCGCAAATAGTTTCGACTTTTCTAGATACATATTAGAATTGGCTTCGAGTGTATCTGACTAAATATTAAACTATGAACTATATTTAAAAATACTATTCACTTTTTTTAAGTAAACAGAATACTAAGCTCCTTAATCTCCAAAAGACGAATGATAATGTGCATTGTATGACGGATAGCTTTATATACCTACTCAAATTATTAAAATGAATTTCAGGTATACAATTCGTAACTAAAAAAATGTATGTTGTTAACAAGTTCCAATAACAAAAACGACCTTACGGCCGTACTGAATTATATATACCTGCTCAGGCGCGTATTTATGCCCAAGGTTGTTTAACTTTATTTGATGTAAGAAGTGAAGTTGCAGCTGGACGCAGGTAGACTTTATGAATTTAGGTAACTGAATATTTCACAAATAACTACTGTTAATTTGACGGAGCACATATTTTAACATTTTTTTTCCATCAAAGTTTTAAAAAGGGCCTAAAAATAGGTATATCCGCCAACTTATAACAAAAAAAAAACATGTTTATTTGAGTTACTCAAAAAATTTTGGAACAAATTTTTTCAGGATAACTTTTTTAAGCCGAAAAAAAGTGGCACAGTTGTGACGCACCTCAAGAAATTCACTGGAAATGAGAAAATATGAAAGGAATGTCACACCAATTTTTGTGATTTAATGATTTATTTATTATCCAGGCGTTCAATGGCAAAAATAATGAAAAATACAAAAGAAAATGGCCTTCAATGGCCATAAATGACAACGATTTTTATTCATCATCGTCATCGTTCACGTCACTTTCGCAGTGTTTGCAAGTGAAATAACTTGCCTGCATGTTGGCGCACTTCAAATGAACTGGACGCTTGCATACATTGCAATTGATCGAGTTGTTTCTTCATCAGATGGTGGTGATGTTGGTTTGACGCGCTTGGCCGCTCGTGATGGTGTTGCACGCTTCGTTGTTGCCTTCTGCGGTGTTGGCTTCTTCGCCCCTTTGGCTGCTTTTGCTGCTGCCTTTTCCTTCAAAACAGCACGATTTTCAGGAGAATTCAGTTCAGCACTTTGCATCGGCTTTCGTCCACGATTCAAAGGCCTTTTTGGGATCGTGAGGTAGAGGGTTCGGATGTTAGCACCTCTTCTCCGCGTGCTATATCCATGGTATTGTTCAAAAGGATACGTCGCTGGTCATCTTCGGGGATTCCAGCATCAAAAGCAACTTGTTCCTCATTTTGTGCAACAGCTTGAACAAAATCGGCGTCTGTGAAGATGTCGGGATTGAATGGAGCAATGCCCGTTGCAGCGAAGCCCGCCTTAATTATTTTTGGCGTTAAAGCCAAATCCAATGTAGCGCACACAAGCCCAGCAATGTGTCGAATTTCCAAAACCTGTCGAAAAAAACACGAAAACTAAAACAACAATCATAACACAAATCATATTTTGTTTTCTTACCTTATTTGCATTGTTCTTTTGCCAAGCGGAACATTGTGACTTATAACAAGTCTTCACTGGGCCAAATACGGACACATCCAGTGGCTGTAGACGGTGGCTGCAGTGCGGTGGGAAAGACAAGATATGGACACCGTTTGCAGCTGCAATGTCGAGAGCTTCCACCGACATGTGCGAAACGTGGTTGTCCATCAACAGCAGCACCGGATGATCTTTTGATGGTTTCACGAACATGATGAAATGACGAATGTATGGGACGAACTCTGGCTGGCACATCCAGCCAGATTCATGCGCAAATCCAGCAGTACCAGGAGAAATATTGTCCAAAAAAGTTGATTGCATTTTCTTTCTTGGAAATAAAAAGAGCGGCAGGACTGAATTGCCTTTCGCACCAACAGTGAGAGCCATTGTCACCATGGGTCCTCGCTCGGCAGCTTCTAGTTGTCCCACACGCCGCACACCTTTCAAAGCGATGACTTTCAATATTTGTTGGCACAGTCGGGAACCCACTTTCATCCATATTATAGATGGAACAACTGTCAAAGTTGTGTACATCGATCAACCGAGACAAATTTGCGAAAAACTTGTCTACATTGGGTATGCAGAAAGCTTTGACTCGGTTCATGGATGTTTGCTCCGGTGTTCTGAGCGTCAGTTCGCTATGCCGTTGCATGAAGAGTCTGTACCACTTACGATGCGCTTTACAATCGTTATCCCATTTAGATGGGTACCTGAGAGACAGCTTCCTTGCAAACTGGTACGCCAGCTCTTTCAATTCATTGATGCTCGAACCATAGTAGTGACTGAGACACTTCAGGATGTATCCAACGAGATCTTTCTCTTGAGCGGGAGAGAAAACCATGTTTGATGGAGTTCTTGTACCAGCACCACGAATGAATTCTAACAAATCCTCATCTTTCACTTTCGAAATATCTTCAAAATTATCTTTCGTTTTCTGTACGTATCGCGATAAGGTCCTGTCGTTTATACCATGCTCTCTCGCACTTTTACGGATTGCATTTTCATTGATAATGCAAGATTTGATGGCTTTTAGTACCACATTATTATCGGTTTTCTTAGCCGCGGGAGATTCCTTTGGAAGTGACATGGCTGAAAACGCAAAAAAAAGCAAAACACGAATTAAATTGCAATTAATATACGGTTCGACAACTGTTTCATGAAGAAACGCCGGGTGCGTCATAACTGGGCCACCCGCTGAGTCACAACCGGGTCACGACGCTATTTTGTGTATGACAAGCAAATTTTTTATAGACACCACATACTCACATAAATCCATATAGAATCACAAAATACACGGCAAATACAATATTTTGATGCATTACACTCACCTTTTCACTGTTAATTTCACAAAATTTTGGTACTTTGAAAAAAAAAAATCAAAATAACTTTTTCGCACGATTTTCAACACGATGTTTGGTGCGCGTATACACAATGCGACTACTAACGTTGGTGTCTGTCCAAAAACTGCGTAACGTCAAACGAACATGATTGGCAGGGCTCAGTCATTCTCATGTCAAAAATATTTAGCTGCGTCACAATTGGGCCCCCTCCCCTACATATTTTAAGGTAGAACTTTTGCATTGCGTTATTGAACTGCTTGTTATCAGTATATTTAGAATCGATACTATCGGATACCCGATACTTGTACGGCGATACTTCAAATGAGTACATCATCGATGTTTGGTATTCGTTTCGTGTCCCTAATCACCTACAAACGTCTCCACAGTTTTGGATTGCTCTTGTATTTGCATTCTAGAATACTTGTTGTTTATCAGCATTTACTCTCTGCCTCGTATTAAAAAATATACCTGCTATCTCTCTATCTCTTGCTTACATGCATAATTGTAAACTAGTTATGGGAGAGTTATTGAGTTAGGGATGCTACATACTTGGGAATATTCACCACACTGCCCTTCACCAAAGTTTGATAGTCTCGGTCGGACCAAACGCTGCTAGACACGAAATGGTTGACACTGTTTTATTAAACCTCATTTCATCCAGGGATTGAAACTCCCACATCAATCCTCTCTTGCGGAGAACTCACAATGCATTACGCTGTCACATATCCTAACCATTTTGTCTGCCCTTAATCCCGCTTGGATTTGTGTGTTCACTTTCGTTCCCAGTGGCAAATGGCAAGCATTCGTGTAAGCCATACCTTCAGGGTTCTGTTCCCTTCTCCCAGTGTACTGTTTCATTGCTTCAGTTGCGTTGCTTCCTCGGAAAATGCCTTTTGTTCTCAGCACACTTCATACACACTGATATTAGTTTTAAGCTGCTCCGTTGTGTCCAGTATGTTTATTTTCCTTTAGCCATTTCAATACACGCGCCAAATCTTAACTAAGTTAAGTCGAGTTTTTCACTTTTTCGGTTTCACCATCTAACTTAACTAAGTCACAACTTAGTCAGCCTGCCAGCTGACTTATTCTTGACTAAGTCAGTGTTGCTGTCGTTCAAAACCTAAATGTCAGTAATGCTCCAATTTGTTTTGTACAATGTCCCAGCCGGAAAATTCGTCAAGCATAGGGCTGCCAGACGTCCCGTTTTTCCGGGACATGTCCCGGTTTTAGGCCATTTGTCCCGGTGTCCCGTTCCAACCCTAAAATGTCCCGGTTTTTAAATCTAATCGATTGTAAGGAGCCATGAAATCTACCAACTATTTGGTTTGCTTATAATGCGCCGCTCCAACTAGTCTGAATAAAAGTACCAACTACCGACTTCAATTGTAAAACTCTAGCATCGCTAGATAGTTGCACATTGCATAGTATACATGTATCGATTATCGATGTAAAGTGTTCTTCCGAATTAGCTACAGCTGTTTTTGTTATGCGCTAAGTATTAGGTTCTTCGAGTTGAGTGTTTCTGATTTCATTGTAAGTTTTCTCACAAAATTTATAAAATAGATATGTTTATAATACATTAAACCACTTTTAGAAAATGCCAAAGGAAATGTAAATTCCTTCTCTCTTACACAGAGGAATGGTCTTTTATGAAACGTGGGAGAAGGGAACATGAATCGTTGTGCACAGTTTGCGATTGTTTTATTGCCATTGGTCACGGTGGTCGCTCAGATATTCTTGATCATATCGGCAGTTCCAAGCACAAATCAAGGTTATGCGAGGCGTCTACTTCAAAAGAAATTTCTTCTTTTTTTGTAAAACCAAATACAGCAAAGAGGCAGCTGATCTCCGCCGCTGAGCTAACAAATGCATTTAAGATTATTAATCACCATCAGTCCTTCAGCTCAATAGATTGCACTACAAAACTAAATGCGCTCATGTATCCTGATTCGGAAATAGCAGCAAAGCAATCAGTTTGCAGGACCAAAGCAACAGCTTTAATCAAAAATGTTTTGGCTCCGAATTCAGTAGCAAACTTTGTAGATATTTTAATAAAAAATGTGCCTTTTTATGGAATTTCAACGGTCGCCAGCAACCACAAAGCCGAAAAAATGTTTCCATTGCTTGTTCACTTTTTCACGGAAAAAGAAGGTTTACAAGTAAAATTATTAAAACTCACAAATTTACCTAATGAAGCTGCAGATTCTGCAACGTCATTTTGTGTAGACACATTAAGTCATCACAAAATCCCATTACAAAACCTTGTAGCTTTTGGTGCTGATAATACCAATACCAACTTTGGTGGAAGAAAAAGACAGGGACTAAATAATATATTTTGTAAATTAAAAGAAGTTTCAGGGAAAAGCATTGAGGGCGTAGTTTGCCCTGCTCATATACTTCACAATACAATTTCTAGTGCAGTGGATGTAATGTCAATAGATGTAGAGTCTGTTATATTTAAGATACATATATAAATACTTTTCGATATTCACTGTGCGAACGGAGCGGCTTAAAGAGTTTTGTGATAATGCAGACACAATGTACAGATCAATTCTTTCTTATAGTAAAACACGGTGGCTCTCACTGGTACCTGCAATAGAAAGAATTTTGCAAATGTGGAATCCGCTAAAAAACTTTTTTTCGAATGAAAAGAATGCTCCTAAAGTTATTACGGACTTTTTCAAGATTGCTTTATCCGAAGTGCACATTTCATTTATTCATTGCCAATCGTTTTGATTTGAAAAACAAATTAAGAAACTTGAAAAATCGGCTATATCAATTATCGAAGTGCAAAAACTACTAAATGAAACTAAAGAAAGTTTAAAGGTCAGACATGAAAATAAATTTATAGGAAACCAAGCAACCACTATCTTAGAGCAGTTAAAGAAGAAAGGCGATATAAAGGGTGTTTTTTTTCGGGGTATAGAACTTCGAATTGAAATAAAACACAAGAAAATCGTTTAAAGGTCCATCAATTTGGCTTTATTGGAAGGATAATTTTATGCCATTAATGTTTAAATATGATTTTGGGCATGTGGCCGCCGCGGCTGGCTCGAATAAAGCCAATTCTACAGGTCCAATTTTCAACCACTTTTTCGAGCATATGGGGCCGTATGTCGGCAATAACGCCACGAATGTTGGCTTCCAATTCCCCTAACGTTTCTGGTTTGTTGGTGTAGACGAGCGACTTCACATATCCCCAAAGAAAATAATCCAATGGTGTCAAATCACACGACCTTGGTGGCCAATTGACAGGTCCATTCCGCGAAATTATGCGCTCATCGAATGTTTCCTTCAATAAATCGATTGTGACGTGCGCTGTGTGGCATGTAGCGCCGTCTTGTTGGAACCACAACTCATCCACATTCATGCCATCCAATTCGGGAACAAAATAGTCGGTTATCATGGCTCTATACCGGTCTCCATTAACGGTAGCTGCCTCTCCAGCATTATTGCGGAAGAAGTATGGCCCAATGACTCCACCAGCCCATAGAGCACACCAAACAGTCAGTTTTTGTGGATGTAATGGCGTTTCAAGGGTCTCATGTGGATTCTCTTCACTCCAAATGCGGCAATTTTGCTTGTTGACGTAGCCATTCAACCAAAAATGAGCCTCATCACTGAACAAAATTTTGCGATGAAAATCAGCATCGAAATCAATCTCATTTTCGGCCCATACACCAAAATCACGACGCATTGCATGGTCTCGCGGCTTTAATTCTTGCACAAGCTGGATCTTGTAAGGTCGCAAGCCAAGATCTTTGCGCAAAATCTTCCATAAAGTTGATGGACAAAGCTCCAATTGCTGTGCACGGTGGCGAATCGATTCATTCGGGTCCTCTTCAACACTTTGCTCTACAGCGGCAATTGTTTCTTCGGTGCGCACTGTTCGACGTCTCTGCGGATGCGTATTATCACATAGAGTAAACGTAGTGCGAAAACGATCCATGGTTAACCGAATTAATTGCTCTGATGGACGATTATGTCGACCATAAAATGGACGGAGCTCACGGTAAACTTCGCGAACTGAACCATTATTTTCGAAATAAATTTGCACGATTTGGAAGCGTTGTTCTTTTGTCAACCTGTTCATGATGAAATGGCAAGCCAAACTGAACATAAATGACATTAGAGTTGCCAGATTTGACCACAAAATGCCAGTTTTATCTCTATTCGAAAAACAAACCTGTAAAAAAAACACCCTGTATACGCAGGGGGAATTTTAGATTTTGAAGATGATGTAAATAGGTTTTTTGATGTAGCAAATAGTTACTTGGAAGAGTGGAGTGTCCATTTCAATGAATATAGCGTTTTAAGTTGGATGACTTTGGAGAATGAACCAACTTGGCAAGAAGTCCAAATGACTGTAATGTATTTAAGTAAAAAAAAGATAACAATTTCTAATGACTGCTTTGAAGAGGTAATATATTTAAAGCAATTTATAGAAAGTCAAACTGATGATTTTAAATGTAAAAATCTAAATGAAAAATGGCTTTATTTTTTTAACAAAACTAAAGAAATGGAGAGAAAAAAAAATTTACTTAAAATAGTTCAATATTTATACGCGATACCTGGTCATAATGCTAATGCGGAACGAATTTTTTCTCTTATTTCATCTCAATAAACAAAGGAAAGAAATTCGTTGAGTATCAGTACCTTAGAGAGTATTATTGAATGCAAATTCAACTTAAGACTGACTTGCACAGAATTTTACAATTATATTAAAAATAAGCCAGAAGTTTTGGAACAAGTTCTGCGCAACGAAAAATATATGTCTGTTTAATTTTATCCTTTTATACTTATGTAAAAAATGTTCCATTCACGAAACCCAGTATTTAAACATACATACATAGATACATATGTACCTACTTATTTATATGAACCACTTTAAAAGTATCTATTTTGATTTGTAGTTGTGATTAGCTTTTTTAGAGTACCTGGAAGGTATACCATTTCTTTACGGTTTTATTTTTGGTTGTGTAAATAAAAATAATACTTATGTGCGTAAATAAAAATATGTAAATTTTTTTTGGGGGGGGGGGGGGTGTTATTTCTTGAATTTTTAAAGTGTCCCGGTTTTGCCCCAGGGGGACCTGGCAGCCCTAGTCAAGCATGACTTTAACGGCGTATGCGTGGATGCATGTGAACGCTTGTTTTCTAGCATGCAACCATTACGAAACTATTGTTTTTAATTAATCGCTAAATTTAGTACTTTCCAACTAAAGAGGAATGGGTGTAAAATCAATACATTCCTTCGTGTAGGGCCATACATGTCCAATACATTCCTTCGTGTATGGCCATACATGTCCATTTCGCACGGGGGTATTGGGATGCGCAGAGTTGTCTGGTATGAAAAAATACCATGCATAAAACAGCTGATCGGGTTGTTTTGTTCAAAATTATTTAAGTCGCTCAGTTGGTGAAACCCAAAATTAAGTTAGTCTCGAATCTGTGCTAACTTAAGTCACGACTTAGTTTTAGTCTTAGTCTTGGTGAAACCGGTCCTATGAGTGGAAATGTTCCCTACCAAACATGGCTAACCGTGGTGAAACTCCGATTCCGCAAATTCACAAATGTTTACTAACACCAACGCATATTTTTGGAATTTGTATGGAAAACAACAAGTGCCTAAAAGTATACACTCACATCTACACGGAAAAACATTTTCAACAGGGTTAAAAAGTGACCCTCGCCGAACATAATTGCCCACTTTTTTATTCGGTTGTTTGGTAAGTGCGACTCGCTGTTTATCCAGATTTTTATCCACTGCCCGTATTTTTTGTGTTAGTATTTGTGAATATATGTGAATACAAAATTATACAATTGTAGTAGCGTTTCGAAACAAAAGTAGTAAAGGGCTATTTAAGGGGCATTCTCCCATTTTTACAAAAGTTGCATGGTTGTTATAAAACAGTTTAAGATATTGAATAATGAAAGACGAATAAATAATGTAAAAGGTGTGGCAAAGTATTTATTATTTAAACGTGGTTAGCAGCTTTATAGCTTATAGTTTTCACATAAGTGCTTACAAAAAAAAAACCAATAAATAAATTCATGTATTGTGCTTTACTTAGCTAAAATTAATTAAATTAGTAAATTATTACTTATTCGTTATAAAATAATATCAGCTTCGTACATTTTTTTCGCACGTACTCTTTTTCGTCTGTTGTTTTTTTTTTTCATCGAGTGTCCAATTATAACCCTATTACTTCTTTATACACATTCATCCATTTTGCATATATTTATGAAAAACGAATTTGACATAAGTAAAGTTCATTAATTCTAAATTAAAAATGTTTAACTCTCCTTTCAACATAAAAATTTTACGGCCGCCACTGAGATTTTATATCCCTTTCCCACTGTATATCTGTGCTGTACTGTTTGGCGAACTGCACTCATAATTACTAGCAATATAAAATTATTACATATATGGATGTATAGTATTACCAAGCATTTAAACAAAGTTTTATTACGTAAGATATTTATACAAAAGCCTTAAACTATATTATTACTAGCCATCGCACTTTCAATAATGAGCCGAAAAATATATTGCCACAATTGGTAAAAGTACATATTTATTGACTAAAATCATAAATAATTAAACCCCTTAAAAATCCTTTTAAAACTATACATCACTTAAAATTTCCAATTCTGAGCTTGATAAACCTATTTTCTTTGTAACGAATTTGGAAGAAATAACAAAATTGCTATATACAATTATGGTGCATATTTTATGGCATTTTGTTATCATAAAAAAGTGTCAGCCTCTTAAAACAGCTTAAGCCGATTTAAGGTAATAATTTGGTTTACTGATCAAGTTATGACAAATTCTTAAATTAAAAATTGTTTTTTACTTTTGATTTAAAATTAAAACATCTTAATGAATTAAGCTATTTTAGCATATGTCGCAGATATTTTTAGTTTGTAGTATGCATAAAAATATGGGATTTTAACAACACTTTTCGCTCCTTCTTAACAGAAATTTTGTGAAAGGAGGGCTATACCGTAGAAAACATATGCCGATGATTTACGCGATGCGTTCAAAATGATCAAGGGCGTAATTTTAAGAAGAAATGCATTTAAAAAAAATGAAGTCAACAAAATAATTCGTAAGGCGCATTTTAAAATACATCACATATTTTTCATAGTTGACAAGCCATTACAGAGTGGCATTGCATCCAGCTTTTTCATAACTAAGGAGGGCGTTTGAAAAAAATGTCACCTTTATTTTATTCAACAAGTTTTTTCTTAATTATTTGATTTGAAAATTTTTTTCCTAGCATGATTAGAAATAAATGTCAGAAAAATACTGTTTCGCTAAATGCTGTAGTTCATATAAAAATGGCAAGCGAATTGGGAGTACAAAAAACTATTGTTAAAAGTTTTCAAGACCACCCTCAATGCAGTTTGGAAAAAATTGCTCGAGAACTTAAAGTGAGACCGAAAACTGTTTCGAGGGTGTTTAAAAACTTTAAGGACAAATTGGCTGCTACCCGTAAGCCAGGTTGGGTAGAAAAAGGGGCATCAGTGACCAAAACATGAAAAAGAAAATCATCACCGTTTTTCAGAAAACCCCAATATTTCAGACAGAAAACTATCGCAGAAGGTGGGATGTTCCAGGTTTTTTGTCCGTAAAGCAAAAAAGGAAGCTGGTCTCAAAACGTTCAAGGTTCAAAAAGTTCCAGACAAAAACTCTGTGAAGAATGTGGAAGCAAAAAGTAGCGCAAAAAAACAAAAAATTTGTTTCTTTGAAAAATTCAATGTCTGCATCATGGACGACGAGACGTATGTTTTAGCCGACTTTTCGCAGCTTCCAGGCCAGAAGTTTTACACAGCAGACTCGCGCGGGAATGTGGACGAAAAGTTTAAGTCAAAAAGGCAGTCAAAAGCAAGGAATGCCAAAGACTTTCGGGAAAAGTGCAGTTCAGCAGCTCGAAAAGTGTGAAATACTACTATAAAATTATTAATGGAGAGGTGCCGGAAAAGTTAAAACGATTTTTACAACAATAGTAGTGACAAATTTGTTGATATATAATAAAACTTGTAACTAAAAGGACTGTTATTTGTCTTTGTGTTTGTATTAGTTTTATTTTCAAAATCGGACTACTAGTTTACGATATTTGTCATAATTAGTAAATGACAATTTTTTCAAACGAACTCCTTATATATTGTTTGTTTATGTAATTCTATTGCAGCATCCGTTTGCTTTCAAAACTTGAACAATAAAATGTTAATTGTAATTCTAAAACAAGTATTTTTGCAATAACCAACAGTTTAACAATTGTCAGCAATAGTACTTTTTTGTTAAACTTAATGCTCTTGTTATTGTTAATGTTATATTGTTATCTATGCTTAATAAATATTAAAAAAAAATAAAAATTCTTACAGAACATACTGAATCCATTCTGTGTTTTTAATTAGACATTCCAAGTCATAAACGAACTTTTTCTTTTGACGCATTGTAATATACGTTTTCATTTATAAAAGGTAATGCCAAATATAATGTGTCCCTAGTAATGCATCTTTTCATTAATAAAAGGTAATGCAGGATGTAATGTGTCGCTTGTAATGTATCTTTTCTTTTATAATAGGTAATGCAAGATGTAATGTGTCCCTTGTAATGCATGATTTCATATATGAAAAGTAATATAAGAAGTAATGAATAGTTACTTTTTCGCTTCAGTTTGTTGCGAGCGACACATTACTTTTCCTATGACATCCCTGTAGAAAAATCCATGTATGTTTTCATGTATAGTCTATAGGGGATATTCCTAAACATTACCTTTTCCCATTGGGCTATAAACTTAAATAAACATACACACAGATACTGTAAGAAATAGCTAGTTTTATTTACTTCTAATAAACGTAATACAAATTCACGAGTTTGGTAACTACACAGTAAGTTCAACATTTAAACTGCCTTGCTTGTATGCTGCCTTTAATAGTCTGGCCAAACGCCAGTTTCATCACCTACAAGCGTCCCCACAGTTCTAGATTGCCCTTGTACTTGCATTCTAGAACACTGGTTGTTTATCAGCATTTACTCTCTGCGTTATTGAGTTAGGGTAAGTGTTGGCTCGTTCTTTCATGGATTTCTTCATAAGATATCCTATTGGTATGGTAAAAATGATTCTGAAGAAGCTATTTTACTATACTGTGCTATAAAAAAAAGTGAGTTTGTAATTGCTTTCCAATGCGTTAATCAAATTTTTAGCCAAGCAAATATCAATGCATTAAGAATTACTTATTGGATTCCGCGTTTTTTGTACTTGACGATGAAGCAGTAGGTAATTTAAGAAATTATATATTCCGAAGAGCTGGATGGAGATTTCGCAGACCTTAAGCTCGAAAATAAGCTAAGATCAGTTTCTGCAGGCCCTGGAACTTTGTAATAAAGAAATCTTTCCAAATATATTCAATTTATTAACTATTTTAGTAACTCTTTTTTTAACAGCATGCGAAAACGAAACATAATTTTCACCACTTCGGAGACTTAAAACGTGTTGACCGGCTTCCCAGCAAAATTTTTGCTTACATAGAATGTTGTGGAACACATTACCAACTCTATGAAACCACTGATTATTTTAACTAGGCGAAAGCGCTTGCTGTTTGAATTACTAAGGAATTTTGTAACGCATGGTCAGAATATCTTATGTAAGGTACTTTTGTAAAAAAAATCACTTATTGAACGCATTCCCAATGTTGATTAAATGCATTACTCAAAAGCGGTTGTGTAATGCGTTAGCAGATTGCCTTACGTAACGCATTCCTGTTTTGTAGTTAAAAGGGCTTTTAGAATGCATTCCCAATGGTAGCATTGTTCCGAATTTCACTCCAGTATTAAAATAGTTGTGATATAAAGTTTGGTTTGTATGCCTTTAAAGGGAAGAAAAAATAGTAATATGTAGAATTTCATAAATGTTTTATAGTTTTTTATTGACTTACGACAACTACCAATTCTGCAAATTGTGCATCCATTTTCGAAAAAATGTTTCTTGTTTTTGTGGGTTTTTTTTGGTTTTTGTTTAAAGAAATGATGAATTAAAGGTAGCAGAGCTAAGTTTTCTTCATACGGCAATGAGATAAGTTTGGTGTAAATGTCTTATATATTAAAAGTCTGTGTACTGTGACCCAAAATCGGCCATAACCCTATGGCTGACCTCTTATAAAGAGGTAACCGTCCACGCCAATGTCATGGCAAAGCTCATTGATGTCCATGTTCGCAATAGCAGCGCTAAATTTTTGAAGCTGATGTTGAAGTCCGATGTGCACATATTCTCCAGGAGCAACAGTACGAGTCGTAGCATACATTTTTGATCCCGCCAATCCTGGGACACTCTTTAGTACTTGGGTATTTTCAGATATCAAAATATTTAACATCTGAGTGGATGTGTCGACAGATGGATTGCACTCCAGAAACCATTGCCTCAGCTTTTTTGTTAAACTATTTGTTTGATCATCCTGTAAATTACGCACCTCACTATCAACAATAGCACTTTCACTTTCAACAAATGTGGCTTGCTTAGCTTGCAGTTTTTGACCCAAAATCGATTTTTCTTTTTTCACAAGGCGTTTATATACCTTTTACTGTACATATTGTTAGGTTTATTTTTTTCTTCACCTCAGATATTATTTGTTTAAAATAACTTTAATTAACCTTTCAACTTTTCAAACGCATGGGTTACGGCAGCAAACTTTTTTCGCAATATGCGACAAAATTAGGAAACCAGAAAAGAAAAATAACAAATTTTTCAAAAGCAAAGCATAATAGGCATTTTTGTTATGCACTACAGAAGTTATTACTTGTAATTTATGAAATAATCAGAATGCGATGAAAAATAACTGTAGTTTTAGGAAAAAAAAGCAAATGGAATTTTTTTAATTTGCTGTCTTCTTTTCTGCATTACTCAGAGGTGATTCTGTAATGCAATGCGGCATTTATAACTGGTAATGGAAATAATCATCGGGAAGTATATCTTGACTACATAGGAACTCGTTATGTAATCGATGTTACGAGAAGCGCTTGTTAAACATTTTGCTGGGTTAGCACTTCTCTAAATGTATAGAGATCTTACGCCTTAATTGGAAACAGTCATAGACAAACTTGAGGGAAAAGTCGGAAAAAATGTTAATAAAACTTTAATATCTTTCCTGTTCAGTGTTGGTTGCTTAAGTATCATAGTGGCACTCCTCCCCTTTTTTATTTAGTAGGTATTTATTTATTTCTTTATTTATGTCTTTATACAAAAAGTCCTGTTAGAAATTTGTTTCAGTTAATAGGTGTATGCAAGAAACTTAAGAAAATTCTTCATTTCACCATCTGCCTACTTTTGCCTTGAATTTCTATTGTAGTATCCTACCCCTGTAAAAAACGATGGAGTATCAGAGTACTCCAACACTTATCCTCATTCTTATAAAACAGGTGGGTGAATCACCTAATCCATCTCGGAGTATTCTTTACTTTGCTTCTGAATACTCTATGGAATACTCTACGTGAGAGTACATTCAAAATGTTGCCAAAAGATTACTCTATGCAGTATTCTACACCAAAGCGAGAGAGGGAGTAGGTGGTCCACCTCCCTCCATGGAGTAATCCTACTAGGTACTCTGTGGAGTATTCAAAAGCAAAGAAACATAATACACCGAGATGGATTAGGTGATCCAATCACCGGGCATTGCCATGTAAATTGGACCACCTTTTTATATGAATGAGGATTATTGTTGGAGTACTCTGATACTCTTTTAGGAGTATTCTTTGGAATATGGAACGGAGTATTTCTGTTTTTTGTAGGGACTTAGCAAAAAATAGTAGGCAGGTAGTATTATTTTGTATATGTTGCTTTACGCAATTTAAACCAGCTCTTTGCCTACCATAATAATTGTTTACCCCTACTAGTTGGGCATCTTGTTTTGCGAATAGGAGCTGAAGGTAGTGGATGAAATATCTTGCTTTAAAATCTAGCACAATATGTAAAATAACTATTCGAATAATCCTAGTATTCGAATAAAAGTATAAATTATTCGAATAAATATTATTCGAATTATTTATAGCCTTCGAATAAATGGATTTTTTATTCGAATAAACACTTACAACACGCAAAAATTGCCTCGGATAACCTTATGGTCCTCCTCAGTCAGGAGGATATTGACATCTGTCTAGTGCAGGAGCCGTGGGTCTGGGGCTCAAAGATTATGGGCCTACAGACTCGAAACTTCAACCTATTTTACACTCATGGAGAAGGTAAACCGAGAGCCTGTGTCATCGTTAGGAATACACTTAATGCTTTCTTTTTGCCTAATTTCAGTACATGCGACGTTGCAGCGGTCAAGGTGGAAGCCAGCCGCACCACCCGAGGAAGTACAGCAACTCGCGACAGAATCATCCAGTGGACAAGCCGGTCTAATTGGACCAACGCAAGGCATTCGCTCTGGGGTAGCAGTGAGATAAATGAGCCAGGTGAGTCTCTTTTTGAATTTATAATATCCAATAAACTTTCCGTATGTAACAAGGGCAGCACTCCTACCTTTATCTTTCCGGGTTCAGAGAACTACGGAGGGTGGGAAGAAGTCCTTGGTATAACTATAGCAACTGACTCCCCGAATCTTTTGGTAATGAACTGGGAAGTGTCGAAACGTTTATCTCTTTCCGATCATCGAATGATCCTCTTTGATATAGAGTGGGATAGGGCGATAAGTCAACCACATAGGAATCCTAGACGAACTTCTTGGATCCTATTTGACAAGATAGTCAGAGATAGGCTTTGCAGAAACAAAACACCCATACAATCACCCGACTGCCTAGACGATCGAGTGAGGTCTTTAGAGAAAAGTTTTCAGGCAGCCTAGAAAGTTTCCTTTCCAATATCCAGGAGCAAGAAAACCTTCGCCCCGTGGTGGGACCAAAACCATGACGACCTAAGGTCAAGTCTCTGGAAGGTTTTCAATGATTGCTACTCAAGGAGGGACTTTCAGGAGCATCGGACCTCCCTGAAGGAATATAAAAAAGCTGTAAAAATCACAAAGACGAAACCCTGGCAGAAACATTGCGAGTCGATTGAGTCCACGAAGGACTCAGCAAGGCTCGGAAAAATCCTTGCAAGGAGTCACTCACTCACATGCGCGCTGATGTCACATGGGCGGGATCATCAGCGGAAGCCCTGGACATCCTTATAGAAGCTCACTTTCCGGACGGTCCCGAGGAAGCGGAACAACGAAGAGAAATGGTGCAGGAAGAGGCACCTGGCGTGTTAATAAACAAAATCTTAGCAGAAGACGCACACATTTCAAAGTCTTTCTTATAAAAGTGGGTGTGGACCTTAACCGATTTCCCGACACATTCCTTGTATTACTGTAAATACCTGTGCTAAATTTCGTTTCGATATCTTGGACGGGTTTTTGATATATGATTAATAATATTTCTAAATTTGACTTTATCAAAAGTGGGCGGTGCGACGCCCATTTTATAAAATTTTCTGAAAACTTTTTTCTGCCTTAACGTTAATGTACACTTAAAATTTTATCCTCATAAGTGTATTATGTACTGAATAATCACTTTTTTTGTATTTTCGAAAATGTTCTATGTATAAAAAGTGGGCGTGGCTATCATCATTTCGCCCATATTAAATAGCGCTCGAAGATGAGTGCCAAGAAACCTGCATACCGAATTTCATTAAGATATCTCAAAATTTACTCAAGTTATCGTGCTAACAGACGGACGGACGGACGGACATGGCTTAATCAATTTCTTTTAAACATTTAGCTATACATAAGTCAATATCTATCTCCATCCGTTTATGCCGTTACATACTACAGTTATGCGACTAAAGTTAATATACCTGTGTGCGTAGCACTACAAGATATGATAGTTTGACATAAGATGTTGGTGAGGAAGAAGAAGATGCTATGTCATCCGGAAACCATATGAATTATTTAATCATGGTCATAACTCTGAATGTATTTGTTCTAAATTAATGATATTTGGAAAAGTTGGCGGTGCCACGCCCACATATTTTTGGGTGCTGTTTGTCCTTCATTCATGTCCAAAGTAATTTTCGATTTCTGTGGGTTCAGCAGTTCGCTAGGTACGACACAGGCTATATATAGTTTTTGCAAGAGCCCCCATATAAAGCTGCAATTCGGCATAGCTAGGAATTTATTTGGTTCAAGTTTATGAAATTTAATATAATGATATATGTTCTATACATAGCTGGGGAACTTCGATTAGAATTAGAAATCATTACGATTAGAAAAATTAAGTAATCTAATCATTCGATTTTTTTTTAATCTTTTTACTTTGATTACTAATTGATTAGATTAGAGCTAATCAAAAATGTAATGGCGATTAGCGACGATTAGCATATCTAATCAAAACTAATAAAAAAAAATCAATTCGATTTCTCGATTAGTTTTGATTAAATTTGATTAGATCAACTGTTTTGAAATATATATTTTTTTTGTCATTTAATTCATAAAGTAACAAACTTAAAATAACTTTTGTTCAAAATTTCATCGTAAACATAAACACTAAATATTAGTTAAAGTATAAAAATCAAAGGCACATTCTGAAAAAAAAAATGCTGATTTATATTAAATACATATGTATCACAAAAAGTTTATATTCGACTTCATCAGTACCAATGCTTAGAAAGCGAAGGTAGAACAGGCAGAGGTATTGTACAGTGGTGTAGCTATGAACAACGACTTAATGCAATATTATGAAATATTCAAAAATATTTATATCATGTAAATAAATTTAGTATACAAAAATAAATAAATTTTTTGTGGGGGTTTTGTATGTCCAAATAAATCAACGCACGTAGCTAGACTAAAAATTCACTTTATTATTAAGTTGTTAAATTTGTACACGTCAATAGAATAGCATCGAATATATTTTGCGTTAGGTCTTTTATAGCGACCGCAGCAGAAAAACCTGTTCTTGTAAACTTAAGTTAGGTCCTTATGTATTTTGCATTCTCTTTTATGCTATGTCCTCAAATTTGTTTCATCATATCATCGTAAGCATAGATCACCTGACTTGCTAATATATTTTTGTCGTTTTTTATGGAACATAATATTGTGGGTAACTCCACAAGTACTCCCCTTCTGTGAAAAAAGAAATTAATAGTGATTGTTAAGAACAATTTATTTATGTAGACTATCGAAATCTGACGCGTTTTCGAATCGTTGGTGTAGATGAGGTCAGACTCAGATGGACAATACGACGAAGAAAGTCCAGATCTTCCAGGTTGAGTTGATACAAGTGAAGATGGTGTTGTTATTGTATTATTACTGTCCTCTTGTGCATCACTGTTGTTGGTAACGTCCTGGTAGTCCTCTGCTAGCAAAAATACTGGTTTGAGGCGGTCGATGGATACAACAGAGCTTTCGCCTCTGATATCTACGACGAAATATTTATCATGCCTTGATATAACTCGGTGAGGTCCATCATATGGTGATGTAAATGCGTGATGCGGGGCGTCGCGGCGAACGAAAACATGTGAACAGTTGGCCAGTTCCTTAAAAACGAAAGTTTTCCTCTGACCATGTCGGGCTACGGGTTGAGGAGCGAGATTGGCGAAATGTTTTTTTAAACGCTCTGCGATTTTGGATGGTGGCAACCCGCATTCTAGTGAGGGTGCAAAGAATTCCCCAGGTAAGCGAAGCGGCTCACCGTAAACTAGGTCAGCCGGAGTTGTAGCATGTCTACCCATGAATCATGTTCATGGCACCGAATAGCATCCTTCAAGTGACGGTGGAGGCATTCCGTGCGTATATGTTTGCTGCCGAGTAGGCGAGCGAGAGCGTTAAATAACTGACTCTCGAATTGTGTTCCTTGATCGGTCGTAATTCGGAGAGGTACTCCGTAGCGGCATATCCAACCAGCAAAAAGCGTGCTGGCGACGCATTCAGCTCCAATGTTCTCAATAGGGAACGCCTCTGGAAACCTGGTGAAGCGGTCGATAATCGTCAGGCAGTTACGATATCCTTTGGATGGAGTATATGGTCCGATGATGTCTACGTGGATGTGTTCAAAGCGCAGTGTTCGTCCTGTAAAATCTTGAATGGGTGATAAAACATGACGAGTTACCTTGTTGTGAATGCGAACGTTGTCGGGAGCGAGAGCGTACGATGCTTTGTTCTTTCAATGCTGAGGCTAGCTCAGTGATCGAAGCTTCGAGGCGAGAAACACGTGCCTCGACGGCTGATGTAGCTGGATCCTGTGTCTCATTTATATGTGCTCCCGGCAATGCGATTTCATGAATTTTGTCGGCAAGGCTTGCCAGTTTATCCAGATTCATTTCAGGTTGAGATGCGAGAATTGATTGCATCGTCATCGGTAACCTGCTAAGCCATTTGGTACGTAGTATGTATTCGGGAACAGTATGGTCGAGGCTCTTGAGATGGCGAAGAAACTGTAATGGTTTCCTGTCGCCCAATATTTCTTTGTTAAGCAGCTGCTGTAGTCGTGCCTCTCGTGAAAGTGTAAGGCGTTCAACCAGTGTTTCCTTAAAACGGATGTACGGTGAGACTGCTGGAACATTCAATAAGAGATCTTCTACCTCAGCGGCGGCTATAGCATCAAGGTGCGACGAAGCGTAGTGATATCTCGTTATTTCATCGGTGATTCCGGCGAGATGAAACTGCCCTTCAAGTTGGGCAAACCATAAGGCTGGGCGTTCTGCATTGACGGCGGGACATCGTATCGAAACGCGTTGAACCGGCGTTGTGCTGTCAGGGATTCGAACCTCTGTGTCGTTTGGCTTCCTAACTTCTCAGCAGATTGTTAGTACCAAATTATAGGCGATGATCTTCAAAAACTTGGTGCGTGCACTATGAAGTTAAGCGCGATGTACAAAACCCACTCACAAAAAAAATGCAATGCAAATTTGCACTTGAAATTTCGCGGAGTAGTTTGTGCAATTTATTTTACGACGAAAGTGCTAGAAACTAATCACGTCGGGGTCACCAGTTGTGGGGGTTTTGTATGTCCAAATAAGTCAACGCACGTAGCTAGACTAAAAATTCACTTTATTATTAAGTTGTTAAATTTGTACACGTCAATAGAATGGCATCGAATATATTTTGCGTTAGGTCTTTTATAGCGACCGCAACAGAAAAACCTGTTCTTGTAAACTTCAGTTAGGTCCTTATGTATTTTGCATTCTCTTTTATGCTATGTCCTCAAATTTGTTTCATCATATCATTGTAAGCATAGATCACCTGACTTGCTAATATATTTTTGTCGTTTTGTATGGAACATAATATTGTGGGTAACTCCACATTTTTTTTACAAAAATATTTCATAATAGTTGATCCAATCAAAACTAGTCGAGAAATGTAATCGTTTTTTTTTTATTAGTTTTGATTAGATATGCCAATCGTCACTAATCGTGATTAGATTTTTGATTAGTTCTAATCTAATAAAAAAGTAATCGATTAGAATAGCCATCTAAAAAAAAGTTTCTAATCTGGTTCTATATATCAAAAAAAAACTTGTTATTGCTAAGTTAATTTGCTATATCTTCGAAATTATGTCCATACATATCAGTAGCCGCAGAGGAGAAGGGGATTAGGAGTAGGAAAGTTGAGATGTGGATGAAGTATTAGAGAAAAATTAAGAGGGGGAAGAAGATTAACGGAAATTGAGGGGAGGAGAAGAAAAAGCAGAAACAAAAAGAAAATATAGGTATAATTGAAGGGGAAGCGCGGAGTGGGGAGGGAAGCGAGTACAAGTTGTTAAATGTAGGTAGTCAGATTTTTGGCAGGACAACGTCTGCTTATAAATAACTAAATATAAAAAATTCAAATCTGCAAATTAAATAACATCTGATTCTAATTGTGTTTCAGGCAAAAATAGAAACGTTTCTATTTCGTGTGTGCATTTTTCTGACTTGTATAAAAGGAACATTTAATTTGCGTTTGCACGTTATGTTGCTTTTCATACGTAAAATGTGATATATACACACGACAAAAACATATCGTATACGATGCTTTTGAGATAAACCTTTGATTTGCTTTACATCTAATTCAATATACAGCATGCATTAAAACGTAAATAGAAAGGCAAAAAGCACTTTTGTTTAATTTAATTTAATTTTAACGCTTGCTCTACTGTGTTTCATTTCACTCATTTTAAGGCAAACAGCTGAGTTCGAAAAAGCTACCGGTTGTTGTTGTTATAAAAAGTGCTTCGCCCTGCCTCTGAGAATCGTCATCAAGCTCTTTTAACGGGAGTCCAAGCAAACGCGCAGTTTCAACAGGGTTGGACCAGAGTGATATTGATGTTAGAAGAGTAGGTTCAATTGAACAGGAAAAGAGATGTTTGGTATCATGAGGGAACATACCACATGCAAGGCACGTATTTGTTATGGTGGGGTTCAGTCTGGATAAGAGTTTAACCTATTACAATATCCAGAGCAAAGTTGTGCTATGATGACTCTAGTCTCCCTCGGAAGAATACGCTCCTCAGCTATTTCAGGTGGTTCGATGTCGATTACGGGGTTCACAGGCCGAGATCTAAGGGATCTGTCTAGCGACTCAGTATGGAGGTCGTTTAGAGCCTGCCTATGGTTGCTCAGATCAAACGGCAAGGTAATGTGGTGTCGGATCTCATCATAGTGCTTACGGAGATGTTTCCTTATGTCTACTGTGGCAGTTCAGTAAAAACTGTCTGTATTGAGCATTTTGGCCTCCTGATGAACGTAAGACTCCGATGACATAAGCAGACATCCCGTGGCCGTTCTGATGGCGGTGTTTTGGCAGACTTGCAACTTCCCCCAGTAGGTGTCAGCAAGGTAGGGCGACCATATGGGCGCAGCATAATCAAAAAACGGTCTTTCAATAGCCTTATATGTGGCGAGCAACGTTTCCTTATCTTTTCCCCAAGTACTGCCGGCCGACGACTTGAGGTTCTTGTTGCGGCTCTGTACCATAGATGCTATTGCGGTGGCATGACTAACGAAGGTGAGGCTGTTGTCAAACGTCACGCCCAGGATTTTAGGGTGAAAAGTGTCACCGGCGATTTAGTCGGAGGCAGGATCAGGTCCCGCTCGGTGAAGAAGCTGGAAAGGTCTCGGACGTAACAGTTAATCCTCGTACAGAGTTCGACAATGGAGGGGCAGTCGTCAGCGTAGGATACAATGGAAACGCCGTATGGTGGGTGACGAAGCCTCGAAATATAGAAATTAAACAATAGGGGAATGGGATACCACACTGCGGCACCCCTTGTTTGATTCTTCGTGGACTAGATTTCATATTCCCAAATTTGATTGACGCCTGCCGACCGTTGAGGTAGTAAGCGGTCCATCGTTTTAGGCCGGCAGGGAGGGGTGTGGCGTGGATGACCGTGTGGAAGGCTTTGGAAAGGTCAAGTGTCACGAGCACCGTGCTATGGTTTGGTAGCTGTTGATTCAAACCATAGTTTATCTGCGTCGTGTTTATAGTTTATCTGCTACGTGTCTTCCAGAAACCATGTTGGTGTTTGGCCAACTACAGGCTTGCAGTGTATATGGAGCCTGGACTTTATTAAGGCTCCTTAATCTCGGAGACGGAGACGGCAACGGGCGCTGTGTTGTGTTTGTGTTTGTGCCCCCGACGGATGGCTCGTCTCTTGGCCCTATTAGCAGGTGGATGCATTATAAACTGTCGGCAGAAAGAGCTCGCGCATCGATTTGACGTTGTCACCAAATGTAATGGCGACCTTGATAGAGCCTTGACTGTTGTTGCATGTCACTAGGTGTTGTTTCCACTTGGTCAACTTGTAGTCATTGACTGTCAGTCGGATTTCCGCGCTAAGATCTTTAATTATGGGGCCTTCGGGATTGAGAAGTCTCACTTGGTCCCGTACTCTTGCCAGAGCAGCTGCCTCCGCAGGGAAATTCGTTGGAATTTCTGGAATTCTTCCAGCGAGAATAAAGCGGCCGGAAGCTGAATCAATAACCTTGCGGAACTCTCGTTCACCTTGGCGTACGTCTGTCGGTGTGGGTAGGGCAGCAAAAGAGCGCTCTGTATAGTCGGTAAAACGGTCCACTTTGCTGAAGTTGATAAAGGTTTTTCGTTCAGAGGTAATGAAGTCCGTCTCTGGCTCATTAGGAGTATAATTGGCAGGTGGTCAGATGCCAATGTCAGCATCGGTAGCCAGTTGACGCAGTTTATAAGCCCTGCGCTTACGAAGGATATGTCTGGCGAGCTGTGGCAGTTGCCTGCCATCTATTTGTTCCGCAAGTGCATGCCCTCTGCTGTCTACTGGCAGATGAGAGTGCCAGAGATCGTGATGTGCGTTGAAGTCACCGAGGTAAACGGTTATCACCTCTTAGTAACGCACTTATGTCGGGGTGATAGTCCCTCGGGCAACATGTTACAAGGGGAATGTGGATGATAATAATTTGCAGATCGACATCACCTGACCGGACCACTATACCTTGGCATTCTAAGGTAGAGTCCCCCGGGTTATATTGAGCAGTGTGGTGTGTTATAAACACGAGCCCACCACCATTACCGCTGGGACGGTCTTTCCGATGTACGTTATACCCATCACAAGTTCGTAAGTCTGATCTTGTGGTCAGTTTGGTCTCTTGAATCGCAGCGATTTTGATGTTGTTTAGCTTCATAAATTCAGTTATCTCCGCGATCTTTACAGCTAAACCGTTACAATTTAGCTGTACAATTTTGAAGTGCGATGGAGGTGAGGTTGGGTCATACTAGGCGTGAGGGACGGATGCGTTTGCCTGGGTGGTGGTTGGCTAAGGCCTAGGCTGTGTCGCAGTCTAGAAAGCAATGAACCTTGAAAATTTGATGGTGAGGCCAGATTATCTGGCGTGAAAGGCTGCTGCGTGCAGCAGCAAAGTGCGTATCCGTATTGTGGTCGCTAGAGGATAGTGTGGGCGGTGGGGGTGCGTGTACCGCGGGACGCCCTAAATCGTGTACAACATGGTGCCTCGAAGGTACTAAAGAAAGTACGAGGTCTGTGGATGCCAGGATTTAGTCCTGAGCATCCAAATCTGTGAAGCCATCTCTTACACTTGACGCATTGAACAGAATGCGACCGTTTAATATAAATCTTCTTCCAACAGACGCAGCAGATCAAATCTCTTGGTCCGGGGTTGGTTTCGGCCCCAGCTCGTAACAAGAGAAGGTGGAGCAACCCCGCTGCAAGGGTTTGCTCCGAGGATGACAACTTGAGGGTGGGACATGACAGATTAGGAAGGGTTACACTGAAATAACAGCCCATGGCTGGGTAAAAAAACCCGGGTCATTCCGGTACGATAGAACCGGCTGTTCTGGGCTAGCGGTCTTTTTCTTTCAATTCGATCGTAACGCATGGCATCCACTTTCGATTCAAGCGAGTCGTAGAACGGGGACGTAATCGAAGTGCAGAATAGGGGTGAATACCCCGCTCCAATCTCTATATCGTACCTTTTGCGTTAACACAAGTGAGTATAATAAACATTGTGATTCGCTTTGGCAACCTACTTATAAGCGCAAAGAGCATCGATGCTCATTGCCAAGCGTTAAGTCAGACAATAGAGCATGTTATAAATCATATGCATACCCTTATGTGCATATATATAGGCTTACGTACATGTGTGTGTACGTATCTATGAAGTAAACCCTGAATTCTTGGACAGTGCTCATTTACTAGATTTGTGTGTGCCTTCATATAAGCATATAAACCCTTCAAAAACTCGTGTTAGTAGTTATAACGCTGACAACTCAGCTCTCCGGTTTTATTTATGGTGCTATTCTCATCTACAAACGAGGACAGCTGCAATGACTATTGCAGATTATAGGAACAAGTGGAATTGGGCTATAACAATTGTCAGTAATCACGATGACAAGCTGGCCCAGAATAGGGCAGTTAATGGCCCAAAAGCAGTATAAGATAATGGTTATTCAACATGTAAACCACAAATTATACCGCCATGATAAGCGTAAAATAAATATTATACATTCTAAGTTACCTGAATAAGCAAAAATACATTGACTTTTAAAAAACATTACACTTTTAAACTTGATTTCCTAAAACTTAATTTTAACACCTTCATGCTTCTCCCCCAAAAGTACATATGTTGAACAGAAAAAAGTTGTAACAAGTACATACAATTTTCAATACAACGGGCGTAGATTGGTGATGATTCGAGACCAATGCATAACCCAACCCTTATAGGTTTATCTAATATAATATTTAAAAATTAATAAAAATATAAAGAAATCCATAATTATTTGCCGCTTGCCTGGTGCTTATTTGGTTTAAATTTTTATCTTTAAAGCCTTGTGGTGATATTCCCGCATTCCTAATATGGAGAAAAGTCACAAATTCAGTGAAAATATATATATTGAACTGTTTTGTAACGTCATGTTTAAGCAACTAAACATAAGTATGTTGCAACTTTTATTTTACTTCGCAACTAGGCTTAAGAGAAACAAATTATCAATTATAATAACATAAAATAAGCCCAATATAAGGTGGGATGTTTTGGATGGCATCTGTATATACATTAATTACGACGCAGAAGAAGGTAAACAGGCGAAACCGCTTTGTTCGATGAAAAGTTAACCAACTGCATTGCCATGTGTCGAATTATTTGATAAAATTCCCAATCGTTTACGGAAAAAGTAATAGTAACTAAAAGGTGTTGCATGTGCTTGGTCAGTCGAACATTTAGTTTAACCGAGTGTTAAGAGGTTCAACACCTCTATTTCGGCATGGCAACAACATTCTTATAACCGGTCAGCGTGTACCCCATTTTCGTATTCTACATGCAAAAGCCTTCAGGGAAAGCGCTGTATGCTGTTCGAAATAAAAACATCAGGAAATTGTATCTATTGTTTTTCCTGAAAAAAACGACCTACGCCATTGACCAGTCATCGGTAATTTCTTTGGTCAATATTGTATGGGCTTAAGAACTTTTGTGACCATCATTTAAGTTTCGTTCCCATTTATGAGATTGGGCATACCGTTCTTACAAATAGTTTGCTGCATACCGCTGTACTGCCCACAATAGTCGACTCGACTGTCTTGTGCTAGTGAAATATCTGTAATTTTCACAGTCACGTGCTAAAAATTTTACAAGCATTTTCGCCATAGATTTTACGTCATCATGAACGTCGTTTTGCCATTACAAAGACAGTCGCTTTACCATGATTATGACCGTCGTTATACTTGAATTTTAACTGCAAATTTACTATACCTTACTGGAGTCGTCACATATGTAAATAGAACATATAAACAAATTCTATTCATTCTATATTTTTATAATTTACACCTACAGTGGTGGACATAAGTATACATACAGTCGTGCTTTGCGATTTTCACAAATGTTGGCCTGAAAAAAAATTATTTTAACAAACTTGAGTAGAAAAATGTGTCAGGGCCTAATACAACAACTATAAATTTGGTTTTAAAAATGTACACAAAATTAGTGGAAATTCAAAAAAATTTTATTAAAATTTTGAATTTTTTTTCCAGAATGTTTAGAATTTTTTGGAGTATGGAGTTTTGTAGCCCATTAAATTTTAGTATAATAAGGTGCATGGCGTAATTATAATGGTGATATCGAGCCACAAGCTGATTTGTATTTTTTTTCGCCGCGACCGTACATGCTTGTCAAACTGACTTGTTTTTGAAAATTGAATGTTTACATTCCATAATTAAAAGGGGTAATTGTTTCCTTTAGGGGACAACTGCTAAAACACGTCCAAAAATATCGGGAGAGGTATCAAACAACGCGTTTTGATCTCTGTATCAATAAACCGAAAGCGGAAATTAAATAATTTCTTTTTTGCGAAAAGTTATTAGCAAAAAACCCAAAAATTACCCAGGTCCGATCCCAAATAGGGGACTTGATCCAAAGTATTTATGTGCAGAACACCTTTTTGCGTAGGCGGCCTTCGGCCGCGCTTCAAAAAAATAACCCTTAGCCGGTCCAACACCGGCTACGCGGTCCACAATATTTCCATATGAAAATTTAATTGCGAATATCCCTGAACAAACATAAAATATCGAATTTCCGCTTTCGGATTATTGATACGGAGGTTAAAACCCGTCGGTTGATATCTTTCCCGATATTTTTGGACGTGCATTAGCAGTTACGTACGGTCGTATGGAATTACCGCATTTTCATGTCGCATATCGTGCCGGAAGAGTAGACATAGCATCGC
Source organism: Merzomyia westermanni (assembly GCA_949987695.1). Taxonomy (NCBI): domain Eukaryota; kingdom Metazoa; phylum Arthropoda; class Insecta; order Diptera; family Tephritidae; genus Merzomyia; species Merzomyia westermanni. Next base: position 122,856,377 of record OX465288.1, on the reverse strand, counting down.
CGCTGATGGGTGGTACAGGTGGATTCCACAGTATGCACTCAATTTCTCCTACATGCAAGCGTTGCTGCTGTAGTTGCATGTTGTGCTGTCTCCTCCCGATATACAGGGTGGCTGATGAATTTTGCTACATTAAGAAACTCAAATAATTTTTTTTTCAGTGTATGGAATTCATTTTTCTTTTCTTCATGTTCAAGCTCATTAAATTTTATTAAATATAGCTTAATTAGTTTTAAAAATAATGGAATTTAAATGCCCCCCCTGCTCGGCGATGCTTGTGCGGCATCTTACCAAAAAGTTGTTCATTACTGCTTGGAGAGTTGAGACAGGAATAGCCGCAATTGTTTCTCGAATGGATTGCCTTAGTTCATTCAAATTTGTTGGTTTTGCTTTGAAGACTTCCTGTTTGCAATAACCCCACAAGAAAAAGTCAGGTGCAGTAAGGTCAGGCGACCTGGGTGGCCAACGGAATGTGGAGTTTCTGGATATCAGCTTATTGGGAAATTTTCGTCGCAATTCTGTCATAACAGGTTGGGCTATATGAGGAGCTGCACCATTTTGCTGAAACCACACAGAGTTGAAAGAAATTCTCATTCGGCGTAATTCTGGATAGAAAAACTCTCTCAACATGCTCAAGTAACGGTCTCCAGTAACCGTAACGGTGTGACCGTTTTCTTCGAAGAAGTAGGGCCCGACAATGCAGCGTGATGAAACTGCACACCACACTGTGACACGAAGTGGATGCAATTCCGTCTCATGGAGTATCTGTGGGTTGGAAGCACTCCATATTCGACAATTTTGTTTGTTTATGTTGCCGTTTAAATCGAAATGGGCCTCGTCAGACATGAAAAGACAGTTCAACATGTTTCCATCCTCTTCCACCATTTGAAGCATCTTCTGGCAAAATTCCAAGCGAATCGGCAAGTCTTCAGCGTTCAGTTTGTTGGCCATTTGAATTTTATATGGGAATAAGTCCAAATCTTTGTGCATAATTGACTGTAATGACTGTCTGCTTACACCCATTTGAGCAGATAAGCTTCTTGTCGAAACACGTGGATTGTTTTGTATGGCAGCAGCTACAGCAGCGATTGTTTCCTCCGTTCGAACTGAAGGGTTTCGATGGTAAGGTCTTCTGTTGACTGTCCCATGCTCGGCAAAATTGTTTACAAGTCTTATTATGGTCCATCTGCTCGGAGGATTGCCGCCAAACGTGCGCCTATACTCTCTTTGAACCGAAACTACGGACTCCAGTGCGTGATAGCGGCGGACAATCCAAATTCTTGTTTCAGTGTCTCAGTTATCCATTTTTGTTAAATGTAAAAGTCAATCTGCAAAATAAAAAAAAATTTACCAGATTCATTAAATAGAAAAAAGTTATTTAATTTTTTTTTGGTAGCGGCTTTCATCAGCCACCCTGTATTGCAGAGAATCTGCCACCTATTTGCTTTGTGCCGCCACCACTATTTCCATACAGAAAACTTTATGGATACTCCGTAAAAATTGTTATTTAAGTTTTGTTGTTCCTGTTGCTGCCGCTGTTGGTGATGCTCTGGCATTTTTTAAAATATTTTCGACTTGAAATTGCACAGAAAATAGGTAAATAAAATAGTTTATCGCGTTGTTTACCGAATTTTGTTTTGAACTTAAATGTCAGATTGTTTTCGACGAATTCAAAATTTGACATTAAGTTTGCTGGCGAATTCAGATTTTGCCAAGGCGAATACAGCGAATATTGATTTTGACACTAAAATATGACAATCAATTACCAAAAAGCACTAACAAAATACACGGGAATCGTTGTTGTTGGGGAAACGAAACGACCATTATAATTGGGCCATGATCGCGTTGTTTACCGAATTTTGTTTTGAACTTAAATGTCAGATTGTTTTCGACGAATTCAAAATTTGACATTAAGTTTGCTGGCGAATTCAGATTTTGCCAAGGCGAATACAGCGAATATTGATTTTGACACTAAAATATGACAATCAATTACCAAAAAGCACTAACAAAATACACGGGAATCGTTGTTGTTGGGGAAACGAAACGACCATTATAATTGGGCCATGATAAGGTGTTAATCTTAAGTTCGTAACAAATTTCACTGACTTTTGTCAATTTTTTTTTCCGACGAGCTAAAGTATTTTCTTTAATACAAAAAAAAATTGCTTTCATAAACTTGTATGAACGAAAATACAGAAGCCTTCAAGAAATAAAATTGTCAAAAATGAGGGAAATATATCACGAACTTAAGATTATAACCTTATTGTACTAAAATTTAATAGGCTACAAAAGTGCATACTCCAAAAAATTCTAAAAACAAAAAATTTTTCTTGAGCTTCCATATATGTAATTTGATATGGAAATTTTCATTGTCTTTTGAACTGCATAGAGTGCCTAATGATCCTGTATATAGGTCTAAAGTAGATGGCTAAAGAAACCATTCTTTGTTCGGACAGATAATGTATAACGACAGATTTGAGTGGAGGCCATCAACTTGCTAGTAGGTAAAGTGTTGCGAGGATACAAGTGCTATGTAGACGTGTAACGTGTCAGAAAAGACTTGAAACTGTTTACTCGCGTTTTCTCCTTTCTAATTAGGTTTTACAAAATAAGATACGAGACAGTTCAAGTATACACGAATAAGGGTCATATCAGCGCTTTTTTACACAACATTTGTTTTTTTCGTTCATGCGGCCTTGAGTCGCCGTGAAAAGAAGTGGTAACAACTTGCGGTAACAAAATTTACGGGTTTGATATAACAGGTAAGCGCTGGAATTACTGCGTAAATGTCAAATTCAATACCAGGCTTATTAATGAACATACTCGTATGTATACACCAAATTACTACCGGCAGCGCTTGCTTTCGTATGCCTGTGTGTATGTGAAAGCTCTCTAACCAAAATTCAAAAACTAAAGCACAATAGTAGGGTGCGGCAGTGGACGAGTTGCGAGTACACTAGGAAGTAACAATCAAAATAAACAACTTAATAAAATCTTGAATTTTTTGTGCGTCCGTAAAAGTTCATTGATAAGAAAACACAAGACAACACATTATCTGTTGTATAATTCTACATGCACATATGTATGTATTCGGGGTCCCGTGATTTTTTGGGCTGAGAAAATCCAGGGATTTCTTTCGTACAATCCCGGGATTTTCGGGATGGGATATACGTTACTCAAATCTAAATATATGTGATTTATTTACGAAATTTATCTAAATTTTTTTTTTTATTGGCTGTATTATTTTAAGTACATAAGTCTATCTAGCAACTAGCCAGAATTTGTGGGTCCACCGATTGCAATATCGAAAAATTTCCCCTCATTTATTCAATATTCGAGTTTTTAATTTAGCTTTATCGTATTCTACGCCAAAAACTCAGACGGCTTTTGAACTTAACAAAAGTGCAATTTTCAATTTTAAAATATAAAAACTTTGAGAAAAAAATGTGGGTACCTGTATATATTTGTATATGATTTTTCCTTTTTACGAGTCAGGGCCCGCTTGCAGAACGAAAATTTCTATTTTTACTTTTAAATAGACATCAAATGATGGGTTTAACTCATATATTTTGAAAAATTTTCAATTTCACTCTGGCTAAAAAGCCATCGCGCAAGGGAACCTAAATGAAATAACTTTCGTTTTAAATTAAAAAATGTATTAAGGATCCAATTATTTGTTATATATTTTAGTCAGATAGTTTCCAAAACAATTTCCTCACTTTTTTCAAAATAAACTGTCGTGAAGTACCGAATATCCAAATCCCGTAATCGCAAAAGTTGTATCCCGAAATTTCCGGGATGGTAAAATCCCAAAAGATGCCATCTCTAGTATATATGTGAAGGTATACATACGTATTTTGCTTTGAGAAACTGTAAATATTCACCAAGTCAACCCCAAATGGAAAGTCAAGCCCGCGCAGACTAAATGTAAAAACTGAAGCATCCACAGCAGTTCACACGCTCCTACATAGAAGAACTTGGAATTGTGCATCCATATGACCATATATGTAGGCACATATGTATATGGCTTATACTTAGCTGCATAGATATATTTATGACCATATCTACACATAGCTACATACAAACAATACGGCGACAGCATGCTGAGTTTTAGGAAAAAGAAAAAGAAATTCGTAAATGATTAATGGTAATGCTGGAGAAAGAAGGAGAGAGCAAAGTAAAGGCAGCAAGAGTGATTCGATAATCTGCTTTTGGTGCAGTCAATTTTCTTGCGCTGAGGTCAGTGATCAGTCAAGAATCGGAAGCGTTGGAGAACATTTCGTGACCGTGTCTAACAGAGTTCAAGTGTGCTTCTAAAAGAATGCAATAACGTACAACATTCAGTTTACTTAATCAAATATTTAAAGCAAAGTTGTAAAAGTGTTTTAGACTAGCAAACTAAAAATATGGAAAAATTTGCTTTCCTTTTAATTGTGTTTATTGCCGTATTAGCTCCTTTGCCGAATGCGCTGAACGCGAGCCAGCCTGTAATCAGTCATATCACCAAAGATGTTGTTGCCAGCATTGGTGAAGATGTAGAGTTCAACTGTACTGTAGAGAATGTTGGTCGTATGTCTGTTAGCTGGGCGAAGCGTTCCGTTGCCCTCTCTATGCGTAACATTCTTAGCTTGAGCGATCCGCGCTATACGATCACCGAAACAAGAGATGAAAAAGCGGGCAGTGCTACATACTCTTTGAAGATAACAAAAATTGAAGCAAGTGACATGGGTCCATATGAATGCCAAGTTATTATGTCCGCTAGTGATAAAATCACAAAGAAACTAAATTTGTCAATCAAGCACCCACCTATCATAACAGAGGAACGCACTCCTAAGTCGAAACTAGTTACCGAAGGACAAAATTTGGAAGTGACCTGCCATGCGACTGGTTTCCCTCAACCCACACTATGGTGGAAGCGTGAAGATAACTCTATCATGCCTGCTGGTGGTCAAACGCTTTCAGGGCACATATTACGCATCAAGGAGGTTCACAGACTAGATCGCGGTGCTTATTATTGCGTAGCCGATAATGGAGTAGGCCGTCCGGATGAACGCATGGTGTTAATAGAGGTAGAATTCCGGCCACAAATTGCTGTAATGCGCCCTAAGGTTGCACAAGCCCTATCACATGTCGCTGAATTGGAGTGCAATGTACAAGGTTATCCTGCTCCTGCAGTCTTCTGGTATCGAAATGGTTCTAAACTTCAGTCGAATTCACAATTCGAAATTTCGAATACAGCATCTTCACATGAGACCACCACATCTGTACTACGTATAGCAAGTGTTTCGGAAGCAGATCTTGGTGATTACTATTGTAACGCCACCAACAAGTTGGGACATGCCGATGCGCGCCTTCATTTATTTCAGCCAGTCATTCCAGTGCCTTCTTCACATTGAATGAAGTAATAGTCTAAGTTTCCTAAATTTGACCGGCCGGGAGTGTTAATTTACTTTATTAAGTATTGTGCGAATTTGCCTGGTGAATTTATTTTATCCGAAACACAAAATGTTTTTTATTTGCTTTTTAATAATGATTCTTTTGTTAATGCTTTAATTCAATTAAATATGATAACCGAAAATATTTTTATGTACGAGGATGTGTACAATAACTCAATTAAACTTTTTACTTTTGCTTTTCAATTAAATCGAAAATGCAAAACTTCGCAACACACAAATGCAAAACCGCGTATAACTTACTGTTTTTCAATTACAAATTGATTACTTTAATGATATATAATGATTTTATTGAAAAAGTTCCCATCAAGTTCGATTATTTTAATTATTTTCCAAATCAACATGTAATTTCCTTGAAAATAGATTAACAGATCTTAATGGCAGGAGCTAAGAAAGTGTTTGACACAAATGTAGTTTTCGCGGTTTTGCATTTGTTCGTTACGCGGTTTTGCAGTGTCGCAGACGGTATGTAAATCCATACATATGTATGTATCTACATTGCTTTATCGCCATTTGGTTCCATACCTCAATTTTCACTAGTGCATTATAAAAAAGTTGCTACCTATTCATCTCAGTTTTTGTGAGTTTCCTAGAAGAGCATTTTTAGTTTTAAAATCTTGGTCTGAAAAAGTTGATTTGCGTTGAACTTGAAATCTCAACGTAATTAAATAGGGTTTTAACCTGAAGAAGGGGATTTGCTTTGAAATTTTGATTCTCAATGTAAGTTATTAGGATTCTCACGTGTTAGTCGTAGTACCACACTTATAGGAAAACTACAAAATTATAGGATTTTACCCTATAAAAATGTGTTCGCAGGAGAAAGGTCTGTCTTTTCATAAAGTGTTAAATGTATATTTTACAACATGTGTGTAAGTGTGTGTAACTGTGTAACATGTGGTATAATTTCCTAATGCCTCCAATTTTGTATACTTGCTTCATAATTTATTTCCAAATTCACATTATGGACAACAGCCCACACAGATGGAGAGTTCGTAACTGGGTGTTCTCTCGAGGAAAAATTGGAAAAGAAATCCTTAATAATATTCTTTAGCGATTCGTTTGAAAGTGTTCAATAAGTGAAGTGTGGGAACGATTACAGTCCTGCAGCGGAATTCTCAAAGTCGGTAAAGCTTAACCTCCACCTGCCTGTATGTTTTGGCGCGCATCACTTAAACACTGCTCAATAGAATCTAAAGGAACTTCCACTGTTGCATCATTAGATATCTTACTAACAATTTAAGATATCCCTTGATAGCTCGACCCTTTCAAGATATATTAGTTTAAAAGAATCGATCTTGATGGGAACTTTTTCCGAAAAGTCAATATTCGTCTAAAAAATTAGAAATTTGTGGTGGAAAAACAGCGAAACTGAGATATCACTCACCCGGTTTTCATTTGTGCGTTACGCGATTTTGCAGTGTCACCGACGATATATCAACTGGTTTCTGAGATAAAATGATTAAAATAGATAAGTCCTTTATAAGTTCTGAGAAGCAGCGAAGTTTAGGCGAAAATAATCTTGGGATCGTAATAGGTGTTTCCACAGGCCGCATTTAGTAATATGAAGAATCTCTACATATAATAAAATTTTAACAGGTCGATGTATTTACATTGCAGATATCCAAGAAAAATTTACAGGAGAGATTATTATTGAGCCAATAGAATTGAAATTAACAGTTTTTAGAATTCATTCCGTCTGATATCTAACTTAAAATGTGAGATATCCCTTACTCCGATATCTTGACACGTTTCGGAGTTATCGACCAATATGTGGACCAGGGTGACCCAAAAAGTGTTAGTACAATATGGGTATAAATGAAAGGTGCTAATGAGTGCTAAAATAAGCGATGGGATTGAGTTCCATATCTCAACTGGTTTCGGAGATATAATATTGAAAATCGGACTCAGTCTATCATGAGTTCGGAGATGCAGCGAAGCTTGGTCGGGTTTTCTAGTGAATAATAATCGTAATTCGTTCACTTAAACGAAAATTTTATAAGAATACAAAAATTGCAATGGTCAAAAGAATAGGTGTATGAACTTATTTTGTGGGAATGAAAGTAAACACTTACATCATGTGACCTTTAGATGAGACTGGCAGACTTTTTATTTTAGAACAAAAAACAATTGTGGCAGATAGCATAGGTCTCTTGGATGCTATTCCTTTGTAAACATGTCACAAGTTTATCAAACCTTAGGCCAATAAAACAGGAAATCTTATACAAAATAATGACGATACACCCGTATCAACTCCACGGCTTTAGAAATAAACAGAAAAGCACTTATTAGCAAAAGTGGTTCTCCGTTGAATTTCTAGGTTGAAATTATTTTCGCTGCTAGAGCTGGAGATTGTCATAATCCCGAGAAGGCGCGAAGCTGGTGTTGGAACATCTACGAGTTATTTTTTCTAACAAATGGGGAATATCCGCAGAAAAACTGGATAGGAAGCCTGGGTTTGATTCGGTTAATAAGAGTTATTTTTATGTCTTATCGTTTTGGATAAAGTTTTTTTTTACTTGGAATCACGACGATTTCCCTACATTTACATAATCCCCTTAAAAAATTTCGTATATGGCACTCCCCCTCCAGTGCCACTTGGGACTATGTCATGTCACCCACAAATTTATATCTATCAACACTGGCGTGCCTGCCAACAACGAGGTGCCCAGATTCTTTATTTCTTCTTTAAATGGTCATCTAACCGCCTGGGCGATTTTGACCGTCCAACATAGCTCGCCAGTCGTTTCTTCGTTGCGCCAACTGGCGCCAATTGGAAACACAGCGGGATCGCAAATCGGTCTCCACTTGGTCCTTCCATCGGAGTGGTGGTCTCCCTCTTCCTCTGCTTCCACCGGTGGGTGCCGATAAGAATACCTTCTGGGCTGGAGCATCTTCGCTCATTCGCACTACGTGGCCTAGCCAGCGAAGCCGCTGTGTTTTAATTCGCTGAACTATGTCGGCGTCTGCGTAAAGTTCATACAGCTCATCATTAAATCTTCTTCGGTACTCGCCGTCGCCAACCCGTAGAGGTCCACAAATCTTTCGAAGAACCTTTCTCTCGAATACTCCCAGAGCCGCCTCATCAGATGTTGTTAGTGTCCACGCTTCTGCACCATATAGCAGGACGGGTGCGATGACTGACTTGTAGAGTGTTATTTTCGTTCGTCGAGAGAGGACTTTACTTTTCAATTGGCTATGGCTACTCAGTCCGAAGTAGCATTTGTTTGCAAGAGTAATTCTTCGTCGGATTTCTAGGCTAACATTATTGTTGGTGTTAATGCTGGTTCCCAGGTAAACGAAGTCCTTTACTATTTCGAAATTATTGCTGCCAACAGTGGCTTGGTTGCCAAGGCGCGAATGCGCTGACTCTTTGCATGATGACAGAAGGTACTTTGTTTTGCCCTCGTTCACCACCAATCCCATTTTCTCCGCTTCTTTTTCTAATTTGGAGTAAGCAGAAGTTACGGCGCGGTTGTTAAGGCCAATGATATCAATATCGTCAGCATATGCCAACAGTTGTACGCTTTTATAAAATATTGTTCCAGCGCGGTTAAGTTCTGCAGCTTGTATTATTTTCTCCAGCATTAAATTAAAGAAATCGCACGATATGGGGTCACCCTGTCTGAAACCTCGTTTAGTTTCGAACGGCTCGGAGAGGTACTTCCCAATTCTGACCGAGGTGGCGGTGTTGCTCAAGGTCATTTTGCATAGCCGTATAAGTTTTGCGGGGAAACCAAATTCAGACATAGCGGCATATAGGCAGCTCCTTTTCGTGCTATCGCAAGCGGCTTTAAAATCAACAAAGAGATGATGTGTGTCGATTCTCTTTTCACGGGGTTTTTCCAAGATTTGGCGTATTGTAAAAATCTGGTCGATGGTAGATTTACCAGGTCTGAAGCCACACTGATAAGGTCCAATCAGTCTGTTCACATCAGGCTTCAGTCTTTCGCACAATACGCTTGATAGGACCTTATATGCGATATTCAAAAGGCTGATTCCGCGATAGTTGGCGCAGTTTGCAGGATCGCCCTTCTTGTGGATTGGGCAGAGAACACTTAGATTCCAATCTTCAGGCATGCATTCATTCATTCTTTATTTAATGATAGCAAATACTTTGCATTGTCCTTGTTCACGCATACGCACTTTTTCGTTTCTTCATTCAGAACACCTGGTATGGTGGTACTATGAGGAAGTTCCCAGGTTAAAGTCCTGGGACAGGTAACGGCAGAGCTCTTTAGAAAAAAGTTTCAAATCCAGGTGGCTCCCCGGCAACCTTTGGAGTGTGCTTTTTCCATGAAAATTTGTCTAAAATTATTATTAGCATTGACATCAACATCGCTGGTAAAGTCAAGCAAATTACAATGTCTTAAATTGTTTGTACCAATGTTATCTTCTTGTGCGATACCCAGTCCCTACATAAATGCTACCTTGGGTCAGAGAAGCCAGCTTACCAGCTTTTACAAAAACGATAGGATTTTCCACTACCTTGCAAATAATCGTGTTAGCCTTGGTTGTATTAAGTGAAAAAATTCTTAAACCCATATTATGAATTTTTTGAACTTTACTTTGGCACGACTTCCACTTACACGATTGACCACAGTTAAAATGTTTAAATAATTTGTTTGTATTGTTATACCTAGTTTGTATTTAGTGACATCGTTCTAAGAGGACTTAATTTTCCTCTTATATTTGTTTATTTACGCTTACTTTCAATTTTATCCCAGTCACACGTAGCATACATTCCAACTCTCTATGCCTACATTAATCGATTTACTCCTTAATATTCTCATTAAACGTATTATCTAATTCTAGTTAATCCTTAAGCTAAGAATAGATAATAGTGAGTTAAATAAAGATCTTTGATACATGAAGGTATATAATTTATTTACTATTAATAATATTCGGTTTCTTTATTTGATTTTATTTTAGTTTTTTAGTAAGTACCAGTTCCAGGTTTTTTTTTAGTTTTAGGTCCACATTTCCCTCCTGCGCCAACTAACTTTGTTTGTAGTAATAAACAAACTTGAAAACTAGACAAACTTTAAAAACCCACCCTAACATAATTCGTTCCCTTGCATTTAAATAGTCGTGGTGAAAAAAATGTACACCACACGAGTGTTCAAAACTGTTTTAAAAACAAAGAGCATTGAATTAGGAGAGGTACCAACAGTCTAATGTGCATATACACAAATGTATAAAGACTTGCATATTTTTCTACATACGTATGTATTATGTATGAATATTCAGCAAGTGCTTAACTTGCGAGGTATTCTCCATAAACAACTTCCTTTCAAAGTGCCTTCGACATTAAATGGCTGTCAAGTTGAGTCGAAACGCCATCAGCCGTTACCGAACTCGGCAGGGCCATGGCGCAACCAATAAGGTAGACGCATGGCGACTTACATACACACATTTTCCATATAATTCGTGAGCGTAGTGTCAGAAATATGCTGAGAAATGAGCGTACTGTCAAAATTCGAGAAAAAAATTTCAATCTGCTGGCCTAATGCCACGACCTGTTAGTTGTACCATGGGCAGGGCGCCAATTACCTCTACAAAGAGTAGACAAACCGGCATCCGGTACGAGCGTTATACCCTACAAACTCACAATCTATGCGAATGGCGCTGCAACAAAAACAGGATTATCGATTTTCAAATGATACTTTTCTCTCGTTGGTTATCACGCATTGGGTAAACTTTTGCAGAAATGCAGGCTGTTACTGTTTATGAACACTAAGTACACATCTATATACAAATGTGTACGTGCTTCACTCTATACTCACACAGTTACTTGAATCCACCCATTTCGTTCGAAAAGGATGCTGGTGAGTGAGCGTCGCACATCTGCCAAAAAATGCACAAGGGAGGTTTTATTAAGATGTATGGATGTAGATTCTACATCATCCCTTTGAAAATAATCCAGTCGTGAGAAATTATTGAAGCGAGGAAGCTTCGATATATACAACTACTAGAGGGTCCCTTTGTCCAGCCCAGATATTTACCTGAATGGATCTAGAATATTGGCTTTTCCTATCCCTATCATTATCTATATCACTATCACTATCCCTATCCCCATTCCTATCCCTATCCCTATCCCTATCCCAATGGATGTAACTATTTCACACACACACAATTCCACTTCACCATCGATCGATCAATTATTGAGCTTTTCTAACAAAAAAAAATAAATTATAAAAATTCGCACCATACAAAATGTATGGTAAAATAAAATTTTTTTCAGGAATTTTTCGGAAATTTTATTGGGTATTCTCCTATTCTGGTCAGAGAACAATCTAAATTAGTGTCAATCATCCAAATCGGTGCAGGCGTTCTTGACTAACGTATATAGAAGATGTATGTTCATTAGCGTAGCTAACTATATTAACAGAGTTATAAATTAATGTTAAGATTTACGTTTTCATAAATCAAAGTGTTCCTTGAAAATATATCCATGCCCACACATCATAACTATATATTGTTATGTAGGGTTAATATATCTTTATTACGCACAAAATGTTGAAAATTAAAAAAAAAAAATTTCGTCCTATTAAAAATAGCTACTCTATCGCCTTAAAAATGAATTTCAGAAATCGGGAACATTTTCTATCAGCATCGTCAACAACATTTAAAAGCAGTAATTGCTTTGCATTTGTTTTGACGGGGTATTGGAGATGGATCGATTGCAAATAATACATGCCCAAGTTATAGCAAATTTAGCAAGCCTTGAAATAAATTAGACCATGATAAAGTTTGTTTATCGAACCGCTTGTACAGAAATGTATTTATTTATAATGCTAGGTACACACATTTTAGAAATGAAGCTTTATTTTATGTAATGCGCATGTGTTGTGACTATTGCGGTAAGTTTTTACCATTGCACAAAAAATATCGTGGGGTGGCAGCAATCATTGATTAAAGGTCGCTATGCTCTCTTTGGCTTTCGGGAAGTCTTTTTTTAATCAAGTGGACTATAGACGATGGCTGCGTAGGAAGTGCATCCTCTGAGAAAATATATAGAAATTAATGTAAGAGTATGTACACATTTTACATAGTGTGTACCTGGAAAACTCTCTCTTTGAAATGCGTGTAGATACTGCAATGAATTTTGAGCCATAGTCAAGGTGCAGTCAAATTCTCTGTTCCACATGAGCACCAATTTTGAACGTTGAAGGTTCCACATATAGATCACACGGACAAAAACATAAAATTATGTGTGCCTGAATTATGTCGCGTGGATGTTTGTAGACAGTTCGTCCTCCTTTAAGACAGTTAAGATTGATTGCAAAGTGTATTGATGGCTCGGGTTACTTCTAAATAGTAAAGTTGTGCCTTGTCTGTCGTAAGTTAAGTAAGTTTGCACAACATGTTTTCAGGATATTGAAGTAGTTGCGTTGTTGGTGCACTTATTTATTACAGCTAAAGTGGTCCCCGGTTTGTCGTGTCTAGTGAAGTTTTTGATTGATACATGGCGGATCTGTGAGCTAACTGTAACATTCCAACCGGCTAACCATTTGTTTGTAAACAATAAAATTAAATATATGTAAATACTAAAGTACATACTAACGCAAAAAGAGTGTAACAGAAATCGTACACGTGCCAAAAGTGATTTCAACATAGTAGACAGGTGCGTGGCCGGCAGTGACGAGTGCATTAGTTGTGGCAGACTTTATATTGGTGTATTTACAGTTGTAAATAAATAAATAAATAAAGTACATACGAAGTCTGAAATGAGTGCCAGAAGATATGTTTGCAAGCTAATAAGGAATTGTCTAAACTTGTTCAGTTAAAACTTTTTGTAAATATGAACGAGCGGCAAAACTTTATTTCGGTACAAATTCAACTATGATACAGTATATATGAATGATTAAGGAAAACGGGGATCGACTCCCTCTATGTGGAAAGCTGAAGTGAAAAAATTGTTTTTATTGGTTTTCACGGAAAATTTTCACCCATTGCTGTTATGAGAACTTTGTAATAACTAATAATAACCAGAGCTGAGTAACAATCACTACTTTAGGAATCGTATTACTTTTAATTCCCTATTCCCCTTTGTGCGGGAAAGAGGAATTGATTACTTTCCAATTCCTCAAAAAAAGGCCTAAAGTGAAGTTTTGAGGCTCGAGTACAAAATACATTTTTTTTTTGGAATTAAAAAGAAAAATACTTTACCCAAATGTATAATACTTGGAAAAGTAATTGAAGATGTAATTGAAATTTTTGCAATTACATTACAAGGAATCCCAAAAGTAATTTCAAATTTCCCATTCCTCAAAGGAATTACAAATTGATGATTGTTCATTTGCGCATAAAAAATGTTTGCGGTTGAAGGTGTGGTTGTGTCTGACCATGCTGCACAAAAGAATTATTTTTGTTATTTACTGTGCAGTTGAGAAATTTTTGGTACCATGGAGGGACATATCACATGCAGGGCTTGTATTTGGATTAGTAGTGGGACTATTTTCGAATAATATTCGAATAAAAGAGTAAAAATGTTCGTTTCAAAAAATGCAAATAGTATTTATTCGAATAATTTATTCGTTTAGTAGAATAGTATTATTCGAATAGTTGTATTAAATTGCGAGAGATGTCGGAAGCGAAATTCACTATCTTCATCGCTTGTACCTATGAGCATCTATTTATGTTATGTATGTATGTATGTATGTTTGCGTGTATAAATGTGAGTACAAGCTGTAGTAAGATTTGTTTAACTATTCGAATAATTATCATTTATTTGAATAAAAGTATAAATTATTCGAATAAATATTATTCGAAGTTTTTATAGCCTTCGAATAAATTGATTTATTATTCGAATAATTTTTATTCGAATAGCCCCATGCTTAATTTGGATAGGTAAGACTGGATAGGTAAGATTGATTCTAGTCTCCCTCTATCTCTTCTTCAGATTTTAATAACAGACAGAGGTCGTTTAGAGCCCGTCTATGGTTCTGCGGATCAAACTGCTGAGTAAAGTGATAAGGGATGTCATCATAGTGCTTATGGAGATGTTTCGTTATACCCCTGGGAGCCAGATCTTCGTCCAACAGAGACTGTGTGCTTAACATTTCCGTGTGCTCTTTGACATTTAGCATTTTAAACCACGTTTCTTTATCCTTTTTCCTAGTATTACCACCGAGTGACTTGAGTATGTTGTATCTGCTCTGTACCTTTGTGATTATTGCGGTGGCATGAGTAGCGAATGTGCGACTGTTGTCACATGTCACACCCAAGATTTTACATTTAGATTTTTAAATATTGTCTCATCTGCGCATTCGATGAAGTCCTCAGCAGCACTACGCAGTGATTGAAGTATATACGAGTATATATGATTGAAGTATATATAAGTGTAAGTAGTTAGGTCGAGAATTGCTGAAAGTGTTGTGTGAAGACACTATCGCCTGCATGTACTTCCGAGCTTTATTTGGAACAACTTTGTCAATTTTGTGTCGTAGCTTTGTGGACCCTTTTTATGCTGTAGCCTAGTATCACAGACGACCATCTTTTCGCGGGGAAGCAAAAGTTTGATGTTATTGCGGGGTCAGCAGTAATTTGCGCCTAGGCGCAAGACATCATGGGCTCTTTCAGAAGCATATGAGCCTTGTAGTGTTAGAGATAAAATCTCTTTTCATATGTTAGGTTCTTTAAAACGTGTTAAGGGCGAGTATAAAATAACTCAAAGAAATTTTACTAATTCGTTAATTCCTACACGTATTTGACAGCAGAGGAAAGAGGACGCCTCTACTTGGCTGGCAAAATCTGATGAGGACGACTTTATTAACTTTTCACCTATCAAGTACTTTCACAATTCCACAATTCCTTTGAGGAATGTAATCTTATTGAAAAAGTTTCAATTACATTTTTAATTCCTTTCCAAAGTATTGGGGAAGAAAAAAAATTTGTAATCGACCATCAAATAGAGAAAATAAATTTTGGTAATTTGTTTTTTTTTTTTTAGGAAATGAAATTTAATCAATTGCTTTTGTGCGTGGCAAAGGAATTTATAACTTTTCCAAATTACTAGGGAATGTAATTGAAATTGTAATGGAATGGAATTTACCCAGCTCTGATAACAACAATATAGAAACAACAAGTAAGGAAGTCTAAGTTCGGGTGGAACCGAACATTATATGCCTAGTAGTGATCTATTATGGCATCCCAATTCACGCAGGTCTATTTTAATACTTTCAGTTCGTATTTGCGTTCAAATAGACAGACGGACAGACAGACGTATCGAGAGACGGACATGGCTACATCGACTCAGCTCATCCTCCTGATCATTTCAGTATACGTACATACATTTCATGTTCATGAAGGTATGAATATCAAAAAAGATATACAACTTCGCTTTTGCACTGGGTACAGCATAGACAGTGTATAGTTTTGGAAAAGTAGGCGGAGCCACGCCACCAGGCTATATAAAGTTTCAATTCGTCATAACTCCGAACTTTTTTGGTCTAAATTAATGAAATTTGGATATATGTGTCACTTAGTCAATATCTAGATAATTTTTCAAAAGTGGGCGGTGCCACGCCCACATATTTTGTGTTTTGTTTTGCTCTTGAACTTCCACGATAGGTTCAGGAGTTCGCTGGGCACGACATAGTCTGTATATAGCTTTTGGAAAAGCCTCCAGGTTATGTAAAGCTGCAGTTCGGTATAGCTAGGATATATATAGATATATGCTATGTATCAAAACGTCAAAACAACGTCTACCGGGTTTGCTATTATATTATAAAATGGAGAAAGCAAACAACGAATTTCAGCAATCTTTTGTAAAACTGAGACTAGTTTGAGTTCAAATCGACAGACGTACAGACAGACAGACGGACAGACAGACAGACGGACAGAGAGAAAAAAAATTTTCAGAACTATGTTAAAAAATTGGGCGTGGACATGGACCGATTTCGCCCATTTTTACAAAAAACAGTTGACTTTATATATTGAACATTATCAACAAATTTCGTTTCGACAAATCAATTTTTGGTGGAGTTATGGCATTAAAAGTTGTGTGGAATAATCCACTATAAAAGGGGCGGGCCCGCCCATTTTCCAATTTTTTTTTGTTGAGATTTCTTAGTATACGGAAACTTTAAAAGTGAAATATAAATGATCTAAATCTATTTTACGCAAAGTTATTGCCTTTTTAATATATCTACGATCCTCTTCAAAATCTTTCATATAAAAGTAGGCGTAGACCTTAACCGATTTCGCCCATTTTTTCCTGGAACATTACTTGCACATCTGGAAACCTGCGTGCTGAAATTCGTTTCGATATCTTGAACGGTTTTTGATTTATGATCAATAACATTTATAAATTTGACTTAATCAAAAGTGGGCAGTGCCACACCTATTTAAAAAAATTTATTAAAAATCTTATTTTATGCCTCAGTCTTAATGTATACACCAAATTTTATCCTTATAGGTGTATTATGTACTGAGTAACCCCTTTTTTTTTGTTTTCGAAAATATTCTATACATAAAAAGTGGGAGTGGCTATCATCCCATTTCGCCCATTTTAAATAGCGCTCGGGGATGTGTGCCAAGGAACCTGCATACCAAATTTCATTACGATATCTCAAAATTTACTCAAGTGATTAGCAGGCCACATTTTACATATATCCAAATAACATTGATATATTCTATACAGATTCGACGGCATGCCGAATTGAAAATTTTGGATTGCCTAGACCCTAGGGCATGTCACCGCCCACTCACCTAATGTTCCGATCTACTTTCTTAGTTTTTTAAAACCACAAAAAAAATATACCTAGATTTACTAATACACCGATTTTTGTAAGTATAAGAAGAAGAAGAGATGGACCCACCAATAAGTATACCGAATGAACAGGGTGATGATAAGCTGAGTCGATTTTGCCGTGTCCGCGTTTGAACGCAAACTATTCCCTCAGTTTTGCAGATATCTCACTGAAATTTGGAATCGGGCCGCCATTTTGTAATATATTTATCATTTTCGGAACCAAAAGAATCGGGCTAATACAGCACATAACCTCCATACAATCGACTGTTCCGATAAACGGGTTTCGGGCTATAACTCTATAATAACTAGGAACATAAAATTTTGCAGCTACTGTACTCAACACATATGAAGGTGTTAGAAGCAAAAGGATGGAATTGAAATTTATTTTTCTCTCTATGGCGCGATATACAACAGGTATATCATCATAACCTCCTAAGAGATTTTTGCGCCAAGCTTCTCTTCCAATTTGTGGTGTGCCGATTTGAATTTTCCCTACAAATTGGTGGGACCTACAGTTTTTTGCCGACTCCGAACGGCATCTACAAAGGAGACGAATTTTTGCTGAGAAGCCTGTCATGGCAGAAATACACTCGGAGAGTTTGCCAAACCACTGCCGAGGGGCGACCCCGTTTTGAAAAACTTTTTTCAAATCACTTTTGATGTTACCTGTACCAGGGCTCGAACCATGGACCTTCGGTGTGGTAGGCCGGCAACACTACCTTCACACCACGGCGGCCGGAAATTTATTTTTAGTTTGACTTATATCCATATTTGTAGAGGTTAATATAGTGTTTATTTGTTCACAGAGAAATCCAAGTCATTTTGGACATTTTAGTGGCAATAAAGGCACTACCCAGAATTTACATAGAATTTACAATAAGTAATCAGCTTTGTTTCATAAGGAATGTGTGTGTAGTAAAAATCACTATGATTGGATCACCACAACATACAGCTCCCACACAATCGATTGTTCTGATAAATGCAGTTTGAGATATTACTCTTCCAATTTATTAGCTAGGATCATAAAATATTGCAGCTTCTCTACTTATTACATATGTAATGTGTGTATGTATGAATATTGGATCGGACACTGAAAATCATTTATTCTAATATCACTCCACGCTGTTCTGCTAGCTCGTTGAATAAGTAAATTTTTCGAAGGAAAATATCCCAAATTTTGTACACATACTAGATAACAAGTTGTACCTTGGCGCCGTGTACAGCCAAGTGAACACATTTTCTGTTAGTCGGACTTATTATTTTGCATGCGGTTCAAGCAGATCACTAATTCTGGGCGATTGCTTGAAGAAATGTCCTAGCCATTGAACACCTGTTTGGTAGAGAGCTACAGTGGCTCACATTAAAAGTCGGGCAAGCATAGAACAAAATTGCTATATACTCGTAAGATATTTTGGTTTTGAAAAAAGATGTTCACCTCACTCTTTTTTTAAATCGTCACTACAGGAACAAAATTGCTATCTAAGATATTTTGGTTTTGAAAAAATATGTTCAACTCACTCTTTTTTTAAATCGTCACTACAGGAACAAAATTGCTATCTAAGATATTTTGGTTTTGAAAAAAGATGTTCAACTCACTCTTTTTTTAAATCGTCACTACAGGATTATTATTAAAAAATATAACAAAATACATATTTAAAGTAACGTAAAAATAAAAATATGAAACAAAAACAAAGATAAGGCTACTTTATCGTCTCACATTTGCTATTTCGCGCTCCGTTTTTCCTTGTAAATGGTGATCTATGACCAATTTTCGTTCTTCCAAGGCAATGTTTAATATTTCGCCGCATTTAAAAAAAAAATAGACAAACCAACTTCACTGACTGCTGCACAATATTAAAATGAAAATAGTTCTTCCAAATGAGTGCCGTTTGAATAAATATAACGAAATATTTTTCGCTAAATTTTCTGCAAACGCAGTTTGTCCGACTTTCAATGTGATACGCAAAAGGGGCCTTATCTTAGTTTTTGTTTCATATGCCTATTTTTACTTTGCTTTGAATGTGTATTTTGTTATATTTTTTAAAAATAAGGCTTTATTTGACAATATAAAAAAAATATTAGTTGAATCTCTTTTTTCAAAACCAAAATATCTTATGTAGAAATTTTGTTCTGTGCTTGCCCGATTTTAATGTGAGCCACTGTAAATATGAGAAGGGGGCAACATTATAAGGTCACTCTGACATAATCGGTTTAAAGGCATGCTAGGAGATTTAAAACAGTAGCGGCAGATCGCCATGAGGTGCAGCTGCAAGCAGGTGTCTGCCTTGGATCAAGTGGATCGGTTTATAATAAGGTAGCCACCTTTTCAGATCCCAAGACCTCGAGATTGAAACTATTTTTAATTGTACTTTTCTTTTCTTTTATTTAACTTAAAAAACAATCCAGTTCGAATGAATAATATAACCAAGAAGCTGCAGGCGGGCGTCTGTCTTGGACCAAGCGGCTCGGTTTATAATAGGGTAAGCACCTTTCGAGATCCCCAGACCTCGATAATGACATTTTTTATAGAATATGTCTTAACTTTTATTTAACCCTTTCGAACCTGAATTCATATTTCTCTTCATATTTTTTTATTGAAAGAAACTCACTTCCACAAATTTTGTGATATAAACACGTGGATAAAAACATCAGCTGTTAAGCGGTCAGCTGTTGCGCTTTCTCTCGCTATCAGGGTTGCCAGGCAGCACATTTTAAACTTAGTCTTAGCCAAATATAAAGCGTTTAAGGTACCTAAATAGGTGCTGGTACATATTTGTACCGACCGGACCGAAAGGGTTAACTCAGAAAACAGTTCGAATGAATAAAATAACCAAAAAGAAATCGTATGTGAACTCCAATTACTTGTACATTTTTGCAGATACATACATTTTATATAATTTTGCAAGTCATAGCAACATATTTTATATATGATAAAGGGTGTTTTTTTAGGGGTATAGAACTTCAAATTGAAATAAAACACAAGAAAATCGTTTTAAGGTCCATCAATTTGGCTTTATTGGAAGGATAATTTTATGCCATTAATGTTTAAATATGATTTCGGGCATGTGGCCGCCGCGGCTGGCTCGAATAAAGCCAATTCTACAGGTCCAATTTTCAACCACTTTTTCGAGCATATGGGGCCGTATGTCGGCAATAACGCCACGAATGTTGGCTTCCAATTCCCCTAACGTTTCTGGTTTGTTGGTGTAGACGAGCGACTTCACATATCCCCAAAGAAAATAATCCAATGGTGTCAAATCGCACGACCTTGGTGGCCAATTGACAGGTCCATTCCGCGAAATTATGCGCTCATCGAATGTTTCCTTCAATAAATCGATTGTGACGTGCGCTGTGTGGCATGTAGCGCCGTCTTGTTGGAACCACAACTCATCCACATTCATGCCATCCAATTCGGGAACAAAATAGTCGGTTATCATGGCTCTATACCGGTCTCCATTAACGGTAGCTGCCTCTCCAGCATTATTGCGGAAGAAGTATGGCCCAATGACTCCACCAGCCCATAGAGCACACCAAACAGTCAGTTTTTGTGGATGTAATGGCGTTTCAAGGGTCTCATGTGGATTTTCTTCACTCCAAATGCGGCAATTTTGCTTGTTGACGTAGCCATTCAACCAAAAATGAGCCTCATCACTGAACAAAATTTTGCGATGAAAATCAGCATCGAAATCAATCTCATTTTCGGCCCATACACCAAAATCACGACGCATTGCATGGTCTCGCGGCTTTAATTCTTGCACAAGCTGGATCTTGTAAGGTCGCAAGCCAAGATATTTGCGCAAAATCTTCCATAAAGTTGATGGACAAAGCTCCAATTGCTGTGCACGGTGGCGAATCGATTCATTCGGGTCCTCTTCAACACTTTGCTCTACAGCGGCAATTGTTTCTTCGGTGCGCACTGTTCGACGTCTCTGCGGATGCGTATTATCACATAAAGTAAACGTAGTGCGAAAACGATCCATGGTTAACCGAATTAATTGCTCTGATGGCGATTATGTCGACCATAAAATGGACGGAGCTCACGGTAAACTTCGCGAACTGAACCATTATTTTCGAAATAAATTTGCACGATTTGCAAGCGTTGTTCTTTTGTCAACCTGTTCATGATGAAATGGCAAACCAAACTGAACATAAATGACATTAGAGTTGCCAAATTTGACCACAAAATGCCAGTTTTATCTCTATTCGAAAAACAAACCTGTAAAAAAAACACCCTGTATATATTATATTTTTTTTATAACCAGCGTGTACTAGTACACAGGGTATTATAGTGTTGGTCATATAACGGTGGTTTGTAACGGTACAAAATAATGGATATAGATATAGGTCCATAAGAGGTGTGTTCAAAAAGTATCGCGAATTTTGTGTTTTTTCAAAAATTATTTATTTATTCATGAATATCTATTTTTTCCCCTTCAGAGTAATCCCCATGAGATATTATACACTTGTGCCAACGGTTTTTCCAATCTTCGAAGCACTTCAAAAAATCATTTTTTTGTATCTTGTTCAGCTCCTCCTTCGATGCCGTCCTTATCTCGTCAAGAGAAGCGTAACGTAGGAATGTTCAAAAAGTAGCGAAAATTTCTCGTAATAGCGTTGAGTCAAGAAATTGAGCACTAAGTCCGTAAATATCTTTTATCGATATGTCATAGGTTTAAATCCAAAATTAACTGATCTCTATTTGAAATATTTTTATTGTAACTATAACGTAATTGCTTTTACCGAAACTTGGCTAAAACCTCATGTTTTCAATTCAGAGTTTTTATGTAATGAATATCAAGTATATAGAAATGATCGCTTGAACAGAGTCGGAGGTGGTGTTCTACTTGCCGTTCATTCCTCCATCCCTTCAGAAGAGGTTAATATACGAGATGTGTTCAAAAAGTATCGCGAATTTTGTGTTTTTTTAAAAATTATTTATTTATTCATGAATATCTATTTTGTCCCCTTCAAAGTAATCCCCATGAGATATTATACACTTGTGCCAACGGTTTTTCCAATCTTCGAAGCACTTCAAAAAATCATTTTTTTGTATCTTGCTCAGCTCCTCCTTCGATGCCGTGTTTATCTCGTCAAGAGAAGCGTAACGTCGTCCTTTCATGGGCCTCTTCAGTTTAGGGAACAAGAAAAAGTCACAGGGGGCCAGATCTGGGGAATACGGTGGCTGCGGCATCATTAGTGTGTTGTTTTTGGCCAAAAAGTCGCGCACAAGCAACGATGCGTGAGCAGGGGCGTTATCGTGGTGCAAAAGCCAATTTTTGTTCTTCTTTGCACATCTTCTCGGCCTTCTGAGAACATTTTGTACCACCGATAAACGTTGCTTCGGTCCAAGGTAGCTTCTCCGTATGCCACAGTGAACATTCGGAATGCATCCGCGCACTTAATTTCGTTTTTCACACAAAATTTGATACAGGTTCTTTGATCCATTTTTTTGAATAGGTAAAAATCGAAGACGATCCAAAACACGTGCAAGCAAAGCAGCTGTCAACAATTAACTGAACATTCAAAATGGCCGAGCTTGTCGGCATAAGTGGGAGACATGAGTACCAACATAACGCCACAAAAAATTCGAAATTCGAATATACGTAACCAGCGAAAATTCAAAATTCGCGATACGTTTTGAACACACCTCGTACCTCTCTTAGATTCCATTGAGTTCCGATGGATCCGCATTCAGCTTTATATATATGTACTAGGCATGAGACTATTCCAATAAAAATTATTCGAATAAAAAATCCATTTATTCGAAGGCTTTAAAAAATTCGAATAATATAAATAATATAATAATATATAATATAATTACATAATATAAATAAAATTCGAATAATACTATTCGAATTAACGAATTAATTAACCGAATAAATACTATTTGAATTTTTTTAACGAATATTTTTATTCGTCTATTCGAATATTATTCGTCCTACTACTAATATGTACTTATCTGTGTGCAGAATCAGATTTTTCCATACACATGCAACATGTCTTTCTGCTCAAAACTGTTAACTTATTGACTAGAGCTTCTGACTCAATGATTGTTTTGGGTGATTTTAAACTACCTCATATATCGTGGAACATATCTGCTGGAAAAATTATTCCAAATCCATCCAAACTGGGCTACAATGACTTTCCAATCTCTGCCTTGATCAAATAAATGTTACCGCTAACAAGTTTGGGAAAGTCTTAGATTTAGTGTATGTTGATGATATAAACAAATTTTGTGTAAATCGTTGTGATCCGTTGGTTTTAGCAGAAGACCTTTACCACCCTTCTATGGAAATAGTCCACGAAACCATAAGTAATGGCCAAGGTACACAATGCTACTCAATTAGTAGCTTTGATTTTAACTTTTCCAAAGCCAATTACAAGAAATTAAATAAACAACTGTCTAAATTAACTTGGCCTGAATTTAGTAGTGATATCGATCTAAACGTCTCACATTTCAATCAAACTATTTACTGCCTATTTGAGAAGTTTATTCCTAAACGTAAATTAACTTATGATCATCCTATGCAAACTTGGTTTACTAAAGAGCTTAAGACTCTGAAAATCAGAAAAACGCGATCATTTTATTCATATAAGAAATCCGGATTGAACTTACTTACTGTTTTCCATTCTACGTCAGAAGTACATCGATTTAAATAAAAAGTGCTATAAAGCTTATATCTCTAAAACAAAAAGAGGCATTATTCTCAATCCAAAGTCATTTTATTGTTTCGTAAATTCTAAACGTAAAGTAGCGGGGTGGTGTGAAGGTAGTGTTGCCGGCCTACCACACCGAAGGTCCATGGTTCGAGCCCTGGTACAGGTAACATCAAAAGTGATTTGAAAAAAGTTTTTCAAAACGGGGTCGCCCCTCGGCAGTGGTTTGGCAAACCCTCCGAGTGTATTTCTGCCATGACAGGATTCTCAGCAAAAATTCGTCTCCTTTGTAGATGCCGTTCGGAGTCGGCAAAAAACTGTAGGTCCCACCAATTTGTAGGGAAAATTCAATTCGGCACACCACAAATTGGAAGAGAAGCTTGGCGCAAAAATCTCTTAGGAGGTTTATGATGATATACCTGTTGTATATCGCGCCATAGAGAGAGAGAAAGTAGCGGGGTTTCCCTCAGCCATGAAATATCAAGACATTATATCTAGCGATAATCAAAATATCGCAAATTTCTTTGCTCAATTTTTTACTTCTAACTATTCTGCCGTCACCAATTCAGACTTTCAAAGTTATCCTTATTAGCTACACGGGAAAAATTTAATTAATTTACCAATTATATTCGCCAAAGATGTTCTAAGTTACCTTAAAACCTTAAAAGAATCTTTTTAATACGGCCCTGATAGGATTCCTACACGTTTCTTGAAAAAGTGTGCGAACCATATTTACCAGCCCCTTACCAATTTGTTCAATCTATCACTAAGGTGTGGTGTTTTTCCAATAGCGTGGAAAAAATCGTTTCTTCTACCGCCGCATAAAAGCGGGAGCAGGTCTTCTATAGAGAACTATCGTGGCATAGAAGCCTTTTGCTATCCCAAATTTGTTTGAAGCTATTATTACAAATCAACTAACGTATCCGATCTCTACTTTGAAAGTCCACAGTTACGAATTTACTTGAGTTTACAAGTCATGCCTCATATGGCTTTAGAAAAAATATGCACACCGACGTTATTTATACGGATTTCAGAAAAGCTTTTGACAAAGTGGGTCACTCATTACTTATTCATAAACTCGATCAGTTGGGCTTACAGCCGGGTCTCAATCGCTGGATCTCTTCTTACGTTAGTGACAGGACACAAATACAAGGTGGCGCAAAAGTAATCCTCCTATCAGAAAATGCTATAAATTTTGCGATTGGCCCCTAAAGTCAGTTCTGTTTTGACATTTGTGTAGTAAACACATGGGAAATACACGTTAATAAACAATGTTACGCTACACTGCTCCAGAACGCGGAATACTGCTGACTATTTATTTGACCAATAATCGGTCGGGGCCAAACGGTTACTGTGAATGGTGAGCGCTACAGAGCAATGATCAACGAGTTCTTTTTGCCGCAACTTGATGAATTGGGATTGGAAAACATGTGGTTCCAACAAGACGGTGCAACAGCACACATTGCACGTGCCACAACCGATATGCTGAACATCGGAAGCTTACTTTTGCGCCACCTTGTAGTAGTGTTTAAAAATTTAGTATCCGATGTCATGTATGTCTCTTCAGGCGTTCCTCAAGGAAGCCATCTTGGCCCGATTCTGTTCTTGTTGTTTATAAATAATATTTCTATAATAATAAAATTTTCAAAAATTTTAATGTATGCTGACGAAGTAAAGCTTTTTATGTCATTCGCGTCATTTTAAGATAGAAATAAGCTACAATCAGATCTAGGCACACTCGTTTCTTGGTGTGATTTAAATTATATGCCACTTAACCTTAAAAAATGTAAATACATACGTTTTTCGCATGGAACTTCTCAGCCGTCTTCCTATACAATTAAAAATTATAGTCTTAAGCAAGCGTATGCTCAGTTTCAACCGCCATATTAACGCAACAGTCAATAAGGCTAGAGGTGTTCTAGCATTCGTTAAACCATGGTCTAAAGAATTTAGCAAACCTTACGTAACTAAAGCTCTTTTTACTACATTAGTCAGACCGATACTTGAATACGGTTCTATAATTGGGAACCCGCGTTACCAGGTCCATGTTGATCGACTAGAATTAGTTCAAAAACCAGTTTACCACGACCGCTTTTACACAGCTGGGTATTTAATATTCGGTTCCAACCGAAGTTAGACTTCCTTACTTGTTATATATTATTTTGCCTCATGTTGCATGAAATATGTATGTATCGTATGTCTCGGAAAAAACTTTTGTTGTGGCTGCTTAAACAAATCTAAAACTGACTTGTTATATTAAAATGAGATCTACTCTCACCTCATTTCACCCCCGCCACACAACGGTTTACGGGGTCGGAAAAGACGACTATTACGGTTTGGTCTTCTGGAGCGGTCAGGTACATTCGCACAGATTCGGCGCTGCATTTTTGAGAGGTTAGAGTATTCGTCGCCAAGTACTTCCTTGTTAATGAAGGACTGGGTGAGACGACCTAGAATATTCCACATGGTCATATCAAATCGTTCCCGTATAAAGGAGCTTACCGTGTCCATATCAACAACGGCGCTACGCAGCTAAACAAACAACAAGACGAGTGAAGGAAAATGAAGAGAGTAAAGCACAGGACGTGAAATGGATGAGGAAAGTGAAGAAGAAACAGGAAGAAAAAGAAAAGGTAGATGAAGAGGAAGCGAAAAATGTGGAGTGAATAGAGTCCAATTCGTCAAATGTATTGTTGTTGTTGTTGTGCTAGCGACTACTTAACCTGCCTAAAGTATCACCTCTCATCCAACACTGTCATCAAGCTCTTCTAACGGAAGTCCCAGAAACCTCGCGGCTTCAACAGGGGTGGACCAGAGTAAAATTGCTGTTAGAAGAGTAGGCTCGGTTGAGCAGATGAACAGATGATTAGTATCATGGGGAGACACGCCGCATGCCGGGCAGACATTTGGCATGTCAGGGTTCAGTCTGGATAGGTAAGAGTTTAGTCTGTTTCAGTATCCAGAACGAAGTTGGGCCAGCATGACTCTTGTCTCCCTAGGCAGTTCGCGTTCCTCATCTGCAACAGGTGGAGCTTGTGCCTGTAGGACTGCATTCGCTGGACGAGAGCTGACAAAGGAGTTTAGCCTCACTATGGAGGTGATGCTGAGGAGAGATAAGGAGGCACCCCGTGGCAGTTCTGAGTGCGGTTTTTTGGCAGGCCTGCAACCTCCTCCAGTGTGTGCCTGCTAGCTCCGGCGACCATATAGGCGTCGCGTAGCTCAGAACCGGCTGGCCGATTGCCTTATACGTTGCCAGTAACGTTTCTTTATCTTTACCCCAAGTGCTGCCAGCTAGTGACTTGAGGATTTTGTTACGGCGTTGTACTTTGGTAGCAATCGCGGCTACATGAGCACCGTAGTTGAACATGTTATCAAACGTGACCCTTAAGATTTTGGGGTGTATGACAGTCGGAAGCTTAATGCCGTCGACGTAGACGTCTAATTCCATGTTAACCTGCCCTGTCCACGTCGTAAATAAGGTGGCCGAGGACTTGGTCGGTGACAGTGTCAGATTTCGTCCAGCGCAAAAACATGACAGGGATGGGAGGTATGAGTTAACTCTCGAGCAGATCTCATATACAGAGGGGCCCGTGCAGTCATCGGCGTAGGAGACGATCGAGACTACCCTGTCTAACTTGTCGTCAAATGTATTCAAGTCCATTTGCGCTCAAGAGAACGTCTGCCGGGGTCTGCTTGTCTCTACATATGAAATTTTGAATCTCAATATGAGTTATTAGGTTCTATACGTGTTAGTCGTTGTACCACGCCTATAGGAAAACTACAAAATAATAGGTTTTTACTCTATAAAAATGTGTTCGCAGGGGAAAGGGTCTGCCTTTTCATAAATCGTAGAATTAAAATTAACAGTTTATAGAATTTTTATCTGTATGTTTGGTCGCGCATCACTCCAAAACCAAAACTTTGTCTTTCTATATAGGATTTTTACAAAATTTTGGGAATGAGCGTGGCACCGCCCACTTATGAGTCCAGAAATTTTTAAATTCGACTGGTATTGATGTGAAAGTCAGTAAAATGGCTGACTGATTTGACCACTGTTCCTGCTCCCAAAATGTTTAAATTCACTCTGTTTAAATAGA
This sequence comes from Merzomyia westermanni, assembly GCA_949987695.1. Lineage (NCBI taxonomy): Eukaryota > Metazoa > Arthropoda > Insecta > Diptera > Tephritidae > Merzomyia > Merzomyia westermanni. Next base: position 122,828,418 of record OX465288.1, on the reverse strand, counting down.
ATTTTTACAAAAGAAATTATAGTTAGAGTTTTTAAAACTTTGAATTGTAAATATTACATAGAAAATGTGTGTCGCTAGCATCTGTGTCGATGTGCTTATTGCAAAGTAATTTGCCAGAAGAACATATTAGTATGTATTTTAGTTATGAATAGATTGAGCTCCACTCCATTAAGACTGGGCGGCTTGAAGTTGAGGTATTTTATATCGTCATTTAAACCACACCATCTCTGTCTCAGAGGGTTGTACATTGAGCCTACAGTATTTTGACCAAGAAGCGGCTACATTTATCGCGTTTTGTAGAAGGTCACTGAGAGTATGACGCCGCTTCCCTGTTCCAGTTAAAGCTTTGTCGTCAACATAAGCAATCACTTTGCAACCTGTAGATTGCGGTATCATAAGTAAGGTGTTTACCGTAAAGTTCCATTGTAAAGGGGAGAGGAGCCCTCCTTAGAGGGTGCCTCTGGATGCATACTTTGTGATGAGCGTCGCCCAAGCTATTTAAAATGGGCCTATTTCCTAGGAGAAATTTCACAAAGTCCATTAGAGTCCATTCGTACCAAAGATTCGACTACAACCCTTGGTCGGCCATTGTTAAAGACTTCCTCTACGTCAAGGAATACCCCCAGTGTTGCTTCTTCGATAGCTAGCCCCTTTCCTTTTCGAACTTATTTGTATTGACGTGAATAGGGGTTTCAACTGACTTCGCTTTCATATAGAAGATAAGCTCCAGGTGAAACTTGCATCTCATATAAGTTTGTTATAGACTCTCTATTAATTTTAACCCTTCCCACATCAGGTCTATCCTTTATGGGAGCGCTTATGGCTTAAGCAAGCTTTGTATATGGATGAAAGCAGAGGGTTCAGTGCTTGGTTTTTGAATGAAGCTCCTGGCGACTAGATTGTTTGTTTGAGTAGCGACAAAAACAATGACCCCGACTGTCGTGGAAACGATTCACTCATTCACTTCTACGGAAGAAGAAGATGGGTAATAAGGGATGAAAGGCATCATATCCGTTGATCAACCATCAACTTGCACGTCATTTGTGCATTTTAGTTGCCTCTTACTACAGGCATGCCTACCTCGGCCATATTCTAACCCCCTAAGCCGCAGGGGCTTGGCGGCAGGATTCTTAGAGCGTACCTTGCATAGCCTGTTGGTCTCGGAGTTCTCTTCGATATCGTTACATAATCCCTTTGGGCCTTCTTTGAAGGACTTTAGAGCACCTTTGTAAGCCTGCCATAATTCCCTTGCTTTTGCTGAATTCAAAATTTAACTAAAATTATCTACAGGTGATCGTAAAAGGAGTTCTCACTATATGCACGCCAGTCACCGATTCGATGGGAAATTGAATTCAAAGTTAGCGTGATTTTCGAGAAATGTAGGCTTGTCACCAGAAATGGATATACAGCGCACGCTCGAAAACGTGAACACTCAAAGCGTGGACACCCCAAACCGTGAACAGCCATTTTTGGGCATTTCCTACTATGTAACGTGAACAAACCCAAGAACTCCTATAACATGAAAAATAAACGTTAAAATTATTTCAATGTAGTTTACATTGACCTCAAGTAATTCTGAACTTGGGGAATCTCCTAATTTTAAAATAGGTATTTTATTTGTAATTGCATTTAACGGGTAAAATATTTCATTCGAGATTTTGGTTTTGCAAGGAGTGTTTCGTCTTAGGTTTTCTGGTAAATATGAGTTCTGAAAAACCTGGGTGGTTCACATAAAACAAAAATCTGAAATTCTCGGCTTTTTAAAAAAAGGATTAACTGTGACGTTTTTAGCAAAGAAATATAATTTTGCTAAATCAAAAATTATAGAATTAAAACGAAAAAACAAGTGATTTGGAAATATGTAGAAAAACACTGCGTTCTTCAGAGTTGCCCAAAGTGGAAAAAGATCTTTATGGTTGGTTTGTCCGCATGCGAAATAAGAACTAGCAAGTAAGTGCTTTAATGTTGAAAGAAACGGCAAAATCACTGTAAGCAAAATTTAATGAAAATTAAACAAACTTCTACGCTAGTGATGGATGGCTTCAAGTATTCAAAAAAGGCACGGCATTTGACTTCTTCAAATGAATGTCCGAATTGGAGTTTTACAACGATCAGTTATTTAATGCTGATGAGTCCGGCTTATTCTGGAAACGAAGAAAAACGTACGTGTCCAGTTTGAAGAAGAGAGCCCCAGGGTTAAAGTCGGAGAAGCAGCGAATCACGTTTTTATGTTGTTCGAACGCCAGTGGATCCCATAAACTTAAAATATTTGCAATTGGAAAGGCGAAGCATCCACACTGCTTTGAACACTTTCGGTGCCCCACAGACTAATCTCCCTGGACGACGTCGGCTATTTTCAAGCAATGGTTTCATGAGTCATTCGTTCATCAGGTGAATATTCCTTTTGAATTTTGTCTAATTTTTAGGGTTAATTTGTTGTTTTTTAAGGTTACATCGGTTTTAAAGGAGAAAGGTTTGCCTAATCGACAACGGTCCTTCTCACCCAAAAGAAGCTGGACTGATAACAGAGGATAGGTAAATTTCGTCAATGTGTATGCCACCAAGCGTTACTCCCCTCATTCAACCGATGGATCAAAAATAAAAATCACTAATTTTATTTACAGAAACAGCCTTCTATTTTCAATATCAGCGACAAGATCTGGGCCTTTACTCTGTAGTTGAATTCGGAAGGCTGTTCTACTCGAAAGCAAAAAGCGATTATAATACACATAGGCACTCTGTAGTTCGTTAGAATTTACTTTAGAAAATATTCCATAATAGTAGGCATCACTGTTTCACAAATTTCAATCGTAAAGCAAAATACGAAAACACTTTGCGTAAATCTCAAGTGCAGTATTAGGCAGCGCAGCTTTACATGTCGCAGGAATCTCGACTGCCCCGCGTGTGGTCGCAGGTTCGAACGTAAGTGCTTGCACAAGTAATTTAAATTTTTTTTATTTTATTTTTATTAAATAAAATTTTATTTTTTTAAATATATAAATACTTCTAATCAATAAAATTTTTGTTTTCCTGAATTTTTCCAATTTTTTACCTAGAGTTCTTCAATTATTTTCTGTCAGCAGCGATTACTTAACTCTTTCTGGGATAAAAATGATTTCTTGATGAAAAAAATGCTAATTGTTTTATTATAATCATAAGAATATACATTTTTGTGGATTTCCGTTTACTAAATTGTTGTCGTATACGATTTTCTAACTTTCGACCATATTGGCATATGCTTTCGAAAAAGTGAGTGCCAAATATTCAACAATCGAAAGAGGGATAAATCAAATCCGAAGGGAACAGAATGGAACCCGAACAACGAATGCGTTCTACTCGAAAATTTCTTACAGAGTGCGAATCACTCGAAAGCGAACAAATTTTGTTTCGAATAGAACTACAGAGTGACTCCGCTTGGAGTCGTGTTAGTGAAGTAACAATAGCTAGGTGCTGGAACAATACTTAAAATTTTGGATTAAATGATGATGATCCCGAAGAGAGTGTTCCGTTGGCGGTTTTAAAAGAAAAATGGGAAGCTGAACTTCGCTCTTTGATGAGCAACACCGTCCATCTTCTTAACAGTTTAAATCCTGAGGTTTGTTCGTGTTCGAATATATGCTCAAAGATATGAAGGTTATTGAAAATAGTATTTTTATTATAAATTTCAGACTGAATTCACGTTACCAGCCGTTCATGAATGGAACGAAGATATTGACGAGGATAATGCAGATAACGATCATTAACAAGAGGACGAATCCGATGATGACTGCATACCAGAGCAACTGGAGAAAGTTAAGCCGACTGAAGCAGTGGAAATTTAAAAAAAGGGGATAAGAGGGGCTGGTCATGATGACATCAATCCAGATAATATAAATGTACCGAGACGCTTAAAGAAAAATCTGTGATTCAAGTTTTAGAAAAACAGAAGATACAAAAAAAGATGACTGATTTTTTTTTTTAAATAAAACCTAAATTTCGTATGATATGACTTAAGTTACAATTAATATGTAACAAAAACAAGAATGAAATGTGAATTTAATTGTAAAAATATGTATTAACTTAGTCTTTTTGGGCATTCCGAAACGTGAGCACTTTTGTTACCGTGAACTGTCTTGGTTTTAATTAGGTCACGTTATCAAACGTGCGCTGTATGTAGAACAAACTCAACTCGATGATCGTCGTTGTCACCACATTTCAGCATAGGGAAATATAAGGGATAAGGGAATGGCAATGTGCAAAACTTTCTTAAATAACATTTTCAGGGAGTTGTAAGGGAATTTTCGTATAGGTATTTTATACACTTATTAGTAGACTACTCATGGCTACAACTCAAATTATGTCAAATTTCGATGTGAAATGTGACTCGCGTGATTTTAAATGTCCCCCCACAGTAGGCATACCAATTTTAGGGATTTTAATCAACGCTGATCTCAAATATTCTAGCTTGAAAATAGTGACGAAAGTTTTTATCTTTAGATAAATAACTGAAGAAACAAAAATATTCCGTTCAATCATCTAAAGAATACTGCTTAAGCAGTATCAGAGTACTCCAACACTTATCCTTCATCATATCAAAATGATGGTTCAATTTACATGGCGATGTTCTAGGATTATATTGCCTATTCCGGAGTGCTCCATTTCTTTGCTTCTGAGTACTTCATGCAGCACCTACGTGAGAATACTTGCAAAATATGTATACCCAAAAGATTACTCCACGAGTATTCAACACCAAAGGCAGAGAGGAAATTTTTTTTGTAAATAATTTAATTTACATATATGTTAACAATACCAAACCCTATTTTGACCACTTCTACCGTTGAACTGGGCCTAATTTGGTGATAATAATTATTTCTACATGTAAATTAATATTTTGTTTTACTGCGAAAATTAATCACCCTAGTTTACGTACATACATATACACATATGTAACATATTTTTTATTTTTGCAGGTCAAAAAGAAAGTCGATCGTATATATGAATATAATTACATCAGTAATTTAGAACGCTCCCGTGACCTACCCTGTAGTTCCGGGCTTTTGTTGAAAAAGCAAATACAAATGCTTTCGTAGCCTATCAGAAGCTCGTCTCTACAGGTATCTCACAGGGTAGAAACAATCTACATGAATACACGTTCAAAGCCGTCCAAAGAAGATAAAATTCCAACGCAATCAATTAAATAACATACAATTGGGTTAAAGTTTAGAATTATTTTTCGAAATTAACTCTTCAGTCCTTTCGTGTCGTGGGTTTCTCATTCGGGACCATCATAGGAGAAATACTCTCATAGGCCTATATCTGCATCTATAATATGGTAAATGTCTACTAGTACCAGAGAACGTTTATATCTGTGGCGTTTTATCATAACAACTTAAGTCGACTTAATAAATTAGACCAATCAAAACTTTTTCTGGAAATTTTGAATAAGAAAATCGTGTAAGTTTGCAAGACTTTTATCGGTCTTATATTATTTTGTTTATAAACGATTGAATCTAACTGGCTTGGCTAAGTTGTGAAGCAGTTTTGTTATTTGAAATCGACAGAAAAAGTTTTGATTGGTATAATTTCTTAAGTCGACTTAAGAAATTAGACCAATCAAAACTTTTTCTGGGGATTTTGAATATGAAAATCGTTTAAGTTTGCAAGACTTTTATCGGTCTTATATTATTTTGTTTATAAACGATTGAATCTAACTTGCTTCACAACTTAGCCAAGCCAGTTAGATTCAATCGTTTATAAACAATATAATATAAGACCGATAAAAGTCTTGCAAACTTAAACGATTTTCATATTCAAAATCCCCAGAAAAAGTTTTGATTGGTCTAATTTCTTAAGTCGACTTAAGTTGTTATAATAAAACGCCACAGATATATGTATAAGTTCTCTGCTAGTACCCTGCAAAAAGCATTGGTCCTATAACACAAAATTAGTGGTATAAAGATAGATAGAAAAATCTAGTTTTTATCTAGACCAATGTGACTAGATTTGTGCATGTAGTTTTGCATTGCCGAATTCGGCAAAAAGCATTGGTCCTATAACACAAAATTAGTGGTATAAAGATAGATAGAAAAATCTAGTTTTTATCTAGACCAATGTGACTAGATTTGTGCTTGTAGTTTTGCATTGCCGAATATTATATTCACTTGTTATGTTAATGAGCACAAAAAAGAATAAAGGCGGCAAGTGAACACGTGTTGTATTGAATTGGGAGTGTTGAAAAAAAATTTATAAAAATTTAAATATAATTGCTAAATTAATATAATCAATAAAAAATGAGTTATTCTAAAAGGCACATGAGAAGATTAGCGAAGAGACGGCGTGATGAATATTTTTTAAGTGGTAGCGAAAATCCAAATGACGCGGTAGAAGAGCGTCACGACGCCATTGTGGAAAATACAATTGAAGAAAGTTTTAATATTCAAGAATATCTTATAAAAATCTGCGTGCACTTTTGAAAATTTTAAATGAAAGTGGATTAGATGTTCCGTTAAGTCCGTCTACTTTGATGCAAGTAAACTTGGAAAAATATCAACAAAATATGTATCTCCTGGTGATTTAATATAGTTTGGTGTACAAGACCAAATAAAAAAAATTCCAGGAATTTCGAGTTTACTTCAAATCACAGTGGACATAAATATTGACGGATTACCTCTATTCAAATCTTCACAAAAACAATTATGGGCAATTTTAGTGAAAGAAAATAATTCTACAGATGTCGCAAATTCAACACGAAAACAACTATAGCGGCAGCAGCAATAACAACAACTACCTCAAAGCCAATAACAATACCAACTTTCCCAACAGCAATAGCATTGACAAAACTTGTGAAAGGTGCAAATCTTTGGAGGCCAAAATTGACAATTTGAACACCAAATTTGACAACATGCTAGGTATTTTTTTAATAAAATTTTGATGCAAATAATTTTAAAAATGATTATTTTCCAGATTACCAAAAAAAAAAATGATGGAAGTACAGGCAAAGCAAGGCACCTAATTAAGCGTTCTTGCTAATAAGGACGCAGATTTGAGGAATTTGAGCAAACTATTCCCTATAAAAACCATTGAGGAAATGGAAAGCGTCATTAACGCCATAAATGAGTTAAACATCAATGAATATGTAAGTTTAATAATTGATTTATTGTAAATTCCACTAATAATTATGAATTAATATTTCAGATTAACGCAATAAAACACTTATTAAAGGGGGAACCTGAAAAGCACTTTGAGGAAATTATCTCCAGATCTATGTGCAACGAAGTCAATGTAGGTGGCGTCCATGGCAAGATTTGCGTAAAAAATATACTTCCTTGTATGATGCTATTATAAGTACGTATATAAATTAATTTTTGTTTAAATATATTCTTCAATTTCTTTTATTTTCAATAACAGGTGGACGGTCGGCGACGTCAGAAAAGCCGGAGAAGCAACTATCGAAATGCCTCCACATTGTTAAAAAAAAGGCTGTATAGATTGACCACAGTTAATAAACTAAAAATCGGAAATAATTAATATAATTAAGACTATAGACTTTTTGTCCAGTTTTATTATAAAAACATCTTTTTCCTTTCTGAAAATGTGATTTAATTTTTGAAATCATTATCTGAGAATTTTTTTTAAAATCATTATTATAAATTATACTTAGTTTTTAGATGAGAAGACTTTAAATGTTTAAATTAAACGAAAGGTGATGAATAAAATCAAAAACCGTATAGGTATGTATATATCAAAATATGAAAAACCAAAATAAAAAACGAGCAGTTTTCATTTTTAGAAAAATATATATTGCACACCAAAGTAGGTAGGTATTATGCAGTCCGATTGGTCTATGCATAAGACAGTCAATTTCATAGACCAAAGTAAATATCTTTTATGCAGTTCGATTGGTCTATCAATGAGACTGTCTTATACATAGACCAAACCGTCTATCTTTGGTCTGAACTATACACGGCATAAATAGTATAATGGTAGACCAAGCCTAGGACATGCTCCGTGTAAATTGGTCCTATGATTTTACATGAGATTGGTCTAGACTTGGTCCAGTAGTAAGACAACGAAAGACTGTCTTTTATACAGTCTTACACCAAACTCAGGGTAGCGCAACTTACTCCGAATCTGCACACACACACAAACCACACAGGGTGTGTTGTATGCAATAATAAAACAATCAAATTTAAATACTGCAATATTGGACGTGAAGACATAAAACTCCAAAATTATTGAATATAAAGAAGTTATAACATCTTATCAGTTCATACAGAATGTAAATTTCAGTTTAAATTGAAGTTTTTAGTTGCAGTTTTTACTTTAAACAACTCTGAACGCGATTTCCTTCATTACACTCTCTCGGAGTACCTTCATCCACTACCTTCCACTCCGATTCGCAAAAGAAGATACCGGGTAGACTATGGTAAATATTATCAACAACAGACTAACACTAATGCAATGAACCTGTATCATTATTACAACGGCCGCTACAATAACGAAAACAGAACAGAGACAACGATAGATACACAGAAACAGCAGGATAAGAAGAGACAGCAAAAAATATTAACGAGTATGTGGTAAAGAATTACCTCCAATAAATAGACACCACTTTAAAATGTAATAAAATAATAACTCAGATATGCGGAAGAACTACAACCACTACCTATTGGATAGGATATTAAGCAAACTGCAGCTTTTCCTCTATTTAGAAAAATTTTAGAAGACCGCCCAGGAGAGTACTGAGGGAGACATTTCATATTCCTCCTTAAAAGGCCAACGAAAGTTCTTTGTAGAATCATGCCTCAATACTACTATAGAAGCAAATAAAGGAATGGAAACAATGCAAATGCCTCATATACCAGCAAAAAGGGCTAAATTATGGAAAATGGCACAAATAACATTCATATAAAAAAATTCAACAACCACAAATGGTACCGAATCCAAATTAAATATTATATTTTCTACGACTGAAACTTTTTTCTTTTGTTGACAGAGAAATTCGGCTTACTCAAAAAGTTGTTAGCCGAGTAGAAGTTGGAGAAATCTCTACTTTCGCCAAAAAAAACATATAGAAGGGAGTAATCCTTTATTATTAACTTAAGGAGGTATCCCCCATTGCTCCAAGATTAGTAAAGTCAGAGCACAGAGTGTAGAAATCTTTGTTATCGTTCCGAAAGTATGTTAAGGAGAGCACTCTCTTATTGATCGCTAAGGGAGATCTCGCTTCAAGTTCTACTGGATACTTTCAAATATATTTAAAAAAAAGCCGTCACTCGCGTAACAAGAAATTCGTAACTCACGTTCCTTCCGAATTTTAAAAAAGATAAACTTTCTAAATTCAATACTGAAGTGATGGGTTAAATAAAACTGCCTCCAATTCTGTCTTGACACACTTTTTTTGTTAACTTTTATAATATACTACAATTTAAACTACACAAAATATGTATTTTTCGACACTTATTTATTTATTGTATTTAATACTCTATATCTATATTGAAAGTAGTCATGCCTTAAACTTGGACAATGTTATTAATTGCATGCCCATTTCTTATTACTCTTTATTAGTTATATACAATTTTAACTGTTACTTACATCGTTGCCTGGTTGATCCCACTTCATGTATTTTCCGGTATCAAAAATTCACAAATAATTTATAACCAAAATAGACCTTTTTTTCGGAATCGAAATGGACTGGTATTCTGAATTTCGATTCCGACCAAACTTTATCGGTTTGAAAAGTTCAGCCTCTGAGCAGTCGGAATGAAAATTAATTGGCAACAAATACAAAATTTGCAACGAAAATAATTTTTATTAAATTATTCTCCATGTCCTATGAAGAGACCATTTGTGTCTATTTATACCCGAACGGGTACGAAAGGACTAAACCACTTTCCACCCAAACGGGTACTTTTAATTCCTATAAGTATGCTACAAAAACTAAAATTAACTGTTCTGCGCACACTATTTATTCCACTTTCTGGATTTTAACCATCCTGGGATTTTTATTTTGTTTATTTATAAATTTATTACGGCTCTATTGATCCTAGATCATTACAATTGTAACTTTATATTGACTACTAATTACTAAAAAGCTTAAAATAAAACTTAAGCGTATAGGAACTCTATGGTCACATTAAATTCATTATTTAAAATAAAAACTAAAAATGAAATAAAAGAAAAAAAAAAAACGGAACGAAAGCAAAAACAGAAGCAGAATTGTTAGCTTTGTTTTCTTAACAATGTTTTAAGATATTGGCATAGACTTACAATATTCGAAAACTGCTCTTTTGAATTTAGACGTGCTTTTACTTTGCTTAATATTACTAGGTAAGTCATTATAACATTTTAAACCTTTTACATTTATCTGCCTCACATCTGAATCTTTCTTTCTACGGGTATCAATATTGTGAATATCACTACCAAACTTTATGTTAACTTTTAGGTACTTTGTTAAGTTATCATCTTTAATATTTTTAACGAATTTCATTGTGTAATAAAAGTGTTGTTGTTTAACCTATTGAGAGTCGATAACATGTCTCCGATCGGCGTGTCATATCGCGTACGAAGGATGAATCTTATGGCACGATTCTGTTGTTTTTGTAATTTATAAATTTGGCTATCATTCATTATAAAAAAGAGAGGTAAACATTTTTAATTTAGAATTAATGAAATTTACTTATGTCAATTGCGTTTTTCATGGGGAGACAAAAAATATAAATTAATATAAACTAATATCATTTATTTATTTATTAAGTTTTAAATACATTTTGTTGGTTAATTAGCACAATTGTTACAATTTTAAACGATCCCAGCATGATTTCTAGTCTTACGCAATTTTTTATTGGATGAAATAAGGTACATTGCACAGTTTCCAGTACTGGTAATCGCCCGGTTGCATCTCTTTTGAACTCCAGGAGCAACTATGCCGTCATGTATTGGGTGACCTCTATTCCAATTCGTGTTGTGATGCTCCCGTATATATTTGGCGTTATTCACATATTTGTTCCACTTCGTGAACTACAAGGTGGCGCAAAAGTAAGCTTCCGATGTTCAGCATATCGGTTGTGGCACGTGCAGTGTGTGCTGTTGCACCGTCTTGTTGGAACCACATGTTTTCCAATCCCAATTCATCAAGTTGCGGCAAAAAGAACTCGTTGATCATTGCTCTGTAGCGCTCACCATTCACAGTAACCGTTTGGCCCCGACCGATTATTGGTCAAATAAATAGTCAGCAATATTCCGCGTTCTGGAGCAGTGTAGCGTAACATTGTTTATTAACGTGTATTTCGCATGTGTTTACTACACAACTGTCAAAACAGAACTGACTTTAGGGGCCAATCGCAAAATTTATAGCATTTTCTGATAGGAGGATTACTTTTGCGCCACCCTGTACTAATTCTTTTCCTAAGCCTTTGATAAAGTATCGTCGAAAACGTCAATATAGCCAGATTGCTTTACTTAAAACATATTGTAGAGAATGTTCTCAAGTATGCAGCATCCCTAACTCAATACGGTTAGTTTAGGTTGCTCTCATACAATTTGTATGTGCATGAGATATTTTTGACAGAAAATTGCCGGAGTGCGTTTATATTAGGTTGGGCTGTAACATTCCCACCCCTAAGTTACATAACAGGGATAGCGATGACTACATTCATGCATATTAGCAGGGAAAGAGAAATAGCACTAATACGAGGCAAAGTGTAAATGCTGATAAAAAGCAATGTTGCAAGTTGCAAATACAAGAGAAATCCAGAAATATAGAGGCACTTCTAGGCAATGTCTACTAGTAGCGCAACTTACTCCGAATCTGCACATACACACTTACTACACAGGGTGCGTTGTATGCAATAATAAAACCATCAAATTTAAATACTGCAATATTGAATTGTCTTCACATTCAAAACTCCCAAATTATTCAAAATAAAGCAAGTATAACACGTTATCAGTTATTATAGAATGTAAATATTAGTTTGAATTACAGTTTTTAGTTGTAATTTTAACTTTAAAACAACTCTGAACGCGATTTCCTTCATTCCACTCACTCGGAGTACCTTAAATCCACTACCTTCCACTCCACTTCGCAAAAGAAGATGCCAAACTAGTAGGAGTAAACAATGCTTCTAGACGATGAAGCTGGCGCTCGGTCAGACTATAAAAGGCAGCATACAAGCAGTTTGTTTTTAAGTGTTCTACAGTCACCAACGGCGGCCGCCGTGGTGTGAAGGTAGTGTTGCCGGCCTACCACACCGAAGGTCCATGGTTCGAGCCCTGGTACAGGTAACATCAAAAGTGATTTGAAAAAAAGTTTTTCAAAGCGGGGTCGCCCCTCGGCAGTGGTTTGGCAAACTCTCCGAGTGTATTTCTGCCATGACAGGCTTCTCAGCAAAAATTCGTCTCCTTTGTAGATGCCGTTCGGAGTCGGCAAAAAACTGTAGGTCCCACCAATTTGTAGGGAAAATTCAAATCGGCACACCACAAATTGGAAGAGAAGCTTGGCGCAAAAATCTCTTAGGAGGTTTATGATGATATACCTGTTGTATATCGCGCCATAGAGAGAGAGAGAGTCAATTTACTGTTAAGTTACCTAACTCCAAAATTTGTAATGCGTTTATTACGAGTAAATAAAATTGGCATTTATAAACACCCTGCAAGAAATCGTTGGACTGATCTCTAAAAAGGGTCATCCGGGATCAATACCTTTCGTCCACAGTGGGCTACAATTGATCCCCACTATACCGCTAAGGCATAGTTGGGGTAAGTAGATTTTAATTTCTGTAGCCTACTTTTAGGTGTTGAAAGTAAGCTTGTCCGACCGTACCCGTAGAGGAATCTGTCCGACACTACCAGTTTGGGCATAAAAGGGACCAATTAGTCTCTTCATAGGACATGCTCAAACAAAAGGGATCCCTTCAACCTATACAAAGAGATCAAAACTGGTATTGGTCACATGCTCATTTGCGACTCATCCCGGATCCATCCTATATCAACGGAATCTCGCAACGATTAACACCTATTGCGGAGCCAATCACATAAAATTCTTTGCGTATTAATTAATATCCGATTAGTATATCTTCTAAGGACATTGTTGATATCGGTAAGATAGAAAAATGTCTTTTAAATTGTCACGTTATATTATTTTTCGGTATTCTCAATACATAAATATTAAAATTTTTTTAGTCTCGAAAAATTAAGAGATATTTTGGTTAGAATATTTCTCTGAGTAAAACTAGTAAAATTGTTAAAATTAAAATTTACTGAGGCCGATAAGTAACACCACCCCTGCGGGGGTTTAGAATATGCCCGAGGTAGGCATACCGGCCGTAAGAGGCGACTAATATGCACAAAGGTAATGACGTGCAACTCGATGGTTGATCTACCGATATGATGCCTCTCACCTCTCATTACCCATTTTATCCTTTCTTACGGAAGGAGGGGTGACATGACCTAGAAGGTTTCACTGGTCATAAAACGCTACCACGACAGTCGGGCAGTACCGCAAGGGAGTACCGGAACGTACCGGGTTCAAATCTGGCCAAGGACTGTTAATTTGACAACACTCCCCAAAACCTTCGGGGAGTGTTTTTGTCGTTACCACAACAACAACCAAAAAGTATGGGGTTGACTTCCAGTAATATCTGACTACTTCAGACAATTTCTGGCTCGTAAGGAATCGCAACCACTGTGACTAGGTTAGCCTTTTTTTCCTTTATCCTCATAATTTTAGTTTTATGTATCCAACACGATTATGGTCCCAACACCATATTTTTCATATAAAATTAAAGTTAAATGAAGGTAGTATTGATGACGAAATTATTCGTAAAAATTGTGAACTATTTTTATTGGAGTTGATAACTAGGCATGGGACAATCCGAATAATATTTATTCGAATAATTTATACTTTTATTCGAATAAATGACAACTATTCGAATAATAGGTATTCGAATAGTTTAACAAAGACCACTACTGCTTATGCACACATTTGTACACGCAAACATACATACAAAACGTCAATGCATGCTCACAGGTTCAAGCGATGAAGACAGAGAATTTTGCTTCCGACATCTCCCGAATTTCAATACAACTATTCGAATAACACTATTCGAATACCACTATTCGAATACCACTATTCGAATATACGGACAAATTATTCGAATAAATACTATTCGAATTTTTTTAAACGAATATTATTATTCGTTTATTCGAATATTATTTGAAAATAATCCCACTCCTATTGATAACCCAATTGCGACATCGCCTACCTGATAATATGAACTCAAAACAAAAGATACATTTTTTTCAGTTGATAATTCTTTGAAAGTTACACAGCCGGATGTATTTTCTCACTTTTAAGAAGAAAAGTCTAGGTACAGGGTGGCTGATGAATTTTGCTACATTAAGAAACTCAAATAATTTTTTTTTCAGTGTATGGAATTCATTTTTCTTTTATTCATGTTAAAGCTCATTAAATTTTATTAAATATAGCTTGATTAGTTTTAAAAATAATGGAATTTAAATGCCCCCCCTGCTCGTCGATGCATGTGCGGCATCTTACCAAAAAGTTGTTCATTACTGCTTGGAGAGTTGAGACAGGAATAGCCGCAATTGTTTCTCGAATGGATTGCCTTAGTTCATTCAAATTTGTTGGTTTTGCTTTGAAGACTTCCTGTTTGCAATAACCCCACAAGAAAAAGTCAGGTGCAGTAAGGTCAGGCGACCTGGGTGGCCAACGGAATGTGGAGTTCCTGGATATCAGCTTATTGGGAAATTTTCGTCGCAATTCTGTCATAACAGGTTGGGCTATATGAGGAGCTGCACCATCTTGCTGAAACCACACAGAGTTGAAAGAAATTCTCATTCGGCGTAATTCTGGATAGAAAAAATCTCTCAACATGCTCAAGTAACGGTCTCCAGTAACCGTAACGGTGTGACCGTTTTCTTCGAAGAAGTAGGGCCCGACAATGCAGCTTGATGAAACTGCACACCACACTGTGACACGAAGTGGATGCAATTCCGTCTCATGGAGTATCTGTGGGTTGCAAGCACTCCATATTCGACAATTTTGTTTGTTTATGTTGCCGTTTAAATCGAAATGGGCCTCGTCAGACATGAAAAGACAGTTCAACATGTTTCCATCCTCTTCCACCATTTGAAGCATCTTCTGGCAAAATTCCAAGCGAATCGGCACGTCTGCAGCGTTCAGTTTGTTGGCCATTTGAATTTTATATGGGAATAAGTCCAAATCTTTGTGCATAATTGACTGTAATGACTGTCTGCTTACACCCATTTGAGCAGATAAGCTTCTTGTCGAAACACGTGGATTGTTTTGTATGGCAGCAGCTACAGCAGCGATTGTTTCCTCCGTTCGAACTGAAGGGTTTCGATGGTAAGGTCTTCTGTTGACTGTCCCATGCTCGGCAAAATTGTTTACAAGTCTTATTATGGTCCATCTGCTCGGAGGATTGCCACCAAACGTGCGCCTATACTCTCTTTGAACCGAAACTACGGACTCCAGTGCGTGATAGCGGCGGACAATCCAAATTCTTGTTTCAGTGTCCCAGTTATCCATTTTTGTTAAATGTAAAAGTCAATCTGCAAAATAAAAAAAAAATTTACCAGATTCATTAAATAGAAAAAAAGTTATTTAATTTTTTTTTGGTAGCGGCTTTCATCAGCCACCCTGTATTCTCCAAGTCAAGTAGCATTGATTGAGCTGCAGTGGTGAAAGCTAATTATCGTACAGTGGACAAGTGTGACCTCTACCATAGAATTTTGGGTGGAAGTCCGAGAACATTAAACGAACCCCTTTTTTAGAACTGATCGATTCGTACATAGCTTTTTGGTTTTACCTTTCAGAAATGGGGAGGTTGAAAGAATTTTTAGTGCCATGAACATTTTAAAAACGAAGTTAACACATTGACTGCCAAGGCACTTTCAGCAAATAGGTTGCTGGTGGCCACAGCAATTTTTTTTTTAAATCTCATCAGAGACGTCAAATAGGAATTTAGGGTAGTGTTGGTAATATTTTATGCTTAGAAACAGGCAGTTTTTAACTAATAAATATGTCACACACATATGTTCGACGTGGCGCCTACCGCCTTTTTTTTAATTCAGGGCCATGGCGGACATATATGCAAGACAAAAACATTGTCAAGTCTGAGCATGTAATAAGAAAAAATAAAGAGCGAACCCAAATTGTTGCACTTGCTTTTTGTAAAAATAACGGATTCAAACATCAAAATTCATCGTCGTTATACAAGCTCTACTTTGTTTTGCAAAAACAAAACAATTGGGAGTATTTTGTTTTTGCAAACAAAAATGAACCAACGTTGCATGACGGCCATAGTGTATGTCTACTAGTAGCGCAACTTACTCCGAATCTGCACACACACACAAACCACACAGGGTGAATTGTATGCAATAATAAAACAATGAAATTTAAATCCAGCAATATTGAACGTGAAAACTTAAAACACCCTGCAGAATGTAAACTTCAGTTTAAATTGAAGTTTTTAGTTGTAGTTTTTACTTTAAAGCAACTCTGAACGCGATTTCCTTCATTACACTCTCTCGGAGTACATTCATCCACTGCCTTCCACTCCGATTCGCAAAAGAAGATGCCAAACTAGTACGGGTAAACAATGATGACGGCAATGTATTTTGATGTTTGAATCCATTATTTTTTCAAACAGCAAATGCAACAATTTGGGTTCGCTCTTTATTTATTTATTCAGTAAACAAAAATACTTGATCGCGTCATATTGGTCCATAATATTTGTATTACGGAATGTCGAAAAGAAAATTTTTATCAGAGAGAGTTGGAAAAAATACTCGCAATTACAGAAAGGGAAGAAGATGAAGATTATAGCTCTGATGACTCTGTAAAGGATTCTATGTATAATCCTACTGCTTACTCTTCGGAAAGTGAAGAAGATGAGGAAGTCGTAAATAATAAAGAAAAAGTTCTTGAAAGCCTAGCACTAGAAGAGAATCCGGAAGAAAGTGATGACGAACAAGAAAATCGGGTCGCAAGTGAATCCGAAATTATAAACGCTGTCTAGTCTGAATACGAAGGTCGTCATAAAACATTTACTTTTTCGGGAAAATCAGGCCTACAAGTAGATGTCCCACAAAGAGTTACCCCATTTGACGTTTTTCGTTTGTTTATTGACGATGAAATAATCAACCTCGTCGTATTAGAAACAAATAGATACGCTGAGCAAAAATTTTAATAATTTAATTTTCTTTTTCAAAACCAATTTTTTCTAATTTTGTTTTAAGCTGCGCCGAAGCCACTATAGCAGAATTTTCATGGGAGGCCATATATTTTATTACTGCAATAAAATCATATTTATCATCAATCGTTGCTGTGTGACATGGCGAGAGAAAATAATAGTCGTGTCGGACATATGTGTCTGACGTGGCGTAAACCGCATAGTACAGTGTCACAGCAGTCAATGTGTTAAGGAACAGATTATAAATTATAAAGCTTAACTTGGTGCTTAATATTATACAAGGTGGCGCAAAAGTAAGCTTCCGATGTTCAGCATATCGGTTGTGGCACGTGCAGTGTGTGCTGTTGCACCGTCTTGTTGGAACCACATGTTTTCCAATCCCAATTCATCAAGTTGCGGCAAAAAGAACTCGTTGATCATTGCTCTGTAGCGCTCACCATTCACAGTAAACGTTTGGCCCCGACCGATTATTGGTCAAATAAATAGTCAGCAATATTCCGCGTTCTGGAGCAGTGTAGCGTAACATTGTTTATTAACGTATATTTCGCATGTGTTTACTAGACAAATGTCAAAACAGAACTGACTTTAGGGGCCAATCGCAAAATTTATAGCATTTTCTGATAGGAGGATTACTTTTGATGTTCGTTAAAACGCTTATCCAAATGTTGCACTGATTTTGAAATTACCGATGATCTCATCTCTATGATGAATACCCAAACTTTATACGCAGACTCAAGCTCTTCTGATTCATCAGACGAAGAAAATATTATATAACTAATTAGCTTGTTGTGATTTTCCTATAGTATGTATTTCTTCAAAAAAATTTCCAATCAAGGAAAATGTGCCTGATATGTGATGAAACAAGAATATTTCCTTTAAGTAATGCCTATAGCTTCATATACAAATAGTTTAAACTAAAATAAAAAAATTTTAATGGATTTCGCCGATTTAGCCTCTTTTTTTCAATCACCTGGTCACACTGATCGCAACTAAATTGACAGTGCCATCCCAGCGGCCCAAGTAAACAAATAACGTAACAACTAGCTAAAAAGACGACTTGCGTTCCAGAATCGGAAACAAGCGATATCTGCTTATATTCTGAATGTTCATTTGTTTTGGAATTTTGACATATTTCGGCATCGGTCTGGAATTCCGCTGCAGTTCGTTGTTCCGAGCAGAATTCCTCTTTTACGAAAACTCGCTCGATCTTCTTTGTATACACTTTCACAAATCGGGGGCGGAATTATGACATACGTTCCGTGATGCGGAAACCGTTTTGTAAGTCACAATTACTTTGAAACTGTCCAACTTTTTAAAAGAGTAATAATGTTCTTTTAACTAATTTCTCACGTACGCCGTCCTTCCGAATTATGGACTTAGAGCTATTGTGATTTAAAAATTCGCTTTCGATCACGGAACGTATAACGTAATTCGACCCCGGGTTGTCGTGCATTTATATTTACCACGTGTGGAACGCTTTGCCGACGGCCAATTAGTTTATATTGGAACTGTGAGGACAACTACGTTAACATTTTCATCGGGCTCTGCATAGGTATGTTATTTCTGTAAATATTTATTAACATATTTAAAATTATTTGGATAAGTTGAAAAAAAAAATCTTCCTTTTTCTTACTCGCTTTGGGTTAAACTTCCCTGCATTCAAATAATTCACCTCGTGGTTGAGTATTTAACTGCCCACATGGTGAACTTCGCATTCACCAAATAGGTTTGAGTCTGTGTTTTGTTGTGTTCTTTGCAGTGGCATGATATGCACCACTATAAACCGACAGATGGTGCTGCAAGTGGTTAAAACTACTATGAAATAATTAAAAGTACTGTTATATCGCAAAAAGTTGTTCTACTTTTTTTGTTTATAGCAAAGAGCGTAGAAGAATAAGAAGGTCCAACGCAAGACATCGCACGCTATCAATTCACCGGTAGGGATTCACCAAGCGGTAAGAAAAGTTTGTCTATTTGATCAATCTCAAAAAACGTGTTTCAACGTTCTTCGGCAATACCAACAGCTCCGTCAGAATAAGGAAGGACCTCTCCGAATCATTCGAGACCAAACGAGGCTTTAGAGAAGGCGACACCCTATCGTGCGATTTCTTAAACTTGATGCATGAGACGATAATTCAAGCCGCGGAGCTGAGACCCAAACGTTCAATCTACTACAAGAGCGTGCAATTGCTGGCATAAGCCGATGATATTGACATCATTAGCCTTAATAACCGTGCCGAAGGGTCAGGGTGCGGCAAAACTTAAGCACCGAAATTCCATGTAAACATTATACATACTTAAAAAAATTATAAGTACAAGTTCTATAATGTTTAGTCATTTTAATTCAGACCGAATACATGTTAGGTATTATAAATTTTAATAGAATGAATTATTATTTCCAGCAAATCTGTTAGACTTCTACATCCATCCAACCTCATTTAACGTTAAATAAAAGAAGGAAACCACCATAGTTCAATAATATATGGTTGTCGCAATCGGCCAACAACACGAAATTACCGTTTGACGTTTAATTCTTATGTCAAAATGCACATGTGAGAGGGAACGCGCAAAAACGATTTGCCTATTTTCTAAGCTTTTCACGTATAACACACACATAAATCACACATTTTCTTAAAATGTTATTACAAAGCACTCGTTAAACATCAATTCACAGCGAATTTTTATTAAAAATAAATAACATAGCTTTTCCAAGAACTGTAAACAAAGAATGTTAACAAAAAACAAAGATATGATAGTTTGACATCAGGTGTGGATGAGGAAGAAGAAGACGCTATGTCATCTACGACAACCATATAAATTATTGGATCATGGGAACCACTGTTTGAAATGTTTCTAAATATGTCGTCTTAGTTATTGTGGCTTACGTTTACTGCCATTTTATGGTTTTTACAACACATTTAAGGAAAAGCAAGACTTACCTAGTTAGCCGGAAAACTGCAATTAATTTTTCTTATGGACCATGAAAGCAGTTTTTTGTTTCACATTTCAAACAACTAATACATATGTGGCCATCTTCAATAAAAATTAACACAGAATTTAAAACCTGCACATAGAATTTAATCATGTTTAGCAGAGGGATTTTTTGTGCTTTAGTTTTGTCGTACACTGTATGCCTTCTCTGGCCTGGATCTAGAAGCGAAGAAAGTGAGTCTTTTGGTGAACTACGCCAAGACGAAGTATTTGCTGTCTTCAAAGAAGGGATCGGTACATCTGCGCCTTGACAACCACTGTTTACACCGAAAGTAATGTTAGTCGAGAAATTCAACGGAGAATCACTTTATATAAGTTTATAAGTCCCACCTATCCTCATTTATGGCTCAGACCCATGGACAGTGTCGAGATAAGATGAGATGGGCCCTAGAGTATTCGAGGGAAAAGTTCTCTCCTCCCTATCGCAGGCCATAATCGAAGGAAATATAACCATAACCGGCACTCAGATCTTACCATAGTGCAACGAATAAAAACCCAAAGACTCCGCTGGCTGGGCCATGTTATGCGAATGGATAAAAAAGCTCCAACCCAGAAGATTTTCTTATCCACACCCGAATTCGGCACCAGAGGGAAAAACAGATGGAGGATGACTTGAACTCCTTTGGTGTTTCCAATTGGCGTCAGCTATCGGTGAAAAGGCCAGAATCGCCTAGGCGATTTGTTACTACACTAAAACGAAACATTAGCATTGTTTACATCTTACTTTACGGTTTTGTTACTGTTGCTATAGCCAAAGAACGTAGAAAATAATTAACCATTGCTACTTGCGACCTTTGAAAGAATGACCGCGTCAAGAGTAATGACGTAAACAAGTATTCATTCAATATTATTCCGTGTTTTATGGCATTACTAGCAGACCCGGCAGACGTAGTTCTGCCAAAAAATTTACTTGACTTTCCCTTCTCATATTAGATCCATATTCATCTGCCTGCCCACCTTCCTTTCTTCTGCCTCTCCTTTTTCATATCGTTTACCCCTTATTAATCTTGCTCTACCTCTATCATTATCACTATCACTATCATTATCACTATCCGTCTCGCTATCCCTATTCCGATCCCTGTATCTATCCTAGACACATCTGCTTTCTAATATCCTAATCAACACTTTCAATGTGATACCCATATCGTAGAAACATCTTCTAGGGCCCCACCTGGCCCACGTTTTGGTCAATATCGAAAACAGGGTCTCACATGGGACTAAGAAACATCTTCTAAGGCCACACCTGGTCCACATTTTGGTCAATAACTCGAACTAACTCCAGCGCCATCATTAAGTAAATTTTTGATAGAAACGTTCCCTAAAGCAATAACACATTTTCCAAATATGAACCAAATCTGTTGAGCGGCGTAGTAGTTTGGTGGCATACAATGTACTGAAAACTCAACAAAATTGCGAAATCGTGAGCTCTCAGCTGTATTCATTTTTCGATAGCAACAACTAAAAGTTTTGTATATTTTTTTATCGAAAAACCTTCCACAGAGAAAGTCCAAGAAAGTATTTTTTACATAATGGAAATCGGTTTAGCCGTTTAGATATCCATCGCGGTCATACGAAAGACATTTAATTTTTATTTACATATACTCGTATAGATTTAACACATTGTTTACTGAATGTACCAGACCTATAGTTTTAGCACATTTACCCGATGTAGTTTGCAATTGACCTTATTTATGTATTGGTTTATGACAGTTCAGGAGGAACTGCCTGCTAACCATTTCCGTGTGCTCATTGGTGTTTCGGCAGACTTGTAACTTTTTCCAGTTGCTGTCACTTAGATTTGGCGATCATAATGCCGCCGCGTAATCAATATCCCAAGATTTTGCCTTGGTTGATTGCTGACAGTCGGTAGTGTAATGTCATTGATGTAGATGTCTAACTCCTGTCTCATCTGGGCATTCCACATCTTGAATTGTGTCGCTCGGTAAAAAAAAACTGAGGAGATCGGTGAGATCTGTGCAGGAAACTATTGAAACTGCATCATTGGGGAGGGAAGCTTCGATATGCAGAAATTAAACAAGATGGGGATAGGAAACCATCGTGTGGCACCCTCTGCTAAATATTTTAGGTTTTGATGTCACATTAAACTTTGCCGGCAGTTTAGGTCCACCTTTTTAAGTCAGATAGGAGATGTGTTTTACCCAGATCTTGAAGTAGAGTGGCATGGTTGACTATGTCAAGTGACATGAGGACCTTCCAGTGGTTAGGGCTGTTTTGATTCAGACCGCTTAAGCCAAGGCGTTTTATCATCTTCATGGCATTTTCGTTGGGGTATTTTAAGGGCTTAGCCTTCATATGGTCTTCCTTAACAGAAAACACATTAACGGGGTAAGGCGTACGTTGATGCAATAGCCAGGGCCTTTGCTTTCTTGCGAAACTCTCGTTCATCTTTCCGTGCGACGGTCAGAACGATCAAGATTGCAAAGGAGTTCTCTGTAAATGTTGTAAAGAAATCCCAGTCAGCTTCACTAAAGTTGATACAAATGCGGCGTTCCGATCTTATGAAGTCAAGGGCAAGGGGACTGTTTGTAGAAAAGACTGTGCTACTGCTGTAGCAATTTGAGGTCTCTTGGGCTGCGGGCTATTTCAAACTTTCTATTTTAACAAAAATACAGCAATCTGCAAATTCCTTACAAATTTAACACTTTTGTATTATTTAAATGTGTGTATTTGTAAATTTGTGGTAGAAACCTTGAACGTATGTTTGATATGCCACAAAATTTGAAAAAAATCACAAGCAATTCTACTTGAATAGAAGCCATTTTGTCTCCAGTAAAACCATATCTCAGGGGTTGGATGAGAGACTTTGCATAGCTATAGTTGTACCAGAATATTATTTTTTTTATATTTAAATCAACAATCAAATCCTTAGATAACTGAGAAAGTAGGTAATGGAGTGCAAGAAAAAGGTGACAGCACAGCTCTTATGCACGTATGTAGTTACATATCTATGCATACCTACACGTGTATATCTATGCCTATATCAGACACATGACGTTAACCATTTTTCTCCCTAAAATTGCTTAAAGAGTAGGCATGGTTGGTGTGAACATCTTGAAAACCTGTCATTCAAATTTGACGAAGGTGTTTTAAGCCCGTATTAAGACTCTTTGTGGGGCTCATTTTGTAGATGTGCATAGTAGTTACGTATGTATGTTCCCTGCAGTAAAAATGGGATACAGTCACTAAACGTTTCAGTTTAGCTATAGAGAGTTTATGCCTTCGAACTAGTGCTAATCGAATGCATAGCAGGGCAGTTGGTGGCCATACTTGTAAAACCAGCGCTAGGGTCTAACCTATATTGAAATTAAATATAATTTCTAGATGGGCATTTGAACTGCTTTTTTACTTTCGAATAGTTGACAATATCTATCTCCCGAAACCAAATTATTGATGGCGATACTGAACGCCCAGCACAAAGGATCCCGAGGAGCAAGGAAAACTACGTAAATTTTTTTACATTTCATGTACATGAAATGGTCTTATAACTTTGGTTCGATGTTTGTAAGTATGAGAAGAAGGAGAGATAGACCCACCAATAACCAATAAGTATACCAAAATGATCAGAGCGATAAGCTGAGTCGATTAAGCCATGTCCGTCTGTCTGTTTGAACGCAAACTAGTCCCTCAGTTTTTGAGTTATTTCGCTGAAATTTGGTATAGGGACACCATTTTTTAATATATTTGAATCATTTGTCGGAACCAATAAGATCTGACAAATACAACGCATAGCTACCATACAATCGATTGTTCCGATAAACGGGTTTTGACCTATAAATCCTGCAATTAAAGAGCTAGGAACTTACAGTTTTGCAGGTTTCATACATATTATATACGCAATGTGACAAGTGAAAATCAGGCAAACCGGACCAACATAACATATAGCTTCCATACAATCGATTCTTCCGATAAATGAAGATTGGGCTATAACTCTTGCAATTCATTAGTGAGGAACACAAAATTTGGCAGCTGCAGTACTTATTGCATATGTATTGTGTGTAGCGAATATCATCAAGATCAGACCAATGTATTGTATGGTCCCCATAGAACACATTTTTCCTATAAACGGGGTTTGGGCTATGTATCTTTACACTAACAGGGTAAAACCGTAAAACTTTGCAGAGTTTGGTTTTACTCTAAGTAAGGATTAGACACTTAAAACCGTGGTGTGTATTCATGAAAGGTGTAAAGGCATAGCCGAAAACAGAGCTCTCCTTACTTGTTTTATTTATGATTATTTTGTTTAAAAAATTTGTGTTGACCAAGATATAGTAACCGATTTTGATAGGTTTTCCCATATTAAGAAAAATAATTGGTTATCTCTCGATCTTAGCAGTTTTTTCCAACTCTCGGAACCTGAAATTGTCTTCGACTAAATTCTCAGCCACCAAACTACGACTACCACAACTACCATTCACCGGAGCGTACCGGATTCATATCCGGCAAAGGACTGTCAACATCAGTATAACCCTGTTCGGTCCATCTCGTCCCAATCTGTGAACGGATGCGTCGACAAAAACAAAATAGCAACAGTTATCTAACTCACATTTAACTTTTGTCAAACCCCATTGAATCTGCTAGTATTCTACGACTTCCGTTAGAAGGGGTTGATAACATTTCTCGGTAATAGACTTGCCGAAGTACTGTTAGAACAACAACAAGAGTAGTAATTGAGTTTAAGTGCGGCTATACCCGAGTATTATATGCTCAGCTGTGAGCTTTAGCAAGCAAAGGTTGAGTTTTTTTTACGTGATATGCAGGCCTAATCCATTTCGGAAATACTAGTTTCGTACTTTTCCTCTTTATTAAGCCTATAATAGCAGGGAAAACAGTAATTGTGAAATCAAATATAACCTTTTTACTACTATAGGGGTCCGAGATAACGCTTTTCCAAATGTAGGATTTTCTTATTGTTTCTCGTTCTACATGAAATATGTGTACATTTTTTTATTATACGTAACTCAGCGTTAGCTATCGAATCTTTAGCCTCCTGCGTACATTTGTCCTACACATAGTACATTGAAAATAAAAACTTCTGACGGCTTTTTTTTAATTGGCAACACTAAAATATTTTTATTGTGACACGCATTGGCATTTTAGGTTATGATAAAAAAATGAAAACGTGAAATATAATACACTGTTATTTTAAAAATGGCTTCGTCAAGACAACATGCTAATAAGCGTCAGCGCAGAGGTAAATAAATTTGTATTCATCGAGTGACTTATTTCGTGTATCTTTATTTAACTGTCGAAACTAATGTAACAGTACTGTAAACTAATGTTTTGAACTATTATTTGATTGAAATACAAAATAGTGGACTTCTGATAATCATATTTATTACAATATCCTTTGTAAAGTACAAGAGTATTTAATTAATGTTTACAAATATTGACTTCCCATGTACTATGTATGTAAAGTACATTCAGTTTTATTTTTATTTTTATGTAAATTATGCAGCCATCACTGATGATGAAATTATAGCGGCTTTGGAGAATTCCGATTTTGATTTTTCTGGAGATGATTCAGATGACGACCCCGACTTCATTCCCCAAGAATTTAGCCAAAAGACTAGTGGCCACTACGGAAGTGATACTAGTAGCTCGGATGAGGAGGATGGCACGGTGTTCACTTCATTGGCTTCCCCTTCAGCATTAGAGGATTTGCCGTCATCGTCTTCAATAATACGGGGAAGAAGACGCAAACCAATTTCATCTCGAGGTATACGTGGCCGTAGTCAAGGTGACAGACGGCACTCATTATCCGAGTAATCTCTTATTTGTTTGATTTGTGCGTGGTAAATGCTTGGCTGCAGTATAGGGAACTTGAAACAGATAAGGGCGTACCAAAAGGAAATATTGTACAGATGCGAGAATACAAATTGAATTTAGGCACAAAACTCATCACTGCCAATGAGGAAGAAGACGATACTGAAGACGAAATTGCCCATGATTAGCTTCAGCCGCAACATAAAAAGCGCAGGGTCTTAATAAAGCCAGTGCCTTCCAAAGAAAGTCGTACTAAAAGGGCTGCACATCTACCAGAATATGGTCCAAAACAAAGCCCCTGCAGAAATAATGGTTGTGACAAAAAAACAACAGTTTTCTGCAAAAAATGCGAAATTTACCTGTGCTTTACTCCCACTCGAAACTGTTTTTCAAATTTTCATGAAGACTGTTAAGTGCCGCCGTGGTGTGAAGGTAGTGTTGCCGGCTTACCACACCCTCGGCAGTGGTTTGGCAAACTCTCCGAGTGTATTTCTGCCATGACAGGCTTCTCAGCAAAAATTCGTCTCCTTTGTAGATGCCGTTCGGAGTCGGCAAAAAACTGTAGGTCCCACCAATTTGTAGGGAAAATTCAAATCAGCACACCACAAATTGGAAGAGAAGCTTGGCGCAAAAATCTCTTAGGAGGTTTATGATGATATACCTGTTGTATATCGCGCCATAGAGAGAGAGTTAAGTGAATTATCATTAATATTTATGTTATTCTTATTATATATTATTACTGCTGAAGAAGTGTAGAGTTTTTGTTAAGTTACAGTGAAGAAATTTATTTATTTTTTGTTAGTTTTAAAAACTAAAATAAAACTATGAATATTGAGCTATATAAATGGTGTGTTGATTTAATTCCCTTGTCCTTCATGTAAGACATAGCAAAAACCCACTTTTTCCAATTTATTATTTTTTTTTATTATTATTTCCATACTGAGTACCCTTTAAGTAGTACACTATTAAAATTTTGTTGCAAAATTCCAAAAACTGGATGTTTTGTACTCAGTAGGTTAAAATAGGCTTGGTCAAAAATAGTACCACGCCCATTTTCAAATATTTATACGTATATATTTCTTCGTTTCTTCTTACAAAGGCACTTTAGAGGTAAATAAGTATATATAATTGAATTAAACCTATGTTTCCCAGAGATATTGGCGGATACAGTACGCCACCGTCGAAGCATCGGTCATATGTCAAGAGTTTTAACAAATAAATTTTTGCCGTATGTTTCAGGTACTTACAAAAATGCCCAGTCAACTTAGTTGTACACTTTTTTCTTATCCACCACGCACTTGCCGTACTGTATCTGTTTGCCGAATAATACAAAAAATTCTGCAGACCATTCCCTTCATTTCTTGATATTGCTTGACATTGGTACACACTTTTCTGGAATGCGAAAGTGATTTAACAATGACCGTCAAATCTAAATATACGAGTACATATCTACAGTTGTGTTCATAACAGCAGTGAAATTAAATTGGATATCCTTCAACGAAAAGAAGCTGTGTTTTTAATAATTTTCATTTAAAATATAGCGATTTCCATAACAGAAACCACTTAAAAAAAATTCAAAGTTTACACAAAGTTCAGGAAAATTAATTAAACTTCAAAAAATTTACATCAAAATTTCAATCTTTTAGGGCAAACTTTTTAGAAACTGGTTACGCAGTTTTATAGCTCATTAAATTTTAGCACAATTATGTGCAAGCTAGAAGTACTTCGAAATTTCCCTTTAATTTTTGAATTTTTTTTGTTAAGGATGTTCGGTATTTTTTCCATATAAATTTAATTTTTCTTCATGCGCTGTATGGAAGAAATCACTCTCAGGGGAAATTTTGAAGTACTTCTAACTTGCACTATATTATGCTAAGATTGAACGAGCTATAAAACTGTCATTTCTTAAAGTTTAATTAACTTTCCTGAAATTTGTGTAAGTTTTGAAATTTCTTTTTATGTGGCTTATGTTTTGGAATCCGCTATATTTTAAATTAAAATTATTAAATTCACAGCTTCTTGTTTTTTCGAACGATATCCATTTTAATTTCACTACTATTATACTGAACACAGCTGTATGTATGTAAAGGGTGTTTTTTTTAGGGGTATAGAACTTCGAATTGAAATAAAACACAAGAAAATCGTTTTAAGGTCCATCAATTTGGCTTTATTGGAAGGATAATTTTATGCCATTTATGTTTAAATATGATTTTGGGCATGCGGCCGCCGCGGCTGGCTCGAATAAAGCCAATTCTACAGGTCCAATTTTCAACCACTTTTTCGAGCATATGGGGCCGTATGTCGGCAATAACGCCACGAATGTTGGCTTCCAATTCCCCTAACGTTTCTGGTTTGTTGGTGTAGACGAGCGACTTCACATATCCCCAAAGAAAATAATCCAATGGTGTCAAATCACACGACCTTGGTGGCCAATTGACAGGTCCATTCCGCGAAATTATGCGCTCATCGAATGTTTCCTTCAATAAATCGATTGTGACGTGCGCTGTGTGGCATGTAGCGCCGTCTTGTTGGAACCACAACTCATCCACATTCATGCCATCCAATTCGGGAACAAAATAGTCGGTTATCATGGCTCTATACCGGTCTCCATTAACGGTAGCTGCCTCTCCAGCATTATTGCGGAAGAAGTATGGCCCAATGACTCCACCAGCCCATAGAGCACACCAAACAGTCAGTTTTTGTGGATGTAATGGCGTTTCAAGGGTCTCATGTGGATTCTCTTCACTCCAAATGCGGCAATTTTGCTTGTTGACGTAGCCATTCAACCAAAAATGAGCCTCATCACTGAACAAAATTTTGCGATGAAAATCAGCATCGAAATCAATCTCATTTTCGGCCCATACACCAAAATCACGACGCATTGCATGGTCTCGCGGCTTTAATTCTTGCACAAGCTGGATCTTGTAAGGTCGCAAGCCAAGATCTTTGCGCAAAATCTTCCATAAAGTTGATGGACAAAGCTCCAATTGCTGTGCACGGTGGCGAATCGATTCATTCGGGTCCTCTTCAACACTTTGCTCTACAGCGGCAATTGTTTCTTCGGTGCGCACTGTTCGACGTCTCTGCGGATGCGTATTATCACATAGAGTAAACGTAGTGCGAAAACGATCCATGGTTAACCGAATTAATTGCTCTGATGGACGATTATGTCGACCATAAAATGGACGGAGCTCACGGTAAACTTCGCGAACTGAACCATTATTTTCGAAATAAATTTGCACGATTTGCAAGCGTTGTTCTTTTGTCAACCTGTTCATGATGAAATGGCAAACCAAACTGAACATAAATGACATTAGAGTTGCCAGATTTGACCACAAAATGCCAGTTTTATCTCTATTCGAAAAACAAACCTGTAAAAAAAACACCCGTTATGTACCTAAGCTGGTCAGATATCAGATTAGGGCGACAGTTTGTATGTGACTACTTTTCTCGGATTCAAATTGTTGAAGAAGATCCTATCCCAGAACTCGTTTTAGGAACACCCTACTGTTCAGAAATATACGAATTGTTCCCTGTTTTCATTTAAACTCAAATTATAGCGAAATTTATGTTGTTGTTCTTAACAAGGCTTCGTCCTGCCTATTGGCATCATCAAGCTCTTCTACCGGGAGTCCAAGGAAACGAGCAGTTTAAAAAGGGTTGGATCAGACTGATATTGGTGTTAGAAGAGTAGGTTCAATTGAAAAGGTTAAGAGATTTTTAGGGTCATGAGTGGACTTACCACAAGCAGGGCAAATGTTTGGTTATGTTTATGTCTCCAGGTGGTGGAACATCATCCAACAGATGTTGTTTTGGATGAGTGGGCTTATGACAGTTCAGTAAAAACTGTCTGCTCAACAGTTCCGCGTGCTCTCGAACATTGAGTATTTGAATCTCTGGAAGGAGGTGAGAATCAGATGACATAAGAAGACATCCCTTGGCAGTTCTGATAGCGGTGTTTTGGCAGACTTGCAACTTCCTCCAGTAGATGCCAGCAAGATTGGACGACATCAGCGCAGGGTAATTATTAACCGGTCCGCCAATAGCCGTATATGTTGCAACCAAAGTTTCTTTATCTTTTCCCCAAGCGCTGCCGGCAAGTCACTTGGAAGGGCCATTGCCCGAAGTCGCATGCGAAGGATACTATAGAGACCCTTGCGGGTGGAGAAGGAAGCCTCGATACATGAAAATTAAACAAAATGGGGGATAGGACACCACCCTGTAGTACCCTATATCTAATCCTTATTGATTTTGATCTTGTGTCTCTAAATGCTACTGACGCTTGCCGACCGTTTGCAGATCTTTCAGAATTGCATCATAAGCTGACGGCAAGCCGACTTGACGCTGTCTCCAAAGGAAATGGAGACCTTGTCGTTATGCTTGGTCGGATTTGAGAAGTTGCAGGTTTCAAGATTACGCGTTGATATCTTTAATAGCAGCCCTTGGCTGGAAAATAAAACCTGCCTCATTCCTGTACGATATAAACGGCTGTTGCGGGAATGAGTGAAATGTATCTTTATGAGCTCTTAATACGGCCAATCAGAACCCTTTAAGATAAAATGACGAAACTTGGTGTAAGGCATATAACGGTTGGGAAAATAAATGAAGTATCATATCGTTGGGTTTACGAGACAATTTGTCAGCTACTAGTAGTGTACAAGAATAAACAATATTGAACTTGGATAGTTTTCGGCTTGTTCATATCGTCGGTGACACTGCAAAACCGCGTAACGCATAAATGCAAAACCGCGTAAGCTACATATGTGTCAAAAACTTTCATAGGCCCCTGCAATTAAGACCTATTCATTTATTCTCAAGAAAACTACATGTTGGTTTGAAAAATAGTTAAAAGAGTCTATCTTGATTTTTGTGCAGAATACCTTTCCGAATAGGCGATCTTTAAACGAGCTTTGAAAATATAACATTAAATTCTAAATTAATATATGGTAAATTACAACATTTTCATTTCTCTCTGACGTACCCTTTATTGGAAAAGTCCGGAAAGCACATGCTTCGAAATACAAATAACAATACAAAACGCTATATAACTCGGGGAGCAAATAAAAATTTATTTTGTTGGATTAGGTTAAGTAATAGCACAGAACCTAGATACGTTGTAACCACAACTAGTGACCGAAATGATCCAATTATACTTGACCTGACCACCGTAACATAACATAGGACTACATACACGACTACCACTTTTGGACCATCGTTGAGATTGTTTACAGTGAACTAGATGAGACCCATAACCCCAGACCATAGCCTTTTGAGTAAAGCTTCTTCAATTAAAAGAAAAAAGAAGAAAATAACTAATTCATTTTTTGTTGTTGCTCGTTTTTTTGCTTGGTTCAATAAAATAAAATATTTGTAAATAAATATATACGTTTTAGTTTTTGTTGTTGTGTTTGAATTATTGTTGTATTGTCAGTTTTTTTTTTAACTTTTTGCTGATTGTATTTTGTGTATATTTGTGTTTGTGTCGTGTTGTTTATTTTTTTATTTGGTTGTTGTTTTTATTGTTGTTGTGTTTGTGTGTCGGCGTTCGTTGGCGTTATTGTTTTTGTTGATCTTAGGATGGGAGACTTGACAAGTTAGACAGGTTGTTGTGTGATGTTTCGTTGATGTTGTTCTTCCAAATTTTTCCTTAAAGACACCATGCGTAAGTGCCTTTTTTGACTACTTGGAAGGCTTTCCATATTATTGATAGCTTCGAACTACGTCTGAAATCTGGAAAATTAATAAAAGAGAAGTTGTGTGAGATCCTTGCAACATAGAGTTACACAAAGAAGGCGTTTTAAGGGGAAAACGATAGGTAGCTGCAACTACAGTGAAGTCCAAATAAAACGTACCAAAAAATTTTTTAAAGTTTTTTGAAATGCTTTCATCCTTGCATCCATTATTGTTGTGATTTGTACTCAATATTTTGGAGCCCCTTCCATGTGCCGGATTTTCACTGGCCTTCCGCTTACCCTCCTGAGTTGTCACATACAAATACATCATTTTGCTCTTAATTACATACATAAGGGGGAATATTTCTTTTTCAGTTCTGGGTATAGTCTCTCCCAAACATTTACCTACGGAGGATATAGAGTCCATGGGTCTGTAAAAAAGTTTGTAATATTATTTGAATGTTTGGTACTAAGGAAGTAGTGCTGCTAAGTAAATCATTTTATTTTTGAATTTATTTCTACAAAACCTAGTTTCATCGGCTCTTGGTACAAATGAGAATATTTGTTTATGTTACTAATTTTATCCAAAATTTTAGTAGGCTTTCGTACACTGCTTTTTAGACTTAAACAAATATTTTGATTGATTACGATTTTTGTACCACAAAACTAAAACACCAAACCTCCCTGGTTCCATGGTCAATTAAAAAAAATTAAATGCACTTTTCAGCAAACTAAAAAATGTGTACGACAAAACTAAAGCATTAAATCAAATTAAGTCTTGTTTTTTTTTTTTAAATGTGTTTTATAAACCATGAAATAGAGGTAAATGTGACTCACAAGAACCACCCTGATATATTTCGAAACAGTTCAAACAACGGTTCCCTTATTTCATTTAGCCGTTAACGAGGTTGGATGATCGGTAGAAGTGTAAAAGATTTGCGAGAAATAATTGTTTCGTGGTACTTCGCAAACAGGTAATTTTTTATGACCTTATTTAGAGTACAACAAACGATTTTGCATTCAACTGGCTGTCTAGGCATCATACAGGGAGGTAATAGTCCACGAAAAACACCGAATAGTAACGATCGGGAAATCTTTCGTGGACTAAAAATATTTCTCCTTGTTTTCGCAAGAAATTTTAAAAAAAATTTCTTGAATATCTGCAATGTGCAGACATCGATCTTTTACAATTTTATTATATGTAGAGATTGTAGGATACCCACCCCATGTAGGAACATTTAAAGAGGTGCTTTCAAGACCGCTTACTTCACGTCGGTGCTTTCATTCATTGATTTCAAATAGAAGAGAAATAAGGGATTTCAAGACTTCACCTAAATTTGAGTAGTACAATACGACTAGGAATCTTATTTTCTGTCAAATAAAAGTTTTCTGAACTATTAGAACACTCTAAAACCTGAAACATACTTGACATACTTTTTTATCGGTGAAACACGGTTGAGGTATTGTGTTTGTGGAGGTTTCGCCGGTCATGGAGAAGGGCCAATTCATATGATTAAACTGGTATCGAGTCGTTTCCTGCACAAAAGTATTCATGAAATCTTCGTGCTCTTTCTTGAGGGGGAAGATAAGCCATTAAATGGATCTTTCAAGAAGACATCCTGCCGAAACATGTAGGGATTTGCTTCAAAGAATAGTTTAGGGATAATAATGTAAATATTGCCGTGTCCAGTGCTGTTTAGCTAAACAGATAATCTATGGATAATGGTGGATACTAAAAATCCAGAGGAAAATTGCAGGAACACAGACTCTCTATTCGGATAAGTTGAGCCGGCGTGGAATATTTTACTTAAATAATAATGTAAACTAATGTGAAACGATGTGAACCTGCCATAAAGAACCACTAAATAACGAAAAAATCGGGTTTGTCCCAGAGATATTTGTTGGTGATTTAGTTTTGTTGCTCCACTTTTTGAGTTCTTCGGATTCTTTGTACACAATTTTTTGGGTGAACTACGAAACTATTTTTATTTATTCAAATTTCTAATACCTAATACATAGGTATTCTTCCTGTTTCAAAAGGACTAAAGAGTATAGAATTTTGGGTTAAATATTTTAAAGGGAATTTTGGTGCTTAAGTTTTGTCGCATACTGTATGTATGTTTATAGAAAAATGTATCAGAAAACTAATTGTTTTGATTATGGGCTCATGAATATAAAAGCTTCATTGAGTTGAAAGCGCTAATGGTATGCTGTGTTTTGTGAAAATGTTTTAGGATTTCATGTTTCTCCACAGCAGCCAAATCATTTCCTTCTTCAAAAATTTCCATCGGGAAGTACAGAGCTGGTATTAGAACTTGAACAGTGTCCGAATGAGGGATAGGTCTAGTAGCTGAAGAAATATTGGGGTATTTCCAGTTTCTGCGATTTTTCATAATGTCATAATGATTTTTTGTCCTCGCCAAATCATTGATCCCAAATTTCAAAGATTTTCGTGTTCCTTTTTCCC
The DNA here is from genome assembly GCA_949987695.1 of Merzomyia westermanni. NCBI lineage: Eukaryota > Metazoa > Arthropoda > Insecta > Diptera > Tephritidae > Merzomyia > Merzomyia westermanni. Next base: position 122,794,291 of record OX465288.1, on the reverse strand, counting down.
ACTGCCGCAAATGTTCAACGCATGTTCTGCAAATAATTTATTTTGGTTGCGAATTTCAATACCGAAGTAAGCAGAATGCAAATGAATTACCGCTTCATTAATCGTCCTTCGTTGATATTTCATTGTATATTCACCGCATATGTAACAAAACATATCATACTCGGATATAAAAAAGTTATATGTCGTTGAAAACAAAAATAGCTGGAGATTGGTTCGAAATAATTTCACATACATATACACGTTAACAATGAAAATCTGTTACAAAAAATGTAATTTTCGACATTATTTTTACAGTTTCTCTGACATATATAAAGATACATTAACAGTTCATATACTGGTAAAAGCGAGCAAATATCATCTTTTCAACAACATAAAAATAAAAGTAATGAGGCAAAATTTCAAACGGCATTTTTGCTAAGCAGTTGTGAAAATTTAAGCTTTGCTTTATTTGTGAAAAAAACATATATGTAATACTTCTATATCAGTACTACTGAACTGTGCCGCATGTCAAACATTACAGTACAGATATACAACGAGAGAAGGAGACAAAATCTCAAGGCTGTCGTTAAATTTTTGTAAAAAAGGGGCTTAAATATATGTATATTTCAACAAGCCGTCTTACTTCTATCAACATTGTACATTAGGCTATTTCGATCTCCAAATGAAAAAGTAAGCTTTTCTTTTCCATTAATATTATAAAATTTTTATTGTTTTAAGAACTCCGCAGAATAGCATTACCGATTTGTGCTGAGTGCGCAGATATACATACGTATGTAAATGGGCCCTTAGTGAGCAAAAAGCGACAAAAAAAGCAAATAATGCGAATTTCTCATGCACAGAATTAACAGTTACAAAATATGCGTAGGCGCCACGAATGGCATAAATTGAAAACAAATCTAGTTAGCGGTCGCAAGATTTTCAGCTGTTATAAGTAAATTTAATATCAAAAATGTCGAAGCGGTGTTTTTTGTGTGATAAAAAGAGAGACCGAATTCTTCGCCTTGTTTTTTTTTTACTATTTATGTAAGTAATGTACTTTGTACGGCTGAAGCCCATGTTTAAATAATAAATACATCAAGCCTTGTATTGTATTTGTTGACCTTTTCATTGTTTAATCGACTAAACTGAGATTTTATAACAATTCGTATGCAGAAGTTGGGTAAAGGGGATAGTGACCCGCTGTAAACCCTTTAATACTTTTTTTACACACGCTACTACAATTCACTAACACAAACAAAACCCGCGCATGTGCAGAAATTACATTTGCACAATTTCACCAAATAATGATTGACATAACTTTTGCACACAGGGAAAATAGGAAACACGCCATATAGTAGTATTATATATATGGAAAAAAATTATAAGTACAGCGTATCGTATTCAGTGTTGCCTTCTCTTGCTGATTTTCCCTCAAATATTTATTTTCCTGATTTGATAATTTAATGATGTCTTGCATATATCAACATTGTCAAATCAAAAACAAGTCAGAACGTTATGGGGCGAGTCGTGGACCTGGTATATGATGGCAAGGGCCTACGTTGGTCTTGTGTAAAATGCCGTTCAACCGAAGTTTATCTATTCAAAATATTTAGTGAAATCCTTAAAGGGTTTTCCGAAATTGGCAAAGACCTGTCTTTACTAGTAGAAAAGTTTCATAAGTACGAAACAGTTTTTAAAACTTTTAAGTGTTTAGACGAAATCTCCCCTGATTCAAACACTGATATCCGTGAAAACAATCCTAGAAGTACTGATGATTCCTCATGTCCTGTAATCTTAAACACAATTCCAATCCCTAATCCTATTGCACCTTTATCGTTAGAACTCATTGATTTAGCCTCTCCAAATCCATCAGCCCAGTCATCGACTTCCAAGACAGCCTCGCCGAAGTCAACTTCGAAAAAAAAGCCCGAGCCCCAACCTATTAGGTTGGCACCTGAACCAACTATTAGGAATCTGGTTGTGGTTCCACGAAATAAATCTATTTTTGTGTCTCGTTTCGAAACTGACGCTACGGAAGAGGACTTGAAGTTTTACATTCAATCTAAAATCAAACCCGATAGTCTGACTATAAAAAAGTTTAAAATTAATTATGAAAGAAACGTCTCCTCTTTCAGAATTGATCTTTCATTGAATGATTTTGATTCAGTTTTGAAGAGTTCGTTGTGGCCTTCCGGCGCTTTTGTGCGTGAATTTGAACATAAGCCGAAGAAAAACACCCAGAATGTAGCTAGGGTCCCACGTGATAGTGCAGTGTCAAAAAACTAAATGTAGAGTCTGTACATTTTTACTATCAAAATGTTAGAGGTTTAAATACCAAACTTACCGAACTTTATTTAAAATCTCTTTGCTGTAATTACAAAATTATTTCCTTTACCGACAGTTGGCTAAAACCACATATTTTAACGCTGAAGTCTTATCTAATGATTATCAGGTATTCAGAAACGATCGCGATCGGTGGCGTCCTACAGCTATTAATTCGTCAATGCCCTCTGAGGAGGTTAATGTTCCTTGCATCGAGTCATGTGAATTCAAGTGCGTCCGAATACAGCTGGATAACGCTTATATATACTTAGCGGCTTGTTATATTCCTCCCTCATCTGATATCTCAATCTACGTGCAGCTTATCTCATTGTTGAAAACTGTAAATTTAATGACTAAACTTTCCGATTCGATGATCGTTCTGGGCGATTTTAACCTACCTCATATATCGTGGAATATATTTGACGGAAGCATTGTCCCAATTCCATCCAAAGCGGGGTATAATGACTTTTTGGATGAAATGGCAGACCTTTGTCTTAGTCAAATAAATGTTATCCCTAACAATTTCGGAAAGGTCCTGGACTTAGCTGTAGTTGATGATACATCTAAATTCTGTTTGAGTAGGTGCGATCCTTTGGTTTTACCGGAAGACGTTTACCAACTTTCTTTTGAGATCGTTTACGAAATCATAACTAATGAAGAAGGCAGTGATACTAAACCATCCGAGGCTCTTTGACTTCGACTTTGCTAAAACCAACTTTAAAAAATTAAATAAAGAGTTGTCTAAATTACCTTGGCCTAAATATTATGGCGATATTGAGCTTATCATTTCGCATTTTAATATTTATATTAATTTATAGGCTCTTTGAAAAGCATGTACCTAAATGTAAATATTTCTCTGATGAACCAACGCAAGCATGGTTTTCTAAAGAACTGAAAGCTTTAAAAAACGAAAGAACTGAAAGTTTTAAAAAATAAAAAGAACCGTTCATTCAAGATATACAAGAAATCCGGTTTAAGCAAAGATTACTTAAAATACTCCATCCTACGACAGAAATAATTTGAACTGAATGAAAAATGTTACACTGCTTATATCTGTAAAATTAAAAAGAACCTTATCTGTAACCCAAAGTCATTTTATGGTTTGGTAAACTCTAAACGTAATATAAGAGGGTTTCCTTCTGCCATGAAATTCCAAGACTGTATATCCAGCGATAATCAAGATATTGCAAATTTCTTTGCCCAATTTTTTAATTCTAATTATTCTACTGCTACCTTTTCCCGATTAAACAAATATACATATCAGTTAAATGCAAACAACATCATTAATAGTCCTATAATTTCTCCTGCAAATGTTTTATTCTATCTGAAAACCCTAAAGGAATCATTTAAATGTGGCTCTGATATGATCCCGGCATGTTTTCTCAAAAATTGTGCTAACTACATTTACCATCCTCTAACCGATATATTCAACCTGTCTTTAAAAAGCGGCGTCTTTCCAACTGCTTGGAAAGAATCTTTCCTTAACCACTTTATAAGAGTGGGAGTACGTCATCTGTAGATAACTACCGCGGAATCGCAAAGCTTTCCGCTATTCTCAAATTATTTGAAGCCATTGTTACAAATCAGCTTACAACTTCTATTTCCACATTGATTGCAGATTGCCAGCACGGCTTTTGTAAAGGTAAATCAACAAGTACACACCTACTAGAATTCGCAACCCATGTTTCAAACGCGTTTAGAGAAAAAATGCACACAGATGCTATATAAACAGATTTCAGTAAAGCGTTTAACAAAGTTAGCCATTCGTTACTTATTCATAAACTTTTTCTACTGGGCTTTTAACCCAGTCTCACCCGGTGGGTATCTTCCTATCTTCTTTTCAGAAGACAAAGAGTAGTTTTTAAGAATGCCTTCTGGAGTTCCTCAAGGTAGCCATCTTGGCCCGATTCTGTTTTTGCTGTTCATTAATGACATATCCAGTACTATCAAGTTTTAAAAAATTTTGATGTACGCTGACGACGTTAAGATTTTTATGTCTTACTCGGTGAGCGAAAATAGAGCTTTACTTCAATCAGATCTTGATAGACCGGGTGCTTGGTGCGATCTAAACTACATGCCACTCAATCTTAAAAAATGTAAATACGGCGCAAAAGTAATCCTCCTATCAGAAAATACTATAAATTTTGCGATTGGCCCCTAAAGTCAGTTCTGTTTTGACATTTGTGTAGTAAACACATGCGAAATACACGTTAATAAACAATGGTACGCTACACTGCTCCAGAACGCGGAATATTGCTGACTATTTATTTGACCAATAATCGGTCGGTGAAAAACGGTTACTGCGCAAAAGTAATCCTCCTGTCAGAAAATGCTATAAATTTTGCGATTGGCCCCTAAAGTCAGTTCTGTTTGATGTATATTGGAACGATTTTTAGTCACCCCTTGTCAAATTTGGTTTTGAGACAAACCGGTTTCGGCGTTGTGCCATCATCAGTGTCGATTTTCGTTCTGATCTGTTGTGGTCGTTTGTCTTGTATTTATAGTAGGTAGCAGGTAACGTCAGCATGGGTGTCTGTTTGTGTACGTGTGTGCATGTGTTGTGTGTGTATATTCAGAAACGGGGGTGGTTTGCATCGATCGGTTTTTTTGTGGTTGACTGAGGCAGGTAAAAGTTGGTGATTTTTGTTGTTTGACCTTTTTTGCTTGTTTGTTGTTTTTGATCTTTTGCTGTTTTGTGCTTATTTGTCGGTGCGTGTGTGTTTGTTGTACCTGAGTGGTTGCTTTGTTTTTTGTAAACCAATTTTAAAGGTTCGAATATTGTGTCGGAAACAGTGTTTGTCTGTTCGTTTATTATTCTACCGTCGAATGTTTTTTGTTTGTAGATTTCCATGTTTTCGAGTACGTTCAGACGTCTGCCTTTTGCTTGTACATGTAGGACCTTGACTGTTTTTTTGATGTTTCCGGGGGGCATTTATTCTCCGCCATGTGATTCGCAAAGTTGGACTCTGGTATGATGGTTGAATTCCGTATCTTTTTGTTGTAATCTCTAATGTGTTCTCTGAACCTCGTTCTTACTTGTCGTCCGGTTTGTCCTATGTAACGGTGCTGGCATTCACAAGTGAGCTTGTATACACCATGGCTGCTAAATGGATCTTCTGAGTTAGTTTTGGTTCTTAGCTTTGGTCCCAAATTGTTCGATGTTTTGAACGCTGTGTTGATTTTGTATTTTCTAAGGAAATTTGCTAATTTATATGTTGCCCTTCCAGTATATGTCATTGTCGTCCAGGTTTGTGTACTTTCTTCTCCATTGTTTCTTTTTTGTTCTCTAAGGTCTCTCCTGAGTTTATCTACTAGTGCTTTTTTATATCCGTTGTTTGTAGCGATGTTATATATTATTCCAAGCTCTCTTCTATATGCTTCTTGTGTAAGAGGTGTTCTTTCCAATCTTTGTACTAAATGCCTTAGCGCTGCATTTTTATGTTGTTGTGGGTGGTTCGAGGTATTATGTATTATTGTGTCGGTGGCCGTTGGTTTCCTATATATGTCGTAGTTGAATTTATTGCTAGCTTTATCAATACTTATTGTGAGGTCCAGATAATTGATTCCTCCGTCTTTTTCGGTTTCCATTGTGAATTTTATGTTCCCGTGCTGCTTGTTGAGGTACGCCAGTACTTGCTCTTCGTTGTTGGTAGTTAAAACGCATATGATATCATCCACGTACCTTGCGTAAAATAACACTCCTAATTTGGAACTTAATTCCTGTATATACTCTTTTTCCAGGTTTTGCATAAACGCTTCCATAAGAATAGCCGATGTTGGGTTTCCCATCGCAAGTCCGTTTGTTTGTCTGTATATTTTATTGTTGAATTGAAAATAGTTTTGACGTAGTGTGGTTCTTACCGTGTTCGTGATTTGCGTACTTTTTACTTTATCTTTTGTTTTACGTAGTATTATAGAGTTTACTATGTTCAATGTCTCTGCTAGTGGTATTGATGTGTATAGATCTTTTATGTCGAAAGATACCAATTTGCTGTCCTTTGTCACTTCAACGGTCCTAAGTTTGTTTATTAGTTCAGATGTATTAGTTATGGTGTGTTCGTTGCTAAGTTCCAGTGTGTCCTTCAATACTGTTTTTAAATATTTAGATAGCTTATAGCATGGTGCCGATTTAAAATTAATGATTGGTCTCATTGGATTGCCTGGCTTGTGGATTTTTGATAGCGCAATCAGTGGTGGAGTTGACGGGTTCATTTGGACTAATGTATATGCCGAGTTGGTATCTATTATATTTGTTGCAGTTTTTATAGCCACTTTGATTTCTTTCTGGTATTCATCCGTGGGGTTCACTCTTATTCTACGACATTCCATATCCTCGATGAGTTTTTCGGTTTTTGCAATAAATTCAACAACGACATATATAGGAAACCAACGGCCACCGACACAATAATACATAATACCTCGAACCACCCACAACAACATAAAAATGCAGCGCTAAGGCACTTAGTACAAAGATTGGAAAGAACACCTCTTACACAAGAAGCATATAGAAGAGAGCTTGGAATAATATATAACATCGCTACAAACAACGGATATAAAAAAGCACTAGTAGATAAACTCAGGAGAGACCTTAGAGAACAAAAAAGAAACAATGGAGAAGAAAGTACACAAACCTGGACGACAATGACATATACTGGAAGGGCAACATATAAATTAGCAAATTTCCTTAGAAAATACAACATCAACACAGCGTTCAAAACATCGAACAATTTAGGACGGAAGCTAAGAACCAAAACTAACTCAGAAGATCCATTTAGCAGCCATGGTGTATACAAGCTCACTTGTGAATGCCAGCACAGTTACATAGGACAAACCGGACGACAAGTAAGAACGAGGTTCAGAGAACACATTAGAGATTACAACAAAAAGATACGGAATTCAACCATCATACCAGAGTCCAACTTTGCGAATCACATGGCGGAGAATAAATGCCCCCCGGAAACATCAAAAAAACAGTCAAGGTCCTACATGTACAAGCAAAAGGCAGACGTCTGAACGTACTCGAAAACATGGAAATCTACAAACAAAAAACATTCGACGGTAGAATAATAAACGAACAGACAAACACTGTTTCCGACACAATATTCGAACCTTTAAAATTGGTTTACAAAAAACAAAGCAACCACTCAGGTACAACAAACACACACGCACCGACAAATAAGCACAAAACAGCAAAAGATCAAAAACAACAAACAAGCAAAAAAGGTCAAACAACAAAAATCACCAACTTTTACCTGCCTCAGTCAACCACAAAAAAACCGATCGATGCAAACCACCCCCGTTTCTGAATATACACACACAACACATGCACACACGTACACAAACAGACACCCATGCTGACGTTACCTGCTACCTACTATAAATACAAGACAAACGACCACAACAGATCAGAACGAAAATCGACACTGATGATGGCACAACGCCGAAACCGGTTTGTCTCAAAACCAAATTTGACAAGGGGTGACGAAAAATCGTTCCAATATACATCAATCATTCACCCTGTCGGAAAAACAACAAAACAAAATACAATCACATTTTTGACATTTGTGTAGTAAACACATGCGAAATACACGTTAATAAACAATGTTACGCTACCCTGCTCCAGAACGCGGAATATTGCTGACTATTTATTTGACCAACAATCGGTCGAGGCCTAACGGTTACTGTGAATGGTGAGCGCTACAGAGCAATGATCAACGAGTTCTTTTTGCCGCAACTTGATGAATTGGGATTGGAAAACATGTGGTTCCAACAAGACGGTGCAACAGCACACACAGCACGTGCCACAACCGATATGCTGAACATCGGAAGCTTACTTTTGCGCCACCTTGTATATGTGTTTTTCGCGCAGAAATACACAACCAGCTTCCTACATAATCAACAATCATATTCTTGAACAAGTGCATGATTTTATGAACATGCGAATGGCGATGGATTGTAAACTTAGCTTCAATCTCCATATTAATGCAACTGTCAATAAATCTAGGGGTGTTTTATCATTCGTTAAGCGATGGTCGAAAGAATTTAGTGATCCGTACGTAACTAAAGCCCTTTTTACAACATTAGTAAGACCGATATTAGAATATGGCTCAATTATTTGGAATGCGAACTACCAGGTCCACGTTGATCGGATAGAATCGGTTCAAAAACAATTTTTACTTTTCGCTTTAAGAGATCTTTCATGGGATTCCCTGTATAATTTACCTCCCTATACTAATCGCTTGAAACTTATTAACCTTCCTACCCTTTCTAGTCGTAGAGAAATGCCCGGAACAATATTTATGGTTAAATTATTAAACGGGTTGGTCTCTAGCCCATTTTTGTTGGGAGCTGCACCAAATCAAAAAAATTTGTTTGTTGGCCAGTGTTATAGGCGCAACCACTTCATGTTGTACATTTTGAACAGGCATGGACAAATGTGTGATGAGGAATGCTGCATGCAAATACCCTATTTGGAGCATCGCATGTTAAAGCCCTCTTTCAAAGCTTAGTATATTACCTCAAGATCGCAAGTTACCCTCACTTAGCAACCAATATTCACTTATGAAGTTTCAAAAAAAACGATTCATATCGTTTGTTTTCTGCTTGCCTTTGCAAACACCAAGTGGAAAACCAGACATATTAGGATTATTTATGCTTCTCATCAAAATTGGCCAAAGATGAGTAACCAGACCATCAATATTCACATCGAAAACAATTTCATCATAGGAAGAAACAAAGTGTTCAACTTTCTTTAATTTTTTTTATACCAAAATTAACATATTCTCCAGGAGAAACTTGCTCCGCAACACTTTATAATTTAAAAGGACGAGCGGACCTAAAGGGATACCGCAAGTTTTTCGGAAAGATATTTTTGTTACTTTATCCGCACCATGACCCAACATACAGGTAAAAGCAGAAATCAAAAAGTAACCCTGCTGTGTATTTTGTTGGTAGCTCAAGTTAGTAGATTGTCAATAAATGTTAGAGTCATATCAAAAGTGATAGAAGTTAAGTCTGGTTATTGCTTCAAATTGTTGCGCTGAAGCTGGACGCAATGCCGTTATCAACGCAATGTGTTTACCCAATTGCGATATGTATTCTTTTGGCGCCGCTAAGTGGTGTTTTGGCTTAGAATAAATAATGGTACCATTTAGGTGGTGGCGCAGTTTAGGAAACACCACCGAAAACTGAAAGTCGGAACCTATCCTAAAAATAATAAGACAAACATTTTTGGAATCGAAGTCGAAGCCCAACTTTTTCAACTGTTCAAAAGTAAAGAACAAAAAAAACAAATTATCCAAATGTTTTTTACTAATTTCTCTTAAATGGTTTTTTATATTAATTTCCCAAAATTCCTTGAATCGGAACGCCCATTTTGGTACCCTCTCGACATTTCGTAACGCCTTGACAATTGTAGGTTAAAGCAAAAGAACTGTTATTTGCTGACATTATTGCTAGCGTCACTGCCGCCATTGAGTTGATGTTGCCAATTGGTGTACATTCTATTTTAGTGTTTCTGGCTTCGTTGCATTACAGTGTAACAAAATTAAATTTTTTTAAAATTTTTTTTTAAATATTTAATATGTATTTTGTTGTTGGTTTTACGGTCTGTTCATTTTACATATTTTTGTAAGTATAACGAGCTCAAGACCAGTTGATAATAATTCTTAGTTAATTATTATTATTTTTGATTAGAGGAAACATTGAAAGCAACAAACATATACAGGCTATAGTTATAATACTATTTCGAAAACAGCCACGATTTCTCGTCAGACTAATTCGTATAGTTTTTGCTATTTCAGAGGATCTTGTGGAGAATCGAACCCACTCCCTCTGATTGCCAGCGCAGCTGCCTAACCCATAGGCTATGCTGCGTGTAGTTTTTTGCAAGCTGCTTAATTCAAGTTTTCCTCTAATTGTTGTTTGTTATCTTGCCAACGGTATACACAATATTTTAGACATTCTGTCTATATGTAAATCATGCATGCTGGACTTTGTTTTTGTACATTCTTCTTTTCTATTTTTAGAAGATAGTTAGTGTACATAACCGCGTGCTCCGGTATAAATTTTTATTTTGTTGTTAGTTTTACGGTCTGTTCATTTAACATATTTTTGTATGTATAACGAGCTCAAGACCAGTTGATAATAATTCTTAGTTAATTATTATTATTTTTGATTAGAGGAAACATTGAAAGCAACAAACATATACAGGCTATAGTTATAATACTATTTCGAAAACAGCCACGATTTCTCGTCAGACTAATTCGTATAGTTTTTGCTATTTCAGAGGATCTTGTGGAGAATCGAACCCACTCCCTCTGATTGCCAGCGCAGCTGCCTAACCCATAGGCTAAGCTGCGTGTAGTTTTTTGCAAGCTGCTTAATTCAAGTTTTCTTCTAATTGTTGTTTGTTATCTTGCCAACGGTATACACAATATTTTAGACATTCTGTCTATATGTAAATCATACATGCTGGACTTTGTTTTTGTACATTCTTCTTTTCTATTTTTAGAAGATAGTTATTGTACATAACCGCGTGCTCCGGTATAAATTTTTATTTTGTTGTTGGTTTTACGGTCTGTTCATTTTACATATTTTTGTAAGTATAACGAGCTCAAGACCAGTTGATAATAATTCTTAGTTAATTATTATTATTTTTGATTAGAGGGAAAATTGAAAGCAACAAACACATACAGGCTATAGTTATAGTACTATTTCGAAAACAGCCACGATTTCTCGTCAGACTAATTCGTATAGTTTTTGCTATTTCAGAGGATCTTGTGGAGAATCGAACCCACTCACTCTGATTGCCAGCGCAGCTGCCTAACCCATAGGCTATGCTGCGTGTAGTTTTTCGCAAGCTGCTTAATTCAAGTTTTCCTCTAATTGTTGTTTGTTATCTTGCCAATGGTATACACAATATTTTAGACATTCTGTCTATATGTAAATCATGCATGCTGGACTTTGTTTTTGTACATTCTTCTTTTCTATTTTTAGAAGATAGTTATTGTACATTACCGCGTGCTCCGGTATACATTTTTATTTTGTTGTTGGTTTTACGGTCCTTTCATTTTACATATTTTTGTAAGTATGACGAGCTCAAGACCAGTTGATAATAATTCTTAGTTTATTATTATTATTTTTGATTAGAGGAAAAATTGAAAGCAACAAATATATACAGGCTATAGTTATAGTACTATTTCGAAAACAGCCACGATTTCTCGTCAGACTAATTCGTATAGTTTTTGCTATTTCAGAGGATCTTGTGGAGAATCGAACCCACTCACTCTGATTGCCAGCGCAGCTGCCTAACCCATAAGCTATGCTGCGTGTAGTTTTTTGCAAGCTGCTTAATTCAAGTTTTCCTCTAATTGTTGTTTGTTATCTTGCCAACGGTATACACAATATTTTAGACATTCTGTCTATATGTAAATCATGCATGCTGGACTTTGTTTTTGTACATTCTTCTTTTCTATTTTTAGAACATAGTTATTGTACATAACCGCGTGCTCCGGTATAAATTTTTATTTTGTTGTTGGTTTTACGGTCCGTTCATTTTACATATTTTTGTAAGTATAACGAGCTCAAGACCAGTTGATAATAATCCTTAGTTAATTATTATTATTTTTGATTAGAAGAAAAATTGAAAGCAACAAACATATACAGGCTATAGTTATGGTACTATTTCGAAAACAGCCACGATTTCTCGTCAGACTAATTCGTATAGTTTTTGCTATTTCAGAGGATCTTGTGGAGAATCGAACCCACTCACTCTGATTGCCAGCGCAGCTGCCTAACGCATAGGCTATGCTGCGTGTAGTTTTTTGCAAGCTGCTTAATTCACGTTTTCCTCTAATTGTTGTTTGTTATCTAATCAAAAATAATAACAATTAACTAAGAATTATTATCAACTGGTCTTGAGCTCGTTATACTTACAAAAATATGTAAAATGAACAGACCGTAAAACCAACAACAAAATTAAAAAATTTTATTTTCGGGTTTTGGAAAAGTCGATTTTTCGACCAAAACAAGTCCCAAAACCCGAAAATAAATTTAAAAACACCGTTTTCGCCAACTTTTTAGCGCATAATTTTAAGTGGGACAGGAAATATGAGACAAATTCGTTTTCATCGAAAACATTTTTGCATGTATGCTGAAAAACCCCTAAAAAAAATTGATCCGTTCGACAACTTTTTTTCCTGATCCCAAAACCTATCGAAAAATCGATGGCGCGATATTGCTGACCAATAAAGTTTTCGAGACTAATCTTCTTCATTAATTCGTATAACATGGCCATGTCAACTAACCTCCTGGGTTCTTTAATGGCAGAAACAACTTCTGACAATTTTGGGAGGTTTCCTTTGAGTTCGTCTCACCTTAATTTATGTTTTCTCATACATATATCTACATGCGTATATCGATTTGAAATGTCCGCCTAAAAATACAAAATAGACAACCCCAAAAACGAATTTCTTATAAGCGCATTGTTAAAACCAAACCTTGCCGGTGAAAGTATTTATATATATGTACTGAAATGGTCACAGAGCTTTGCCGTGCTTTCATCAGCTACTTACTTACAAATTAATGGACCTTGGTCAAAACTCAACTCTGCTTCAAATTAGTTAGATCCTTTTAATTACTAGAAATATCAACACTTTGTCAATTTGGTTCGCATGAAAAGGACAATGGGTTCAGTTACCCTCGCGGTTGTTTATACGAAAGTACATACCATCTATGTTAGAAACATATCTCCACATATTTAGTATGCGTGAGCATACCATTGTTTATAAAGGCGCAGAGGTACGTACACCCGTACATCCATACATATGTACGTACACACATTCACCAATAGGAACGAGGAAATTTTGTGTAAGCATTTGTATAACAATAAAGCCAGAACTCCACACTACGCCGCTTCTGCGCTGCTTCTAAATATATTTATTAGTGTCCATACATACTAAGCTGTTTGTTATATCAACTTTTTTTGCAAATCCAAAGTTAATATAATACATTATGGTCTAAAAAGAAGAGGTGCGAAACTTCATTGGTATTGGATAAATTTTAGAGCTGCCAATTTGCATTTGAAAATTTTGAAAACCATGTGCATTCACGGTGCAGCAGAATATAAAATCTGATAGCCATAAACTTGGTACTAGTTTATTACGTGAAAAAACATGCAGATTTAGATTCTGAACACAAAAATTAAAAGTGTACGTTTTGAGATTTCGCGAAGTTGTAATTTTTTACAAAGTGAGAAAATGCAATTTTCTTATTATTCAAAAAATCTCCAGTTCTACATGCCCGATCGAAAATAGACAGTAAGCTTAAAAAACAAAATCGAAAGAAGGATAGAGAATGCCAACATAGCCTAATACGCATGCAAAATAATAGTCAGCAGAAACAGGGGTTGAAACCCAAACTCGTGGTTGGCTCTACACTGCCGTAGTTATACCGAAATGAACCTACGGGGCGATAGTATGGTGGCCACCCATGGAGAAACTAATTAACATAAAAAAACTGAATAAAGGTCTCGGAGGGGTGAAAGTGCATCAAAACGGCGCAATCACGTTGGCTGATTGTTGGCATTGATGTAATTGATTTGTAGATTGCTGCACCGAATAGGATTATACCTAATAAGGTTAAAATGTGGTATGCTCTTCTTTATTGATACTATAAGCATTTTACCTAATGAAATAAGCTTTTTATAAGGTGCATTTTTTAGTAGGTTTTAGTTTACCTACTACATACATCCATATTAACCCACATATTTAGCTAGTAATTTGATTAGCTTGAGCTTACTCGGAAATGCCCGTTAATGTTGTCAACTTTAGCATTGTGGGTTTTAAGTAATAAGTGGCAATTGTGCACGAAACTTTTGTATGGATATGTATGTATGTATATATCCATATTGTATGTAGTACCAGTAAAGTAAAGCCCTGGACCAGCAACGAATTTTTGCCGTGAATGGTGAAATAACGAGGAGGCAAATCACCACTAAACTTGCCGAGAAAAATTGGCAAGGTGCCCGAATCTAGGGTGATATTTAGCAGTATCGTGTTAATAATAATTTGGTCCAACATGCTTCTTTTTTGTTTCCAACAAAAGTCTTCAAACGTCACTTGCTCAGCCATGTAAATTCTTGATGAGAAACTTTTCATGGCACAAATACACTCGTGGGATTGCCGACCGCTGCCGTGGGGCGATTCGGTTTTCAAACAATCTCTTTTTTAAATCAATATTGATTCTAACTGATACCCGGTATTTGCACCTGGGACTTTGAGTATGTTAGGCCAATGGCTATAAATGTATAACTTTAGAAGTTGAGCCCACGAAATACTTGCACAAGCATGAGTGGTGAGCTGTAACGAATTTAAGGAGTTGATACTTTCCCAGCAAATGGAGAACTACAAAACCAACAAAAATGGCAGCGTTCACTGTAGTTGGTTTGTAAAGAAGAGAAGTATCACGAACTGTTTTCATATTTCACTCACATGCTGCCACATTTGGCTTGAATTGGAATATGTTGGGATGTGTGTGACCTTTGAGCAAGCAACCCAATAAGCGCAACAGATTTGGCGCGAATTCCCGACCCATTCGCTGAGTTGATTCATTCGTTTTTATTTTTTCGAATCGCGGCTAATTCGAGATTTTAGTTCCCTGGCGATAGGAGTATTTTTTCATTCTCGGGTCGTTGGCAATACCACGTTTTGTTTCATTTGCGACTCGAGTATTTTTACTTTCTCGAATAGTTGGCAATTCGAGATATATCTAGCTAAAAAAAAAATTTTACTCTGAAAAAGTAGCCTCTAGGAAACCCAGTTTCCCGAATCAGCCACGGATTCGACACAAGGCTGAAAAATTACCCTCGAGGTAACCTCCTTCGCGAATCTGACTAGAATTCGACAACAGTGCAGGATATTACCCTCGATAAAACTTACTATACGAATTCGCCTCGAACTCAAGACGATATCATTTTTTTTTTGTTTTTGTGTTTATTGGGAAGATTTTTATCGCCATTTGCCAAGTAACAGAGGGAGTTGCAGATGTAAAAGCGCTATGATTGACAGATGAAAGAATGAGGGTGTGTGAAAGCATGTTTATAAGTGCAGATCATATGTGAGGATTTAAGATGTCAGTTAAAGTGCTTGTGATGGAACGAAACCATTATGGTTGGGGTGGACTGGGGCAAAGAAAACTATGACAATGTCGTTTACTACTTACGAATGCCACTCAAATTGCTTATACGCAGTAAAGGACTTTGTTTGAATCCATACACATCTATGTACGTGCCCTCATATGAAAGATGGTGCAATGTTGCAGGATAGCGTCAAAACTACCCTGCAAAAGCCGTTTGACTATTCCCTAAAGAGAGTGAACCGCGATTAATCTATTTAGAGTATAGTTGGTTATAATTCAAGATAAGGCAATTTTAGTTTGCGTAGCATACTTGTATGAGTCAATCGACACTTTATGGTTGAAATAGGATAAGTTCTATAGTACCCGTTTCGACAATAAAGAGGACACATTGTGAACAGTTTAACCCATATAAAGAGATCAGCATTGGCGTTATACGCACTGAACTCATCCCAGACTAATCGAATTTTTTTCGGGGTAAAATATTTGAACATACATAAATATGTATATATTTTTGTAAGCATCGGAAAATATCAGAATGCGAAAACGCTTTTCAATCGAATTGGCAAGTTACAGGCCGAGCATATATATAATGGCGGCATTTTCAATGTGCACTTTCATTATGGACATGGGATCGGGATGGTCCAATTGCCAGACGTAATGCAGCACGTCGCAGTGTCACAGCAGGCACAGAAAAAGGCGGCTGCACTAAAGGCAATATAAAAGCGAAAAAAGTGGTAGTAACAACAAAAACGATGAACTAAAATGATACAAACACAGATGCAAGAAGAGGAAAAGCAACAGCGGGGAAAATCGAAATGAAAATGAAAAAATCCATCCAAATAAAATACGAAATGAAATGTCTGCATAGTGCATTTTGATTAATGATCGAATGTCAATTATTAGATATATTGTAAAGCGAACGGGCACGTCAGCTCACACAACTCGCTATTTCCAGCCGTTATACGCACATTCGTAAATGTATTATTCCAACTACATACTTAGTATGTATTTGGGATGCCAGCCCTGGGAAACTTCTGGAATTGCCAACAAGCCCAGGATTTTCGTGTTTGGTAATTTCTTACGAGTTATATGAAATTTGAAGGGAATTATCACTTCTCGTAGGAATTTCTATACTTGACTACCATAATCACTTACTTCTAGTCGGCTTATTGTAGCCGACTGTTAATTGATTTCAAAGTCATTCGGTGTTCAATCGAAAGATTGTATCTTAAATTTTTGAAAACACTTGAGTTTCTTATGAAAATATTTCAATAAATAATGTTTAATTTTACATTTCTTTTTCACCAAAATACATACATACATATATATGGTCGATACATGTATATGGTCGATACAATTCTGGCTCGTTGCCGTGGAAAAATGTGGAATTTATTACCCAAATTTCTTATAAGATCATGCCAAAAGCAAGGGACGGAGTAAAGCGACGATTATTTTTTTATTATTTTCACTGTTCCATGACTTGGTGTTAGAAGCTCCATGGACATACAGCTGGTGTAACCTCCTGGCTGCAAAATAAATGCGTATCACCCTAGACAAAGAAGCCAAGGTTCTTAGTTTGTTATTTTCATATTCTTTAATCAAATGTAATGCAGCAGGAAAATTTCCCAGGTAATTCGTAATTTCTCTCATTGAAAGTAATGTCAGATGTAATATGTTCCTAGTAGTGTATACTTTGCCCATTTAGTTTATTGCGAGCGACACATGACTTACCCATGACATCGCCGCAGAAAAACTCATGGAAATTTGTAAAATCATGTGACTAATCTCTAAAGAGAGCGATCCGCGATTAGTCCCTTTAGTCTACAGTTAGCTATAATTTTTAATTTTTTTTTTTTTCAAAAGTAAATTTTTATTTGTGTAGCATACTTAAAGGGGTGTAAGTAAATTTTACGCGTTTGGGTAGAAAGTGGATTAGTCCTTTCATACTCGTTCGGATATAAGTGGGTACAATTGGTCTCTCCATAGGACATGCTCAAACAAATGTGAACAGTTCAACCCATACAAAGTGATCAGAACTGGCATTAGTCGCATCTTTCTTGCGACTCATCCCGGATGCATCCGAAATCAATTAAAGCGTGTTATATGTTCGTATAAAAGTGGTATATGTACCTAAGCAGCTTTAGATCTCGTTGCTGGATCATTCATAGAAAACGAAGCAAGCAAGGAAATACTACATAACAATTTTTTTAATATTAATTAATAATGATATTCTCAGAGAACGCGTAGTCAGTGACGGATTATCCACGAAGCAAGAGCAGCAAATGCTACGGGCCCACGTATTGGGGGCCCCGCGCACCAACGTTTTCTGACCATAAAAAAAGTATTATTTATATATTAGATTTAGTCACAACTACTAGAAGAAAATATTTGCATCAAAATGATCAACTATAATTTTATTTTTCTATCACCATTCATAACGTACTCACTGCTTTAGGTAAACGTATGAACAGTTGTCATAAAATTGCAGGCATTGTTGGAATATTCCGAGAGCTAAAATCTCTTCCACCAGGAGAAATTTTTAAAATATCCGCAGCTATAGTAAGTGCTTAAGCAGATGATTTCGAGGACAGTCTGGGGGACGAATTAGCGTAGTTCGCTGCAATACAGGTTTAGAAGCCGTTGATAAATAATTCTTTACAATCTTGCTTCCCGAACGTTGAAATTGCTTTGCCATTTATTTTTTTCTCATGATCACCAATTGTAGTTTTGAAAGATCTTTCTCTACATTAAAACGTGTTATAAATGAATTGAGGAACACGATGAGCCAACAACGTCAATATTCACTTTAATGATTATTGTACATGATTTAATTCGAGAAGTTAATATCAACTACATTACTTATAAATTTGCCCAAATTAAATCAAGTAAAGTTTGTAACAGTTTTATTTTATTTAATACCATAAATGGCTTAATCCGGAACTGCACATAGTATAGTAAACCACCTTAGAGTGCTGCCATACACTAATAAAGGGTGTTTTTTTTAGGGATATAGAACTTCGAATTGAAATAAAGCACAAGAAACTCGTTTTAAGGTCCATCAATTTGGCTTTATTGGAAGGATAATTTTATGCCATTAATGTTTAAATATGATTTCGGGCATGTAGCCGCCGCGGCTGGCTCGAATAAAGCCAATTCTACAGGTCCAATTTTCAACCACTTTTTCGAGCATATGGGGCCGTATGTCGGCAATAACGCCACGAATGTTGGCTTCCAATTCCCCTAACGTTTCTGGTTTGTTGGTGTAGACGAGCGACTTCACATATCCCCAAAGAAAATAATCCAATGGTGTCAAATCACACGACCTTGGTGGCCAATTGACAGGTCCATTCCGCGAAATTATGCGCTCATCGAATGTTTCCTTCAATAAATCGATTGTGACGTGCGCTGTGTGGCATCTAGCGCCGTCTTGTTGGAACCACAACTCATCCACATTCATGCCATCCAATTCGGGAACAAAATAGTCGGTTATCATGGCTCTATACCGGTCTCCATTAACGGTAGCTGCCTCTCCAGCATTATTGCGGAAGAAGTATGGCCCAATGACTCCACCAGCCCATAGAGCACACCAAACAGTCAGTTTTTGTGGATGTAATGGCGTTTCAAGGGTCTCATGTGGATTCTCTTCACTCCAAATGCGGCAATTTTGCTTGTTGACGTAGCCATTCAACCAAAAATGAGCCTCATCACTGAACAAAATTTTGCGATGAAAATCAGCATCGAAATCAATCTCATTTTCGGCCCAT
This sequence comes from Merzomyia westermanni, assembly GCA_949987695.1. Classification (NCBI taxonomy): domain Eukaryota; kingdom Metazoa; phylum Arthropoda; class Insecta; order Diptera; family Tephritidae; genus Merzomyia; species Merzomyia westermanni. The sequence goes on along the minus strand of OX465288.1, from coordinate 122,775,089 downwards.
ACACCAAAATCACGACGCATTGCATGGTCTCGCGGCTTTAATTCTTGCACAAGCTGGATCTTGTAAGGTCGCAAGCCAAGATATTTGCGCAAAATCTTCCATAAAGTTGATGGACAAAGCTCCAATTGCTGTGCACGGTGGCGAATCGATTCATTCGGGTCCTCTTCAACACTTTGCTCTACAGCGGCAATTGTTTCTTCGGTGCGCACTGTTCGACGTCTCTGCGGATGCGTATTATCACATAAAGTAAACGTAGTGCGAAAACGATCCATGGTTAACCGAATTAATTGCTCTGATGGACGATTATGTCGACCATAAAATGGACGGAGCTCACGGTAAACTTCGCGAACTGAACCATTATTTTCGAAATAAATTTGCACGATTTGCAAGCGTTGTTCTTTTGTCAACCTGTTCATGATGAAATGGCAAACCAAACTGAACATAAATGACATTAGAGTTGCCAGATTTGACCACAAAATGCCAGTTTCGAAAAACAAACCTGTAAAAAAACACCCTGTACTTTTCACTTGTTGAAATTTGTATGATTTTTTGAAAATTTTATGTTTGTCTTAAATATTGACCAGAAAATAAATAATTCGGCAACTTTTACACCCTTTTGGTATTCTGCCGGCATAAATTGCACTCTAATTTCGTAACCACCAAAACTAGTGGTAACGTCACGTAACCGCGAAAAATCGCGCGTACTTTGTAAATATTTTGGTGGACATAAAATGGCACAAATTTCGTAAACATACTACTTAAAAAAAAATTTAAAATCAATGTAAACACTTTTTACACGAAGTTTTCTACGCGTTTGTATTTTATTTTTTGTTGCGCAATTTTCGTTTTTGGCATCGTTTCTTGCCCGGAAAATTTGCTTGTGTGTTATCCGATTTGCCTAATTTTTGGCAGAAGTACACGAAATACTATTAAGCAGCAGCTGACCAGTTTTCCTTGAAATATCTATTTGGAATTAGAAGCAATCGCCTTTAAAAGTAGAAGAACTTTTATGTTTAAAAGTGGGCGGCGCCACGCCTACTTCAACAAAATTCCCAAAATTTGTTTTCGCTTGAGTTTTGCTTAAAAAGCTTATTATGTGTGCCAGATCTTATTGATAAAGCTGCATAGTTATAGAAATATCGCGTTTTACATTTTACAAACAAATTTTTCAGAACTATGTTAAAAAACTGGGCGTGGACGGTGACCGATTTCGCCCATTTTTACAACAAATATTCCCCTTTATATGTATAACATTTTCGCAAAATATCATTTTAATAAATTAATTTTTGCCGGAGTTATGGCATAAAAAGTTTTGTAGAATAATCCACTATAAAAGGGGCGGGGCTACACAAATTTTTAAAAATTTATATTTTTCGACTTTCTTCGTTCACGGATACTTTGAAAGTGAGATAGAAATGATATAAAGCTTTTGTACGCAAAGTTATTGCCTATTAAATATACCTATGAACCTTTTCAAAATCTTTCGCATAAAAGTGGGCGTGGACCTATTTCGCCCATTTTTTCTTCGGAACATACCCTGTATTAATATAAATATGTGTGCTAAATTTCGTTTGAACGGTTTTTGATTTATGATTAATATTATTTCTTAATTTGACTTAATAAAAAGTTGGCGGTGCCACTCCCATTTTCAAACACCAAATTGTATCCTTATAAGTGTATTATGTACTAAATAATCACTTTTTTTTGTATTTTCGAAAATATTATATATATTAAAAGTAGGCGTGTCCGTGGGCGGCTGATAATTTCGCCCATTTCAAATAGCGCTCGGAGATGAGTGCCAAGGAGCCTGCATACCAAATTTCATTAAGATATCTCAAAATTTACTCAAGTTATCGTGTTAACAGACGGACTGACGGACGGACATGGCTTAATCAATTTCTTTTTTCCTCCTGAACATTTTGAAATATATAAGTCAATAACTATCTCGATCCGTTATGCCACCGTTAGGCGACTAAAGTTAATATACCTTGTGTGCGTAGCACTACTAGGTATAACAAGTAAAGACGTCTAAGTTCGGGTGGAACCCAACATTATATACCTAGTAGTGATTTAATATGGCATCCCAATTTACGCAGGTCTATTTTAATACTTTCAGTTGGTATTCCCGCTCAAATAGACAGACGGGCAGACAAATAGACGTATCGAGAGACGGATATGGCTACATCGACTCAGCTCATCCTCCTGATCACTTCAGTATACTTTTTGATGGGACTACCTCGTTTTCTTCTCATACGTACAAACATTTCATGTTCATGAAAGGTATGGAAATCCAATAAGATATACAACTTCGCTTTTGCAGTGGGCTATTACCTACTTGCCCGGATATTTTACTTTTCATCCTGAACGTTTTGATATACATTAATAAATATATATCTCGATTCGTTTATGCCGAATAAAGTAATATACCTTGTGTGCGTAACAAAAATATATATAAAAAAGGGTGTCTTTTGTAGGCGCCAAAGAACCCAACCGATCTTTATACAATTTTCACAATATATACTTTGGTTCACTGGGTACAGCATACACAATATATAGTTTTGGAAAAGTAGCCGGAGCCACGCCCCCAGGCTATATAAAGTTTCATTTCGTCATAACTCCGAACTTTTTTGGTCTAAATTAATGAAATTTGGATATATGTGTCACTTAGCCAATATCTACATAAAATTTCAAAAGTGGGCGGTGCCACGCCCACATATTTTGTGTTTTGTTTTGCTCTTGAACTTTCACGATAGGTTCAGGAGTTCGCTGGGCACGACACAGTCTGTATATAGCTTTTGGAAAAGCCCCCAGGTTATATAAAGTTGCAGTTAGGTATAGTTAGGAGTTTATTTGATTCAAGTTAAGGACATTTTATATATACATATATTATATGTATCAAAACGTCAAAACAACGTCTACCGGGCTTGCTACTACAAGGTGGCGCAAAAGTAAGCTTCCGATGTTCAGCATATCGGTTGTGGCACGTGCAGTGTGTGCTGTTGCACCGTCTTGTTGTAACCACATGTTTTCCAATCCCAATTCATCAAGTTGCGGCAAAAAGAATTCGTTGATCATTGCTCTGTAGCGCTCACCATTCACAGTAACCGTTTGGCCCCGACCGATTATTGGTCAAATAAATAGTCAGCAATATTCGGCGTTCTGGAGCAGTGTCGCGTAACATTGTTTATTAACGTGTATTTCGCATGTGTTTACTACACAACTGTCAAAACAGAACTGACTTTAGGGGCCAATCGCAAAATTTATAGCATTTTCTGATAGGAGGATTACTTTTGCGCAGAAACCGTTTTTCACCGACCGATTATTGGTCAAATAAATAGTCAGCAATATTCCGCGTTCTGGAGCAGTGTAGCCTAACATTGTTTATGAACGTGTATTTCGCATGTGTTTACTACACAAATGTCAAAACAGAACTGACTTTAGGGGCCAATCGCAAAATTTATAGCATTTTCTGATAGGAGGATTACTTTTGCGCAGTAACCGTTTTTCACCGACCGATTATTGGTCAAATAAATAGTCAGCAATATTCCGCGTTCTGGAGCAGTGTAGCGTAACATTGTTTATTAGCGTGTATTTTGCATGTGTTTACTACACAAATGTCAAAACAGAACTGACTTTAGGGGCCAATCGCAAAATTTATAGCATTTTCTGATAGGAGGATTACTTTTGCGCCACCCTGTATATTATAAAATGGCGAAAGCAAACAACGAATTTCAGCATTCTTTTGTAAAACTGAGAGACTAGTTTGCGTTCAAATAGACAGACGAACAGACCGACAGGCGGACAGAGAGACGGGCATGACTAAACCGACTCCGCTCATCGTGCTGATAATTTTAGTGAACTTTTCTCTTCTTGTTCTCATACTTACATACATTTAATGTTTATGAAAGGTATGAAAATCAAAAAAGATATATAACTTCGCTATTGCAGTGGGCTATTAATACGTGCCCGAATATTTTGCTTTTGTGTTTTCCTATTTGGCTAATTTTTGGCAGGAGTATAATACATACCACTGAGAAGCAGCTGACCAATTTTCATTGAAACATCAAGATTGAACTAAAAGCGATTGCATTTGAAAATAGCAGAAATTTTATACTGAAAAGTGGGCGGTGCCACGCCTACTTCTTCAAAATTGACAAATTTTTTTTTGCGGCCGAGTTTTTCTTAAAAAGCTTATTATGTGTGCAAAATCTGATTGATGTAACTTGCTTATTTGTAGAAATATCGCTTTTTAAATTTTCCAGAAAAAATTTCCATTTTTTCCTGGAACATTCCTTGCATACCTGGAAACCTGCGTGCTGATTTTCGTTTCGATATCTCGAACGGTTTTTGATGTATGATTAATATTATTTTCAAATTTGACTTAATCAAAAGTCTGCGGTGCCACTCCCATTTTCAAAAATTTCTTGAAAAATTTATTTTATGCCTCAATCTCAATGTATTCACCAAATTTTATCCTTATAGGTGTATTATGTACAGAGTAATCACTTTTTTTGTGTTTTCGAAAATATTCTATATATAAAAAGTGGGTCTGGCTATCGTCCGATTTCGCTATTTCGGTATTTTAAATAGCGCTCGGAGATGAGTGCCAAGGGACCCGCATACCAAATTTCATTAAGATATCTCAAAACTTACTCAAGTTATCGTGTTCGCAGACGGACGGACCGACGGACGGACGGACATGGCTTAATAAATGTCGCTTTCCGTCCTGAACATTTTGATATACATAAGTCAATATCTATCTCGATCCGTTTATGCGTTACGTACTGCCGTTAAGCGACTGAAGTTAATATACATACCTTGTGTGCGTAGCACTACTAGGTATAAAAATATAAATGTATGGCGCGATATACAACAGGTATATCATCATAAACCTCCTAAGAGATTTTTGCGCTGAGCTTCCCTTCCAATTTGTGTTGTGCCGTTTTGAATTTTTTCCTACAGATTTTTGCCGACTTCGAACGACATCTATAAAAGAGATGAATTTTTGCTGAGAGGCCTTCCATGGCATAAAGACACTCGGAGAGTTTGCCAAACCACTGCCGAGGGGCGACCCCGTTTTGAAAAACTGTTTCAAACCACTTTTGATGTTACCTGTCCCAGGACTCGAACCTTGGACCTTCGGTGTGGTAGGCCGGCAACACTACTGCCATACCACGGCGGCCGCCATTAATTTATTTGTATATCCCTACTAACAACTGCTAACCACATTTTTTTCAAAATGCCAATACATGCACAATTTATGTTTGAAAAGTTTTGCGTTCAAATAGACAGACGGACAAACAGACAGACGGACGGTGAGACGGACATGGCCATATCGACTCAACTTATCCTTATCATTTCAGTTTACTTTTTTAAAGGCCCATCTCTTCTTTTCATACTTACAAACATTTTATGTTCTTTAAAGATGTGAAAATCGAAAAAGGTATATAACTTCTCTATTGCAGCGGGATATTAACAACTTGCTTTGATATTTTACTTGTGCGTTATTCGATTTGCTTAATTTTTGGCAGCAGTAGACAACATACTATTGAGAAGCAGCTGACCAATTTTGATTGAAATATCTAGTTGAAATTACAATCAATCGCCTTTGAAAATAGAATTTTAATGCTGAAAAGTGGGCGGCGCCACTCCTACTTCCCCAAAATTCACAAAATTTTTTTGCGGTTGATTTTTTCTGAAAAAGGTCTTATTGATATAGCTTGCATGGTTATCAAAATATCACATTTTAAAAACAAATATTTCAGAACTATGTTAAAAAACGTGGCGTAGCCGTTGACCGATTTTTCCCAAACATTTACCTTTATATATTCAACATTTTCGAAAAATATCGTTTCGATAAATCAATTTTTGCCGGACTTATGGCATAAAAAGTTTTGTGGAATAATCCACTGTAAAAGGGGCGGTGCCACGCCCATTTCAAAAAATTTATATATATCGACTTTCTTCGTTCACGGACACTTTGAAAGTGAAATAGAAATGATATAGAGCTTTTGTACGCAAAGTGATTGCCTATTAAATATATCTATGATTCTTTTCAGAATATTTTATATAAAAGTGGGCGAGGTTCTTAACCGATTTCGCCCTGGAACATTTCTTGCATACCTGGAAACCTGCGTACTGAATTTCGTTTCGATATCTTGAACGGTTTTTGATTTATGATTAATATTATTTATAAACTAGCTGGACCCGTGCGCTCCTTGCGCAGAAAAAAAAAAACAAAAAGGGTTTGAAACCTTTTATTAGTCCAGGTCCAGGATTTTCCAAACCTTTTTCTCAAATTATAAAAAAAGATTTTCAGCTACACTTGTTGTGAGACCACAAAAAATTATACAAATATGCGCAAACAGCTATTTGAAATTCCACCACTTATATTACATTCACATTGAGCCATAAACTTGAGCTGATTGACAACGTCAATATGAATTAACTCAAAAAATGTCCCTTTAACTCGAGTTTATGACCCAATGTGAACGCAGTATTTTTCACTTATTTAAGCAATGTTCAAGTGTAGAAGTCGCGCTCGCAGTGGGTTGAGCGCTGTGATATTCGCAATGCCTTTAATTATTCTAGCACTGTTCAGTCTTAGTATTCAAAGTTAGATGTCGCGCGGCATGTAAATGTCACAGTCACAATAGCGTTGCAGTACAAATTGATTTTTTTGTGCATTTACAATCGTTTATTTTAAATAATTCATTTTTATAAAATACGCTTAAACAAAAGCACTCCGCTAACTAAAACATGGGTTCGTAGAGCTAACCCCCACCTTTAAAACGATACCTTATTTATTAATATTGGTTCCAAATGAGAGCAGAAAATTAGGAACTAACACAAAAAGACCTTACAGAAATAATATATATGATTTGACTTAATCAAAAGTGTGCGGTGCCACTCCCATTTTAAAAAATTTCTTGAAACATTTATTTTCTGCCTTAACATTAATGTACACATCAAATTTTATCCTCATAAGTGTATTATGTACTGAATAACTACTTTATCATCCGATTTCGCCCATTTTGAATAGCGCTGGTGGATGAGTGCCAAGGAACCTGCATACCAAATTTCATTAAGATATCTCCAAATTTACTCAAGTTATCGTGTAACCAGACGGACGGACGGACGGACATGGCTTAATCAATTTCTTTTTTCCTCCTAAACATTTTGATATATATAAGTCAATAACTATCTCGATCAGTTTATGCCTTTACATACTACCGTTATGCGACTAAAGGTAATATACAAGGTGGCGTAAAAGTAAGCTTCCGATGTTCAGCATATCGGTTGTGGCACGTGCAGTGTGTGCTGTTGCACCGTCTTGTTGGAACCACATGTTTTCCAATCCCAATTCATCAAGTTGCGGCAAAAAGAACTCGTTGATCATTGTTCTGTAGCGCTCACCATTCACAGTAACCGTTTGGCCCCGACCGATTATTGGTCAAATAAATAGTCAGCAATATTCCGCGTTCTGGAGCAGTGTAGCGTAACATTGTTTATTAACGTGTATATCGCATGTGTTTACTACACAAATGTCAAAACAGAACTGACTTTAGGGGCCAATCGCAAAATTTATAGCATTTTCTGATAGGAGGATTACTTTTGCGCCACCTTGTATAAAATGACATTAACTTGAACCAAATAAACTCCTAGCTATACCGAACTGCAGCTTTATATAACTTAGGGGCTTTTCCAAAGGCTATATACAGACTGTGTCGTGCCCAGCGAACTTCTGAACCTATCGTGAAAGTTCAAGAGCAAAATAAAAAACAAAACATGTGGGCGTGGCACCTCCCACTTTTGAAAAACTGTGTAGATATTGACTCAGTGACATATCGTATATATATCCAAATTTCATTAATTTAGACCAAAAAAGTTCGGAGTTATGACGAAATGAAACTTTATATAGCCTGGGGGCGTGGCTCCGCCTGTTTTTCCAAAACTATATATTGTCTATGCTGTACCCAGTGAACCAAAGTATATATTGTGAAAATTTCATAAAGATTGGTTGGGTTCTTTGGCGCCTACAAAAGACACCCTTTTTTATATCTATTACTTTATTCGGCATAAACGAATCGAGATATATATTTCTTAATGCATATCAAAACATTCAGGATGAAAAGTAAAATATCCGGCCAAGTAGTTAATACCCCACTGCAAAAGCAAAGTTGTATCTCGTGTTTGATTTTCATACCTTTCATGATCATGAAATGTTTGTACGTATGAGAAGAAAAAGAGATGGTCCCTTCAAAAAGTATACTGAAATGATCAGGAGGATGAGCTAAGTCGATTTAGTCATGCCCGTCTCTCGATACGTCTATCTGTCTGTCCGTTTGTTGAGAGTAGTTAGCAGCTTTTTTTCATAAACTAGCAAACATGACAGACACTATCTCGCCCAAAGGCAGACCTGTGCAAAATTTGAACGGATCTGCCCATCCTTGTCCGTTTCTTTCTCAAATTTTAGGAGATATTACCGAAACCAGTTGAGATATTGAAATTAGTCACATTTGTTGTTGCAGCACTCATTAGCACCTTTCGTTTGGTAGCCATATTGTACTAACACATTTTAGGTCACCCCTGGTCTACACATCGGTCGAAATAAGGTATATCTTAAATATTAAGTAAGATGTAAAGTAGTGCAGCTGTGAACACCTTTTCTTAAATATCTGCAGTGTACGGACATCGATCTGTTACAATTTTGTTATATGCAGAGATGACGAGTTGTAACCTATAACCCGTTAAAAGTACTAAGTGCTGCCAAATATTATGCGCTTCGGCCGAGTCTCTCGCCGAATATTCGTTATTCGGCCGAATAAGTAGCCGTGGCATCTCAACTCTAAACACATTTTCGAAGCTCCCTAGTTTTTTCCAATGGACCTGTCCGATTTTGCTCATTTTTGAAATATATATTCAAGATGGTATCTTCTATCAAACTGCATTTACTTTTTTTTTGCCAAAATTATTTGCAACCTTTTTAATATTTTTACTTCTTTAGGATAATGTTGTTGGCAATTCCATTACAAAAATTAAGCAAAAATAAAAAATTGGGGCCCTACAATGGGATGGGAATAATTTTGGAAACAAATAGACGTGAAAAAAAACAAGTAAGGAAAGGGCTGTCTTCGATTGACTTCATACCTTTCATGAATACGCATCACGGTTTTAAGTGTCCGATCCTTACTTACAATTAGTACAAACTCTGCAAAACTGTTGATTTGAAGATACATAGCGCAAACCCCATTTATAGGAACAATCGATTGCATGGGGGCTATATGTTATGTAGGACCAATCTGGCTGATTTTTTTACACACATTCTTCTTCTTCTTTAAATGGTTATCTAACCGCCTGGGCGATTTTGACCGTCCAACATAGCTCGCCAGTCGTTTCTTCGTTGCGCCAACTGGCGCCAATTGGAAACACCACGGGATCGCAAATCGGTCTCCACTTGGTCCTTCCATAGGAGTGGTGGTCTCCCTCTTCCTCTGCTTCCACCGGCGGGTGCCGATAAGAATACCTTCTGAGCTGGAGCATCTTCGCTCATTCGCACTACGTGGCGTAGCCAGCGAAGCCGCTGTGTTTTAATTCGCTGAACTATGTCGGCGTCTGCATAGAGCTCATACAGCTCATCATCAAATCTTCTTCGGTACTCGCCGTCGCCAACGCGTAGAGGTCCACAAATCTTTCGAAGAACCTTTCTCTCGAATACTCCCAGAGCCGCCTCATCAGATGTTGTTAGTGTCCACGCTTCTGCACCATATAGCAGGACGGGTGCGATGAGTGGCTTGTAGAGTGTTATTTTCGTTCGTCGAGAGAGGACTTTACTTTTCAATTGCCTACTCCGTCCGAAGTAGCATTTGTTTGCAAGAGTAATTCTTCATCGGATTTCTAGGCTAACGTTATTGTTGGTGTTAATGCTGGTTCTCAGGTAAACGAAGTCCTTTACTATTTCGAAATTATTGCTGCCAACAGTGGCTTGGTTGCCAAGGCGCGAATGCGCTGACTCTTTGCATGATGACAGAAGGTACTTCGTTTTGCCCTCGTTCACCACCAATCCCATTTTCTCCGCTTCTTTTTCTAATTTGGAGTAAGCAAAAGTTACGGCGCGGTTGTTAAGGCCAATGATATCAATATCGTCAGCATATGCCAAGAGTTGCACGCTTTTATAAAATATTGTTCCAGCGCGGTTACGTTCTGCAGCTTGTATTATTTTCTCTAGCATTAAATTAAAAAAATCGCACGATAGGGGGTCACCCTGTCTGAAACCTCGTTTAGTTTCGAGAGGCTCGGAGAGGTACTTCCCAATTCTGACCGAGCTGGCGGTGTTGCTCAAGGTCATTTTGCATAGCCGTATAAGTTTTGCGGGGAAACCAAATTCAGACAGCGGCATATAGGCAGCTCCTTTCCGTGCTATCGAAAGCGGCTTTAAAATCAACAAAGATTTATTTATTTATTTATTTAAGTCTATGATTTACAAAAATCTTACCGACTAGTTTCCATACTGGTACATCCATGTGTACATATAAGGCTAGTATTAAACTATTTAGTTTAAAACAGAAAATAACATATTTTTTAAGCAGTTTCTAGACACAGAAAAATCAATGCAATGATTAGAGTTAATTGAGTTGATGGCAATTAGAGCGCGTGTGATTGGTTCATTCACCGCATAACTAGACCTAAAATTTCCAATAGCAAACATATTACGATGACGCAAGTTGCGTGGAGGCACATGAATGACATGATGTTTGTCGATTCTTTTTTCACGGGTTTTTTCCAAGATTTGGCGTATTGTAAAAATCTGGTCGATGGTAGATTTACCAGGTCTGAAGCCACACTGATAAGGTCCAATCAGTCTGTTCACATCAGGCTTCAGTCTTTCGCACAATACGCTTGATAGGACCTTATATGCGATATTCAAAAGGCTGATTTCGCGATAGTTGGCGCAGTTTGCAGGATCGCCCTTCTTGTGGATTGGGCAGAGAACACTTAGATTCCAATCTTCAAGCATGCATTCATCCGACCATATTCTGCATAGAAGCTGCTGCATGCGCCTTACCAGCTCCTCGCCTCCGTGTTTGAATAGTTCAGCAGGCAAACCATCAGCGCCAGCTGCTATATTGTTTTTCAATCGGGATATTGCTATTCGCACCTCATTATAGTCGGGTTGTGGAACGTCAATTCCATCATCTTCGATTGTGGGCTCGGGTTCGGCATCTTCTCTGGTTTCTTGGTCAGTTTCTCCATTTAAAAGGGCAGAGAAGTGATCCCTCCATATTCTGAGTACTCTCTGAACATCGGCCACCAAGTCGCCATTCTCATTCTTACAGGAGTTTGCCCCGGGTTTAAAACCTTTTGTCATTCGCCAAATTTTTTGATAGAATTTTCGGGCGTTATTCCCGTTGGCCAGCATCTCAAGCTCCTTTATTTCACGCTATTCTGCCTCTCTTTTTTCGCCCGGAAAATCCGCCTCGCTTCCCTCTTCAACTCGCGGTAGTGTTCACACACACTCCTCGTTGCATTCGATCTCAGCGTTGCCTTGTAGGCTTCGTCCTTTCTTTTCGTTGCAGCGCGGCACTCTTCATCATCATATTGTTTCTTCGCGTTCGCCGGAATCCAATTACTTCTTCGGCTACGGTACGGAGTGCTCCTGAGATATGATCCCACTGCCCATGCATTCCACTAGGTTGAATTGTGCTCTCGGAGAGCAGGTGTGGGGGGCGATCTGCAAATAATTGGCGGTCTGTTGCGATTGCAGCTTTTCGACGTCCAGCTTTCCCTGCGTTTTTTGTTGCGCCTGTTTTGTCGTACAGAGGCGGGTACGAATCTTGGCTGCTACTAGGTAGTGATCAGAGCCGATGTTAGGTCCTTGTATTGTGCGAACATCTAAAACGCTGGAAGCATGCCGTCCGTCTATCACAACGTGGTCGATCTGGTTGGGTGTTTTTCGATCGGGGGACAGCCATGTAGCTTGATGGATCTTCTTGTGCATAAACCTAGTGCTGGATATGACCATGTTTCGGGCACCGGCGAAGTCGATCAGCCTGAATCCATTTAGCGAAGTCTGATCGTGGAGACTGAACTTCCCGACAGTGGGGCCGAATACACCCTCCTTACCCACCCTGGCGTTAAAGTCGCCAAGCACTACTTTGATATCATGACGGAGGCAGCGTTCGTATGCTTCTTCCAAGCGCTCGTAGAATGGATCCTTTTCCACGTCGTCCTTCTCTTCCGTCGGTGCATGAGCGCAGATAAACGATATTGTGAAAAATTGTACTTCTATGCGGATTGCGGCGAAACGCTGGTTCACGGGTGTGAACGACAGTACTCGGTGACGGAGTCTCTCTCCCACCACAAATCCCACGCCGAATCTGCGCTTGTCTTCATGCCCACTCCAGAAGATGTTGCAAGGTGTTTTGATCGTGTTTCCTCGCCCCGTCCATCGCATCTCTTGTATGGCGGTGATGTTAGCTTTTGCTTTCCTCAGGACCTCAACCAGCCGTGCAGCGGCACCTTCCCCATTAAGGGACCGGACATTCCAGGTACATGCCCTTATCTCATAATCCTTATTTCGATTGCGGGTGTTGTCATCTAAAAAAGGGGTTCTCATATCCGAGGCTTTGTTGTTGAATTTCTTTGGAACGTTGTTTTATGTGGTGGGTCCCAAACCCAGCGCACAACCCGTTTCACGGGATGTTGAATTCTATTACACGTTTGTATATCGAGCCGCTTGATCCAAGACAGACGCACGCTTGCAGCCGCACCACATGGTGATCAGACGCTGCTGTTTGAACCCCCCAGCAAGCCCTTAAACCGATTACGTCGGAGTGGCCTTACCAGGTTGTCGCCTTCTCACGTTTAGCTCACTACCAAACGGGTGTTCGGTGGGTACCCAGAGGATACTTGGGCGCAAAGCCCGGAAGTAGTGAGCTGCTTGAACAGCATGCAAAAGAATCGCTCTGGCCATTCCCAGGTGAATGGAGATCAGAAACTTTCCCCACTTGCGTGGACTTCTGCACACGGCCCCATCCTCACACACATTACACATATAATAAGTACCAAACCTGCAAAATTTTACGTTCCTAGGTTTTCAATTGCAAGATTTAGGGGCCAAAACCCGCTTTTCGGAACAATCGATTGTATGGGAGCTATGCGTTGTATTGGTCCGATCTTGCTGATTTCGGCAAATAAGTGGTCTCATTGCGTACAAACAGACAGACGGACGGTTTATAGCTATAACTTCGGAAATAATTCGAGTTTTGAAAAATTGTGAAATATCTATTTTTGTTTAATCGTTGTGAGCCATACCACCCAATTTCATTAAAATACATGACCTTTGAAAAAATGTTAGGTGCCTCACTTCAGAAATTTCTACCCATATGCTTTTTGACTTCCACTCGCAACAATTTTTTTTATTTTACATTGGAAATCTTGTGTAGGTATTTTGAAAAAAAATTGGGATAAAGCTAAGGTCTTGGTCAAAAACCTTTACTCTAAATGTTGGTACCTTTTTGGGTTGACTTCGTACATTTTATGTTGCCGTTTCGTGAAAAATTAGAAACCCCATTTTCCATCCCTCCTGTCAAATCTATACACCTGATTATCATTACTTGATTATCATTAGACAAGATTTCGGATTTAAAAATATGAGGTCATAGCCAGATTTCAGCAAAGGAAATTATGTTAAAGTTACTATTAATTACTATTTACGGACTGCACGCTTTGTTTTTTGGTACGTTATAATGACGTGGGACAATGGGGTATTCTTCAATCAGTATGAGCATTCATTTTAAAATTGTATTTACTCAAGAGTGGTTTGCGTTACGCCCATTTCCAAAATTATTTACAGAAAAATTAAGTTTTTTGCCTCAGGACTCGTTTGGCTATGACAGTGCTACCTAAAGCACATCACTACCCTTTGCGAAACCAAGGATGTTTGTTTGGTGGGTTTAGCTACATAAAACGACCCTTGCATACCCCTCTCATTAAACCAATCGATCAATTAATTTAAATGGCTTTTAATAAACCAAATCACCACACTAAGCCACCAGCATAATAGGACTAATGGTTACAAATTAGGTATCACACTCGTGAGGTAAACATTTGTAAGTAGTGTGTATGAACAAAAAAACTGAGCGAACAATAAACCAAGGTCTTACCAAATAAGCCTGAATGCAGCCAATAGCCATTTAAAACCCTTGCTACCAACATACTATGTACTGGGCCATCCATTGGCACGTAAATATAAACTGGCAATTTAATAAATGGCCGCACATTAATTACAAGGCGAATTTGTAGCCTTGTCATACGAGCTTCAGGTACATTTGTAAGTACGTATGTAGATGAATATATATAACTAAAGGAGTACTGTGAATATGTGTAGTTGCATATAATGCGCAGCATGTCGAACGCATCAATGGCTTTGACTAGAGCTACATTGTAAATTGATGAGTTGTGATTGATTTCTAAGGCCACTCTCTGAGACTCTTGTTGCAGTTATCATCGTAGGACACCACTTTACTTAAATAAGCGATGTTTTCAGCTTATAGGTACCAAATTGTTACATCTTTTCCGCTTCACATCTCTTGCGCTAGAACTATTTGTGAGATGTGGTATTAATTTTCAAAAGCCAATACAAAACATTTGGTATGCACACTTGAGAAACAAAACGACCAATAAATAACCATAACCACACTTTCATTTGATGTGCAATATGTACATAGATGTAGGTATTCTCGAACATGCATGCGGATGTATGGCTTGGTTTTTCAAAATTTAATTTGTTACCCAAAATGTGCTCCTGATGAGGATTAATACCATCTAATTGTTTATTTTGACAGACACGTTTGTTTGAATATTTGTTATGGTGAGAACAGTAAGCGTCGATATCTGATGTTTAACGCCTGTTTTGGTGAGTAGATGCCAAAGGACAAAAGCAGAAAAATGATATTTATTGCAGGGTAATTGGCAGGTACAAATATCCGTAGAATATCTGATAACAAGAAATGAATAGAAGATTTCTGTAGGAGGTGACAAGAAGCATTAATGTCCTCTTAATGTCAATTGCGGGTAAAAGTTTAAATCAAATACAAAGTTAATTTTTTTCATGTGTTGTTATTATTACCATTAGGCCAGGCTACACCTAATACTACGATAGATCATATTTCCATCGCCTCTTCGGGTGAACATTATATATCTAGCAGTGATCTTTTATTACATCCCACTTTACGCAGGACTATCGTTTTACTTTAAAATAAAAAAAATAAGTAAGGAAAGGGCTATCTTCGACTGTGCCGAAGACTTTATACCTTTCATGAATACGCATCACGGTTTTGAGTGTCAAATCCTTACTCACAATTAGTAAAAACTCTGCAAAACTGATAATTTAAAGATACTGTGACGAATTCGATGATTCCTTGATTATCAATCCTGGGTTCGATCACTAAAAAGTCAAATAAACACACGCACAGATATTGTAAGTAATAGCTAGTTTTATTTGCTAGTAATAAACGCAATACAAATTTAAGAGTTTGGTAACTTCGCAGTAGTTCACTATTCAACGCTTGAAAATAAACTGATCAACTTGCCTTGCTTGGGCACCGCCTTATATAGTCCAACAGGGTGCTTGCCTACGCTCCGAGAACTTTCTTGGTTGTTCGCTTTTCGTGTTCTGGAAGGGTCGATGTTATTTATTGGCATCTCCTCTTTGCATCGTATTCGCAAACACTCGCGCCATCTCTCTTCCTCTTCCTAGTTACACGCTGGCATGCATAAGCGTAGCCATCGTTATCTCGGTTGTGTTTACCTAGTGGTGGGAGTGGTATTGAGTTAGGGATGGTACATGCTTGAGAATAATCGGCACACTGGCCTCCACCTAAGTCTGATCGTCCCGATCAGACACTTTGCCGGAACCAAACGCAGCTAGCCTTTCCAAATGGACCACCTTCATCTTAATCCTTGGCCTTCCCATAGTTTGTATGCGATATACCACATCGTTGATCCGTTTTATGACTTTGTATGGGCCTTCCCAGTTACATTGTAGTTTTGGGGACAAACCTTTCTTACGCTGTGGGTTGTATAGCAGCACTAAATCTCCTTCTATAAAACCTTCCGAATTTATTGCTTTGTCGTACCTGGCCTTCATCTTATCGCTCATGACCTTAGTCCGTCGTCTCACAAGGTCGTGCATTTCTCTCATTTCTTCTTCCAATACACTAGTAGATTTCCGAGCATTTACTCCTGCATCAGCGTTTATCCCAAACTTAAATTCAGCTGGCAATCGAAGATCATTCCCGAAAATTACCTTCGCAGGAGTCTGACCAGTTGTTTCATGTACTGCAAAGCGATATGCCATTAGAAATAAGGAGATGTGAGTATCCCAATCCTTCTGGAACTTATTCACTACTTTCCTCAGGTGCTCTTCCAAGGTTCTATTGAATCGTTCTACCATGCCATCTGACTGAGGATGCAGTGCAGTTGTTCGAGTTTTCCGAATACCCAATGTCTTGCACATTTCCTGGAACACAGCTGATTCGAAATTTCTGCCTTGGTCAGAATATATCTCCATCGGTGCACCAAACCTAGCTACCCAATTGTTAGTAAACACTTCTGCTATGGTTTCTGCCTCTTGATTTGGAATAGGATACACTTCTGGCCATTTGCTGAAATAGTCCATAACTACCAGTACATATTTGTTCCCGAATTTGCTAGTAGGAAATGGACCAGCTACATCCATGGCTATCCTCTCAAATGGCGCACCTGAGTTATACTGTTTCATTTGGCCATGGCTCCTTGATTTCGGTCCTTTAGCTTTGATGCATACTTCACAGTTGGCAATCCACTCCGCGACCGATTGACGGCAACCAACCCAATAGAATCTTTGCTTGACTTTCTCCAAGGTCTTGGTGACTCCAAGATGACCTCCGCTTGGACCGTTATGTAATTCATTGAGTACATCAGGGATTTTCTTCTTTGGGACGACTATCAGCTTTCGAACGCATTGACCATTCTCACTCTCCCATATTCGATGCAAACAACCGGATTCTAATTGCAAACTATTCCACTGTGCCCAATATGACTTGGCAACAGGACTTTCTGCTGACATCTCCTCTCTTGATGGTCGCTCGTTTCGTTCGATTCCTTGCATCACACGTGTAAGATCTGGATCCTCTTGTTGACACCTCCTTAATTGATCCACGTTCCATTTGTCCGTAGATGTTGTAGTCATAAGCCGCACATCTATAATGTCTTCCTTGGCCTCAGCTTTCGAACAATGCTTGCATTCCAAGTTACATGGTCTTCGTGACATTGCATCAGCATTTTCGTGGGTGCTACCTTTGCGATGCTCTATGGAAAAGTCATAACTTTGCAGTCGCTCTATCCACCGTGCTAATTGACCTACCGGATTACGGAACTGTAAGAGCCATTTCAACGCTGCATGGTCTGTCCTGACGTAGAATCGCTGCCCATAGAGGTACTTGTGGAAATGCTTAACGCACTCTACCAATGCCAACAGTTCTCTCCGGGTTACACAATAGTTCCTTTCAGGCTTCCCAATTGTTCGGCTATAGTATGCAACTACCTTCTCCTGTCCATCAACAATCTGGGACAAAACACCTCCTATAGCATAACCACTCGCATCTGTATCCAGAATAAACTTTGAACCTGGAATTGGATATGCTAACATCGGGGCAGCGCATAGCTGTTCCTTCAATGTTTGAAAAGCCACCTCCTGTTCCTTCTTCCATCCAAATGTCACATTCTTCCTGGTAAGGTCATGGATACTACTAGCTACGCTGGCAAAATTCGGTACAAATCGGCGATAATACGTGCACAGCCCAAGGAAGCTCCGTAACTCATGCAAATTTCTCGGTCTTGGCCAATCCTTTACGGCTTCGATCTTTTCCTTAGCAGTGCAGATTCCCTCCGTAGTTACCATGTGACCCAAATAACTTACTTCTTTTTTAAACAAGGAACACTTCTTGGGACTTAGTTTCAGACCAGCACCAGCTATTCGTTGGAAAACTTCCTCCAAGTTCTTTAGGTGTTCCTCAAAGCTTTTTCCCAGCACGATGATGTCGTCGAGGTACACCAAACATGTTTTCCAGTGGAATCCTTTTAGTATATGGTCCATGAGTCTCTCAAAAGTAGCATTGCATAGCCCGAAGGGCATTACCGTAAATTGCCAAAGACCTTCTCCAACGCTGAAGGCCGTCTTCTCTTTATCTTCGTCCTTTACCTCCACTTGCCAGTAGCCGCTTTTCAAGTCCAGTGTGGAAAAACATTTCGTGCCAGATAACGAGTCCACAGTCATCTGAAAGATTAATCTTGATGGTAGAATCATTTTCCTGAAGCTGTTCACAATTGATAACTACCTCGACCTCTTGGCATTGTCCCAATATTGCTCCTTTGGAAAGTTTAATCGGCGATTTGAACTCATTAAGTACTCTTACCGGTACACGTCGGTCTTGTTTTGTCATGGCCAGGGTTTTTCCTACTAACGGGTGTTTTTTTTACAGGTTTGTTTTTCGAATAGAGATAAAACTGGCATTTTGTGGTCAAATCTGGCAACTCTAATGTCATTTATGTTCAGTTTGGTTTGCCATTTCATCATGAACAGGTTGACAAAAGAACAACGCTTGCAAATCGTGCAAATTTATTTCGAAAATAATGGTTCAGTTCGCGAAGTTTACCGTGAGCTCCGTCCATTTTATGGTCGACATAATCGTCCATCAGAGCAATTAATTCGGTTAACCATGGATCGTTTTCGCACTACGTTTACTCTATGTGATAATACGCATCCGCAGAGACGTCGAACAGTGCGCACCGAAGAAACAATTGCCGCTGTAGAGCAAAGTGTTGAAGAGGACCCGAATGAATCGATTCGCCACCGTGCACAGCAATTGGAGCTTTGTCTATCAACTTTATGGAAGATTTTGCGCAAAGATCTTGGCTTGCGACCTTACAAGATCCAGCTTGTGCAAGAATTAAAGCCGCGAGACCATGCAATGCGTCGTGATTTTGGTGTATGGGCCGAAAATGAGATTGATTTCGATGCTGATTTTCATCGCAAAATTTTGTTCAGTGATGAGGCTCATTTTTGGTTGAATGGCTACGTCAACAAGCAAAATTGCCGCATTTGGAGTGAAGAGAATCCACATGAGACCCTTGAAACGCCATTACATCCACAAAAACTGACTGTTTGGTGTGCTCTATGGGCTGGTGGAGTCATTGGGCCATACTTCTTCCGCAATAATGCTGGAGAGGCAGCTACCGTTAATGGCGACCGGTATAGAGCCATGATAACCGACTATTTTGTTCCCGAATTGGATGGCATGAATGTGGATGAGTTGTGGTTCCAACAAGACGGCGCTACATGCCACACAGCGCACGTCACAATCGATTTATTGAAGGAAACATTCGATGAGCGCATAATTTCGCGGAATGGACCTGTCAATTAGCCACCAAGGTCGTGTGATTTGACACCATTGGATTATTTTCTTTGGGGATATGTGAAGTCGCTCGTCTACACCAACAAACCAGAAACGTTAGGGGAATTGGAAGCCAACATTCGTGGCGTTATTGCCGACATACGGCCCCATATGCTCGAAAAAGTGGTTGAAAATTGGACCTGTAGAATTGGCTTTATTCGAGCCGGCCGCGGCGGCCGCATGCCCGAAATCATATTTAAACATTAATGGCATAAAATTATCCTTCCAATAAAGCCAAATTGATGGACCTTAAAACGATTTTCTTGTGTTTTATTTCAATTCAAAGTTCTATACCCCTAAAAAAACACCCTATAATATGTTCGTCCTTGATTTGTTTGCTGCCTCGACAACCCACAGTTTGTTTGTCCCATAATCTCCATCAATCTTTGCCGATATGATTGCTTCCGACTTCGGTGGAATTTGTTGGCTCTCCTCCACAAGCACTCGCTTACTAACGTATTTGTTTTCGTAACCAAAATTTAATGGCACATCCATGTTCTGGTAATTCACAATCCTGTTTTGCATGTCAATCTTGATGCCTTGCTCGCTTAAGAAGTCCACACCAACTATGATTACGTCAACAATATCTGCTACTATAAAACTGTGTAGAACGGCCACGTTCCCAATTGCGATTTCACATGTTACTTCTCCTAGGACATGGGTGTCCTCACCAGTGGCCGTACGTAACTTTGCTCCATGCAATGGTCTCACCTCCTTGTTGACTAAATCAGATCGAATTATGGAATGCGATGCGCCTGTATCCACAGTTAGTAAGTGCTCTTTTCCATCCACATATGCAACAACAGTAACATTACTAGCTTTCCTTCCGATCTGTGAGACAGAAATTATGGGGCATTCAGTTGCGGGAGCCAGTCCACGCCCCTTACGGCTGGCTCGATTTAGTTTAACGACTGATTTGGTTGGGAGCTTTGCTCATCTCCTTGAGCTTTGCGTTTTCGTCCACTTGAATTGCTGGGGTTACTGGAGCCAGTGCCGCAATAACGTGCTATGTGACCTGGTTTTCCGCACTTAAAGCATTTAATGGCACCATTACTTTTTTTCTGTACTCCGTTCAACGCTTCCTGAACTATGTCTACCCAGTCTGGCCGTTCTACCTCCACGCGGTAAGTTTTGTACGCCGGCTTACTTAATAGCGAGGCTGTTTTCTGCGTGTGATATCGTCTCAGCAAATGATCTCTTAGGATTTGCATATGTGGCTCGCTTGGTCTCCACGTCACGTATTCCATTTATAAAGCTTTGGATTTTTACTCTTTCTGTGTATTCTACGGGTGCGTCTGCGTTTGCTAGATGGGCCAACCTCTCGATATCCGATGCAAATTCCTGCAATGTCTCATTAGCCTTCTGAAAGCGATTCTGTAGCTCTATTTGGTATATCTGCTTTCGATGTTCGCTACCATAGCGCCTCTCAACTGCGCCCATCAATGCTTCATAATTATTGCGTTCACCGTCGGGAATCGTCTGTAAGATTTCGGCTGCAGGACCCTTCAATGCCACGAACAGTGCAGCAACTTTGTCTTCAGTGCCCCAATTATTCACCGCTGCCGTCTTCTCAAACTGTAGCTTAAATACCTGGAAAGGAACAGAACCATAAAATGACGGGGATTTTACCTTGGGAGTATTCGCTGAAGCAGATGGACGGTTCAGTTGCAACTTCTGGATACGGCCCCTTAACGCATCTACCTCGGCCTCGATTTTCTCCTCAAACTGCATTATTTTCTCGTCCATGCGTGCCTCTAGCTTCAATGACATTCTAGCTTCCTGCTCTTCCAGCTTTGCAGAGATCTGCGATAACACCTGTGCTGAAGTTTGTGATGATATTTCGGAAATACGTGCTTCCAACTTGGATGTAATACATGTATCTTGTTCTTCCAGCTGAGATGCCATGTGTGTCTTCTGTTCTTCCAGCTGTGTTGAAATGCTTGACGACATCTGAGTCAATACAGCCAACAACGCGTTTGTGTCCACACTTGCCACTGTATTCGGAGGCTCCTTTTTCTCTTCCATCTTCGTCGATGCCTCCTCCACAAGATGGAAAACATGGTCATCAACTTTGATTCCTTCCGCTTCCATAGCCTCCCGTAATCTTGACTGTAGCTCGGACTTATTACCTGTAGTGTTTAGTCCGCGTTGTTCCAACTCATTTTTGAGTTGCTGAATCTTCAATTCATTCAACTTAGCCATGTCCTTGTTATCCTTGAAATCACTGGTATTTATTTAACAATACCGCTTCTGACACCAATTGTGACGAATTCGATGATTCCTTGATTATCAATCCTGGGTTCGATCACTATAAAGTCAAATAAACACACGCACAGATATTGTAAGTAATAGCTAGCTTTATTTACTAGTAATAAACGCAATACAAATTTAAGAGTTTGGTAACTTCGCAGTAGTTCACTATTCAACGCTTGAAAATAAACTGATCAACTTGCCTTGCTTGGTCACCGCCTTATTTAGTCCAACAGGGTGCTTGCCTATGCACCGAGAACTTTCTTGGTTGTTCGCTTTTCGTGTTCTGGAAGGGTCGATGTTATTTATTGGCATCTCCTCTTTGAGTCGTATTCGCAAACACTCGTGGACATAGGCGTAGCCATCGTTATCTCGGTTGTGTTTAACTGGTGGTGGGAGTGTTATTGAGTTAGGGATGGTACATGCTTGAGAATAATCGCCACAATACATAGCCCAAGCCCCATTTATCGGAACAATCGATTGTATGGGAGCTATATGTTATGTAGGTCCGATCTGGCTGATTTTCACTACACACATTACATACATAATGACTACCAAGCCTGCAAAAATTTTACGTTCCTAGCTTTATAATTGCAAAATTTATAGCCCAAAACCCATTTATCGAAACTATCGATTGTATGGGAGCTATGCGTTGTATTGCTCCGATCTTGCTGAGTTCAGCAAATGAGTAATCTTATGCAAAATGGCGGCTCCATACCAAATTTCATCAAGATATCTCAAAAACTGTTTGTGTACGGACATTGCTAAATCGACTGAGCTCATCGCCCCGATCATTTCGGTATACTTATTGGTGGGTCTATCTCTTCTTCTTCTCATACTTACAAACATCGGACCAAAGTTATAATACCATTTCATGTTCATGAAAGGTATAAAAATAGCAGAAATGAGATTTTGTAGTGGGCACTAGGTAGTTAACGGGATATTTTGTTTGTTATGTGATTTGCTTAATTTTGGCCAACCAGCTTACTGAAAAGTGAGCGGCGCCACGCCTACTTCCCCAAAATCCACAATTTTTCAGAAATATCGGTTTGTTAATTTCGCTTATTTTCGCAACAATCAATTACTGTCATAAAATCAGTGTATTCACCAAATTTCGTTGCGACAACCAAATTTTTTTTCGAGTTATGCCGTTGAATGGTGTGTGAAGTAATTCACTGTGAAGGAGGCGAGGCCCTTAGTCAATTTCGTCCAATTTCCTTCGAAGAATTCCATATAAAAGTTGTAATTTGTGCACTGAATTTAGGTTTTTGAATTATGTTTGATAATATTTGTAAAATCAACTTAGCCAAAAGCGGGTAGTACCAGCCTTCTTTCAAAAATTTAAAACAAACTTAATTGGGCTTTATTATAGTACACACAGTAAATTTGGCCGTTATAGGTACTAGGTGCATTACAAATTTTCAAAATTCGACGATAAATAACTTTAGAAGCGTTTACAACGAAAATTTTTGCAAAACATACCACTGTTATGGAGAGTACACATTGTGAAAATAATCGAAATTTAATCCCGACCACTCCTACGATTTCATGAAGGTTGTCTTCTATGACAGATATCGCAGCTCCCGTCCTTAGTATTTTGTAAGTACACTATGATGGGGTCATAAACGAAGGCTAATTAGTGAAATAGTATTGGATTTCATAATTTTTTTATTTAGTTATCGAGTATAGATTGCAGCCTAGAGCAATGAGTTTTAATATAGCTTTAAGTAAAAAATAGCGGGTTGGTTCTCATAAGTTTTAAGGTTTCTTGAGCTTGTCAAAAAAAAAGTTTTTAAAATAGAGTTTTCAACTAAAAATTAAAATGCTTACTATATATATGTTCGATACCTAGTTGGAAATTTCTCAAAGGTTCGAGGATGGCTCTTTATAGGACAATGTTACTCCCAAGCTAGGCCAATATTGGTCTATGTAGGCTGGGAAGTTCTAAGTTCTAGAGCTGCAAAACTATCGATGGTTTCCAGATTCAATTGTTTCGATAGTTCGAATCAAAACCATCGCTAGTATCGGAAAATACTTTTTTAACAAAACAAGGTTTATTAATTCATTATAACAATTCGATTTCATTGCGAAAAAATAAACTTTAACATAAAATTAAGGAGAAAATGAGATATGTATAGGACATATTTCCCAAAACTAAAGATTTAAATTGTCTGGTAACTTTTCCTCTGCTTTAATGATGCAAGCAATTTCGTTTTCTAAAAGTTTTTCGCCTATATCTGCTGGATAAAAAGCGAAACTCTTCCTTCTTGAAGCGCGCCAACAATCTAAGGTGCAAATTAACAGCCTTCTATTTTAGAAGGTGTTTTTAAAAAAATAATAACATGTGTTTTCGAGTGGTTAGTTACCGACAGTAACGTTGACACCAAAACTAAAACTGCCTTTATTCATTTCAATTACTCTTATTTATAACTTAACTAGCAGCCCGCACGTTGTTTCACACAGGTTGATAATGTTTAAAACAACTTTATAATTAAAACAAAAGTAATTTTTTGTAATATTTCGGAATAATGACCCTAGTAAATAAAGAAAATTTCATAAATAAATAAAGTCCAATTAGAAGGTATAAGGGCGGCGATATGGAGATTTTATTAAGAGTGAAATTTGTAAAAAATTGGAGAGTCGTCACACCGTACCTTGCAATTCACACTTCATATCTTACATCTTTCATTTTGTATTCTCCTATACCGTGAGCAAAGCCAATTTTACATGGGAAACTGAAAAAAAAATAGCGACCCCTATGAGTTCAGCTATAGGACCCATCTTTGAAATAAAATACATACTTGGCAAGATTTACCTCCGAGTAGATTTAGGCCGAGCTTCTCTTGCGTGGGGCTCCTTTTTAATTTTTCCTACAAACTGGCGGGTCCCCTAAATGTTTTATGCCAACTCCGAACGGCATCTGCTAGGCATATAAATTTTCATGCCAGAAAATACTCGGAGTGTTTGCCAGACCACTGCCGGCGGGTGACCCCGCTTAGAAAATTTTTTTCTAATTGAAAAAACTGTTTCTAAAATTTTGATGAGGCTTTGTACGGGGCTTGAACCCAGGACCATTGGTGTGGTAGGCGGAGCGCGCTACCACCATACCACGGCGGCCGCCGTATTTGGTGAGGATTTTTTTCCATCAAAGGTAAGTGTTAAAAAAAGGAACAAACATTTCTTTTGAAGCACTCTAATGTACATATAATTTTTTTCTCTGGAAAGTTAGTCAAATGTCACACCTGAGAAGAAAATATTTGAAAAGAAAAACACCTGACCGGTTTGCTAGTAATTTATAATCTATTTCAATTGCATATTTAAGAACTTACTAAAATATCGTATAAAAAAACCAAATATTTTTTTCTTATTTTGAGAACTTTTATAATAAAAAATACGAAATTATATTTTTCTCTAATTTTGAGAACTTTTATAAAATTTATAGAAATTTTAAGCTTTGAGTAACAACTATGTTTCATAGAAATCACTTATTTTTCTAATGGTCATTTTCACAGTGGCGAGTTAACTTACATTCCACAGTTAACTCTCGATTTTCGATTTTCATGTCGACTTATCTCAAGTTTAACTGCCCAATATTGGTGAGTTAACCTCTTGTTAGAAATAAAATGTTGTCTATCGTACATTATGCAGTGAACATTTAGTTAAATTACTAAAATTGAATCGATCACCTAATCCTATTCGGAGTACCATTTACTTTGCTTCTGAATAGTCTATAGAGCACCTACGTTGGAGTACTTTGAAAATGCTGCCAAAAGATTACTCTATAGAGTACTCTAGACGAAAGCGAGAAGGGGGTATGTGTTCTTTTGAGGACCACCTACTCCCGCTCTCGCTTTGCTGTTGAATACTCTATAGAGTAATCCCATGGGAATATTTTGAGAGTCCGCGTTCTGGAGCAGTGTAGCGTAACATTGTTTATTAACGTGTATTTCGCATGTGTTTACTACACAAATGTCAAAACAGAACTGACTTTAGGGGCCAATCGCAAAATTTATAGCATTTTCTGATAGGAGGATTGGCGGCCGCCGTGGTGTGAAGGTAGTGTTGCCGGCTACTTTTGCGCCACCTTGTACATACATGCGTCCGAAGTGAAGTAACGCTATCGAGCTCTTTCGCGAATTCATCAAATGAATGGCTCACCACAGCTGTCGCTTAAAGCATGCTGACTCATTCGGTTGGCAGCGAACAAACACACAAACAGATTTTTTTTGAAAAAGTGCTGCTTTTGTTTAAACAAATTTGGTTAAATTAGAAAGAAATCAACTATTTTTTTTTATGCAGAACGAAAGTAAATATTTCAAAGTTTAACTTCAAGGAAGATTCATTCTAATAGGTTGATAAGGTTATGATGTATGGCTGTGTACCAAAAATGCATGTGTTTTTACCATATTTTCTCCGATTGCCACGCCCCCTTTATATATTCCCTCACATTATATAAAAAAAGTCCATATCACACAGCTAAGCTTTAAAATGCAAAAAACCGCTTTTAAATCGGAGCATTCTGTGCGAAGCCAATTCCGTACATAGCTTTTTAGCGACTTTATTTTATAAGTATTTAGTATAGATTTTAGCTTATTGAATTTGAAGCCTAACTTACTTTAATGTTTACAATAACTGGACACTTAGCATAAGCATTGCAACGGAAACCAATGAAACCCGATGCGTTAGAAATGGAGTATTTGTTTATAAACATTTCACTTGGCATTGCATCAGTTTCTCTAATGAAATGCCAGTGGCTTGAGAAATGGAATACTTGTTTATAATTGCCATAAGAGCACTGTGGGAAGTGTACTGTTAGCTTGCAAGCATTTAATGATTTTTGAGTTTTAAGTTTACTTTTGTAGTTTTCTAGACTGTAAGATAGCGCGAATTAGGGAAATTACTACTAAAATCGTTACAGAAGAGCTTTATGATACTAATACAGTCGCTTAGCCAATATTTGAAACGATTTCGCTTAGATCGCTCGCTATGTCGATATCACCCAATGTCAACAGAGGGGGCTTTTGGCGTATTCAGAAGTACTATCAATTATTTTAAATGGCTTTTAATAAACCAAATCACCACACTAAGCATAATAGGACTAATGGTTACAAATTAGGTATCACACTCGTGAGGAAAACATTTGGATGTAGTGTGTATGAACAAAAAAACTGAGCGAACAATAAACCAAGGTCTTACCAAATAAGCCTGAATGCAGCCAATAGCCATTTAAAACCGTTGCTAACAACAGAATATGTACTGAGCCATCCATTGGCACGTATAAATAAACTTCCAGTTTTAAATAAAGTTTCGGAACAGTATTTACTAACCTTGTATTTAAGACATTCAAAGCTTTCGTTAGTGCTAACTAAAGTATTCGATTCGTTACCACAACAAAAACCACAACAAAGTATTCGATATATCGACAATGCCATCGATAGTTTTGCAGCTTTACTAAGTTCTACTTCTTCTCGTTTAAAGAAGAATTCTTATTTGATAAAGGCGTTCATCTCTTCAGTGGGTGTCAGTAAATGGGATTTGCTTTGTGAATTTTTCTGTAAGTGACTGCCACGGTGACTTATACAATCGGACCCTTAATCTTTGTATTTAAAAACCAAGCATTATATATCCAGCAGTGAGCTATTATGGCATTCCACTTTTCGTAGGACTATCGTTTTCTTATATAGTGAAGAAATACCGAAAAAGCATATAATAGAGCTCAAGCTAATCGAGTTATTCGGCACTATGGCAGTAGTTTGCTACAAGTATTAGATTGGCAATATTCGAGTAATCGAAAGCTGTCCACTAATCGATTAACCGCTTACTTTCGATTAACCGTACATTTACGGTTAATCCAATATATGCAACTTGATTTCTTTACACACTTTCTTCGCTATGCGAAAAAGAATTTTTAAGTTCACTTACGCGTTTATCGTTCCATGGAAACCTAATATCGAACTATGTTCCACATAGATCCAAAACTAAGCTTAAACCTTGGATTAGTCTTAAACTTATCAAGAAAATAAAGCTGAAGAACAAGCTAGGTGTGAAGCGTAGGATACATCCATACAATCAAGAACTTCTCTCCCGTCATAAAAAATTGTGCAAGCAATTAAAAAAAGACATTAAGTTAGAGCGCGATACTTATTTTCGGAATATAATTTTAAGTTGCTGTGGCAACTCCAAAAGGGAATGGGAGGTAGTTAATTTTATTATTAACAGGAGCAATCCGGGTGGTGAGCGGACTATTACTCTAAACGAATGTGGCAATATCATTTCTGATCCCTCTATTGTATCTAATTTACTGAATGATTTCTTCGTTTCCGTCGGGCTTTCTAATACTTCGGCATGTACGTGTGTCATGTCCGGTGGGGACACAACTAGCTCACAGAGTAGCTTCGTTTTTGACCCCTTCTCAGGCCTGGAAATTTTAAGTATAATCAAAAATCTAAATAACTCTAGTTCTTGCGGGCACGATGGTATTTCAAATAAATTACTAAAGAACGAAGCTCTAAATATTGTGGATGTTCTGAAACATCTATTTAACGCTAGTATTTATTCGGGTATCTTCCCTGACGATTTAAAATGTGCGATAGTTATTCCTTTATTTAAAAAGGGAAGTAAGGAAGATAAAAATAACTACCGGCCAATATCATTACTACCTGATATATCTAAAGTTTTTGAAAAGGCACTTAAAAGCCGAGTTTTGCTATTCCTTGAAAGCAAGTGTTATTTTAGTCCAAGACAGTTTGGTTTTAGAACGGCCGCTCCACAGAGGATGCTCTTTTAGAGTTTTGTACGTTTATTTATCATGAGCTGGACAATAAAAAAAGTGGCGCGAGTCTTTTCGTTGACATAACCAAAGCGTTTGACACAGTGGACCACAATATTTTACTGAACAAATTAAACTGTGCTGGTGTTCGCGGATTTATACACAAATGGTTTGAGTCTTATCTTACTAGGAGGGTGCAACGAGTTAAAGTTTTAGGAAACCTAAGCAATTCGAATCCAATCAAGATAGGCATTCCGCAAGGTTCCGTGCTTGGTCAAATTCTGTTCCTAGTCTACGTAAATTCAATTTTTGACTTGCCCTTTTTGGGAAAGGTCACTGCATTTGCCGATGACCTTGCAATTGCTTATGGTTCTCCGAACCTTTTTGATCTAATAGCCTGTATAAATCATGATGTTCATCTTTTTAAGAACTTGGTTTGCTAAACATAAGCTCGTTGTCAGCAACAAAATTAAGCTTATGTTTTTTGGTTTGACTGCAAGAAAATATCCAGATGTCGATTATATTTTTCATTCTTCGTTTTGCGAACGATTTGCTCTACATGAACCACTGTGTCATGATATGCAATCAAGTACTAAACGTACTCGCTCGCTGCCTGTATTTACAATTGTTTCAAAATTAACATTGTTGAAGACTTTCAGTATCTAGTGGTCACAGTCGATCAAAGCCTGAACTGGGGTAACCACATATCCCCTCTGAAATATATCTTCAATCTTCGCTACGCTATTTCTATCTTCTAAAATCGTGCTGCACTAAAGATACCCTGACAACAGTTTACTATGCATTAATTCATTCTAGATTACTACAGGGTGGCGCAAAAGTAATCCTCCTATCAGAAAATGCTATACATTTTACGATTGGCCCCTAAAGTCAGTTCTGTTTTGACATTTGTGTAGTAAACACATGCGAAATACACGTTAATAAACAATGTTACGCTACACTGCTCCAGAACGCGGAATATTGCTGACTATTTATTTCGGTCGGTGAAAAACGGTTACTGCGCAAAAGTAATCCTCCTATCAGAAAATGCTATTAGTTTTGCGATTGGCCCCTAAAGTCAGTTCTGCTTTGACATTTGTGTAGTAAACACATGCGAAATACACGTTAATAAACAATGTTACGCTACACTGCTCCAGAACGCGGAATATTGCTGACTATTTATTTGACCAATAATCGGTCGGGGCCAAACGGTTACTGTGAATGGTGAGCGCTACAGAGCAATGATCAACGAGTTCTTTTTGCCGCAACTTTAATTGGGATTGGAAAACATGTGGTTCCAACAAGACGGTGCAACAGCACACACTGCAGGTGCCACAACCGATATGCTGAACATCGGAAGCTTACTTTTGCGCCACCTTGTATATGGGATCAGCTGTTTGGGGGGTACCTCCCTAAACAAAATTCAACCAATTCAAACTTTGCAAAAATGTGTTATTCGAAATATATGTAATGTAAATCGACTCCATCCCTCGAGGGAGCTTTTTAGAAGCCTAGAGATTCTTCCAGTAAGGGACCTGTGCTATTTTAAAGTCTTAAAAATATTTTTCATTAGGTGTGGGTACCTGCAGAGTACGAGATCCGATTCATATAACCTGAGGAAAAACTCTCAA
Source organism: Merzomyia westermanni (assembly GCA_949987695.1). Taxonomy (NCBI): domain Eukaryota; kingdom Metazoa; phylum Arthropoda; class Insecta; order Diptera; family Tephritidae; genus Merzomyia; species Merzomyia westermanni. Next base: position 122,744,946 of record OX465288.1, on the reverse strand, counting down.
TACTCTTCCTGCCGAGGTTCGTGAATTAAGAAATCTTCAGCAATTTTTGAGCAGGGTGAAAACATTTGTCTTAAGCTTCTCACACGATGAAATCGAAGTTTTGCTCCGGATTAATTCGTAAGCATACAATAAACAAATATATTAATTAAGCCATTAAATTTCTTCTTTTTTTGTTTACCTAAATATTTTTCTCAAACTCATTTAATGCCACTGTTGCAAGTGCTTGAAAATTCACAGGTTATTATTTATCTTATATTTACATTCAGCTAAATTTTTATTTAAATATTTAACAGTGCACCCCACTGTATTAATATATTTACTGGATGGCATTTGAAGCAATGTTAAACTTAACATATAAAATTACTTATCTTTTCCTATACCTACATAAGTGTACCTTACACAAATTCTAATCGTTCATATTGTATTTATTTGTAATTTATAATTTATTATGTACATATGTAAATGGATATAAGGAAAATGTTCAATAAAAAATGAAAATGAAATGAAATTATACAGAGCAGTCGGTATTGAATTAAGGAATCCGATTATATGCAAAACTGCAACGATATGTTGAAACTGAGCTTAAGATATATACAAAACCAAAATTTATTAAGAGCTCTTTCCGACAAACACCCTCGACGAACCTTACGGCTACTGCAACAATGACAATAATTACAAGAATATTGTCGGTTTTACTCATACCAAGTCGACAAAGCGTTTCTTTAATTTAAACATTAATATATATACATAAGTCAATATCTATCTCGATTCGTTTATGCCATTAAGCATTGCCATTAGGCGAACAAATTCAAAGTAGCTTGTGTGCGTAGAACTACTATGCATAAAAATGATATGTGGAACTGCAACATATCGGTATGCTTGTATTTAAGAATTGCGGCATACCTTCAAAGTATAGTGCACATATTGAAGTGCAGGGATTTACGTTGAAATATTTTTTAGCAACCAGTAGCAATAATAATACAAACCAATTAGACGCGGATGCTCATCAAAGAAATTTAATACGCAGAAACAGCAAATGAATAGTCAAGTCAAAAGTTAATCCGTTTTGAAGCCGTCTGACGCAGCAAGCGCATCCTTCTTAGACGAGTCATTGCACTTAATCCTTTACCAACTGTGCGCTGGGCGACGCATGCTGTTTTGTAGGCGTTGACCAGTGCCCATCAAGGATATACAAAAACGGTAAATAGTTTGATCACATAAAATTAGCAGCAGTAAGAAATATTAGCAATTGTCCGTATATGTTTGTTTTTGTTAAAACAGGAAACTGTTTAAGGAGCTCCAACTATGGCAAATAAAGAGATTGACAGTGTTACCACTTTGGGAGATTTCTACCAATATTGGTAGGAAAAATCTCATTTGGTAGTTGCTTTCAAACGCTGCCCAAATAGTGTATTTTTATTGCTTTTAGAATGCCGCACCATGTTTATAGATATCATTACAGAGTGGAAAAGATTGCGACTTAACAACATCGGTCTTTTAAATCAAATAAATTTTGGGAGAAAGTCTCTGCTACAAAAAAATGGCTTAAGTGCACGGTTGTCATTTTGGCCGAAATGTACCATTTTTGGTACGAATTTTTTCGGCGAGGCCGTTGGTACGCAACTTCCAAATTTGGAACGTTTTTGCCATTTTTACTTCAACGCAACTCCGATGACACTGCTACAAATATCAAACCTGCATTTAAATCCCAACAATCATTTCTGTAAATGTTTTTCAAAATAATTTAAAGTAAGCTTGCTACAATAAGCGATATGTAAGCTTTCTCAGTTTTAATTTATTTAAAAGTCTCAAGTAAACTTTTTATAAACTTCAAGAAAAAACTGTTACAAATAATTTCAATTTAAAAGTGAAATGCAAATGTTTATAAAAATTCAGAAAAAACTATTTGTCAGATTTTTTCTTTTCAACTTAAAATATTTCCAATTCTTTTCAAACGAGATTTTATATGAGAATGGCGGCGAAAAAGCAAAAATCATGGCTGCATCTTAACCACTTCCGCAAACTGGTAATAGTTGGTTTAAGTTGGAGCGTTCAATGTATGATTAGAACTTAGTTATTTATTTTATTGCAATAGCTAAATAATATACAAAATATGATTTTTATAAAGTTTAAAAAAAATCTTTTGGAAAGCTTTCTTTAAAATCTTTTTTGTAGGTTTAAATTAATAAGATTTTTATCAACGTGTCGTTTTAATTACACAACATTTATTTTCAAATGTTTTATAAACGAAAAATCTGAATTTTGTAAGCTTAATACTTATTACGGAAAGCTTTTTAAAGACTTATTTTAACTTTAATTTGCTTGTTGGGATGACAACAAAAAATTGTTTAGTCACTCTCCTGCTTTGCTGGCAGTAGAAGTGAAGTGGTATCACTTGTATCAATCCAACAAGCAAAGTAAACTTAAAATAAATCCTTAAAAAGCTTTCCGAAATAAGTATTAAGCTTACAAAATTCAGATTTTTCGTTTATAAAACATTTGAAAATAAACGTTGTGTAATTGAAACGACACGTTGATAAAAATCTTATTAATTTAAACCTACAAAAAAGATTTTAAAGAAAGCTTTCCAAAAGATTTTTTTTTAAACTTTATTGAAATCATATTTTGTATATTATTTAGCTATTGCAATAAAATAAATAACTAAGTTCTAATGATAGATTGAACGCTCCAGCTTAAACCAACTATTACCAGTTTGCGGAAGTGATTAAGATGCAGCCATGATTTTTGCTTTTTCGCCGTCATTCTCATATAAAATCTTGTTTGAAAAGAATTGGAAATATTTTAAGTTGAAAAGAAAAAATCTGAAAAATAGTTTTTTCTGAATTTTTATAAACATTTGCATTTCTTTTAAATTGAAATTATTTGTAATAGTTTTTTCTTGAAGTTTATAAAAAGTTTACTTGAAACTTTCAAATAAATTAAAACTGAAAAAGCTTACATATCGCTTATTGTAGCAAGTTTACTTTAAATTATTTTGAAAAACATAGGAGTCTTTCTCTGTCATACGTCGCTTTGATATTTTTAAAAAAGTTGTAAAGATTTACCACTATTAGTTTGTGATAAAAAATAGCACCAGCAAGTAGTGCTAATGAAATTAAAATAATTATCATATTGGTTTTAGTTCTGAAGCGGAAAAATAAAGATGGATAGGTAAGTTTTATAATCGGGGATATGCTCAAGCAAATGAATGGAATTGTGGACATTTTAATTTATTTATTTACTTTTACTCATTATAGGGTATATTTAGAAGAATAAAATGTTATATGTTTTTAGTTTTTTTATGTTTATACATAGACATATGTATATTAACAGCCGTTTCTGTGTAAAATTGTTTTAATCAATGTTATATTGTTTGCCTAGGAAATTATTTTGGTAAGTTTTTTCGGTTTGGTACGAATTTTGGCACGCAAAATTTTAGGCAAAGGGCAACCGTGCTTAGGTGAACAATGCTGTAAAAATCTCACGTGATTCGTTATTAATATCTAATCATTTCTTCATAGTTCCATGGTAGCTAAAAAGAAGTTTTCAGTTTTAAATCGTACTAAGACTAGAATAAGAATCCAACTAAATATAAGCAGAATATCGAAAGCACTAATTGATCATACACGTGTTGGTCTCCAAGTAAAATGTTAGACTAACTAGTAAACAAATATGTTAATACAAAAATGGATGTGTATTAAGTAATGCGTACTTTCTAAGTTCTTATTTTGTTTCGTTACAGAAAATATGAATTATTAGCTTAAGATACATATTTTTATAGATTATTTATTAAATTTGAAGTCATATCAGTCTCATAACCTATATCATTCTTTAAATTAAATGTCCCTTGTTGAGGAATAAAGCTTGTTTCTAGAAATAACTGAAGTATAGATACTGGTAGATTTTTGCAAGTTCGGTAAATTTTTAATTTTCAAATGGTAGAAACATTTATACTTTATTGGCATCCATGATTATCGCACAATAGATGCAACATAGAGATGATAGTACTTTCAGCACAACGGAAAAGGGTTGTTTCATATATTCAGGCATAAGGACTCTTGTATGTATGGATGCAGTATATTAACAGGCAGAACAATGCTATTTTAATTCGGTATGAACAAGGATGAAAAGGTCCTATTTGTTTGAATTTAGGGCGTAATCTTTCCTACCAGCGGAAATAAAATGAACGCCATGGAATGCAAATGACATACCTTTTATTTTAAACAACACGTACGTTTGTTGTTAAGGAATGTATTTCTTTTGGATTAACCCTTTCCTTGCATTTGGTGAATATATTGCACTAAAAAGTGTTTGACTATGTCGACCAGTAGTTTTATTAGTCGAATGACTTTAAAAAGATGAACAATTAAATTAAAGCATATCTTCTCACACTTACTACCACATTTTACTAGCAAATGACATTTAAGAGCTTTAATATTTTAGATAAGCTAATTAATTGCATATGAGTAGATACCTGTTCTTAATGAAAGCTAACAAAAAATAAGACTAAAGGTCAGAGTTAAGGTGATGTGTTACAAACCTTGTTACGCATTGCGCGGCAGATCATCATTTACAGCTAAGATGAAACATAGGGTATTTTCGGAAAGATGCAGAAACTGCGATTGCATAATAAACGGGACGTTCAGAAATGCAAATGTGGCAGTATTGCATTGGCGAAACGTTTAAAATGCAACACGTTCCATGTTAGCTGAAAAGCGTTGATTTCGTGCATGAAAATTGCGAACAATCAGTCTCCAAAAAAGAAAGCCTTCAGCTACACATTTTGTGAATACTTCTGTACCGGTTACAAAAGTGATAGTTAAAAAACACTTTTAGGTCTACCACTATAAGGTCTACTCAAAACGAAGCTATCTTAGCACTGCCCGAACGGAAACCATTTTAGAACGAATTCACAAGTAATTAACTGGGCGACACTTGCGGCCACCAAAGACATCGACATGTAAAATTGGACAGATGAAAGCGTTGCATGGTTAAATAAAGTAGAGTTCTCAAATGGTTTAGCTCTGGGATAGTTCTGAGTTAGCTAAATTTTCTGCAAGCTAATCATACGCTTTAAAGAAATTTTAGTTGCTTTTGATTAGTGGGTGCAAAACTATTTAACATAAGCTTTTAAATTAAAAATCATTTAAATTATTGAATTTTTTTTATATTTTAGTAAAAGTTGTTGTTGAGAGTGCACCTCGAAATAGAGAATAAATGCATGCCTGAAGATGGGAATGTAAGTTTTCTCTTCACAATCCACAAGAAGCGATATAGGATATACTGCTGGGATCTTATCAGTGTGCCTTTAGATGGGTTAATCTACCATCAGATCTTTAACAAGACACCAAATATTGTGGAATAGAATTGGCACATACCCCTGCTTGTCGGTTTGATACGGCTGGGAAAAATAAGTTGCGTAACGTCACCAACTCAGTCACAACTGTTGAGGACCTCTTCGAGCCATTCGAAACCAGATTGGTTTCAGACAGGGTGACACCTTATGGTATTGACATAATTGGCCTTAACAGTTAGAAAAATGGGTTCGTTTATGAATAAGGGTAAAACAAAATACATTCTGTAATCAGGTAAAGAGTTAGAGCATTTGCGTCTTACCCCTGTTGGTTAGGGGTTTAGAATATGCCCGAGGTAGTTCATAAGGGGCAACTTATATGCACAAAGGTAATGACGACTCGATGGTTGATCTACGGATATGATGCCTCTCGCCTCTCATTACCCATATTTTCCTGCCTTCCGGAAGGAGGGATGACATGACCTAAAAGGTTGAACTGGTCATACCAAATCCCTACCACGACAGTTGGGCAGTACCGCAAGTGAGTACCGGAGCGTACCGGGTTCATATCCGGCAAAGGACTGTAACTTTCGACAACACTCCCCAAAACCTCCGGGGAGTTGTTTTGTCATTATAAACAACAACAGCATTTGAGCCTTGACTGTTTTCAGTCATCATTTCGAAATAGTACAGGACTTTGTGTACCTGGTACACCAACTAATGCCAGCCTAGAAATATTAAGAAGATTTACTCTTCAAAACGAACGAAAGCAACACTCTATAAGTCAGTAATTTTATCCGCTGTTATTGATGTTTTATTACCGACATTCACTCTGATTAGTCATCACGTACCGTATTGGTATTGCCTGCAATATCTCTGTCGGAGGTCCAAGGAAACAGGCAATTTCAATAGGACTGGACTTAAGGGAAGTTTGTGTTGGAAGAGTCTGCATCAAGCAGGAAAACAGATGGTTGATATCGTGGGGGCACGCCGGGCATACATTCATTTATTTATTTATTATTTCTTACAGCTTATTAAGCCTAGCTTATAAAGGGTGTTTTTTTAGGGGTATAGAACTTCGAATTGAAATAAAACACAAGAAAATCGTTTTAAGGTACATCAATTTGGCTTTATTGGAAGGATAATTTTATGCCATTAATGTTTAAATATGATTTCGGGCATGTGGCCGCCGCGGCTGGCTCGAATAAAGCCAATTCTACAGGTCCAATTTTCAACCACTTTTTCGAGCATATGGGGCCGTATGTCGGCAATAACGCCACGAATGTTGGCTTCCAATTCCCCTAACGTTTCTGGTTTGTTGGTGTAGACGAGCGACTTCACATATCCCCAAAGAAAATAATCCAATGGTGTCAAATCACACGACCTTGGTGGCCAATTGACAGGTCCATTCCGCGAAATTATGCGCTCATCGAATGTTTCCTTCAATAAATCGATTGTGACGTGCGCTGTGTGGCATGTAGCGCCGTCTTGTTGGAACCACAACTCATCCACATTCATGCCATCCAATTCGGGAACAAAATAGTCGGTTATCATGGCTCTATACCGGTCTCCATTAACGGTAGCTGCCTCTCCAGCATTATTGCGGAAGAAGTATGGCCCAATGACTCCACCAGCCCATAGAGCACACCAAACAGTCAGTTTTTGTGGATGTAATGGCGTTTCAAGGGTCTCATGTGGATTCTCTTCACTCCAAATGCGGCAATTTTGCTTGTTGACGTAGCCATTCAACCAAAAATGAGCCTCATCACTGAACAAAATTTTGCGATGAAAATCAGCATCGAAATCAATCTCATTTTCGGCCCATACACCAAAATCACGACGCATTGCATGGTCTCGCGGCTTTAATTCTTGCACAAGCTGGATCTTGTAAGGTCGCAAGCCAAGATCTTTGCGCAAAATCTTCCATAAAGTTGATGGACAAAGCTCCAATTGCTGTGCACGGTGGCGAATCGATTCATTCGGGTCCTCTTCAACACTTTGCTCTACAGCGGCAATTGTTTCTTCGGTGCGCACTGTTCGACGTCTCTGCGGATGCGTATTATCACATAGAGTAAACGTAGTGCGAAAACGATCCATGGTTAACCGAATTAATTGCTCTGATGGACGATTATGTCGACCATAAAATGGACGGAGCTCACGGTAAACTTCGCGAACTGAACCATTATTTTCGAAATAAATTTGCACGATTTGCAAGCGTTGTTCTTTTGTCAACCTGTTCATGATGAAATGGCAAACCAAACTGAACATAAATGACAATAGAGTTGCCAGATTTGACCACAAAATGCCAGTTTTATCTCTATTCGAAAAACAAACCTGTAAAAAAAACACCCTGTACCTATTTACAGATATTAATTTATAGTCTAACCTAGACTATACATTTGCTTACTTCTAAGAATACAGGCTCCGACTTATACTAAAGCAGGGGTGTAGCTGTATCTGGTATAGCGTTAACGTATTTTACTTGCGAGTGCAGCATCAGAAAGGCGATGCACTGACTTGACCGAGTGATGAGTTTCAGTATGAGCTTCAGCGACTTTTGTCATACGCAGTGTGACCAGGTTAGCCTTTTCGAGGCTAGATTTAGCCTTTTTTTGTCATTTAGCCTCATAATTTTGGTTTTAGCTTCGTGGCTTTCTTCTAGCCTTTTTTGACTCCAAAGCTTTTCTGGTCCCAATACCATATTTTTCATACAAATTCGAGGAATAAATAAAATTAAAGTTGAATGAAGGTAGTATTGATGACGAAATAAAGAAAATTATTCGTAAAAATTATCAATTATTTTTAATGGAGTTGATCACCCAATTGGGACATAGCCTATCTGATAATATGAACTTTTTACAAAAGATACATTTTTTATCAGTTGATAATTCTTTGAAAGTTACAAAGCCGGATGTATTTTCTTACTTTCAAGAAGATAAGTTTAGGTATTCTCCAAGTCAAGTAGCATTGATTGAGCTTCCGTGGCGAAAGGTTATAATAATAGAATTTTGGGCGGAAGTCCGAGATACAAATCATACAAATTCATTAAACGAGCCCCTTTTTTTAAAACTGGTCGAATTCGTATCTAGCTTTTTGGTATTACCTTTCAGTAGATGTTCGTTAAAAAGCTTATCCAAATGTTGCACTGATTTTGAAATTACTGATGATCTCACATCTATGATAAATACCAAAACTTTGTACGCAGACTCAAGCTCTTCTGATACATCAGACGAAGAAAATATTATAAAATTAATTAGTCTGTAGTGATTTTTCTATAGTATGTATTTCTTTGAAAAAATTCCTAATAAAAAAAATATGCCTGATATGTGGCAGAACGCCGAAACCGGTTTGTCACAAAACCAAACTTGACAAGGGATGACGGAAAATCGTTCCAACAAAAATCAGCTTACTACCCTGTCGGAAGATCAACACAACAAAATAAATGCCTGATATGTGTTGAAACATGAATAGTTCCTTTAAGTTATGTCTACAGCTTTATATACAAATGGTTTAAACTAAAATAAAAAGTTTGAAATAGATTTCGTAAGAAAATTTTTGAGTTTTTTTTAGCTTCTTTTTTTTGTAATTTTAGCCTTTTCTAACCTTTTTTTTACCGATTTAACCTCTTTGTTTCTATCACCTGGTCACACTGGTTATACTTGAGAGGGCTTCCGCTTTGACGCTGGACCACAGAGTCCGACACACGCTTCTACTGCTGTTGGTGTTGTGGAAGCCTGCGTAAACATCACTACAATGGAAGTGTTTTACAATGATTATACAATTTTCTTTTAAACTCCTTCACATTACTGGATTTAACATCATTTGGTAGTTCATTAAAGCATTTTAAAATCTGCATGTCTGAGGTCAGTCTGCATAAGTAAGAGTTTAACATCGTTGCAGCGGGGCTAGTCATGAACCTCTGATACGGGCGATGGCTACACGAATCCTGATTTTCACGCCTACTGCCTGCCAGACAAAACTCAGACTGCCGGTCGCGGTCAACGACGCACAGAGTTCCGACAGTATGGAATTAGGTAGAAAAAATTATTGTTGATGTTATTTACTTACTTAAATGGCGTTTAAATGTCTTAACTGTTTGGCCGTCCAACATACACAGCTCGCCAGTCGTTTCTTCTCTCTGCTAATTGGAAACACCACCGAAATCGGTATCCACTTGGCCCTTCCCTCGGAGTGGTAGTCTCCCTCTTCCTCTGCTTCCACCAGCAGGTGCTACTAGGAATGCGTTCTGGGACGGTACATCTTCATATAAGCCAACCATGTTTTGACAAACGGAATTTTTCTTGAAATTCCCTTAACTTAACATGGGAGTTTTGGGTTTCTTTTGAACTTCGCTGACTCTCTGACAGCATGTACTTCGTTTTGCCCTATTCCACCACCAAAAAAAATGTTTCCGTTTCGTGTTCTAATTAGGAGTACGCAGAAGATACAGAGTGGTTTTTAAGGCCAATGATGTAAATGTAGTTCGGCTCAGTTAATTTCGAACGGCTAGGAGAGGTCCTTTCCATAAAAGTTTTTTAGGGAAACGAAATTCAGACATAGTGGCATATTGGCAGCTCCTTTCTTGCTATCGAAGGCGGCTTAAAAATGAACAGAAAGGTGATGTGTGTCAATTCTTTAGTCACGGGTTGGTTTTTGCAAGACTTGGTGGATTTTCCAGGTCTGAAGCCAAACTGATGAGGCCCGATCACGTCATGATTCAGTCTTTCGCCCAATACGATAGAAGCTTCTCCTTCTTGTTTATATGGCGCCAGTCGTTTATTTCTTTGCTAACTGGCACCAATTGGAAATACCACGGGATCGCAAGTCGGTCTTCACTCTTTCGGAGTAGTGGTCTCCCTCTTCCTCTGCTTCCACCGGCGAGTGTCGATAGGAATACCTTTTGGGCCGGAGCATCTTCATTTATTAGCATAACATGGTCTAGCCAACGAATCTGATGGGTTTTAGTTAGTTGGACTACGTCGGTGTCTGCATCCAGCTCATACTGTTCGTCCTTAAATATTCTTCGGTACTCTTCGATGTCAAATCGCTGGTACGTAACTCAATATTTACAAATTAATTTAATTCAACTAGAGTTCGCCCAGTGGTTGAAATTCAACCAATAAACTTTATTTTATTTTATTTTTTTGCTGTAGGTATGTTTTATCCGCCTTTTTTTCTTCCTTTCTATGTCGTTCCTTTCCTCTAACATATTTTTATTTTCCTTGATTTCTTTTTTTACTCTCTTATTTTATTTTTTACTTTCCTGAAACTTCTTTTCCTTTCCCTTCCCTTCCTTTTGTTTTCTTGCTTTCCCCTTCGTTTTCTTACCTTTCCTTTAATTCCCTTTCCCTTCCCTTCCTTTCATTTCCTTACCATTCCATTCTTTCCTTTAATTTTACTTCCTTTCCCATCCTTTCCATTCCCTTCCCTTTCCTTCCTTTCCTTTCCTTTTCCTTTTCTTTCCTTTTTTTCCTTTCCTCTATTTTCCTTTAATTTTCTTCGGTGTTTAATACTCTTTATGAGTAATCATTTATTTTATTTTTGTAAACCCTGTTTGTAGGTATCAGCAATGAATTTTACATATTTGCTCATATTTTACATTGCTTGTTTAATGTATCCAACAAAGCAACTTTTCGTGCTCTCAGGAGAGCAGCTGACACTGGGCATCGTAGCCAGTAATAAATACAATAACAACAACTAAAGCAAAAATGCATGACACAACAGAGTATCTATAGTGCGAATACTTATTTTTCATTTGTCCACTACCAACTCTTCGCACTCACAGTGAGAGCCGACCACACGAATAACACAAAAACATGCATGGCAAGTCAACTCACACTACTACGGCTCTTAATTTTTTCCTACAAAGCAACTCCTCGGCCATGCTCACGATTCAGCATAGTACACAAAAAGCAAGTACACACACACAGCGTGTCTATAGTGTGAATAAGTAAATGTGTAGTGGTGTGACTTTTATATTAAAGTTTTTATATTAAAATGATTTTTTAAATTTTTTTTATTTACGGATAAGAGTACAACTCAAAATTTCCTATCATACATATATAATTTGTATACCTTAGAATTATAGTTTAGCAGAAAACGGTTCTACATTGCAGTCATCTTGTCTATTTATATATAAGATATTTACAAAATCGCTTAATTGTTAATATTGTGTAAAAATAGGTTTGTTCAATAACAAAAAATTATTACTGGCAGTTACGAATTCTTATTAACTTCTTCTGTCAAGTGTTCATTAACTCGAAAAATTTGTAAGAGAAAAACAAATCGAGAGCGTAAGAGTTTGAGAGACTTTTTAATCTTTACTAGTAAAATTCTTGCTGGTAAAAATTTGTAAACTCAATGAATTCGCTGCCAAACTCGAACTGGAATAAAATTAATAAATGATAAAAGTGCTAATAGTAGGTTTGTTCATTCACTTTTCCAGTAAATACTTTAAATAAGAGTTTTACTATGAAATAAAGAGTAATTTCATTCGAGGAGAAAAATTTTACATAAAAGTAAATGAACAACAATTGGTAAGTAAAAAGACGATCAAAAATTAATTTAAAAAATAACCACTTTTTATTTTTTTATTAGGGAAACAAATTGTCCTTCTGGCACTGCGCTACGTTTTCTAGGTCATGCCAGCAAGCATGTAAACATTTTACAAATAAACTGAATTGTATCACATAATTTAGTACTTACGCATTGAAGGTGTTCTATTTGCCCTTTTTCTATCCATCAATATTAAAATTTATTTTATTTTTTCAAATCTAAAAAAAAAAATATTTATTAATTTTATTTCAGTTCGAGTTTTACAGCGAATTCTTTGAGTTTACAAATTTTTACTAGCAAGAAATTTACCAGTAAAGATTAGTAAGTCTCTCAAACTCTTACGCTCTCGATTTGTTTTTCTCACAAATTTTTCGAGTTAATAAACACTTGACAGAAGAAGTTAGTAAGAATTCGTAACTTCCAGTAATAATTTTTTGTTATTGAACAGACCTAGTATTGAAATTCGGAAAATTACGCCCTAATTCTAGTGTGGTAGCAAAATTCTTTTTTACCAACAAATAAATAATTTGGAAATTTGGCAACTTTACCATTCTTTTGGTATTCTGCAGGCTTAATTTGCAGTCCAATTTAGAAAGCACCAAAATACGTGGTAACGTTACGCGGGTTAGGGGCTTAGAATATGCCCGAGGTAGTTCATAAGAGGCAACTTATATGCACAACGGTAATGACGCGCAACTCGATGGTTGATCTACGGATATGATGCCTCTCACCTCTTATTACTCATCTTTTCCTTCCTTTCGTAAGGAGGGTTGACATGACTTAGAAGGTTGCACTGGTCACACCAATTCGATCCCGCGGGAGTACCGGAGCGTACCGGGTTGGTAGCCGGCAAAGGACTGTCACTTTCACCAACACTACCCAAAAACTTCTGGGAGTGTTTTTGTCGTTACAAAAAAACATATTCATAAAAAAAAACAAAAAAAAAACTTTTAGTAATGACAAATGATTTGTTGATAATTTGTCAAAATCGAAATGTCTATCAAGTAGAATGCATGACACGTAGGTATGTACGTTTGTTTCGGAGATCCTCGGAAGTGTTGCTGATTTGGTATTCCCTAGTCGGATATGGACCCGCTACGATCCGATACTAGCCCGACTGTAGCGGGAACGATTTTGTACGACCTGTTCAATCTTCTAGGTGATGTCCCTCTCGTTCAGTAAGGAAGCAGAAGATTGGTAGTGAGAGGACAGTGGCATCATATCCTTAGATAAACCATCAAGTTGCACGTCATTACCTTTGTGCAGACATTAAAATTCGCAAGTTTACCACTGGAATCTCCATTGATCATATACATATACCACCCCCCATACCGTCGAACTGCTGATCTATGTCCTGTTGTAACTATCGTTCAGGCACAAGCGAAAGCAGTGGATATTTCAGAGTTAAAAATAATTCCGCCAACTTCAGGTGACGTAAAAGCAGAGCAATCAATTCAAGCGCATAGAGACATGGGCAACACAACCAGAAGCGTTGCGTATGCGGCAACGAGTGTATTCGGCCGCGACAAGAACAATTCCAGAAAATACCCAATAAACAGCATGTAGAGTATTCTCAATGTTTTCGGAATATGTTCATTCCCAATTTGATTTTCATTCCCAAGTTTTCTCGAACTCATTTTAAAAGTTTATTTTCAACTGAAGTATGATTTGAGAAACATTTTAAAAGGATATTTCTGTTAATTTCCGCCTTGTTAATGCTTGGGACGCATATAAGAATATTAAATTTCTCAAGTTGAGAACGAAATGTGCCTTATAGTTCGAGAAATCTACTCTTGCTTGAGAACTTACGTTTGAGATTTGAGAATAAGGTTATTTTTCAAATGCTTCTTAAATTGGACAAATGTTTACTGGGTAACTACACGTTCCTAAATGCAGTCAAGCGGACGAAATATTCCAAGTTAGCATTATAGGTTTTTACGCGCAAAATGTGTGGCTGCTTCTTTCTTGTTGAACATATTTACAGAAGCTAACAGTTGCCAACGAGTTGTGATCAATCATGAAAATCAAATGTTAATTAAGGAATCTTGTTAGCGAATCCTATTATCAAGTATTTGCATCAGTCTGCGAGGAACTTATTTGGCGATGACGATGTCTTGAACTACGAAAATTGTTGTCAATGCCAATAATATGGGTGTGAGTGATGTAGCCAATGTTTGGAACACCCCGATAACAATGATTCAGTATGGCTTAACTTATGGTCTGAAAATCATTGAAATACCAAAATGAATGGTGACAATAACCGAGTGTAGCAAAATTAAACTTTTTCTAATTAACAGACACTGAGGAATGACAAAGCGCAACTAATAAAATACATACTAACTTATGCATGTAGTACGTACATACCAGACATGCCAATCCCGGGATACCGTGTTAGTTTATGTGCCGAAAATCCAGTTTTTTCTTTCTTTAAACCCAAGATTTTATGGATCGGAAATGTGTTACTAACAATAAATATGTGGTTTATGTATGGATATTATGTTAATTTTTTTTGTTTATATGTAATATTTTAAATTTTAAATTTTCTTTGTTGATTTTGTTACTTATCGGTCGATTTTGCGCGTAACCGGTACCTTGAAGAGTATCTAACCAAAAATCGCATGCGCCGATAATGCAGTTAATGTACATGGAAGCGCTGCTAAAAGCGCAATACAAAATAAAAGTGAAAACGCGAATAAAACTTCGTATAAAAAGTGTGCTACGCACACAAGGTATGTATTTAAGTTTAGTCGCCCAACGGCAGTACGTAACGCATAAACGGATCGAGATAGATATTGACTTATATGTATCAAAATGTTCGGGACGAAAAGAGAAACTGATTAAGCCATGTCCGTCCGTCCGTCCGTCTGTGAACACGATAACTTGAGTAAGTTTTGAGATATCTTAATGACATTTGGTATGCGGGTTCCTTGCCACTCGTCTCCGAGCGCTATTTAAAATGGACGAAATCGGATGATAACCACGCCCACTTTTTATGTATAGAATATTTTCGAAAACACAAAAAAAGTGATTACTCAGTACATAATACACCTATAAGGATAAAATTTGGTGAATACATTGAGATTGAGGCATAAAATAAAATTTTCAAGAAATTTTTGAAAATGGGAGTGGCACCGCCCACTTTTGATTAAGTCAAATTTAAAAATAATATTAATCATAAATCAAAAACCGTTCAAGATATCGAAACGAAATTCAGCACGCAGGTTTCCACGTATGCAAGGAATGTTCCAGGAAAAAATGGGCGAAATCGGTTAAGGGCCACGCCCACTTTTGTATGAAAGATTTTAAGAGGATCGAAGATATATTAAATAGGCAATAACTTTGCGTAAAATAGCTTCACATCATTTATATTTCACTTTTAAAGTTTCCGTAAACAAAGAAATCCAAAAACTTAAAATTTTTGAAAATGGGCGTGGCCCCGCCCCTTTTATAGTGGACTATTCCACAAAACTTTTTATGCCATAACTCCGCCAAAAAATAAAACTTCGCATAAAAAAAATGCTTATATTTTTGATTAACTTTTGTTAACTAGTATGTGTACACAATTTGTGCTATGTTCTGTCCACAAAAGTATTTACAAAACACGTTAAATTTTTCGGTGTTACGTGACGTTACCACCTATTTTGGTGGTTATGAATTCGCACCGCAACTTTAGCCGACAGAATACCAAAAGGGTGTAAAATTTGATTAATTATTTATTTTGCAGTAAAAAAAGGTTGTTACAACACTAGAGTCGGGGGGTACAAGTAATGTGCAAAATTCAAACTTATCTTTCCACCATTTGACAATATACCCTACCGGGCAGCTGTTTGATCAGTGACAACTCAGCTGATATGCCAGTCTTAAGCTGAAGTTATTGGTGCGTTTGTCATATCGCTGTAGTCGTATCCTTAACGTAAGAGAAAAACCAACATGCAACTGGTCGGTAACGTTACATTACGGATAGCGAATTACGATATAGCACCAATAATCTATGGCATTGTTCTCATAGGGTTGGTCGAATCAGCTGTTTTATAAGGTTAACGATAACTCACCAATAACTTCAGCTTTAGGTAGGTGGCACCAGAATTCTTACACGTTTTCTATAACGCTTTTAAGAAATCTGTATGTGTGAGCCGTTTGCGTATGTGTGCCGCTCTACCTAAGGTATGAGTATAACTGATCCCTGCAAAAAAGCGATTGGTCTAGGATGAATCCGGGATGAGTCGCAAAGGAGCATGCGACCAATCTAACTATAACTATAACGGAGTTGTCACAAAAATTTGGTTAACTAAAATGTTCCATTTTTAAAATGGCTTAAAAAACCCCTCCAGAAATTCAATATTTTCAAGAAAAAACCAAAGTATGTTTATGACTTTGCTTGATTACTACCCTACTAGACGGGTCTTACCACACTCACTAATACATGTAAGTTAAAATGGGAAAAACTGTAAAAAACGGAAATACTCCGATTCATCATCTAAAGAATACTCCTTAAGGAGTATCAGAGTACTCCAACACTTATCTTCATTCATATAAAAAAGGTGGTCCAATTTACATGGCGATGTCCGGTGATTGGATCACCTAATCCATCTCGGAGTACTCCATTTCATTGCTTCTGAATACTTTATGGAGTACCTTTATGAGATTACTCTCAAAATGCTTCCATGGATTATTCTGCACCAAAGCGAGTTCTACCACTGGTTTATATATTTATGCACTCTAAATTTTATACTTTCCGATAGACGAGGAAACGAGTTTTGAAATTGAGGCAAAGGGAGTTAAATTATAGTTTTCGAAATTTTTAGTGATACAAGGTGGCGCAAAAGTAAGCTTCCGATGTTCAGCATATCGGTTGTGGCACGTGCAGTGTGTGCTGTTGCACCGTCTTGTTGGAACCACATGTTTTCCAATCCCAATTCATCAAGTTGCGGCAAAAATAACTCGTTGATCATTGCTCTGTAGCGCTCACCATTCACAGTAACCGTTTGGCCCCGACCGATTATTGGTCAAATAAATAGCAATATTCCGCTTCCGCGTTCTGGAGCAGTGTAGCGTAACATTGTTTATTAACGTGTATTTCGCATGTGCTTACTACACAAATGTCAAAACAGAACTGACTTTAGGGGCCAATCGCAAAATTTATAGCATTTTCTGATAGGAGGATTACTTTTGCGCCACCTTGTATAAATGTGTATGTATAGATTTTATTGATTATTGTAAGACTGAAAATTGTGTAATTTATTATTATATTATAATAAACATTAAAAACCAGTTCTAATAATAACAAGTAAGGAAGTCTAAGTTCTTGTGGAACCGAACATTATATACCTAGTAGTGATCTATTATGTCATCCCAATTTACACAGGTCTATTTTAATACTTTCAGTTCGTATTTGCGTTCAAATAGACAGACGGACAGACAGACGGACGGAGAGACGGGCATGGCTAAATCGACTCCTCTCATCGTGCTGATCATTTTAGCGAACTTTTCTCTTCTCATACTCCGTATCCCTATCCCTATCCCTATCCCTATCCCTCTCCCTATCCCTATCCCTATCCCTATCCCTATCCCTATCCCTATCCCTATCCCTATCCGTATCCCTATCCCTATCCCTATCCCTATCCCTATCCCTATCCCTATCCCTATCCCTATCCCTATCCCTATCCCTATCCCCTTCCCTATCCTTACCTCTTTCACTACCCTATATAAAAGATCTCTATAGAAAATATTACAAAGCCCTTAGAAAGGGCTTCACGCCTCCTTTTCTCCCTACCTACCTTTTTTCTTGAAGTTGACTGAGAGAGGTGCCACGCCCACTTCTCTCTTGCTCCCATTTTTTCTTGATATGTTATGATTAACCTATATAACTCTGTACCAATTTTCAGTGTTTTGCGACGAATAATTCCAGACATATGCAGTACGAAAAATTTCCATTTGTATGGGAGGTGCTACGCCCACTTATCCCTTCCTCCCCTTTTTCTTGAGGTGTTCGAGATTAATCTCATTAAGCTCCTTATCAACTTTCAGTATTGTATATTAAATACTTCCAGAGATATGCGGTTTGAAAAATCTGGTTTGAATGGAAGGTGCCACGCCCGCATCATCCAGTAGTCCGGATTGTGAATCCAAGCCAAACATGTGGTTTTACATGAGCTAAAAAGCGATGCGGTATATTGTGCGTGTGCACACGGACAGCAAACACACGGTTAGATATGGCACACTGATCTTCAGAAACTAATTGAGAACCTATCTAGTAGGGACCCTATTAGACGGGCCTAACCACACTCACACGTTTGATTAAAAAATTTTTATGTATACCCTGTCCGGCCCAAAAATGTCCGCTAAAAACGTTGGCGATAACAGTTTTTTGCAAAAAAAGAAAGATATTTTTGGGTTTTGGGGAGTGTTTTGGTGAAAAAATTTACCCTTTGGTCGAAAAATCGACTTTTCCAAAACTCGAAAATAAAATTTTTTTTCAAAAAACTCTTATCGCCAACGCTTTTAGCGTATCATTTTAAGTGGGACAGCAAATATGAGACAAATTCGTTTTCATCCAAAATTGTTTGACCAAAACACTCCCCAAAACCCAAGAATTTTTTTTTTTTTCAAAAAAACTGTTATCGCCAACGTGTTTAGCGGACATTTTTGGGTCGGACAGGGTATACATGAAAATTTTTAAATCAAACGAAAATTTTTTTAAGTAGGTCATATAAAAAACCTTAAAAATCAAAGTCGAAAAAAGTCAAAAAAATTAAATTTCGCAGGCTCGAAAATTATTTTTTTGGGTATGCGTAGTGGAACTTTTTTTCCTGAGCCGAAAACCTATCGAAAAATCGGCCTGACGCATTTTTGCTGTAATCATAACCATTAGTGCTGGCGTGCTTTCTCATTTTACCTGACTGTAAGCGCTAACCAAACTTTTCATTATGGATAATGAGAGTGAAGAGGGCAGATATATCGTTGATATCATGTGGTTTTACATGAGGTAGAAAGGGATGCGGTAAACTGCACGTGTGCACACGGACAGCAAACGCATGGTTAGATTTGGCACACCGCTCTTTAGAAACTAATTGAGAAAAATAAGCAAAACTTACGCAAACCCAAGTCAGGCCGAGAGATTATATGACTTACCATTTAACTAATACCTGTCTAGTAGGGGATAGTATTAATGACTTAACTTTGGTTTTAAATAAAAGAAGTATTAACAATCAATAATTTGCTATTTGTAAATATATGGACATTAATGCAAAACAAAAATGAATAATTTTTGCCATCAAAACTATAAAGTAAATTGTAATGTAAGGCCTTGTACAAAATTTTTCAAAAAATATTAAGATTTTCGTCAGCTAGACTAAGTTAAAATATCTTCAAAAATCCGCGTTTTTTTTGTATATGATATATAGATTTATATTTGTATACCTTTCATGAACATGAAATGGTATTATAACTTTGGTTCGATGTTTGTAAAAAAACAACATCAGATGAAGACAAAGTTTGACTATAAAAGCCAAGCATAAAAATATTTCAAGATTTTATCAACGCAACCCAAATTATGGGATTTCCGATGAATATATTTCCCGATTTTGGCTTTTACGCCCTAATTCTAGTGTGGTAACAACATTCATTTTACCGGCAAATAAATAATTTTGAAACTTTTACACCCGTTTGGTATTCTGCCGGCTTAAGTTGGAGTTCAGTTTCGTAACCATCAAAATAGGTGGTAACATGGCGTAACCGCGAAAAACTGCACGTGTTTTGTAAATATTTTTGTGAACAGAAAATACCGCGTATTTGGTACATATACTAACTCACAAGAATTGATAAACAATATACAGGGTGGCTGATGAATTTTGCTACATTAAGAAACTCAAATAATTTTTTTTTCAGTGCATGGAATTTATTTTTCTTATATTCATGTTAAAGCTCATTAAATTTTAATAAATATAGCTTAATTAGTTTTAAAAATAATGGAATTTAAATGCCCCCCCTGCTCGTAGATGCATGTGCGCCATTTTACCAAAAAGTTGTTCATTACTGCTTGGATAGTTGAGACAGGAATAGCCGCAACTGTTTCTCGAATGGATTGCCTTAGTTCATTCAAATTTGTTGGTTTTGCTTTGAAGACTTCCTGTTTGCAATAACCCCACAAGAAAAAGTCAGGTGCAGTAAGGTCAGGCGACCTGGGTGGCCAACGGAATGTGGAGTTTCTGGATATCAGCTTATTGGGAAATTTTCGTCGCAATTCTGTCATAACAGGTTGGGCTATATGAGGAGCTGCACCATCTTGCTGAAACCACACAGAGTTGAAAGAAATTCTCATTCGGCGTAATTCTGGATAGCAAAACTCTCTCAACATGCTCAAGTAACGGTCTCCAGTAACCGTAACGGTGTGACCGTTTTCTTCGAAGAAGTAGGGCCCGACAATGCAGCGTGATGAAACTGCACACCACACTGTGACACGAAGTGGATGCAATTCCGTCTCATGGAGTATCTGTGGGTTGGAAGCACTCCATATTCGACAATTTTGTTTGTTTATGTTGCCGTTTAAATCGAAATGGGCCTCGTCAGACATGAAAAGACAGTTCAACATGTTTCCATCCTCTTCCACCATTTGAATCATCTTCTGGCAAAATTCCAAGCGAATCGGCAAGTCTGCAGCGTTCAGTTTGTTGGCCATTTGAATTTTATATGGGAATAAGTCCAAATCTTTGTGCATAATTGACTGTAATGACTGTCTGCTTACACCCATTTGAGCAGATAAGCTTCTTGTCGAAACACGTGGATTGTTTTGTATGGCAGCAGCTACAGCAGCGATTGTTTCCTCCGTTCGAACTGAAGGGTTTCGATGGTAAGGTCTTCTGTTGACTGTCCCATGCTCGGCAAAATTGTTTACAAGTCTTATTATGGTCCATCTGCTCGGAGGATTGCCGCCAAACGTGCGCCTATACTCTCTTTGAACCGAAACTACGGACTCCAGTGCGTGATAGCGGCGGACAATCCAAATTCTTGTTTCAGTGTCCCAGTTATCCATTTTTGTTAAATGTAAAAGTCAATCTGCAAAATAAAAAAAAATTAACCAGATTCATTAAATAGAAAAAAAGTTATTTAATTTTTTTTTGGTAGCGGCTTTCATTAGCCACCCTGTAAGCACTTTTTTACAAGAAGTTTCATTCGTTACATGAACTGCATTGCCAACGGGGAAGGGAAGGCGCAAAAATCTCTCAGGAGGTTTATGATGATATACCTGTTGTATATCGCGCCATAGATTTATATTTGCATACCTTTCATGAACATGAAATGGTATTATAACTTTAGTTCGATGTTTGTAAGTATGAGCAGAAGAAGAGATAGACCCACCAAGAAGTATACCCAAATGATCAGGGCGATGAGCTGAATCGATTTAGCCATGCCCGTCTGTCTGTTTGTACGCAAACTAATCCTTCAGTTTTTGAGATATATTGATGCTATTTGGCATGGCACCACCATTTTGTATGAGATTAATTATTTGTCGGAATCAGCAAGATCGGAGCAATACAACGCATAGCTCCCATACAACCATACAATCGATAGTTTCGATAAATGGGTTTTGGGCTATAAATTTTGCAATTAAAAAGCTAGGAACGTAAAATTTTGCAGGCTTGGTACTTATTATGTATGTAATGTGTGTAGTGAAAATCAGCCAGATCGGACCTACATAACATATAGCTCCCATACAATCGATTCTTCCGATAAATGGGGTTTGGGCTATGTATCTTTAAATTATCAGTTTTGCAGAGTTTTACTAATTGTGAGTAGGGATTTGACACTTAAAACCGTGATGCGTATTCATGAAAGGTATAAAGTCTTCGGCACAGTCGAAGACAGCCCTTTCCTTACTTGTTTTAAAATTAATTTACCCCTCAAAACTCATAACAGGAGGGTTTTACTGAAAACAATCAGCTGGCTTTATAATACGAACTGAAAAGTATTAAAATAGACCTGCGTAAATTGGTATGCCAGAAAAGGTCACTACTAGGTATACAATGTTCGGTTCCACCCGAACTTAGACTTCCTTACTTGTTTTTTTTTTTTGTTTAATTGTGGGAAACCCCAAATACACCATAAATTAAGATAAAAAAAACATATATGAGATTAAGGTGTTCTGCAAATCACTACCGAGGGGCGACTCCGTTTTAAACCAATTTTTTCAAACCACTTTTGATGTTCCCTGTCCCAGAACTCGAACCTCGGACCTTCGGTGTGGTAGGCCAGCAACACTACCGCCTCACCACGTCGGTCGCCCCACTACCTATCTTGTTTTCATCACACTCCGCTATGGACTGCCCGACCATGTTTAATAAGTTCACTATTTCTCTTTCAGTTCACATTGAGCAACTTTTACTTTTTCGTTAAGACAATGATTGGAGGAATTTGTTAATCAGAAATGTTGCAAAATAAAAAAATAGAACAAGTTTACTTTAAAGTTTCAAACCATAAAGACATTACATGAGCAATCCGATATTTTCTACATCTTTCATGAAAACTATTTGTTTAAAACTCTGAAATCTTTATATAGATAAAAACTATCCATCCATAAATAAAAGAACCAACAGTGAGATAGCTTTGAATCTTAATGAGGAAAACACTCAGCCAAATTTACAAAAGTCAAGGCAGCTCTTTGAAGTTTCTATTTTGAGATATTCGTATTTAACCCTAGAAAGATAAGCAAATTATGTCATTATTGCATCTACTGTGCTCACATATATTAAGGTGTTTTTTAATTCTGATTTGTAGACGATTCAACACACATTGTGCGTATATACTTTAGAAAATAATCTTATAAATAATAAGCAAGGAAGTCTAAGTTCGGATGGAACCGAACATTAAATACCCAGCTGTGTAAAAGCGATAGTGGTAAATTGGTAAATTGCTGTGGAGTTATGGCCTGTAGAGATTTTAAACTTTTTCTACTACCATATGGGCAATCTTAAAAATAAGAAGACCTCTATACTAGTACACGCTGGGTATAAAAATGAATGGGTGTCTGTGTGCCTGGCGCCCAAAGTACTTAACCGATCTTTATGAAATTTTACAGTAAATTTTTGGGTTCATTGGTTACAGCATAGGCTATATATAATTTTGGACAACTGGGTGGTGCCACGCCCCCATGCTGTATAAAATTACAATTAGTCATAACTCTGAACGTATTTGGTCTAAATTAATGACATTTGGATATATGTATGTGTCCTTTAATATATATTTACACAATTTTAGAAAAGTAGGCGGTGGATATATGGGGCCGTGTGCAGAAGTCCACGCAAGAGGGGAAAGTTTCTGATCTCCATTCACCTGGGAATGGCCAGAGCGATTCTTTTGCATGCGGTTCAAGCAGCTCACTACTTCCGGGCTTTGCGCCCAATTATCCTCTGGGTAACCACCGAACACCCGTTTGGTGGTGAGCTAAACGTGAGAAGGCGACAACCTGGTAAGGCCACTCCGACATAATCGGTTTAAGGGCTTGCTGGGGGGTTCAAACAGCAGCGTCTGATCACCATGTGGCGCGGCTGCAAGCGGGCGTCTGTCTTGGATCAAGCGGCTCGCTATACAAACGTGTAATAGAATTCAACCTCCCGTGAAACGGGTTGTGCGTTGGGTTTGGGACCCACCACATAAAACAACGTTCCAATGAAATTCAACAACAAAGCCTCGGATATGAGAACCCCTTTTTTAGATGACAACACCCGCAAACGAAATAAAGATTATGAGATAAGGGCATGTACCTGGAATGTCCGGTCCCTTAATGGGGACGGGAAGTTCAGTCTCCACGATCAGACTTCGCCAAATGGATTCAGGCTGATCGACTTCGCCGGTGCCCGAAACATGGTCATATCCAGCACTAGGTTTATGCACAAGAAGATCCATCAAGCTACATGGCTGTCCCCCGATCGAAAAACACGCAACCAGATCGACCACGTTGTGATAGACGGACGGCATGCTTCCAGCGTTTTAGATGTTCTCACAATACGAGGACCTAACATCGACTCTGATCACTACCTAGTAGCAGCCAAGATTCGTACCCGCCTCTGTACGACAAAACAGGTGCAACAAAAAACGCAGGGAAAGCTGGACGTCGAAAAGCTGCAATCGCAACAGACCGCCAATTATTTCGCAGATCGCCTCTCACACCTGCTCTCCGAGAGCACAATTCAACCTAGTGGAATGCATGAGCAGTGGGATCATATCTCAGGAGCACTCCGTACCGCAGCCGAAGAAGTAATTGGATTCCGGCGAACGCGAAGAAACAACTGGTATGATGATGAAGAGTGCCGCGCTGCAACGAAAAGAAAGGACGAAGCCTACAAGGCAACGCTGAGATCGAATGCAGCGAGGAGTGTGTGTGAACACTACCGCGACTTGAAGAGGGAAGCGAGGCGGCTTTTCCGGGCGAAAAAAAGAGAGGCAGAAAAGCGTGCAATAAAGGAGCTTGAGATGCTGGCCAACGGCAATAATGCCCGATAATTCTATCAAAAAATTCGGCGAATGACAGAAGGTTTTAAACTCGGGGCAAACTCCTGTAAGAATGAGAACGGCGACCTGATGGCCGATGTTCAGAGAGCACTCAGAATATGGAGGGATCACTTCTCTGCCCTTTTTAATGGAGAAACTGAGCAAGAAACCAGAGAAGATGCCGAACCCGAGCCCACAATCGAAGATGATGGAATTGACGTTCCACAACCCGACTATAATGAGGTGCGAATAGCAATATCCCGATTGAAAAACAATAAAGCAGCTGGCGCTGATGGTTTGCCTGCTGACATATTCAAACACGGAGGCGAGGAGCTGGTAAGGCGCATGCATCAGCTTCTATGCAGAATATGGTCGGATGAATGCATGCCTGAAGATTGGAATCTAAGTGTTCTCTGCGCAATCCACAAGAAGGGCGATCCTGCAAACTGCGCCAACTATCGCGGAATCAGCCTTTTGAATATCGCATATAAGGTCCTATCAAGCGTATTGTGCGAAAGACTGAAGCCTGATGTGAACAGACTGATTGGGCCTTATCAGTGTGGCTTCAGACCTGGTAAATCTACCATCGACCAAATTTTTACAATACGCCAAATCTTGGAAAAAACCCGTGAAAAGAGAATCGACACACATCATCTCTTTGTTGATTTTAAAGCCGCTTTCGATAGCACGGAAAGGAGCTGCCTATATGCCGCTGTCTGAATTTGGTTTCCCCGCAAAACTTATAGGGCTATGCAAAATGACCTTGAGCAACACCGCCAGCTCGGTCAGAATTGGGAAGTACCTCTCCGAGCCTCTCGAAACTAAACGAGGTTTCAGACAGGGTGACCCCCTATTGTGCGATTTCATTAATTTAATGCTGGAGAAAATAATACAAGCTGCAGAACTTAACCGCGCTGGAACAATATTTTATAAAAGCGTGCAACTGTTGGCATATGCTGACGATATTGATATCATTGGCCTAAACAACCGCGCCGTAACTTCTGCTTACTCCAAATTAGAAAAAGAAGCGGAGAAAATGGGATTGGTGGTGAACGAGGGCAAAACGAAGTACCTTCTGTCATCATGCAAAGAGTCAGCGCATTCGCGCCTTGGCAACCAAGCCACTGTTGGAAACAATAATTTCGAAATAGTACAGGACTTCGTTTACCTGGGAACCAGAATTAACACCAACAATAATGTTAGCCTAGAAATCGGACGAAGAATTACTCTTGCAAACAAATGCTACTTCGGACTGAGTAGGCAATTGAAAAGTAAAGTCCTCTCTCGACGAACGAAAATAACACTCTACAAGTCACTCATCGCACCCGTCCTGCTATATGGTGCAGAAGCGTGGACACTAACAACATCTGATGAGGCGGATTTGGGAGTATTCGAGAGAAAGGTTCTTCGAAAGATTTGTGGGCCTCTACGCGTTGGCGACGGCGAGTACCGAAGAAGATTTAATGATGAGCTGTATGAACTTTACGCAGACGCCGACATAGTTCAGCGAATTAAAACACAGCGGCTTCGCTGGCTAGGCCACGTAGTGCGAATGAGCGAAGATGCTCCAGCCCAGAAGGTATTCTTATCGGCACCCGCCGGTGGAAGCAGAGGAAGAGGGAGACCACCACTCCGATGGGAGGACCAAGTGGAGACCGATTTGCGATCCCGCGGTGTTTCCAATTGGCGCCAGTTGGCGCAACGTAGAAACGACTGGCGAGCTATGTTGGACGGTCAAAATCGCCCAGGCGGTTAGATGACCATTCAAAGAAGAAGAGGCGGTGGATATTTATGATGCTTTCACAGTGGATTCAGGGAGTCTTTGCGTACGATGTTATATAAAGTTCGAGTGTTTCCAGCATAACTACGAATTTATTTGATTCCAGATAAAGATATTTTATATAAACGTGTCCTATATATCAAAAAATAAAAACTTTGGAAAAAGTTAGACGTACTAAATGGTGCCACGCCCATTTCCCACAATTAATAAAAAGGATTAATAAAATAACCAGGTCATTGTAACTACCAAATTGTAGCACTCTATCTGCGTCAGTGAAGAAGAGATGGCATATTCTGTTTTCCTACCTCCCTCTTAGGAATTTTTAGTACAAAATTGGCCGTTGTCGTCCACCGTTTTTCCTTTTTTCATCGGTGTACTCGACACGTAGATAGTATACCTCGTATCAAGTTTTGTAATTCTATTTAACACGATTCTAAAGTTAATAATAGCTGAAAGTTGATATTTTGTTCATTCATATCTAGGCGGTGCCAAGCCCTTTTTCCAAAAATTTTGTAAAATCGTCAATAGGAGGACCTACTTAATAATCTATCAAATTTCATTATTGTAACTGATTTTATTATTTAATTATCTCATTTTAAACGTTTTTGGAAATTTTCGATATTGACATTTATTTCAAATATCTAAATTTTTACTCAAGTTATCGTGTCCACAGACGGACGGAGAGGCGGACGGACATGTCTTAATGAATTCCTCTGTTCATTCTAAGAACTTTGATATATAGAACTCCATATCTATCTCCATTATTTTGTACCGTTACAAACCACCATTATATTGCCAAAACTATAATACTCTGTGTACTAGTACACGCTGGGTATAAAAATGAACATGTGTATTTTATAGGCGTCCGATGTACTTACCCGATCTTTAATAAATGTTGACAGTATATTCTTGGGTTCACTGGATACAGCAAAGCCAATATATGTGGTTTTGGAAAAGGCGGTGCCACGCCCGAGGCTACATAAAATTCAAATTTGCCATAACTTTGAACGTATTTGGTCTAAGTAAATGATATTTGGATATACAAGGTGGCGCAAAAGTAATCCTCCTATCAGAAAATGCTATAAATTTTGCGATTGGCCCCTAAAGTCAGTTCTGTTTTGACATTTGTGTAGTAAACACATGCGAAATACACGTTAATAAACAATGTTACGCTACACTGCTCCAGAACGCGGAATATTGCTGACTATTTATTTGACCAATAATCGGTCGGGGCCAAACGGTTACTGTGAATGGTGAGCGCTACAGAGCAATGATCAACGAGTTCTTTTTGCCGCAACTTGATGAATTGGGATTGGAAAACATGTGGTTCCAACAAGACGGTGCAACAGCACACACTGCACGTGCCACAACCGATATGCTGAACATCGGAAGCTTACTTTTGTGCCACATTGTATGTGTTTCTTACTCGACATATACATAATTTTGTAAAAGTGGGCGGTGTAGGGCCACATATTTTTGCGTGTTGTTTGTCCTTCATTCATGTGCAAAGTTTATTGTCAGTCTCTATGGAACTTTCACATTGGTGACATGTCAAGTCAGAAAGTTATACAATTTTGTTTCGACATTAAAATACATACACATGCAAGTAAAATTTAACAAGACAAAATAAAAAACGTTTTTCGCATGCAATCGTTCTAGTAAGACTGGAATAGAGAATCAAAATCGAAACTTGTACATTGGATAGGTAGGTACGTAGGAGTGGCTGCCTATAAGCGGCACACTTAGGATAAGCTTGAAGGCCGCTTGTAATACCACAACAACCGGTTTAAGCCCCTTTCTTGAACCATCCGGGGATCTAAGAATGGTCCATTAAAGCACCGGTATCTAATCCTGCTAAGGGCTAAGTAACCACAGAGAAAGTGTTCTACCGATTCCTCTGTTTCATCGTCCCTCTAACTCTTGAGGTGGTACACATTGCTGTCCCATATAGACCATGCTAGCCTCGTCCGCCGACAATCTGCTGTTAGTCGCCGTCTTTCACATGCTTTCTCGTACAAATGTTCCACTATTAGCAGTTTTCAAGTCGCATAAGGCATACCAATGTGTTCTTTATCCGGACGCAGTAGCGTATCCACGGCGGAGTTCGGGTTCAAACCCCACTTGGGGAGAGTCAGGAATAACTAATTAAAATCTTACTGCCCAATTAAAAAAAACCTTTCACCTTTTTTATGAATTCCAAACAAAATTAATTTTGGGCGAGAATAATTATATTACTTAGATTTTTTGTGATAGTCGTGTTACTCATGATTATAATTTTTACTCCATTTTCTTTGACAGAATATGCTAACCAGCTAAACTCATCTAGCCATTGGCTTTGAAATTACAAGCTTGTCTTAGTCGATTTCGGAAATTTATGTAGGGGAACCCATGAACTGTCGGCTATTAACAGGACCTCGTCCATCTAGCCTAGTCGAGGTCGAACTGTGATCAGACAGCGTAGCATCACAGGAATCGGAAAATTAGATTATTCATTTTCCATTCTATTTTGGGTATTCGATAAAATTTTCTTTCAATACCTTGGTTTCCTTTTTTGGTTCCGATACTGAAATACGAAAACAACGTCCTATTCATTTTTCTATGTAGAACTTTCGCTTAAGCCCCTTAACTCGCAAAAGCTCTTCTTTACAACACTATGCATTTAAAACCGACTGGCCTTATTTTCTACAAAATTGACAGCTCGGTTTCTGCTCACATCTTTAGTTTAGCCATCAGTGAAGCTTGTGAAGTGCTTGGCATACAAAATGCTTTAGACATAATTCAAACATGGGCAGATAGAGATACTTCACAAAACGCTTCCTAACTGTTGACAGCAATCCTAACGATTGAGTGAGCTTTCAATTATGTCGTTTTGCCCCTCGGTACAGAGTTGCCGTTTAAAACTAAGACTTGGGAGAAATTTAAAAATTGTTCAATGATGCTCTGAATGACTTTAACGATAGGCGAGACAGTGCGGATTCTTGCTTTCATATCATTTATCAAAACTTTGCTGATATTTGTTCCGATTATGAGTTCCAAAAAATCGTATCAATGTTGAAACACAGAAAATTTAAGATTACTACAGAATTACATCTTTGATTCCATTCATCGATACTTAAATTTCTCATATTCAAAGCCGTTTCAAACAACATACAGTGGCTCACAGTCCAAATAAGCCACCAATTAATTTTATAAACGCAGTTGTTTTTATAGGAAAGAAAATGCGCAGGTCGGCTGAAAGAAAATTGGCAAAAATCAGGTAATTCTTTAAGCAGCTTATGGTTAGTATTTTTTATACTGAAATTGAATGAGCTAAAAAACTGCATACTAAAAAAAATCTAAAAATTCTTTATAAAAAGTTAAAAATTTGGACGAAAATTCGTCGAATTCTTCTTTCAGTATTTCTATTGTATTTTAAAGAACACTTTCAGAAATAAAAATGTGGAGACAACGAATCTCGGATCAGAACTGCCTGAATGCTCTCAAAGCATTATCAGTGAGTAGTTTTCAATTCATTATTTATTTAGAAATAAACTTTGATTAATGAAAGGACATTCGAAAACGTCAACACGATCTTACGAGTTCTGAATTACCAGTAACAACAGCAACTCAAACTACAAAACTATGGGGCAAGAGTTTTATTTCTCTTTCGTAGAAACTAAAATGCATCAACAGCGCACAGGGGGATTAAGGTTATGACACCTTTGGCTTAAAAAATTAGAAAAATTTTACAGGTTTCTACCCCACCCACGAGGGCATTGAATTTTATTCTCCCCAGAAAATGTGTCGATAGCGAAGCTGGTGTTGAATCGAGTTATTAAAGGTTATTAAAATATATTTGCTTTGGGGTTATGTCTTCTAAGTATTTGTAAGACACCACGCAAAATGAACATGAAATGGTATTATAACTTTGGTTCGATGTTTGTAAGTATGAGAAGAAGAAGCGATGGTAATTGTTTCCCTTAGGAGACAACTGCTAAAACACGTCCAAAATATCGGGAAAGGTATCTAAAGACGCGTTTTGACCTCGGTAACAATAATCCGGAAGCAGATTTTCCAGTTTTTGTTTCAGTGAGGAGATATTTGCAACCAAAGTTGAAAATTTTCTGTAATTTTCATGTGGTTGTTGTAATCACAGATTAGGGTGTACCGAAAAGTGCAAAAGTGTGTTCTGCGCAGAAATATTGTGGACCGCGTAGTCGGTTTTGAACCGGCTAAGGGTTATTTTTTTGAAGCGCGGCCGAAGGCCGCCCACGCAGAAAGGTGTTCTGCAAATAAATACCTTGGATCAATCCCCCTATTTGGGATCGGACCTTGGTCATTTTTGGGTTTTTTGCGAATAACTTTTCACTGAAACAAAAAATTGAAAATCCGCTTTCAGATTATTGATACCGAAGTCAAAACGCGTTGTTTGATACCTCTCCCGATATTTTTGGACGTGTTTTAGTAGTTGTCTCCTAAAGAAAACAATTACCGAAGAGATATATAAGTATACCGAAATGATCAGGGCGACGAGGTGAGTCGATTTAGCCATGTCCGTCTGTTTGAACGCAAACTAGTCTCTTAGTTTTAGAGATATCTCTCTGAAATTTTGTATGGCGCTGCCATAAATTCGATTGTTCCCATGAACGGGTTTTGGTCTGTAAGTTTGGCAATTAAAAAGATACGAACGTAAAATTTGTCAGATTTGGTGATGTAAATGAAAATAATCCAGATCGGACCATTATAACATATACCTCCCATCCTATCTATGGTTTCGATAAATGGGGTTTGGGTTGTAACTCTTGCAATTTAATAGCGATTGGATCAATATATCGTATACGCCCATAAAACACATTTTCCGCTAAACGGGGTTTGGGCTATGTCTTTTTGAATTAACATGGAGACAGTCAAAATTTTGTAGAGCTTGCACTTACTGTAAGTAAGGACCGGACATCTAAAATCGTGCTGCGTATACATGAAAGATACAGCACTTTCCTTATTTCTGTATTTTTTTTTTATTTCTCTTCACATCTGTAATATTTTATCTCCAAACAAAGGAATTAAAGAAATTTATGAAACTCCCTCCTGGTTAAATGAATTTTAGATATTTATATAGGAAACGCTCTACAAAAGAGGTCTTATGCACTTTTATTTATAAAACCATTAATAGGATATTGGCGGCCAAAGTAGGAATATTTAAAAAAGGCATTAAAAATGCATAGTCTGGGTGTGAATATTTTGTAATTGCCTATATTGTTTTTATATCTGGTTTACAATAACAACAACAAACAACAAAAATGTTCTGCAAGTGTCCTTAGTGATGATTAAATGTATTTAAGTTTGTACATACATACATCTGCCTGAGATTCACTGCTTATGTGAAAACTGCTTTACGCGTACATAAATGCGGACATGAGTACATAATTTGCATAATTTGGGACCCGTGACGAAACTCCAGGCTTGACTGAGAATTTTCAAGTGTTAGTGCACTGTTGTTGTTGTTGTTGTTGCGACTACTTAACCTGCCTAGGATGTCACCCCTCATCCAACACTGTCAGCAGGCTCTTCTAACGGAA
Source organism: Merzomyia westermanni (assembly GCA_949987695.1). Lineage (NCBI taxonomy): Eukaryota > Metazoa > Arthropoda > Insecta > Diptera > Tephritidae > Merzomyia > Merzomyia westermanni. The sequence continues at coordinate 122,713,277 of OX465288.1, read as the reverse complement.
GTCCAAGAAACCTCGCGGCTTCAACAGGCGTGGACCAGAGTGAAATTGGTGTTAGAAGAGTGGGCTCAGTTGAGCAGATGAACAGATGGTTAGTATCGTGGGGAGACACGCCGCATGCCGGGCAGACATTTGGCATGTCAGGGTTCAGTCTGGATAGGTAAGAGTTTAGTCTGTTACAGTATCCAGAACGAAGTTGAGCCAGCGTGACTCTTGTCTCCCTGGGCAGTTCGCGTTCCTCGTCGGCAACAGGTGGGGCTTGTGCCTGTAGGACTGCATTCACTGGACGAGACCTGACAAAGGAGTTAACCGACTCCGTGTGGATGAGGTTGAGGGCCCGCCGGTGCACCTTTGGATCAAACGGCGAGAAAATGTGGTGCCGGATCTCGTCATAGTGCTTACGGAGGTGACTCCTTATTCTCCTGGGAGGCAGATTTTCGTTGAGCAGGTTCCTGTTCGGGTGCTGCGGTTTATGGCAGTTGGACAGTAATTGTCTGGTTAACATCTCACAGTGCTCTTTGACATCGAGCATTTTTGCCTCATTATGAAGATGGGGCTCAGGAGACGTAAGGAGGCACCCCGTGGCAGTTCTGAGTGCGGTGTTTTGGCAGGCCTGCAACCTCCTCCAATGTGTGTCTGCTAACCTCGGCGACCATATTGGCGTCGCGTAGCTCAGAACCGGCTGGCCGATTGCCTTGTACGTTGCCAGTAACGTTTCTTTGTCTTTCCCCCAAGTACCGCCAGCTAGTGACTTGAGGATTTTGTTACGGCTTTGTACTTTGGTGGCAATCGCGGCTACATGAGCACCGTATTTGAACATGTTATCAAACGTGACCCCTAAGATTTTGGGGTGTGTGACAGTCGGAAGCTTAATGCCGTCGACGTAAACGTCTAACTCCATGTTCGCCTGCGCTGTCCACGTCGTAAATAAGGCGGCCGAGGATTTGGTCGGTGACAATGTCAGGTTCCGTGCAGCGAAGAAACTGGAAAGGGTTGGAAGGTAGGAATTAATTCTCGAGCTGAGCTCATCAACGGAGGGTCCAGTCGCCAGGATCGTGCAGTCATCGACGTAGGAGACGATCGAGACACCTTCTGGTGAGGAAGGGAGCCTCGATATGTAGTAGTTAAACAGAAGCGGGGATAGGACACCACCCTGTGGCACCCCTTGCTTAATTATACGTGGTTTTGATCTTTCGCCTCTAAATTCAACCGATGACTGCCGGCCACTCAGATAGACAGGGGCGAAGGTTTGAATCCTCCAGGTCGTTAATGAGTTGTGCATGATTAACAGTGTCAAAAGCTTTCGACAGATCAAGCGCAACTAGCACGGTCCTGTCATTTGGGCGAGATTGGTTGAGACCGAAACCTATCTTTGTAGTGATGGCGTTTAGCGCGGTGGTAGTGCTATGCATTTTGCGGAATCCATGCTGATGTTCGGCTAATCGCAGGTTGGCGGTATAATAAGGGAGCAAGACCGTCTCCAGGGTCTTCACTACTGGCGAGAGGAGTGATATCGATCGATATGACTCCCCCACGTTGGCCGGCTTGCCGGGCTTTAGTAGTGGCACCACCTTTGCCTGTTTCCATCTTTCTGGAATGACAAAGGTGGTCATGGACAGATTGAAGACGGTTGTCAGGTACCTTACTCCCTCATCACCGAGATGTTTTAGCATCAGCATGGATATACCGTCTGGGCCAATACATTTGGAGTTTTTGGACCTGGTGGTGATGGCAATGGGCGCTTGGTTGTTTTTGCGTTTGTGCGCTTCCCTGATGGCGCCTGATTTCCTTGTCAACCGGAGGATGCAGTACAAATTGCCGGCAGAAAGCGCTCGCGCATCTCTTTGGTTTCAACTGTACCTTATCACCGAAGGTGATGGATATTTTGTCGTTCGGTTTGGTCGGATTAGACAAGGATTTAACAGTGGACCATAATTTGCCAACACCAGCAGAAAGGTTACAGGACCTTAGGTGCTCCTCCCATTTGGCGCGTTTGTGTTGATAAACTAGCCGTCTGATTTCCGCATTGAGATCTTGAATTTGGGGATCCGTAGGGTTCAAGCGTCGCACGTGGTCACGTTTGTTAGCCAGGGCCGCTGCCTCTGCGGGGAAGTACGGAGGTATCTCCTTAAGTCTACCTGACGGAATATATTGATTGGAGGCTGAAGTTATGACTATGCGAAACGCTTTTTCCCTTTCTCGTACATTAGACGGGGTGGGAAGAGCAGCGAAGGTGCTCTCAGTGAAATTAAGAAAACCAACGCAATCAGCTTTACTGAAGTTAGTGGAGGTGCGCTTCTCAGAAGTAACGAAGTCATTGGGGCGATCGATTGAGAGGACTATCGGCAAATGGTCAGATGAAAGAGTAAGCATTGGTCGCTATTCAACGCAGTTGATGAGACCTGCGCTGACAATTGTGAGGTCTGGCGAACTGGAACAATTTACCGCAACTCTCGTGGGGGCGTCCCCGTTCACAGTGCAAAACGTCGAATCGTCTATTTGTTCAACCAATTCCTCTCCCCTACCATTGACCTGTAGGCTTGAGTGCCACAGATTGTGGTGTGCGTTGAAGTCTCCGAGGATTACACGATTATCGCCTCTGAGTAACGCACTGATGTCAGGGTGGTAATCTCTCGGACAGCAGGTGGCAGGAGGTATATAAATGTTGATGATTTCAAGGTCGACGTCGCCTGTCCGGACAACCATTCCTTGACGTTCCAGGAGGCTGTCCCTCGGGTCGACGTCAGGCTCAAATGGACGATATTGCACAGACTGGTGAGCAATGAAGGCGAGTCCGCCCCCAAGTCCTCCCTCTCGGTCACGTCGGTGGATGTTGTAGCCGTCACAAGTCCGAAGATTTGATCGGGCGTTTAACTTCGTCTCCTGAATGGCAGCGATCTTGATATTCTGTCTCTTCATGAAGCTCACTATTTCACTCACTTTCCCGGTTAGGCCGTTGCAGTTTAGCTGTAGGACGCGAAAGTGCGAAGGGGGAGAAATATTCACGCTGGGAGTCACGGACTGGTGCGTATGCCTTGGTGGAAGCAGGCTGGGTTGCACACTGCGTCGGACTCTAGAAGACGAGGGATCCGAAGCACCGGAAGGTGGCGAATCGGTCGACGTTGTAGGTTGCGTAGCTCGACAACATGGTGCAACGTACGTATCGGTCCATAGGTTCCTGTTTCCAAGTTGAGAACATATAAGCAAGTGACACAGGCCAAGGCAAGAATTGCATTTGACTGATGTCGCAGGTGTATATAGTCTCAGCCGACAAACAGAGCACATGGTGTAAGGGACCAGGAGCTGGTGGCTTTGGCTTACATTTGTGCTAGTGCTGGAAGAAGAAGGGAAAATTGAAAGTGGGAGGGGGTAGGCTGTCGCTCGGCATTGCTCACATCTGAAACAGAGGTGCTACGTAGAAAGTAGCTGTGAGCGGCTGTGTGAGGTGTTGGCGCCTGTGGGCGTGAGCGGCAGCGGGTGTTACACACTACTTGCTGGGCGTTATTAGTGCTATTAGTCGTGGAGACTGTTTCAGAAGCTTGTGACGGTGCGATACTGGATCGTCGTTGGCCACGGGACGTCCTAGGGCGTGAACAGCAAGGGGCACGAAAGTTTTGTAGAAACTAGGGGGCCTGTGTGTGGAGGGATTTAGCCCGGAGCACCTGGTTTTGTGCAACCATCTTTTACAAGAATTGCATTGGACGGAGTGTGAACGCTTAGCGTAAATCTTCTTCCAGCAGACGCAGCAGATCCATTCTCCTGGACCCGGGTTGGATTCGACCCCAGCCCCGAGCAGGAGAGTTTTGAGCAGCCCTGCTGCAAGGAGCTGCTCGGAGCATGACAATATTAGTGGAAAAGGTGACAGGTTAGACAGGGTAGAGTCGAAATAACAGCCCTTGGTCGGATGTAAAAATCCGAGTCATTCCGGTACGTAGAACCGGCTGTTGTGGGAATGGTGTTAGTGCACTCGCCGGTCCTCGTGTCACACCTACTTGCATTCGACTGTCGTCGTGTCTCTGTTAGCTCACTGTTTCCGGTGAGCACAACAACCCCGATTGGTTTCTACGGCAACAGTGTTGAAAACTCCAACAATAATTTTAATATGGCTTCTTTGCTATAAATGAGAATTTTCTGTCGCGTTTTCTAATACTTAGTAATATGTTACAAACCGATATTCTTTGCTTTCCAACAATCACATAACCTTATACATGGATAGACATGCCACCTCCACCGTAGGAGGTCTCTTAAGTTTTTTTTAATAGATTTTTCTCTCCGAAGCCTGGATAGAAAATTCTATCTACTCACACACTAGCTTTCATAACGCTAACAAAATATGGTAAAGCTAAATAATATTACAAGTCGACAAGTTTTATATTCGTATTCATTTATGTATTTGGTACTAATATTGTCTATAATATTTGTGTAGATACAAGTTTCTTTGATAAATAAGTACTTTACTATAAGTATAAGTATACAATATTCAATCAACATAAAGAAATTAGATATTGTTACTTAATGTCAATTAATTTAAATATGTATAGTACATAACTTAACTAATTGAGACATATATATGTATGTACACTGAACACATACATATCGCCGGTGACTCTGCAAAACCGCGTAAGCTACATTTGTGTCAAAAACATTTATGGGCCCCTACCATCATTCATTCACAAGAAAACTACTTGTTGGATTGAAAAACAATTTAAAGAATCGATCTTGATGGGATCTTTTTCCAAAAGTCATTATTCCTCTTAAAATTAAGCAATTTGTATTTGCAAAACAGCCAAACTGAGATATCACTTACGCGGTTTTGCATTTATGCGTTACGCGGCTTTGCAGTGTCACCGACGATATGCATAGACGTTTTCTAATTTTCGCATGATTTTTTTGATTCAAGTTCTCGTACTATATATACATATGTACAATCATATATTTAAATGTACTACATACGTATGTAAAAATTCATTAGGAATTACGAAACTTATTAGTTTGAAATTATTTAGTTAGAAAATCCTCCATCGTTTTTTAAGAGTTATACAAAAGTTTGTTTTAAACCATGGCATACTTTTCAGGTAATACACTTGCACCAGCTGATTAGACTTTTTTCATTTGCATTTGCTGTATATAGTTATTTGTATTTCTCCATTGTGAACTGTCAGTAAAGAGAGAATGACGTGATAACTCTCTCCAAAAATGACTTGATGAGAAACTTCGCGTTCTCTGAGAGCGCTCGAAAAGTGATAGTTTTTTATAACAATTTCCAATAGTGCCTTATATTGTTAGTTTGATTTTTTATCTTAGTTTAATTTATTAAAGCTCAATTTGCAGAAATCTCTCTTCTTCTTCAATGTAATTTGACAAATGTCTTCTTTGAGGTTTTTGAGTCAGCAATTTTCAGCATGGCCGCCCTGCATTTACCTTTTTTACTACGCCATGGTTTTGAAGAACTTTTTTTTTCTAAAATCCTCTTCGTTTGATAGAGAAATTGAAGTTCAATGGGAACAACAGAAAACTTAGCTGTCTTTCGAAAGATTTCGAGAAAAGATAATATTTCTATCAAATAATGGCCGATCGAGGTCTCATCATCTTGCCTTTTTATTTCCTACGTTCGTACATCTATAATCTGAGGTATCCTTTTTGTATAAAAAAACGTTCAAAACCATTCAGTTCATGCTAACTGAAATATTTTGAGAGAATTGGAAATTGTTTTGGCGAGGCACCATAATGTACATACACATGTACATATCTGACTACTAAATATTACATAATTTACACAACTTTTTTAAGTAATTTTATAAACGCTTTCACAATAATAAAAAATTGGTTAGACAAACTAAATATTTGTATAACCTCATATACTATTTATGCAGCTATTTTATGAAAACTTGGTTTTGTACAATATATACACACATATCAATATAATTTCTTAACTAATTCACTGTTTTTTCCGAATCTGCTATTTGTCGTTAATTGAAAGTACCATTTGAACTTATTTACATATAATAAAACATTCTACTTTTTCCGAACAGATGACTTTCTGAGAGCCAAAACAACATGACGGCTGGAATTCCCCCATATCTAGCCATAACCGTCAAAATCCATCAACGTATAAATATCTAATGCTGATTTTATTTCTTACAAAAAAAAATGTTCTTGTTCTAACATCTAGTAAACAAAGTACGTTTAAAAGTAAAAGGGAAATATCTATCTCTGCAAAGAACGTAGAAAAATAAGAAAGTCGAACAATTAATCAAATTGCAGGTAGATAATACACCACTGTACTTGCCCGTAGAATGGTTAAATTCACTGTGTTTTGCAAAAACCCGAGAATTAAAATCAAAATTTTAACAGTGGTGAATTGCCTACTTGCGAGTTGATGGTTTAATGTTTCTCACTATTCGTCGCGTTCAACCTTCTTTATGTTCTTCGTTCTTTTATCTGTGTCTAGAATGCGAATTTGTGAGTACAAGCTTATCCAAGTAAGACTATGGGAAATAATATATACAACTATTCATAGTGAACCTTAACGGGTTTCAAGTTTTTTAAAAGTGTTTAAAATCTCATCTTATCGTTGTTTCTTTTACTACTTACTCCATCCAAAACAAAAACGTAGCTGCCGCTTTCATCTAGATAATTAAGAACAGTTTGTTTCTTCCCAGGTCACTAGTGTACCAGGTATTACAGCAGTACAGTGGGTTGGAACATTTTCAAATTGTCAAGGTAGGCATAGGTTTCTATTTATCTGATGAAGTTTAAAGCCAAATTTGTTTTCCTTAGCCATATGATATAATATGGCCCATATCCCCCTTGCCGCCATCATTCTGGAGGTTCATCCGCCCGGTCTAAAATATATCCGCAAGGATTGTAATTTACGATGAAACTATCGATGTTTCAAGAAACGCTGTTTCGAAAAATTCAAAGTATATCGGTGTTAGTTTAATGTATCGAATGAACACATCGATAAGTCTACCGATTTTTCTAATTAAAAATTGTATCATTCTTCTTTCTCTCTTTAAATGGAGCGTCTAAACCATTTTGGCCGTCCAACACAACGCCCCAGTCATTTCTCCACTCTGCCAACTGACGCCAATTGGGAACTCCAGAGGATTAACGACAAAAAAATCGCAAGTGGATAAAATTAAACTCTTCGAGAAAATAACGAACGCATGCTTTTTGTGAGACTGCTGAGATCTCTATATAATTTTGCGATCAATTGGCAGTTTGAGGTGGAAATAACTTTCTTTCCGCGCGTGTAAGAATAGCATTTGGTTCAGCCTTTCAGGCTAAATCCAGTTTCTTTGACAGTTAGGAGCTACTTGCGAAGCTCAGAAGCATGGATGTCGTGTAAAATTGCTTTAAAAAATAAGAAACATTTATTGATATTGTCAACTTACCCTACTTACAAGTCTATAGTTTAAATATTACAGGATAATTTTGCAGATCATTCGAGACCTTCTCTCACACAGTTAAGTAATACAATTTGTACTATTCCATCGAGTTTAGTAAGACATTGTAGACCTGAACCAAATATTGTTGTGTATTTCGCCGCTGAAGCACAGAAAATTATGACAAACATGGTACATACAAGCAGTTTCAATTCGGTGAAGGCACACATTTGATCGAATATAGTGCTTTTTCGGTTACTTCAGAAAAACCCTAGAGGCCGGCGCCAAAAGGTTATGCAGTTAATTGCCCATTTTGATTACTTATTTTTACAATTTTTTTAGGCCCTGACTGACTGACTAATGTTTTCTTACTTTGTAAACTGCTCACTGAATTTTCATGCTATCCTCATTAATCAGCGTATATTATCTCTAACTAAACGTGAATATTACAATACGACTTGTGCAGTAAATTTTTCTCTATATCGAACAGTGTAGCTTTACATTTTCCTGCAAATTATATTTAAATAAGTTGACAAATAACTTATTAAATTATAACCAAGGCGAATTTATACCAAGTGATAGCACGGCGAATACATTGCTTTGCTTTTGCTTTCGCGGCTTCTCCTGTCCGATTGCATGGAATTTTTTTATTTTGACAAAAGAAGCCACTGCTCACATGTTCCTGTAAGTGAATTCGCCTTGAGTATAACTTTTTATAAATTTGTACATTTTAAAATTATTCGGAAAAATCAGCTAAAAACACGTACAAAACGTCGATAAATTATTAGAAACCCAAAAGCTTATTTATCCCAATACATCGTTTTCTATAGTGTCGTAATATCATAGTCCTGTTTTATATGCTGCAAGTTCGTCATCATTTCCTGCTGTTCTTGCTGTGCATGTTGCGGATGCAGTACATGTGTATTCTGGGTGGTGGTATGAAGATTAGGGTGCATTTTATTATTGTTTGTATGCGGTGTTGCTTGTAAGCTTCCGGGAATATTTACACCTCCATTTGTATGACTATTCGGTAGTTGTTGTTGCTGCTGAGATCTTGAATAATTTCCATTCCCATTAATATTACTACTATTACACTGGTGCTGGTGAAGAGTTGGACCACTAAGTAAATTCCCAGTATCGTTAGTTCCAGGCAAGTATGGTGGATTCCCTAGAGAAGTGCTGACGTCACCAACACTTTCTAAACTATCTGTTCGAATGCACTGAAAGTTAATGGGAATAAAAATGATAGTTGTAATATAATTGTTTTTAAAAGTACGAGCGTGGAAATTATTAATTAAACTAAACTACGCCTTTTCCAAGTGTACTTCAGAAGCTGTAAAATGTACTTCATAATAGTCAATTGTACTTCAGACATTGTAAAATGTATTTCAGAATAGTCAATTGTACTGCAGAAATCGTAAAATGTACCTCAGAATCTGCAAAATGTGCTTCAGAATAATCAATTGTACTTCAGAAACCATCTATTGTACTTGAGAAACCGTAAATTGTACTTCAGAAGCTGCAGAACTAATACGATTTTACCATTTCTGAAGAACAATTCACAGTTTCCGAAGTACATTTTATGGTTTCTGAAGTACAATTGATTATTCTGAAGTACATTTTACATCTACTAAAGTCGCTCAATGTAATTTTATTTGTATAGGCCATTTCAAGGGCGACCTTCGGTGTGGTAGGCCAGCAACACTACACCCACACCACAGCTCAATTTATCTGGGTTCTTTCTAAAATTAAAAACCGAAACCTCTTTAACGAATCCAAGCCCTGTTAATAAGCAGAAAAACAAAAACAAAGTGCTAGTTTTCGTCAGCCACAATTCGAAAGTCTTAGTTTTTGTAAGAAATTTTGAAAGTGTTAGTTTTTGTAAGAAACTTTGAAAGTGTTACTTTCCTCATGTCAAGATGCATACTCGTATATTGCATGTACTATAACATCAAAAAAAACGATTTGAAACAATTTTTTTTTGTTTCTATCTTCTTGTTAATTACTGGCACCCAGGGTGGAATGCGTTTTATGTATGTAACTCATATCTATATTGACTGAAAAATAGAGAGTTAATTGTGGGACGTATGTGAAAAATTAACCAAAAAGGAGCTTTTCTGTTTATATTTATATAGTTGTTAACTTATAAATATGTACTAAAAGACGCGGCGCTTCGCTGCGTTTTAGAACTTAAATAGACGGAGTCCGATTTTAACCACTGTATCTTCGACGCCAGTTAAAATATGGAACTTATTCACACCTCTTATTGCGGTACTTATAAGAACCTTTAATTTGATAACCTTATTGTACATTTTGGGTCACCCTGGTCCACATATTGGCCGCTAACTGCGAAACGGACGAGTTATCGAAATAAGGGATATCCTTAATTTTAAGTTTAAAGGTTAGTAGTATACATTTTGTAAGTTTTACGAGCTCAAGTGGTATGATAATTATTATTCAATTTTTTTTATATTTAATTTTTTTGCATTAAAGGAAAATTTAAAGCAACGAACATATACAGGCTATGTTATAGTACTCTTTCGAAAACAAACACGATTCCTCGTCAGACTAATTCGTCGCGAATTAAAAGCAAATGCTTTCCTTGGTGAATTACCAATCTGCGAATTGATGGTTTAATGTTTCCCACTATTCGTCGCGTTGAACCTTCTTTATGTTCGATGTTCTTTGCTCTAATGAAAAATCTCAAATAAAGTGACTTGAGATGGGATACTAATAATAAACTAGCGTTCTATAGAGTTATTTAGGTACCTATTAAAATTAGAGCATGCATGTACATAAGCATTCTTCCATACTTACTTCATTCACCACCGCCGGTTGTTGGGTAGTCTGTTGCAATTTTTGCTGTTGTGCCTGTTTCTTTGCGCTCACTCTTTTAGGTTTCTTCGGTGCTACCGGTGTTGGATTTCCATTTGCATCGACCGTTTTCTTTCTCACATTTTTCGTGTTTGGCAATTTATTATCTTTTTTCCATTTCATGCGACGGTTCTGGAACCAGATTTTTATTTGCCGTTCAGATAAAACTAAGGTATGCGCGATTTCGATGCGTCTGCGGCGTGTAAGGTAACGATTGTAGTGGAACTCTTTTTCTAATTCAAGTATTTGATGGCGCGTGTAGGCGGTGCGTTGGCGTTTCGGCTCCATGCCAGGCTGATAGGAACCATTAGCTGAAACAAAAAAGTAAAAATGAGAATTTGGATTTATTAAATGAATAATTATGCACAAATGTAGTTTAGGAATTCCAAAAGTAAAACTGAACAACTTACAATTACTTTTTTTGCATTGGGGTTGTAAGAAAAGTTGTGACTTTATTAAGTTAAGAGAGTTTAATAAACAGCCTCAAGGCTTGTGTTAAAAGAGATTACGTAAAATAAGTTATGCTTAAATTTCAAGCTCGCTTCTTTTTAGTTACCAAAGAGTGGAAACCATCAAATTAAAATGACGGCTAATCGTTATGAACTCCCGTGTAATTTTGCATTGCGTGGCGGTGCCAAATGTTTACGCAGTCAATCAAATTACTAACTGACTCCTTGACATTGGTGTAAATTTAAATTTTACTTTGCAACTAAACTGTAACCGTACTACATTCACACAAACATTTTATTTACAAAGGAAAGGTGTGGCACAGATACCTTCGTCGCAGTCACCAACACTCTTTGAAAACACGAAGCGTAGTTTTGCGCGACAGAACAATTAATCAACATCAAAAAAGTGTACATATAACAAGAATGAAAACGGACAACTGATAGCTAAGTGCATAAAAAAGTTTTCCTCAAAGGCAATTTCGAATTGGTAAGTATCGCCGGCTAAGCGACAAGAAAAACCAACCCTTTCGTTCATCCCAAAAGCAAAAAAAAAACGGAGTCAATTTTAAATAGCTTTGTAACACCTGCTGCCTATGTAATAAATAAATAAAATATAGGCTTATTTTATATACCTAACCCGAGATATATTTACATATACATATTCAAGTATTGACACTTAGATAAAGCTAAAAGTTTGGAATTGGGGCCCTTTTAGATAAACATATAATGGTTTCCAGTTTTATTTCTGTTTGTCCTAAGCTTCACATGCCATTCAAGATAACGTATAGGGGAAGTGTGTTGGCCTACTCTACCGCAAGGTATAGTTTATTATAATTGTGTTCTTTTGGTATTGAAACCTTGAAATGAGAGCCCAAGTTCGGATGAAACCGAATATTATATAGAAGAATTCCTTATTTACAGGTGCAGGCATAAAGGGTTCACATCCCATAAGCCTATAAACTGATTTAATTGGCTTTAATTTAAAACAAATACTTTATAAGGGATAACTGCTTATTCAGCTTTCTTCATAAATTTGTTGTCTAGTTAAATAGTCTCTTCTGAAGGTTTGTCGCTCCGAAGGCTTATCTTTTGTGTTATTTTGAGAAATATTATCTCCTAAATTGTAAGTATAAACCTTTTGCTCTATTCGGTACAGAGACATGCATTTTTAAGACTTTCATGTCAGTAAGTATAGAAACTTAACCGGTTTACATAATCTTGGCACGAATCATGATCCAATTACAAGAAAGTTAGCTCTCTAGCTGACGTTTACTTTTGACACTTCCATTTTTTGGGTTTCGTTTGCGAACAAAAAAAAAGGAGGGGTATTGTTTTCATTTGTCGAGGAAATGGTAGAAGAAAATCAAAAAAGTAGGAAATTAGTAGTAATACATTTTGTAAGGTCAACTAAATACAACATCAAAACATGTCATCCCATACTATCACTGTATAAATCGTTCTAAATTTTCTCTATAATCAATTAAAAAACAATAAAAAACGGTCACTGCTCAAACCAAGATTAAAATAAATATATATGTTCGCCCTCTTGCAAGAATCATGAATGTGCTAAAATGAAAATGTTGGTAAAACAAGATTAAAAGTTTGATTTCGTGTAAGCATGATACCAGGGATTTTCGCCAAACCTAGAACTTTCAATGGCTAATACAGGTAACTTATCAACTCAAACTCTGAATAATTGCACATTCGTGCTTCTGAATATAGGACTATGTTTTTTTAATAATAATGACAAATTGACAACTTTTGAGGGTATAAAGACAAACACACATATTCTAACAAGTCTATAGTAAAGTGATAAGTTTCAATAAGATAGGATTGGCTCCTATTGTTCATGCAAACTAAAACAGAAGTTGACTTAAAATTGTTGCTTTATACATAAGTTAAGCCAGAATTCATTATCAAACCCAGATAATAGTAGTAAAGTTTTGTTAAAAACAATGCTTCGAATCACATAAGGTACAGCCTGGAAGTAAGTAAGTATATAAGTATGCAGGGACAAAATTTTAAGACAGCCATTGCTACATACCGGTACACCCTCAAAAGTCGATCTAAATAATAGTCTAAGTTAAACCATTTTCTGAAACCACCTTTTTTAAAATTTTGTATAATATTACATTTTTAACAACTATTTTTACATAATTTCGATAAAAGGCAACCCAGAATGTAAATGACAATTTTTCAGGCAGCAAGATGGCGGCAATTGTGTCACTAGAGAGCTAACCTTCTAGTTATTGAATCATGGGCACGAATATGGCTCTAAAAAATGTTTGTATCCTCCAAGATTTGTTTGAAGATGTTATAACTTATGCAAAGTAATAAATATTTCACCGTTCAAATTGATTGGTTGGTTTTTGTTTCAGCTATGACGTTGGTCGGGGCCCCGTTAATTTTCGAATTTGAATGACTAAAACCTACCCAATAAGTAAAGTAGAAGGAAAGCATTCATATTATTCGTTTATATGCTTATATGCCTCGTAAATTGTATAAAGTTGACGATATTTACATTGTCAACAAGCTTTACAAGGCATATAATAAATTAAACGAATACCCTGATTAAGTTTACAAAATGCTAATTTTTCGTTTGCAAAAATTTTTAAATAAGTGTTTTATAATCGAAACGGCATGCTGAATAAAAGCTTATGAATTAAAAAAATTTCAGAGAAAGCTTCATATAAATGTTGTTCTAAGGGCCGCTTGCATGAAAGCCAGTTAAAGCTAATCAGCGATTAGTTTGACAGCTTTAAGGGCCGCTTTCATAAAAGCCGGTAATCGTTAACCGGAGTTTAATTGACGTATTTTTCACGGTTAGCTGTCAAATTAACCACCGATTAGGCTTAACCGGCTTTTATGAAAGTGGCCCTAAGTCAATTAATGCCCGGTTAGCCTTAACGGGAGATTGTGAAAACGGCCCTAAACCTGTATTTAAACTTTTTTTGTTCGTTTCAGTAAATTCACTAAAAATAAATTCTTATTTTGAAATATGTATGTATATAATTGGAGGAAGCGGTTAATATGATTTTTCATTGTCATACCATGTACGAAATTGTATGAAAAGAATTTGAAACATTAGGTTTGTTCATTTACTTTTCCAGTAAATACTTGAAAAAAGAGTTTTACTGTGAAATGAAAAGTAATTTCATAAGAAGAGAAAAATTCAACATACAAGTGAACAAAAATTGGTAAGCAAAAAACGATTGGCATATTTCAAAAATTAATTTCAAAAATAACCACCCTTTATTTTTTGATTAGGGAAAGAACTTATCCTCTGGCACTGCGCTACGTTGTCTAGCTGCTGGAGCGTTCTTCTGCCAGAAATCATGTAAAGATTTTAGGAGTAATTCACATAATAGTACACTTCCCTTTTTTATCCTTTTATGTGAAGTTAGAATTTATTTAATTTTTTGAAAATTAAAAACTCTTAATTAATTTCATTACAGTTTGGGCTTGACAGCGAATTCTTTAAGTTTCTCGGTTTGTTTTTCTCTTACACATTTTTCCAATTAATGAACACTTTGACAAAAAAATTTTTTTAAGAATTCGTAACTTCCAGTAATAATTTTTTGTTATTGAACAGACGTATTTTGAGTAGAAAAAATTTTGCAGATATATATTTTGTTTATTATAGAGAGCTTACATAAAGTTATTTTTAATAAAAATAAATTTATACCGGAGCAAGCGGTTATGTACCATAACTATCTTCTAAAAATGGAAAGAGAATGTACAAAAAAAAGTCCAGCATACATGGTTTACATATACACAGAATGTTTAAAATATTGTGTATACCGTTGGCAAGATAGATGGATATATTTGTTGCTTTCAATTTTTCCTCTAATCAAAAATAATAATAATTAACTAGGAATTATTATCAGCTGGTCTTGAGCTCGTTAAACTTACAAAAATATTAAGAACCTTTACAGAAATGCTTATTGGGTAATAAATTATACAATACCTAGGTGGAATATCATTTTATACAACTAAAATATTGAAAATGTTATTGCTTTTGCAAACAATTGGACGTTGTGGCCCAGATGTTTTCTAATGGCGCCGATAACTCGAATGTTAACTCTTTCAGGCCTTGCCAAGCAAAACTAGGTATAACCAGTAAGGAAAGGTCTGTATTCGACTGTGCCGAAGACTTTATACCTTTCACAGTTTTAAGTGTCCGAACCTTACTCACAATTAGTACAAACTCTGCAAAACTGTTAATTTAAAGATACATATCCCAAACCACATTTATCGGAAAAATCGGATGTATGGGAGCTATATGTTATGGTGCTCCGATGTGACTGATTTTCACTACACACATTACACACATATATAATATGTGCTAAAACTTCAAAGATTCTACGTTCCTAGCTTTTCAATTGCAACACTTATAGGCCAAAACCCGTTTGCGTTGTAGTGGTCCGATCATACAAGTTCCGACAAATGATTAATGCTTTCCAAAAAGGCTGCCTCTTATTAAATTTCATCGAGATATCTCTAAAACTGAGGGGCTAGTTTGCGTTCAAACAGACAGACGGACGGACAGACGGACATGGCTAAATCAACTCACCTCATCGCGCTGATCATTTCGGTATACTTATTGGTGGGTCTATATCTTCTTCTTCTCATACTTACAAACATCGGACCAAAGTTATAATACCATTTCAAATTCATGAAAGGTATAAAAATATGTGAATTGAATTGTTGTAAAGCAAACTGCTTTATTCTCGATCAAAAACAGCGAAAGCACATTTGTAATTGATTGGTTTCACAATCCGATGAACCCTATTATCCGCCCAACTGGTCACTTTCCCGCAAAAAGTTATATTCTTTGTTAATTTTTACAAACTTATGTGCATACAAGCTGTGTGCTATTTACTTTCCACAAAAATATTTACAGAACTAGTCCAGTCTGGACTGGTTATATATCGCTACCACTTATTTTAATAGTTACAAAATCAGCCGAAAACTTGAGACTGGAAAATACCATAAGGATGTAAAAGTTGACTGATGATTTCCTTACCAGTAAACAGAATCTTGATGCCACACAAGAATAGGGGGATAAATGTGTAAATAAGATGTTATAACAAATACATACTGCCAAAACAGAAGCATTTTCGTTTTCAAATTGATAACTCTGCACAGTAGGTATGCCGCCTTTTTTTAGATTTTTAGAACTCCGGGATTTTTTGAATGCTTTAACATTATAACAAATGTTTGCAGTTAATATGATGAAAGTAAAAATTTATTAGTATACATACAAATGTTTCGCCTAAAATAAAAATGTTAGAAAATTAAGTTTAATAGTGCATCTTGTTTTTCTATAATAAAATGCAATGGAGAAATGGCGAAGGCTGGAGCGTAACCACTGTGGCGAAAATTATCAAGTACCGACCATTCTAGCACCAACTAGCACAACAGAGGTAGCGATTTCTGTCTACGGGAGAAAGGGATAAAGCAGTTGGGTCAACTAATATGAAGTGAATAATAAATTTTGATACATAACAAAGTGAACAGTGAACGAACTCAGTAGACAACAATCGAGGAAGCATCGAATTTGTCACAGTATGCATATTTGTAAATAATGCATCACTCCCTTGTCTGTATATTGAAAAACCGGATATTAAATTAAAAAAATATGCAAATAAAAACTGTCAGTGGTGTGTCCGGTATATACCCACAGTGCTTTGCTGCACTGCCCGCCAAACTAACTTCTGACTGCCGCTTACGTTCATGTTGTTGTTGTTGTTGTTAACAGTGCTTCGCCCTGGCCAACGGGCTCGATCACTCTAAATTGTCATCAGGCTCTTCTAACGGAAGTCCGAGCAAACGCGCAGTTTCCACAGGGTTGGACCAGAGTGATGTAGGTCTTAGAAGAGTAGGTTCGACTGAACAGGAGAAGGGATGTGTGGTATCGTGAGGGGACACACCA
This sequence comes from Merzomyia westermanni, assembly GCA_949987695.1. Lineage (NCBI taxonomy): Eukaryota > Metazoa > Arthropoda > Insecta > Diptera > Tephritidae > Merzomyia > Merzomyia westermanni. Next base: position 122,696,634 of record OX465288.1, on the reverse strand, counting down.
CATACAGGACATGTGTTTGGTATGTTAGGGTTTAGTCGGGATAAGTAAGAGTTTAACCTATTACAATATCCAGAGCGAAGTTGTGCTAGCATGACTCTAGTCTCCCTCGGAAGTACACGCTCCTCTTCAGCCAATTCAGGTGGCTGAGTACTGATAACGGGATTCACAGGCCGAGATCTGAGGGATCTGTCTACCGACTTAGTGTGGAGGTCATTTGGAGCCCGCCTATGGTTCAGCAGATCAATCGGCAAAGAGATGTGGTGGCGGATCTCATCGTAGTGCTTACGAAGATGAGACCTTATGTCTCTGGTGGGCGGGATGACTGGGCTTATCACAGTTCAGAAGGATATGTCTACTCAAGAGTTCCGCGTGCTCTTGAACATTGAGCAATTTTGCCTCTTGATGGAGGTGAAACTCAGATGACATAAGCAGACATCCCGTAGCAGTTATGATGGCGGTGTTTTGGCAGACTTGCAATTTCCTCCAATTGGCGTCAGCAAGGTTGGGCGACCATATGGGCGCAGCGTAGTCAATAACCGGTCGGCCAATAGCCTTGTATGTAGCAAACATGTCTATGTGGACATTTAACTCTTGCCCCATCTGCGCATTCCATGTCGTAAACAGAGTCGCCGTCGATTTAGTCAGAGATAGGGTCAGATTTCGGTCCTTTACAGTTCAGCTGTAAAATTTTGGGAACGGGTGCGCTTGCCGAAGTGGAGGTAGGCTAAGGCCTAAACTATGTGGCAGTCTAGAATTGACAGCGCCATGGCCGTTTTTGTCTGGCGTGGAAGGCGGCTGCAAGTCCTGGCCCACGTGCAGGCTTGAAGCAGGGGGGGGGGGGGGGCATTTGGGACAGAGAAAGAGGGGAGTGACGCTCGGCGATGCTCATATCTGGTCTATTCCGGAGGAGATAGGAGTGTTGAGCAACCGTGCGAGATGGAGACACTGGTGAGCGTGAGCGACAGTGGGGAGTGGGTGAGCCGGGAATGGCAGCAGTGCTGCCGTTCGTGTAGACTGAGCCACCATTGTGGCTACTTGAAGTTGGTAGGGGCGGTAGGGGAGCGCCAGAGCGACGAGTACCACGGGACGCCCTTAGGCGTGTACAGCATGATGCCTTGGAAGTACTAAAGAAAGTACGGGGTCTGTGGATGGCAGAGTTAAGCCCTGAGCATCCAGATTTATGTAGCCATCTCTTACACTTGGCGCATTGAACCGAATGCGACCGTATAATACAAATTTTCTTCCAGCAATCGCAGCAAATCCAATCTCGTGGTCCAGGGTTGGGTTCGACCCCAGCCCGTAACAAGAGACAATGGAGCAAGCCAGCTGCCAGGGTTTGCTGCGAGGATGACAATTTAAGGGTGGGACGGGACAGATTGGACAGGGTTACACTGAAATAACCGCCCTTGGCCGGGTAAAAAAACCCGGGTCGTTCCGGTACGATAGAACCGGCTGTTGTGGGAATGTCGCTTACTTTCATCAGCGCAACTACATCATACGCAACAAATTATTCGTAAAAATTGTCAACTATTTTTAATGGAGTTGATAACCCAACTGCGATATCGCCTACCTGATAATATGAACTCTTTACAAAAGAAAATTTTTTTTTTCAGTTGATAATTCTTTGAAGATTACAAGGCCGGATATATTTTCTCACTTTCAAGAAGAAACGTCTAGGTATTCTCCAAATCAAGTAGCATTGATTGAGCTGCAGTGGCGGAAGTTAATAACCCTACAGTGGACAAGTGTGACCTCTACCATTAAATTTTAAATTTTGGGTGGAAGTCCGAGAACATAAAAAATCATTTAACCAACCCCCCTTTCTTAAAACTGGTCGAATTCGTCTTTAACTTTTTGGTTTTACACAGCATAGGAGTACGAAATAAATCCTTGGAGTGGTTTAAAAGCTACCTTACTGGAAGGAAGCAGAAATCCATAATTAGAAATCAAATCTCCCTTGAAATCGATATTGAAATAGGCCTACCACAAGGATCTGTACTTGCAGCAATACTGTTCATCATATATATAAATGATATAAAAAACTGTCTGAGCCATTGTAAGATTAGTCTTTTTGCGGATGATGCACTATTGACTGTAAGCTGTCCATCAGAGAGAGAAGCTATGTCCAAGATGCAAGAGGACTTAGATGCCGTATATAAATGGTTGTGTCAAAACAGGCTTAAAACAAATACTTAGAAAACAAAATTTATGATCTTAAAGGGGAAATCTTCCGTAGAAGGAAATACGTCTCTGAAAATAGCAAATAGTACGATTCATAAAGTAAATGAAATGAAATATCTCGGAATAATAATTGATGAGAAACTAAAGTTAAATGAGCACCTCAAATATACAGAAGCAAAAATATCAAAAAACATCGGATTCTTGTTTCAAACCTGTAAACATGTGAGCAAATATTATAAAATAATGGAATATAGGTCCATCATAGAACCTCACTTTATATATTGGCCTACAACTTTATTCACATTAGCCGACCCGAATATCTCAAAACTTCAGGTGAAGCAAAATAAAGCAATGCGGTTTATCCTTAAGAAACGTTACGATACCCCAATACATGAAATGCTCGAAAGACTAAATTGGCTAAGTGTTAAACAACTCATAGTATACTACACGTTGAAATTTATACATAACATAAAAATAGGAAATCTGCCGAAATATCTAAACGACCCACTGTTATACAACAACGCGGTTCATGATTACCAGACAAGAAACAGAAACAACTTTCGTCTGCCAGTAGTACGATCGGAGGCCGACAAGTAAAATACAATGTGGGGCAAAAGTAAGCTTCCGATGTTCAGCATATCGGTTGTGGCACGTGCAGTGTGTGCTGTTGCACCGTCTTGTTGGAACCACATGTTTTCCAATCCCAATTCATCAAGTTGCGGCAAAAAGAACTCGTTGATCATTGCTCTGTAGCGCTCACCATTCACAGTAACCGTTTGGCCCCGACCGATTATTGGTCAAATAAATAGTCAGCAATATTCCGCGTTCTGGAGCAGTGTAGCGTAACATTGTTTATTAACGTGTATTTCGCATGTGTTTACTACACAAATGTCAAAACAGAACTGACTTTAGGGGCCAATCGCAAAATTTATAGCATTTTCTGATAGGAGGATTACTTTTGCGCAGAACCCGTTTTTCACCGACCGATTATTGGTCAAATAAATAGTCAGCAATATTTCGCATTCTGGAGCAGTGTAGCGTAACATTGTTTATGAACGTGTATTTCGCATGTGTTTACTACACAAATGTCAAAACAGAACTGAATTTAGGGGCCAATCGCAAAATTTATAGCATTTTCTGATAGGAGGATTACTTTTGCGCCACCTTGTATATACTACGAAGGACTGAGAGAATACAATGATCTTCCTTGCGAAATAAAACAATGCCAAAATATAAACAAATTTAAGAAATTATTATATAATTATTTGAAAAGCGCTACCATTTAGATAATGATCTCATAGATGTGCAAATAATCTAGGTCTACAAGACTGTATTAAATGAATAAATAAAACTCGCTGCTTGATATTAGATGTTCGTTAAAACGCTTATCCAAATGTTGCACTGATTTTGAAATTACCGATGATCTTATCTCTATGCTAAATACCCAAACTTTGTACTTTTCTCTTCTGATTCATCAGACGATGAAAATATTATATAATTAATTAGTTTGTAGTAATTTTTCTATAGTATGTATTTCTTTGGAAAAATTCCTAGTCAAGGAAAATGTGCCTGATATGTTTTGAAACAAGAATAGTTCCTTGAAGGGGGTCCTCTACTCTCAAAGCCTGAAATCGAGCGGTTTTTTTGGAAATAAATTCCGAAGGATCTACTGAATGGATTCAAAAATTTTTATTTTTAAGGTACATGTTTTGACTTCAAAATTCTTGTATCGAATACCAAAAAAAAATTGTTGATCTTGAAACTTCATTAACTAAATTGATGTTGAAACTGCGTGGGTCCCGCTCGAGTAAAATTATGGCCAATTGGTTAATCTGTAATCAAAAATTAAATATTCTTTATAGTAACAGTTACGTTGGCTATTTTTTCCCGAAACAGAATTCATTTATTTTGTAAATTGTAAAATTCATGCAACAATTTGCTAAAATTTTAAATTTTAACGTTATTTTTTGACATATTAGAGACTCTAAAAATAAAACAAAATAAAATTTCGCAAATCGTACTCGGGAAACATAGCGGTACGTTTACTGATTAATTCAATATAAAAAATTTGGAAATCGGAACAATACTTTTATGAAAAGTCTTACTCGGCAGCTGAAAAACCCCTACTTTCGGGAAAACGCGTTTAAGGATAAATTACGGTCCTTGCAGTACACGGAGACGGGTACATTACGGAGCCCAGGAGCATGCCAAGGAATGTGATTTCAAAGAAATCCTCTTTGTGGCGTATTTTTGGGCACTTATAGATTGAAATTACATTAAGTGCAATGAAGTACAAAAATAATTTATTGTTTTTTTACGAAGCATTTAACTTTATAAGAAGTATATTTCATTTAAAATGATGTGTAAAGCTGAAAGTGCCCCATCTACCAATACTTGTATGCCTGGAGAGCCATTTTTGAGAAACTATAGTATAAGAAAATGTGAGTGTTCAGAGGGTTTTCCTGCGAGAAATTCGTTTCTTCACTTTAAACGGAATTACACCCATAATTTATAATTAAACATCAATGTACATGAGTAAGAATGTAAACAATGTAGCATCGAGGTTTTTGAATCGTTTGCAGTCTTCCGCAAATCTAAAAGATAAGGTGCTCGTTTAAAAATTACCAAAACCAGATATTAAAAGCCGCATTGCACAAAGGAGCAATCTTCATGAGAAGAGTGTATAGTAAATTGCTTTGTAAATATAATGTATTCATCTGCCCGAAACATGCAAAACGAAACAAAAAAAATTAAATCTATCTCAGCCAAATCTATAATATAAATGCGCAAGTTAAGGGAAATTGTCCCACTTTATGGCCAAACTATAAATCCAAGGTATTAACAATTATATATATATGGATAGGTATGGCCAAACTAAAGTACCGTCAATCAAAAAAACAAAAAAAAATTATTATAATATAAAAAAATTTATTTTGTTGTTGGTTTTATGGTCTGTGTATTTTTACATATTTTTTTTTAGTTTAACGAGCTCAAGACCAGTTATTATTATTATCTTTCTCTCTCTTTATGGCGCGATATACAACAGGTATATCATCATAAACCTCCTAAGAGATTTTTGCGCCAAGCTTCTCTTCCAATTTGTGGTGTGCCGATTTGAATTTTCCCTACAAATTGGTGGGACCTACAGTTTTTTGCCGACTCCGAACGGCATCTACAAAGGAGACGAATTTTTGCTGAGAAGCCTGTCATGGCAGAAATACACTCGGAGAGTTTGCCAAACCACTGCCGAGGGGCGACCCCGTTTTGAAAAACTTTTTTCAAATCACTTTTGATGTTACCTGTACCAGGGCTCGAACCATGGACCTTCGGTGTGGTAGGCCGGCAACACTACCTCCACACCACGGCGGCTATGCTGCGTGTAGTTTTGCAAGCTGCTTAATTCAAGTTTTCCTCTAATTGTTGTTTGTTATCTTGCCAACGGTATACACAATATTTTAGACATTCTGTTTTTATGTAATCATGTATGCTGGAATTTTTTTTTTTATACATTCTTCTTTTCTATTTTTAGAAGATAGTTATTGTACATAACCGCGTATATATTTAAACTATCTTCTAAAAATAGAAAGAAGAATGTACAAAAACAAAGTCCAGCATACATGATTACATATAGACAGAATGTCTAAAATATTGTGTATACCGTTGGCAAGATAACAAACAACAATTAGAGGAAAACTTCAATTACGCAGCTTGCAAAACTAGACGTAGCATAGCCTATGGGTTAGGCAGCTGCGCTTGCAATCACAGTGAGTGAGTTCGATTCTCCACAAGATCCTCTGAAAAATAGCAAAACTATACTAATTAGTCTGACGAGAAATCGTGGCTGTTTTCGAAATAGTTCTATAACTATAGCCTGTATATGTTTGTTGCTTTCAATTTTTCCTCTAATCAAAAATAATAATAATTAACCAATAATTATTATCAACTGGTCTTGAGCTCGTTAAACTTACAAAAAATAAAAAAATTTGTTTAAAAATGACACCAACACAAATTCCAAACATGTGCGGAAAGTCTCTAGTTTTGAACTGGTGCGCATCTAGTGCGTTTCGAACCACAAATAGTTAGACTTCAATCTCTTTCACATGTAATCAACTGGCGAATTTAACATGGCGATGTCCTAGGCGGTGGAAATTGTCCCCCGCTGCATTACCTTTTGGACAGTTGCGAACTAGTTAAAAATTGACAGTTGGGAAGTACTTCGTTTATTGCTAATATTGCTCTAGTTCTGAGTTATTTCCAAATTCTGCAGCTTGGTAGTTAGTTAAGAATTAAAAAAAAAAATATCCCATGGTAGAACTACACTCGGAGACTCTTTGCCAAATGACTGCTTACAGGTCGGACCCCCGTTTTGAAAAACTTTTTCAAACCACTTTTGATGTTACCTTTCCCAGGACTCGAACCTTGGACTTTCGGTGTGATAGTCCAGCAACACTATCCCCACACCATTGCGGTTAGTTTATGCACGGCTAATAATTTGTGCCTACATTTTAAAACATTCTATCATAATGTATACATATGTAACCTTTTCTCACAATATTGATGCGTGTGCCGTAGCTGAGTGGGTAGAGCACTCGATTCTGATGCGGGACGCTCGATAAATTAATAAATAATCTGATAAATTAAACATTTTTTTTTATTTATGATTTCAAATTTTAACTTTTCTTTAAAAAACGTTACAAGAACCAAACATTTTTCCAAATACGAATCTAAATTTTATTAAATTTTAATGATTACACGACTGCCGGTTTCGAACTAGTGAAAATCTAGTTACTATCTCACTAGTTCTTATTAGCCACTTTATCTCCAGTTCTGAACCAGAAATTATTCTCACTAGTTACTGACTTCCCCAAAGGGCGGATCTCACTGTGAGTGCGAAGAGGTGCTAGTGGACCAATGAAAAACAAGTATTCGCACTTGATTCGCACTATAGAACCGCTGTTGTTATTATTATTATTGTATTGATCACTGGCTACGATGCCCAGTGTCAGCGGCTCTCCTGAGAGCACGCAAAATTGCTTTGTTGGAGACATAAAACAAGCAACGTAACATATGAGCAAATATGTAAACTTTATTGATGATACCATCAGTGTGACCAGGTTAGCCTTTTCGAGGCTAGATTTAGACTTTTTTTTGTCCCCTAGCCTCATAATTTTGGTTTTAGCTTCGTGGGTTTTCCACTTGATAATTCTTTGAAAGTTACAAAGCCGGATGTATTTTCTGACTTTCGTGACCGCGGACGTCGAAACGGCGACAAAGACGACGACGGACATGACGGGGTACAGATCTCCGGACCTTGTGGTAACGGAATCTGACGAGGACGCTCTACCATAGTACACCGTTAGCACAAATAGTCACAACAGATGTAACTGTATCTGAGGGTACCAACCATAGTACCCGGGGACCAACTCTTCCTTCCACCACAGTAAAAGTCGGTGGTGCCAACCACAGTGCACCGAGCGGAACTGGGGTAAAGAAAAAGAAGAAGAAGACCCTGGTTCAGATACGGAAAGCAAAGTACCAGAGGGCCCTGTACATGCTCGAAAAAATCAAGAGTGGAGACGCTCCAAGTGGTTCAAAGGATGTCACGCAGTACAGGACGGTAATCGCTTAGTTCGAAGCCTTTAATAGGGAGTTTCGAGCCACCCGCGGAGAGCCCTTGCCCTCAAACAGCAAGAAAGGAGACGGTACTCAAAAGAGGAACCGCTCCAAAAACGACAATGCTAGCGAGGCGGAACCGAAGAAGCCCAAACGGGCGGAAGCGGTAGCCGCAAACCATAGGCACTTCAGCGATGTCGCCAGGGACCACCTGCAAGTGGCCATAGTGGATGCCAACAGCAGATCACCGACGTCGATGCAACAGAACTGGGTGCAGGTTGAGGTCGAGTTGTCAAAGCTCGCGATGCGTCGCCTGCGAGTGAACCCGGCCGGACCTCACCCGGTTTTTGACTCCTCCGAGACCCTCCGGGGGTACAGGGCGATCAAGTGCGCCAACCAGGCCTCTTTGGAATTCCTGACTGAGTGTGTGGCTAAAATTAGTGACGGGTTCAACAACCTGGCCCTTAAGCTCATACCAGCGGCGGAGATTCCGAAGAGACCTCGTGCTCGCATCTCGTTTCCCCCTCTGGATGACCCGGGGAAGGAACTTCTGAGGTGCATAAAGCTGTAGAACGGCAACATCCCGGCCATAGGAGACTGGCAGCTCATTAAAGATGAAGCGCACACGAGAACCTGCAAGCCGATACTGGTCGCGATATGCGAGGAGTCACTCGAGGTTGACCACAAGGTCGCCTTCGCCTTCCGCATGGCTAAGGTGAAGGTTTTCCAGGGCGAAAAAACCCCAGATGAGGACGAGCTTGAAGAGGTAGATTGCGCCAGCCAACTACTGCAGGGGGTCACCATCAATGATGGGGGTGACAGCAAGACCTCGTAAGGGAGTTCAGATTAATCTGCAGCACTCACAAAGTGCTTCAGACAATCTGAACGTCCTCCTGTTCGAGGAGGACATCGACATCAGCTTCATCCAAGAACCCTGGGTCGAAAATGGGTTGATTAAGGGGCTAAACAGCAGCACACACAATCTGTTCTACAAGACGGATGAAGGTAACCCACGAGCATGCATTGTAATCAAAAAAAGTTTTAATGCATTCTTATGTTCCAATTACAGCACACCAGATCTTACAGTCGTAAAGATTGAGGAAGATGGCAATCGGGGATTGTTCGTGGTGTCGGTCTACATGGCACATGACAGGGACGCCCCGCCCCCCGAGCTCGCACGATTCGTCAACCTCACGCGAGGATCGCATATGATCATATGCTGTGATGCCAACTCCAGACACACTATTTGGGGGAGCAGCACCACGAACGAGAGAGGTGAGTCCCTTTTTAACTACATATTACACTCGAATCTACGTATATGCAATAAATGTAAGATACCAAGGTTGGGAGGAGGTTCTGGATCTCACTTTGGTTTCGGACGATGGCCCGGCGATGGTAGACAACTGGAGGGTGTCAGAACAACCTTCATTCTCGGATCATCGCTGGATTCTCTTCGACATAAGGTACGAATCAGGCCTCCCTCTCCGCTACAGAAACCCCAAGAGAACAAAATGGGAAAAATTTGTACGCTTAACATACAGATCTATATCAGCTGCTAACGCTACCAGCACCAATGGCAAGGACTAGCCAACCGCTTCTCAGCGACGAGGTGCCGGAGTCTCTCATCAACAGGGAAAAGATAAGATTCGCTATCAACAGCTTTGCCCCCTTCAAGTCACCAGGCCCTGACGGTGTTACTCCGGTAATGCTTCAGAAGCTTGGTGAGCCAATTATGCTCTGGTTGGAATAAGTCTTTAGATCCAGCATCGCTCTATCACACATTCCAAAAAGCTGGAGGAGGGTGAAGGTCATCTTCTTACCAAAGGTAGGTAGAAGAACACATGAGAATGCCAAAGACTACAGACCGATAAGCCTAACTTCCTTCATGCTGAGGCTTGTGGACATCCACATAAGGACGGTTCTAACAGGACCTAAGCTTTCTTTGGCACAGCATGCGTACATGAAGGGCCGGTCAACCGAAACCGCCCTGCACGAGCTCATCGGACCATAGAAAGATCCTTACAATTCAAGGAATACACCCTCGCAGCATTTCTAGACATAGAGGGAGCCTTCGACAATATAAAAGTTAACGCGATCACTGGTGCCCTTCAAAGGGCGGGAATTAGCTTCCCTATCAGCAGCTGGATCCAGTCGATGCTTGAAAATAGGGTAATTCTAGCTAATATGGGTTCGGTGTCCGCAACCCGCCAAGTAGGCAGGGGGACACCCCAGGGCGGTGTTCTCTCCCCACTTCTATGGGTCGTTGCACTGAACGAGTTACTACGGGAGCTGAACAAGGATGGAGTAAAAGTAGTCGCATATGCAGACGACATTGTCATTGCAGTATCTGGCCCCTTCCCCACAACCCTGGTGGACTTGCTAGAGGGAGCGCTCCGCAAGCTACATGCATGGGCAGTTGCGAACGGTCTCAGCGTTAACCCTAGTAAGACGGACCTGATGCTCTTCACCAAAAAAACCAAGATACCGCATTTCAGAATGCCCACACTAAAAGATACTACACTATCCCTGTCCACGAGAGTTAAATATCTGTTCGTGGAAATAGATAGTAAGTTAAGTTGGAAAAACAATATAGAAAGAAGGATTGAAAAGGCATACATAGCATACTACGCGTGTAAAAGAATAGCAGGAGGCATTGCGGTTTGAAGCCCAACCTCATGATGTGGCTCTACACGGCCGTGGTTAGACCCATACTAACCTACGGGGCGGTAGTATAGTGGCCTGCCTTAGACAAGCAATACAACACGAAGAAACGAAATAAACTACAGCGGGCGGCCCTCGGCGGGGTGACGGGAGCGTTACGGTCGTGTCCAACAGACGCACTGAACGTTATCCTCAACCAGTTACCACTGGATCTTCACATACGTGAAACTGCAGGATGTGCGGCGGTTAGACTCCGCGAGTCTGGCTGCTGGAAATCGAGGCAGTATGGTCATGGTGGTATCCTCCAAGAGCTGCGCGGTATAGTTGCATCAACGACAGGCTATCACGCACCTTTGCTGAGCTTCGGCAGGAAATTCAAGGTCATGTTTCCTTCAAGAAAGGACTGGCAGAGAAACAGAGTATGCGATGGCGAGACACTTTCACTATACACCGACGGCTCCAAAACAGTCTGCGGGGTTGGAGCGGGTGTGTTCGGAGCAACTGAATGTCTCGCTTTCAGTCCGTCTTCCGGATTCAGCCAGTATCTTCCAAGCAGAAGTGCTGGGGATCGAGAAGGCTTGTACCTTCCTGTCGGAGGACACAGTAAGAGGACGTAACAAACATATCTACACTGACAGCCAAGCAGCGATTAGGGCGCTTGAATCCCACATCACATCCTCTGAGACGGTCAGCAGCTGTAGGAAGATGCTAGATGCGGTTGCAGACTTCTCATGCATTACACTCGTTTGGGTTCCCGGCCACAGGAACATCACGGGTAATGAGAAGGCAGACGAACTGGCTAAATTGGGGGCTGAGGCAGAGGTCTGCGATGCGGTGATGTTACATCCACCAATCATATCCATTAAAAGGCACATTCATTGCAAGTACAGAGAATTGGCAGCCCGTAATTGGCTCTCCACCGATGACTGCAAAATCTCTAAACAAACGTGGCCCACCTACAACAAACAGAGAACAGAGGACCGGCTCAAGAGGTCAAGAAAGGAAATATTCAGAATCACATCCACACTAACTGGGCACTGGCCTCTGGGCCAACACGCCGAAAGAATGGGCATCCCGTTCAACAACAGATGCAGGAGTTGCAACGAAGAAGGGTGCAGAGAAACAGTTGAGCACTTCCTATGTGAGTGTCCAGCTCTAATGCACATCCGGTTTGCACCTCTGGGCAGCTATATAATAGCAGATCTTAACGGCATCGCGAATTGCTCTATAAGGGATATTAGCGACTATATATGAAGAACTCGATGGTTTGTTCGTGACTACAACTAACGCTAAGACCAACACAACTTACAGCAGCATCCAAATATGTGCATGGTTCCAGGAGGAAGTGCATCAAAATGGCGCCAAGAGCGCTACTTGAGCTCGGGAGTATCTCCTCTCCCGAGCAGCACAGCAACCAACCAACCATTCTCCAAGTCAAGTAGCATTGATTGGGCTGCAGTGGCGAAAGCTTATAACCGTACAGTGGACAAGTGTGACTTCTACCATAGAATTTTATGCGGAAGTCCGAGAACATAAAAATTTAGTAAACGAACTCCTTTTTAGAACTGGACGAATTAGTATTTAATTTTTAGTATTACCTTTCAGTAATGCAGACGTTGAAAGAATTTTTAGTGCCATGAACATTTTAAAAACTAAGTTAAGGAACAGGTTAAAAATCAAAATGCTTAACACGCTGCTTAATATTAGATGTTGCACTAATTTTTACGTTACCGTGATCTCATCTCTATGATAAATACCGAAATTTGTACGCAGACATAATCTCTTCTGATTCTTTGAAAAAATTCCCAGTCAAGGAAAAAGTTCCTGATATGTGTTGAACCAAAAATAGTTCCTTCAAGTTATTCTACAGCCTTATGTACAAATAGTTTAAACTTAAATAAAAATTGTAAATGGATTTCGTAAAAAAATGTCTGACTTTTGTTTAGCTTCTTTTTTTCTTAATTTTAGCCTTTTCTAACCTTTTTTTTTGCCGATTTAGCCTCTTTTTTTTCTAACACCTGGGCACACTGGATACCATATATGTAGTACTTCTATATTGCTAGAAAATACTCAGTACACTCGCCAACATCAGAGTGCAGATACATAGGAAACGAATGTACCAAAATGACACATTTAGTTTGAAAAAATCCATGAGCGTATCTATTTTACTTTCATTGAAAAATATTTTTGGATCAGATACAAAATCCTAATCTTGTGTTTTGTGTATAAACTTAAAATAACGCAAGCCTGGCTTCAGATTCCAGTTGACTGAGGAGTGACCATATCTAAGGATGGAGAACAAATGCCAATGTATTTTTAAGTTGTTGTTGTTGTTGTTAACAGTGCTTCGCCCTGCCTAATGGGCACGATCACTCTAAATTGTCATCAGGCTCTTCTAACGGAAGTCCTTGGCGCATTGAACAGAATGCGACCGTTTAATAAAAATTTCCTTCCAGCAGGCGCAGCAGATCCAATCTCTTGGTCCAGGGTTGGGTTCGACCCCAGCCCGCAACAAGAGACAATGCGGCAACTCCGCTGCAAGGGTTTGCTCCGAGGATGACAATTTAAGGGTAGGACGAGACAGTTTAGACAGGGTTACACTGAAATAACAGCCCTTGGCCAGGTAAAAAAAACCCGGGTCATTTTAGTTGTGGATGGGGCAAGCTGACAAATATTCCCGACCCTGGGCTGATATTTGAGAATAATTATTGTAAGTAGCCTTACTAACCATTATTCCATGTTTCATCCAATCCGATACTAGTTCTTATTGCCACTGATTCTTGTGGTAGTTGGTGTTATATAAATTTCTACTGCCATTTCTCAACAAATTCTAGATGCAGTTACAGGATTAAGGCGTCTTCTAGTGTATTTCTACCATGGAGACGTTCTGTTGAGATTCCATCTGGCCTAGCAGCAACCGTTCGAAGTTGAAACAGGGACCTATATTTTATTTTTGGAAAAGAATTAGATACATCAAATACAACCAAACCCCAAATTAGAGAAAAGAGAAGCACATCTTTAATTTCCTCCGAGGTATATTGCGCAGACTGTGCTACCCCTGCGGGTCAGAGGTTTAGAATATGCCAGAGATGGTTGATCTGCGGATATGATACCTCTCACCTCTTATTCCCCATCTTCTTCTTCCTTACGGAAGGAGGGATAACATGACCTAGAAGGTTTCACTGGTCATAAATCGCTACCACGACAGTCGGGCAGTACCGCTAGGGAGTACCGGAGCGTACTAGGTTCAAATCCGGCCAAGGACTGTCAATTCGACAACACTCCCCAAAACCAAACAACAAAAAGCAACAACAGGTATATTGCGCCAAATTACTATTATTTTCTTCAATATCGTCAAAGCGACATAATGTTAGTTTTCAATAAAATAGACAGAAGTTTATAAAATTATGGGTCTGTTTATGCTTGAACCGCTCCTGTAACAATTTGACTTTTTAGTATATTTCATAGTTAACAAAAATTCACGTATACAATACAATCTCAAAAATTGAGTTTCGCTGTCTCCCTTTGATTTCGATTTCAAAACACATTGAGGGAAAAAAGCTAATGAAAGGAATAGCGAATAATTAAAATAAAATCAAGTGTTGTGGTTGAATTTCAACCACTGGCCGAGCTCTAGTAAATAAAAAAATGTCAATAACAGTTGTTTCGAGTTATTCATTTTTTCTAACAAAAAAAAAATCGCAATCGAGTCCTTTTCTATATATGGCCAGTTATTTAGGGTTCTGATTGTAGCGATATACATATATTTACATATGTACAGTGGATCACAAAAGTATTTGCATAATACATACCTTGCGTGCACCTGCTTATACGTTAGGCAGACCTGTTAAGTAATGATTACCAATCGTAATTATTACCGGTTTGATTGATAATTTTTTGGCACAACCTACTAAAGATGGATTAAATGATTATTTTAAAAAATAATAAAAAAGAAATCAAAAAGAATCAACACTTTTTTTAATACTTTAGTTGTTTTTGATTTCTTTGATTTTTGAAAGTTTTTTTTTTTGCCATGCTAATCAATCAGTAATTCCGGATTTTTAAAACAATTAAAATAATTATATTTGTTTATTTTGGGCCAATAGTTAATACTTTATCTTTTAATTATAACGAGCTTTTCGGCCGATGGTTTTAAGACAAAAACTACGTTTTCTCTTTCCTCCTACGCGTTTCGATGTGTTTTTACATCTTCCTCAGGGAGTCTGATTTATTTAAATACAAAAACATAAAACAGGAAACACTTATTAGCAAATTATTCCTTATTATAACAATAACAACATTTATACATAAATATTTCACTTACATTATTTTTCTCTATAAACATCACAATTACATTTCATTTATATTGAAACAATCATCACAACATGATACACAACATTTAGCACATTTAAAACATTCAATACATTCGACTGCATCCATTGCCTCGTCCATTAGAATTGATTGCAGTCGTGTAAGCGCAGTTTATGTGGTCCACATCTTCCTTATAATTCATTGTTTTGTTTACATTTTGCTGTATTCGTAGCCCTTCTAAGGTAAGTCGCGTCTTTTCTCTTCTCTCTATATCCACTATTTTTGCGATTTCAAAGTCTGCTGTGTGCCCTTTGGTGGTCAGGTGCTCAGCAAGCGCTGTGGTCGTTGATTTTATTATTTCTATGTCTAGGAAGGGTAGTTTGTTTTGTTTTTCTTTTTCTATTGTGAATTGGACTACCCTTCCTAGACATAGAAATAATAAAATCAAATAATAAATTAAAAGCGAATTGGTATTCTAAGGCCGTAGCATCAGCGAGAATAATTAATTACCACTCGAATCACACGTGGATGCAAAAGAAAAACACGGCAGTTAACCTTATAAAGAAAGTCATCAACTTGAGCGACCATGAGTTCATAACAGAAAACAATAGAAAAATTAAATATATTTTACAAAAAAATGCATACCCTAATACGCTAATAAACCAATGGATAACAACAACAAAAACATACCAGGACTAACAGATAAAAAGTCAATGGAAAATTTTACAAAAAACAACAACATAAAGTTTGCCCACAAACCAAATCTAACACTGAACACAATATTTACACAAACAAAGGCCAAAATCAGCAAAGAACAACAACACGATGTAGTCTACGAAATTAAATGCAATTGAGCGATAGGAGAAAAATGCGAACAGATCTATATTGGACAAACGAAGAGATCGCTAGCCATACGAATCAATGAGCATAGGACAGATGCAAGAAATAAAAAAGCGACCACAGCGCTTGCTGAGCACCTGACCACCAAAGGGCACACAGCAGACTTTGAAAGCGCAAAAATACTGGATACAGAGAGAAGAGAAAAGACGCGACTTACCTTAAGCTGCCTGGCGACACGCAAGCATATGCTGCTGGTAGCCATAGCAACGGGTGGTTGTGTGCGTAATCGGGTGATTGTCGTTTGCCCGGCCACCATACAAGCATAAAGCATCAAGCGCCATTTGTATTGAAAATTCGTAGCGTGCGGACGTAAACATGTCATCGGATGACGATTTTTTATTGCTTGTAACTGCAGTTGTTTTGGCGGAAAAAAAGAAAAAAATTAAAAAAAGAAAATTCTGGATGAAAAGTTTGCATGCAAAACGTAAACAGTTTACGCATGAGAACCTCTTAAAAGAGTTAAAAGCATCATGCACTCGTAGGTTTCAATAAACCGCAACTTAAAATCTTTTTCTTCCGCGAGCTTGCTTATTTCACGTTCTCATAAAACTAACACACTAATGCTTGTCAAACACGTTGGCAACGATCAAATAGACCAGCTGTCAAGCGAAAAAATCTAAAATTTTTGATTTTCATCATAATTCAAATGACATAGCGTCTTCTTCTTCCTCATCCACACCTTATGTCAAAAGCTTAGAAAATAGGCGAATCGTTTTTGCGCGTTCCCTCTCACATGTGCATTTTGACATAAGAATTCACCGACGTCAAACGGTAATTTCGTGTTGTTGGCCGTTCGCGTCAACCATATAAATCATTAAATCATGATTTTCATCAACGAAAGCCGACAACAAGTACGTGTGAGCACAACTACCCGTCGTTCGCGCCGATTGCTATGGTAACCACCCGTTGCTATGGCTACTAGCAGCATATGCTTGCGAGTCGCCAGGCAGCTTTAGAAGGGCTACGAATACAGCAAAATGTAAACAAAACAATGAATTATAAGGAAGATGTGGACCACATAAACTGCGCTTACACGACTGCAATCAATTCTAATGGCCGACCCAATGGATGCAGTCGAATGAATTGAATGTTTTAAATGTGCTAAATGTTGTGATGGTTGTTTCTATATAAATGAAATGTAATTGTGATGTTTATAGAGAAAAATAATGTAAGTGAAATATTTATGTATAAATGTTGTTATTGTTATAATAAGGAATAATTTGTTAATAAGTGTTTCCTGTTTTATGTTTTTATATTTAAATAAACCAGACTCCCTGAGGAAGATGTAAAAACACATCGAAACGCGTAGGAGGAAAGAGAAAACGTAGTTTTTGTCTTAAAACCATCGGCCGAAAAGCTCGTTATAATTAAAAGATAAAATAATTATTATTCATTGAAAGAACTTAACAGGTCTGCTATTAAGCAGACATTATTGAAAGGTATACTCGAGCTGTCATATATTTTCTAATTAAATATCCTAGACTACAAGTGCTAATTGTATTCCCCCTTGTAATTACAAAAAAAAAACAATACCTATATGACGAAATTATGGCCTCACATTAGTATTTTGAACATTATTTTGAAACCCGGCAGTCCTTGCAATTTCTTTGCATTCTTAGTTTCCGATAACTGATGGCTACAAAATAGTTACCATTACCATTACAAGACTAGTTTTTTAAGCTGCATCAGGAAAAAAAATTAGATTAAAACTGCACAAATGAAAATCTGGTCAATGTGAAAGGTGATAAAACTGCGTGAAGAGCGTGGTAGTTTAGAAAATATAGCGCAAATCAGTCAAGTCGTTAATTGTTAACAGAAAATTGAGAAACCGTGTGAAAGCTGTAATTTCTAAAGTGAAAAAGAAAATCGACTTTTACTAGCTAAAAAGTACAAGACCTCTGGAAAGCAGTGCAGGCAATAACAACGGAACGACATCAACCAAGCAGTACGTGAAGTTAAAATGTGCCTATTTTGAACACTAAACATTTACCTACATATCCCCAAAATCCGAAGAAAAAATCGGAAAATCTGGGCCTGTCTTAAAGATAAGAGACTTACGTCGGAAAGCTACCTAAAATCAGTTTTGCTAGATGAGTAGAAATAAATACGTCAAGAATTTTGCCTGGCGCTGGTGGAATCTACCCGAAGGCTTTTGGATACTGTTTCCGCAAAATTTTTTTATTTTTTTGGAGTTTTGATGATCGATGGGATTATTTTCCGGCAAAACGACTGCCAATATCAGCATAACCCTGTTTGGTCCAGGGCAAAGTCATTACAAACAACAACAACAACATGCAGAATGACTTTAGCTGCGGCGTAAACCCGTGTTGTGTATGTTGCCGATCCTGCAAAACTTACAAATATGGAATACACTTGGTGTTTGCTGGTCCACAACAAATACAACTGCAGTTAATCGTAAGTGACAATTCCAACACCAAAAAGTCAGAACAACAAAACCAAGGAAAAAGATTGAATATAAATAAAAAAGAAATCACTGAATTACAAACGAAATTGCAGTCATATGAATTAATCATATTTATTGAAATATGTATTTAAACATAACTTGTCGTCGAGTATAAACCATTTTGGTATGCGGATGGGTGTGAACGAAAACATTAATGAACGGTTATCGTTCATTACAATAAAAGCCCGGAAGTTGTCTTGTTGCATGCGATTGTTGGCCGGTGGTCGGTGTCAGTTGCAGATGGCTTGCTGCCGGTTGTCCGTAACATTTCTAAGCTGTTTACACTTATTCATTGTCAATTATGTTGAATCCATATTCTAACCAAATTGTCTGCAACCAGGTGAGTCAATTGATCGCTTTCAGATTAAAAAGATAAATAAAATTAAGCTTGACCGGTATAATAAGCCTATTGTTGTCATCTCAACAACCGATAAAAAAAAAGAAAATGTGCCCTTCCCAACATCACTGACGCTCGTTGGCAGTAGTGACTTTCAAAAGCGTTAAGTCATAATTGTGCGATCAATCATGAGAAATGTGTGTTCTTAAAAAGTGGAATATGCCGACAACGAGAATCATCAGTCGATCGTTGAAGACGTGCAATTTTGAGTTTTAAAAATTTGTATGATGAAGACAAACTGAGAATTTCCCTATATCAGCCTCTACATTATCAACGGCTACCTTGAACATTTACCCTCACGCTGCCATAATTGGCTTTTTATGTTTTTACTTTTAGTAACATATGTATGTAGAATATCCAGATACCTTATAAGCAAATTTAACATCCTTTTCGTATTCACCCTGCGAAAGTTATCAAACGATATCGTTACCAGCGCAATAGATGGCAACAACTTATTACCACGCAAAAAACGAAAAATGCGCGAGAGAGAAGAAAATGAAAACTTGACGAAATTTCGTGTAAAAATTGTGTTGAAATTGTTTGTTAATTCTTGTAACAAATATTTTGGGATTGAGAAATTAGATAACTATAGGCGGCAGAGCTTTTCTTACCACACAAGAATTATAACGTTGCCAATCAATATTAAAAAAAAATTTCACCTATTATATTCACATTAGTTAACAATAATTTAAAAACAAGAGCACAATTATATAATAAAGTTCCACTTTTCTAGGAACAATATGTAACCTGAACTACGGTAAGGTACCTATGGTCAGAAAAACCAATATAGTTTTGATCGCACTTATTTAACGTACTTTTTAATGGAGCAAACTGCAGACTCCTAAGTTTGCAACTTATCCTGGGGGTCAAATTCGGTTCTCCGTTATCGTGAAGTGAATCTGTTTTCTCGAAAGTTGAGTTTTAGCCATAGTATGTACTCGTACATGTGTCCCTTTTCGATTTTGATATATAATTTTTGACCCTTATTTTTATATGCTTTTTCCCACTAAGTCTACGGGTGCGATGCACAGAATGGCGTTTAATAATTCAATTAGAAAGAGGGTGAGAAGACTCACGTGCACCCCGCCATGACTATGTAAACCCGCATTTTGCAATTAACCCAACGTCGGATGCCCAGAGAAGGACCTCCTGAAGTTCCCGGACCTTCATATAGCTAATTGTTGGAAAACTTTATCAATTATGACAAATAAAACATCAACTGCGTACGCCGTAAGTTTGGCTGGTCCCTCGAACCACCGATCGAAAAGTTAGTTTATGACCAGTGTCCAAGTCAGTGAGATGTCCATTCAGAGAGGTGAATATGATTAATACGTATTTATTGTGTTCAAAGTCTTTTTTTATGTTTCAGAAATACTTTACAAAAATATAGTGTTTATCGACTGCTGAGTGGAAGATCACCCTATTTCAAAATCTTTTTTAAAAACGCCCCATTTCATAATTTGTTTCAATAGTACCCTATTTAAAAATTTGATTCAAAAACGCCATATCTCAGAATTGTTTTCAACAACGCCCTATCTCAGCTAAAAATATATTGAATTTTGGTTCAGATAGGGCGTTTTTAAAACTCATTCTGAGATAGGGCGGTCTTGAGCCAAATTTTGAAATAGGGCGTTGTTGAAAAAAATTTTGAGGTGGGGCGTTCTTCAAAGAAATAGGATAATCTTCCACTCAGCAGTCGATATACAAATTTCATACAAATTTCGAGTGTCCGGAAACTGAAACCAAAGTGTCCGGAAACTAAATTTTACTGTCCGGAAACTAGAACAAATCGAACTTTTTTGAGTTTCTACTTTAATAATATTAGCAACATTATATTTTTAAATTATAAAGACGTCATATTATTGAGCAATATTTATGCTATTATAAACATTATATCTTTTCGCGGTAGCGTTTATAGTGAGAAAATGAGTCGAAGTTAAAGTTGAGGAAACGGTTTAAATTATATGCTGCAGATTGACTTAAGATGTCCATACTACAAGAACCGTTTTATGCGGTTGCATTACATTTATCCTGTCTCTCCCTCAGTTTTACTTACACTCGAATATTCCATTATATAACATTTAGTAAATTAGCCACCTTTTTTTGTTTTAGCTCTTCGTTTATCCAAGAAGCTGGCACAATGACAACGCATATCATATTCCTCAATTGGGTACATCAATGTCGGCTCGCCATCCGGCATCAAAAATTGTATTTTCTGCCAGTAATGGAATGTTTGTACGTATCAGATTTTCAGATTGGACTTACCCCTGCGGGTTAAGGAGTTAGAATATGCCCGAGGTAGGCATGCCCATCGTAAGAGGTAACTAAAAATCACAAAGGTTTTCTACGAAAAATAAACTCTAAAGAGTTTTAGGTCGAGCTAGTTCATCTCGTGGTGTGCGACTTTTACAGTTTTATTTACAAATCGCAGTTAAATACCGACCCGAACATCTTTAGCCAAATCATAAGTTTTGCATAAATACAAGCGGAGAGTATTGCCATCTCTGCAGATGAGATACCAATGACTGAAACAAACTTTTTTAAATTCACTACAACTTAGCTATAGCAAGGCCTTTGCTATCCAAGGTAAGTTGTGTTTGTACATACATTTACGGCGAAAAACTGGTTTTCCAAATATGGTTACAATTTTATAATCAAATTGAGTTCCACAGTAAAGAAAAATTTCATAGAATATGATTTAGCTTAAATTTTGTGCCCCAAATTCATCAATAAGCAAGCGCCTATTTAATTGAACGTCTGCTTTTAACCTCAAGCACCCTTACACCCAAGGCAAATTAAACAAATATTTTGTTTTTGTAGGAATTCTTACTTCAAAAAAAAATTAAATGAAACAGCCTATTAACTCTTTGGGACCCAAGCACAGTATTTGGGTCCCATACAATTTTCTTTATTCAAAAATTAGATCGCATTTTCTGAAGCCGCAAAATTATGATTATCCTTGGCCAAACAATAATTTCTAGTTCCTATCCCCTATTTGAGAGCCGCCGTTACCTACTAAAAAAGCCCTAACCTAGAAATCTAACGGAGTCACTTTTGAGCACTTTGGAATATACCTCTTTAAAGACATTTGCATTATAGCAATGGCTCCACAGGAATTTACCCTCTCTGAGTTGAAAAAACTGGGTAAGGTCTTTGCTTGGCATACAGAATTTTTTATATTTTTGCATACTAAATTTTTTGTTTAAATGGAATAACAAATTTTGAAACAGAACGGGTTAATACTTTTTTATTTGAAGCAAGAATTCGTACAAAAAAGAGAGAATTGTCAAGTGTACTACTATGTACTTTGTTTAATATACTTAGCTTACACCTTTCTAAAGAGCTAACAAAGAAAGTTAAGAATTGTACACGTAAAAAATTTGAGCCTAAATTATAAACCTTTTAGGGCTACATATATGTCCAAACCAAATTTGGTTAAGAATATAAATTATGCCAGTTTTCGAGAAAATGGGCATGAAGAAAAGGGTAAATTTTAAACCAGAAGTGTTTTAATACTTAAAAAAAAAATAACAACAACTTTTGTACCAGTTGCGAGGATTCGAACAGACGCTCCCCGCATCAGAGTCGTCTGCTCTACCCACTGAGCTACGGCCCACACAAAACTGTTTAGAGAAAAATTCAATGACTTGAAAAAGCTTTCGGAGATAAGTCAAAAAAAAATAAGACGTTTTTTCAATTCAGTTTTAAATCTAATACTACATTTACACTGCACCGCATTTGGAAAATTCAAATGAGTCATTTCAAACCCATTTACATTATTAGCTCATTTGCATTTTGTTTCACATGTTCCTTTAGGCGAAACTTCAAACGCAATACGTTCCACAAAAATGTCATGTTGTTGCGGCCCAAATGCGAGAGAATACGATGAAATCAGTCATTTGGGAAGTGCGATTTGTATGGGGAAATGTGACGCATTTAGATTTTTTCGCCCAAAATGACGCATTTGGTGCAGTGTAAATGTAGCATAAACCACAATAAATTGAAAATTGGTGTAGGTAATTGAACGGTTTGGAATTTATAACAAAAAATTGCTTAAACCGTCGAATGGTTCGAAATTCATCCTGAAATTTTTAGCCGTGTAAGCTACATGTTGTTATATCGACCCCTTTGCGCGAAGTTATCGTAAGGGACAAAAAGAAAATTTTTACAGCACGCTGGTAGATAGTTAATTCGTATACTGAACATGTCATTTTTTTCTGGAAAATATTCGCAGTTTGCTAAAAATTTACAAATTTGGCCCTTACAATAATTTCGCTCTCAATGTTTTATGAGTGTGTTTGAATGAATGTGACTTACGATAATTAAAAAAAAAATTGTTTATATGACAAATAGAATTGTTGTATTCCATAATTTTGTAATTTTAATGACGAGGTCGCCTTAATATAGGGAGTAGAGTACTCGCTTTGCATACTATTGTTTCCAAGTTCGATTTCCGGCAGATAACATCAAAAGTAAAAATACATTGAATTCGAGTGAGATTGGTGTTAGAAGAGTCTGCTCCGCCGATTAGGTGATTGGTATCGTGCGGGGACGAGCTGCATGCCGGACTTACATGCGATAAATCTGGGTAAGGAAGAGTTTAACCTATATAGTGAATTTTGTTGAGGGCCAACCTGTGCAGCTTTGCTTGCGTTGTTGCGGTATGCAGCAATTAAACAGGAACTGCCTGCCCAGCATTTCATTATGATGTTTTACATCAATAATTTTTGCTTCGCTGTGTACATGATGTTCTGGTGAAATAAGGATATATCAGGTTGCAGTCCTGAGTGCAGTGTTCAGTGTACTTATATGTATCCTAGCACCGGCGACAATATCGGCGACGCTTAGTTCAGGACCGGCTGCCCGATTGTCTTGTGCTGCCAGATAGTTACTTGAGAATTTTCCTGCCGCTTTGTACTTTAGTGGCAAAAGCGGTGGTCGAAGATTTAGTGAAAAAGTCAAGTTCCGTGTGGCTAAAACCCCGGAGAGTAGCTAACTATTTATTCTGGAGCACAGCTCATTGGCGGGAAGACCCCTTAGGGTGGAAGCGGGAGCCTCAAAATGTCGTAATTAAGCAGAAGGGAGGATAAGACACCACACTGTTGCACCCCTAGCTAAGTCCTACATGGTTTTGAGAAAGGGAGGGAGAAAATAGTCACCCATATCCGAAGTCAGCTGCGCATGATTGACTGTGTCAAACTTTTGTGACAGGTCAAACAAAAATAATAATTTTACATTATTAAATCAATGGTCGGGAAGAGCAAGGTCTTCCCGGGTTTCTAGTTTACATTATAAGACTTTTAAAATTCAATTTGCAACAGCAGCGCCCCTCTGTACATGTTAGACAACCCCCCAAAACAATTTATATTAGAGCTAAAGGTTCCCTGTTATTTTTCTTTATACATTTTTTTATTTTGTAGCTTTTTTTAGTTGAAATACATGGCAAAATACCTTTAATTTGATACCCATATTAGCATATCTACCATCTTTAGTTCCAAAAAAGTGGCATCCTTGTAAAACATACGCAGTGACAGCACCTGGTGAGAATGTCTTAGAAAGAAGCATATTAATAACGAATTTCGTTCAAATCGGATCAGCAGTTTCTGTAGCTCATTTATTTTAGTACATTAAGGGGCAAGTCAGAAGTACCTAAAACTTGCCCCTGTGGGCGATATGTACACTGAGCACACATCAGCAAAAAACTAATAAAGGAAACACCCACTGGGGATTTTTGTAGCCAGTCTTACAAAAAAATAACTTTAAGTCAATTTATATAGATTTTTGACATCCCCAAAGTCATGCAAAGGTCAAACAGTGTAAAATTTTTTTTCATTCTAGTTTCATTTGACCAATTGATTTTTAGTTAACCCTAAAGTGATGCAGAAATCAACTAGTAGAAACCAAAATTCTTGCTAATTTGTTTAGGCAGGTTTTGAGCTAGGTGTAAAGTCATGCAGAAGTAGTTGATTAGATAATCACCTTTTATAAATTTTTCTAGGCTGACTTGTATCTATCCATGAAGGAATCCAGAAACCAATAAGCTTATATAACCACGTGCTTTACTTCATACTTTTGCTCTAATTTTCTTTAAGGTCAAAAATATTTTATTCAATCGAACTCTGTATTTCTATATCTACAATCTCTACATATGTGAAAGGACCTTTTCACTCGAAAACTATTTAACAGCTCATCATGAAATTGTGTACACATAATCTTGGAGGCATAAGAACTAGCTAAGGGTACTTTTTCCAGGAAGTGAACCAGAGACGAACACATTCGAAAAAATTTATTTATAATGCGGTTTGCTAGAAAGTCGGTGCATTGGTATCCCTTTGTCTTTGTTAATACTAAGGTTTTTTTTCCTGAAGTGGACCAGGGACCAAGAAAGGATAGGCGATATAATATAATTATTATATATTATGAGTGGGCGTGCTCTTTAAAATGAAATCCAGATTAGAAAATGGCTCTTAATGATTAATGGATCAAAAGTTCTTTTTCCAGAAAAGTCGCTTGGACTTTGAAATGTTCGTAAAATATAAATTTATATTTGGTTTAAAATCAGATCCAGACCTGTTGATAATAATTATTACCTACTCAATCATTATTTTTGATTTATTAAGTAAAAATTGAAACCAAAAAAAATATACAGACCATAGTTATAGTATTTTTCTTAGTTCAAAAACTAGTTCTCAATCTCTGGAACTTTGGTGAAAGCTTTAAAAGGTGCGTTTGTTTATTGTATGGAAAAAGACATTGAAATAATAAACCCCCCAAATTTTTTTCTGTACATGCATATGAATTGAAAATTTCTTCATTACCGCTGAACTATAGCAGTGTTCAACGTCCCCACCATTGTTCGCACTTTACTGCAGTAGCCAGGTAGTGGTAAACAATGAGACTAGATTGGCCAAAGAATCTGTTTTATTTTAGTGAAGACCATTCGTATATAAAAACTCTAAATATAACTTGAAGGAACTATTCTTGTCATATCACGCAAAATTTTCTTCAATAGAACAGGAATTTTTTTAATCTGGGTGAATTGAAACGATATTAAAACTGGTGTTGCTGGTGTGTTTCTAATAAACCGGGAATTGAACCAAAGAACTTAATTTTTTTTGTTTATTTGATTTTCCTTATCTTCCTACAGTTGTCATTATACCTTTCATGAACATGAAATGGTATTATAACTTTGGTCTGATGTTTGTAAGTATAAGAAGACGAAGAGACAGATTCACCAGTATAAGTATACCGAAATGATCAGGGCGATGAGCTGAGTTGATTTAGCCATGTCCGTCTGTCCGTCCGTCCGTCCGTCTGTCTGTTTGAACGCCCGTCCCGCAGCTTTAGAGATATATCGATGAAATTTGGTACGAGGCAGCTATTTTGTAAGGCATTAATTTGTAAGAACCAGCATGATCGGAACAACGCTCACATACAATCGATTGTTCCGATAAATGGGTATTGCGCTATAAATTTTGCAATTAAAAAGCTAGGAAAACAATGTAATGTGTGTAGTGAAAATCACTCAGATCGGACCAAGATAACATATAGCTCCCATACACTCGATTTTTTCGATAAATGGAGTTTGGGCTATGTATCTTTAAATAACCAGTTTTGCAGAGTTTGTACTGATTGCAAGTAAGGATCGGACACTTAAAATCGTGATACGTATTCATGAAAGGTTTAAAGTCTTCGGAACAGTCGAGGACATCCCTTTACTTACCTGTTTTTACTTTTATTTTATTTAATCGTTTCAATTCCTTGCTGTCCCTCCTCTATCGTCTTTTCCTGCATTTTCCTTCCTTTCCGTTTCTCCCGCTATCACTTATTAATGCAGTTTCTATTTTTATACCTTTCATGAACATGAAATGGTCTATTAACTTTGGTCCGATGTTTGTAACGTTTAGAAATATAAGAGATAGACCCACCATTAAGTATACCAAATTGATCAGGACGATGAACTGAGTTGATACAGCCATTTCCGTCTGTCCGTCCGTCTGTTTGAACGCAAACTAGTCCCTCAATTTTTGAGATATCTCGATGAAATTTGGCACACGGATGTATTTTTGTATTATATTAGACATTTGTCGGATCCGGTATAATCGGGTCACTATAGCATATGTCTCCCATGCAACCGATCGTTCAAATAAGAGGATTATGACCATTTCTCCCTCATTTTTAAAGATTAAAACTTGAAACTTGGTGAGATATTTTCTTATGGATAGCAAAAGATTTCGTAAAAAAATCACCAAGATCGGAGCTACATATAGTATATATCCCATACAACCGATCGTTCAGATAAGAGGATTATGGCCGTTTATCCCTCATTTTGGAAATTAAACTTGAAACTTGGTGAGATATTTGCTTACAGATAATAAAAAATTTGGTAAAAAAATCGCTAAGTTTGGAGCTATATATAGTATATATCCCATACAACCGATCGTTCAGATAAGAGGATTATGGCCATTTCTCCCTCATTTCAAAAGATTAAAACTTGAAACTTGGTGAGATATTTTCTAATGGATAGTAAAAGATTTCGTAAAAAAGTCAGCAAGATCGGAGCTATATATAGTATATATCCCATACAACCGATCGTTCAGACATGAGGATTATGGCCATTTATCCCTCATTTTGAAATATTAAAACTTGAACCTTGGTGAGATATTTGCTTATAGATGGTAAAAGAAAATTAAATGTATTGCTGACAAAGTGTTAGAGAACTTTAAAGAATGCGTATTTAAGTTTGCACGTATTCATGAAAGGTATAAAGCCTTCGGCACAGCCGAAGACAGCGCCGTCTTTACTTGTTTATATTTTTTTATTTATAAATGGCAGTTATAATGTGAAATATTGTGGAGTATGTATGTAACATGTATGCAAACACATGTTTTGAAGAAAAAGCAAGTCACATTTCAACAACAGCGGGAGCTGCATCAACAACTTGTCACATGACTAGCAATTGTTGCTCAAAATAAATATGAATTCATATTCTAATACGTTCAATGTTTATTCCTATGCAAGTCCATTTACACAATAGGCGTTTTCGTTACTTTACAATGAATAAGCGAAACGTTACTTAAATTACATAAAGCAGGAAAATAAAATTTCTTCTACACCAAAATTTTTACACATTTTCTAAACGTTTCTCATTTTTAGAAGTATTTGAAAGACGAACTTATTCTCAAGTGACACAGTTTTTAAGAGTTTGAGTATTTTTATTTTGGTGTTTATTGGGCTGTGCTTTTAATGGATACGCAAATTATGCAGTTAAGTCTTCAAAGTGTAAACATTGAAAAGATTAGTGCTTAAATAAATAACAATTGAAAAGCTTATTATATATTTTTTTTATACCCAGTGCAAAAGAGAGATGAGAAAAAAGGTAATTTCTCCGATACCGCGAATTTCTAAATATTTTTCTTTTATTGTTGTGTCAGATTAAGGGCCGTTTACTCAATTTCTGGTTATGATAAACTTTATCACATGATAACCCAATCATGGCTTGACTCAGAACGACAATTTCGTTTACACAAAGTCTGATTAAGTTATCATAATAAAGTTGGTCATTGTGAACGTTTTTGGCAAAAAATTCACAAAAGTTGCATTGTGAACTCACAAAAAGTGACAGCTGCTCTTGTTTACAATTTTAAATGAACCATTTTGGCGTACAAATTTCGATTGTGATATTTCTTTATATGAATATTATTATATTTCTAAATTCTATTACTAGCAAAGTTTGTTAGCAAAACAATTTATCACAAAATCAGATGTTTACTTCCAACAGTCACTTTTTGTTTTGATAAGCGTATAATCAGAGGTCCATCCTTTGATAACTTTTATCAGAAGATAATCAGCGCATTGTGGCTAATCAGACATTGAGTAAATGGTTTTTGGGGCAACCTCTGATAAAGTCTTGATTACGCAGTTAATCAGACATTGAGAAAACTGCCCTTACAAGTGTTAATCAAGAATCTCACTCCTTAGTATACTATTATTGCCTTTCTAAATAAAACTGATCATAAATTTTAAATCATAGGAGATATTTTCAAAGATAATGGAGTTTACAATGTTGTAGTGATGTTAAAAGTATAAAGTAGTGGATTAAAAACATAAGTTTGAAACTTTTAGAACAAATTATTTAATAAGTAAATAGTAAATTTCAGTTTATATTATCAGATACCACATACCTATGCTAAAATTTAAGAGATATGATTTTAAAATCCCTGGGAACAAATTGCCTGACAGTAGGTTTTACTTTGAAATACCTCCAAATAATTTTGTAGGTATCTCTCTCTCTCTATGGCGCGATATACAACAGGTATATCATCATAAACCTCCTAAGAGATTTTTGCGCCAAGCTTCTCTTCCAATTTGTGGTGTGCCGATTTGAATTTTCCCTACAAATTGGTGGGACCTACAGTTTTTTGCCGACTCCGAACGGCATCTACAAAGGAGACGAATTTTTGCTGAGAAGCCTGTCATGGCAGAAATACACTCGGAGAGTTTGCCAAACCACTGCCGGGGGGCGACCCCGTTTTGAAAAACTTTTTTCAAATCACTTTTGATGTTACCTGTACCAGGGCTCGAACCATGGACCTTCGGTGTGGTAGGCCGGCAACACTACCTTCACACCACGGCGGCCGCCGGTTTCTAGTCTAACAGAATAGATGTGCTTAAATTACTCGACTAGGACGAGCTAGGAGTTAAAGAACAACAAATTTATGCTATATGGTACAAAAGTCTGTTCGAATCCTGACAACTAACACAGTTTTATTTATATTTTAAAATTTGAACCGTGTGGTGATACAGTTTGTATATACTCAATGCAATTTTCTACAATGTGAGACCACTATTTGAAGATTTGGCTTCTATTTGATAATGCATTTTAGTGTATCCAGATCAAATAGTTATTTTCTTTCAAAGTCACACATAATCAATTCCTTTTCTTTAATGTGGATAGCATTGCTTCTTAAATTTCTAACAATAGAGACTTTAATTAGAGCGAGAATTTCTGATGCAAGGAAAGAAACCCCAAACGCAAATCAAGTCGCAAAATCCAAAAATAAAAAAATTAAAGGCAACATATTTTTAATTCAATATTAATTTCTATATTCAATGAATACAGATGTAGCGCTAATTATGCTACAGAGGTGTAGCCTGTGCCACGCTATGCATTTGTTTCTTTCTTGGGAGCTTTTGCAGGTTACCAAGTTCAGAGGGAGCTGAAGGGGCAAACTGTTACAGTGTTAATTTGCTGTTCATTTCGTAAATGAGTATCCAGTTCGATTGGTGTATTTGTCCTTTTGTCAATACGTATATCTGCCTGGCTTTGCTGTTTTCATCGAAAACAAGTATTCGTGCTTCATCTGTCATAAGGCAAACATTTCCAATTTGACTCCGTCATTGTCGACATGTGTTGTTGGCGAGTTATGGATGCTGACGATGACGGTGTTGCTTGGTTTGCTGAGTTGTTGTATTATGCTGCTGCTGTTTTGCAGTTCTTTTTTGTTAGACATTTTTTAATTTTAGCGTTGTATTTCGATTTTACAATTCATAACCGTCTACATTTTACGTCTCAAGCAATGGAGTGGATTTTTCGCAAGTCATCGAGTGACTACACGCGTACGATTTTTCTTTACAGTATTTGGATGTCTCATCAGGGACAAGCGAGCGGGTACTGTTTGCGTATGGGTATTTGCCTTTGAAACTCGGTTACAAGGTTATATACTAGCATGACAAAAGATTTATTGAATTCGCCAATGTTCATATGTAATATTGAACTTGTGCTTTGAAATTTTCAGGGGATTCTAGTTTGGTTGCTTTTATTTGCTTTATGAAGCGAGGAATAATCCTTAAAATGAAAAAATATTGACTTCCGTCCCGATGTTTTAAGCGGGCTTTGGACACAACCACGAATTAGGGGAAAACCATATTTTACCCACGAAAAAAATTAGCAAATATATTAAGTGAGGGAACATCAATTTGTTGGCTGCCAGAAACAAAGGATCCGTCCTTTCTTTTGGGGACACCATAACTTCATTTAAAATTTAGTAATTTGAATGGAGATTGTTATAAAGCCCAAGGAACTTTCCTATTGAGCATGGGGCTTAACAAACCAGTTTTCGGACGGCCAACCATAATTACGCTTACTCAGCGGAACGTCTATTGTTAACTTTGTGCGTGTTAACTTCACTGACAGCGAGCCATAACCGAAAACTAGCCTATAAAAATCATATCCCTTTTTTTAATTAGTTTAATGACGTTTTCAAAATAAATTCTACTTAATCATTTTATTAAATTCAATTGTATTTTAAGTTGTGTTTGTTGAAATATATATTAGCTTAACGATATCAACATAAAATATAAAGTTTTCTTTTTTATTATTATCGTAGTTTAAAAGTAAATTAAAGCATATTTTCAATTAATGGGACACAACTTGAATACTATCTGAGCCAAAGCATCTTGGTAAATCAGAGGAATATTTGGTAGGAGCTGTTCATTGCAGAAATACTTTCGGAAGGTTTTCTAACTAATTTTTTATATTAGGTACTTGTCTCTGCCACCTTATGTATGAACGCTGCCCACTATAACGCGACGACTAAGTTAATGACATCCACGTTAAAACTATTTGAAAGGTCACGCTTTTATTATCTGAAGTAACTTTTACCTGCATTCTCTCTGCAAAAGTTTTGCAAGCTACCATACAATTGATATGTCTTCTTAATCCAACTACGAATTTTTCATGCAAGCAAGGTTCTTTTATAAAAGGGATATCCTACGAGATCTCAATTGACATTGCACATAGCCAAGGCAAGTGTGGATACATGCCCCTGTCGGGAAATCTCTAGTTCGAAGCTGGTGTACTTCTAGTGCATTAGGAGTCACTACTATTTCGCCCTCAATCTTTTTTACATATAATAAACTGGAAACTGTTCTCGCTGCATTACCTTTTCTGTAGTACCAAACTAGTTAAATATTTTACAGTTATGTATAGTTGGCTTATTTTACTATTTCATTAGCTCTGAACCAGACCAAAATTCCTCTTAGTAATTCAACTCGATTCAGCCCGCATAGGTCTGCACCAGTCCATAAATTAAAATTTAACTATCTTAAAATGTTTGACCTTTTATGAACACACTATTTCTATTTTATAGAACATTGCATTTAATCTAATATTTTATTTTTGTTAGATAAAATGTGAAACTTAAACTATTTAACTTCAACCGCTTCTCTTTGTCAACTCATTTCAACAGTTTCCTACTGGAATTTGCATGACAATAATAGCTAGCACTAGATGATATTTAATAGCTGTGAAATACCCTTTTGGTAGCAACATCAATAAAACTTTCAATATCATTGGTCTCTAAAACGGTGGTTGGAAAACAGAACTTGGAATATCTCCTTCACTGATGCAGAAAGAATGCTAGAATTTGATAGTTACATTGACCTGATGATCTTAATAATGATTTTTTTTTTAAATTTTGGAAAATGGGCTTGTTACCGCCCACATATTCATAAACAAATCAACTGTTAATAACTTCAGAGCTGATTATTGTTGTTGAAGGTATACCCAGTGGAAATAAGTCAAATCGTCAGCCTGTCAAACCCAATTGATCATAAAAGTTGACTGAAATCGCTGTCGTGCGAATGAACGAAGATGGTATTCTTATCGGCACCCGGCGGTGGATGCAGAGGAAGAGGGAGACCGCCACACCGATGGAAGGATCAAGTGGAGACCGATTTGCGATCCCGCGGTGTCTCCAATTGGCGCCAGTTGGCAAAGAGAAGAAACGACTGTCGCGCTATTATTTTATACATATGTATTATATCAGCCGAAATATGTCTCGAACGATATGGACAAAGGTTTACGCATTCGGTTGGTATGTGGTGTCATAACTTTCAGTTGGAGCTAGCAAACATACCAACCATGAAAATACTAAGGAAAGTAAATATTTCTTTATATGTTACTAGCAGACCCAAGAGTTTACCCTCCTACATTTCAAAAATTGTACTTTCTTTCCTCCCCATTCGTCGCTTCCTTTTCATATATCGCTATATCTTCTTTTTTCACTTCTTTTACTTTTTCCCTCACCTCCATATCCCCCTCCTATGTGTTACCCTTTTCATTTTTCGCTAACATCTAGTTTACATCTCCCCTTCTTCTCAATGTTATTCTGCTGGTACAGATGTAGGGAACTAAATTTATGTTCGATTTACTACCGCCCACAGTTTTTTTTATATATAGGACACTATTATATAAAATATCATTGTATTAAATAAATAAAAATCGTAGTTATGCTGAATTCTAAATTTATATAGCCTGTGACGTACCCAGAGGACCCCGAACCCGCTATGAAAGTTTATGATACTTCGGTGATAAAGTTTGGACGTCAAACAACACACAAAATATGTGTGCGTATCATGGCCACTTTTCTAAAATATTGAAAACCTTGATAAAGGGAGACATATACCCAAATATGATTCATAATTTCAACCAATGAATAAATATTTGCACTTTAATATGATTTCTGTTTGTGTACGAATTTAGATATTAAAGTAACTGATTAAGCTATATAAGAAAGATTAGCCAAACAAAATTATAGTGGTACTACCCACGTGGTAGTAGAAAAATTTTAAAATCGGTACAGGTCAACTACACAACTATTTACCAATTGACCATGCCCACTTTTGCAAAGCTTAATGTTAGGTTTTAGAAGAACTTTGGCTTCCTTACTTGTTTTAGTTCATTTATTAATGTGAAAGGATTGTTTAAGCCAGGGTCCTGTCGACCATAATTTGTATATAACCAGGGTTAAAGTAGATACTGTCAATTAGATGTATTGCAATTCGCTATTAGCTAATATTAGTTTTATGCACCATACGCATTTTCTTATTCAAATCTCCATTTGGCATCTGAGATGAAATGTCAATGTAAAGTCGATTTAGCTGATAATGAACATCAAATAAATGTTCAACAAGTAACAAACGATAATCATCCTCAAGAGAACAGCTAACAACGAATTGGTAGTAAGACACCTTCTGGCAAAACAGATATCAACTCCACGGCAACTGACTACCACCAAGCCTCAAAGCAGCCATAGTCGCAGACAAGCGTCGATGACACCGACCGAGTGACGGATGAGCCGTGTCATTTGATGTTAATGTTGTGACATTCATCAACGACGCATTACACATTCACACACATATTCATAAATATGTGCGTAGGTATGGATTAACAGTAGGAACCTGATTATCGCTGGCGCTGGCTCCAAGTAACCGTTCAAATTATTTGACATTTGATCGTTTGACTCTCAGTGCTGAGCCACCGAACAGTACAAGTTCAAAAACATACATTCCTGACTGACACTGCTTATTTCTTTACTAATGAGCAACATTTTAGCTCAAAAATGTATAAATGTACCTACATATGTACGAATATTAGGGTGTCTTAACAAAAATGGTAAATACTGCATCAAAAGTATTGTCTTGTATGAGTTTAAAATATTATTATGTGCTCATTTTACAAGCTTTAATTGTTCTATTAGCTTAGTTCACGTATAAGTGGAAGGCTCTGCCAACATTATGTGATTGCGATAGGGGCCTTTAGGTCAGGTTGTCTGGATGTTATCTTAAAGGATTATACACAAGTTTTTATTCAGAAGCTGTTTATATGATTTGACATCTGAAACAAGGGCCATTTTAACCTTTCTACTTGTAATCTGGAGCTAACGAGTAATCAGAATAAAAACTCCATAATATTGAAATTGAACTCAAGGCGCACCCTAATATAATTACTTGGACTCTTGTTTACCACTATTTATACCTATTTGCATCCCATGGGAGTTCGTTCATATTAAAATAAAATGAGAAGATAAATCACATTAAAAGACACGTGCTCTGTCTTTTATATCAAATGTAGGCATCACATCTAAACTTATCAGTATTAATTATAGTATAACAAATTCAATAAGGTGCAAAGAAAATGTCTTGTATTCTAATTGGGAGTGATGAAAGATTTATAATTATGCCTTGGAGGTAGTTTACTCTTACGGGTACTTGAAAATTTTCGGCACGCGAGCTACTTTGTTACACTTTCGTATTGTAGTTGATTAATGAGTGGCATGCTAAATGACATCTAAATGGAGAAACAACTTGATGCATATTTTGAATGAAATTGATAGTTGTTTACATGTTGTTACACATCCAAATACTCATGTCGTACATAAAAAATATTTTAGTAGTTTGTAGTACATACATACAAACCTAATCAAGTGACACTACTTACCAACTCCAGCGACATGTATTTTCTTCATCCATGGATATATAATTCGTTCGCCATCTGTGGTTTCCCCCATTAAATCCTCATCGGACTCCGAATCACCCAAATCTTCATCATTGCCATTCGAACAAAGCTCATCTGGTGATCTATCTAACATAAGACGATCTTCTTCTAACATGTCATCCTAGAAATTGTAATGCAATAAATGGTGTTAATGTACATACAAATATGTAGAAATAATTAACTATCAACTAGGTCAAATTCAACCATAAATTTTGACACTAACTTACATTTTCCGATCCTGTATCATCACAGCGTAATCGCATGCCCAGTTCTTGTAACTGTTGTCCAGCGGGTGCAGCTTCCTCAATCCTTTTTTCCAACTTTAACCCTTTAAATATTTCATGAAAGAAAGAAGAAAGTTTAGTACCGAAAGCGGATTAAGAAATAAATAAAATAATGACTAATAACAGTGTTAGCTTCGTAAACTTGCTTTAAAAAAATTACAATGACTATAAGTATAAAACCTTAGGATTATACGCCCTTTTTTTTTGGGATCTGTGATTTCCTACGGAGTATAAACATGGACAGAAAGCCAATTTAAATATTAATTATAGTATCGCCCAGAAAAATTTAGTAAAACACTTCAAGTAATTCTGAATACCATTTCAGGACTTGGTTTTATTTATGTAATATTTACATACATACTGTAAAGTTGTGATAAACTACATTTACATATGTGTGTTTAGCAGGGATATAATTTTAAGGACCTCAAAACCTATAAAAAGGCAAAACAAGGTGCCGAAATAGGCAGGAAAAAGCACTCAAATATATAAATAAAAAAAAGGAAAATTAAAAGACAGCAAAAAAAAAGAATTAGTTGAAAAACTCCTTTATTTTCATAAAGGCACTTATTTTTCAACCCATAAAAAACAAATGATATATTAGTTTCATTGTACTTTTGGTTTTAACTTTGATTCCAATAGAGCTTTTAATTCAAAAACCTTACTCTCTATATTGTGGTAACATTGTACCACAAGATGCATCTCAATCTTTTGAGGTAGCATTTCCATTCAATTATCGAGAATAAAGGCCTTAAATGTACTAAAAATGCGCCCGACCTGCATTGATACAAGTGGTGCCCAAATAATATATGAAATATTGGAAGTTTTGAAATTTTCAGGGATTAAGCAGTTCTCCTCACTATTTAATATTTTATTAACATCTTTTATTGTATGGCGTGTTTGAGCAAACGCAATGTAATTGAAAATTACCTATTACTTAAAAAAATTTATAATCAACAATTATTTAAAAGGAAAAAGGCATTTATAGCAGGCCCCAGGTGAAGCTAATTCGTGGTCATTTTCAATCATAATCACCATATCTGTTATCAGAAATAAGGCAATTTCCATTAAATCCTATCCCTGAAGTTTATGCATATCAGTGATGACGCGAATATTCGCATTCGCATTTGCGAATATTCGCATGTTTTTGGACATTCGCATACGCAAAAAAAAAGAAGGAATTTGAAGATAATACCAGAGTAATAAGACTAAATCCATTTATTTCCAATGTTTCTTAATGCATGAAAAATTAACTCAACTAATAATACATGATCAAACTAAAAATATATTCTGCAACGATAAACTATAAATATATGATTCTCTTAGAAAATAAATCGATTCGCAAACAAAATAAACACGAAACGCACGTCGATCGAACGAGACTGCATAGCCATACACAATTGGCGACAAATTTGAACAAAAACTGAATATATCATTGGTGGATATTCGCATTCGTTGATGCATACTGATGCATATAGGGCAACTGCACTAGTTTTCGGACAGCGCTAGTGTCCGGACACTATGTCAATGTTTTGGGATTAATAGACAAATAACTAACAAATAGTCTCAAATAACAACATGTTTTCTGAGTGTACGTGGAAAGTTTAAGTTGAATCAAAAGCATAGTTTAAAAGTTACACGTGATTTTAGTGTTGGAAGTCTGAGCATCCGTCAAAATTGCAGATTTTGTAAAAAAAAAAAGTGGGAGTATTTTAGAAAAGTAAGGGCCTAAACAAGTATTTATTAACATATTACAATAAAAGTTGATAATATTTGTTTAAAATATAATAAACTTTCATTTCATAAATAAAAAAGAAATTTACTTAAATTTTCAGCCTAAATTATTACAGACAGGCCTTCCGGATACTGAAAGGAAGGCGA
Organism: Merzomyia westermanni; assembly: GCA_949987695.1. Lineage (NCBI taxonomy): Eukaryota > Metazoa > Arthropoda > Insecta > Diptera > Tephritidae > Merzomyia > Merzomyia westermanni. Next base: position 122,659,606 of record OX465288.1, on the reverse strand, counting down.
AAATTACGAATTACCATTTTAATGCTCCTAAATGATAGTTTATTATATTATATATGCATTACAAAAAGAAAAACATATTATTCTCCTATGTTTTCAGTCTTCGGAGACTTTTTTAAGTACAAATATTGCAGTCCGGATAATAAGAAAATAAGTTTCAATGTCCGGACAGTTAGCATTTTGTACACACTTTGTTGTTTTTATCGATATTATTATTTAAAGAATGAATGTAGACTTTTACCTCACCCCTTCGAGGTTACAATATCAAACCAAACAGGCATCAGACAAGAGGCAGCTTAGGATAGCTGTGGAACTCCTAATAGTCGGATTCTTAATCTGGCGAGCGACAGGATCTGAAAATATGTTCAAGCATTACTTGTACAACCTATATAAACATAATATTGCAGTCTTGCCGTTTTACGGACAAGAGCTAGGTTGTTAACCCATACGACTTGCACACGGATTTGGAGACTTTTCCATCCCATGTTACTTCTAAGCCGTTTTTGCTTGGTAAATCGTTTACAGCTCTTGACTGCTTTTCAATACCCTCAATCTGATGGAGAGTTCTATGGTATACTTTTCGAGAGACTTCCCTTCTAGGTGAAGCTATCATACCTTTCGCTTCCATCTGTGCCCATATGACCCATGACCAAGTATAGATGTACGTTCCTTCCTTTTAAATTTTTCCTGGCGCCTGTTGCACTTCAAGACCATTCTAGTCGCTGTAGTTTACCTCCTTGTAAGATTTGTTTAACTTCGGATAAGCACAGTATAAAGCAGATTTGGAGCAATCGGTGTAAATGTGTATGGTACCAACCGAACCTCACGCCAACCCTTAACTTCTATCACATCTTTTGTAGCTTCAACACCCGTTTCGAAGTCTGTCGGCCCCGTTTTTGATGGCGCTAGTACAGGCTACTGCCACGAGGCATTGGGCCTAGTTTCAGTTGTCAACAATATGCTTTTGCCCACTAAGTCTACGGGTGCGATGTACAGAATGGCATTTAATAATTCTGTCGGGGTGGCATTCAAGCCTCCCATTATACTTATTATTGATTATCCAGTTTGTTAACAAAAGTTCTTTTTTTGTGTGGCTGGTAACCAAACGAGGACTCCATAACTCCACAATCGTGGTGAATACCCATTTAAAGGGTGTTTTTTTTAGGGGTATAGAACTTTGAATTGAAATAAAACACAAGAAAATCGTCTTAAGGTCCATCAATTTGGCTTTATTGGAAGGATAATTTTATGCCATTAATGTTTAAATATGATTTCGGGCATGTGGCCGCCGCTGCTGGCTCGAATAAAGCCAATTCTACAGGTCCAATTTTCAACCACTTTTTCGAGCATATGGGGCCGTATGTCGGCAATAACGCCACGAATGTTGGCTTCCAATTCCCCTAACGTTTCTGGTTTGTTGGTGTAGACGAGCGACTTCACATATCCCCAAAGAAAATAATCCAATGGTGTCAAATCACACGACCTTGGTGGCCAATTGACAGGTCCATTCCGCGAAATTATGCGCTCATCGAATGTTTCCTTCAATAAATCGATTGTGACGTGCGCTGTGTGGCATGTAGCGCCGTCTTGTTGGAACCACAACTCATCCACATTCATGCCATCCAATTCGGGAACAAAATAGTCGGTTATCATGGCTCTATACCGGTCTCCATTAACGGTAGCTGCCTCTCCAGCATTATTGCGGAAGAAGTATGGCCCAATGACTCCACCAGCCCATAGAGCACACCAAACAGTCAGTTTTTGTGGATGTAATGGCGTTTCAAGGGTCTCATGTGGAGTCTCTTCACTCCAAATGCGGCAATTTTGCTTGTTGACGTAGCCATTCAACCAAAAATGAGCCTCATCACTGAACAAAATTTTGCGATGAAAATCAGCATCGAAATCAATCTCATTTTCGGCCCATACACCAAAATCACGACGCATTGCATGGTCTCGCGGCTTTAATTCTTGCACAAGCTGGATCTTGTAAGGTCACAAGCCAAGATCTTTGCGCAAAATCTTCCATAAAGTTGATGGACAAAGCTCCAATTGCTGTGCACGGTGGCGAATCGATTCATTCGGGTCCTCTTCAACACTTTGCTCTACAGCGGCAATTGTTTCTTCGGTGCGCACTGTTCGACGTCTCTGCGGATGCGTATTATCACATAGAGTAAACGTAGTGCGAAAACGATCCATGGTTAACCGAATTAATTGCTCTGATGGACGATTATGTCGACCATAAAATGGACGGAGCTCACGGTAAACTTCGCGAACTGAACCATTATTTTCGAAATAAATTTGCACGATTTGCAAGCGTTGTTCTTTTGTCAACCTGTTCATGATGAAATGGCAAACCAAACTGAACATAAATGACATTAGAGTTGCCAGATTTGACCACAAAATGCCAGTTTTATCTCTATTCGAAAAACAAACCTGTAAAAAAACACCCTGTAGAAAGAGGCTGAGAAGACTCACGTGAACCACGCCATGACTATGCAAACCCGCATTTTGCGACTAACCCAACGTCGGATACCCAGACAAGGACCGCCTGAAGTTCCCGGACCTTCATATAGATAATTGTTGGAAAAACTCTATCAATTATGACAAATAAAACATCAACTGCGTACGCCATAAGTTTGGCTGGTCCCTGGAACCACCGATCGAAAAGTTGGTTTATGAGCAGTGTCCAAATCAGTGAGGTGTCCACGTAGAGAGATGTGAATATGATTAAGACGTATTTATTGTATTCAAAGTCCTTCTTCATGTTTCAAAAACACTTTACAAAAATATAGTGTATGTACAAATTTCATACAAATTTCGAGTGTCCGGAAACTAAAACCAAAGTGTCCTGAAACTAAGTTTTATTGTCCGGAAACTATAGCAAATCGAACAACAATATTAAATTTTTAAATTATACAAACGTCATATTATTGAGCAATATTTATGCTATTATAAACAGTATATCTTTTCGCGGTAGCGTTTATAGTGAGAAAATGAGTCGAAGTCAAAGTTGAGGAAAACGTTAAGTGTCCGGAAACGTGTGCGTCTACCCTATGCACTAAAATAAATTATAAAACAGAGTTCATTTGTTTTTATTGTACTCTATAAAGTATTAAATATTAAATTACCTATATTTTTAACAAACTTGAAATTAAAGAAAATAATTTTAAAAGTTAAGAAGACTTTGGTAGGTTTTGTCGGGGCTGCCTACCAAATTTTTTTAGAAAATAAAATTTCCTGTGGCAACGCTGGTCTGTATGATATTCAACGAAGTGGGAGTTAACGTTTAGAATCCATGTTACCACAAGGAAATATTTGATTTCCGCTGTACACAAGATTTAACTTATTCATAACATGTGTAAACATATCCAGCCCTATGCACAAAAAAAGGACGTAAGAGACATGGTTTTCGATTTCAGCTTATTGATAAAAATCGTAGCTGTGAAACGTACCGTTATGAACTTAGAGCAAAAGCTATTTAGACGTAAGTACATGTGTTTTTTTATTCATATTTTTAGTGAGCGCAAAGTGGCTGTTACGCCTTTTTTCCTTTTCAAATTAATGAGGAAATATGATATTTCACTGTCAAAATCAGTTGAAATGGTAAGATTCGGTATACATACTAACTTTATCATTCTGTTAAGGATTTTTTTTTATAAATTTTGGAATGTGGGCGTGACACTGGCCACATATGAATGAACAAAATTTCAAATTTCGAGTGTTAACTGTAAAACCATTTACGCTAGAATAATGATTGTTGGGGAAAGTACACCTCCAGAAAATAAGTTCAATCGCTTTTCGACCATGGCCACATAAAAGTCCGTAAAAGTTTACTGAAAATTAGGTAGCAATGCAGAGCATGCTATATCTCATTCACATATGCAGAAAAAATGCTAAAATTTGGGAGCTACATTGGCCTTTTCGTCGTATTATAGCTTTCTGCAAAAACTTTAGAAAATGTGCGGGACACGGCCTACATATTAATGAACAAATAATAGCTTCACAATCAATTGAATGATGAAATGGTCCTAAACATAACATTGCTACGGAGAGTATATCCAGTGAAAATTAACTAAATCGTATTTCGACCACGCCAATTTTACATAAACGTTTACTGGAAAGGAGATAGATAGAAATATTGAAGAACAGATAAACACGCCATCCCATACCATCGCTGAGCAAATAGTTGCAATTTTTCTCTAATATCGATTAACAGATATCAATTTTATTTTATTATGTTGGTATATTATTTCCAAATTTGTTTTCTTAAGAACATTTCCTTTCCTTTTAAGAACATTTCTCTCCAATACTCCCAGAGCCCCATCAGAGTCAGCGTCCAGCTCTCTGCACTATGTAGCAGGCAAGAGCACTAAGCACCATGCATTCATCCTAGCATATTCTGTATAGAGTATGCATTTTATCAGCTTATCGTCGCCGTGCGTAAATACCCCTTCAGGCAAGCCATCAGTACCCTTATGTTTTTGACATATGTGAGGACAAATAATTTGAAATAACAAAAGAAAAGTGCAGAAACCCAACTTTTGTTAAAGAAAATTTATCAAATTATCAAAAAGTAGACTGATATGGAGGGCAAAAAAGACTTATGCGCCAAAAATCATGCTTACATTACATATATAAAAATAAAATTGATTGCATTACATTGGTTGGGCTAAAGAAAGCCTAAGTACCTAATTTCATATCAATACATAAACTAAATGCGAAATCATTTGAAAAAAACCTTCTCCTGTAAAATTTTATTTTTGGGTCTTACGTCTTTTTTGCGCACAGGGCTCGTTATAGTGAAATGAACAAATTTTTTTTTTAATTTAACATTAACAGCTATTTTGTAAATTTGATGACGATTATTATTTTAGTTTTAAAGGAAAAATAGTTTTTTCAATTTCACCAGGTCTTGGGCTCGTTAAACCTACAATATATGTAAAATGGGCAGGCCGTAAAACAAATAACTAGAATAACATTAATAACTATATTTGTTTGTTTTGATATTTCGCTCAGATTTCGACGGACTCAAACAAGTGAAATTACTTGAAAGAAGGAGTTGCCTGCAGTTGGTGGTGAAAGAAAATTATATGTTTAATGTTCAGAACTTGCTAAAAAAAGTTCACTCAGTATATTTTTTATATGTACATTTTGAAATTTGGGAAGTTCCATGCAAAATAATTTTTTCGTTCTGCTAAAAACTTGGCTGAATAGAGTTAGCAGCCTTTACCAACCTGACTACAATATTTATGTTTTAATTTGTAGTATTTCCTATCGAAACACCAATGTTGGGTTGTTGCTTTTGGTGGTTACTCAGTTACATCAGAGACAATATTTATTAGTTGAAGTCATATTTTGCTTTAGATTTCACATTTCCAAATGATGTGGCAATATCATTATATCCAGCTAAATGAGCTTTGTTAAAAGTATCTAATTTATATACCCTTCATGGCCATGAAATGGAATAATAACTTTGGTCCGATGTTTATAAGAGAAGAAAAAGAGATGGGCCCATCAATAAGTATACTGAAATGATCAGGACTATGAGCCTAGTCTGTTGCCTCATTTTGAAGATATTTGGATAATATTTTGTAATATATTGAAAATTTGTCGGAACCAACCGGATCGGACCAATAAACGGGATTAGAGCCTTAACACCTGGAAATAAATGTTTAGAAATGTAAAAAATTTGCACTTATTACATACTTTTGTGATGTAGATGGTGAAAATCAGTAAGATTGGACTAAAGTAACATATAATTTATCTTTCAATTAAGTTTGACTTATTGTAAATAAGTATCGGAAAGTGAAATTCGTGCTTCTTATTTATGAGTACCGTAAAGACAAAGACTCAGGCACATCCGAAGACAGCACTCTTCTTACTAGGATTACATTAAGTTAGTTAATTAAAAAATAAATATAAAATAAATAAATATCCGTAACTCACATTACAAGCACTTTTTGTGAGCAGTTTTGAGAGCATTTTCCAAATTTCAAACTATGTGAAGTGACTTTCATTTAATAGTTTTTAATAATAGGGGGTTAACAGGATAACTGATGTAAATATGGAAAACTTTCTCAAAAAGTATACACATAAGAATAGTTCAAAACTAAAGTATTGGTGGAGTCTCAGATACACCATTAGAAATATTCTGTGAAAGGCCTCCATCGATCCCATGTGTCTAGAATATGTTTATACCAAAAATTGTTTTCTTAACCGCGTTATTGACCATTACAAAAATTCTCTAGAGAAAGTGTCTTACTTTGTTATTCATTGAGAGGTTTCTGAATTATAAATCGTAAAGTCCGAAAATCGATATAAACTTTTGCTTATCTGAGATAAGTAATAAATACAGCGTATTCATTTAAGTTTTGTCTATAGACTAACATTGGGCCACAAAGAAGAAAATCTGGAAATGCTTCAGACTTGGCAACTATATCGTTCGAAGGCCGTTTCAAATGAAAAGAAGCTGAACCAAAAATGATTACTTTTACTAACTGATTAATACTAAATCAGTTGTGAAGAATATTTCACAATTTTAGTTTCCCTTTCTTGTTTGTCTGCCGATTTCCATACGAAATTCGGAATCTTGCAAAGTCTTTTCAGGCAACTGCCCGCGACAATGCAATGTGAACGAAAAAAGTTCGATAAGTGGCGAAAGGATCTACCTATTTTGAAAATTCGTTTGAAATTGGGAATCTTGCGATTAATTTTTACATAACTTACTGCTGACCTAGTGATTTGAAACTTAGCACGTAGTTCAGAACACCATTAGAGTATAATTTGCGCTAGGTGACGCGCTGATCGAGATAACTTAAAATCGCTGAAAATCTTTGAATAACAGATCGATTTTTGTGTAACTTCCCGGTGAGCTTGAGACTTGAAACTTGACACATGCTTCAGAACCTGGTGAAAATGCAATATTGGACGAAAAAAATTCAGCAAGGTGGCCCACTAATAACTGGTATCAGAGTAGCATTGTGCCAACTGTGTTGCTTGGTTAATCGTCCCTACTATATTGCCTGAATTCGAATATTTTGAACCGGAAGAAAGTACCAAAATATATACATACGCACCTAAAACTAAAATAATCACAATTTTAATTGCCTTTTAGTAGGTAGCACTAAAAAATAGAAAATAAAACGAGATAAAAGAAATTTTAAAAGAAATTTAAAATATAAAGATAGATATTGTAACGAATTCGATAATTGCGTGATTATTTATCCTTGATTCGATCACTATAAAGTCAAATAAACACACGCACAGATATTGTAACTAATAGCTAGTTTTATTTACTAGTATAAACGCAATACAAATCCCCGAGACAGTAGTTCACTGTACAATACTTGAATACGAACTGATCAACCTGCCTTGCTTGGCCACTGCCTTATATCCTCAGCACACTTCGCACAATTAGCAATCCATTATCTTATAGATTGTCGGCATCCAATCCAATAGACCCACCTCTTTACCTTCTGCAGCGTTCTCTTTATTCCCTGATGACATCTGCAACTCTTGCCTGGGGAACAACAATAAGTGCTCGATGATTCTGGCCTTTCCCATAGCTGATGCAAACAACCAGATATTAGCTTTAAAGTACTCCATTGAGCCCAATATGCTTTTGCAATGCGACTCTCTGCTACCATCTCCTCTCTTCTTGGCTGTTTGTTTTCCTTTAGTCCTTCCAACACACGTGACAAATCTGGATCTTCCTCCTGGCCTTGTTGAATCTTCCTTCTTGAGGCACCTGTCCATGAAAGCCAATGGTAGAGGAGCAACCTCTGCCTTACGAGGCTCCCGTCGCTTCATCTTCAAGATAACTCCCTTTGTACTATAGTCGCTATTGTGTCCAAAGATCAGAGGAACTTCTTGTCCGTTGTTAGTCATAACCATGTTCCTTACGTTGATGTGAATGTCTCTCTCAGCCAAGAAGTCGATGCCAATGATGACCTCGTCGACAATATTCGCTACCAAGAAGTTGTGATTATTAGCCACATTCCCAATCAGAACTTTATATGTCACTTCTTTTAGGACTTGCTTGCTTCCACCAGTTACTGTCCACAACCTAGCTTTTCGCGATAGTCTCACCTTCCCGTTGACCAAGTCACTCCGAATGATGGAATGTGATGCACCAGTATCGACAGTCAGTTTTTCCCTTCCACATACCCTTCAACAGTAGCATTACTAGCTTTTCGTCCGAGCTGATACACAGAGATTATGGGGCATTCATCTTGCTCATCTTCTGTAGCTTTGCGTTTACGTCCACTTGAATTGCTGGGATTACTAGAGCCAGTGCCGCAATAACGTGATATGTGACCTGGTTTTCCGCACTTCAAACATTTGATGTCACCATCACTTTTCTTCTGTACTCCGTTCAACGCTTCCAAAAATTTGTCCACGCCAGCCGGAATTTGCACTTCTACGCGATGAGCCTCGTATGCAGGTGTGTGATACCGTCTCAACAAATGATCTCTTTGGATTTGCTCTTTGGCTAGCTTCGTTTCCACATCACGTATTCCATTTATAAAGCATAGGATCTTTATCCTCTCCGTAGGTTTGTAGAAGCGATTCTGTAGCTCTATTTGGTATATCTGTTTTCGATGTTCGCTACAATTTCGTCTCTCAACTGCTCCCATCAATGCCTCATAATTCTTTCGTTCGCCTTCAGGAATATTCTGTAAGATTTCGGCTGCAGGTCCCTTCAATGCCACGAACAATGCAGCAACTTTGTCTTCAGTGCCCCAATTATTCACCGCTGTCGGCTTCTCAAATTGCAGCTTAAATACCTGGAATGGAACAGAACCATCAAAGGAAGGTGATTTTACCTTGGGAGTATTCGCTGAAGCAGATGGACGATTTAGTTCCAATTCCTGGATACAACCTCTCAGTGCTTCTACCTCAGCATCGATCGATGCAATTTTCGCATCTATCTTGGACTTCTAGTTCAGATGACACCCTAGCCTCCTGTGCTTCCAACTGCGAAGAGATGTATGCCTTCTGGTCTTCCATTTGAGATCTCATGTATGTCTTCTGTTCGCCTAGTTGAGATGTAATACGTGTGTCCTGTTCTTCAAGCTTAGATGCCATGTCTACCTTCTGTTCTTCCAGCTGTGTTGAAATGCTTGACGACATCTGAGTCAATACAGCCAACAACGCGTTTGTTTCTACACTTGCCACTGGATTCCGAGGCTCCTTTTTATCTTCCATTTTCGTCGATGCCTCCTCCACAAGATGGAAAACATAATCATCAACGTTGATTCCTTCCGATTCCCAAGCCTCCCGTAATCGTGATTGTAGCTCGGTTTTTATGCCTGTAGTGTTTAGTCCGCGTTATTCCAACTCAGTATTGACTTGTTGAATCTTTAATTCATTCATCTTAGCCATGTCCTTGTTATCCTTGAAACCACAATACCTCTTCTGACACCAATTGTAACGAATTCGATGATTCCTTGATTATTAATCCTGGGTTCGATCACGATAAAGCCAAATGAACACACGCACAGATATTGTAACAAATATCTAGTTTTATTTACTAGTATAAACGCAATACAAATTCCCGAGTTTGGTAACTCCACAGTAGTTCACTATACAATACTTGAATACAAACTGATCAACCTGCCTTGCTTGGTCACTTCCTTATACAGTCCGACAGGGTGCTACCCTAGGCATCCAGAACTTTCGCCATTTCTCTCCCTCTTCCTTGGTACACTCTTGAATGCATAAGCGTAGCCATCGTTATCTCGGTGGTGTTTAACTAGTGGTGAAAGTGTTATTAATTTAGGGATGGTGCGTGCTTCAGAATGTTCGCCACAATACTTATATCGCCAAACAGCAGCAGCACTAACTGGAAATTAAGTTAAATTTCGAAATGTGAAGCTGCTACTGAACCTTTGTCTTCGGAGCTTTCATAATGACAGTAGCAGAGTAGAGAAGGTCACCCGCGGTACAAAAAGGTTATCGTCCAATTATAGATGTTGTCTTGGACTGAGTTGCAGTCAAAAATACCACTTGGAAGTGATATTATTGATATCGGCCCAGGTTTAACAAGGCAGCCATTTCAACGCCGGATAGTATTCTTCCAGGAGGTTTTCATTACACAGAAAATATAAAATTAGGACTATAGATAGCGGGAAAAGTTTCCTCAATATGAAAACAGAGCAAGAAACTAAAAATTCATAAGGAAACTGCATACAGATGCAAAACTTTAAAAGTATGAATTTTAAGTTTTATTCACAACCAGTAAACCGGACACGCTTCGCTGCGTCTCAGAACTTATAATATACGAGTCCGGTTTTGAACAAGATATTTCCGAAACCAATTCAGATATGGAACTTAATCACATTGGTTATTGCAAACTCCAGCACCATTCTTTTGATATCCATAATGTACTAACACATTTTAGGTCACCCCTGGTCCACATATAAGTCGATAACTTCGAAACCGGTCAAGTTTTGCGAAATAAGGTATATCTTTAATTTTATGTTAGACGTCTTGTAACGCAACGGAAGACAAAAGTTCTAAAGACTGTTGCATTAGATTATATTGGCTCAGTATTGATTCCTCCTATTAATTCTTCTTGAATATCTGCAATTCACATACATTGACTGTTACAATTTTACTATATCGTCGATGACACCGCAAAACCGTGTAACGCATAAATGCAAAACCGCGTAGCCGACATTTGTGTCAAAACTTTTATAGCCCCTATCATCTAAATATCGTCGGTGACACTGCAAATCGCGTAACACATACATGCAAAACCGTGTGAGTGATATCTCAGTTTGGCTGTTTTGCCACTACAAATTCCTTATATTTTAGACGAATATTGGCTTTATGGAAAAAGTTTCCATCAACATCGATTCTTTTAATTATTTCCGAAACCAACATGTAGTTTTCTTGAGAATAAATGAATAGACCTTGATGGCAGGGGTTATAAAAGTTTTTGACACAAATGTCACTACCGGAGTTTTGCATTTGTGCGTTACGCGGTTTTGTAGTGTCACTGACGATATGTAGAAATAATTCACTTAAATGAGGTGGTTTTCATGTAAACTTAACTAACTTGTTTAAAGCTACTTGAGTGGTGTTAATAAAAAATATTTCGGAGTATCTCGCTCTGCCCTGTTGAAAAGTATTTTATAAAAATGTGGGGCAGAACGTTACTAGACGTCAGTACGGGATTTGTAGGGGTTCGCTATTTTATAAAGTATAGGTGCATTATAAATAGGACTTCAAGAAAGCTGTATGTATTGGCGGGGGATAATTTTTTTAAACGATTTATGCGAAGAAAGCGATGTAAAATTTTTTTGGAGTTAAAGCTTGGTTTTGATTTGGGGTGGGATATGTCACTTCTGTTAATAAAAGTGTATAAGCTGAAATTTTTGGAGAGAATCTTAAGCCAATCCAAAGAACTTAAACATAAAGAAGGTTCAACGCGACGGATAGTGGGCAACACTAAACCATCAATTCGCGGGCAGATAATTCACCACTGGAGAAGTTTGCGTTTAAATCACGAGTTTTAAATAGAACTTTTATATTTATTCAATACTAGAGGGACGGCAGACTTTGTCCTGCCCAGATATTTACCTGAATGGATCTAGAAATATTGGCTTTTCCTATCCCTATCATTATCTCTATCACTATCCCTATCCCCATTCCTATTCCTATAGATGTAACTATTTCACACACAATTCCACTTAAACCACAAATTTTTTTCAGGAATTTTTCGGAAATTTTATTTGGTATTCTCCTATTCTGGTCAGAGATCAATATAAATTAGTGTCAATCATCCAAATCGGTGCAGGCGTTCTTGAGTTATGAGTATATATATAGATAGATTCACTCTTAATCGTTTTTGTAACTCCAGTTATAATTTTTTGTGTAATCTTCTATATACAAGGTGGCGCAAAAGTAAGCTTCCGATGTTCAGCATATCGGTTGTCGCACGTGCAGTGTGTGCTGTTGCACCGTCTTGTTGGAACCACATGTTTTCCAATCCCAATTCATCAAGTTGCGGCAAAAAGAACTCGTTGATCATTGCTCTGTAGCGCTCACCATTCACAGTAACCGTTTGGCCCCGACCGATTATTGGTCAAATAAATAGTCAGAAATATTTCGCGTTCTGGAGCAGTGTAGCGTAACATTGTTTATTAGCGTGTATTTCGCATGTGTTTACTACACAAATGTCAAAACAGAACTGACTTTAGGGGCCAATCGCAAAATGTATAGCATTTTCTGATAGGAGGATTACTTTTGCGCAGTAACCGTTTTTCACCGACCGATTATTGGTTAAATAAATAGTCAGCAATATTCCGCGTTTTGGAGCAGTGTAGCGTAACATTGTTTATTAACGTGTATTTCGCATGTGTTTACTATACAAATGTCAAAACAGAACTGACTTTATTGGCCAATCGCAAAATTTATAGCATTTTCTGATAGGAGGATTACTTTTGCGCCACCTTGTACGAGTATATAAAATTCAAATTATGTACGTATCTATAGATCGACTTGCGTCCTAAACGTATAAACCGATCGTAACCAAATTTAAAACACGAACTGGATACCTTACCGGGATGGTCATGGGTAAAAAATATTTTGATATATATAGGGGGCGTGGCACCTCCCATACAAATGGAATTTTTAACAGTCCGTATTTCTGGAAGTATTTACGTTAGACTACTGAAATTTGGTAAGGGGTTATATGACATTAATCCCTACCACATCCATAAAAACTGCGAATAACGAAAAAGGGGGCGTGGCACCTCCCATACAACTGGAATTTTTTATAGTCCATATCTCTGGAAGTATTTAGGCTAGACCAATTAAATTTGGGTAGGGGTTATATGAGGTTAGTCCCTAGCACCTCCAAGAAAACTGGGAAAAACCGAAAAAGGGGGCGTGGCACCTCCCGTATAAATGGCATTTTTCATTGTCCATATCTCTGGAAGTATTTAGGTAGACAAGTGAAATTTGGTAAGGGATTATATAAGGTTAATACCTAACACGTGCATGAAAACTGGTGATAGCTAAAAATGGGGCGTGACACCTCCCATAAAAATGGAATTTTTCACAGTCCGTATCTCTGAAAGTATTTACATTAGACCTCTGAAATTTGGTAAGTCGTTATATGAGATTAATCCCTACCACCTCCAAAAAAAACTGGGGATAAGGAAAAAGGGGGCATGGCACCTCCCATACAACTGGAATTTTTTTTTAGTAATGTGGGGTGAAACCCACGGGTATAGGCTAGTATACAATTAAAACACAGTAAACCCAAGCATTTTACACGCAGTTAGAGTGGTGAATTATCTACCATTGATTTAATAGCGGCCACTTGCATTCGCTGTTGGACCTTCTTTGGCCAAGCAGAAAAATGTGTTCCCTTTCGAGCAAGACGTCGAGGATATTAAATTGTACGATGTCGATGGTAAAAACGCATATTTTTTGGACTGAAATTACCTTACTATATTCTCTGCTCCTAGACCGCACCTTATGCTCTTCAACTCTGAAAATTTTGGAACTGTGACAACTACTTCCGGCGGCTGAAGGGGTTTTGGTATTTAGAAATGAAACAATCATTGAGATGGGACAATACCCCTCTCTTTACTCTCCTGGATTTGGATGTTTTATTTCCAACTCCGCAGATGAATGTAAACCATTGCCAAGGCCTTTCGCAATAAATCTGAGTATAATGCCGTTTCGCATTTTGGTCTTTCTATGCTTGCGGGCCCGCCAAAAGGAGCTAGTCGTACTGATATGTCGGGTTTAATGTTGATTTTACCAGTCATTATAACATGTCAACACTAGCAGAGAGGTTGCAGGTCGTGTGGTGCCTTTTCCTTTATTCCTATCAACCGCCTTGTCTGCGATCAAATGAAATGGGGAAGACCGCGAAAGATAATAATAATTTGTAGCGATATACCTCCAAAGATATTGTTCTAATTTGCACTCGGATAATTGAAAAAAAGATTTTATTTATTTGTTTGACAACTTCCAGAATATAAAATAACAATAATAATTTAACTTTTTGTAAACATTTTTTCTCGTGTCGGCATTTGCATCAGGCACCCTCGATGTTGTAGGCCAGCACACAGCGAAGGAGCTCTCGGCTCCGTTCACTCCATATATTTGACCCTAGTAATTACATTTCTTTTACCACTAAGTAAGACACTAATGTTTGGGGGCGGTAAATCTCGGGCAACACGTGGACGGGAGAATGTGTATCTTTATAACCTCAAGGTCAGCATCGCCTTAATTAAAAACTATACCTCGTAGTATTGTGGGTTGGATGGAAAGGTTGATTGGATGGTACTGCTCGGAATAATTTGCAATAATGGCTTCCTATCTCGGCATTTTTCTGGTAGGCATTATACGAGTATACATAAAGGCTGTTATTTCAGAGCTTCAATATATTGAAGGGCGAAAGTTGTCACTGTGGTAGTCATGGATGTTTTTGAAGCTAAAACTACAGAACTCGCCTCTTTTCCTTTCAGGCGTTTTAGAATTTCACCTCGATATTTAGCTGTTAAATAAAGAAATAGGTGAAGTTCTACAATGCCTGCAATGACTAAGAGGCTAGTAATGGTGTTATGCCTTTAGGTCGTATGCAGCCTGGCGGGCTGTTAACCCTGTCTGCTCATGGACGGATACAGTTTTAACGGCGTAGTTTATAGCGCAGCTCGTTCAACGGTGCTTTTGGCACGATCATACAGATATACAAAAAATCATAGGCCGATACCGCAGGGGTATATAGCTTTTACTGGCACACAGGGGAGGTAGGTTAGTGCTATGTAAATAGTAACATTGGTAGATATGATCCGACGTTGCATTCAACACCATACAGGGGCACGATATCAAGAAGCATACCGAAAGCAAAAAGCAGAGGAACAGGAATGCTCCCATTCAAAAAAAAAAAACGCTGAAAGAGGACTAGATTGCCCTTTGCGTGCTCCATTCGGGTCAGTTATCCCTAAAGAGGTCTGAAATCATCTGGCAAGTGCAACCTCGTACTAGGGTAGTAAGAAAAAAATCTCAATCGATAAAATAACAGCTTTAGTACCACGTTGTGCCTGCGGGTGAGTTAAGATATTCGCATTGTTAAAGATCCAGTATTAGCTTGCTACAATCTCAGCTATTGCGCGTACAGAGTAGATCCCCTCATAATAGGAAACTATTAGGAACGCATTACTTGGTGTACCGGCTTACCAGTCTTCAATGCACCTATAACAATATAAATTAGAATTGGGCTGGGAGCACACGATAATCATCGGCGACGGGAGGAAACTTCCAACTATCCGGTGGAATCAGGTTATGAAATTAGGGGACTGGAAGGGATGAACATATTTTCTCGGCAATCACGATTCTGCAATTTTTTTGGGTGAGGTTCTTAATAGCAGATTTCAGTTTATCTATCAGGTGTTCTGCGTCCGTATCGTCTCTAACATTTCGTTATCGAAAACGCTTCTTAAAGTCACTATAACTGGAAAGTGGCTATACCTACCCCTGACTGCATAATACATATTAAATATACATAGATATTTCCCATAGTTCCACACTCACCTAATTCCTGAAGGCACAATGCTGTGTTCGAAGGAGGCTCGGTTGAAGAGCATTGCAAGGGGATATCCATCATTTGGGAATGTGGTGAGTGCCCCTGGGAATGGGCGCTACTCACACTTCCGTTTGTACCATAGTAGCCACCATAATATCCATTAGCTGTTAGGGAAGCACCTATACTATTTGGCGTATTCACCGGCGGCGGGTAGACTCCGTTCGCTAATGAAGGCACAGAGTCTGAATGCACGGCTCCAGCCGATATAAACTCAGGTGGACCAGGATGTACAGCGGACGTGTGATGCCCATAGTATCCAAGACTTTGGTGGTGATGGTGAGTGGGTGTTGGAGCATAGTTGGTATAGTTGTTGTTGTGATGGTGACCTGAGAGGGCGCTATTGGTATGCGAATGTGTGTGGGGCGGATGATGATTTGTCGCGGAATGATGATGAGCAGCAGCTACCATGTAATCATTTACCATATCGGCAGGATGAGTTGCATGAGGGTGATGCGTCGGTATTCCAGTTGGCATACCACCACTCATCGCCCCACTCATAACCGGCATGTGCCCAGTCGATGCTGTCATGGAGTAATGACCATTATAGTGATGATAATCATCGGCGACGGGAGGAAATTTCGGGTCCAAGCCGTTACCCATACCCATAGGGTTTTGTACGTGATGCGGTGCGTGTGGATAACCCATCAGAAATGAGCTCATAGTGAATTTTAGTTTCAGATTAAAAAAAATTGTTTCTTCTCAATACTTCTATTTAATCAGACTTCGTGTTTACTTTAATTGGCAAAAAATGATAACCTTGAAGTTAAATTAAGTAAATTTTGTGTTGCTGCATTGATCACGATTTCGTTTTTATTCAATCCACTGCGCAGTTGGTGGCACTAGGTAATCTATATAATGCCATTCTTATTTAATGAAAACTTTTCATTTGGGCACTACTCGCATTGAGCGTGACTTGGTAATTGATTCACCATCATTTTCTTGAAATTTTTTTCACTATGGAATTTAAAATTTAACACACTGTTTTCACTTTTCAGCCACTTTAATTTACTCCAAATTTACATTGCACTTTATAAGTATAAATACATATCTACATATTATATGTGTATATATTAAGTAACTTATGTACAAAGGAACGCAAACTAATTACTCCGTTTGAATACTGATTCTATCAGACGCGGAGTATATATTAACTTAATTCAAATATAAATGCGATTTAAAACAAACGAAGCATTTTGCTATGCGACAGCAGTGAGGAAATCTCGCTTTCAATTACGCGCACAACGCGATTCGTACTTTTCGTTTGGTCTGTTCGTGATGAGCGTTTCTTTTGTTGTGTTTAGCTTGCTCAAGCTCCACAAACAGCGAACCTGTTCCCCTGTCAGTCATTCAGTCAACCGTTTGTACTCATTCGTTTCCAACCAGCACTGCCCTGCTATGTTCCATTTCGTTTAATTCGCTTAAACTCGGTTTTCTGGTTTCCATTCGAGTTTTTGCATTCAAAAGTATAGATACAAGGCGATACGAATGGAAAGAGCAATGGCTCTGCCCACACACATTCGAATGTCAGCAGTACCACCATTACTCTCGCTATATTGTGAACACTTTGTTGTATGAACGCCATTTTTGCCACCACCATACAGTCTGAACATCTGTTGTTGAAAAGAAATAGCAATAGCTCCGACAAAGAAAAGGAACATGTAAACACACCCCTATTTGCCTTTTGTGTAAATAATCTATTACAATTTACTGTGTACCTAGCCAGAAATATTTGTTAATAATTTCGAAAAGAAAAGAGCCTTATTAAAAACCGATACATAAATTATTTGTGTATAAGCTGTCACAATATTTAAAAGCTTGTAGTTCGGTCATTTCAATGTGATGTAACTTCAGCAAAAATCTTGCTTAAATATCTATTAGATATTTCCTCATTCGACTCTTACTTGATACTAGTTTGGCTAGTAAAAACGGCTCCAATTTTTGAATCAATATACAGAAAAGTTGAGAATATTAAGCAAAAGGTCTAACCTTATTGCAGTCTAAAACTTTTATTGTACTTTATTTACAATACTCTAATAAATATACCGTTCAAGAGTTCGTGAAGCATAAATTTATAGCGAATAAGTTGTTCATAGTTCCTAGTATATATTTGCTATGGCATACATTTCAATACTCATTGCACAGAATTACGAGCTGCACTAACTATTATGCTGACAAGTGAAACTAAGAATATCAGGTATGAACGCAGCTTTTGATGTGAAGCGATTTGGTGTCTACATAGTTTTAAAGTAGTATAATTGCTAATTGGCAGCATGTATTGTACTCTGCAATCGGAAACACCCATTAACAATTGCAAAAAACTAGTTTATGATCCAATGTTTTCCAAACATGTTTATGAAGACTAATTGATAAAAGGCGGGTAGAATCTTGACTGGGGCTATTGGCCTTTTTCTCACCAAGTTTCTTTTATATGTACTCACATTGCATGCACCCGCTTACTAACAATTATTTTGCAACCAAATCATTATCAACTTCCATTTTAAAAGTAGTGTACCGAAAAATTAAAAATAGCTACATCATAAAACTAGTCACAAGTAAATTTGCGCCGATGTAATATTTTTAATATATTACAATTTGAGTATAAAATTCATTTCTTTGTTCCCACCGTGCAGCCGCTCTCTACTTTTATGTTCGATACAAGGGCAAGTAGTAGATTTTGAAAAATTTTTTCAGTACGTCACGTAGAATTTGATTTATGTTTTGTGTTTGCGATTGCCACCTTTAATGGCGCATGAACAGAACTCGTCAGTTCATCAAGCTCCTCCCCCTGTGCCAAAGTGGTAAATACCTTGTTGAAAACCCTACTTCAATATCTTCGAAAGGGGCACATACAGTACAAATGATATGTCAGACCGTAAAACATAGTATGTAGGTATTTAGTAAAATCGATATTAAAATATTCGCATACCAAAATTATAAATATTTTGAAACATACATTGTACATACATAGTAAATGTCCATACACATGTATTTACATGCTACTTATAATCGATATGTACTATATATGTAGGTATAGATTCAGCAAGGTTCGTTGTCTTGATTTCAATGGTTGTTATGATTTTCGTTTTTTATTTCATATTGATTTTACAAGTCTCCTACTTTTGAGATTCTTTTCGGCTACTGTTTGAAATCAATTGAATTGAAGGTGACTTGCAATAATTGGTTTTGAATAAAACTGCACGAGGCATATTGGTACGTATAAAAATCAGACAATCGGTGTTGTTTTAATATGTACGTATGTAAATATTGTTCTTTGATATGGCGTCTGTACAGGCCGCTGCTTCTGAAAGTAACTACTGTTGATTGCTTTTAATGGTGTCGTCTCCCCTACTTTGCTGTTCCTGTGAATAAAAACATTTATGTATGTAAATGTGTATATGTCGAATGATCACGGTTGCCACTTTAGGCCAAAAATGGCCCCTTTTTAGGTTTGAATCGTCGAGCTTTAGGCTTTGTCCTTATAATGAAGATCGTTTATGATGAAAAATTGTATATAGAAAGCGATTTATTTGACCCCTCGAGCCTTACGGCTATGGACTTTAGTCCAACACTGTATTACAACAGCCATATTTCCAGGGGTATATCCTAAGCTCTCTAACTCGCTGGGGGCTTATTTGAAGAGTGTGTCACATTTCAGGAACACTTTTAAAGAGTCCACTGATTATTATAGTTTTTTAAACGCAAATGACGTCGACACCCAGAGCACATTTAGTCAGCTTCTATGTGGCTGTTTAGCATAGAACTCTTTTCTAGATATACTTTCAGAAGCTTACTAAACGATAGTTCTTATCCTTATGCATTATAGCAGTCGTGGTGTAGTAAGTAGTGTGCTAGCCTACCAGGCCCGTCGGCAGTAGTCGGCACTCTCCCCGGGTGTATATCTCACTTAAAAAAGCAGCACATCACAAAGCGATTATGTTCCGCCTTAATCTTCACGGGTTAAATTACTACAACTCACTACTTTGTAACCATCATACTTTTCGGTAATGCTCTCAGCCCGATATATAACTCACTTACATACTAAATTGGCGCTCAACAGAAATCACCACGGCATCGGATATCATTACTCTTTTGTTTATAAAGTTTGGTCGTTTTACATAATACATTTTGGTCCCGAAAAATTTAGATGTGGCAACCATGGCGATGATATGCATTTTTATGTAGCGAAAACTTGGTCCGATGATTTGCTGTACTGAATATTTTTTACATACATGCATATGTACATTTTTCTTTTAATTTAAGCTGTGTAATTTTCTTGAAATATGCTTTAAAAATATTTTAGTGTGTTATTAATTGTGCAATTTGTTATGAATTCAACATGAAATTGACTTGTAAAATTCTATGAATGTATTTACGTACATCTATACAAATCTTTAAAATAGCAAGACAAAGGCACAACGCCAACAGAGTTGTCTCCAAAATAAAAATAACAATGAATGACTGATTTTTTTTTTTAAATAATTCAAAAATACATGAATTAGAAGGAGTGTATTTACCAGCTGTTAGTCTTATACGAGTAAAGTCATATGAATTTATCAACCGAAACTTTCGACAAATCTGGAATTATGAAACAAATTATATTATTATGCAGTAAGTGTAATGTTTATATATGAATTTCATATCAAAACCGATATGCATTCAACCCGACCCACAAAGATTTTGATATATTTTTGCGTATAGTTACATTTTAACTATACAAACTCAACCTCCTTTTAAGAAATTGCATTTTCGAAAAATTGTGGGCATGGCAACGTATCGAAATAGTTCAAAAATGGCGGTAACAGGTACTTTTAAGCTGTGACTACTATGGAATAGCTCAACTGATTTGAATTTTAGCATGGCAAATAAAAGCAAGTAAGGAAGTCTAAGTTCGGCTGGAACCGAACATTATATACCTAGTAGTGATCTATTATGGCAAACCAATTTACGCAGGTCTATTTTAATATATTTCAGTTCGTATTATAAAGCCAGCCGATTGTTTTCAATAAAAACACTTCTGTCATGAGTTTTGACGGGTAAATTAATTTAAAAAAATATAAATGTATGGCGCGATATACAACATGTATATCATCATAAACCTCCTCAGAGATTTTTTTGCTGAGCTTCCCTTCCAATTTGAATTTTTTCCTACAAATTGGCGGTACCTACAGATTTTTGCCGACTTCGAACCACTTTTGATGTTACCTGTCCCAGGACTCGAACCTTGCACCTTCGGCGGCCGCCATTAATTTATTTGTATATAAATAGCTTCCCTACCAACAAGTGCTAACCACATTTTTTCAAAATACTAATACATGCACATTTTATGTTTGAAAAATTTGCGTTCAAATAGACAGACGGACAGACGGATGAACGGAGAGACGGGCAGTGCTAAATCGACCCAGCTCATCGTCCTTATCATTTCAGTTTACTTTTTGATGGGCCCATCTCTTCTTCTTTTCATATTTACAAACATTTCATGTTCTTTAAAGGTATCAAAATCAGAAAAGGTATATAACTTCCCTATTGCAGTGGGGTATTAACAACTTGTCCAGATATTTCACTTGTGTGTTATCCGATTTGCTCAATTTTTGGCAAGAGTATACGACATAATAATGAGAAGCAGCTGACCAATTTTGATTGAAATATCTAGTTGAAATTACAAGCAATCGCTTTTGAAAATAGCAGAATTTTTATGCTGCGCCAGGCCTACTTGCCAAAAATTCACAAAATTTTTTTCCGGTTGATTTTTGGTTAAAAAGCAGACCTTATTGATATAGCTTACATGGCTATAAAAATATCGCGTTTTACATTTTACAAACAAAATGTTCAGAACTATGTTAAAAACCTAGGCATGGCCGTTGACCGATTTCGCCCATTTTTACAACAAACATTTACCTTTATATGGACAACGATTTCGCCAAATATCGTTTCGATAAATACATTTTGCAGGAGTTATGGCATAAAAAGTTTTGTGGAATAATCCACTATAAAAGGGGCGGGGCCCGTTTTCAAAAATTTTTATTTTTCGACTTTCTTCGTTCACGGACACTTTGAAAGTGAAAAAGATAGAAGTGGGCGTGGTTTTTAACCGATTTCGACCATTTTTTTTTTCGGAACATACCTTGTATTAATATAAATGTGTGTGCTAAATTTCATTTCGATATCTTGAACGGTTTTTGATTTATAATTAATATTATTTCTAATTTTGACTTAATCAAAACTGGGCGGTACTTCGCCCATTTTCAAAAATTTATTGAGAAGTTTATTTTCTGCCTTAACATTAATGTACACACCAAATTGTGTCCTTATTAGTGTATTATGTACTAAATAATCACTTTTTTTGTATTTTCGAAAATATTCTATATATAAAAAGTGGGCGTGGCTATAATCCGATTTCGCCCATTATATATAGCGCTCGGAGATGAGTGCCAAGGAACATGCATAGCAAATTTCATTAAGATATCTCAAAATTTACTTAAGCTATCGTGCTAACAGACGGACGGACGGGCGGACGTACATGGCTTTATCAATTTCTTTTTTCCTCCTGAATATTTTGATATGTATAAGTCAATATCTATCTCGATCGGTTTATGCCGTTACATACCACAGTTACGCGACTAAAGTTAATATACCTTGTGTGCGTAACACTACTAGGTATTACAAAATTCAAACTGCGAAAGACCTTTATCATTGGGCTTCACACACTTATAAGACCTCCATAGAAGTTGCTTTAGCAGACGCTGACGACAACAGCGAAACAAACAAAAGAGCTATTTTCAAGGAATAATAATATGTTTTTAGATGTTATATATTAAAAAACCTATCTAAAAAAAATTTTTTTGTTTAACATTTTGCCTTTTAATTGTTTTACCCATCAAAAAAAAATTCGAAGATCCAGGGCAATTTTTGAGCGAGCTCTAACTTGCACAATGTTATACTAAAATTGTTTGGGCTACTGCATACTCAAAAACTTTCTAAAAATTCTGCCAAAAAAATTGTAAGCTTTTGATGTTATGGAATTCGCTATAGTTTATATGCAAATTATTAAAAACACAACTTTTTCTTATTTCGGGGAATGATATCAAATTTAATTTCTCTACTATTATTTAGAACGCAGGTGTACATATGATATGATTTAATTTTATCGTTTAAATTTTCAGATCAATGTTATGAATTTTTCAATACATTTCATCAGATGAAAAAAGTAGCCTTTTTGAGAAAATCGTCTCCGTTTGCAGGAACATTTTTTTCTCATTTGAATGAATCGTCCAAGGACGCCACAAGTCCCCATACCAACAAAATTTGTTAGTTTTTATGCTTTCAGTTGAGCTGATGGATTGAAATCGTAGTCACGGCAAACCTCTTTGAAAAAAAACCCGTTTTGCGTAAAATGGCATAACTTTGACAATTATTAGTATTTTTTTATGTTCTTGAGCTGATTTTACAAATTAGAAATTGTACTAAACTTTTCAAAACGGATAACAAGTATTGAATAAAAATATGGCTACATACCTCTACAGAAAATCAAAATTTTCCCTATTTTCCCGCACCTCAACATATATAACCCCTTAATTTTATTTGCTGTTTAAACCTTTCGCCATGCTCGTCATTTTCGTCACCGAGATTTGGTGGAAAAAACCTTAAATGGAAGTGCAAAATATGAATTTTTAAAGACATATTTACGTCTGAAAAGAAAATAAAAAAGTAAATTAGATAAATAAGTAAAAAATGTCTATGTAATTCTCTTAAATATGTTTTTTTATTTGCCCATTTTCGCATAATTCTTGAATAAGTCGTTCACTATCATCTCGCAGTTAGGACTTTTGCGTTTGCCTAAAAAAGAAGTAAAGACCCTTTCAAAGGAATCCCACGCTGCTGCCTCAACTGGTGACAATAGTTCTTTCAATTGCTTATTGTTAAGCATATCTTTTATTTGCGGTCCAAAAAAAATTCCTTCTTTTATCTTGACTTCTTAAATATCTGGAAAGATTGTTTGCAAATGATGGAAGTCTTTGCCTTCCTTGTCCAAAGCCTTAACCAAGTTTTTGATGAAGCCGAGCTTGATGTGTAAGGGGGGTAGAAAATGGTTGCTTTCTATACAAGAGGGGCGTATTTTATGTTATCCACAGCAACTTTAAATTCGACTCTTTCCGGCCAATCCTTTATGACTTAGTGGTCTTGACGAGCTCGGCTATCCCATTTGCAGAGAAAGCAGCAGTATTTTATGTACCCACTTCCTAAACCACATAGCATTCCAACGACTTCAAGATTCGCAAATATTTTCCAATCATGCTCTTCATATTTGATGAGTTTAAGTGACTGCATATGCGATCGGGATAGCAGGCTTTTGGTTGCCAATATGCATTGGTATAATGCTTGGAAAATAGTTCGTGATTAGTTCTATAAGATGTTAACTTAACTTTATATCACACGAATTTAAATTGTTACATACGAGAAGATTTTAGCTCCGCCTTTTCCTTGGATAATTCAAAATCTCTTATAAAATCAATTAGCTTGTAACAGAGCGTTTTTCTTGTTTTCCGTTCGAAATTCAGTACAACTTGATGCCTCGCAATCAGATACTGCAGTTGACAATGAGACTGGGCCAGGAACTAAAGTTGAATGTGATACTGGCAATGTAACAAGATCCGCAACTTCCGATGAATTTGGTACTGGCAATGACGCTGACATGTGTTACTTTTCTAGACTTTCCAACGCCAAGTATATTTGTAGTGCAAATATAGCAGTCCGTTGAATGGCAAGTGGGTTTCCACTTCATTAGTGTACTAAATTGCATTTGTTGCCCAAATAGAAAGTTGCAGAAAAAAGTCATCTATCCACTAAAAAGTAGCAAAGTTCCTAAATTTTACTAAGTACTTTTTTGTTCCAAATTCCGATTGAATCAATTCGACTCGACATGTGCTACGCACAGTATTCGGTGTTCATGATTTTCCGGCTCAATGTCAAAATACTTATAGTATGGATTTGAAAACACACGTCGCAGCCTTCTAAAGGATCATTTTTACTCTCAAACTCGTGCGCCCTTGTATTCATACTAGAGATCGCCCAGTGGTTGATATTCAACCACTAAACTTTATTTTATTTTAATAATTTGCTGTACTTTTCATCTGCCTTTTTCCTTGCCTTTCTCTGTCGTTCCTTTCCTCTTTCGTTCTCCTTGATTTCTTCTTTTACTCTCTGCAGTCCCTATTTTGAATTTATTTTATTCCTTCCTTTCCCTTCCCTGTCTTTCTTTTGCTTTCTTTCCCTTCCTTTCCTTTTGTTTAAGCGACATAAGCTGTAGTCATTTCTTTCGTTTATTTCATTTGTATTGCATGAAATTCGCAATCAGCTAATGAAATATTCGAAAGATATAGTTTATGCTTTCCGATCCCAAATCGGGGTTTTTCACAACGGAAATGAGGAAGCCAATCCCGTGCAATGCCTCAGAGCCAACAGTGCTCGCCCCCAATTAATAAATACAAGGTGTAACAGGTGCAACGCACCCCACTTCTATATAGAACAAATCATAATATATAAATAAAATAATTAAATAAATATTACTCAAAGGTTGCCCCTTATGCAACATGTGCTCCGCACCCCCCGTTCTACTCTCTGAACAAATAATAAAATAATATACAAAAAAATAACTCAAAAAAACTACTCGCCCTCCATAAAGCTTAGACATGGTCCTTCGAGCCGGATTCGAACCGGCGACTTATGAATCTCACTAGACGACTAAGCCGTCTAGGGGGGGAGTATGTTTAAGCGATAGGGGGGGAGTATGTTTAAGCGACATAAGCTGTAGTCATTTCTTTCGTTTATTTCATTTGTATTGCATGAAATTCGCAATCAGCTAATGAAATATTCGAAAGATATAGTTTATGCTTTGCGATCCCAAGTCGGGGTTTTTCACACCGAAAATGAGGAAGCCAATCCCGCGCAATGCCTCAGAGCCAACAGTGCTCGCCCCCAATTAATAAATGCAAGGTAGAAAATACACTCGCGCGTAAAATAATAGCATCGTCAATTATAAAATCTCGGTACATTAAAAAACAGCATATATTTATATATATTTGCATTTATATATCGGTTTATTTATCAAAAAAATTTATAAACGACTTGAAACAACAGTCGCGCGAAAAATATAATACAGACAAAATGTCTGATCCAAAATCTCCTCTTATCGTAGTGGAGCCACCCAAAATGGGTGAAGAAGAAAAGCCACAAGGCAGCCCTGCTGACGGTACCCGCTCAAAACAGGGTGCAAGGCAAAAAAAAGGCAAAGAATTTTCAGCTGCAAAATTCATAACAGAAAGTGACAGTATCATAAGATACTGCACTAGATTCGCTTCAATTCCCATAGAGGAAAACACAGAATCGGTGCTAGAAGTCAAAGATAAGTCTCTTGACAGATTTTGGACACGGCTCCAAGCGGCATATGACGCAATCATCGAAACCGATGATTCAGACTTGCCCGAAAATTTTAAAGAATCGGCTTATTCCAAATATGAAAACTGCTTAGACCGTTACGAAGAAACTAAGGCCATGATCTCTGATCAATTAAAACTTTTAAGGCCAATTATTGCACCTACTCAACAACGAGTAGAGCTGCCCCAAACACAAAACAAAGAAACAAATTCAGGCATATATCTTAAAGTGCCGGCCTGTGATACTGAAGTATTTCATGGGGGTTATGAGCAATGGCCGTCGTTCCGAGACATGTTCTCAGCCGTTTACATAAACCACCCAAAGCTATCACAAGCGCAAAAATTATACCATTTAAGAAACAAAACAAAAGGTCAAGCAGCGGCAATAGTTAAACAGTTCGCACTTAACGATGACAATTTTAATCTGGCTTGGGAAGCGCTAAAAGCGAGATATGAAAATGAAAGAGTCTTAGTCGACAAACAAATAACTCATTAAAAAACTACTCGCCCTCCATAAAGCTTAGACATGGTCCTTCGAGCCGGATTCGAACCGGCGACTTATGAATCTCACTAGACGACTAAGCCGTCTAGGGGGGGAGTATGTTTAAGCGACATAAGCTGTAGTCATTTCTTGCGTTTATTTCATTTGTATTGCATGAAATTCGCAATCAGCTAATGAAATATTCGAAAGATATAGTTTATGCTTTCCGATCCCAAATCGGGGTTTTTCACAACGGAAATGAGGAAGCCAATCCCGTGCAATGCCTCAGAGCCAACAGTGCTCGCCCCCAATTAATAAATACAAGGTGTAACAGGTGCAACGCACCCCACTTCTATATAGAACAAATCATAATATATAAATAAAATAATTAAATAAATATTACTCAAAGGTTGCCCCTTATGCAACATGTGCTCCGCACCCCCCGTTCTACTCTCTGAACAAATAATAAAATAATATACAAAAAAATAACTCAAAAAAACTACTCGCCCTCCATAAAGCTTAGACACCTTTCCTTTCCTTTCTTTTCCTTTTCTTTCATTTCTTCTCTTTTCTTTTCTTTTCTTTTCTTTTCTTTTCTTTTCTTTTCTTTTCTTTTCTTTTCTCTTCTTTTTTTTCTTTTTTTTTCTTTTCTTCTCTTTTCTTTTCTTTTCTTTTCTTTTCTTTTCTTTTCTTTTCTTTTCTTTTCTCTTCTTTTCTTTTCTTTTCTTTCCTTTTTTTTCCTTTCCTTTCAATTCCTTTCACTTCCTTTCATTTCTCTCCTCCCCTTTCTTTTCCTTTCCCTTCCTTTCTCTTCCTTTCCTCTTCTCTTTCCTATCCTACGCTTCCCTTCCTTTTACTTTCCTTTCCCTTCCCTTCCTTTCTTTGCCTTTCCTTTTCTTACCTTGCTTTTCCTTTCCTTTACTTTCCTTTCCATTGCCTTCTTTTCCTTTTTTTCCCCTTACGTTGATTTCCTTTCTTTTGCTTCTCGTTCCTACGCTTCTCATTCATTTCCTTTCCTTTCTTTTTTCCCCTTTTCTTACCTTTTCTATCCTTTCCATTCCCTTCCTTTCCTCTCCTTTACTTTTCCTTAGTTCCCTTTCCTTTCCTTTCCATTCCTTTACCTTCGTCTCATTTCTTTTCATTTCCTTTCCCTTCTTTTCCTTTCTTTTCTTATCTTTTCCTTTCCTTTTCTTACCTTGCCCTTCCTTTCCATTGCCTTTCTTTCCTTCTCTTTCCTTACGTTTATTTCCTTTCTTTTACTTTCCTTTGCTATCCATTCATTTCCTTTTCTTACCTTTCCTTTCCATTCCCTTCCTTTCCTTTGCTTTTCTTTACTTTCTTTTCCATTCCCTTCCTTTCCTTTACTTTTCTTTTCTCTACTTTCCTTTCCTTACCTTTCCTGTCCTTCCCTTCACTATCTTTTAATAAACTTTGTTTTATTCTTTTTATTTTGCTTTATTTCATTCACACAAACCCAACCACAAATACAACAACAAACCAAACTCCGGTGTTGAATACTCTTTATACATTTATTTTCTTTCCTTTCCTCTCCTTCACTTTCTTTTAATAAACTTTGTTTTATTTTTTTTTAATCTTGTTTCATTTATTTTATTTTATTTTATTTTATTTTACTTTATTTTAATTTACACAAATACAAAAGAACTTCGGTGTTGAATACTCTTTATGAATAATCATTTATTTTGCTTTTGTAAACACTGTTTGTAGGTATCAGCAATGAAGTTTACATATTTGCTAATATTTTACATTGCTTGTTTAATGTCTCCAACAAAGCAAAAGCAAAAATGCATGACACAACAGAGGTTCTATAGTGCGAATCCTTGCTTTTCATTGGTCCACTATCAACTCTTCGCATTAAAAGTGAGAGCCGACCACAAGAGTAACACAAAAACATGCATGACATGTCCACTCACGCTACCACGGCTCTATAGTGTGAATACATGTTTGGCATTTGTGTTAGTGTATTTTTAAACTATTTCCAATATTATAATTAATTTTTTTTTAAGTTTTTTTGATTGACGGCACTGCAGTTTGGCAATACCTATCCATAGATATGTAATTGTAAATATCCTAAATGAATAGTTTGGCCATAAAGTGGGACAATTTCACCTCAACTTGCGCATTTATTTTATAGATTATTTTTTTAAGTAAATGACGGGTTATAAATTGTACTTATAAACTGAACAGTATCCGGCGAGCCTTGCAGATATTAGGAACTTTCAAGGCGCATTCACTCATATTTATACTCAGACAAAAAGGTTCCTTCGTATTACAGAGAAACCACTTCCTTGCTTCAAATGTAACAGTGTTTGGAATATATTTAATCACATTAAAAGTTTTTTGTATCTAATAAAACTTCAAAAAGCTATCTGCGTACTAACTAATATATGTATACTAATACTTGAAGGAGACTTATTATATGGCTATAATTATTTGATCGTTAATAACTTTTGTTGGTTGACAGCTTATTTTTTTTTAGTAAAACAGAGCTTAACGCGGAAGAACAACATTTGCAAAAACAAAAAGTTGTTGAAATCCTCCCACGAAAATACCAATTTTTGGCGATTTCTTTACTCACATGCAATCTGAAAAGAATGCTTCACAATTTAACTTCATGTCGAGTATATTGTTGTTTAGTTTTAAACTTTTTCGTAAAGAATTTTTTCGGGTTAAACATGACGTATCACACTTTTGAAAATCAATTCTTTGTATGCTTTTCTAAACCGAATATGTATGTACCTAGTTGTCTCGAGAATAAATGAATATTCATCCCATATTTTTTTTCCAAAAGTTTTGACTATTCTAAGCAAATTTTTCTAATTGTTAACGAGTGTTTTGCAATTATTAACATAGATAAAGTTTTATAAAAAAATCACACATATTAGTTTTTTGTAAAAATTGTTTGTTTGGCCGCACTTTACATTGTAGGCCGCATGTAAATATTTTTAAATCGGAAAGCTGACATCGTTCGATCATAACTTTGTAACTTCAAGAGGTCTTTTTGGTTTAAGTCAAGGTAGTTCGTTATCACTTCGTCTGAGTCTGGTGGTGGAGAAACTCTTCGAAATTAAAAAATCTATATATTAATAACTGTCTAACAAAAAATTTAGTTTATTAAATTTTTGTAGGGAGATGATGTGCATACACATACATATATGTAAGAGAGATATGTACGAGCATATGTATGTACATATATCCTTGAGCTATTGTTATTGAAGTGGTACACCTTTAATCTCTGCATGTTTAAAGGTATGAGCGAGGTATTGTTAAAACACACTACTAGATACCAAATAGTTGGCTCGTATATGTATGTATATGTTTATGTATCTGAAA
Organism: Merzomyia westermanni; assembly: GCA_949987695.1. Lineage (NCBI taxonomy): Eukaryota > Metazoa > Arthropoda > Insecta > Diptera > Tephritidae > Merzomyia > Merzomyia westermanni. Next base: position 122,629,737 of record OX465288.1, on the reverse strand, counting down.
CCACAAGGGAAGCAGATAAACCCACATTAGCGCTTTTAGCGCAAGTTAAACTGCACTTTTATTGCGTATTTGTCAAGTTCCCAATAAGCCAAATGACTTGGAAACTACAATATAATAAGCTTTAGTAGTAAAGAGTAACTTTAAAAAAAACACTTGGGAATTCATTGAAAACAATTTTTTAATTTAATATCATTATATCAATACAACAATGTTTAAAAACAAGCTTATACCCAAGACCCATCTTAGTATAATCTACTTTTGTAATATTGTATAAGCGTTTTCAAACAACAGAGCTTGCAACTTAAAGCTTATTCAAAATCCCTCTGCTTTTACAATGTTAATCTTAGGAATAAGAAGCCAGTGAATTCCTAAGTTAGTTATTTATTTATTTTTTTTATTGTTTTCTTTAGAGTGTCATTTGCTATATTTTGCAAATTAGTTCTTGCCCTGACAAACCAAAGGTCCCAGGTTCAAGTGACTTTCTAGGCTCTCATTATTGTTGGTGTTAATACTGGTTTTCAAGTGGTTGCCAAGACGGATATGACCTGACTGCATGTACTTCATTTTACCCTCGTTCGCCACCTAACAAATTTTCCGCTTCTTTTTCTAGATTGGAATACGCTGAAGTTGCGGCGCTGTCATTAAGGCCAATAAAAGCATTAAGGCCAGGAAATTCCAACTATTGCAATGGAGTCTGAACCAATCGTTGGTAAGCTGGTTGTGGTTCCTCGCAAAAAATCTATTTTTGTGTCTAGGTTCCATCCAGACACTACCGAGGATGATTTGTTGTACCATATTTCTTCTAAAGTTAAAGATCAAAGCGTAACTGTTAGAAAATTTAATTTCACATATCAAAGAAGTATGTCTTCGTTTAAGATTGATGTATCTGGGAAAGATTTCGATACACTTTTGGACAGCTCTTTTTGGCCTCCCGGGGCTCTTGTGCGGGAGTTTGAATACAGACCGAATAGGAATGTTCAAAATGTAGCGAAAATTTCTCGTAATAACGTTGAGTCAAAAAACTGAGCACTAAATCCGTGAATATCTTTTATCAAAATGTCAGAGGTCTAAATACCAAATTAACTGATCTCTTTTTGAAATCTTTTCATTGTAATTATAACGTAATTGCTTTTACCGAAACTTGGCTAAAACCTCATGTTTTCAATTCAGAGTTTTTATGTAATGAATATCAAGTATATAGAAATGATCGCTTGAACAGAGTCGGGGGTGGTGTTCTACTTGCCGTTCATTCCTCCATCCCTTCAGAAGAGGTTAATATTCCTAACATCGATTTCATTGAGTTCAAATGCATCCGCCTTCAACTAGACAACGTCTCTATGTACTTATATGTTTGCTACATCCCTCCAGCATCAGATTTTTCAGTCTACATGCAACATGTCTCTCTGCTCAAAACTGCTAACCTTATGACTAAAGCTTCAGATTCAATTATTGTTTTGGGTGATTTTAACTTACCTCATATATCGTGGAACATATCTGATGGTAACATTATTCCAAATCCGTCCAAACTGGGGTTCAATGACTTTTTAGATGGAATTTCCGATCTTTGCCTTAATCAAATAAATGTTACCGCTAACAAGTTTGGGAAAGTCTTAGATTTAGTGTATGTTAATGATATAAACCAATTTTCTGTAAATCGTTGTGATCCGTTGGTTTTACCAGAAGACCTTTACCACCCTTCTATGGAAATAGTCTACGAAACCATAAGTAATGGCCAAGGCACTCAATGCTACTCATGTAGTAGCTTTGATTATAACTTTTCCAAAGCAAACTACAAGAAATTAAATAAAGAACTGTCTAAATTAACTTGGCCTGAATTTGGTTGTGATATCGATCTAAACGTCTCACATTTCAATCACACTATTTACTGCCTATTTGAGAAGTTTATTCCTAAACGTAAAGTAACTTATGATCATCCTACGCAAGCTTGGTTTACTAAAGAGCTTAAGGCTCTTAAAAATAGGAAAACGCGATCATTTAATTTATATAAGAAATCCGGATTAAATAAACATTACCTACTGTATTCCATTCTACGTCAGAAGTACATAGATTTAAATAAGAAGTGCTATAAAGCTTATATCTCTAAAACGAAAAGAGACATTATTCTCAATCCTAAGTCATTTTATGGTTTCGTAAATTCTAAACGTAAAGTATCAGGGTTTCCCTCAGCCATGAAATATCAAGACATTATATCTAGCGATAATCAATGTATCGCAAATTTTTTTGCTCAATTTTTCACTTCTAACTATTCTGCTGTCACCAATTCAAACTTTCAAAACTATCCCTATAAGCTACACGGGACAAATTCAATTAATTCACCAATTATATGCGCCAAAGATGTTCTAATTTACCTTAAAACCTTAAAAGAATCTTTTAAATATGGTCCTGATAGGATTCCTACATGTTTCTTGAAAAAGTGTGCGAACCATATTTACCAACCCCTTACCAATTTGTTCAATCTATCACTAAAGTGTGGTGTTTTTCCAACTGCGTGGAAAGAATCGTTTCTTCTACCGCTGCATAAAAGCGGGAGTAGGTCTTCTATAGAGAACTATCGTGGCATCGCAAAGCTTTCTGCCATCCCAAAATTGTTTGAAGCTATTGTTACAAATCAACTTACGGGTCCGATCTCTACTTTGATAGCTGACTGCCAACACGGGTTCAGTAAGGGAAAGTCCACAGTTACGAATTTACTTGAGTTTACCAGTCATGTCTCAAATGGCTTTAGAAAAAATCTGCAAACCGACGTTATTTATACGGATTTCAGCAAAGCTTTTGACAAAGTGTGTCACTCATTACTTATTCATAAACTCGATCAGTTGGGCTTCCATCCGGGTCTCAATCGCTGGATCTCTTCTTACCTTAATGACAGGACACAAAGAGTAATGTTCAAAAATTTAGTGTCCGATGTCATTTATGTCTCTTCGGGGGTTCCTCAAGAAAGCCATCTTGGCCCGATTCTGTTCTTGTTGTTTATAAATGATATTTCTACAATAATAAAATTTTCAAAAATGTTAATGTATGCCGACGACGTAAAGCTTTTCATGTCATTCGCGTCATTTGAAGATAGAAATAAGCTACAATCAGATCTAGATGCACTAGTTACTTGGTGCGATTTAAATTATATGCCACTTAACCTTAAAAAATGTAAACACATGGGTTTTTCGCGTGGAATTTCTCAGCCGGCTTCCTATACAATTAAAAATTATAGTCTTGAGCAAGTGTATGATTTTGTTGACCTGGGGGTTACTATGGACTATAAACTCAGTTTCAACCGCCATATTAATACAACAGTCAATAAGGCTGGAGGTGTCCTAGCATTCGTTAAACGATGGTCTAAAGAATTTAGCGACCCTTATGTAACTAAAGCCCTCTTCACTACATTAGTCAGACCGATACTTGAATATGGTTCTATAATTTGGAACCCGCGTTACCAGGTTCATGTAGATCGCCTTGAATCAGTTCAAAAACAATTTTTACTATTTGCCTTAAGAGATTTTCATTGGGATCCCTCGTACAATCTGCCACCCTATACGAATCGTTTAAAACTCATTAATCTACACACACTTTCTAGTCGGAGGGAAATGCTTGGAATTATTTTTATGATTAAATTGCTAAATGGTTCACTATCCAGCCCATTTCTTCTAAGTGAAGTGAACTTCAATGTACCGTCTCGTCCTTCAAGGCATTTTAAACCTCTAGTCTTAAAACAGTGCCGAACCAATTTTCAGTTAAATGAGCCTTTTCGCTGTTTGTGTCAAGATTATAACTCTCTTTCTGGTAGATTTGATATTTCAGACTCGCTTTTCAGCATAAAAAAATCAATCCTTTCTGTCCTAAATTCATAACTACTAATTGTTTTTTATTCTTTGACTTCTATTTTAACTTTTAACAATAATTTTATTCTGTTAACTAGTTATTTCTTAATGAATAATCTATTCTATATCTACTTTACTTAGCTGATGAGGTTTTCTCTGTAGCTGAGCAGTTTTAGATCTCGAAGATTAACAAACCAAAGCCTTTCAACGACTCGGCACGAACGAATAATCCGCGCGTTATGCGGATGCGCCCCTCGCGCCGGTCGGGCGGGATATGGTGGGTAATCCGTTGGGAATTATTATTAATTAATTAAAAAAAGGATTACAAACTGTGTGTGAAAAGTAATACTTTCTTATTATCTTGAAAACAGAAATGAGGGCCTTAAGTAAATAACAAATCATAATTTGCAATACATTAAATATTTTGAAATTGAAATCGAATATTCAAACTACTAAGCGTTTTTTTGTTCGTTAGTTGCGATCGGAAGTCTCCGTGACGATATTATTAAAAAAACCTAAAAAGCATAAAAATATGACTGCATAGTCAAGTAATTAAATAAAAAACAATTTCATTTTAGTAGAAAACTTTCAGAAAAAATAATCACCTTAAAAACACAGTCAAGGAAAGTTTAAAAATAACTTTGGTTCTTATTCTCGGGTGCTATTCGAACTCCATTGCAGGATGGTTTATTGGGTTGAGCAGTAAGTGCTTTAGTAAAAATACACACTTCAAACTAATCATATCCCGAAAAAAAAGCTACTGCTACTCCTGTAAATGCTTAAGAGGTAGCCCAGCCGTCTACGTCTTTACCATTACTTCAAGACATTCACTATCCCCACTGTTATCGTCGCCTAAATAACAATAACAATGCAAATAATAGCACTAAAGTACTAGTGTGGCCCAGCGATATTATAACGAAGACCATGCCCAAATCCCAATTCAAACTTACAATCAGTTGTGACTGTCAAGCGGCAAAGGAAGTTCACTTGCTGCACAACTTTGATTAATGATTCAATTCGTGCCACATTATAATGTAGCGAGTTATGCACCAAACAACCAACGACGTCAATAGTCGGATTCATACTTTATCATTGCACGTACCTACATACATATGTATATAGTACGTATGTACTACGAAAAGTGTGTACTAGGTAGAAACATATACATATGACTGGCAGTGTTGCCATTTTAGCCGATTTCCGGCTAGATCTAGCCGATTTTAATAAGACAGCCAGAAAAATTGGTGTTTAGCCGACAGCCGATTTGCAATAATTAGGCCAAATAAATCAATAATTTTATCTAAACTGTAAAGTTTCTTTGCAATACAGAGGTCAGTTTCTTACTTTTTCGTATAACTAATGCAGAAGTCGACAGAATGTTTAGTTCCAAGGGTCATATAAAAACAAAGAGAGAGAAACCCATTGTTTATGTCATAAGAAAAGCGAAACTGTCCAATTTGTTCTAAAAATTAGAATCGATTTCACTACTTTAAAGTAAAAATGTACTTTTGTTTTTGTAAGAGTACTTATCCCTACTGCAACCAAGTTATAACTGATATAACAACCTTTGGTCGTGGAAAACATGAGTCAGTTGGGTGCATATATCAGTCTGTCGTGGGAAAGATATGGTATTCTAAAACAAACTTTTCCCGAGACATAGCTCAATGAATACCTACTTAGAAAATGTTGTTCTACAATGTTTGGTAGGGCCTTTAATTCGATAACTAACTATAGTTTTTTTGGAAACTCAGAAACATTTTTATATTTTTCTTCCAAATGAAATTTAAAGAATTTTTATTTTAAAATATGTATTTTATTTAGCTCTGGTCTTTGGCAAGAATTTTTTTGAGCTAAGTTTCGGAATTAGTAGTTTTAAGCGTTTTCATACGTCATTTTTTAATTATTTTTCAAATATAAACATTTAAAGTAATTTATTGACAATGCAATATAGAAATTGTCTATTGACCTAATCCTCTTTGATAAAGGAAGTGCTTGGAAAAAGTAATAGTAGTATTAAGTAACTTTTTTAGATAATGAATTTCGTCTGTTACCTTTAAATCTATATATATATAAAATTCAAATTTTGTGTATGTATGAAACACGCACTGGATATCTTCCAGGGATAGTCATGGGCTAAAAAATATTTTGATATATATAGGGTCGTGGCACCTCCCATACAAATGGAGTTTTTCATAGTCCATATCTCTAGAAGTATTTAGTTTAGACCACTGGTTAGGGGTTATATAAGATTAACATAATATATTTTTTATAGAAATGTTGGGTGAAACCCACGGGTGTAAGCTAGTAATACATAAAATTAAAAATAAGTTTGTAGTTTCGAATCAATCTGAATAATGAATGTGAATTAGGGTGGGACATGTTTTTTAATTGTACATACTTTATAAAAAAAAAGTTTTGCTTCAATTTTATAAATTTGTTACTCAACACTTTGAGGTAGCCAAGTCGATTTGTACATAAATAAATGATTAAATTATGCAACTCTAATTGAAAAAAAACTATCTTTTTAAAGTTGTTGTAGGTCCCCTCGAACGCCAGTGAAAATATAGAAGTTTTAAAAAAGATTCCCGCCTTATTTTTGTAATCTAAGTAAAAAATAAATAAAATTATAGTTATTTAAAAACAAACACATTCGAAAATTTGCAACGAACCAAAATTCCGTGCTTATGCACAAACTACCAAACTCAAGTTTGGTCGAAAACGAGAAAGTACCACCACCGTGTGAGGATCTATAATTGAACAACATTTCACGACTTTTGCTAGAAAATTGTGGATTTTATAGCAAAAAAAAACTATATCTCAATTCCATACATTTACACTACAACTTCAATTTTCAAAGCGCTCTACTGAAAACCTCACGAAAATGACTTTGGGAGTTTGTCCTTATTGCCACAGAATTATTGAGTAAAACATGTTTAAAAAAATTAAATAAACTTGATTTGCTAAAGTTAGCCGATTTTAGCGAGATTTTTTGGCCAATTCAGACGGTTGGCCAAAAACATTCTGGCAGCACTGATGATTGGGTGTGTGGTGCTGCTTGTTCGTTTTTTTGTCTAAGTAAGCTACTATCAAAAGTTTTGATGGAAAACAAAAGCATTATGTATGTGAGAAATAGAAAGTTGAGAATATTAAAAAAAGGACCTATACGTTAAAATAGAAATATATTGATTTTAGTCTAAAGCACTTTCTGCGCTAAATATTTATACACTATATCTTTTTTTATTAAAATATATAACTCACAACTTTATATGAATAAATCGAATGGTGGCTCGGAATCGCATGTATCTCAACGTCAAGAATATGTTGCTTATGTATATATGTATGCATGTTAATCACGTCTGAGCTCAAGCTTTTGAAACACACAAAACTAGGCTTTTTAACTGAAAATCATATCAATAAAATTTTCACAAAAAGGTTGTATCCGATCTTAGCACGATCTGGGGGAACGGCGAAATCATTATTAAAAGTTTTTTTAATTAAATAGAGTAGGAAAAATGTTTAGAGACAACCGCCATAGCTTTTCTTATAGATACACTTCGGAAGCTGCTAAGCTTCTTCATCAGAGAAATTTTGGCACGCATTGCTAACCATTAAGCTAACGCTGGTTTTTATGTCATCTAAACTCCTAGTTCTATTCTTCTTTACCATATGCATGAACCACTTCCGCCGTTTGACACTTAGTAGTGTGATCATGATGGATTTTTTGACAGATCTGTTTTATCAACAGAACTGCCTTACCGCGTGCTCTCGGTTTTGTTATTGCTTTTTTATACCAACAATATTTGTTGATTTCATTCAAGTATTCATGAAACGAGATAATTAATTAAATGATTATTTAAAAATAAAAAACAATAATAATTTTCATAAAAATTCATGTTTTATGAATACTTAAAAATTTATTTATTTTCCCAAATTTCTTTAAATATGTAATTGCCCTGACGATTTACTTTTATATTTGCGATAAAACTTTTATATCATCCCCCATATTCATAAAAATTAAAAAAGGTTTATAAAGCTCTTATAGTTCAAAATTTGTGTGGAAATGTCATTTTAAAAAGCTTTATAGACCAATTTTATTTTTTATCGATATGGGGTGCTAGCTTATACCCGTCGGTTTCACCCCACATTTCTATAAAAAAAATTTCAGCTGTATGGGAGGTGCCAGGCCTCCGTTTTCGTTATCCTCAGTTTGTTTTTGGAGATGGTAGAGATTAATCTCATATAACCCCTTAGCAAATTTCAGTGGTCTAACCGAAATACATCAAAGATATGGACAATGAAAAATTCCATTTATACGGGAGGTGCCACACCCCTTTTTCGGTTTTCCCAGTTTTCTTGGAGGTGTTAAGGATTAACCTCATATAACCCCTTCCTAGCCCTGGTCTAGCCTTAATACTTCCAGAGATATGGACTATACAAAATTCCAGTCGTATGGGAGGTGCCACGCCCCCTTTTTCGTTATCCGAAGTTTTTCTGGATGTGGTAGGGATTAATGTACATAACCCCTTACCAAATTTCAGTAGTCTAACGTAAATACTTCCAGAAATACGGACTGCTAAAAATTCCATTTGTATGGGAGGTGCCACGCCCCCTATATATACCAAAATATTTTTTAGCCCATGACCATCCCGGTAAGGTATCCGATCGGTTTATACGTTTAGGACGCAAGTCGATCTATAGATACATATATACATAATTTGAATTTTATATACATATATAGATAGATAAGTATCGACTTCGCCGGTGCCCGAAACATGGTCATATCCAGCACCAGGTTTATGCACAAGAAGAGCCATCAGGCTACATGGCTATCCCCCGATTGAAAAACAGGCAACCAGATCGACCACGTTGTGATAGACGGACGGCATGCTTCCAGCGTTTTAGATGTTCGCACAATACGAGGACCTAACATCGACTCTGATCACTACCTAGTAGCAGCCAAGATTCGTACCCGCCTCTGTACGACAAAACAGGTGCAACAAAAAACGCAGGGAAAGCTGGACGTCGAAAAGCTGCAATCACAACAGACCGCCAATTATTTCGCAGATCGTTTCTCACACCTGCTCTCCGAGAGCACAATTCAACCTAGTGGAATGCATGAGCAGTGGGATCATATTTCAGGAGCACTCCGTACCGCAGCCGAAGAAGTAATTGGATTCCGGCGAACGCGAAGAAACAACTGGTATGATGATGAAGAGTGCCGCGCTGCAACGAAAAGAAAGGACGAAGCCTACAAGGCAACGCTGAGATCGAATGCAACAAGGAGTGTGTGTGAACACTTCCGCGAGTTGAAGAGGGAAGCGAGGCGGCTTTTCCGGGCGAAAAAGCGTGAAATAAAGGAGCTTGAGATGCTGGCCAACAGGAATAATGCCCGAAAATTCTATCAAAAAATTCGGCGAATGACAGAAGGTTTGAAACCCGGGGAAACTCCTGTAAGAATGACCTGGTGGCCGATGTTCAGAGAGCACTCATAATATGGAGGGATCCCTTCTCTGCCCTTCTAAATGGAGAAACTGAGCAAGAAACCAGAGAAGATGCCGAACCCGAACCCACAATCGAAGATGATGGAATTGACGTTCCACAACCCGACTATAATGAGGTGCGAATAGCAATATCCCGATTGAAAAACAATAAAGCAGCTGGCGCTGATGGTTTGCCTGCTGAGCTATTCAAACACGGAGGCGAGGAACTGATAGGCGCATGCATCAGCTTCTATGCAGAATATGGTCGAATGAATGCATGCCTGACGATTGGAATCTAAGTGTTCTCTGCCCAATCCACAAGAAGGGCGATCCTGCAAACAGCCTTTTGAATATCGCATATAAGGTCCTATCAAGCGTATTGTGCGAAAGACTGAAGCCTGATGTGAACAGACTGATTGGACCTTATCAGTGTGGCTTCAGACCTGGTAAATCTACCATCGACCAGATTTTTACAATACGATTTTAAGCCGCTTTCGATAGCACGAAAAGGAGCTGCCTATATGCCGCTATGTCTGAATTTGGTTTCCCCGCAAAACTTATACGGCTATGCAAAATGACCTTGAGCAACACCGCCAGCTCGGTCAGAATTGGGAAGTACCTCTCCGAGCCGTTCGAAACTAAACGAGGTTTCAGACAGGGTGACCCCCTATCGTGCGATTTCTTTAACTTAATGCTACAAGCTGCAGAACTTAACCGCGCTGGAACAATATTTTATAAAAGCGTCCAACTGTTGGCATATGCTGACGATATTGATATCATTGGCCTTAACAACCGCGCCGTAACTTCTGCTTACTCCAAATTAGAAAAAGAAGCGGAGAAAATGGCATTGGTGGTGAACGAGGGCAAAACGAAGTACCTTCTGTCATCATGCAAAGAGTCAGCGCATTCGCGCCTTGGCAACCAAGCCACTGTTGGCAGCAATAATTTCGAAATAGTAAAGGACTTCGGTTACCTGGGAACCAGCATTAACACCAACAATAATGTTAGCCTAGAAATCCGACGAAGAATTACTCTTGCAAACAAATGCTACTTCGGACTGAGTAGGCAATTGAAAAGTAAAGTCCTCTCTCGACGAACGAAAATAACACTCTACAAGTCACTCATCGCACCCGTCCTGCTATATAGTGCAGAAGCGTGGACACTAACAACATCTGATGAGGCGGCTCTGGGAGTATTCGAGAGAAAGGTTCTTCGAAAGATTTGTGGACCTGTACGCGTTGGCGACGGCGAGTACCGAAGAAGATTTAATGATGAGCGAATTAAAACACAGCGGCCTCTCTGGCTAGGCCACGTAGTGCGAATGAGCGAAGATGCTCCATCCCAGAAGGTATTCTTATCGGCACCCGCCGGTGGAAGCAGAGGAAGAGGGAGACCACCACTCCGATGGAAGGACCAAGTGGAGACCGATTTGCGATCCCGTGGTGTTTCCAATTGGCGCCAGTTGGCGCAACGGAAAAACGACTGGCGAGCTATGTTGGACGGTCAAAATCGCCCAGGCGGTTAGAAGACCATTTAAAAAAAGATAAGTATATACTTATAACGATAACAAAATTTAGTAAGCCTAAAGAAATTAGATTACCAAATTGCATTCTGTCTCCATTTAAAATACATCCATTGCAATGAGCAGAAGAACTTAATTTTTATAGCTAAAGGGTACTAGTACACGGGGTATTATAGTTGCGGTCATATAACGGTTGTTTGTAACGGTACAAAATAATGGAGTTCCAAATATCAAAGTTCTTAGAATGAACCTAGAAATCCATTAAGACATGTCCGTCCGTCCGTGGCCACGATAACTTGAGTAAAAATTTCGATATTTGAATGAATGACACAGGTTACCTTCTGTTCAAGGTACTCTCCTATTTAAAATGGGCGAAATCGAACAATAACCACGCCCCTTTTTTCGATATCGAAAATTCGAAACACGTTTAAAATGAGATAATTCAATAATAAAAGCAGGTACAAATTTGGTACATTTATTTAGTTGATCATCCTATTGAGGAGTTTACCAAAATTTTTGGAAAAGGGGTGTGGCACCGCCCACATATGAGTGAACAAATTTTCAAACTTAGACTGTTTATAACTACAGAACCCTTTTTGCTAGAATAACGAAATATGGTAAGAGGTATACTATCTACGTGTAAAGTAAGTCCATTGGAAAAAAGCAAAAGTCGTCCACCGATTTTGTTTTTGCTTTTGTACTAAAGTTTTCTAAGAGGGAGATAGAAAAACAGAACATGCCATTTCTCCTTCACTGACGCAGATAGGGTGATAAATTTGGTAGTTACAATGACCTGATGATCTTATTAACTATTTTTTTTTAATTTAGGAAATGATCGTAGCACCGCCTACATATAAATGAAATATATAAAATATCATTATCTGGAATCAAATGAATTCCAACTTTATATAGCGTCGCACCCAGAGGCCCCCTGCAAACACTGTGAAAGAATCATATATACCCACCGCCCACATATAAATGAACGTTTAGTACTGCTCCCTTTTTAAAAGTTTTTTTTTTTGAAATATAGGATACGTTTATATAAAATATCATTATCTAGAATCAAATGAATTCCGACTTTTATAGCGTCGCACCCAGAGGCCACCTGAAAACACTGTGAAAGTATCATATACACCCACCGCCCACTTTTCTAAAATTGTGTAAATACTGATTAATGAACACATATATCCAATTACGTTCAGAGTTATGACAAATTGTAATTTTATACAGCATGAGGGCGTGTCACTGCCCACTTTTCCAAAATTTTATATAACCTATTCTGTAACCCATAAACTCGAAAATCTACCGTGAAAATTTCATAAAGATCGGTTAAGTACTTTGGACGCCAGACACACAAACACACATTCACTTTAATTTATAAGATTTCCCACATGGTAGTAGAAAAAGTTTAAAACCTCTTTGGGTCATAACTCCACAACAATTTACCACGACCGCCTTTACACAGATGGGTATTAATTGTTCTGTCCCACCCGAACTTAGACTTCTTACTTGTTTTATATACATTTATCAGCCTGTTTTGGGTCAGGTCCTTGGTAATACTTCGATTTTTCTGAAACCATGTTCCAATTTCCATGATAAGTTTTTTGTCAATTGGAACCATTTCATGTTTAACCCTACAGAGAACTTAACTAACTGCACGTAAACCATTCATCATCATCATTTATCTTATAACTTTAAACGAGTTATTCTTGTATATTCCCTGCAGTCAATTCTACTAGTTTTATACTAGTCAAATACTAGTTTGTCAAACCTGCTCTACTAGTTCGAGTTCTGTAATTTTTTCATATTAGCAACTGGTATTTTTAACACGGCGATGGCCTACGAGATGGCAATTGGCCGCTTCTGCATCAGCAGCATACCAATTGGCATACTAGTCAGCCTCTGCATCAGCAATATACCACTTGATATACTAGTCAGTACATACATAAATTTCATACCATTCAACATACTATCCCGTATATACACCAGGAGCATACCAGTTGGTATACTAGGCAGTATATACATCAAGATCATACCAGTTTACATACTAGTTCATAAATGTCTCAGAATCATCCCAGTCGGCATACTAGTTACAATATATATCAAGATTATACCAGTTTACATATTAGTTCATAAATGCTTCAGCATCATATCACTTAATGTACTGGTTTATGCTACGCTCGGTTTGAAAAGTACACGAAAATCGACAAATAAGTTTCAAAACATTTTATTGTAAATTCAAGCATCGAATAAGTATAAAAAGATATATGAAAATAAAAAATAATTCAGTACATTAAACCATTGTAGTAAAATTACATATGTAAAAATAAATTCGCTATCGAAAGAAATTTTCTGTTGCCACATTTTAAACGAACATAATATGTAATATATTATATGATTTCGTTATAATCCCAAAGCACTTTTGTAATAGAATTTTCAGCTTAACTTTTTTTTAAAAAAAGTAAGAAGTTAGGAAAAGTGCATTCTCAAAAATCTTAAGTAAAATTAAAATTTTTATGAAAATTCCTCAAGTTTTCGCTATTTTTGCTTGAAGTTAATCGTTATGCAGTTTCGATCTAAACTAACATTGTTCGTATAATACATACATACAATATGTAAATAATTTACTAGAAACAGAACTTGGTGAGAGTTACCAAAAAATACCTGAACGAAGGTTTAGTCTGCGGAGAGGAGGGGCGGGGGGGGGGGGGGCAGTCAAGGCAATTTCCGTGGAGCCCGGAAGGTTTTTGGGTGCCCGGCAAGGCAAAGCAGTATTGACAGTACTCTAATCAGGATTTCAAAGAGAAAGAAACGCGAACTGTCCTCGGGGCCCGGATCGGCTCTCTGCGGCCCTGAGTGTAGATACCATATACATTTGTTTAGACTAAATTTAAAAATATAATTCAGGCACATGATTTTTATATTAATTATGTTACGAAATTTTCAGGAACTTGAGTACTTATTATAAGTAAAAGTTATTAAATATATTTAAGTCAAACCGTGATTGCAGTTTTTAATAAACGATCCAAAGAATCGTATTATTATTAGCTAGTTGCGTTGTGCATTAATCTAATGAATCGCTGAAAAAATTTTAATCTATCAGTTATACAATAATCTAAATGCATATATGTTATACTATATGTATAACATTCTATTCTTCTTGTGCTGCTGGAGCTTTCAGGGCTTTAGACACACCGCTCCTTTTTTGAAAAACACGCTTTTTATGCAACTGAATCGCTTTCCTCAGTTGTGTTTCCGGCTCATCGTTCGATGTTAAGCTAATGATGGACTTTGCAAAATAATACTATATTATACTTGTGTCGATTTAATAAATTCTCATTATGTGTATTACCCAAAAATACTGAATACAATTTTTTTGTTATTTTAGGCTCTTCTTTCCATGAGTCCCCTCTATGTTGAATTCCATTATCAGCTCACTGCTAAATACTTTAAGGACGTTCTTTCGCACCGAGTTCTGAAGCAAGCTCCTAAAGGTAGTAATCTGTGAAAGTAAATATATCTAGATATTGAAATTGCCAAAGCATGCGAGTTTGGACATTAAAAATATTAAGTAAAGTCTTAGTTTAAGTCACATCAAACATACAATACCTAGTGTGACTTGTAATCGATACCCATTTTGCGTGAGTATTATACTTTCGTCCATACAGCGGCATAAACTAAATGAGGCTAAAATCGTGTAATGCTCGGAGGTTTTAAAGCACACCATGACCTCTAGCCCTCAAGATGGTCGGCGACAGGAGTTAGCCGAACAAATAGACGATTCGACGTATGAACGGTGATACCCCCACAATAGTCGCGGTGAATTGTTCACGTTCGCCAGATCTTACCATCGTCAGCGCAGGTCTTATAAACTGAGTTGACGGGCGTTCAATGCTAACTCTTGCATGAGATCATTTACCAACTGTCCTCTCAATCGATCTCGCCCGACCGCCTGTCACTTCCGAAAGCCGAACTTTCACTAATTTCAACAAAGCTAACTGGGTAGTTTTTCTTAACTTTAATGAGAGTTCCTTCGCTGCTCTTCCCACAACGTCTCACGTACGAGAAGGGAAAAGAGCGTTTCGCATGATCACCGATTAAGCCTCAAACGAATACATTCCGTCAGGGAGGCTCGTCCCTACCCAGGGCGGATCCCCAAATTCAAGATCTCAATGCGAAAATCAGTCGGCTGGTTGATCAACACGAAAGCCGCAAAAGGGGAGGAGCGCCTAAGGCCCTGCAACGTCTCTGCTGGTGTTGGCAAACTATGGTCCACTGTTAAATCCTTGTCAAAGCCGACCAAACCTAACGACAAAATATCCATCACCTTCGGTGATAAGGTACAGTCGAAACCAAAGAGATGCGCGAGCGCTATCTGCCGGCAATTTGTATTGCATCTTACGGGGGACAAGGAAATCGGACGGACCAGCAGGGAAACGCATAACCGAAAAAATAGCCAAGTTCGGGAGGCCATACGGGGGTCTAAAGGC
This sequence comes from Merzomyia westermanni, assembly GCA_949987695.1. Taxonomy (NCBI): domain Eukaryota; kingdom Metazoa; phylum Arthropoda; class Insecta; order Diptera; family Tephritidae; genus Merzomyia; species Merzomyia westermanni. The sequence continues at coordinate 122,614,409 of OX465288.1, read as the reverse complement.
TCCAAATCGATCGGCCGCGACGGTATATCCATGCTGATGTTGAAATATCTCGGTTTTGCTCCCTTATTACACCGCTAACCTGCGTCTCGGCGAACATGAGCATGGTTTCAGTAAATTGCATAGCACGACCACCGCGCTAAACGCTATCACCATTCAGATAAATGTTGGTCTCAACCAAAATCGCCCTAATGACAAGACTGTGTTGGTTGCACTAGACCTGTCGAAAGCCTTCGACACGGTTAATCGTGCAAAACTTCTTAATGACCTTGAAGATTTAACCCTTCCGCCCTGTCTAAAGCGCCGCCAATTATCTGAGTGGCCGGCAATCATCGGTGGAATTCAAAGGCGGTCTTGTTTAATTACTACAGGTTGATAGTAAGGAAGGTGAGTCATATGCAAGGCGATTTCATCTCTAATACAACAACTTAAGGAGTTAGATATAGTTTCATACGTATAAGTTGATGTGTCGAGAAATTAATTGTGTCATGTCCGTACAGCTGGGTCACCCTCGTTTGTGAAATTTTTTAAAATTAAATTACTTAAGGAACTTTTTTCTAGTTCTAAGTCGAACTACAGGAGATCTTGGTGTTTATTTCCCCCAGGAGACCACTGCTAAAACACTTTCAAAATTATTCTGTCAAGAAATATTTGCAATCAAAGTTGTAACATTTTCTATCATTTTCATGTGGTTGTTGTAGACACAGATATAGGATGTTCTGAAAAGTGCAGAAGTGTGATCTGTGCATAAATACTGGGAATCGCGTAGCCGGTGTCGGACAGGCTAAGGGTTATTTTAAGGTGTTCTGCACATAAGTACCATGGATTACGCACCCACCCTTTATGGATTATTCATACAGAGGTCAAACGAGTCTTTCAATACCTCTCCCGGCATTTGTGGACGTGTTTTAACATGTGTCTCCTAAAGGAAACAAATAAGACCTTGTATGATAGGAAAACAAATGCATGGCACAAATTACTTACAAACAAATTTCGGTTCTCCGGAACTACCCTATCATCCATTCTCGCTAAATCCTCTGCACATAGCACTGGGAAACTAGATTTAATTGAGCTAGATGCAGCATCTTAGCGAACTAATTTGCTAATCACCACTTTTTGGTCTGCAAGTGCCGTCATCACCGATGTATTTTGTGAAGAAGAAGAAAGCTAAAGCAAATGATATACAAGAATGAGTAAATTTCCTATATAAAATAGACGCAAAGTTCTTACATAAAATCGTTTCTTTTAACTGTACCAAAGTATCTGAAAGTACAAATGATACAAATTACTATATCTTGGGGCTACGGTTAATGACAAATGGAGGCATTGTATTTTAAACGTAAATATACTGAAAGGTCAAATCATGGTAATTGTTTCCTTCAAGAGACAACTGCTAAAACACTTCCGAAGTTATCGGGAAAGGTTTCAAAAGACGCGTTTTGACTTCGGTATCAACAATCCAAAAGCGGATTTTCAATTTTTTGTTTCAGTGAAAAGTTATTTGCAAAAAACCCAAGAATTACCTAGGTCCGATCCTGTCCGAACACCTGTCTGCGTGGGCGGCCTTCGGCCGCGCTTCAAAAAAATAACCTTTAGCCGGTCCAACACCGGCTACGCGGTCCACAATATTTCTGCGCAGAACACACTTTTACATTTTTCGGTACACCCTAATCTGTGATTGCAATAAACACATGAAAATGACAGAAAATTTTGAACTTTGATTGCAAATATCTCTTCACTGAAACAAAAATTCGAAAATCCGCTTTTGGATTGTTGATATCGAAGTCAAAACGCGTCTTTTGATACCTTTCCCGATAACTTAGGAAGTGTTTTAGCAGTTGTCTCCTGAAGGAAACAATTACCAAAATCCTTACAGTGATAGTAATTTGGTGCAATATATCTCCGAGAAGATTGGGGCCGTGCTCTTCTTTCAATTTGTGATACCCGTTCTTGAACCTAGAACCTTTAGTATGATAGGCAAACACACATTGCGGTACGTAAAGAAACTGTCTTATTAATGAGAATACTACACGGAATTTACCAGCGCGGTCACAACTTCACAATACTAATATTTTGCAATATTTTTGCATAGTTCGGTAATAATTAAAGAAATTTGCACAATTAAACAACGTACCCCGCGATATGTTTATGTTTCATTAAAATGACAGCAGTATTAACACCGCAGACTATCGATTGCGCTATCGGCACTGCGATGGTTTAACCCTGTCGGTCATGGATTTTAATCTAGCCGTAAATTAAAAAATTTAATACAATTGCATGCAATATTTAATGTTTTATGAGAAATTGGTCCATTCGATATAGGGTAAACTCAAATAGTATATAGTTGAAAATCTATAACTTGGGGTATTCACAGTTTGGTTGTATAATATACAAAGTATTACGCCGTGAGTTATAATATAATATATTTGCCACGCCTCTTTACGGACTGTGAGTATCATACTTATTAAACAACATATCTTGCAAATTTGTTATCTTCACATCCAACGCCTTGCATCCTGTGCATTCTGTGATCGGTACCGTTTTATCTAAAAAATTGTTAATCCGAGGTGTGTTCAAAAAGTATCGCGAATTTTGTGTTTTTCAAAAATTATTTATTTATTCATGAATATCTATTTTGTCCCCTTCAAAGTAATCCCCATGAGATATTATACACTTGTGCCAACGGTTTTTCCAATCTTCGAAGCACTTCAAAAAATCATTTTTTTGTATCTTGTTCAGCTCCTCCTAAAGACGGCATTATCTCGTCAAGAGAACCGTAACGTCGTCCTTTCATGGGCCTCTTCAGTCTAGGGAACAAGAAAAAGTCACAGGGGGCCAGATCTGGGGAATACGGTGGCTGCGGCATCATTATTTATTTATTTATTTTATTTTATTTCGGCCAAACACACAACCATAAGTTATTTTTACAGTGTTTGTCCATAAAAAACAAGTTAACATTTTTAAGAAGGGCGATCCTGCAAACTGCGCCAACTATCGCGGAATCAGCCTTTTGAATATCGCATATAAGGTCCTATCAAGCGTATTGTGCGAAAGACTGAAGCCTGATGTGAACAGACTGATTGGACCTTATCAGTGTGGCTTCAGACCTGGTAAATCTACCATCGACCAGATTTTTACAATACGCCAAATCTTGGAAAAAACCCGTGAAAAAAGAATCGACACGCATCATCTCTTTGTTGATTTTAAAGCCGCTTTCGATAGCACGAAAAGGTGCTGCCTATATGCCGCTATGTCTGAATTTGGTTTCCCCGCAAAACTTATACGGCTATGCAAAATGACCTTGAGCAACACCGCCAGCTCGGTCAGAATTGGGAAGTACCTCTCCGAGCCGTTCGAAACTAAACGAGGTTTCAGACAGGGTGACCCCCTATCGTGCGATTTCTTTAATTTAATGCTGGAGAAAATAATACAAGCTGCAGAACTTAACCGCGCTGGAACAATATTTTATAAAAGCGTCCAACTGTTGGCATATGCTGACGATATTGATATCATTGGCCTTAACAACCGCGCCGTAACTTCTGCTTACTCCAAATTAGAAAAAGAAGCGGAGAAAATGGGATTGGTGGTGAACGAGGGCAAAACGAAGTACCTTCTGTCATCATGCAAAGAGTCAGCGCATTCGCGCCTTGGCAACCAAGCCACTGTTGGCAGCAATAATTTCGAAATAGTAAAGGACTTCGTTTACCTGGGAACCAGCATTAATACCAACAATAATGTTAGCCTAGAAATCCGACGAAGAATCACTCTTGCAAACAAATGCTACTTCGGACTGAGTAGGCAGTTGAAAAGTAAAGTCCTCTCTCGACGAACGAAAATAACACTCTACAAGTCACTCATCGCACCCGTCCTGCTATATGGTGCAGAAGCGTGGACACTAACAACATCTGATGAGGCGGCTCTGGGAGTATTCGAGAGAAAGGTTCTTCGAAAGATTTGTGGACCTCTACGCGTTGGCGACGGCGAGTACCGAAGAAGATTTAATGATGAGCTGTATGAACTTTACGCAGACGCCGACATAGTTCAGCGAATTAAAACACAGCGGCTTCGCTGGCTAGGCCACGTAGTGCGAATGAGCGAAGATGCTCCAGCCCAGAAGGTATTCTTATCGGCACCCGCCGGTGGAAGCAGAGGAAGAGGGAGACCACCACTCCGATGGAAGGACCAAGTGGAGACCGATTTGCGATCCCGCGGTGTTTCCAATTGGCGCCAGTTGGCGCAACGAAGAAACGACTGGCGAGCTATGTTGGACGGTCAAAATCGCCCAGGCGGTTAGATGACCATTTAAAGTAAAGTAAGTATAAAAATTAAAACTAACAATACACCACTTAAAACTAACAATTTTTACTTAGACTATTACAATAAGGTACTGAAGAGATGTATACGAGATAGATAAAGATTGGATAAATGAAAAAATATCAGGAAAAAAAGAAAATATAGTGAAAAAAGAGGAAGGGGAAGGTGTATGGGGTAAAGGATTGTGATTGTGCTCAGTGACATTCGGCAAAGTACCGAAGCAATTCCGATCTAAAACGCAGCATCCCCTTAATAGCTTTAATGTTTGGGGGTAAGGTGTTCCAATTGCGGATGGAGAAGACAAAGAATTGACGCTCAGTCAGTAAGCAGGTAAATTTAGCAGGGACTAAGTTAAGCGAGCGCAAAGACTTGGAGTGCTCCAGTCGATCTTTGAGATATCGGGGCTCTTGGGTTATAATAATCTTCTGAAGTAACACCAAACAATTGTACTTTAAAAGATTGTCAAAAGACACAGATGAAATTTTCTTTGAAAACTCCGAAATGTGGTCATAACGTTTTTTATTGTAGATGTACCTGGCGATATTCTTATATAAAACATTAAGTTTGTTACGACACACACTATCACAATTCGAATACAGCTCACAACCGTACAATAACGTTGGTAGCAAGTATGTTTTGGCTAAAAGTAATCGAATTTTCTCAGGGGTGAAATGTTGGCTTGTCCATAGGTTTCGGAGCATGCCATATACTTTTCCAATAGCGCAGGAAATGTGGTTACTCCACGACAAGGTTCTATTGAAAATGACCCCCAAATTTTTAGCTGTGTCAGCAAATTTTATCACAGAATTGTTCAGCTTGATTTCTATGTGGTCGTCTAAATTAATATTTTTTTTGTATATGACTATGCACTGGGATTTATCGGGATTAAGGACTAAACCATTGTCGGAAGCTCACTTGCTTATAGATTCCAGGTCAGCGTTTAAGTTGTTAACACACGCATTAATAGAGTCAAGTGGACAGCTAACATAAAGCTGCACATCTTCTGCGTAGACATGGACGTTACTATGTTCGATAACATTGAAAAGATCATTGGCATACAGCACAAACAGCAATGGGCCAAGAATAGAACCTTGAGGAACACCTCTGGTTATAGGCAGCCAATCGGACATGTTGTTTCCAGCACAAACTGCTTGTACACGGTCACTTAGATAGGTTTTAACTAGGGTTGATGCCGGCGTAGAAAAATTAAATAAGTTTTTGAGCTTTAAAATAAGGATTTCATGGTAACGTCACAAGTAACGTCAGAAAATTAACATCGTTTTTGTCTATGTTGAGCCTAATGTCGTCAGAAACTTTTAAAAGCGCTGTAGTGCAGCTCATGTTGGGTCTAAACCCCGACTGAAATTTGTTCACCAAAGAGTTATTGTATATAAAGGAGTTTATTTGGTTATGCATGATTCGCTCGAGAACCTTAGATAGGTATGGTAGTATTGCAATGGGCCGATAGTCACCATTAGCTTTTTTTAGCGGAATAATCTTGACTCTTTTCCAAGAGTCCGGAAAGACTGACGTGGTCAGGATAGTATTAAAAGCATGTGTTATATACTGTAAAATTTTTGGTAGCAAGCACTTGACAAACTTTGGGTTTATACCATCAAGACCAACCGCATTTGATTTGATGCTAAGTATGGACTGAACTACATCACAGTCGTCGACACGTTTGAAATGAAAACTGGTCGAAGCGCTACTTGTGTTTCTGCTGTAACTGTCACCACATGTGTTACTTACAGAAACGGGCGAATTTGCAAATTTTCTGTTTAGTTCATCAACGTCAGCAGACACAGAGACAGGTTGGGTTTTGTTAACAATCCCAATCTCACGAACTTTACGCCATTTCTGCTTAGAACCAACAGCCACACTAAACTGATGCTCATAGTATTGCAACTTTCTGAGTTTGATCGCTTTTGTGACATCGCTTTTGTGACATCGCTTTGGTGGCGAGTTGCCAAACAGGCGCGCAGACTTAGGGCGACCAGCCACGCTTGGGTTGGTATGATAATAAAAAGTAAAATAACTTACAGCAGCAGCAGCAATCAAAGAGCTGAGAGCGAAGATAAAACGAAGTTGCCAGCAATGTGCAGAGATAATGCAAGAAAAACACCGTACAAATAGCAACAACAACTAAAGAAAAGAAACGAAGGTGGCGAAGATAAGCAGATAAGCAGCGTAAGCAGCAGCGTCGGCAGCGGTGAAATGTTGACAAAAATTTGTATGGAGAAAAATTAAACAGCAGCAATATGAGTGCACGACAATTATATCGATTTTTAATCCAGCGATTTGTAGTAGAAACGCAAATTGATAAATGTTGTACTGTATATTATTCTCGTACTAAATTAAAGATTTAATACCACAAAATTACCGGTTAAATTTAATTAAATTCACAGAGCAAGCATAAACACGTCAACTCTACACTCTACACTCTATGAGGTCTATGGAAAAAGTCACAGGGGGCCAGATCTGGGGAATACGGTGGCTGCGGCATTGTGTTGTTTTTGGCCAAAAAGTTGCGCACAAGCAACGATGCGTGAGCAGGGGCGTTATCGTGGTGCAAAAGCCAATTTTTGTTCTTCTTTGCACATCTTCTCGGCCTTCTGAGAATATTTAGTACCACCGATAAACGTTGCTTCGGTCCAAGGTAGCTTCTCCGTATGCCACAGTCAACATTCGGAATGCATCCGCGCACTTAATTTCGTTTTTCACACAAAATTTGATACAGGTTCTTTGATCCATTTTTTTGAATAGGTAAAAATCGAAGACGATCCAAAACACGTGCAAGCAAAGCAGCTGTCAACAATTAACTGAACATTCAAAATGGCCGAGCTTGTCGGCATAAGTGAGAGACATGAGTACCAACATAACGCCACAAAAAATTCAAAATTCGAATATACGTAACCAGCGAAAATTCAAAATTCGCGATACGTTTTGATCACACCTCGTACAAGGTGGCGCAAAAGTAATCCTCCTATCAGAAAATGCTATAAATTTTGCGATTGGCCCCTAAAATCAGTTCTGCTTTGACATTTGTGTAGTAAACACATGCGAAATACACGTTAATAAACAATGTTACGCTACACTGCTCCAGAACGCGGAATATTGCTGACTATTTATTTGACCAATAATCGGTCGGGGCCAAACGGTTACTGTGAATGGTGAGCGCTACAGAGCAATGATCAACGAGTTCTTTTTGCCGCAACTTGATGAATTGGGATTGGAAAACATGTGGTTCCAACAAGACGGTGCAACAGCACACACTGCACGTGCCACAACCGATATGCTGAACATCGGAAGCTTACTTTTGCGCCACCTTGTATAATCTCTACATATAATAAAATTGTAACAGGTCGATGTCTGTACATTGAAGATATTCAAGAAAAACTGATAGGAGAGGTCGTTATTGGACCAGCGGTGCCCAAATCTACAATTTTTGGAATTTTTTTCTGTCTGTCTGTCTGTCCGTCTGTATGATTGTGCGCGTATCACGCAAATACTAATGAACAGAATTGCATGAAACTTTCACCATTCTATCACTTAACGTCTAACTTAAAGTTTAGGACAACTTTCATTTGGATATCTCATCCAGTTCCCGAGTTATTGACCAAAATGTGGGAAAAATGTGACCAAAAATGTGGTTTTTTTACCATAACGCCAGCGTCACACAAAAACGACTGCATAGAAATGAATGAAACTTTCAGTAATCATTTTCTAGACGTCTCTCCTAAAATTTAAGATATCTTTCACCGCGATATCTTACCCGGTTGCCATATACTTGACCTAAATGTGGACCCATGGTGACTGTATGATTTGAGCGTATCTCTACATATCTCTACATATAATAAAAGTGTAAAAGGTCGATGTCTGTACATTGCAGATATTTAAGAAAAATCGACAGCAATGATCATTGTTAGGCCAATAGAACCCAAATCCACTGTTTTTAGAATTTTTGTCTGTCTGTCTGTCTATCTGTCTTTATGTTTGGGCGCATCACTCAAAAATTACTTAATGGAATTGAATGGAGCTTTAAGCGTTGTATTATTTGACGTTTAACTTAAAATTTAAGATATCATTCCGATAGCTTGATCGGTTTCGGAGATATAGACCGATTTGTGGACCAAGGTGATCCAAAATTTGTTAGTAGAATATGGGTATCAAACGAAAGGTGACAATGAGTGCTGCAATAAGCGATGTAATGAAGTTCGATATCTTATCTGGTATGGGATATAATGATGAATCGGACTCAGTTTCTTATTAGTTCTGAGACGCATCGAAGCGAGCGGGGTTTACTATCCATAGTTCAGCGAATGAAAACACAGCGGCTTCGCTGGAAGGTATTCTTATCGGTACCCGCCGGTGGAAGCAGAGGAAGAAGGAGACCACCACTCCGATGGAAGTACCAAGGGGAGACCGATTTGCGATACCGCGGTGTTTCCAATTGGCACAGTATGTTGGACAGTCCAAAACGCCCAGGCTGTTAGATGACCATTTAAAGAAGAAAGAAGTTTTGCTTGCAAGTATTTACTGATTCCTGTTAAGCGGAAACTTTTTACTTTTTGCGTTTCGAGATAGTTTTTCGTCATTGTCATTTTACTGACACTTCTTTGAAAGTTTTAAAAATTTAATATTTTGAAGTTGACCAGTTGATGTGTGTGTTTCGAGTTTCTATTAGTATATTGTGCCGATATTATCATTAACAATATCATACCGCGACCAAGACGATCAAATCTTTGACGAAAAAACCGTAATACAAGTGGGATTCGAAACGGTGCGGAGCACTGATTACTACTTGCATTCTAGCGTTCACATTAGGCAAATGGACATTGTTTTTCCATGACCATTAACAAATGACAAGACCAAGGCGTGTCTCCTAAAATTTAAGATATCCTTCACCGCGATATCCTACCCGGGTCCCAATTTATTGACCTAAATGTGAACCCAGGAAGACTGTATTATTTGTGCGTATCACTCATAAACCACTTAATAGAATTGCATGAAACTTCCACCATTCTATCACTTAACGTCTAACTTAAAATTTAGGACAACTTTCATTTGGATAGCTCATCCAGTTCCCGAGTTATTGACCAAAATGTGGGAAAAATGTGACGAAAAATGTGTTTTTTTTTTATTTAACGAAATACAACTGTAAATAATTGCATTACATTTCGAGGCCCTAGCTACAGGCGCTATAGGCCTATTAAAATGAATAAATAAAATGAAGTCAGTACCAGTGGTGTTTTATTTCGACGCTCTCAAAAAAATAATTATGTTGTTGCTTCATTGTAATTTTTACGCATACGAAGTCGCGGGCATCATGAAACTTACATGAAGATGGTGTGTTTCCAACGTCGCTTAGTTTATTACTTAAAATACACATTTTTGGGTTTCATTGGTCTTTTTACAACTGTTTTATAACTAATTAGCAATTAACTAGTATGAATTCGTCCACAAAATGTATAGTCAACGAACTAGAATATTTAGTAACCAGTTAAGCAGTTGACTGCAGGGTTTGTATATTTGTATATCCACTACTATCACAGGAAGGACTTAACCGATTTAAATGAAATTTGGTATATGGGTAGTATCCTTTGTTTTAAGATTTTCTACTTTGGTGTTGCCACTTGGGGTGGTTCACAGGGTTGCCACCTATATCAATTTTTTTTTAATATTAAGCAATATATGGGAATATGGGTATCTAATGAAAGGTATTTTAGGCCGTATACCAACCAAAGTATTTTCGAGTACGGTTGCCACCTGGCCGCATTTTATTTATTCCTTCAGATATCGACCACTATCTCGGGAACGGCTAAACCGATTTCGATGAAATTTGGTAGATGGATAGTATGCTTTTTTCTAAGATTTTCTACTTGGATGTTGCCACTAAAGGAAGCTTATAGGGTTGCCACCTTTCCGATTCTTTTTTAAATATTAAGCAATATATGGGGCAATATGGGTATCAAACGGAAGGTATTTGAGGCCGTATACCAACCAGAATATTTTTAAGTAGGATTGCCAGCTAGGATTGCCACCGAGCAAGGCTCGGTCACCCAGGTACTTAGCGATTAACCGCCTAGGCGATTTTGCCCGTTTATTATTCTAACACGCCAGTCATCTTCTATTGATGCCGAATTCCGTTGTCTATGGGAAAGCCTTCCTTGCTAATTCGGTGCACAATGCTCATATCTGCGTAACACTTGGTTAAATTTCCTAAATAGCATACTCTCAGGACCATCCTATCCTCTTCAGGATATGTTGACTAATTATTTATTGACTTGTTGATTAATGCAGAACTTTTGTTATTCTCATTTTCTACACTTATATTGATTATACAATTTATTGTATGGATTATATAAGGTTTCAAAACTGGGTCAATTTCTTGCAGGAAGAGGTGAACTCATTGCTAAACAGCGATGGAGATGATGACGAACCACATACCCCAATCTCGGAAAATGGAAAATAATTACCATCGCCGACTCTAAATAGGGGAGAACGTTAATATCCCACCTGAAAGAACGAATCTTATTGAAAATAATGACGGCCGAGTGCATGTCTCCCGATTGGAATCCAAGCTAGCTCCACCCAATGCACAATAAAGACGATGGCGCAGACTGTGCCAATTATCGCCGAAACAGTAACATTACTATTGCTTATTAGATATATCAACAAACTCATTGGACCTCTTAATTACGGCTTCAGAACTGGTATTTGTATATTTTAAAGCAGCTCCAGTAGCACACAAATGATCTGCTTATATGTCCCTAGCCGTCAAGTGGAGAAGGACTTCCTCTTGTACTGAAATAAATTTAAGTTGCATCTGTTTGTATGAATCTGGTTAACAGGGATGTCGCAAAGTGACTAAGTGTATATCGGTTAGAAATTGTTGGTTTCACCCAAGCTTCGATTTTCTTATTTATTTTTCGGCTAACTTAAAGAACAAAAAAGTGATTTGAATTTAATATTGCTTGGTGTTCGATTTATTTTCAAGCAAAGCTCTTTGCCACAAAACAAGCTAATATGAATTTCCTATACCTAGCTATGTGTATATATTGAACTGGAAGGAACTGCAATGAAGCTAAGAATGATATCTATTTAATAGACAAACAACAACAAATACTCTGATTGAACTGCTGATTGATTGAGTGATTAATGATGACAGCATTTGCAAAAGAAAAACGGCACTGCTAATATGTGGCATCCCTGTAAACAAAAGTATGTGGGCGCATATGTACGTATGAATGGATATCTGTGTATTAGGGTGTTTCCGTCTTTCACTCTAATGATTGAAAAAAAAAATTTGAAAATATCCAGAATAGCGGAAAAAAAATATTAGCGGCTAATATGGACCAGGTAGCTCTTGTTCACAATCAAACACAGTTTCTATAGTAATTTTGATGGGACTATACTTAACATGAAAAAATGTGTTTTGCTGAATACCAACTTTGTCTGTTGCGTTTTAAATAATATTAAAACTAGCATTTAGGTTTAAGTCTGCGCAGAAACTCGTTCTCTTGCCCTTGAAGTTCCAGTTGGAGAGCGCAAAGCTAAATTTAGGCAGCCAAACATTACCCGCATCTACTTTTCTCTCGATCGTGATGGTCGATATTAATTTAACTTGAATCTTAACTATGTTTTATAAACTACAAGGATTTACAATTATCAAAAAAAATTTAACGCGTCTGCCAAACCGATTTATTTCAGGAAATCTAGAATTGAAGTCGCCTTTGCATTTGTATTTGCACAAAATGTGCTCTGAAGTTTCATCCTCATTATCGCAGAAGGAACACAGGCTACCCGCCGATATGCCCAGTTTGTGCATGTGGGATTTGACAATGCAGTGACCCGTGAGGGCTCCTGTTATAATCCTAAGGTTGTTTTTGGATAGATGTGTTACCGCCTTGTAGCGCTTGGTCTTATAACCCACCATCGTTGTGTTTGCCTGACGTAGCCCGACCATCTGGTGCCAGTCTTTCTCCCTCATGGCAGCCTCTTCTTCCATGTGGCTTTCTTTTATAGTGTGAGGATCGATGGCCAGAAACGGTTCGGGGTGCGTTGGCTTTGTTGCTGCCGCCTCTCTGATCTAGCTGGCCCGCTCTTTCGTTGCCATCCACCCCCGCATGACCTGGAACCCATGCTAATCGGAGGTTATTACACGAGGCTAGGCTCTCTAATCTCTTCACACACTCAAGAACCAGAGAGGATTTTATCTCACAGGATGTAATGGCTTTGAGTGCGGCGTTGCAGGTTCAGCCGCGTTGCAGATTTACTTCTGTACTCCTAGCACTTTGTTATATGACAATATATTATCACAATCTTTAATTCTTTTAATGCATCCACTCGTTTTATATTGCATGCAAAAAATTTCCTAAAGTTGATGAATTCATTGCACAGCTTAAATATTAGTGGTGAAGTGCAGAGCTCGCCATAATGACGGTAACCTGCCTGGCGTCATTTTTACGCCTTGTGTTTATGCTGCCCAACTCAAACTTCGAGTACTCTGGTGAGTCTTTTTTTCTTTATTGACTATATTTTTTATATATATATAATTTATATATGATTACATATATATCATCCTTATCATTTAAAGTGAGGTTACGACAGGCCATTTTCAAAGTGGCGACTAATTTAATTCCACAGGTAACTATCCATTCGCACTTTTATTTTTAGCTATTTAGCTGAATATTTAACTAAAGTTTAACTGACCAGCATTGGAACATCTGCCTATGTTTCTTGCTGTCGTGGGCAGTGTCCCTCATATATCGAAATGAACACTAGGGGATTTTAGTAATCGATCTTACTATTGAGATGTTAAGGCAGGGAGAACATGACTTTGACTTGCATTGCTTAAAATCGGCCTGAAAGTAGCAGGTGTACATAATTCATATTCGCCTTAGGGAAAAATAGGGGCATTTTAACACATTGCTGACCGGTGATTGCACTCGCACTAGCAATTTGAATTTATGAAACCCAGAGGAATATAGAATGCTGCACAAGCTTTGTTCATCGTGTTAAGACGTGTCTCTTTTATTATAAAAAAAAAGTTTTGTTTCTAGATATTCAGACTTTTATAACAATTTTAGTTCTGTAAAAATCGCAACCATGGCAGACGGTGACAAAAGATAGGTTCAGCGTAAAATTGCCGGTCAACAATATCTTGAAATGATGAGAATATATGGTCAAGTCTTCGGGATTGTAACGTTACCAGTGTCATTCTTAAGCTCTTAATTACGAAGTAGACTTTAACGCACACCACGACCTTTGGCACTCGAGCCTACAAGTTGATGGTAGGAGACAGGAACTGGCTGAACAAATAGATGACTCGACTTTCTGCACTGTGAACGGGGATGCCCACACGAGAGTCGCGGTAAATTGTTCTAGTTCGCCAGACCTTACCATCGTAAGCGCTGGTCTCATAAACTGCGTTGACTGGCGACCGATACTAACTCTTGCATCGGATCATTTACCGATAGTCCTCTCAATCGATCGCCCCAATGACTTTGTCACTTTTGAAAATCGCATTTTCACTAATATCAGCAAAACCTGATTGGGTTGGTTTCCTTAACTTTACTGAGAGCACCTTCGCTGCTCTTCCCATCACGTCTGACGTACGAGAAGGGGAAAAAGCGTTTCGCATGGTCATAGCTTCAGCCTCGAATCAATATATTCCGCCAGGTAGAATTAAGGAAGTACGTCCGTATTTCCCCGCAGAGGCAGTGGCCCTGGCAAATGAACGTCACCATGTGCGTCGCTTGGACCCTACGGATCCCCAAATTCAAGACCTCAATGCGGAAATCAGACGACTGATTGATCAACACAAACGCGCCAAATGGGAGGAGCACCTCAGGTCCTGCAACTTCTCTGCTGGTGTTGGCAAACTATGGTCCACTGTAAAATCCTTGTCAAATCCGACCAAACCTAACGAAAAAATATCCATCACCTTTGGTGATAAGGTACAGTCGAAACCGAAAAGATGCGCAAGAGCTTTCTTCCGCCAATTTGTACTGCATCCTCCGGTCGACAAGGAAATTAGACGAGCCACCAGGGAAGCGCACAAAAAAAAAATAGCCAACCGCCCCTTGCCATCACCACCACGGATGTTCAGGAAGCAATACGGGGGTTCAAAAGCTTCAAATCGATCGGCGCTGACGGTATATCCATGCTGATGCTAAAACATCTCGGAGAAGAAGGTGTAAGGTATCTAACAACTGTCTTCAATCTGTCTATGACCACCTTTGTCATTCCAGAAAAAGAGGGGGAGTCTCATCGGCCGATATCACTCCTCTCGCCAGTAGTGAAAACCTTGGAGACGGTCCTGCTCCCTTACTACACCGCTAACTTGCAACTAGCCGAACATCAGCATGGATTCCGTAAAATGCATAGCACGACCACCGCGCTAAACGCCATCACCACTCAGATAGGTGTCGGTCTCAACCAATATCGTCCAAATGACAGGACCGTGCTAGTTGCTCTTGACCTATCGAAAGCCTTCGATACGGTCAATCATGCGCAACTCATTAACGACCTCGAGGATTCCACTCTTCCCCCTATCTAAAGCGTTGGACCGCCAACTATCTGAGTGGGCGGCAGTCATCGGTTGAATTCAGAGGCGAAAGATCAAAACCACGTATAATTGAGCAAAGGGTGCCACAGGGTGGTGTCCTATCCCCGCTCTTGTTTATTTATTACACATCGAGGCTCCCTTCCCCACCAGAAGGTGTCTCGATCGAATTAATTCTTACCTTCATCCCTATCTGGTTTTTTCGCTGCACGAAATCTGACATTGTCACCGACCAAATCCTCGGCCACCTTATTTACGACGTGGACAGCACAGGCGAACATGGAATTAGATGTCTACGTCGACGGCATTAAGCTTCCGACTGTCACGCACCCCGAAATCTTAGGGGTCACGTTTGCTAACATGTTCAAATACGGTGCTCATGTAGCCGCGATTGCCACCAAAGTACAAAGCCGTAACAAAATCCTCAAGTTACTAGCTGGCAGTACTTGGGGGAAAGACAAAGAAACGTTACTGGCAACGTACAAGGCAATCGGCCAGCCGGTTCTGAGCTGAGACACACACTGGAGGAGGTTGCAGGCCTGCCAAAACACCGCACTCAAAACTGTCACGGGGTGCCTCCTTATGTTTCCTGAGCATCACCTTAACAGTGAGGCAAAAATGCTCGGTGTAAACGAGCACATCGATATGCTGACCAGGCAATTTCTGTTCAGCTACTATAAACCGCAGCATACGAACAGGAACCTGCTCAACGAAAATCCGGCTCCCAGGAGAATAAGGAGTAATTTCCGTAAGCACTATGACGAGATCCGGCATCATATTTTCTCGCCGTTTGATCCAAAGGTGCATCGGCGGCCCTCAATCTCATCCACCCGGAGTCGGTAAACTCCTTTGTCAGCTCCCGTTCGGTGAACGACGTCCTACAGGCAGGAGCCCTACCTGTTGCTGAAGAGGAACGCGAACTGCCTAGGGACACAAGGGTCATGCTGGCCCATTGGAATTGGACTACATTATACTCAAGTATGCAGTGAAATAAAATGGTACCACGAAATATTATTATGAAATATTAATTACTTTATAATAAAAGACTCTCACCGAAATTCTGTTGGGAGTTATTTCATTATTTTTGATTTATTTAATTTTTGTTGGGACTTATTTAATTTCTCTGAAAATTACAATTTAACAAGCTTCGACGTTTTTGTAACACTTTATATAGCTAGATTAACGTAAGACTTAGCCAAGGTAAGATTTAGCCGGGGGAGGTGCCGCGACGTCGTGTCCCCGCGCCAGCCGCCGCGTCCTACAATGACGAGTTAGTGAATTAATTTCGTATTACTTTTAGTAGGTGTTTCCCATATTTTTTATTTTGACAAATTAATAAATAAGCTAAGGTGGACGAAAAAGAGAAAAGGATACTGCGCCGAATCCATCAGAAATTCTTTGCGTGATTTATTTTGAGCCCAATATGCTGCTAATTGCTTGCAAACATTTGAACATCTGCAACGCTTGTGTTCTAAAACTGCAAGCTCAAAGTGTATTGACGAAGGAGTTCAAAACTTTAATTATTGCTCTGTGTGTTTTTTTGTAAATGCATATTTCATATACAGGGTGGCTGATGACTTTTGCTACATTAAGAAACTCAAATAATTTTTTTCTCAGTGTATGGAATCAATTTTTCTTTTATTCGTGTTAAAGCTCATTAAATTTTATTAAATATAGCTTAATTAGTTTTAAAAATAATGGAATTTAAATGCCCCCCCTGCTCGTCGATGCATGTGCGGCATCTTACCAAAAAGTTGTTCATTACTGCATGGAGAGTTGAGACAGGAATAGCCGCAATTGTTTCTCGAATGGATTGCCTTAGTTCATTCAAATTTGTTGGTTTTGCTTTGCAGACTTCCTGTTTGCAATAACCCCACAAGAAAAAGTCAGGTGCAGTAAGGTCAGGCGACCTGGGTGGCCAACGGAATGTGGAGTTTCTGGATATCAGCTTATTGGGAAATTTTCGTCGCAATTCTGTCATAACAGGTTGGGCTATATGAGGAGCTGCACCATCTTGCTGAAACCACACAGAGTTGAAAGAAATTCTCATTCGGCGTAATTCTGGATAGAAAAACTCCCTCAACATGCTCAAGTAACGGTCTCCAGTAACCGTAACGGTGTGACCGTTTTCTTCGAAGAAGTAGGGCCCGACAATGCAGCGTGATGAAACTGCACACCACACTGTGACACGAAGTGGATGCAATTTCGTCTCATGGAGTATCTGTGGGTTGGAAGCACTCCATATTCGACAATTTTGTTTGTTTATGTTGCCGTTTAAATCGAAATGGGCCTTGTCAGACATGAAAAGACAGTTCAACATGTTTCCATCCTCTTCCACCATTTGAAGCATCTTCTGGCAAAATTCCAAGCGAATCGGCAAGTCTGCAGCGTTCAGTTTGTTGGCCATTTGAATTTTATATGGGAATAAGTCCAATTCTTTGTGCATAATTGACTGTAATGACTGTCTGCTTACACCCATTTGAGCAGATAAGCTTCTTGTCGAAACACGTGGATTGTTTTGTATGGCAGCAGCTACAGCAGCGATTGTTTCCTCCGTTCGAACTGAAGGGTTTCGATGGTAAGGTCTTCTGTTGACTGTCCCATGCTCGGCAAAATTGTTTACAAGTTTTATTATGGTCCATCTGCTCGGAGGATTGCCGCCAAACGTGCGCCTATACTCTCTTTGAACCGAAACTACGGACTCCAGTGCGTGATAGCGGCGGACAATCCAAATTCTTGTTTCAGTGTCCCAGTTATCCATTTTTGTTAAACGAAAAAGTCAATCTGCAAAATAAAAAAAAAATTTACCAGATTCATTAAATAGAAAAAAAGTTATTTAATTTTTTTTTGGTAGCGGCTTTCATTAGCCACCCTGTATTTTTGGTTTTTTTTTATCTTTTAATGTAGAATATACAAATAAATGCATAACTTTTAACATAATATATTACTTACGAGTATGGTTATGTATACATTTACATATAATATAAGTAAATAAATAGCAGAGGAAGAGGGAGACCGCCTCACCGATTGAAGGACCAAGTGAAGACCGATTTGCTATCCCGCGGTGTCTCTAATTGACGCCAATTGGCAAAGATAAGAAACGCTTTTTGCGCTATTATTTTATATCTGTTATATAGCCGAAATATGTTTTGAACGACATAGACACAGCTTTTAGAATCCGGTTGGTTTTGTGGAGTTATAACTTACATTTGGAGCGCACAAACAAGAAAGTACTAAGAAAAGTAAATGTTGCTATATATGAGTATGCTACTAGCAGATCCGGCAGACGTTGTCTTGCCCAAAAATAGAAAATTCAACGCAACGATTATGTGTTCACATATCAACGGTATATATACAGAAAATGTGGTCTACGTAAAGAAATGGCTTGGAGTGACCAACTACAAACGAACGAACATTTTCAGAAAATTATTTTTAAAATACATACATATGTTAATTTCTGTCATTGATGATGATCAGAGATTTTCCATTTAAATACCTTAAAACAAAAGCTTCGCCGAATTTATATGGTTTTTATACCTTTAATGAACATGTAATGGTATTATAACTTTGGTCCAATATTTATAAGTATGAGAAGAAGAAGAGATAGACCCACCAATAAGAATACCGAAATGATCAAGGCGATAAGCTGAGTCGATTTAGCCATGTCCGTCCGTCTGTCTGTCTGTTTGAACGCAAAGTAGTCCCTCAGTTTCTGAGATATCTCGCTGAAATTTGCTAAGGGGAAGCCATTTTGTAGAATATTAATCATTTGTCGGAACCCGCAATATCGGACCAATACAACGCATAGCTCCCATACAATCGATTGTTCCGAAAAACGGGGCTTGACCTATAACTCTTGCAATTAAAAAGCTAGGAACGTAAAATTTTGCAGGTTTGGTACTTATTATGTATGTAATGTGTGTAGTAAAAATCACCCTGATCGGACCACATAATATATAGCTCCCATACAATCGATTGTTCGGATAAACGGGGTTTGGGCTATAACTATAGAAACTTAATAGCGAGGAACACAAAATTTGGCAGCTACAGTACTTATTACATATGAATTTTTCTGGAACGATTTTCCGTCATCCCTTGTCAATTTTGGTTTGGAGACAAAGCGGTTTCGGCGTTATACCATCTTCAGTGTCTTTCTTCGAACGGAACGAACGCGGAAACCGGTTTGTCTCCAAACCAAAATTTACAAGGGATGACGGAAAATCGTTCCAGAAAAATTCATACTTCTACCCTGTCGGAAACAGCAAAAATAAAAAAGGAAAACTTATTACATATGTAATGTGTGTTGTGAAAATCATCAAGACTGGGCCAATATATCGTATAGCCCCCATACAACACATTTTTCCGATAAACGGGGTTTGGGCTATGTATCTTTAAATTAACAGGGTAAGACCATTACAATTTTGCAGAGTTCGTACTAATTGTAAGTAAGGATCGGACACTTCAAACCGTGAGGCGTATTCATGAAAGGTATAAAGTCTTCGGCACAGTCGAAGACAGCTCTTTGCTTGATTGTTTTCCTAAAATTAGAGCGTACTTTATATTGCAAATTTCGAAAAGGGCACATTTCGAAAATGTTGACATATGTATAAAATAAACTCTATAGTGAAGTTAACAAGCAAACATTTTTGCTATTTATACTTTACCATTATAATTGTGGCAACAAGCATAAGCAGCCAAGCTTCAGGTAGGAGGAAAGTGCTTTGGCTATTATTACCTGCCGACATAAATATATTCTTTTTAAAAAATTTCTTAGATTTTGTTTAGATACTCGTACATTTGGTTTTCTTAATCAGCTTCGAATACAGAAATACTTTTGTTAGCCACTGTATACGTGGTAAACATATATGTAATGTATAAATGGGTGAATGCGTAAACGCTCACTAAAGACAACTCGAAAAGCTGATAAGCCACAATTGACTGGTTGCTTAAATGATTTTTGATTGGATGAATGATAAAAACTTTTCAGTTGACATAAAAAGCTCTGATAAAATAACTTTGACAGCAAATAGACACAAATAGACACAAATGATGCCAATGCAAAGTACATTATGCGAATGTAATAAAACTGTCATTTGGAAGTAGATTTGTTGACACATTTTTATTATGATTTTTAATTTGAAACCAAAGCATAGTTTACCAGCATCAGTTCACTGTGATGAGAAATGTGTTCATAATTAAATATAGTTTGTCCACTTAGCACAGCGATCTGTTAGTTAATAAATAAATCACAATGATATATACTGAGTCCATAATTAAGTACATTTCTACAACTAAAACTACTTAAGTACATACATACATGATGTGTGTTGCTCGAATCCAGTGCGGTTTAATGTTTAATAACAGCCATCAGTAATGACCAAGCAACCGGCCAGTTAGTCAGTTCACCGTCGGCAACAAATTAAATATGGCTCAAATGGGCAATTTTCTAAACTGTTAGCTATTTATCACTATGCTCAACTGATACCTGTCATATTATGTTTAACTCTTGCCTGGGGTGATGTTTCGTGGATATATCATTGCATTTTGAATTCCCCAATTTAGTTACCAGCAACAAATACCTACAAACAGATATTTTATAACATTTTCACTCACAATAATTATTCAAATTGGTTAATTGAACACAACAGTACCAAACTCTGGATTGATAAATGGAAGATGAGTATAGAAAGAAAATTCATTTGTTGCCCCCAGCATCCCCTTTTTCACATTTCTTTTCCTGCCGTAAAACTTAACTTAGACTGAATTTTTGGGCAATAAAATTTTGCTTATAAAGGTCCTTTAGGAGACAAATGCTAGAGCACGTCCGAAATTATCGGGAGCGGATTTTCGAGTTTTTGTTTCAGTGAAAAGTTATTCGCAAAAAACCCAAAAATAACCCAGGTCGGGTCCCAAATAGGGGACTTGATCCAAGGTATTTATGTGCAGAACACCTTTCTGATAAATGTTCTGATGTTTAAGCTACAGTTTTTAAGTACTTTTTCTTTAAAAAACTACTTCCGCCTGCTTAACTATTTTTTGTTTAGCTTTTCTTTTATATAATAAACTAGCAGACCCACCAGACGTTATCCTGCCCGAAAATTTACTATCCTATATTTAACAAATTGTACTTTTGTTGATATTTTCCTCTCCATCTTCTCATTCTTTTCTTCTTCGTTCTTTCTCCCCTTTTCACTTCAACTTCTCCATTTATAGGATCTCTGAATCAAATTTTAGATCGCTGGTACTAATATATACCAATATGTGATACGTTGCGAAGATATATAAAAATTAAACCGTGTGCGTGGCACTGCATACTTTACATGATATGAATATGTACGAGTATATAGCCTATCTACGTCCGTAACTAATTTTTTTTTTCGGATAGGGTTATTTACTGTAAAATGTTTTTATCAAAAAATTCCGAACATGAAAAGTATTTCATACAAACATTAAAAAATAAAAGTAATTTTGTAGCTCTGTAATCAAATACGTAAATTAAATTTTTAGAAATGTATTCAAAGTTATTCTAAAATAAAAGTAAATACTTTGCCACTATAATTGTGGCAACAAACATTACAGCTCACCCTTGGATAGGACGCAAGTCCTTTGGTTGTTCTTCAAAACTTTCTTAAATTTTGTTTAAATACATTTGTGACTTAAAGTTAAGGACTTATATCTTAAAATCCATAAAAAATAACCTTAGAACCAGCAGGAGCACGGCTGCTACGCATTAACGCAGGCCTCAAGTCATACCGAGCTATTACATACCCAAACCGACCCGATAAGCAAAGCTTAACAACCAAAAAACGCAACTCATCTACTTTACGATCAAGTGCTAACAGAATTCAATAGGTGTATAATAATGAACGAAAAACAACTCCCAGACCAAAAATGTTATGCCTCAAATAAGCGTGGTGGTGTTCCTTCCGAATTTAAATATAAAAGGGTTGACAAATTTCCAAATAAAAAAGTGAAGCAGTTGTAGCCTTAAAAGTAGTGCTTATGTGACATCTGCAACAATGATCCGTGAATTATTATGAATGAGTGTCCGCAGAATCGCTTATTACCGTTTAGACCTCATTACAGGTCTGCAGTAAAGTTTTGGCCAGACTTAGCTAGTGTTCATTATGAATTTCTTATCAAGAAAACATTCTCGATATAGTGCCAAAGAAATTTAACCCGCAGAATTGTCCACAACTACGCCCAATTGAAAAATATTGGGCAATTGTTAAATACAAAACTAAGGAGAGGTCAAAAAAACTGAATCAATGCTACTTAAGTGGAATAAGTTTGCTGCCCAAGTGACCAGAACGGATGTTCAACGTTTGATATCGTCCATTAAGAGGCATGCTCGAAATTTCATACATAACATTGAAATATAAAATATGTATTAACTTTTTTTAGCTTAATAATCACCCTTTCGATTAAAGTATTAACCATTTTTCTGCGAATATTTGTATTAAGGATACAACATGTTTTGTATGTACCAATTTTGTGTGAACAGTTCTTTATTACACATTGAGATGATACATTACTGCCAATATAGAAGTAATATATGTATGACCAGGGACCGACCCATTAAAGAAAAATCTTATTTATTATTTATATTATGCAATAAAATGTAATTATAAAGGTATCCCTTTCCCTATAACAATATTTAGGAGGTTTTTTTCTGAAAGTACACCAAGGACCAACATATTTTAAAACAAGTAAGGAAAGGGTTGTCTTCGACTGTGCCGAATACTTTATACCTTTCATGAATACGCATCACGGATATAAGTGTCCGATCCTTACTCACAATTAGTACATAATCTGCAAAACTGTTAATTTGAAGATATATAGCCCAAACCCCATTTATCGGAACAATCGATTGTATGGGAGCAATATGTTATGTTGGTCCGATCTCGGTGATTTTCACTACACACATTACGTATCTAAAAAGTACTAAACCTGCAAAATTTACGTTCCTAGCTTTTTAATTGCAAAATGTATAGCCTAAAACCCCTTTATCGAAACTATCGATTATATGGGAGCTATATGTTATGTTGATCCGATTAATGCTTTACAAATTGGCGGCCCCATACCAAATTTCATCCAGATATCCCTAAAATTGAGGGACTAGTTTGCGTTCAAACAGACAGATGGACGGACGGACAGACGGGCATGGCTAAATCGACTCAGCTCTCTTCTTCTTCTTCTCATACTTCTAACATCGGACCAAAGTTATAATACCATTTCATGTTCATAAAAATCTTATTCTTATTTACAGTGTATTTTGTTTTAAATTATTACATAGATGCGTATTTCCATGTCAAGTCGTCACACAGTAGGAGTCGACCACTTTCGATTTTAATAAAGTTTGGTGAAGAGTTTTCCTTAATCATAAAACGCAGTTCTGCTAAAGTTATTTAATTTAAAAATTTCACTTTTTTTCGTGTATACTAAAGTTTATTTTTTCAATTAGTCAATTCATAAGGTCTCATATTCGTCGTATGTGCTATGATTTTAAAACTATCATATATTCTTTGTTTTGTTTCTCATATACAATTGAAGTAGCACAATAAAATTGAGCACCCTATGTATATCAAGTGTGCTATTTTACTTTTCAAAGTTTATTTGAAATTTTCTATCAACAAGTGACAAGTTTTCATATAAATTCAACTTGATGTATATATATGAATACGACATACAACGCAATGTAGTGTTCCCAAGAGTTGTGTTGAAAGCAATTCCACATAAGACAATAAGACTCCGGCATAGTCGGCAAATTATGGTCGACTGTCAAGGCCTTATCCAATCCGACCAAATACAATGACAAGGTCGCCATTGCATTCGGCGACAGCATCAAATCGGACGCCAGGAAATGCGCGAGCTTCGTTTGCCGGCTGCTTATAATGCATCCACCTACTGATAGGACTAAGAGAGCCGTCCGACGTGCGCACAAACACTCCACTGCGCCCATTGCCGACTCAGTGGCAGAGGTCAAGGAAGCCATAATGAAGGTCAAACCCTCAAAATCCATCGGAACCGACGGAATCGCCATGAAGATGATTAAACACCTAGGCCACGAGGGGCAGAGTTATTTAGCGGCTCTTTTCAACCTCTCTCTAACTACTGAGATATGGAAACAGGCGATTGTAGTTCCCCTACTAATCCAGGGAAGCCGGCGAACCAAGGAGATTCTTATCGTCCGATATCCCTCTTTTCGCCGGTTCGAAGTTACTAGAGACCATTCTGCTCCCATACTTTACTGCAAATCTGCAATTGGCCGATCACCAGCATGGTTTCCGCCAATCTCACAGCACTACATCCGCTTTGAATGCAATTACAACCAGTGTTGCCATTTTAGCTGTTTTCAACCTAGATCTTGAAAAAAAAGGAATTTAGCTGCTAGCTTTTTTTTATCTTTTTCCAGAATTTTTTTAACTGTTTTTAGCTTTTTCCCCCGATGTGGGGGAGCAATTCTAATATTTATGCTAATTCAGCGGATGATAAACAAAATTGTGATATTGACATATTTTAAAACGTATTTATTATATACTAGCTGACCCGCCGAACTTTGTTCCGCCTTAAAAGCACAAATCATACAGTCACCCTGGGTCCACATTTAGGTTAATAAATTGGGACCCGGGTAAAATATGGAGGTGAAAGATATCTTAAATTTTAGGAGAGACGTCTAGAGAATGATTATTGAAAGTTTCATTCATTTCTATGCAGTCGTTTTTGTGTGACGCGGGCGTTATGGTAAAAAAACCACATTTTTGGTCACATTTTTCCCACATTTTGGCCAATAACTCGGGATCTGGATGAGATATCGAAATGAAAGGTGTCCTAAATTCTAAGTTAGACGTTAAGTGATAGAATGGTGAAAGTTCCATGCAATTCTATTCATTAGTTTTTGCGTGATGCGCGCACAATCATACAGACGGACAGACGGACAAACAGACAAAAATTCTAAAAATTGTAGATTTGGGTTCCGCTGGTCCAATAACGACCTCTACTATCAGTTTTTCTTGAATATCTTCAATGTACAGACATCGACCTGCTACAATTTTATTATACGAGTATGTAAAGATTATCTCACATTACTACCTTTTATATTATACAGTGAAATTCCTCATAACCGGACACTCACGGTCGCAGTGTTTTTGTCCGGTTATGGGGGATGTCCGCTTATAGGGGATGAGGTCAAAAAATATATACTACACATATAAAATTCATTATAGTTTATTTAAGAAATTTTTCGAAGTAAAGAATATTTAAATACTTTAGTATTACATATACATACATAAATATATCAATTAAATACATTGTACAAGTCTTTACATATCAATATCGACTAGTTTGATTGAAAAAATTGTGTGATGCTTGTTTGTTTTAACATTGATTCCTTTAATTTAAAATTTTCATTTTCAAAGGGACTCTCGATATTTTTAACCTGCTGAAAAGCTACATAGTCATTTTTTGCAAATTGTTTCAAGCGCGCAACAAGTTTTAAAGCCTCATCATATGATGTTATGGGGTCACTTAAGTCCATAGTATCATCTGGTTGGTCAAATTAAATTTCTATATTGTTGTCCTCAGTGAAAACATTTTGATCTATTTGGAGAAAACCTTCGAAATCATTTGCCAAATCTAGTCCTTCCTGAAGCCTAGCATAGACTGCCAGTGGAATGTCATCTTCGGGATCAAAATCTGAAGGATCCTCTAAAGTTTCCAAAAATCCTACTTTACGGAAGCAGTTTCGGATTGTTGAGGCTTCCACCTTATCCCAAGATGCTTTGATGAAATACACAGCTTTCAGTACATTAATCGATTTTGAGAGCTCTGAGGCTGAACTTGTATTGCCAATTTTAGTTATCAAGTGTTTTAAAACTATGCTTCTATACAAAGTTTTAAAATTTTGGATTATACCTTGATCAAGGAGTTGGCTAACTGCCGTTGTATTTGGTGGCAAGAAACAAATTTTTATGTTGGTCAAATCTAATTCCTTTGGATGAGAAGCCGCGTTATCTAGAAACAAGATAATTTTTCGATTCTGGGCTTTCATTCTTCGATTGAACTGCTGCAGCCATTCGCTCATCACTTCTCGAGTCATCCATGCTTTTTTATTAGACTTCCAATCCACTGGAAGTTTTGCAATTGGAACATGTTTAAAGGATCGAGGACGGGCTGCTTTCCCTATAACCAAAAGCGGCTCCTGATCTCCAGCCATATTAGAACAGAACAAAATTGTGAGTCTTTCCTTTGATAGCTTACCTCCGACACATTTTTCGGATTTAAGAGCGAGGGTTTTGTCCGGCAAGGCACGAAAGAAAAGCCCACTCTCATCGGCGTTGTAAATGTCTTCAGGCTTGTACCCATTCAACAGAGTTTGCAGCTTTGTCCGAAACTGTTCGACATCATCCTGATTCACATCTGCAGCTTCACCAGATATGCATTTGAAGGAAACATTATTCCTTAATCGCCATTTATTTAGCCATCCATCCGAAGCATTAAAATTAGGTACACCCAGTTTTCTTGCAATTTCCATTGCCTTTGCTTTCAAAATGGGACGAGAAATCGGAATTTTTTGACTTCTAGCCTTAGCGAAAAAATCAAAACATATCCTGTCTATTTCCGAGCCGCCTTATTTAAGAAAACTTCGCTTTTGGTGAATATTAGATCCAGACTCCCATTTAGAACGAATTTTTTCTTAATTTTTATTAATTTCAGCAGCTTGCGTTTTGCCAATATTGAACCTTTTAAAGCAAAAGAAACGTGTACCTACAAGTTAAATTTTGGACTCACCATACTTTGCCTTTTTGCAATTCCACGTACTGATAACTTTTCTCTTTCGAAAACATTAATAATTTCCATTTTCTCTTTAATAGAAAGCATAGTATATGTCTACTAGTAGCGCAACTTACTCCGAATCTGCACACACACACAAACCACACAGGGTGTGTTGTATGCAGTAATAAAACAATCAAATTGAAATACTGCAATATTGAGCATGAAGACTTGAAACTCCCAAAATATTGAATATAAAGCAGTTATAACACGTTATCAGTTAATATAGAATGTATATTTCAGTTTAAATTGAAGTTTTTAGTTGCAGTTTTTACTTTAAAACAACTCTGAACGCGATTTCCTTCATTACACTCTCTCGGAGTACATTCATCCACTGCCTTCCACTCCGATTCGCAAAAGAAGATGCCAAACTAGTACGGGTAAACAATGATAGAAAGTATCTTCTTTTTCGGTGCCATATTATTACGAACTTTGAACGCAACCACTCGCATGCACTTGACAAACTGAATAGAAAACCACCTTTTACTGGACACGGACGGCTTGAATGTGTGCATACATGTTAAAAGGGGAATCCCCTATTTCATTTTTATAATGAACAACAAAGCTTGCTTGCGATGTTTTTGAATTTTGTCCGTTTATGAGAAATTTTTTCATGGAAATGGCTTGAAATACAGTGTCTGCGTCCGGTTATTAGAGCGTCTGTTTATTAGAATGATATTTGTATGAAAAAATGATTGCAAAACCTGTGTACACAAAATTTGTCCGGTTATTGGAGCTGTCCGGTTATAAGGACTGTCCCTCTTGGGGAATTTCACTGTATATAGTTATTTTGCATGCCATGAAAGTATATTTCCTTTTAAATATGTACCGCACTTGATAACTTAATGGGACTTTTTATCGAAGAGTACAGTGATCTGTGGTTTAAATTTTACTCGTTGTACCTTTTATATAAATATCAACTAATTTGTATATTAGCCTTAGTTTGACGTAATTTTAAAAAATACAGATTTGAATTGTTTTTTTATATACTTTTATATACCTGTGAATAAAAAACCGAATAAAACATGTCAAAAGATGACTTCCTTTTTAAGCTGTGTTTTAGCCCTAACTAATTTTTTCAAGCTTTTTTTAGCTTTTTTTTCTAGAATCTAGCTGGATTGCTAAAAAAATTCTGGCAACACTGATTACAACGCAAATAAATTATGGTGTGCATCAACATCCTCCAAACCATAGGACGGTGCTCGTGGCACTTGACCTATCTAAAGCAGTAGATATGGTCAACCATGCCACTCCTGCCGGCCTTAAAAGGTGGACCGCTAATTACCTCAATGGTCGAAAGGAATCAGTCAAATTCAAGAACAAGAAATCTAGGCCACGAAGAATAAAACAAGGGGTGCCGCAATATGGTGTTCTCTCTCCCCTTTTGTTTAATTTCTATATGTCGAGTCACTGGCCGGCAGTACTTGGGGGAAAGATAAAGAAACATTGCTTGTTGCATATAAGGCTATTGGCCGACCGGTTATTGACTACGTTGCCCCCATATGGTCGCCCAACCTTGCTGGCGCCAATTGCAGGAAATTGCAAGTCTGCCAAAACACCGCCATCAGAACTACTACGGGATGTCTGCTTATGTCATCTGAGTCTCACTTCCATCAAGAGGCAAATCCCAATTGCTCAAACTTCAAGAGCACGCGGAACTCTTAAGTTCCTTCTGAACTGTCATAAGCCCAGTCATCCCGCCGTAAACACTACGATGAGATCCGACACCACATCTCTTTGCCGATTGATCTGCGGAACCATAGACGGGATCTAAATGACCTCCGCACTGAGTCGGTAGATAAATCAATCAGATTTCGGCCTGTGAATCCCGTTATCAGTATTCAACCACCTGAATTGGCTGAAGAGGAGCGTGTACTTCCGAGGGAGACTAGAGTCATATTGTAATAGGTTAAACTCTTACTTATCCATACTGAACCCCACCATAACAAACACATGTCCTGTATGTGGTATGTCCCCTCATGATACCTAACATCTCTTCTCCTGTTCAATCGAACCTACTCTTCTAACACCTATATCACTCTGGTCCAACCCTGTGGAAACTGTGCGTTTCCTCGCACTTCCGTTAGAAGAGCCTGATGACAATTTAGAGTGATCGTGCCCATTAGGCAGGGCGAAGCACTGTTAACAACAACAACAACAATAAGATACCTTGTGAATTGCCTAAATATTTCGGAAACTACAGAAGTGAAAAAAAATGCTTGTACACTTTCAAAAGGGATAGTAAGAGGTACAAAAATAATTTTTGAAAAAAAAAATTTCATTTCTAATTTTATAAAATCTTTGATTTTTAAAGTCGAAATAATTAAAACTTGCCATCAAATTTTGAACTTAAATTTTCAGAGGGGTGTTTCTTGTTTTTCTCAAAAATATGAAAAGTTACCCCGCATATATAAACAGCATTCATTTTTTACGCACATACACGTTCAATGTTTACCTGAGTCAGTATTTTCTTCAATACCTACACCTTGTAGGTGAAATTGTAAATCTACTCGTATACCATCCTTATGTCCCTTTAAAAACGCACAACAAATTTCGTCAAAATCGGTCTTGCAGTTTAGGAGGAGTTCAGTCACATACAATAAGTACATTTATAAAGATATATAAAAATTAATTGATATATTAAATAGACAAGTGGATTTATATGTAAAATTATTAGTCAGGAACTTGCTTTGATTTAATACAAGGCCCGGTTACCATAAGTATCGATTGTATATTTCTTACCTATATTGTATATTTTTGGAAGAGTTTCAAGGTAATCCGGAATAGCGGTTACATTACGTGCGTTATCGAGAGATACGATTTGCGGTTAGATAAACTTCCAGGCGAAAAATTACCGGTTACTCTCAGAATCGACCGGTAAAATGCAAAATATATGCTAAAACATCCGAGTGTTTTCTAGCGGAAGTAGTTGCTATAAGCCTGTGCCCAAAAGTAAATCTGCAAAAGAAATTTTAGCTAGGCGACTTATTTTCCAGAATTGCAACTAAGCGAAATTGCTTAAAATTGTAAGAGTTCATTTGCTTTAGCATATTTTAGCGTTTCGGCGATGGATGTATTGCCAATCGTTTGGCATTAAATATTTTTTATAAATTTCACTATCGATTTTTCCATTTTTAGGCGTTCGCGATAATATTAAAACTATTTATACGTAGTAGTTTTCTACTATTGAAATTAAATGTTCATTCAAAATTAAGTATTTGTCATTGTGTTTAGAAAAGGGAAATGCAATTACAAATTAAATGAATGATTAGTAAATTTGTTCAATGTTTCAATACTAGTAAACACCTGCAAATTAACTTGATAGAAGCTTCGTCATTAAAAATTATATTTTAATTGGAGAATTAGAAGCAAACGATATAAACTAGTATCTATAAACGTGAACATACACAGCGTCTGTGAAAGTTGAACCACCTGTAGCATTTCAAGATTTGTGTAAAAAAATTAAAAGTATTCAAAAGATCGAACTTGATGGGAGCTTATCCCATAAAGTAACTATTCCTCCTAAAGCTAAACAATTTGTAAAACCCGTAATAGCGATGTCACTTATTTTAGAGCTGTTAACGCATTCGCCATTTTTAAGCGGTAAAAGGGAACAAGATGGACACAAATTATAAGCAACAATATATGTATGTATGTCTAGTACTAGTGTCCGACCGAAGTTGGTCAAACTCCGAATCCGAAGCCGAACACTAAAATTCAATATTATGTTTGATAAAAAAAGATAAAGTTTCTGAATTTGTATTTCATAAAAATTCAGTTTTATTTAGGAAGTTCACAAGGTATCTTATTGTCTTGTGTAGTATTTCTTTCAATACAACTCTTGTGAGCACTACATTGAGTTGTACATATGTCGTATTCATATGCATCAAGTAAAATTTATATGAAAACTTGTCACTTGTTGATAGAAAATTTCAAATAAACTTTGAAAAGTAAAATAGCACATTGATATACATAGGGTGCTCAATTGTATTGTGCTACTTAGATTTGATATGAGAAACAAAACAAAGAAAATATGATAGTTTTAAAATCATAGCACATACGACGAATATGAGACCTTATAAATTGACTAATTGAAAAAATGAACTTTATTATACACGGAAAAAAGTGAATTTTTTAAATTAAATAACTTTGGCAGAACTTTGTTTTATGATAAAGGAAAACTCTTCACACAATTTTATTAAAATCGAAAGTTGTCCACTCATACTGTGTGACGATTTGACATGGAAATACCCATCTATGTAATAATTTAAAGCAAAATACACTGTAAATAAGAATTTTTAGAATAGGGCGGAATTTTTAGAATAGGAAAACGGATCTTTAATATTAATAAACAAAAATGGTTACCAATGCAAACAAAAATGGTAAGCAATTCGCACCACAAATAAGATTTTTATGAACATGAAATGGTATTAAAACTTTGGTCCGATGTTAGAAGTATAAGCGGAAGAAGAGAACTAAGTCGATTTAGCCATGTCCGTCCGTCTGTCTGTTTGAACGCAAAGTAGTCCCTCAGTTTTAGGGATATCTGGATGAAATTTGGTATGGGGCCGCCATTTTGTAAAGCATTAATTATTTGTCGAAACCAGCAAGATCGGAAGAATACAACGCATAGCTCCCATACAATCGACTGTTCCGATAAAGGGGGTTTGACCTATAACTGTTGCAGTTAAAAAGCTGGGAACGTGAAATTTTGTAGGTTTGGTAAATATTATATGTGTAATGTGGGTAGTGAAAATCACCCTGATCGTACTAACATAACATATAGCTCCCATATAATCGATAGTTTCGATAAAGAGGTTTTGGGCTATACATTTTGCAATTAAAAAGCTAGGAACGTAAATTTTGCAAGTTTAGTACTTTTTAGATATGTAATGTGTGTAGTGAAAATCACCGAGATCGGACCAACATAACATATTGCTCCCATACAATCGATTGTTCCGATAAATCGGTATCTTTAAATTAACAGTTTTGCAGATTATGTACTAATTGTGAGTAAGGATCGGACACTTATGTATATTTTTTTTATATTTTTTTATTTATTTTATTGCAACAGCTAAATAATATAAAAAATATCGTTTGAATAAGGGTTGAGAAAAAACATTTACAAAAAGTGATTTATTTTGTTGTGTTGATCTTCCGACAAAAAGCTTTTTTTGAAACTTGTTTATAGGCTTACATAAATAAGCTTTTAATCAACGTGCCGCTTTAAATACCAAACGCTTATTTTCAAACGTTTTATAAACGAAAAATGGGAACTTTGTAAGCTTAATATTTATTTCAGAAAGCGTTTTTTAGAATTATTCTAAGTTGACTTTGCTTGTTGGGAAGTAAAACAGCACACTTGATGTACGTAGGGTGCTCAATTGTATTGTGCTATTAAAATTTAAATGAAAAACAAAACAAAGAAAATATGATCGTTTTAAAATCATAGCACATACGACGAATATGAGACCTTGTGAATTACCTAGTAATTTTTTAAAGAAGAGAATAAGCTTATAAAATATATAGCAACAAGTTCAAAAAAGCCAAAAATAGTTCATCGCCAACGTTAAGGGGTCCTCTACTCTCGCGGCCTGAAATCGAGCGGTTTCTTTGGAAATAAATTCCGAAGGATCTACTGAATGGATTTGCAAATTTTTTTTTGTTATTTCAAAGGTACATGTTTTGACTTCAAAATTCTTGTATTGAGTTATTGCAATCACCGTAATTTATCTTTAAGCTCGTTTTCCCGAAACTAGGGTTTTTTCAGCTGCCGAGTAAGACTTTTCATAAAAGTATTGTTCCGATTTCCAAATGTTTTATATTGAATTAATCAGTGAACATGCCGCTATATTTTCCCAAGTACGATTTGCGACATTTTATTTTGTTCTAGTTATTTTTAGAGTCTCTATTATGTCAAAAAAAAAACGTGAAAATTCAAAGTTTTAAAAAATTGTTGCATAAATTTTAAAATTTACAAAATAAATGAATTCTTTTTCGGGAAAACGTAGCCACCGTAACTGTGAATATAAAAAATATTTTATTTTTGATAACAGATTAACCAGCTGGCCAGAATTTTACTCGAGCGGGACACATGCAGTTTCAACATCAATTTAGTTAATGAAGTTTCAAGGTCAACAATATTTTTTTTTTAGTATTCGATACAAAAAAAAATAAAAATTTTAAATCCATTCAGTAGATCCTTGCAACTTATTTCTAAAAAAACCGCCCGATTTCAGGTCTCGAGAGTAGAGGACCCCCTTAATAATATTAAAAGCTAAACATTTTATATTTTATGCCAAAAAACCAAGTTTGTCAGATTTGATCACAATAACATACTTTTTGCAACGATTTTTATTAAACCTTCCATGGAAACCTCTCCTACATATATTGGTTTTTCCATTGAAGAGTTGCAAATAGCGCTAACTTTTATGTACTTCTTTAATATTGGGGCTACATATTTACAGTTTTAGAATTGATGGAGATTCTTGCATATTAAACAATTTGCATAAATTCTCGTTCGAAATATTATTGGCAGCCAAAATCGAAAAGAAAATACCCGCTGAATACAAACTATAAGCCAAACCTTCGGTGGGATACTGGTATATATCTCAACAACAACCCAGATAGCATTATAAGCACAGTGTTCCTGAACTGGTCACAAGTTCCGTCCAGCTGATTTTTTTCTTGAGATATTCCGAATTGGGGTAAACATACATCCACTATTTTGCAGCCAGAAGTATATACACGTTTGTACCCATAATATGCGCTATCAATAGATTGAGAAGTAATGTTTTAAATTCAAGAGTGCGGTAAGTGCTGAAGTGCTTCTAAAATCAAGTTTGTACAAAAGTGTTTATTGGGTAAGTGCTGTCAAACTGTGGTCTCCTGCAATAATTCCTTTAATTGAGTTCAGCATATTCTGAGTTCAGGATGCTACTGCGAACGCGGTTCAAAGCTTCTCATATGTACCCAACCCACAATTTTTTATATAATTTCATAGAAAAGTTATTAGCACGTGCACAATCGCGGGACTCGGTACTGTAGAAACGTACATTTGCACAAATCACTGATATCTGCAGTTGCAAAATAAACGGGTTTTGAAAAAATAAATTTCTTAATTTTCGCTTAAGCCAACTCAATTCGGCACGTGGGTATATTTGCTGCTTGCAATGTAACCGAAGTTGATATAACATATATATTACAATTATATTTTGATTTGTCATCAACGTCACCGTTCGCACGTACATTCCAAAAAAAGGCTTCAGACCTTTATAACCCTTTTACTTAGCTATCATATTCATAAACTTTCGAATGATTTTAAAACTTAAAACTCCATTTGCGGCAAACTAAAATTTAAGATTTAAGCGGTTATTGCAAATGTTAACAGATACATGTACATATATTAGTAACGTCGACAGAAGTTATTATGTGCAACACTATAATGCAGGTACAGCACCAAAGTGTCTTCCTTCCAACTCTAAAAGATAAATAATTGATGATTCTATGTTGCGAGTTGTTTGATTTGGATCATGGCAGGACACACACATTGGATGAGATAGACAAAAACAGCAAAAAGGTAAAGGAATCGATTGTTCAACAGACTGTGGTGGTTCGAGTAGTTTGCATTGACCGTACTTGCCTAGCAACTGTTCGATACCGGATGGTTGCAGAGCTACAATGGGATTGTGTGGGACGTCAATACTGTCAACGTTGCTGAAGTGTTCTGCCTCATCGTGGATGCTCGAATGCGTGTAAGCTAAATTTCTACGGAGCATGGTAGTGATAATACTCTTACTGAGGGACCACAGTAAAACTACAGTCACTCAACAGCCTTCCAATACTGTGAAGCTGGAGCTGAAGCGTACCCAATTCGAATTGAATTTTTGTAGACTAACCATTAATCATTTTTTCAATCATGAAATAAATGTACAAGCCCACTAGCACCACCAAGAGTGCTATTATTTTTTGTTTCGTTTTATCTGTCTTTGCTTTTTCCCTTTTTTATATATTTTGTACAAAACAAAGTTTTTCAGCTCTAACTGCAATGCAGCGGAAAAAATAACGGCAGAGATCTTCCCGCCCATTCAAAGACTGTGAAGTTTGATTAGATGAGATGCGCTGTTGTGAGAATCTTTGACTATTGTCAGATCGAAATCAGTTGATTGCCTTACATACGAAAGTGAGCAGTCTTAAAGATTGATAATCTCTGCAATGTCTTTAAATTTAATTAGCCGCAACAGTAACACGCTTGGAGTGATGAATTCGGTATATAGAAATTATATTACATGAATATCTAAATAAGCTTGCACATATTTATATATAAGTAGCATGTTGTTACCATACTATGCGTAATTGAGGCTGTCCCACAAAAAGCTATCGTTCGAAGCCGGCATAAAACATAAATGTAGGACACCAGAAATTGGAAGAGACGAAGAGACGATCGGTCTTAGTGTCCCTAGGCCAAATTATTATTATGCGGTGAAAACTCTGCATCACTTTCAGACTTGTGTAATCTTCTCAGACCTGAAGTAATATTGAACGTGCTTAATTTGCCCGAAATTCAAATGCATTTTTTTTTAGATTTCCGTGAAATTGAGATCGAATGAAATATTTGTTATCTTCTTTTGTCTGCTTGTGTAGCGTAAAATCTAAATGTATAATAAGTATATTCTCTTATAGTAAGGAAATATACTATATATATAATAATAAATACACAATATTTAAGTGTATTTATTATATTTTCAAAACATTTAAATCTCAATTCAATTATACTTCGGTCGGAAAAAAGTTGGCCAAATAGCTCCGCTGCTATTGGATAGACTAAACTCCCGACGTACTGCAGGAAATCAGAAAACTGAGTCATTAATTTCTGGAATTATTTGAATGTGACGTGGCATATTGAAACTTATGAAATTAGAGATCGAATTCATTCATTAACTCAGGTGTATGTTTGTAAATAATAAATATACCCGTCAAATATATAGTTAAAAGACACAAGTGAAACTCGCTTATCAGAAAGAACTACCTTCGAGCTGTATAAAATCATTTCTTCATTGCTTTTTGTTCGAATCTGAAATGAATCCATAATTTATATTACTGACTTTCATGGCAATTTGGAGTTTGAGCTTTCGGCCATTAGAGACCTAGAGACCTGTATCCGCCCCTGGAAAGCAATTCGTCAACATTGTAAAAGTGTTGGTTTAAACTCTATCAGCCAAGTGCAGAATTGCTTATTATTTATTGATATATTTTTAAGGAAAACACATATTTTACAGTGTAAAAAAACTTGACGCAGTCTTATACATATGTACAACCTACAGATCTGCTTCAAACAAAAAACCAAAAAATAAATAATTTTGTTAGGACCGTATCATGTCAAACCCGATCCCATTAAAATTCGTTTAATGTTAATTTCACAAGGCTGCTGCAATACATTTAGTGAGAATGGGATTAGATCCAAGGAAACGATGCTTAGGTAGACAAAAAATTGCAAAATTTCAAATACAACGGGGTGAGAGGAAATCTTGAAAACGTATTTTTTATTAATAAAACAAGTTTAAAATGTAATTAGGTTTTTTTGTACGCACACACAACTTAGCATACCCGTCTCAAGTACGAATTACAAATTTAGATAAGAAATGTGGCAGTTTATGTTTAGAATGTTTACATAGCTATGCAATGAGATATTACTTAGTTTTCAGAAAAGTTGGTAGCAACAAAGTTTTCTTTCGTGCTCGTTACACCCGTGCCAGTGCTTAGTGTTGATATTGTAGATTTGACATGGTTTGAGTTTTGGTAAATCGAAAATACTGCACTCTTTTAATTATGAAAATATGCCAAATAAAAGGAAAAACAAAGCAATATTTTGCGCTATAAATGTGCAACCTTTCTACATAGGCGGCTTAAGGTCGCGCTCTCAGAAAATAGCCCTTAGCCGGTCCAACACTGTAGTCGCTATCCACAGTATTTCTGCGCACAACACGCTTTCCAGGGCAGGTTACCACCCCATTAAAAAACTAGAAAAAAGCACTGGAAACTTTCGAAAAGCACAGTTTATTAGAATACCACAAAAAATTTAATTTTGCAATGGTCTTTGCGAATGGGAATCGAGGAAGAAAACAAAAATTCGAAACAAAAATTTGACTTTCTGAATGAAAGCAAACTACGTATGATTCCAATTATTGAAACAGTTATCCTGCGTGGCCGACAAGGACTTGCTCTCGGAGGTTCCAATGATGAGCAGTTGAAAAAACACCTCAGTAAGTCACCAAAGAATGCTGTGTTCATAAGCAACCGTGTCCAGAATAAAATAATAATCAACATTTGTCACCACATTATCATGAGTTACAACATCGATCGAGTGAACAAATCGAAGGGCTTTCTTTTTCTCGGAGAGGACACGCCAGACATTGCAGGAGTAGAAGAAAGTTCAATTTGCATTCGCTACTTGGCAAAATGCGGCGAAAAGTTCATCATTCAGGAATATTTTTTGTGTTTTATTCCTATCACCGATTTCACTGGAAAGGGAATAGGAAGTGCTTGCCTTGATTTCCTAAAATCTTCCGGACTGGATTGCACGTATTTCTTCGGGCAAGGATATGACGGTTCGAGGGCGGTTAGCGGAGAGTTCCAAGGGGCTCAAGGTGTTGTCAGAAAAACGTATCCCCTCGCGCTCTACTCCCATTGTGCTGATCATAGCTTCAATTTGGCGGTAAGCTCTGCGTGCAAAATAACGGGAATCAAAAATTGTCTGGGAGTTCTAGAGAATATCCATTCCTTCTTCATTTATCCGAAAGGCCAAAATGACCTTCAGGATGCGATAAATGAGTCGAGTACTTCAAGGAGAAAATCAAGATCTGGGAGAGGCTATCAAATTGGCTGATGCTGCGAAACTAATTTTGATGGAAAGAAGAGAAAACGCTAAGGGGGATTTCAGACGAATTTTCAAAACCGTGAGCGAAATTAGCGAGCAATGCGAAATTGAATTGCGTCGTGGGTGAACGAAGTACAACTTTAGCGGAAGCTCATTGCCGGAAGGAAATAAAAAACTCACTTAAAGTACATCGTGATGTCGAAATCGATCCGCAAATAATTTTGAAAGATTTTTTTCAGTACCTCGAAGAGTTGATTTATTAAATAACTAGAAGGACCGGCAAACTTTGTCCTGCCCAGATATTTACCTGAATGGATCTAGAAATATTGGCTTTTCCTATCCCAATCATTATCTCTATCACTATCCCTATCCCTATCCCCATTCCTATCCCCATTCCTATCCCTATAGATGTAACTATTTCACACACACACAATTCCACTTCACCATCGATCGATCGATTATTGAGCTTTTTTAATAAAAAAAAATTATAAAAATTCGCACCATACAAAATGTATGGGAAAATAAATTTTTTTATATACATTTATGTTCTTGGGTGGTAGGTAATTCACCACTGAACCTGTTTGTAAAATGCTGGAATTCTTATGGTTATACCAAAGAACATAGATCTATAAGAATAAAAATCTTGGCTGTTCAATTTTCAGCGGAAAATCGACAAAAATCTGAAAGTGCACAATTTCAGGAGTTCACCATACTTTTCGTATAAGAAAAATCTACGTTCTTTGCTTCCACGCGTGTTTGAAAGCGACTGAAATTATTTTTGATCCGCAAAATGTAAACGAAGAATCGAAGTTCTTCGCACTATGGAAGTAAGCAAAATAGAAAGAAAGGACCTTAAAGTATTCTTTATCACGCTAGACATTTTTTGATATTGCGCACAATCTTATTCATGGACGCAAGGGCACCAGAAAATTCGTCCATTCATAAACTGTCATCAATTCTTGTCGAAAATCCTAAAATCAAATAAATGTTTGATTTTGCATCGAAATTTATTCTCAGGTTTCAAATATTTTTCAGACAATTTGGCCCAGTCGACCAAGGGGACGCTTGAGAGGCAAGGAATTGCCGATGTTATAAATCTCATGCACCAGGGGAACATACAAAATAGGGCGTGTCCAGCCGGCTTTTGGAGAATTTCAACGTTACTTCTGAAGTTAGACGTACATTAGGTCTTATTTCGACAGTACATAAAAACAAAAACTGATTCCAAGACGTATTTGCTCGTAACATTATTTTTGTTATTATTAGGCCTTGCATTCTCAGAGAATGTTAACCGGCGCTTGATCGTTCAGTTCACAAAAGCCATTTTAAAA
The DNA here is from genome assembly GCA_949987695.1 of Merzomyia westermanni. Lineage (NCBI taxonomy): Eukaryota > Metazoa > Arthropoda > Insecta > Diptera > Tephritidae > Merzomyia > Merzomyia westermanni. The sequence goes on along the minus strand of OX465288.1, from coordinate 122,575,492 downwards.
AATTCAATCGACCCTAGTGTGTTTGTTTAACGACGGGAATATGTTACAAATACCAATCTACACTTTCATTGAAGCTGGTGGAACAGCGGTACATCGTGGATTTTGATTTCGCTCTTAGTCATTTTTTTTATTTAATCTAATGGTTTTAAGCCTGTAGAGCCGCAGGGTGCTGAAAATTAGGCAATCCAACGGCGTATGGGCTTTTACGATTTTCAGGTTCAGCTGTTGATTACAATATTTTAGCAACATAAATCTGCTGTAATTTTATTTGGCTTTTTTGTTGTTTGTGTATTGTTATTTCGCTTATTTATTTTTATTTTTTAATTACTTGTCTTACAGCCGGTTAGGCTTTAGTTACGCATGTGAGTGGGAAAATTGTGGTTTATCGGTATGTTCGTACACATATTTTATACATACAAACATACTTACATACGTAATAATCATAATAAGTATTTTTTTGTATGTTGCATGCTCCTAGAACTGCCGGCTTTTCGTGTTTTTAATGAAAAATAGTAGTTGTTACTAATTATGATTGACACCGACGGTATTGGAAATTTGATGTTGAATACATGGTTCCCCCAAAACAATTGAAGGCAAGAGGTTTTGAATACGTGTAGTCGGATAAAATCTCACATTTTAATAAACAGATACAACTACTAACATCTTTATATTATATATTTATAAATGCGTAAGTTTGTGAGTCAGTGTGTCTGCAAGTCTTTAACTTCTAAACTGCCGAACCGATCTCTACTAAATTTTGTACACTTATTCTCAGGAGTATAGAATAGGTAACAGATTCATGCGGTACCGAGAAGTGACCCAGGGACATACCTATTCAAAAAAATCGTATTTGTGATGCGATTTTCTTGAAATTCGGTACTCTGGTAGCCCTTTACCTTTGTTAAAATTTAGGATACTTCTTCTTCTGGTAAGTGGCCCAGGACCCGACTTATTAATGATGCGATTTGTTTGAAATTTTGCTTTTGTTAAGAAGAACCCAACATCACATGTTTTGATAAAAGGTTTTTGTTAAAAGGTTCTGGCAATATCCGCGAAAATAAGGATATTATAGCATACATAGATTCCCTATACTAAGTTCGTTATAATCACTTTTCTTATAATAAGGCCTTACATAAGAATTACTTTAAATGGCCATTCAGACTCATACATAGGTTTTCATAGAAAAGCCTTATGTAAACCTTACTTAAAACCCCATCAGACTTTTTAGAAGGCTACATTTCAGGACTAATAAATCCTATGCGTCTTACCTTACATGACATATTAGAATTTTTCCTAGGGTTATCTTTCAGATGAACCTCATGCCTAATGGCATGGGAACAGAAAAGTAAGGTACACCATAAGAAATGTTGCATGCAACTGAATTGCTTACAATAGCTTTTTCAAGTGAAATAGAAAACAAATAAAACAATTAAGGAAGTCTAAGTTCGGGTGAAACCGATATACAGCAGGTATATCATCATAAAACTCCTAAGAGATATTTGCGCCGAGCTTCCCTTCCAATTTGTGGTGTGCCGTTTTGAATTTTCTGCTTCAAATTGGCGGGACCTACAGATTTTTGCCGACTTCGAACGGTATCTACAAAGGAAATAAATTTTTTCTGAGAAGCTTTCCATGGTAGAAAGACACTCGGAGAGTTTGCCAAACCACTGCCGAGGGGCGACCCCATTTAGAAAAACTTTTTCAAACCACTTCTGATGTTACCTGTCCCAGGACTCGAACCTTGGACCTTCGGTGTGGTAGGCCGGCAACACTACCGCCACACCAGGGCGGCCGCCATTAATTTATTTGTATATAAATAGCTTCCCTACCAACTGCTATCCACATTTTTTCAAAATACCAATCCATGCACATTTTATGTTTGAAAAATTTGCGTTCAAATAGACAGACGGGCAGATAGACACTCGGACGGAGAGACGAAAATTGCTATATCGACTCAGCTCATCGTCCTTATTATTTCAGTTTACTTACACCGCGTTACACGCATTCTGTCCTATGAACCAAATATACTTTTTCGGAAAGGGGAGAAAAAATAAAAATACACGTGTATCGACGATTTTCATGCACACGTCAGAAATTTTTTTTAGGTATAACATTGCGTTACAAAAACGAGCTTTAGTTATGTCCTATGAACCTATGAAGGTTTTGGTGAGTGTTGTCGAATTAACAGTCCTTGGCCGGTTTTGAACCCGATACGCTCCGGTACTCCCTTGCGGTACTGCCCGACTGTCGTGGTAGCGATTTATGACCAGTGAAACCTTCTAGGTCATGTTATCCCTCCTTCCGTAATTAATGATAAGATGGGTAATGAAGGTGAGAGGCATCATATCCGTAGATCAACCATCGAGTTGCACGTCATTACCTTTGTGCATATTAGTCGCCTCGGGCATATTCTCAACCCCTAACCCGCAGGGTTGAAATAGCTTGCATGGTTATAGAAATATCGCGTTTTACATTTTACAAAGAAATTTTTCAGAACTATGTTAAAAAACTGGGCATGGCCTTTGACCAATTTCGCCCAGTTTTACAATAAACATTTACCAAAAATCGTTTCGATAAATCAATTTTTGCAGGAGTTATGGCATAATAAGTTTTGTGGAATAATTCACTATATAAGGGGCGGGGCCACGCCATTTTCAAAACTTTATATTTTTCGTCTTTCTTAGTTCACGGATACTTTGAAAGTGAAATAGAAATGATATAAAGCTTTTGTACGCAAAATCTTTCGCATAAAAAAGGGCGTGGACCTTAACCGATTTCGTCCAATTTTTTCCGGAACATACCTTGTAGTAATATAATTATGTGTGCTAAATTTCGTTTTGATATCTTGAACGGTTTTTGATTTATGATTAATATTATTTCTAAATTTTACTTAATCAAAAGTGGGCAATGCCACGCCCATTTTCAAAAATTTCTTTGAAAAACTTATTTTCTGCCTTATAAGTGTATTAATTACTGAATAATACATTTTTCTTTGTATTTTCGAAAATATTCTATATATAAAAAGCGGGCGTGGCTATCATCCGATTGCGCCCATTTTAAATAGCGCTCGGAGTGCCAAGGAACGTGCAAGGAACGTGCATACGAAATTTCACTAAGATATCCCAAAACTTACTCAAGTTATCGTGTTAAAAGATGGACGGACGGACATGGCTTAATCAATTTCAGTGTTCCTCCTGAACATTTTGATATATATATAAGTCAATAACTATCTCGATATACTCGTATTTATGCCATTTTATACCACCGTTAGGCGACTAAAGTTAATATACTTTGTGTGCGTAGCACTACTAGGTATAAAAAGTGAAACTTAAGTTCTATGTTAACAGTCGTTTTCATATTTAACCCTAAATATTAACCTGTCTGATAAGTAAAAATGTCTCAGAAGAACATTTGGTATTTTTCTGGTTTCTTCGTGCGGGTGGAGCCGCTGGTAAAAGCTAATACATATGTACATACATATATAAGTGGAGTATCCAGGATTTTGAAAGTGGGGGGAAATTTGTTTGGGGTGGAATTTGAACTAAGGCACACAGTAATTAGGATCATCACGTGTGAATTCCTTTATAAATATTTATGTATTTGCATATTTAGCCCCATATTCATAAAAAATAAAAAAGCTTTATAATCCAATTTTATTTTTTTATCAATATGGGGTTAGTCTATGAACATCTGAAATATTCAGTTCTTGTTGTTGAAATTCGAAGTTTGACATTGAGGTTGTTGTGGTTGCAGATAAGCTGAAGTGACGAAGGCCTTTCCTTGCAATACCTCGTACCGTCGACAGCTATTGTATGATTTTGTTTTGCTATAAATTTAATTATTAGTAGTTATTTAGTGATAATAGTTAAAATTAGTTGCGATTTCATAATTTTTTAATTTTTTTGTATCTAGAGTAAATTATTCTTCGGTATCGAAAGTTCGCAAATTTATTAATAAGGGTCTTAGGATCGCCAATTATAAAATGTAAATATTTAATAGTTATCTGGAGAGAGAGTTCACCCAAAAAAATGAACAGATTTAAATCAAATTTTTTTTATATAAAAATAATGGTTGTAATATTTAATAATTTAGTACTTACATTGTAAGTATTAGTAATGTAATAAAAGGTAATAATTGTTTTAATATTATTATTTTGAATTTGTAATTAATCAAAGTTAAAAGTGTATTGTTGGGAAATTGACTGTAGAGTACTTAGTTGATGTTGTTGTTATTGCTATTTAAATCCGCGTTGTTGCTTTAGTTGTAGTTTTTTTTTGAAATTGTTTTTGATCCTGTTGTTGTTGTTACTATTTTGGTGCTTTGCGTGCATTAAGTTATTGGTAGACAGATGTATTTAGTTGATAAGGGAACTTCGTACTTTTGGATTTTAAAAAATATTGATTTATAGTTATACATTTTAGTTAAATTTTCTTTTGATCTGAATGCTGGTTTTTGACAATGACGTTATTGATGGATATTTTTGTATAACTAATATTTTATAATTTTCAAAGTTTTTGTTTTCGTATACAAATTCAAGAAATTTATAGTCACCATAATATAAATTGAATTTTAAGTTAGAAGTCTAGTAATACAGCGGGAAAAGTTGCATTCAATTCTATTAAGCAGTTTTTGAGTGATACGAGTCCAAACATACAGAAAGACGAAAATTGTGAAAACTGTTGCTTTAGATTATTTTAGATCATTAATTAATTTATGAGAGGGATACATTTTTCTTAAATATTTTCAATGTACAAACTTTTCGACGTCTTACAATTTTATAAATGGTGAGATTATATATATTATATTACTCATTGTATTTCAGCTTTTTTTTTTATCCGACAGACGAACGAATTGAATTTTTGCAGGTACGACACTGTGGAAAGTAATAAAGTTTTTGTGGATATATGCAAACAATAGAAATTGTCTACATTATCCAACTTACGAAAGCTAAGGTTAAAAAGAGTTTTGGTCAAAAATATTCTTTCTTCAAGCAGCAGAAAGGTTGAAGTAAGATATGAAACTAAAAACGTAGTTTGGTTCGTTTAAACTAGACATCTGTTCACCATCACTTTAAGAGTCGGAATTGGTATAATTTGTAGTGATATTCTGTACTCTTTCCAGCTTTTCAACTGTTCAGCAACTGTATAGCGATGCCCACTAGACAACGACTCGAAACGAAATCACTAGCTTCAAAAGTGTATCATAAAGCCATGGTACTATCTAAGATGTGAAATATCATCCAGAAACTATTTGGCATTTCAAACATTTTTTATACTTTTTCACCGGTCTGTAATTTAAGAGTATGAAATGAGTCCGAAATATGTGGGAACTGAAATGTCATATTCCTATATTCTTTTATGACGCCGATGGTATCACAATCAACCCTATTGCGAGTGTCGATTTGCAGTAGAATTGAAATTTTTCGATTGAATCGATCGCATTTTATTTTGGTATTGTGTAACTTGATCGAACAAAAACTGCACATTTTTAATGTTTATTTACAAATTTTATATCTTTTTTTAATTATTTACTTTATATCCATTTTATTAGCACTTTTCAAATCGCATCGACAAGCCAGCGACTGCAAAATGGTAGTAGAAAGATGATCGATTAAGTATTCACAGTCGCTCATTAAGCGATCGGTTCGACACTCGCAATTTCTCGATGATCGCTAATCGCTTAGTAGTCGATTATCGATTCTTGTTTGACACTCACAATAGGGGTGAAATACTACCAACTCCTTTGCCCAATAGAGCGGATATATAACAAATATTCATATCTTTGCGCTCTTGTCAGAAGCATTTCCGATTTTGATTTAACAGGCCCGTAATAAAGAAACCACAATATGTTACCAAATAAATTACCTCAATCAGCCAAAATATACAATAACATTTTGAGTAAAAATTTGGGAAGTGGACCTGTTTTTTTTTTATGTTCGACTCACTATCTGAAACTTCTTTGTATAGTTTAAAAAAAAAATACATTTGGGCTAGATTTACGAAATTCTAGTTATTTGCAAAGTTATAGCAATAAACCTATTTTCCAAGCTCCCTACCTTTTGCCAATATTCTCGCGGTTTTACTGCCCGATTTTTTAATTTTTGAAACATTTATTCAAGATTTTATCTTCTACCAAACTGCATTTATTTTTTTGGCGTATTTAATTTTTGCAAATTTTTTAATATTTGTGACGTTTTCATCGCTGTCAGATCGCGCTTTAGTATAATGTTTCAGGGGATTTCGCTGTACACTTTTATCAGAAAAAATGTTTGCCCTACAATGGGATGGGAGTATTTAACCTTTAAGAGGCTTGTAATTAATTTCGTAGGAAATTTTTTTTTGCTATTTACAGAAACCAGCGATTTAAAAAAAAATACATAACTCCCGTTCCATTACATGCAGATTGGAAGAAGAGCAATATCAGACTGGTCAATCCTGAGAAATTAAAAAAAACTTTAGAACTTCGGAAAAATTTGTATATGAGTTTCGAAAAATTTTTAAATATGTTTTGTTTGTTTAAACGTTACGAGCCATACCACCCAATTTCATTGAAATACATTCCTTCGAAAAAATTTTAGAGGGCTTACTTTACAAATTTTTATTCCGCTAAAATTAATAGTTAGTTTTTGAAAATCAAAACTTTCAAAAAGTTCAGTGTATGAGTTATTCAGAGCCATAAATGATAACGAAAAACTTTGTGAAGGTGTCTTTTTTGAGTCCAATAACACTGCGTTACACACATTCTGTCCTATGAACCAAATATACTTTTTCGGAAAGGGGAGAAAAAATAAAAATACACCTGTATCGGCGATTTTCATGTACACGTCAGAATTTTTTTTTTTTACTGTGTGAAAGACTTTGGATCGATTTTAACCCTATTTCCGTGATCCAATCGAGCTGAACTTTGCAGGCAGACTCGTGGAAATGTCTGTATCACGTCCAATTTTTAAAAAAATATATTTTTTTCAATTCTCAGATTTTCCTGAATTTTCTCCAAATGTTTAAACTACTAAAGCGTTCCGAAAAAAAAAATAGTTTTTCGACCCATCCTACTCCATATATTTGTAGTTTATCAATAGTAACTTTCTAACCCTAAACTGTTTGACTTTTACAACACTTACAACTGGTATGACAGATGAAACATTGAATTGCACAATTGAATTGCAAAAGGGTTAAAAATCGATCCAAAGTCTTTCACACAGGCGGACAGACGGACACTACGAGCTATATACCTCGTACATAAAAAAAAAATTCTGACGTGTACATGAAAATCGCCGATACACGTGTATTTTTATTTTTTCTCTCCTTTCCGAAAAAGTATGTTTGGTTCATAGGACAGAATTAAAGCTCGTTTTTGTAAAGCAGTGTAAGTGGCCAAAATAATCTGCTATCATGTTGTATGGATTCAGACTTATAGCGGGCGACCAGAGCAAGAAGAGAAATACATTAATTTCAGCCTATATAAGCTCGCAATGAGCATAACCGCTCGAATTCTAAAATCGTTTTTGATCTATATGGGCTCCGAATGTTTTTGGGGTGGGTTAAGGACTGAAACCCGCAATACATACACATTGCTTTACATATCAGTTTTGAAATTAGCATTAACGTTAATTGATTGTCCTCGATTTTCACCAGCTCTGAGCCTAGAGTCAATTAGATTCTAAGTTTTGCTAGAATTCCATAACCTGTCTCTTTTCTGAAATGATCAGCACTATGAGCGGAGTCGATTTAGCCATGTCCGTCTCTCCGTCCGTCTGTCTGTCTGTCCGCCTGTCTATTTGAACGCAAACTAGTCTCTCAGTTTTACAAAAGAATGCTTAAATTAGTAGGCTTTCGCCATTTTATAATATACTAGCAAACCCGGTAGGCGTTGTTTTGACGTTTTGATACATTGAAAACATCTACAGGGTGTTTTTTTTACAGGTTTGTTTTTCGAATAGAGATAAAACTGGCATTTTGTGGTCAAATCTGGCAACTCTAATGTCACTTATGTTCAGTTTGGTTTGCCATTTCATCATGAACAGGTTGACAAAAGAACAACGCTTGCAAATCGGGCAAATTTATTTCGAAAATAATGGTTCAGTTCGCGAAGTTTACCGTGAGCTCCGTCCATTTTATGGTCGACATAATCGTCCATCAGAGCAATTAATTCGGTTAACCATGGATCGTTTTCGCACTACGTTTACTCTATGTGATAATACGCATCCGCAGAGACGTCGAACAGTGCGCACCGAAGAAACAATTGCCGCTGTAGAGCAAAGTGTTGAAGAGGACCCGAATGAATCGATTCGCCACCGTGCACAGCAATTGGAGCTTTGTCCATCAACTTTATGGAAGATTTTGCGCAAAGATCTTGGCTTGCGACCTTACAAGATCCAGCTTGTGCAAGAATTAAAGCCGCGAGACCATGCAATGCGTCGTGATTTTGGTGTATGGGCCGAAAATGAGATTGATTTCGATGCTGATTTTCATCGCAAAATTTTGTTCAGTGATGAGGCTCATTTTTGGTTGAATGGCTACGTCAAAATTGCCGCATTTGGAGTGAAGAGAATCCACATGAGACCCTTGAAACGCCATTACATCCACAAAAACTGACTGTTTGGTGTGCTCTATGGGCTGGTGGAGTCATTGGGCCATACTTCTTCCGCAATAATGCTGGAGAGGCAGCTACCGTTAATGGAGACCGGTATAGAGCCATGATAACCGACTATTTTGTTCCCGAATTGGATGGCATGAATGTGGATGAGTTGTGGTTCCAACAAGACGGCGCTACATGCCACACAGCGCACGTCACAATCGATTTATTGAAGGAAACATTCGATGAGCGCATAATTTCGCGGAATGGACCTGTAAATTGGCCACCAAGGTCGTGTGATTTCACACCATTGGATTATTTTCTTTGGGGATATGTGAAGTCGCTCGTCTACACCAACAAACCAGAAACGTTAGGGGAATTGGAAGCCAACATTCGTGGCGTTATTGCCGACATACGGCCCCATATGCTCGAAAAAGTGGTTGATAATTGGACCTGTAGAATTGGCTTTATTCGAGCCAGCCGCGGCGGCCACATGCCCGAAATCATATTTAAACATTAATGGCATAAAATTATCCTTCCAATAAAGCCAAATTGATGGACCTTAAAACGATTTTCTTGTGTTTTATTTCAATTCAAAGTTCTATACCCCTAACAACACCCTTTATATATAAAATGTCTTTCGCTTGAACCAAATAAACTCCTAACTATACCGAACTGCAGCTTTATATAACCTGGGGGCTTTTCCAAAAGCTATATACATACTGTGTCGTGCCCAGCAAACTCCTGAACTTATCCCGAAAGTTCGAGAGCAAAACAAAACACAAAATATGTGGGCATGGCACCGCCCACTTTTGAAAAACTGTGTAGATATTGACTAAGTGACACATACAAGGTGGCGCAAAAGTAAGCTTCCGATGTTCAGCATATCGGTTATGGCACGTGCAGTGTGTGCTGTTGCACCGTCTTGTTGGAACCACATGTTTTCCAATCCCAATTCATCAAGTTGCGGCAAAAAGAACTCGTTGATCATTGCTCTGTAGCGCTCACCATTCACAGTAACCGTTTGGCCCCGACCGATTATTGGTCAAATAAATAGTCAGCAATATTCCGCGTTCTGGAGCAGTGTAGCGTAACATTGTTTATTAACGTGTATTTCACATGTGTTTACTACACAAATGTCAAAACAGAACTGACTTTAGGGGCCAATCGCAAAATTTATAGCATTTTCTGATAGGAGGATTACTTTTGCGCAGTAACCGTTTTTCACCGACCGATTATTGGTCAAATAAATAGTCAGCAATATTCCGCGTTCTGGAGCAGTGTAGCGTAACATTGTTTATTAACGTGTATTTCGCATGTGTTTACTACACAAATGTCAAAACAGAACTGACTTTAGGGGCCAATCGCAAAATTTATAGCATTTTCTGAAAGGAGGAATACTTTTGCGCCACCTTGTATATCCAAATTTCATTAATTTAGACCAAAAAAGTTCGGAGTTATGACGAATTGAAACTTTATATAGCCTGGGGGAGTGGATCCGCCTACTTTTCCAAAACTATATATATTCTATGCTGTACCCAGTGAACCCAAGTATATATTGTGAAAATTTCATAAAGATCGGTTGCGTTCTTTGGCGCCTATGAAAGACACCCTTTTTTATATCTATTTTTGTTACGCACACAAGGTATATTTCTTTATTCGGCATAAACGAATCGAGATATATATTTATTAATGTATATCAAAACGTTCAGGATGAAAAGTAAAATATCCGGGCAAGCAGTTAATACCCCACTGCAAAAGCGAAGTTGTATATCTTTTATGATATTCATTCCTTTCATGAACATGAAATGTTTGTACGTATACTGAAAAGATCAGGAGAATGAGTTAAGTCGATGTAGGCGTGTCCGTATCTCGGTACTTCTATCTGTCTATCCGTCTGTCTATTTGAACGCAAATACGAACTGAAAGGATTAAAATAGACCTGCGTAAATTGGGATGACATAATAGATCACTACTAGGTATATAATGTTCGGTTCCGCCCGAACTTAGACTTCCTTACTTGTTTCGTATAAAGTCTTAAGATGAAACTAAAATAACTATTCGCAACATTTAGCAGTTGTTGTTGCCATGCGAAGTTGACAGACAATAATAAATAAGAATTGTTTGGCCCTTGTTTATATATAAATTTTATTTTTAAATGGAAGAAATGGTAGAACGTTTTTTGGTAACCAAGGCCAACCCGTGTAAAATGGTCATTGAACTAGTCCTATTCTGCTTTACCTTATTGACTTAACTTAATATCACTTGTAAAGTAGATGGCAATACCTTTCAAATATATCATTTAAATAATTGACTCTTCCACAAAAAATTTTTTTTAACAAAATATTCTACCAAAATAAGCTTGTTGGCATACTTTTTGTTACATAAGAAAAAAGTGCTGATGAATTGAGTCCAAGCAAGTCAAGAGGTCTGTGGAAGGTGGGAAAAGAGGCAGGGTAGGGAATCCAAGCGAAAGTGAGATTCTTATTGATTGTAGGCCTAGGCTTAGTAACATATTTCCAGTCCCGAAAATCCCGATCGAAAGAAATAAATTCTGGGATTTTCGGAAACTTAAAAAAGCGGAGATCAAAAATCTTGTGCAGAATTTCGTATTTTTCACTCTGGTATTAGTTTTTAGATAACTGTATATAAATTTAAAGAGCTACACATACGCTTCATCAGTCACATATAATTTACTATGCCATGAAAACTTTTAAGTCCAAACCAAACTGGTATAAAATGTGTGAGCATTTATGTGTGTAAGTATTTATATCCTTACACTTGCAGACTGTCTGTTTCGACATATCTATGGGAATATGTTGGCATAACTAATGATTCTTCACTGCTCTATATACCCGTTTTGGCACTCTTGTCGTTTACATTTCTCCGAGTGAGCGTCGGTGTAGGTCTCCGTGTGCTTTTCATATTTAGGCTTCTTTATTTTGTCGTGGCATACTTACATTCTTAAATTTTATTTCTCATTTGCTTATAATGCCACTTTTGTGTCTTCCTGGCATCCATACATGCTTCAATGTACATAGATATGTGCGAAGAGATAAAAATTAAAACTTTAGGGAATAGCAGCAGGGTTAGAAGTACCGAAAACAAAAATCGTATTAACTTGTGAAATAAATCGTAGTAAAAATTATAATTCCATACAAATTTTTTCAATGAGTCTGCAGATTAAAAATATGAAATCTTTATTTAAAAAAGTTTTCCACAAAATGTTGGCAATTTCTAGGAAATGATACAATTATAACACATTTACATAGTATATGTCTACCAGTAGCGCAACCCTGCAGTCAATCTAGCTAGTTGCAAACTATTTCACAACTAGTATATGCACCAAGCCCAACTAGTCAGCCAACTGTCATATTTCCATATAAGCAACTAATATTTTTATCATGGCGATGTCCTACGAGATGTCAATTGTCAGATTTCGATCAAAACATACCAGTCATCTACTACTCATAAAATACTAGTTTGTATATAGTGGAAATATACTAGTATCATACTGTTCGTAAAATACCAGTTTCATAGTAGTTCAAAATGGAACGAAATGTACTAGTAAAATTGCAGTCTAATCATACCAGTATTATCTAGTTTGAAAAAGGTAAAAGAATACTAGTCCAAATGTGGGCCAAAACCTCTAGCAGGGATTTAAATAATTAAATAGACTCATCAATACATCATTTTAATTTTTCATCATTTTCGCAGTGAAAAACCCCGATTTAAGATTGCAAAACATAAACTATATCTTTGGAATATTTCATAAGCTGTTTGCGAATTACAATAGCATGCAATGCAAATGAAATAAACGAAAGAAATAATTACAGCCTATGTCGCTTAAACACATACTAGATGGATTCAACTTTTTCTGACTAGTATGATTTTAACCAGCAAATTATTGTTGAATACTAGTATGTTTACTTACTAGTATGATATTTCACTGTAGGGAACTTACTCCAAATCTGCACACACACACAAACCACACAGGGTGCTTTGTATGCAATAATAAAACAATCAAATTTAAATACTTTAATATTGAACGTGAAGACATAAAATTCTTAAATTTTTGAATATAAAGTAGTTATAACACCGTATCAGTTGCTATAAAATGTTAATTTCAGTTTCAATTAAAACTTTTAGTTGTAGTTTTTTCTTTGAAACAACTCTGAACGCGATTTCCTTCATCCACTATTCTACTCCGAGTCGCATAAGAAAATGCCAAACCAATAGGGGTAAACAATGCACATTAACACTGCTCTAAAATTAGTGATTTCAGACCAGTAATTAGAATGTGTTTATATCGCCTTTGAATGCTTTCGTTCCTTTGTTTGAAGTATCAATCAAACAAGTTTGACGCAATCGAAGTTTAAAAGAATTCATCGCATTTGATGTGTAATGAATGTGATATGTATGGGGACATGTGTCGCATTTCGATCACAGTTTTGCTGCTTTGCAACTCCAAATTGCTTAATATTAAGATGACTTTATAGAAAAAGTTCCCATCAAGATCTATTCTTTTAAATGTTTTCTTAACCAACATGTAATTTTTTAATAATAAATAAATAGATCTTTATGTCAGGGGCCTATAAAAGTTTTTAACACAAATCTTGCTTACGCGGTTTTGTATTTGTGCGTTAAGCGGTTTTGCAGTATCACCGACGATATGCACCATCTAATAATAATAATAATAATAATTCCCAACGGATTACCCACCATATCCCGCCCGACCGGCGCGAGGGGCGCATCCGCATAACGCGCGGATTATTCGTTCGTGCCGAGTCGTTGAAAGGCTTTGGTTTGTTAATCGTCGAGATCTAAAACTGCTCAGCTACAGAGAAAACCTCATCAGCTAAGTAAAGTAGATATAGGATAGATTATACATTAAGAAATTACTAGTTAACAGAATAAAATTATTGTTAAAAGTTAAAATAGAAGTCAAAGAATAAAAAACAATTAGTAGCTATGAATTTAGGACAGAAAGAATTGATTTTTTTATGCTGAAAAGCGAGTCTGAAATATCAAATCTACCAGAAAGAGAGTTATAATCTTGACACAAACAGCGAAAAGGCTCATTTAACTGAAAATTGGTTCGGCACTGTTTTAAGACTAGAGGTTTAAAATGCCTTGAAGGACGAGACGGTACATTGAAGTTCACTTCACTTAGAAGAAATGGGCTGGATAGTGAACCATTTAGCAATTTAATCATAAAAATAATTCCAAGCATTTCCCTCCGACTAGAAAGTGTGTGTAGATTAATGAGTTTTAAACGATTCGTATAGGGTGGCAGATTGTACGAGGGATCCCAATGAAAATCTCTTAAGGCAAACAGTAAAAATTGTTTTTGAACTGATTCAAGGCGATCTACATGAACCTGGTAACGCGGGTTCCAAATTATAGAACCATATTCAAGTATCGGTCTGACTAATGTAGTGAAGAGGGCTTTAGTTACATAAGGGTCGCTAAATTCTTTAGACCATCGTTTAACGAATGCTAGGACACCTCTAGCCTTATTGACTGTTGTATTAATATGGCGGTTGAAACTGAGTTTATAGTCCATAGTAACCCCCAGGTCAACAAAATCATACACTTGCTCAAGACTATAATTTTTAATTGTATAGGAAGCCGGCTGAGAAATTCCACGCGAAAAACCCATGTGTTTACATGGGCATTGCTTGACAATCACCATCTAAACAGCATTGCTTGACAATTAGTCAAAGAGCCAGTGAGTGGCAGACTGTGTGTATGTATTTTATTAAATCTTTGATAAAATGTACATATATTTGAAAATTTGTTTTTTTTTGTATACTCGTATCCAGCGTGTACAGATGGTATTATAGTTTTGTCCATATAACGGTGGTTTGTAACGGTACAAAATAAGGGATATAGATATAGAGTTCCATATATCAAAGTTCTTAGAATGAACAGAGGAATCCATTAAGGCATGTCCGTCCGCCCAAACGTCCGTGGACACGATAACTTAAATAAAAATTGAGATATTTGAATGAAATTTAGCACACAGGTTGTATTCTGGCGAAGGTAGGTTATTTCAAATGGGCGAAATCGAACAATAACCACGCCCCTTTTTTCGATATGGAAAATTTCGAAAAACGTTTAAAATGGGATAATTCAATAACAAAAGCAGCTACAATAATGAAATTTGGTAGATTTATTAAGTTGGTTGTGCTATTGACGATTTTACCAAATTTTTAGAAAAGGTTCGTGGCACCGCCCACATATAAGTGAACAAACTTTTAAATTTCGACTGCTAATAACTACAGAACCGTTGATTCTGGAATAACGAAATTTGTTGGGGGTATACTACTACACCCATAGAAAATAAACGAAGTCACTTTTGGACCATGCCTACTTTTTCATAAAAGTTGTCTGAAAATGAGGTACAAATACTTAACTGCCCATATCTCATTGAACTATGCAGGCAGAATGATATAATTTGGCAGTTACATAAATTTTTATATTCTTTATACGATTTTTGCAAAATTTTGGAAAGTGGGCATGGCACCGCCCACTTATGAGTCAAGCCATTTTCAAATTGGACTGTTAAGTTTTTGCTTTAATTTTGGTAAATGGGCGTGGCGAAGCCCGCATATAAATTAACATTTAGTACAGCTCACTTTTTCCAAAGTTTTTTTTTGATACATAGGACATGTTTATATAAAATATCATTATCTGGAATCAAATAAACATAGTTATCCTAAACTCAAACGTTATATAACGTTCCACCCACTGTGAATGTATCATAAAGATCCATCGCCCACTTTTCTAAAATTGTGTTAATATTGACACATATATCCAAATATAATTATTTTAGGCCAAATACGTTCATAGTTATGACGAATTGTGATTTTATAAAGCATGGGGACGTGGCACCGGCCACTTTTCCAAAATTATACAAAGCCTGTGCTGAAACCAGTAAACCCGAAAATCTATTGTGAAAATTTCATAAAGATCGGTTGGGTACTTTGGACGTCAGACACACATTTATTTTTATTTATAAGATTGCCCACATGGTAGTAGAAAAAGGTAAAGCCTCTACAGGTCCTAACTCCTCAACAATTTGCCACGACCGCCTTTACACAGCTGGCTATTTAATGTTCGGTTCCACCCGAACTTAGATTTCTTTTAATTTTTAATTGGTTTTTTTTTTAGTTTCACATATTTATTATATTCTTTCACGTGAGCAAACAGCAGCTTTGGTCAAATACTTTTGAAATTGGTCAAATTTACATACCTTTTTTACCAAACGGACGTCAAAGCTATCTTCGCTGGGCTTAGTTGATCCAATATCATGGGAACTTTTTCCATAAAGACACTATTCGTCTTAAAATTAAGCAGTTTGTAGATGCAAAACAGCCTACTCAGATATCATTTACGCGGCTTTGCATTTGAGCGTTACGTGGTTTTCCAGTGTCACCGACGATATGTACAGTGTGCAACTTCGACTAAATTTTGCAAAAACAAAAATTGCGTTTTCACTTGAGTAAATTATGTTTGGGCTCAATGAGCAACTGCATTTTTTTATTTCCCCAGAAATGTTAAATTTTGCACTGTGGTTGTAATGTCTTTTTCACATTAATATTGTTTATTTCCAACACGTCAAGTTTTCGTTGGGCTTAAATGGACTCCACATTTCAATGCTTTTCTGCTACTTTAGTCACTCAACAACAATCACCCATCAGCCTCAGTCAATCATCTTATCATCGCGCCATGAAATGTAAACAGGCAAATCCCTCATCAAATATTGTCGCCATTTTAGACATTTTTATATTGTTTCGTCAGTATGCTTTTTCTTCCATCATTTCTGTTTTTTTTTGGGGTGCAATATAATTCCCGCAGTGATGTAAAATCTTTCAGAAATTCAACTACCCTCTGCTTTTTGAGTGCTGTGTCTTTATACTCTACTTAAAAATATTTATTCTTTGTTATTTGTTTAACTTTTCCTTGTTTTCTTCCACTGAATTGAAAGTGTAAGAGATGGCATTCTTCTTTTTTTTTATATTTTTCTACATAAAAGGACACGCACCGCGCCGCATCATGAAAGGATTGATTAATGATTCGTTGATTTCGCCCTTACTCTCTTTAGTTACACTTGGCCAAACCACGTAATCCTCGATTGTCTTTTACCCCTGTCGTTTTTTTCGTTGATACATATTGAACCAAAAAAGTTTTGTTTAGCGTTCAAAAATGAGTTTTTTAAAAATAGAAATGTACATATGTATTTTTTATTAAAGTTTTTCAAATTCTCTCTTCTGGAACAAAATATGAAAATATTATGTTGTTAAGCAAAGAACTGAAATCGTGAATATAACCACGATTTGGGAATATTTCTTACAATTCGTTAAGGTTTTTGTAACGAAAAAGATATTTTATTTTGCACAACAAAAAACCAATAACTATCTACCCTCACGTGAAATAAGCCGCTAAATTTAATGGCGTATGCAGTATGTCCAAACAAGAAACTTGCCAACGCACCAGAATCGGCAGACTTGGTGTTTTTCTTTAATTATTCAGAAGAATTTTTAAAAGTTTTAAAAACACAAAGTTCCAAAAAAGTTGACTTGTCATATTTAGAAAAGTTAATTTGTCGAAATATTTTAAAAATCAAATTAGACCTAGATACAGCTATTAAAATTTACACATAACTAGCAAAGTAATATTGATTCAGTGGTAATCAGAAACAAGCAGCTCAGTGTAATAATTTTAGAGTTAGTCCCAAAGGAGCGTATCCGACGTAGAAAAGTGCCTCTTGAAATATGTGGAGAAAATTCCCCAGGAACTGGAACCGTCCTCAGTTAACTACTCCAAGTAGAACAGGGAAGACGTGTCAAAGAATTTAACCCTGAGGACTGTTATCGTGTGTAACCGAAATATATTGGTACGGAATTTAGAAACATCTGGTTTCTTAATTTTGTGTAAAAGACATAATACCTCAAGCCGGCGAAATAAAAACTTTAACAAAATTGTTTGATTTCATGTACATAAGGTTATTTGAATCAGATGAAGATTTGACTGCCAATGAGCTTGTTGCTTTAAGTCTTAGCCTCAACGATAATTCGTGCTCTTCGTGCTCGCTTTGGATCATTTTCAACTATTGGAAAATGATATTAAAATAAATAAATAATTGACGCGATAGACCTCCTCTACCAATTTGTAGTGTGCTGTTTCTAGTTTTTTCCCCTGCATTCATCAATTCTGAATCAGCGATCGAAAAAATCAAAGTGGAGCTTGGGCGAAATTGGGTTATACGCACCACTCAATTCTACGTACTAAGATCTATAATCACAAAAACTTAAGATTTTATAAGCCAAAACCTAAACTGTAATGCAAATTTTTTTACTGAATCGAGTTAATGTTTTTGGGTGGGGTGGGGGTCCCAGCTCGGCTCTCGACGGCAATGCCATTAAGCAAAACGGATACGATAAGCGCCTTATAGATACAGTGTTACTTTCGTTCTTCGAAAGTGGGCTTTACTTCTCCATTGCCTACTCAGTAAGAAGTAGCACTTGCTTCCAAGAACGATTCTTCTTTGGATTTCTATGCTGACATTATTGTTGGTGTTAATGTTGGTTTGAAGCTAAACGAAGTCCTTTACTATATCAAAAGTATTGCTGCCAACGGTGGCGCGGTTGCCAAGATGCAAGTTCGCTGACTCTTTACTTGATGACAACTTCGTTTTGCCCTCGTTCACCACCAAACATATTTTTCGCCAACTATTGTCGGCAGCTTTGAAATCAACAAAAACGGAACGCGTATCAATTCTTGTTTAACGGATTTTCCCAAGATTTGGTGTATTTTGAAGATGTAGTCTGTGGTAGATTTACTATGCCTGAAACCACGCTGATAAGGTACAATCGGTCGGTTGAAGGGTATTCATTGAAATCCCGACAAACAAAGTCCAGAAACACATAATCCCGACACGAGCAAATACCCAACAATCATAATTCTGACACGACCAAATCCCGACTAATCATGCCATTCAAAGTTGCTACTATACATAATGCAGACAATATATAAAAGTAATTTTTAACAAATCTTTTTGTTCGGACTGTCTTTTGTTTCCACCCAAATGGAATAGAAAACCTAAAGTTAACTTTCTTGTTCTTCCTCTTTGAGTTCATCATCTTCTTCTTGGTCTTCTTCTGCCTCGTCAAAATGTTATTCTTATTCTTCATCTTCGTCTTTATCTTCATCATCATCTTCTTCATCTACATCTTCTTCTTAAATAGGCACAAAATATTTTGTGTCGATTTTAAATCATTTATGAGTGAATAACATCTTTCGCTAAAATTTTGAAATTAAACCCAAACTACATAAAATGTCAAGTTTAGTACTCAATTATTAAAAAGTCAGTTTGCATCGAAGGTGCCACCGTTTTCCACAACCCTTCATTTTTTGAGTATGGTATTCAGGGGCGTCGCGAAGGTTCCGATCATGGGGTGGTTGATTCTTACTGATCTCGAAAAATTCCCGATTTTTTTTTTACAGGTATAATAGTGGTTTCAAATATAATTTGTTGTTCATAGTGAAATGCATTTGTTAACTAAAAATACGCAATATGTTATCGAATGAATTAAAAATCCTTCTAGTGTTTGTTTACTCTGTTTGGGTGCGCCTTTCTATTTACACTAACGCAACTAAGTATACTTGGCTGAAAATTATTCGAAAAAATTGTCAACTATTTTTAATGGAGTTGATCACAAAATGGCGACATCGCCTACCTGATAATATTAACTCTGTACAAAAGATTCATTTTTTTCAGTTGATAATTCTTTGAAAGTTACAAAGCCTGATGTACTCGTATTTTCTCACTTTCAAGAAGAAAAGTCTAGGTATTCTCCAAATCAAGCAGCATTGATTGTCGTATTTAACTTTTTGGTATTACCTTTCAGTAATGCGGCGGCCATTGTTTACCAGTACTAGTTTGGCATCTTCTTTTGCGAATCGGAGTGGAAGGCAGTGGATGAATGTACTCCGAGAGAGTGTGATGAAGGAAATCGCGTTCAGAGTTGTTTTAACCCTAGAACACACACCCAGAAAATACCACGTAAACACACACCCGGGATACGTTTGTACCCGGGACCTTATTTTGCGGTTTTTGTAATGCTTATTCAACCGATTTCTATGATTTTTTTTTTGAAATGTATATTTTAATATATAACAAGTATTTTGTCTTTTGTTTCATTCGAATATTCCTACTGGTTCCAGCGATATGGGCAAATAAAGTCAGGACATGCAACAGTGGATTTTTGTTTTTGTTGTTGTCCTGATAAATGCAAAACAAAATAATATAATTTATAATAATATACTTGTAGAGTAACAACGAATACACATTTTGGTTTTTATTTCATTGAAATATTCTACCTGGTTCAAAAGATATGTGCAAAAAGGTCGCGCAAGGTATGGGTACGTAGGTAGCAAATACACTGGTATAACAGGTTTTTGTATTTTATATGCAGCTGCAAGGGTTGTTTTCACACGAGGTGTTGTTATAAATGCTGCCTGTTGATATTTTCATTATTGTTTTGGTGCTCAAAAGTGTAAGAAGTGAAAATATAAGTGAAAATAAATATAACTGAAACTATAAATAACTGGATACGAAATGACTTCAAGAAGAAACGAATATTTATCAAGTGCAGCATATAGAAGGTAAAAAATGTAAAATAAGCAACAATGTAAACATATACTAATTTTTTTTATTATGCAGGCTAACTGAGGAACAACGAGAATCATATATACAATCTTTATTTGATGAAATTTGTGACGATGACGCTCCCTATGACTTTGACTCAGAAGATGAAGAAGAAATTCAAATCAATGACATTGAAATTGCTGATGACGATGCTGAAGTTTCGCAAAGTGCCGCAGAAGTATTACCTGATTATGCGGACTATGAGGATGATGAAGAAGACAATGAAGAAGAAGAAGTAGAAGAAAATAATGAATTACCTGCTAGTGCCGAAAAATTTGTTGCACGTGATGGTACTGAGTGGATGAAAGAACCAAATGTAAGTCGTCAGGTACTCAGACAAAATATTATAAAAGAACGTTCTGGACCAGCTAGATGCACTGAAATGTTGTCAATAGAGCAAACATTCAAATGTTTCATGAACGTTTAAATGGCTGATATAATTATGCGCCACACAAATAAGTTAGCAAAAGAAACTTATAATGCTTACAACAATGCGCATCCAAACACAACTCCTAAGTCATTGACGCCTGCGTCAATAACAGAGCTGTATGCATTTTTGGCATGACATATTATGACTGGTGCGAACCATAGCAATGGAGAACATGTTCGAGATTTATGGAGCGTCAAAAACTATCCTTTATATCGCGCCACAATGGGAGTCAACCGTTTCTGTTCGATATTGCGGTTCCTAAGATTTGACGATAAAAACACTCGTGCAACACGCTTACTAACTGATAAAGCAGCACCGATCAGTGAGTTGTGGACGATGATGAACAATAATCTTGCTGCACATTACAAGCCCAGCTCATGCTTGACGATTGATGAACAATTATTTCCTTACCGTGGACGCACACGGTTTACGCAGTACATACCGTCAAAACCTGCTAAATATGGTGTCAAGGTTTGGTGGATTTGCGATGCCACAAATGCATATCCACTGCATGGACAAATATATACTGGCCAAGCAGAAACTGGAAGGGAAACGAACCAAGGCGAACGAGTGGTGAAGGATTTGTCTGCCAAATACCAAGGAAGTGGCCGAAACATTACAATGGATAATTTGTTTACGACCTTGCCAGTTGCAGAACTGCTTCTCACCTGGAAACTCACGATCGTTGGAACTTTGCGCAAAAACAAATCATATATTCCTCAAGAAATGAAGCAGAACAAAAACAGGACAATTGGTTCAACGACATTTGGCTTCAAAAATAATGTGACAATGTGCTCTTATGTTCCCAAAAAAAATAAAGCAGTAAATTTGCTGAAATAGCTGACAGTGGGAAACCTGAAATAATTGAATATTATAATCGTACCAAAGGTAGTGTTGATCGAATGGACCAAATGTTTGCGGAATATCCAACACAAAGACAAACAAAACGATGGCCACTAGCGATGTTCTTCAACATGTTGGACATTACAGCTCTTGCAGCCTACATTGTCTACGATTTGAATAACCCTATGTTGCCTTGGAGAACAAACAAGCGTAAGCAGATCCTGCGCAGCTTGGCTGAAGCATTGTGTATGCCCATTATTGAAGCCAGAGCCATAAATCGTCAAGTGACGCGAAATTTTTCGACTAAAATTGCTATTGAAGCATATTTCAACCGACCGGTGGAATCAATGGTGTCAACAGCAGCATCAACATCTGCCGCAGCGCGCACGCCAAAACCTGTGTCCGGATCTTGCTATTTATGTTACGCACAAGAGGAAAAACGCCGTAGAAAAACCAGAAAGCTGTGCGCCAATGTGTCTTGAACATTCGGTCACATCAACAAATTGCTCTATTTGCCATGATTTTCCTTAGATATAAGATGCATTTTTATAATTTTTATAATAAAAGTCAATAATATAATGTGTGAAATGAATATTTTTGGTGTTGGGTAGGCTATTTGACCTATTTGGTTTATCAATGCAAATAAAATAAATTTATTTCATTGTTACGGCTCGACGTTTCGCTAGTCACCCTAGCATCTTCAGGAGCGAGATCTATATTCAACAACAAAAAAAAGGTGTTTTATTTTACATTACATTATAAATTTTAACAATTAGACATTGAGTTACATATAACAAAACAAAGACTAAAAATATTTACATTGTTTATTAATATTGTTAACTTAAAAATTTTTTAAATAATTATTAGTACCGCACGCATGGGGTATCATTGTCGTACTAAAGTGATTATAAGCATAACAAGTACGCGGAGGCGATGTCTGCTGCGTCTTCCTTTTTATTTATTGTGTTTTCCCTTTGTTGTAATATACGTAAGCTTTCCAATGTTATGCATATTACAACAAAGGGAAAACACAATAAATAAAAAGGAAGACACAGCAGACATCGCCTCCACTTGTTATGCTTATAATCACTTTAGTACGACAATGATACCCCATGCGTGCGGTACTAATAATTATTTTAAAAAATTTTAAGTTAACAATATTAATAAACAATGTAAATATTTTTAGTCTTTGTTTTGTTATATGTAACTCAATGTCTAATTGTTAAAATTCATAATGTAATGTAAAATATAACACCTTTTTTTTGTTGTTGAATATAGATCTCGCTCCTGAAGATGCTAGGGTGACTAGCGAAACGTCGAGCCGTAACAATGAAATAAATTTATTTTATTTGCATTGATAAACTAAATAGGTCAAATAGCCTACCGAACACCAACAATTTATTAAGAAAACTGACCGTAATCACCATTAATGAATATTTTTAATTTTTCTAATAAAAAAATAATATAAAAAATGGTTTTTTTTGATTATTATGAGGATTTTTACTATTGGGGTACAAACGTATCCCGGGTGTGTGTTTACGTATATAATGTGTTTGGAAGGCTGTAGCTCCTGAACCAATGGTCCGATTTGGTTCAAATTTTGAATTTGAACTCAAAACTAAATAATCTTCCGAAGTTAGCGGTATAGAGGTATAGCGGTTCAAAAGTTACAACACTTCAAAGTTGAAAGTGGATACATTTGTACCCGGGTGTGTGTTCTAGGGTTAAAGTAAAAACTGCAACTAAAAACTTCAATTTAAACTGAAATATACATTTTATAGTAACTGATAACGTCTTATAACTGCTTTATATTCAATAATTTGGAAGTTTCAAGTCTTCATGGTCAATATTGCAGTATTTTAATTTGATTGTTTTATTACTGCATACAACACACCCTGTGTGGTTTGTGTGTGTGTGCAGATTCGGAGTAAGTTGCGCTACTAGTAGACATATACTATGGCGGTGGCTGCAAAAATGTTTAGTGCCATGAACATTTTAAAAACTAAGTTAAGGAACAGATTATAAATCATAAAGCTTAACTTGGTGCTTAATATTATATGTTCGTTAAAACGCTTATCCAAATGTTGCACTGATTTTGAAATTACCGATGATCTCATCTCTATGATAAATACCCAA
Organism: Merzomyia westermanni; assembly: GCA_949987695.1. Classification (NCBI taxonomy): domain Eukaryota; kingdom Metazoa; phylum Arthropoda; class Insecta; order Diptera; family Tephritidae; genus Merzomyia; species Merzomyia westermanni. Next base: position 122,551,793 of record OX465288.1, on the reverse strand, counting down.
ACTTTGTACGCAGACTCAAGCTCTTCTGATTCGTCAGACAAGGAAAATATTATACAATTAATTAGTTTGTGGTGATTTTTCTTAGTATGAATTTCTTTGAAAAAATTCCTAGTCAAGGAAAGTGTGCTGATATGTGTTGAAACAAGAATAGTTCCTTTAAGTTATGTATACAGCTTTATATACAAATAGTTTAAATACAAATGTTAAAAAAATGTCTTACTCTTTTTAGCTTCGTTTTTTTTTTTTCTTAATTTTAGCCTTTTATACCCATTTTTTTGCCGTTTAGCCTCTTTTTTTTCTAATACCTGGTCACACTGCTGCCGAAAATGAAAATATGCAAAACTTCGCGCTCTCTGAGAGCACTCTAAAAGTGATGATTTTTATAACATTTTCCAATAGTGCCAGAATGGTGAAAACCAAATATCGGCATTTTGAGTAGATTTTTGGGTATTTTGCAATTTCCACAGAACCAAGAGGTATACAAAAGGCGATATCGGATTACGTTTTGAATTTTGCTTGCTCAGAACGTATACAATAAGACAAAATGTATTTAAAATAAAATAAATGAAATAAGTAATTCATAGGGATCTATCAGCCATTCCGACGGAATAGGTTCAAAATCAGAGTCCCTCCATACACTCGCTTCAACGTCTGAATGAATTACTTTAATCCTAATACGTTTTGACTTGGATGTGAAGCCCACTAGTATATCCTCTTGACTGTATCCTTTAAAGAAATGGTTTGATTGAATCTTATTAATACCAACTGCACGGTTTCACCTTTTGTCCAGCTTGATTCTATTAGTTTCGACCTCTCATTCGGATAAATGCATAACTTTAATATTTTGTATAACCTTTGCAGCTATCAACACGAAATCTACTGCATTATTAAAGACAGCTTTTTGGCTTTTTACTTCGTTCCACGCTGACCTCTTCACAACGGCGCCCACTCCATCCTTATGCCCCTTTTCCATGGGACGTGGTGAAAAAGTGCCATCCTGCCTCAACTTCAAATTCTTTCGGCATAAATGAACGGTTTGATACAGTAAACTTGTTCTTAAACTGTAATGCTGCCCCATCGGAGAAAATTTTTAATATTTTTAGTCCTTGAATTTTATGGCTCTTAGAGCGAGGGGGTTGTTTACCTAATTCTGAAATCGCTTCTTCGACTTTACCTTTCACTGATGTCAATTTCGGCCGCCCCTCGATTTCTATCCATTGTTTCAGCTAGAATTTATTTAAATCCAACATATTTCGTTTATGCATCGGCTGAATTCTTCAAACATACATTGCTCATAAGTTACATCGCAACAAATTTTCTGTAACAACTCAGTACCAGCGGGACAGAAATCTGTTATCTTCTTGCTTATACTTTCTGTCAAGTAATTAAAATTGGCATGGTGCTTACAGACATAGACATTGTTAGGCATTTGGCTAATCAAAAATACATTTTCTGAACGAAGCTGATAAAATTTAAAATTTTTATTTCAACTTCAGGATTATCATTTTTGAAGAGAAAGTAAGCTTCCCTAACGGTCATAGTCATATGACGCCTCGGAATTGAACCCTTTTTTCCAGTTTTAATATCCTTTATAAGCTTAACATCTTTCCTCGCCGGAGCTTGACGACTAATAATAATTTTTGGAATTTCTTCTCCTTTGTTCTCCCTGTACATCGTTTCCCTTTCTTTTTTTTTTGATCTTGTTTTTGCAATTTTTTTGCATACAGCCTTCTTCTCCTTCATTATTTTGCACCTCATCTGTAACAGAGTAATGAAAGTACTTTCACGTAGGTGCTCCATAGAGTATTCAGAAGCGAAGTAAAGGGTACTCCGAGATGGATTAGATGATCCAATCACCGGGCATGGCCATGAAAATTGGACCACTGTTTTTATATGAATGAGAATAAGTGTTGGCGTACTCTGATACTCCATTGTTTTTTATGTGCCTTTGTAAATTTGTTCAGGAGGGGACTTTAAACATCGCGGCAAGTGACGAACACAACTTCTTTTATGAAGATACAGATTATTCCTTTCATTATTACCTAGTCGAATTCGTAAAGCATGGAATGCGACCGCCGTGGCGGTAATGTTTCTGGCCTACTACACCGATGGTCCAAGATTCGAGCGCTGGCACAGGTAACATCAAAAGTGGTTTTAAAACGTTTTTTCGAAACGGGGTCGCCCCTCGGCTGTGATTTGGCAAACTCTCCGAGTGTGATACTGCCATGTTGATGATAATTTTATTTATAACTAGCTGATGCCCGCGACTTCGTATGCGTAAAAATTACAATGAAGCAACAGCATAATTATTTTTTTGAGAGCCTCGAAATAAAACACCAATGGTACTGACTTCATTTTATTTATTTATTTTAATAGGCCTATAGCGCCTGTAGCTAGGGCCTCGAAATGTAATGCAACTATTTACAGTTGTATTTCGTTAAATAAAAAATAAAAAAAACACATTTTTGGTCACATTTTTCCCACATTTTGGTCAATAACTCGGGAACTGGATGATATACCGAAATGATGGTTGTCTTAAATTTTAAGTTAGACGTTAAGTGATAGAATGGTGAAAGTTCCATGCAATTCTATTCAGTAGTTTTTGCGAGTTGCGCGCACAATCATACAGACGGACAGACGGACAGACAAAAATTCTAAAAATTGTAGATTTGGGTTCCGCTGGTCCAATAACGACCTCGTCTATCAGTTTTTCTTGAATATCTTCAATGTACAGACATCGACCTGTTACAATTTTATTATATGTAAAGATGTAAAGATGGCGGCCGCCGTGGTGTGAAGGTAGTGTTGCCGGCCTACCACACCGAAGGTCCATGCTTCGAGCCCTGGTACAGGTAACATCAAAAGTGATTTGAAAAAAGTTTTTCAAAAACGGGGTCGCCCCTCGGCAGTGGTTTGGCAAACTCTCCGAGTGTATTTCTGCCATGGCAGGCTTCTCAGCAAAAATTCGTCTCCTTTGTAGATGCCGTTCGGAGTCGGCAAAAAACTGTAGGTCCCACCAATTTGTAGGGAAAATTCAAATCGGCACACCACAAATTGGAAGAGAAGCTTGGCGCAAAAATCTCTTAGGAGGTTTATGATGATATACCTGTTGTATATCGCGCCATAGAGAGAGAGAAAGATGTAAAGATACGCACAAATCATATAGTTACCCTGGGTCCACATTTAGGTCAATAAATTGGGAACCGGGTAAGATATCGCGGTGAAAGATATCTTAAATTTTAGGAGAGACGTCTAGAAAATGATTATTGAAAGTTTCATTCATTTCTATGCAGTCGTTTTTGTGTGACGCTGGCAATTTTATTATATGTAAAGATATACAATATCTTTCTTCCGATATGTTTCGAAACATTTCAAACTACAGTTCCTTTCTTTTATTTAGCCTTTAAACGAGGTCGGATGATCTGTAGAAGCCCAAAAGATTTGCTGGAAATAATTATTTCGTGGTACTTCGCGAAAGAATTTTACTCAAATGGAATCAAAGAATATCAATAAATACTATTTCAAAATGTTTTAACACTTTTCACGACCTTAGCGACCTACAAAAGTTTTCCATTCAACTGACTCCCTTAGCATTGTACAGGTTCTAGTGCACGAAAGACGATCGGGCAATAGTTCGTGAACTAAAATAATTTCTTTTTGTTCCCACAAGAAGTCTTATGAAAGAATTTGTGGTTTCCACCCCATGCAGAACCATTTAAAGACGTGCTCTGTAAGACCGATTACTTCACTTTTAGCTTTGAAACCCTTTGAGTGCAGACAGAAGGGAAATAAAGGTTTGCAAGATGCCACCTCAATTGGAATAGTACAAAACCACGAGGAATCTTTTTTTCTGTCAAATACAAATTTCCTGAAATATTAGGAGGGCCTAAAGAACAACGCTTACTTGCTTTTACTATAGTTATTGAACGTTGTAATATGGTTAAGGCAGTGTAGGGTTTGTAGACGTTTTCCGGTAATGAAGTGGGTCCAATTCATACGATTTAACTGGTATTGGGTCGTTTTATGTACAAAGATATTAATAAAATGTTGATCCTATTTCTTGAGGGGAAAGGAATTTCATTAAGATGGATCTATTAGAAAGACAATATGCCGAAACGTTTAGCGATTTGCTTCAAAAACTAGTTTAGGTCTAATAACGTTGACGCATTGTCGTGCCCGGTGCTATTCAACCCAAGAGAGAATCTGTAAAAAATTATGGATCCTAAAAATCGGGATAAGGATGAGCTGGTGAACAACTTTTATTTATTCAAATTTATAATACCTTACATGTATTCTGTCTGAATAACAAGGACTCAACATTATAGAACGTGTGCTTAACATTTTTTTGATTGAAATATTTTAAAAGGAATTTCGATGCTTAAGTTTTGTCGCACACTGCACCTTACGGAGCGGTTGTTAAGACCAATGATGTCAATATCATCGGTTTACACTTCAACCAGAGAACTTGTACCAGAGAACATTATATAAACATTCTCTGCTTCAACCTTATATAAACGCACTCAGCTGGCATGTCGGTTGTGTATATAAGAGCTACTACTCACGCACGCAAATTTATTTGGGTTGCTTAGGTTGGGCTGTTATTCCAGCAATTTCACGCTCTTCTAGCAAATTGTACGTTTGCGTCTCAGCTCTGCTGCTCGAGTTAACTTCTCATACATCAAGTTTAAGAAATCGCACGACAAGAAGCAGCCTTCTCTGAAGCATCGTTTGGTTTCAAATGGTTCGGAGAGGTCCTTTCCAATTCTGACGCAGCTGTTGGTATTGCTCAACTATAGCTAGACAAGGAACGTAGAAACACCAGAGAACGTATACCAGAGAACGTATACATATTGAGAAGGCGGAATTGATATGTTCCAACTTTTTCCCACGCAACCGTGTCAGTTGATTCACCATCCGACCCTATGTTTCAACTAATTTCAGATTTTTCCAACTTAATTGACTCACCACCATTCTCAGCGCTGTTAAATGTATGTTTTCTGCTATATGTATGTTTGCAAATAAATTCTCTGCTGTTATCACTTATGTTGGCGTACTTGAACAATTGTTGGCAAAATAAACAATTTTATTATGTAATTTAATTTATTTGTTTTATTTATAATTAGTATTAATAAGGTAATTTATAAATATTTAATTATTATAAATAATGAAATAAACAATAAAAAGTAAACATTTTGTCAATTTCATCATGAAATTTAGGGACAAAGATCTGAGTTTTTGGTTGTACTGCTGGTTTATTGTTAAGTACCAAATTAGACGGCATTTCGTGTATAATATCTTTGGTATAGAGTGTAGAGCCATGGTCATGGTTTACTTTTTGTGGTGTTGCGAGTTCGAATACCGCTGTCGGCTGTTTAGATTTTTTGCAGGTTTGATTTTTTGTGTCTTCTTCTTTTTGTTATATTTGTGGGTAAGACGAAGACGGGTGGAAACAAGAAGCATATTTCTGCAACAATATGTATATATGCATTGCACCATGCGTGGTACAAAGGAAATATTTACATATAAGTGTTTCTATTAGGATCATTAATTTATTTGAATATTTCTGAACAGGCATGTGCATATTTTTATGAATGCTTGGTAGCATGGAAGTGTGGAGAGCAAACTATGCTTCTTCATGTTCAACTATCGACAAAATTTGAATTTTATGATATTTGTTCAAATCCTTGTTGCAACATTTCATTAGAACTTTCTGGATTCTATAAAATGGATAAACATTGAATTTTATGATATTTGTTCAAATGCCTTGTTGCAACATTTCGTTCTAACTTCCTCGACAAAATATTTTATTTCTTTTATGAATGGAGTCTTGAATGAATTCTTGTTCTTACATTTTAAGGTTTGCGCGTAGAAATGGATTTTTGTTGTTAGATTTTGTGCGTAAGAATAGATTTTGTTGTTGCATATACATAGGAAGATTTGCTAAGACGAAGACGGGTGGAAACGAGAAGAATAATTTGAATATTTCTGAACAGGCATGTGCATATTTTTATGATTGCCTGGTAGCATGGAAGTGTTGAGAGCAAATTTATGTTCAGTGTGCTTCTTCAATTTCAACTTTCTTGATAAAATATTTTAATTACCAAGTTTTGTAAGATTTTGGCAATTATGGACATTGAAATTTGTCTTCTTTGATGTCTGGATGAGACGAATGCGGGCATGGAATTTTTTCAACTCAATATATTCAATGGGTTGGTATTCTCATATGTGAACAAGACTTGTATATGTATGTGTAATGGACATCAAAAATCTTTTCATATTTTCGACTGACACCTACATATTTTTATGGTCACTTGGTGTAACAAAAGTTTTCGATGGTTCTAGTCTTCTTCTTTCGACATTCATTCATTCATTTCTAAAATTGAAAACTTTGTCCAAATCAGTCAAATGTCGCAAAAGAAGAAGTTTTTGCAAAAGTACAACACTACGCACATATATATGAAGTAGAAGTGTACATCGTTACGCACATAAATATCCACGCATTTGTTGTTGTATATTTTGAAACACTACGCACATATATATGAAGTAGAAGTGTACATCATTACGCACATAAATATCCACGCATTTGGTGTTGTATATTTTGATGCACGAAGAAGAAGACAAATTTCAATAGCGACAAGTGTACATTATGACACACATTTATATGCCTGCAATTTTTTCTGTATGTGAATCGATGTGTGTTTGATCGTACTTAGATCGTGACGGGGAAGAGGGGAGTATGAAACGCATATGTTCTTTGCACATTAGGACGCGCATAATATGCTGGCATTTATATGACAATGTGTGTGCTAGGAATATTTCCAGCGCGAAGAAGACAAATTAAATTATGCTTGCAGCATAAGGGCATGACATATTTTTATGAGCGCCTAGTGAATACGGCTGTTTTAGCTATTTGGCTGTTTTAGCTTTTTGCCGAATCATCTCGAACAAAAGGAAAAATGAAGAATGTCAAAATAAAATTGGCTATTTATTGTTGATTGATTGATTTATCAAACAAAAATAAAAGCTGACAGGTGCATTCGAACTCGCAAACTTAGAAAAAATAAATTCCGAGGTCTTAACCAAAACGCCAAAAATTTGATTGTTAATCCTCCTCTAATACTACAGTTCAAGTCCAGAACTTATGCACTATCTACTAATGAAAACATGTTTATTATTAGTTTTTGAATTTTTAAATCACATTTATTAATATATTTTTTATGTAAAATAATAATATAAAATCATTTGAAAAATATACGATAATTGTACTTATCCAGGCCAGATCCATGCATCAAAGTAAATAATTGTTAAATTCTGCAAATGGAAATTCTCTTGTTTCTTTGCTAACAGAAAATGTTATTTAAAAGATACAGAAATTCTCAATTATTTGGTGAATCAACTGACACAGTGGTGATAACTGACACAGTGGTGAATCAACTGAGACGGTTGCACGAGAATGGAAGCCATCCATGGAACACAAAAATTACGCCTTCTCATTATATAAACGTTCTCTGGAAGAACTTCTTCTGATATAAAAGCACTTTCAATTATTTGAACAGTAGTTTTAACTACTTGCGGCCCCATCTGTTGGTGTATAGTGGCGCTTATCATCTCACTGCAAAGAACACAACACAACACCGACTCAAACCTGTTTGGGAATGCCCAGTTCACCATGAGGTCAGTTAATTGAAAACTCAACGAGGAGGTGAATTATTAGAATCAATGCAGAGAAGTCTTAGATAAAGGGAGTAAAAAAAGGGAAGATTTTGAATATTGTGACGAATTCGATTATTCCTTGATTATCAATCCTGGGTTCGATCACTATAAAGTCGAATAAACACACGCACAAATAATGTAAGTAATAGCTAGTTTTATTTACTAGTAATAAACGCAAAACAATTTTAAGAGTTTGATAACTTTACAGAAGTTCACTATTGAACGCTTGAAAATAAACTGAACAACCTGCCTTGCTTGGTCACCGCCTTATATAGTCCAACAGGGTACTTGCCTACGCACCGAGAACTTTCTTGGTTATTCGCTTTTCGTGTTCTGGAAGGGTCGGTGTTATTTATTGGAATCTCCTCTTTGCATCGTATTCGCAAACACTCGCGCCATCTCTCTTCCTCTTCCTAGTTACACGCTTGCATGCATAAGCGTAGCCATCGTTATCTCACCTGTGTTTAACTAGTGCTGGGAGTGTTATTGAGTTAGGGATGGTACATGCTTGAGAATAATCGCCACAATATGTTAACGATTATAGTGCTCCTCACAATTCCGATATAATTCAATTGTTTTAATTGTTGTCGGCAAAACGTTCCACACGTGGTAAACACAGAGAACGTTTATATAATGAGAAGGCGTAATTTTTGTGTTCCATGGATGGCTTCCATTCTCGTGCATAAGTTCTCTGGTAAACAGCAACCCGATTTGTGAAAGTGGATACAAAGATCGCCCGAACCCCTGAGGCTGGACGGCAACTCGAGCGAGTCTTCGTGAAAGAATAATTCTGCTCGGAACAACGAACTGGTGCCTCTTTTGATAGCAACAAAAGGGAGAATGGACGCAATCCAAAAGATGATGGGAAGTTACACATTTAAGCGAAGAACGCAAAGATGGGCAGTCTCTTTTTTACAACATTAGAGACGTGTCAGCAATTGTCCCGCTTATATTGTAACGAATTCGATAATTCCTCACGGGCTCGATCACTATAAAGTCAAATAAACACACGCAACAATACTGTTTATAAATGCTAGTTTTATTTATTTATTTTATTTTAATCTAGAAAATATGACAATATTTTTTGACAGTTTTCGCACAGATTACTAGAAAACCGCTACTATTCATATGAGCTTATAAACTATACAACAACTTAAGTATACATATAAATGATTTAAAAACAATTTAATAGAGTATTTTGTGGAGGAGAAATCCAGCCTAGCAGAATTGGAAAACGAATTAAATTCTTGCAAGGCTCTATAAATTAGAGCATTAGAAGCGTAATTAGTTCTAGGCATGTCCAACCATAAAATTCCATGACTCAGAAACTTCTCTGTGGAATATTAAAATTAATGTTGCTTAGTAAAAAAGGGTAGTAAATTACTCCATTTATTAATTCATAGACAAAAGTCAGACAGAATTTCCCGTCTAGTGTCGAAAGACTTTAAATTAATAAGCAAGCAACGACTTCTATATGAAGGAATTGGTTCAGTCAAGTGCAGATACCTGAAAGCATATCGGACGAAAACTTTTTGTACTCTCTCAATCCTACCAACATGACATTGACAGTAAGGTCTCCAAAAAGAAAAGCGATGTATATAACATTTTCTGTGTATACGGATCTGTGAAATCGGAGCTAAATCCTCCAATGAAAGGAAGTGCAGCATATGCTTTCGCAATTGTGTAGTTCAAATGGCTTTGAAAAGATCTATAATTTCACTGAGCCTGGATAACTGAAAGCCGCCTATTTTATACAACGTAGGCAAGGGGCAACGGGACTTAGGGTAAGTAACGTGTGAACACTGTTTTATATTCAGATGTAACTTATTCCGCTTAAGCCATAAAACAACATTATCCAAATCAGATTGAAGATTAACGGAGTCAACATTGCTCGTTATAGCCGAGCATACTTTTAAATCGTCAGCATATAAAAGAAAGTTCGCGTTGTTGAAACAACTGGATATATCATTAATACAAATTATAAACAGAAGCGGGCCCAGTATGCTGCCTTGCGGAACCCCAGAGGCTACAGTAAAAGGCTTGGACAATACTCAATCAACATTAACAAAAAATTTGCGAGACGAGAGATAGGATTCAATCTATTTTAAGAGAGTGGAGTGAAAACCTAGAGCTCAGTTTCAAAATTAAGATAATGCTTTTGATAACTCTGTATACACTGTATCAACTTGAAGCCGATTCTTGAATTCCAAATTACAGTATTCAGAAAAAACTACGAAGTTAGAAACAGTTGATCTATCCATTCACAAATCCATGTTGATTAATGGAGATCAACCGCTTTACAGCAAAGTATATTTTATTTTTCACTATATAATTTTATTTACGAGCTCTAGGCCAATAATCAAGAGAAAGAACAACTTGACTTTTTCTTTTGATAATTTTATTTTATTTGATTTGATCCGATATTTCGATTTCAATCTGAAATCATCATCAGGGCTGAAATAAATAAATACAAAATTTTTTTCTAACAAATTTTTTCACTAATTCCCTAATACACAGCACTTACACTTATGGCTGAGCCTGATCAACTAATTTGCTATCGATCTTTACAAGAAAAAGAACATAAAAGTAAATCTTCTTTCTTTAAATGGTCATCTAACCGCCTGGGCGATTTTGACCGTCCAACATAGCTCGCCAGTCGTTTCTTCGTTGCGCCAACTGGCGCCAATTGGAAACACCGCGGGATCGCAAATCGGTCTCCACTTGGTCCTTCCATCGGAGTGGTGGTCTCCCTCTTCCTCTGCTTCCACCGGCGGGTGCCGATAAGAATACCTTCTGGGCTGGAGCATCTTCGCTCATTCGCACTACGTGGCCTAGCCAGCGAAGCCGCTGTGTTTTAATTCGCTGAACTATGTCGGCGTCTGCGTAAAGTTCATACTCTCTTTATGGCACGATATACAACAGGTATATCATCATAAACCTCCTAAGAGATTTTTGCGCCAAGCTTCTCTTCCAATTTGTGGTGTGCCGATTTGAATTTTCCCTACAAATTGGTGGGACCTACAGTTTTTTGCCGACTCCGAACGGCATCTACAAAGGAGACGAATTGTTGCTGAGAAGCCTGTCATGGCAGAAATACACTCGGAGAGTTTGCCAAACCACTGCCGAGGGGCGACCCCGTTTTGAAAAACTTTTTTTCAAATCACTTTTGATGTTACCTGTACCAGGGCTCGAACCATGGACCTTCGGTGTGGTAGGCCGGCAACACTACCTCCACACCACGGCGGCCGTAAAGTTCATACAGCTCATCATTAAATCTTCTTCGGTACTCGCCGTCGCCAACGCGTAGACGTCCACAAATCTTTCGAAGAACCTTTCTCTCGAATACTCCCAGAGCCGCCTCATCAGATGTTGTTAGTGTCCACGCTTCTGCACCATATAGCAGGACGGGTGCGATGAGTGACTTGTAGAGTGTTATTTTCGTTCGTCGAGAGAGGACTTTACTTTTCAATTGCCTACTCAGTCCGAAGTAGCATTTGTTTGCAAGAGTGATTCTTCGTCGGATTTCTAGGCTAACATTATTGTTGGTATTAATGCTGGTTCCCAGGTAAACGAAGTCCTTTCTCTATCTCTATGGCGCGAAATACAACAGGTATATCATCATAAACCTCCTAAGAGATTTTTGCGCCAAGCTTCTCTTCCAATTTGTGGTGTGCCGATTTGAATTTTTTCCCTACAAATTGGTGGGACCTACAGTTTTTTGCCGACTCCGAACGGCATCTACAAAGGAGACGAATTTTTGCTGAGAAGCCTGTCATGGCAGAAATACACTCTGAGAGTTTGCTAAACCACTGCCGAGGGGCGACCCCGTTTTGAAAAACTTGTTTCAAATCACTTTTGATGTTACCTGTACCAGGGCTCGAACCATGGACCTTCGGTGTGGTAGGCCCGCAACACTAACTTCACACCACGGCGGCCGCCGAAGTCCTTTACTATTTCGAAATTATTGCTGCCAACAGTGGCTTGGTTGCCAAGGCGCGAATGCGCTGACTCTTTGCATGATGACAGAAGGTACTTCGTTTTGCCCTCGTTCACCACCAATCCCATTTTCTCCGCTTCTTATGCCAACAGTTGGACGCTTTTATAAAATATTGTTCCAGCGCGGTTAAGTTCTGCAGCTTGTATTATTTTCTCCAGCATTAAATTAAAGAAATCGCACGATAGGGGGTCACCCTGTCTGAAACCTCGTTTAGTTTCGAACGGCTCGGAGAGGTACTTCCCAATTCTGACCGAGCTGGCGGTGTTGCTCAAGGTCATTTTGCATAGCCGTATAAGTTTTGCGGGGAAACCAAATTCAGACATAGCGGCATATAGGCAGCTCCTTTTCGTGCTATCGAAAGCGGCTTTAAAATCAACAAAGAGATGATGCGTGTCGATTCTTTTTTCACGGGTTTTTTCCAAGATTTGGCGTATTGTAAAAATCTGGTCGATGGTAGATTTACCAGGTCTGAAGCCACACTGATAAGGTCCAATCAGTCTGTTCACATCAGGTTTCAGTCTTTCGCACAATACGCTTGATAGGACCTTATATGCGATATTCAAAAGGCTGATTCCGCGATAGTTGGCGCAGTTTGCAGGATCGCCCTTCTTGTGGATTGGGCAGAGAACACTTAGATTCCAATCTTCAGGCATGCATTCATCCGACCAAATTCTGCATAGAAGCTGATGCATGCGCCTTACCAGCTCCTCGCCTCCGTGTTTGAATAGCTCAGCAGGCAAACCATCAGCGCCAGCTGCTTTATTGTTTTTCAATCGGGATATTGCTATTCGCACCTCATTGTAGTCGGGTTGTGGAACGTCAATTCCATCATCTTCGATTGTGGGCTCGGGTTCGGCATCTTCTCTGGTTTCTTGCTCAGTTTCTCCATTTAAAAGGGCAGAGAAGTGATCCCTCCATATTCTGAGTGTTCTCTGAACATCGGTCACCAGGTCGCCGTTCTCATTCTTACAGGAGTTTGCCCCGGGTTTGAAACCTTCTGTCATTCGCCGAATTTTTTGATAGAATTTTCGGGCATTATTCCCGTTGGCCAGCATCTCAAGCTCCTTTATTTCACGCTTTTCTGCCTCTCTTTTTTTTCGCCCGGAAAAGCCGCCTCGCTTCCCTCTTCAACTCGCGGTAGTGTTCACACACACTCCTCGTTGCATTCGATCTCAGCGTTGCCTTGTAGGCTTCGTCCTTTCTTTTCGTTGCAGCGCGGCACTCTTCATCATCATACCAGTTGTTTTTTCGCGTTCGCCGGAATCCAATTACTTCTTCGGCTGCGGTACGGAGTGCTCCTGAGATATGATCCCACTGCTCATGCATTCCACTAGGTTGAATTGTGCTCTCGGAGAGCAGGTGTGAGAGGCGATCTGCGAAATAATTGGCGGTCTGTTGCGATTGCAGCTTTTCGACGTCCAGCTTTCCCTGCGTTTTTTGTTGCACCTGTTTTGTCGTACAGAGGCGGGTACGAATCTTGGCTGCTACTAGGTAGTGATCAGAGTCGATGTTAGGTCCTCGTATTGTGCGAACATCTAAAACGCTGGAAGCATGCCGTCCGTCTATCACAACGTGGTCGATCTGGTTGCGTGTTTTTCGATCGGGGGACAGCCATGTAGCCTGATGGATCTTCTTGTGCATAAACCTAGTGCTGGATATGACCATGTTTCGGGCACCGGCGAAGTCGATCAGCCTGAATCCATTTGGCGAAGTCTGATCGTGGAGACTGAACTTCCCGACAGTGGGGCCAAATACACCCTCCTTACCTACCCTGGCGTTAAAGTCGCCAAGCACGACTTTGATATCATGACGGGGGCAGCGCTGGTATGCTTCTTCCAGGCGCTCGTAGAATGCATCCTTTTCCACGTCGTCCTTCTCTTCCGTCGGTGCATGAGCGCAGATAAACGATATGGTGAAAAATCGTACTTTTATGCGGATTGCAGCGAGACGCTCGTTCACGGGTGTGAACGACAGTACTCGGTGACGGAGTCTCTCTCCCACCACAAATCCCACGCCGAATCTGCGCTTGTCTTCATGCCCACTCCAGTAGATGTTGCAAGGTGTTTTGATCGTGTTTCCTCGCCCCGTCCATCGCATCTCTTGTATGGCGGTGATTTCAGCTTTTCCTTTCCTCAGGACCTCAACCAGCCGGGCAGCGGCACCTTCCCCATTAAGGGACCGGACATTCCAGGTACATGCCCTTATCTCATAATCCTTATTTCGTTTGCGGGTGTTGTCATCTAAAAAAGGGGTTCTCATATCCGAGGCTTTGTTGTTGAATTTCATTGGAACGTTGTAAAAGTAAATATAAACAGATAAACTACCGTAATTGTAAACAAAATTTGGTATAAACAATAATGTTTAAGCTTATGAACTGCGAGAGGCGCAGAGAAAATGTAAATATACATAAATCCATACATATATTTGCAACCAAAGTTGAAAATTTTCTGCAATTTTCATGTGGTTGTTGTAATCACAGATTAGGGTGTACCGAAAAGGGCAAAAGTGTGTTCTGCGCAGAAGTATTGTGGACCGCGTAGCCGGTTTTGAACCGGCTAAGGGTTATTTTTTTGAAGCGCGGCCAAAGGCCGCCTACGCAGAAAAATATTCTGCATATAAATACCTTGGATCAATCCCCCTATTTGGGATCGGACCTTGGTCATTTTTGGGTTTTTTGCGAATAACTTTTCACTGAAACAAAAAATTGAAAATCCGCTTTCAGATTATTGATACCGAAGTCAAAACGCGTTGTTTGATACCTCTCCCGATATTTTTGGACGTGTTTTAGTAGATGTCTCCTAAAGAAAACAATTACCGAAGAGATATATAAGTATACCGAAATGATCAGGGCGACGAGGTGAGTCGATTTAGCCATGTCCGTCTGTTTAAACGCAAACTAGTATCTTAGTTTTAGAGATATCTCTCTGAAATTTTGTATGGCGCTGCCATAAAATCGATTGTTCCCATGAACGGGTTTTGGTCTGTAAGTTTGGCAATTAAAAAGATAGGAACGTAAAATTTGTCAGATTTGGTGATGTAAATGAAAATAATCCAGATCGGACCATTATAACATATACCTCCCATCCAATCTATGGTTTCGATAAATGGGGTTTGGGTTGTAACTCTTGCAATTTAATAGCGATTGGATCAATATATCGTATACGCCCATAAAACACATTTTCCGCTAAACGGGGTTTGGGCTTTGTCTTTTTGAATTAACATGGAAAGACAGCCAAAATTTTGTAGAGCTTGCACTTACTGTAAGTAAGGACCGGACATTTAAAATCCTGCTGCGTATACATGAAAGATACAGCACTTTCCTTATTTCTGTATTTTTTTTTTTTTCTCTTCACATCTGTAATATTTTATCTCCAAACAAAGGAATTAAAGAAATTTATGAAACTCCCTGCTGGTTAAATGAATTTTAGATATTTATATAGGAAACGCTCTACAAAAGAGGTCTTATGCACTTTTATTTATAAAACCATTAATAAGATATTGGCGGCCAAAGTAGGAATATTTAAAAAAGGCATTAAAAATGCATAGTCTGGGTGTGAATATTTTGTAATTGCCTATATTGTTTTTATATCTGGTTTACAATAACAACAACAAACAACAAAAATGTTCTGCAAGTGATGATTAAATGTATTTAAGTTTGTACGTACATCTGCCTGAGATTCACTGCTTATGTGAAAACTGCTTTACGCGTACATAAATGCGGACATGAGTACATAATTTGCATAATTTGGGACCCGTGACGAAACTCCAGGCTTGACTGAGAATTTTCAAGTGTTAGTGCACTGTTGTTGTTGTTGTTGTAGCGACTACTTCACCTGCCTAGGATGTCACCCCTCATCCAACACTGCCATCAGGCTCTTCTAACGGAAGTCCAAGAAACCTCGCGGCTTCAACAGGGGTGGACCAGAGTGAAATTGGTGTTAGAAGAGTGGGCTCAGTTGAGCAGATGACCAGATGGTTAGTATCGTGGGGAGACACGCCGCATACCGGGCAGACATTTGGCATGTCAGGGTTCAGTCTGGATAGGTAAGAGTTTAGTCTGTTACAGTATCCAGAACGAAGTTGAGCCAGCGTGACTCTTGTCTCCCTGGGCAGTTCGCGTTCCTCGTCGGCAACAGGTGGGGCTTGTGCCTGTAGGACTGCATTCACTGGACGAGACCTGACCAAGGAGTTAACCGACTCCGTGTGGATGAGGTTGAGGGCCCGCCGGTGCACCTTTGGATCAAACGGCGAGAAAATGTGATGCCGGATCTCGTCATAGTGCTTACGGAGGTGACTTCTTATTCTCCTGGGAGGCAGATTTTCGTTGAGCAGGGTCCTGTTCGGGTGCTGCGGTTTATGGCAGTTGGACAGGAATTTTCTGGTTAACATCTCACAGTGCTCTTTGACATCGAGCATTTTTGCCTCATTATGAAGATGGGGCTCAGGAGACATAAGGAGGCACCCCGTGGCAGTTCTGAGTGCGGTGTTTTGGCAGGCCTGCAACCTCCTCCAATGTGTGTCTGCTAACCCCGGCGACCATATTGGCGTCGCGTAGCTCAGAACCGGCTGGCCGATTGCCTTGTACGTTGCCAGTAACGTTTCTTTGTCTTTCCCCCAAGTACTGCCAGCTAGTGACTTGAGGATTTTGTTACGGCTTTGTACTTTGGTGGCAATCGCGGCTACATGAGCACCGTATTTGAACATGTTATCAAACGTGACCCCTAAGATTTTGGGGTGTGTGACAGTCGGAAGCTTAGTGCCGGTTACGTAAACGTCTAACTCCATGTTCGCCTGCGCTGTCCACGTCGTAAATAAGGTGGCCGAGGATTTGGTCGGTGACAATGTCAGGTTCCGTGCAGCGAAGAAACTGGAAAGGGTTGGAAGGTAGGAATTAATTCTCGAGCAGAGCTCAGTCGCCAGGATCGTGCAGTCATCGACGTAGGAGACGATCGAGACGCCTTCTGGTGGGGAAGGGAGCCTCGATATGTAGTTATTAAACAGAAGCGGGGATAGGACACCACCCTGTGGCACCCCTTGCTTAATTATACGTGGTTTTGATCTTTCGCCTCTAAATTCAACCGATGACTGCCGGCCACTCAGATAGACAGGGGCGAAGGTTTGAATCCTCCAGGTCGTTAATGAGTTGTGCATGATTAACAGTGTCAAAAGCTTTCGACAGATCAAGCGCAACTAGCACGGTCCTGTCATTTGGGCGAGATTGGTTGAGACCGAAACCTATCTTTGTGGTGATGGCGTTTAGCGCGGTGGTAGTGCTATGCATTTTGCGGAATCCATGCTGATGTTCGGCTAATCGCAGGTTGGCGGTATAATAAGGGAGCAAGACCGTCTCCAGGGTCTTCACTACTGGCGAGAGGAGTGATATCGATCGATATGACTCCCCCACGTTGGCCGGCTTGCCGGGCTTTAGTAGTGGCACCACCTTTGCCTGTTTCCATCTTTCTGGAATGACAAAGGTGGTCATGGACAGATTGAAGACGGTTGTTAGGTACCTTACTCCCTCATCACCGAGATGTTTTAGCATCAGCATGGATATACCGTCTGGGCCAATACATTTGGAGATTTTGGACCCCCGTATGGCCTCCCAAACTTCCATGGTGGTGATGGCAATGGGCGCTTGGCTGTTTTTACGTTTGTGCGCTTCCCTGATGACACGCCTGTTTTCCTTGTCCACCGGAGGATGCAGTACAACTTGCCGGCAGAAAGCGCTCGCGCATTTCTTTGGTTTCGACTGCACCTTATCACCGAAGGTGATGGATATTTTGTCGTTAGGTTTGGTCGGATTTGACAAGGATTTAACAGTGGACCATAATTTGCCAACACCAGCAAAGAGGTTACAGGACCTTAGGTGCTCCTCCCATTTGGCGCGTTTGTGTTGATCAACCAGCCGTCTGATTTCCGCATAGAGATCTTGAATTTGGGGATCCGTAGGGTCCAAGCGTCGCACTTGGTCACGTTCATTTGCCAGGGCCGCTGCCTCTGCGGGGAAATACGGACGTATCTCCTTAATTCTACCTGACGGAATGTATTGATTGGAATCTGAAGCTATGACCATGCGAAACGCTTTTTTCCCTTCTCGTACATCAGACGGGATGGGAAGAGCAGCGAAGGTGCTCTCAGCGAAGTTAAGAAAACGAACCCAATCGGCTTTACTGTAATTAGTGAAAGTGCGATTCTCAGAAGTAACAAAGTTATTGGGGCGATCGATTGAGAGGACTATCGGTAAATGATCCGATGCATTCAACGCAGTTTATGAGACCCGCGCTGACAATTGTGAGGTCTGGCGAACTAGAACAATTTACGGCAACTCTCTTGGGGGCATCCCCGTTTACAGTGCAAAACGTCGAATTGTCTATTTGTTCAGCCAATTCCTGTCCCCTACCCTCAACCTGTAGGCTTGAGTGCCATAGATCGTGGTGTGCGTTGAAGTCTCCGAGGATTACACGATTATCGCCTCTGAGTAACGCACTGATGCCAGGGTGGTAATCCTTCGGACAGCAGGTGGCAGGAGGTATATTAATGCTAATAATTTCTAGATCGACATCTATTAGGTTGTCCCTCGGGGCGACGTCAGGCTCAAATAGGCGATATTGCACAGACTGATGAGTGATGAAGGCAAGTCCGCCCCCAAGTCCTCTCTCTCGGTCACGCCTGTGGATGTTGTAGCCGTCACAAGTCCGAAGATCTGATAGGGCCTTTAACTTTGTTTCCTGAATGGCAGGGATCTTGATTTTTTGCCGCTTCATGAAATTCACTATTTCACTAACCTTGCCGGTTAAACCGTTGCAATTCAACTGTAGGACACGAAAATGCGAAGGGGGAGAAATATTCACACTGGGAGTCAAGGACTGGTGCGTATGTCTCGGTGGAAGCAGGCTGGGTCGCGCACTGCGTCGCACTCTAGACGAGGGATCCGATTCCCACAACAGCCGGTTCTATCGCACCGGAATGACTCGGATTTTTATATCCGACCAAGGCTGTTATTTCGACACTACCCTGTCTAACCTGTCACCTTTTCCCCTGTCTAACGGAACAGTGGGGATCAATTGTAGCCCACTGTAGACGAAATGCATTGATCGCAGATCACTCTCTTTAGAGATCAGTCGCACGATTTTTTTGCAGGGATATCATTGCTTGTCGGAGGAATGTAGGATGCACATATTAAAATATCAGAAAGACCTTTTACCCGCACACGTAGTTGATGATCAATCATTGTATCCTCATTTATCAATTTTACGAGCGACGAGCAGTATTTGCAATCAAGGCACCACCTCCTCTACTTTGGCCAGTTTTCATATAATCACGGTCTTTGCTAAAGACATTAAAAATATTAGGATCAAAATATTCACTGTCGTAGAAACTGTCACCAAGCCACGTCTCTAAGAGCGCAAAGATGTCGTAATCCAATTGTCAGCTCAACGCAAAAAGCTGCGTGGATTTAGTTCGGAGTCCGGAAACATTTTAAAAATATATCATCAACTTTTAAGGAGTACTACTTTTATCCGAGTTAGCTATTGTTGATTCGGGGATACACCTTCTCGGTGAAAAAAAACTGAAAGGGCGAATTTTAACATGTTCAGGCCATATCTCTGGGTATTTATTTACTGGTAATAAACGTAATAAAAATTTTGGAGTTAGGTAACTCCACGGTAAGTTCACTGTAGAACACTTGAAAATAAACTGTTTGTAGGCTGAATTTTATTCCTGGGTTCCTTTTGTACTTTCAACCTAGAACACTGGTTATCAGCATTTACTCTTTGCCTCGTATTCGTAAACACTCGTGCTATTTCTCTTTCCCTGCTAATATGCATGAGTGTAGTCATGGTTCAGTAATAAGGTTGTGTCATTTCATCAGCTGATTCAATTTGTTCGACCACACTGGCGTATAGATTGTCAGACAGAGATGCTAACAACATTATTCAACCATGCTTGCACCATATAATTTATCAAAATTAATATTTCTCTTCGATACATTCGCTAAAACCAGCCAGTTGCTTTTGACAATCTTGGCGCCAGTGTGTAGTTGCTGTAGAGTTGACTTTACCTTGTTATTGTACCATGTGTGTAGTCATCGCCATCTCTGTTATGCTACTTAGGCCCGGTTTTTCAGTACAAGTTCAACTCAATTTGTCAGTTAAACTAAGCTTAAACTTGTTACGCAGTTTTTCAGTCAACTTTAAACGAAGTTTAAACGTAGTTTAAGCGGCCAATTTGGCAGGGTTAAACTCTAGTTAACCTGTCAGCATATTTGATGGTTTTGGTTGTGAAACAATAAACTGAACGCAATTAAAAAAGGACGATATTTTTATATTTAATTAAATACTGGATATATCATCTGACGAAAGTGATTATAGTGATGCAGAAATTAGCGAAATCCTATTGCAATACTGAGGAGAATCAATGGCGTTGAATATGTAAACAAATATTATCTGTTGCCGTATCTAGATAAAGAAAAAACCAATGTTGCCGTATAAAAAGCAAATCTTAAAAGCGGCCTTAAACTCTCACTGAAAAACCGCTCTGCAGTTTAACTGGAGTTTAAATTTATGCCGAGTTTAAGCAAACTTAGTTTAAACTGAGCTTAACCAATGACTGAAAAACCGGGCCTTAGGGGTGGGAGAGTTATTGAGTTAGGGATGCTACATACTTGAGAACATTCTCTACAATATGTTTTTAGGAAAACAATCTGCCTATATTGACATTCTCGACGATATTTTATCAAGGGCCCAGAAAAAGAATTAGTAGTCCACGAAGTGGAACAAAGAGGTCAATACGGCATATATATACACAACACGAATTGTGATAGAAGCTGTATTGGGTCACCCAATACATGACAGCATAGTTGCTCCTGGAGGTCATAAGAGATGCAACTAGGCGATTACCAGTACTGGAAGCTATACAATGTGCCGTATTTCATCCAATAAAAAACGACGTAAGACTAGTTTAGCTAATTAACAAACAAAATGTATTTTAAACATAATAAATAAATCAAAGATATGTACTTGTATTTTGACCTCGTAGACCCGGCAGGCGTTGTCTTGCCTAAAAGTTGACTTGCCTACATCTAACGAATTTTTCGTTCTACTTTTGATTTCCCCCACCCCAAAAATCGTTACTCTTTTATACCCTTCTAATTTTCCTCTAACACCTCCTCTATATCTCAAACCTACCAACTAACCTTCTCCACTTTCCTATGCGGGTACTGAGATGTTCATAGTTTCGAAGATATAGCGAATTAACCTTTATTTGATTCTTGTACCGCTTACCTTCTGTAAGGGTTTCCTTTGTTTTTGTGTGGGCGTGACACCGCCCACTTTTCCAGAATTATGTAAATCTTCACTAAAGGACACACATATCAAAATATCATGAATTAAGACCAAATATGTTTAGAGTTATTACGAATTAAAATTGTATACAGCCTGGTGAGGTGGCACCGCCCACTTTTCCAAAATTATACAAGGTGGCGCAAAAGTAAGCTTCCGATGTTCAGCATATCGGTTGTGGCACGTGCAGTGTGTGCTGTTGCACCGTCTTGTTGGAACCACATGTTTTCCAATCCCAATTCATCAAGTTGCGGCAAAAAGAACTCGTTGATCATTGCTCTGTAGCGCTCACCATTCACAGTAACCGTTTGGCCCCGACCGATTATTGGTCAAATAAATAGTCAGCAATATTCCGCGTTCTGGAGCAGTGTAGCGTAACATTGTTTATTACCGTGTATTTCGCATGTGCTTACTACACAAATGTCAAAACAGAACTGACTTTAGGGGCCAATCGCAAAATTTATAGCATTTTCTGATAGGAGGATTACTTTTGCGCAGTAACCGTTTTTCACCGACCGATTATTGGTCAAATAAATAGTCAGCAATACTCCGCGTTCTGGAGCAGTGTAGCGTAACATTGTTTATTAACGTGTATTTCGCATGTGTTTACTACACAAATGTCAAAACAGAACTGACTTTAGGGGCCAATCGCAAAATTTAAAGCATTTTCTGATAGGAGGATTACTTTTGCGCCACCTTGTATATAGCCTGTGTCGCACCCAGTTTCATAGGGATCGACAATAAACTTTGGACATTAATGAAGCACAAACAAATCACATTCCATTAATGAAAGTTTGGATTTTTACCCTCTCTGTGTACTCTACGGATGCGTCCACATTTACTAGATGGATCAACCTCTCGATGTACGATGCAAATTCCTGCAAAGTCTCATTAGGTTTCTGGAAGCGATTCTGTAGCTCTATGTGGTATATCTGTTTTCGATGTTCGCTACCATAGCGTCTCTCAACTGCACCTATCAATGCTTCAATTAGCTCGCAATCAGGAATCGTCTGTCAGATTTCGGCTGCATGTCCCTTTAATGCCACGAATAAAGCACCAGCTTTATCTTCAGTGACCCAATTATTCACAGCTGCCGTCTTCTCAAACTATAGCTTAAATACCTAAATAGGAACAGAACCATCAAATTACGGGGATTTTACCTTTGGAGTGTTCGAGGAAGTTGTTGGACGATTCAGCTGCAACTCCTAAATACGATGTTTTAAAGCAACCATATCAGCCTCAATTTTATCCTGCCTCGCCTCCTGTGCTTCCAACTGAGAAGACATTTGTGCATGGATATACGCTCCTCTTGTGCTTCCAATTTTGACGACATTCATGCCTCCCGCTTTTCCAGCCGAGATGTAATACTCGTCTCCTCTTTTTAAGTTGAGATGCCATGCAAGCCTTCTGCTCTCCCAGTTGAGCTGAATTGTGTGGTTCGGAGAGTCCTTTTTTTCTTCCATCTTTGTCGATGCCTCCTCCACAAGATGAAAAACATGATCAGCAACGTTGATTCCTTCTGCTTCCATAGCCTCCCGCAATCGTGACTGTAACTCTGATTTATTGCCTGTAGTGTTTAATCTGCGTTGTTCCAGCTCATTTCCTCCAGCTCGCCATGTCCTTGTTATCCTTGAAAGCACCGGCATTTATTTAACAATACCGCTTCTGCCACCAATTGTGACGCATTCGATGATTCTTCAATTAATAATCCTGGGTTCGATCACTATAAAGTCAAATAAACACACGCACAGATATTGTAAGTAATAGCTAGTTTTATTTACTAGTATAAACGCAAGAGAAATTCCCGAGTTTGGTAACTCCACAGTTGTTCACTGTACAATACTTGAATACAAACTGATCCCCTGCCTTGCTTGGTCACTACCTTATATAGTCCAACAGGGTGCTACCCTACGCACCAAGAAGTATCTTGGTTGTTCCCTATTCGTGTTCTCGAAGGGTCGGTGTTATTTATCCATCCATTTAACCATCAAATGATGGGGATATTACCTTTGGAGTGTTCGAGGAAGCTGTTGGACGATTCAGCTGCAACTCCTAAATACGATGTTTTAAGCAACCATCTTAGCCTCAATTTTATCCTGCCTCGCCTCCTGTGCTTCCAACTGAGAAGCCATTTGTGCATGTAAACGCTCCTCTTGTGCTTCCAATTTTGACGACATTCGTGCCTCCTGCTTTTACAGCCGAGATGTAATACGCGTCTCCTGTTTTTCAAGTTGAGATGCCATGCAAGTCTCATCTGAGTTAATACAGCTAATATCATGTTTGTGTACACATTTGCTACTGGATTCGGAGAGTCCTTTTTTCCTCCATCTTTGTCGATGCCGCCTCCACAAGATGAAAAGCATGATCATCAACGTTGATTCCTTCTGGTTCCATAGCCTTCCGCAATCGTGACTGTAACTCTGATTTATTGGATGTAGTGTTTAATCCGCGTTGTTCCAGCTCATTTTTGAGTTCCTGAATCTTAAATTCATTTAGCTTCACCATGTCCTTGTTATCCCCGAAATCACTGGTAGTTATTTAACAATACTGCTTCTGACACCAATTGTACACACACTCGCGCCATCTCTCTTCCTCTTGCTTGGTACATGCTTGCATGCATAAGCGTAGCCATCGTTATCTCTGCTGTGTTTAACTAGTGGTGGGAGTATTGGGTTAGGGATAGTACGTGCTTGAGAATATTCTCCACAGTATGCTAAATAAGGCCACGAAAAATGAGAAAACATTTTGAAACAGTATTTGCTGATTTCCTTTGATGAAATTTGAGTAAAGTTCTATCGCGAAGTACCACGAAATAATGATTTCCAGCAAAATCTTTTAGACTTCTACAGATCATCCAACCTCGTTTAACGGCTAAATAAAATAATCGAAATGTTGTTGGAAATGTTTCGAAATAGATGGTCGTGATTATTATGGCTCACGTTCACCGCGATTTTATGGTTTTTACAACACATTTAAGGAAAAACTAGGCTAACCTTGAGTAAGTGCCTTTTATTTAGCCTGAAAAGTGGAATTATTAGACCATGAAAACAGTTTTCTTGCTTCATATTTCAAATAACTAATATGAGACTTTCTGTTCTCTGCCTAATCCACAAGAAGGGCGATCCTTCAAACTGCGCCAACTATCGCGGAATCAGCCATTTGAATATCGCATATAATTTCCTATCAAGCGTATTGTGCGAAAGACTGAAGCCTGATGTGAACAGACTGATTGGACCTTATCAGTGTGGCTTCAGACCTGGTAAATCTACCATCGACCAGATTTTTACAATACGATTTTAAGCCGCTTTCGATAGCACGAAAAGGAGCTGCCTATATGCCGCTATGTCTGAATTTGGTTTCCCCGCAAAACTTATACGGCTATGCAAAACGACCTTGAGCAACACCGCCAGCTCGGTCAGAATTGGGAAGTACCTCTCCGAGCCTCTCGAAACTAAACGAGGTTTCAGACAGGGTGACCCCCTATCGTGCGATTTCTTTAATTTAATGCTGTAGAAAATAATAAAAGCTGCAGAACTTAACCGCGCTGGAACAATATTTTATAAAAGCGTGCAACTGTTGGCATATGCTGACGATATTGATATCATTGGCCTTAACAACCGCGCCGTAACTTCTGCTTACTCCAAATTAGAAAAAGAAGCGGAGAAAATGGGATTGGTGGTGAACGAGGGCAAAACGAAGTACCTTCTGTCATCATGCAAAGAGTCAGCGCATTCGCGCCTTGGCAACCAAGCCACTGTTGGCAGCAATCATTTCGAAATAGTAAAGGACTTCGTTTACCTGGGAACCAGCATTAACACCAACAATAATGTTAGCCTAGAAATTCGAAGAAGAATTACTCTTGCAAACAAATGCTGCTTCGGACTGAGTAGGCAATTGAAAAGTAAAGTCCTCTCTCGACGAACGAAAATAACACTCTACAAAACACTCATCGCACCCGTCCTGCTATTTGGTGCAGAAGCGTGGACACTAATAACATCTGATGAGGCGGCTTTGGGAGTATTCGAGAGCAAGGTTCTTCGAAAGTTTTGTGGACGTCTACGCGTTGGCGACGGCGAGTACCGAAGAAGATTTAATGATGAGCTGTATGAACTTTACGCCGACGCCGACATAGTTCAGCGAATTAAAACACAGCGGCTTCGCTGGCTAGGCCACGTAGTGCGAATGAGCCAAGATGCTCCAGCCCAGAAGGTATTCTTATAGGCACCCGCTGGTGGAAGCAGAGGAAGAGGGAGACCACCACTCCGATGGAAGGACCAGGTGGAGACCGATTTAATGATGAGCTGTATGAACTTTACGCAGACGCCGACATAGTTCAGCTAATTGAAACAAAGCGGCTTCGCTGGCTAGGCCACGTAGTGCGAATGAGCGTAGATGCTCAATCCCAGAAGGTATTCTTATCGGCACCCGCCGGTGGAAGCAGAGGAAGAGGAAGACCACCACTCCGACGGAAGGACCAAGTGGAGACCGATTTGCGATCCCGCGGTGTTTCCAATTGGCGCCAGTTGGCGCAACGAAGGAACGAATGGCGAGCTATGTTGGACGGTCAAAATCGCCCAGGCGGTTAGATGACCACTTAAAGAAGAAGAAGAATATGAGACTTTCATCAACAAAAACAAATTCAAAATTTAAAACATGCACATAGAATTTTATTTAATCATGTTTAGTAGAGGGACTTTTGGTGCTTTAGTTTTGTCGTACACTGTACATTGTCAGGTTTTTAGGAAATATCCTTTAGTTTTAAATTTGTGATCGAAATTAGATAACTGCCTTTTTCCTTTACTTTCAGAATTACGTGGCTTCATCATTGAAAAGTACCTGCGCGACCGAGCTTTGCTCGGCATTTTCATAGGTTAACATACAATTTAGTTTGCTTTTGATACTCATTAGTAAAGATATTCTGGTTGTTTGTATGAATAATTTTATTTACCAGCAGTGGAACTTTTAAAAAAGAGATTTTAAAAACATATATTGATTATAGAAAGGTGTTTAATATTTTTTTATTGGTAACAAAGTCATGGCAAGTTTTGGCCTTATTTTGGTAGGAAAATAGCTTTCGTATGGTACCCATCTTGACAGCTTTCATTCCAATAAAAAAAAAAAATAGATAGATGGCAACTCCGTAAAACCAACCTATGTGTAAACACCTAGATACAAATTCTTAGAATGTGTAAATGTACACATGAAAGTTCAGCCAAATCGAAGTATTCCGAATATACAAATATAAAGTTATAAGATATAGGTAAATAGATTAATATTTTTTGTATACAGCACAATCTCCTACTGGCCCATTAAAATGGCCATGTAGTTTTTACGTACATTACATAATAGTACTTGGGCGACCGAGCTTTGCTCGGCATTTTCATAGGTTAACATACAATTTAGTTTGCTTTTGATACTCATTAGTAAAACTATTCTGGTTGTTTGTATGAGTAATTTTATTTACCAACAGTGGAACTTTTAAAAAAGAGATTTTAAAAACATATATTGATAATAGAAAAGGGTTTAATATTTTTTTATTGGTAACAAAGTCATGGCAAGTTTTGGCTTTATTTTGGCAGGAAAATACCTTTCGTATGGTACCCATCTTGACAGCTTTCATTCCAATTAAAAAAAAAAATAGATAGATGGCAACTCCGTAAAACCAACCTATGTGGCAACACCTAGATACAAATTCCTAGAATGTGTAAATGTACACATCAAATTTCATCCAAATCGAAGTACTCCGAATATACAAATATAAAGTTATAAGATATAGGTAAATAGATTAATATTTTTTGTACACAGCATAATCTCCTACTGGTCAATTAAAATGGCCATGTATTTTTTACGTACAGTACCTGGGCGACCGAGCTCTGCTCGGCATTTTCATAACTTGCCATACAATTTAGTTTCTTTAGATACTCATCAGTAAAGGTATTCTAGTTATTTGTATGAATAATTTTACTTACCAGCAGTGGAGCTTTTCAAAAGATGTTTAATATTTTTTTTTTGGTAACAAAGTTTAAATACACATAATTACTTCTTGGTGGCTGCTCAAAAAAAATGTCCCCATATTTTCGACAAGTCTTTAAAAGATTTCTTGCTGAATGGTATGGTTAGAGGCTGTCGATTGTTATCAAATAATCGAGAAAGAATAGGTTTACATGGGTGTATTTGTCGGTTAGAGCTGCATATATCTGTCAATATTCTTTGATTTCCTCTTTATTTTTAAAGATAGAATTATGCATAACTAACTCCTGCCAAAAATTAGACAAATCGGATAACACACAAGCAAAATATCCAGCCAAGTAGTTAATACCCCACTGCAATAGGGAAGTTACATACCTTTCATGAACATGAAATGTTTGTAAGTATGAGAAGAAGAAGAGATGGACCCATCAATAAGTATACTGAAATGATCAGGACGATGAGCTGACTCGATTTAGCCATGTCCATCTCTCCTCCTGTCTATCTGCCCGTCTGTCTATTGGAACGCAAATTTTTCAAACATAACACCGCGTTACACACATTCTGTACTATGAATCAAATATACTTTTTCGGAAAGGGAAGAAAAAATAAAAATACACGTGTATCGGCGATTTTCATGTACACGTCAGAATTTTTTATTTTATTTATTGGTTCATTTGGTTCATAGGACAGAACTAAAGCTCGTTTTTGTAACGCAGTGTAATATGTGTATGTATTGGTATTTTGAAAAAATGTGGTTAGCAGTAGTTGGTAGAGAAGCTATTTATATACAAATAAATTAATTTAGCACTCAAAACTCATAACAGAAGTGTTTTTATTGAAAACAATCAGCTGGCTTTATAATACGAACTGAAAAGTATTAAAATATACCTGCGTAAATTGGTATGCCATAATAGATCACTATTAGGTATATAATGTTCGGTTCCACCCGAACTTAGACTTCCTTACATGTTCACTCGGCATATACATTAGTCCAAATGAACCCGTCAACTCCACCACTGATTGCGCTACCAAAAATCCACAAACCAGGCAATCCAATGAGACCAATCATTAATTTTAAATCGGCACCATGCTATAAGCCATCTAAATATTTAAAAACAATATTGAAGGACACACTGGAACTTAGCAACGAACACACCATAACTAATACATCTGAACTAATAAACAAACTTAGGACCGTTGAAGTGACAAAGGACAGCAAATTGGTATCTTTCGACATAAAAGATCTATACACATCAATACCACTAGCAGAGACATTGAACATAGTAAACTCTATAATACTACATAAAACAAAAGATAAAGTAAAAAGTACGCAAATCACGAACACGGTAAGAACCACACTACGACCTTAGAGAACAAAAAAAAAAAAAGATACAATGGAGAAGAAAGAACACAAACCTGGACGACAATGACATATACTGGAAGGGCAACATATAAATTAGCAAATTTCCTTAGAAAATACAACATGAACACAGCGTTCAAAACATCGAACAATTTAGGGACGGAAGCTAAGAACCAAAACTAACTCAGAAAATCCAGTTAGCAGCCAT
This sequence comes from Merzomyia westermanni, assembly GCA_949987695.1. Classification (NCBI taxonomy): domain Eukaryota; kingdom Metazoa; phylum Arthropoda; class Insecta; order Diptera; family Tephritidae; genus Merzomyia; species Merzomyia westermanni. The sequence continues at coordinate 122,523,204 of OX465288.1, read as the reverse complement.
GGTGTATACAAGCTTACTTGTGAATGGCAGCAAAGTTACATAGGACAAACCGGACGACAAGTAAGAACGATGTTCAGAGAACACATTAGAGATTACAACAAAAAGATACGGAATCCAACCTTCATACCAGAGTCCAACTTTGCGAATCACATGGCTGAGAATAAATGCCCCCCCGGAAACATCAAAAAACAGTCAAGGTCCTACATGTACAAGCAAAAGGCAGACGTCTGAACGTACTCGAAAACATGGAAATCTACAAACAAAAAACATTCGACGGTAGAATAATAAATGAACAGACAAACACTGTTTCCGACACAATATTTGAACCTTTAAAATTGGTTTACAAAAAACAAAGCAACCACTCAGGTACAACAAACACACACGCACCGACTAATAAGCACAAAACAGCAAAAGATTAAAAACAACAAACAAGCAAAAAAGGTCAAACAACAAAAATCACCAACTTTTACCTGCCTCAGTCAACCACAAAAAAACCGATCGATGCAAAACCACCCCCGTTTCTGAATGTACACACACAACACATGCACACACGTACACAAACAGACACCCGTGCTGACGTTACCTGCTACCTACTATAAATACAAGACAAACGACCACAACAGATCAGAACGAAAATCGACACTGATGATGGCACAACGCCGAAACCGGTTTGTCTCAAAACCAAATTTGACAAGGGACGATGAAAAATCGTTCCAATATACGTTCACTCTTCACTTTGATTTCAGATAAAAAATGTTTGCTGGCCAAAACATTTTTTCGGAATTTAATGTAACAAAAATGTTGACCAGCAGTAAAAATGACAAGTTCCTTCAATTTTGAAAACAACTCAAGTTCAGATTGTTATACGTTGCTAGGTGCTTAAGATTTTTGATTAATTTAGTATTAAATAAAATTTTTCTGAGTCACTTTATAATGGCATTTCATTGCTCTTTAAGTCATTGTTTAGATATGGATGCAAACATTTCTGTATTTTTTTGTTGAATATAAACACTCTGTCTGTTGTATTTTGAACCACACAAACCTCTCTAGAACCGAATTTGTTACTATTAACTTACAAACAAATTCGGATCTACAGGGTGGATGTAGAACAGAATATTACTATTATCACAATTAATTGTATAGAGAAGGTTTTAGTCATGCCACAGATCTAAGGTTAGGCTGAGCTGAAACGCTAAGGTAACAGCGCGACACTTTGGCCACCAATGGGCCCGTTGTAATACCCTAGACGGTCTCAAATAAACACCTTCCATGCCTAAGGCGAAGGGTCAAACCACTTCGTGGAATTATTAAATTTCGCTAAAGCCTTGACTTCTTGAGGGTCGTTACCCCCATTCCAGCACCATGAGTGCCTATTAACCAGTGCCCTGTTAAAACCCTTATCACGGATACTAAGACGGATTTGTGTAGAGGAAGAAGCGCCCTGCTACGCCCTTTATCATATGAAGGCCAAGTTAGCCTGGATGTCTCACACGATGAGATGGTTGACTATAGTCCATTAGCATTACTTATAGTGCTTGTGTTCACCAGAAGCCTGAAAGTACCGAGTAATTTCGGATATGGTCGGTTGTGCCTCTTCTGGCCAGCTCGTCTGCTCTGCAATTGCCTTCAATATCCCTGTGCCCAGGTACCCATATAAGGCTGATACTAAAGTGCTAATCCATCTCGTTAAGAGATCTGCGGCATTCCACAGAAAGAAATTTCATTCGCCTGGAAAGAGAAAATAAATTTTGCATTAGTATTGAAATCAAATCGGCCAAGAGAAGTATGACACAGTTTTTTAAATATTCATACATCTAGTATGTATTTTTGTATGCTACATGTGAATTGCTAGTTAATCTAATGTTTAGTTAGTCTTAAGCTGAATTTGTTATTCTAGTCAATAAGGTTTTTTTCCATTGACTTAATAAGTAAAAAAATAAATAAATCAGGTGTAATAATTGTTTCCAGCACAACCAGTCTTGAAGCTTCATTTGATAGAGTTTTTTCCTTGAATTGAACCTTAGTCATTTTCCGTAGATCATCAAATTTCTTTCTCTAGTTTCATCAAAGGTTGTTTTCTGAAGGCTTATGACAAAGTTTTTGGATATTACTGATGTTTGTAACGTGAAAATTTTTTGATCACATAGAAGCATTTCTAATACAAAAAAGTAAATAATTGGCGCGATATATACCTCCGGAGAGTTTGCCAAACCACTGCCGAGAGGCGACCCCGTTTTGAAAAAACTTTTTCAAACCACTTTTGATGTTACCTGTACCAGGGCTCGAACCTAAGACCATCGGTGTGGTAGGCCAGCAACACTACCACCACCCCCAAAAAATTAGCGATTTTCAATAACAAGGGCCACTCAATGTTCACGTAATTATTACCATAATTTGCGTTCGAGTTACCGGCCGTGCTATCAACTCTGTGAGTTTGGGTCTAAATCAGTTGTATAAACCCAAAAATTATGTATATATGTATGTATTTCAATTTAAAAATGTATTTTTCAGCAAAAACTTTAGTTGCCTCACTTTTCTGTAATTTTTGGTAGTTTTTTGAAAAGTTGGCAATACTTTTTAACGGTACATATTGTAAACACACTGTAAACGCCTTGGTGCCGCGACATGGTGTGTGACTGCACACATTCACAAGTACCCTTCACGAACTGCATGTGCTACAAAGTTCTGAAGAACTAAAATAAAATCAGGATAACTTCCATTCTTCGCACTCCTGCCACACTGGAGTGCACTTGTGATCCCCACACGTTCGCGATCCAACTTCTACTAAAACCTTTTGACGGGCTATGCATTCATAGAAGCCTCTGCGTTAATTAATTGAATAACAAACATTGCGGATAAAATTGTTCAATGCTAATTTGGGCTTTAAAAATGGGTCGGGTTGATGATGAATGGTGTGTGTTCTATTTAAAATATTAAAGAAATAAAAACGATTCAAACGAAACATTTCCATCGAAGATATATGAGTTTAACGATAAGATATAAAAGCGGAGCGTCAAGATATATAAACAAATACCTATATCTATACTATGCATGTGTGCTGATAGTATGTAATGACTAGAAAAGCGCCGAAATTGAGTAAATTCTTTGATTTATATTTTATCACAGATATCACTTGTGGATTACGAAGGTGTCGCCTCTACCACCCAGGTATGTCTAAAAGCATATCGTCGGTAACACTGCAAAACCGCGTAACGCATAATTGCACAACCGCCTAAGTGATATCTCAGTTTAGCTGTTTTTTCAATTACAAATTGCTTAATTTACTTCATGTAAAAAGTTCAAATTAAGATCGATTTTTTTAGGTATTTCCCAAACCAACATGTTTTCTTGAGAATGAATGAATCGATTAATTCAATGGCAGAGGCCTATGAAAGTTTTTGACACAAATGTAGATCAAGCGGTTTTACATTTACCCATTACTTGGTTTTGCAGTGTCACCGACGATATATACTGCATACATATTGTGTCTCGTTTTTTATACTATTATAATGAATAACTTAGGCTTATAAAGCGTCAAAATTGAGTTCGGAATACTTTAAGCACACATTATCAATTCCCTACAGTGGCGTAGCCAGGATTTTGGAAAGGGGGGATGAGAAAAAATTGTCATCTTTCATGGGGTATTCATGATTTATTAAAATTTAAAAAATATTCTTCAATTAGTGTATAATCCAGTTTTTTTATGAAAGTTTATAATGTATAATCTTTTCGTTGTTCTATACTTCAGTTTTTACACATTGAACATATCTGCATGTTTTTATGCGTACATATATTTATGTACAACTCAAAAAAATATTTTTTATAAAGCGAGTTTTAATCTTTTTTGCTTAACATAAATTTCTTTAATTACTTCTTGCGTTGTAATGGGCACATATTTATGTACCGCCAACGTCGTTAAACCATTTAACCTCTTTTTAATTGTATAAAAAGAAGGGATAAATAAGATAGGATATTCAACAACTGTAAAGCTAATGTACATATCAATATTTCAAATACTTGCCCGGTAGAGTTACATAGATAAGTTTTTAACCTCTTCAGAGTTTTTTACTTGAGGACCAGCATAAGCCCCAACTATAATGTCAGCCCAGAAGCTTGGCGACCAACAACATCTGATGAGGCGGCTCTGGCAGTATTCAAGACAAAGTTGCTCGGAAGATTTACAGACCCTTACGCGTAGGCGACGGCGAGTACCGAAAAATATTTAATGACGAGCGGTATGAGCTATGTGCAGATACCTACATAGACCAACGATTTAAAACCCAACGGATTTGTTGGCTAGGCCATGTGTGAATCAATGAAGATGGTCCGGACCAGAAATAATTATTTTCGGCACCCACCATCGCAGAGGAAGAGAGAGACCAACACTTCCATGGAAGTACCAAGTGGAGCGGTGTTTCCATTTGGCAAAATTCGGATCAAAAAGTGTGGAATTTTGATAAAACTTGATTCAAATTTCTTAAGTTTTCTACAAAGTTTGAAATTTCTTCTAAGTAATGGGCTAACTTTCATAAAAAACTTGAAAAAATTTTGTTGCTAACAAAACTAATGTGCACGCATACCTCGAAACAGGTTTTATCGTTGTATATTGAAACGATTTTCCGCCATCCCTTGTCAAATTTGGGTTTGAGACAAACCGGGTTCGGCGTTGTGCCATCATCAGTGTCGATTTGCATTCTGATCTGTTGTTGTCGTCGATCAGAACGAAAATCGGCACTGATGATGGCACAACGCCGAAACCGGTTTGTCTCAAACCCAAATTTGACAAGGGATGACGGAAAATCGTTCCAATATACATCAATTATTCACCCTGTAGGAAAAAAAACAAAACATAATAAAACAGGGTTTATCGTCTTGAAAGCCCAGTGAATTTTGTAAAAAGTCTGAAAAAGATCAATATATATATTTATATAAAAAAATATATATATATATATTTTGCCATTAGTCTAAAATAAGAAAATTATAAATCATAAGTATAAACTGGTATTTTGTTATTAAATCAAAAGTAAAAAACTAGTATTTTTTTGGTGAAGGGGGGATCTATCCCCCAATCCCCTGGCTACGTCACTGATTCCCTATCATAAAAATGCACATATGTATGTACATTAGAACGTCTCAAAAATTTCAGAAAAAATTGTGTTAATCAATTTGAAGGTAAATAGTCTTATTAACATCTTTTATTATGGTTTTACCATAATATTATCAAGCTTGTAATTTTGTATAGGATCAAAGTCCGGTGGGAATCGCTGACAATAGTTGAAAAGCTATAAAGCGTACAATGCATTCCCACAACAGCCAGTTCTATCCTACCAGGTTTTTTACCCAGCCAGGGCTGTTATTATACCTTTCATGAACATGGATACCGAAAATGATCGGGGCGATAAGCTGAGTCGATTTAACCATGCCCGTCTGTCTGTTTGATATCTCGGTGAAATTTGATATGGGGCCGTCATTCTGTAATATATTAATCATTTGTCGAAACCAACAAGATCGGACCGATGCAACACATAGCTCCCATACAATCGATTGTTCCGATAAACGGGTTTCGGCCTTAACTCTTGCAGTTAAAAAGCTAGGAACTCACTCGCAGATTTGGTACATATTATATACATAATGTGAAAAACGAAAATCAGCGAGATCGGACCAACATAACGTATAGCTCTCATATAATCGATAGTTCCGATAAATGGGGTTTGAGCTATAAATTTTGCAACTAAAAAGCTAGGAACGTAAAATCTTTGCAGATTTGGTACATATTATATACGTAATGTGGTAAATGAAAATCAGCCAGATCGGACCTACTTAACATATAGCTCCCATGCAATCGATTGTTCCGATAAATAAGGTTTGGGATATAACTATCGCAATTTAATAACGAGGAACACAAAATATGGCAGCTACAGTACTTATTACATACATAATGTGTTTAGTGAAAATCTTCAAGATTGGACCAATATATCGTATAGCTAGATAAATAGATATATGTAGATAAACGGGGTTCGGACTATGTATCTTTTAATTAACAGGGTAAGACCATCAAATTTAGGAGAGTTTTTACTTATTGTAAGTAAGGATTAGACACGTAGAACCGTGATGCGTATTTATGAAAGGTATAAAGCTCAGGGCTCATCAACTGCGTCGACTGGCGACCTATACTTACATTGGCATCTGACCATTACCCATTATTCTTTCAATCGAGTTATTGATTCAGACTCAGGACGCTTTATCCTCAAAGATTAAACGTCACTTAGTTGGGAAACCCCGGGTTTATATTTTATTTCAATTATGGTCCGGCACGGTCTATGGATGGCAACATAATTTTAATAGTTCGCATAAAATTGTATTGATATCGATTAAAGTACAGCCTGACTAACTTCAGGAATTGATTGCCTCTGTTTGCTTATTCGCTTGTTTCTTTTGAATTTTGTTTTGTATTTGGGTAGAATTACATTTTTGTACATGAAATGCTTCTTTTTGCTAGGTTCATGTCAGTCGCACCTCCTAATAAGTATAAATTAAATCCTATTTGTTTATTATAATGGCCACTAAAAGTGCTTTGAAATGTTTACCGTTTGAAGAAAATATAAACAGATCAGTCAGATCAGAAGTCGGGATATAGAAAAATATATTATTCCGTATACAGTCCTCACGATTTTTATAAATAGAAATTCAATTACAACGTCGGTTGAGATTGGAATAATTCTATGTAGTAAAAGGAAAACCCCAAAATGTCTGAATATCGATAAATCAGTAGTTGATTCACAGCAGCGCAAAATGCAAACATTCCATATCTCGATCAATATTAAACGAGCAGGTATGGAATTTGCAAATTGTTTTGTGGCAAGCACAGGTTGGCTTGATAAATGGAAGCAGAGATATTAAAGAACAAGCTCAACCGATGGAATTACTGAAGTAGACTGCGATAAATGGAAACAAGATGTTTTGCCGAATTTATTAAAACAGAATTTTTTTAAATTCTTGTTGGGCAAAACTTTGGCTTTTGGCTGCTATGTAGCGGGTTACGGTAGTATTGGCAGCTAACATGGATGTTTCGAAAAAACTTAAAACTTTATTGATTGGAAAAATTGGGGGTTGAGGACCGTCCGATAGATTACAAAGTAAACTGCAAGGCTTGGATGATAGGACCACTTTGTAAAAAAAGTGGTCTTAAAAATGGAAAAGCTCTTCCAAGGTGGTGGCCGTAGCATTATATTCTTTGTCGATAAATGGCCATAATTGGTTTTTCACCAATCATTTTTTCCACTGCTTGGGGAATCATTCTAAATTCAAAAACTTTCTGTCGTAGTAAATAGTTAAAAATAAGTGCTTCTTCATAGAGTCAAATAAAAAAATTATATAACACTCATGGGTTGTATAATTTACGCAACTAAAGCTTGCGATATTGACGTCAGTGAAGAAACAGTAGCGAACTGTTTCAAAAAAGCTGGATTTGGTCAATATTCCGAATGGAAAAAGAAGACAAAATAGCTCCTATTTTTTTGGAACAGTGTTGATGACAATCAAGACCTTATAGAAGCAATGCTACTCTTCAGGTTTTTATTGAAGTAGATAACGAGCTTTTGCACAACTAGCTTCCCTACAGATGATGATATTGTGGAACATTACTACCTTCCAGAATTGATGTGGAAAGTTCGTTACCAACATTGAATTGATATTTCTGTTCGTTATAGCTTGATTTATTTATTTTTCTGTAAGACCATGAATTTTAAATAAAAAGTACGTAATCATTATTTAACATATGCAAAACTCAAATAAAAAATTATAAAGTTCGAAATCTTCGTAAGACGATTTTTTTGTGATGGTGGGCGTTCGAGTTACGGAAATTCGACTGTGTGACCAAGTTTAAAATTTAAAAACTACTAGACTCCCTAAATAAGATGTGGTAGCGTCGAAACGCGTAGGAGGGTAAAGGAAAATTACAGTTTTCACGTTCTCATTTACCGGCCGTAAAGCTCCAACCCAGTATACAAAAATGCAAATCTTTGCCCAACAGTATAACTATTAAACTAGTATAGTTTCCAATAAAAAGAGCGTAATGAAAAGGGTCTTAGTTTTAAAACAAAAAGCTTATGAATGGTTTAAAATTACATATTAGTGACGAAATTTGGCGTGTAGATTGATAATATGACACTTAATATTTTTTGTTGTAAATTTTTGAAAATAGGCATGGCACAGCCCACCTTCATTTACGTCAATTTTTTTGATTATTAATTTAAGATATCAGAAATTCGGCACACATATTACCATTATTCCAAGGAATGTTTTGGAGAGAAAGGGTTCAAAAATTAAAATGATCATGCAAGAAATAATTCAATATCAATTCTATTGTATTCCAAAGTTCCGCGAAAAACTATATTTTTTGCTCCTTTTTTGACAAAGCTAATTCTAACGTTTCGGTAGCCATAACTAGAAGAGGAGTCGACGTATCATAACAAAATTTCAGCAAAAAAGTGTCTGAAATTCTGCAAAACTTTATCCTGTCATTAATTCGTAATTTTTTTTATAAATTTTCATGCAATTCGGTGGAGGAGTGTCCAGTGTACGTAGCCATTAAACCGCCAAATAATAATGTATTGAATGGCGCATAAAAAGTAAAAAAATACATATGTTTCTGTACCGAGCGAAAAGCACTACGAAACAGAAGTGTTTTTGATTGAAAATAAGCAGGCCCAGTAGACGTTGTCCTACCCTAAAATGGACTTGCATTCATTTAACAAATTGAACTATCTTCCCTCGCCATTTCTTGCTTCCTCTTCATTTTCCTCCATCTCCCTCTTATCTGCTTTAATCCTTGTTCTACTATTCCTCGCCCACATCCTTAGGTGGTACTGAGAAGTCCATAACTGTGAAGACACAGTTGGTGCCGCTGTCCAATTTTCCCATTTTATTTAGATTAACATAAAGGTCTCATATATTCAAATAACATTCATCTAATCCAAATAAATTCGTAGTTATGACATTTGACGAATTCTACCCCCTTCCTTTCCCATTTGGCGCTTCCTCTTCATTCATCCCTATATATTCTAACTTCTTTCTCCATCCCCGCCCCCCATATCCCCTTCCTATCTTCATCCTTTTCATTTTCGTCTAACGCCTCTTCTTCATCTCAAGTTCACTTTTCCTTCCCCTTTTTCTTCGTTTTCCACTGCTGGAACTGATATGTACATAGTTTAGAGATATAGCGAATGCAAATTTTTTTTGGCCTTGGTACTGCTAACCAAAAACTATATATAGTCTATGTCGTACCTATCGGACTAATTAACCCACTGTGAAAATAGAGAACGAAAATAAACTTTGGACATGATTGAAGGACAAGCAACACACAAAATTATGTGGGCGTGGCATCGCCTGTTTTTCTTAAGTTGTGTAAATATTGGTTAAAGGAAAAATATATCCAAACAGTGGTGTAGCCAGGATTTTGGAAAGGAGGGGATGATAGAAAAGTTTGCATCGATAACTGAAATTCGAGACACACAATAGCTAGCGGCTTTGCCTGTACCCATTCGTTCATAAGTGCATATGCCGTTCTTACTGCAATATATTTCATGCCTATTCGTTATTTAAGGGGGTATTCATGATTTATTAAAATTTTAAAAATTAACTTACTATATTTTTTTAATTAATTAGTGTGTAATCCAGTTTTTTTGTGAAAGTTTATAATGTATAATATCTTCGTTGTTTTACACTTCAGTGGTTTCGGCTACTATATTTTGGCTTTGAACAATTGGTTTATAAAATTTAGAAAGCTTAAAAACATTTGTGTTATTTTCTTCACTGTGGTTTGTTGAAAAAATTGGAGCAAAATCTCTGAAGATCGGTTTTATGTTGAGTGAATTGAGTATCTGCAAGCTGCGCCAACTATCGCGGAATCAGCCTTTTGAATATCGCATATAAGGTCCTATCAAGCGTATTGTGCGAAAGACTGAAGCCTGATGTGAACAGACTGATTGGACCTTATCAGTGTGGCTTCAGACCTGGTAAATCTACCATCGACCAGATTTTTACAATACGCCAAATCTTGGAAAAAACCCGTGAAAAAAGAATCGACAAACATCATCTCTTTGTTGATTTTAAAGCCGCTTTCGATAGCACGGAAAGGAGCTGCCTATATGCCGCTATGTCTGAATTTGGTTTCCCCGCAAAACTTATACGGCTATGCAAAATGACCTTGAGCAACACCGCCAGCTCGGTCAGAATTGGGAAGTACCTCTCCGAGCCTCTCGAAACTAAACGAGGTTTCAGACAGGGTGACCCCCTATCGTGCGATTTCTTTAATTTAATGCTGGAGAAAATAATACAAGCTGCAGAACTTAACCACGCTGGAACAATATTTTATAAAAGCGTGCAACTGTTGGCATATGCTGACGATATTGATATCATTGGCCTTAACAACCGCGCCGTAACTTCTGCTTACTCCAAATTAGAAAAATAAGCGGAGAAAATGGGATTGGTGGTGAACGAGGGCAAACCGAAGTACCTTCTGTCATCATGCAAAGAGTCAGCGCATTCGCGCCTTGGCAACCAAGCCACTGTTGGCAGCAATAATTTCGAAATAGTAAAGGACTTCGTTTAGAAGCGTGGACACTAACAACATCTGATGAGGCGGCTTTGGGAGTATTCGAGAGAAAGGTTCTTCGAAAGATTTGTGGACCTCTACACGTTGGCGACGGCAAGTACCGAAGAAGATTTCATGATGAGCTGTATGAACTTTACGCAGACGCCGACATAGTTCAGCGAATTAAAACAAAGCGGCTTCGCTGGCTAGGCCACGTAGTGCGAATGAGCGAAGATGCTCCAGCCCAGAAGGTATTCTTATCGGCACCCGCCGGTGGAAGCAGAGGAAGAGGGAGACCACCACTCCGATGGAAGGACCAAGTGGAGACCGATTTGCGATCCCACGGTGTTTCCAATTGGCGCCAGTTGGCGCAACGAAGAAACGACTGGCGAGCTATGTTGGACGGTCAAAATCGCCCAGGCGGTTAGATGACCATTTAAAGAAAAGAAGAAGAATTGAGTATCTATTTCCATTATTATATGATCAAAATAATCAATAAATGGATAAAAAACAGAAATCTTGAAATAGACATGTAAGTTAAATGCCTTCAGATTTTGACTAGATTTTTATCGGTTCTTTTTGATTTCAATATCTATGAAGTTTGCATCTTTTTCACAAGGTCTTAACAGTTTTTCAAAGTAATTTTACAAGCTTAAATAAAAAAATCTATCTTTATTTATTGGAGTTTATTACACAAATACAGAACGCACCGTTTTTAGTAAGGGATTTTTAGTTTTGTGTTACCAAAAATGCTGAAAGACTAAGTTTATTATTTTAAAAAAAATTATTTTCAAATGTTGACCTAGGAATTTTATAATACTAAGCAATAGAAAAAATGTTTAAATTTTATAAATTTTGCGTCTTTCGCATAACAAAGCTGACAACATAAATTTGTGAATACATCCCCATGATTGCCACAATTTTTTGACAACTGCACACTGGCAATTTATTATAAATACTAAAATTTAATAGGTAATAAAACTGCATGTCAAAGCTTTTATAAAAATTTTGATGAATTTCGATGAAACTTGTTGAAATTCTCCTAGGTTTTGTACAAATTTCGATAGATAATGGGTTATACTTTATAAAAAACGTGTAAGAAATTCTCGTCGCTATCCATTTTTCAGCCTTTGTGTGATTAAATTAATGAGCCTGCACACTCTAGTATTTTCACAACTCTGAACTCGATTTCTTTCATTCCACTCTTTCAGAAAACATTCATCCACTACCTTCCTAGCCGTTAATTTCATCTTAATATATAAAAATCTTTTGTGCGTAAACCCGTTGTCACTGAACTCATTCTAAACGCCTGGACCGATATTGATTAAGTTTTTTTTGTATACTCAAGTGGGCTCGAAGATAGTTTAGCTTCACAATCCGGACCACTGGATGATTTGGGCATGGCACCTCCCATACGAACCAGATTTTCCGAACAGCATATCTCTGGAAGTTTGATAAGGAGTTTAATGAGATCAATCTCTAACACTTCAAAAAAAAGGGGAGGAAGAGATTAGTGGGCGTGGCACCTTTCATACAAATAGGATTTTCCGTACTGCATATCTCTGAAAGTATTCGTGACAGAATACTGAAAACTGGTACAGAGTTACATAGGTTAATCATAACACATCAAGAAAAAATGGGAGGAAGTGAGAAGTGGGCGTGGCACACCCTCAGTCAACCTCTACCACCTCAAGAAAAAATTTCGATAGGAGAAAGGTGGAGGTGTGGAAAAGGAGGTGTAAAGCCTTTTCTACGAGGATAGGGATAGGAAAAGGTACAGGGATGGGGATAGCCAATATTTGTAGATCCATTCAGGTAAATTTCTATACAGGACAAAGTCTTCCGGGCCCTCTAGCATATTCATAAAAATGTACTTTTGGCATTAGTCTAAACTGAGAAAATTATAAATCAGAAGCATAAAATGGTATTGTGTTATTAAATTAAAAGTAAGAAAATAGTAGTTCATTGACGAAGGGGGTATCTACCCGTCCTCCCGCAAATCCCCCATGGCGACGCCACTGTATCCAAATATCATTAATTTAGACCAAATACGTTCAGAGTTATGACGAATTGAAGTTTTATAAAGCCTGGGGGCGTGACACCGCCCAATTTTTCAAAACTATATGTAGCCTATGCTGTACCCAAGAATTTACTGTGAACATTTCATAAAGGTCGGTTGAGGACACCTATAAAAGACGCATTAATTTTTATTTATAAGACTAGCAGACCCGACAGACCTTGTTTTGCCCAAATACTTACTTACTTCCTTCTTTTCCTCTTTCATCTTCCTATAATTTTCCTCTTTTTCTTCCTTCCTCCCTATCCAACGCCTACTCTTGCATATATCTAAATCAAAAACTATTTAGTTGAATAGGTGTATATGTATGTACAGCGAATTCAACTTTTTCTTCGATGCTTTGAGATCTTCATGAACATGAAGGGAGGACCTTCTGCAAGCAACCATTTATGAGAAATTGGTTGTATGGTTGAATGCATCATAAAAACAGCGAGCTTCCGAAGTATGAGATCGAGAACTCATGTTGGGATACATCGCAAAAACAGAGAAGCGGTCATGTTTTTGATTTATTTTGAGTCTCCCTATTGAATATAACAATAAAAGCGTTCTTTTGCTTTCTTTGATGTATAGTATTGTGACGAATTCGATGAGTCTTCGATTATCAATCCTGTGTGCTAACTAGTGGTAGGAGTGTTATTGAATTAGGGATGGTACATGCTTAAGAATAATCGCCACAGTATTTTGTTATTTTGTCTCAGTTCATTAAAAGACGTCAAGCGAAACGCGTCCATGACCTTGTCCATTTGAACCTGAAACAGAGTGCTCACAAATTACCAGTTCTCTGTTTTCTGAATGCATTATGGAATATATATATATACATACCTGAGTGCATCTTTACCAGGATGCATCTGCCTTAAGGACGCATGTTATCATGCACAACCATGACCAATTTTCTCTCTTCTGAACAAATAATGAGAAAGAGCATGAATAAAAATGAGTTTTGTGAACTCAGTTCTCACCAAAACATTCCTCTCTGCATTACCCTGGCATTTATAAAGCTCAAAACATTGGTGCCGTTGGCGTATCGCTATACTCGTAGTCGTATCCTAAACGTAAGAGAAAAACCAATTAGTCGATAAGGTTACTTTAAGGATAGCGAACTACGATATAGCACCAATAATCGACTGCATTGTTTCTCATAATGTTGGTTGAATCAGCTGATTTATTAGGTTACCGATAACACCCCAATGTTTTGAGCTTAAATGGATACATTACTTTCCTAGGACATCGCCGTAAGGAAAAAGATGCATTCTGCAATGTGTAGTGCCTATGACCGATACATTACTGGGTGCATGGCTATACATGACATTTCCCACTGGTGGATGCCCATAAAAGACACACATTCAATTTTATTTATACGATACAAAAGTTGTTTGTGTTCATATTTGTATGTTTTTTTAGTCCCAATGATTTATTTAACTAGTTTAAATTATTGGATTCAATAAAATGTGGACTTCTTATTAAAGAAATTAGCAAAAAAATAAATAATCAAATGTTTTTTTTAATCACCTTCAAATGCAAAATACTTTTATGAGTCACTGTATGCACATATGCATGTGTGCATGGGGTTCTAGCTAAAAATCAATGCCTGCATATTTCGGGCCAGTTCAGTTGCCTCATCCTAAAGGTTTTTGCTCACTTACAAATGTGCGCACATAGGTACATTGTGGATGTTTTTTTACGTACCTGCTTATTTAGTGGCATTTAATTCATGCATTTTATCAGGCGTATGAGTCGGGCAAAGTATCTAACTGATCTGCAACAATTTCTTATAATAAAGATAATAAATTTAAAAACACATACTACACACATACCTAATTTCTCTAACAAAATATCTTGCAGAAAGGCCGCCTGGCGGGCCGGTACCAGTTTTTCGAACATTTTCCAAAGTCAGCAGGATTTCCACCCTCGGAACATCATTCATACACCCATTTATGAACCGATGAACAGGATAATGCATTTTACGATGACTGGTAAATCACTGTCGGCATTTAAAATATTATTCTCCCTTTTCTTTCTTCCACTGTAAAGAATATACATATGTATGTATGTAGGTTTAACGGTGCAAATTTTATGATTGTGACATATTGCATTTTAGATTTTCCCTTCGTTTCAACAGTAATGAGATGGCTGTTTTTTTACGTGTGACTCTACTTCCTCAAATATGTAAAGAAGTTGAAATTTGATGAGTCTTCTTTTATTTTGTGTTTTCAAGGCGAGATAATTGCAATTCATTAGCCTCTATTTAGGTAGCTCACTAAGATTTAAAACTGTATGGTTTGTGTTTCCATAAATGGATTAAGCAGTCATATACAGATTATCCTCGCCAAATCTAAAATTCTGAAACACCTAAAAACAAACACACGTATACATACATATATGTGTTATTATAAGTGCCATAGATACAACTGCAAAAACTGTGTTCCTTATACAGGGTGGCGCAAAAGTAATCCTCCTATCAGAAAATGCTATAAATTTTGCGATTGGCCCCTAAAGTCAGTTCTGTTTTGACATTTGTGTAGTAAACACATGCGAAATACACGTTAATAAACAATGTTACGCTACACTGCTCCCGAACGCGGAATATTGCTGACTATTTATTTCGGTCGGTTAAAAACGGTTACTGCGCAAAAGTAATCCTCCTATCAGAAAATGCTATAAATTTTGCGATTGGCCCCTAAAGTCAGTTCTGTTTTGACATTTGTGTAGTAAACACATGCGAAATACACGTTAATAAACAATGTTACGCTACACTGCTCCAGAACGCGGAATATTGCTGACTATTTATTTGACCAATAATCGGTCGGGGCCAAACGGTTACTGTGAATGGTGAGCGCTACAGAGCAATGATCAACGAGTTCTTTTTGCCGCAACTTGATGAATTGGGATTGGAAAACATGTGGTTCCAACAAGACGGTGCAACAGCACACACTGCACGTGCCACAACCGATATGCTGAACATCGGAAGCTTACTTTTGCGCCACCTTGTATAAGGCTTATTTAGATTCGTCAATAGGTTTACGACCGGAATATTATTAATGTATTATTCGAATAGTGGTATTGCAAAATGGGGAGATGTCGGAAGCGAAATTCACTATCTTCATCGCTTGTAGCTATGAGGATGCATTCGCGTTTTGTATGTATGTATGTATGTTTGCGTGTACAAATGTGTGCCTAAGCTGTAGTGATAATTTCGAATAGTTGTAATTTATTCGAATAATACTATTCGAATAATACTAATATATATAATTATTATTCGATTTTTTTATCTCTATCTATCTCTATGGCGCGATATACAACAGGTATATCATCATAAACCTCCTAAGAGATTTTTGCGCCAAGCTTCTCTTCCAATTTGTGGTGTGCCGATTTGAATTTTCCCTACAAATTTGTGGGACTTACAGTTTTTTGCCGACTCCGAACGGCATCTACAAAGGAGACGAATTTTTGCTGAGAAGCCTGTCATGGCAGAAATACACTCGGAGAGTTTGCCAAACCACTGCCGAGGGGCGACCCCGTTTTGAAAAACTTTTTTTTTCAAATCACTTTTGATGTTACCTGTACCAGGGCTCGAACCATGGACCTTCGGTGTGGTAGGCCGGCAACACTACCTTCACACCACGGTGGCCGCTTAGTACTTATTCTGATAACTTAGCCCATAGTTCAGAACAACGAGGACAATTCAATTTGTAGAAAACAAAATTGTACTAGGTGGAGCGCCGAGATAACTGAAAATCCCTGAGATTGAGGACACGACGACAACACAATTTAGAGAAAGTTTTAAATTTTAAATGATAGTATATAAATGATTAAAAAATGGGCATTCCGAGTGTGCTATTGTTTTGCAGCGCACTGTAGTTTGCCATGTGTAGCAGGATGCCGCTTAACAGAGTACTTACTTTTATTTGTATGAAATTTTGGGTGTGAGGATGCGACTATCTGTAACATGCTAATGTTAAAGGAGTATGGAGCTCTTTAGCCTCTACAATTTTGAGTATTGAATTTAAATTCGCAATCTTAGTCCACAATATCTGGAGATTGGACTACATACCAGTTACAATATACAGGTATAAAGTATAGACACATATCTATGTGCGTACATACATTTGCTTATGGAATACTTTATACTGGTTCCTGATGAATTACATTGGGTTTGATTGTTTAGGAAGGTATCCTTTTCAAAAACAAACATTCTTTGCCCAAAGAATCAATTTCGCAACTAAGTTAAGTCATTGCGCCGGCTTTGCCACTGGTTTCATGGTAACATCACTCGTGGTATACCGGGGGGGACATAAATGTATATACATATATTTTCTGCGATTTTCACAAATTTTGGCCTTCCTAAAATTATTTAACAAAGCCTATATAAAAAGATGTGCCAAGGTCTAATAAAAGCAGGGTAAATTTTGTGTTAGCAATTTACGCAAAAGTTCGTGAAGATTTAAAAAAATGTCAAATCAAAATTTTAAATCAAAATAAAAAAATTATTTTTACAAAGACTATATAAAAACATGTTTTAAGGCCTTATACAGGGTGGCGCAAAAGTCATCCTCCTATCAGAAAATGCTATAAATTTTGCGATTGGCCCCTAAAGTCAGTTCAGTTTTGACATTTGTGTAGTAAACACATGCGAAATACACGTTAATAAACAATGTTACGCTACACTGATCCAGAACGCGGAATATTGCTGACTATTTATTTGACCAATAATCGGTCGGTGAAAAACGGTTACTGCGCAAAAGTAATCCTCCTATCAGAAAATGCTATAAATTTTGCGATTGGCCCCTAAAGTCAGTTCTGTTTTGACATTTGTGTAGTAAACACATGCAAAATACACGTTAATAAACAATGTTACGCTACACTGCTCCAGAACGCGGAATATTGCTGACTATTTATTTGACCAATAATCGGTCGGGGCCAAACGGTTACTGTGAATGGTGAGCGCTACAGAGCAATGATCAACGAGTTCTTTTTGCCGCAACTTGATGAATTGGGATTGGAAAACATGTGGTTCCAACAAGACGGTGCAACAGCACACACTGCACGTGCCACAACCGATATGCTGAACATCGGAAGCTTACTTTTGCGCCACCTTGTACAAGAACTGTAAATTTTGTTTAAAAATGTACGCAAATTTAGCGAAAATTCAAAGATCAATTTTCAAAATTTAAATTTTTTTTTACAGAAATTTCAGAATTTTTTTAAGTATGCAGTTTTGTAGATCATTAAGTTTTAATATAATAATATATTAATCTTAAGTTTGTGACACATTTTGCTGATTTTTGGCAATTTTTTTCCAAAGCACTAAAGTGTTTTCTTTCTTGTTTGGGCAAAAATTGATAAGTCCCCAAGAAAAAAAATCAGGAAAATGTGACACGAACTTAAGAATAACCCCTTATCATATTAAAACTTATTAAACTACAAAACTGAATACTTCAAGAAATTCTAAAATTTAAATTTTGATAATTGATCTTCAAATTTTCGCTAAATTTGCGTACATTTTTAAATAAAATTTACAGTTCTTGTATTAGGCCTTGAGACATGTTTTTATATAGGCTTTGTAAAAATAATTCTATTAAGTTCGGCTGTTTTTGAACTACAAATTGACTAATTTAAAGACGAATACTGACAAGTGGGTTTCTTTAGAGTAATGATGGCAGGGGCTAATGAAAGTTTTTGACACAAATGTCACTTACACGGTTTTGCATTTGTGCGTTGCGCGGTTTGAGAGTGTCACCGACATATCGTTAGCTTAACGTGAAAATGTGCTAAGTCAATTTTTTTGTAAAAGAGCGACTCGGACAATTCATTTGATATGCCAGTGAGAAGTAAGAAGCGTAAGAAGAGAGCGCAGGTGGAGAACAATACATGGCTCGTTGCAAAAAATAAAAAAAAGACGAGAATGTGGAAAAAACTATTGGGGAAGGAAAAAAGAAAGTGACGTGTGGAATTATAAAAAAATAACAGTTGCACGAGCCATAAAGGCAAGATGTAACTGTGCTCAAACATGTGATACTGCTACCATGAAAAGTGGATTGGTGACTGATGCTGAACGACAGCAGATATTTAAAACGTTTTGGAAGATGGATTGGAAACAAAAAAAAGTTTACGTAAATACATTAGTGCACACGAGTAAACCATCCAATCCTCGGAATCGTACAAATCCTAATGCGTCAAGAAGAGTGCAAACTTTGAAATATCACTTGAAAGTGGATGGTAAAAATTTGCGCGTATGTAGGACTTTCTTTTTAAACACCTTGAGCATAGGTAGATGCTCAGTGCTTAGTTGGGTAAAGAAACCTGTGACTGCACATAATACTGTTATAAGAAAACTTCAAAACAACGTTTCAGAAGAACAAAAAAACATGAGTCTATTTTTTGATTCCCTGCCAGTAATGGAGTCTCATTACTGTCGCGCTGTCACGCAAATAAAAATATCTGTTACCGGAATGGCGTTCTAAGCAAATGCTTTATGATTTTTATTCAAACGATTGGTGCGCAACTCACAACGTCCGGCCAATTTCCTTACGTACGTTTTATTCAGTATTTGAGAACAGAAATCTTGGCTTGTTTGTACCAAAGAAGGACCAGTGCGAACTATGTACACGTTATTCTGCCGGCACTACACCACTTGAAGAATATGCTTGTCACCAAGAAAAAAAAGAAGAAGCAAGAATGGAGAAGAACAAAGACAGGTCTGACGAATCTAATGTAATTACCGTAGATCTTCAAGCTGTACTCATGGCTCCGAAATCTCAAGTCAGCAGCTTATATTATAGAACGAAATTACAGGTTCACAATTTGGTTTTTTTCAACATAATAAACAAAAAAGGGTATTGCTTCCTCTGGAATGAGGCTGAAGGAGGTGTAAATGCTGAAGACTTTGCAAGCATATGGGTTTATTTTATTGAAACCAAAATCGTTCCAAGCCTTAATAACCGTGAAGACCCTATTAAGATCATATTTTATAGTGATGGATGTGGTTACCAAAACCGCAACTGTGTAATGAGTAACGCACTTCTCAATACTGCTATTAAGCACAAAATTGTGATAGAGCAGAAAATACTGGAGCCTGGGCATACGCAGATGGAGGCCGATAGCGTCCACTCTACCATAGAGCGTGCTATGAAGAATAAAAATATCGATGTTCCTGCCGAATATATCGGAATATGTAAAGCAGCAAGAAAAAAGCCTATGCCCTATGATGTAACTTATTTGACGCATGATTTTTTTTAAAAATTTAGCAATATTGAATACTGTAAAAGTATTCGTCCTGGACGTGCCAAAGGTGATGCCAAAGTCACAGACATTCGTGCATTAAAATATACACCAAATCGAGAAATTTTTTTTAAATTACGGTTCACTACTTTATGGAAAACTCTACCGCAGAGAATCGATGAAAAAGTAGTTGCTTTAAGGTGGTGCAATTTAGAACAACTGTACCAAAACAGAATACCAATTAAACGTAAGAAATACGAAGACCTACAATACTTGAAACTTACTTTGCCTAAGGACCATCATCAACTTTTACTTGCAGCAGGAGTAAGACTGCAAAATAATTATTTGTGATAATTTTTATATAGTTTTATGGTTATTTTTATAAATAATTGACTAATAATTGAATAGCAGCAATGAAATAAGACTGCATATAATTTGTTATCAATGTTAAAAAATAAACAAGTACCTTTTTATTGTTGGAACTAAACTGGTTTATTTTTATTTATTAATACTGTGGGGAAATAACTTTAGTAAAATGTCCTAAGTCAGAAAAAAAAGAAAAAAAAAGAAATAGAAAAACTGCTAACTCAATAAAAAGCTGACATGGGACATTTATGTTTTATTTTTGTTGTTTTTTGTCTTTTGCATTGAGCAGTCTTGAAATCGAGGGTACTGCATTTACAGTTTAATAAAATAATGTTTTATTTAAAAGTAATTCGGTTTTTTGTCTTTCCTGAACAATTTGAAAAATATGACTTAGCACATTTTCACTTTAAGCTAACGATATGTACATTGTAAAGGTCAACAAGTAAGATATGTATCAGCTGTTCGTCCCCAGCTGTGCCCACCATGTAAAGAGCTTGTCATTCAGAGGTCATTAAACGCAGAGTCGTACTCATTGGCAGCAGACAAAAAGTAGCCAATGCTATAGAATCATATACAATAAATAAATAAATAATAGAAATTAGTTGCAGCAAATTATTGTTTAAAGCGCATAGTTTCAAGTAGAACTATTTTTGCAATAGTTTTACTTATTTAAGTACCAGTTTTTGATATCTTTGAAAACTTTATAAAAATGTCTGTGCTACCTATAAAAAACAACCATGTAGTTGATGTTGCCATGGAAATTCGCTTGTTCTTCTTTGTTTACAATAAAATTGCACGTGCTAATTTGATAATTATCTTCAAATATTTCAACTTAAGAAGCATTTTTCTTAGTGTGTCATTTCTTGTTTTTCTTTTGTGTGTGCATGGTGTGTACCAAGGGTACATATAAGGGTGCGCTTATGTGAACTTCCACGTCGCTTGAGCGCTGTAGTTATCGTAGCTTTTCCTTATTTTTTAGAAAAGATTATAGAACTTATATTTTAATTGATATTAGAGAAAAATCAAAATAATTTGCACGTGATGGTTGGGGTTTCATGTTAGAAAGTCACCCGCTTCTCATCAGACCCCTTTTAGACACTTTGCTAACCATTGCTTTCCCACACCACCCAGGAGGCTGCAATGTAAGCCCGTTATCTAAATTTTATTGGGTGTGCGGTTCCCCTGTAGGCCTATTATCACCCATATACATAACTGATGCAATATTTACAAATAAAATTAATAAATTCAACTTTTTATTAAAAAAAAAGAATTACTAAACAAAACTACTTGAAAAAATAATAGTTAACGCGGCTTCACAAGTTCGCACTTACTGAACTGTTTTTCAATGGTAAAGAGATATTTTTCAGTAATATTACCCTAAGAAAAGTTATTGCAAATAATCCCGATATTTTCTAATTAGTTAATCATATAATTAGATCGAAATAACTTTATTAACAACGAAAACACCGGTAATTCTGGTAAAACACGTCCAAAAATATCGGGAAAGGTATCAAAAGACGCGTTTTGACCTCGGTATCAATAATTCGAAAGCAGAAAATATTTTATTTCAGTGAAAAGTTATTGGCAAAAAACCAAAAAATTGCCTAGGTCCGATCCCAAACGGGGGGCCTGATCGATGGTATTTATATGCAGAACACTTTTCTGCGTAGGCGGCCTTCGGCCGCACTTCAAAAAAAATAACGCTTAGCCGGTCCAACAGTGACTACGCGGTCCACAGTATTTCTGCAAAAAACTAGCTTCTGCACATTTCGGAACGCCCAATATGTGTGATTACAACAACCACATGAAAATGACAGAAAATGTTCAACTTTGATTGCAAATATCTCTTGATAGAAATATATAATCGATTTTCCGCTTTCGGATTATTGATTCCGAGATCAAAGCGCGTCTTCTGATACCTTTTCCGATAATTTTGGACGTGTTTTAGCAGTTACGTACGGTCGTATAGAATTACCGTTTATTTTTATTCAGTTATTTTTAGTTATTTTCCAAAATTATAAACACGTTTTCTTACTAAATTTAGTAAAAGAAATTAACTAACACAGCAGCCCAGCTATAAAGTTCAGTCCATTTTTGCACTAAGCCTTTGCATCCATTCATTGTTAGCTGACCAGCAACCCAGCCACGAGTGAGTATCAAACGCTTGTTTGACATGTGAGTAATACTATTCTCTCTATCTCATTCAGTTTTTGTTCTGTCCTTCCTGTTCCTTCAAGTATGTATTTAATGGCTGCTGTACCTTTGCGTTCGCCCTAGATATGTACATACATACCTATAATACGTGTCGACAGCCAGCTGGGCAAAACAAGATAGAATAAGAGAGAAAACGTGGTGAAGGAATCTCTTGCACACAATCACTTTGGCGCATAAGAGCAATAAAATATTGTCTCTAAGATTGGAGAAATCATTAATTCTCAAGTTGAGTCTTGGCGTTTAATACCTCGAATTCACTGAGTTCACTGAAAATACAGATATCTAATTCAATATATATTGTATTACATAACATATATTCATTATTTCATATGTTATGTTATAACTACACCCTTTTCAGTTTATATTCAGAAAGATAAAATTAATATTCAGAATACTATTATTCATGTTTAGAAAGTTACAATTGATACTCAAAATTTCCAATTATTATTCAGAAAGTTGCAATAAATTTAAAGAGAGTTGCAATTCATATTCCGAAAGTTACAATTTAAATTCAGAAAATTTCATTGTTCCCAGGAAAAAATCATGCTGTCATCAAGCAAAGAGTCAGTGGATGCACAGGAAGAGGAAGACCACTACTCTGATGGGAGCAACAAGTGAAGACGGGTTTCGCGGTCCCGTGGTGTTGCGAATTGGGGCCAGTTAGCAGAGAAAATAAACGACTGGCGATCTAGGTTGGACGGCCAAAGGAAGAAGCTCCTTTACATGCTGTTGATAAGATATTATCAGTTTCTCCAAAAATGCGATACAATGCCTGCATTCGTATGTACTTACACAATGCATTCAAACTGTTAAACAACTTTCTGAATATGAATTGTAACTTTGTGAATATGAATTGCAACTTTCTGAATAACAACTGAAAAAGGTGTAGAGTTCGGATTATGTGAAAAAAGGCTTAAAATTATGCAGTATAGTACTTATAAGTAAAGTTAGTGTGCAAATCGAAACCTAATGATGCAATGCCCCATATAAATACAATTTTCTGATCCATATATATAAAAATTAATCGTGGTTTGTTCGCCACGCTAAATCTTGAAAACGACTGAACCAAATTGAATACTTCCTTTGGGGGCTTGTTTGTAATTAATACGTGCGAGTTTAGGAAAATACAAACTTGATTTTAGAGGCATAATATCTCCAAAATGGTTCATGGTAGGGATCGGAAAGTTGGTATAGAGATATCCGATATCAATACCATACTCATGGAAAGAAATGGGAGTTATCGGAAAAGGGGGCGTGGCACCTCCCATACAAACTTAACTTTTCTCTAAAATGGTTCATGGTAGGGACATGCAAATCAGTATAGAGATAATCGATAACAATACCATACTCACGGAAAAAAGTGGGAGTTATCGGATAAGGGGGCGTGGCATTTCCTATACAAACTAAACTTGTTAAGATATTTGTCGCAGAATATCAAAGCTTGGTGGAATCAATGCGAAAATAGCGACGGAAATTTCAAGCAATATTTGTATCATGCTTTGGAATTATGCATCAATAACGGCCTAAAATTATTTTATTTTTGAAGCAACAGCACTTAATACCTCCTAATATTTTTTCTTCTTTTATCAATGCCGACAATTTATCAAGGACACAGAATTGGGGGTTTAATCTATACACAATTGAAATTGTGAACAATGGTTGCATTCGAAAATTTTTGAAATGATCTAAATGAAATATTTATTTTGGGCAGAACGAAGTTTGTGGGGTTAGCTAGTTTTTTTTATTAAATTTTATTTCTGTGACAAATGATTCCATTTTAATGATATTTAATTGTACTTCCAATTTCAAATCACAAGTCCATGTAGTTATCAAGAACTATTTCAGTGTTTTTTGACAAAATATATTAAAAGATATGTTATTTCAAAAATGTACCGAATGCAGTGAAATCGGTAAAATTTCTTCCTTGTGATACCCATTTAATTATAATTTTTTGTCTGATGATACAATAATTGCCTTCTAAATGTACCACGTACATGCGACAATTCGATCCACAGCCGAAATTTAAAAGCAGCCTCTGAATAAACTTTTTTTAGGCTCACGATTTTGCATATAAATCTGGTCTCTAATTATAATGATTTGAAATGATAAGAAAAACCCCCTATACACTTGAATTCAACTTGTAATTTCCCAACTAATTATGAAGAAAGTACCTATATATGTATAATTCCATCAAATTTAACTGCTGAAGGCCTGGAAGTGTTTAATTGTATTCAAGAGTGAGTCTGAGATACGATGTTATGAATAATCCTGAAGCCTAATCCCCATGACTGGACGCTTAGGTGTTTCAAGAGTTCTAGACTTCACCTCGTTTTTAGCCGTATCATTTACACACTATGAAGTCTAGATCGCCTGACCCGCACAATGGGCTGGCCATGCTTTATAATTCAAGAAAACTAAAGCTTACAAAAGTTATTATTATAATAGTCTGAAGTGAGTATAATAAACTTAGTGGTTCATAATTGTAGCCAAATGAAAATATTGTTTTATCGAATTATACATTATTCTTATATAAACGCCATTTTAAATGTACTTTAAATTTAAACTGACGTGGTAGTGATTTTGACTTTTCGAAACAAATTCTACTAAAAAAAGTTGTAAGAAATCCAGAACTTTCAAAAAAGCGTGAAAAACTGAATAAATAAAATGCATATTTGAGAAACGGTTGATTGATTATTTTTTGGAAAAACATATTAATGATTGATTACCCAATGTTTTCGGGGTTTAATGATTATTTAAAAAAACAATCATGATTTTTTATGATTTACAAAAAAATCAAAAACAATAAAAAACAATTTTTTTGATTACTTTTGATTGTTTTTGATTATTTTTGATTATTTTTTGTATTGTTTCAGACAAACACATGCAAAGGAGTACTATGCGAGTATTCCAATATAACAAAGGATCCAACGGTTTTTGCATCGCCAAGGTTCAGTACTACTAATAATAATAATAACAATTTGGCGTAATATACCTCCGGGGAGATGAAGTGTGCTGCATCTAATTTTTCCTTCGAAGCCTTTTCATGAAAGAAATCAATCGGAGGGTTGCCCACCCCTGCCGAGGGCGACCCTGTTCTAAAACCACTTTCTCCAAACATTAAGATGTTCCCTGTCCCGGTATTTGAAGGTGGGATCTTCGGTGTGGTAGGCTTGCACACAACCACCACATCACGGAGGCTGCCACGGTTCACGTCTTAAACAAGCAAGGAAGTCTAAGTTCCGGTGGAACCGAACATTATATACCTAGTACTCTATCTATTCTAATTATGGCATACCAGTTTTCGCAGGTCTATTTTAATACTTTTCAGTTCGTATTATAAAGCCAGCAGACTGTTTTCAATAAAACCACTTATGTTATGAGTTTTGAGGTGTAAATTAATTTAAATTAAAAAAAAAATGTATGGCGCGATATACACCAGGTATATCATCATAAACCTCCTAAATGATTTTTGCGCCGAGCTACCCTTCCAATTTGTGGTGTGCCGTTTTAAATGTTTCCTACAAATTGGCGGGACCTACAGATTTTTGCCTACTTCGAACGGCATCTACAAAGGAGATTAATTTTTTTGAAAAGCCTTCCATGGCAGAAAGATACTCGGAGAGTTTGCCAAACCACTGCCGAGGGGCGACCCCGTTTTTAACAACTTTTTCAATCCACTTTTAATGTTACCTGTCCCAGGACTCGAACCTTGGACCTTCGGTGTGGTAGGTCGGCAACACTACCGCCACACCACGGCGGCCGCCATTAATTTATTTGTATATAAATAGCTTCCCTACCAAGAACTGCTAACCACATTTTTTCAAAATACCAATACATGCACATTTTATGTTTGAAAAATTTTGCGATAAAATAGACAGCCGGGCGGAGAGACGCACATGGCTAAATTGACTCAGCTCATCGTCCTTATTATTTCAGTTTACTTATAGATGGGCTCATCTCTTCTTCTTCTCATACTTACAAACATTTCATGTTCATGAAAGGTATAAAAATCAAAAAAGATATATAACTTACCTATTGCAGTGAGGTATTAAGAACTTGCCCGGATATTTTGCTTGTGTGTTATCCGATTTGCCTAATTATGTGTGCAAGATCTTATTGATATAGCTTAGATAGTTATAGAAATATCACGTTTTACATTTTACAAACAAATTTTTAAACACTATGTAGAAAACTGGGCGTGGCCGTTAACCGATTTCTGCCACTTTTACAACAAACATTAACCTTTATATATTCAACATTTTCGCCAAATATCTTTTCGATAAATCAATTTTTGCCGGAGTTATGGCATAAAAAGTTTTGTGGAATAATCCACTATAAAAAAGGCGGGGTTACGCCTATTTTCAAACATTTATATTTTTCGACTTTCTTCGTTTACGGATCCTTTAAAAGTAAAATAGAAATGATATAAAGCTTTTGTACGCAAAGTTATTGCCTATTAAATACATTTATGATCCTTTTCTAAATCTTTCGTATAAAAATGGGCGTGGACCTTAAACGCATTGGCCCATTTTTTTCCGGAACATTCCTTGTATTAATATGAATATGTGTGCTAAATTTCATTCTGATATCTTGAAAGGTTTTCGATTTATGGTTAATATTATTTCTAAATTTGACTTAATCAAAAGTGTGCGGTGCCATGCCCATTTTCAAAAAGTTCTTGAAAAATTTATTTTCTTCCTTAACGTTAATGTAAATTGTATCCTTATAAGTGTATTATGTTCTGAATAATAACTTTTTTTCTATTTTGGAAAATATTCTATACATAAAAAGTGGGCGTGGCTATAATCCGATTTCGCCCATTTTAAATAGCGCTCGGAGATGAGTGTCAAGCAACCTGCATACCAAATTTCATTAAGATATCTCAAAATTTACTCAAGTTATCGGGTTAACAGACGGACGGACAGACATGGCTTAATCAATTTCTTTTCTCCTCCTGAACATTTTTATATACTTATATAAGTCAATATCTATCTCGATCAGTTCATGCCGTTACATATCACTGTTAGGCGACTAAAGTTAATATACCTTGTGATTACTTTTGATTTTTAAAATTTTTTGGATTATTTTTTGATTTTTTTCCAATTCTAATCAATTAGTAATTGAAAACTCTGAAAACAGTTAAAATAATCATTAATGATTGAAAAAGCTATTTAATCAATTGATTACTTAATTCTAATTGGAATTTAACAGGTCTTCGTCACGTAACCGCGACAAATTGCACGTGTTTTGTAAATATTTTTGAGGAGAGAAAATAGCAGAAATCGTGTACACATATTTGCTAACAAGAATTAATAAACAATATCAAACTTTTTTTTAAGAAATTTGGTTGGCGTTTTCATTTGAACTGTATTGCCGATGGTTACGATTTTCAATTTAAGAGAGATTTTTTAACCTGCCGAAGTCACGAGTGTCCTGAAAATATATTCTTATCGTATTTTAAATAATTCATAAAGAATTTTAAAGGAGATCGTTCGCAAATCGTCACCAGATTCCGTGGACCTCTTATCTAGGGATCGGTAAATTATAGTAACAATTTATTGATGAGCCAGCCATCTTCCAGAAATCCTTACTGCTGTACATACTTAACGTGCGCGCTTGCACTCTTTTCTAGGAAGTTCGACGGTCTTGAGTATGTGATCCGCAGCTACTCTTAATTATCAATTTGTTCATATCAGCCTTGAGGCTATAATGCCCTGCAGTTCTCCAATTTGCTCGTTGCCATCCCGGTATGACCTGGATCCCAGACTAGTCTGATGCTGCTTCTTGACGATGTTCAGCCTCTACACCCACTCAACCACTAGTTAGAATTTTGTTGTGACTTACTTTATCTGGTTCATTTGTGTTCATCGCTAAAATGTGCCGAAATGAACACAAAAATTGAGATTTTACAAAGAATATATAACAATAAGAAGGTCCAACAGTGAATGCAAGTGGACGCTGTTAAGTCGATGGTAGGTAATTCACCACTGTACCTGCGGGTAAATTGCTTGATTTCACTTAGTTTTAGCTGTATATTTACACAAAAAACTATAGTTGGTGTTACAAAAACGTTCAACAGTAAATATTGAATGAAAATAAAAGGGCTTATAGCCCTAAAACTCGAGATTTAAACGCAAATTTCTCCAGTGGTGAAATACCTACCCGCGAATTGATGGTTTACTGTTCCCACTATTCGTCGCGTTGAACCTTCTTATGGTTATACGCTCTTTGGATTTTTGGAAATTGTCATTCACTGGAATCGCAGAATTTGTCAAAAGTCATTAGATTCATTTAGAGATTTTAGCCGATCGAGATTAGCTTCACCGATTTCCAGAATTCCTCTACACTTTCTGAGAAAATGGGAAATTACAAAATCGTATTATTTGTAGGCTTCAAACCCCGTGAGCTACGACATTCAATGATCAATTAATTCAGTGGAGTTTCAAATCTATAAAGAAATAAAAAAATGGGAGCAGGTAGGTGAAAGGTGTGGAGTTTACTACAAAGTTAAAAAAAAATTGATTAAATCGCTGAATGGTTCTAAATTTAAGACATGTTGGTCACGCTAACTTTATATAGGTAAAATTTGTTTGAACTTTTAAACTTTACTTTTCGACTGAATTTTCAACTTAAATTTTAAATAAAATTTTCGGTTTAATCTGAAAATACAGTATCGCTATACCCCATGCTTTGAAATGTAACTTAATGTTGTTGACGATGCGGATTCGAGTGAAATTTCGCACATCGCATTTTTAGACCATAATCATTATTATGGCATAATGTATCATATTCCGCCCGGCGAACTTTAGAATTGCAAAAAAATGTGGTAACTATGAAAATTTGCAAAATCATCAAAAATTTCATTCGATTCGTACAAGCGAATAGCTCCCTAAATAAAGGAATACTAGTAGGTATATCTGAAATAAGATATGTATGTTTAGTTCATGTGGAACTTAACCCTTTAAAGCGCCTATACACAATATTTTCTCACCAGAATCCAAATTAATTCTAGGCGGTGGTTCAAATATCGTAGCAATATTCAAATTCATATCAGTTGCAAATCCAATTTTTGATGAGTTCATTGGTTCATGATTGAAAAAGTAATGCGGAATTGTAACCTTTTTAATATCTAAATTAAAATAGATATAATAATCATATATGTAACTCATGTGGAACTTATCAGTACAAAACGTTTGAGTAAAAGATATTTTTACCACAATCAAAGTTTGCAGGGCCTGCAACAGGTTCATTCCATTCTTACTACATCCAACTTTTGGGTAATTGGCCTTTTTCATGATGATGAGGCGAAATGCTCACAGACGTAATATCAAAAATAAATTCTAATTTATGTATATACAAATGTGAACATCTCTTTTACGGATAAAAAGGCAGCAGCTTAGTTCAGGTGGAACTCTACCGTAACAACCATATACAAAATGCCCTTGAAAAATACTTACCGGAATCAAACTCCATATTCAGATATTGTGCTTTTGGGGGAGGATGTAGTGTGGGGACAGCATCTTCTCTCAAGTATCTTGAGCCTCCACTACCCTTGCACTGGCTCTTTTCAAAATGCTTCAAACATAAATCGCATGTTTGGGTGTTTTTGATACCCATCCACCTATGTAATTCGCAGTTCTGCATTTTTGGGTACACAAGATTGGAGCTTTCGTAAAATATTTACATAAAAAGACCCGTGTAGACTTTCCCTTTTTCTGGTGTTTTTTTTTTTTGCGTATAAAGCATTGCCTCACAATTATTTTTCCAATTTTTTATTTTCAATAATTTTAAAATTATTTCTTTCTTTCCGAAATGGATCTATAAGAAAAGCTATGGCAGTTGTCTCTAAACATTTTTCCTACTCTATTCAATCAAATAAAAAAAAAACTGTTAATAATTAATTAAAAATGATTATTAATAAGTAAAAAACAATAATAATTTTCATAAAAATTCAAAAAGTGAAAAATTATTATTCTTGGCCTTGAGCTCGTTTCATGAATACTTATTATTTCTTTTATATAACTTTTTTTCAATGAACGTTTGATACGCTCATGTGTTTTAACAAGTGAAATTGTCATTTTTGGTCC
Organism: Merzomyia westermanni; assembly: GCA_949987695.1. Lineage (NCBI taxonomy): Eukaryota > Metazoa > Arthropoda > Insecta > Diptera > Tephritidae > Merzomyia > Merzomyia westermanni. The sequence goes on along the minus strand of OX465288.1, from coordinate 122,492,648 downwards.
ATTCGCTTATCGGACGTCTCGTTTTATTTTCTATGCATCTGCACTCTGATGTTCGTGAGAGAGAGAGTAGGTATATCTGAAATAAGATATGTATGTTTAGTTCATGTGGAACTTAACCCTTTAAAGCGCCTATACACAATATTTTCTCACCAGAATCCAAATTAATTCTAGGCGGTGGTTCAAATATAGTAGCAATATTCAAATTCATATCAGTTGCACATCCAATTTTTGATGAGTTCATTGGTTCATGATTGAAAAAGTAATGCGGAATTGTAACCTTTTTAATATCTAAATTAAAATAGATATAATAATCATATATGTACGAAATATATTGGCATGTTAACTCATGTGGAACTTATCAGTACAAAACGTTTGAGTAAAAGATATTTTTACCACAATCAAAGTTTGCAGGGCCTGCAACAGGTTCATTCCATTCTTACTACATCCAACTTTTGGTAATTGGCCTTTTTCATGATGATGAGGCGAAATGCTCACAGACGTAATATCAAAAATAAATTCTAATTTATGTATATACAAATGTGAACATCTCTTTTACGGATAAAAAGGCAGCAGCTTAGTTCAGGTGGAACTCTACCGTAACAACCATATACAAAATGCCCTTGAAAAATACTTACCGGAATCAAACTCCATATTCAGATATTGTGCTTTTGGGGGAGGATGTAGTGTGGGGACAGCATCTTCTCTCAAGTATCTTGAGCCTCCACTACCCTTGCACTGGCTCTTTTCAAAATGCTTCAAACATAAATCGCATGTTTGGGTGTTTTTGATACCCATCCACCTATGTAATTCGCAGTTCTGCATTTTTGGGTACACAAGATTGGAGCTTTCGTAAAATATTTACATAAAAAGACCCGTGTAGACTTTCCCCTTTTCTGGTGTTTTTTTTTTTTTGCGTATAAAGCATTGCCTCACAATTATTTTTCCAATTTTTTATTTTGAATAATTTTAAAATTATTTCTTTTATATAACTTTTTTTAATGAACGTTTGATACGCTCATGTGTTTTAACAAGTGAAATTGTCATTTTTGGTCCATTCGCTTATCGGACGTCTCGTTTTATTTTCTATACATCTGCACTCTGATGTTCGTGATTGTACATTGCGTTTTCTAGCAATATAGAAGTATTACATATATGGTATGAGGAAGAGAACGTATAACCATAAATTGCTTGAATTCATTGTGTTTTACTCGTATATTTAAACAAAAACTTATAGTTGGAGTTACAAAAACATTTAATTGTGAATACAACATGTAAATAAGTGTGCAAATAGCCTTAAAACTAGCTATTTGAACGCAAGTTTCTGCAGTGGTGAATTGCCTACCCGCGATTTGATGGTTTGGTGTTTCCCACTATTCGTCGCGTTAATCCTTCTTATGGTTATATGTTATACGGTTGTTGTTGTTATAGCGACTATTTAACCTGCCTAAAATATCACCTCCCCTGCCCAACATTGTCATCAGGCTCTTCTAACGGGAGTCCCAGAAACCTCGCGGCTTCAACAGGGTTGGACCAAAGTAAAAATGCAGTTAGAAGAGTAGGCTCAGTTGAGCAGATGGTTAGTGTCATGGGGGGACACGACGCATGCCGGGGTTCAGTCTGGATAGGTAAGAACTTACCCTGTAACAGTATCCAGAGCGAAATTGTGCCAGCATGACCCTTGTATCCCTAGGTAGTTCGCGTTCCTCTTCGGCAACAGGTGGAGATTGTGCCTGTAGGACTGCATTCACTGAGCGAAAACTGACAAAGGAGCTTACCGACTCTGTCCCCCAAGTGCTGGCAGCTAATGACTTGAGGATTTTGTTGCGGCTTTGTACTTTGGTGGCAATCGCGGCTACATGAGCGCCGTAGTTGAACATGTTATCAAACGTGACCCCTAGATTTCGACGAAGACGTCTAATTCCATGTTCACCTGCGTTGTCCACGTCGTAAATAAGGTGGCCGAGGACTTGGTCGGTGACAATGTCAGATTTCGTCCAGCGAAAAAACCGGACAAGGATGGGAGATATGAGTTTATTCTTGAGCACAGCTCGTCTACGGAAGCGCCGGTCCCCCGGATCGTGCAGTCATCGGCGTAGGAGACGATCGAGACACCCTCTGGTGGGGAGGGGAGCCTCGATATGTAGTAATTAAACAAACGCGGGGATAGGACACCACCCTGTGGCACCGCTTGTCTGATTACACGTGGTTTTGATCTTTCGCCTCTGAATTCAACCGATGACTGCCGACCACTCAGATAATTGGCGGTCGAACCCTCGAAGGCTTTCGACAGGTCAAGAGCAACCAGCACAGTTCTGTCATTTGGGCGATGTTGGTTAAAACCGACACCTATCTAAGTGGCAATGGCGTTTAGCGCGGTGGTCGTGCTATGTATTTTACGGAATCCATGCTAATGTTCGGCTAGTCGCAAGTTGGCGGTGTAATAAAGGAGCAGGACCGTCTCCAAGGTCACGTTCATTTTCCAGGGCCGCTGCCTCTGCGAGGAAATACGGATGTGCTTCCTTAATTCTAACTGCCGGAATGTATTGATTAGAGGCTGAAGCTATCTCCATGCGAAACGCCTTTTCCACTTCTCGTACGTCAGGCGGGATGGGAAGAGCAGCGAAGGTGCTCTTAGGGAAGTTAAGAAAACCAACCCAATCAGCTTTGCTGAAATTGATGAAAGTGCGATTTTCAGAAGTGACAAAGTCATTGGGGCGATCGATTGAGAGGACCATCGGTAAATGATCCGATGCCAGAGTTAGCATCGGCCACCAGTCAACGCAGTTTATGAGACCAGCGTTGACGATGGTAAGGTCTAGAAGAACAATTTACCGCGACCCTCGTGAGGGCATCCCCGTTCACAGTGCAGAACGTATTTGTTCAGCCAGTTCCTGTCCCCTACCATCTACCTGTAGGCTCGAGTGCCAGAGGTCATGTTATGCGTTAAAGTCTCCGAGGATTACACGATTATCGCCTCTGAGTAACGCACGGATGTCAGGGTAGTAATCCCTCGGACAGCAGGTGACAGGAGGTATATAAATGTTAATTATTTCGAGATCGATATCGCCTGACCGGAATACCATACCTCGATGGTTGATCTACGGATATAATGCCTCTCACCTCTCATTACCCATCTTATCCTTCCTTACGGAAGGAGGGCTGACCTGACCTAGAAGGTTTCACTGGTCATAAATCGCTACCACGACAGTCGGTCAGTACCGCAAGGGAGTACCGGAGCGTACCGGGTTCAAATCCGGCCAAGGACTGTTAATTCAACAACACTCCCTAAAACCTTTGGGGAGTGTTTTTGTCGTTACCACAACAACAACAACAAGGAATAATCACACTGGGAGTCAAGGACTGGTGCGTATGAGTAGGTGGATGCAGGCTGGGTCGGGCACTGCGTTCCAATCTAGAAGACGAGGGATCCAGAGCGCGGAAGGAGGTGAATCGGTCGACGTTGTAGGTTGCGTAGCTCGGCAACATGGCGCAACGTACGTATCACTCCATAAGTTCCTGTTACCAAGTTGAGAACATATAAGCAGGTGACACAGCCCAAGGCAAGAGTTGCATTTGACGGATGTCGAAAGTATATATAATGTCAACCGACAAACAGTGCCCATGGTTTAAGGGACCGGGAGCTGGTAGCCTTGACTTACATTTCTGCTAGTCGCTCAGCATTGCTTACATCTAAAAGAGAGGTGCTACGTAGAAAGAAGCTGTGAGCAGCTGTGTGAGGTGTTGGCGCCAGTGGGCGTGAGCGGCAGCGAGAATTACACACTACTTGCTGGGCAGTATTAGTGATGTTAGTCGTGGAGACTGTATCTGGAACTTTTGGCGGTGCGACACTGGATCGACGTTGGTCACGGGACGACCAAGGGCGTGAACAGCAAGGGGCCACAAATGTTTTGAAGAAACTAGGGGGCCTATGTGTGGAGGGATTTAGCCCGGAGCACCTTCTTTTACATGTGTTAGTTACATTGGACGGAGTGTGAACGTTTAATGCCTCTTGGTCCCGGGTTGGATTCAACACCCGCCCGGAGTAAGAGAGTTTTGAGCAGCCCTGCTCCATAGAGCTGCTCGGAGGATGACAATATTAAGGGGAAAGTAGACAAGTTAGACAGGGTAACGTCGAAATAGCAACCCTTTGTCGGGAAGAAAAACCCGAGTGATTCCGGTACGTAGAACCGGCTTTTTTGGTTATACGGTCCTTGGTATGAGCTAAAAATGTCTTGCATGAAAAGCACAAGCTAATTCATTGTTGAATTTTGACAGCACTTGTAAGCATGGTGAAATAATAATTACAGGGTGTGGCTGCTAGTCATATGTTTTCGTAATTCGCGGGTTTGAAGTCAAGATAAAAATTTTGGGGAAATGTTAGTAATTTGCTTCAAAAGTAATGAGTTCACCTCCCAGCTCTGCGGCGGCTGCACGTATTTTTTCACAATTTAGTATGATAAGAACAAACTTAAATAAGTATAATATAGAGGCGGACGTTTGCGAAGCAAATTAAAAAGAAATATGAGTAAGACTTAGTTCAAGTTAAGCCAAAAACTCAAGTTAATGGGGCATTTTGAAAACTGTCTATTAAGATGTATTTCATAAATCGTGTGAAGAAATGTAAAACATAAGTATGTACGCATAAAGCTTTTTCTACAAATATATATATTCTAAAGAAAATATTTAAAAAATTGTTAGATGTTTCCATTGAAATATTATTTTTTCAATAAATTTTACTTAAACAAACACGGATTTCCATTAAAAAAACGGCTATTATTAACGTGTATAATTAAGTAAAAATTAGAAAAAATAGTTGATATTTATTTCTTTTGATACATTTTGAAACATTTTTTGTTCAGAAACTGATGCACTTTTTTCGAAGCCCGCGGGATCACTGGTTACAACAGCAGTTACATAAATGCTGTAGCTGTTTGAAAAGTGTTGATCAGTGTGAGCTAAACATTGTGTTTATAATTGCAAAAAGTTAACCAAGTTATTGACAGAGTATCATTTTGCAACATAGTTCTTTGGACAGATGGCATGTAGTACATTTCAAAGAATAAGATTTTCGTTGTTTCTCGCTTAGCATCTTGACGAGACGATTGAATTCCGCGAAGTAAGCTATATTCTGGAAGATTAGGAGAGTACAACCCTAATAAACCCCATAAGTGGAGCTATGAAGAGATGGTTATAAGTTGAGTGTCAGCATTTTGTTATCAATTTGAGCCTCATACGGGATGCGGAAACATAGTGCGCATTAGAGAGCCAAACCTTGGCGCTTCCTCTATGGTTAGGCTGGCAAGAAATATACCCGGGAACAAAAATTTCCGTTTATGTTTTGATAACTATTTTACAACCTTGGCTCTGGCAAAGTATCTTGCGAAAGAAGGGATTGTAGGCTTAGGAACTATAAATATAAATCGGATTCCGAACTGTAAACTGCCCCTTAAAAAAACTTTACGAAACCAGCCAACGAGGTCTTTCAATTGAATGTGTTACTTCATGTGATGGTGTTGATGTTTCTACTACTGCGGGGGTTGACAACAAAGTTGTTTGGCATCGACTTTTGCAGCAGAACTTCCATATGATACTGTTCAACGCTACGACAGGGCCAAGCAACGTCATATTCTGGTAGATAGACCTTTTTCAGGTGCTCGACAACTCATACATAGCTGGAGTTAATTTGATCGACAGTATTATAGGCCGGTATAAAATAACAGTACGGAGTCAACTCGTTTGTTTTATTACTTCACTGATTTAGACATTTGGTAAGTATAAGCTTCTTTCTAAGCGACTTCAGAAAGCTTAAGCATCAACTGAGGAGCAATCGACCTCTGCAGATTTTCGCCTTCATGTAACAGAAGTCCTGTGTAAAATTGAGAAAATAGTAAAAACAACGAAGCGGAGTTCTAGCTTAGAAAAAGAGCCAGGGGCTAAATCAATCAAATATTCGACGCAGCACGTACATCCACAGCCAGTACGTCAAGATCAGTTCGGTCTTGGACTAATAATCGTATGAGGTGCAAATTTTCATCTTCAATCATTTTCCTATAATTTATTATAACCCCTTTTTTACTCAATTAAATATTTGTTGTAAATATGCAAAACGTTTTCTTGAAATAAACAGATTCCTTCAAAATATCAAAAAAGCCAAAACAATTATTTTTAGTTATGAGGTTTTCTACCAAAAAAACATCTTTTATGAAAAAGTAAGTTGTTGCGCTTTGAAGGGTTAAGCAGTATCCACTACCTATGAAAACGGATTTAAGCTGAAATGCTGAACCAATTACTGTTCTTACACGGCGTTGAAAGAAGGTTTTGGAAACATTTCCAGCTCAACCCGCCACTTGATCTCAAAATTATGAATTTTAACACAAAGCATATCGTCGGTGACATTGCAAGAACGCGTAACTCAGTAATGCAAAACTGCGTGTTCAGATCGGTTTAAGAATAACTTCACAAATCGAGATTTTCTACTTAACTCAATTTATATCTATAGCTGTGATATGGACATTGTAGGCCAGTTAACGCTTAGCCGTGATATCTTGTGCAAATAACTGTCTCAATTCGGCACATGATAATTAAATTTACACGTAAAACTGTTTAGCATTAAAGAAACTTATGAAAATCTATGGTCACGATTAGACTTGGTTTGAGATACAACTATGGCAATAAATGGATTTTTTTCTGACGCTTTTCGCTGTGTATATTTAGTAATGCTAAAATAATAGCCTCGATTTGGGATTAAATAAATATTACGCTCAAATTTGAATTTATATTTACACAGTCGATTTTAAAAAGAAGTTTCATATCTTCAGAGAATCAGACAAATTAGTACCACGCTCTTATTAAAGGCTTACTTAAATGTAAAGGATAATATTGTTGAAGTTGAAGTGTATCAATAAGCTGTTAAAAATTCTTGGTAAAAACAAGAAAGTCTAAGTTCGGGTGAACCCAAACATTAAATACCCAGCTGTATAAAAGTGTGCATTGTACCTATTTTCATCTTTCTATTTTAAATAAACAACTCTCATTTAACTGATCCGCATCGGTCCGTATACATTTAATATATACTGTCAACGTCCTTTCATTTAGTCACACAAAAACAGAAGATCGGCCAACCAAGGGAGCAACAAAATTTCAATGGCGGGGGATCGACTGCAAAAATCGTCTTCAGCGTATATCAACGCGGTACAGAATTCGCGCAGCATTTATACAATGAGTTCAACAAAAAAACTGTTTGCTGCGAATTCATCGAGCTCGAGCTGGTTTGTTGTTTACAAACAATGAAGCAGCGCATTCCTTGAGCGCAGATCATTTACCTTGACTTAAAATGCGGATTATCTACGGACAAATGCACACACCCACATACATATATATTAGACTGGGCCAAATAGGAAAAGGGAATAATGGCGAAATATAAAGTACTGAAAAGGTTGCAGATCTTAATTTTAATTTCTAGAGGTCTATTAACGGTAGTCTTGATTTCGTAGGACTGATCTCATTACAGTTTCCTAAAGGAAATTGAATGCTGATTCCAAATCCATCATTAGAATTTAATAACGGGTCGACACTAACCCTCCAAAAAATGACAATTCTTTTGTTTTATTTTAATTTTTGTGGCTGTATTATTCGAAGCCTGTAAAAACTATGGTTTTGCGAAGAAATCACCTATTGGCCAATAATAAGTATCAAAATATTTAAAGATTCGCATATCTTTAGTAATAATATTTATAAAATACTGATTCTGGATTATGTACGACATAAATTAATTAAATTGAGATAAAAAATTTAGACAACAACAAGAAACTAGAAATTTAACATTTTCAATTCATTAGTAAATAACTTTTGTAATTTTTTCGTTTTTGAAAAATTTCTTAAGTAAAAGTTTGAAATCGTAGACCCATGCCAATGTTTAAAGCTTGATTACCATGGAAATACATGGGAATTCATTCCCTGCAAATTATTCTTTACTTCAACGGTTTGACATCTTTAAATCAAAAATAAGATCAGTCCTAAAAAAACTAAACTAGCAATGATGGACCTCTAAAAATTAATATTAAGTTTCAGCACAGCACACACGCATGTTCGAACAAGCCACGGGTCATCTCATCCTAGGCAGCAAGAAAAAATAATAAGTTGAAAAATTTATTTATTTTCATAAAGGCACTTATTTTTGAACTTAGAATGAAAACGATTAAAAACAAACTAGTTTCATTGTACTTTTGGGTTTAACTTTGATTCCAATCGAGCTTTCAACACAAGGGAGAGTAACTATAGTTGTGGTAACATTGTACCACAAGATGCATCTCAAATTTTTGTGGTAGCATTTTCATTCGATTATCTTAAAGAAATGTGCTGAAAGTGCGCTCGACCTGCGTTGATAAAGGTGGTGCCCAATTAAAATATGAAACAGTGGAAGTTTTGAAATCAACAGGGATTAGGGCATTCTCCTCGTCATTTAATATTTTATCAACATCCCTTATTGCATGGCCTGTTCGCAAGGTAGTAGTAAAAAGAATCAGACAAACAGGAAACTTATTTTGAATTAAAAAGCAGTGCAGTAAGCACTTAAGCAAACGCAAGTCATTTAAAATTGCTTGTTACTTTTTAAAACTTAAAAGAGGAAATAATTATTACAAAAGGAAAAAATGCATTTATTTATAAAAAGGCAAAAAAAGGAAAAATAAAATGTGTATAGCTGGCATCAGGTGAAGCTAATTCGTGGTAATTTTCAATCAAAATCACCACATCTGCTACCAGAAAAGAGGCAATTTCCATTAAATCCTATCCCTGGTTATAAGTTATAGTTCCTGAATCGTTTCATTTGCAATTGATTTCCTTTTTTAATCCCACAAATATTTTTTGCTTTTATAAACGTATAGAAGAAGTGACGGTATCTCTGCTTTTTATATTTTAATTCTACTATGTATAGGTCCTTATACATATATTATTTTCAATATTGAAATTTTGTGAAATTAATAATCAGCAAAACCTGAGGGAATGAAATTATTACCGGGTTATTATTATTGCACATTTGTGAAAGCGAAGTTAAGCGTGATAAACAACAAACAAGTAATCCAAGTTTCGTACTCCCTTTTACAGTTGCCGGTATGTTATTGTTGGTTAGCATTGAAATATGGACAAGGCTACGGTGTGAGTACGAGAAAAAATAATAGCGAAAAACAAAACGCGCATGTGAACTCGATTTCAGTTAGAAACTGGGCAGACACGTCGGCCAACCAGCGTAGCCACTTTACTCCAATTGTGGTAGATATTTTCTAAATTTTTGGTATGTCCTAGTTCATACAAATAGTTAATTTATTACTTATAATATTGCTACCACTCGTTATTACTATTTCTAAGGGCGTTTTTCACAATGAAGAGAAATTTGCCGGGTCCAAGGCACTGCTCAGGTAAAATCAAAATATTTTCATTCTTTTTAGGGAGTTCGGTCCTTTGCAGTCCCTCCGAGTTTTGCTGACAAGAGAAAGCTTCTCAGCAAAAATTCATTGAATCGGAAATTTCGAAAAGGGCACAACTAGAAATTTTTCCGAATTCGTGTTTTTGTATGGTTACGTATGTGTTCAAACCTTTTTCCTCTGCCTATAATGCTTCAAAAAAAACATCTACTTTGTATTAGTTACATTTTAGAAGTGGGTCGAGTTGCATAACAATTTCGAAAGGACACATTCAGAACGTTTAGCAGTCGTCAAAAGGAAAATTCAACGCAAATATTATTACAAATTACCCTACAAGACAGCCGACCTTCATATGGGCCGTCATATAAGCCGACATCTGAAAGGACGCGCTGAAGGGTCATCAGCGTGTAGAACAAAACTGCCATCAGATTTGTAGCAGCAATATGAAATATCTAGTGCATCCATAAGCAGCGTCTTGTAGGGTAGTCAACCTGTAACCTGACTTATTCTCGACTAAGTCAGTGTTGCTCTCGTTCAAAACCTAAATATGAGTAATATTACTAATTTGTTTTGTATAACGTCCCAGTCGAAAAATTCGTAATGCATGACTTTCACGACGTATGCGTCGATGTATGTGAACACTTGTTTTTTAGCATGCAAGTATCGTTTTCAATTAACCGCTATTTTTAGTACCTTCCATTTAAAGAAAAATGGGGGTCTAAGTTCAATACATTCCTTAGTGCAGGGCTACACATGCCCATTTCGCCCTGGGGTACTGGGTTGCGCAGGGTTGTAAGGCATGAAAAATTACTACTATGCATAAAACAGCTGATCGGATTGATGTGTTAAAAAATATTTAAGTTATTGAAACCCAAAATTAAGTTAGTCTCGAATCTGTGGTAACTTAAGTCACGACTTAGTTTTAGTCTTAGTCGCGTAAGTGAAACCGGGCCTATGTGTTCACGTATCAACGGCATATTAACTTATGGTACAATCTTGGACCACCAAAAATTTCAACGTTGGGATAGTATATAGATACAGTAAATATTACCGACCTAAAGAAATGGCCTGGCTAACTACAAACGAACGAAACTTTCCAAAAGAGGATTTATAAAATATATGTTTTTTTTTCAAACAGCCTAAAATAAAAGTTACCTCCGAAAGATATTTCAACCTAGTGCTAGAAGAAGAAATGCAATGTAGCCTATGTGTCAAGCACAACTGAATCATAAACAAATCTAATTTCCCAAGCCATTTCCGTTTATTAAGTGGTAACACTGGCGTCTACAATAAATTAGCAGTTGACTTTTGTTTCCACCGGCGCACATTTTTATTCCATCTTTCCTGTATGTAGGTAAGTCTTCTTCTCGTTTGTTGTTTTCAAAAAACCCGCTTTGTACCTCTGAGTATGATAAACAACCGATTATAAAAATGCATGAAAAAACTAAAAGAAAGACGCATACGAACTTTCCGTTGAAAATGAGCGCGGAATTGTTTAAGACAACTGTTTACTATTTAGAACAGGACGCATGTACATTGGTATACCACCACGTTATTTTAATCAATTGCATCTGCCCTCGCGACTGAGTTGTTAGATATAAGGAAAACTGCTGGTACCTTGCTACATATCAAAATACAAATTTAGTACGGAGCAAAACTTAATTTTTCAGGGGAAGCATTTTAATATACAAAATACACTCCCAGATGAATATATTTTTATAAGGGACGACAAAAGGCTTTCTTAATGTCTGCTTTCTTAATGTCTGATTTGGAAATAAACTGATAATCCAAAAAAAAATACTACATCCGTATTCTACTTACTTACATATATACATTCATACTCTAAGGTAGCCATATGTAGGGGTACATAATAGAAATGTACTAGGAGTGTCGCGATTCCTTACTTTTTTAAGGTGTCTGAAATGCTTTTAATGCGCTAGTTTTAAGTATAGTAACACTTTTATTTTTAGACAATACTAGCATACCTGTCAGACGTTGTCCTGCCCAAACATTGACTAGCCTGTATTTGACAAATTGTTCTAAGTGTACTTTCCCTCCCCATTTGACGCCTCCTCTTCATTTATGCCTATATCGCCCTCTTTTCTTCTTATCCCTTCCACTTCTTTCCGCAAACATCCAAATATCTTTAACTGAAACCAAATAAAATCAGAGTTATGACGGATGGAAATTTTATATAGCATGGGGGCGTGGCAACGCTGAGTTTTGAGAATTTATTTTTTCGAGGGTTTTGAGTAATTTCCTCCATACAACGCATGAACATAATTAAATTTTGTAAGGAAGAACATATTGAACAGCCTCTACAAAACATATTAGGGGTATTTTTTTGAGCTAGTTCTGACTCAATTGATTGGGGTGCGAAACTACGTTTTTAGAAATTTTCTTAAAATAGTTTCAAATTTTCGATTGCAGTTTATTAAAGTTTTCTGAACTTTGTGCCAAGTTTGAGCCTTTTTTATGTGGTTTCTATTAAAGACTTCACCATACTTTAAATGTATATTATTAAAAAAATGTTAAAAGGCTTCCTTGAAAAAAGTTATGAATGTTTCAAGCAATACAGCAGAGAAACCGCATACTTTTATAGTAACATGTAGCCGAAAAATTTGTTTTATTATTTTTCAAAAAGTAATGTTTAATGGCAATATAATCCCATAAAGTATCAAGTTTGGTGGTCCTGCAGATATGCACAAGAAAATCTCAATTAATTATTTTAATAAAACTCAATAATTAACATCTATCGTCATATATCGATAGTCCGGGCTAACTATAGTTTTCTACCTCTACTAAGCTATACAGTAATCACAGATTTAAATCAAATGTTGTTTCTCTGGGTCATGTCACAATTTTCTGGCGAATAGAGGCGATTAAGTTTTGTTTTGCTATTTGACACCTTTTACCACGCAATAAACATTATTTATATTTTTCTACGTACCAAACAACACGACACACTTATCAAATCCCTGCTATATGCTATTCGGGAGTGTTTATGGGATCACGCATTAGTTTGGTTCTTGGTATTGACGAGCAAATGATGGCGATAAAGCGATCAAAGGGTGCATACATATCGGTCGGCCCTAAGTTTCAAAGTTTACTTCCACTTACATGGGTGTTGCGGATTCATTCAAGACAATATTTACTCGTCCAAAGCAGCCGAGGGGCCATTTTATCATGTAAACTTTGAAACAACCAATTTATGTTTATTTAAACACATTTTTCAAAGTAAATTACAAATTGCTGACAAAAGTTTTAAAAATGAATTAATTAATAAAAATGCACTTTCTGTTTTTGGGAAGTGAAAGAAAGTTTTTATAGTATTCTCCCTCTTAGGACACTTTCATAACTTCAAAAGCTGTTGCTATGCTTATAATTTGAAGTATGGAGAGTAAGAGAAATTAATACCATAATAGTAAAAGAGTAAGTACTATAATTTTAATGGAGTATGTACTCCTGGTCCAATTAAAAGTAGCGATCTGCTACTCGTTTAAGAGCTTGGCCTAGCACAGACAATATACGGATAGTTTTTCATATAAGTTATCAAGGTAATGTTTAGATACCACAAGAATTGGTCTGGATGGAATGGTGACGTGAACTTTAAAGAGGATATTTACAACATCAAAAGGTCAAAGAAGGCACAAGGAATATATTCGACTAAATTCAGTTATTATAGATTTCCAAATTTTGCAATACTTTAGAACTATAATAATAATAATTCCCAAACGGATTACCCACCATATCCCGCCCGACCGGCGCGAGGGGCGCATCCGCATAACGCGCGGATTATTCGTTCATGCCGAGTCGTTGAAAGGCTTTGGTTTGTTAATCGTCGAGATCTAAAACTGCTCAGCTACAGAGAAAACCTCATCAGCTAAGTAAAGTAGATATAAGATAGATTATACATTAAGAAATAACTAGTTAACAGAATAAAATTATTGTTAGAAGTTAATATAGAAGTCAAAGAATAAGAAACAGTTAGTAGCTATGTATTTAGGATAGAAAGAATTGATTGTTTTATGCTGAAAAGCGAGTCTGAAATATCAAATCTACCAGAAAGAGAGTTATAATCTTGACACAAACAGCGAAAAGGCTCATTTAACTGAAAATTGGTTCGGCACTGTTTTAAGACTTGTTCTTGTATTACAAATGCAAAAAAGGTACCGTTGATGATTATGATTTTGATTCTGGTTCGCAATAGCTTCTATTTTGTCCTACAATACCTACAATCGTGAAATAATTCAGATCAACTCGTATAAGTTTATACCCGTACTAAAAATCTGGTCAAGAGGCAGGTTTTCTGTGTGTCGAATCACATAAAAATATATGTGTGTTTATGGGTACGCGCCTTTTTTCTTCCTAAATGACCTTCCCTAAACTACATAACTAGCTGCTTTAAACACAACGCCATGTTGAACATTACGCACACAATTGTAAATTTTTATTTGCACGCACACACATTTAACAACCAAGAGCCTTGTTTATGCACACATTCACAATATCAGACAATCTGTCAAAATATGCAGACATTGTGGAAAATGCCTCTGTTGTCTGCTTTAATAGATGGCATTGGGGTTGCAAAATTGAAATGGCTTACGTTATTTCGTCTATCGGCAACGGGTTGAGGTCAAAAAATAGAGCGAGAGAGTTTTGAGCCGAGCCATATTATTCAAAAGACTGCTTTTCTTTTTGGTACTTTTCAATCCATTCAATATGTACATATAAGTATGTTTGTATGTGTTTTATATTAGTGTTGAAACAATTCTATTATTTATTAATTTTTCTAACTCAAACTGCAATTTCTTTAGTTTTAGTTCCTTAAGTTTTTGATATAAAAATTGGATTAGGTTAACTCAAAAAAATTTAAATTTTATTGTTGTATGACAGTATCTTTAACCACCATGGTATAGTGGGAAATATGATTGTTTATAATAAGGAAGACCCCAGAATAAAGTCCGGTGGCGGGGAATCTCTAAATACTTTAGAGAAAGGTGGAACGACCTTGGTAGTGGTCCGTTCTCAATCAATTTGCCTACCTAAATAAATGCCGTTCTGAGTCGTCATAAAATCGGAAGGTGTAGAGAACCTTATAAGTCGGTACAGAGGAATATCGTCTCAGATTGTTATCATTATTACAATTTCTTAAATTTTAGCTCAACTACTACTACCAACTGTGCATATCGAAATGTTTGTAAAGGTGGTAAATAGACTGGGATATGTTAACGGTTAGTTTTTGTCAGTGCTACACTAGCTGTTAAACCTAGAACTGCAGTTTTAGCACTGTTAATATTTCAGCACAGAGTGTGTAAGTGCATGTATATATACCCTGCAGTAAAATTTTGAACCAGTCTCCAAAAAATACAGTCTTGAACTACACGCTTTGTGAATCGTTCTGTGCCGGTTACAAAAGTGATAGTTTAAAGACAGTTTGCAATTTCGGATATTGATAATTTCTAATCCACAACCAAAACTACCCCTAAACTTTTCAAAGCCAAACTATCCTAATACTTACGGAATGGGAATCGGTTAACGAGTTACAGAAAAATGCCCTGGCGACAATTGCCACCACCAATGGCATCGCCATATAAAAGTGGACGGTTGAAAGCAGTGCTCGCTAAAAGGTTTAGCTCAGGCATAGTTCTTAGTTTGTCCATTTTTCTGCCGGGTAAATACATGCAATCTAAGTATAAACAAGTAAGGAAGTCTAAGTTCGGGTGAAACCGAACATTATATACCTAGCGGTGATCTATTTTGGCATACCAATTTACGTAGGTCTATTTTATTACTTTTCAGTTCGTATTATAAAGCCAAATGATTGATTTCAATAAAAACACTTCTGTTATGAGTTTTGAGGGGTAAATTAGTTTAAAAAAATATAAAGGTATGGCGGGGTATACAACAGGTATATCATCACCTCCTAAGAGATTTTTGCGCCAAACTTCCCTTCCGATTTCTGGTGTGCTGTTTTGATTTTTTCCTCCAAATTGGCGGGACCTACAGATTTTTGCTGACTTCGAACGGCATCTACAAAGGAGATGAATTTTTGCTGAGAGGTCTTCCATGGCAGAAAGACACTCGGAGAATTTGCCAAAGCACTACCGAGGGGCGGGCCCGTTTTCAAAAACTTTTTCAAACCACTTTTGGTGTTACCTGTACCAGGACTCGAACCTTGGACCTTCGGTGTGGTAGGCCGGCAACACTACCGCCATACGACGGCGGCCGCCTTTAATTTATTTGTATATAAATAGCTTCCTTACCAACAACTGCTAACCACATTTTCAAAATACCAATACATGCACATTTTATGTTTGAAAATTTTGCGCCCAAATAGACAGACAGACAGACAGACGGACGGGAAGACGGGCATGGCTAAATCGACTCAGCTCATTGTCTTTATTATTTAATTTTACTTATTGATGGGCCCATCTCTTCCATTGTACAAGGTGGCGCAAAAGTAATCCTCCTATCAGAAAATGCTATACATTTTGCGATTGGCCCCTAAAGTCAGTTCTGTTTTGACATTTGTGTAGTAAACACATGCGAAATACACGTTAATAAGCAATGTTACGCTACACTGCTCCAGAACGCGGAATATTGCTGACTATTTATTTGACCAATAATCGGTCGGGGCCAAACGGTTACTGGGAATGGTGAGCGCTACAGAGCAATGATCAACGAGTTCTTTTTGCCGCAACTTGATGAATTGGGATTGGAAAACATGTGGTTCCAACAAGACGGTGCAACAGCACACACTGCACGTGCCACAACCGATATGCTGAACATCGGAAGCTTACTTTTGCGCCACCTTGTATTTGCATTGGGGTATTAACTACTTGCCCGGATATTTTGCTTGTGTGTTATCCGATTTGCCTAATTTTTTTCAGGAGCAAACTACATACTATTCAGTCATTTGCTTCTACCAATTTTTTATTGAAAAATCTAGTTGAATCTGCAAGCAATCGCGTTTGAAATTAGCAGAATTATTATGCTGAAAGGTGACCGGCGCCACGCGTACTTCCCTAAAATCCACAAATTTTTATTTTTTGCGGTCGAGTTTCGCTTAAAAAGCTTATTAAATGTGCAAGGTCTTATTAATATATTATAGAAATACCGCGTTTAACATTTTACAAGGAAATTTTTCAGAACTATGTTAAAAAACTGGGCATGGCCTTTCCATATTCAACATTTTCCCCAAATATTGTTTCGATAAATCTATTTTTACCGGAGTTATGGCATAAAAAGTATTGTGCAATAATCCACTATAAAAGGGGCGGTGCCACTCCCATTTTCAAAAATTTCTTGAAAAATTTATTTTTTGCCTTAAATTTAATGTACACACCAAATTGTATCCTTATAAGTGTATTATGTACTGAATAACCACTTTTTTGTATTTTCGAAAATATTCTACATACTCTATGTGATAATACGCATCCGCAGAGACGTCGAACAGTGCGCACCGAAGAAACAATTGCCGCTGTAGAGCAAAGTGTTGAAGAGGACCCGAATGAATCGATTCGCCACCGTGCACAGCAATTGGAGCTTTGTCCATCAACTTTATGGAAGATTTTGCGCAAAGATCTTGGCTTGCGACCTTACAAGATCCAGCTTGTGCAAGAATTAAAGCCGCGAGACCATGCAATGCGTCGTGATTTTGGTGTATGGGCCGAAAATGAGATTGATTTCGATGCTGATTTTCATCGCAAAATTTTGTTCAGTGATGAGGCTCATTTTTGGTTGAATGGCTACGTCAACAAGCAAAATTGCCGCATTTGGAGTGAAGAGAATCCACATGAGACCCTTGAAACGCCATTACATCCACAAAAACTGACTGTTTGGTGTGCTCTATGGGCTGGTGGAGTCATTGGGCCATACTTCTTCCGCAATAATGCTGGAGAGGCAGCTACCGTTAATGGAGACCGGTATAGAGCCATGATAACCGACTATTTTGTTCCCGAATTGGATGGCATGAATGTGGATGAGTTGTGGTTCCAACAAGACGGCGCTACATGCCACACAGCGCACGTCACAATCGATTTATTGAAGGAAACATTCGATGAGCGCATAATTTCGCGGAATGGACCTGTCAATTGGCCACCAAGGTCGTGTGATTTGACACCATTGGATTATTTTCTTTGGGGATATGTGAAGTCGCTCGTCTACACCAACAAACCAGAATCGTTAGGGGAATTGGAAGCCAACATTCGTGGCGTTATTGCCGACATACGGCCCCATATGCTCGAAAAAGTGGTTGAAAATTGGACCTGTAGAATTGGCTTTATTCGAGCCAGCCGCGGCGGCGACATGCCCGAAATCATATTTAAACATTAATGGCATAAAATTATCCTTCCAATAAAGCCAAATTGATGGACCTTAAAACGATTTTCTTGTGTTTTATTTCAATTCGAAGTTCTATACCCCTAAAAAAAACACCCTTTATAAAAAGTGAGCGGGCCTATCATCCGATTTCGCCCATTTTAAATAGCGCTCGGAGATGAGTGCCAAGGAACCTGCATACCAAATTTCATTGAGATATCTCAAAATTTACTCAAGTTATCGTGTTAACAGACGGACGTACGACGGACGGCCCGACATGGCTTAATCAATTTGTTTTTTCCTCCTGAACATTTTGATATAAATAAGTCCATATCTATCTCGATCCGTTTATGCTGTTACATACCACCATTAGGCGACTAAAGTTAATATGCCTTGGGTGCGTAGCACTACTCGGTATAATAAGAAACATTAAAATCATTTCACTCGCTCGCCTTTCAACGAGAAAATTACAGATGGAAAACATATCATTTAGTTCTTTATGCATATAAGAACTGGAAGGGATAGGAGTACTGACGTTCTTTCACAACAAACAAGTTTAAGGGCAGCTTTACTGATAAAAGCTGGTTAAATTATTGACATTTTCGTAATTCCAAGGTCCGGTTGGGTTATCGCTAATTATCTTGAATAAATTAAGGGCCGTTTTCACAATATCCGGTTAGCACTAACCGGGCTTTAACTGTCGTAAATCGTTCGGTAAGCAGTCAAATCAACTCTAGACTATCCGAAGGTGCATTGTGCATAGGTAAAACCGGACTGGAAAGTTATAATTTGAAAACCGGAAATTTCCTCCAGTAATTCTTTTAGGAATAAGAGACGCGGCTTGAACCGACTGATTAGAGCTAATCGGCTATTGCGAAAATGGCTTTTTGAGTGATCTCCGATTAAATACTGATTAAGCATTAATCAACCTCGAATTATAGGAGCGGTCGCCAGCGGCCTACAAACTTCCGAGTTATCAATGCAAATAACCCGATAGTTTGTGGAAAAAGTAGCAAATAGTTCGGGCCTACAGCTCCTCGCCAATTTTACAATGTTTATTGCATAAGCATGTACAGCTGTGTTCAATATAATAGTAGTGATGTTAAATTGGAAATCGTTCGAAGAAATATGAAGAAGTTATATTATTAATAATTTTCATTTAAAGTATAGCAAATTTTGTAATAAAATCCACATAAAAAGAAATTTTCAAGTTTACACAAGGGTCAGGAAAGTTAATTAAACTTTAAAAGTGGCCATCAAAATTTTTGTCGGAATTTCTAGAAAACTTTTGAGTATGCAGTTAGAGTTTGTTCAATTTGTTGCAAGTTAGAAATTGTTTAAAAATTTATCTGTATTTTCCGAATCTTTTTCGTCGAGGGTATTGGTATTAGGTGATTTATTCCATATAACGCATGAATAAAATTTAATTTTGTATGGAAGAAAATTTTAAACAGCCTGTGCAATAAAAATTCTAGGAAATTTTTGAGACAGTTCTGACTTGCACATTATTATACTAAATTTTACTGTCTACAAAACACAATGTCTAGCCAATTTTTAAAGTTTAATTAACTTTACTGAATTTTGTAAAAAATTTTAAATTTTCCTTTTGTGGTTTCTGGAATTTGCTATTTTTTAAATGAAAATAATTAAAAACAAAGCTTCTTCTTATATCATCGAACCATATCCAATTTAATTTCACCACTATTTCATTGAACACAACTGTATGTATGAATGAAAGTAGTAATCTCTACATATAATAACATTATTAATAATATAATAGAATAATAATATAATAATCATTATTAAGCCAATAGAAGCCAAATCCACAATTTTAGAATGTTTTTTGTCTGTCTCTCTGTACGTTTGGGCGCGTCACTTAAAAACTGCTGAATGGAACTTTCACCGCTGCATTGCTAGGCATTTAATTTAAATATAAGATATAATTTTTTTCGATAGCTGGACAAAGGTGACCCAAAATGTGGGAATCAAATGAAAGGTGATAATGAGTGTTGCAATAAGCGATGCAATGAAGTTCCATAATTATCTTGTATGGGAGATATAATGATTAAAATCGGACTCAGTCTATTGTTAGTTCTGCAGCGAACCTGGGCCTGATTCGCTAGTATCTAATATAACAAGAATTTACTTATAACAAGCATTCTTCTCAAATTCTTAAAACATGCGATATTTTTTTAAGGGAAGGTGCCTCTAACAAACTGAAAAGTTTTCGCTTCAATTTTAAATTATTTTTGGCAAAACGATAGAAGAGAAATCATAGAACTGGGTGGGGTACAACTAGTCCTGTCGGCGGCGAACTATCCCAGCGCCAAATCTGTAACACATATATACACAAACGACCAAAACTCGCACTTATGTATGTACAGATATATATATCTTATTCACGGGGTTAATTTTTAGTGATTGTATACAATTACATACAGACATCTGCAAATGCAAATATATTTAAATAATATTTCATTGAAATAATGCACGACGCTGGCAAAACTTTAATGTCGTCCAGAAAACGAGTGAAAAACGAGACAAACTAACTGGGCTCGCTTGATGTGCGTCTGCGCAATAGCTGCGGGAATTCGTTTTCAATTATTTCTCGTTTGTGTTTAGCAATTTTTTAACAAAATTCTATCTTTAACTTATTTTAGGAAGTTGATACTTTTTGAATGTCTTAGTTTTTTTTTTTTTTTAATTTAACGAAAGTAATACTCACCTTTATCAGCGAGAGCATGCATTCTATAGATACCTCGTATGTATGTAGGCCTTTTCCAATTTCGTAATGAGCCCACAAAATGAGAAATATTCCCCTTTGCGTGTACTACAGACGTACCAAGCCTTTATAATATAAATATATCTTTAATTTATAAGTTTTAAAAAACTTTCTATAATATTAAATTGAAATTAATTTCTTAAAAACGTGTGTTCGACGGCACGTTGCATTTACTTTTATTAGCTGTTAGTGAAACTTTGTGAAAAGTCACCCCTTCACATAACGCTTTGTTGTTGGCAACGGTGAGCAGCATCAATAGTAACCAACCCTGGCGAAGGGCAAAACTCTTGCGACGGCAATTCACAAAATGGAACTGAGTGTTAATCTAAAGCTTTCGGAGACCTTTACAATTCGGTGTTCAATTTTTAACTGAAGTGGTGCATTGAGCCGATGCTCATCAAATGGTTTGACCTAGCCGCAACCAAGCGACGATGTTAAATTTAATAGGTAGAGAGCGTTAACAGGAGATTACAACACATAGAGCATACAAAAACAAAAAAGGTGGTAAATGCGAATGATATTGTTTTGTAAAAGCAAACATAACAGCGTAAAACTACAAACATATGTACGTACATACATTGCAGAATCTAGGAAACAACAGTCGTTGGGCACCTACCAAATGTTATTGTTAAAAGCCGTTGAAGGTTTTTAGTCACAGTGAACCATGGGATGTAGCCATGTATTTACAGTGGTCGTCAAATATATATTGCCATGCATGTTTGTGTGACTCAAGGTCGTTATGGTCAAAAAGAATATCACTGCAGTAAAATTGCTAACCAGTCTCAATAAAATAGAGTTTTAGAGCTAAATACTTAGTATCTTTTTCTTAATTCGCTATAGAGGCGATAGTTATAAGACACTTTGAATTATCGTTTATCGTTAATCATGCATTCACGACCAGAACTTGCCTTAAACTATCTGAAATGAAACAGGGGGAGACCTAGTCCAAGCGAAGCTACCAAACAGGAAGTAGTTGAGAACTAGTTGTCAAGAAATGCACTGGGCCACGATTGCCAGCGTCTTTGACATTGGCATGTAAAAGTGTGCAGTTGAATGCATTGCTTGGGTATTGAGGTATAACTAACACTGTCGTCAAATGGTTCAGTTCTAGGCGAGTTCTGAGCTAGTAGAGTTTTCTGCAGGGAAGTGGAGAACCTGCTTTTTTTTTGATTTTTTACAAGGCTGGGCGACAAAATTGTGAAAATGGGCATAGGTGACTGAATAATGAAATTGCAACAAAAGTTCAAGTATAAAGTCAAGCCTTTTTTACTCATTCGTTATATTAGTCAAGTCGAAATAGACTTTTTTGCTGCGCCGATTAAACCCCTTTTTCTGTGTGCATAATGTAAAAATGTATGAAAACAAGTTTAATTTTGTAGTGCATTTTACAAGGTGTCAAAATCTTTTTTAATGAAAAATAAAATTCTTGTACTGATTTCTGTAGAGTGATGAGAAGCTTTGAATGTTTATTCGATTTGGTATTAGACAGAATAAACTCCTCAAAACATGGACGTAGAAATAGCCCTTCTTACCAAAATTGTTTTGTTTTTTTTACTTGTTACATGAAAACGGATTTACGGATTACTTCCATGCTATTTTTTTATTTTAGACCAAGTATTCATATCAACTTGACTTGCCCATAAAAAGGATTTTTGACACTTTACAAAATGCCTAATAAAATCAACTTGTTTGTATATTTTTTATATTATGCAAACAAAAAGGGGAGGCTAGCTCTAGATCTATCGCCTTTTGCAAAAATAAACTATAGACACTTTTGATAGGGAATTTCGTGGGAAACAAACGGTAGGAGTTTCGGTAGATGTTACTATTACCGAAATAATTGCGAAAAAGAAAAAAAATGCTCTTTAAATTGGTGCAGCGAAGCATGCTCAGTATATTTATAACTTTCATTAACATTAAATGGTATTATAGCTTTGGTCCGATGATTGTATGTGTGAGAAGAAGAGGAGATATACCCATCAATAAGTATACCGAAATGACCCGGGCGATGAGCTGAGTCGATTAAGCCATGTAGTCTGTCTATCTATTTAAATGCAAGCTAGTCACTCAGTTTTAGAGATATCTGGCTCAAATAAGGTATGGGGCCACCATTTTGCAATATATAAATCACTAGACGAAGTCCATAATATCAAACCAACACAAGGCATAGCTCCCATGCAACCAATTGCACCGATAAACTGGTTTTGTGGCATAACCCCTGCAATTAAATACCTTGGAACATACAATTTTGCAGCTACTGTACTTATTACATATGTAATATGTGTATTAAAATTATTAAGATTGGACCAATATATCTTATAGCCCCCTCGCAACTCAGTTTTCCGATAAACGGGGTTTGGCCAATGTGTCTTTCAACTAACGGGGTAAGACCGTCAAATATTGCACAGTTTGTACTTATTGTAAACAAGTAAAGAAGTCTAAGTTCGGGTGGAAACGAACATTATATACCTAGTAGTTATCTATTATGGCATACCAATTTACGCAGGTCTATTTTAATACTTTTCAGTTCGTATTATAAAGCCAAATGATTGTTTTCTATAAAAACACTTCTGTTATGAGTTTTGAGTGGTAAATTATTTTAAAAAAAATGCAAATGTATGGCGCGATATACATTAGGTATATTCATCATAAACCTCCTAAGAGATTTTTGCGCCGAGTTTCCTTCCAATTTGTGGCGTGCTTTTGATTTGTATACCTAGTAGTGCTACGCACACAAGGTATATTAACTTTAGTCGCATAACGGTGGTATGTAACTCCCGACCATGGGCTGACATTTGGGAATAATTATTGTAAGTAACCTTGGTAAGCATTATTTCATGTTTCATCTACTCTGATATTAGTCCTAATTGCCATCTTGTGGTAGTTTGTGTAATACAAATTTCTATTGCCATTTATCAACAATTTTTTTTCAATTTCGGGCCGTGGTATGGTGGAGGGTCTAAAGGTTCTAGGTGCAATTGCGGGACAACGACTTTTCAAAAAGAGGTCGCCGCTCTCCTGGTGTATTTCTACTTTTATTTTTTTCAATATCGTTAAAGCGGTCTTTCATAAAATTCTTGAATCTATTTATATTAGCTTGAACCGCTCCTGTAACGATTTGACTTTTTAGTATATTTCATAGCTAACAAAAATACACGTATACAATACAATCTCAAAAATTGAGTTTCGCTGTCTCCCTTTGATTTCGATTTCAAAACACATTGCGGGCATAGCGTGCTAGCAATATAGAAGTATTAAATATATGGATTTGCCTAATTTTTTCAGGAGTAACTATTGAGAAGCAGCTGACCAATTTTTATTGAAATATCTAGTTGAAACTACAAGCGATTGCATTTGAAAATAGCAGAATTTATTCTGAAAAGTGGGCGTCAAAATCCACAACTTTTTTTTTTGCGGTCGAGTTTTGCTTAAATAGCTTATTATGTGTACAAGATTTTATTAATATAGCTAGAATGGTTATAGAAATATCGCGTTTTACATTTAAAAAATTTTTTTAGAACTATGTCAAACAACTGGGCATGGCCGTTGACCGATTTCGTCCCTTTTTACAACAAACAGTTACCTTTCCATATTCAACATTTTCGCCAAATATTGTTTCGATTCACCTATTTTTAACGGAGAGCGGGCCCACGCCCATTTTCAAAAATTTTTATTTTTTTTTACTTTCTTCCTTCACGGACACTTTAAAAGTGAAATGGAAATGATAAAAAGCTTTTGTACGCCAAGTTATTGTCTATTAAATATATCTATGACCCTATTCAAAATCTTTCGTATAAAAGTGAGCATGGACCTTAACCGATTTCGCCCTTTTTTCACTGGAACATTCCTTGTGTCAATGTAGGTTTTTCACTTCAAATTAAAGTTTTTTCATTTCAAATTCAATTTTTTTCATTTCAAATTAAATTTTTTTCATTTCAAATTCAAGTTTTTTCATTTCAAATTGAAGTTTTTTCATTTCAGACAACCATACTGTAAAACTAGCATAGACAAAAATTGATAAAATGCTATGAAGAAGGAAAAACCATCATCGAGGCAAGTGAAATAGCTGGAATTAATAAAAATACCGCCATGTCGTTTAGTTTCTTCAGTTTTAAATATTCGAATTGAATTTGAAATGAAAAAACTTGAATTTGAAATGAGAAAACTTGAATTTGAAATGAAAAAACTTGAATTTGAAATGAAAAAACTTGAATTTGAAATGAAAAAAATTGAATTTGAAATGAAAAAACTTTAATTTGAAGTGAAAAACCTATATAAATATGTGTGCTAAATTTCGTTTCGATATCTGGAACAGTTTTTGATTTATGATTAAAACTATTTCCAAATTTGGCTTATTGAAAAGTGGGCGGTGCCACTCCCATTTTCAAAAATTTCTTGAAAAATTTATTTTCTGCCTTAACATTAATGTACACTCCAAATTTATCCTTATAAGTGCATTATGTACTAAATAATAAATTTTTTTTGTATTTTCGAAAATATTCTATACATAAAACTGGGCGTGGCTATAATCCGATTTTGCCCATTTTAAATAGCGCTCGGAGATGAGTGCCAAGGAACTTGCCTACTAAATTACATATGGGTCTCAAAATTTACTCAATTTATCGTGTTAACAGACAGACCGACGGACGGACATACATGGCTTAATTTCTTTTTTCCTCCTGAACATTTTGATATACGAGGTGTGTTCAAAAAGTATCGCGAATTTTGTGTTTTTTCAAAAATTATTTATTTATTCATGAATATCTATTTTGTCCCCTTCAAAGTAATCCCCATGAGATATTATACACTTGTGCCAACGATTTTTCCAATCTTCGAAGCACTTCAAAAAATCATTTTTTTGTATCTTGTTCAGCTCCTCCTTCGATGCCGTCTTTATCTCGTCAAGAGAAGCGTAACGTCGTCCTTTCATGGGCCTCTTCAGTTTAGGGAACAAGAAAAAGTCACAGGGGGCCAGATCTGGGGAATACGGTGGCTGCGGCATCATTAGTGTGTTGTTTTTGGCCAAAAAGTCGCGCACAAGCAACGATGCGTGAGCAGGGGCGTTATCGTGGTGCAAAAGCCAATTTTTGTTCTTCTTTGCACATCTTCTCGGTATTCTGAGAACATTTTGTACCACCGATAAACGTTGCTTCGGTCCAAGGTAGCTTCTCCGTATGCCACAGTCAACATTCGGAATGCATCCGCGCACTTAATTTCGTTTTTCACACAAAATTTGATACAGGTTCTTTGATCCATTTTTTTGAATAGGTAAAAATCGAAGACGATCCAAAACACGTGCAAGCAAAGCAGCTGTCAACAATTAACTGAACATTCAAAACGGCCGAGCTTGTCGGCATAAGTGAGAGACATGAGTACCAACATAACGCCACAAAGAATTCGAAATTCGAATATACGTAACCAGCGAAAATTCAAAATTCGCGATACGTTTTGAACACACCTCGTATATAAGTAAAAATCTATCTTGATCCGTTTATGCTGTTACATACCACCGTTAGGCTACTAAAGTTAATATACCTTGTGTACGTAGCACTACTAGGTATAATAAGGTTACACAAGGCCCGTGCTCACGGGGGGATTTTGGGGTTCCCTGTGGCAAGAACTCATGATGCACCACGCCCCTGCAATCGAAGAAAACTGTCAGCAAAACTTTCACATTCGACCGAACTTGGCGCGCTTTTTTCGGTCTTGGTTCGTGCGGGGCTTCCATTGAGATGATTGAGCTTTGGTTTCCACGTCATAACCATAAACCCACGATTCGTCACCAGTTATGACCCTCTGGAGCAAATTTGGGTCGTCGCGGACAGAGTTTAACATCTCATTAGCAATGTTCATGCGATGCTGTTTTTGGTCACAATTGAATTTTGGTACGAATTTCGCGTAAAAATCGAAGACGATCCAAAACACGTGCAAGCAAAGCAGCTGTCAACAATTAACTGAACATTCAAAATGGCCGAGCTTGTCGGCATAAGTGAGATACATGAGTACCAACATAACGCCACAAAAAATTCGAAATTCGAATATACGTAACCAGCGACAATTCAAAATTCGCGATACTTTTTGAACACACCTCGTATTTTCAAAATCCCTTTTTTTTTCCTTTCACAAACATTGTTTCTATTTTTCGTGGTTCCCGTTTTTATATCCGTTGTTTTTTTTCACACAATTTTTATTTATCGTTCCGTTATTCGATATGTGCCGTTATTTTCACATATTTTCAATATTCCGATTTTTTTTTCACAAACCCAAGTTTTTGTTTTCAAATTAATGGTGATTGTTTCTATTCTCGTGGTTCCCTTTTGGGGAGCACAAAAGCTGTACTTGATACTAGCTCAAGCAAGCATTGTACTTCCCAAGTTGACGAAAAAGGCGTGCAAGAGCTGATCAAGTCCGTTTCTGAGGTCCAACCAACACCAAGTCTATTTATAAAGATTGGTTGGACCTTTCAACCTTTCACGTCCTTTTCCGCCAACACTACAAACGGAACTGATGTTTATCTTTAGTGTCAATTTTGCATACACCATGTCAAAAAAATTCGTTATCAAAAATCATATTATTCTCTGAGCACTCAAAAGTTCCAAAACCCTCTCGAAGACAGTCCCCTGCGTACGGGCCTGTAATGGACACTGAAAACCGGCACGGCAAAATACAGCTCCCCTACTTGTTTTTGATTATTTTTCCAACATGTCATCCTTACTAATAGTAGACTTCGGACAACCGTCATTTTGGGTGGTCAGGAAAACTTCCACAATCCATATATTTTTCGTCTATCTCGACTGAACTATATAAGTATTATAGCGAAAGCTTTATAAAACAAATAAAAAACTTTTAAAATTTACACAAAGTTCAAAAATTTTTCTCCAAATGTTTAGTTTTGTTTTTGGATTCTGTTTAACATGTTCTTCCATCCAAAATTACATTTGTTCTTTCGTCGTATGGAAGAAATTACTCAACACCCTAAAACCAAAATATGTAGAAAACTCAGGTAAAATTTTGAATTAGTTACGGCTTCCACATTATTAAACTAAAATTAATTGGTCTATAAGCTGAGTAGAAACTCTGCCAGACAAAGTTTCAAATATTGATGGCGGTTTTTGAATGTTTGTTTCACTTTCCGGAACTTTGGTAAACTTTAAAAGTTTTTATGTATTTTTTGTTTAAAGATTGCGCTATAAAACGGCAATTTACCTCTCCTAATTGTAAGTTTGTGAAAATATTATTCATGAAAGAAAATAACTCAATTTATGTACTATTACCAGTTTACAAAACTTTACGAACAATATTAACAAATTTTTATACAAACCTAGTCGACTAGGCAAACTTCGTTCTGCCCAAAATAGATTTTTATACCCAAATACACAGGGTATTATAGTCGTGGTCATATAACGGTGGTTTGTAACGGTACAAAATAATAATGGAAATAGATTCAGAGTTCCATGTATCAAAGTTCTTAGAATGAAGAGAGGAATCTATAAGACATGTCCGTCCGTCCGTTCATGAAAATGATAACTTGAGTAAAAATTTAGATATTTGAATGAAATTTGGCACTTAGGTTGCTTTCTGGCCAGGGTAGGTTGCTATTTAAAATGGGGGAAATCGGACCATAATGAAATTTGATAGGATGTATACTATGGTTTTGGTAAATATACCCATAGGAAAAAAGCGAAATCGCTTTTCGACCAAGCCTCCTTTTTCATAAAAGTTATCTGATAGTCTTAATTAATGATTTTTTTTAAATGTTGGAAATTGGGCATGGCACCGCCCACATATGAGTTAACAAAATATCAAATTTCAGCTATTATTAGCTTCAGAACTGTGTTAGATAGAATCACGAAACTTGATACGAGGTATACTATCTACGTGTAGAGTACGCCCACTGAAAATAAGCAAAATCGGTGGACTACCACGCCCACTTTTGTACTAAAGTTTTCTAAGAGGTAGGTAAACAGAACATGCAAGGATTTGGTAGTTACAATGACCTGATAGATGATCTTATTAATAATTTTTTTAAATTTATATAAATGAACGTTTAGTACCGCTCACTTTTTCCAACGTTTTTTTTCTTGATATATAGGAAAGGTTTTATAAAATATCATTAGCTGGAATTAAATGAATTCCAACTTTATACAGCGTCGCGCCTTGAGGCGCCCTGAACCCACTGTGAAAGTATCATAAATATCCACCGCGCACTTTTCTAAAATTGTGTAAATATTGATTAATGAACACATATATCCAAACATCATTAATTAAACCAAGGGGCGTGGCACCGCCCACTTTTTCAAAATGGTATATAATCTATTCTGTAACCAGTGAACCCGACAATCTACTGTGAAAATTTCATTAAGATCGGTTGAGTACTTTGGACGCCAGACACACATTCATTTTCATTTATAAGATTGCCCACATGGTAGTTGTATATTTTTGGAGGGACTATGGGTCACTTTCGGGTCACTTCACCAGACAAGAAAATACGCACACTATTTTAATTATAAGTAAACTTTATTAAATATATTTAGGGTTCGCGGACTTCATATATCGCACAAAACTGTGGAACTAGCGAGACGGGTGTAATTCAACGGTTGTAATCGAACTGATTTGGCAAATTTTCTAAGTCTCCTGCGCAGCAAGGAAACGGTAAGTATGTAGGTATGTATGTATGTAAATATGTAAATATGAAAAGGTGTAAAGAGTATTAAAATATACAGAAAACAGTAAGTAAATTCTTAGTTTACAGGGTGTTTGAAAAAGGTGAGTTGAGTAGTTAATTTAAGTAATTTTAGGTATTTTAACATAGGTCTTAGCAAAGGTAAGTATTTGGCACAATGATTTAAGTAAATTTAAGGTAAGTATATATGTAGGTGTAAATTCATTATAAATTCATTTTGTATTAAATTCATTATTATATTTAAAAAAAAATGAGCTTTTTAGAATAATTATTTAAAATTCAATTAAATTGGAGCTCATGTCTCCAACATGGCGGCCGGCCTGCTCCGCTGATGGAAGCAGCAACTCCTGCATCTCTGCCAAGGTGGACACTGCTGTGGAGAACAGGGTCTTCAAGCGCCGCTGAGTGTCCTTGCGTTCTTCCCTCTTCTTTTTCGGCTTTGCAATGACCACTCGTCTAGTAGTGGGTTTCTCCTTCGGTTTTATTACACTGCGTCTATTTTTCTGCTTTTTCGGGGGTTTCTCTTGCTGTCGATGTAGCAGCGTGTGGTGTGCAAGGCCGCATTTGTGGCAACGGTCCGGGGAGTCGCATGCGCCTGTTACGTGGGATGTTGCCAAACAATTTATACAATATTTATGAGCCCGCACCGACTCATAGCGTTCGTCCGGGGTCATAGCCATAAAGGCGTTGCAATAGCGCAACGAGTGGTTTTGGCAACAGAGCCGACAAGTGCTGAAACTCTCGTAGCGTCTGTAATGAGAATATAAAGATAAAGATTTTGTGAGGTGAGTACGGGTGCTAACAGTAGGGTCTGATGGATATCCTAGAGTTTACATGCTACGGAGAGATTTGTAGAGTGAGGGTGGAGATCTTATTCGGCTGGGGGAAGTGCGCAAAGTTTTGCAATGGGTCGTGTGTATATTCTGCTTTGAGTGCGGACATCTACCACTCGAACCTTTTCGTCCGAGCCGGGATGGAGACGAGTAACGCGTCCGAGTCGCCACTCATTCGGGGGGAAAAGGTCATCCTTAACGACGACTAAATCACCTTCTTTGATGTTTGGCTGCTGCGTTTTCCATTTAGTACGCTTATGAAGTTCTTTGAGATATTCGTTTTTCCAGCGCGTACTAAATTGATGGTGTAGAACTTGTAATTTTTGCCATTTGTTGATGAGCGAAAGATTCTCGGAGTTGGGTTCGGGTAACGCGAGTAGTGGAGCACCACGGAGGAAATGTCCAGGAGTTAGAGCGAGTAAATCACTTGGATCTTGCGACATCGGAGATAGCGGTCTAGAGTTGAGAACCGCTTCGATTCGAGTGAGTAGGGTAGTAAATTCTTCAAATGTGAATTTTTGACCGCCTGCAACTTTAAGGAAATGGGTTTTAAAGCTTTTAACTGCCGCTTCCCATAGTCCGCCCATGTGAGGAGCATATGGTGGGATGAATTGCCAGGACAGTCCATGAGTAGCATATTTTTGAGCTATGTCAGTTGCGGCTTCCTTGAGAAAGGAAGAAAGCTCCTTTTGAATGGCACGACTTGCTCCAATAAAGGTTTTTCCATTGTCTGACATTATTTTGTGTGGGAGTCCACGACGACTAACAAACCGCGCAAATGCTGCTTTAAACGCAGCGGTCGTCAGATCTGAGCAGACTTCAAGATGGACCGCTTTTGTTGAGAAACATACGAACACACAAACGTATGCCTTGGAGTAAGATGCCTTCCGTAAGATTGATGTTTTAACTAGAAAAGGTCCAGCAAAGTCGATACCGGTCGTGTGAAATGGGAGAGAGTATGTGGACCTTTCCGGAGGGAGTGCGGCCATTATTTGAGATTTCGCCTGTTGCTTATAGATAGTGCAGGCTTTGCAATGGAAGATGCACTTTTTCACCTTTTGCTTGAGTCTCGGGATATAATACTCTTGTTGTATCATCCGGGTCATTAGCTGCTTTTCTGCATGCAAAAATTCAGAATGGATAAAATCAAGGAGTAAGGAGCATAATCGGGAGCTATCGGGAATAATAATAGGGCAGCGCTCGTTATATGTGAGAGTTGCATAGGCGAGCCTTCCATTGACGCGCATTATACCGCTTTTGTCGAGCATAGGGTTCAGAGACAAGAGGGGGCTTTTCCTACTAATGGGTTTGCCAGATTGAAGGTCCGTAATTTCAGCTGGGTAAAATCTGAGCTGAGTCAACAGGATCAGACGCATCTTTGCCTGATGCACTTCCTCTTGGGTAAGGGCTACCGGTTTTGAGACATTGCGTTTTTTCACTCTATCTATAAACCGGTGCATATACGCCACTACTCGAACTGCTTTTGGGTACGACGAAAACCTATCGAGTAAATCTGGCATTTCAGTGGCATGGAGTACTTGGGTACGCTTTTGTTCCGGTGGAGCAGGGGTTTGTGTCACTGGTTTCGGCCAGGACGTTGGGGATTTGGCCAACCACTCTGGGCCCTTCCACCAAAGGGAGCATTCGGCTAGATCTTTGGGTGTGCATCCACGGGTGCCAAGATCTGCTGGATTATCTCCACCGGGTACGTGTCTCCAAGTGGCGTTACTCACGTTCTCCAGAATTTGTGAGGTTCTATTTGCCACGTAGGTCTTCCAAGTGTGTGGGGGTTTTTCCAGCCATGCTAGTACGATGGCGGAGTCCGACCAGAGAAACAGGTCATGTGGAGTCAGGGTTAGGTGTGAGCGAATTTGTTTTATTAATTTTGTTAGTAGTACTGCTCCACAGAGTTCTAGACGAGGCAGGCTCACGGTTTTCAAGGGAGCCACTTTGCTCTTCGCCACGAGTAAGTGAGTAGAAAACGTGTCTTTGTTATTCTGCACTCGCAGGTACACACAAGCGCAGAATGCTTTTTCGGATGCATCTGCGAATCCATGCATCTGAAAGGGTTTGTTGGGTGAGAATTCAACCCATCGAGGGATTTTAATTTCATTTATCGCGTAGAGATTTTCGCGAAATGTGTTCCATTTGTGGAAAGCGCTGGGTTTGACTTGTTCATCCCAGTCAGTTCCTTCTAACCAGAGTTGCTGGAGCAGAGTCTTGGCTAGTATCATTATTGGCGATAGCCACCCTGCCGGGTCAAACAATTTCGCAACCGCCGATAAAATTTGCCTCTTTGTGTTAGAGTTTGCTGCAGGTAGAGGGTCGTAAGAGTATGAGAAAGAGTCGTTTATGGCATTCCATTTTATGCCGAGAGTCTTCGTTGAGCTGGCATCGTGAAATTTGAGAAAATCTGCATCTAGGAGATCAGATTCTGGAATGGATTGCAATAATTCTGAGTGATTTGCCGTTATTTTCTTGAGTGGAAAACCGGCTGATTTCAACGCTTCGATAACCTGGTTTAGAGAGTCGTGAGCGGACTGTATACTGTGTGCGCCCGAAAGTATATCGTCTACGTAGGTTTCGTGTAGCAATATATCATGGGCGAGTGGGTGGGTGGAATTTGTATCTTCTGCGAGTTGATGCAGAGTACGTATCGCGAGATATGGGGCACAGTTGACGCCAAACGTCACTGTCTTTAATTTGAAGTCCTCCATTGGCTGCTGTGGGGATCTTCGGAAGAGAATTCTTTGAAAATCCTGATCCTCTTCGTGAACGAGAATTTGGCGATACATCTTTTCGATGTCGCCATTGAATACATACTTAAAAAATCGCCATTTGAGTAGGACGAGCATTAAGTCGTTTTGGAGTATAGGGCCTGAGTGTAGAGCGTCATTCAAGGAGTTTCCAGAATGAGTGGTTCTAGATGCGTTGAAGACAACGCGCACCTTTGTTGTTTTGCTGTCAGGTTTTAAGACAGCATGATGGGGGAGATAGAAGGAAAAATACTTTCCTTTATCGATGACCTCGCGGGATGAGGTTGGCTCCATATGGTTAAGGGTGATACATTCTTCCAAAACTTCCGAGTATTTTTCTCTTAGTTCTGGGCTTCTTTCGAGGGATCTCTCAACGCTGAGGTATTGTTGCTGTGCAGTAATACGTGAGTGTCCCAGGGCGAGTGTGCTTGGAAATTCCCTTTTGAATGGTAGTTTCACAACATATCTACCATCTTCTTGGCGGTGGGTGGTTTTGCGGTAGAGTTCCTCGCAAAATTTG
This sequence comes from Merzomyia westermanni, assembly GCA_949987695.1. Taxonomy (NCBI): domain Eukaryota; kingdom Metazoa; phylum Arthropoda; class Insecta; order Diptera; family Tephritidae; genus Merzomyia; species Merzomyia westermanni. Next base: position 122,459,330 of record OX465288.1, on the reverse strand, counting down.
TCATCTTCCGACATAGCTTGAGTCATGGGTAGCTCTTCCTGTCGCCAGAACTGCTGGAGTATTGTACTGAGAGTATCCTCCTGACTCTCGAGTACTTGAGTTGAGAATGTATTTACAGTCTCTTTAATGGGTCCGCTGAGTATCCACCCAAATATAGTATTTTGGGCTAATAACGAACCACTTACATCGGAATGTAGTCCGTGGAGTAGTACTTGTGGGGTGAGATCGCTGCCTATAACCATGTCAATTTTCGAGGGAGTGAAACATTGAGGGTCAGCGAGTGGCAATGTTGCAAATTCCTTCAAATTTACTGTCGACACTTTAACGCTAGGCAGGAAGTGAGTCAATTTTGGCAGTAAAATTGCCTGGGTATTTATTTGGGTCTTTAGATCAGACGAGCAGAGGGTTATCTCGCAGATCCTATTTGAGTTTTGAACTACCGAACCTCCCATTCCGGATATTTTATAATGGGTTTCTTTGGTCGGTAGTTGTAAGAGTGCCTGTATTCTTGAGGCTACAAAGGTTTTTTCGGAGCCTTGGTCTATCAGTGCACGAATTTTGTGATACTCGCCGTGAGCTGACACTGTGACCAAAGCTGTGGGTAAAAGAGTAGTTTCGCTACTACTCGCAAAGTGGGTCAATGTTGTGTTTTTCGCACTAGGGTTTTGCTTTGATTGGGTTCGACTGGCATCTTTTGAGGTTGATGGCCTGTCTGGGTCTTCAACTGTGGGTGGCGCCACGTGGGGTGTGGTATACGCCTTGCTACTTTGTTGCCTCTGTACCGGGTTTTGAGTATGGGGTTTTGCTTGGAAATGGAGTAGAGAGTGATGTCGTTTTTGGCAATAGACGCATGTGAAATTGCTACGACAATCTCTTTCCAAATGCGAGCAAGCTAAACAATTTGTGCAATAATTGTTTTCTTTTACGAATTTGCTTCGCTCTTGAGTCGAGAGATCTCTGAATTTTATGCAGCTCATTAATGAGTGATTCAGATTACAGAGTTTGCATGAGGGTTGCCTCTTTGAATCCACATGGAATGTTTGGGTCTTATTCCTGAAATTCGGCTGGTTTTGGGGCGTCGAAGATCTGTGGTTGAAGCTTGAGTTTGAGTTACGGGGTTTATTGGGTCTATATGTGCCGAGTCGCTCTACCACTTCGTACCTAGTCGTGAGAAATTTGTCCATCTCCGACCAAAGTGGTAGCTCTTTTCTGGAATCGAGTGATTGTTCCCAGAGTGCAAGGGTTTCATCAGGTAGTTTTGATGAGCATAAGAATACGAGGATGGGGTCCCAGTTATCAGTTGAGACATCGCTCGCATTTAGGGTCGAGATACAGTTATTTATGGTGGTTTGAATTTCTTGAATTCTTTCACCATTTTCAGAATAAACTGTGGGCATATTAAATAGGGTCTTTAATTGGTTATCTACGAGAATTCTCCGATTCTCGTATCGGGATTTGAGTGCTCCCCATGCCAACTCGAAATTTTGATCATTGAGTGGGTATTTTTTAATGATCAGAGCTGCTTTGCCTCGAGTTTTTGCTCTCAGGTGATAGAGTTTTTGGGCCTGAGATAATTTTGGGTGATTAATGTAGACCGCAGTGAACATGTCCCGGAATGACGGCCAGTCTTCATAACCGCCATAGAAGACCTCCGTGTCACATGCGGGGACTTTGAGATAGGGTTCTTGTTGCGAGGGGGTATGGATCCGTTGTGTTGGGTTAACGTTGAGTTGAATAGGCTGCAGGGTGTTAATCATCTCGATAATCCTGAGTTTCGTGCTCATTGCCGTGTCCAGTGATGTGTCGTATGTTTCCTCGCATGCCGCCCTGGATCTTTCCTCCGGTATGTTGAGATGTGCTGCCTCATATGCTGATTCCACTGCGTCTACACGTTTGTTGAGTTCATCGAGATACAGTTTGAGACTGGTCTCGGAGTGGTCCGTCTCTGCTATGTTCCACCATTTTTCGCAGAATTTTTCCAATTTATTTATTTCGAATAGGAATTTTTTCCCAAAAGGTCCATATTCCTCCTCGGACTGGGATCTTGACCGGGTAACGGGTCCTGCCTGTGGCAGTAGGGTCTTGGGTTTCTCCTGTTTATCAGTCATCTTGAAATTTGAGTCTAAAATGTTCTTCGATTCCGAGAGTTTTTTCCCACGGTAATTTTACTCAAAATTTTATGTGCTCAGGCCCACTGTGCTATTTATGTAGCGGAATTTGCACAAACAAGTGGATATGAGCGGCTTTTGTGTTGAGGGTGGGAAATTACTTGTCTTAGCGCTTCTAAGTACAAGTGTGTGGGTATGTATATAAATATGTGTATATGGCGTGTAGAAATAAAAGGAGAGTGGGTGGAGCTATAATTGCTTTGAGTTGCAATTATTTTACTCGAGTTCTAATTTGTGTATTGAGTGAAGTCTTAGTTTTAAAGAAGTGTGTATTAGGGTGTTTAAATTTTTGTGATTTTCTTTCCTGGGTCACGGAAAAAACTAATTTTTATTGAGTTTTAGTTTTTTTTTTACCTAGAGTTATGGGCGGAGTTTATTTGTGCAGCAGAGATTAGTGAAAATTTGATGTTTTTTGGAGATTTTTTCTTTGTTGCGAAAAATATATGCAACGGGTTATTTACATATATTTGGGTAGCAACTAATTTTGGGTGAGAGAGTTAATGATGAGAATCAATTATATGTATACAAGAGTGTATGAGTTGCAGTATTTATATATGAGGGTGTGAGTATATATATATGTGAGGAGACAAGTACAGCTCTTTTCCAAAGATAAGTGCCGCTATGAGATGAGAAAATTTTGCTTCGATTGCAATTAATATTATGTACATATGTACGAACTATTGGGTTAAGGTTCGACTGTACCTTTTATGGGTTTTATCTAACCAGAGTATGCGGTGTTGTTGGGTAAATGAACGGTTCGAACTACCGATCGAAGGGTGGGTTAATTTGCTGTACTTGTGAATATGTATAATATTTTGTACTGGATGTACTTACTTTGGCATTCTTGTTTAAGTATCACCTGTTTTGAACTGTTGGTTAGATGTATGCTGATTTGCTGTTGTTCCTGTGATTGCGTGCTTTTGGTGTTGTGTTGATTTTGATGTGTGGGTGTTTGTACCAGAGTGGTTTTGATGCTATTGTTGTGTAGCTTTTTGTTGATGTTGTTGTGGTGGGACCACTTTTGCAGGTATACTGCTAGTAGCGACAATAAAAATGTTTGTTTTTAGCAAAAAAATTTGTTCGTTATATTTTTCGGCACAGTCTACTGTCCGTTTGTTTTCCGTTGGGCGATTTTCGTATACACCCGTTTGTGTGTGTGTGCTTTGTACACTAAGGTGTGCCGCTTATTTGCAGGTCTACTGCTCGCGGTGCTAGAAAATTGGTTTTTATTTGGTTTCCGAAGAAATATTTTCCCCAATATAAATAGATATTTTTCTTTTTTTTTTTTTTACTACTTGGTTTTTTTTTTTTTTTTGGAAATCTTTCTAACAATTTTTTTTCTTTTCAGCACTTTATTATAGTATTTAGGTACATATATGGTTTTTATTTTTATTTTTTCCCAATTTACACTTTTTGTTTTTATGTATGTATTTTAGCTTATTTTGTTTGCACTTAATGTTTTAGCGCGCGCTTTCCGGGTAAGTATTTATTTCGTTAATTAATTAATAGCTTTTTATGTTAAAATTTTTGCACCAGCACAGGTAAGTATACTCTTATGTTTTTTTTCTCTTCAAGATATTTTGTTTTTGGGTAAGTACCACTTTTTTTCCAATTTCTTATATTTTCCCGTAGGTAGGCATTCAATATTTTTATATTAATTATTATTTTTTGCGAATATTTCTACACTTTTTATGTATATTTTTTAACTCTTCTTAAATTTTTTTTTTTTTTTTTTTAATTTTTTTTTTAGGGTTTTAGTATTTTTTATTTTTTCTTATAGGTCACTGACTCTTTGATGGCCGCAAAGGACCATGTATATTTTTGGAGGGACTATGGGTCACTTTCGGGTCACTTCACCAGACAAGAAAATACGCACACTATTTTAATTATAAGTAAACTTTATTAAATATATTTAGGGTTCGCGGACTTCATATATCGCACAAAACTGTGGAACTAGCGAGACGGGTGTAATTCAACGGTTGTAATCGAACTGATTTGGCAAATTTTCTAAGTCTCCTGCGCAGCAAGGAAACGGTAAGTATGTAGGTATGTATGTATGTAAATATGTAAATATGAAAAGGTGTAAAGAGTATTAAAATATACAGAAAACAGTAAGTAAATTCTTAGTTTACAGGGTGTTTGAAAAAGGTGAGTTGAGTAGTTAATTTAAGTAATTTTAGGTATTTTAACATAGGTCTTAGCAAAGGTAAGTATTTGGCACAATGATTTAAGTAAATTTAAGGTAAGTATATATGTAGGTGTAAATTCATTATAAATTCATTTTGTATTAAATTCATTATTATATTTAAAAAAAAATGAGCTTTTTAGAATAATTATTTAAAATTCAATTAAATTGGAGCTCATGTCTCCAACAGTAGTAGAATAAGTTTAAAACCTCTTTGGGTCATAACTCCACAACAATTTACCAATTTACCACGAACGCTTTTACACAGCTGGGTATTTAATGTTCGGTTCCACCAGAACTTAGACTCCCTTACCTGAAGTTTGATTCTCAATCGAAAATTAGGGATCGTCAACAATTTCAATTATGTATAAAATAAATGATATATTTACTGAAAATGTATTGTAATGTAATTATTGTAAAAATTAACTACAAATTTGAAACCGAAAAACTTTTTATTGAAATAAAAGAACAACATAGAACAGGCTGCACGACACACCACAAAATTTTTTGTTTGTTTTCCCGGAGGGTAAATGAAGAGTGAGGATGCTTTTCCAACGCCACGTGTACATACAAAGATGACTGTGTGAAAAGCATTTAAAGATTTATGCCACACACTTCTAGCGAGTGCTCTTGGTACTTGTTTATGATCAACATAAATGCATGTCTCACTGGCAACTGAATATCTTTGAATTAGGAAGGCAAATCGGTTGAAGTCAAGGGAATACATGGAAGGGTAGAAGAACCTTCATCTCGAACACTCCAAGTAGTTTGAAGATATTCAAGAAAAACTGATAGACAAGGTCGTTATTGGACCAGCGGAACCCAAATCTACAATTTTTATCTTTACATATAATAAAATTGTAACAGGTCGATGTCTGTACATTGAAGATATTCAAGAAAAACTGATAGACGAGGTCGGTATTGGACCAGCGAAACCCAAATCTACAATTTTTAGAATTTTTGTCTGTCTGTCTGTCTGTCCGTCTGTATGATTGTTCGCGCATCACGCAAAAACTACTGAATAGAATTGCATGGAACTTTCACCATTCTATCACTTAACGTCTAATTAAAAATTTAGGGCAACCTATCTCATCCAGTTCCCGAGTTATTGACGAAAATGTGGGAAAAATGTGACAAAAATGTGGTTTTTTACCATAACGCCAGCGTCACACAAAAACGACTGCATAGAAATGAATGAAACTTTCAATAATCAGTTTCTAGACGTCTCTCCTAAAATTTAAGATATCTTTCACTGCGATATCTTACCCGGTTCCCAATTTATTGACCTAAATGTGGACCCAGGGTGACTGTATGATTTGTGCGTATCTTTACATCTTTACATATAATAAAATTGTAACAGGTCGATGTCTGTACATTGAAGATATTCAAGAAAAACTGATAGACGAGGTCGTTATTGGACCAGCGGCACCCAAATCTACAATTTTTAGAATTTTTGTCTGTCTGTCTGTCTGTCCGTCTGTATGATTGTGCGCGCATCACGCAAAAACTACTGAATAGAATTGCATGGAACTTTCACCATTCTATCACTTAACGTCTAACTTAAAATTTAGGACAACCTTCATTTGGATATCTCATCCAGTTCCCGAGTTATTGACAAAAATGTGGGAAAAATGTGATTTACAGGGTGAGAGCGCATTTTGACATTTCATTGGGGGAGAGAATTGCTGGGGGAAGTTCACTCAGTAAAACTTGCAAGTCGAAAACAAATGATCGTGACATAGGAAAGCAACAACAATATCTTACAAATTTAAGTTATTAACCAAAATTCAAAAGCAGTTTTCCTTGCAACTGTTGGCGTAAGCTGACGATATTGATATCATTGGCCTTAACATCCGCGCCGTCGCTTCTGCTTACTCCAAAATAGACAAAGAAGTGGAAAAAATGTGTTTGGTGGTCAACGAGGGGAAAACGAAATACCTTTTGTCTACATGCAAATAGTCAGCGCATTCGCGCCTTGGCAACCACGCCACTGTTGGCAGCAAAAATTTCGAAATAGCAAAGGACTTCGTTTACCTGGGAACCAGCAATAACACCAGCAGCCTGTTGGCCTAGAAGTCCGACGAAGAATTACTCTTGCAAACAAATGCTACTCCTCTCTCGACGAACGAAAGCAACACTCTACAAGTCACTCATCGCACCCGTCCTGCTATATGGTGCAGAAGCATGGACGCTAACAACATCTGATGAGGTGGCTCTCGGAGTATTCGAGAGAAAGGTTCTTCGTAAGATTTGTGGACCTCTACGCGTTGGCGACGGGGAGTACCAAAGAAGATTTAATGATGAGCTGTATAAGCTTTATGCAGACGCCGACATAGTTCAGCGAATCAAAACACAGCGGCTTCGCTGGATAGGCCACGTTGTGCGAATGGGCAAAGATGCTCCAGCCCAGAAGGTATCCAGCCGCCGGTGGAAGCAGAGGAAGAGGGAGACCACCACTCCCATGGAAGAACCAAGTGGAGACCGATTTGCGATTCCGCGGTGTTTCCAATTGGCGCCAGTATGTTGGACGGTCAAAATCGCACAGGCGGTTAGATTACCATTTAAAGAAGAAAGAAGTTTTGCTTGCAAGTATTTACTGATTCCTGTTAAGCGGAAACTTTTTACTTTTTGCGTTTCGAGATAGTTTTTCGTCATTCTCATTTTACTGCCACTTCTTTGAAAGTTTTAAAAATTTTATATTTTGAAGTTGACCGGGTGATGTGTGTTTCGAGTTTCTATTAGTATATTGTGCCTATATTATCATTAACAATATCATTCCGCGACCAATACGATCAAATCTTTGACGAAAAAACCGTAATACAAGTGACTGAAGGACTGAAGAAGAGCAAGAAATTGCACGTGAACAGCGTTAGTAGGGTTCGACTTCGTTCTTCTCAATTACAAGAGCAAGAGAGGCAGCCCAAGAAATGGCTCGTCCAGTTTTGAATCGAGCAGCGTTTCGATACGATTGCAGCACTGATTACTACTTGCATTCTAGCGTTGACATTGGGCAAATGGACATTGTTTTGCCATGACCATTAACAAATGACAAGGCCAATTCCTGAAAGTTTGTGGTCTGAATCTAGAAAATCCATGTTTTTCTCATGGTCAATTATATGGGGCATGCTCACGCATCGTAAGACCATCTGCGTTATTTGTTCTTGAGCCTGATAATAAAACAAAAAAATTCGTCTATCACAAGGTGCTTGATTGAAGAGTGCAACCCATGCACAAAAATACATGACCAAAAAGGAATCGTAAAAAACATTAATTTTTTATTTACATTTATCAATCTGCTCATTTATTGCTTTTAAGGCGGAACAAAGTTCGGCGGGTCAGCTAGTATGATATAAATAAATATGTATGTGTAGTATTGTTTCCAATATTAGTATTGTTTGCAATATTAGGATGTCTAGAATTCCAGAGCAAGCCAAAACTTCTAATTTAACATAACATACCAACATTAAGGTACCACTTTGCGTGATTGAACTGCTTATTTATGTGTAAATTTGGAATCGATACTTTGAGTATCCAGTGTTTTTGTTTCGATATTATCGGATACCCGATACTTGTACAGCGATACTTTAAATGAGTACAGCATCGATAATTTGCATTCGATATCGTGTCCCTAACTCCAAGCTTCTGTACCATATAGCAGGAAGAGTGCGATAAGTGACTTACAGAGTGTTGTTTTCGTTTGCCGAGAGATGATTTTACTTCTCTCTCTCTTTCGAAAGTATGGCTGCCAACAGTGGCGTGGTCTCTTTGAAAAGACCTTGTTTTTGTTTCTGTTAAGTTTCGAGATTATACGTACGCATGCATCACTAATTTTTATACCTTTTCTGAACATGAAACCTGTTACAATTAAGATGTAAAGATACGCACAAATCATACAGTCACCCTGGGTCCACATTTAGGTCAATAAATTGGAGACCGGGTAAGATATCGCGGTGAAAGATATCTTAAATTTTAGGAGAGACGTCTAGAAAATGATTATTGAAAGTTTCATTCATTTCTATGCAGTCGTTTTTGTGTGACGCTGGCGTTATGGTAAAAAACCACATTTTTGGTCACATTTTTCCCACATTTTCGTCAATAACTCGGGAACGGGATGAGATATCCAACTGAAGGTTGTCCTAAATTTTAAGTTAGACGTTAAGTGATAGAATGGTGAAAGTTCCATGCAATTCTATTCAGTAGTTTTTGCGTGATGCGCGCACAATCATACAGACGGACAGACAGACAGACAGACAGACAAAAATTCTAAAAATTGTAGATTTGGGTGCCGCTGGTCCAATAACGACCTCGTCTATCAGTTTTTCTTGAATATCTTCAATGTACAGACATCGACCTGTTACAATTTTATTATATGTAAAGATGTAAAGATACGCACAAATCATACAGTCACCCTGGGTCCACATTTAGGTCAATAAATTGGGAACCGGGTAAGATATCGCAGTGAAAGATATCTTAAATTTTAGGAGAGACGTCTAGAAACTGATTATTGAAAGTTTCATTCATTTCTATGCAGTCGTTTTTGTGTGACGCTGGCGTTATGGTAATAAACCACATTTTTGGTCACATATTTCCCACATTTTCGTCAATAACTCGGGAACTGGATGAGATAGGTTGCCCTAAATTTTTAATTAGACGTTAAGTGATAGAATGGTGAAAGTTCCATGCAATTCTATTCAGTAGTTTTTGCGTGATGCGCGAACAATCATACAGACGGACAGACAGACAGACAGACAAAAATTCTAAAAATTGTAGATTTGGGTTTCGCTGGTCCAATACCGACCTCGTCTATCAGTTTTTCTTGAATATCTTCAATGTACAGACATCGACCTGTTACAATTTTATTATATGTAAAGATAAAAATTGTAGATTTGGGTTCCGCTGGTCCAATAACGACCTCGTCTATCAGTTTTTCTTGAATATCTTCAATGTACAGACATCGACCTGTTACAATTTTATTATATGTAAAGATAAAAATTGTAGATTTGGGTTCCGCTGGTCCAATAACGACCTCGCCTATCAGTTTTTCTTGAATATCTTCAATGTACAGAAATCGAGCTGTTACAATTTTATTATATGTAAAGATGTAAAGATACGCACAAATCATACAGTCACCCTGGGTCCACATTTAGGTCAATAAATTGGGAACCGGGTAAGATATCGCTGTGAAAGATATCTTAAATTTTAGGAGAGACGTCTAGAAAATGATTATTGAAAGTTTCATTCATTTCTATGCAGTCGTTTTTGTGTGACGCTGGCGTTATGGTAAAAAACCACATTTTTGGTCACATTTTTCCCACATTTTCGTCAATAACTCTGGAACTGGATGAGATATCCAAATGAACGTTGTCCGAAATTTTAAGTTAGACGTTAAGTGATAGAATGGTGAAAGTTCCATGCAATTCTATTCATAAGTTTTTGCGTGATGCGCGCACAATCATACAGACGGACAGACAGACAGACAGACAAAAATTCTAAAAATTGTAGATTTGGGTTCCGCTGGTCCAATAACGACCTCTTCTATCAGTTTTCTTGAATATCTTCAATGTGCAGACATCGACCTGTTACAATTTAATTATATGTAAAGATACGCACAAATCATACAGTCAGCCTGGGTCCACATTTAGGTCAATAAATTGGGAACCGGGTAAGATATCGCGGTGAAGGATATCTTAAATTTTAGGAGAGACGTCTAGAAACTGATTATTGAAAGTTTCATTCATTTCTATGCAGTCGTTTTTGTGTGACGCTGGCGTTATGGTAATAAACCACATTTTTGGTCACATATTTCCCACATTTTCGTCAATAACTCGGGAACTGGATGAGATATCCAAATGAAGGTTGTCCTAAATTTTAAGTTAGACGTTAAGTGATAGAATGCTAAAAGTTCCATGCAATTCTATTCATAAGTTTTTGCGTGATGCGCGCACAATCATACAGACGGACAGACAGACAGACAAAAACTCTCAAAATTGTAGATTTGGGTGCCGCTGGTCCAATAAGGACCTCGTCTATCAGTTTTTCTTGAATATCTTCAATGTACAGACATCGACCTGTTACAATTTTATTATATGTAAAGATGTAAAGATACGCACAAATCATACAGTCACCCTGGGTCCACATTTAGGTCAATAAATTGGGAACCGGGTAAGATATCGCGGTGAAGGATATCTTAAATTTTAGGAGAGACGTCTAGAAACTGATTATTGAAAGTTTCATTCATTTCTATGCAGTCGTTTTTGTGTGACGCTGGCGTTATGGTAAAAAACCACATTTTTGGTCACATTTTTCCCACATTTTGGTCAATAACTCGGGAACTGGATGAGATATCCAAATGAAAGTTATCCTAAATTTTAAGTTAGACGTTAAGTGATAGAATGGTGAAAGTTCCATGCAATTCTATTCATAAGTTTTTGCGTGATGCGCGCACAATCATACAGACGGACAGACAGACAGACAAAAACTCTCAAAATTGTAGATTTGGGTTCCGCTGGTCCAATACCGACCTCGTCTATCAGTTTTTCTTGAATATCTTCAATGTACAGACATCGACCTGTTACAATTTTATTATATGTAAAGATGTAAAGATACGCACAAATCTTACAGTCACCCTGGGTCCACATTTAGGTCAATAAATTGGGAACCGGGTAAGATATCGCGGTAAAGGATATCTCAAATTTTAGGAGAGACGTCTAGAAACTGATTATTGAAAGTTTCATTCATTTCTATGCAGTTGTTTTTGTGTGACGCTGGCGTTATGGTAAAAAACCACATTTTTGGTCACATTTTTCCCACATTTTGGTCAATAACTCGGGAACTGGCTGAGATATCCAAATGAAAGTTATCCTAAATTTTAAGTTAGACGTTAAGTGATAGAATGGTGAAAGTTCCATGCAATTATATTCAGTAGTTTTTGCGTGATGCGCACACAATCATACAGACGGACAGACAGACAGACAGACAGACAAAAACTCTCAAAATTGTAGATTTGGGTTCCGCTGGTCCAATAAGGACCTCGTCTATCAGTTTTTCTTGAATATCTTCAATGTACAGACATCGACCTGTTACAATTTTATTATATGTAAAGATGTAAAGATACGCACAAATCATACAGTCACCCTGGGTCCACATTTAGTAAAAAAAACGGAAAAAATGTGCCTAAAAAGAGTCGAAAAGGCTCCGAAAAAGCTTCAGAAAAGCATCAATAAAAGGCTCCAAACATAGTCCAAAAAGGCTCCGAAGTTTATTAAAAAAGAGCCAGAAAACGCTCCAAATTTATCGGATTCGGACTCATTTCGGACTCATTTTTATGACTCCTTTTGGGGTACCCGCATTGAACGATTTTTCGCGCCGTTTGGGCTCCGAAAGGAGCTCATTTCGGAGGGTAAAGCTCCGAGAAATGTGCGTTTTATGGCTCCGAAGGAGTCTTTTTTCCTACTTTTGGTTAGCTGGGATGTAACATACATACATACGTCCGAAGTGAAGTAACGCTACCGAGCTCTTTCGCGAATTCATCAAATGAATATCTCACCACAGCTGTCGCTTAAAGCACGCTGACTTATTGGTTGGCAGCGAACAAACACACAAACAGATTTTTTTGGAAAAAGTGCTGCTTTTGTTTAAACAATTTTGGTTAAATTAGAAAGAAATCAACTATTTTTCAAAGTTTAACTTCAAGGAAGATTCATTCTAATCGGTTGATTAGGTTATGATGTATGGATGTGTAAGCCAAAAATTTATGTTTTTTTACCACATTTTGTCCGATTGCCACGCCCCCTTTATATATTCCTTCACATTATATAAAAAAAAGTCCATCTCAATTTGCTTTAAAATGCAAAAACCGCTTTCAAATCGGAGCATTCTGTGCGAAGCCAATTCCGTACATAGCTTTTTAGCGACTTTATTTTATAAGTAGTATAGATTAATCATTTTTCGAAACCAATAAAATCGGACCAATAAAACGCTTAGATCCCATACAATCTATTGTTCCGATTAATAGGGTTTGGTCTATATCTCTTGCAATTAAATAGCTAGGAACTAGAAGATTAAACCAATATATATGACAGTGGCGTAGTGAGGGGGGTGCCATCCTGCCCCGGGCGCTACTCTTAAAGGAGCGCGAAATGGTCCGCAAAACAGTAAATGACTGAATGGTTATTATTTGTATTATAGCTGATTGATTTAATTTTTTTTTATTTATTGAAATAGTTTACAAATTGAATAATTCTAATAATACAGACTAAATTTAAAATGTATATACATTTTCATATACAATGCACAGAAGAATACAAAGTAAAGTATAAGCCTGTAGTTTACAATAGATTAGTTACAGCTTACTAAAAGTGAAGAAATAAATATTACAAGTACATAAAGTAAAACGCATACAAATTTAACTTTCTTAACATAGTAGTTTACAAGCAGATATTAAGCGTATGCTTATCATACGTTAGCTCAGTAAGGAGCTGATGTGTAATGCCCAGAAGGGGCGCATGTGCAAGGAAGGACTCCATAGAATAAGCTCAGTAGGGAGCTGATGCGTAATGCCCAGAAGGGGGCGCGTGAGCCAGGAGAGACTCATCAGAATTCTGCGAACAATGAGGTTGAGACCAAGAGTTTGAATCTCATTACATGTTTAAGGCAGTAAGTAAATATTTGTGAATAGCGAGCCGCGAGTTGCAGGCATCCATATTCTTACAGTGCTTAATGAAATCATAACACAAGCAAAGGGGAGGTTCATGCAACGCAAAATTCGAGATGCATATGTTTAAAGAAATAGGTTGTAAAGGGGGCATTAAAGAAAAGTCCGCCAAACAAAAATGGGCTATCTACAATCCCTTTTATGAGTTTCACTGTAAATAACACTCCAATCATCTCCCTACGACTCTGCAAAGTAGGTAGCTGTATAAGTTTTAAGCGACTACAGGAGGAAGGATGAATGTTATACTGGGAGTTCCAGATTATAGAAGCATATTCCAATAACAGACATACCGAAGAAGTAAAAAGAGTTTTAGAAACATAGGGGTCATTGAATTTTTTAGACCACCGTTTAAGGAATGCTAGGGTTTCTTTAGCTCTGTTCACGCAAGATTCAATATGTGATTTAAAGTCCAGTTTAGGATCCATTGTAAAGCTAGTGACTTAGTTAATAATATAATCATTCATAGAGTACTCATATGATTGGTAAGATTTCTTGGTGAAGCACATGTACTCGCACTGTGGTAGGTTTAGTGACATAGTGTTCACATTACATCATTCAACTAGCCTATTCAGATCTTATTGAAGACAATAATGAACAGATATGCATAATAAGTTTAACGTCGTCGGCGTACATTAAGGGCTTGCATAACTTGAGGATTTTAGGGAGGTCATTGATGAACAAAATAAATAAGATAGGACCAAGATGACTGCCATGTGGAACCCCACAAGTCACATTTATAAATTGAGACTTGCAATTATTAAATATAACTGGTGCTTTTAAGTAAGAAGATACCCATACGAGAAATAAAGGTGAGAAACCCAACTGGTCAATTTTGAATAGGTCCCATATCTTAACTTGTTTCGGAGTAACAGTGATTAATACCAGACCCAGTCTATTATAAAATCTGAGACGCAGCGAAGCGTGGGCGGTCTGCTAGTAGGCTTATATTTATCTAGCAACGTTTCATCATTTATTCCCAAATTGCAGTATTCGAGTGACTTGCGGAGCTTTTTGCGGGTCTGTAGCTTTGTGGTTATTGTCTTTTACGTATTTACATATATTTAATATAATTTGGTTTCGAAATTTAGGGGAGGAAGGCACTTGGCGCGAGTTAAGCTACGCTACGCCACTGATATATGATGGCCCCCATACAACCCATTTTCCGATAACCGGGATTTGGGCTCTGTATCTTTAAAACCCGTCAAGCTTTGCAGAGTTCGTACTTACTGGAAGTAAGGATCGGACATTTAAAAGCGTGATGGGTGTTCATGAAAAAATAAAGTTTTCGGCACTCTTGTTTTATTTGATTTAACAAACTTCGAATTTGAGTATTCGCAACTATCCAAAAGTTTAAGTTGGAAAGTGACTTTGCTTAAGAAGTAATCTGAAAATGTTTGTGAAAAAAATGTGAAGGTATGTAGTGAAATTATAAACTAGTATGCCAAATTCTAGTTTATAAACAGATATCCAAGCGTCAGTATGATTTGCATAGAACGATTTCAAATAAATAGTCCTCAAATTATATTTTGGTACCTACATAAACTGGTATTCAACTGGCATAAATTAAAGGTTGCTTATTTCACTGGTACGAGCTGATGCAAAGGTTGACCATTGCACACATGAAAAATGCTAGATGTTTGCATGGAAAATGAAGGACAATTATTTGACTTTTTACTGCGAACTGGTGGAATTTTAGTTTGGAACGGGTTGTTTTCCCTGCAGGGATAGTTCATCTCATTTCATTCCCATGCAGTCAACTTAGTTTTTATACCTTTCATAAACATGAAATGGTATTATAAATTTGGTCCGATGTTTATAAGTATGAGAAGAGGAATAGATGGACCCACCAATAAGTATAGCGAAATGATCAGGGCGATGATCTGAGTCGATTTAGCTATGTCCGTCTGTCTGTTTGAACGCAAACTAGTCCTTCAATTTTAAAGTTATCTCGCTGAAATATCGTATGAAGCCGCCATTTTGTTATATATTAATCATTTGTCGGAACCAGCAAGATCGATTGTTCCGAAAAATGGGATTTGGCCTATAACTCTTGCAATTAAAAAGCTAGGAACTTAAAGTTTTGCAGATTTGGTACATATTATATAATGTGACAAATGAAAATCAGCCAGATCGGACCAACATAAGGCATAGCTCCCATACAATCGATTGTTCCGATAAACCGGTTTTGGGCTATAACTCTTGCAAATTAATAGCTACTGTACTTATTACATATATAATGTGCGTAGTGAAAATTATAAAGATTGGCGCAATATGTTGTATAGCCGCACTACAACCTATTTTCGCGACAAACGGGTTTTGGGCTATGTATATTTCAATTAACGGGGTAAGACCGTCAAATTTTGCACAACAGTTTGTAATTTTAGTAAATAAAGATCGGAGACTGAAAACCGCGATGCGGTTTCATGAAAGATATAAAGCGTTCGGCACAGCCGAAGACAGGGCTTTCCTTACTTGTTTCTATTAACACAATTTTCAAATGTAGCGCTTAACTTCTTCACACATTTATTCAATCTAAAAATCGTGTATCTAATTTAATTCAATATCATAAGGGCCGTCAATCATTGGATGCTAATTTCAAATATTATCTTTAACATTTGTTATTAACGCCGTAATTCTAGTGCGGTAACAACATTTTTTTTTAACGCCAAATGAATAATTTGGCAACTTTTACACACTTAGGTTTTCTGCCGTCTTAAGCTGCTGTCCTATTTCGTGACCACCAAAATAGGTAGTAACTTCATGTAACCACGAAAAATTGCACGTGTTTCGTAAACATTTTCGTAGGCAGCAAATGGCACAAGTTTTGTACACATACTGGTCAACAATAATTAATAAACATTATAAGCACTTTTAAAAATGAAGTTTCGTTCCCGCTTTCATTTTATTACGCATTGATGGTTTTGTACATTGCTTCCATGTACGCTAGAATCGCGGTTACATGAATTCTGCCGACGGTTACGATTTTCGATTAGATAATCTTCCAGGAACAAAATTACCGGTTACGCTCAGAATAGACCCGTAAGTGGTCTTTTGGACTGAGCATACACTGGAAAGGCAAAGTCATCTCTCGACTGACAAAGGTCTCTCTTTAAGTCTCTCATCATACCGGTTCGTTGTATAACTCGGAATTTGGACCGTATCGATATCAGCTGTTATAATTGTTGCATGCAGACGTTCTCTTGAACGGCGAGTATCGAGAGAACTTTCATAATAACCTGCATGAGCTTTAAAAAGATAAGAACCCAGTACTGTTAATAAAAGAACAAAGCAAAACCAACGTTCAGCCTCAGGGAACACTAACAAATTTGGGGGGTGACTTCAAAAGGAGACTGACATGACAGTCTTTTAAATCTGCCAGAAAGCACAGGAACTCAGGGGTCAAATTGGAAACCTACCTCAAGTTAGCCAAATCTAAAAACCCAATAAGCTAGACAAACTTATTCGAACCACAGATCATATACCGGTTATTAAAAAACTATGGAATAAATAATTGATAAGCCAATTGCTTATTTTCATTTCGTAAAAAAAGGTCTGCACAGCAATTATTTTGACCATAAACATTTTTTTATACCATTTTCGTTTGAATGAATAAATAAAAAAAACTTTTCGCACTTAATACTTTTTTAATCAAAGAAATTAACCATATTACTAAATGACTGTTCAATTAATTGCAAGTGTTGAAATGTTATGGAATAAAACTTGACTATACCTATTGTAAGTGTATGTTAGTCTAACGCGGAAATGTTGTGATCTACATTGGAGTACGTGCAAACAAACATCGTAAACAAGTAATAAGTATGTAGCATTCACCTGACTGAAAAAGTAACTAAAAGATGTTAATCAAACGAATGTTTGGTTATGTAGGTTTGTAATATACCCAATCTGAAGGAGTAATGTACTATCGGAGTGATGAAATGTCCATTTCAGTATCAACTCTAAAAAAAACTGTATGCACAAACAATAGTGCAACCATCATATTTGTACGTACTACTGACATACTCTTTACTACTATACTTTTCTTATTAAAGATTTAACGAGATATCCATTTCAACTCTGGAAACGGCTCTAACATTAACGTGGCTAGTTTTCTGCACCCTGAAGCATCCATTCCGGCTCATAACGAAAATGTCAATCAACTTTTACATTCTTTGGGATTCTGTCTGCAAAAGTTCTGAGAAATTCCTTTACCTGTAAAATAGCGCGTATTTTATCGTAACGGTATTAGCACATCCCTGCACAAAGTTTAGTTGAAATTTTTACTGTATTCTCTAGCGATCCTCGTCTTTGACAGTGTTCATGTGGCCAGAATAGCGGCTGTAATATGTGTTTCCAATTTTCGGTAACGTGATCCCGGTTCGAAAAGGGCTACTTAAAAGGCTTGTCTACTTTTGGTTCGGGTGAAACAATATTTCTATGGTCTTGCTAAAAACATCTAACAGGTTAAGATCGAGCTTGATTTAGTTAATCTGAGTAAATGGAAATAATGGTTTTTCATTACTGTTTTTGAAGAAATACTGGACTCCTATCTAATTAGTATGTTGATTATATATTACTAATTTTCCTTGGATTATCTATGGAAGGAACTCAGGGGTTCTAATATTGGCGGGGTGCAATAAAGCCATAGGCAACAAAGCCGTGTTAATCAATATGGGATTATTTCCACTATGTGAAATAAAGCCACATATCACATCGCACACTAAATCAGAAAAAGTCACATGTTTAGACCATTAATTTGACAATTAGTAAAAAAAGGGCAGCAGGCGAGAATTTGGAATAAGAAATTGTCGATTTTTAATAAAAATTTTTTTTTAATTAAGTGTTCGTGAAACGAGCTCAAGGCCAAGAATAATAATTTTTCACTTTTTAAATTTTATGAAAATTATTATTGTTTTTATTTTTTTAATAATCATTTCAGAGTAGGAAAAATTTTTTAGAGACAACCGCCATAGCCATTCTTATAGATCCATTTCGGAAGGCTTTTTCATCAGAGAAATTTTGGCACGCATTGCTAACCATTAAGCTAAAATACTTGCATTCGATTTTTTCTTAATAATAATCATATATAGCAAAAGAGCTACCTTCGTACTTGTTTTTGTAAAATTAGAGCGCTATCCTTAAGCGTTCAACATTAAGTTTTTCAGATTTTGAAATGTGTCTGATTCTGATTCAGTGTGCGATGTGTATATATGGCTTTATTTCTCAAATTTGTATGGCTTTACTTCATATCTCACATTTCACATAGTGGAAATAATGCCATAATTAATAAGGCTTTATTTCTAAATATATTGAGAAGTTTCAAGTTGAGAAGTTTTAAATCTAATATTGCATTGTCACCGTGTTCTGAACTATGTGCCTAGTTTCAAGTCTCTAACTCATTTGGCTAGATAAGAGCGCCATATATCGGCATGGCATTGCATTGTTGATCTATGTGTTAGGTTTCAATGCTTTAACTTAACGGGAAGTTACTTAAAAATCAGTCGCAAAGTGCCAAATTTTAAATAAATTTTCCGTATATCTGGATTCGTGCGCCTTCTATCTGATATTTTTTTCTTTCACATTGCATTGTCACGAAGTTCCGAACTACATATTCTACAAGTTTCAAGTGTCTAGCTCAACGCGAACTTACCTGTGAGGCTTTGCACGATTCCGAAAATTCGTATGGATATGAGCGGACAAACAAGGACCAAACTTTGTAAAAAGCCTAAAAAACCTGTATTTTTTAAAAAGGATGGTATTTGCGGAATAGGACCAAATTGCCATTTTAGTAGTCCAAACGAAAAAACTGGATGGTATTATTCGTCACGTTGAAGTTTAAAAATGCCTTTAACTCCGTCAGGCGGGACGACATGATTGACTCATTAGAACGCTTCTTGAAGGTACTGACATATTTGCTAGACATACTTAGGGACTACTTAAGAGACCGCTGGCTAGCACATGAAACGAAGCAAGGCCAAAGAAAGAGTATGCAAACAAGTTGATTTTTGTTAAGTTTGCATGAATGTTTGCTCCAACGATCTTTTGCTAAACAAGTTCGTTTTATTAACGTAATTTACTTTCAGTTTTTAAACAAGTGGCAATTCCTGGTCCGGTTTGGCAATCTTCTCTGGGCTCTTGTTTAATTTCTCCGCTAAATAGGGCAGAGAAATGTTCTCTCGATAATCTTAGTGTATCCGTTGCTGGTTGGCAGGGTATGTGAACATTTACATATTTATACTGTCATAACACATTTTAAGCTGTCACTTCCCTGCCAAGCACCAACGTATAAAAATCTGGATAGCAGTGAGTAGCACGTACCAAAAAAATGGAGAAAAAAGAGGGGCGATTTTGTTCGGAAAGGTTCACGTTTGCCGCGCTTATAGGGAAAAAAATGTTGAATAATGAACGCGGGTTGAGAAATCAAGAGACACAAATTACTTAAAAACATGCCAAAATCAGTACTGATTTCGGACTAATTGAAAATGAGTAAATTTTAATTTTTAGGACGGAAATCAGCAAAGTACTTGCAAAATCAGTACGTACAAAAATCAACTTGTTTCAAAGAAGTTTTAACTAAGCTCTTTGCTAGTTTGCATATTATGCACAGAGAATGGCGTATTTGCTACCAATAAACGTATAAAAACATTATAATGATTATGCTCTTCATATATTTCTTTATTATAAATAAAAAAACGTGTGGTCCTAAAACCGAATGATTTTTCGTCTAACTCTCTCTAATGTGCTGTTCATGCTGAGCCTGCATTTCGCATTTACGTCGCATATTAGCATTTAGCCCAAAACGCAGCATTTATTTTCGCATTTACCATACACCTAAATGCAACTTTATTTTTGCATTAGCATTATAAATACTGAAATCAACCCTGCAATCTTTGAAGAAAATCGCGATTCGAATTCAATATTGGCAATATTGTAATTTTTTAGCATTCTCTCATTCTCTGTCATACGTAAACATTCAGCAAACTTATACTGATTTTCAATTTGCAATTTAGCACGCGAATAAGCAATTACAAGTAAACACCACTAGCGATTACAAACCACAACAACAAGAAACTACAAACAACAACAAAAAGCAACAAGCAACTACAAACAACAATAACAAACAACAACAAAAAGTAACAAGCAAGAACAACAACAAGCAACAATAACAATAAGGACCAACATTAAACAAAATAATAGGGTGATAATTAAAAAAAAATAAAAATGGCATTACAACTAACTTTCAAGGATATCCTCACTATATGCCCAACAAATTAAGGAATTTCGAGGTGATGCTTCCTATGCCCTAACTTCTTTTATTAGAGAAGTGGAGTCCGTTTTACTATTAAACAATAGTGAGCAACAACTTTTAGATTATATACATCAAAGAGTAATTTTAAATAAAATTCAAGGACTAGCCTAGAATACTATTAGAACTGTAAGGCCAAACCCATCTTGGGAAGCTACAAAAAGAATTTTAATAAATAATTTTGGTGTAAAAGAGTCGTATTATAATTTATATCAACAAGCGTTTTCTACAAAAAATGTTGGCATAGTAAATTATTTTAATAAATTATGTGAAATTTTATGTAAAATTAATGAAAAATATGAGTTTGATGAAGCTAAGCCAATAGAATTTAGTCCGTATAATGCACTAAGTATTATTTTAAAAACATTTTTAAATAATATAGATTTAAATTTAGCTTCAATTATAGTAAATAAGAATTTCACTAATTTAAGAGATGCCTTCAATTTTCTTGATAGAGAGGGTTTAATAAGAAATTGTGAAAATAAAATGGCTTATAATTTTAGAAATAATCCTGTTTCCTTAAACCAAAGAATTAATAATTATTCGAGTTTTAACCAGAATCCAAATTCAACCTTTAGAGATATTCAGGGTATAAATAAATTTAATCATGGGTATCAAAGACAATATTATAGTAATCTTTCGAATAATAATAATAAACAAAATTATGCCATTAGAGATAATTTTTATAATAATAATAATTTTAATAATAATAATAATCTTAATTACAATAATAATTCTTATCCTTACTCTAATTTAAATTCTAATTCAAATACTAATAAAAATTTTAATCAGTTTAGAAATAAATATAATAATAGTAACAATAATAATAATATGGAAGTTGATCATATACAAAGGCGACAATTAAATCAGGAATCACCAAAATGTTCACATGAAAATTTTTATTTAACAGCCTCACAAAATCACTACCTATAATTGAATTAACTATTAATAATAATAAATTGAGAGCATTAGTTGATACAGGTTCGACAACTTCACTTTTAAATCAGGAAAAATTACCTGAATATAAAAGAATTTTACTTAAAACTAGTATTTGCTTTGCATCCATTAATAATTCTACTATAATTAGATATGAAATTATTACAAAATTACCTAGTGAATTCAATGAAGAGGGAACAATGTCTTGGAAGTTAACAGATTTTAAGGGAAAAACAATTCGATGCAATAATAGGGCAAAATATTTTAAAACCAATGAGAGCAGTGATAGATATGAATAATGAAACTTTAGTTATAAATGGTAATAAAATACAATTTTTGCAATCATGTCCTTATTCATATAATGAAATTCATCAGTTGGAAATTTGCGATATTGATGAGAAAGTTCTTGAAATAATTTTTAGAGATCTTAATAATGAAGAAAAAGAAGCTGTGAAAAATAGCCTTGCTTCGTTTAAAGAATTAATTTATATAGAAGGACAACCTCTTAGCAGTACAAATGTTATTCAGCATGAAATTAAAACAAGTGTTGATAAACCAATATATTTCAAATTATATCGTTATCCTCAAATACAAACAATAGATTTTATGATGAATCAGGGAATCATTAAAGAAGGTAAATCTCCTTACAATAGTCCTTTATGGATTGTGCCGAAGAAGATGGATAATAGTGGGGAACAACAATGGAGAATTATTATAGATTATAGGGCTTTGAATAATATTACAATAGATGACAAATTTCCCATTCAAAATATAGAAAATCTTTTAGATAAATTAGGACGGTCACAATATTTTACGACTATTGATCTTGCGAAAGGATTCCATCAAATTCTTGTTAAGGAGGAAGATCGTTTAAAAACAGCTTTTTCTACTCCTTATGGACATTATGAATTCGTTCGTATGCCATTTGGATTAAAAATGCCCCTGCAACCTTTCAAAGGCTTATTAATTTTGTGTTAAAAGATTTAATAAATAAGATTTGTGTTGTATATCTTGATGATATATTAGATTTTTCAACTAGTTTTCTACATGTTCCTGATATAAAGTGTTTTCAAAATTGAAGGAGGCAAACCTTCGTATTCAAATTAATAAATGCAAATTTTTTGCAAAAGGAACATTATACTTAGGACATGTTTTAACAACTGAAGGTGTTAAACCAAATCCTACTAAGGTTGACCAGATTTTAAAACTTCAAATACCGAAAACAGTTAAACAAATTAAATCGTTTTTAAGTATAACAGGATACTATCGCAAGTTTATTAAAGATTATTCTAGAGTAGCATATCCATTAATAAAAAATTTAAAAAAAGAAATGAAGCTTAATTTAAATGATTCTAATTATGTAAATGCTTTTGAAAAGTTAAAAACTATTTTAACAGAGGAACCAGTACTTAAGTATCCAGATTTTAGTAAACCTTTTCAATTAATTACTGATGCAAGTATTAATGCAATAGGTGCTGTTTTGCAACAGAATCAACATCCAATATGTTATGCTAGTAGAACTTTAAATGACCATAAGAAAAATTATTCAGTAACTGAGAAAGAACTTTTAGCAATAGTTTGGGCAACTAGTTATTTTAGGCCATATCTTTATAGTGCAAAATTTGAAATTTTATCAGATCATCAACCATTACGTTGGCTTTTTGTAAAGTATCAGGGTAAAGCTATGAATCCAAGACTTTATAGATGGTTAATTAAATTAAGTGAATATAATATAACACTTAACTATATTAAAGGTAAGGAAAATCAAGTAGCTGATTTTCTTAGTAGGATAGATGCAGATACAAATGAAATTAATATGTTATCAGCTTCTTCTGAATCACTGTTTAATAATGCTGATATCGAAACAATTCATTCTCAAGAAGAAAATATACAAAACTATATACATATATTAGATACTGTAGTTAATAGGTTTAAAACACAAATAATATTAACATATAATAAACAAAAGGAAGTAGAAATTAAACATAAAAATACTCAAATTTTTATAAATTCTTCTGATTTAGAAAGTAATTTAGAAAGCATATTACGGCGAAATATTGTTAAAGGCAAAATTGGAATATATTCGGAATTGGAAAATAGTAAATATAATATTTTGCAAAATAAAATTATTAAAATGTATGATGGAATTGATAATATAAAGTTTTTTCGATGTTCATTCCATGCTAAAGATGTTGAAACAGAAAATGAAGCCTATAAATTTATTCATAATTATCATAAAAATGAAACCGGACATACAGGAATAATTGAAAATTACACAGGACTTAAAAGATTAATTTATATACCAAATTTAAAACTTTTAATTCATAAATATATAAATAATTGTTCAGTTTGTAGTAGGGTGAAATATGATCGGAATCCAATTAAAAATAAGTTTAAATTAACAGAAACACCAACGGATATTAAACAAATAATACATATGGATATTTATACGAATTCCAAATCAAATTTCTTAACTTTTATTGATAGATTTTCAAAATTTGCAACGGCTTATTATTTAGAAGATAGGAACAATCAAACTATTATAGAAAAATTAAGACTTTATAAATCTCAACGTGGACATTTTCTGAAATTAATTTGTGATAATGAATTTAAGAGTATTAATATTAAGGATTATTTGAAGAATGAAAATATTGAGTTGCATTTAGTGAAACCAAATAATCAGACAGGAAATGCAGATATAGAGAGACTGCATAATACAATTACTGAGAAAATAAGATTGGTGTCTATTGAATACGAGTATAATGCCCTTAATATCTTTACATACAATAAAATTGTAACAGGTCGATGTCTGTACATTGAAAATATTCAAGAAAAACTGATAGACAAGGTCGTTATTGGACCAGCGGAACCCAAATCTACAATTTTTAGAATTTTTGTCTGTCTGTCTGTCTGTATGATTGTGCGCGCATCACGCAAAAACTTATGAATAGAATTGCATGGAACTTTCACCATTCTATCACTGAACGTCTAACTTAAAATTTAGGACAACCTTCATTTGGATATCTCTTCCAGTTCCCGAGTTATTGACGAAAATGTGGGAAAAGTGTGACCAAAAATGTGGTTTTTTACCATAACGCCAGCGTCACACAAAAACGACTGCATAGAAATGAATGAAACTTTCAATAATCATTTTCTAGACGTCTCTCCTAAAATTTAAGATATCTTTCACCGCGATATCTTACCCGGTTGCCAATTTATTGACCTAAATGTGGACCCAGGGTGACTGTATGATTTGTGCGTATCTTTACATATAATAAAATTGTAACAGGTCGATGTCTGTACATTGAAGATATTCAAGAAAACTAATAGAAGAGGTCGTTATTGGACCAGCGGAACCCAAATCTACAATTTTTAGAATTTTTGTCTGTCTGTCTGTCTGTCTGTCTGTCCGTCTGTATGATTGTGCGCGCATCACGCAAAAATTAATGAATAGAATTGCATGGAACTTTCACCATTCTATCACTTAACGTCTAACTTAAAATTTAGGACAACCTTCATTTGGGTATCTCATCCAGTTCCCGAGTTATTGACCAAAATGTGGGAAAAATGTGACCAAAAATCTTCTTTAAATGGTCATCTAACCGCCTGGGCGATTTTGACCGTCCAACATAGCTCGCCAGTCGTTTCTTCGTTGCGCCAACTGGCGCCAATTGGAAACACCGCGGGATCGCAAATTGGTCTCCACTTGGTCCTGCCATCGGAGTGGTGGTCTCCCTCTTCCTCTGCTTCCACCGGCGGGTGCCGATAAGAATACCTTCTGGGCTGGAGCATCTTCGCTCATTCGCACTACGTGGCCTAGCCAGCGAAGCCGCTGTGTTTTAATTCGCTGAACTATGTCGGCGTCTGCGTAAAGTTCATACAGCTCATCATTAAATCTTCTTCGGTACTCGCCGTCGCCAACGCGTAGAGGTCCACAAATCTTTCGAAGAACCTTTCTCTCGAATACTCCGAGAGCCGCCTCATCAGATGTTGTTAGTGTCCACGCTTCTGCACCATATAGCAGGACGGGTGCGATGAGTGACTTGTAGAGTGTTATTTTCGTTCGTCGAGAGAGGACTTTACTTTTCAATTGCCTACTCAGTCCGAAGTAGCATTTGTTTGCAAGAGTAATTCTTCGTCTAATTTCTAGGCTAACATTATTGTTGGTATTAATGCTGGTTCCCAGGTAAACAAAGTCCTTTACTATTTCGAAATTATTGCTGCCAACAGTGGCTTGGTTGCCAAGGCGCGAATGCGCTGACTCTTTGCATGATGACAGAAGGTACTTCGTTTTGCCCTCGTTCACCACCAATCCCATTTTCTCCGCTTCTTTTTCTAATTTGGAGTAAGCAGAAGTTACGGCGCGGTTGTTAAGGCCAATGATATCAATATTATTAATTAAAATATTTTTGTTGTTGGTTTTACGGTCTGTTCATTTTACATATTTTTGTAAGTACATATAACGAGCTCAAGACCAGTTGATAATAATTCTTAGTTAATTATTATTATTTTTTATATTTCAAATTTTCCTCTAATCAAAAATAATAATAATTAACTAAGAATTATTATCAACTGGTCTTGAGCTCGTTATCTCTCTCTCTATCTCTATGGCGCGATATACAACAGGTATATCATCATAAACCTCCTAAGAGATTTTTGCGCCAAGCTTCTCTTCCAATTTGTGGTGTGCCGATTTGAATTTTCCCTACAAATTGGTGGGACCTACAGTTTTTTGCCGACTCCGAACGGCATCTACAAAGGAGACGAATTTTTGCTTGAGAAGCCTGTCATGGCAGAAATACACTCGGAGAGTTTGCCAAACCACTGCCGAGGGGCGACCCCGTTTTGAAAAACTTTTTTCAAATCACTTTTGATGTTACCTGTACCAGGGCTCGAACCATGGACCTTCGGTGTGGTAGGCCGGCAACACTACCTTCACACCACGGCGGCCGCCAATGAGCTCGTTATACTTACAAAAATTAATTAAAATATATACAAATATATTAATTACAAAAAAAGATTATATTGAGAAAAGAAATACGAAAAGAGAAAACTATAAGAAGAGGAGGAAAGAAGGATTTATCAAAAATTATAAATCATTTCGACACAAACAAGAACCAAAATATAAATTTTATAACTTAGAAAATATACAACCCTCAAATATAAAAAGAAAATTTAAATTTGAAGGCATCATTGATACAAAAGAAATTGAGGATTAATTTGATAAAGTATTTAATGTTTCATTATATGTTTATTATGAATTTGTGAATCGAAAAATAATATGTATTGTTTATAAGTAGCAAATTATAAGTAATTAAGATACAGGAGTATCTTAGTTTAAATGAGGGAGAAGTTATATTATTAGGTTTATATTAATTAATGTTATTAATTAATACTCTGAATTGTTAAACAACTTTGTATCAAAAGATATTTTCTTATGTTCAAAGAAAATCTAATTTCATATTTCAATTTATATATCAAAAATTTTCATTAAAAGAAATATTCTTGTAATGCACATTTGTTATTTTTCTATTAATAATAAATATATACATATGTGTATGTGAATTTATATAAAAGAATTTATATAAAAATTTATTTCGCGTGTTGTATAATATTGTCAAAATAAAACCATCTACAAGTTAGTCTGATGTTTGCAAATGGAATTAATCGAAAGATTTAATAGAAATAAGTATATATGTATTTGCACACGTGCTGAAAATTTTCAAAAAATGTTTGTAAACAAAAAACATATGACTCGAACTTTAAATGTGCATTTACTAATGCGCCAAGCAGATACAGTACTTCACCGTCGACGTATCCGTCATACGTCAAAACTTAGAGGAAAATCTACTTTGCCGTATCCGTTGAATCTGTTGTTACGCACACAAACACTCGCATTCTACTCAGCTATCAGTCTTTTCAACATATTGTCGTATTGTATCTGCTTAGCGCCTAAATGCGCCCCATGAACGCTTTTTCGAAACCAAAATACTGCGTTTTAAATTCGGCATGAACAGCACTAAGCTAAGTGCATTTCGTAAACATTTTAAACGTTCATTCAAATATGCTTTTTCGTTGTACTGAATAATTTTGTTGAATGTACATAGTTAACACCTTTTACCGCCGTTACAACGCTATGCAATAAAAAAAAATTGAAAAAAAAGACAATTATGTACAAAATGTTAGCCGCCCGAGCAGGGACTTGAACCCTGGACCCTTGGATTAAAAGTCCAATGCTCTACCGACTGAGCTACCCGGGCATTTATAACCGCTCTGCCAAAACACA
The DNA here is from genome assembly GCA_949987695.1 of Merzomyia westermanni. NCBI lineage: Eukaryota > Metazoa > Arthropoda > Insecta > Diptera > Tephritidae > Merzomyia > Merzomyia westermanni. The sequence goes on along the minus strand of OX465288.1, from coordinate 122,431,739 downwards.
TATTTCACCTTATGAAATTTTTCTTCTGCAACTTTTCACCTTTAACGGTTGAAACCTTTGCTACTATGGTGAAACCCCCAAAGCTTATTGAAACTTACCGCTACGTGACGCACCGTGGTTCATGTATTGTTGGATGTGAAATTTGATAATGCAGTTCACACAAAGAACATAGATTTATAGATGAGGAGTGATTAAACAAAAGCTGACAAAAGGCCGTATTTCCATTTTCCACACGATTTACGAGTTTCATGACATCGGCTTGTTGAGACAAAATGTTGTCTCATAGGAAACTACTAAAACGGCTTATTTCGTATATAAAAAGATCCGCCAAAAGCTAAATTTCGTACAAAATGGGCATATTTCTTTGCCATTTATTTTTCGTTTAAAATGCTTGCAACGTTTCAAACAAAACGCCTTATTTTCCATTATGTTTTGATACCTTGTCGTAAAAAATCAAACAAAAGGGCATAATTTGTTTACATACAAAATAGTATTTACAAAAAAGGTGGCTTTGCCACTGAAATATGTTCTGCTTTTATAAAGTCAAAAAATCAACATATCCTTCGATTGTCAATAAAAAATTATCACTCAGAAGCTTATTCCCAAAAAAAAAGGTATATTTCAAATTATTATCATACAAAATGGCTTATTTCCAAATATGCCTTTTTATAAATTATAAAATTAAAAAACTATATACTAGAAATAAAAAAAAATTACAAAAATTATGTCCGTTTGCAGTAGCTGTTTTACTTTAGTACCACCACTTAAAAACTTTTAATTTTGACTATTTGATTTTGTCACAGTTTTTTGGTTTCTGAAATATTTTTGAAAATGGAAATACGGCCTTTTGTTTAATCACTCCTCAGATGTAGAATTTATGTTCTTTGGTTGGACATCTGATTTGTTGGCACTTACAATTTCTATAAAAAGTTAAATGCACTTCTCCCGCATGCCGCTTGACCAGAAAATACCAATCGCACCAACACTTTAAATGAGTAAAATTTTGTCGGACTTGTCTTCTAAATTCCCAATTTATTGATTTTTGGCACCGCCAAGAAGAATTTGCCGTTCTTCCTTCCTTCCGACAATAAAAGTATTATATCGAAAAATTTAGTTTTTGAGTCGACTGAGTCTAAAGCTTTAAATTTCCATGCGTATGTATGGCCATTAAATACCCATATGAAATATATACTTTCTATATTTTCCAGAAAACAACAGCCATGTTATAGGTATACCTTATATATAGTATGTCCCACGGATAAATCGGTGAAAATTAAAAGGTGCAACATAAAACTTTCATCCATTATTATTGTCCCTCTTCTTGATTCTTGTGCAACGCCAAAACGGTCTTGCACTTGTCGAAACTGAAAATATCTTCCTAAGCCAAACGGGATATTCCCAGAATCAGCAATTTTTCTTTCTTCCATTTTTACCATTATTGAGAATATCCTTTTTTATAAACAAAAGTGGTTTGTTTTCTTGAATAAAGTTGGTTTTGTTAATCCGTAATAAAGGTATTCATAAAGGAAGTAGAATTCTAACCCAATTGGTTGAAGAACTATTTAGTATCGGCCACGAAAGTTCAATTTTTACACTTAAAAAGAAACATTTTGCACTTTATAAATTAAAGTTCAGGAATTATTCGGTTAGATAACGACGATAAAAGGAATACTCTGAAACTTCCTAATAGAAGTTCTGTTCTCATATCCCTCGTGAACAAATTTACAAATGCACTTAAAGAATGCTGTTCATATATGTACACAAAGAATGCGCTTGTGTGCATATTAAGTAGACCGTTCCAGATTTTGTGTTTTTCGTTTTACAAGCCGACACCGACAAGATGGGTATCAAGTTTAAAATAGTGTTAACTGAAACTTAACAAACTGTTCTTTTCCCCACACTGTATGAGGCAATCTACTGCAAGGAACTAATCATGATCCAATACAGGTCGTGTTATTAGACCAGGTGATATTTACTTTCTTCTCTAATTTTGACATTTAATCTCACAAATTACAATAACAAAATAAAAAGAAAGTTTATGTACGGATATACATATGTATGTCGCAATGCCTCCACCTTACTAATTCCGCCAAGGAACTAATTTTACAGCCATCCACCATTTTAAAAAGCTTTTTGATACAACATAGTGAATCTTCATAAATAAACATGTTGGGAATTTGTAAATTGCACAGTGCAATGTTGCAGATCACTGTATTTATCATAAGTATGAAATTCTTTCCTGGTTAATATGTATTTGAATTTCTTTGGTTCACATAATTGCGATTTTGGAAACGCTGTTAAAAGCAAAAATGCGCAATAGGGAACAAAATTTTAATTTTATGCAACTTTGTGCTTTTTTATTTCCACAAAAGTATTTCGTCTGTAACACTGCAAAACCGCGTAAGTGACATTTGTGTCAACAACTTTTATAGGCCCCTGGCATCAAGATCTATTCATTTCTTCTCAAGAAAGCTACGTGTTGGGTTGGAAAATATTTAAAACAATCGATCTTGATGGGAACTTTTTGCATAAAGTCATTATTCGTCTTTAAATTGAGCAATTTGTTGTGTAAAAACAGCCAAACTGAGATAACACTTAAGCGGTTTTGCATTAGTGCGTTACGCGGTTTTGCAGTGTCACCGACGATTCACAAAACGCGTGCAATTTTTAGCTGTTACTTGATGCCATCAGTTACTGAACATTTAAAATAAAGGGTTAGCGCACTTCCGTACAACGGTAGTGTTTTTTTTGAGATTAATAAACACATCACTCATAACTAGTCTCAAATAACAACACGAACGCAAATGTATATTGTTATTAGTTGAATCAAACTCACAATTTAAAAGTTACGCGACTTTTTATTGTCTTTAAAGTTTAATAAAATTTATTTTTGTTAGTAAAAAAATAAATTTAATTCACTTTCGGCCTAAATTATTACTGTCCGGATACTAGAACAAAAATTTGAGATGACAGCCTATCTGGAAACTAAAGTTTACTGTCTGGGCACTAAAACAAATCGAACTATTTTTAATTAAATGACATTAGTATCGTTTATAATTAGAAATTTAATCGAAGTCAAAGTTGAGAAACCTTAAAGTCTACGGAAACTAGTTCGTTTACCCTATTAGACGACAACTATATACCATTGATTTTACACGATTACTGAATTTAAGTATGCTTGGGCATAGGGACAACATCGTCAGTACCGTCAAATACTAGTTAAAATAGTATGTGTTTGCGGTTTTTAATTTCAAAACAAATTGACAAATATAAAAGCGTATAGAAATTGCAATTACAAGTAAGCGAAATCTTACAAGTTTTATAAATAACGAAGAAAAACAAATAAAAAAAAGTCGCCCGAGCAGGGACTTGAACCCTGGACCCTTGGATTAAAAGTCCAATGCTCTACCGACTGAGCTACCCGGGCACGTGTCAAAGTTTTGTCAAAGCGAGTATTTGAAACTAAGCTTGTTCACGTATATCTGTATGTGTTTTTGTATAGCTAATCTTAAGGATTGCGTATATCATAGCAATACAGTTTGTATTTATAAATATTCCGTCAATTACACCCCTGTGTGGTATCAACATTCTTTTTACAAGCAAAGAAATCAACTTTTATACCATTGTCGTACCAGCGAAAAATTGCATGTGCTTTGTTAATATTTTTGTGGATAGAAAATAGCGCCAATTTTGTGCAAATACTGTTTTACAAATCTTTGAATTGAAGGCAAAAAAAACTAGGTATAACAAGAAAAGAAAGAAAGTGCTGTCTTCAACTGTACCGAAGACTTTATACCTTTCATGAACACGCATCACGGTTTTAAGTGTCCGAACCTTTACTCGCAATTGTACAAACTCTGCAAAACTGTTAATTTAAAGATACATAGCCCAAACCCCACTTATCGGAAAAATCGATTGTATGGGACCTATATGTTATGTTGGTCCGCTCTCTGTGATTTTCACTGCACACATTACATATATAATATGTACTAAAACTGCACGATTTTACGTTCCTATCTTTTTAATTGCAACAGTTATAGGACATAACCCATTTATCGGAACAATCGATTGTATGGGAGCTATGACTTGTATTCTTCAAATGATTAATGCTTTACAAAATGACTGCCTCTTACCAAATTTCATCGAGATATCTCTCAAACTGAGGGACTAGTTTGCATTCAAACAGAAAGACGGGCAGACGGACAGGCGGATATGGCTAAATCAACTCAGCTCATCGCCTTGATCATTTCGGTATGCTTATTGAAGGGTCTATCTCTACTTCTTCTCCTACTTACAAACATCGGACCAAAGCTATAATACCATTTCATGTTCATGAAAGGTATACAAATTAAGCAAGCAGAAAAAGTATAAGCGCGCACAATTTTGGTTGGTATCTCGCGGGCGAAAAATTTATACTTTCTTTTCAAAGGAGAAAACAATATTTTTTACAACGATTTGCACAGCAATGGTAATGGTTTCGATGTAACCAACTTCTTATCAAACCCCTTATCGACACAGTGGGGTAGAAAGAACAGAATTTTCATATCTGGGATGTTACAGACAGCAACGAGGCTTTAGTAGATTATGCGCTTTTGAAAAGAAATGAACATATTATTTTATGATTTCAGATGGATTTGGTAAAATGCCTCTTGTTGAAATATAGTTTATACCTGTGAAAATCTTTATGGAAAAACTAGAATGTCTTCTAAAATTATATTTCCGTGTCCCTTTTATAGAAGCGTAACACAATATAGCTGCAAAACTACTTTTAACAAAACAAGGTTTATTAATTCATTATAACAAAAAACGAATACAGTGAAATTCCCCAAGACGGACAGTCCTTATAACCGGACAGCTCCAATAACCGGACAAATTTTGTGTACACAGGTTTTTCAATAATTTTTTCATACAAATATCATTCTAATAAACGGACGCTCTAATAACCGGACGCGGACACTGTATTTCAAGCCATTTCCATGAAAAAATTTCTCATAAACGGACAAAATTCAAAAACATCGCAAGCAAGCTTTGTTGTTCATTATAAAAATAAAATAGGGGATTCCCCTTTTAACATGTATGCACACATTCAAGCCGTCCGTGTCAAGTAAAATGTGGTTTTCCATTCAGTTTGTCAAGTGCATGCGAGTGGCTGCGTTCAAATTTCGTAATAATATGGCACCGAAAAAGAAGCTACTTTCTATTAAAGAGAAAATGGAAATTATTAATGTTTTCGAAAAAGAAAAGTTATCAGTACGTGGAATTGCAAAAAGGCAAAGTATGGTGGGTCCAAAATTTAACTTGTAGGTACACGTTTCTTTTGCTTTAAAAGGTTCAATATTGGTAAAACGCAAGCTGCTGAAATTAATAAAAATTAAGAAAAAATTCGTTCTAAATGGGAGTCTGGATCTAATATTCACCAAAAGTTCCTTAAAGAAGGCGGCTCGGAAATAGACAGGATGTGTTTTGATTTTTTCGCTAAGGCTAGAAGTCAAAAAATTTCGATTTTTGGTCCCATTTTGAAAGCAAAGGCAATGGAAATTGCAAGAAAACTGGGTGTACCTAATTTTAATGCTTCGGATGGATGGCTAAATAAATGGCGATTAAGGAATAATGTTTCCTTCAAATTCATATCTGGTGAAGCTGCAGATGTGAATCAGGATGATGTCGAATAGTTTCGGACAAAGCTGCAAAACTCTGTTGAATGGGTACCAGCCTGAAGACATTTACAACGCCGATGAGAGTGGGCTTTTCTTTCGTGCCTTGCCGGACAAAACCCTCGCTCTTAAATCTGAAAAATGTGTGGGAGGTAAGCTATTAAAGGAAAGACTCACAATTTTGTTCTGTGCTAATATGGCTGGAGATAAGGAGCCGCTTTTGGTTATAGGGAAAGCAGGCCGTCCTCGATCCTTTAAACATGTTCCAATTGCAAAACTTCCAGTGGATTGGAAGTCTAATAAAAAAGCATGGATGACTCGAGAAGTGATGAGCGAATGGCTGCAGCAGTTCAATCGAAGAATGAAAGCCCAGAATCGAAAAATTATCTTGTTTCTAGATAACGCGGCTTCTCATCCAAAGGAATTAGACTTGACCAACATAAAAATTTGTTTCTTGCCACCAAATACAACGGCAGTTAGCCAACCCCTTGATCAAGGTATAATCCAAAATTTTAAAACTTTGTATAAAAGCATAGTTTTAAAACACTTGATAATTAAAATTGGCGATACAAGTTCAGCCTCAGAGCTCTCAAAATCGATTAATGTACTGGAAGCTGTGTATTTCATCAAAGCATCTTGGGATAAAGTGGAAGCCTCAACAATCCGAAATCCGTAAAGCAGGATTTTTGGAAACTTTAGATTTTGATCCCGAAGATGACATTCCACTGGCAGTCTATGCTAGGCTTCAGGAAGGACTAGATTTGGCAAATGATTTCGAAGGTTTTCTCCAAATAAATCAAAATGTTTTCACTGAGGACAACAACATAGAAATTCAATTTGACCAACCAGATGATACTATGGACTTAAGTGATTCAGAAGATGAACCTTCAGAAGAAATAAGTGACCCCATAACATCATATGATGAGGCTTTAAAACTTGTTGCGCGCTTGAAACAATATGCAAAAAATGACTATGTAGCTTTTCAGCAGGTTAAAAATATCGAGAGTCACTTTGAAAATGAAAATTTTAAATTAAAGGAATCAATGTTAAAACAAACAAGCATCACACAATTTTTTCAATCAAACTAGTCGATATTGAAATGTAAAGACTTGTACAATGTATTTAATTGATATATTTATGTATGTATATGTAATACTAAAGTATTTAAATATTCTTTACTTCGAAAAATTTCTTAAATAAACTACAATGAATTTTATATGTGTAGTATATATTTTTTGACCTCATCCCCTATAAGCGGACATCTCCCATAACCGGACAAAAACACTGCGACCGTGAGTGTCCGGTTATGAGGAATTTCACTGTATACCAATACGCTTTCAATGCGAAAAAATAAACTTTAACATAAAATGAACTAAGAAAATGAGATATGTATAGGACATATTTCCCAAAACTAAAGATTTAAATTGTCGGGTAATTTTTCCTCTGGTTTAACTATGCAAGCAATTTGGTTTTCTAAAAGTTTTGCACCTATATCTGCTTGATAAAAAGCGAAAGTCGTCCTTCTTGAAGCGCGTCCCCAATCTTGAATCATAAAGGTGCAAGCATTTAATGATTTTTGAGTTTTAAGTTTACTTTTAAAGTTTCTAGACTGTAAGATAACGCGAATTATAGGAATTTCTATTGAAATCGGTACAGAAGAGCTTTATGATACTAATACAGTTGCTTTGCCAATATTTCAAAGGATTTCGCTTAGGTCACCCAATATGTCGATATCATCCAATGTCAACAAGGGTGGGGCTTTTGGCGTATTCAAGGAAATGGACTCTTTTGTAATTAAAATTCTCTCTATCATCCTGTATGCGCTGTTCCAACTATCACGCTGTTAATAGTGTGCATTCATCACAGCACCGTCAACAGCAAATTTTATTACCTAGTCGAAATAAATTTCGAGTTTTAAATAAAGTTTTCAAATAATATTTACTAACCATGTATTTCACAGTAACTATCGATAGTGCCCGTTTAGATTTAAATAAGACATTTGATAGTGCTAACTAAAGTATTCGATATATCGACAGTGCCGTCGATAGTTTTGCAGCTCTATAACACAAGATACATTGAATTACCCCTGCGGGTTAGGGGTTTAGAATATGCCCGAGGTAGGCATACCGGTCGTAAGAAGCGACTAATATGCGCTAAGGTAAAGACGTGCTACTCGATGTTTGATCTACGGATATGATGCCTCTCACCTCTTATTACCCAAAGCCTTCGGGGAGTCTTTTTGTCGTTACAAACAACAACAACAAGCAATCGAGTTCTACAAATTTTTGTCATTAATTTTCGATCGCGAATTATTAACTATCGAATAAGAAATTAATCTGTCTGTAACACGACGGATGTGAAAGTTTTGTTGTCACACCACTGGGGTGCAATTGCTTTTTCGATCACAACAACGACTGAAATGAAGAGCCGAACCTATCTGTGTGAATTCCGCCAAAGGGGGAAAATATATTAGATCATGAGAGAATTGAATCAATTTAATCGGAATTCAGAAGTGAATTTCAATAAAGTCGATAAAAATCACAAAACTCTATTACAATTATTCCCCGCCGGCAGTTCAATCGGAATTGCTGATAGGCCCCATAATTCTTAAATCGAGAAATCATAGTTTGGCAGTTGAATTTGCTTTAGTTCTCTAATCGTTCTGGTGTCGATCACCTAAATGTGTTCTCTAGTATTTTTCTAGACTCAAGCATTGCACTACTCCCTACCAATCATGGTCATTTACCTTTTGTCAATTTCTTATCTCTATTTTTTTCTCCTCCATACCAATACTAACAAATATTTATGGAATAATTTTCCCAAACAAAAATCGTTCTGTTTCCTCTATATTGCTACTGCAATTAGTGCGATTGAAACAGTTCGATTGTAATAATTGAAAAAAAAATAAAAATGGCAAAGGGAAATAAAACAGCTGTTTCAATAATTAAGCTATCTGTCAATAGAAAATATTATTTCAGTTTGTGAAATTTTTTTTTTTTAATATTTGTGATTTTGCAGAAAAAAGACTTAAATTTAAAAATTTATAATGTATTAACAGGAAGCTGCATTGATAAGTTCCAGTGGCGGCTTTCAGTCCTGCGGGGAAAAAATACAGAATAAAGAAACCCTGCAGTTAACTGCCAAACTGGTTAGTAAACATTCTAGTTCATTAACTAGAATTTCGTGTGCATATTCATACCAGTTTCAGCGACTGTAACGTTTCCGCTTTCATAAGGAGCAACAACCCTCTTAAATTGTCGATACATGCATACACGACCGAAAAACAAAGCAATTCAGTATTTGGGCGGCAATCGTTCAGTTAACAACGCCGTAATACATTTAAATGTTCTATTCAACTAATATACTAAGTTTTTAAATATTCATTTAATTAAATTTAAAAATGTCTTGTAAATAATAGTTCTGATTGTAAAATCATAGTCCTTTTGAGATCATGTACGTACGTACATGTCAACAAAATCCCCCCTCTTTTCGCCACGACGCTACTGCAATAACGACACAGCAGCGAAGTAACAAGGAATAACAAATAGTCGAATGAAACCACGAAGAAAAGTGAAAACGAAACGATCATTTGTCAAATCAATTGTGTAAGTAAATAAGATTTCTTTTTGGAATATTTTAAGTAACCTTCTTCTAAAAAAAATATTGAATTGTTGTTATTTTTCAGGGTTGATTTATTGTGATTGTGAAATGCAGTTTTCATAAATAAAATAATAATGAATCTCCCACGGAATCGTTTAAAAGTTGCAACAACGAAATTGGCGAGCAGAGGCAGATACAATAACAAGGTGGTTAAAATAGCACTGCATAGTTGTTTGCAAAGGACTCTGGAACTTAAAATTTTCACCATAAAAAGCTAATCTTCATTGAATTTCCTTAATTTCATGTAAATATATTTTTGCAAATATAGATTAGATTCTATCTCAGATTAATATTAAAATTTTCCATAAAATGTTTCAAGAAAATTTGTGGAACCAACTATAAAATTCAAACAAAAAAGGTCTATTAGTAGAAAAGAAGACAATTACTTTTTAGAAATGTTTTCCAAGGGTAAAATTGCTAGGAATAGCGACTATATTTTTTATTGAAATCGGTTTCATTTGTTTAATATGGTGATCAGGCCCTTGAGCAGAAAATATCCGAGGGGGGGTTTAAACTCAAGTTAAGTAATCAATGAAAATGGATAAACAATTTAGTTTCGGAGTACGGAAATTTTATTGTCAAAAGTCATATTTGGTTACAATTATTTAATAAATCAACTCTTCGAGGTACTGAAAAAAACTTTTTCAAAATTATTTGCGGATCGATTTTGACATCGCGATGTACATTGAGTGAGGCTAAGCCGTTTAGACGATCTTCAGGCATTGTTGATCTCAAATACGTTTTTAGTCATCGCAAAATTGAGAAGTATCGTTCATTCGTCGCTATTGTCATGGGCAAAACTGCCATAACGCGAAGCATTTGGTTAACATTTGGAAACGCATCTTCATTACAAATATCGAGTGATTCAAGTGAGTTTTTTATTTCCTTCCGGCAATTAGCTTCCGCCAAAGTAGTATTCGTTCACCCAGATGTCACGGGAACCGTCGTGCAAAAATAACAGTTTGATTGGAATAGTTGAGCGCATTTTCATTTTGTTGGGGAAAAGGCAAGCGAAATTTGATAAAATATTGCAATTGTGTCAGAAACGAATCAATGTACGGTTTGTTATACGGAAATAATCTTCAACTGACTGAGTTTGTACGTTAGAAAGTTGGATCTGTTTCGACGCAATCCTTGGTTTTCGCAATTCAATTTCGTATTGCTCGCTAATTTCACTCACGGTTTTGAAAATTTGTCTGAACTCCCCCTTAGCGTTTTCTCTTCTTTCCATCAAAATGTGTTTCGCAGCATCAGCTAATTTGATAGCCTCTCCCAGATCTTGATTTTCTCCTTGAAGTACTCGACTCAGAGACAATGTGAGAGAATGCACCGAGCTCATAATATGCATGGATATCTGGAAATTTGCGGTTTTTATAGCTGAAGGCAGTTGGAAAGCTCCAGACGAAGTTGTTGGGTCTTTCCAGTTGGTGGAAATCACTTCAAGAGCGCGAATTACTGCTGTTGCAAACGGAGATATGTTGCGACGGACTTATGCTGTTCTACCCATCTGGTTTTAAAAAATTTTTTCAATTTCTTCACTCGAGTTTCCGATAGATGTTTATTTTTATTTATCGCATCCTGAAAGGTATTTTGGCGTATCGGATAAATGAAGAAGGAATGGATATTTTCTAGTACTCCCAGACAATTTTTGATTCCCGTTATATTGCACGCAGAGCTTACCGCCAAATTGAACTCTCCGCTAACGGCTCTCGCACCGTCATATCCTTGCCCGAAGAAATACGTGCAATCAAGTCCGGAAGAGTTTAGGAAATCAAGGTTAGCAGTTCCTATTCTCTTTCCAGTGAAATCGGTGATAGGAATAAAACACAAAAAATTTTCCTGAATGATGAACTTTTCGCCGCATTCATCCAAGTAGCGAATGCAAATTGAACTTTGTTCTACTCCTGCAATGTCTGGCGTGTCATCTCCGAGAAAAGAAAAGCCCTTCGATTTGTTCACTCGATCGTTGTTGTAACACATGATGAGGTGGTGACAAATGTTGATTATTTCATTCTGGACACGGTTGCTTATTTACATAGCATTCTTTGGTGAATCACTCAGGTGTTTTTTTAACTGCTCATCAGTTTCGGCTCGATATCTTAAGAGCTCTAAAGTTTCCATCATTCCTCAACGGTTCGTCTTCAGAAATTCTTCCCGTATCATTGGAACCTCTGAGAGCAAGTCCTTGTCAGCCACACAGGATAACTGTTTCAATAATTGGAATCATGCGTAGTTTGCTTTCATTCAGAAAGTCTAATTTTTGTTTCGACAGTTGCAAATTCTTCTTCAATTCCCATTCTCAAAGACCATTGCAACAGAAATTCTTTCTGGTATTCTAATGAACTGTCCTTTTCGAAAGTTTCCAGTTTTTTAATGGGGTGGTAACTAATTGGCCCAGCGTTTGATTCCCGACTCCTCTCAATGTAGCACAAAATAAGACATAGTATTTGCAATACGCACCGTCTTCTATTGCCGAATACGCTAGCCATTGATGTTATTGGAGCCAAGAGCGTTGAAACCTCAAACTTCTACAGCCCGATGCAGGAAAACTGTATCCGTCAGGGGGACTCCAAATCTTCTTTTGCAATCCAGGAATTGAGTTTATTTCATCAGCTGCTGATTTTTGAGCAAGCAATCGAATATCATAGGAACTGAGATCATTTTTCAAAGAGCAAACTGGCAAAGACGTACTTTTCGGTACCTCCAAATTAAATTCCACTTCTGTAGTAGTCAGTGCTAATCCCGTTTGTGGCTTACATGCGTCATTTTCAGCAATACGAGGTGTGTTCAAAAAGTATCGCGAATTTTGTGTTTTTTCAAAAATTATTTATTTATTCATGAATATCTATTTTGTCCCCTTCAAAGTAATCCCCATGAGATATTATACACTTGTGCCAACGGTTTTTCCAATCTTCGAAGCACTTCAAAAAATCATTTTTTTGTATCTTGTTCAGCTCCTCCTTCGATGCCGTCTTTATCTCGTCAAGAGAAGCGTAACGTCGTCCTTTCATGGGCCTCTTCAGTTTAGGGAACAAAAAAAAGTCACAGGGGGCCAGATCTGGGGAATACGGTGGCTGCGGCATCATTAGTGTGTTGTTTTTGGCCAAAAAGTCGCGCACAAGCAACGATGCGTGAGCAGGGGCGTTATCGTGGTGCAAAAGCCAATTTTTGTTCTTCGCAAATTGCGCATAACTTGCAGGTAATATTCCTTATTGACCGTTCTTCCCTGTGGCAAGAACTCATGATGCACCACGCCCCTGCAATCGAAGAAAACTGTCAGCAACACTTTCACATTCGACCGAACTTGGCGCGCTTTTTTCGGTCTTGGTTCGTGCGGCAGCTTCCATTGAGATGATTGAGCTTTGGTTTCCACGTCATAACCATAAACCCACGATTCGTCGCCAGTTATGACCCTCTGGAGCAAATTTGGGTCGTCGCGGACAGAGTTTAACATCTCATTAGCAATGTTCATGCGATGCTGTTTTTGGTCACAATTGAGCAATTTTGGTAAAAAAATAGGTAAAAATCGGAGACGATCCAAAACACGTGCAAGCAAAGCAGCTGTCAATAATTAACTGAACATTCAAAATGGCCGAGCTTGTCGGCATAAGTGAGAGACATGAGTACCAACATAACACCACAAAAAATTCGAAATTCGAATATACGTAACCAGCGAAAATTCAAAATTCGCGATACTTTTTGAACACCCCTCGTATTTGTCTGAGTTTGAAGCTCAGTACGACTACATTCGGCAACGCCCTAGCATGAACCAAATAATATTATGCACTTAGTACAAATCTGAATTTATGCTATATTTAATATTATGTTAAACTTACATTTTCGTTCTCGATTCGCCTTTTTTTACACAGAAAACCACGAATATCCATAGTAAAAATATAAGGATAGGCCTTATACAAACTATTTAATAATAATGCAAATTATGTAATAATAATATAAATTATTTAATAATATTCAGCTTGCCGTAGTGTGTGTCTCACCAGTTTTCTCTGGTCAACGAATGATAATGTGACGAATTCGATGATTCCTTGATTATCAATCCTGGGTTCGATCACTATAAAGTGAAATAAACACACGCCCAGATATTGTAACTAATAGCTAGTTTTATTTACTAGTAAGAAACGCAAACAATTTTAAGAGTTTGGTAACTTCGCAGTAGTTCACTGAACAACACTTGAAAATAAACTGATCAACCTGCCTTGCTTGGTCACTGCCTGATATAGTCCAACAGGGTACCTGCCTACGCACCGAGAACTTTCTTGGTTATTCGCTCTTCGTGTTCTCGAAGGATCGGTGTTATTTAGTGGCATCTCCTCTTTGCATCGTATTCGCAAACACTCGTGCGATCTCTCTTCCTCTTGCTTTGTACATGCTTGCATGCATAAGCGTAGCCATTGTTATCTTTGTTGTGTTTAACTAGTGGTGGGAGTGTTATTGAGTTAGGGATGGTACATGCTTGAGAATAATCGCCACAATAATAAAGTGTGCGGCAAAGAATTGTCAAACATTCTAATAGGGCTGAACACATTGAATACGGTGGCTGCAAACCACAGCTACAATAAAACAAATCTATTCGACAACTGTAGTCAAGCATTGGCTACTTGATTACAATGAAGCAGCAGCGACAGGTGTGAATTATCTTAAAAAGTAGCAAAGAATTATGGAAAAAGTACAAAGTGTCTGAAAGATATATATACCTTAATAAATGCAACTTATAAGTTATTCACTCTTCCTTTCGTTTTTATTGACAAGAAGAAAACAACCCCATGATCTGTCGCTTGTAAAAATAAAAATAGATTTAATCTGGCGACAGCGGCATTCGTGGTTTGTAGCCATGTAGCTATGACGCGCTTAAAATAATGCTTTACATAAGAACGTGTGTAAAAATAATATGACAGATGGTGCTTTGCAGTCGCCGTCTTGAATGTAATCAGGCCTAATAACATGATAGAATACGCGCAACAACGAACCGGTTAAATACGCATTGCGGGAACAACAACAAACAGAAAGGAGTATTTACATACGTACACGATCCAATAATTTATATGGTCGTCGCAATCGGCCAACAACACGAAATTACCGTTTGACGTCGGTGAATTCTTATGTCAATTGATTAGCATCTCCTCTTTGCATCGTATTCGCAAACACTCGCGCCATCTCTCTTCCTAGTTATACGCTTGCATGCATAAGCGTAGCCATCGTTATCTCGGTTGTGTTAACTAGTGGTGGGAGTGTTATTGAGTTAGGGATGGTACATGCTTGATAATAATCGCCACACTGCCCTCCACCTAAGTCTGATCGTCCCAATCAGACACATTGCCGGAACCAAACGCAGCTAGCCTTTCCAAATGGACCACCTTCATCTTATTCCTTGGCCTTCCCATAGTTTGTATGCGATATACCACATCGTTGATCCGTTTTATGACTTTGTATGGGACTTCCCAGTTACATTGTAGTTTTGGAGACAAACCTTTCCTACGCTGTGGGTTGTATAGCAGCACTAAATCTCCTTCTATAAAACCTTCCGAATTTATTGCTTTGTCGTACCTGGCTTTCATCTTATCGCTCATGATCTTAGTCCGTTGTCTTACAAGGTCGTGAATTCCTGTCATTTCTTCTTCCAATACGCTAGTAAATTTCCGAGTATTTACTCCTGCATCAGCGTTTATACCAAACTTCAAGTCAGCTGGCAATCGAAGATCATTCCCGAAAATTACCTTTGCAGGAGTCTGACCAGTTGTTTCATGTACTGCAGAGCGATATGCCATTAGGAATAAGGAGATGTGAGTATCCCAATCCTTCTGGAACCTATCCACTACTTTCCTCAGGTGCTCTTCCAAGGTTCTATTGAATCGTTCCACCATGCCATCTGACTGAGGATGTAGTGCAGTTGTTCGAGTTTTCCGAATGCCCAATGTCTTGCACATTTCCTGGAACAAAGCTGATTCGAAATTCCTGCCTTGGTCAGAATGTATCTCCATCGGTGCACCATACCTAGCTACCCAATTGTTAGTAAACACTTCTGCTATGGTTTCTGCCTCTTGATTTGGAATAGGGTACACTTCTGGCCACTTGCTGAAATAGTCCATAACTACCAGGACATATTTGTTTCCGAGTTTGCTAGTAGGAAATGGACCAGCTACATCCATGGCTATCCTCTCAAATGGCGCACCTGAGTTATACTGTTTCATTTGGCCATGGCTCCTTGATTTCGGTCCTTTAGATTTGATACATACTTCACAGTTGGCAATCCACTCCGCGACCGTTTGATGGCAACCAACCCAATAGAATCTTTGCTTGACTTTCTCCAAGGTCTTGGTGACTCCAAGATGACCTCCGCTTGGACCGTTATGTAATTCATTGAGTACATCAGGGATTTTCTACCTTGGGACGACTATCAGCTTTCGAACACATTGACCGTCCTCACTCTCCCATATTCGATGCAAGCAACCGGATTCTAATTGCAAACTATTCCACTGTGCCCAATATGACTTGGCAACAGGACTTTCTGCTGACATCTCCTCTCTTGATGGTCGCTCGTTTCGTTCGATTCCTTGCATTACACGTGTAAGATCTAGATCTTCGTGCTGAAACCTTCTTAATTGATCAATGTTCCATTCGTCCGTAGATGTTATAGTCATGAGCCGCACATGTATAATGTCTTCCTTGGCCTCAGCTTTGGAACAATGCTTGCATTCCAAGTTACATGGTCTTCGTGACATTGCATCGGCATTTCCGTGGGTGCTACCTTTGCGATGCTCTATGGAAAAGTCATAACTTTGCAGTCGCTCTATCCACCGTGCCAATTGACCTTCCGGATTACGGAACTGTAAGAGCCATTTCAACGCTGCGTGGTCTGTCCTGACGTGGAATCGCTGCCCATAGAGATACTTGTGGAAATGCTTAACGCACTCTACCAATGACAACAGTTCTCTCCGGGTTACACAATAGTTCCTTTCAGGCTTCCCAATTGTTCGGCTATAGTATGCAACTACCTTCTCCTGTCCATCAACAATCTG
Organism: Merzomyia westermanni; assembly: GCA_949987695.1. NCBI lineage: Eukaryota > Metazoa > Arthropoda > Insecta > Diptera > Tephritidae > Merzomyia > Merzomyia westermanni. The sequence goes on along the minus strand of OX465288.1, from coordinate 122,415,388 downwards.
AGACAAAACACCTCCTATAGCATAACCACTCAAATCTGTATCCAGAATAAACTTTGAACCTGGAAATGGATATGCTAACATCGGGGCAGTGCATAGTCGTTCCTTCAATGTTTGAAAAGCCACCTCCTGTTCCTTCTTCCATTCAAAAATCATATTCTTCCTCGTAAGGTCATGGAGACTACTAGCTACGCTGGCAAAATTCGGTACAAATCGGCGATAATACGTGCACAGCCCAAGGAAGCTCCGTAACTCATGCAAATTTCTCGGTCTTGGCCAATCCTTTACGGCTTCGATCTTTTCCTTAGCAGTGCAGATTCCCTCCGTAGTTACCTTGTGACCCAAATAACTTACTTCCTTTTTAAACAAGGAACACTTCTTAGGACTTAGTTTCAGACCAGCACCAGCTATTCTTTGGAAAACTTCCTCCAAGTTCTTTAGGTGTTCCTCAAAGCTTTTTCCCAGCACGATGATGTCGTCGAGGTACACCAAACATGTTTGCCAGTGCAATCCTTTTAGTATCTGGTCCATGAGTCTCTCAAAAGTAGCTGGAGCATTGCATAGCCCGAAGGCCATTACCGTAAACTGCCAAAGCCCTTCTCCAACGCTGAAGGCCGTCTTTTCTTTATCTTCATCCTTCACCTCCACTTGCCAGTAGCCGCTTTTCAAGTCCAGTGTGGAAAACCATTTCGTGCCAGATAACGAGTCCAGAGTATCGTCGATTCTTGGCAATGGATAACTGTCCTTCTTCGTTACGTCGTTCAACTTTCGGTAATCCACACAGAACCTCATTTTTCCATCCTTCTTTTTTACTATCACTACCGGTGAGCTCCATGGACTAGCTGATGGTTCGATCACGCCGCTGTCACTCATTCCCTGTATAATTTCTTTTACCACTTGTCGTTTGGCCAATGGAATACTACGAGGAGCTTGGCGGATTGGTCTTGCATCACCAGTATCAATTTAATGCTTCACAACTTTTGTCCGACCTGGTTTGGAACCATCCTTGTCAAATATGCTCGAGTACTTTGATAGAAGTTCCTTTGCCTTTTTCTGATGATCTTTTTCGAGGCCTGCCGTCCACGACGTGATATCATCTGAAAGATTAATCTTGATGGTGGAATCATTTTCCTGAAGCTGTTCACAATTGATAACTACCTCGACCTCTTGGCATTGCCCCAATATTGCTCCTTTGGAAAGATTAATCGGCGATTTGAACTCATTAAGTACTCTTACCGGTACACGTCCATCTTGTTTTTTCATGGCCAGGGTTTTTCCTACTAATATGTTCGTCCTTGATTTGTTTGCTGCCTCGACAACCCACAACTTGTTTGTCCCATAATCTCCATCAATCTTTGCCCATATGATTGCTTCCGACTTCGGTGGAATTTGTTGGCTCTCCTCCACCACTACTCGCTTACTGACGTATTTGTTTTCGTAACCAAAATTTAATGGCACATCCATGTTCTGGTAATTCATAATCCTGTTTTGCATGTCGATCTTGATGCCTTGCTCGCTTAAGAAGTCCACACCAACTATGATTTCATCAACAATATCTGCTACTATAAAATTGTGTAGAACGGCCACGTTCCCAATTGCGATTTCACATGTTACTTCTCCTAGGACATGGGTGTCCTCACCAGTGGCCGTACGTAACTTTGCTCCATGCAATGGTCTCACCTCCTTGTCGACTAAATCAGATCGAATTATGGAATGTGATGCGCCTGTATCCACAGTTAGTACGTGCTCTTTTCCATCCACATATGCAACAACAGTAACAAGTAACATTACTAGCTTTCCTTCCGATCTGTGAGACATAGATTACGGGGCATTCAGTTGCGGGAGCCAGTCCACGCCCCTTTCGGCTGGCTCGATTTAGTTTAACGACAGATTTGGTTGGGAGGTTTGCTCATCTCCTTCAGCTTTGCGTTTTCGTCCACCTGAATTGCTGGGGTTACTGGAGCCAGTGCCGTAATAACGTGCTATTTGGCCTGGTTTCCCGCACTTAAAGCATTTAATGGCACCATCACTTTTTTTCTGTACTCCGTTCAACGCTTCCAAAATTTTTTCTACCCAAGCCGGAGTTTCGACTTCTACGCGATGAGCCTTGTATGCAGGTTTACTCAAAAGCAAGGCTGTTTCCTGCGTCAGAGCATGCGATACCGTTTCAGAGAATGTCCGTTTGGGGTTTGCATATGTGGCCCGCTTCGTCTCTACATCGCGTATTCCATTTATAAAACTTTGGATTTTTACCCTCTCAGTATACTCCACGGGCGCGTCCGCATTTTCTAGATGGGCCAACCTCTCGATGTCCAATACAAATTCCTGCAAAGTCTCATTAGGTTTCTGGAAGCGATTCTGTAGCTCTATTTGGTATATCTGCTTCCGATGTTCGCTACCATAGCGTCTCTCAACTGCACCCATTAATGCTTCATAATTGTTCCGTTCTCCGTCAGGAATAGTCTGCAAAATTTCGGCTGCAGGTCCCTTCAATGCCACGAATAATGCAGCAACTTTGTCTTCCATGCCCCAATTATTCACAGCTGCCGTCTTCTCAAACTGTAGCTTAAATACCTGAAAAGGAACAGAACCATCAAAAGATGGGGGTTTTACCTTCGGTACACTCATTGAAGTAGTTGGACGATTCAGTTGTAACTCCTGGATACGACCTCTCAGTGCATCTACTTCAGCATCGATTTTATTCTGTAGCTGTGCAATTTTCGCATCCTGCACTTCTAGCTGCGAAGACATTCGTGCCACCTGCATGGATATACGCTCCTCTTGTTCTTCCAATTTTGATGTTAAACGTGTCTCCTGGTGTTCCAACTGAGATCTCATGTATGCCTTCTGTTCGTCTAGTTGAACTGAAATCTGAGATGCCATGCTAGTCTTCTGTTCTTCCAGCTGAGATGCCATGTGTGCCTTTTGTTCTTCCAACTGAGATGCCATGTGTGTCTTTTGTTCTTCCAGCTGTGTTGAAATGCTTGATGACATCTGAGTCAATACAGTCAACAACGCGTTAGTGTCCACACTTGCGGCTGGAATTGTAGACTCCTTCTCTTCCATTCTTGTCGATGCTTCTTCCACAAGATGAAACACATGATCGGCAACGTTAATTCCTTCAGCTTCCATAGCCTCTCGCAATCGTGACTGTAGCTCGGATTTATTGCCTGTTGTATTCAATCCACGCTGTTGCAGCTCATTTTTGAGTTGCTGGATCTTCAGCTCATTCAACTTTGCCATGCCTTTGTTATCCTTGAAAACTCTCGGTATTTATTTAACAATATCACTTCTGACACCAATTGTGACGAATTCGTTGATTCCTTAATTATCAATCCTGGGTTCGATCACTATAAAGTCAAATAAACACACGCACAGATATTGTAACTAATTGCTAGTTTTATTTACTAGTAATAAACGCAATAAAAATTTAAGAGTTTGGTAACTTCACAGTAGTTCACTGTTCAACGCTTGAAAATAAACTGATCAACCTGCCTTGCTTGGTCACCGCCTTATATAGTCCAACAGGGTGCTTGCCTACGCACCGAGAACTTTCTTGGTTGTTCGCTTTTCGTGTTCTGGAAGGGTCGGCCTTATTTATTAGCATCTCCTCTTTGCATCGTATTCGCAAACACTCGCGCCATCTCTCTTCCTCTTCCTAGTTATACGCTTGCATGCATAAGCGTAGCCATCGTTATCTCGGTTGTGTTAACTAGTGGTGGGAGTGTTATTGAGTTAGGGATGGTACATGCTTGATAATAATCGCCACAATATGTTTCGCAACTTAATCGACGTTGGGCAGCACCGCACAAGGGCAACATGTCACGTTTGTTTTCATTTTTCTACATTCTCTTTTTCTTTGCCTGATCACGCTAGCAGACCGCAAGTAAAATCGAAAAACATAAATTGTAATTTAAATCGGTAATTCTATACGCCAGCACGCAACTGCTAATGTACGTCCAAAAATATCGTGAAAGGTATCAAACGACGGGTTTTACCCTCCGTATCAATAATCCGAAAGCGAAAATTCGATATTTTATGTCTGGTGAAAATTTTCTGTCATTTTCATGTGGTTGTTGTAATCACAGATTCGGGTGTACCGAAAAGTGCAGAAATGTGATCTACGCAGAAATATTGTGGACCGCGTAGCCGGTGTTGGACCGGATAACGGTTATTTTTTTGAAGCGCGGCCGAAGGCCGCCTACGCAGTAAGGTGTTTTGCACATAAATACCTTGTTTCAAGTCCCCTATTTGGGATCGGACCTGGGCCATTTTTGGGTTTTTTGCTAATAACTTTTCACCGAAACAAATTATTTAATTTCCGCTTTCGGATTATTGATACAGAGATCAAAACGCGTCGGTTGATACCTTCCCGATTTTTGGACGTATATTAGCAGTTACGTGCTGTCGTATATAATTACCTTTAAATCGAATAAAATAAACGTAAGTGTTAGTCATCCAACAAAGATACCAAACAACTAAAATGTCTCTTTTTTTTCCATAATTAATCCCTTATTGCTAAGACTGGGTAGCGGCGCAAATTTTTTGGCGTTGATACCTTGAAGCCAACGCCATAGCCGGTATCAGCGCAATGCGTTGAAGCAATTGCGTTAAGTGTTTTTTTGGCGAAATGATACCATATTGCTAGCGCCGCAGTTTATGAGACATCACCGAAAACTAATACAAAGCGTTTGGATAGGGTATCTAGAGACACGTATTCATGCCAGGATAAAGAATCCGAAGGCGGAGTCTAACTTTTTTTTACCGGTTCAAAAATAATGAGCAAAAATAGTTTGCTCCGGTAATAATATAGTTTGGGAGACACCATGGAGGACTGAACGAAAACGGTCCGATGGGGTATCTACACCCACGTATCCATGCCTTGATGAAGAATTCGAAGGCGGAGTGTAACTTTTTTTACCCGTTTAAAAGTAATGAACAAAAGGCAAATTATTCAACTTTTTTTTGTGAATAACTTTTAAATTGTTTCAAATCTTTATTTTCCGCACTCGGATTGTGATTCCTGAAACCGAAACGCGTCTTTGGGTATCCCTCTCAACATTTTTGGTAGCGCCTTGGTAGCTGTAGCGCGGATCTTGGCGTCACTGGAGCTGATACCATTATTTGTGATACCATAACGCCATGACGCCAGCAGCGCCAGAAACACCTTCAACTCAATGGCGCCAGTGGCGCCACTTCAGTGTAGCGAGACCAGAGCGAAACATAAACTCAATAGCAACGGCAGCGCCAGAAACAGCTTAAACTCAAAAGCAACAGTAGCGCCACTCCAGTACAGCGGTGTTTTGTAGTAGTTTAGTGTTTCTGGCGCTACTGGCGTCATGGCGTTACGGAATCACAAATAAAGGTATCAGCGCCAGTGACGCCAACACCTGTATCATCGCAATTCCGTGAAGCCGCGCAGCGTTACACACCCTTACTTATTGCTGATAGGTGAGATTTTTATAAGTTCTCTTCCATTGCTTGCTTACTAGTTTCAAAATAGTTCCCCTCATTTGCTTCCATAGAAGGCTTGAGGCATGATTCTCCAAAGATCTTTCATTGGTTGTTTAGGATAAATGTTAAATATTTCCTTCATTACTATCCTAAGAGGTTTTCGAAAATTCTCCAAAACTACCCCCTTACTCGATTGTGATTCAAAAAAAAGTAATAACAAAAACTCCATTATTGTTTTTTGGGAGGTGAAAGGAAGTTTTTCTATTACTAACCCTTCTAGGACATGCAATGCTAAAAGGGAGTATAGAAAATTATATGGTGATACACAGAAGTATAAGGAGTAGGATTAATAAAACGATGATCCCTGGTTCTACTCAGTAATAACTGTGGAGAATTTTTTTTTTTGGGCTTTGGCATTTTTTTAATTTTTTCACTTAAAATTAACCCAGATAACCCTAAAAGTTATGCAGTGGAAATTTTTACACTTTTTCCCTTCCACATTTCTTAAAACAGATATAAAACCGTATTTATATGCTTTAAGCAAAAATTAATAAACGATTTTTATGTTTTTGGAGGGGTCATATATGTAGTAAAAAACATTTTTTCATTGAAATTCGCCATAAAAAATTAAAGATAGTTTATTTTAGTGAATGTATTCTACAAAACACTTATTTTACTCTGCTTTTCCAACATAAAACATTAACAAAATTTTCATTTTAGCACCCTTAAATTAACTCACCTTTCAAAGCTTATGTTATAATTTTGCATTTTCCAAGTTTCACAAACTTCAAAATCAAATATCTCAGACTTCTATAGCAAAAGAGCAAATGACAATTATTAACGCAGTTGCGCAATATCTGCTGCGTAATCCAGCGCTTTCCCGTTATTTATTAACGTTCGCGCGTGTTCATTATAATACAAAAACTTGCCGTCCTATATATAGGACATTAGGGTTATCTGGGTTAAGCAAGTTATACAAAGTTGGCTCTGGTTGGCTATCATGAAGACACATTAAAACACGGGGGGCGGAAAGGTGACAACCAAAGTGTCAATATTGCTCCAAATATTTGTTTAGGTTTATATCGAGAGGAGAAAATTAATGGCAGTCGAACTGCAGCGGAATTGCAGACATCGCCATCGCCTAAATGCTAAAATATGCCAAAATGGAACGCAAACCTAACGGTTTGTTTAAGTATACGCTTGCACTGTGGTGTAGGAAGTTCGCATGACCTTCGCAGTTTCTTCCTAAGTGTCGCATAATGTAATGTGCGAACACCTATAGGATCCTAAGATTCTTCTCGAATATTGCATCGTTTAGTGTTATAACCACCCATCAATGCTTTAGTCTCAGTTTCACCGTTGTGCTCTTTAGCTGCAACTTCTTCGGCTGGGTCATAAGATTCTTCGTTGTCCTCTACACGCAATAGTTAGCACTTTGACTCACAAGAACAAAGGTCCCTCAGTTGGGTTAAATTCTCGTTAAAGTAACTTCTTTGCGTATTCTCAATACTATTTCATACATTTGATGGCGATATCGGAAATAATTTCGCAAAAAAAAAGACGAACCATTTTTGGACCTAGTATTAGAAGAATTGGTATCGAAACCCATTAGACCAATTGCGTTTATAAGGTTCCAGTTGGGCGATACTTTCGAACAGCTGCTCCAATATTTTCTCCCGTGCCTCGTTCAATTACAGCGCTATTAAAAACTGACATTCCGTTATAAATTACAAAAATTGCGATACGATCCACTTTTTTTAGGCGAACTATGGCTTCTATCAGTTAACCATCACTGTCAACAAAACTAACTAAAAGCAAATTTAACTACCTTTTCGGCAAAATCGTCTTGGATGCCCGCTAATATTAGGACACTATACTTCCTTCGCATCTTTCGAATCGAGGTCCGATTAACAACAGGGTTGTGAATGTACGCGGGTAGGGCTTCATCTGCTCCTATCAAAATAAGAACAGCTTTTCCATGCGATAGCTTAGTATCGTTTAACAGAAATATACCAGTCTCAAACTAGCTGAAAATACTCCAAACAACTTTTGTTTAATCGTGGTAAGCGAAAATTATTTAAATGCCGTCGGGCTCAGTGGCTCAGATCGATGCAGATCGGCGAGGTCAAGGTTCAAATAAGGAGCTTTACTCGTATTTTTTGACCCGGGTTGGGTGTTAGAATATGCCCGAGGTAGGTATGCCCGTCGTAAATTCACCAAGAGTAATGACTTGCAACTTGATGGTTGATCTACGGATGTGATGCCTCTCAGCTCTGATTCCCAACGTTCTTCTTCCTTACGGTGTTTTCTTTTAAGCGGTCGCTGCGATTTACTGTGATATTCCAGTCGCTATGACAAAATCACCGGGGGAATCTTGCGATCGAGTTTTGAGCAACTTCTGGGTGGGATAGAGACTTGAAACTTTAGTAGTAGGTCAGAGCCCGGTGCCATTGGTTTGTGACAATAAGATTGAGAGATCGCAACCAAAAGTGAGGTGTGCAAGGTGCATTGCACTTTTTCAATTGTAGTGCATCAAACTTCTTCCCACCGTTCTTGGGTGCCTGATACTCTATATATATTTATATCTTGGATAAAGTGGTAAGTTAATAAAAGCAAATGTGTCCTCGAAAGTGCCACAAGGGAGCATTTTGGGGAATTAGCTTTTTGTAATTTTTATTAATGAAGGTTTTTACAACTATTTCCATTTCTTCTGCCTCAGATATCTCAACAATGCTGCCGACTGATATCATACCAATAATCTGCCATTAAATATAGGTAAATGTTATCATGTAACCTTGTCCAAGTCACTCTTCTCTATTCCCGGTTTCTTAACCGATTCCCGACATTCCACATAAACTTGCCTCCATTACCTTTTCCATGAAGTACATTCTGTAGTAATGCCTTCCTTTTTTATCGGAGTCGATAGGTTTCGAAGGGGGGAAAACGGTACTACAGATTTCCAGAAATATTTACACATTTATATAGTGAGTCGCTTGGCCCAGGGCAGACGACCTGTTACATTGCATTAACCTGTTTATTAAGAGATGAGGCAAAGCTTCCAGTACCCATTTTTTAGTGACTGCACTTTACTAGATTACTGACGTTACCCAGAGTTCAAGAAGTAAGCATCTAAGACTGCTTTTCTAGTTATACAACCAAAACTCTTTACATTTCTAAACTAAGGAAGTCACAGGCAGCATACAAATTGAATCTTGAAATCGAAATTCTTTACTACAGGGTGGCGCAAAAGTCATCCTCCTATCAGAAAATGCGATAAATTTTGCGATTGGCCCCTAAAGTCAGTTCTGTTTTGACATTTGTGTAGTAAACACATCCGAAATATACGTTAATAAACAATGTTACGCTACACTGCTCCGGAACGCGGAATATTGCTGACTATTTATTTCGGTCGGTGAAAAACGGTTACTGCGCAAAAGTAATCCTCCTATCAGAAAATGCTATAAATTTTGCGATTGCCCCCTAAAGTCAGTTCTGTTTTGACATTTGTGTAGTAAACACATGCGAAATGCACGTTAATAAACAATGTTACGCTACACTGCTCCAGAACGCGGAATATTGCTGACTATTTATTTGACCAATAATCGGTCGGGGCCAAACGGTTCCTGTGAATGGTGAGCGCTACAGAGCAATGATCAACGAGTTCTTTTTGCCGCAACTTGATGAATTGGGATTGGAAACATGTGGTTCCAACAAGACGGTGCAACAGCACACACTGCACGTGCCACAACCGATATGCTGAACATCGGAAGCTTACTTTTGCGCCACCTGGTATAATAAGACTCTAGAAAACTAGTGTATGAACATTGAATACTTCTTTTAAACAATTACTGAAGGTGACGTAGGGAATGTTGTAGAGTTCATCTGAACCACTTTTAGATTTTTTGGCTGTCTGTTTGAACTCAAGGATCTCGGAAATTAAGAAATGAATTTTTATGAGACTTCCACTGCTGGATAGCCTGTTACTTAGGACGTGTGCAAAACTTTTTTTTTAATCTAAATGGCATGATAAACCAAAAAGATATACATATTAAAAGTGAGGTACCTAGAGAAAAAATGTCCATTAAAATAGATTTATATGAAACAAAATGCATTTTGTCAATTTCACCTAAATTCAAAATCAATTTCGAGTAAAGATACAATGGTGTGCCAAAAAACTTACGAATTAAATTTTTTGAATTTATCCATCCATCCAGTATTCAGTAAAAAGAGCGTGGCATACAATTTTCTGAAAGGTTTTAAAATAACAAAGAGTATTTTACAATTGAACCCTGCAAACCTAGGACAAAAAGGCTGCATTGACCTCACGGTTCCACAGCTAATCTTCCTTGTCAAAAGAACGTGCTACAACATTTATTTTTTAAAATATTTTATTAATTTTGTTGTTTGTATTTTTTAATCTAAGTTTTGTTTTAGTTTTCGTTTGTATTACATTAATTTAAATTTGTAATAATCGTGTCACACTAGTTTATATTGCGCACTTCATCCGGAGCAACTGATTTTTTCATACTTCACAAAACATATTGTACATACAAATTTAGATTAAATTGTTGTTGTTTTAATTTTCGTTATTCATTATTTCACCGCTTAAAAACTGTAGATGATATTGTTCAATTAATTCTAGTTATTTATTTACTATTACTTTAATTTCTTTACATGGAATGCTATACTCTTATAAGCTTAAATTAGTTTGATTTTTATAATTGTAGTTGTGATTATGTATGTGTAGATGCCTTAAAGCAGGACCCACATACATCTTACATATAAAAATCGCTATTTTATAATTATATATACTGATATTGCAAAATTTCATATTCAACTATTTGGTTGAATATTTTTTTTAAATCAACACAATATTTAATATTTTTAATAAAAAGAAAATCGCAATAAAAACATTTTGTGCTAAAACTTTTAATTATTACCGACTCGATATTTTTTAACTAATGTATTATTAAATAAAAAAAAATTTAATTTGTTTAAGTTGTTCTTGATTTACACTGATGCGAATGCACTAACCTTAGCAGTGTTCAGAATAAAAATAGCAGCCTACTTATATTTACATACCTACACATGATCTATAATTTCAATAAAATTTTTACATTTTTCAATGAAAGTACATTAAAATTAATCTTGTCTACTTCCGCTTTTAGATTTTATTACTTTTTTGAATTTTATTCCATTTTACCTAACACTTGCTCAAAGAATTAATTTAAACTCGTCATCTGCGCCGCGCTGTGATATTTGGCTAGCTTTTAACATCCTAAATATGTTATAGAATATTAACCACCTGTGAGTGCAAAATCAGGCATTTTGATGACAAATCCATTCAATTGTGGCTTAAGAGTCTGGGAAATAGATTAGATCAAACATCCTTTTTTTGATGGTTTTTATTAGGCCGGCCGCCGTGGTGTGAAGGTAGTGTTGCCGGCTTACCACACCGAAGGTCCATGGTTCGAGCCCTGGTACAGGTAACATCAAAAGTGATTTGAAAAAAGTTTTTCAAAACGGGGTCGCCCCTCGGCAGTGGTTTGGCAAACTCTCCGAGTGTATTTCTGCCATGACAGGCTTCTCAGCAAAAAATTCGTCTCCTTTGTAGATGCCGTTCGGAGTCCGCAAAAAACTGTAGGTCCCACCAATTTGTAGGGAAAATTCAAATCGGCACACCACAAATTGGAAGAGAAGCTTGGCGCAAAAATCTCTTAGGAGGTTTATGATGATATACCTGTTGTATATGGCGCCATAGAGAGAGAGAGATTATTATATTGTCAGCATCAGCTGCCAGGATGGATATTTCGTGTTAACTGCTTTTGCTTTTTCATTTTTAGCAGGAGGGTCAGTTTCACATCCAATTTGTATACCTAGTTGTGCCTAGCGAACGTGGTATTATAATTTAAATTTAAATTAAAAACGGATCGAATTAGAAATATAATTTGTTATATTAAAACTTTTAGGATCAGAAAAGACATCGATAGAGTCGATCAACTAAATGCATAACTTAAGTTCGATGTGTGAGAGTTTTCTTCATTTCATTTCGAACATTTAAGGAGTTGTTAAGAGTATTATATTGTCAACCTCACCTGGAGGCTCGAGTGGTAATAACAAATCGATCACACTACAGTCGGCCTAGTACCTAAAGAGCCTAGTACCGAGCGTACAGAATTGAGTTTTGGCAAAGCAAAGTTATTTCTACAACATTCCCTGGAACTTTCTGGGACTATCAATTATTAAAAACTAGGGCAAGTGTAGGATCTTTGCTATATTAACCAAGAGCTTAACTCACCAACTTGGAAATGTAATATTTTAGGTTGGCATAGTTGTCGCTACAGAAAACCGTTTTGCCAAATTTTGTGTCGACATACGGCGGAATGACGTCAATATAGTAATAGTAAATTTGTAAGCAACACTATCGACGACTTAGGGCCGTTTTCTCAATGTCCGGTTCACGCTTACCGGCAGTTTAATTGACAGATGTTCGTCGGCTATATGTCAAAAAAAGTTCCGGTTAGCGTAAGCCGGACATTGAGAAAACGGCCCTTAATATTTGGTACGAGATGTATTCCTTGAGCGGAACAATTAATATTAAGAATTTGTTTATCGTTTTTTGAGTAGATAATAGAGAAAAGTCCTGTTTTCACCGAATTTGTTTAAATTTTTTTGATTAAATATAAGTTAATGTAATATTACTTAGGTAGGTTTCTAAAATCACGTGATTAAATATATCAAAATTTACTAGTGCTCGAAAAATATAGAAAATGAGTGTTAACAAAAACAATTTAAAGCTACACTTTAAACCAATAATAAGATATTTAATATGTACATACGATTTTGTTTTAATTAAAAAGTACTTTAACAAATTTTTTTTATAATCCGTAGAGCATTTAACCAATAATTATATATATATTTATTGTATGTATGAATGCATGTGTAAGTAGTATAGCCGCATATTTGCAATTGCTGCAGACAACGCTTTTTACGTTCTTTGCCTACTAAAGAACATAAATGTAGTATGTTCTTTGACTAAATATATTTACATACATTCTTTCCTGTTAACAGTTTGAGAGCTACGACATAGTAAAGTCACAAACCTTTAAAGAAAATAGTTTGCGAAGCACTGTTTTACCTGACTGTACAACATTACCAGATTAAACTACAATTATACTAAACACAGCACTGCCTTCAGTAAAACTGATTTAACTTTGTCGTCAACATGTAGTATGTATCTTGAATAGTTAAGAAAGAGTATACAATTTTGAAACTTTTTGCCTTCTTAAATTAATACTTCAGTATATTATCTGATTGCAGCGCTGTGTGTTTACTTACATACTAATTTCTTTTCGAATACTGCTTAGAGAACATAGCGGTTTATCATACTGGACGGTTTTCGTATTACCACGAAAATGGGGTCGAAACACTCGAGCTTCAATGGGAACTTTTGACATTTCATTAGAGATACATATATACAATACATATTGATATAAAGATAGTAAGAAAGAGCTTATTTTCAATGTGAATTTCATTTATTCCAAAAAAATTTCAAGTAAACGAAAATCATTTTGAAAATTCCCTTCCTGCTGACCAGTATCATAAACCTGCACGAGCCACTCTTACAAATGTTTGCGATCACTTCAAACACTTGATGAGAGTTCTATTCATATTTAGTTGAAAACTCGTTGCTTGCTTAACACAAATCAGTTGCATTCAGAAATTATCATCGTTGTTACTTTTGTTAGCTAGCAGCAGCCAGAGCAGCTGTCTTGGAAGCATCCACAGCCTTATTGCAATATCAAAATTAGCATAACTCAGCAACAATACATATTACAGTTATTGACAATTTCGTTTTTAAATTCCAATTCAGTTGCCTCTGTGTTATCGCATAAAGACTTTTCGTCACACAGATCCAATACGGTATTACGTAAAGTTGGATGAATGAGCTGTGAGTGAGGTCGAGTATGTTGATTTAATTGTTGTTGGTATGGCTCATGTTGCTGGTGTATTTCGTGTTCTTGATGATGTTGCAATTGCTGTTGATCTCTAAAGATAATTTGAGATCAGAACTCTTGCGGATATTTGACACATTCAGAATTGGATGCTGAAGCGGAGGCGAAAATCGAGTTACCGCCACCAGCGCCAACTCCCACACCAACACTGCCGCCCAGCGACATGCTGGTGTCTTGTGTACTTTGTGTCTGATAGCCGCCGGCTGCTACGCTGGCCGCAGCTGCCGCTTGATATGGTTCCTGATACAACTGATTGAGTCTCTAACCAGTACCCGAAAAGTGCCACGCGTCCTATGCACTCAAATGTGCAAACTGCGACGGATGAATATCAAATTGATGATAGGGATGACCGTATGGACCCATGTGATATGGTACAATATTCATGGAGGCCATTTTATGTTCTTTTTTCCATTTCATTCGTCGATTCTGGAACCAGATCTTGATCTGTCGTTCGGTGAGGCAAAGCGCATGTGCAATTTCAATGCGCCTTCGGCGGGTCAGGTAACGATTAAAATGAAATTCTTTCTCCAGCTCTAACGTTTGATAGCGGGTGTATGAGGTCCGTTGTCGTTTTGTCTCACCGTTGGCATTAACAGTACCTATAACGAGAAACATATTTTAATATTTTTATGTATTAGTGATGTGACAACAAATTTTATGTAATCCGAAATGTCTCTCAAGTACTAATACGTATAAATACTATACGAGCAAAGTTGTCCTATACAATCTCTATATAAAGTTACTTCGGTTGTTGTTTACGACTGCAACCGACTGCTAATATTTATCCAAAAAATGGCGATATGGGTATAAAAACGCGTTTCGGTCCCAGTAATGAGAATCCGCCTCCGGAGAACAAATATTTTTATTATTTTAGAAAAAATATCCAAAACACAAAAAAATTACCCTAGGGCGATCCTAAATCAGGGGCGTGATCTATAGTTTTTATGTTGAGAACACCTCTCTGTGTCGGCGGCCTTCGGACGCGAATTAAAAAAAAATAACTTTTAGCCGGTCCAACACCGGCCCCGCGATCACCAGTATTTCTGAGCAGAACACACTTCTGAACTTTTCGGTACACCCTATATCTCTGTCTACAACAACCCCATGGAAATAACTCATACCCGCCTCTTGATACCTCTCCCGACATTTTTGGAAGGTTTTATCACTCAGTGGCGGTCGTAAACAATTACCGAGACTTCTCTACATGTATCATCAAAAGCAAGTAAATAAGTAAGCTGTATCGTGAGCAATAAAGTAATTCGGCGAAAAACGACACTTGCGAATTTTCCCACGATGTAAGCTGAAAACGTTTTACAGCTATGCCGTCTACAATGGAAGTATCATGTGATGACAGTCAGTTTGACTACTATGAAATATTACCTACAACCCTTCGCATATTTGATAGTTATTGATCGATACATATTTTGATTTGTACTCCTGACATTACTTTTGCCACACAATTATCAAATATTGTCTCTTGCTTTCCAACCTTGGTCAAATGTGTGGTAACAACTTGATACTATGGTAAATCAGACATTCAGGATATTCTTAATATACATAGTCAATTTCGGAATACAGCACTTTGAATCAGCAGTGGCTAAAATAATTCATTGGAAATGATGGTTTGTTTCCAGATGGTGCACGTGGAAGAAGTGGAAAACTTTTGCTACAATGTTTCCAAATACTTCTAAATTTATATATTTTTACCTAATTTGTGTTTCAATCAATTTATATTTTCATTAACCTTTTGATATGAAGGTGAAATCGTTAAATGATTGGGGCATCGGCATCGTTAAATAAAGTTAACTCGAGCTAGCAGAAAGCATTAGTCCTCATAACTTTTACAAGAACATATGTTCCGTCATACTTGACTATATTAAAACTTATTTAATAAAATATCACTGGCCTGTTATACTAACTACCAGGTTCTGTTAACTTGCCAGCATTTTTTTTCTATTTTTTTCTATTTTTTGTGATTATTGGTAATATATTAAATGTTTTAAATTCTGTATAACCAATAGACATTTTTTTTGGGTATCAGGTTCTAGGGCCAGGACAGGTAAAATCAGAATGTTTGGAAAAAGTTTTTCTTTTTTAAAAGCGGCAGTGGTGGCCATCATGTAGGCATTCTGTACATTGAAGATTCTATAGATAACTGGGGTTTTTCGATTTCAGCATGCCTGCGAGCTCCTATGACTTTGCTATATCTATTTATCCGCTTGCTCATAAAATAGTTAACGCGGCGTGAACTCTTCAAATATCTAATATTTCTTCATAACACCTAACAATTTCCTTTTTTTCATACAGATATCCTGTTCCTGATACGTTTATCTTTGTTTGACCAGCATTTAAAATTCCCTTTTTAAATTTTGTAAATATATTAGCTAACCGTGCCATTATAATCTGTCAAGTATTAATTGCACATCATAAAAATACTAAAAATTACACCTTATTCAACAAATATTTACATATACATTTGTTAGCAGGTTACTCATACGACCCAGTGGACAGAAGCTCATTAAAAGTAAAACTCATTCATCTCACGAAATTATTAGGGAATTCGGGTCCCGACAATGACAGTTATGGAGTTATGGCAGGGAAACTGGTTATTACTTTTTTTCTTGACTCAGTATATGACTTCGCGGTTTCAGGATATTTGTAATAATAAAAGAGGGTCTTCCAAAGTACATTTTTTATGGGAATAGAGCAATATATCGTCGTCATGGCAGTAAAAGCTGCTAACTAACTCTATTCAACTTTAGAAATTTGAAAATTTATAAAAATTTATGTAGCTTTTCATAATTTTTTTAGGGTTTGCAGATGCAAGTTTAGCGATTCATTCACCACCAAGTGCGGAAATCTTCCACCTTTTACGAAGTGTAAAAAGGCGGCTATGATTCGTTCTCTTTACTTTTACAATATGAGAAATGTTAAGTCGTTTAACTCCCCTGCAGTGAAACCATAAACTAGTATGCCAAAATTCTAGTTTTTGAACTGGTATCCAAATGATAACACCATACCAGTTTATTTTGTCTAGTATTATACCACTTAACAGCAGTGACACCACCCATATAACTGGTATGATCAAATGCACTGCCTATCTACTACACCTTTTTCAGTTTATATTCAGCAAGTTGCAATTCATATTCAGAAAGTTACAATTCATATTCAGAAAGTTACAAAAGAAAATAAATTGAACTTTTCTGAATATGAATTGTAAGTTTCTGAATATTAACTGTAACTTTTTGAATATAAACTGAAAAACTTGTAGTATTTTCTGACAATTGCTATTTTGTAGGTGAACAAAATGTAAAAAATACCAGTTGTTTGCATCGAAAATGTACAAAAGGGCAAGGAGTTGACTGTTTACTGCAAACTGATAGAATTTTAGTTTGCAACTCGTTGTTTTTCCTGCACGGTTACTACTGCGCTTTGTAACCTATTGGGCTTAGGTTGTGAAGTATAAAAAATAAAGAACCTATAAAAACATTTGCTAGTTAGCTATAACAAACAACAAAAAACATTTAGTAACTCGAACATTTGTTTTTGTCATTTGAAGTTTTCAAGAGGAAGTTTAATCTTTTAGTCGATAGGTGGAATGACTGCAACGTAATGAATATTTAAACTGGAATGTTACTACAAGTCAATCCCTAATCTATCAATTTTTACATGGGAAAACTAAGTAAGAAAAATATGCTCTCAGTACTAACATTACGCAAAGCTGACAAAATTGTATTAAACAAATTAAATGCAAATTATTGTATATGTATTACTTTAAATAAGACAAAAAACTGGTCTAAAGATGTCTTACTACATTGTCACGCTGCACGCCTCCTCATTATAAACGACGCGTCGTTTCCGCCTCTTCTGATTGTATGTCAGCTACATAAGTATGTGAAAGAGTATATATACGAGTATATGTATGTATATGTATGTACGAGTATGTACCAATGTGTCTATTGTACTTAGAAAAAATTGACATTATCAGCTGTTTAAAGCCCTGCAGGGAAAATCTCTAGTTCTGAAGTGGTGAGCTTCTAGTGTATTCGGAGGGAGCGTGTCATTATTCTGTATTACAAAATTCTGTGTGACAAAATTCTGTAAATTGCAAAAAAATTCTGCTTGAACAAAATTCTGCTTTTTTAAAATTCTGCTTTTTAAAATTCTGCTTTTTTAAAATTCTGCTTTCTAAAATTCTGCTTTCAATGTTCTGTATTACAAAATTCTGTATTAAAATATAATGTTAACAATGTTAAAGAGGTAATGTAATTATTTTGAAAAAGTGCGCACATGTACATATGTATATACAGGGTGGCTGATGAATTTTGCTACATTAAGAAACTCAAATAATTTTTTTTTCAGTGTATGGAATTCATTTTTCTTTTATTCAAGTTAAAGCTCATTAAATTTTATTAAATATAGCTTAATTAGTTTTAAAAATAATGGAATTTAAATGCCCCCCCTGCTCGTCGATGCATGTGCGGCATCTTACCAAAAAGTTGTTCATTACTGCTTGGAGAGTTGAGACAGGAATAGCCGCAATTGTTTCTCGAATGGATTGCCTTAGTTCATTCAAATTTGTTGGTTTTGCTGTGAAGACTTCCTGTTTGCAATAACCCCATAAGAAAAAGTCAGGTGCAGTAAGGTCAGGCGACCTGGGTGGCCAACGGAATGTGGAGTTTCTGGATATCAGCTTATTGGGAAATTTTCGTCGCAATTCTGTCATAACAGGTTGGGCTATATGAGGAGCTGCACCATCTTGCTGAAACCACACAGAGTTGAAAGAAATTCCCATTCGGCGTAATTCTGGATAGAAAAACTCTCTCAACATGCTCAAGTAACGGTCTCCAGTAACCGTAACGGTGTGACCGTTTTCTTCGAAGAAGTAGGGCCCGACAATGCAGCGTGATGAAACTGCACACCACACTGTGACACGAAGTGGATGCAATTCCGTCTCATGGAGTATCTGTGGGTTGAAGGCACTCCATATTCCACAATTTTGTTTGTTTATGTTGCCGTTTAAATCGAAATGGGCCTCGTCAGACATGAAAAGACAGTTCAACATGTTTCCATCCTCTTCCACCATTTGAAGCATCTTCTGGCAAAATTCCAAGCGAATCGGCAAGTCTGCAGCGTTCAGTTTGTTGGCCATTTGAATTTTATATGGGAATAAGTCCAAATCTTTGTGCATAATTGACTGTAATGACTGTTTGCTTACACCCATTTGAGCAGATAAGCTTCTTGTCGAAACACGTGGATTGTTTTGTATGGCAGCAGCTACAGCAGCGATTGTTTCCTCCGTTCGGACTGAAGGGTTTCGATGGTAAGGTCTTCTGTTGACTGTCCCATGCTCGGCAAAATTGTTTACAAGTCTTATTATGGTCCATCTGCTCGGAGGATTGCCGCCAAACGTGCGCCTATACTCTCTTTGAACCGAAACTACGGACTCCAGTGCGTGATAGCGGCGGACAATCCAAATTCTTGTTTCAGTGTCCCAGTTATCCATTTTTGTTAAATGTAAAAGTCAATCTGCAAAATAAAAAAAAAAAATTAACCAGATTCATTAAATAGAAAAAAAGTTATTTAATTTTTTTTTGGTAGCGGCTTTCATTAGCCACCCTGTATTTTATTTGTTTTGTCGCAAGTTTTCATGTGGTTGTTGTAAATTATTAGGCTGTACTTAAAAACGCGCAAAAGAGTCGGATCGGTGGCATGTTGCCACCGATCAGGGCAACCACCTGGACTTGGCATGGCGTAGCCCAGGGTTATTTAAATAAGCGCGGCCGAAGGCCGCCTATGCAGAAAGGTCTTTTGTACAGAATAACTGTAGTTCGCGTAGCTGCGCACTTTTTCAAAATAATTACATTACCTCTTTAACATTGTTAACATTATATTTTAATACAGAATTTTGTAATACAGAACATTGAAAGCAGAATTTTAGAAAGCAGAATTTTAAAAAAGCAGAATTTTAAAAAAGCAGAATTTTAAAAAGCAGAATTTTAAAAAGCAGAATTTTGTTTTTAGAATTTTGTACATACAGAATTTCGACACCAACCCGTATTCGGAACCACCAAGAGTTCGTCCTTAACCTCTTTCACATGCTATCGCTGGATACTTCACATGCCGTTGTGCCTTTTATATAGTTCCATTTAGTGGTACTAAATCGTTGGTACCCAACCAAACCAAAATTCGATACATTGTTTCTAGGACGGTTTTACCCCGTTTTGTGATAGTTTTTAACCACTACTTAAACCTACATATTGAAACTACGCCATTCAAACTCTCGTTTTCTACAGTTTTGAACAAAATTTAAGACATTTTACCTAGAACTTGTGTTTCACGATTTCAGAACCAAAATATTTGTTGAACAAACTATATATGTATATTTCATAGAGCATAGTATTTAACTTCATATTTTAATTTTATTCGTTCCAACCAGATCTGTGTAGTTAGAATTAGTAGTTATTTGCTTGAATGCCTTCATAAACCTGCAATTAATAATTGATAACCATTTCAAAAATCAAAAAGGAAATGGCTAACTAACAGATAATAATAAAATTTATTATTATTAACTATTACTAAAAATCCAGGAAAATCCAAACTAACGAATAGTAATTAAAATTTGTCGTACTAGTTACTGAGTTCCCTGCAGGGAAGCGACACCGTCGCTGGAAATAAACACAACAGCAAGACCGCCAACGTACCTTCAACCCTCGCATAATAATACCAACAACAATGATATTGCACATGGAATTTTGCTTTGCCCTATTGTGTTATTGGATTGGTAGTGCATTGATGATATTTAGTTGAAAAACTGGTAAAACTTAAACAGCAATCAAGACTTTATGTCCAAATTGCTCTTTGACACGTGATTTTCAGTAAAAAGCGCATCGCATTCAAAGGCGTCTCACCTAAAGCATTCGAAAAGACTTGACTTTTAGCTGCTCAGTTTTCCACCGCACGATACACATTTTCACTAGTACAAGAGCTCAATAGATAGATCATAAAAGTTGAGCGGTTGTGGCAATGACATTTGGGGGGTAAATTGCTATAGTATTTTTAATGGTGTGTCAAGTTATGAATTGAGCTAGTTGTTACAGCTGCCAGAATTCGGAATTGGTCTAGACGAAGTGCTTACAAATTTGCAGTTTAACTCGTTGTTATACTTCAGAAGCAACCGAAAAATATCTAGGCAGATTTTTAAATAAGGTTTTACTGATAAAGAAATCAATGTTTGATTACCTCAAATGGATGAGAACGCCTGAAACCGCCTTCGTAACACCTACATATCTCGACACGAAAGGGCCAGTAATGACTTAAAAAAACCTCGTGAATGAGTGACCTAGAAAATTCAGATATATACATATGTAAATACAAAAGAAAGTGCAGAATACTTTGCGCTCAATAGGAAAATTCGCTATAAATATATGAATGGTGTTATTTAAAAGGTTGGTCACAGTGGGTATACATGCTTTGTCGAAAAGTTATTTATCTACTTGAAAACTTTGGCGGAGTTTAACAATGCGCTTAAGTCGTTTAGACGAAATGAACCAAGTTCACCAGAGTACCCTTCAGAATAACATAGCCCAACCAACTGTTGCTCGAGTCATAGATATCATATATTTGTGGCGATGCTGCAAAATGTTCTCTATCACATTTATTTACTTAAGCTTGCCAGTTAATTCCAAGAAACGTGTATTTCTCTCATTAAGTTTCTTCGTATAAAAATAAATAACTTGAGATTAGTTCATGGTAATCAAAAAGACCGACGATACATAGTGTCTAGGGCTAAAATATAAAAAATAATGGGATTTTTAATGGTTTTTTTGCTCAAAACTAAAGTTATTTTACTAATAGCCTAGCAAAATCAATTAGGTACCCAAATATTTTTTGCAAACGTTTTGAATTTTGTGTGAAATGATGTGTGTCGGTTCTTTTCTCACGGGTTTTTTCCAAGATTTGGCGTATCGTAAAAATATGGTCGATGGTAGAGTTACCAGGTCTGAATCCACACTGATAGTGTCCAATCAGTCTGTTCACATCAGGCTTCAGTCTTTCCCACAATACGCTTGATAGGACCTTATATGCGGTATTCAAAATGCTGATTCCGCGATAGTTGGCGCAGTTTGCAGGATCGCCTTTCTTGTGGATTGGGCAGAGAATATTTAGATTCCAATCTTCAGGCATGCATTCATCCGACCATATTCTGCATAGAAGCTGATGCATGCGCCTTACCAGCTCCTCGCCTACGTGTTTGAATAGCTCAGCAGGCAAAGCATCAGCGCCAGCTGCTTTATTGTTTTTCAATCGGGCATTAGCTATTCGCACCTCATTATAATTGGGTTGTGGAACATCAATTCCATCATCTTCGATTGTGGCTCGGGTTCGGCATCTTATCTGTTTTCTTTACCAGTTTCTTCGTTTAAAAGGGCAGAGAAGTGATCCCTCATATTCTGAGTACTCTCTGAACATCGGCCACCAGGTTGCCATTCTTATTTTTAAAGGAGTTTGCCCCGGGCTTAAAACCTTCGTCATTCGCCGAATTTTTTGATACAATTTTGTGCCTTATTCCCGTTCGCCAGCATCTCAAGCTTCTTTATTTCACGTTTTTGTGTCTCTTTTTTTTCGCCCGGAAAAGCCGCATCGTTTCCCTCTTCAACTCGCTATATATGTAGGTACAAGTTTTTCTCAAAGCATAGAAATTTGTTTGATAAAAAATACAACTTTTTTTATATGCAAGCATTTTTTTCAGAAAATAGTTTATTGAGTGCAGACCTGCCACTTCGGCAAAGAAAAATTTATCTCCATGACCAAAATGAGGAATCCGGTGTACCTACCAGACTGTTAGAGACACACATTGAGCATCAGTCAATTCGTCTGGTGAATGCCGTAATTGGAGGCCAATCATTATCTATAGCGGAATAAGACCACAATTTGCTTCGTGAAACATGGCACAACTTATCCAGCATGTAGACAGTCCCGACACAAACCAGCTATTCACATGCACTCTTAAAAAAACTCATCTAAAACCAATTTGTTTCTGGTCCCATTCGCCCGAAGCAACAGGGCCAAACAAAAAATAAGTTATCTTAAAGAACAAACAGAAAAAAACATCAAAGCAAGCAGATAAAGCGAGAAGCAAGAAAAGTCCTTGAAAGGAAATCAATAGTGTTATTCCGCTGCTGCAATATTGCGAATAACACACATTCAAGGTCGACAACACATATTTTGACATTAAACGGCCAAACATGTCGAAGTGCTTCAACCCGAAAGAAAGTCTAAATAAAATTTCTGATTAAAGTTAAGATTAATTACCACTCATTAAATTAAGGTGCATTTGAGTGTGGTAACCACAACATTCCAACAGCACTGACATACGACGTCAAGGAAAATTCCAACAAGGAGAAAATCAAAGTGCGCGCCTGCTCATCATTGAATTACTCTCCATTATGCATTAATGCACATATGTATAAATATTTACATATTTATATGACATATACATACATATATATACCCAGCAAAAAATGCGATTAGTGTTCTTGTCCCTGCTCTCTTTATATGAAATGAACTGCCCTATGAATATTCTTTTATACTTCTCATATACGAACAAAGTGGAAAAAAGTTCGTTTTTATACCTTTCATGAACTTGAAATGGTATTATAACTTTGGTCCGATGTTTGTAGGTATGACCTATAAATCTTGCAATTAAAAAGCTAAGGTCTTACAATTTTGTAGGTTACTAATTGCTTGTGAATCTGTTTTTATACCTAGTATTGCTACGCACACAAGGATTATTAACTATAGTCGCGCAACGGTAGTATGTAACGGCATAAACGGATCGAGATAGATATTGACTTATACATATCAAAATGTTCAGGAGGAAAACAGAAATTGATTAAGCCATGTCCGTCCGTACGTCTGTTAACACGATTTGACTCAAGTTAGTTTTGAAATATCTTAATGAAATTTGGTATGCAGGTTCCTTGGAACTCATCTCCGAGCGCTATTTAAAATGGGCGAAATCGGATGATAGCCACTCCTACATTTTATATATAGAATATTTTCGAAAATACAAAAAAAGTGATTATTCAGTACATAATACACTTATAAGGATGAAATTTGTTGCGTACATTAACGTTATGACGGAAAATAAATTTTTGAAAATCTGCGTGGTACCGCCCACTTTTGATTAAGTCACATTTAGAAATAATAATAATCATAAATCAAAACCCGTTCGAAATATCGAAACGAAATTCAGTACACATATTAATATTAATACAAGGTATGTTCCGGAAAAAATGGGCGAATTCGGTTAAGGTCCACGCCCACTGTTATACGAAAGATTTTGTAAAGGATCATAGATATATTTAATAGGCAATAACTTTGTGTACAAAAGCTTTATATCATTTCTGTTTCACTATCAAAGTGAACGAAGAAAGTCGAAAAAATAAATTTTTGAAAATGGGCGTGTCCCCGCCCCTTTTACAGTGGATTATCCCACAAAACTTTTTATGACATAACTTCGGAAAAAATTGATTTATCGAAACTATATTTGGCGAAAATGTTGCACATACAAAGATAAATGTTTGTTGTAAAAATGGGCGAAATCGGTCAACGGCCACGCCCAGTTTTTTAACATAGTTCTGGAAAATTTGTTTGTAAAATTTAAACCCGATATTTTTATAACCATGTAAGCTATATCAATAATATCTTGCACACATAATAAGCTTTTTTAAGCAAAACTCGCGATTGCTTGCAGTTTGAACTATGTATTTCAATCAAAATTGGTCAGCTACTACTTAATAGTATGTAGTATATTCCTGCCAAAAATTAAGCAAATCGGTTAACACACAAGTTAAATATCCGGGCAAGTTGTTAATACCTAACTTCAATAGGGCAGTTATATACCTTTTTTGATTTTCATACCTTTCATGAACATGAAATGTTTGTAGGTATGTGAAGAAGAAGAGATGGGACCATCAATAAGTAAACTGAAATAATAACACCGCGTTACACACATTATTTACTATGAACCAAATATACTTTTTCAGAAAGGGGAGAAAAAATAAAAATACACGCGATTTTCATGTAGAAGTCAGAATTTAATTTTTTTATGTATAAAGTATAAAGCTTAGTGTCCGTCTGTCCGACTGTGATTTTTACTTGGTGCGAATAAGCCACAAACGTAACAAAAGTTATTTCCAGTCGGGCACTGCATTTTTTCTCAGATGAAATATATACAAATAGGCTTTCGCAAAACAGAACTTAAAACAATTGTCAAAGTATAGGTCTCCTAGTAGCGCAACTTTTAGCTGATCGGAACAAATACACAAACGGCAGAGAGTGTGTTGTATCAAACAATAAATTAAACGAATTTAAATGATGCAATATTGATTGTGCAATTCAATGTTTCATCTGTCATACCAGTTGTAAGTGTTGTAAAAGTCATAAACAGTTTAGTGTTAGAAAGTTACTATTAATAAACTACAAATATATGGAGTAGGATGGGTCGAAAAACATTTTTTTTTTCGGAACGCTTTAGTAGTTTAAAAATTTGGAGTCCCTTCAAGTTATGCCGAAAAAAGTGAAAAAAAAATTCAGGAAATTCTGAGAATTGATAAAAATCTATTTTTTTTTTTAAATTTGACGTGATACAGACATTTTCACTGGTCTGCCTGCAAAAATTCAGCTCGATTGGATCACGGAAAAAGGGTTGAAAATCGATCCAAAGTTTCTCACACAGGCGGACAGACGGACACTACGAGCTTTATACTTTATACATAAAAAAAATTCCGACGTGTACATGAAAATTGCCGATGCACGTGTGTTTTTATTTTTTCTCCCCTTCCCGAAAAGGTATATTTGGTTCATAGGACAGAACTAAAGCTCGTTTTTGTAACGCAGTGTAAGGACGATGAGCTGAGTCGATTTAAAAAGATAAAATGTGCATGTATTGGTATTTTGAAAAAATTTGGATAGCAGTTGTTGGTAGGGAAGCTATTTATATACAAATAAATTAATGGCTTCCGCCGTGGTGCGGCGGTAGTGTTGCCGGCCTACCACACCTAAGGACCAAGGTTCGACTTCTCGGACAGGTAACATCAAAAGTGGTTTGAAACGGGCTCGCCCCTCGGCAGTGGTTTGGCAAACTCTCCGAGTGTCTTTCTGCTATGGAAGGCTTCTCAGCAAAATTTCATCTGCTTTGTAGATGTCGTTCGAAGTCGTCAAAAATCTGTAGGTCCCGCCAATTTGTATGAAAAAATTCAAAACGGCACACCACAAATTGGAAGGGAAGCTCGGCGCAAAAATTTCTGGGGAGGTTTATGATGATACACCTGTTGTACATCGCGCCATATATTTATATTTTTTTTAAATTTATTTACCTCTCAAAACTGGTAACAGAAGTGTTTTTATTGAAAACAATCAGGTGGCTTTATAATACGTACTGAAAGTATTAAGATAGACCTGCGTAAACGGGTATGCCATAATTAGAATAGATAGACTACTAGGTACATAATGTTCGGTTCCAACCGAACTTAGACTACCTTACTTGTTTTAATTTAGTTCTTTCACAATTGGTAAATAAAACCACGTTAATGCTTGGTCCAGAGAGAAAAATAAAGGAAAATAATTTAAAAGTAATATTTAAATATAACATACAATATTTATTCACAAACAAGAAAGGGAGTGGAGAGGAAAAATTAGATTAAATAAAATTTTACCCAACAAATTTTTTAAAATGTTCGAAAACAAAGCGCATACCTCACGTTTTGTTGTAAACAGATGTAGCCCGAAATTTGAATTTTTCGGGAAAACGCAAAAAAAGTTGTGTCATTTGAAATAGTAAAATTCTACGGCTTTTTTTGGAAGTTACTTCAATTTCTTATAAAATATATTCGTATAATTTAGAAAAGTAGGCTTTAGTTCAGCTTTATCTTTTTCACTCAGAGTTAAGTCAATGTACTATAAATAATTAGTTTAGCCGACAGAACAGTTTCGTATGAAAAAAAAATTACCAAAGCTGGTGTAAGTCTGAATTCAAAGCTTTATTAGAAATGGTTAAGCGTAGATGTTTTTAAAATCCTTATAATAAAGATATTGTCGCGATTATTCTCAAGGATGTACCATCCCTAACTCAATAACGCTCCCACCACTAGTTAAACACAACAGAGATGACGATGGCTACTCTTATGCATGGAAGAGGAAGAGAGATGGCGCGAATGTTTGCGAATACAAGGCAAAGAGGAGATCTCAATAAATAACCCCGACCCTTCGAGAACACGAAGAGTGAACAACCAAGATACTTCTGGGTGCGTAGGGGAGCACCCTGTCGGACTATATAAGGCAGTGACCAGTTTATTTTCAAGTGTTGTTCAGTGAACTCGAAGTTACCAAACTTACAAAGGTATTGCGTTTATTTCTAGTAAATAAAACTAGCTATTAGTTACAAAATCTGTGCGGGTGTTTATTTGACTTTATAGTGATCGAACCCAGGATTGATAATTAAGGTATCATCGAATTCGTCACAATATGATAACATCTCAAAAATTAGAATCTTAAGTTACATCTGTTTACAATAAAACGTGCAATACATACATTAGGCATGTTGCGAACGTAATATTTTTGTTGAGAAGTCTAATATTTACAAATTATATAAAAATTAGAGGGCACAGCAGACTTTGTCCTGCCCAGAAATTTACCTGCATGGATCTAGAAATATTGCCTATCCCTATCCCTTTTATCTTCTGATTCAGCTTGACATAATCGCGCCATATTCACACGCACATTAGTATTATCCCGTTGGATTTGTTCTTCTGTCCTGTGAGCTCTTTTATTCCGCATGCCTGCAGATTTACATGTATGACGGTTCAAAGAACTTCCTTTGCGCTTTGCGGGCATTGTACAAAACACACAAATAAAAGAAGTTCAATTACTGAAAGGGAATATATGTACCAATTATTTGTGTATTTTCGTTTCCAATCATAATAATTTTCTTGAGAATTACACTGACAATTCTAAACACGTTACTACTACGATCGATGCAGAAATAATGGGTTTCACACATACTCTGTGCTGCGACACCTTATGGTAATAGACTGGTATCAGCTGGTGAGAATGATCACTTGGACTGCACGATAATGGCCTCGGGCAAGGGGCCCTCCATTGACGAACTCTGTATTAGAATCAACAGTAACCTCCATGACCTTTCCAGCTTCTTTACCGAGCGAAATCTGACCCTATCTCCGACTAAATCGACGGCGACCCTGTTTACGGAGTACCTCTACCTACTGTCAACCACCCGAAAATCTTGGGTGTGACATTTGACAACGGCCTCACCTTCGCTGGTCATGCCACCGCAAAAGCCTCAAAGGTACAGAGCCGCAATAAGATCCTCAAGTCACTGGCCGGCAGTACTTGGGGGAAAGATAAAGAAACATTGCTTGCTACATAAAAGACTATTGGCCGGCCGGTTATTGACTATGCGGCGCCCATATGGTCGCCCAATCTTTCTGACACCAACTGGAGGAAATTGGAAGTCTGCCAAAACACCGCCATCAGAACTGCTACGGGATGTCTGCTTATGTCATCTGAGTCTCACCTCCATCAAGAGGCAAAATTGCTCAATGGTCAAGAGCACGCAGAACTCTTGAGTAGACAGTTCCTTCTGAACTGTCATAAACTTAGTCATCCAAATCGACATCTTTTGGATGTAGCACCGCTCCCAGAGACATAAGGAGACATCTCCCTGAGCACCACGATGAGATCCGGCACCATATCTCTTTACCGTTTGATCTGCGGAGCCATAGACGGGCTCTAAATGACCTCCACACCGAGTCGGTAGACAGATCTCGGCCTTTGAATCCCGTTATTAATACTCAACCACCTGAATTGGCTGCAGAGGAGCGTGTACTTCCGAGGTAGACTAGAGTCATACTAGCACAACTTCGCTCTGGATATTGTAATAGGTTGAACTCTTACTTATCCAGACTGAACCTCAACATACGAAACACATGCCCTGCATGTGGTATGTCCCCTCATGATAGATCTCTTCTCCTGTTCAGTTGAACCCACTCTTCTAACACCTATATCACTCTGGTCCAACCCTGTGGAAACTGCGCGTTTCCTTGGACTTCCGTTAGAAGAGCCTGATGACAATTTAGAGTGATCGAGCCCATTGGGCAGGGCGAAGCACTGTTAACAACAACAACAACAACATCACTTGCGCAGTTATCAACAGAGTTTTAAAATTATTAAATTTTTAATAATTAATAAACAATAGCAATTAGGGGTATAATAAGAAGTAGATAAAAACATATTCTCTGACCTACCGAATGTATATGCAAAATTTCATTAAAATAGGTTAAGCCGTTTCGGAGGAGTATGACAACAAACACTGTGACACGAGAATTTTGTATATATAGAAGTTATGTCAAATACACATTATCAGCCTTAATTGTCACCACATATCGAAAAGTAAAGGATCAAGGGGTAATTAGGTGGAATACATAGCTTCATAGCCACACAGCTTCCCCAATACTATTGTAAAAGTCCTAGCGCGAGGTGAATTTCACATAATATTTCATAATATTGTCAGTCGAGCCTCTGGCGACTTCAAACGCTAGTTCCTAAGCGTGCCGGATTGATATACGGCAAAGGGCTGTCATTTTTACAAAACTCGCCAAAACCTACAGGAACTATTTTTGTCCATACTCAAACAAGCAAAAAACCAGAATTTACAGAATTATTAACAAAAGTGCAATATCGCGAATTAATCAACAAATTTCTTTTTTTAAAGTAACAAAGAACTTCTTGTACGTTAGTAAATATGATAATTTGAAGCGAACGCGAATGTCAAAATTGGGCGATTACGAATATTCGCAACATCCCTTGTATTATTCATACATGCATTCATGTAAAAATGTATGTTCAGCCGGTGGAGTACACTTCTTATAATCGTACGTGAATGGGTTAGAACTAATGATCTAGTCAACTGTGTGTAGACAGTAACCAGACGCATAGAAAACAAATATGTATCAGGTATACATAAGACAGTGAATAACAATAACACTGGTGGTCGCCTTCGATAGGAGTTCGTTTGCACATATTTACTGAGGGATGTGGTGCACACAATCGCCACAAGTCCATCACTCACTTCGTTATAAGACGTGAACGCTTTGGATCCGATGTACATATGTACGTTGGGCTTGAAATAAACATATGCACACACATATTCATGTACGTAGGTATGTATCTACATAGTTAGACAAAATTTTTCATTTCACTTAAGGATGAATATACATATTAACATTATATATCTACATCAATTTATATTATCATTTGTTTTGGAAGGGGGTAGCATTGAGCGCCTTAAAGGTAGACTCCCATGACCAGCGTCTTATTTAAACCGAACTAAGCCCCATACTGACCTAGTGCCGGCCTGAAGTTATTCACAATGGCGATCTTTTAATTGCCATTAATTTCTTTGTCAGAGGTGTTCCTAAGAATAACCTGAAGTTATAGCTGTTTTGCTTCCTTATTGCTTATTGTTCTGTTTGCCATGTTTCTACAAGCCAGAGACCGAATTATGACATACGTTCCGTGATCGTAATTCTTTTTTTAAGTCACAATAACTTTACAACTGTTAAACTTTTTAAAATAGTAATAATGCATAATTCAACCGGCCGGTACTTCCAGCCAATTGCTCACGTATGTCGCCATTCCGAATTATGGGCTTTGAGTTATTGTTATTTAAAAATTCGATTTCGATCACGGAACGTATAACGTAATTCGACTCCAGGTTTACAAGCAGTGACCTCAGTTTTTTCTCTCCACGAAATTGGAGTATTTTTATTGGAGTCCCACATTTCCTAATCGAAGTAATCGGGTTCCATGAGGTTGAAAAAATTTCGTTTACCATCAGCGGGTTAACTGGTTCCAACTCATATATTTAAGTTTTTGCGTCCAACTGTTAGATATAATAGACAGGTAAAGCATTCATAAGCCTGGGTGTTCCTCGCTGTTTGAGCAGTTGGAAAGCACGGGTTCCTAATCCATACCTTTTCTTGCTATTTAAGGTTAGGGGTCAAGACACTTTATGTGATACAAAGGCGGTTAACCTGAGCCATGAACAGAGCTGAAAATGCATCTAAAGTTAACATCTGCACTTTATAGAATTGTAGGCTACCTGTCAATAAATTTTAAAATTTTTGTTTATAAAATTTTGTTGGCTTACAACTTTTTTTTGGGGTTGTAGAAACTTGTTGTATATTCAAATATGTAACATACTTGCAATATCGAATTCCAAAAGGTGCTCATCAAAGTAACTATGCACATTTCTGCATGCCTTTTTCAATGTTGATTTTCGAAAATTTATATATAATTTTTTTAAAAATGTTGTTTTAAAACACATAAATGCATACATAATCTTTTTCTTGGGCATGCGAAAGGGAATTGAATTACGCCGGCAACACCGCTCTTGGGACCTGGCTTCGGCCGTCGACAAATTAAATTTCGGTTGAATAATCGGGTTGGCCAAAAACCAGTGGACGGTTAAGCCTCAGCCGATTGTTTGGCCGCATAACTGAGTCAGATTGCTTAGCGATACCCCCTATATCACTCCATGTAGAATCACATTGCTAAGAATATTTAATAATGAACTTCACTAGCATTTGAAAACCCAGGGGATTGGCTTGCGAGGTCGGGTACAATGTAAAAAGGCATTTAAAGTTGCTTGTCAGTTTAGTTACATGTAATAAGAATATTGCAACCAACTTAAAATACTAGTGTACATCACTTTAATGTGAAACTACAAATATATTCTTGCCTCTATAGTATGTAGTAGACAAGTAACTGACTAATCTACAGGGTGGCGCAAAAGTAATCCTCCTATCAGAAAATGCTATAAATTTTGCGATTGGCCCCTAAAGTCAGTTCTGTTTTGACATTTGTGTAGTAAACACATGCGAAATACACGTTAATAAACAATGTTACGCTACACTGCTCCAGAACGCGGAAAATTGCTGACTATTTATTTGACCAATAATCGGTCGGTGAAAAACGGTTACTGCGCAAAAGTAATCCTCCTATCAGAAAATGCTATAAATTTTGCGATTGGCCCCTAAAGTCAATTCTGTTTTGACATTTGTGTAGTAAACACCTACGAAATACACGTTAATAAACAATGTTACGCTACACTGCTCCACAACGCGGAATATTGCTGACTATTTATTTGACCAATAATCGGTCGGGGCGAAACGGTTACTGTGAATGGTGAGCGCTACAGAGCAATGATCAACGAGTTCTTTTTGCCGCAACTTGATGAATTGGGATTGGAAAACATGTGGTTCCAACAAGACGGTGCAACAGCACACACTGCACGTGCCACAACCGATATGCTGAACATCGGAAGCTTACTTTTGCGCCACCTTGTAGTAACATTACTGTGAGAGTTCAAATAAAAACGTGTACATGGTATAACAATATACAAAGTGTCAGTTGAGCTTTCAAATATTATTGAGAAACTAATATTTCTTATTTTCCATTAAAAGTTTTCACTCGTTTACACAAATATGTTCAGTAGGAGTGCATTAGGTTGCTTCTTATTCTTGCTAATTTGGAGAACTAACAGTGTCAACTTTCAATACGCCTCTGCCATAAAGATAATTAACTTTTGATATTCCTTATTTCTTTAAATTGAGCTTACCTAGTTGTCACGTGTTTACATTCACTGCCACGTTAAAACAGGCCCAATGTTATTATGTGTCAAGTTTAAATACCGATAACTTCTAAGGTATATTATTTCCTCGAGCCTTGCCATATGATATCGAACACAAAATAAATATTGATTTCATGATTTAAGCGATACGAGTACATAGTTATAAGGAGATGTTGAGTTCACGCAACTACTTTTTGAAACTGTTAAAGCAATAACCACCCTACTATGTACTATATGCGTACAAACAAATACTTTGTGGTTTTGATGTATTGTTGTTATAGCCACAATTGTTGGTGCGTATGGATATGACACCCAACAAGCTTGGAGGCCAATTCACCTTTCGTACCATGCAATCAAAATTTTGGGTTAGCCTCTGAAGGAAGTAGGGTCACCCCCTGATGGTACGGAGAATTTGCTTCTTATAGTTGCCCTGTTTTATTCAAATGCATATAAATGAATGGGCAGGTACCAATGTATTTGTTCAAAATAAAATTTTACATAAACTATCTTTAGAATCAAGAACTTTAGAGCAAGAAGTTTGCTAGTTTTAATGTTTAAGCCGAAATTCCGCATAGTTGAGGATATAAGATGCTTTGAGTTTCATTATGAAAAATATAGAAAGTTGCAGCCTAATGTTGTTAAGTTCAAGTCATTAACTTTAAGGTACCCTTGGATTAGCATTAACATGCAATTATACACAAAAAACCTTTATTCCAGAACCTCAAAAGACATATTAGGCGAAAGGTGTTTATAACGACCACATCGTTAAAGTTGCTGAGCATTAATATATATAGTTATGTGTAAATATGGATACCGAAATACATACTAGGGATGTCAATCGCGGGATTGTAAATATGTTACTATAACACACACACTAAACCAAATTGTTTATCGTTTGTGTAAGAAAAAAAAATTTAAATACATATACACATATATGTACGTTGACTACGGCCTTCCCAGCCAGTGAATGCAATATAAAGGGCAGTCTATGTTACCTAGCTAGGTTGATTACTGCGCGTCGCCTGGTTGGTACCTGTGATTCCCGGAGCGATTGATACCCCGCTTGTGCAATTCATGGGGTTTAGATTATTTAATTTTATTTGTTGATTTTGCTGCTCAGAGTAGGATGATGGCCCTACCGCTTCCACTATATAAATTTTTCCATTAATTTATTTAATATTTTGAATATAGCAAAAACTCAGCTAACACGGATTTTAAACATAACAAAAGGACGCTTTCTCATGTCACACTTAAATTTATCGACCTGATAAACACAATGTTTATTTTACAAGTACATAAACACACATTTTACAAGAGTTGTGTTTACTTTTTGATCCTTTTTAAAAATTGAATGAAAAACCCTTAACAATTCGAAAAATGTCATTAAAAGTAGAAAGAAATATACTCGTAGACCTGCCGACCCCTGCCGACCGTATTTTAAAAAAATTTTTTCAAACCACTCTTGATCCTATCTGTCGCGGTATTTGAGCAAGATCATTTTAATACAATAATCTCGACTATCCCGGC
The DNA here is from genome assembly GCA_949987695.1 of Merzomyia westermanni. Taxonomy (NCBI): domain Eukaryota; kingdom Metazoa; phylum Arthropoda; class Insecta; order Diptera; family Tephritidae; genus Merzomyia; species Merzomyia westermanni. Next base: position 122,381,680 of record OX465288.1, on the reverse strand, counting down.
ATTGTTAACATCCAAAAAATGCCATCCCTATTTACAAGAATAAAAAAAGACATTCTCTGTATAGTATTCCGTTTCATGTAGGATGTGAGGAAGCTTTCAGTTTTGTGTACATATTCAACTATTTTGCCAAGCAAAGTATAAACCAAGAAAATATTACGTAAAGGACCAGCTTTGATAATGCTATTGCTGGTTTAAAATTTACTCTCTGCTTGCTTTAAATGGTCATCCAACCCCCTGGGCGATTTTGACCTTCCAACATAGCGCGTCAGTCGTTTCTTCGTTGCGCCAACTGACGCCAATTGGAAACACCGTGGGATCGCAAATCGGTCTCCACTTGGTCCTTCCATCGGAGTGGTGGTCTCCCTCTTCCTCTGCTTCCACCGGCGGGTGCCGATAAGAATACCTTCTGGGCTGGAGCATCTTCGCTCATTCGCACAACGTGGTTTAGCCAGCGAAGCCGCTGTGTTTTAATTCGCTGAACTATGTCGGCGTTTGCGTAAAGCTCATACAGCTCATCATTACATCTTCTTCGGTAATCGCCGAACAACTACTAAATCTAGGTTAATATTATCTAGGTAGAAGAAAAATGGACTTGGCTATGAACAAAGCTTAATATGTTTTATTGTGGAATTGGTTAATAAAATTGAAACACTTTTTTTGGTGGCAACAAAGTATACCGAAAAATTATGATAGACCGTTGCAAATTTTTTTGTGTGATCTAAATAAGTGGATTAGGAAAATATATAAAGTGAGTACCACTCAGAGTGACCCAATTTTTAAGAGCCTTGAGACCTGCACCTTTTTAGATTAGAATTTAATAGGCTTCAAAACCATACGCAGAAATCATTTTGAAATTCTTGACTGAAAATTCTCACCACCTTCTTATTTAAAATTTCCAAGAATTTTTGGAATTCTTTCATAAGCTTGGATACTATTGACTGAACGGAAGCCTCTCAGTAGAAAGCGCAAGGCCAAATGTAGTAAAGTACCTTGATGTAGTGTGCTGTTTCTAGTTTTCTCCTCTCAAGAGAGATGCAATTTTGCTGAGATGCTTTTTCATGGCAGAAATACACTGGGCACTTGTTCACTGTATAGTATGCCAGAACACTAGGAGAAGATATCTCACCACAGTATTTTCCATATAAAGTTTGACTTTTAACTGTTAAAAATTTATATTGCAAGCATATTTGCTTTCATTTGTCACGTAGGTCCTTTGAGTAGACTTAACTAGGGTCGATTTCTGTCGGAAGGAAAATAGATTGAGACATGGGGCACAGTGTAATCATAGCAGCATTAACCCCTGATTACATTTAACTGGATATGTGCCCCTAGCACCCTGTTTGGACTTCGGATTTCAGATCTGTTAGAAGAACCCCGTTACGATTCCGGTTATGGTAAACTCACATTCGTCACATGCCTAGTACATATATAGGTTAAGTTAAGTTATGTTATTAAATTTATAATATTATTTGCACTAATTGAATAAAATTTTCGTTTCCCAGACTGAGCGAAAACTGTGCGTGTGATGCAATAGCCGCTAAGTAATTTGTTGACGTTATTGCCAATGATTGCAACAGAAATCTGTCAACAACAATTTGTGCTACGCAGCAGCAAAACTCATCCCAGTCAACACACCACCTGACTTTTTATGTCATTTGATGCACAACTAAAGCGATCGTGCATTGACAGCGCCCATGTCCACTCAAGCTTTTTACAACTTTGTCCCCATTTCGTAAATGTCAAAGTAAAGAATTGCTGAATACTCTGGTTGTGTGTAAATGAATTTTTGGCGCATAGCATTTGTCATGAGTCTTCTTTGGTGGAGATGTTGAATGATTGAATATCTTTTTTTGCTTATACTCATTGAAAAGCATACATTTTTTCTGTTTCAAATCGCAACAAATCTAAGTTTATTTTATATCGTGTGGTGTCAGGGCTTATGGCGAAGTAGATGTTAAGCCACCGTCAGTTTTATTCCTTATAGACATTTCCATAAAGGGGAGAAGTGTATACGAGTATAAGTATGTTAATCCTAACCAAGGTCAGATCTGAATACGTACAATAAATATTCACTTGTTCAAATTCTTCCATAAAAATAGTGCATAACAAAATTGTGTAACTTTGAATGCATATCGTATGAGAGCTGGTTTGTTCTGGTGTATGACAAGTGTCCAACAAACTTACCAAAACTGAGAGCAGATTAACATATCAGTTGACATTTTTTGTCTGAAACGATGGATATTTTCGTAACATATGCAAAACTCTTACGCGCATGAAAATTTATAAAGTGCCACTGGACAATGCAAAAAATGTTACAACAGTTTCCGCGACGCATTCAATGCTTTATTCTCTTCTTTGATTGAAGTGAATTCAACACACAGCCATAGTAGGTCCTATAAATACCGATTACTTGCTTAGTACATACCTATTTACAAATTTGTGTAGATGGCAGTTCAACGATCACACGATTTCATTACCAACCCGCCCAATGAAGGTTTTGCATTCAAATCAGGCAAAAGAACAGATCTGTAAGTCAGTTTAGAGGTCATATCGATCTGAAACTGTTTTTTTTTAAAGCAGCACTAACTGTGTATCGGAACTTTTGCTGGACGTTGGGTTTGTAAGATTCGCACGTAAGGGGTGAGAATCAGAAATTGAAACTTTAAATTGTATTTTGGCATATCACATCTGAACGGAGTTTTGCATATTATGCTTGGACTTGTATTTGCTGCTAAAACGTGATGGAGTGGTATGAAATTACCACAGGATAGGCGCTACATTAACTCTGACTTTGTGCTACGGTTAAGTAAACGGTAAAGAAAACACACCGAAGGTTCAAGTGACGGGACAGTGACTCGTCATAATGTCAAAGGAATTAATGTCATTGATATTATTAATGTCAATGATTCACGAGCCCACTCCTTCTTTTTTCCCCAAGGGATTAGGTTAGGTTGAGCTGACCGGTCTGTCAAGACCTCCCATAGATTAAAAATGTCCATTCCAGAAGTTCCTTAAACCAGAAACCCCTATCAAGAACCAGTATCCACGTTAAAAAATAACTCCGTCCTCTTGGCAAAAACTAGAAGCTTTCTAGGTCCCATTCTACTTGCTCCGAGATCTAATAGTTGTGGAGCTCTCAGTAGTCGGAGTCTTAATCTATCAAGCGCAGAACAGGAGCAAAAAACGTTCTCAACCTTTGTTGTTGTAGTTTTTAGCAACAAGGAGTGGGTAAGGAGAAGATGGGTAATTAGAGGTGAAAGGCATCACATTTGTGTATCCACGTCATTACCTTTGTGCATTTTAGTCGCCCCTTACAACCGGTATGCCTACCACGGGTATATTCTAACCCTCTAACCCGAAGGTCCTCAACCGTCTCTTCCTGCAGCCCGCACTTTCTGCATCTGTTGTCACCGACCAGACCTAATTTGTGCGCATGCGAAGCCAGAAGGCAGTGCCCAGTCATGAGCCTGCAGTCCTCCCTTTTCAGGAATAAGAGTAGTTTAGTTGATCTCATGACATATGCTTTGCACATGGTCTTGGAGACTTTGCAACCCTTTTTTTCAGAAAGTCGACGTAAAACATATATATAGGTCCCGCCAATTTATAAGAAAAATTAGAAGCAACCCGCCACTATAAATTCAGTACTTGGCCGAAAGAGTATAAAGTAGCACTGTTACAGTGAAAAATGCCAATAAACTACGTTAAGCAAACTTGTCGATGTTAAAGAAAATCAACAACTCACACTATGTTTGTAGGTGATACAACTTATTGCTAAAGAATGTTAGATATAAGATAAATTAGGAAAGTTTGGTTGGACTCATGAACATGAAAAGTAATAATAACTTCGGTCCGATGTTTGGGATTATGAGAAGAAGAGGAGATATACCCACCAATAAGCACATCGAAATGACCAGGCCGGTGAGCGGAGTCGATGTAGCCATGCCCGTCTGTCTGTCTGCTTGAACACAAACTATTCCCTCAGTTTAGGAGATATGTGGCTTGGTATGAGCCGACTTTCGGTAAAATATTAATAATTTTTCGGAACCAACCAGATCGGGCCAATATAACCGATAGCCCCCACAAACAATCGGGTTTTCCGATAAACGGATTAAATAGATAGGAACGTGACATTTTGCATATTTATTACATAAGTGAGGTATGTAGTGAAAATCAGTAAGATCGTACCAATATGGGCTATATATCCTATAGCTCCACACAGTTTGTGTAAATTAAGATCGGAAATTGAAAATCGCATCTCGTATTCCTAAGAGATACATAGCCTTTCTGGTTGTCTGTATGAATACTCTAATCTCCGAAACTACTAAATGGTTTTTAATGGGACTTTTACTGGGGACACTACATTTAAAAATAAATGTAACTTTGTATATAAATATGGACGTTTCGGCTTATAGCTTTATCCGATTTGTGAAATCGAACGAAATTTCGTTCTGATTTACTGCTCTACTCGATTTTATTGTCGACAACCTTAAATTAAAATAAGACAAGGTGAGAAAGACACCGCGCATAAACATAAAACTGTTTAATTAGAACGAGTGACGAATCCAATGAATACTTACAAGAATAAGAACCACCTCTAATCAAAAATAATAATAATTAACTAAGAATTATTATCAACTGGTCTTGAGCTCGCTATACTTACAAAAATATGTAAAATGAACAGACCGTAAAACCAACAACAAAATAAGAACCACCTTAAACTATATATATAACCTGAACAACGTCGGGTACTCTGCTAGTCTAAAATATTCATTTTTATAATGCATCAATGAAGAAAAATTATGTTTGCAAAACCGCATTTGCTGCAATGAATCGGAATACATCATGATTATACCTTTCTGACCAAAGTTGGAAATATATTTTAAAATCAAGCTTTGTAGGAATTTATCCTAATAGGTAGATAACTGTTGGTGAAACAGTTTTTAGCCTTTCCTCTCCTGCAAAATTTGAGTGACAGCACTTACACGGTTTTGCAGATGCATGTCACGCAAGGAAAAAAGTGCCTATGTATTTTTTAACATAATTCCAATTTCGTTGATTCGCTGCGATGGAATATGCTTATTCGTTTTTTTTTCACAAGAAATTCTAATGTGTTTTGTGTCCTGTTAAGCAGCCATTTCAGCACAATTCTACATACAAGCGTTTGTGTGTTGACTGCATTTGTTGCAAATTACTTTATTTAAATGTTTGACAAATTAACTGCATTGCGAGTATTTATTTTGTGTACTTTGATTTGTTGTTTTATTTTCTACTGCGCTTAACACAGGTTGATGTTGTTGTAGCAACTCAGACGAATGCAAAATGCATGTGAGTGAACAAATATAAATATCGTCGGCGACACTGCAAAACCGTGTAACGCACAAATGCAAAGCCGCGTAAGCTAAATTTGTGTCAAAAACTTTCATAGACCCCTGGCATTAAGATCTATTCATTTATTCTCAAGAAAACTACATGTTGGTTTTGAAAATAAATAAAAAAAATCAATCTAGATGGGACTTTTTCCATAGAGTCAATATTCGTCTTCAAATTAAGCAGTTTGTAGTTGAAAAACAGCCAAACTGAGATATCACTTACGCGGTTTTGCATTTGAGCTTAACGCTTTTTTGTAGTGCCACCGACGATATGCATGTTGATATCGTGCAAAACCGCTTATCAAACAACTGCAAAACTTACTTGCGTGAAATATTTTCTGTCATTCCTTTTATTCATTTATTGTCGTTAAAAGTACTTTTTGCATTCGAAGAATAATAAAGAGAAAAAAATTTAACGCAAGAAGAATTAATCACAATTGCAAAATCTTGATAAGCGGTTTTGTATATTCACCGACGACTTGTAGATTTATATACATTAGATGGTTTCATAAAAATGTTGCCTTTTTCATTTTTGAGTGCAGTTTTTTAACACCTTATACAAAGCAGATCCCTTGGTGTGGTGTAGTTTTAGCTGAATGTGATGCGCATCGAACATTTCGATTTTACGTAGGAACATATTTTTGGAAAAACGTATGCTTTAAGGACTACGAGTTAAATGATGCGAAAAATTATATATCCGCCATTACGTTTAAAGCGACTAATAAATTTATTAAAAAATTGGTAACTGCACTTTGATTATTTCAAATGGTACATACTTCACTAATTCAGTTGATTTTTATAAACTTGTTGCACTGTCCTTTGAAACATATTAGTCTTGCCATGTTAGCCTAGAGGAGGACATACAAGGTGGCGCAAAAGGAAGCTTCCGATGTTTAGCATATCGGTTGTGGCACGTGCAGTGTGTGCTGTTGCACCGTCTTGTTGGAACCACATGTTTTCCAATTCCAATTCATCAAGTTGCGGCAAAAAGAACTCGTTGATCATTGCTCTGTAGCGCTCACCATTCACAGTAACCGTTTGGCCGCGACCGATTATTGGTCAAATAAATAGTCAGCAATATTCCGCGTTCTGGAGCAGTGTAGCGTAACATTGTTTATTAACGTGTATTTCGCGTGTGTTTACTACACAAATGTCAAAACAGAACTGACTTTAGGGGCCAATCGCAAAATTTATAGCATTTTCTGATAAGAGGATGACTTTTGCGCCACCCTGTATAAACATACATATATAGTGAGTTATAAATGATAATATTTCAGAGAATAATTTTTAACAAAAAAGCTATATTCAATCCAACTTGAAAAAACCCGGTTGTTATTTTTTTTCTAAGTAAAGTATCTCATCAAATAGAAATATTATAAAAATCCATTTGTATGAATATTTTTATATCCAACCGAAATTTGAAACCTTGTTGAGAACAAAAATGAAATATGTTTTTTAAAACCGTTTAATGTGCATGAGTTATAATATAACATAATTGAAATGCAACAAAAATAAATGCAAAAGCACCAACAACAGTAACGTAACAGTCGTTTTCTGATCGCCCGGTTAAATAAAAAAAAGTGCAGGTAGGTGCCACTTTAGCTTGTAATTGTCATTTGTCAGATGCGGTGATATCTACAAAACTTTAACATTAAGAAAAGCATCTGTGCTGTTCAACGTTTTAATGATTTTAATGTTGTGTCCATCAAGTATTCATGCATATGGTTTTTGTTGTTACATTATAGTAACTGGCAGCTACGTGTGCGGCCCCACAAGTGCATTGGGGTATATCTATGTGATGGCTAAATGCAACTATCAAGCGATTGGACAGCCGAGAACTCCTCCATCTCAGGTATTATTACATGTGCTCATACAAAAAATAATATGAATGAATGAGAATAACTCAATGATATAATAAAATGTGTGCTTAAATGAGGTGTGAATATGATGGAATCACTTTTTTGTTTAACGTAAAAAAGTGTGGTTATAAGTTTTGATTTATATTCTATAAACTTGTATATGTATGTATGGTCGGCGAAAGGTCAACCGCGAGTTCCAATTTTTTCAAGACCAAATTTAGGTTAAAACGATATCAATAAATTATCGATTACAAAAAAGGTTCTCGTATCAAACCGTTCCCACCACAGTCGGGCTCATGCCTGGGGCCGGTAGTACCTGAGCTCGCCGTACGTTCGGGACACTCCCCCAAACCTTCATAAAATGTGTTTTTCGCTACTTAAACAAGCCTCACACTTGTAATCCTTTGCTTTTTCTTTACTTTTAGTGACGGCATTCTCAACTCCCGTCCTTCATTTGAAGAATAGATAAATAAAGGTGAGGTGATTATTTACGCCCATCACCTGTTCCGCCGGAGCCTCTCGTCAATATCTTCTGGAAGGATTTTTTATAACAAGGAATATATTGTAGAAATATCAATACGAGAGTAAAAATTGTAATTAATATCGTGGTAATATCACTTGCACTCTTAGAAAAAATCGGTTTGAGACGAACAGAAGAGTCGATTTGTCCGCACGCTGAACGTGGTTTCTCTCAAAAATTGAAACAAAACAAGTTTTGCTAATAATAATTTTTCTGGTCTTGAGAGTGAGATGTTTGCTTATACAACATATTTTTCAGGCCCTTTGCTCGATCTTTAAAAAGTTTCTTGTGCAATAGTTCAAATTGAAAAAGAGCCTTGCTAGCTATGTTGATGCTAACATATGTCTAAGGTCGTCCGTGTCCCTGGCTGTGAAGTATACCTTCAAAAAACCGTACGACTAGTCTCTAAAGAGAGGGGCCCGTTATTAATCCTTTCGTGTACTGTGTACTCTAATGGGTAGTTGAAACAGATCAATTTTAATTCGTATAGCAAATATAAGCCTAGAAATTTAATCGGTTTCACGACTCATCCGCATTCTTCCTAGACATATCGCATTTTTTGCAGGGATGCGAAAAATTGGACAGTGAAAAACACTCTACGCAACAATATAACAGCGTTAAATAAATACGAATTTTTACACATCATTTCTCATCTCACTTACTTTGATCACATTGGTCGCTCATAAATCATTCTACTTCCGATCAGCCCCACGTGTTCACAATGCCTGCACACGTCAGCCTCTGTAAACAGCATTGCTGATCGTTAAGAAAGCAAGTAATACAACAACAGGAAGGTGTTTCCAACAAAGTGTGGTATACTAAATGTCAAATTCAAAACTAATCGTCATTACTCACCATCGAACGAGCCAAAATAACCCAAAGGAAATTAAATGCGTTTTATCTGCTTTATCATTTTAGGATCCCACCAACCCCGCTCAAGGTATATTAGAAACAATGTACAAAGTTCGAAGCAGTAAATCTAAAAAATATTTATATTTCCAAATGATTTGTTTACATGCTTTAACTCACTCAAAGTGAATTTCAATTGTTGAAGAAAACTTGTTTGGTTTACTTTTCACAAATAAGTGTGTAATGCGCTATCTAGTATGTGGAACAGAATTAAAGGGGAAGTCAAGGTTGGAAGGGCGGATGATATGTGTTTGTGACACGCATGAGAAAAGCTATATGAAATAAATCTTCAAGCTGTGCACACTTGGAATCAGCAGGCCCCTGCAAACAAGCTACGGCAACAGTTTATAAATTTACATTCATACATATACGCGGCAAGACAAGAAGTGGATATTCTTTTAAGATCAGACCGATTTGGGATGTACAAAATGCTAGGCTCACTCTGGCGGCGATAGAAGAAAGCGCGTGAAATGCATAAACTCGATGATATACATACTCGTAGTAGACTGTAATGCTTGGAATTTTGAATTTGTACCCTGCAATACATAGCGTTGGATCAAGTAAAGCGCATAACTCGCGCATTAAGAGGCGGTACTGGACCTCAATCTATAAACACGCAATGCTTTAACTGACACTTTTAACATTTTGATGTTCTACGAAGTAGCAATAACTTTAGCAAAGCTTTAGAATGGTTTCTTAATTGTCTCATTCGAGATGGTCAAAAAATAAGTAGTTAAGAGCTAATGTAACAATAAATAGTTCAAGCCCAGTTTTGATAATTATAACTAGTTTAAATATTTGTACCTACCCTGCAGGCAAAAGAACTGCTCAGTGAAATATCACATACTGATCACAAATAAATGATACCCGTTACAGTTCTGGTTCATTGCTAAGAAAATTACAGGCAACTTCAACATAGTGTTGCCATTGGAGGTTACCAATTGTCACCGTATTTTTAAAATGTTGGGGCAAAGCTGTGATAGGTTGAATGTACTAGTTCAGACCGGTGAAGGGTCCGCAAAGCAGCCCTTTGACAAAACTGTGATGGCAGATCTGTGCATCACCTTCTTCATCACAAAAGGTTGTGGCCATTCAGGGTACAATTGACACCATTTGACTGAAAGGTATGGATCAGTGCGATAAAGCCAGAGGCCAATTTAAAAAAGTAATCACTTGAAAAAAGAAACATAACAAAGTGTTTTAAAAATGAAATTATATTCTGGTACATATCTTTTTATTAGGAAATATCTAGTACATGTAAACAATCTAAAACTTTGTTTATTTCATTCATCATATGTTTTGTAAATAGCTTCGTGTTGCCTCGCGTCCATTGGCAACTTGCCTGCTCATTTTCTCAAAAGTATTAACTAAAGATAAAAATTACTTTCTTTTCCTCAAATATTCACATACTTATGTAGATATGTGCTTATAGAGCATTTAAGAGCAAGTCGATTAGCGATTTTCGTTGTGGAAGTAAATCAGCGATTGGCTGCTTTAGAATACCACTAATAGCGGTAAAAGAAATATCAGGAAAGATATGCAAATACGCATTGCTGTACTAGTATAATGTTTCTGGGGCGGAATATTAAAATTGTTAAGCAGTGACAAGTATAAGCCTTGCAAAAATTGCGTCATTTGTAGTTTTTGGCTTTGACGTGCAACTACTATAAAAATTCCAATTTATCAAAGGAGGAGTGGAGAGAGGGGTTTCAGAATCGCCATTAAAAATCCGACTATAGAAGATAAATATTATTACCTACTTAAAGTAATCAGCAAAAACATTAGCAAAATGTTGACTTTTCATTGAAAGCACTGATTGTAATATTCCGAAATAATTGAAGTGATTCTAATCGTTAAAACCTTTGAGTTAGCAGCGGAATACGAACGGAGTCCTTGCGGTTACGGGCTTGGGCCTGGATACCAGCAGCCGAACGTTGACGCCGGAGGGTATTTTGAAGAATTTTTCGAAATCGAAACGCTGGGATACTCACCAAGAATTGAAGAGTAGTGAGGTCAAGGAGAAACAACGCTGCACTAACCTGGTAATTAGCTTTGAATCGCTGCCTGGTCTGGTGGCTTGTGGTGGGGTCAAAAGCTACTGCGGTGTCCTTTCAGATTTTAGCTAGCAAGCTTATGTCGAAGATAGATCTAGAAAGGCTATTACTGCTCTATATGCTAATGCAGTATTAGGTAAAAGATTTGGCTTAGATCCACATATAATATATTTACTGTAAAATAAAGTACTTTTCTACGGCATCATGGTATGGTGGCCAGCAATCAAAATAAGAAGCGATACCTGAGTCACGATAGCGTCTTCCAGGCCGAACTAGAGGCAATAAAGGAGTCGCATGGTAGCTACCTTCGAGAAATTTTACATCTGTGCCAATCTACTTCGCCAGTCAAGCAGAGATCAAATATCTTCGGGACAGCAATGCTACATCGAAGGTGGCAATAGATTTCAAGCAGTCGCTAAACGAATCAGCCTTGCTGTGCCCCACAGCAGTGATGTGGGTCTCAGACCGAAGTGGTATGCCAGAAACCTGCCCTGCGACGGGGCAAGCCACATTGCTAATCCTCTTGCCACGAGCAAGCACACAATTCTTTCGTTTTTCTGTTGAAATAGAGAAGGGCAGCCACGATAACCTAACCAAACCTAGACCCCAGCTCTGCTGGTACAAGTATGGCCACCAACTGTCATGCTGTGCATCCGATTAGCTCCAGTTCGGAGCTAGCCATGAAACCCTGTGACTGTCTCCAATTTTTACTGCAGGTTATGTACATACTTATATTTGTATGGCTGTGTAAGGAATGTGTTGGCGGCGGGGTCGTGCAAATTGGAGGCAAAAGCGCGACATCGGGTTAATTTCTTTCGGAAAAAGAAAATTAATCAATTCGTATGAGAATTCCTTTGCAATGATAAATGATTGCTATAGACTTGAGGCGACATGATGCGACAAATGATATCACGATTGCGATTGCCAGTGTGAGTAAGGGATTGTTCAATATGTATAAACCTGTGAAGCACTTCAAAACTAGCTGAGTGGCATACCAAGATACAGATGTACAATTAGGTGCATTTGGAGATATTTATGTGGGATGTTTGTGTGTCTACTCAACTGCTAGTTCAGCAGCAACAGGTGAATGTTGCAATGATTATTAGAAATGTAGAGAACTATGTATGTATCTACAACCATTCACATTTATCAGCATGCCCTGAGACTAGTGCTTTCTGACTTAAAACTAACTCAGAAAACTATACTTGCGCAACTAAAAACTTAAAACTCTGAAAATGGTGTTGAGTATAGTGCTGAGCATAACGAGAAGACTCTTTCCCACACTCTTATTGTGATTCGAACTACTGTTTTTAATATCGCGTGAATTCCTCTAGACAAATACACCACAAAGAATTTCTTCGATAATTGTATTACTACTATGCTAAGACATACTGGGGCTAGAACCAATAACTTTCTCATGGTCAAAATAGAGTACGTTTCATAAATATATCACGATCATATTTTTACTTTTAAAAGATGTGCACGAAGTTTACAATACAGATTTATATAACTACTAGCAGACCTGCAGATCTTGTCCTGCCTAAAATTTGACTTTCCTATATTTGACTTTCCTATATTTGCCAAATTCTACTCTCTTCCCACCCCATTTAGCGCTTAGTAGTCATTTATCCCTATATCATCCACTTTCTTTCTCCTTTTGCTGTTCCCCCACCGCCATATCTCGTTCGTCTTATTTACTCAGTTCATTTTCCTCTAAGAAATCCCCTACATTTAAAATTTACTCTTCCTACTCCCCTTCTCACTTTTCCTCTGTTGAATTTTTGGAATTTTTTGGAGTATGCAGTTTTGTAGTTCATTAAATTCTAATACAGTAATGGGTCAATCTTAAGGTCGTGACACACTTTACTGATTTTAGGCACTTCCGAAGAGCTAAAGATCTTGCTTTAATAACCTTTTATTGAGGAAAATACAGAAGTCCCCAAGAAAATATTATTATTTATAAAGCGAGTGTTAATCTTTTTGTATAAAGAGAAGGGATACATAAGAAAGGATATTCAACATTTGTAAAGCATGATGTACATATCGGTATTTTAATCACTTCTCCGGTAGAGTTACGTAGATAATTTTTTAACTTCTTTGGAGTTTTTTATCTGGGAACCAGCATTCTTCTTCTTTAAATGGTCATCTAACCGCCTGGACGATTTTGACCGTCCAACATAGCTCGCCAGTCGTTTCTTCGTTGCGCCAACTGGCGCCAATTGGAAACACCGCGGGATCGCAAATCGGTCTCCACTTGATCCTTCCATCGGAGTGGTGGTCTCCCTCTTCCTCTGCTTCCACCGGCGGGTGCCGATAAGAATACCTTCTGGGCTGGAGCATCTTCGCTCATTCGCACTACGTGGCCTAGCCAGCGAAGCCGCTGTGTTTTAATTTGCTGAACTATGTCGGCGTCTGCGTAAACTTCATACAGCTCATCATTAAATCTTCTTCGGTACTCGCCGTCGCCAACGCGTAGAGGTCCACAAATCTTTCGAAGAACCTTTCTCTCGAATACTCCCAGAGCCGCCTCATCAGATGTTGTTAGTGTCCACGCTTCTGCACCATATAGCAGGACGGGTGCGATGAGTGACTTGTAGAGTGTTATTTTCGTTCGTCGAGAGAGGACTTTACTTTTCAATTGCCTACTCAGTCCGAAGTAGCATTTGTTTGCAAGAGTGATTCTTCGTCGGATTTCTAGGCTAACATTATTGTTGGTATTAATGCTGGTTCCCAGGTAAACGAAGTCCTTTACTATTTCGAAATTATTGCTGCCAACAGTGGCTTGGTTGCCAAGGCGCGAATGCGCTGACTCTTTGCATGATGACAGAAGGTACTTCGTTTTGCCCTCGTTCACCACCAATCCCATTTTCTCCGCTTCTTTTCCTAATTTGGAGTAAGCAGAAGTTACGGCGCGGTTGTTAAGGCCAATGATATCAATATCGTCAGCATATGCCAACAGTTGCACGCTTTTATAAAATATTGTTCCAGCGCGGTTAAGTTCTGCAGCTTGTATTATTTTCTCCAGCATTAAATTAAAGAAATCACACGATAGGGGGTCACCCTGTCTGAAACCTCGTTTAGCTTCGAACGGCTCGGAGAGGTACTTCCCAATTCTGACCGAGCTGGCGGTGTTGCTCAAGGTCATTTTGCATAGCCGTATAAGTTTTGCGGGGAAACCAAATTCAGACATAGCGGCATATAGGCAGCTCCTTTTCGTGCTATCGAAAGCGGCTTTAAAATCAACAAAGAGATGATGCGTGTCGATTCTTTTTTCACGGGTTTTTCCAAGATTTGGCGTGAACCAGCATTAACACCCATAATAATGTCAGTATAGAAATCCAACGAAAAATAGCTCGCGCAAAAAAGTGCTACTTCTGACTGAGTTGGCAATTGAGATGTAAAGTCCTCTCTCGAAGCACGAAAATAAATAAGTGACTTGTCTAACCCAACCTGGTTTATGGTGCAGAAGCTTGGACACTGACAACATCTGATGAGGCGGCTGTGGGAGTATTCGAGAGAAAGATTCTTCGAAATATTTTCGGACCCTTATGCTTTGGTGACGGCGAGTACCGAAGAAGATTTAATGAGGAGCTGTATGAGCTATATGCAGACACCGACAAAGCCCACGAATTAACGTCTTAATTGGCTAGGCCAAGTTGTGCGAAAGAATTTAGGTGTTCCTGCCCATAAATTATTCTTATCGGCACCCAGAGGTAGAGGGAGACTCCGATTTAAGGACAAAGTGGATACCGATTTGTGATCCAGTGATGTTTTCATTTGGCAGAAAGACGTAACGAGTGGCGAGATATGGTAAAATGCCAAAATGCCTTAGACGGTTAGGCGGCATTTAAAGAAGAAGAAGGGTTGAAAAGGTGAGTTCTACGGTAGAAGTGGAAACGGGAGCGTTGCAAAAATTTGTAGTAATTTGTATAAATTATGAAATTACGTTTTGTAGCAGCTCTGAAGTGCGTAAAACATAGTTTTTGGCGGAAGATTATGTTAGTTTTAAGAACCTTTTCCATAAATTGGTTTCGGCCACTATACTTTGGTTTTGAACAAGTGGTTCATAAAACTCAGCAAGCTTAAATAAATTTTTGTCATTTTCTCCTCTGTGGTTTGTTGAAAAACTGAAGCGAAATCTCTGAAGATCGTTTTATGTTGAGTGAATCGACTATCTATTTCCATTATTATATGATCAATACATAAATGGATAAAAAAAAGAAATCTTGAAATAAACATCCGAGTTACATGCTTGCAGACTTTGACTAGATTTAAACCGGTTCTATTTGATTTCAATATCCATGTCACAAGTTCTGAACTCCATGTCACAAGTCGTAACTCCAGTACTAAGTCTTTTGCGAAATTCACTACAAACCCTTAGTCTATCTTTTTTTGTTGAAGTTTATTACACAAAGGCAGAACGCATTGTGTTAACAAAGATGCCAAAAGACTGCGTATGTTATTTAAAAAAAATAATTTTGAATGTTGACCTAACAATTTTATAACACCTAGCAATAGAGAAAATGTTGAAATTTTTAAAATTTTGAGCCTTTTGCATAACAAAACTTACACCATAAATTTATCAATAAATGCCCGTAATTGGCACAATTTTTTGCCAACTTCACCCTGAAACTTTCTTATAAATACTAAAATTTAATAGGTCATATCCAAATTTTTTATAAAAATTATGATTAACAAGTACGGAATTTTGATGAAACTTGGTTAAATTTTCCTGGGCTATACTTTTATAAAAATTCTCGTCGCTATCTATTTTTCCGCCGTTATGTGCTCTGATTAAATTAATGAGCCTGCCTACTCTAGTATCTTCAGTCCGGCTGAATGCGGATTTTTAAAGACGTGAGAGATAAGGGAGCCGAGTTTTGAAAATTACGGTATTATTTCGATCTGATATTTTATTCCTACCAGAACCAAATCAGAAGCATCAAATGGTATTGTGTTATTCAATCGAAAATAAAAAAGTAGTGGTTCATTGACGAAGAGGGGGATCTATCCCGCCCCCCTTGGCTACGCCACTGATTGGCGTTAACTTTTTCACTTCACTTCAAATCGAAAATTTAAGGTAAAACGAGAATCAAAAATCGTGGTGAACTGAGGCATTTACTTTTCACTCAAAAAAAGAACACAGTCAGATAAATTTTAAAGCTTACGTGAGAAAACGGCCCTAAATGAGCAAAATATTGAAATTCAAACGATTAAGACGTGTCAATTTGGTGTGTGGACATAGTTATGAAACGTTATATACATATATTTTAACCCAGAAAACTGGAGATAAAGTTTTGTAGCCGGTCAAATCTTGTATAACAAAACATACATGTACAGTTTTTAAAAATCGCACTGAATTTACATAACGCATGATCCACATCATATTTTTGGTTACCTGATTTCAACAGTTTCCAAATGGTTTCAAAACTTTTGTGACCTTTTTTAACCTCTTAATTTCTTCTTTAATTATTGACATATATCGCCAAATATTTTATATATGTAGCAACCGCGATTTTACAGCTGTAAGTGGTAGCAGGGTGCGTTATAATCATTCTCGTTGAAAAATTGGGTGCATTGTGTAAAACAAATTAGTTTTGATGAAAGTGGTTTTGGTAACTACAAAAAAAATTATAGAAACATTTCTATTGTGAAAAACAAAATGTTTGGTAATTGATATAATTGCTAGGGATTAGAATTTATGAAGAAGATGTTGAATTATAAGTTAATTTATAGAATTATTGCCAATAATTTATTGGCCCAAAATCATACCCCACCTAAAGACGGGCTGTTAACAGGCAAGTTAGGCTAGAGGCGGGGTTTTAAGCCTTGGAAGAAAAAATGTGAACCCTTTTGAAAAACAATTACTAGGAATAAGTTTTTTCATTTAAAACAAAAATTTACCTGTTAAAGGGTTAAGGGCCATTTTCAGGGGAACTGTGAATATAAAGTTTTCTAAAAATTAAATTTTTTTTAAATTAGCAGTTTTTTGTATGGAAAACTGATAGTCGAATGACAAGTTGGGCTTGGTTTGCAAACTGGTGGATAGGCATGATACAACAAATTTATTTGAATGCCGGGCACATATGTACATATAGAGGTATGTGTAAAGTGGTATTAAAAAGCAATTTTGCCGAAAGTAAATGCTCTTGAAGAAGTCATGCTGGCGTTTAGAGTGAAAATATTTACTGCATTCATCATTAATCAAATCCTCATGAAAAGATGTTATAACTGTCCGCAAATGGTAAATGAACTTCAAATACAACGAGCCACAACACCTACAAAGCAAACCGAAAATGTCAGATCTTAAAAAAGTGTAACATGTAAACAATGGACAATAGTAAGTTTGCCCTTGCTGCTCCTCCCCTGTCAAATTATTCTTAATACACCAAATTGGGAAATTCCGCAACTTCCATCAGCTGAAGAACATGTGTTTAACACCACTCCCACCCGCCCTTCGTTTTTTCACTGTAAATATATGACTAGGGTTTGTTTATAAATTGTTCTGTGCAATTTTTGGTTGTGTTTGACGTTCTATTTACTTCTAGGGTGCAAACTTTTGGAGGTCTATTGTTTTGAAATTTCCATTTCAACCATTTCCATACGCATCTACATCAACATGAATTCACTTGTATTTGGTGTTGAGTTTTTAATGAAAAATGGAAATTATGTCAGAAAGTAAATTGATTACTTAGCTTTAAAGCACTTTTTCAATTTATATTCCATGTTCGTTGACAACAGTATTTCCCGACAAAATCAGCCCACTACAGTACTGATAATTTTTATTCGCCAGTTTGCATGCATTTTCTGGGAGTTAAATTTTACTCTTTACGGCGGAGCTTCGGAATTATGGTGAAAAGCTGTAAAAATAGTGTAAAGATTTGCGAAATTTAAATTTTATTTGAAAACGTCTACCAAAAGCTAATAAGTAAAATGTTCAGGGACATTTTATAGACGTCACTAGAAAGAAGCATGTGTCGTTTTATACGAAATATAATTATATCGGAAAAAAGTGTAGGTGCCTCCAATTTGTAAAAACATGGGAAGCAGAACACTATTATTCTTTCTTATTGTACCAAATTAATTGCTTTTGCTTATTATACCACTTTTGACAAAAACTGGACAATTGTACCCTACTGTTTACTGTAAATAAAGTATGTTCGTTCAGTATTAGTTTGCATTTACAATTGCCTTTGTTTGTGGGCTTTAATGTCTCTTGAGCTGGAGCTCAAGCCAATTTTAGCGGCTGAGTCAAGTGAAATGACATGTGCTGACTATGCGGGTGCTGAAATTCGTCACAGTGCTTTGTAACAGCTGATGTTGTACGGTTGGCTGGATGCTTTAGTAAATTGTGCATCCAATATGCCAGATGAATTCAATTTTTGCTGTGTTTAAATATTTGCTGTAAAAATTGACAGCATTGAATAAAACACAATATCACCTACATAGTATTGTAGGGTTTGTAGTAAGCCGGATACCTCTGCAACTTACAAAGCGTAGTGGACGAGTATATGACTGATATGCTGAGAGTTTAGATAATAGTTGTCCCTGGTAAAGCAAAAAGTGAAAGAAAAAAACTAGCCGAGAAAATATTGAGCCGAATCAATCTACGTAAAGGTTTGGCCGTTAGGTACAGATATCCCCATTATTTTGAATGGTATGATAATTTAAAAAAAACCTTCCCCGGGTGTTGCCATATGGTAAACACAGGGTGTTGCGGGATGATCTTGACTCTGTTCTTGCGGCTTCAAAAACTGAATTTCTTAATGTTTACTACGGGGCAGGTTTTTTCCGTGACTATAAATAAATTACAAATCTAAATTTAAAGGGAACACTCTCGGTTTTGGGAGCACAAGCTCTTATTGTTCTTGCTATTGGGCACGATTATTCTGAGAATCTTCATCAAATACTTCTGACGGAAGACCAGGAAACTGGCAGTTAACAGTTAAAGAGATGTTTGTTGACGTGATATGCAAAGAATGTGTTCGGTACGGTAGCGATGAGTCTGGACAAGTAAGAGGCTAACCTCTTACAATATCCAGATCGAAGTTGGGTTAGACTGATTCTAGTCTCTATAGGGAAGACGCTTTTCTCTTCAATTATTTCGGATGGTTGGATGTTAAGAATATCTGAGTTACTGACTTCAGGATCTTGATGCGCCTCTTTACCATTGTGTCTATTGCGGTGGTATATTGGCGAAGGTGAGACTGTTGTCAAACGTCACACCCGAGATTTTTTGGGTGGTTGAAAGTTGATAGCACAACGCCATTAAAATGGACGTTTGATTCTTATGCCATCTGTACGTACGTTGTAAAAAGTGTCACCGTCGTTGTTATCGGAGATAAAGTCAGATTTTGCTTGGTGAAAACCCTGGAAAGGTCGTGAATATAACCGTTGATCCTCTTACAGCGTTCATCAGTTCTCTTGAATTACGAAGGCGGCCAAGGTCTTCCAGCATCTACATGTCAATACATACGGTGAGATGGATTTTGTTCGTTTTCATGATGGGCACCTTGACATCTGCGGCAACAGGTGCCATGCTAGCCTCTTGGCCCTATCAGCTGGAGAATGCATTATAAATTGTCAGTAAAAGGAGATCGAGAATATTCTACGTTACGATTTGAAGCTACCTTGTCAATGTATTTGGTCGGCTTGATAAGACCTTGACTGTAGACCAAATTTTTGCCTACACCGCCTGGAGGTTGCATGTCTTAGAGTGTTGTTCCCATTTGGTCAGCTTGTGTTGATCGACCTTACACCGCATTCCTGCGTTGAGATCTCTTATAGAAGATAATTTAAAGTAATCTTCCAGCAGGTATGAATCGATAACTCTCGTTCACCTTGGCGTACATCCGTCGGTATGGGTAAGATAGCAGTTGAGCTCTCTGTAAATTCCGTAAAGCGGTCCCGTCAGTTTTTCTAAAGAACATATATATAACGTTAGAACTTTTTACAAAAAAAAAATGCATTCACATTTTCATTTGATACTGAATTCCCTCACAGACATCGTGAGTGCTAGAACCGCAGCAACAATACGTATTTAATATTTTATTTAAAGAAATTTTGCATTTTAATAGCAACAAATCATAATTAAATAAATTAATTTTCTATCTATAAGTTTTGAACATAGTTTTGCCAAAGTTTGATAAGTGGCTCCGCCAACGCTATGCATATGTTGTAGATATGTATATTGTTGGATTTCAGTTAATTTGCGAATATGAAGCAAAAATACTTCTGTATCCTCGTGAGGTAAGATCAGTTCATTTACAACATTAAATAAACGACGTACAAAGTGCGTTTGTAAAGGAGTATTAACGTGAGGGTCTTAGTAGGAGGATAACCTTTCTTAGGTGCACAATGCCAGGCAACAATTGCAATTTCTTCGCGCACTCCCAAAGGCGAATAAGCACAGTTCCTTATGTACATTGGTATGTAAGCATTTTCTTGATAAATACTTGGAAAGTAATATGCAGTGGAGCCAATGTATTGTATTGAGAAATAAATTTTACATATACATATAGTGAAGCTGCATGCATACGAGTACATCGAAAGCACATTACTATATTGTACTCTTTGATTTTATGTTTTATTTGTACTCGTTCCATCGATACATTTGTATTTTTTCATAATTGCACAAAAGTAGAAAAACAACTTTTGGATGCCAATACCACAATACACAGCATCTTAAAGTTTAATTCTTTGTTACTTAGATGCTGAAGCTTTTGAAGTGAAGCCAAGTGAACTTTAGCGAAGAACGAGTTAAGACAGATCTTGGTTTGTCGGTGAAGCGGCGTAAGCGCGTTCGTTACACTTCGCGCTTCATTAAAAGACGGACGGATGTGCGCAAAACATTGTTTTCTGCGATGGCGTATGTATTGTTGTATGTAGGTAGGTATGTGCTATATAGCCAGCAGTGTTTAGTTAAAAACTCATCTCATATGACAACAACAAATTTGCACATGCGCGCCTGACTTGCTCAGCCAAGAAAATTATCCAAAATGTTAAATAAAAGGAGCCTTAAAATCAGCATCATACGCTAACATAAAAATTAAATTAAAAAATATTAAGCACCTTTGTGATATTTAAAGATGAAGATGAGCGAGAAACCACGTTCGAAGCAAACTTGTTTGGAATACAATCATCGCACATTTTGCATTTTGTACTATAGTTTAAAGTTTTTTTGCTTGTAGCTGCTGGCGGCCATATTGGTTATATTGTTGTTACTAGCTAGTATGAACAGCAGCCAATAGATACACATCAAAAATGTTGTAAGTAGTTATTCATTAACAATAATGATAGAACATAGAGATTTCGACTTCAGCAGGTAGGCTACTTTTGAACAATTTGTTCAGATGACCTACCCACCACCAATATTTTTTTATGGAAGCTACCTCTGATGCTCAGGGTATGCACTAATAGGGCAGGCTAACAGGCTACGCCCCCAAGTCCCTAAGTTTTGCACCTCTGCAAAGATACCGAAGGAATAAGTCGATGCTTGTAGTCAGACTAGTTACACCAGACTTTGGCTTATAACAATGGTGTTTTCCAGAGAGAGAGCTAAGTTAAACCTAATCTATATATATAAAATTCAAATTATGTAGGTATGTATGTATCTATAGACCGACTTGTTTCCTAAACGTATATAGCGATCGTAACCAACTTTGAAACACGCACTAGACATCTTCCAGGCATGGTCATGGCCAAAAAAATATTTTGATATATGTAGGGGGCGTGGCACCTCCCATACAAGTGGAATTTTTCATAATCTATGTCTCTATGTATTTAGGCTAGACAACTGAAATTTGGTAAGGGGTTATATGAGGTTAACACCTTAACACCTGTCCATGTGGAGTGAAACTCACGGGTATAAGCTAGTACTAAATAACATTAATCCAGAAAATTCCATTATAAAGTAAAGAACGTTGCATACAACTTATACTTTTTACACATTATTATATACATTTTACATATCGTCGGTGACACTGCAAAACCGCGTAAGCTACATTTTTGTCAAAAACTTTCATAGGCCCCTGGCATTAAGGTATATTTATTTATTCTCAAGAAAACTAAATTGTGCTTTGGTAAATAATTAAAAGAATCGATTTTGATGGGAACTTTTTCAATAAAGTCATTATTCGTCTTTCAATTAAGCAATTTGTAGTTGAAAAACAGCCAAACTGAGATATGACTTACGCGGTTTTGCAGTGTCACCGACTATATATTAAACATTTACGGGTAAATTCTGTGCATAACTGGTAATTTTGTACCTGGAAGATTATTTAACCGAAAATCGTAACCGTTGGCAATGCAGTTCATGTAGCCGCGATTATAGCGTACATGGCAACGCTGTCAAAAACAAACAATGTGGTAGTTACGAAATTGAACTGCAACTTAAGCCGGCAGAATACCAAAAGGGTGTAAAAGTTTCCAAACTATTTATTTACCGGTAAAACGAATGTTGTTACCACACTAGATTTAGGGCGTTATTGTTTGTTTGGTTTATGAAAAATTTATATAATATGTACTTAAGCTAGAGCAAATTTTTTACTGGGTTAATATCCATATATGGGCATTCAGGCCTAGATCCGTGTGGAAAAAACATTTTTAGTCTTTGGCAATCTCGTTTGCTCTTTTACTATGCTATGTTCGAATTTATCTATTTTAGTAATCGCTAAATTTATATACACATACTCGTACACATATATACAGCTTTATATGCATATGCTTAGTGAAACCTTAATTTAGCTTCCATATTTTATAATCGGCTTAGGTAGAAAAATGAAGATTTACATATAAATGTTCGCCGTATATTGAAACGAGCTGTTCATATGTTACCTAAACAAACTTTTCTAGGTTCAGACCTCGCTCCCCCACAATAACCTGTTGTAAGAAATGATTTTTTTAAAGTTGAATTGCTTAGGCCAAATAAACCACACGGCTTAAAAGTGGCATGGAGTATTTTACTTTGTTTATTTGTTCGGTTCTCGAAATTTTGAAAAGAAAACGATTTCGTTCGAAAAAGCGACCTGCTATAAGTCATTGAAGTTACTAACTGCAAGAAATATTTGAATAGCTTTTCTTAGTTACATAAGTAAATGCATATTATAAATTTTTGAAAAGTTGATTAATTAAGTTTTTTGAAATTCCTTGTTGTTTCGGAAAAAACTGAGGATTACCTTCTACACTATTTTTATTTTGCATGTAAATGTGTGTGTACATGTTGGCTAATTTGATTTAAAGCCATGCTTACACAGTACGTGCAATTCAATGGTTTCATCTTTACGTTTTAAATTGTAAATACCGTGAAAATTATTGAACCAACTTTAACTTAACAGGTCAGTACCATTTTTAATGGGAGGGTTAAGGGGTTTTAATTTCAATAGTAGATATTGCAAACCAGAGCTAATCAAATTTATAATCAATTGCAAAGTATATTATCAAACTCGAATGTACTATAACCTTTCTAATCTCGAATATTATGAGCATTTCTTAGTTGAGAACAGCAGAAACGTTTTTTTTTAATATTTCTCTGTATTTTTTGATTTGATTGTTTGGAAATTTAGCAATTCAAAATAAGGACCCATGAACAAAATCTGTTTTTAATTGAAAACATTATTTTATGTAACTATTTTTTAACAGAACTTTACAAAATAACAAAAAATTTCCAAATCTGGAATGCTGTTTTTTGTAATAGACAGTTCAAATAATATTATAAAATCCTTTTTTAATAAAACGATCGGTTCCATAAATTTTATACAAAAGCATAATGGAATACGGATGAATATACGGTTCCAAAATATTCTTGGACTAGTTAGTAGCAGAGACCGATTTTAACCGTTTTTTTTTCGAAATTTAAATTCAAAAAGTCAGAGAGAAAGAAAATCTGTATTTCACATTTGAATACACCGAGGGAGAGAAGATTTATCTGAAAACACTTTTAATTTATGGTTTTTATGAAAAAGGTGAAGAAATAACTGTTAAAAATGACTTTTGTTCTAAAACTTAAAAATAACGGTTACCAATGATTTTTATTATGAAAGTCCCAAATAAAGGTTAAAAATGATTTTTATTATAATGGTCGAAAATAACGGGTAAAAATTACTTTTATGATAAAAGTAAAAAATAACGGTTTTTTATAAAAGTCAAATATAAAGTGAGAAATTTCTTAGAATCCACATGTTATAGTGGTAAGATAAACTTTGTTGTTCTGATAAAAACCGATTGCAACCTGATATTTCCGTTTATGTTTTAGCTTTTATTTTTCATTGAAGAAAGAAAAAAGGTTGACGCCAAACCCAAATTTACGGAGAGTGACGGAAAATAGCAATAAATACTTCATTAATTATATACATAACTACTATAAAAACACTCTTACATCAAAAGTGAAATCGCTTGTTTTCTTACCGCATTTTTAAAGTAAAAATCAAAAAATTACTATTAAATTTAGACTTTTATGATATAAGTCGTAACCGTTACGATCCCTGGTTAGTAGTAACCGATTGAGTTGAGTGTACCCGTCTGCCCATATGTGCAAATTCTGCTACACCAAATTTCTTGGGTTGCCCATAAATGATTATTTTCTCCCTAAAATCATTAACAAAGCATGATTACTTTGTGTCACTTTGCTTTTACTTTTTCTTATCTCATTGCTGTTTATTATGTTTTGAATTTCGTAGTAGATAAGCAAAAAAAAATCATAAAGTTGAGGAGCTACAGGTGAAAAACTACAAGAAATGCAGTTCTGGGCAGTTGATAGAGCTAATTTGTATAATAAAAATATATAAATTTGAACCCCCGAAACCTCCGTTACCAGATATTTTCGAAGAAATTCTGGAGTTAGGGTTGGTATTGTAAAATATCTTAATTATATTGAAATAATAGCCCTTTGTCTAGTAGTCACGTGCTATTTTAATTCAGGATTTTTCTAAACAATAATTAAAACATCTTTTCATGTATATTTAGCTTTGTCGAATAAAAGCACTCATGATGATCTGTAGATGATAGAGTGTCAAGAGTGTAGCAATGTAAAGTAGTTCAATTGGTTTTCAGTCAAGAATAGCCCAGCACATATAATTTAAGAAGCGAACTTTTGTTTTTACATACATAGATTAGTATAAACGAATAAAGCAACTGTCATCGTTTACTAGTTTAATTATAATAAATTAGTTTAAAATTATACCCATTCAAATGGGCTCCAAAATCTCTGTTGTCGACGTCCATTGAAAGAAGAAACTTTTTTTTTTTTCAAAAATGTATTATAAATATTATTCTTTGTTGGTGACGCAAGGACATTTATCACAGTTACTACACCCGCCAGGCAAGTAATACTCATACCATTTCCCACTTTTGCACATACACATTCATACAGACGGGCTCGCCTATAACTTTTGTGAATATTATTAATGACAAATCAATGAATGCGTTGACTACAGTCTTGAGTAAGTGCCCAAGAAAAAGAGCTACACTTCCTTTTAAGCGAAGTATGTATGCATGTAGCTCAAAGTAAAATTTGCTTACCACTTTATAAGAGCATGGATGCGTATTTTCTTTTTCTTTGTGGTCAATATATTTTGCATTTGATTGATTGTGTAGCGGTGCAATGCTTGGATTCTTAGTGGATATGAATATTATAGTGGCACAGCCGTGGTGCCATGGCGTTGATGTCGTCAATTATTATATACATATGAATGCTCTTCATTGTAGGGTAAACAAAAGTGGACGAAAGAGTAATTTTCGGTAGTCCCAGAAAAAAGCTAAAAACTTAAAGTTTTTCAAAAAAAATTACTATCACGGACACCTTTTCGACGTGGCGCTTAATGAATATGGTGTGGTGAGGTGTGTTCAACCAATTGCATTCGATAGGTCCGAGAGGACTGGGCTCCCATTAAAATACTCAACAGACGCCATAATAATTCAAAGTTACTACTTTATGCAGTTTTTTGCTTGCTTGTTTACCATCTCAGACCGTTCTTGTATCGCAATTTAATTAAACAACTTGAGCAACTAAGGGATATTCGAAAATCAACCGCTTGTAAGGTAAATAGATATCAAGTTAAATGGCTTTTATACGCTAAGCGGCTCTTTTCAATTGTTTGTGTAAATTATGTATGTATGTTTTTTATTGTTCTTGGAGGAGAAAAAAACCAGAACAGGTTGTACGTACGTATATATGCACATGTACATATGTATGTATTATTGCATTGAATTAACGAAGTTCAGCCTGAATAACAGAGTAAGTGAGCTCCCTACTCGGAAGCCCAATAATTATGTGAGGTGGTCATTTAGAATTAAGTTCCCTTCGCACATCATTTCGCAGGAACATATCAGCAGCATATTTTACTAACTTCAATACATAAATTGTCTTGTACAGACATATACTTGTACGTAAATGTTTTGTTAGTGTGCATTTGAGCCCTATTTTTTCATTCATGTTGGCAGAGGCTCGAGGACGGGTTTCTTTGAAGCGAAGTTGACGTTCTTCTTAAATCAAAGATAAACGATAATTGTCTCTGCCGTAAACTCGCGCATAAATAAATTTGCAAAAACAAAAACATATTAAAACTATTCAGATATAGCCGCGCTGATAAAAACAAACACGAGCATGTAGTTGTGTACTTGTAGAAGTCGGGGAATGTGATGCCTTCGTCAGTTGGCTGATTCTACTGACATAAAAAGATGGCCTACGCATTGCACAAAGGTTTTTATCTGCATACATATGTATATAAGTAGATGATGCAGTGCACAGCCAAAATTACGATGAAATTGATATCTTTCAATGTTACAGTTTATTTAGGATGTAGAGTTTTGCTGTTAAGCCACTGTTACTTCTTATGGCAGTTAGAATGTTTTTGTTCAAAGTCGGGCTATTAAAAATTAAGAGCTAATTAATTTTGCAGATAATTACTGTTTTGATTTAAATATGAACCATTTGTCGTTGGTTGTTTTATTTATTGGTGTCAGCCCTGACTTGACTTTTTTTGTCCTTTTATTGGTTTTAGCTTCGAGGCTTTTTTTTTAGCATTTTTTTACTCCAAACCTTTTCTGGTCCCAACACCATATTTTTCATATACAATTAAAGTTAAATGAAGGTAGTATTGATGACGAAATACAGAAAATTATTCGTAAAAATTGTCAACTATTTTTAATGGAGTTGATAACACAATTGCGACATCGCTTACCTGATAATATGAACTCTATACAAAAGATAAATTTTTTTTCAGTTGATAATTCTTTGAATGTTACAAAGCCGGATGTATTTTCTCACTTTCAAGAAGAAACGTCTAGGTATTCTCCGAATCAAATATCACTGATTGAGCTGAAGTGGCGAAAGCTAATAACCGTACAGTAGACAGTGTGACCTCTACCATAGCATTTTGGGAGGGGATTCCCAGAACATAAAAATTCATTAAACGAACCCCCTTTTTTAGAACTGGTCGAATTCGTATTTAGCTTTTTGGTATCAGGCACGGATACAGGTCTCTAGTTGAGGGGGGGGCGATCATGGCCTCAAGCTCAAAATCCAAATTGCCATGAAAGTCAGTAATATAAATGAATGCTTAATTTGGGAACACCATTTTGATAAAATTACTAATAAACGTAACGAATTTATCTTAAAGCACTCAAATTAACTCAAGTAATTGAAACGATTCGAACAAAAAGCAATCAAGAAATGATTTTATACAGCTCAAAGGTAGAAACTAGTTCTTTCCGGGAAGCGAGTTTCATTTATGTCTTTTAACTAAGTGGAGTTATTTTGAATCTATATTTATTGCAGCAATCAAAAAAAGGAAAAAAGAGATGAATAATAATGTTTATTAAAATTAAGTTTATTTCAATCTATTCATCGACAGATTAAATATGTAGTTTTGTTACAAAGATGTTTTTGAAACGGTAACATTATTATTTTTCATAAATTAGCGTCAAGCTGTTATGATACAATTCTATATTATAAAATCAATTTTTCGCTTCCCTTTTTTTGACTATCTTTCTATAATGTTTTCAACGTCGATTTTAATATCATAATGTACGTGTAAAAGTGCTAAACCAGTGAGCCTCTCTCCAGTCATAGTTGTTCGTAACCATGTTTTTAATTGCCGAAGGGTAGAAAAACTTCTTTCTGGAGAAGCATTACTTACTGGCAGTGTAACCAGAATGTGCAATAGCATCCTTATCAGTGGAAAAGCATTTCCGTCGCAGTGATCTAAAACTTCTTTTCTTCTTCTTCTTTAAATGGTCATCTAACCGCCTGGGCGATTTTGACCGTCCAGCATAGCTCGCCAGTCGTTTCTTCGTTGCGCCAACTGGCGCCAATTGGAAACACCGCGGGATCGCAAATCGGTCTCCACTTGGTCCTTCCATCGGAGTGGTGGTCTCCCTCTTCCTCTGCTTCCACCGGCGGGTGCCGATAAGAATACCTTCTGGGCTGGAGCATCTTCGCTCATTCGCACTACGTGGCCTAGCCAGCGAAGCCGCTGTGTTTTAATTCGCTGAACTATGTCGGCGTCTGCGTAAAGTTCATACAGCTCATCATTAAATCTTCTTCGGTACTCGCCGTCGCCAACGCGTAGAGGTCCACAAATCTTTCGAAGAACCTTTCTCTCGAATACTCCCAAAGCCGCCTCATCAGATGTTGTTAGTGTCCACGCTTCTGCACCATATAGCAGGACGGGTACGATGAGTGACTTGTAGAGGGTTATTTTCGTTCGTCGAGAGAGGACTTTACTTTTCAATTGCCTACTCAGTCCGAAGTAGCATTTGTTTGCAAGAGTGATTCTTCGTCGGATTTCTAGGCTAACATTATTGTTGGTATTAATGCTGGTTCCCAGGTAAACGAAGTCCTTTACTATTTCGAAATTATTGCTGCCGACAGTGGCTTGGTTGCCAAGGCGCGAATGCGCTGACTCTTTGCATGATGACAGAAGGTACTTCGTTTGGCCCTCGTTCACCACCAATCCCATTTCCTCCGCTTCTTTTTCTAATTTGGAGTAAGCAGAAGTTACGGCGCGGTTGTTAAGGCCAATGATATCAATATCGTCAGCATATGCCAACAGTTGCACGCTTTTATAAAATATTGTTTCAGCGCGGTTAAGTTCTGCAGCTTGTATTATTTTCTCCAGCATTAAATTAAAGAAATCGCACGATAGGGGGTCACCCTGTCTGAAACCTCGTTTAGTTTCGAACGGCTCGGAGAGGTACTTCCCAATTCTGACCGAGCTGGCGGTGTTGCTCAAGGTCATTTTGCATAGCCGTATAAGTTTTGCGGGGAAACCAAATTCAGACATAGCGGCATATAGGCAGCTCCTTTTCGTGCTATCGAAAGCGGCTTTAAAATCAACAAAGAGATGATGCGTGTCGATTCTTTTTTCACGGGGTTTTTCCAAGATTTGGCGTATTGTAAAAATCTGGTCGATGGTAGATTTACCAGGTCTGAAGCCACACTGATAAGGTCCAATCAGTCTGTTCACATCAGGCTTCAGTCTTTCGCACAATACGCTTGATAGGACCTTATATGCGATATTCAAAAGGCTGATTCCGCGATAGTTGGCGCAGTTTGCAGGATCGCCCTTCTTGTGGATTGGGCAGAGAACACTTAGTTTCCAATCTTCAGGCATGCATTCATCCGACCAAATTCTGCATAGAAGCTGATGCATGCGCCTTACCAGCTCCTCGCCTCCGTGTTTGAATAGTTCAGCAGGCAACCCATCAGCGCCAGCTGCTTTATTGTTTTTCAATCGGGATATTGCTATTCGCACCTCATTATAGTCGGGTTGTGGAACGTCAATTCCATCATCTTCGATTGTGGGCTCGGGTTCGGCATCTTCTCTGGTTTCTTGCTCAGTTTCTCCATTTAAAAGGGCAGAGAAGTGATCCCTCCATATTCTGAGTGTTCTCTGAACATCGGTCACCAGGTCGCCGTTCTCATTCTTACAGGAGTTTGTCCCGGGTTTGAAACCTTCTGTCATTCGCCGAATTTTTTGATAGAATTTTCGGGCATTATCCCCGTTCTTTTGGTATTGCTTTTTTGAGAGAATATACTTATTATACATTTACATTTAGCGCTAGAAAAGCAGACAAAAGAAGATAAGAAAGATTTCATTCGATCTCAATTTTACGGAAATCTAAAAAAAATACATTTGAATTTCGGGCAAATTAAGCACGTCCAATATTTCTTCAGGCCTGTATCCGCTACTATTTGGTATAACCTTTCAGTAATGGGGAGGTTGAAAGAATTTTTAGTGTCATGAACATTTTAAAAACAAAGTTAAGGAACAGATTAAAAATTAAAATGCTTAACTCGCTGCTTAATATTAGATGTTCGTTAAAACGCTTATGCAAATGTGGCACTGATTTTGAAATTACCGATGATCTCATCTCTATGATAAGTACACAAACGCAGACTCAGGCTCTTCTGATTCATCAGACGAAGAAAATATTATATAATTAATTAGTTTGTAGTGATTTTTCTATGGTATTTATTTCTTGGAAAAAATTTCTAGTCAAGGAAAATGTGCGTGATATGTGTTAAAACAAGAATAGTTTCTTTAAGTTATGTCTACATCTTTATATAGAAATAGTTTAAACTAAAATAAAAAAATGGAAATGGATTTGGTAAAAAAATTTCAGACTTTTTTAGCTTCTTTTTTTCTGAATTTTAGCCTTTTCTAACCTTTTTTCTTACCGATTTAGCCTCTTTTTTTTTCTATCACCTGGTCACACTGTTTCACTGATATTCTATATAGATGCTTTAATAAGCTAGCACGTGATCGACCGAGCTTTGTTCGGCTTTTTTGAGGTTACCATATACTTTAGTTTGTTACAGATACTCATCAGTAAATATATTCTCGCCGTTCAATTATTTTTTCGAGATAAAGAGAGCTTAGCATATCTCACTAAAATGAAAAAATACACAAACCTAGATATATAACAATACCAATATATAAAAGTAACTCGTTTAAAGTTACAAAATACTAATACAAAAATAAATGCGAGTTTGTAATTTTGTCCAATGCACTTTATTTGAAAGTGAAGGTTTGCCATTATGCAGTTCATGTTTAACACAGAGGTCCGCAACTATTTACAATAAATGCTAAACACTTTTTCACTCCTACCTTGATGATACTGCACGTAACAAAAAACCAATGCTATTTTGCAGTGCATGTTTATTAGGAAGATACACAAAATGAATTTGTCAGTTTGCCCACCACTGATTTAAAAATATTTTTAAAGTGGGAGGTTGAGTGTTTACGGATTGAACGCAACACACTAATTGTCTCGAAACTGTGTACACTGCCTACGTCATGTTACTACATTTAAGTTCGTGGTGAACGATTTACCCTTTTGGACCATCTCACAAACCTTGTTTCTTTGACACTTTCAAAAGGTTGGTGTTAGGTTACTCATATGCCCTGACAAATGATTATGCATAAATCGCCCATGATACAATAAAATGCTAGAACCAAGGAAAAGTTTTTGAGGTGTACTCGACATCAATATCTCCATATTCGGACTAATTTCCGCAAATGTCTAATTTCCCTCGAATGTACCTTGTTATCTAAGCAATAAGCGTATGTGCAGAGTCATAATAATAATACCTACATTTATCTTTATATATTGTTAAGAATTCTTGTTTGCATTAGGTATTCTTAGTTCCTACAACCCACACGTGCATGAAATCACTTGAATACTAGTGATGTCCGCTTTTTGGATTCCAAGAATCACAGGATTTTCGGGATCTGATCCATGGAGAAATTTGTGGAACTTCCATTCATTTTGAAAAGCAATATGTATATGTATGTATACTCCTAATGGTGGAAATATTTTCTGAAGCAGGCATAAGCGTCTCGAGTTAGACGCGTGCGTTCCATGGTTCGAGCCCAGGTTCCGGACAATCATTTTTTTTTTTATAAAATTGAATGTCTTACCTTGACTTGAATTTGTTAAGTTTTTAAAGCAATCTTTTCTTAAAACCAATTTTATGCAAAAAAAACCGCAAGAACTAAATTAAAAAATTTACCATAACAAAATATGTAAGATAAATACTTACATAGTTACATAGTTTTATGAATTTTTTTTAAAGAATTTACTTTTTTCTGATTGACATAGGACTTAAAGTAAACTTATACGCACAGCCATAAGAAATAATAAGTTCATTTCATTTACATATATATCACAAAATATTATTGAAATGCTATAAAAGTTAATATGCAATGTCTTTATACATGTCTAAGTTGTGGTTAAGGAAAAAAACCAAAAAACCATAACCGTTGTAATTTTCCCCCGCTAAATGGGTTTCAAAAAAGCCAGATCTAAAGGAAAATTGCTAAATTGGCAGCACTGTCTGTATATCCAAAACAAAAAAACCAAAATGGAAACCGGCTTCATGCTCATATTGAGAAGTTTAAGAAACTTAAAATAAATTTATTTTCAATCAATATATGTATATGTGGACACACTCCTAACGGTGAAATATTTTCATTCTCTCACTAATTGAGCATATTGAGTTAAAGTAGTGGCGTCGGGTCGTCCAACTCATATTTCATTTGCTCTCCAAAGGGTAGAAATGTTTTCATTCTCTTAGGCCCGGTTTTTCAGTCCTTGGTTAAGCTCAGTTTAAACTAAGTTTGCTTAAACTCGGCATAAATTTAAACTCCAGTTAAACTGCAGAGCGGTTTTTCAGTGTGAGTTTAAGGCCGCTTTTAATATTTGCTTTTTATACGGCAACATTGGTTTTTTCTTTATCTAGATACGGCAACAGATAATATTTGTATACATATTCAACGCCATTGCTTCTCCTCAGTATTGTAATAGTTAGCATTTCGCCAATTTCTGCATCACTATAATCACTTTCGTCAGATGATATATCCAGTATTTAATTAAATATAAAAATATCGTCCTTTCTTAATTGCGTTCAGCTTATTGTTTCACAACCAAAAGCATCAAATATGCAAAACAGCTGACAGGTTAACTAGAGTTTAACCCTGCGGAATTGACCGCTTAAACTACGTTTAAACTTCGTTTAAAGTTGACTGAAAAACTGCGTAACAAGTTTAAGCTTAGTTTAACTGACAAATTGAGTTAAACTTGTACTGAAAAACCGGGCCTTAGTCATTAAGCAAATTGAGTTAAAGTATACACCGGCGTCGGCGCGCCTGTCCAATTTGATTTTGAGCGAGAGTTGCCCTCCACTGTACTGAACAGTACCAAAATCTTAAAAAAAAATTACCAATTTGTTTTCAACATATCTCGCGCGTTTTATTGCAAGCAATAGTTCAAATTTAAATTTTTGAGGAAAACACAACAAAAGCTTAATTTTTTTGATAGAACTCTTTTATAAAAATGAGATTCTAAAGCATTCAAAGTCGCTGCTATTCACATAATTCTAAATTAAAATTTTTTTTAAAAACGCAATCAAACTTCTATTTTTTGTAAAATTCTATAATGAAAATTAGGTTCAAAGGTATTCGTGGCCACTATTTTCGGTCGTTTTATTGCAAACAGTTCAAAATTAAAATTTTGACTCCATTATAAAAATGAGGTTCAAAAACACCCATAGTCGCCCCCTGTTCATATAATTAAAAAAATTTTTTTTTATGCGTAATTAAACTTATAATTTTTTTGTTGTAAAATTCCATAATTAAAATGAGATTCAAGATGAGGTATTCATGGCCTCTATTTTCGGTCGGGTATTTAGATGCATCCTAAAATCCTGAAAAACCTAAGTGTTTATAATTAAATGTAAATTTTTACTGTTCATAAAACTCCAATATTAAAACGGGATTCCAAACTAGCTATGGCCGCCTTATATTTCAAAATTTCAGATCAAAAAGAGTCAAAATAGGAAGGTGCGTCGTTGAGTCGGAATTGCTAAATTGAATTTGTAATTTTCTCCCGGTAAATGGATTACAAAAAGCACTGCCTGTATACTAATAACCAAAAAATTACAATCTGGCAACCATGTCTAAACGGTGGACATACTTTCACTCACTGAGCACATTGAGTTAAAGTAACCATTATGTATATTATAAGTCTAACTATGTTGTTGGTATATGTCCATCAAATCAAAATTTTTTTATTGAAATATTGACCGAATCTGAAAGGAGTGGTGGCTCTGATGGTGGGCTTTCAATCATTCCTAAGGACTGTTTTTGCCATCTCCTATTAATGATTACCGGCCTTTAATGGACTGATTTTTTTCGGTTAGTTGTCAAATTACCCGGCGTTTAGTGTGAACCGACTTTTATGAAAGCGGTCCTAAATTACTCAACTATATATAATTAGTTTCAGTAACAAAAATTTCTCAAATATTTCGGCCTCTAGGCAGTGCTGGAAAAAATATGAACAGAGGATTTAATAACTTAAACTAATTTAAGGTGGTCGAATTTCGACCACGGGATATACTAGTACAGAGTAATATGCTTCATTCTAAGACAATCTAACCAGGTGCTGCCACTCAGGATGTTTTACAAAGTTGCCTCCTTTTTGGGATTAAAAAGTAAGATGCTAATATGTTTATCAAATTCGAGGTATTTTGCCACGTATTTTAACTAAAAAACGCTACAAGAAAAAAAATCTTTACCATGATAAAACTCGAGAAAAGTTTTGTCTGAAAAAATTACTGAAGGTGGTTAAGGGAATGTCTGTTTGTTCTACCATGCAAATTGACTTTCAAAAGTCTTAAATTGCAAACTTGAAACCCGGACAGACATTTCTCTGCCCGGCCATTGATTTGATAATGTAAAAATATTATTTTTGTTTAACCTGTCACAAGAGTTTAACGCAGTGAATCATGCGCAGTTGGCTTCGGATATGGACGACTAATCTCTACCTCCCTTTCTCAAACACTGGTTTACCAATTACCTGAGTATTCACAATAGTCTTTTGTATACAGAAATGCAAAATCAAGACTTAATAAAGGGTGTCCCGACTCTTTCCGTTTTTTTCGCCGCACGGAACCTGACATTGTCACCGACTAAATCTTCGGCCAATGCTTGGCCTCAAGTCACTAGCTGGCAGCATAAGGTAATCAGGCAGCCGGTCCTGAATTCCGCGTCCCGATATTATCGCCGGTGCTAGGAGACATGCCCGGCATGCATCTCTTCCCCTCACGATACCAATCACCTGCCCGGCGAAGCAGACTCTTCTAATACCAATCTCACTCGAATTCAATGTATTTTTACTTTTGATGTTAT
Organism: Merzomyia westermanni; assembly: GCA_949987695.1. Classification (NCBI taxonomy): domain Eukaryota; kingdom Metazoa; phylum Arthropoda; class Insecta; order Diptera; family Tephritidae; genus Merzomyia; species Merzomyia westermanni. The sequence continues at coordinate 122,346,781 of OX465288.1, read as the reverse complement.
CTGCGCGGAAATCGAACTTGGAAACCGTAGTATGGAAGGTGAGTACACTACTCCCTATATCACCGCAATGTCACATAAATATTTTTTTTTTAACTTATCGTAAGAGACATTTATTCAAACACATTCATAAAACATTGAGAGCTACATTATTGCAAGGGACAAATTTGTAAATTTTTAGCAAACTGCGAGTTTTGACAGAAAAAAATAACAGGGTCAGTATATTAATTAACTATATACCAGCGAGCTGAATTTAATTTCAATAAATGAACAAAAAGTGATAATAAATAAAAACAAGTAAGGACGGCGCTGTCTTCGGCTGTGCCGAAGGCTTTATACCTTTCATGAATGCGTGCAAACTTAAATAAGCATTGTGGGATAAATGGCCATAATCCTCTTATCTGAACGATCGGTTGTATGGGATATATACTATATATAACTCCGATCTTGCTGACTTTTTTACGAAATCTTTTACTATCCATAAGAAAATATCTCACCAAGTTTCAAGTTTTAATCTTTTAAAATGAGGGAGAAATGGCCATAATCCTTTTATTTGAACGATCGGTTGTATGGGAGATATATGCTATAGTGACCCGATTATACCGGATCCGACAAATGTCTAATATAATACAAAAATACATCCGTGTGCCAAATTTCATCTAGATATCTCAAAAACTGAGGGACTAGTTTGCGTTCAAACAGACGGACGGACAGACGGACATGGCTGTATCAACTCAGTTCATCGTCCTGATCAATTTGGTATACTAATTGGTGCGTCTATCTCTCATATTTCTAAACGTTACAAACATCGGACCAAAGTTAATATACCATTTCATGTTCATGAAAGGTATAAAAATTGCTCTCCTATAAAATTGGCTTTTAATCCCTTACGATAAAGGGGTCGATATATTTCCAATCCCGAAATCACGGTATTTTCGGCACATAAAAAAGCTCCCGAAATACCGGCATTGGCATCCCTAAAACGTATATATGTTTCGTGGGCAAAGGTGCACGTGGACTGTTACTCACACTCTCTTACTTATTAATAATTCACAAATTTTTTTTGGCTTTGTAACGATTCGCGTTGTTCTTTTCACAAATTCAAAACGAAAGCACGTCCCGCCTGTCCGGGTTGTTTCTTCTACTTCTCTAAACTTGACGCTGCTGCATCCCATTTAGTAATACCTTTTTATTGATTTAGGTCATCTGCTATTAGTATACATTCGTATTCCCAGCATACATCTAGTCCGTCACTCAAAATCAAAAATTCGGGCACACAAACATATTTAGTGATTGCATTAGGCTTATTATGAATGGGATACTGGGCATACTCCTTACAGTATCACAGCGACTGTTTCTTCAGATTGATAAATTTATGTTCGGCTTTTACTTGCACACCGGTAGGTTGAATTTATTGCCTGCTTTTCTTTGACACTTGCAATGCTCTCTTAGTAATTTGAAATTCTGCTTGTTTTGAGGACCTATGTACATACATATTTACATACATATATACATATTTACGTAAAAGTCATAAAGAGTTATAAAAATGGCGGCCTCAACGAAAAAATACCCTATGACAGGACGGTACCAGCGGTGCTTGACCTGTCAAAAGCCTTTGAGACTGTTAATCGCGCTCTGCTGGTTTCAAATTTGACGGACTCTCCTCCTCTTCGCTGTTTAAAACGTTGGACCGCCAATGAAACACGGGGTGCCACAGGTCACCTCGTTTCTGTTTCGTTGTTACATCAAAAGAATAAATGGTTATCTCCGGATCTTGTCCGGCTTTTTCGTCAGGCGGAACCGTCGATAGCATAAAGCTTTGACAACATACGCATTTTTGCTGATTATTCTTTCGAGATTGCCATCAAAGTACAAAACCGCAACAAATAAAAACTCTAACTTGTCCTGACTGAACTCAACATGCCGAATGTTTTCCCGGGATGTGGTGTGTCATTCCAGGTTTCCAACCTTTCGTTTATCTGCTCGACGGAGCAGACTCTTCTAACACTTATTTCTCTCTGGACCAACCCTATTTAAAAGCCCAGTTTCGTGGGATTTCCAATAGAATGACTGATGAGAATATAAGGGCATGCACTCCTCCGGCCATATTCAGCCCCCACTGCTTACGGGTCGGACCACCTTCATTCATTTTCATAATATGTCCCAGCCAACGAAGCCGCTGGTTTTTAACTCGTTCAATTATGCCGATGTCTGCATGCAGCTCGTTATTAAATCTCATTCGGCACTCGCCGTCGCCAATGCGTGGGGGTATGTGATCCAGTGGTGTTTACAATTGGGGCCTGTTGGCAGAGAGAAGACGCGACTGGCGCGCTATATTGTATAGCCAACATCATTTAGACCGTTAAGCGTCCTTTAAAGAAAGAATAATTGTTATGTGCACTTAGTTCTGGCCGGAGTGGGAAACATCAGTTTCATTATCTTCGATTGTGGGGTCGAGTTGGACATATTCTCTGGGTTCTGGCTTCATTTCTCCGTTTAAGAGGGCAGAAAAAGTTCCCTTTACATAATCTTAGGACTCGCTGAACATCGTTCACGAGGTTGCCTTCTCATTTTCACAGGAGTTAAAACCTTCCGCCATTCGCCGTATTTTTTGAAAGAATTTTCTTTCGCTATTCTAGCATCTCAAGCTCTTAGCACTCACACTTTTATTGGGGCACCGCTGAACTTTACCCATATACATCCATACGTATGTAGTGTAATGCTTGTATGTTTGTAGATATTTGTTTCTGGAGGTGCGAAAAACTATCAATCATCACTCAGCGGCCACACGTCATTAACGTTTGTGCTGGCGCCATTTTTTTTAGCTTTTCTTAGATTTATTGATATGATAAAATCTATTCATTTCAGTGTTAGCTACATCATCGTTTGTAAACATTATTTGTTTGCATGGATGTTTTGTTTGGGGAAAGTGATTGTGATTTTTGGAAGAAGTATGTTCGATTGGTAGTATTTTAGACCAAACATGCAACTTTCACAGGGAACTTCTTTTTTCCAAATCGATTACACATAAACAAGGAGAACACTACGATCTTGCTTCAAAAATCGTGCATCTCGCTCTCGTATACTCCCTAATTTTAGGTACATTCTAGCACATCTAGACCGATCTCAGCAACAATTCAACATTACGCTGAGCTACGAGGTGTGTTCAAAACGTATCGCGAATTTTGAATTTTCGCTGGTTACGTATATTCGAATTTCGAATTTTTTGTGGCGTTATGTTGGTACTCATGTCTCTCACTTATGCCGACAAGCTCGGCCATTTTGAATGTTCAGTTAATTGTTGACAGCTGCTTTGCTTGCACGTGTTTTGGATCGTCTTCGATTTTTACCTATTCAAAAAAATGGATCAAAGAACCTGTATCAAATTTTGTGTGAAAAACGAAATTAAGTGCGCGGATGCATTCCGAATGTTGACTGTGGCATACGGAGAAGCTACCTTGGACCGAAGCAACGTTTATCGGTGGTACAAAATGTTCTCAGAAGGCCGAGAAGATGTGCAAAGAAGAACAAAAATTGGCTTTTGCACCACGATAACGCCCCTGCTCACGCATCGTTGCTTGTGCGCGACTTTTTGGCCAAAAACAACACACTAATGATGCCGCAGCCACCGTATTCCCCAGATCTGGCCCCCTGTGACTTTTTCTTGTTCCCTAAACTGAAGAGGCCCTTGAAAGGACGACGTTACGCTTCTCTTGACGAGATAAAGACGGCATCGAAGGAGGAGCTGAACAAGATACAAAAAAATGATTTTTTGAAGTGCTTCGAAGATTGGAAAAACCGTTGGCACAAGTGTATAATATCTCAAGGGGATTACTTTGAAGGGGACAAAATAGATATTCATGAATAAATAAATAATTTTTGAAAAAACACAAAATTCGCGATACTTTTTGAACACACCTCGTAAGTACGTTTTCATTGTCGCTCAGAACTGCACCACTTTTCTTTTCGATGTTATTGTTCCCCATTTTCTTTACAACTCTCATTTACCAAAGCGAAATCTGTGAGGAAGTGTGGCAATAACAAGTTGCAGTTGCAATGCTTATATAAAATATGTGAGCATGTACATATGTATATATTTTTACGACTACATATATGCATCTATTGACAGAAGTTGCCAGTTTGGCGGACTTGTTGAATGGCTAGTCGGTTGGTCCGATGGGCGGTTGGCAGACTGATGCCACAGGTACCCAATTACATTTTCATTAACTCGAAACACGACTTTCGAAATTGCTACATTTAATCATAGCGATTGTTATTATTTTACTTATGATATATTTTTGACCAACGTTCGCGTGTTCATCCCACAGGCCAACGTGTACCTACAAGCTAAGTACATATGTATAGCATTTTCAGCACATTTAGGAATGCAAAAAGTATTATAAGCATCAAACAACAACGCGAGAATATTAAATTCCTTTCGGTGTTGCTTGTTATAAATTCAAAAGCTGTTTAAACTGTTCAGGCAATAAATAAGAGTATAATGATCGTAATAAGTAGAAGTATGGTAAGTATTCTTCAATGTACTCACATATATGAATGTAAGTATATGTATATAAGTGTTAGAGAAATACCTGTTGTTTTGTTTTATATACAATTACGGGAAGCTGGTTAAATTAATATCTCACGTCGACTTTGGAAGTGGTTTGAAGCAGTGTTAAAAGCCCGTTTTGTTTGCTTGAAAGAGTATGGCGGTTTGGAGTCGACATACCTAAAACATGTATGTAGGTTCCGCCAATTTATAGAGAAAATTGGAAACAGCACACTACAAAAGCCTTAATCCCTCGAAAGTATATCTACAAAAATTATTTATTTTATATCTAGCGCCAACTTGAATCCTGATCCACGAACCCAATTTGCAGTTAGACCAACACAATGCCATGATCACCGTCTGATGGTATTGTCTGGATGTGTTAATGATGAGTGGCAGCCGTTTATTTGAATAGAATCAACTATTTGGAAGTGAGCCAAACAAAAATCAACCAAACGTTGACAAAATATTTGAATGAATTTTGCTTTGCTGTGATAGTCAAATAAGAAGCAAAACATAGTGAAAATATTTTGCAAAGTATGTCAAATGTATAAATAACAATAAATAAATAAATAACTTGAGAAACGGGCAGGGCTGACTTCACTCTTAATTTACTTATTTAAAGTCTCTATCATTTTCAAATCAGTATTTGCAGATCTAAGAGATAAACTTTTTTCACAGTGAGTAGTTTAAAAAAAGTCTAGTACCTGCAGGCGCTAAACTTTCAGGAGAGCTCTGTATTCGACAGTAACGAATCCTTCGTGCCATAAAATTTAAGGGCGAAAAAGTTATACTTCAACAGTTTTTCATAAGGGTGTTTACAACTGGTTGCTTGGAAATTCAAATTACTTAAGAATTAAAACGAAACAACTAAAGAGAACGCTGTCTTCGGCTGCGGCGTAGGCATCCCCCCTTCATCGGAACAATCGCTTTTATTGGGGCTTTATGTTAGGCTAACTTTCTTAACCTCAGTTGCTTTCCATAAGTACAAAGTCAAATGCTCCTAAAGTAAAAAGTAGATGATGCACAATCGTCAAATTCGCTGCATACATTTTGTAGCATTCTCGAGGCACATCACATGCTCAAAACGCGCATCACAAAATTTGTTGATGCTTTTTATATTTATTTATTGTATTTGAGAAATGGCTGAAGCTGAAGCATATTTTTATATTAAATTATTCATTTAAAGTAATAAATTTATTACTTTTACCATTATATTAGGAAAAAATGGCACAGGCTGAGAACTAGCCAAAGCCAAATTATCTTAGAACTGTCGAAATGGGAACCGGTTATGTTATGCACTGGCGACAATTGCCACCGCCAATGACATCGCCTTGACCTAACATCCACAAAACAATTAACGAGCGTCAAAACAACCCTTATTACAGGTACCCGGTCGGGAGCATTCGTAACACATGACCCTAACACACGAACCATATACACGCATATTAACAGTACCCGGCACAGCATCCAGACTATAAATACATACATAACAACGGATAGACACAGATCAGAACGAAAACATACACTGAAGATGGCGGATCGCCGAAACTGGTTTGTAACGAAACCAAAATTGACAAGGGATGACGAAAAATCGGAAAAACAGAAAATCAACTCAAAAGGGGATAGTTTAAAGCATTGCTTGGGTATTGAGCTAGAACTGGTGGTGTCTTTAAACGGTCCAAAACTAGTCCAATTTTCTGAAGGGATCAGAACAGCCTGTAAATGTATAATTGTGCTTATGATAAGCCGGTGGGACAGATCGCAATTTTGAAACTTTTTTTCTTAAATAGGCAAGTAAAATATTAATTTATCCGTTTGGGGTTTACATATTAGAATACACCCTCGATTGTGATGAGAAATATTTATTAGAAAAAAAAATTGTTTTTACACACCGATATTTAGAGGCTTCCCTTTTTGACCAACGCCCAGTTTATTACGATTGTAATTTTAAATGAGCTTCTTTCATCATTTACTACATTTTCTGGCCTGCTTTGTTTTTTTGTTTTATTTTGAGAAAATATATCAGAACATTTATACACCCGAAAATAAAAGCGATTTGACTATGTTATTACATTTAATATCCGCCTTCTTGCTTTTCAGCACTACTTTATATAAAATTACCCTGCAAAATATCTTGTGACTTATCTCTAAGGAGAGCGAGCCGTGAGCAATCCCTTAACTTTACAGTTGGCTATAATTCAATACAATTCTGAATCTTCCTAGAGAATATAACAGTAAAAGCGTTCTCTTGCTTAGTAATTTTTTATTTTGTCTCAGTGTATTAAAAGACGTCAAGGGAGAGCGTCCATGACCTTGTCCGTTTAAAGCTAAAACAGAGTGCTCAGAAATGGCCAGTTCTCTGTTTTCTGAATGAATACTGGAATGTATAGATCCTAACGCTTATACATAGCTGCGTTCATCTTTACCAGGATACATGACGACTTCCCTGCTTAAGGGACGCATGATATCATACATATCTAGCAATGCTAGCCCACTGTACCATGCATGCATTTCTCGCACAAATCATGCTCTCCGTCTTTGCATACGTAGGCACGAATTTATTCTGTTGGCGCGTACGTGCCGCGCTACCCATCTTTGGTTATTTTCCATATAAAATATTCGACGCTAGTTGCCGATGCATATAAGGCAGCAATGTGGTGCTTGCATATTATGGCATAGGATTCATATATTTAGTGGTATAAGTGTACCTTGCAAGACCTAGCGAATCCCCCTTGGTATATTTCTGATTAGACTGCAAAGCGGTTTTAAGAAGGAGGAAGGGTCGTCGCTAAAAATTTGCATAATTGCTTACATGCACTTAGATTTAAAGCTCGTAACTTGCCACTAAAGAATTTTGTATTAATTGGACCTACAAACGTTGATGCTAAGAGCTCCTTTAATGCACGAAAGTTTAGTTTTTGAGCGGTTTTTGAGAATGCAATATAGTAAATACATTCTACATACAGCTAAATACAGATGTATGAAAATTTTAAACAGGGTTGCCTTTAAGGAAGTTTTTTCTTGCCAATAACTATATCAAAAACTTACTACAACTAAATTTTTAGCATAAATTTTGTTTTACCCGCAGTCTACCGTCTACCCATCAACATATATATATTTTTAGAAAATCATGATTATTCGTATATTTGTTTGGAATGGTTTTTATTTCAATAAAACAAATACACAAAAAATATGCCTACGCAAAGTTCACAAAAAATAATCAAAACCCAGAAAAAATTAATCCGTATTTTAAACTTGAAAATGAGCGATTAATTGAAAAGCGAATCCACTGAATTTCTACATGGTTTCTAATAATTGCTTAATAGTACAACTATCAACGTTCATTTAATGAAAAGAAAAATGTGATTAAGTTATTAAATATCTAGGTACTACTTTTGCGCTGGTCCTCGCGCCAGCCGCCCACTCGCTTCGGGCCGTTCCGCGCCCCAACCGCTTCGTCGAGTCGGTAGCTCCTTTTTTAATATATACACATATATACATATACATTTGTAAAATGACGGGTTAATGAATTCATTACGTGTTACTTTTACCAGGTTTTTGTAGTGTTTTTTATTTTGATAAATAATAAGTCAACAAAATGCTATGCACATAGAGCTCAAATTCTATGCGTGATTTGTTTATTGATTGATGAGCCCAATATACTGCTGATTCCTTCCAAAATTTGAAAATCTGCAATGTTTGTGTTCTAAAGCTTCAAGCTGAAAGTGTATTTACGAAGGACATTAAAACTTGATTTGCCTTGTTTTTCGAGAAAAAGTCAACGACTCGATTTAGGATTTTTTAAATGTATATTTCAAAATTTTTTGTATTTTTAAAATCTTTTTATGTGTAACATGCACATAAATTTATAACTTTTTACATATTACATTATTTATGAGTATGGTTATGTATAAATTTAATAAATAAATTAAAGTATGGAACTTCGAAAGTATAAAGTAACTTAGAAAATAAATCGAGTTTCGAAAAATTTTCAAATATGTATTTTTGTTTAATCTCTGTGAGCCATACCACCCAATTTCATTGAAATACATTAAGGTCGAAAAAATTTTAGGTGGATCACTTTACAAATTTGTACCCATATACATTACATCGCTTATTGCAGTACTCACATTTGAGACACCTTGTAATGTAACGATGAACGTTCCAATCAATTCCATTCAGCAGCTTTTGAGTGATGCATCTTAATATACAGACAGACAGACAAAAATTCTAAAAACTGTTGATTTGGCTTCTATTGGCTAAATAATGCTCCCTCCTATAAAATTTTCTTTCCTTTCTACTATTACAATAATATACTAGTCCGAAATTCTAATTATTTATAATAATTCAGAGATTTGGAGCAGTTAAATTTGCTGAGCAATTTCAAACCATCGCTAAAGTTAAAAGCCTTTTAATCCTCATAGTTTCACCATTTAAATGATAAATGCCTTGTAGTTGCTAAACTCAACCAACCCATGCAAAAAGCAAACAAGCTTTCCTTAATAGTGTTCCCCTCTTTGTTCCATGGTGAAAACATTTCAAGCAGCTGTTGAAAATATTCTATGTTCATAAGTAAAAATCGGCAACAAAAACTAATAGTGATGCACAAGGGGACAAACAAAAAAAAAGCACACGGTCTAACTGAAAACAAAAAATTTTGAATTTAGACGGTTATGCGGTAAAATTGTCAGCAAAAAATGATTTAAAAGCAAAATCGCTTTCCATCTTCGAGAGCGATTTACTTTTAAAGTGTAAAAGGATCTCGAAAAAATAGATCTCTTGCGTACTTACTTTTAAGGCTTCACCAGTAATGATCAATTAATATGCAACGAAAATTGAAAATAATATTGTATAATTCCAAATAAACTAACATAGCCCCTCAGATTTACTGCTAGTCACTAACGTAAGTTAAGACTCTTATATTATAGGAATTTCGTGTTACTCAAACAAAGTTCCAAACAAAATACGGAAAGGCTGCGAATTTCGCCTTGAAAAAATAGAAACTATATAATGACATTTGAATTGAACACAACCAACATCAAAATAAAATAATCCCTACAGGATTTTACGACGATAAATTTATTTCTATTGTCACCACGCTGGCGCTGTCGGCAATACATGGCAAAGGTGGGCCAATTTCTTTTTGAGTTAAAAAGAAAAAAATAAATAAACAACATTATACTTCTTTGATCTTGAAAATCATATATATATATTTGCACGCTCTGTGTTATAATAAAATAGTGCAAGATCGTTCCTTAGCTCTATATGTATGCATATTCTTAAAATTTTTCGTCTGTTTTATTCTTTTCTTTCATATGGCCACTCTCAATATAAGGCGAGAAAAGGGTATTAATGTGAGCGAAATAGTTGGGCGTAATTTGAGCAAATACAGCGCCGGGCGGTTAATCGCGCCGGTTGCTTTGCAGCGTTTCGGTATTGTGTTTGAAGCTGAAAAATTGTGTTTTACATAATTCAAACTTTATTAATAATATGTTTATATGGGATATGACTTAGTGAACAAGTACCCTGTGGTGAAAATCTTTGGTTTTGTACTGGTGCACTTCTAGTGCGTTCGGAACCCCTACTAGTTCGCCTTTAATCTCGTTAACATGTTATCAGCTGGCGAATTTAACATGGCGATGTCCTAGTCGGTGGAAATTGTACCCCGCTGCATTACCTTTTCGGCAGTTCCGAACTAGTTAAATATTCGACAGTTTGGATGTAGTTCGTGTATTGCTACTATTGTTATAGTTCTGAACCATATCCAAATTTTGCAGTTTGGATGTAGTTAGTTTAAAATAAAAAAAATATATATATATATATATATTTAGAAGGCGCCTTCCATGGTTTTTCATTTTGAAAAACTTTTTCAAACCACTTTTAATATTACCTTTCCTTCGGTTGCTAAGTCCAGCAACACTACCGCCACACCAGGGCGGTTAGTTTGTGCACGGCTAATAACTTGAGCCAAAGTTTTAAACCATTCATTTATAATGTTTACTCGTATACTTAAATGAGTACTTTTCTCACAATTATTGATGCGATGCGTGGGTAGAGCACTCGACTCTGATGCGGGACGCGTCGGTTCTAATCCTACCAACTGATACATTTTTGTATTTTTTATGATTTCTAATTTAAACCTTTCTTCAAAGAACATTATAAGAATAAACCATTTTTCCAAATACGAATCCAAATGCTTTTTAATGATTTCACAACTGCCCGTTTTGAAACTAATGATAATCTAGTTCCTATCGCATTAGTTCTTATTAGCCAGTTTATTTCTAGTTCTGAGCCAGAAATTGTTCTCACTAGTTACTAATTTCCCCCCGGGGTATATACGAGTATACCACTGCTGATCGTTAGTCAACTATTACACACATAAGACATACCCGATTCCGTTCCAAATATTAATAATGATTAATTTGCATATTTTTGGGTATTCCATTTGACTTGGCCTCGATGACTTTAAATCCCTTAGTTTGTATTTTGCCCCGTTGTACGATGATGAGACAAAAGTCATGGCAGCAATGCACATGTTGTTCTGTGTTAATGTAACTTTTCGACTGTTTCTGCTGTTTTTGCTTCTGTCAACAGTGGGCATCCATAGAATCTTGTTTATGTTGCTCTAGCTGTCGTCATGAACATTTTTGATGCTGTTTTCACGTTGTTGTTGTTTTTAATGGCAATTTTGCAAAAAACCAATCAATGTGTGGCACACGAGATCTTTCAATAGCTCTGCTGATGAGCCTATTATATGCAACAGCAATAACCACACGAAGGCTATGCCAACTTGGTACGAGAAGAAGGGCGAAACAATTCTTATTTATTATTGTCTGTCAACTTTGCATGGCAACAACAACTGCTAAATGTTGCGAATAGTAATTTTAGTTTCATCTTATACGAAAAAAGTAAAAAAAAAATTTTAAGGGAAGTTGCACATGGTTTTATAAACTTTTAGGCTCAATTGGAATCGAAAGAAGGGTAAAGCCGGTACCCATCGGCATTGTATTAGGGCTTAACCCTTTCGCGCCGGAGTTTTATTTCGGTTCCCAGCATATTTTCTTGGTATTCTTTTTTCAAAATCTGAAAATAACATTAAAAGAATATGTTCTGCCTACTTAGAAAATCGCTATGTCCTTTCGTTATCCTGGAACATATTATCCCAATAAGGTTTCATGTCCCCAAAAGAATTGAAAAACCATTAATTTTGAAATATTATGTATTTATTTGGAAATCATTGCAGTTTTTCTGCTGAGAGAACAGTTATTTATGATAGGGAGTAAAGCAGTTACAACAAAGTGCATTATTACATCCGGAGCAAATGTAATTTGTTCTTGTTTGCTTTTTTAGCGAAGTGCACCGTACGAAACGACGTCGAGAAGGCCCTTTTATTGGTAAATGATCGCCTATATTCAATAATGCAGTGCGTGTACGTTTAGCTGGTCTTCCGCCAGTCTGACGAGTTTTTAGTTTTTTGTGTTTTCTGCTTACCTCTTCAGTTAGGTTACTCCAGGTGGCAACGGCAACTGTTTCAATTGCGTACTTTTCACACTGTTCTTCATCCTCTTCGGAAATTGCACCTAGGCCATCTTCAGGGTTTTCTCCGTCGTCCGATTTAGAATAGGAAGCATCCCTGCCATCTACACCTGATTCTATAATACTTGCTACGTCAGACGAAGGCATATAGCTGCTCTCAGAAGGGCTAAAATCTTCATCGTCTGAGCTTTCGCACAATATATCTGCCACCTCTTCTGCTGTGTACGTCCTTTTCGACATCTGTTAAAAACAATATTGGGACAATATATCCCACGAATTGAAAATTTGTGTAAAAGTTATCGTTCTGGATATTTTTTAATTGTTTTAGGAAAAATTGAAGCAGGAATTGGCAAAATCTTCACACAATTTTGCTTTACTCAACACAGCTAACGGTAAATACGTACTTTTGACAACTTTTGCCCTGCCAGATTAGCGAAATTTCCAAACATGCTGTGACAGACTTGACTAGTGCTGCCAAACGCCATATCTTCAATATATAATGGGGGATTTTTATCATAAACAAAACCCAAATCTTGTACTGGGACGCTCCAGATAGATTCATTCATAAAAAAAAAGATATACCATTTCGAATGCAGGGTTATTTTGTGCATAATTCTAATATAAATTAAAAATCAAACTAAACTCATTTATCGCGGTAATAGTTTAAGGGGGTTCCGAGAGGGTTAGGCGACCACTGCCTAAGGGCTACCCTATACCATAAGCATACTTACTTGCACTACAGTACACTAGCGTAAACTTCAATTAATAAAAGGTAGCCTTGCTCAAGCTAACGATTCGTTCATGTCCTTCAGCTTTTTAATATTCGACTTTTCGATAGTACACTGTATTAGTATCTATTTTGAAAAGCCAGAGGGGGGTATAGAAGCTCCCTTCACAGTCGAGCGAAATGCAAACAATCATATGAATGAGTGTGGGACTGACCAGGTCTTTCGTGCTTTTAGTTGGAATGATACCATTTTTTATGCTTCGATTATATTTAATTACTTTCCACCACAATATTTGGACCGAAATAAAACTACTGCATTTTGAGGCAATCACATTTAGTTGATAGAGTTCTAGTGGCGCATTAGGTCTAGTGTGAATACTTTTCTTAGTATTTATAGAAACATGATCATTCATTACATACGTGAGGTAGGTGTACCTGCAGGTGTGCAGCTTCAGTTGAACGTAGGATAAGCAAACAGGCGGATAAAGCATATTTCGGGTCCATCGCAAAAAATAATGCACTTTTGTAATAATTACTTATCTGGTTGGTATCTTTATGTAGAGCTCACAAACCAATTTAATTTTTCTTATTTTTGGGTGTATTTTTTTTGTACAATTTATTCAACAAAGTCAAATACTTAACTGGCAAAACTCGGTATGCTATTTACGAAATGAACAAATTATTCAGCTAAAAGCAATGTGCTCTCTTCGTAAAGATAAAACTTGGGATATTTTCGTGAGAAGATTTTTCAAGATAGGAACTGTTGTTGTTGTTGTTGTGGTAACGAAATAAACACTCCTCGAAGGTTTTGGGGAGTGTTGTCGAATTGTTGAACCTGGTACGTTAGAAAGGAACTCAATAGGGGGCTTTGTGTCGAAAAGCGATGGGCAGAAAAGTTGAATGTGTTATTATTATTAAAAGGTTCAGGTTCTATAACCAAGCTATTATACAGACTCTGAAAGTATACTACTAGTCTCTAGGTCTATTAAAGTAGTTTTCCTAAAACCTTAGGAAGAATATTCATATTCATAATTGTTGACGACACTTTTGTGATATTAAAACCTTGATATTGAAAATCTCAATTCTACACCATTTTTAGATTAAAATAAGAACTCTTCAATTTAAAATCAGATTTGTCAATTAAAAATGAGAAAATTTTATTTCCAAATGAGATTTATCAATTGAAAATGAAAACATTTCACTTTAGAATGAGAAATCTTTATTTTAAAATGAAATTATTCACTTCAAAATGAGAAAACTTCAACTTAAAATAAGAAAATTTCATCTCAACATCAGATAAGTCAATTTAAAATAAGAAACCTTCGGTTTAAAATCAGAACAGTCACTTTAAAGTAAAAGGAAAGGAAAACATCATTTGAAAATAAGAAACTCTCGAATTAAAATGGAATGTCTAACAACTCTCGTTTGGAACCCATATTTTATAGTGGGCATAGGCGGCCGCCGTGGTGTGAAGGTAGTGTTGCCGGCCTACCACACCGAAGGTCCATGGTTCGAGCCCTGGTACAGGTAACATCAAAAGTGATTTGAAAAAAGTTTTTCAAAAACGGGGTCGCCCCTCGGCAGTGGTTTGGCAAACTCTCCGAGTGTATTTCTGCCATGACAGGCTTCTCAGCAAAAATTCGTCTCCTTTGTAGATGCCGTTCGGAGTCGGCAAAAAACTGTAGGTCCCACCAATTTTTAGGGAAAATTCAAATCGGCACACCACAAATTGGAAGAGAAGCTTGGCGCAAAAAATCTTTTAGGAGGTTTATGATGATATACCTGTTGTATATCGCGCCATAGAGAGAGAGATAGAATTAGACTTAAAGATTTCACTGCCTTATAAGGTTCATTGTGCTCTCTCTTTCTGCACAACACTTCGTCTAGGACCACATATCATCGGTGACACTGCAAAACCGCGTAACGCATAAATGCAAAACCGCTTAACACATAAATGCAAAACTGCGTAAGTGATATCTTAGTTTGGCTGTTTTTCAACTACATGTTGTTAAATTTAAAAAAGAATAATGACTTTATGGAAAAAGTTCCCATCAAGATAGATTCTTGTAACTATTTTCCAAAGCAACATGTAGTGCTCTTGAGAATAAATGAATAGATCTTGATGACAGGGACCAATAAAAGTTTTTGACACAAATGTCACTTGCGCGGTTTTGCATTTATGAGTTACGCGGTTTTGTAGCGTCACCGACTATATATATTTACATACATATACCCTTTTTTCTGGTCGATAGCGTCACACACGAGGAAAACGTACACAATACATCCATTATTTAATTTGGTTCAGTCGTTTTCAAGTTTTAGGGTGACGAATTAGCCACGATTTATTTTTGTATATATAGATATCTCTCATTTTTAATTGACAATTTCTTATTTTTAAATAAAATTTACTGCTTTTGAATTGCTAATTTCTTATTTTCAAATAATATATTCTCATTTAAAAGTAGTCTTTCCTAGTTACAAATGATTTTTCCTATTTTGAATTGAAGTAATCTTATTTTAAAGTGACTGTTCTGATCTTTAACTGAAGATTTCTCATTTTAAACTTAAGCTTTCTGATTTTGAAATAGGAATTTCTTACTTTACACTAAAATTTTCTCATTTTCAATTAACTGTTCTGAATTTTAAATGAAATTTTCTTATTTAGAGTGGAATGTTTCCTATTTTATTATGAAAATGTTGTAGAAAATCAGCTTATCAGTTCCTTGCATTCCATATCAACCCTTTTATATAAAGGTTGCTATACAATGTACGGAACGTCGTAATTAAAATCTGTTTAACGTATGCAGATCATTTCTATGTTAAAACACTGCCAACTTTTGAGGAGCTCCTATTCTAATGCTTGTTTAAGAGCTGCTGTGTTGGGCATAAAAGTTCTATAAGTTCAAGTACTTACATAGGTGCATACAAATTCATATGATGAAATGTGTAAAGTTTATCTCTAGCATGTCAACTGGCACTTACTCTTACGCACAGTAATATGCACATTCACTCACATGGATGTAAGCGTGTATATATTTACGAATATAAAGTAAATGGAGTACTGAATAGAAAGTTCAAGTACCATGAATGGATTGTTTATTTGTTTTGACAAAATGCGGCGTTGAAAGTTAAAGGTGCGGTATTTCAAATATTTAATTTTATCATTAAGCTACTTATGTAGGCATCCCTTAGTTGATACAGAATTTTATATTCAAACAATGCTTGTTTGATTTATTAATTCTGAACCCTGCAGACAGACTGGTGCTAGGACGGCATGTACTTACATACATGCACATATGCGCATGTACTGTGTGAATACTCGTATCTACAGATGTATGAAATGCTCAATTAATTAGTTGTTCCAAAACATTGTTTCAACAACATAATTTGTATGGATCGCTTTTTCATACAAACAAATTATCACAAAGTTTTCTGATCAGATGCTTAGCTGCTTAGGAGAAAACTACGTAACATCGTCGGTGAGGATTACACTCCTGAGACGCTGGTGGGGCTGCAAAGTAAAATAAAATGGAGGGGAGCGTGCGAGGTAATCGCAGAAGCCGTTCTGAAGTCTGGAACGGCTGCGGCGTAGCAGTGAGAACTAAGGTAAAGGGCAAAGTGCGACGAACATAGGACGGTGGGAGACAAGGTATCTCCAACCATTCAAATTTCAAAAGCAGGTTGACAAATATGGTTGACTCAACTTACACCGAAAGGTGCAGATTAGAGACTCGGCCTCTCCACTGCATTGACTCTTAATTGAAGACATTGGGTGAAAATTGCTTTATTGGTAATACGTACGTATCGTAAGTATGATAAATGCGGATTGGAAACACGGCCATTCCAACCGCTTACCTTCCGATGACCTTAGCAGAGATATAGTTGGTTGATCACACACGTATGTAGTTACATTTACACGGGTTTTTTTATTGTTGTACAAGAACGATCTTTTTTAATAACTTTCCAGGCTAGTAGAATAAAAATCTAGCAAAAGATCTTCAGTTCAGAACTGAATAGGAAGTACAGTAACGCTGGAATACTGGAGTGCTGGTTCAAGTCCCACACTGACTGTTAGGCTTTCGATGCTTTCTACTTCTAAAAAAAAATAGATGCTTAGCTGCAGGCCATATTTAGGAGGCAGAGGGTTTAACCCCCCTGCCGATATTCTGACACGGATAAATTTTATTCGCCAATCTTCTAGTCTAATATTATTCTAGGCCATATTTCAAAACTACTAGATTGATTACTCTGGAACGGCCCACCTGACGGGCGTTTTCATTTGGAGCGTTTTTGTGGAGAATTGCATTTGCTACAAAACTGGGAGTAGCTATATTTTAATCTTTTGGCAGTTTAAAGCGAAAATTAGACTACACCTAAAAAATTCTAAACTAGCAATGAAAGACCACTAAAAATTAATACCAAGCAATCAGGTCCCCGTGGGACCGCGAAAAAGTGTCCCTTATAACCGAGTGTCAATCTAATAAGAAAACAAAATTTTAAATTCAAAGAAAAAGTTCAATGTCAAAGTTCATTTATCAAATAAATATGTTTTGTACAATGAGTTATGAAAATAGGCAACCCGAACTAAATATTTTGAATGATTTTCAAAGTACCATGACTATAATTTTCTTTTGGGGCAACGCTTTATTGGTAAGAAGACTGATTTCGACCTAATTAAATATGAGTTGATGGAAGGAAGGGGCTTTGTTTATGTATTATGGACATTTTTTGTTAGAGAAGCGAATAGGAATTTGTGGAATTCCTGCACTCATTTATTTCTTTTTTAATTTTATAGGGTCCAATTTAACATCGTTTTTTTTTATATAATATTGTGTATTATGTATTAGAACAAGTGGGATATGTTATCTATCAAACTTGTCTGTGAGGCACTTCCAAGTAGCCATTTACAGGCACTCAAATCTTATATATACATATATTTTCCACAAAGCAAGTATTATTAAATTAGTAAAAACCATATTTTTATAATTTTTCAAGGCTCTGAGCTGTTAAGTGAAAATATATAAGTGATGACGATCTCCCTTTTATTATCACTCAATGAAGCGACTATATTACACGAATGTTACTTCATACTAAACTTTTAAAAAAATGTATTTTAATTTTAAACCATTCACTGGTTTCAACAATACATCAAAATTTTTGCAATAAATTTCGAACATTTAATTATACTAATCCGACTTAAAGTTTTTTTCAATTTAGATTTAAAACCTGACTGAGTAACAAGTTTAAAATCTTAGAATAGTTCTAAACCGAAACCAAAAGATTCTGCATTGTTCTTTTTTATTTCTCACATCTTCTTATTCATTATATTTTCTGAAAACCTTTTTTTGTGTACACCAACACAATTTTTTTTTAAATTTCTAGGAAATTTCTTTTTTAAAAGCGAAAAACGTTCCCTCACACATATTTTCTCGAAAACTGGAATAGTTTAAATACTGAACCAAGTTAAGTTCGGTAGCATGTAGGTATATGTAGTCCAAAAGGATTGTAATGGTAAAAGTTTTTACCGTGCAGAAAAAGTGATTCCTTGCGCCGCTATGAGCTTAACATAATTACTTCTTTATCTCTCGGCGAAAGCTTGCTTGTCGCAAGACTTTCAATTTTCTACTTAGTAATGAGTATGTATGTATGTAGATATGTATCGATATGTCAAACTTACTCTGTCCTAAATGTACTCTCTTCATCCATGGATAGATCTGCGGCGGGTTCTTCTTGCAGGTGCCACTATTTTGACTACTACCAGCTTCGTTGCCGCTATCACTTTCTGAGTCAGATTCACCCCCGCCAGGGCTGTGCATTGGCACATTAACGTTCACATTCCCTCCAACACCAGCCGCTCCTCCCCCTGAATTATGATTACTTGTTATATTAGCCGCGGCTGCCGCCACAGCTAAATTTCCACTTAATACACCTTTATTTAGCGATCTTGCCACACTTTCCACAACAGAAGAGGGTGACAGTTTAGGTGAAATTTCTCGCGTCGACAAATCTTGCGGACTTGCCAGTGATTGTGTGTTAGTATTATTATTGCTGGCATTAGTGTTGTTATTGTTACCGGTGGGCGTTGAGGGATCATTGGCATATTTACAACTAATGTTTGTTTGCTGTGGTGTCGGTTGTTGTTGCGGGTGTTGTTGTTGTGCATGCGGTTGTTGCTGTTGTTGTGAAGCATGTTGTACCGCCGTCGCATGTGCATGCTGTTGTTGTAGCAGTAAACGTTGCGGTTGCAATTGTGTATAGTCAACCATATCAGGATTTTGTTGACCGCCACCTGTTCCCGCACCTAAACTGTAGGCCGATTGATTGGCATAATGGGTCTGTGGTGTGTTGGGATACATATTTGGAGAATAGCCAGCGGCTGTTGGAAAGTATTCATTACCGCCGGGGGTGCCAGGACCAGAATTGGGCTGGCCACCAGAACCCCCAGCTCCACTGCCCGCACCTGGCCCACCATTGCTGCTGGTGGAATTTGCAGTACCGCTGGGATTTCCTGTATGATTTTGCTGTGAATTCATTTGCTGCGGGTAACAAGAAGCAAGCGAATTTACGAACTGGTAAGAAGACATTGCAAAACAGTCTGGATCCATGTTATCTGGTGCGTTATATCAAAATATTCCAGCAATATAATCAATTTATCAATATCTGAAAGTAAAAAGAAATATTTGCGTTATATTGGCAACATTTTTTAAATAATATCAAAAGTACAAACAATGTGCATTAGAATGATGTACATATGTATGTTTATACATATCGTATGAAAAAGTGTAAAAGAATAGTTACTTTCTGGAACAAGTTCTCATCAAGTTTGATGCTTTGAATGCTTTTGCAAACCAACATGTAGTTTTCAAATGTTAGCTATATTGTTTTGTAGAAGTGCTATAGGCGCTGTTGCAGTTTCATCGACTATATATTAATGATTTAATTCGTAATTTACTGGGATTATTCATATCAGTTTTTCGGAAATTTCAAATTAATTTTTTCATTCTCTGTAAGTTTGTGAGTGTATTTACTTTGAACGCTCCTCGAAAGCTTGCGTTTTTAGTTTATTAAGAAATTAATGGCTAAAATTTATATGCACAGTTTCCTTGCTTTTCCAAAAGCTTAAACCACAGTGAATCAGTGAGCCAGCCGCTGACAACAAGCTTATCTGACAACATGTACGAGGTGTGTTCAAAAAGTATCGCGAATTTTGAATTTTCGCTGGTTACGTATATTTGTATTTCGAATTTTTTGCGGCGTTATGTTGGTACTCATGTCTCTCACTTATGCCGACAAGCTCGGCCATTTTGAATGTTCAGTTAATTGTTGACAGCTGCTTTGCTTGCACGTGTTTTGGATCGTCTTCGATTTTTACCTATTCAAAAAAATGGATCAAAGAACCTGTATCAAATTTTGTGTGAAAAACGAAATTAAGTGCGCGGATGCATTCCGAATGTTGACTGTGGCATACGGAGAAGCTACCTTGGACCGAAGCAACGTTTATCGGTGGTACAAAATGTTCTCAGAAGGCCGAGAAGATGTGAGCGACGAAGAGCGTGCCGGACGCCCGAGCACTTCAACAACAGACGAAAAAATTAATGAAGTGGAGAAAATGGTATTGGCCAATCGTCGAATCACAGTTAGAGAAGTTGCTGAGGACCTTAACATATCGATTGGCTCGTGCCATTCGATTTTTATCAATGATTTGGGCATGAGACGGGTCGCCGCGAAATTCGTACAAAAATTGCTCAATTGTGACTAAAAACAGCATCGCATGAACATTGCTAATGAGATGTTAAACTCTGTCCGCGACGACCCAAATTTGCTCCAGAGGGTCATAACTGGTGACGAATCGTGGGTTTATGGTTATGACGTGGAAACCAAAGCTCAATCATCTCAATGGAAGCTGCCGCACGAACCAAGACCGAAAAAAGCGCGCCTAGTTCGGTCGAATGTGAAAGTTTTGCTGACAGTTTTCTTCGATTGCAGGGGCGTGGTGCATCATGAGTTCTTGCCACAGGGAAGAAAGGTCAATAAGGAATATTACCTGCAAGTTATGCGCAATTTGCGCGAAGCAATCCGCCAGAAACGCCCGGATTTGTGGAAGAACAAAAATTAGCTTTTGCACCACGATAACGCCCCTGCTCACGCATCGTTGCTTGTGCGCGACTTTTTGGCCAAAAACAACACACTAATGATGCCGCAGCCACCGTATTCCCCAGATCTGGCCCCCTGTGACTTTTTCTTGTTCCCTAAACTGAAGAGGCCCATGAAAGGACGACGTTACGCTTCTCTTGACGAGATAAAGACGGCATCGAAGGAGGAGCTGAACAAGATACAAAAAAATGATTTTTTGAAGTGCTTCGAAGATTGGAAAAACCGTTGGCACAAGTGTATAATATCTCATGGGGATTACTTTGAAGGGGACAAAATAGATATTCATGAATAAATAAATAATTTTTGAAAAAACACAAAATTCCCGATATTTTTTGAACACACCTCGTATGTGAAATAATTCATATGTTCCAGTAATTTGTTTTCATTAACCCTTTGAA
This sequence comes from Merzomyia westermanni, assembly GCA_949987695.1. Classification (NCBI taxonomy): domain Eukaryota; kingdom Metazoa; phylum Arthropoda; class Insecta; order Diptera; family Tephritidae; genus Merzomyia; species Merzomyia westermanni. The sequence goes on along the minus strand of OX465288.1, from coordinate 122,325,417 downwards.
AACAACTGAACGAAAAGTTCACAAAAGCTCCAGTTACGTTTCGTATGCGAGCATAAGGAATATACGAGGTGTGTTCAAAAAGTATCGCGAATTTTGAATTTTCGCTGGTTGCGTATAAACGAATTTCGAATTTTTTGTGGCGTTATGTTGGTACTCATGTCTCTCACTTATGCCGACAAGCTCGGCCATTTTGAATGTTCAGTTAATTGTTGACAGCTGCTTTGCTTGCACGTGTTTTGGATCGTCTTCGATTTTTACGCGACATTGGTCAATTGTGACCAAAAACAGCATCTCATGAACATTGTTAATGAGATGTTAAACTCGTCCGCGACGACCCAAATTTGCTCCAGAGGGTCATAACTGGTGAAGAATCGTGGGTTTATGGTTATGACGTGGAAACCAAAGCTCAATCATCTCAATGGAAGCTGCCGCACGAACCAAGACCGAAAAAAGCGCGCCAAGTTCGGTCGAATGTGAAAGTTTTGCTGATAGTTTTCTTCGATTGCAGGGGCGTGGTGCATCATGAGTTCTTGCCACAGGGAAGAACGGTCAATAAGGAATATTACCTGCAAGTGATGCGCAATTTGTGCGAAGCAATTCGCCAGAAACGCCCGGATTTGTGGAAGAACAAAAATTGGCTTTTGCACCACGATAACGCCCCTGCTCACGCATCGTTGCTTGTGCGCGACTTTTTGGCCAAAAACAACACACTAATGATGCCGCAGCCACCGTATTCCCCAGATCTGGCCCCCTGTGACTTTTTCTTGTTCCCTAAACTGAAGAGGCCCATGAAAGGACGACGTTACGCTTCCCTTGACGAGATAAAGACGGCATCGAAGGAGGAGCTGAACAAGATACAAAAAAATGATTTTTTGAAGTGCTTCGAAGACTGGAAAAACCGTTGGCACAAGTGTATAATATCTCATGGGGATTACTTTGAAGGGGACAAAATAGATATTCATGAATAAATAAATAATTTTTGAAAAAACACAAAATTCGCGATACTTTTTGAACACACCTCGTATATATATATATTATGTGGTTCTCCCATTTCTGCGCAAATATTGATTAGGTAATGGCTCGGTTAAAGGAGCGTAAAAATTTTATAAAATTTTTCTGAATTGTGCTCGGCGACACATAAAACTGGTAGGGAGAGAACGCATTTTGACATTTAATTGGGAGAGGAAGCTGCAAGTTCCTGTTGGGGAGATTTCACTAGCAAGATTTTTAAGTGAAAAAAGCTTATCGATCGTCACTAAGCAAAACAGCAACAAAAACTTCAAACTTTGTTACTAACGCATGAAAACAGCAGCAGCTGTTTCGCTTAGAAGTGTTTACAAATTCCTGTTCCTCTTTAATTTTTGCGGTTTTGAGAGAGCTTGACTACATTTTTTCTTTACTTAGGCCTTGTGCTAATCGGCAGGGCTATAGAATTCTTGCAAGCTTGCCGAACACACCTAAGGATTGTCACATACATACTGCATTTGTTTTTGAATTTGCCCTTTCTCAATAAATTGGTGGAATTCTACTGATAGGAGTAAGTAATTTTCTGTATAAAGGACTAGAGGATTGCAGATGATATGCATTCACAGTTGAATTATTAGCTTCCCATATCTTGAGTAGTAATAAAACTACTATTGCGAAAATTTCCGATCCCTGTAAAAGTTAGCAATAAAAACGTATTAGTACCACTGTGCAAATAAAACGATTTATGCACCATGTATTTTAATATAATACAATGTCAATATTTTTTCTTTTTCTAAATTGAAATTAAATTCAAAGAAAAAAAGGAAAATAAAATTTATACGGGTTAAAACAAACTATATCCCTGTGGGAAAATGGGGAATGCATTACCTTTTTCATGCATGAAAAAATATACGAAAATTGTTGTAAGAAAAGATCAATCCAAAAGCTATCGAAGGAGTAATGTGTCGCCCTATTTTTATTTGTAGTACTACATTATTAATTTTTTTCACTGTGTTTTATGTTTTGTTTACAGAAGGAGCCTTTGAGAAAAAATGTAAACTTCATTGTAAAAATTAAAACTCAAATGAAATATGAAATACAAGCATAAACCTTATATTTCTTCTTCATATCCCAGCTGCTCGAAATGGCGAGATGAGTGAACAAATGCTAGCACTTATCTCGTCCCCCGCAGCACAGCTCAATGACGCAGTAAAGCCTCTTAGTTTGTATTTCAAATATTCCTGTATAAAAAGTAACGCAGGTACTCTCATAGAAAGTAATGCATCTTTTCATCTACATACATATGTATATAAAGTAACTAGCAGACTCGGCAGATGTTGTTTTGCCTAAAATTTGACTTGCCTACATTTAATAAATTGTACTTGGCTCTTCTTCTACATTTATCTGTGTATCTTCCTTTTTCTTTCTGCTTTTGCTTTACCCCAACCCCATATACCGTTACTCTTCTTTATCCTCTTCATTTTTCTCTAACACCACCTATACTTCCAATTTCTGTTCCTACCTCCGTTCTTCTCCCATTTCCTCTACGGGTATTGATAAGTCCATACCTTCGAAGATATATCGAATTAACTTTTATTTGCTCCTGGTACCGCTTTCTGTTGCCAGGGTTTTTTTGATGTATAGAACAGATATCTATATAAAAAATATCATTAACTTGAACCAAATAAATTCCTAGCTATGCCGAATTGCTACTTAAAATACCTTGGGGCCTTTTCTGAACCTATCGTGGAAGTTTCATAGAGATCGACTATAACTTTGGACAATATTCAAGAACAAACAAACCCCAAAAAATGTGGGCGTGGCACCGCCCACTTTTCCAAAATTATGTAAATCTTGACTAAAGGACACCTATATCCAAGTATCATTAATTTGAACCAAATACGGTCAGAGCTATGACGAATTGAAATTTTATATAGCCTGGGGGCGTGGCACCGCCCACTTTTGGAAAACTATATATAGCCTCTGCCGTACCCAGCGAACTTCTGAGCCTATCGTGAAAATTTCATAGAGATCGACTATAAGCTTTGGACATTAATGAAGCACAAACATAACACAAAAAAAATGTGAGCGTTGCACTGTCCACTTTTCCAAAATTATGTAAATCTTGACTAAAGGACACATATATCCAAGTATCATTAATTTGGACCAAATACGGTCAGATTTATGACGAATTGAAATTTTTCCCATCCTTATATAAATCCCCGAGTACTCCCTTGCGAGTATGGGATTACTCCTTATACTTCTGTGTATTACCCTATGATTTTGTATACTCTCTTTTAACATTGCGTGTCCTAGGAGGGCCAGTAATTGTAAAACTCCCTTTCACCTCTCAAAAAAACAATAATGGAGCTTTTGTTATTACTTTTTATAAATCGCAATCGAGTAATAGGGGAATTTTGGAAAACCTCCTAGGAGAGTAATGAAAACATTTCACACTCCTCCTAAACGACCAATGAATAGAACTCATACATAAATACCTCACATCAGCAAATATGGGATTAATTATGGAAAACAATAGTTATTATAATTTAAATCTTAATTTAAATTGTGGTTATTTCTCATACTTCTACGATTGCAGCTTTTTCTTATTTTTAAAAATTTGTTCCATTTGTTTGAAATTTTTTTTTCTTTTGTTGGCAGGGGAATACGGCTTACTCAAAAAGGTGATAGCTAGGAGTAGTTTGTGGAGATATCTTTACTTTCGCCCTAGAAATATGTAGAAGGGAGTAATCATTAATATATTAATAGCTTGAGGAGGTATCCTCTATTGCCCCAATATTAGTAAAATCGCAGCACAAAGTGTAGAAATCTATTTCTTGATCCTAAAGGATACTTAGGGGTGTACTCTCTTATTCATAGCTTGGGGATATCTCTCCTTGTCCTCCACAAAGAGGAAAGGTTTTACATATTGGAGCTTTTTTAATAATAAAGATAATAATTTAAAGTATTGGAGAGATCATTCTACTTTCTTTATTTTAAAAATTTCTTATTTTAGTGTATTTATTCTTTTAAATTTGTTTGAACTCGATTGAAACAAGATAGGACAGCTGATCGAAAGAATGGGTTGCTTTTATTTTGCCCGTGCCCTGCACTTGGATTTGTTGTGTTTTATGTAAACTCTGTATGTCTCGCAGGAGTTGCTGTACATATCTTTATTTTTGTTTGTTTTTAACTATCGGCTTTATCTCCCATGGCACGGGCCATTTAGAGCCATTTTCACAGTGCCGTTCTTAATTTTATTTTAGCTATTTCCAAACCTTTACTCTCCAATGCACGCTAAACAATATCTAATTTCTAACCATAGAGTAACTGACCAATGTTGGACGGCTATACTCTATGTAACTCAACAAGAAAATTTAAAACCAGAGTTAACTGTGGAATGTAAATAGGGTAAACTGTAGACATTTCGGTACAATATTAGAGCTATGAAAAACGGCTGAAATTAGTAAGCCACGCTAACTATAGTGCCCCTACCTCGAAATAGCCGAGATAGTGAAATTTTTTGTGTCTGCAAATTTAAAATAAAGAATTTTAAGCTCATGAAATAATATGGGGTTTGTCGGACGGTTAGGAGGGGGTAGTTCAAACTACCTGAAGTGTCAGAGTAAGTGAAAAATCTGTACATGTCATCAGTATGTCACGTAAATCATGCATACTATTCTAATTCCTTTCAATATTATCGGGGTTCCATATTCATCCCATTTTTGGATAAATATGCAGAAGAGCTTGGTTCGAGATTTATGGTAGACAAAGAGTTGCTGTCGAAGGTCCAAATATTATTCCAGCAAAATGTGTGCTACTCGATGAATCGCAAATAAAACAGACAGATATTTTGAAGTCACTACGAATGGCATACTACACTTTCTAGCTAAAACTAAAAGAAGATTAGATATTACGTTATAAATACACTAGCTTCTTGGAATTATCCTAATCCTATCGATAGGACTTTTTTTCCTTAACATATCTTTAATATATTGCTACGTACAAGAAATTTTAAATAAATGTGAACATGTTTTGTTACTGTTCTTCAAAAGAAAAGGTACTTGTTTTTGGTATTTTTTCTCTAGGTTTTGATAAATTTGGTTTGCGTCCCCACTAGTGACAAAATTAAACTGCAATTTCGTAGTTTCCATTTTACACTCAAAATCTTTATATTAATTATTATGGAAACAAAATTGGACCCCCCACCCGAAAATATTTTTTGTATCCGCGCCTGGTGTTGAGAATGTAGAATATTGCTTTCGATTTTCAATTATAACCTAATTTCGAATTAAAGTTTTCAAGATTTTACTCCAAGATGAGGGTTTGAGGTCTAGAATATGACCGCGATAGGTATGTCTGTCGTAAGAGGCGACTAGTGACGGAGTGTACTGGATTCATATCTGACAAATAAATGATCAGTATAATCCGTCATGTCCCATTCCATGGATGCATGCGCGGACTAAACAGAAAGTAACATGAGTGAGACCAGAGCTAAGGTTTATAATTTATACGTACGATTCCGCTGTACCACAGTGCAACGATACCTGTTACTAAATAATTTAATGTGCCTCGAGTTGAAATATGTAAGAATGTTCCACAATGTATACATAATTATTTATACATACATACTGCATTGAAGAATCCGCTAAAATCGGCAAACTAAGCCCACGAATAAAATTGCTTCCTATACAAAGGCTTATTTAATTTTTTCAAAGGGCTTCAAAGTTACGACTGAAATTTATAAGGAGTATCTGTTGTAACTACACGGTTGCAAGCAGGTAGTGTGTTGGAGGTACTAATACATATTCTTTGAAACTCGGCAAAAAGCTTCTCAGCAAAACTTCATTCAAAACTTGTAGGCCAATTTGTAGGAGAAAATTGGAGAGGACGTTTAGATTATTACTAACTATTATTATTATTAGTAATATTACATTCCTTTTACTACATCTTACTTGGCTGTACTAATGTTATTAGACACAAGCCAACCTAATTTATTTAGCTTTTGTCTCTCTACGGTCATGTAAAATCGCGGGCACAATTTTTTGCAGGGTATACATAATGTGCTTATGTATTTAAATACTGTTACTTGCCGGGGTGAAGTTTATTTCGCCATATTTCCTTTACGGTTTTGCTTTTGTTTAAAAACCTGTACTTAATTACAGCGGGAGAACCTATAATTTAGAGCCAGCGAGCAATTCATGCCACTGGCCATATCAGAAAGTTCAATGTTTGGCGAGTAGTTGGCAATTGCAAGAAACTGGTTTGTTTTAAATAAGTGTAAATGGCACTAATAGGTAGATAAGTTTTACATTGCATATTACTAACATCTTTTGTGATCGTGAACCAAGAAGAAACAAGGCTGCGGCAAACATTAGAAATAGAGTCTTGCAAAAATACACTTAACTTTCTAATATGAACTAAAACCCGTTTTTGGAAACAGTGTAATGGAAATATTTAAATTAGAAACTAGAACCCTGCAGTATATACTTTTACATAAAATAATTAGAGGAGACGAGTAAGGATTTAAACATAGCAAGAAGGATTCATTCAATTAAATACTAGTATGTGCTTTGAATTTAAATTCTTCTTTCTTTTCTTTAAATGGTCATCTAACCGCCTGGGCGATTTTGACCGTCCAACATAGCTCGCCAGTCGTTTCTTCGTTGCGCCAACTGGCGCCAATTGGAAACACCGCGGGATCGCAAATCGGTCTCCACTTGGTCCTTTCATCGGAGTGGTGGTCTCCCTCTTCCTCTGCTTCCACCGGCGGGTGCCGATAAGAATACCTTCTGGGCTGGAGCATCTTCGCTCATTCGCACTACGTGGCCTAGCCAGCGAAGCCGCTGTGTTTTAATTCGCTGAACTATGTCGGCGTCTGCGTAAAGTTCATACAGCTCATCATTAAATCTTCTTCGGTACTCGCCGTCGCCAACGCGTAGAGGTCCACAAATCTTTCGAAGAACCTTTCTCTCGAATACCCCAGAGCCGCCTCATCAGATGTTGTTAGTGTCCACGCTTCTGCACCATATAGCAGGACGGGTGCGATGAGTGACTTGTAGAGTGTTATTTTCGTTCGTCGAGAGAGGACTTTACTTTTCAATTGCCTACTCAGTCCGAAGTAGCATTTGTTTGCAAGAGTGATTCTTCGTCGGATTTCTAGGCTAACATTATTGTTGGTATTAATGCTGGTTCCCAGGTAAACGAAGTCCTTTACTATTTCGAAATTATTGCTGCCGACAGTGGCTTGGTTGCCAAGGCGCGAATGCGCTGACTCTTTGCATGATGACAGAAGGTACTTCGTTTGGCCCTCGTTCACCACCAATCCCATTTCCTCCGCTTCTTTTTCTAATTTGGAGTAAGCAGAAGTTACGGCGCGGTTGTTAAGGCCAATGATATCAATATCGTCAGCATATGCCAACAGTTGCACGCTTTTATAAAATATTGTTTCAGCGCGGTTAAGTTCTGCAGCTTGTATTATTTTCTCCAGCATTAAATTAAAGAAATCGCACGATAGGGGGTCACCCTGTCTGAAACCTCGTTTAGTTTCGAACGGCTCGGAGAGGTACTTCCCAATTCTGACCGAGCTGGCGGTGTTGCTCAAGGTCATTTTGCATAGCCGTATAAGTTTTGCGGGGAAACCAAATTCAGACATAGCGGCATATAGGCAGCTCCTTTTCGTGCTATCGAAAGCGGCTTTAAAATCAACAAAGAGATGATGCGTGTCGATTCTTTTTTCACGGGGTTTTTCCAAGATTTGGCGTATTGTAAAAATCTGGTCGATGGTAGATTTACCAGGTCTGAAGCCACACTGATAAGGTCCAATCAGTCTGTTCACATCAGGCTTCAGTCTTTCGCACAATACGCTTGATAGGACCTTATATGCGATATTCAAAAGGCTGATTCCGCGATAGTTGGCGCAGTTTGCAGGATCGCCCTTCTTGTGGATTGGGCAGAGAACACTTAGTTTCCAATCTTCAGGCATGCATTCATCCGACCAAATTCTGCATAGAAGCTGATGCATGCGCCTTACCAGCTCCTCGCCTCCGTGTTTGAATAGTTCAGCAGGCAACCCATCAGCGCCAGCTGCTTTATTGTTTTTCAATCGGGATATTGCTATTCGCACCTCATTATAGTCGGGTTGTGGAACGTCAATTCCATCATCTTCGATTGTGGGCTCGGGTTCGGCATCTTCTCTGGTTTCTTGCTCAGTTTCTCCATTTAAAAGGGCAGAGAAGTGATCCCTCCATATTCTGAGTGTTCTCTGAACATCGGTCACCAGGTCGCCGTTCTCATTCTTACAGGAGTTTGTCCCGGGTTTGAAACCTTCTGTCATTCGCCGAATTTTTTGATAGAATTTTCGGGCATTATTCCCGTTGGCCAGCATCTCAAGCTCCTTTATTTCACGCTTTTCTGCCTCTCTTTTTTCGTCCGGAAAAGCCGCCTCGCTTCCCTTTTCAACTCGCGGTAGTGTTCACACACACTCCTCGTTGCATTCGATCTCAGCGTTGCCTTGTAGGCTTCGTCCTTTCTTTTCGTTGCAGCGCGGCACTCTTCATCATCATACCAGTTGTTTCTTCGCGTTCGCCGGAATCCAATTACTTCTTCGGCTGCGGTACGGAGTGCTCCTGAGATATGATCCCACTGCTCATGCATTCCACTAGGTTCAATTGTGCTCTCGGAGAGCAGGTGTGAGAGGCGATCTGCGAAATAATTGGCGGTCTGTTGCGATTGCAGCTTTTCGACGTCCAGCTTTCCCTGCATTTTTTGTTGCACCTGTTTTGTCGTACAGAGGCGGGTACGAATCCTGGCTGCTACTAGGTAGTGATCAGAGTCGATGTTAGGTCCTCGAATTGTGGGAACAACTAAAACGCTGGAAGCATGCCGTCCGTCTATCACAACGTGGTCGATCTGGTTGCGTGTTTTTCGATCGGGGGACAGCCATGTAGCCTGATGGATCTTCTTGTGCATAAACCTAGTGCTGGATATGACCATGTTTCGGGCACAGGCGAAGCCGATCAGCCTGAATCCATTTGGCGAAGTCTGATCGTGGAGACTGAACTTCCCGACAGTGGGGCCAAATACACCCTCCTTACCCACCCTGGCGTTAAAGTCGCCAAGCACGACTTTGATATCATGACGGGGGCAGCGCTCGTATGCTTCTTCCAGGCGCTCGTAGAATGCATCCTTTTCCACGTCGTCCTTCTCTTCCGTCGGTACATGAGCGCAGATAAACGATATGGTGAAAAATCGTACTTTTATGCGGATTGCAGCGAGACGCTCGTTCACGGGTGTGAACGACAGTACTCGGTGACGGAGTCTCTCTCCCACCACAAATCCCACGCCGAATCTGCGCTTGTCTTCATGCCCACTCCAGTAGATGTTGCAAGGTGTTCTGATCGTGTTTCCTCGCCCCGTTCATCGCATCTCTTGTATGGCGGTGATGTCAGCTTTTGCTTTCCTCAGGACCTCAACCAGCCGGGCAGCGGCACCTTCCCCATTAAGGGACCGGACATTCCAGGTACATGCCCTTATCTCATAATCCTTATTTCGTTTGCGGGTGTTGTCATCTAAAAAGGGGGTTCTCATATCCGAGGCTTTGTTGTTGAATTTCATTGGAACGTTGTTTTATGTGGTGGGTCCCAAACCCAACGCACAACCCGTTTCACGGGAGGTTGAATTCTATTACACGTTTGTATAGCGAGCCGCTTGATCCAAGACAGACGCCCGCTTGCAGCCGCACCACATGGTGATCAGACGCTGCTGTTTGAACCCCCCAGCAAGCCCTTAAACCGATTATGTCGGAGTGGCCTTACCAGGCTGTCGCCTTCTCACGTTTAGCTCACCACCAAACGGGTGTTCGGTGGTTACCCAGAGGATACTTGGAGAATGGGGCCGTGTGCAGAAGTCCACGCAAGTGGGGAAAGTTTCTGATCGCCATTCACCTGGGAATGGCCAGAGCGATTCTTTTGCATGCGGTTCAAGCAGCTCATGAATTTAAATTCTGTTAACTAAATTTTGAGGGCTGAACGGACTACACTTTAAGGGTTATGATGCCAAAAATGTGCTCGAGCAGAGCCGAGAAGTCGAAGATTTGGAGATTCTTAGAGGGCAAATAAGTGCAAAAGGGACGTAGCATTGAACAAGCACATTGACCAATATATGAAAGTGGTGCTAAGTATCGAGCAAGTATCAAGAAAGCCAAGCTTCCAGTGTGGTTGGGCATTACGAAACAACGGGTTCCTTATGCAACAGCGCGGAAATGTGCAATGAATGACAAATGAGAATTATTTTTCTGAGTGCACGGTTTGATTTAAGTATTTTTACTGTGTATCCGAAGTAAAACGGCCCAAAGATATGTAAAACAGGTTTACTTCATTTTACTTTTGTGATCGCCATACAGAAAATAAAAGGAACATTGTTATACTTTTATCGATAAATGAAAAACAAAAACGAACATTATGTACAACAAAAAAAAAAAAAAAGAAATGGGAGGCACTGACAACTACATGACTGAAGGTATACGTGATCAGGTAGTTTGAGATTGATTGCACTTGTTCAAAAGCTTATGTTGATGCCCAGCGTAGCTGAAGTGAAGAGCTCTGCATTGATTCAAACCAAAAATTTTATTATTGTATTATTTGGTAATGCCAGTATGACACTACGTATTTTTCTTGTATTTTTATATGTATTTTGTGCGAAAGAAACGGTCTTGTACAATTTTCATATTGGTGCAAACGGGCGAGCTATGTTAAAAAACCTAACGAAATACAAACAAAATACAATCTAGGCTGTTAAAAACAAACGAAAAAGTTTGTATTTCGTTAGCTTTTTTCGACAGTTTACTGTTTTTCGTTAGCTTTCTCTGACAAATATTTTTGTTTTGAAAATAATAAATATTTGTTTACAAAAAGAAATGGAAATTTGGAAATTTTAAATATTGCAGCAAATTGCTTGCTAAATGCTTCTGTTTTACTAACATATTTAAAAGAGAAGCGCAAAAAGAAGAAATATTGTTCGCACTATGAACTCTATTTATCAGGTGATGTACATACGCGTCTTGCCATTTAAGCTTCATTTTTAGTTCGAGCGCAAAAAATATCAAAATCAAATCTTTCAGTTTAATTTTTTATTTGTTTATTTTTATACCCAGCTGTACTTGTACACAGGGCATTATAACTTTGTTTTGATAAGGGTTGGTTGTACAGGTATAAAGGAATCGATATAGATATAGACTTCTATATATCAAAATGACCAGGATCGAAAAAAAATTTGCGTCTGTCCGTTAACAGGATAACTTGAGCAAATATTGAGATATCTTCACCAAATTCGGTATGCGGGCTTACTCGTATTTAGACTCAGAATAATTGGCATTGAAAATGAGCGAAATCGGACGATAACCACGCCCCTTTTCCTATATCGAAAATATCGAAAAATTGAAAATATTAGATAATTCGAAAACGAATACCACTAAATTAATAAAATTTTGTAGGTGGATTGATTTTATAACGCAAAACACAAGTTCAGTAAAATTTTGGAATATGGGCGTGGCAGCGACCACATTTAGAAGAAGCATATTCAGAAGTTTAGCAAACTGTAAATCAAAAGCCGTTGGAAATATAACATTTAAATGTGGCATAGAAATTTTTTTCGTAGCGACAACTGTTTGCTGTGAAAATGAGCGAAATCGGCTGAAAGCCACTCTTTCTTTTTTATAATAGTTTTGAAAAAGGTGTCTGTAAAATTCGAAATCTTACATAAAAAAATTAAATATTTATTGGTAGTGGATGTGGTAGACAGTTTCTGTTGTCTCCCGATAGCGATTGCTCCTAGGTTTGAAGAGAAATTGTATTCAAGAATGGTGAGCGTACTATTGTGACATTGGAGTATAATCGTGACAAAATAATAAGCAAATCAATTGAAAAACACACTCACTTTCTCATATCTATCCCAAAGGAAGTAATATTGCATATGTTTTTGACTTAGTATGGTATTTTGCTTTAAGCTTTGCAAATTATTATGGTAGTAAAATTGGCGCGTAATCAGCAGGTATATAGGATTTTTAGAAATTATGAACCACGTATGTGTATTGGACCATACATGCATCGGTTTAACCAGTATTTCAGAATCATTTGAGGTAAAATTAAAAACCATGCTATATCCCCTGCTCATACCTTTCATTTGATGACCATATTTCACAAATACATAAATGTCCTACCTAGTTCCACATTTAAGTCAATATCTCCGAAACAAAATGATTTCTCTAAAGTAGTTAATAGCATCCTACATTTATGTCCTCGCCAATGCAATAGGTGTCAAACGCCTATATAGTATAAACACATTCTAGGATCCAAATTTAGGTCAATATCCCCAAACCTGAGTGGGTTTTTGAAATAATAACCCTCCCATATTGATACCGTTTGATTGATGCTAACTTTATCAGTGCGATGTTTATTAAATCTTATTATAAAAGTAAACTTTTGATATTTTGTAATCAGTAGTACATAGTTTTTTCCCCAGTATATATCAATTTAAGCTTTAATTTTGATTTATAAGTTTATATGTATTTACTTAAAACTAAGGCTTCTATTATTTGCATAAATTAATAATGTTGATAATATAATACTTCTTAAGAATCAGATAAATATGTACTTAATTAGTTACAGATTATCAAATAGTATATAAATATCTTAATCTACCTTAGTTAGTTTCACTATTTTCATAAAAAGAGGCGCAAATGCTATCGTGGTGGCTATATTTTCATAGGTTATAGCCTTAACATGGATAGTGTCAATATTTGAAAAGGCCCAGTCAATTTGGGTACCAGCAGGTGTGGGGAAATATTGGGGGTCTAGCAGTGAATTGAAATTATAATCTTAAGCAGATGTTCGATTCTATTATTCCTAGACTTAAGGCATAGATTAAAGTCACCCAAAATTAAGACATTTTTTCACGCAGATCTGTAGTAAGAATTTGTCCCAGCTCGGATTCAAAATGCCTGATGGGGAACGTGGAATTCCTATAAAGCACCAATATGTAATAATATTTGCATTTGAATACAACAATTTCTAAAACCTTGCGACCAGAACAAATTTTTTTCAACTTACATAATTCGATTGCGGAAGCAAAGTTAGGTCTCGCATACACTAAAACGCCTCGCCTATTTCTGTTTTCCGTTTCGGTGGTGGCTATCCGTAAAGCATTTAGTGAAATAAACCCAGAAATCTCAAAATGTTCATATGGATAACTCCATGTCTCGACAAAGCACAGGATATCTGAGGATAGCATCAGGATGTCATTATTTATATTATTTATGTGGGCATGAAGATTCTGAACATTATGAAATATAATTTGTAGTCTCGATGTTCGAGAAAGCATAAAGATACATGTTGGAGCCAAAGCTTTTGTTGTGGTCAAATCATTCAACTGCCTAAATACAGGATCAAATTCACAAAAGCGATTAGGTGGAATGAAATTACCTAATATAAATAGACCATCAGCACTAGTAACTCGACTGTAGGCTACATATAAAGATCATCTTGGCATTCTAGGTTGTTATACGTAGCACCCTGACTTTTGTGAATGGTTATTGCCTCAGCAGGAACAATTGGGAACTGGTTTTTTTCAATTGTTATCTGCTCATTTCTCTTATATTGAAAGGCCCTAACAGTCTTCAATGGGTGTCCACGAAGATTCGTTAGGATGGGTCTTTTTCGATGTAGCCATCAAACCAACAGAAGGTTCTAAAAATTTCATCCACAGTGTTATTGGAACCGATGAATCTAAATCTATCTGCATAAGCTGGCCAGTTGAACCATTTACCAAATCGTCGCCTGTGTTGATATTCACTGCCATTATATGTTTGGCCGTGGTTTTAGTGTTAAGCTATACGTAAGACCCTGAGTTTCCGAAGTTTTGAGTAGTCTGGCCCGTTCTAAGATATTAGCATTTTGGCCACTAACGGCAATTCCTTTAACCACGTCTTTAGGAATTGAGAAAACTACTGTAGAAGGGATTTGACTCAGTTTAAGCGAACTATAGTTGGCAAAATAAGGTGAAGTCAAGTTGGACCAAAATAAGTGAATTGCTTCGTCGGGAACCTGGTCAGAGTTAACGACTCTACTTGCAATTAAAGATATGTCTTCACTGGTCATAGCCCCGGAGGCGATATTATTCAAAGCAATAGCAAATTGTTGATCCCCACACTGTCTCATTATTTCATTCAATTCATAATATTTAAAGAGCTCCCATATTGGCGAGCAGGCAAAAACGCTGTAAGCATCGCTTGGATTCGATGCAAAAATCCATCTATCACCTACAGGAGACAATTGTTTCAAGTCGCCAAAAACAATAACAGGTATACCACCAAATGGAATATTATTCTTGAAAATCTGCTTTAGTCTGGCGTCAATATAACTAAACATTAGAGCGCCAACCATTGAAATTTCATCTATAATTATCAACTTCAAAACACATAATCTAGTATAGATTGAGTTGACAATATCGTTGCTTAGCGGCCGTAGTTCCTTATTGGACTGATTCAGAGGTAGTGAAAATATAAATTGAAGTGCCAAGCCGCCTATCCCAGATGCTGCTTTTCCCGTAGGAGCACAAAGAAGTACCTTCAGAGAGGTTGGATTTGATCCAGGTATGCAATTAAAACGGTAATTGAGAGTTTGATATATTGATGATATTAGGCGGCTTTTTCCAACGCCAGCCCCGCCACCTACAAAGTCATAAAAGGGCTGATCTCTTTTAAAATTGTGTAGCAAATGAGTTAAGTATATTCTCTGCCTCATGTTTAGCGTCTGAATGGATGCAAGCAGTTCCTCGACGGGAACTAAGGGAGGAAGTTTAATGAGCCTAAGAGTGCCATTGGAGCCATTCTCATTGATTTCGGGATCACTATCATTAAGGTTTAATAAATTTATGTCAGAGTTTATTTCGGGAAGCGCGAGTACCCTGAACTCATTGTCAACAATATCTGGTGTATCTGTTTCAACTGGTATGAAAATTTCCTCCTCCCTTAACCTGTTCAGAACATATTCGAGCTCCCTCTGCTCAAACACGTCATACTTTTTTCGATTTTCCTCTATAACAATTCGATTTTCTACGCAGGTTTCCTCATTATTATTATCTACAATATTCCGTCGTTCATCCCGCCAAGGTTGGCAGAGCATTACCATTTCTCTGAAATAATCGTCCCTAGCCGTGTCTGGACTAAACCTTCTTGACCGAACTACACACGGTTTGGTACGTTACATAACCACTACCATCCCTCAATGGAATTTTCGCCTACTATATCTTCTTCACTATCGGAGTTACCTTGTGCCGTTTTAACTTATTTTACAAAAGTAAACAAAGCTGCAAAATCAGCTAGACAGACATTATCAAGAAGGATAGGCCTTTCAGTATAATGCCTAACACACCCGCCACAAAAATATCGGTACAACCTTCAGCAAGATTCTGAAGTTGTGCTCTAGGTTTTACCATCCGCACTCTTTCTTCAGGACGAGAGGTATTAATATATATTTCTGCATTGCTAGCTTCTGAAAGATGAAGACCAATGCAGTAATAAACTGCCTCTTGGGCGGAAATTTCTGTTCCGGAAATAAATTTATGGTCTATATGCTGAAGTTTCTGTTGGACTGTGTAGTTTCCAGTATTAACCTCCACCATTGCCCCATTTAAAAGCCTAGATATGCCCCTATTTGATTTATTAATATAATTCATTATGTAGGAACAGCAAGCATATGCATCCAATATGAATTTAATATCCATGTTGGCTCTATGTACATAGTTCTAAGATAACCAGGTTATAAGCATTAATTGAGCGGTCTTGGGACTACCTTTTAAGAAAAACTTAAGGTTTCATTAAACTTGATCTGAGAGCAAGTAAATAGACATCGAATGACAAATTTATTCTCGTGTCAGAGAGAAAAGCTTCAAAATCATTTAAACAGGATATATCAGAAGAAGTTAAATTAGAATTTAAAAGATTTCGAATCTTTGAATAGTTTTCCCTATGTGTTTTTAAATATTCTATGTCATCTGGAAGTGGTAATAAGATTTGGGTGGAGAGCATGGGTGGATATGGTATACCAAATCGGCAAACTTGCTGTCCTCATATTTCTCTGGTACAGGATCGGTTATGTCTTTAGTACTCAATGAAATTTTCTAAAGGACTTATGGATCCATCTGTGAAGACATATTTGTCAATGAAACTAATAGCATTCGGAAAAGATTCAGGTTCGCTAAAATCGATCTTATGGGCAATTCTTCAGCCCATACATGCCACACACGTGAGGTGAGCCCCTTTGTTGGAATTCAATCCACCAGTAACAATGCTCAACAAAATGCTCGTCTAAAATACCTCCATTTTCTTTAAAAACCTTAAGCAACTGACCATAACGATAGTCAAAATATCTAGCGCCTGTGACTGCATCTGAGCGAATTAGACGATATCTTTACTGTGTAGATAAAGTATTCGTCTCTTCTTCAGAAATAGTTCTTGAGTCTACAGTTTTAGCCAAAATAACCTGTAATTCGATCAAATGAGATTCAGCGGCAGAAAACGTTATAAAAAAGGTTGGACGTCCGAATTGGTGGATCATGGTAATTGCCTATTTTTCTCTGCCTCCCAGTGAGTTGGGGAAGATCTAACACCTTCAAGAACTCTACATCCATCGTCATGCTGGATCAAATTCTGAGCAAAATTTTCATTTAAAACATTTTGGGCCGTAACTCGATTGCTTCCAGAAAACTTTCGTAGGCAAATCGATGTACTATTCTTAATCTTAATCAGTTCTAACCTCTTGTAATTGAAGAAAAGCTTAGGAATAGTACAAGCCCTTCTATCTTAGCGGCGAATCTCAGATCGAACAATCTTGCTATATGTCTGTGTACAAGTTCGCTTCTGCCCAGCATAAATACTTGCAAATGAAAGTTCTTCAGAGTTGTTGTCTTGAATGATATCCAGGGGTCTTTGGCCTTCAGCTGGTGCAATTATCAAACGATATATGACCATATTTTCTACT
This sequence comes from Merzomyia westermanni, assembly GCA_949987695.1. Lineage (NCBI taxonomy): Eukaryota > Metazoa > Arthropoda > Insecta > Diptera > Tephritidae > Merzomyia > Merzomyia westermanni. Next base: position 122,308,414 of record OX465288.1, on the reverse strand, counting down.
GGAACATTATCGAGAAGAGTCTCAAGCCCACCTGGGTTTGTTTCTTCAATCGCAGGTTCTAAGGGTAGGATTGTTCTCTGCTAGGCAATGTCGCAAACTTTGAAGCACGGGCACATCTTCAATAGATGCAATAAATGGAATTTCTTCATTATCACCAAAACCTGCAACCCACTCTTCGTTAATATGTATATTGTGTTCTTGATATAATGGAGTATTCACTAAATATCGCAAGGCTTCTATAATTTTCGCAGGACGTATGGTATCAGTCATATAGTCATGATTATGCTCCATACGTCTTCTTAAATGGATTTGAATCACATGCGCTTGATCGAATGATCTTGGGAGGGAAGTAACAATTCCGTTAACTGAAATAGGAATGTTAACAACTGCCCCCTTAATGAGCTTTGTCCTTGGTATCCCAAAGGACGAATAGTCAAAAAAAGGTAATCTTGGCATTATTAGGCGTTCCTCTGAACGCGTAAGATCTTTTAGGTATTCTGGGAGCTCAGGAAAATCTAAACCATTAGCCAATCATATCTTTAGAAGGGTGTTCCTTTTAATTGTGTTTTGGCAAGTAGCACAGAATTTATGGTTACCATCTTCAACGGGAAATTTATCGGATAAATAAAAGGCAGATACAACATCTGCCTGCCTTCATTTTCATTTCGTCTATTTTGTAAATTTACTCTATGACGATGTACTCGGAATTGACTCTGACGGCTTCGTCTAGAGCTTTCTACACGAACTCTTCTACGGACAGTTCTACGAGCAAGAGTATTTCTTTGTTGATCTCGGTGCCTATTCCCTGGATTTCTGCGGCGGGATCGGTGCTCACAAGTATTTCTACTTTCCTCTATAGAGCGAATTGCAGAGTTTTCGCGACGGACTCTGTGTTGCTGCGAATCGATTACTCGCTCAGCTGAGCGAATCTCTGAATTTCCACGGCGAGGTCTACGTTCTGCAGTATTTATTATTTGCTCTATACGACGGACTCTGCGCTGAAATGTGTCCCTATTGCGCTCAGTAGAGCGTACTTGGGAATTTTCGCGGCGAGTTCTTCGGTCTAATGTATTTTGGGTTTCTGCAAGTGCTCTATATTCCTCCTCTCCACGAAGTACGTGCATTCCTCTCCTAGCTGCGACGCGTCTAAGATGACCAGATTTTCTACTTAGCCTAGGCATGGTTTATGAACTATATGTATATATATGGCTAAAGGTAACTTCATGTGAAATGCATGTATATAAAATATTTATCAATTTTGTTTTACTTTATTCAAACTTTTGGGAATTTTCTGGTGATGGTGGTAATTGGGTCCTTCGTCTACACTGTAAGCTTTTTTGATGGATTTAGCTTCTTTCAAACTGCTTCCACACAATTTTGATAATCACGCGAACATAAATCACTCCTTTAATAAATGTTTTTCTTAGAACTTTTTTGTAACGTTTTGAAAAAAACGCGTTTGAATTTTAAGCACAAAAAAAAAACACTAATCACTCTCTTTAAATAACTAGTCTTTAGGTAATGTTATATAAGTAATTAATATTCCTCTTTAGAACTCTTTTAATTTACATATATATTTATTAAAACTTTTTTTGGTTTTTTTAACGTTTTGAAAAAAACGCGTTTGAATTTATAGGCGACCAAACAATACTAAACTAAAACTTTACTTTTTACTCAAAATATTGGGCCGCTCGTCAAACCTATCCACATAGATATTTAACAAGACAATGGTTACCAAAAATTTAAATTCCTCAGTTAACAAAAGCCTAAATTATTTACTACTTGCTACTATGTAACACACAATACTATTGCAGCGATGCGTTTTTGGTTATTGCATAGACAGGTAAAAAACAACCCTTAGTGCGCAAAAATATTTTTAGTACAATAGCACTTGCGTGTTTATGTTTATTGTTCTGTTATATCTTTATTTTAAAATAAGCAGTTTTTGTAGGGAAACCCCCATATCTGAAGGAAAACTGCGTTACTACCCGCTCCAGGTCATTAGTGTTAGCCTCTGTATCCTTTTTGCATCTTTTAAAAGAAAATGAGTCCAGCATAGAACCATATACTTATGTATTATTGTGCAGCCTTTTAACACCATTAACCACACAAAACAAACAATAACAGCGTTTCAAGTGCACAGCTGGGTATGTAATGTTCGGTTTCACTTAGACTTCCTTACTCGTTAAATTTGATTTTCGTTCAGCTTTCAACTAAACGTCGACTCAATTGACATTACAGGCACTGTTTGTCCCCCTTCAACTACAGTCAAATTGTTTTTGCAATTTGATTATCGGTAGGTTTTCCTCAGTATTTAAAAAAAAAAAAAAATACAGCTTAAATACAAGAAAAATACGTAGTGTCATACGGGCATAAGTTTATCTCAATTCTGCCCAAATAAGCGTTTCCTTTCCGTAGTGGAATTGAAATTTATTTGAATTCACTCTAGTTATGAAATATGGTACTAGTCACAGTGTAACAGTGAGCCAAGTAGCCAAAATAAAAAAAGTAAACATGCTTATGTATGAGTTAAAAATTTTCATCAAATGTCGTTTGTTTTAACCCGAATAAATTTTATTTTGCTTTTTTTCTCTGCATTTAATTCCAATTTGGAAAAGGAAAAGATATTGACATTGTATTATATTAAGATACATGGTGCGCAAATCGTTTTTATTTGCACAGTAGTACTAATACGTTTTTATTGCTAATTGTTACAGGGATCGGAAATTTTCGCAATAATAGTTTTATTACTACTAACTTTGAAGCATATCATCTGCAATCATCTAGTCCTTTATACATACTCCTATCAGTAGAATTCCACCAATTTATTGAGAAAGGGAAGATTAGAAGGTATATTACGGTAAATTCAAAAACAAATGCAGTATGTATGTGGCGATCGTTAGGTGTGTTCGGCGAGAAAGCTTGTAAGAGTTTTATGGCCCTGCCGATTAGCACGAGGCCTAAGTAAAGGAAGAATTGAATTAAGCTCTCTCGAAACCGCAAAAATTAAAAAGGAATTTGTAAACACTTCCAAGCAAAATAGCTGCTGTTGTTTTCATGCGTTAATAACAAAGTTTGAAGTTTTTATTGCTGTTTTGCTTACTGACGGTTGATCAGCTTTTTTCACTTGAAAATCTTACTACTGAAATCTCCCCAACAGGAACTTGCAGCTTCCTCAGGTTTTCCCAATTATATGTCAAATGCGTTCTGTCCCTACAAGTTTCAATAATTTCATAAAATTTTTAAGCTCCTTTAACAGAGCCATTACCTAATCAATATTTGCGCAGAAATGGGGGAACCACACTATACAGGGTGATGAATTTTGCTACATTAAGAAACTCAAATAATTTTTTTTTTTAGTGTATGGAATTCATTTTACTTTTATTAATGTTAAAGCTCATTAAATTTTATTAAATATAGCTTAATTAGTTTTAAAAATAATGGAATTTAAATGCCCCCCCTGCTCGTCGATGCATGTGCGGCATCTTACCAAAAAGTTGTTCATTACTGCTTGGAGAGTTGAGACAGGAATAGCCGCAATTGTTTCTCGAATGGATTGCCTTAGTTCATTCAAATTTGTTGGTTTTGCTTTGAAGACTTCCTGTTTGCAATAACCCCACAAGAAAAAGTCAGGTGCAGTAAGGTCAGGCGACCTGGGTGGCCAACGGAATGTGGAGTTTCTGGATATCAGCTTATTGGGAAATTTTCGTCGCAATTCTGTCATAACAGGTTGGGCTATATGAGGAGCTGCACCATCTTGCTGAAACCACACAGAGTTGAAAGAAATTCTCATTCGGCGTAATTCTGGATAGAAAAACTCTCTCAACATGCTCAAGTAACGGTCTCCAGTAACCGTAACGGTGTGACCGTTTTCTTCGAAGAAGTAGGGCCCGACAATGCAGCGTGATGAAACTGCACACCACACTGTGACACGAAGTGGATGCAATTCCGTCTCATGTAGTATCTGTGGGTTGGAAGCACTCCATATTCGACAATTTTGTTTGTTTATGTTGCCGTTTAAATCGAAATGGGCCTCGTCAGACATGAAAAGACAGTTCAACATATTTCCATCCTCTTCCACCATTTGAAGCATCTTCTGGCAAAATTCCAAGCGAATCGGCAAGTCTGCAGCGTTCAGTTTGTTGGCCATTTGAATTTTATATGGGAATAAGTCCAAATCTTTGTGCATAATTGACTGTAATGACTGTCTGCTTACACCCATTTGAGCAGATAAGCTTCTTGTCGAAACACGTGGATTGTTTTGTATGGCAGCAGCTACAGCAGCGATTGTTTTCGAACTGAAGGGTTTCGATGGTAAGGTCTTCTGTTGACTGTCCCATGCTCGGCAAAATTGTTTACAAGTCTTATTATGGTCCATCTGCTCGGAGGATTGCCGCCAAACGTGCGCCTATACTCTCTTTGAACCGAAACTACGGACTCCAGTGCGTGATAGCGGCGGACAATCCAAATTCTTGTTTCAGTGTCCCAGTTATCCATTTTTGTTAAATGTAAAAGTCAATCTGCAAAATAAAAAAAAATTAACCAGATTCATTAAATAGAAAAAAAGTTATTTAATTTTTTTTTGGTAGCGGCTTTCATTAGCCACCCTGTATATAAAAAAATATATACATACATATATATTCCTTATGCTAGCATACGATAGGTATGTGAAATAGTAACTGGAGCTTTTGTGAACTTTTCATTTAGTTGTTTTCAACGGGTTAATGAAAACAAATTACTGGCACAAACGAATTATTTCACATACATATTGTCAGATAAGCATGTTGTCAGCGGCTGGCTCACTGTTTCACTGTAGTACTAGTAGATATGTTCAGATTCCCAGTAGTTGCACACGGCTAAAACTTTTAACCTAAATTTGAAACTTTTGTGGGATAGATATATGACCAAACCAAATTTGGTTTAGAACTTAAATTGTGCCATTTTTCGAAAAAATGAGCGTAAAGAAAAGAGAACATAAAAAACATTTGTATCAGTTGGCAGGATTCGAACCGACGCTTCCCGCATCACATTTGTCTGCTCTACCCACTGAGCTACGACGCACACTAAACTCTAATGAGAAAAATTCAATGACTTGAAAAAGCTTTCAGAAATAAATTAAAAGAAATTACAAAAATTGTAGATTTTTTTTGCAGTTCAGTTTTAAATCTAATTCGCGATAAATTCAAAATTGGTGTAGGTTATTTAACGGTTTGGAATGTAATACAAAAACGTTTAAAAAATTGCTTAAACCGACGAATGGTTTAAAATTCAGGCTCAAATTTTTAGCCGTGCAAGGAGTTACAGCGAAAACTTCAGATGTCGTCGCAGTCAGTGCCCATTTTTCCTCTCTGCATGACTTTTGTTATAGGTACAAATAGTTTAAAACTCTACACTTTAGTTCCAGTTCTTTAAGTACTCTATTTTATTGGTTCTTAACTAGACAAAAATTAACGTAAATCGAAACAATTTGAAATTTCATATTCAATTAAAAACGCCTGGTAATGAAAACTATAATGGCGGTTTGAAGGGGTGCTGTTAGTGTGCTGGCCGAAGGACTAGGACGGGACAGGTAACATCAAAATGTTTGGAAAACGTTTTTTTAAAACGTGGTCGCACCTCTCGGAGTAGGCATATAACAGAAGCAGTACACTTCTAAATTTGTAGAGAAGTTTTAAATATCGCCGTCATACTTCCAAGATCACGAATGTGCCAATTTTGCGAATTTAAGTTATTAGTATCACTGGACTTACCATTCAATTTTCAATATTTTGCAATCTAAAACATAAATTTTCAAACTTGACATTCCTGTTTCTGGCAAGAGGTCGGCAAAATATTTTCGACCCAACTATGCGTGTTGGTGAGAAGAGTGTAATAATAGTTATATTCCGATTCATTGCAGGGTATGCGGTTTGACAAGTTTAATTTGGGGGGTTTTTCTTCATTGATAAGTTATAAAAAAATATGTTAAATTGCAAGTGCTGGTCTACCATAACAAAGGTCCCAGGTGGAACCCCGCGGATTTAAGATCAGAATTCTACTGAACAAATCTCTTAATATAGACTTACTTTGCTGCCACTGCTTTTAAAAATTAAACATTAAGCAAATTACAGTGGCGTATTGTTATTCATTTATTTACTAAGGGCCGTTTTCTCAACTTTTTCTCGCGGCCGCTCGTTTGTAATATTTTTAGTATGAGTAATTGATTTTGTATGGAAATGAATGAAAAAATTTATAAATATTTTAATGAAGTGAGATGGTAATAAATAAAGATATTATTTTTGGTTTTTACGGCCTATACATTTTCAAGTATCATGACTATGAATGGCCTCAAGGCCACTAATAATTTTTCTGTAGCGAGAATTATTATTGTTTTTGTATTTTTTAATAATTTTATTATTAAAAGTTTTAATTGAATAGAAAAGGAACATTTTTAGAGACAACCGCCATAGCTTTTCTTATAGATCTATTAGAAGCTGCTAGACTTCACTCGGCAGAGAAATTTTGGCACGCACTGCTAACCATTAAGCTAACAATAGCTGGTTTTTCTGTCCTCTAAACTGCTTTTATTCACTTTACCATATACATGAACAACACCGCCATCTGGCAGTCAGTTTTTGATCATGATGGATTTTTTGTCGAGCTGCTTTGTTGTCACAGGCTGCTACCGGGTGCTCCCGGTTTTTTAATTATTGCTTTTTATTCCAACCGTTTGTTGGTAACAAATAGATTTTCTTACCATTTAAAGACTAGCGACCATACAATATTTTCTGATATGAAAAAAATTTGTGGAACATCAGCGTTAATTTATATAATTTTTCAGAAACGTGCAAAAAAACGATTTTCTAATTTCGGCCTACTTTTAAAAACTGTATAAAATAATTGTGGCAAGACGCAATTTTTTCTTATATCAAAAAATGTTTTCTGAACCTTGTTCTATAAATAAGCTGAGAATCAAATCATGGTTGTGCACCCAGAGCAAGGGGGGTCTTGTTCCATTATACCAATTTTGCGATCCCAAAATATTTTGTTAGTTCAGGCCTTTAGAAAACTAGTATTTTACTAGTATACAACTAGTAGGTTTGACTGAAGGGTACGTATAGGAGGAGGAAAAGCGTGTTAGGTGGGTTGTTCTCTTATGATGAATTTCATAAGACCCCCTTAGAATTTGATGAAATTGCGGTTACATCTTACGCACCCAAACACAACCTCATTTTTAGAAATTGTATTTTCGAAAAATTGTGGGCGTGGCAAGGTATCGAAATATTCGAAAAATGACGATAATAGGTACTTTTAAAGTGTGAATACTACGGAATGGCTTTACCTCAAAGATCTTCGTACCATTAGAAAGGTGTTGAAATAAGCTTTCAAAAAATACACTGTAAAAATTTTTTAGAACACTGAAAAAAAAATGTTTTCTAAAATAACATTTTAAACTGAAAAAACACTTCAAAGATCAAGCGATTTTGAAAAATAAAATTTTATTTTAGAAAGGTCTATTTAATATATATAACATATCTAAAAAATAGAATGGTGTTTTTTTTCTTTTCTTTTTAAAAATTTTTTAAGTAAAACCATCTCTTGTTAACTTTTTTTATTTTGATATTATTGTGTGACAAAAAAAATGCCTAGCTATACTTTTGAAGTTATACAGATTTTTTTTAATTCTAATAGAGTCGAACAAGAATTTTTTTTGTCAAATTTTCAGGCATTCCCAAAATATAAAATTAATGACCTTGGTAACACAAAAATTTAACCGCTCATCAAAGGATACAGCGGATCAACCTTCCACCACATGAAATTAGTAGCGAAAATAATGTCTTTTGTACCTTTAGATGAAACATCACTAAAAGTAAGCAAATATTCCGAAAGTCAGCAGTATGAGCTGCGCAAAGTTGTATATTAAATCTAAATAAATAAAAATAAAAAATTAACTTTATCAAGTGTACGTCAATTTATTGTGCGTGTCTGAAAAATTTGATAATACGATTCTTGTTCGAATCTATTAGAATACTTAGTCATAGTATCTTTTTTTGGCACACAATAATATCAAAATAAAAAAAGTTAACAAGACATGGTTTTACTTAAAAAATTTTTAAAAAGAAAAGAAAAAAACACCACTCTACTTTTTAGATATGTTTTATATATTAAATAGACCTTTCGAAAATAAAATTTTATTTTCAAAATCGCTTGATCTTTGAAGTGTTCTTTCAGTTTAAAATTTTATTGTGAAAAATATTTTTTTTTTCAGTGTCATAAAAAATTTTTACAGTGTATTTTTTGAAAACTTATTTCAATACCTTTGAAATCCGTTGATTAGTTTACGCGTGATAGCAAAATATCAGAAAGTAACCAAGAGATGCATTTACTTAAATAAATTAAAAAAAAAAACACCCCATTTTAGTTTTCAGATATGTTATTTATATTAAATAGTCCTTTCTAAAATAAAATTTTATTTTTCAAAATCGCTTGATCTTTGAAGTGTTTTTTCAGTTTAAAATTTTATTTTGGAAAACATTTTTTTTACAGTGTATTTTTTGAAAGCTTATTTCAATACCTTTCTAATGGTATGAAGATCTTTGAAATCGGTAAAGCCATTCCGTAGTAATCACGCTTTAAAAGTACCTATTATCGTAATTTTTCGAATATTTTCGAATATTTCGATAACTTGCAACGCCCACAATTTTTCGAAAATGCAATTTCTAAAAATGAGGTTGTGTTTGGGCAGGTAAGATGTACCTCTATGCAAAATTTCATCAAATTCTGAGGGGGTCGGGTTTAAAATGTACGTTTTTTTCAGCCTTTGAAATGAAATTCATCTTATCATAAACTAATCGCTTCGATGTTAAAATGTTCGAAATTTTAATTAATTTCAGTACCAACGAAACTTAGTATTTGTTTCTATAATTATGTTGCGTTTCATAAATATATAAAACTCGGAATTTTCATGTTTAATCATTTACTATCTACTATCAATTGAGTAAAGTATAAACTTTAGAAACATAGTTGAGTTTTTATAATATTTTTCCGGGATTTCCATACAAAACTAAATATTTTTCATACGTTAGATAGTCAGTGAAAGTGAAGTTTGCTCAGCAGGTACCAGTTATATTAGCTGGTAGCGAAAATATAAATTTTTGTATAAAACCATGTCAAATAATGGCATTATTGGTAAACCGATGATAAATACTTCCTTTAAAGGTAAAATCGTTAGTTTAGATTAAGATACCTTTCCTTAGTAAAATTTTAGTCATAAAATCCAGCTTCCACAAATCGCAAATCTCTTCCGAAAATTTGGTGGAGGTCTTATAGTCCAGGGAGGAAGACAGAAAATTGACTGAATACGGAAGTTATTCGGACCATAGGTTTTTTTGGTTTATCCAACTATCCTACCAGTGAACATGAAGGGGTAAAAAACAATCAAAAAATATGCAGAGAATACTTTTCTGCAGCCATTTAAAGTGCATTTTTTTGGTTTTTGTTTTTTATTTCGGTAATTGTAACATCCGTCAAAAATTTTTCTTCCACAGTTTGCTGGTGAGGTGATTCTCCATTGAAAGTGTCTTTACAGTTTTTCTTGTAAATGTAGTTTTCTTGCTATTATCACATTATTACAAAAACATGCGAACAAGTAGATGTTTGTGATGCATTTTGTATGGGGCAAAAAAAAAATGTGTTTGCAGCAATACAAAAAATAATATTTTAACACAGCAGAGCACAGCACACAAGTTTTGCTAATGAAAAGTGTAAGCAAACTTCTTCCTGTTTTCTAAGCGTACGTTCGCTTAGCTACCAACACTGCTGAACGCCAAGCGTCATGCAACTAACTTGCTTTGACGAATTCATGAAGCTGGCGGCATAGAAGCGTACAGCTTTCGTATGTAGCATCTAATATGCATCTAAAGCAGTACGCCTCGTGTGCGTTATGGCTTATAGAGTGTTATCTTAATTCGTCGAGAGAAAACTTTGCCTCTCAGTTGGAAGTAGCATTTGTTTGCTGGATCGATTCATCCTTGGATTTCCAGGCTGACATTATTGTTGGTGCTAATGTTGGCTCCAGGGTAAACACAGTCCTTTACTGTTTCGAAATCATAGTTGCCAAGACGCAAATGGCCAGACTCTCATTTTCCCCCTTCTTTTTCTAGTTTCAAACGGCTCTGAATACCGGTCACCAGATCGTCGATTTTAAATTCACACGTCCTCGCCCCATGTTTTAAACTTTCCATCAATCGCCTAGTCTACCTCTTCAGCGACGGTACAAAGTGCTCCCACCTCTCATGCGTTGACTTGTGCTCTCAGAAAGCAGTGCTTTGGGTTCGGACCCACCACATAAAACACAGCTCCAATGAATACTTAACAGAAGAGTCTGCATCGTCGAGTTAAAAATTAGCATGTTATCAAAAGTCACCACTAAGGTTTTTGGGGTGAATCAAAGTACAAAAACCAATATGTAATACCAAAGAAAATTTAATGGAGTGGTCCTGCCTCAGCCAGACGTTCTTGAAATGCCGCATGTTGAAGGCAATGCAACCATTACTTGAGCCAAGAGCGGACTATAACCGCACTTGTCCCCTGTCCGTCTACAGCTATGCTTATATATGTATGTATATTTTTGGGGTTTAACAAGCACTTTGCGTTTGATATTTTTTTCTTCTTAATTTACATACGGTCTTTCGTTATTCATGGATTTAATTAACACCAATTGAACTGCTTGCTTGCCGAACTCATGAACAGAAATGCGAGTAGCGTTGCTAAATAAAATTTATGGTCATATGTGGAAGTTGAGCTTTCTTCGAAGAAATTATTAAATTTTGTCAACTTTTAGTTCAAGGCTGACCGCCCTTGGTCGTATATCATTTAAAAGATTACTTAGACGCCTAATATACGATATTTTCATGGGTAACTCTTTCTTGAGAAGTGAACACCAAACAAAATTTTAGCAAATTTTCAATCTACGTTATTGGAGGTCGTGGCAATATTATATATTCGAGCAAAGCCGAGTTCTGGAAAAATTTATTTCATTTTACTATCCAAATAGGAAAAATAATAGTAACATGCAAGTTAAGGGTTCATTTCACTACACAACAGGTTGCTTCTAGTCGGTACACATGGCAATTTGAATTATTTGTTTTCTATAAAAATAAGAAAATTGAATATATTTTAACAGTTCAGGCGACAGGGATTTAACACGGAAGTGCCGCGGACCATAGGCTTTTTTTGGTTTATCTAACTCTCCTGCTAGTGGACATGAAAGGGTAAAAAAAATAATCCAAAAATATGCAGAGCATACTCTTCTTCAGCCATTTAACGTGCAGTTTTTCTATATAGTTTTCCCGCTATAATCACTTTTTCCTTGTGCATTATTACAAAAAGCATGGAAACAAGTAGAGTATAGGACAAAAGAAATGTTGTTTTCAAAATTAAATTTTTTTGGCGGATTTCGGTAGAATGTTAAATTGCTATGAATGTTTGTTCTAGCGGTTTCTTGCTAAAGGTGACTAACCCCTCAAAAATGGGCGTGGCAGCCACGCTACCTACGTTTGAAATTTTATAATTTGTTAAGTTGTCCCGTCAAAATGAGTTTTAAACATGTGGCATCTCTTTTGAAATATGCCCAATAATGGTTAACGCATATTAGGCTATGAAGCTGTAAATTTGTATCGAAATCCGTTGTCATTTTGGCGGGATAACTCAACAAAATAGTAAATTTTGAACGTAGGTACGGGCTGCGACGCCCATTCTCGAGGGGTTAGTCACCTTTAGCAAGAAATCGCTAGAACAAACATCCATAGCAATTTAACATTCTACCGAAATCCGAAAAAAAAATTTAATTTTTCAAACAAATTTTTAGTACTGCTGCAAAGATAAAATTGTTTGTACAATAATTATTTAACTGAATGTGAGAATAAATGTCGCTTCGTCTGCAGATCTTGAGGCGTAGAGGAATCGTCGCTACATACAAAATTGGGTAAGCTTCTTGATCTATAAGCCTCGTGTGCATTGTGGCTAAGCCACTTATCGTACCCGTCCATCTGAATGATACAGAGGCTTGGGCACTAACAACATCTGAAGATACGTCTTTCGGAGTATTCGAAAGAAAGGTTCTTCGAAAGATTCATGGACCCCTACTGGCGACGACGCCAGACACGGACTCAGTTAAATAAATTAAAACCCAGTGGCTTCGTTCGCTAGTGGCGGCAGGTGGTACAGAGAACACGCGACTGACGATCTACATATGTTGGACGGTCAAAATCATTGAGACTACAATACTCGGTAAGCAAGATGCCAATTAGGTAAAACGAAATATAGTTACTACAAGAAAAAGAACAACTTACTTAAGTTATAGGTTAACAATTCTGCATTCCAAATAAACTGGAAACCATTTATTTTGCTTTTTCGGAAAACTTTGGGCTCTTTTTGCCAAAGGCTGGCCACTCGCATGTGCCTCCGAATTCCTGTGTATTGATTATAGAGGCATCTTCTTGTAACTAAGCGAAATGCAAAGGAACTCAATGGCTACTTATTGACTTATATGTTGTTGCTTGGTCTTCTTACTTCTTCTAAGTCTAGAGCAATTTTTTTTTTCGTGTGAGCAGATGATTGTCTTATGAGAAAGCAATAAATTATTTCAATTCATTGCTGCGACAGTTGGCATTTTTATATATACATACGTACATATCTACGTTCATGTTTGCCTCCTCACATTCACTGTTTATCTACGCTGAGGTAAGATTATATAAGTAGCCAGCTCGACATATGTATGTACATACATACATACGTTACAAATAGAAAATTAAGCAAATATGTGAAACAAATATTGAAATGCTCATACATACATATAAGACATATCCATACACGCAAACAAAAGCCGCAACCTTATTTTAAACTCTTAACGCGCTCTTCTGTAACCTTTATGCCAATATGTGAGTATTAAATTGTACTCATACACACATAAATATTTAATTTTATTCGACTTAAGGGTCTACTGTTCCCCATTGAGCAAGTAAATTATTTTCATCACAAAGTATTTGTGAAATTTGGTAATAATGAAGCCGCAGAACGAATTTTAACGGATCCAGGTAAAAAAAGGAAATTTCTTTTGTAAAAACTAAATCGGCTCTAAATAGCAATAAATCAGTAAAAGTCGACACTTAAGAAGGTAACCGTAATTTGACAGAAATTTAATTTTTAATGCAAATATTGGATGACTTAGCATTTCTTTACTTCTACTTGACATTATTTGTGTTAAGTTCATTACCTCTGAATATTGAAAGATATTTACTTGAGACCTTTTAAGTCAAGAAATCCAAAGCTGAATGTTAATATGGTAGCTGTAATATTTTCATGACTTCTTTAAAACCAATGACGTTTGTGGATATGTATGTACAATTGATTGGGCCTAATTAAAAGGTTTTTTTTAATCACACGTATGTAGATATGTGTTAGGACAACGGAAAATATACTGTAAACGTTTCAGATTTTAATAATCATATTTCGAGGTCTGTCATTGCTAGATTTGGCCTTTTGGGATTGATCTAATTTCTTCTTAAAAAGTGGCAAACCATTGAAGTAAAAAAATTAGCGGCATATAGTTTCGTAGTAAATTATATTCCCCACAAAGAAAGTTCTGAATGCAAATGCTCGCCATAAATAGGTATCGGGAAATTGTTTATAAAGTTAGTTTTCAGGTTATTTACTTAAAAGTTAAACTGTCTACTTTTGTTTGTTCTGTACTCGATTTTTTCAGTCAATGAAATTAATTTACAGCGTACATCATCTTAAATCATAATCTTATAAATATTATTACTAAAAATATATTAATTTCATAGTACCTACATACAAACTTATTCTTGCTCAATAGTTGTTTTCTCTTTTAGGGTCTAAGACAATCACAATAAAGTAGGCGGATTTGGATTCCCCTTTATTGTGAAGTTGTAGATCAAAACGTTTTGTACCTCGAACCTCAATGTTTGATGCTTGATTGCTGGAGAGACCATTTAATTTTACAGAACTATATGCCGATGAATTTTTTCTTTAATTGTTTCGCAGTATTAAAGCAAGAGATTAGTCCTAGAATATCTAAAACCTCTTCCCGGATGAATACGTTTTCTGGGCGCCATCTTTTTTAAAATAACAATCCCAATCGTAAGTAGATAGAAATTATATTTCTGTAGCGAGCACTTGTAATTAATAATAAAAATTTCGGTTGCCCTCTATTGTTTGCAAATTAATTTCTTATACATAATGAACTATTTAAGTGTCTTCACCCACAGGTCCAACATTTTATTCATGCATTAAGTCGTTAGTTCATTGGCACGACAAAAGTGTGATTGTTTGCATGAGTCAAAAAGGGCGGTGCTTCGTTCACGTGTATTCGCCCGCAAAATGGTCATGTAGCGTATGTGGCCTATATCCCATAAAATATGAGAATATATCAATACAAATGTATATAGGAATGTATGAGTGTAAGCCGGGCAGTTGCGCACGCGCATTTCCTGCCATCATTGAAAGTAAAGCCAACAATAGTATTGCTCACACACAAGTTCAAATACAATCCCAATACAAGTTTGTATGTTACTCTCTGTTCACAGCCTATTAAAAAGACATAAAAATTTGTAAGCACCTCATAAAAACAGTCATAAATAATTTTTCAAGCGTTTTTGTTTTTGCGTTATGACTGTTTCTTTTTTGCTTTTGTTTTGCTCTACATGTAGATTTGTGTGTTTTCTCTTTTTGACTGGATGCACATGGGTATTGTTATTGTAATGTTGTTGCTAGCGCTGTAAGTATTCATAATTTTCAAGGCATTAAATTGGTTTTCAATTTTTTGCGTCATTATTATTGGTTGGTGGATGGTGTTATTTATGGTTATAACATATTTATGAGAAACTGGTATGGCTTTTCCCAAGTCAGAAGGACTCTCTCTGCATGGTCATTATTGTTATCCTGTTAACACCGTTGATATTATTGTTGTTTTCTATTGTCTAAAGTGGGTGTTAATAGGGTTTGGTTTTGTTGTGGTTATCAACGATTTTAGGTTCACCATATTTATTTGTTTTCTTGAATTGTATGCGTTTGTAGGTATGTACATATGTGTATAATGGTGTATGTTGGTAGCTGTGAACTGTAGTTTGCAACTTAAACTAATTAATTAAATTACAATTTATTGTCTCTAGTACATTTAGGCCAAACTATCAGTTTTAGAGACTGCCATAGTAGAGTGCTGGAGTCGGGAAAAACATGTAGGCCCGCCAAGTCTTGTATCTAACTGAACATCACGTTTATTAGCATTGTGTTATCCTTTGTAGACTCATTTTGCACAGGGGTCCAGTTATTTATAAGAAACTAGTAATTCTTCTTATAATTAAAGATATGATAGGGCCAAGGAATAATTATTACTTAACCTCCGGATGGCTATTTTTTACATATACTATTCGTACGTGGACCATTATCCATCGCCAATAGTCTAAATAAAAGTAACTTTAAAAATATATTCAAATGCCGCGTCTACAATCTATTCAATATAAATTGTTTTTAAAGTGTATATATTGTTTTTAAAGTATCTTTATATTATTGTTACTTTTGTTGTACTATGAAAGATAACAGATCTTTTTTTACTAATGTCTTGCCAATTAATTAAATCAATTTTGTCTGATTGAGCCGACTATGATTATTTAGTTTTCTATATTCAAATTAAAAGGTCATAATTGAAATTAGTCGAAATGTGATTAATCGGAAAACGAATTGCTTTAATTATTGGATATTGCTTATTCTCTGATTAATCAATCAATCAAGGTTAGGTTAATTGACGTTTAATTGACTACTCGCACATCCCCAAAATAATTTTATAAAATTTTTGAATTTTAAAATTCATGCAATTTAATTCAAAAGATAACATAAGGTGAAAACACATAATTAAAGATAGCGGTTTTTCTTTTTTTTCATATAAATATTTCATTGAAATACAGAGTAAATATATTAATACCTACAATAACGAGGATAATAAATACCACATTGTCAGGGCCGGATTTACTTGAAATGGCGCTCTGTGCCCTGTTAAAAATGCCGCCCTTTTATCTTCATGAAATATAGTAAAAATGTATTTTACGTATGCAATTCACAATTGAAATATTTGTATGTAAGTCAATAAATCCCTAAAAAATCCCTGCAAAAATTACCAAAATTATTGGAACATACCTCCTTTAATGAAAAAATGATGTAGCTTCGGAGTTTTGCTCAAAATTTCCACTTCTTTTTTAGTTTTGTCCAAAGTTCGCTTTTTATATGCGGCACCGCCTAATCTTTTGCGCCCATCACTCATATTTTCAAAATATAAAGAAACTATTTCGCCCAAAAGGATTATTTTCGATTGAAATTATAAAAACTTCAGAGTTAATTGCTAATAAAATCACAGCTGATCAGTGCTGACCATGGTTAGAGCGTTATTACGATCGTAGCGGGTTTACTACTTTTTTGGAAAAATTGAAATCTACTTCGCCACTACTCTTTACTCAATCTACTAAGATTTCTTAGATTTGAAAAAAGAGTGATAGGTATTCTGTAAGTAGTTAAGGCCGTGTTACTCATACTCAACTAAGCGGAGCATAGCATGAAAACTGTCATTTAGAAAATGTCTTAATGAAATTCGTGTTGAATAATATGTTTCCCGACTACATATGCTACGCAATGCTAAGTAAGAATAACTAAAGCCTTAAAATTTTTGGAAAAATTGTGTGTTTTTCAAGCAAGATATACTGAAGAAACCTACCCAAGAAAATGTTTACAGTTTTCCGGAGCGTCCAGTAGTCAAGTAAAGCAAGAGGGTCCAAAAAATATTCAAAGCAACTTGAAGTAAACAGCCCACGGTTGGATATTTGCTATTCGTGTAATTGCCTTGGACTTCCTAATAATTTCCATTTCACTTCGACAGGCAAATCGAAAAATGATCTCGTTTTGGGAAAAACAGAATAGCTGTCAGAGCTGTAACTTCGGAAATTTTAATACTACAAAAATTGTTACGATATATTTCAAAATATACCATAGAATTTTAAGAGAGGAGTGATCTAAATTAAAAGTAATAAAAATGTTGGCAAACAAGATTAATAGTGGAAATACCAAATAAAAACTATTAAGAGGTAAAAGGTACACATTTTAGTTGACTGCGGATTTTGAAAAAATATACTTTAAAACAATCTACTACGGAATTATGATTTTTACTAAGATTTATTTCGCCATTTACTACGATTGTTCTCCAGGAGTTCTAACCCTGCTGCTGAAAAGAGAGAAACAGAATAAAAGGGTACTACAGTTTACATAAAATAGTTTTTGTGGCATAGTTTTAGGCTATTTCCACGGTGAATAACCGCATCACTTTGAGTTATTAGTTCAAAAAACAAAAATTTAGCCCATCATCAAAAATATTTGTAAAAATTTTAATTTATCTTTCGAAATCTGCCGCCCCCAAAATCTGCCGCCCTGTGCCAGTGCTCCGAGAGCACCTAGTGTAAATCCAGGGCTGACATTGTACATATATGAATGTACATGTGTACGTATGAAAGTAGTCCCTAAAAGTTTGCGTGATTCTTATGCCGTTTTCAAATTTGATTTATAATCATAACGTTTATGAGTTGTAATGTGCTTATGACATTTCCACTGCTAAAGTTGTTGGCATATTATAAGCAATTTTTTAGAGTTTCCTCGAACTTCTGTTAATATTGTAGCATTTTTGGCGAGCCTCTTGGTGATGAATGGCTATGATGTCAACGAGTGTATAGTCAAAGAGAGACAACAAGGTTTTCACAGGTGCATTCGATAAGGAAAAGGATATAAATCTCATAGTACAAACAATGAATGGATATCTGTTTGCAAACACAAATGACAGCGCCACATTGCGGTAAAAAAGAAAATAACTATGCATAGTAAAACAATGAAAATAAACCTAAATCACAATTTTTATTACTATCGCTATACAGATGATTGAAAGGAATTGCCATTGCAGGCACTTTCATGTGGCGCAGAAACAAACAAAATGAAACAGCACAAAATATTTAAAGTGGCGGAAAACTGCAACGCCAATTTTGATCAGGTTGGTTAGGAGTTTATTGGCAATTGTTTTGTAATCCACTTTGTTACAATTTTCACAGCACGGGGACTTTCTAATAAACATCACGACTGGAAATATCTGCATGTAATTGGCTTTGTTTATTATGCATGAAACTTGTTCCTATACATTATGTAATAGTTGTGTGGTGCAGCACTACACTGGACATCTCATTGGATTTCAATTTGCATACCACCCGCCGTTTACCGAAATAAAAGGTCGGCAAGAATGCGTTTTGTCTAATTGTACTTTTGCCAAGTATGTACTGATGTCCACTTACTTAATTGATGAAAATATGTGCATACGATACTTTCACTTTCTTTAACATGTGTGACTACTTTGAGAAGCTATTCTATTTTGTATCAGAATACTTTTTCGAAAACATGGGATTTTGAAGAAATTTAGTAAAGTCTCAAAGATCTACATACATACATATAGCATATATAAATGCATACAAATATACCTTTCCCGGTAGCTGCACGACTTAATATAGAAAGTTTTCAAACTGTGATCAGCATGACTTCTTCTGTTTCCCAAAAACTCTGGATTAATGTGAAGTGCACTCGGTTCTTGGCAGTAAATACATTCTTGGTCCGTCGTAACACACGGCGCCACAGATAAGAGTATTTCGGTTCGTGTCTGACAAAGTTTGACATACATACATACATATGTCCATATCCATAGGTCGTATTAAAATTTGCTTAAAAATTGCTTATGTTGATTTGTTAGAACTACCACAACGCATATACCTACGTTCGTTCAACTGACTAAATGTATATATGTATATAAGCTTAGGAGGTGGTACATTTTTTATTCTTACTCGTCTGACATTCGCTTTCTTGATATTAATTATTTAAAAACCACTGGTATTCATTTTAATGAAGTGAAAATTCCATTCCGTGATAAGAGACACGCAAATGAATTTAAACAAAATGGTTGTTTCATTTGTTACCATTAAAGCAGTCTACTAAGTATTGTTCATTAGAATGGCGCACTTTGCATATAAGAAAATTCTAATTTTTCCATCGGAATAATTATAATCCGATTTTGAGGTGTTTCGGAAAAACTTTAAGATTCGAGGAAGCTAGACCCCAGTGTCCGAGAAGGTGTCTGATGAGAAATTTGTGTCTTTGAAACATGCCATCCCATAACATCGCTATGCAAATCGTTTTTATTTTTCTGCAATATCAATTCACAAAAAGGAAAATGTTTTCCTTTGAAATTACATAAGAACTAAACATAATATAAACAACACCTACTGATCAATGCGACCATAAAATCTCAGTTAATGGTGAAATAGGAATCAATGGAATCGATAATTGATGCCGTATTCATAGCCATACCATAGCCAACCAACTTTGGTTTTTCGTCATACCAAAATAGCAAATTTATTAACATTTTAGAACATTATTTTACGATGCTTTTAGGTTTAGAGTGTTATTAGTTAAAAAACGCCACGCTATGCGGCAAGGGTCATTCGTGATTGATTGCTGAGTACCAGTGATGCAACGAATGCCACTTTTTGAATATTCGCGAATGCAGTTTAGCACCTTAATTTCCCGAAGAGTGGCACCAAAGTGGTATAAAAATGTGTATCTTGACAGCGCTCTGTTGACACTAGAGTTAGATGATCCCGCGATTTCTGAAGAACAGTGTGGCTTGTGACTATGATTTCTCAGTCGCAACGATTTTGATCCGTGGCTGTGACTGCACAGTGATAGACATAGAATAAGAGCTACCACCAGTGCCTATTGTTATCGTTGTTTTGGTTATGCAACTTCATTTGCAGTGTTCGAATATTGTCCCCAATTGCTTTGAAAAATTTAAGACATTTTTTATCAAATTAAAACAATAGCAATAGCAAAATAATTGCCCACCTTTCAAAAAACTACCAAAAACAACTATAAGCTTTGGTTTTTAAACGATATTTCCAAAGTAATTTCCTTTTACACACCAAAATATAATATTCACATTTATTCAAATTGAGCATTCGAATTTCGAAACTTAAAGCAAAATAAACAGCCCATGATAATTCATGTTGCAATAAACATTAAAAAACATTAGGATAAAAAACCATGGCAAATACTACAGTTCGAAGCTTCTATTTTTATAGTTTAATATTCCTCTACTGGCGGCCGCCGTGGTGTGGAGGTAGTGTTGCCGGCCTACCACACCGAAGGTCCATGGTTCGAGCCCTGGTGGTTTGGCAAACTCTCCGAGTGTATTTCTGCCATGACAGGCTTCTCAGCAAAAATTGTCTCCTTTGTAGATGCCGTTCGGAGTCGGCAAAAAACTGTAGGTCCCACCAATTTGTAGGGAAAATTCAAATCGGCACACCACAAATTGGAAGAGAAGCTTGGCGCAAAAATCTCTTAGGAGGTTTCTGATGATATACCTGTTGTATATCGCGCCATAAAGAGAGAGAATATTCCTCTACTGAAGTTTAATTATTAACTGGAAAAATATGTTAAAAAAAATAATTAATTGTTATTTTCTAAGAGAGAAGTATTTTTTTTGAGCGTCTACAATTTTTTGCTTCTTTGTTTAGATTACATATATTTATAGTTTATCGTTGAAAAATATATTTTTAGTTTGATCAAATATTAATAGTTGAGTTACTTTTCATGCATTAAGAAACATTGAAAATAAATGGATTTAAGTCTTATTAACTTGGTATTATCTTCAAATTACTTTTTTCTGACATTTGCATAATAACATTCGAATGTCCAAAAACATGTCGCATTCGCATTTGCGAATATTCGAAACATCGATGCTGTGTAAAATAATTTGACAGTTGGCCCTACATAGTCGCCGCCTTCAATTAGTTCAGCCCCATAACCTTCTCTTTTCAAATCCAATATTTTCTAAAGAAATGAGTTTAGTTGAATACTGAATAGTAACATCTTTCCGTAGTTAGGTTTTTTAATTTTTAAGTCGAGTCTAATACGAATGAACAATATAAATGTCTGGATGAACCAGTGGCGGATCAAGGATATCGCCAAGCGGGAAGGGGAGATGGGGGTTCTGAAAATTGTTTGCTTTTTTTGCGAAAAAACTTTTTCCAATTCAAACGCAGGCTTTTGAGATCATTTTGCATATTAAAATTATTCCATAGTGCATTTTGTACATGCAAAGTTCTAGTCAATTCTACCAACAAACTCGTTTTTCTGAGATAAGTCTTTATTCTTCGTGAGGCCGAAAACCATAGTTCTGGAGTTGCTGTGTTAGGGGTATTACGGCCAGAACTCGTAAGATCGTGTTGACGTTTCCGAATATATTGTCATTAACCGCCTGGAAAATTCTGTGCGTTAAGGTTCTGAACACAAAGTTTATTTCTAAATAAATTTTGGAATTCAAAACTACTCACTGAAAATGCTTCTAGAGTATTCTGGATGTTTTGATCGCAGATTTGCTGTCTGCACATTTTCATTTGATGAAATTTCCCTATGGGTGATTCCAGGAGAAAATAAGCCTTGGTGTGAAAACAATTTTGCTTATAAAAATAGCAATTATGTCGATAAATAATTTGTAGAAACCTTAAATTAGCCAAACAATAATAAATTTAAGCTCTAGGTAAATTTTTAGTAAAATTTTTTACTTTTTAAAGTCATGCACTGGATTAACTATTTGAATGAGGTTGAATTGGCTTGTTTCGAAAATGCTGTCAAATAATTGATGATCCCTGTATGAAGTTATTGATAAGAAAAATAACTAATAGAACTCAACTTTATTCAAGTAATTTGATTTATATACAAAATTTTGTTACTTTTCTGTATTTGTTAAATGAATATATAAGCGGTAGTGGCCGTGTATCACCCGTTACAAAAAGGTTGTTATTGTCCTTTATAGAAATTATCGTGGTATTTCATGTTAGGTACGCAAAATTAGAATTTTGTTCCAAATATATACCACATTGTAGGTTCTATGAAGTTAGTTAATAAATATTGAAAAATGAAGCATGTCCCACCCGTTACAAGGGGCTGTCCCGCACGTTATGCTTACTTTACTAACTTTTCGGATAGTAGCAATACAAGCATCAACATATTCGACATTTGTCTGTACGTATAACCATATTTAAATAAAATAAAATACTTTCATAAATTCGCAGAGTTTTAGTAATATATAACTTGAATTACGGATAGCGTCCATATTTTGTTCCACCAGTTACATTTTCCATGGCGGCCGCCGTGGTGTGAAGGTAGTGTTGCCGGCCTACCACACCGAAGGTCCATGGTTCGAGCCCTGGTACAGGTAACATCAAAAGTGATTTGAAAAAAGTTTTTCAAAACGGGGTCGCCCCTCGGCAGTGGTTTGGCAAACTCTCCGAGTGTATTTCTGCCATGACAGGCTTCTCAGCAAAAAATTCGTCTCCTTTGTAGATGCCGTTCGGAGCCGGCAAAAAACTGTAGGTCCCACCAATTTGTAGGGAAAAATTCAAATCGGCACACCACAAATTGGAAGAGAAGCTTGGCGCAAAAATCTCTTAGGAGGTTTATGATGATATACCTGTTGTATATCGCGCCATAGAGAGAGAGAGTTACAATTTTAAAACTAATATTATTTTCACAAATACTTAATTTCTTCAAATTTTCTTTTAATTCGACTATTCACTGGATGAAATATTTAACAACACCTCTTTTAAAACCAGAAATCGGTAAATATTTTTATTGAAATCTTTTAACAAAATTAAAATTTCATGTAAAACTGTCCCACCCGTTACTATGGAATATCCCCTATGAACAATTCAATACTCCCTTATAAAATATGTAAAGGTTTTTGAATTTTTTTCATCGGCTTGATTTTTTGGGAAAAATTGTCCAAAACTTCGAAAAATTGATTTATGTTGAGAAATATGAGAAATGTAAGTATCGATGAATAGAAAATGGCATTCTGTAACAATCTTCAACTTTCTGTGTTTCAACATTGCAGCGATTTTGAACCATTCATTGGTTTACGCAATTTTTTTAAACTTTTTTGTAGTAAATTTCATGTGTGCACGGTAGCTCAGTGGGTAGAAAATGCGACTCGATACCAAACATTTTAAATTTTTTTATTTAAAACATTTCTGGTTCGAAATTTAAATCTTCATCTCACGCCTTTTTTCGAAAACCGGCATGGTTTTAATTTTAAACCAAATTTAGTTTGGACATACATATATGTAGCCCAAAAAATTTAAAAATCTAGGTTCAACTTTTTACATGTTGTTAGTAAACTATTCGAGACTTGGTAACAAGCAGAATCAAAAAAAAAAAACGTTGAAAAGCTCTATTTTATTGCGCAGTAAGATTTTAATTTGTCGTTTCTGATTCTCTGGAAGGAGGTGGGTTTGAACCCGAAATTCCCCCTTTTTGATCGAAACAAAGGACTAAAGTAATTTAAAAAGTGTTTGATTCCCAGTATTTATTAGGATTCCTTAGTAAAAATTAGTTGCAATTTTCCTCTGTTTGAAATCCCTGACTGACTGAAAGCATAAAATTGCTGCTTTATGTCCAAATCTGTCAAAAATGCGTTAAAAAGATAGTGAGATTTTTTAACCACGTATAACTTATTGTGTGTATTGTAATAAACACGTGCTTATGGAAATCGCCCCACGGACTTGATTAAAGGTTACTGTAAATTGCTTGGGTAAAGAACAAAAATCACAAGCGGTAATGAGTTGTATGCGAAGAATAGCTTGTAGGGAATATATACAGTTAAAAATTTATATTCAAAGTTGACATCATTTATCGTTTTAACCATTCTCTTCAACTTACTGGGACTTAATTCTAAAACCTTTCAATTTACTACTTTTTAATTTATTTCGGTTTAAATTTGAAACTTCACTGGATAAGGAGTACAATTTTTAAAATGGGCTTAGAACTAAAAAATAAAATGTTTAAAAGTTCTGCAGAATAGTTTAAATTGTAAACCAAATTTGGCTTTGCCATGGACATCGGTGACACTACAAAACAGAGTAAGTGATATCTCAGTTTGGCTGTTTTTCCACTACAATTTGCCTAATATAAAGAAAAATAATGACTATGGAAAAATTTCCCATCAAAATAGGTTGTTTTAATCATTTTCCACACCCACATGAAGTTTTCTTGAGAATAAATTAATAGATCTTAATGGAAGGTGCCTATGAAAGTTTTTGACACAAATGTCACTGTTATGGTTTTGCATTTGTGCGTTACGCGGTTTTGCAGTGTCACCGACGATATGTAGTTCATTCGTACAAAGTTTCGATTTTATACTCAAATAACTAACCACGTGAAAGGGAATTTTCTACTATGAATAGTTCAACGGTGACTCTTTCAAGTGGTCTACGAAGCAGTTCTGAGAGATCTACCAGAATAGCACTACAGAAAGTTAGTTTTATTCTATTGTGACAATACCAGGTCATACAAATGTATAGTGCCGTCGACAATATATGGTAACATCTCCAATATATTCTACATTGTTAAAATGGTTCCTCTCCTAACATGGTCATTACTAAGGAAACTTGTTGTGCATCAACTTTTTTATCATTCGTAGTAAAATTTTGGAACAAATATTTTAACAAGAACTTTTTCGTGTAAATAATTTATATTGTGAATATTCAGCTGACGTTAATCTCGAGCATCGATAAAGAAAGATCAACCTCTATTTATCAGATGATTGAAATTTTAATATTTCGAGGGTTTTAAGACCGTTGAGTTTACTTATAAAATATTTATTTGGTTTCCTCGAAACTGGTGCCGCCATATAGGGCTCCTAACGATGGAGAACGTTGACAAAAATGTTACAATGTGAAAGCAATTACGTCGAAACTAAAGAGACGGCGAAGTTCACCGCAACGTAATATAGCGGCAAGCATAATGTATTAAGCTTTGGTTTCCTAGAAAAGCGGTGCCGCAATATAACGTTCGTTATATAGCGGCCTCTATGCTTGTCGTCATTAGCGGCACCGCTTTTCTGTAAATTTCGATGAGCGTTGCGGTCAACTTGGCCGATTTTGTTTTAATTATTTGCTACAGTTTTTTATTTTTATTTCCTTTCTTATTTTTTCCAAAACAACAGAAATGTCAGAATTGTGGGTTTGGGTAAAAATATTTGATATATTTGATTGAATTCTCACCGTTTTGAATACCACGGTGGGAAAAAACGTTGCCGAAAGAATTGCCACCGTCATGACGGCCGTGCTATTTTATGCTTCACGCTATATTACGTTACGGTGAACTTCACGGTCTTCTTGGTCTACACGTAATTACTTTTACATTGCAATGTTTTTGACAACCTACTCTATCGCTATGTGTCGGCCGCTATATAGCGGCACCGCTTTCGAAGAAACCACGCCTTTACGGCCGTCGTGAAGGGGCAATTCGTTCGACAACGTTTTTTTGACCGATATATGGAAAACGGTGAGAAATCATTCAAATATTTCCAAATTTTACACAAAACCAAAATTACCACATTTTTGTTGTGTTGTGAAAAATATTAGAAATAATTAAAATTAAAAAAAAAACATTCAACAAAAAAATAAAAAGAAAATCTGCGAAATTGACCGGAAGGATCATCAAACTTTGCAGAAAAGCAGTGCCGTTAATGACGGTAAGTATAGCGTCCGCTATAAAGTGAACGGTATATTGCGGCGCCGCTTCTGGACGAAACCAAAGCTTAACTGCTATGAAATGATAGTTTATGTATGTATTTCTCTCACAAATATTAGTAATCCAGTTAAATATTGTTTTGAAAGATTTTCCATAGTGTTGCCGACCTACCACACCAAAGGTCCATGGTTCGAGCGCTGGTACAGGTAACATCAAAAGTGATTTGAAAAAAGTTTTTCAAAACGGGGTCGCCCCTCGGCAGTGGCTTGGCAAACTCTCCGAGTGTATTTCTGCCATGACAGGCTTCTCAGCAAAAATTCGTCTCCTTTGTAGATGCCGTTCGGAGTCGGCAAAAAACTGTAGGTCCCACCAATTTGTAGGGAAAATTCAAATCGGCACACCACAAATTGGAAGAGAAGCTTGGCGCAAAAATCTCTTAGGAGGTTTATGATGATATACCTGTTGTATATCGCGCCATAGAGATAGAGAACTAAAATGGCAACGTAATGGGACCGTTTAAAAAATCTTTTTGTTTGTTTGAGTAGCGTCAAAACCACACCCCGAAGGTCCTGGGGAGTGTTCCCGATGTGACAGCCCTTTGCCGGATATGTGACCTACTAGGTCATATCACTTCCGTGAGGAAGGATAAGATGGGTAATGCCAGGTCTTATATCCGCAGGTCCACCATTTTGTGCATTTTTTTAGTCGCCTCTTACAACAGGCATGCCTTACCGCGGCATATATTCTAAGGCCCTGACCCGCTGGAGTAGAAATCTTAATTCGTCTCGTTTTGTTCAAAATTTCTTTTCAATAGCTAATTTTATTGCCTGAAAGCACAATTGTGTGGTTATCGTTTTGTCGATTTATTTTTTGGTATTAGTTTTGTATCTGTCTAGGAAACATTTTTAAAGCAGTTAAAGTGTTGGATCTTCGATCTGATTTTACGGTTCACCACAACGCGCTAATGGATGTAATTGTGATTCGACTGGGAATCTAAATACAAATTGTCATTTTCACAAGTTGACTTACCTATGAAATATTACTTTGTTGTGTTTGATACTATGAGTAATTTTTTCATTCTTATGAGTTTAATTTTAAGTTTCTATAAACATAATTTGCTTGACAATTTTCACAATAGTTTGTTGCCCTGGATTTCGAGTTTATTTGGCTTTTCCATCACTGAAAACAACACTGATAATAATATAACAATCAGTTAATAACAATTGCAGCCCAATAAGCCACGTGCAGTCATAAATCAAGCATGATCACACCGATCATTGTAACTACACTTTTATTGCTTGCAGTGGCACAACAACACAAATTACGGATATACGGGAATACTAAGCAGCTAATTGTTTTGTTGGTCAATACAAGCAGATGCTTTGTTTTTGCTTTTTTTCGTTTTAACAGATGCCGGGTTGCGATAAGACGACTAGCTAGGCTTTGCACTAGGCTCAACCACAGCAGATGACTAAACTAAAGAGAACGCAATATCCATATAAATATCCGCCGGCGTTTGGTTCGCATTGAACTTGAAACGTCCAATAAGGCTGTTTAGTTGTAGTGCTGCCATTTACACAAAAGTGTGTGTATTGCTGTATTGCGGTAATTCAACGGTGCCCTCGATCTCATAAATTTTACAAATAAAGACAATCCTGTTGTGCACTTTGTTATATTTCCAATTATGACTGCTTTCGCCTATGTCTATTTGTTTTTAATTTAGATTATGATCATTTGTTGTTACACTTTAAAATATGCCAATTGTATCGTTTTAATAACACAATGGATTATTGCACTCGTGTGGTTCGTTGGGGTCGTTTGATATGCGTTCTATTGTATATTTTTTCTTTTAAGAAACTTTTTAAAAAGTTTAAATAGAAATTAAGATATAATCGTAGGTATTCACTTGCATTTCAACACATCGCACTCAAAATATTCATGCATGAACATACTTACAACATTTACTAGTAATTGTGTTTTAACTCTTCAATTGTTTAGTTTTCATTTTCTAGACTAAACAGCACTTAGTTTTCAAAGCATTAATTCATTAAACCACCTGCTCATTATGTTATTGTAATACTTTATCTCGAAACAATCAGTGCCATACGCTGTTGCATGCCCAATTTAAAAGTTCCCAACAGCGACAATGCGCATTTTAATCGACGCTTCGCTAACAATCCATCATTTATCATCAACGAAACAGATTTTAGTTCACCTCACATATTCTGGATTTATATCTACGCGCTTTCCACTTTATTTAAATAATTCTATAATATGTTTAAATTAATTAATTTCCTTGAGAACTGCTTAAATGACTGAATGATGATGGTGAGAAGATAGGACTTGGAATAGGTGGAATCCGCGAATACGTGCTCAAAATGCCAATGTCTCCGTTTGACTACTTGCACATAACTCAAATCAAAAATATCTGAGCATCAATAAAAAACACTCTAGCGCTGCTACGATACTAGCAGAGCGAGCTCTTATAAAGATGTGTACATACATATATTTCATACTTTATAGCGCATATGTACAAATTTACATACATTCATACACATATACATCGCTTCATTCGCGAGCTGATATCCAATTGTAATAGCGAGAACGCGACTGCGGCATTGACTGCAACTGTGAGAACAAAAGCGTTTATATCTTTCATATGGAAAAAGGGGCCCAGATAAGGCCGAATAAATAAAAATGAATTACATTTATAAAACCACCAGAGACAGAAAAAACTCAGAAGCAGCAAGAAAAAGCTGAAGTAGAAAAAAATGTGAGGAAAACGTAAAGGAAATTTTCGAACAATTAGGAAACAGACGTTCGAATCATATTAAAGAAGAAGACAACAACATCTATTTGGCTGAAAACACTAACCGGCAATCATGTTGATTCGGCTGTTGGCTCCCATTCCTATTCGCACACACTCTTCGACAGGACAAAGTTCCCAGGCAATGGCTTTCGGGGTACCTAAGACCTGGTGTGTGTGTGTGCAGCTGCCTTTGTTGGTTGAATCGTGAGCAGCGTTTTCCTCAATTGTAATGATTACGACTTTTTTATGGACACACACATTCATACATGTGATGGAAAACAAAGGCCACAAAACCGATATTGTTGTTTTCGAATGGAGAGCATATGTTGAGTTGTTTATATATTCGAAGTTTAATAATTTCTCTCACTCCCTTTATGCAATTACAATTCTGTTTTCGAATATTACACACATTCTATGTGTGTTTTCTCTTCCTCCAGTACATCTGACGTATATGCATACGAATCTGGTTGAGAGATATGTTGGCATGTGCGGGCTTACACGAGATCACATTTAATATCTCGATATACACGTACACACGTACACGAGTTCGAAATTATTATCCATGAACAGCTTAAAAAAACTTAGAATAAAATTGCTCCTTAGTATCCCTTTTCAAAATTGTTTAGTTTTTATAAGTATCTACATATAGTATGTGTATTGAAAAAAAAATAGTAGGGAAATTTGTGGAATCGAAAAGGTCCAAATCTGCGTAACCATTCTAAATTTATATGAACACCTTTTTTGTTTACAGGGTTTTCATAGTTTTATTAAATTGTCGTATTCTGATTCTGTTTACTTCTGTGGCGATCTACGCTCGAACGTGCGCATATTTGCTACAACAAAAAAAGTAAGATATCGCTAAGTTTCTTCACAGATCGTTCACTTTCTACACACCAAATTAATTCTAAAATATAGGGAAAAAGCAACAACTACCACGCCCCCTTAACCACTGGGAAGAGGGATTAAAAGTGCTCAGATCTTATTGAAATTCACTATGACGGTTCACAATATTCATTTTATTAAGTCGACTTACACATTTTTTTATTCATTAAAGATGATACAGTGTGCACGTCGTAAAGCTCAAAACATTGGTGACGTTGGCGTATCGCTATGGTCGTATCCTTAACGGAAATAAAACGCAATTGGTCGGTAAGGTTATGTTACGGATGGAGAATCACCAATAATCGATTGCATTATTTCTCATAAGATTGGTTGATTCAACTGATTTATAAGGTTATGGTTAACGCACAAATGATTTGAGCTTAAAGCTGTTCATATGTGCAACGCTAAGCGGTGTTTGCAAAATTTTTTTAATTGTTGTTTTATTTTTTTAGTATTCAAAGTACGACTTTCCATGCAATATATAAGCTACATTTTCTTTTTGCAGTAGCGACTAAGTTGTTTGAATGCAAAAAAGTCCTTAAAACGAACATATGTACATTCCAAAGAAATGTTGCAAGCTTTTCTAACCATTGTAGGTACTAAGCTATAGTCTTAATTAACTTTGGTGATAACTGACGTCAATTGGAAACACATAGAGAGGTGATGCGGAATTCGAGTGCCGATAGGAAAACCTTCTGTGCTTGAGCCTCTTTGTCCCTTTGCATAACTTCACTTTGGACTTTAATTCGCTGCGATACCATCATATATCGTACAGCTCATAATTAAAATTCCTACGAAACTCTTCATTGGCAGATATGTACGGGAAGGACCATAAATCTTTACGATGAATTTTCTCTAGAATACCGAAAGGACCATCTCATCTTCTTACAAAACTGTCCATGATTGTGAGCCATACAAAAGTAGAGGAGATACTTATAGGGTAAATCAGAGATAAATTAGCTTTTAACTTTCGTATAGAAAACCTGAATGCGTGCTACCCATTCAGCGACGAATCTGTATAGCGAAAGGCTGAAAATCATATCTTAATGTTTCACATTACCTAATAAATATGTAACTTGATACACGTTGGCTGAAAGCATATGGTTCATAGTCACTTGGTCTTATCATCAGATTTACGTTCAGGACCGATGGGAATCGATCCGATATTTGAGGTACAATTCTGTAAATCCATTCGAAATAACGAGGTATTGCCTCATGTCTCTTCACATTGAATATACCTCCGAACTTCGATTTAGAAATTGTGGCGTGGTGCAAAAATTGGCAAGACCTACATGTGTTATGCCGACCAATAGCGGATTTTTTCTTTTTCAAATTTATTCGGAAAAAAATTTTTTTCTCGAAGTCCCGGAAACCCACTATTTATATGCAGTATTTGTATAAATATAATGATGGCTATTTGATCTTGACTTTTCATAATGCAGTTTTTGTATGCATGCTTTAATTGAGTATCAATTTTCAAATAATATTAGCGCTCAACAGTAAGAATGCTCATGCAAATCAGTCCTATGCTCAGATATATTTGCGCTGTTGATAACATGCTGAATCAAACCTTATTTAATTGAATAAAGTTTATCCAGAATCTTCACTCTCACTCTTAAAATTTTTAAAGATTTTTGAGATTGATATTGATCATATAATTGAAAGATATGTAAAAAAAGGGAAGCATAAAATTAAATTTACTGTGTGAATATTAACTATGCAGAAGATAAAAATGATGTCGAAAAATTGGATGTACTGTTGTTAATTTGAATAACTAAATGAAACCAAATATGTGTATGAAATTATTAAACAATATAAAAAAATACTAATAAATTTACCCCTAAAAAATAACGTTCTGTTACGTTTCCCTTGTTGTTTTGTCTTGCATTTTCACGTATAAAACATCTTGATGTGAACTTTGTTCAAAACACATCAGCTATTGGGAGAAACAATTACTGACTGAAATCGCCCTCCCCCTTCCCCCCCAAAATCAGTCTACATCCGCCACTGATGTCGACTCGGCACAAGTATGTTTTGCGACAAGCTTTTCAATAAACCAACACAGTGAAAGTGCTGCCTATGACAGCCTAGGAGCGATCTCGTTAAAAAAAACTTTTTAATGAGTTAACTTTCAGCCGAGTTAATTAATGCTCATAGTCCAAATCAATCGAATGCCGCCATGTGCCTTGTGCAACTCAGCGACCAATTTCTTCCAATTTTTAGACAACAGAGATACCTCGTATCCACTTTATACTTTTCTAAATATTTTTAGGCTTTAAATTTGGATGTGACCTTTTTTCAAGTACG
This sequence comes from Merzomyia westermanni, assembly GCA_949987695.1. Taxonomy (NCBI): domain Eukaryota; kingdom Metazoa; phylum Arthropoda; class Insecta; order Diptera; family Tephritidae; genus Merzomyia; species Merzomyia westermanni. The sequence goes on along the minus strand of OX465288.1, from coordinate 122,276,751 downwards.
TAAAACCCCATGAAGTCTAAGTTCTGTCAAAAAATCCACTACGTATCTTGAGTTCTTCCCTAATTGTGTGCCCATATGTATTCGGTTCCATTCAAATGCGAACAACGCAGCTTTGGCATAGCTTAAAAACCTAGTTAATTTAAAATTACTACACTTTTTTCAGTTTATATTCAGAAAGTTACAATTCTTATTCAGAAAGTTACAATTCATATTCAGAAAGTTACAAAAGAAAATGAATTGAACTTTTCTGAATATGAATTGTAAGTTTCTGAATAAGAATTGTAGTTTTCTGAATATTAATTGTAACTTTCTGAATATAAACTGAAAAAGGTGTAGTAACTTGCTTGTACTGGAATCAACACAAATTGAAAAAATTTAAAATAAATACAAATCATTTCTTAAGCAAGAAAACTTTTCGGTTTATAAATTAATATCCACGACTTTCGACTTCATTCATTAAGCACTTATTTTTGTGTCTACATATTCCTCATTAAATCAAAAACACTCAATTGAAAATTATTTAAAGTAGATTGTTCGGCCTATATTTTTCAGAAAATACAACGCCAACAAATGCACCAATTTATTTCTTAAGTCCGCTTTAATAAAAGCCAGTTAAGGCTACTCGGCGGTTAATTTCACTGCAATTAAACCCCGGTTAGCATTAACCGGAGAAAGTATATCATCTGCAGCCAAAAACCGCCGACATGCCTGCATATTTTTAATTGCAGCATAAAATATAAAATTCCAGATGATTTTATGAGTTGTGTCTAACCACTTTTTATTTACTGTGCGATATCCATACTTTTAAATCACCTCACATTGTAATATTTAGCAAAAGTTTAGTTCTTTTTCTTTCAAAAATTTGGTTATATAAACATTAGTCCATAATCTCGTAGTTTCAAAATAGGAGTCACTTTCTTTTAGCCACTTTTACTAGAGTCATGTACATTTTTGTATGTGTGTGTTTTTAAACAAGTAATGCATAATATTTATCGTTAGTTTTTTTATCACTTGAAAAGGTGGTGTACGGATGCCAAAGAACAATGAATTCGCGTATTTTCCACCGACCGACAATAGCATTAAACGTTATCAATCGCTCTATCGACGAAGCACGCGCAAGCTCCCCGTTCGAAATCCGCGTTGGAATTGAGCAACCAATTTCTCTATATCGCCAAAAGCGCCAAGTTAAAGTTTTCTATTGTGCACTTGTTCAATGCCGAGTAGCGAAAGAGAATGTAATACAATTCGAGCAATAAAGAATAGCGTGATGTTTCGAAAATCGTAAATCATTAGGCAACAGCGCTTTGGTTCGTTAGGGCAAGTGAGACAATGCTATGTTGTAATTTCGAAAGTGTTGCCCTTTCGGTCCCTCCCAACGCTAGCTCCGCCTCCTTAATTTGATTTACAGCGCAAAGGTGGATGAGGTTAATGGAGCAAATAGTTGAGCTATTAGTGCGAGCGAATACGTGCGATGTATATTTCATCGTTGCTGTTCAATGGCTTATATGATTCACCGTAAGGGATCGGTAAACAGGTAGTTATGGCGAAAAAAAGAAATTATAAATGGAGGATGAAGTAAAGTGGCAGAATTTTCTTACTATTTGGTAGAAAACCTATCTGGATTGCGATGCTGTTGCTGCTGAAAATTGGCCTACTGTAGTACAGCTGTAAAATGATTGAGCAAATCGCGAACTTTCGTCTTGATCTGTGTTTGTGCTTGACACTGAAGCGCCATCAGTATTAAGTTCGAAATTGTAACAATGCGATGATGGCTTTGTTCAATGAGAGTTCTGGAAGATTATAAAGAGAATGGTTAAGGACGTCTGCGGTGGCTGTGTGGTACTCTTATGTTTGAAGTTTAGAATAGTTTGTGTTAGTGTGTTAAATCACAGTCACATTATTACTTTCCATTATAATTTTATTAAGAAGATAAACTTTTTACAAAACTTAAATGCAGATATAGGTATTTGAAATAAATTTATTTTTGCATTTATAAAATATTTCATTGCAATTAAAGAAACTTCAAAATTAACAAGTATACGACTATGTTCATATAGGTATATATTTACATATCGTCGGTGACACTTACAACCCTGCCATCAAGATCTACTCATTTATTCCCAAGAAAACTACATGTTGGTTTGGAATATAATTAAAAGAACTGATAGAACTTTTTCCGTGAAGTCACTATTCGTCATAAAATTAAGCAACTTGTAGTTGAAAAACAGCCAAACTGAGATATCACTTACGCGGTTTTGCATTTGTGCGTTACGCGGTTTTGCAGTGTCACCTACTGATATGGGCATGTATGTACAAATGAACCCTGTAGGGCCCAAGTTCGAAACCTACCGAAATCCATTAGCATATATATATTTTTAAATTTAGTTTTCCCAACTATCGTAATTATTAACCAATTTTATACGAAAGATCAAGTGAAAACTCATCTTTAACTATAAAACACAGGTCATTTGCGATGATTTTGCTGACTGTGTCAGAATCCTGCTAACTGACACAAATATATCTTGTTTTAATTGGTAAAAATTCTGCTTTAAAATAGAAAAGTTCAAAATTTAGGCTAACATATTTAGAAGTCTATCCTAAGAGAAAATGAACATCTACTCAATGAGAGTTTTTTGTTCAAAGTATTATTAAAACCAGACATCCAAAATACTAATTTATTTGTTTATCTAGTATTAAAAATCACAGAAATTTCAAGTATTACCATTTTTTTCTCGTAATAATTATACCTGGCTGGTTACTCTGTATGATTACCGGAGCGACAAGGGTGCACTTAGGGCTGGGGAATTGAGCCTATGAGTATAGCTGTATTTTTCCTAATATCAACAAATCGTTTATTAAAACGAAAACGGACTACATATGTTCCAGGAAAGTGTTCGATACAAACTTTAAGAGTATCTTCCCTTCGAGAAAGGATTGGAAAGAAAAGGAATTCAAACAGAAATTCGACATTTCCAAAATGGATTGTTGAGCAGGATGAGGAATTTTTGTAATACTCCCAGCAAATGCCCTTATATATGCGTCTCGCGAATTTAGTTAGTGTGCCTTAATCCGCGATTTACGCTATTGAGGAAGCATGCAGGATGTTATGGTGTGCGTACATCACTGGTAATAGGTTATAACTTCATAAAGCCGACGAGCAGGGTCGGCGTGTATCGGATCCTGCTATCTGCGAAGCAAATATTAGCATTGTACTCTTGTTACTTATTAGGCGGCGTTAAACTCAGAATTGGGTTGATGAGCCTAATAAGAGGTCTGATCGTTTACAGGCGTGAAAAGTGTGACCACAATTCAGTACGATCTTTAACCTCTCTCAAGGTGAATATAAGTAGAGCTCTCCATTTTGTTCGGACATTTTCGAGCAGCCAGTTGCGTTTTTTACAGATTTGGCATGATACATTAAAATACATCCTCACTAAATATTTGAAAGCCTAAATACCAATAAAAAAATGTATGCCTTTTTAAAAACTCATATCTGCATGCAGTTCACATTTACAGTTCGAAGCAGTTTTTAGCTTTAACCTGAACCATATTGCAAATATCCTGGAGAAACAACTTCCACAAACTCCTTCAACCCACTGCTCGAGCTAAACAAGAGGGGAGACTGATTAGTTGCTATTAACTTTGACGTAGTCAAATGAATTTCGTAAATTTTTTCTTGAATAACACTTTTTAAATATCCATCATTGATATATCTTTTCTTTGCATCGCTTGGGACCACACTATCGTCTTCAGTGCAATTGTTAGTAAAATTAGTATTACTATGGTGCGGAATCTTATGCAGGAATATCAAAATTAAAAACGCACACTCCTAAGCTGTTGGTTGTACAATATGCATAATTACATAAGTCCTTGGTTTTACATTGTGCCCAATCTCGAAATAGTTAAAAATTTAAGAAACTGATGCTTGGTATATCGGTCACCTCACATTGGACGGACATCTGAAAACCACAATAAAGATTGCGGGTTGGCGAAAGAGTGAGAAAATTGCGGAATTATACGATATACCTGTACACCAATGTGTCAAAGCTAATGGAATGGGTAGGCTCTGCTATATACTATGGTGACCCAGCAATAGGCAGATTATACAAGCTTTTACATCACTCTAGTATCTTGCAGACGAAAGTAGCCACCCTTTGCATTATTGCATTTAAAAAGACAGGAGAGTGAATATTACTTACATGATACTTGCGTCATTCGAGTAAAATTCTTTTTATATGGTGTAAAGCTTCCAAGTCAATAAATAAAATGCAGATTTTTCAGTTCCCTTAAAAAACATTGTTTGGGTCATATTTAGTTTATTTTTATGAAAAATTATTGAAAAGTTTTGTGTAGGCTTAAAATCTTGGCACATTGCTTTGGGTGTGAGACCCACCACATAAAACAACATTCTAACGAAATTCAACAACGAAGCCTCGGATATGAGAACCCATTTTTAGATGACAACACCGGATTAGGCCGCATCCGCATAAACGGCCTTTGGCCTCACTGTCGGAAAGTTCAGTCCCCATGATCATACTTCGCCAAACGGATACAGGCTGATCGACTTTGCCGGTGCACGAAATAGGGTATATCCAGTACCAGATCGACCACGTTGTGATAGACTGACGGCATGCTTCCAGCGTTTTAGATGTCCGCACAATACGAGGACCTAATACCAACTATGATCACTACCTAGTAACAGCTAAGATTCGTACTCGCCTCTGTACGAAGAAACAGGTGCAACAAAAAACGCAGGGTAAGCGGGACGTCGAAAAGCTGCAATTGCAACAGACCGCCAATGACTTCGCAGATCGTTTCTCACACCTGCTCTCCGAGAGCACAATTCAACCCAGTGGAATGAATAAGCAGTGGAAGCATATCTCAGGAGCACTTCATACCGCAGTCGAAGAAGTAATTGGATTCCGGCGAACGGGAAAAAACAACTGGTACTATGATGAAGAGTACCGCGCTGCAACGAAAAGAAAGAACGATGCCTGAAAGGCAACGCTGAAAGCGAATTCAACGAGGAGTATGTGTGAACACAAAGAGGGGCAAAAAGTGCGAAATCAAACAGCTTGATATGCTAGCCAGCGGGAATAACGCCCGAAGATTCTATCAAAAAATTGGTGGCCGATGCTCAAAGAGTACTAAGACCTTGTTAGCGTCGCAGCTAGGAAGAGGACTGTTGAAATAAAACCGAACACACATACGGTCTTGTTGTTGGGAACGTTTATTTCTAATGGAATTTAAAGTTAACATAAATGAATTTACAAAGGTTGGTATTTAGTTAACACTTACCGCAGTTTGCGTCCTTCTCCTAAGCTCGTTGTGACACTAATGAACTCAACAAATTTTATACGAAACGAACGTACGAGCCGAAGTAATAAGAAGGAGAGGCGCAAAGTGTGGTAAGTTTACATGGATATTTGACAGTACAATATTGACAGTGTTGTCGATCAGAGTAAAATGGCCCTTGCCAGCGTTGCGCATTCATATAAAATAGTTGAAGTAGTTTTTTTCATGGTGGATTCATACAGCCCTTTTACACGGAGAAATTAAGGAAGGATTCAGAGAAGATGCCGAACCTGAACCCATAATCGAAGATTATAGAATTCACGTTCCCCAGCCCCACTATAATGAGGTGCGAATAGCAATTTTATACTTTGTTGAATACATTTTTAAAACTACCTTTTTTTTATAAAAAAATTATATTGAAATGGCATCCAGCTTTTGATATCAATGTTATTTCGTTGGTTAGTGTGATAGGTCAAATTAGCTCGTATGTGTCATTTTGAAGCAATCAGAGGTACATAGTACATATTATAAGAATACTGACAAATGCAGGGCTGAAAATTAACGTTAAATGTAACAAAAAAAGAAAGAAACGTTTCTTTTCGTTTTGTTTATCAATAATATTAATGTACACCGGTAAACGAAAATAGTATTGTTTTGTTAATTTTTTTTAAATATTTGAATTAATTCTATAATATTATGTATGGGTGGGTCGATTTGTGTGGACGAAAGTTAGCCGATATCGCGCCATCGATTTTTCGATAGGTTTTGGGCTCAGGAAAAAAAGTTCCACTCCGCATAAACAAAAAAATTATTTTCGAGCCTGCTAAATTTGGGACTTGTTTTGGTCGAAAAATCGACTTTTCCAAAACCCGAAAATAAAATTTTTTTCAAAAAACTGTTATCGCCCACGTTTTTAGCGTATAATTTTAAGTGGGACAGGAAATATGAGATAAATTCGTTTTGATCGAAAACATTTTTGCATGTATGCTGAAAAAACCTTTAAAAAAATGGCGAAAGGGTAAATTTTTTGAGCAAAACACTCCCAAAAACATAAAAAATATTTTTTTTTCAAAAAACTGTTATCGCCAACGTTTTTAGCGGACATTTTTGGGTCTGGCAGGGTATACATGAAAATTTTAAAATCAAATGAGAATTTTTTTAGTATATCATGAAAAAAACCTTAAAAATCAAAGTCGAAAAAAGTCAAAAAAATGAAATTTCGCAGGCGCGATATCGGTTAATAAATCGACCCAATCTAATGTACATATCGTCGGTGACACTGCAAAACCGCGTAACGCACAAATGCAAAACCGCGTAAGTGATATCTCTTCTTCTTCTTTAAATGGTCATCCAACCGCCTGGGCGATTTTGACCGTCCAACATAGCTCGCCAGTTGTTTCTTCGTTGCGCCAACTGGCGCCAATTGGAAACACCGCGGGATCGCAAATCGGTCTCCACTTGGTCCTTCCATCGGAGTGGTGGTCTCCCTCTTACTCTGCTTCCACCAGCGGGTGCCTATAAGAATACCTTCTGGGCTGGAGCATCTTCGCTCATTCGCACTTAGTGGCCTAGCTGAACTATGTCGGCGTATGTGTAAAGTTCATACAGCTCATCATTAAATCTTCTTCGGTACTGGCCGTCGCCAACGCGTAGAGCTCCACAAATCTTTCGAAGAACCTTGCTCCCGAATACTCCCAGAGCCGCCTCACCAGATGTTGTTAGTGTCCTCGCTTCTGCACCAAATAGCACGACGGGTGCGATCAGTGACTTGTAGAGTCGAGAAAGGACTTTACTTTTCAATTGCCTACTCAGTCCGAAGTAGCATTTGTTTGCAAGAGTAATTCTTCTTCGGATTTCTAGGCTAACATTATTGTTGGTGTTAATGCTGATTCCCAGGTAAACGAAGTCCTTTACTATATAGAAATTATTGCTGCCAACAGTGGCTTGGTTGCCGAGGCGCGAATGCGCTGACTCTTTACATGATGGCAGAAGCTACTTCGTTTTGCCCTCGTTCACCACCAATCTCATTTTCTCCGCTTCTTTTTCTAATTTGGAGTAATCAGAAGTTACGGCGCGATTGTTCAGGCCACTCATATCAATACAGTCAGCATTCACCAACAGTTGCACGCTTTTATAAAATCTTGTTCCAGCGCGGTTAAGTTCTGCAGCTTGTATTATTTTCTCCGGCATTAAATTAAAGAAATCGCACGATAGGGGGTCACCCTGTCTGAAACCTCGTTTAGTATCGAACGGCTCGGAGAGGTCCTTCCCAATTCTAACCGAGCTGGCGGTGCTGCTCAAGGTCATTTTGCATAGCCGTATAAGTTTTGCGGGGAAACCAAATTCAGACATAGCGGCATATAGGCAGCTCCTTTTCGTGCTACCGAAAGGGGCTTTAAAATCAACAAAGAGATGATGTGTGTCGATTCTTTTCTCACGGGGTTTTTTCCAAGATTTGGCGTATTCTAAAAGTCGATGGTAGATTTACCAGGTCTAAAACCACACTGATAAGTTCCAATCAGGACCTTATATGCGATATTCAAAAGGCTGATTCCGCGATACTTGGCGCAGTTTGCAGGATCGCCCTTCTTGTGGATTGGGGAGAGAATGCTTAGATTCCAATCTTCAGGCATGCATTCATCCGACCATGTTCTGCATACAAACTGATGCAAGCGCCTTACCAGCTCCTCGCCTCCGTGTTTGAATAGCTCAGCAGGCAAACCATCAGCGCCAGCTGCTTTATTGTTTTTCAATCGCGATATTGCTGTTCGCACCTCATTATATTCGGGTTGTGGATCGTCAATTCCATCATCTTCCATTGTGGCCTCGGGTTCGGCATCTTCTCTGGTTTCTTGCTCACTTTCTCCGTTTAAAAGGGCAGAGCAGTGATCCCCCCATATTCTGAGTGCTCTCTAACCATCGGCCAGTGATATCTCAGTTTAGTTGTTTTTCAACTACAAATTGCTTATTTCCAAACCAACATGCAGTTTTCTTGAGAATACATGAATAGATCTTAATGGCATTGGCTATTGAAAGCTTTTGACACAAATGTCACAAAATCCACTAAAATCTGAAGATGATGGCAATTTACTGAACCCACTATAATCTGATTCAGACATCCAAGTAAAACAGAAGCACTTGTTATAATAGAAAATTTCTATGAAACTTGTAACTTAAACACCAGTTTACCTGACTTTAGACTTTATATCAGTTATACCAAATAATCCACGCAACTCCCGCTACACAAGGCGTAGAGAGCGCGTTTCGACCTTAAAATATATACAGGTAAGCTCTGAGTGATGACCCAACCCCAACAAGCAAAGTAAACTTAAAATACATTTATAAAAAGCTTTCCGAAGTGTATATTAGCTTTCAAAATTCCGATTTTTCTTTTATAAAACGTTTGAAAATAAGCGTTTTATAAACAAAACGGCACATTGAAAACCCCGTATTAATGTAGGCCTGTAAAAAACTTTCTTTGAAAGCGTATTAATAGTTTTTCTGAAACTTTTTTCAAATTATATTTTCTATATTGGGTCTTATCATGGATTTCGTGTGAAAAAAATTCCCAAAATTTTGAAAGCAAAACCATAAAAATTTTTCACACTTTGTTTTTGTTTTGTTTTATAAATTTTGGGAATATTGCTCGCTTTTTACCTATTATTCTTTTTGGGGTTACAGATCCCCCTATGACTATATACTCTGTATTTAGTTTCCAGTTAAATTTAGGTGTTACAAGGACTCTTATCAGAAAGGCGAAGAATACTGGCTCTCTCCTTAGGGCTTGTGCTGAGCATCGCGGTAACCGCTATTATCCATTTTTTCGCCGAGCGGAACCTGTCACTGTTAGCGAGCAAACACTCGGCCTGCCTATTTCTCACGTGGAACAAAAAGGTGGGCAAGGAATAAGACATCCGTGTTGATGGAGCCAACTCTCAGCGAACCCGTCAGGGTATGACGCAATCGGTCAAACGGCCTTTAGCTACTTTTTGCCAATACTGTAGTCGTTATACATTGGAAGAAGTTCAATGCTTTTCCAATTTCAGTTTCACATTAAACAACTTTAAAGACTTAAAAAAAATATGTCTTACAAATAATTATTATTTTGAGACTTTTATAATATAAACTAGCAGGGTACCCGGCGTAGCTCGGGTTGCGAATAGGTCATCCATTCCTATTACCCTAAATCATCAGAACAATTTATATGCTGTGATGATTCAGAACAATTTATATTTTCCCACTTTATCTCCCCTTTATAAATTTATATCTGCCTTCTACTTTACTTTGTACTTGTGCTTCTTTCCATCCTCTGTTATCGTGATCCACCTCTTTTCCCTGTATTATTTTCTCTTTCCCCATCTTTCTATTAGCATATTATTTCTATTGGATAGATTCAAGAACTTAAATTCGTAAATATTTTTGTACGACACGTGACAGAGGCAGCCTTTGATATTTTTTTGAGAAACTAAGTGTATTTTTATTCATATAAATCTGTTTAAAAATACATTTTTCCTATAGGTTAATTAATTAAATGAGTATATCTGATATAGATTTTGATAAAAAAAACTGTTTTGCACATATCCTAAGTAACAGGCTCCTTACCCTCAATAACTCATCTGCCTCTAAATCTGAAAATTGATCTCCATCTCTCCCTTGAAATCCATTCCCTCAGATCATATTAGAAAAAAAAGAAAACAAATTTAAAAGTAGTTCTGATGAACTCTACGTCACCTTCAGTCATTTTTCACAGAAACTGCCAATATGCGCAGACAGAAACTTTTAGAGTTTTATCATAAAAATCCGGATGGAGAAATAAATTCAAACTTAAATTCGTAAATTTGTTTGTACGCCACTGTATTCAACAAAATGACAGAGGCACGCTTTGATATTTTTTTGAGAAACTAAGTGCATTTTTCTTCATATAAACCTATTTGAAAAGAAATTTTTCCTACAGGTAAGGTGATTAAATAAGTATCTTTTTTGTTTAACATGCGATTTTGATAAAAACAGTTTTCCACTCGTCCTAAGTTACAGCCTGTCCAAGCTCCTAGTTTACGAGATCCTTGAGCTCAAACAGACAAACAGGCAGACAAAAATTCTATAACATTCCCCCCGTCACCTACAGTAATTTTTTCAAAGAAATATTCAATGTTCAGACACGACTTTTCTAGAGTTTTATTATACAAGGTGGCGCAAAAGTAAGCTTCCGATGTTCAGCATATCGGTTGTGGCACGTGCAGTGTGCCGTTGCACCGTCTTGTTGGAACCACATGTTTTCCAATCCCAATTCATCTAGTTGCGGCAAAAAGAACTCGTTGATCATTGCTCTGTAGCGCTCACCATTCACAGTAACCGTTTGGCCCCGACCGATTATTGGTCAAATAAATAGTCAGCAATATTCCGCGTTCTGGAGCAGTGTAGTGTAATTGACGTGAATTTCGCATGTGTTTACTACCCAAATGTCAAAACAGAACTGACTTTAGGGGCCAATCGCAAAATTTATAACATTTTCTGATAGGAGGATTACTTTTGCGTAGTATAGATGTGTGGATGGATGGTTAAATCCAAAAAAATTAATTTGTAAATTTTTTGATATGCCACTGTATCTATGCTCAAAATTTATTTTCAATTGACCTAGGGTCGAATTAGGGCAGGGCGGGGCTAGTTTAGCAATTTTCACTTGAGGATAAAGCTCCTCAATGATAAGTCTCAATGAGTTATTATGTGGCTTGATGGATTAGTAATTTATCCCTTAATTTTTTTGTAACAAATCGAATTTAAGAGCTACAGCTGTTTAAATGCAGAAAGTGAAGTACGCTCAATGTACCCCATAGGTGAGGTAAGTTGAGTAAGGGTATGGGGAGGTTGAGCACTAAGAATGTCTAACCAAACCATGGGTTCAATGTTGACTAGAGATGAAGTAAAATATGTGTTTGACAATTAGCTCTTTATTTATAGTCTTTTAGTGACAAAACAACAAAACTTAAAGTAATTATTTTTGGATAATTAACAGAAAATAGAATAAACAAAACATCAACGTATCTTAAGACAACTTTAGCATTAAATTCAGTCTTTTTGTTTAAAATCAGACTCAAATATCTTAAAAAAATATATTAACAAGATCTTAGCAACCTAATCGTCGTTGTCACTGTTGCAATTGACACAAACGAAAGTAAGACCAACACCTGGAAAACATTTTGTATGTGCTCATTCCCTGAAAGCAACTATAGCTCAACTAGCCCCAACATGGAATTTTAAAACAAAAGCGAGGTTATACAAAAATCGTTAGAATTATACCCAGACCTCTCTACATATCAAAAGTATAATAATTCTCTGGAAGATTAACACTTACCTGATTGAAAACAGACAACAATTGACTAATACAGATGAAATCTTGCGATAAACGTCGTTTTTACTTTTTGGTCACAAAATAAACAAAACGCACAGGCACTTCACTTGCTCCAGCGGCCACTAGCGATCGCGTGGTGATTACCCCTCCCGCGACTCCTTTTTTTCGCCATATGATGCTTATGTGTACGATGATATGATTGCGAGATATTTCGATTGCCCAACTTGCCCCTATGCTCAACTAGCCCCCTCTACCCTACGTTATACGATCCGTGATCGGAAGCGGATTTTTAAATCACAACAGCTGTAAGCCCATAATCCGGAACGACGGCATACGTAAGCAATTGGCTGGAAGTACCGGTCGGTTCAATTATGCATTATTACTGCTTTAAAAAGTTGGACAATATCAAAGTTACTGTGACTTAAGAAACGGTTTACGATTACGGAACGTGTTTCGTAATTTTGCCCCTGAAATTGACAAAAAAGTAAACAAGGCAAAGGCACGCTTCGTCTTATAAATCTATTTGAAAAGAAATTTTTCCTCTAGGTGAAGTGATTCAATCAGTATTTATAATATATCAGTGAATTTGCGAATATTCGCATGTTTTTGAACATTCGCAATCGCATTCGCATTCGCAAAATATCTGCGAATGTTTTGCGAATATGAATATAAGAAAAAAAGTAATTTGAAGATAATACCAGGTTAATAAGACTAAAATCCATTTATTTCCAATGATTTTTAATGCATGAAAAAGTAACTCAACTAATAATATATGATCTAACTAAAAATATATCATTCAACGATAAACTATAAATATATGTAATCTAAACAAACAAACAAAAAATTGTAGACGCTTAAACAAAAACATATTTTTTCAGTTAGTAATTAAACTTCAGCCAAAGAATTATAACAATAAATCGCGGGACAGCTTCAAAGAAAACCCCGTGACTGACTGGCTTTGACAGAATCTGCTCCCGTTCTAAATCTGTCAATTGTCGTTAGGTGTGTGAAAGGAAATTACTTTGGAAATGTCAGTTAAAAACCAAAACTTATAGTTATATTTGGTAGTTTTTTGGAAAGGTGGGTAATTATTTTGCTATTGCTATTACTTTAATTTGATTACAAATTTCTTAAACTTTGCTATATTCGAACACTGCAAATAAAGTTGCATAACCAAAACAAAGATAAATATAGTCATTAGCTGTGTTCGGTGACAAAACTTGCAAAGAAGTGTTAGCAAAGTGATAATGACGTAAAACTTGCAGCAAACCATCTGTTGCCATTTTGATTGCTTGATAGCTAAAATTTAAAATTTTTTGTTGATGTTGCTTTCCCATGTCACGATCAGCTGTTATCACTCGCAAGTTTCACTGAGTGAAATTCCCCCAGCAGAAACTTGCAACTCTCTCTCTCAATGAAATGTCAAAATGCGGAATCTCGCTGCAAATGTTCTGTGTCACCGAACACTTTCCAGTAAAAATTTTATAAAATTTTTAAAAATTGTATCCTCACTGTGCAGTCACAGTCTCGCATCAAAATAGCTGCGACAGAAACATAGTCACAATACACACTGTTCATAAAACTAACTCTAATTTCAACAGAGCGCTGTGAAGATACACATTTTTTATACCACTTTGGTGCCACTCTTCGGAAAATTAGCGGGCTAGAACTGATTTATTTTCAATTATTTGTGGGCCAGAAACACTAGATTATTTATATACTAGAGGACCCGGCAGACTTTGTCCTGCCTAAAGACATGAATTGAAAATACATACATACGTCCGAAATTCAATTATGCGAGAGATTCGTACATATGTACTTACATACATACGTACCGAGTTCTTTCACCATACGATCTAATTCAACATGAATGAGGTGGGGTGAGATTCCCGCATAACTTCTAATGTTTCATTCGGTTGACAGCGAACAAACACACAAACAGCTTTTTTTGGAAAAAGAGCTGCTTTTGTTTAAACAATTTTGGTTAAATAAGATATGAATCAACTATTTTTTTTGATGTAGAACGATAGTAAATATTTCAAAGTTTAATTTCAAGTAAGTTTCATTTTAATCGGTGGATTCTTTTATGATTTATGGCTGTGTACAAAAACAAAAAATTTATGGTTTCTTACCACATTTTGTCCGATTGCCACGCCCCCTTTATATATTTCTTCACATTATACTGACATAAACTTTCCTCTTCAACCAATCTATCTATTAAAAAAACCGCATCAAAATCCGTTGCTTAGTTTTCAAGATTTAAGCATTTAAGGGGACATCCCTATGACTTTGTTTTATAATATGTAGTGATATAAAAACTTCGTAGATGGCGCCATGAAAAATGTCAAGAAGGGTACGCAGGAGCATAGTATATGGCGTAGCTTCAACCACTACCTTCCACTCCGATTCGCAAAAGAAGATGTCAAACTAGTCCAGGAGTCTTGGCAACATGTCGATTCGCGAACAAAATGCAAACGAAACGCACGTCTATCGGCCGGGACTGCATAGCCCAACACAATTATCGGCAAATCTAAACAAAAACTGAATATTCGCATTAGCGAATGTTCAAAAAGTGGCATTCGTTACTGTAATATATGACAAAAATATGTTTTGCGTACGTCCTAAGTTACAGTCTATCCAGCAGTGCAAGTCTCATAAAAACGCATTTCTTCATTTCCGAGATCTTTGAGTCCAAACAGACAGACAAAAGTTCTAAAAGTGGTTCAGATGAACTCTACAACATTCCCTACGTCACTTTCAGTAATTTTTTCAAATTCAATTAACACACACGACTTTACTAGAATACAAGTCTTTGAAGACTTTAACAAAAATGGCTAATGCTGCCGTCACAAAACTTATTTCACAAGCGCATGCGCATATGCGCACCATGAAATTGACCAATTTAAGACGATTTCTTTGTTGCAATGATATTTTTCCATTAAATAAATAAATTAAAAACATGCCACAGCTTATGCCGCATGAATAAATGCAAACTTGAACAAGAACTATTCATTGTCGAATGCTAATATCTGTGGATTATCTTGAATGTGGGATATGTATTTCAAAGTGTAGATTAGGATGTCTCGTGTAAACAAATGTATTTACTTCTTTTGCTGTATTTTCGGCCTTTGAATGATTATGCTGTAAGTAAGCGTCGTCTTAAGTACAAGCATTTTCAGCTGGAAATTTTTTAAATTTTAAGTTATTATGGCCAATATCCGCTTTTGGCCGTTGCATTTGGAAGTCATCCTGTTTTAGCGAAAACTGCCGGTTAATTGGAAACACTAAAAGAGGACAAGTCATCATCCAATTTCTTTTTCTATTACAGCTGAAGCTTTCCCCTTCTTCGTAAGCCGAATTCGATTGTGAAACCTTATAGGCCGAAACTTCTTTGTTCTCGCGCATAGCATAATTCAGGTCTTAATTCGCTGCACTGTGCTCATATTTGCGTAAAGCTCGCACAGTCCATCGTTAAAATTCCTTCGATATGCATTTAGTGCATCGCGGTTATGGCCGATACGGACAACTTCCCCAGAATACTCGTAGAGCCATTCCGTCTTCCTTATAAATTGATAGTGAATCCAAGCCGTTCATTGGGGCAGGTATGATGTAGAGCGTGATCTTTGTTCCTAGAGAGAGAAGTTTCTCAGTCCAAAGTAGAGCTTGTTAGCAAGAGTGCTTCTCCGTTCAATTTTTGGGCTGACATTATTGTTGGCCTTAACTCTGCTTCTCAAATAGACTATTCTCCTCACAGCTTAAAATTTGTTACTATAAGCAGTGATCTCCCTCTATGCCAGAGAAGACAAAACTTTCGCTGAGCTTGCTAAGGTTAATGATATTAATATCATCAGCATACACCAGCAATTGGACGCTCTTGTAATAGCTTATACCAGTACGCTTAACCGTAAAGAAATCGCACCATAGAAGTCGCCTTGACTAAAGTCTCGTTTGGTTCCGAATGCTACTTTCTGATTATGACGAAGCTGTAAGCACGTAAGCTTTGCATTGAAGTAAAAAGCGTACAGATCTTATCTTATCATGGGTGTTTTCTTGGATTTAGCGTATCTAGTCGATGCTGGACTTACCAGTTATGAAACTATAGAAAAAAGGCCTTGTAACCTTATATCCGATATTAACAAGATTGATTCCGCTGTAGTTGGTGCGATAAGGCAGAGCACTCTTAAGTTCCAGTCTGGTGGTATGGGCCGACGACATTATGCAGAAGAGTTCGTGCATGCTTTTCAACAACTCTTCGCATCCGTGTTTGAACAGTTCAGCGTGTAGGTCGTCCATACCACGAGATTTATTATTTTTATGCGGGATCCTCACTTCATCATCAGGAATTGGGGTATTGGTTTTATTACCTCCCTCAAAATTAAGCAATCAGGAGAAGGGTTCTTTCCACAGATTTAGTCTAGAAACCATCCGCCATGTGGGAAGTGCCCTTCTTTTCCGAAAGCGGCGGCCGCCATGGTGTGAAGGTAGTGTTGCCGGCCTACCACACCGAAGGTCCATGGTTCGAGCCCTGGTACAGGTAACATCAAAAGTGATTTGAAAAAAGTTTTTCAAAACGGGGTCGCCCCTCGGCAGTGGTTTGGCAAACTCTCCGAGTGTATTTCTGCCATGACAGGCTTCTCAGCAAAAATTCGTCTCCTTTGTAGATGCCGTTCGGAGTCGGCAAAAAACTGTAGGTCCCACCAATTTGTAGGGAAAATTCAAATCGGCACACCACAAATTGGAAAAGAAGCTTGGCGCAAAAATCTCTTAGGAGGTTTATGATGATATACCTGTTGTATATCGCGCCATAGAGAGAGAGAGAGTTCAGTTAAAGCGTTAGGTCGAAGATTGCTCCCAAAAACCAAGTGTGAGTGCCAACTGGAGAAATCATTAGCTGTTTTTTTCGTGAACAGTTCCTCGACATCAAACTTTAAATTTTTAACTGTGTGCACTTTCTCAATGCACAGAGGCATTTGTGTATCTTGGCTGCCCGGATACGATGTCACAAAAACTAATTTCTTGCCTGTCATGTGTCTCCTCTGGTTTATCATAGGACGAGTCCTTATCCACGTCGCCCGACCCCTGTGTAGACGCGGAAGAGCAGAGTTTTAAATAATAAGGCGCATGAATTTTCCTGTTAGAGTTGGTATCGTGCGTGGACACACCGCATGTAGGGAAAATATTCGGAATCTTTAAGTCCAGTTTGGATAAGCAAGAATATAACCAATTACAATATCCAAATCGTAGCTGGGCCAGAGTGAATCACGTTTTTCTCGGAAATTCATGTTACTCCTCGACATTGGACACTGGAGTTTACCGTAGCTTCTAGCTTTCTCTCGAATACTCCTAGAGCAGAGCCATCAGATGTTGATAGGGTCCAAGCTTTTGCACCATAAACCAGAACGGGTACGATAAGTGATATATGAAGTATTAATTTCGGTCTTCAAGAGAGGACTTTACTTCTCAATTGCCTACTCATTCCGAAGTAGCACTTGTTTACAAGAGTGATTCATCTTTGGATTTCTAGGCTGACATTATTGTTGGTGTTAATGGTGGTTCCCAGGTAAACGAAGTCCTTTACTATTTCGAAATTATCAGTATCGTGTTTGCCAAGACACAAATGCGTGGACTCTTTGCTTGATAACAAAAGGTGCTTCGTTTTGGTCTCGTTCAGCACCAAACCAATTTTTTCCCTTGGTTTTTCTAGTTTGGAGTAGGCAGAAGTTACGGCGCGGTTGTTAAGGCCAATGATATCAATGTGCTTTTATAAAATATTGTTCCAACGCTGCTAAGTTCTGCAGCTTGTAATATTTTCTCCAGCATCAAATATAAGAAATTGCACGATAGGGTTTCACCCTGTCTGAAACCTCGTTTAGTTTTGAACGGCTTGGAGAAGTCCTTTCCAATTCTGATTGAGCTAATGTTGCTGCTCAAGGTCATTTCGCACAGCCGTATAAGTTTTGCGGGGAAACCAAATTCAGACAAAGCGGCATATAGGCAGCTCTTTTTCGTGCTGTTGAAGACGGTGATGTGTGTCGATTCTTTTCTCACGGGTTTTCTTCAAAGATTGTTAAAATCTGGTCGATGGTAGATTTACCAGGTCTGACGCCACACTGATATGGTCCAATCAGTCTGTTTACGTCAGGCTTCAGTTTTCCGCAAAACCGCCTAACGCACAAATGCAAAACCCCGTAAGTGACATTTGTTTAAAAAAATTGTATGCTCCCCTGCAACCAAGATCCACTAATTTATTCTGCAGAAAACTACATGATGGTTTGGAAACTAATTAAAAGAATCGATCTTGATTGGAACTTTTTCTATAAAGTCATTTTTCGTCTTTAAATTAGGCAACTTGTAGTTGAAAAACAGCCAAACTGAGATATCACTTGCGTGGTTTTGCATTTATGCGTTACGCTGTTTTGAAGTGTCACCCACGATTTGCGATATTCAAAAGCCTGATTCCGCGATAGTTAGCGCAGTTTGCTGGATCGCCCTTTTTGTTGATTGGGCAGAGAACACTTAGATACCAATGTTCAGGCATGTATTCATCTGACCATATTCTGCATAGAAGCTGATGCATGCGCCCTACCAGCTCCTCGCCGCCTGTTATAGTTCAGCAGGCATACCATCAGCGTCAGCTGCTTTATTGCTTTTCATTCGGGATGTTGCTATTCGCACCTCATTATAATCGGGGTGTGGAACATCAATTCCATCATCTTCGATTGTGGGTTCAGGTTCGGCATCTTCTCTGGTTTCTTGCTCAATTTCTGCGTTTCAAAGGGCAGAGAAGTGATCCTTACATAACCTTAGTACTCTCTGAACATCTTCCAGCAGGTCGCTGTTCTCATTGTTACAGGCGTTATTCCTGTTCGCTAGCATCTCACGCTCTTTAAATTATCGTATTTTCTTTTCTTTTTCTTCATCATAGTACCAGTTGTTTTTTCGTGTTCGCTGGAATCCAATTACTTCTTCGACTGGTACGGAGTGCTCCTGAGATATGCTTCCACAGCTCATGCATTCCACTGGGTTGAATTGTGCTCTCGGAGAGCAGGTGTGAGAAACGATCTGCGAAATCATTGACGGTCTGTTGCAATTGCAGCTTTTCGACGTCCAGCTTACCCTGCGTTTTTTGTTGCACCTGTTTCTTCGTACAGAGGCGAGTGCGAATCTTAGCTGGTACTAGGTAGTGATCATAGTTGATATTAGGTCCTCGTATTGTGCGGACATCTAAAACGCTGGAAGCATGCCGTCCGTCTATCACAACGTGGTCGATCTGGTTGGGTGTATATCGTTTGGATATATATATATATTTTAATAAATAAATATTTTTATTTTTTATACAAAGAATATCTTTATTTTTGAAAGAACAAAAATTGATTAAAATATTTTCATTTTGATAATTAACATTTAACAACAGTGAACCAAAAACCATTTTTAAAATTAATAAAGTAATATATAGTGCAAGTATATAACCCTACATATACTCCCCCTCCAGTGAAACGATCAATTAATTTATGTTAAATGTTATTTTCTTTTTGTTTTTTGAAAGTGTTGATGAGTTAGTGTTAAGTACTGTATTTGGAATTATGTTTGCAGGTTTAAGTAAATCTTTTGAAATTGTTTTAATAGTATTTCCATGTTGAATTTTGAATACTTTATCACGCCTAGAAATAACTTTAAACGGACCATCATAAGGTGATTGTAAATTCGACTTGTGAATAACTTAAACCAATACATATTCACAAGAATCTACATTTTTAGGAATAAAAGAATACTCAGTGTTGTGTTGTAGGACCTTTGATCTAACATGTGAAAAATATTTTCTTAATTTAGAAAGAATTTCAATCGTATTATCTAATTCATTACCATTATTGTTGGAAACAACTAGTTCACCTGGTAATCTAAGTGTTTGTCCATATACTAATTCCGCAGAAGAACATTTTAAATCTTGCGTAAACCTAATAAAATCAATGGGAGAATTTCAGACCAGTGCATTAAATCATCTGAGGAAGTGATAGCTGTTTGCAATGTCCTATGAAATCTTTCTATCATTCCATTTGATTTAGGATGGTATGGAGTTGTATGAATTTTGTGAGATCCTAATAACTTAGTTAGCTCTGTGAATAATTTTGATGTAAACTGTGATCCTTGATCAACAGTTATGTTTAGTGGAATACCGAAACGAGGAATATAATTATAGACAAAAGTTGTTGCTATAGTATTTGCTGAAATATCCCTAAGCGGATATGCTTCAGGCCAACGTGTATGCTTGTCAATGATAGTTAAAATGTAACGATTTTCTTTTGATACAGGTAATGGACCAACCAGATCCATATGAATGTGTTCAAATCATCCAAAAGGTATTTAAATTTTTTGTATAGGTGTTCTTGTATATTTGGAAATTTTTGATTTTTGACAATTTAAGCAAGTAGCAGACCAATTATTTATTTCTTTGCGCATATTAGGCCAGAAGTATTTAGATTGAATCAATCGTCGAGTTGTGCGAACATTTGGATGCGATAAACAGTGAATTTTGTCAAAAATAATTTTTCTCATAGATTTAGGAACCAACGGCCTAAAAGGTTTTTGGGAAATATCACACCATATATTAAGATTAAGAATTGGAATACCAATTTCTTTTAAATTACTGTTTGAATTTTGATCAGATATTATGTTTTGAAGAGTTCGGTCCTTTTGCTGTTCTTCATATAAGGTCTGGAAATTTATGTCTTATCTAAAATTGTGTTAATATACGGAATACGAGAACGTGTATCAGCAACAAATTTTCTTTTCCTGAAATGTATTGAATGTCATTTGTAAATTGTGCTATGTATTCTAGATGTCGAATTTGTCGTGGTGATCTGTCTGTTTTTGAATTAAGAATTTGTGTTAAGGGTTTATGATCAGTGTAAATGGTGAATGTCCTACCTTCAAGGAAATGTTTAAAGTGTTTACGTGAATTATAAATCGCTAAAAGCTCTCTGTCAAAAGTTGAGTAATTCATTTCAGTAGGAGATAATTTACGTGAAAAATAGGCGAGTGGTTTTAAAACATTGTTACTAACTTGTTGTAACTGCACCAATTGCTACATTTGAAGCATCTACAGCAAGAGATAATTTACCGTTTTTATCAAAATGAGTGAGTAAAGTTTTCTGTGCAAAAAGCTGTTTGACATTTTCAAAAGCATTAATAGTCTTCTCTGACCAACTAAGTTCTTTAAGTTTATGTTTAGTAGCAAATGTTAACATTTCATGCAGTGGGCCAAGTTCTGCTGCTAACATTTTAACATATCTATGGTAATAATTAACCATTCCTAAAAATTTTTGTAATTTATTTATAGAAATAGGTTTTTTGAAGTTGATTATTGTCTAAATTCTTTCTAAGGATGGCCTAATTCCTTCACTAGAAATTTCATAATTTAAAAAATCTAACTTATTCGTTCCAAAGATACATTTCGAAGGTTTAATATTTAAATTATATTCCGCCAATCTTTCAAAAACAGATTTTAAATGTTCAAAATGTTGATCTTCGTCATCACTAGAAACAAGTATATCATCAATATAGACAAAAACAAAATCAAACCCAGATAATACCTCATTTATAAAACGTTGAAATGTTTGTGCGCTGTTTCGTAAACCAAAAGGCATGCGTACGAACTCAAACATTCCAAATGGTGTAGTTATTGCTGTTTTATGAATGTCTTCTTCGGCCATGGGTATCTGATGATATGCTCGGACTAGATTAATTTTCGAAAATATTTGTTTGTTTCTTAAAT
Organism: Merzomyia westermanni; assembly: GCA_949987695.1. NCBI lineage: Eukaryota > Metazoa > Arthropoda > Insecta > Diptera > Tephritidae > Merzomyia > Merzomyia westermanni. Next base: position 122,255,335 of record OX465288.1, on the reverse strand, counting down.
CAATAGGTAAATCATGTATATGGGGTAATGGATATCGATCAGGTATGGTAATGAAATTCAGTCTACTATAGTCTCCACATGGTCTCCAATCATTTGGTTCTTTATTGAGGGAAAATCTTTTAAGAGATTGGTAAATTTATTTTCAGAAATTGGTATTTTGAGAGAAAATATATCACAAAATCCACTAGAGCCAGAAACTTTTAATTTTGTTTTTAAGTCAATAATTTCTTTATTTCTAATATCAACTATTAAACCAAATTTCTCTAAAAAGTTAGCGCTATTTATGGGAGTAGAAATATCTGCTAGTATGAAAGGAAATTCGAAATCCCGTCAAAAGGTTTAATTGAAGAACCATAAGCTGCAGTTAAATTTAGATCAGAATTTCTTTTATGAGATTTGAATTTAGAAGAGGGAACTACAGAAACAATAGCACCCGTATCTATTAAAAAGTTTAATTTATTAAATTTGTCAAAAAGAAATAGGCGGCGAGAAGGTTTAACGTCACTTTCGTTACTAGCCACTGTCATAACGTGACGTTTTAGTTTAAAGTCTTTGAATTTGTATTATAATGTGAGCTAAAATTACATGATTTAATACATTTATAAGCGTTGTGTTTAAATTTTTGATGATACCAACAAATAATATTTTTATTTTGGTTATTGAAATTTCGGGGATTAGAAAAATTACGTGATTTAGATCGATGTCGTTCTCTAGATCTAGATCGAATTTGAAGTTCATTTATATCTTCACTAATTTTATTTAAATTTTGAAACATGACAGTAGTTAATTCAGTCAAATTTTTAACACACAATGTGTTTAAATTTTTGATGATACGAACAAATAATATTTTTATTTTGGTTATTGAAATTTCGGGGATTAGAAAAATTACGTGATGTAGATCGATGTCGTTCTCTAGATCTAGATCGAATTTGAAGTTCATTTATATCTTCACTAATTTTATTTAAATTTTGAAACATGACAGTAGTTAATTCAGTTCAATTTTTAACACACAATCGATCTACATCACGTAATTTTTCTAATCCCCGAAATTTCCATAACCAAAATAAAAATATTATTTGTTGGTATCATCAAAAATTTAAACAGGGCAATGTTTTCAGAACTATCTATTGCAGCAATTTTAAAAGATTGTTGATTATTAATTCAATTAAAAATTTTATCTGCTAAAGTAATAATTTCATCAGTAGTTTTATTGTTGCAAGAGATTAAATGAATCTGTATTTCTTTTGGTAATTTACTAATCCATAATTTAAAAAGAAATTCTTTACTAATTAAAGAATAAGAACTAATTAGAGAGGTCATTTGTCGAAATAATTCTGATGGAGAACAATCACCAAGTTCTTTTTTAGAAATAAGTTATTCTAATCTTTTTTCTTCGGAAAAAGAAAATCTATCAATTAATGCTTTTTTAATAGTTTCATATTTATTTATCACAGGAGGTGGATTAATTATATCTATAATTTTTGAAGTGGTTTCTCGTTGAAGTGCAATTAAAATATTCTGATATTTTATATTGTCATTTTGAATGTTGTTTATTTGGAATTGTCCTTCAACGAGAATAAACCAAGTTTCAGGGGATTGTTCCCAAAAATAAGGCAACTTAACTGATTTTGAAAAGTTAAAATTATCTCTAAACATTGTATTATTATCTGGAAGCATATTATCAGTATGAATATTTTGTGTGAGGTTCAAATTTGGAATTGAGTTGTTGTTTTCGTTTTGTGCCTCTGTTGATGTTAAGTGTCTTGAAATTGAGTTCTTGTTTTCGTTTTGAGTTTCTGTTGCTGTGAAACTTCTTGTATGAATAGCTGGTCGAATCATTTTAGTTAACTGGAGAAAGAGTGTACACAATAATAAAAAATTTAAATATTAATAAAAATAAATATTAAATAAACAATGTTTTTAAGCGACATAAGCTATAACGATTTATTTCGTCTATTTTATTTGCGCTGCACTCTCTTGTAATTCGCAAGCAGCTTTTAAAATATCCCAAAGATATAGTTTATGTTTTGTAATCCCAAAGCGGGGTTTTTCAGAACGAAAATGAGGAAGCCAATCCCGTGCAATAAATAAAATAATAATTAAATAAATATTAGAAAAGGGCTCCCTATTTAACATGTGCTCCGCACACCCCCTTTTCCTCTCTAAACCTAAACGCCCTCCATAAAGCGAGTAGTTTTTTTGAGTTATTTTTTTATTTTATTTTATTATTTATATTATATTATTAGTTTAGAGAGGAAAAGGGGGTGAGTGGAGCACATGTTAAATAGGGAGCCCTTTTCTAATATTTATTTAATTATTATTTTATTTATTTAAATTATTTGTTCTATATAGAACGCGGTGCGGTGCACCTGTTACACCTTGTATGTATTAATTGGGGGCGAGCACTGTTGGCTCTGAGGCCAGTGGTGCCAGGTCGTGGGAAATTTCCCTTTTTGAGGGATATTTCACTACGAAATTTTGTAAAAGGGGAAAAAGGGAAATTTTTAAGTCGTTCATATAAAAAAAGGGATTTTTTGTTTGGACAGCTGCTTATGTATAATTGATGAGAATTTAACTTAAAATGATCGTCACTTTTATTTAATTTATTGTTCACTGTGCTCATTCGCACTGTACTGGTCATAAAATTTCGATTCGTACTGTGCTTTCATAAAATCTGCACCATAAGACGCTGTTTACACACAGAAAGTTTTGTTGCCGAAACTCGTTACTTGTAGAAGAGGAAGTGACGGAGAAGGGAGAGGGGCACCGACTCGCCCGTGTTCAGCAATTCCTTTTTCTCTTACCATTCTTCTGCTGTCAAATTCGTTTTAGTTTTCTATTCTTAAATACTTGAAACTTTTCTTGAATCTTCAGCATTAATTTTTCAGTTTTGTTTGTGCTAATGAAGATTTGATGGTTGTTTTAAAAAAATTCAATGAATAAAATCATTTTTCAATACATATAAAAATAAAATGTCAAAAAATTTCTTAGACAGAATTTCCTTGTGTAAATGTGATGAGCAAGTCCAAAAGAGAAGTTGCAGATAATGAGCAACAAAACTTTTTGTGTGTAAACATGGTCTAAACATCAATAGATGCTTGCAATACATTTGTATTCATGGCAACTCTGGAAACAGCTGTCATTCTCTGTTTTGCTTTGGCCTGTCATTCGAAATATTCACACTAGCATACATTTATATTGGTAACTTATAAATTTCAATCTATTCCTGAGTATTGTCATACGAAATTCATAAGAAATTCATTCAGAAGAAATAATTACATAGGCATATACTGATGTCTGCTGCAAAGAAAAAGCGTTTTCAAAGATGTTGGCAGGAGGAAGTAGAATACAAAGGCTAGTTGGAGTCTGTGCCGGACGATCCATTCAAAGTATTTTGTAAGGCGTGCAATGCAATGTTTCAAAGTGTCAAAACTGAAATACAGCGCCACAACAGCGGAATAAAGCACAAACAAAATATTTTGGCTGCCAAGACCACGACGGAAATAACTAAATTTGCAAGTTTTTCTTCGGATAACACAAAAAGAGCAGAAATAATGTTGGCCGCCTTTTTTGCGGAGCACAATATTGCTATTGAAATTGTTGATCACCTTGTTCCGTTGTTGAAGACAATTTTTCCAGATTCAATAATTTTGGAAAAAGTGTCACTGGGACGAACAAAATGTTCTCAAGTTATTAAGAACATATTAGCAGCAGAAGAAGACCGCGAAACCGTTGAAGAACTGCAAAATAAACAATTTTCATTGCTGTTGGATGAAAGCACCGACATTGCTAACAACAAGAACGTATGTTTCTTAGCTAGGTATATAGGGGGAGGAGGAAATACTGTAACCAAGTTATTAGACCTAATAACAATTGAAGGTACAGACGGGAGTGCAGAGGTCTAGTTTAATAAGTTTTCGGCAATGATGCATAAAAAAAAGGTTCCAATTAAAAACATAACAGGGCTTGCCTGCGATAATGCTTCAGTTATGATAGGGAAATCAAATTCATTTTACACTAGATTGAAAGTAGTGTGTCCTAATTTGTTTCTTATGAAATGCATTTGCCATTCTGCTGCATTGGTGGCTTCATATGCTTGCAAAGAGCTACCAAAGGAGTGCGAAGAGCTTATGAGGGATATATCTACATATGTTTCAGAAAGTGCAAAGAGCTCCTCGGAGCTAAGGGAATTTCAAGAATATTTCGGTGTGGAAGCTAAACAAATTCTTAAGCCTGCAAACACGCGTTGGCTTTCTTTACATGCCTGTGTCGAAAGACTTTTGGAAAATTGGGAGCCACTTAAAAACTATTTTCGCCTGGCCTCATTCGAAGATAATCGTAAAAAAGCAGACACAATTTATAAAGAATTGGAAAGAGTTCAGACCAAGGCTTATTTTAGATTTTTAAAATATATCCTTAACGTTTTCAATGAATTTAACACATTGTACCAAAGCCGAAAAATTCTCATACACCGATTAGCTCAAGAAGCTAAGACACTTGTGTTGAAAATTGCAAGAAATTTCTTAAAAGCCGACTTTTTTACAATTCCATGGAAATCCCAGTTAAAAATTTTGGAAAGTCCATCTGCATATTTACTTGGAATTCACAACATTTACGTTGGTCATGAGTGCGAAGATATATTGTCAAACTTAAATTTGGAGGAAAGGATTGAATTCAAAGAAGTGTTTGCGCGTTACCCATTTGACGGTATTTTCGAAGAACTTAACTTTTTAGATCCCGATATTGTTTTTGATTTCTCCAAAAGCAATAGTGTATCACTTCTCACTCTATCCAAAAAATTAAGTCTTAATCCTGATCTCACAGAATGGAATGGAATGGAATACAAAAATATTTGCATAAGTTTAACCGAAGCACAAAAAGACGATTTAAAAAAATTACCAGTGGATGTAATGCGGAGTAAAATTGTAAACTTGAAAAACTATAATGACGATTTTTTATTTTACAATCTTAAACTACTGGTTGAAATAGTACTCACATTACCCCATTCAAACGCTGAATCAGAAAGGATACTTTCAATAGTAACTGATGTTAAATGTAGAAAGCGAAACAAATTATCTCATGATGTGCTAAATAGTATAAGTAAAGTAAGAGTTGCTTTTCAATCCAAAAATATCACTTGCTTTAACTTTAATGTCAACAAAAATCATATTCGTTTACACAATACTAATAATTTGTACAAATGATAATTTTAAAAGTCGTAAAGTGTTCAACTAAATGTTAAAAAAAACTTTTTTTGTATGCTATATGTATACGCTTGTGTTACTGAAATAAATACTTTCAATTTGTGGGAATTTCGTGGGATTTTTTATATGAGATGTGGGAAATGTGGGATTTTTTTCCAATTTGTGTGGGAAATTTACCGGAGATTACCTGGCATCACTGTCTGAGGCATTGCACGGGATTGGCTTCCTCATTTTCGTTCTGAAAAACTCCGCTTTGGGATTACAAAACATAAACTATATCTTTGGGATATTTTATAAGCTGCTTGCGAATTACAAGAGGGTGCAGCGCAAATAAAATAGACGAAATAAATCGTTATAGCTTATGTCGCTTAAACACAATTTAATAAGAAAATCAATTAAAATATGTTAAAATAGATTATAATTTGGAAAAGCTTATTATAAAATACAATTAATGGCTTTTGACTTTAATAATTTCATTAATTATTCGTAATAAAATAATTTATTTTTATGGTTTTGTATATATATAAATTGAATGAAAGATTTAAGAAACGAACTTTTAATGAATGAGTGAAAAAAAAATATTTTTTTTTTTAAAATGTGATATTTCGTTTAGAATTAATTATATTATCTAAAGTTTGATAAATATTTAAAAATACATAGATATTTAACTAGATACTTGTAATTTAATATAAAAATAGAATATGAACAATACAGCGCACCGAAGAATTGTGTCAATTGCAGATGGTATATATAGCTCCCAAATAAATGACGTTTATTTAAATAATATTTGAAGTGAGTAGCACAGGGTTCAATTGATGAGGATATAATATAATAAAGAATCCAACACATAAGGAAAGAGATGAAAAGCGTGCATTCATTGATGGTATCGATATTATTGTTGTTTATGTATTATTTCACAAGTTAAAATAAGTAAATTCAGTACTCATTTAATATATAAATTATCTTTTGTACAGCACTAGTTATAGATTATTTAGCGTTTGTTTAGTTTTATTTTTTAAAAGTATGTATATTTTGATATGCAATCATATCTGCATTTAATCAGCTTATATGTTTTTTAATAGAGAAAATTTATTTTCTTATTATTCTCGATTTTAATATTTCATGTGTGATAATTCAATTAACTCGGTGTTGAATTGGATATAGGAATGGTATCTTCTCAAATGTTATTTCTATTGGAATATTTGTGGTCGCAGGATATTTGTTTTTATTATGTATGGATTATCTTGCATCTTCGTTATGGAATCTTCGGTAGTTTAATTTATGTTAAACAGGAGCAGGATCGCCAAATATATCGTTTGGATATATATATATTTTAATAAATAAATATTTTTATTTTTTATACAAAGAATATCTTTATTTTTGAAAGAACAAAAATTGAATAAAATATTTTCATTTTGATAATTAAGATTTAACAACAGTGAACCAAAAACAATTTTAAAAATTAATAAAGTAATATACAGGGTGTTTTTTTTACAGGTTTGTTTTTCGAATAGAGATAAAACTAGCATTTTGTGGTCAAATCTGGCAACTCTAATGTCATTTATGTTCAGTTTGGTTTGCCATTTCATCATGAACAGGTTGACAAAAGAACAACGCTTGCAAATCGTGCAAATTTATTTCGAAAATAATGGTTCAGTTCGCGAAGTTTACCGTGAGCTCCGTCCATTTTATGGTCGACATAATCGTCCATCAGAGCAATTAATTCGGTTAACCATGGATCGTTTTCGCACTACGTTTACTCTATGTGATAATACGCATCCGCAGAGACGTCGAACAGTGCGCACCGAAGAAACAATTGCCGCTGTAGAGCAAAGTGTTGAAGAGGACCCGAATGAATCGATTCGCCACCGTGCACAGCAATTGGAGCTTTGTCCATCAACTTTATGGAAGATTTTGCGCAAAGATCTTGGCTTGCGACCTTACAAGATCCAGCTTGTGCAAGAATTAAAGCCGCGAGACCATGCAATGCGTCGTGATTTTGGTGTATGGGCCGAAAATGAGATTGATTTCGATGCTGATTTTCATCGCAAAATTTTGTTCAGTGATGAGGCTCATTTTTGGTTGAATGGCTACGTCAACAAGCAAAATTGCCGCATTTGGAGTGAAGAGAATCCACATGAGACCCTTGAAACGCCATTACATCCACAAAAACTGACTGTTTGGTGTGCTCTATGGGCTGGTGGAGTCATTGGGCCATACTTCTTCCGCAATAATGCTGGAGAGGCAGCTACCGTTAATGGAGACCGGTATAGAGCCATGATAACCGACTATTTTGTTCCCGAATTGGATGTCATGAATGTGGATGAGTTGTGGTTCCAACAAGACGGCGCTACATGCCACACAGCGCACGTCACAATCGATTTATTGAAGGAAACATTCGATGAGCGCATAATTTCGCGGAATGGACCTGTCAATTGGCCACCAAGGTCGTGTGATTTGACACCATTGGATTATTTTCTTTGGGGATATGTGAAGTCGCTCGTCTACACCAACAAACCAGAAACGTTAGGGGAATTGGAAGCCAACATTCGTGGCGTCATTGCCGACATACGGCCCCATATGCTCGAAAAAGTGGTTGAAAATTGGACCTGTAGAATTGGCTTTATTCGAGCCAGCCGCGGCGGCCACATGCCCGAAATCATATTTAAACATTAATGGCATAAAATTATCCTTCCAATAAAGCCAAATTGATGGACCTTAAAACGATTTTCTTGTGTTTTATTTCAATTCGAAGTTCTATACCCCTAAAAAAAACACCCTTTATAACGCAAGTATATAACCCTACAGGGTGTTTTGCGATCGGGGGACAGTCATGTAGCCTGATGGATCTTCTTATGCATAAACCTAGTGCTGGATATGACCATGTTTCGGGCACCGGCGAAGTCGATCAGCCTGTATCCATTTGGCGAAGTCTGATCGCTGAGATTGAACTTTCCGACAGTCGGACCAAAGACAGCCTCCTTACCCACCCTGGTGGTAAAGGCGTTCTTCTCTTCGGTCGGTGTATGCGCGCAGATAAACGAAATGATGAAAAATTGTACTTTTATGCGGATTGCGGCGAGACGCTCACTCACGGGTGTGAACGACAGTACTCGGTGACGAAGTCTCTCTTCCACCACAAATCCCACACCTAATCTGCGCTTGCCTACATGCCCACTCCAGTAGATATTGCAGCGTGTTTTGTTCGTATTTCTTAGCCCCGTCCATCGCATCTCTTGCATGGCGGTGATGTCAGCTTTTGTCTTCCTTATGACTTCAACCAGCGGCGCAGCGGCACCTACCCCATGAAAGGACCATACATTCCAGGTGCATGCCGTTATCTCGTAATTCTTATTTCGTTTGCTGGTGTTGTCATCTAAAAAGGGGGTTCTCATATCCGAGGCTTCACTGTTCAACTTCATTGAAACTATCAATTAAAAACAAACAAAAATTAGAAATTTTTTCAGTTATACCTTTAAATGCATCCGAAAGAAATTAAAAATCCTTGCAGGTAATTGATAGGTTTGAACTTTACTACAAAAAGTTTAAAAGATTGCTAAAACCTATAAATGGTTTACAATTTAGGTTAAAAGTTTTAACCGTGTACAACTGACTTCGCAAAAGCTCTGAATTCGCGTTTCCTTCCCTTTGCATCAGACAACTGTTTCATCAGGCCTGTTAGGTAACGACTACTAATCGTAATGATTACAGGTTTGATTGATTCTTTTTTGAGAAAGCCTACTAATGATTGATTACTCATTGTTTATTTAAAAACAAGTAAGGAAGTCTTAGTTCGGGTGGAACCGAACATTATATACCTGGTGGTGATCTATTATAGCATACCAATTTACGCAGGTCTATTTTAATACTTTTCAGTTCGTATTATAAAGCCAGCTGATTGTTTCTTTTATGAGTTTTGAGGGGTAAATTAATTTAAAAAAATATAAATATTTTGAATTTTTTCTTACAAATTGGCGGAACCTACAGATTTTTGCCGACTTCGAACGTCATCTACAAAGGAGATGCATTTTTGCTGAGAAGCCTTCCATAGCAGAAATACACTCGGAGAGTTTGCCAAACCACTGCCAATTTTAATGTTACCTGTCCCATGACTCGCACCTTGGACCTTCGGTGTGGTAGGCCGGCAACACTACCGCCACACCACGGCGGCCGCCATTAATTTATTTGTTGTTGCTTAATCGACTCAGCTCATCGTCCTTATTATTTCAGTTTATTTATTGATGGTCCAATCTCTTCTTCTTCTCATACTTACAAACATTTCATGTTCATTAAAGTTATGAAAAAAAGGTATATAACTTCCCTATTGCAGTGGGGTATTAACAACTTGCCCGGATATTTTACTTGTGTGTTATCCGATTATCTTAATTGGCAGGACTATACTACATACTATTGAGAAGCAGCTGATCGATTTTGATTAATATGTTTAGTTCAAGCTACTAGTAATCTCCTTTGAAAATAGCAGAATTTTTATCTTGAAAAGTGGGCGGCGCCAAGCCTACTTCCCCAAAATCCACAAAGTTTTTTTGCGGTCGAGTTTTGCTTAAAAAGCATATTATGTGTGCAAGATCTTATTGATATAGTTTGCATGGTTATACAAATATCGCGTTTTACATTTTACAAAGAAATTTTTCAGAACTATGTTAAAAAACTGGGCGTGGCCGTTTATCGATTTCGCCTATTTTTACAACAAACATTTACCATTATATGCACAACACTTTCGCCAAATATCGTTTCGATAAATCAATTTTTGCCGGAGTTATGGCATAAAAAGTTTTGTGGAATAATCCACTAAAAAAGGGGACGGGGCCACCACTATTTTCAAAAATTTATATTTTTCGACTTTCTCCATTCACGGACACTTTGAAAGTGAAATATAAAAGCTATAAAGCTTTTGTACGCAAAGTTATTGCCTATTTAATATATCTATGATCCATTTCTAAATCTTTCGTATAAAAGACCCTGTCGGCAAAACAGAAAATCAAATCAACTATAAAAGTGGGCGTGGATTTCGCACATACCTTGTATTAATGTAAATATGTGTACTAAATGTCGTTTCGATATCTTGAACGGTTTTTGATTTATGATTAATATTATTTCTAAATTTGACTTAATCAAAAGTGGGCGGTGCCACTCTCATTTTCAAAAATTTCTTGAAAAATTTATTTTTTGCCTTAACATTAGTGTGCACACCAAATTTCATCCTTATAAGTGTATTATGTACTGAATAACCACTTTTTTTGTATTTTCGAAAATATTTTATGTATAAAAAGTGGGCTGGTTATTTTCCGATTTCTCCCATTTTAAATAGCGCTCGGAGATGAGTGCCAAGGAACCTGCATACCAAATTTCATAAAGATATCTCAAAATTTGCTCAAGTTAGCTTGTTAACAGACGGACGGACGGACGGACGGACGGACATGGTTTAATCAATTTCTTTTTTCCTCCTGAACATTTTGATATACATAAGTCAATATCTATCTAGATCCTTTTATGCCGTTACATACCACCCTAATGCGACTAAAGATAATATACCTTGTGTGCGTAGCACTACTACGTATAAAAAAATAACAAACAAAAAAGAATCAAGATTTTTTAAGAGCACAAAAAAGTCAAGAATAATCAAAAACAATCAACATTTTTTTTGATAACTTTTGTTTGTTTTTTATTACTTCTGATCATTTTTGATTGTTTTTGATTTCTTGGTATTGTTTCAGATAACCATAAGCATAATAATATAATAGTAGTGAAACTGAAATGGATATAGTTCGACGAAATAAGAAGAAGCTTTGATTTAAATATTTTTTATTTAAAATATATGGAATTCCATAATAGAAACCACATAAAAAGAAATTTCACAAAGTTCACGAAAGTTAATTAAACTTTAAAAAAAGGCCATCAAAATCTTGAAATTGTTTGACAGAATTTCCAGAAAATTTTTGAGTACGCAGTTTTTTAGACCAATCAATTTTAGTATAGCATTGTGCAAATTAGAACTCGTTGGATTCCCTGAATTTTCATAATTTTTTTCGCCGAGGTGTTCAGTAATTTCTTCCATACACGCACGAAGAAATATATATATATATATATATATTTTTTTATTTTCTTTTCTTGCCTAGCGAATATGTGAGAGAAACACCTGCTTAAAGAAGTAAAAAAAAGATCATTGTTTTCCTTATTAAATAATTGTCTTATTAAATTTTCTTTGATTTCGTGATACAGGCAATAATTTGGGAAAAGGGAGATGGCGCAGAGGAATCGGCGAAGTCTTATCACTTGTACGCATTTACAATGGCCTAGTAGTAATGTAGGTACGGATTTACAATGGCGTAGTAGTAAAGCAGGCATAGTTGCATGACTATTAATTTTTTTAAAAAAGTGTATATTTTTATGTATGTAAAGAAGTATGCAATTAGGTGAGTTGATTTTGAGTAAAATTGTATTTTATTGTGCCGATATTGTAATTAATTCGTTCATAGGCGGCTCTGAGAAATTAACTTTCTAATGTTACAGTAAATGGAAAGTCTGTCAAAAGAAACAGGCGTTGGCTAAACGTTTTGATGTGGATAGTACAGAGATATTGAAATTAGACTCAAAAGCTTATATAAAATCTGTTTGGTTTACTCAGAAATAATTTCACCACTAGGTGTTTGCCGAAAAACTTCGGATGTTATATTACTAAAGTCGGCTAACGACTTTTACTTTTAGTTGTTTAGGGATAGGTGAGGGACTCCTGTTGGCTCAGTTCCACTGAAACTTTTACCAGACTTAAAGAATCCCAGCTGATGTATTGCCTCTATCGAAGAACATCTCTCTTGAACCATACAACAAAACATATTTCTATCATATACATATTTTAAAAACATTTTTCATATTTCATATTTCTTTATTCAGTCTATGATTTACAGACTAGATTCAAACCAGATACAAAATTGAAAACGCTGCTTAGAAATAGAAAAATCAATACAGTGGTTAACTGAGTTTGTGACAATTAAAGCACGTGTGATTGGTTCATTCCGCTCATAATTAGATTTAAAATGATCAATAGAAAACATATTATTTTGACGCAAATTACGTAAAGGAACTTAAAAGTTAAAAGCATAGACGTAGATAGTATACCTCGTATTATGTTTCGTAATTTTATTTAACACGGTTCTGAAGTTTAAAAAAGCCCCACGCCCACTTTCCAAAACTTTGCAAAAATCGTATAGAGAATAAGAAAGGTGAGGTAACTGCGAAAATTTGGCCATGCTATCTGTGGGCGGTGCCACACCCTTTTTTCAAAAACTTGTTAAATTCGTCAATAGGACGATTAACTAAATAAATATACCAAATTTCTATAAATTTATTTTAGCTGCTTTTATTATCGAATTATCTCATTTTAAACCTTTTTCGAAATTTTCGATATCGAAAAAAGGGGCGTGGTTATGGTTCGATTTCGCCCATTTTAAATAGCAACCTACCTTGTCCAGAAAGCAGGTTGGTACACAGGTTGTACCGAATTTCATTCAAATATCTAAATTTTTACTCAAGTTATCGTGCCCACGGACGGAGGGACGGACATTCTAAGAACTTTAATATATATCGAACTCTATATCTATCTCTATTATTTTGTACCGTTACAAACCACCGTTATATGACCAAAACTATAATACCCCGTGTACTAGTACACGCTGGGTATAAAAATGTTTATGTCATCAGCATCTATCGTATTGTTCAAAACAAACACTTGCATCATTTATAACAAAATAAAGAAATTTCGTTTGTTAAGTTTTATTCATAAAATAATCTTAAATCAAATTAAGTCATTTAGGAGTTAGAAATGTATGCAATGAAAACTGAAAAAATTAGCAGCTCGCTCCAATTTATTTTATTTACAACACCGAATGCAGAAATTTTAGTTGTAGGAAATCGCAATTGTCGTAGCTCACTGGATGGAGCACAAGAATCTGATATCTTTTTGAAACCTACCGGGGAACCAACAATGTATTAGGTACAGCTGAGTAAAATGGTATTTATTACCAACTGTTTCTTCATTCCTTAAAGCTAGGGTCTATGCTGTATTTTTTTCTTTTTGTTTCTATGTGCTAAATTTCACACACTATACTAACTATTCTATTAAAAATGTGATTATATTTCGAGGTAGTCAACAGCTTGCAAACGTTTATCGTCGTCAATTGCAGATGATACACAAAATCTTGGTTATGTACACTTTACAACAAAAACTTTGAAGTTAGTGCTTGTAGATTATTGTGAATAGTAGTTGAGCGAATCCAAAAATCCTAATGGCGTTTGCCACCTTTTAAATCCCATCGTTCAATGTTTACAAATACTGAAATTGAATGCCAATTCAATTTTTTGCGACCCAAACTAATTTAAATTACTGATTTTTGTTGGAACGATTTTCCGTCATCCCTTGTCAAGTTTGGTTTTGTGACAAACCGGTTTCGGCGTTCTGCCATTTTCAGAACGAAACTAGGCATTGAAAATGGCAGAACGCCGAAACCGGTTTGTCACAGAACCAAACTTGACAAGGGATGACGGAAAATCGTTCCAACAAAAATCAGCTTACTACCCTGTCGGGAGATCAACACAACAAAATAAATCAATTTAAATTACGTTCTGTTGGAAATTAATAAGTTAGTATAAAAAAAAAATGGATTTGAAAATAACAAAAAATTCTCAAGCACGCAAAATTATAAGCGCCCACAATGTTGGTTGTTGTCTCAGCGAATTCCATGTTCACTTTGGATTTTAAACGGAACTGTCATGTTTTGAAACAAAAAGATTCATATTGTACTTATTTTATTGGAATATTGAAAAAAAAATTTAAGGTGACAATCATTTTAATTTTTAATCTACCTAAAAAATATTTGCTTGGCACGTTTTTGTCATTTGTTAAAAATCAAATTTTTCTTTTAATAAAACCACCAATGTTAATACACACTTTTTACCGTGTTGTGCTCAAAAGTATTAGAGTGGAGCGGAAAACAAAAGCGAAGGAAGGAGTCTGAAGTACACAGTAAAAAATTACAAGAATCAAATAAACAGCGATTCGGAAGCGGAATGCCGTAACAGTGCAAACCACAACCAAGTAACAGCAAATCTCAAAATTAATAATAATAACAACTGCCTGTTTTCTCACTCACTCACTTCTTTCTTTTTCTCTTACTTCCCCATAATCTTTACACTAATTTTTGTAATAAGACAATGTTAAGCACATATTGGTTTTATTTCATTTCATATTACCATACTTAATATCAGTTTATGTACATATAAGGGATTTTTAAGTCTTAGTTGTACAATAAAATTTAATAATAATAATATAAAAAAGCTGTTATTTTCATCTCTAGAAAAATCCTTCCTTCATCATTCGTGCCATGACTAACATTCAAAACTCAAATGCTTTTTGCATTTGCCTTTTAAATAGCACTAAAAATTTGAACTTAAAGATTTAACAACACCATTTTGTACTTTTCCACAATATACATTGTACATACATATAAAACATGTAAGCATCATTTGAGTTCGAAAACGTTATTTACTCCTTGCAACATTCGCCGAAAGCTTACACAAGACTCAGCTGCTGCCTGTATGGGTGTTTTTTTCGCTTGTTCTTACATCAACTACATCAGATGAGTACAACATATTATCAAAAAGCATCCAAGCAATCATCCTGCTCCAACGAAGCTGCGCATGTCCTTCATACAGTTCATTTTTTTTCAATGCACTTGTGGGTGGCTTCGGATTTTCTACACACAATACATCCCCGTTTTTTTGATTAGATATGTATGCTGTGTCAATTGCTTTCCGCACAGCTGCAGGGAGTACTTGATTCCACCCCTGCTACCACAACCCCATTTCAACCAGTTTGCATAGTCGCTTTAAAAGAAAGTTTACAGCAATTTCGTTACAGTGTTATTTCCCGTTAAATTTTTAAATCTGAATATTTAATAGAGCAAAAATTTGTAGAAAGTGCTGCATACAACGCCATTATTATCAAAGTGATCATTATATCGTTTGTCATAGAAGAAATGTTAGTAGGCCACCTGGTGGCCCTAGGAGGGTTTGATTTATATATGTCAAACCAGTTAAGGGAATGCAATACATATATAGCAAGTAAAGTAATGTATTGAATGCGAATCCGAAGTAATAAAATAAATTCTCCAAGGACGAAATTCTTTGTTTCGTATTTTCTACCACTGATTTACAGTGCACAGACCTTTCGTTTGCCTTCAGCTTGCAGCTTAGCATCAATGCCACATCAAAGTTTTGTCAACCATTTCGTAACGCCATGACAGTCAACTCACGTCTATTTGTATTCATACTCATTATTCTAGACATACCCTTTTGCAATTTTTCTTAAATAGTGCACGAAGCGACAATCATAGCCTTATTCTTATTCGCATCTGATGCACACAGGTACAATAAATGGGAAAATTTTATATTTTTTCCGTTTGCTTCTCATCATTGTTCAATTGATTCATTAATAGTCAATCTTTTGTGTAGTTTAAGTCATGTCGTTTTGCAAATTTCTTTTTGTGCGAATCGATTCGATCCTTTATTTTTGGCCATCTACTCCATTGTTAGTTTTGCACTCATTACAACGGTCCTTGGTCATACCATAACAAATCCTTTCCCGACATTATGCGTGTAAACAATGCGGAAATGACTTCTACGCCCACGTTTTCTATTTATATATGTATAAGCGTAGCCGAGTTTGTTTGCTTATCTTCACGGATCCCTTTTAATGGCAAGGTGTGCTGTGATGTATTCAACTATTCACTTACTCTTAATTTACTAGATGAATATATTTGTATTGTTGTATGTTATGTCTGCAGTAAGTCAAATAATTTTCTTAAGTTGTGTACATATATGACATTTAAGTACGTTTCGATTAATGCTAACATACCAGTAAAACTGTAATAATCTATTTGAACTAAAAGGACTTTTTAAATGAAAAGCTAGTTAATACCTAAAAATTGGAACAAAAATTTCGTCAATTTGTAAAAAAGTAATTTTTTTGTAATTTTTCACCACTCATAGCTTGAACTCTATAGTGTCTTTTCCTATGAAGGTTAAAACAACCGTTTATTTCCGGCCTCTAAAACTCCTTCGAAACTTCGTTGATCAACGGTTTGATTAACAGTCGAATTAGACAATTTGTTCAGTGTGGCATTTCGAACTACCATACCAAATTTGATATTTTTATTCAATATAGCCTTTCAGTCGGACGAAAATGGACAATATTATTGAAAGAAAACTAAATTAACACCAAAAAACCACAACTTAATCCTAAACAATTCAAAATGCATAGAATAGAACGTAGACGTATTCAATGGGAACCTAGAGGGAAGTTTGCATTGAACTCAGAAAAGCTTGCACACTATAAAAACAAAAAAACCAGATATATATTTTCAGCTGCAATATTTGAACTCGTAGTTCCTCGTTTTAATTGTTATAAGCCTTTCATGAAAATAGCTAAAATGCTGTGAAACACACTTCGATTAAATCAAAGTAGATTTCAAAGTGACTTATGTCAAGGAAAAAAACAACTCCCACTTTGTTGCTAAAGCTCATAGCTGATTTGGTAGTGTTATATTACATGTATATTTTGAGTTGGTCTGAAATGCGACATCTGAGTTTGCTTGGTAAAGAAATAAAATTTTTTCCAAAGCGGACTACTATGGCACACACGTACATTTAAATACAAAAATGAAGCCCAAAAGAACTGTTATGAATTTGGTTTATTCTTTCTAAACATTTTTTTTTTATTTTGTAAAGGGTGTTTTTTTTAGGGGTATAGAACTTTGAATTGAAATAAAACACAAGAAAATCGTTTTAAGGTACATCAATTTGGCTTTATTGGAAGGGTAATTTTATGCCATTAATGTTTAAATATGACTTCGGGCATGTGGCCGCCGCGGCTGGCTCGAATAAAGCCAATTCTACAGGTTTAATTTTAAACCACTTTTTCGAGCATATGGGGCCGTATGTCGGCAATAACGCCACGGATGTTGGCTTCCAATTCCCCTAACGTTTCTGGTTTGTTGGTGTAGACGAGCGACTTCACATATCCCCAAAGAAAATAATCCAATGGTGTCAAATCACACGACCTTGGTGGCCAATTGACAGGTCCATTCCGCGAAATTATGCGCTCATCGAATGTTTCCTTCAATAAATCGATTGTGACGTGCGCTGTGTGGCATGTAGCGCCGTCTTGTTGGAACCACAACTCATCCACATTCATGCCATCCAATTCGGGAACAAAATAGTCGGTTATCATGGCTCTATACCGGTCTCCATTAACGGTAGCTGCCTCTCCAGCATTATTGCGGAAGAACAGCCCATAGAGCACACCAAACAGTCAGTTTTTGTGGATGTAATGGCGTTTCAAGGGTCTCATGTGGATTCTCTTCACTCCAAATGCGGCAATTTTGCTTGTTGACGTAGCCATTCAACCAAAAATGAGCCTCATCACTGAACAAAATTTTGCGATGAAAATCAGCATCGAAATCAATCTCATTTTCGGCCCATACACCAAAATCACGACGCATTGCATGGTCTCGCGGCTTTAATTCTTGCACAAGCTGGATCTTGTAAGGTCGCAAGCCAAGATCTTTGCGCAAAATCTTCCATAAAGTTGATGGACAAAGCTCCAATTGCTGTGCACGGTGGCGAATCGATTCATTCGGGTCCTCTTCAACACTTTGCTCTACAGCGGCAATTGTTTCTTCGGTGCGCACTGTTCGACGTCTCTGCGGATGCGTATTATCACATAGAGTAAACGTAGTGCGAAAACGATCCATGGTTAACCGAATTAATTGCTCTGATGGACGATTATGTCGACCATAAAATGGACGGAGCTCACGGTAAACTTCGCGAACTGAACCATTATTTTCGAAATAAATTTGCACGATTTGCAAGCGTTGTTCTTTTGTCAACCTGTTTATGATGAAATGGCAAACCAAACTGAACATAAATGACATTAGAGTTGCCAGATTTGACCACAAAATGCCAGTTTTATCTCTATTCGAAAAACAAACCTGTAAAAAAAACACCCGTACTTCAAATATTTAGTACTTATTTGTAATAATTTTCAATTTTAAATTGCTACAGAGATTTATTGTATATAATCAGAAATAGTGCAATAAATAAGAATCACTTCGCATCAACTTGTTGCTAGCCGGCGATGCACATGTGCCTCACACATACCCTACAACATCTCTTACAAGTATGGACACTGTATTATCGACGTTGCCAAAATGCAATGCACTGGTTTGTGTCTATGCTTTTGCATTTCCGGAATATGCAGAGAATGAAATTAAAAATTACTTCCCAACTAGATTCCAAATAATGCGAAATTTGTGTAGCACTGAAACCAGTTGTTATAAAATATAAATATGGAAGGATATGATTGGGATTGACTTTGCAGGAATTGGATGCAAGACTATAGATGCATGACGCTTGCAGTGTTCGGCGTTTTGTTTCCAAAATGAGCAGACTCTAAAACTTTATTTATTTGTAAATTGCACATTATTTTTTTGTTTTAACAAAATCAAGTAACTTTCAAGTAATTTCTAAGCATATTTTTATGTAATTCTTTTTTTATTGTTCTAACAGAATCAAGTCATTCTACAGTTTAAGATTTTCTTCACAAACTTTGAGAACGAATGTTTCCAAACAGAGACAACAAAGTTATGAAAGGCATACCGCTCGAAAGTACATATGACACATAATTCTTCCCAAAAGAAAGTACAGAGGATGCAAAAAATGCAGATTGGTTTAATGAGCTTCCGAGTTGTTCAAATGTACACAAGCCAATACATTCAAAAAACGATTTCCTCCAAACTTGAAATATACGAATGAGTTTTCATAATAGATTTTTTTTCTTCACAACACAACGTTATGACATCCTGATGTCAATTCTAGGACCACATTCCTTTCTGTGTTGCGAAAATCCCAGAATTCCTATTTCATACTTATCATATAAAATTTAGTAAGAATAATTTTTATAGCAATCTTAATTAAATTATGTAATAAAGTTCTAACAAGTGGATATACTTTTAAAGTTTAGTTTTCTTTCTAGTATAAAATGCAATATAACGTCGCAAAAAAATTTATTTTTGGTACTGGAAAAGTGTGAATTCCAAACTTAATATTAGCTTTGAAAATTTAATTTGAATTTGAAAGATTTAACTCAATTAGTTTCTGTTTTGTCTGAAAAATTTTGTTAAAGAGAGTTTGCAGCTTCCACCCTTCTGGCGACAACGAAAAACAAGCAACCAGATGCACCATGTTTGAATCACCAACTAGTCACAGGCAATATTCATGTCCGCCTGTGATAAAAAACGTAACAGACCGCCAATGATTTCGCGATTCCCAAATAATGAGAATGGTGACAGATATTCTTCGATTAATTGGAGATATTGACCAACAACCCAGAAAGGATGTCAAATGCGATCCCAAAATCGAAGATGGTGGAGTTAATGTTTTCACGCCCGACTATAAAGAAGTACGAATCCCGATTAAGACAAAACTTATGAAGCGATTAGTTCATGTCTCAAGATTGGAATCTTGGCATTCTACGTCCAATCCACAAAATATGAGGTTCTGCAAACTAGGCCAACTATCGCGGAATCAGCCTGAGTTGATACAGATTAGACCCCCTGCGGGTTAGGGGTTTAGAATATGACCGAGGTAGGCATACCGGTCGTAAGAGGCGACTAATATGTACAAAGGTAATGACGTGCAACTCGATGGTTGATCTACGGATATGATGCCTCTCACCTCTCATTACCCATCTTATCCTTCCTTACGGAAGGAGGGGTGACATGACATAGAAGGTTTCACTGGTCATAAATCGCTACCACGACAGTTGGGCAGTACCGCAAGGGAGTACCGGAGCGTACCAGGTTCAAATTCCGCCAATGACTGTTAATTCGACAACACTTCCCAAAACCTTCGAGGAGTGTTTTTGTCGTTACCGCAACAACAACAACGGTTATCCCGTTGAGTTTCGAATTGGTGCCATTTAAATTGGTAAAAAGACAAAAGTTCTCCACGCTTGCAAGTTAAGCTATTGAGAATACGGAAATCCAGAAGCATACAGAATGGAATATTTAGGGGAGGAGGGGTGTTACCATGGTGGACAGTCCTTTGATACTAGCCGGACTGTCGTGAAAACTGTTTGTTCGACTCCATCGAACTTTCGGGTCATCACACCTTGCTTACATGCTCTCTAAGAGATTTAGCGTTAACAGTGGCACCCAATATAAAAGAATGAAGGAGGTTGAGAGTCAGCGCTAAAAGGCTTTAGATTAGTGATTTATTTTGTTGTGTTGATCTTCCGACAGGGTAGTAAGCTGATTTTTGTTGGAACGATTTTCCGTCATCCCTTGTCAAGTTTGGTTTTGTGACAAACCGGTTTCGGCATTCTGCCATTTTCAATGCCTAGTTTCGTTCTGGTCTGTGTCCATCCGCTGCGTTGTTTTTATAGTCCGTGGGTGCTGTGGCAGGTAATGTCAATCTATGTGTTCGTGGTAGGTAACGTTAATATGCGTGTGTGTGTGCGCGGTATTGATACGTCCGAATGGTTATCTGTCCCAAGGGTTGTTTTTGTAGGTATGTAGACATACCGCTTGTTAGCTAAGCGGTAGGTTGATGTAGGTAGAAATCGGTGATTTTTGCAGTTTGGTTTATATTTCGTTTTTGCTTGTTCATTGTTACGTGTTTGGTTGCTGTACCTGCTGGCTTGTGCTGTTTTTTGTAAACTAGTTTTAAGGGTTCAAATATTTCGTCAGAGATAGTGTTGGTTTGTTCGTTTATGATCCTGCCGTCAAAGGTTTTTAACTTGTATATCTCCATGTTCTCAAGTACATTAAGCCGCCGGCCTTTTCCTTGTACGTGAAGTATTCGAGCCGTTGTTTTTATGTTAGCTGGGGTGCAGTTGTTCTCAAACATGTGGTTCGCGAAATTAGATTCTGGTATTATGGTGGGTTTTCGTGTTTTTTTGTTGTAGTCCCTGATATGCTCTCGGAATCTTGTGCTTATTTTTCTTCCTGTTTGTCCTATGTAGCTGTATTGACATTCACAAGTAAGCCTATACACTCCGTGTCTGTTGAATGGGTCATCAGAATTAGTGTCGGTTCTTAGTTTTTGTCCGACGTTGTTAGATGTTCTGAATGCTGTGTTGATGTTATATCTTTTAGAGAGTTCACAATGGAAGTAGAAAAAGATGGAATAATGAACTACCTGGACCTAACTATAGGGATTGACAAAATAACAAATAGGTTCAACTACGGCATTTATAGAAAACCGACTGCCACGGACACCATTATACACTCTACATCAAACCATCCGCAACAGCACAAAAATGCAGCATTCAGGCACTTAGTGGATAGGCTTCAGAGAACGCCGCTCACACAGGAAGCATACTGGAGAGAGCTTAATACAATATATAACATAGCGGCAAATAATGGATACAAGAAAGCACTTGTGGATAAACTCAGAAGTAGCCATGGAACACAAAAAAGAGTAAACGTAGAGGAAAATCCAATGGTTTGGACGGCAATGACATACACTGGAAAAGCGACATACAAATTAGCAAAGTTCTT
Organism: Merzomyia westermanni; assembly: GCA_949987695.1. Lineage (NCBI taxonomy): Eukaryota > Metazoa > Arthropoda > Insecta > Diptera > Tephritidae > Merzomyia > Merzomyia westermanni. The sequence goes on along the minus strand of OX465288.1, from coordinate 122,233,497 downwards.
TAAAAGATATAACATCAACACAGCATTCAGAACATCTAACAACGTCGGACAAAAACTAAGAACCGACACTAATTCTGATGACCCATTCAACAGACACGGAGTGTATAGGCTTACTTGTGAATGTCAATACAGCTACATAGTACAAACAGGAAGAAAAATAAGCACAAGATTCCGAGAGCATATCAGGGACTACAACAAAAAAACACGAAAACCCACCATAATACCAGAATCTAATTTCGCGAACCACATGTTTGAGAACAACTGCACCCCAGCTAACATAAAAACAACGGCTCAAATACTTCACGTACAAGGAAAAGGCCGGCGGCTTAATGTACTTGAGAACATGGAGATATACAAGTTAAAAACATTTGACGGCAGGATCATAAACGAACAAACCAACACTATCTCTGACAAAATATTTGAACCCTTAAAACTAGTTTACAAAACAGCACAAGCCAACAGGTACAGCAACCAAACATGTAACAATGAATAAGCAAAAACGAAATATAAACCAAACTGCAAAAATCACCGATTTCTACCTACATCAACCTACCGCTTAGCTAACAAGCGGTATGTCTACATACCTACAAAAACAACCCTTGGGACAGATAACCATTCGGACGTATCAATACCGCGCACACACACACGCATATTAACGTTACCTACCACGAACACATAGATTGACATTACCTGCCACAGCACCCACGGACTATAAAAACAACGCAGCGGATGGACACAGACCAGAACGAAACTAGGCATTGAAAATGGCAGAACGCCGAAACCGGTTTGTCACAAAACCAAACTTGACAAGGGATGACGGAAAATCGTTCCAACAAAAATCAGCTTTAGATTAGCCTTTTTGGTTTCCAGCCCTTACCTTCACTGCACCCTTTATTTGAGCTAAAAGTTTGATTTTGAATTCAAAATAATTTTTTTGTTTTAACTACGTATAAATCATAAAAGACACTTTGAAGTATAGGATGCCTCTCATTCATATCCAGAACTACCCCCCAACTATTCGAAATGAAATCGGCTGAGAACTAGCTAAACGAGGCCAGTATTGTAGTCAAGTGGTTAAGTTCTAGGTTATTTCTGAGTCGATTTATCTGCGGGGTATTTTTTCAAGGCTCATGACTACTTACTTAAATGGCACCTAGTCGTTTTAGCTTTTTGCCCCGTCCAACGGATCACATCGCTCGTTTCAAGCTCTGCAAACTGGTGTCAATTAGAGGCAACACGGAGTAGTGTTCTTCCTCTTCCTCTGCTTCCACTTTATAATAACCGGGATTAACCCCGGGATATTTGAATCCGGCTTCAGCGGAAACAGCATTTTTGAGAGGAACATTTGTGTTTATCTAACCGATAAATTTTAAAGATCCACCATTTTTTGTTAGTACTAAAAAGGCTCAGTTTATATAAGCCAATCAACAAAACAAAATTAAGACAGCACCATAAATTAATCACATATTTAGTATTTAGGGGTATATTGCAAATTCCGGATATCCCGGTATCGTAATAGAGAAAGCGCACTTCCCCAAAACAGCGCAAACAACATTTGTGTTAAAAATTTTCATAGGCTGATGTCATCAAGATCTATTCATTTACTGTCAAAAAAATCTACAATTATGCTGGCAAATATATTAAAGAGTTGAGTAGCGAGAAGCCGCTTAGCTCGCCTTAATCGGTTTATTATATAAGAAATGTAAAATATCTCATACTGTTATAGAAGCCGAATCCTCTATCACTAATAAAAGCCATTCGACTGGGCCATGGATTGACATCGACCTTGACAATCAATCTTTTAGTTAAACATTTTACGCCACCGTTGTGGGGAGGATTTTACATAAACTTCCAACAGAAATCACCTTAGAGAAAAATTTTAAAAAATCAATATGCTAAAAGTCAATCGTTCCATTGAACACTTGCTTGGGCTTTCTAGCTGTCTGCCAACTGGAAACAATTTTACTCATATACAGATGCATATAGTACGTATGTATCAGGAAAATTAGAGCAAAGTACAAAAGGTCTTGAGCCATTTGTGAAAATAAATTGAAAATTCCTAAAAAAAATGACAGTTTTACTTACATACATCGGTAAACATATCAGTAAATTTGTTTGTAAGTATTTCGTTATCCTACGTGCCGATGGTATAGCTATATAAGTATAATAGCCGCTGGCTCGGCTGTCGCAATGTTCGGGAGCAAATACTGCGCGCAGCACATCTGAGTTGATTTGAATGCTAAAAGTTCTGTTGTTGCACGTAATTTGACACACATTTCAAAGCCTATGATTAATGGTAGCCGGCACATGATAGACAAGCGTTACCAAGCTGAATGAAAACGAGAAAGAAAGACTGCCGCAATACCAACAATAACAATAATAATAACAGCTACGATATAAAGTTAAACAGTTTAAAGTATATCGTCGGTGGCACTGCAAAACCGCGTAAGGTACGAATGCGAAAACCTGTAAGTACATTTGTGTCAAAAACTTTCATAGGCCCTGCCATTAAGATCTATTAATTTCTTATCAAGAGAACTTCATGTCGGTTTGAAAAATAATTAAAAGAATCGATCTTGATGGGAGCTTTTTCCATAAAGTAATTATTCACTGGCGGCCGCCGTGGTGTGAAGGTAGTGTTGCCGGCCTACCACACCGAAGGTCCATGGTTCGAGCCCTGGTACAGGTAACATCAAAAGTGATTTGAAAAAGTTTTTCAAAACGGGGTCGCCCCTCGGCAGTGGTTTGGCAAACTCTCCGAGTGTATTTCTGCCATGACAGGCTTCTCAGCAAAAATTCGTCTCCTTTGTAGATGCCGTTCGGAGTCGGCAAAAAACTGTAGGTCCCACCAATTTGTAGGCAAAATTCAAATCGGCACACCACAAATTGGAAGAGAAGCTTGGCGCAAAAATCTCTTAGGAGGCTTATGATGATATACCTGTTGTATATCGCGCCATAGAGAGAGAGAATTATTCATCTTTAAATTGAACAATTTGCAATTGAAAAACAGCCAAACTAAGATATCACTTACGCGGTTTTGTATTTATGCGTTAAGCGGGTTTGCGGTGTCTCCAAAACTGTTAAAGCACAATTTGGAAACTGCATTTGAGCATAGAATCGGTTCAATTCAATCCGGATTAAACTTATTTAATATTTTACTATTTTTCCTGAAAACGCCACATCGTCTAGGATGTTGATTTTATTTGAGTTAAAATCTGAGCTGCTCCGTTTTGTAAAATATGCCAATTTTGCATTTTTGGACGTATATCACACATTGCTGTCTTCCTAAATTAATTTTTATTTGTCCTTTTTTTGCGTTTTCATTCTTCTTCGGCTCTGTGTGGATGATGCACCTTTGGATCAAACGGCGAAAATATGTAATGCTAGATCTCATCATAGTGCTTACGAGATGTCTCCTTATTCTCCTGGGAGGCGGATTTTCGTCTATGTTCGGATATTGCGGTTTGCAACAATTGAACAAGAATTGCCTGGTCAACATCTCACTATGCTCTTTTATTCCGAGCATTTTTGCCTCGCTGTGAAGGTGGTGTTCAGTTGACATAAGGCGACCTCCCGTGGCAGTTCTGAGTCCAGTGTTTTGACAGACCCGCAACCTACACCAGTGTGGATGCTCTTCCCGGCGATCATATAGGTAGCGCGTAGCTCAGAACCGGCTGGCCAACGTTTCATTGTCCTTTCCCAAGTGCTGCCAGCTAGTGACTTGAGAATTTTGTTGCGGCTTTGTACTTTGGTGTCCATCGCGGCTGTATGAGCATCATAGTTGAGCATGTTATCAAACGTGATCTCTAAGACCATGGCTTGACGATTGAGAACACAATCGGTAAATTATCTGATGCAAGAGTCAACATCAACAAAGCATACATCAGAACTATTTACCGCGACTCTTGTGGGGGCATCCCCGTTTACCGTGCAGAAAGTCAAATCGTCTATTTGTTCAGCTAACTCCTGCCCCTACCATCGACCTGTAGGCTTGAGTGCCTTAGGTCATGGGGTGCGTTAAAGTCTCCGAGGATTACACGATTCTCGATTTTAGTAACTCACGAATTCAGGGCTATACTCACTTCGATGGCAGGTGACAGAAGGTATGTATATAAATTTTAATTACCTCATGATCGACATCCCCTGACTGGAAAACCGTGCCTTGACGATCTAAGGTGCTCTCCCTCGGCTCGAGATCATGCTCAAATAAACGGTATTGCATAGATTGGTGAGTGATGAACGCGGGAACCGAACTTTGTCTCCTGTAAAGCAGCAATCTTGATATTTTGCCGCTTAATGAAATTCACTATTTCACTAACCTTGCCGCAGTGCCATCTTTATAATAAGGGCCCACGGAGCCAGTGCCCAACGCCGCCATCCTCAGGGATTTATTCTCAAAAAATTTTTATCAGCTACATTACATGAACCAATCGAAGTTATTACGAAAAATTATAGTGGAATTCTTTGAATCGACATACATATATGCAGGCCTAACATAAAAATGGAAAATTTTGAGACTGCTTTTCTGACGGAAATATGAAATGGTCTTTTAAGACCTTTGAGACCTCAGCCTGAAAGACAGTACAGTGATCAGGTAGCCTAGAAGAGAGTTCTAGGTCAAGATCCTTTTAAAAGACCCCTCAACCGACCTTCCCATTTAATTTAGAGCAGTCGTTGTATAGGGATATGCTGCCTTCTGCACCGGAGCATCGATCCGACTCCACCCAATCCACCCTACTGGGGATATTTACCGTAAAGCTACAACCCGAAACTGTAGTAGTCGCGCAGCGATCTGTACTTCCGGGAAGAAAACTGAAATTGTTTAGTATGCTGGAATGTCCAGCGATCTGTACTTCCGGGAAGAAAACTGAAATTGTTTAGTATGCTGGAATGTCCCTCGGTTCGTGTGTAGGAGAAGAAATTTTAGAACGACCTGAAGAGCTTCGTTTTGGCGTAATTCTTAGAGCTATGCTAATCATGTGAGATCTGTGCACTTTACCTAACAAATTCAGTTTTCAAGCCTTACCCAAAGCAGGCCACCATACGATGACCCCATTTAGAAGTATGGGTTTTATAATATGGCTAAGCCCAGTGCAACCTTCTAGGTCATGTCACCTCTCCTTACTTAAGGAAGGATAAGCTGGGTAATGAGAGGTGAGAGGCCTCATATCCGTAGGTCAACTTTGAGTTGCACTTCATTACCATTTGTGTCGCCTCTTACTAACCTACCCCTGCAGGTACAACATCCATTATGACCTAGACTTTTTCAACCTAACTGCACACATGGGCGCCAAAAGTTCGTTGATAGTTGAGTAGTAGTTAAACAGTTTCCGAAAGAGATCTATAATATTCAAATAAAATTGTAAATAAAGGTAGTAAGAAATAATAAAAAAAAAAAATAGCAAAACTGGTCTTGAACTCGAATATTTAATTGAATTATTTATAGGGAATTTCATAACAAAACAAGTAAGGAAGTCTAACCGAACATTATATACCTAGTAGTGAGCCATTATGGCATCCCAATTTACGCAGGTCTATTTTAATACTTTCAGTTCGTATTTGCGTTGAAATAGACAGACAGACAGATAGACGTATCATTCCCACAACAGCCGGTTCTATCGTACCGGAATGACCCGGGTTTTTTTACCCGGCCAAGGGCTGTTATTTCAGTGTTGTCATCCTCGGAGCAAACCCTGGCAGCTGGGTTGCTCCATTCTCTCTTGTTACGGTCTGGGGTCGAACCCAACCCTGGACCAATCCACAGACCCCGTACTTTCTTTAGTACTTTTGAGGCACCATGCTGTACACGTCCAAGGGCGTCCCGCGGTAGTCGCCGCTCTGGCACTCCCTTACCGCTTCTACCTACTTCCAATAGCCAAATTGTGGCTCAGTCTACACGACTGACAGCACTGCTGCCCTTCCCGCCTCACCCACTGCCGACTTTCGCTCACGCACACCAGCGTCTTCACCTCACACGGCCGCTCAAAACTCCTATCCCCTCCGGAATAGGTCAGATATAAGCATCGCTGAGCATCAGTCCCTTCTTTCTCTGCCCCTAATGAACACAAGATCGGACTTACGAACTTGTGATGGGTATAATGTACATCGAAAAGACCGTCCCAGCGGTCTTGGGGGTGGCCTTGCGTTCATTACACATCACTCTGTACAATATAATCTATTTTACCCCTGGCGTCGACCCCAGGAACTCTACCTTAGAATGCCAAGGCATAGCAGTACGGTCAGGAGAATCCGACCTGCAAATCATAAACATCTATATTCCTCCTGCCACGTGTTGTCCTAGGGATTATCATCCCGAAATTAGTGCGTTGCTAAGGGGCGGTAACCGTCTAATCCTAGGCGACTTCAACGCGCATCACGATCTATGGCACTCCAACTTGCCAGCAGACAGCAGAGGACACGCAATTGCAGACCAAATAGATAACTCAGCATTCTGTACAGTCAATGGAGATGCCCCCACCAGGGTGGCAGGTAACTGCCACAGTTCGCCAGACATCTCCATAACGAGCGCGGGCCTAATTAACTTTGTCATCTGGCGACCGATGCTTACATTAGCTTCAGACCATCTACCCATCTTACTCTCTGTTGAACGACCGACCGACTTCATACCGACTGATAAATTAATATATATCAACTTCACCAAAGCGGACTGGAACCGCTTTACTGACTATACAGAGCGCTCCTTCGCTGCCTTACCCACTCTTACGGACGTACGCAAAGGTGAAAGAGAGTTTCGCATGATCCTTGATTCAGCCTCATGCCGCTTTATTCCTGCTGGTAGAATACCAGAAATTCGTCCGAATTTTCCGGCAGAAGCTGCGGCGATGGCAAGAGAACGTGACCAAGTGAGACTCATCAATCCCGCAGATCCCAGAATCAAAGATCTCACCACCAAACCATAGGACGCTTCTCGTGGCTTCTTGACCTATCAAATGCATTCGACACGGTCAATCACGCCACTCCTGCCGGCCTTAAAAGGGGGACCGCTAATTACATCAATGGTCGACAGGCATCAGTCATATTCAGGAACAAGAAATCTAGGCCACGAAGAATAAAACAAAGGGTGGCGCAAGATGGTGTTCTCTCTCCCCTTTTGTTTAATTTCTATATTTCGAGTCACTGGGCTTCAGTACTTAGGGGAAAGATAAAGAAACATTGCTCGCTACATATAAGGCTATTGGCCGGCCGGTTATTGACTATGCTGCGCCCATATGGTCGGCCAATCTTGTTGACACTAACTGGAGGAAATTGCAGGTCTGCCAAAACACCGCCATCAGAACTGCTACAGGATGTCTGCTTATGTGACCTGAGTCTCACCTCCATCAAGAGGCAAAATTGCTCAATGTGCAAGAGCACGCGGAACTCTTGAGTAGACAGTTCCTTCTGAACTGTCATAAACCTAGTCATCCAAATCGACATCTTTTGGATGTAGCACCGCCCCCCAGAGACATAAGGAGACATCTTCGTAAGCACTACGATGAGATCCGGCACCATATCTCTTTGCCGTTTGATCTGCGGAACCATAAGCAACTTCGCTTTTGCAGTGGGGTATTAACTACTTGTCCGGATATTTTACTTTTCATCCTAAACGTTTTGATATACATTAATAAATATATATCTCGATTCGTTTATGCCGAATAAAGTAATATACCTTGTGAGCGTAACAAAAATAGATATAAACAAGTAAGAAAGTCTAAGTTCGGGTGGAACCGAACATTATATACCTAGTAGTGATCTATTATACTTTCAGTTCGTATTTGCGTTCAAATAGACTGACAAACAGACAGACAGACGTATCGAAAGACGGATGGCTACATCGACTCAGCTCATCCGCCTGAGCATTTCAGTATACGTACAAACATTTCATGTTCATGAAAGGAATGAATATCAAAAAAGATATACAACTTCGCTCTTGCGGTGGGGTATTAACTGCTTTCACGGATATTTTACTTTTCATCCTGAAGGTTTTGATATACATTAATAAATATATATCTCGAATCGTTTATGCCGAATGAAGTAATATACCTTGTGTGCGTAACAAAAATAGATATAAAAAAGGGTGTCTTTTATAGGCGGCAAAGAACTCAACCGATCTTTATGAAATTTTCACAATATATACTTGGGTTCACTCGGTACAGCATAGACAATATATAGTATTGGAAAAGTAGGCGCAGCAACGCCCCCAGGCTATATAAAGTTTCAATTCGTCATAATTCCTAACTTTTTTGGTCTAAATTAATGAAATTTGGATATATGTGTCACTTAGTCAATATCTACATAATTTTTCAAAAGTGGGCGGTACCACGCCCACATATTTTGTGTTTTGTTTTGCTCTTGAACTTTCACGATAAGTTCAGGGGTTCGCTGGCCACGACACAGTCTGTATATAGCTTTTGGAAAATCCCCCAGGTCATATAAGCTGCAGTTCGGTATAGATAGGAGTTTATTTGGTTCAAGTGAATGAAATTTTATAGGGAGCGTGTCATTATTCTGTATTACAAAATTCTGTGTGACAAAATTCTGTAAATTGCAAAAAAATTCTGCTTGAACAAAATTCTGCTTTTTTAAAATTCTGCTTTTTAAAATTCTGCTTTTTTAAAATTCTGCTTTCTAAAATTCTGCTTTCAATGTTCTGTATTACAAAATTCTGTATTAAAATATAATGTTAACAATGTTAAAGAGGTAATGTAATTATTTTGAAAAAGTGCGCACATGTACATATGTATATATTTTATTTGTTTTGTCGCAAGTTTTCATGTGGTTGTTGTAAATTATTAGGCTGTACTTAAAAACGCGCAAAAGAGTCGGATCGGTGGCATGTTGCCACCGATCAGGGCAACCACCTGGACTTGGCATGGCGTAGCCCAGGGTTATTTAAATAAGCGCGGCCGAAGGCCGCCTATGCAGAAAGGTCTTTTGTACAGAATAACTGTAGTTCGCGTAGCTGCGCACTTTTTCAAAATAATTACATTACCTCTTTAACATTGTTAACATTATATTTTAATACAGAATTTTGTAATACAGAACATTGAAAGCAGAATTTTAGAAAGCAGAATTTTAAACAAGCAGAATTTTAAAAAAGCAGAATTTTAAAAAGCAGAATTTTAAAAAGCAGAATTTTGTTTTTAGAATTTTGTACATACAGAATTTCGACACCAACCCAATTTTATATATAGATGTGTTCTATATATCAAAACGTCAAAACAACGTCTATCGGGTTTGCTAGTATATTATAAAACGGCCAAAGCAAACCACGAATTTCAGCAATCCTTTGTAAAACTGAGAGACTAGTTTGCGTTCAAACAGACAGACGGAGAGACAGACAGACGGACGAAGAGACGGGCATGGCTAAATCGACTCCGCTCATCGTGCTGATCATTTTAGTGAACTTTTCTCTTCTTGTTCTCATACTTACATACATTTAATGTTTATGAAAGGTATGAATATCAAAAAAGATATATAACTTCGCTATTGCAGTGGGCTATTAACTACGTGCCCGAATACTTCGCTTGTGTGTTTCCCGATTTGGCTAATTTTTGGCAGGAGTATAATACATACGACTGAGAAGCAGCTGACTAATTTTCATTGAAATATCAATATTGAATTATAAGCGATTGCCTTTGAAAATTGCATAAATTTTATGCTGAAAAGTGGGTGGCGCCACGCCTACTTCTTCAAAAATGACAAAATTTGTTTGCTTCCGAGTTTTTCTTAAAAAGGTTATTATTGATTGATATAACTTGCTTAGTTGTTTAAATATCGCTTTTTAAATTTTACAAAAAAAATTTTCAGAACAATGTTACAAAACTGGTCGTGGACATTAACCGATTTCGCCAATTTTTACAACAAACAGTTACCTTTATATATTGAATATCACCAAATTTCGTCAAATCAATTTTTGACGGAGTTATGGCATAAAAAGTTTTGTGGAATAATCCACTATAAAAGGGACAGGGCCACGCCCATTATTCTTAGTTTACGGAACTTTAAAAGTGAAATATAAATGATGAAAAGCTATTTTACCCAAAGTTATTGCCTATTTAATATATCTACGATCCTCTTCAAAATCTTAACCGATTTCAACCATTTTCTTCTCGAACATTCCTTACACACATGGAAACCTGCGTGCTGAATTTCGTTTCGATATCTTGAACGGTGTTTGATTTATGATTAATAACATTTCTAAATTTGACTTAATCAAAAGTGGGGGGTGCGACTCCCATTTTAAAAAGTTTTTTGAGAAATTTACTTTATGCCTCAATTTCAATGTACGAGTATACACCAAGTTTTATCCTCATAGGTGTATTATGTACTGAGCAATCACTTTTTTTGTGTTTTCGAAAATATTCTATACATAAAAAGTGGGCGTGGCTATCATCCGGAACCTGAATACCAAAGTTCATTAAGATATCTCAAAATTTACTCAAGTTATCGTGTCCACAGACGGACGGACGGACGGACGGACATGGCTTAATCAATTTCTCTTTTCGTCCTGAACATATGGATATATATAAGCCAATATCTATCTCGATCCGTTTATGCCGCTACGTACTGCCGTTAGGCGACTAAAGTTAATATACCTTGTGTGCGGGGGATTCTTCTTCTTTTTTAAATGGTCATCTAACCGCCTGGGCGATTTTGACCGTCCAACATAGTTCGCCAGTCGTTTCTTCGTTGCGCCAACTGGCGCCAATTGAATACACCGCGGGATCGCAAATCGGTCTCGACTTGGTCCTTCCATTGGAGTGGTGGTCTCCCTCTTCCTCTGCTTCCACCGGCGGGTGCCGATAAGAATACCTTCTGGGCTGGAGCATCTTCGCTTATTAGCACTACGTGACCTAGCCAGCGAGGCCACTGTGTTTCAATTCGCTGAACTATGTCGGCGTCTGCGTAAAGTTCATACAGCTCATCATTAAATCTTCTTCGGTACTCGCCGTCGCCAACCCGTAGAGGTCCACAAATCTTTCGAAGAACCTTTCTCTCGAATACTCCCAGAGCCGCCTCATCAGATGTTGTTAGTGTCCACGCTTCTGCACCATATAGCAGGACGGGTGCGATGAGTGACTTGTAGAGTGTTATTTTCGTTCGTCGAGAGAGGACTTTACTTTTCAATTGCCTACTCAGTCCGAAGTAGCATTTGTTTGCAAGAGTGATTCTTCGTCGGATTTCTAGGCTAACATTATTGTTGGTATTAATGCTGGTTCCCAGGTAAACGAAGTCCTTTACTATTTCGAAATTATTGCTGCCAACAGTGGCTTGGTTGCCAAGGCGCGAATGCGCTGACTCTTTGCATGATGACAGAAGGTACTTCGTTTTGCCCTCGTTCACCACCAATCCCATTTTCTCCGCTTCTTATTCTAATTTGGAGTAAGCAGAAGTTACGGCGCGGTTGTTAAGGCCAATGATATCAATATCGTCAGCATATGCCAACAGTTGCACGCTTTTAAAAAATATTGTTCCAGCGCGGTTAAGTTCTGCAGCTTGTATTATTTTCTCCAGCATTAAATTAAAGAAATCGCACCCTGTCTGAAACCTCGTTTAGTTTCGAACGGCTCGGAGAGGTGCTTCCCAATTCTGACCGAGCTGGCGGTGTTGCTCAAGGTCATTTTACATAGCCGTATAAGTTTTGCGGGGAAACCAAATTAAGACAGAGCGGCATATAGGCAGCTCCTTTTCGTGCTATCAAAAGAGGCTTTAAAATCAACAAAGAGATGATGTGTGTCGATTCTTTTCTCACGGGTTTTTTCCAAGATTTGGCGTATTGTAAAAATCTGGTCGATGGTAGATTTACCAGGTCTGAAGCTACACTAATAAGGTCCAATCAGTCTGTTCACATCAGGCTTCCGTCTTTCGCACAATACGCTTGATAGGACCTTATATGCGATATTCAAAAGGCTGATTCCGCGATAGTTGGCGCAGTTTGCAGGATCGCCCTTCTTGTGGATAGGGTAGAGAACACTTAGATTCCAATCTTCAGGCATGCATTCATCCTCCCATATTCTGCATAGAAGCTGATGCATGCGCCTTACCAGCTCCTCGCCTCCGTATTTGAATAGCTCAGCAGGCAAACCATCAGCGCCAGGTGCTCATTATATTCGGGTTGTGGAACTTCAATTCCATCATCTTCGATTGTGGGCTCGGGTTCGGCATCTTCTCTGGTTTCTTGCTCAGTTTCTCCGTTTAAAAGAGCAGAGAAGTGATCCCTCCATATTCTGAGTGCTCTCTGAACATCGGCCAACAGGTCGCCATTCTTATTCTTACAGGAGTTTGCCCTTGGTTTAAAACCTTCTGTCATTCGCCGAATTTTTCGATAGAATTTTCGGGCGTTATTCCCGTTGGCCAGCATCTCAAGCTCCTCTATTTCACGCTTTTCTGCCTCTCTTTTTTTCGCCCGGAAAAACCGTAACATTACTAGGTATAAAAAGTCAGATTTATGCGCAGAGTTTCTAGATAATTGATAATAATATGCAAGTAAGGTGTACCTCAAAAATTTCCCTGAGTTTTTGGAATTTTTGCTTGGGATATTTGGTTTTTTTCCATACACTTCTATAAAAAATTTAATTTCGTTCATGGAAATAAATAAGCAGAGAAAGAAATTATGGGTTTCAGACCCCTTTTCATCAGCATTAAAGATCCTTAAGAAATACTTTGGTTTTTTGTTCATCCTTGCATTATGCATATGAGTTTTTGGTCAAATGAATACTTTTGTCGAGCCTAAGAAGGGTTAAGGTAATTTTACTAAAAACGTAGTTCGATACTGGATGTTCACAGACAACACCTCACTCACACTTTTTGTGTCAAGTTTTTTTTAAACCAGCTGAACGGTTTGTTGCACTTTCGGGTCAGTTCGAAATCTCTTCACTATTTCCTATTGACTCGGGATTGTTACTGACATTATTTCACCATTGTTTTCGGACTAAAATTGCCTCAATAATTTCGGTACCGAAATAGTAAAGCTTGGTCTAATGATCATTTCAAAATGTTACATGAAATACATAGTTTGTAAGCAAATTTATGATCTCCAAACTGAAAACTTTTGCCGTAAAGATACTCCACAGATTACACCTACTTAGTGTAGCGAATAAACTTAAGCTTCAAAGTAATCCCGAAAACTCTGAACTGGTTTCCCTAGCTCACATATCATTTGATTGCTGCTCTTTCCATTCATGCTGATACACGACAAGTCAGTTCCGCAATATCATTGATTTTCACTAGGTTTGCTTCACACCGGCATTTAGAATGCCGGAAATTCCTTCAAACTCCCGAACAGAAGCTGCGGCCTTGGGTAGAGAACTTGATCAGATCCGAAATTTCTAAACTGGAGATCCCAAAGCTATGTAATCTGAATGCTGAAATCAGACCTGCAACCTTTCTACTGGTGTCAGCAAATTATAGTCATCTATCCAATCCGGCAAAGCCTACTGCCAAGGATTTAATTGCCGATGAGTTTGTAACGGACGCGAGAAGATGCGTGAGCCTTTTCTGAATGCACTTTCTACTACAACTGCAGGCGCATGGAGACAGAGATTTGTTAATGTAAAAAGCTGTTTACATTATATATATTCACAGTCAACTTCTTGTTGATTCCTGCAAGTTGCGTGGTGTAAACGGGTCGCGCAACAATTGCATGTAATAAGTTGGTAGACAGCTATCTTTGAATCAACATCTCGTACAACTGAAATTGATTAATGTAAACTGCTAATTATGGCAACAACACGACTATTTGTTTATATGGCAAATTCAACATTTATACATCAACAATAATTGGGTTTCATCAAAAAATTTACGACAAAACACTTCCGAAATTTTCTTCTTAGACAGTATAAGCACCATCTGTTTAGTTACTAAAAAAAATTTAATAGTAAGATTCAGAAAATATTATCTGACATAAGAGACGTTTATAAGAAGTTCAAATGAAGTGTTTTTGCCCATTTTTGGTATCTTTTTGAATGAAAATATTTGACAAAACTGCTATAGCCGTGAAGTGCATTTTTCCGCTGTTAGGCCCGAATATCTCGAAAACCAGAATCAGACGCAGCACACTACAATCTTGGAAAGTAGTCTGGATTTTTATAAAAATTTTTCTGCCTGTGCAGAAATTTGTTTCAATAACTTTTAAACTCCGTTTAGAATGTTTTATCTATTATTCATGTTATTACCTTGATGAGTAGCTGTCTCACCTACAGACTAGTTAGTGTGAATGCATTTGTATTAGTAGAGTTCTGGAAATCATAATATCCGCAAGCGAAGTTCGGCGTATTCGTACCTTTGTGTCGAAAAGGAAATGATTTTCCGTGGAACTTGCATTTTACGTACAATTCATTTGTTGACACTAAAAATATAATAGAATGTATCTTCTTGTAGTTGGTATGCACCTCCACACGCACCTTTTTCAAACGGCAAGAAAACAATGTGGCGCGTGTTCGCAATTTCCATTACCTACAACTTTAGTTGCCGTTGTTACCATGAGCAGCAACTAAAGCTGAGAACCGTCTTAGTGTTGATTTTCAAGGTTGTGACTCACGCGCCGCAGTCTTGATGATTTTTAAATGTTCCGTGTCATAGGTTGTTATTTGCCTTGATGGACTCGCGTAGTACTCCATCGTCTACGTACTAAGTAGAAATGTTCCCCTGCGATGAATATTATGGTTGTGCCATAAAAACATTAGAAGAGTAGCAGGAGGTTTGGGAGTGTTAATTAGTACAAGGCGTATTGTTTTCTTTTAAATACTAAACATTAGATATAGTTGAGATGTTTTTCGTATATGTATAAGCAATCCTCGCCTAGACGAGTTCGTTGAATTTTTCGAGCATCTTTCTGTGTATCTACTCAAACCAAGGACATGAAAAATACTCATTTGTCCTCTGAAAAATCAACAGGATTCTATATCGGTGTTTACAGTTGTACACAAATATTGAATTAGTAGCTGAGATTATCTATTGTACAAACACATTTATGTATAAAATACGCTTAAAGTGTGATAAATTCATATGTAGGTAAATCTGTACAGACATACATAAGAGGATGGACTAAATATCTGAAAATCGACTAAGTTTGCTTGAGAGCCAAGGTCAAAGAATTTCTTGAAGCCAGCATACATATATCGATGCTAACTCCTTTAAATCCTCCACTTAATAGTTCAGTTAATTGAAATTAATTGCTTAATTGATTTATTAACCAGTGCTGCGTAATCCCCATACACTTGAAGCACTTTTGTTTTGCCCTCAAAGGTAGGCACAGATATAAATTTACACTTTCAATACAAAAAAATTTCAAAGCACTCACATATAAATACAATTCGAGTGCAAAGCAAAAATACTTCGGTATTTCAGGCACTTCAGTATGAAATAGAAATTTACACTAATAGCCGTATTAGCCTAGTCTTAGAATTGCCTTGACTTTACTAAGTTTACAAAATAACTGAGAGTCAATTATTCAACGTGTCATCTTTTTGAAACTTTTTTTATTTGACGTTTTGCTTTCTTATCTTAATATATAAAAATCTTCTGTGCATCCGCCCGTTGCCACTAAACTCCTTCTAAACGCCTGGACCGATATTGATAATTTTTTTTTCGTATACTCAAGTAGGCTCGAGGATGGTCTAGATTCACAATCTGGACCACTGGATGATGTGGGCGTGGCACCACCCATGCAAACCAGATTTTCAGAAAAGCATATCTTTGGAAGTATTTATTCTAGAACATTGAAAATTGATAAGGAGCTAAATGAGACCAATCTCTAACACCTCAAGAAAAAAAGTAGAGGAAGGGAGGAGTGGGCGTGGCACCTCCCATACAAATTAGATTTTCTAAACCGTATATTTCAGGAAGTATTTAATGCAGAATATTGAAGTTTGACAAAGAGCTTAATGAGATCAATCTTTATCACCTCAAGAAAAAAAGGGAGGGAGGCAGGAGTGGGCGTGGCACCTCTTATACAAATGTGATTTTCCGTACTACATATCTCTGGAAGTATTTAATGTAGAATATTGAAAATTTATAGGGAGCTTAATGAGATCAATATCTAACACCTTAAGAAAAAAGGGGTGGATGTGAGAAGTGGGGGTGGCATCACCAATACAAATAAAACATTTTCATGTTGCACATCTCCGGAAGTATTTATGGTAGGATATCGAAAATTGATATGGATATGGTGGAAGGGAAAAGTGGGAATGGCAACTTAAATATAAATGCCATTTTTAGTACTGCATATCTATGGAATTATTCGTGGCAAAATACTGAAAACTGGTACAGAGTTATATAAGGGCTACTGTCCACATATCAAGAAAGAAAGGGAAAGCGTGGCACCTCCCTTAGTCAATGTCTACCACCTCAAGAAAAAAGATCGGCAGGGGGAACGTGACGCCTTTTGTTATAATCTAAATACATATTACTCCACAACTATTTCTATGAGCATTGTAATATTTGCTATAGAGATCTTTTATATAAAGGAGAAGGGTGTGGTAGGAAAAGGTTAGCGAAAGCGGTAAGGATAGGGATAGGGATAGAGATAGGGATGGCGATAGTTATAGGGACAGGGATAGAGATAGGGATAGGGATAGGGATAGCGAATATTTCTAGAGCCATTCAGGTAAATTTCTGGGCGGGACAAAGGCTGCCGGATAAATTTCGTTATCCAAAAATTAGGTATGCTGTACAATATATAACGGAATTTTTTTAAAAATGTTGAAAAAAAAGGTATGTGGTAGCACAGTTCTCTAACGTCTCTTTTTGAACTTAGAAACTTAACTTGGAAATCAAAAATCTGTAGTTTCCAAGTTTCTAAGTCAGGTTATTTTCTGGGTAACTACGTACACATGCTGTTCATTTGATAGAGATAGGGTTTTCAAGTCATGTTAAGTCCAAGTCTAGGCTAATTCGGTCATAACGAATTGATAATGAAAAAATGTTTGAAACTATTGAGGCACTGAAAAAAATGCGTATTCATAATTGATTGGGCATATGGGAGCGTTTTCCAAGTCTTACAAAAAACAAAAAAGGCCTGAATGAAAATAAACTTGGTTGAAAAAACAATCAAAAGGAAACTAAGCGTGGTTCAAAATGGTACAAAACATAGATGATCAATAAACGAAATGAAAGTTGGTATACTAATCGACAAGTAAAGACGCCTAATTTTTATATATATATGAAGTATTTTATCAAAATCTTTAGAGTTCTGACTTTAGCTTTAACCTTTTAATCCCGCACCAAATATACGTTCGACAAATAGTTTTTTATTTTATTTAGTTTATTTCAAACAATTTTTTTTAATACTGAGAAAGATTTTAAAAAATTTAATTTTTTTATATACATAATTGAAAAATAAAATAAAATATGCTTATATAATTCAAAGAAAAAGGTAATTCATAGTATAATAAATATATGTATATAAAAACAGTAAAAGTGTCATCATGCAAAAAGTCAGCGCATTCGCGCCTTGGCACCCACGCCACTTTTGGCAGCCATAAGTTTGAAATAGTAAAGGACTTATTTTACCTGGGAACCAGCATTAACAACAACAATAATGTCAGCTTTGAAATCCAGAGAAGAATTACCCTTGCCATTAAATGTTAATTTGGACTGACTAGGCAATTGAGAAGCAAAGTCCTCTCTCCGAACAAAAACAAGTCACTTTTAATACCCGTCTTGCAAAATAGAGCAGAAGCATGGACGATGACAGCCGCATATGAGTTGGGCCTTGGAGTATTCGAGAGGAAGGTTCTTCGAAGGATTTATGAGCTATTACGCGATGGCGAAGATTTAATGATGAGCTGTATGAGCTCTATGCAGACATCGACATTGTCCAAAGAATTAAAGCCCAGCGGCTACGTGGGCTTGGCCATGTGATGCGAATGGAAGAAGACGCCCCGGCCCAGAAGGTATTCTTGTCGGAACCCACCTATAAAAGCAGAGAAAGAGGAAGGCCCACTCCGTTGGAAAGACAAAGTGGAAAACGATCTGCGATCCCTTGGAGTTTCTAATTGGCGTCAACTGGCAAAGGTCTAAATCGTTTAGACGGTTAAACAAGCAGCTATTAAGGGCTGTTGACCTATATATGTATGTAAGTAAAAGTGTTTATGTACACTAGACTGGGTCCATTTATTAACCGATATCGCGCCATCGATTTTTCGATAGGTTTTGGGCTCAGGAAAAAAAAGTTCCACTACGCATACCCAAAAAAATAATTTTCGAGCCTGCGAAATTTCATTTTTTTTGACTTTTTCCGACTTTGATTTTTAAGATTTTTTTCATGACCTACTCATGCTTACACATCAAACTCAACGAGTACTGGGTACTCACACGTTGTTTTCCTTCCTCAACTACAAAAAGTGTACACATATTTTTGTAGATGCACTGTCATTTACCGTTCAATATCAAATAATTTGAGCACCACTGATGAAGAATCGAAATATGAAAAAAAAATTTTTGGTGTAATTTCTCCCTGTTATATGACTTTCCAGCTTTCCGAGTTAATATCATATTTTACAGACAGAAAATAAATTTTATTGTACCAACCTCGAATCGCATCGAAAAAACAAATGGATTTGTGTAACACCCAATATCTTTGTAAATACTTCCATTGTGTATAAGGACTAATGACACACAAAGGGCTTCTTCCACTGCTTGGTTGGTTTTTGGGTTGCGAGTCCCCTCTGACTCCAATAAGCTTTATGTATAGATCTCAATAGGATCTATTACATTTTCAATATTTAATATTTATTAGTTCAAAAAATTTGCATAGTCATTTTTCATTTAAATTTTTAACTTCACAATTTTCATCAACAAATTTTAAAATAAAATAAATTTCAAACTAAAAAACTAAGTATATGAAAGTAAGGTACATATCCCTACATATTGCATACATAAGATGTATTGTGCTCAATATCCATCCGTGCCACATAAGCGCCAATAGTACAATGCCCGGTGAGCTTAGCAACTAAACTGAATATGTCCCTTTTATTCAGAAAGACCGTTGTATGTTACGATGCACACTCCCATACTAGAAAAACGGTATGCGGAGTCCAGTCAGGCTCGTTGTTATCGTTGCTAACTCGAGATATCGTAGTGCCGTCTGGCTCAGATAATATTACTATCTTATTACCTGTGATGTCAACACAGAGTAATGGTCTTCATGGATAGCACTAGAAATATTGCTAAGGTTCCTATTTCTACTCCACAGGTTATTTTGTAGCCGTTCATGAAAACTGGAATGTCAAACGTCTGCAACTCTCAATTGTTCAGACCTGATGACCATTCCGATATTCAGAGAAGTACATGGGATTATGAGGATTCGCTAAATCTTGCAAACGATATATTTTGCTAACGAAAAGAAAAAGCAACTGTTTGTCGTCGACCTTCGCCACATTTTGTTATTTTTCATGCGATACTATTGACGCTTTTTACCGATGCATACAGTACGTCAGCGAGCGTGTGCTCCACGGTTGCGACAACTGGTAATTTAGTACCAAACTTGGTCTTTTTTTTAGCGATGGTACTTTGCTACTGGTTTGCTTAATATGGTACTTTTACGCGGTAATTGATTGAAATGCCCAAAAAATTTCATTGATAAATTTTTTACAGTTATTGCTTAAAACTGTTGAGCATACATACAAACGTAAAAAAATAGCAAAGAAACAATTGCGTGCTTAAATTTACGATTTGGACATGTATTAGGAAGTCAAAAAATTTTTCAGTAAATATATTTATGGAATAATCATATAATTCCGCAAGTTTTGAATTAAAGAACATAATGAAGATTCAGTTCGCGAGGAGTCTGCGCACATGACTTCGAATACTTCTAAAACTATTCAAATTTATTTGATTTGGAATTTCATTTGGAATGAAAAAGTTTACCCTTATTTATTTTGTTGTGTTGATCTTCCGACAGGGTAGTAAGCTGATTTAGTTTACCCTTATATTTAACAATAAAGTCCTGTGCAGGAGTATTCGAGAAAACATTCGCTTCGCCACTCATAATTTGACTCTTAATTAAAAATTCAACAAATCGGCGTTTCGTTAACGAAATAAATATTTCCCTCCACAATAAACAGGAATATAAAAATTTATAAATTAGGTTTAAGGGCGGGTTGATTGCAAAATATCAATAGCCAGTATTGAACAATTTGTCTCATATCTTGGCGCTCTAGTCAGAAGAGCACGAAACAAACGAAATTTTGAAACCAAATCAAAGCAAATGTATAAATTTCAATTTATATAAATGAAATACATATACATTATTAAAAGTTGTTAAAAAGTATTAAAAGTTTTCATGTAAAAAAATATTTAGAAAAAATTTTACTTTTTTTTTTATTAAAAATGCTACTTTGTCATTGAAGGTTTGGTACTTACTTTTTTTTTAGAGTGGCAGCCGTGGTGTGCTCTCGTTGCCTAGGATATGTTCTCATAGGATTCATACATTTTGTGCAATCCGGAGAATTGTCTTGTTGAAGTTTAACTCTATCTAAATTCGTACCGAATAAAAACTTTTTTGCCAAGTCCATTATTTTAACTATACCTTCGATCATTAAATTTATTGCTGTGATCAAAGTTTAAACATACTAGCGATATATTTGCAAAAAGTTGTGATTTCTTGATAGCGACTTTTGAAATTACATTTATGTAGGTGGGGTGTTTAATAGTTTGGCCAACGCTGTACATATTAATGGAAATGCGTGTTTTCATACTTGTTGGGTGCATAATTTTATTAATTTTTATTTACATAAAATTTAGTTCCTCCCCGTTGCTCCTTTCGTTTGATGTGATTATCAATTATTTACACAGGCCGACCAGGGTCTGCTTCTTCAGTATAGATCATTAACTCCCCGTGGCAATACACCAAAACTTATCAAGCGCTTAATACACACTATTGTGTGTTCATTAATATATGTTTGGTATATATACAAAATCAATAGAAATGTTTTCATTATAAACTTTTAACGGAGCTGCTGCAGCTCGAGCGGCTAAGCAAAAAGTGCTTGAATTGGAATTCACGCAGAGAGCGTTTTAGAAACCGTCGTATATAAACAACAAAAATTTAAGAACAAAACAATAAACAACAGTGTAATCGTTTGCATATGGGCGTGTGTTTATGTGATTGTTTGTAAGAAAATGATACACCGAAGACTAGGCCGTGAATTCAGGTACAATGAAATGACTGATGAAGGGGAGCATAGGACCCCCTATTTTAAGGTGTGAGTTTATTGCTGTGAAGATGTCAAGCGACGGGACATCAGTAAAACTTTTCCTAAAGCTTTAACAAGGTAAAAAAATAATAAACTCTTACCTTTGGTAGACAGAAAATATAATGTTCTGATGGTGTTTTGTATGGATATATGTATGCAAGTACTTAGTAAATAATTTCCAAATGATGGTACAATTCTTCACCATCTACACCCAGGGAAGACGGAGTCCTCTGGCTTGGAAAAGTTTAAAGATTCGAACTTGATGGCACTTTTACCATAAAATGACTTCTTCTTCTTTAAATGGTCATCTAACCGCCTGGGCGATTTTGACCGTCCAACATAGCTCGCCAGTCGTTTCTTCGTTGCGCCAACTGGCGCCAATAGGAAACGCCGCGGGATCGCAAATCGGTCTCCACTTGGTCCTTCCATCGGAGTGGTGGTCTCCCTCTTCCTCTGCTTCCACCGGCGGGTGCCGATTAGAATACCTTCTGGGATGGAGCATCTCCGCTCATTCGCACTACGTGGCCTAACCAGCGAAGCCGCTGTGTTTTAATTCGCTGAACTATGTCGGCGTCTGCGTAAAGTTCATACAGCTCATCATTAAATCTTCTTCGGTACTCGCCGTCGCCAACGCGTAGAGGTCCACAAATCTTTCGAAGAACCTTTCTCTCCAATACTCCCAGAGCCGCCTCATCAGATGTTGTTAGTGTCCACGCTTCTGCACCATATAGCAGGACGGGTGCGATAGGGGGTCACCCCGTCTGAAACCTCGTTTAGTTTCGAACGGCTCGGAGAGGTACTTCCCAATTCTGACCGAGCTGGCGGTGTTGCTCAAGGTCATTTTGCATAGCCGTATAAGTTTTGCGGGGAAACCAAAATCAGACATAGCGGCATATAGGCAGCTCCTTTTCGTGCTATCGAAAGCGGATTTAAAATCAACAAAGAGATGATGTGTATCGATTCTTTTCTCACGGGTTCTTTCCAAGATTTGGCGTATTGTAAGAATGTTGTCGATGGTAGATTTACCAGGTCTGAAGCTACACTAATAAGGTCCAATCAGTCTGTTCACATCAGGCTTCCGTCTTTCGCACAATACGCTTGATAGGACCTTATATGCGATATTCAAAAGGCTGATTCCGCGATAGTTGGCGCAGTTTGCAGGATCGCCCTTCTTGCGGATTGGGCAGAGAACCCCTAGATTCCAATCTTCAGGCATGCATTCATCCAACCATATTCTGCATAGAAGCTGATGCATGCGCCTTACCAGCTCCTCGCCTCCGTGTTTGAATAGCTCAGCAGGCAAACCATAAAATGACTATTCGTGTTAAAATTAAAACAACTGACGTCAATATAATTGGAATGGATATCACCCGATTCCTCCCAATTTAAAAAGCGATGGGCGATGAGTGCCAATATCTATAATATAAGATATCTAAAGTTTGTCTCAAATTATCGTGTTCACAGACGGACGGACATGGCTCAATCAAAGTTGCGTTTCCTCCTGAACAGAGTGATATATATACATAAGTCAATATGCATCTCGATTCCTTTATGGACGGACATGGCCATACTTATTGCTGGGTCTATCTCTTCTTCTGCTCATACTTACAAACATCGAACCAAAGTTATGATACCATTTCATGTTTATGAAAGGTATAAAAAGAAAAGCAAGGAAGGAGAGCGGTATCTTTTTGAATATTTGAATAATGCTTTTCATAACTATAGCACACTTAGAATTGAAATGTTTTAATCATTAATATAATATCATTTCAATTTCTTCATTATATTTTGCGTATTTAACGCTCGTATAAATCGATATTCTATACATTGTGCACATCTTTACAAAGATAAATTGTGTGAGTGCTATAGTTATGAAACGCACTATATTTAAGGGTATAACACAGTACTTTTTCAAATCGGAACATCTTAGTTATTGAAAAGGGATTATCACTGGACCAGATATTCATCGGTTGATGATTTTTAAAACGCACTAATGGATTTAAAAAATACGGCACGAGATTTTGCTGAAGCAGGCATCGATAACCTTTTGTGTGTTAATAGATCGATGCATTTCATCGAGTTAATATCAAAGAAAGTTGACTACACCATGTCGATGAATTCAATGAACAACCTCCAACTAGAAAAAGCGAGTGCTTTCAAAATTATCACAAACAAGTAAGGATAGTGCTGTCTAAGGCTGTGCCGAAGGCTTTATACCTTTCATGAATACGTATCACGGTTTTAAATATCCGATCCTTTCTTACAATAGGTACAAACTCTGCAAAAATTTGATGGTTTGTTAATTTCAAGATACATAGCGCAAACCCCGTTTATCGGTAAAACCAAATTTCATCGAGATATCTCAAAAACTGAGGGACTAGTTTGCGTTCAAACAGACAGACAGACGGACCGACGGACGTATATCGCCTCAGATCATCGCCCTGATCATTTCGATATTCTTATTGGTGGGTCTATCTCTTCTTCTTCTCATATATAAAAATATCGGATCAAAGTTATAATACAATTTCATGTTCACACTTAAAACCGAGAGCAATATATACATACCTTTTGTCTCCTGTTGTCCGAGATATTATCGCCATGACATTCGTGCGAGAATCGTGTAATGATCGGAGACTTCAACGCACACCACAACCTCTGGCACTCACGTTTACTATCGTCAGGCCTCATCAGCTACGTTGACTGGAGACCGATGGTGACTTCTGCATCGGATCAGTTACCGATCATCCTCTCAATCGATCGCCCTACCAATTTCGTCAGCTCGGCATTTCGAATCTTTTTTAATTTTAATAAAGCAGATTGGGTGCGCTTCCGTAAGTTTATTACCAGCTCCTTCGCTGCTTTTCCGACCACGTCTTACGAATTAAAAGGGAAGGAGCCTTTCACATAATCACAGACTCAGCCTCAACTCAATGCATTCCTTCAAAGAGGAGTAAGGAAATTCGTTTGAGTTTCCCCTCAGAGGCAGCGGCAATGGCAATCGAGATTGATCAAGTGCGACGCTTTAACCCTGCGGATCCTCAAATCAAGGATTTCAATGCGGAAATAACATCCAAACCAAGTGGGGAAGCACCTAAGGTCCTGCAACCTCTCTGCTGGTGTTGGAAAATTGGGGTCTACAGTCAAATCCTTGTCAAGGTTTAGTCGAAACCGAAGAAATGGGCAAGCCATTTTTTCCCGGCAATATATATTGCACCCTCCGGTGGACAAGGAAATAAGACGCTTCACCAGGAAGCCGCACAAACGGGAAAACAGTCAAGCACCCATTGCCATCACCACCATATAGGTGGAGAAGGCCATTCGAAAGACTAAAGGCTCCAAATCCATAGGCCCCGACGGAATATCCATGCTGATGTTAAAACATCTCGGCGCTGAGGGAGTAAGATACTTAGCAGCTGTCTTCAACATGTCCATGACCTTTCGTCATTTCTGAAAAATGTAAGCAGTCCCACTACTACTTATCGACCGATATCGCTCCTCTCTCTGGCAAACGCTTTCGACACTGTCAGCTTCATAACGACCTGGAAGACTCAATACTTCCCCTTCTCTAAAGCATTGTAACGCCAATTACCTGAGTGGAACTCAGGGGAGAACGATCAAAACTTAATTATATAATCAAACAGGGGGTACCGCAGGACGGTGTCCTATCTCCGCTCTTGTTTAATTATTATGTATCGAGGCTCCCCTCCCCACCAGAGGGTGTCTCGATAGTCTCTTACGCTCATGAATGCACGTTTTGGCAATTGGCACTTCTGTCAATGCGCTGGGTGCAATAAAGTCATATTAATCAATATGGATTTTTTTCCACACTAAGTGTGAAATAAGGCCATTAGGCATTATTGCACTATTGGTAATATCATTTCATGACGCCGAAATGGGGGTGGGGCGTCGAGCCAAAGCGGACCACCGTGAAAGAGGTGTACTTCCGAGGGAGACTAGAGTCATGCTAGCACAACTTCGCTCTGGATAATGTAATAGGTTAAACTCTTACTTATCCCGACTGAACCCCAACATACTAAACACATGTCCTGCATGTGGTATGTCCCCTCATGATACCAAACATCCCTTCTCCTGTTCAGTCGAACCCTACATCACTCTGGTCCAACCCTGTGGAAACTGCGCGTTTCCTCGGACTTCCGTTAGAAGAGCCTGATGACAATTTAGAGTGAACGAGCCCATTGGGCAGGGCGAAGCGCACTGTTAACAACAACAACAACCGTGAAAGAGGCAAAATATAAAATGAAAATTTGAAATAAGAAATCGCTCAATTTTTTATTCCAATTTTTCGCTTGCTTCGCTTTTGTTTAATAATTTAATATTTATAAGACTAAATATTTTAAAATCTTATCGTAATAAAAAACGAAAACTCGGAGTTAAAAATAGCGCAATTTTTTTATTCCAAATTTTCGCCTGCCGCGCTTTTTTCCATCAATTTCCATCAAAGAGGAAGAAATTCGGTTTTCGTATTGAAATATCGCACACTAAATCAAAAACAGTCACAACTCAAAAAAATATTTGGTGATTTTTTCGGCATAAATCGCTTCACAAAACCGCTACCAATAATTAGGTTCGATTTTTTTTAATAATAATCCTATTTAGCCAAAGAGCTACCTTAGTACTTGTAAAATAGAGCGCTAGCCTGAAGCGTTCAACACAAAGATTTTCAGATTTTGAAATGTGACTGTTTCTGATTTAGTGTGCGATTTGATTATATGCCTTTATTTCTCATATTTTACATAGTGGAAATAATGGCATGTTAATTAATAAAGCTTTATTTCTCAATATGGTGAGAGATAGGTCTATATTGCTTAATTGCACCCCGCCACTGCACGTCAATCAAGGTATGTAAACCGATTAAAATAACTTTTCGTTTCGGTTTCGGTTTCGTTCTTCAGCATTTGTTTCGGTCTAGGTTTCATTACGGTTTCGGTTTCAAAATAAAAAGCGAACACAAGTTTGTTAACAAAAAAATTTATTTAGTTTATTACTTAAATGGGTCTGTTTTTTTTAATTTTTTACTCTCGACAACACGGATTTTTTTCCAATATAATAAAAAATATTGGTCATGCCATGTATGGATACAATTTCTATAAAATAAATTCTAAAAAATAACACATCTACATCAATTATTAGTTTTTCTTCGATACCTGTATAATCGATTCTATAGATATGTATCTGTAGGTCGTGAAAATTTGACTTTAGACTTTTTGAGAAATCGGAGTTTGAAAAAGGTGTTGTCATTTAATTTTATAGATTATAGGTCACTTAAAAATGAATAATTGAAGAAATTATATAAGACAATAACATTAGTAATCGCTTCAAAAAGTTTGACTTACTATGTGTCCAAAAAGTGAAGTAAAAAACTAAAAAAACTGTTTCAAAAAGAGGAACTGGTTTGCTTGCCTTTTTTTCAGATAAAAAAACAGGGGTACGGTTTCGGTTTCGAAAAGTTAATGGGTTTTAATCAGGGACGTGACAGTTAGCATATGATGATCGTATTTAACCATTAACATTAATGAATGCAAATATTGGTTATACTAAATAAAAGAAAAATTTGTTTGGTCGTCAAAACCAATATACATGAGAAATATTTTTTTTAAGGATAACCATTATCAAGATTTAATTTTTTGGTAATTTGTAGCAAGATGTACAGGATTTTTTTGGCCACTTATGAACTGTTTAGAAGTAGGTCTGTATAGTACTTTATATAATTACAGTGCAAATCGCGTAAGCTACTTTTGTGTCAAAAACTTTTTGATAATGTTTAAAAATTCCTAAAATAGTACAAAGGTAGTTTTTTCGTAACCTTGTTGATAAACAAAAAAAAACTTATTAAGAATATTTTTAGTCACTGGTTTTAATAGGTTACGGTTTCGGTTTCACAAAATGAATCGGTTTCAATAGGTTACAAACAAATCACACATATTTCGTTTTTAGTAACATAGAAAGAAAGCTTTGCATCCCTAATGTCCAGAATGTGGCGAGACCTTCCAGCACATATTAGAGACAGGTCCTGAAGTAAGTTAAAGAAAAATAAGTAAGGAAGTCTAAGTTCGGGTGGAACCGAACATTATATACCTAGTAGTAATATATTATGGCATCCCAGTTTACAAAGGTATATTTTAATACTTTTCAATTCGTATTATAAATCCAGCTGATTGTTTTCAATGAAACCACTTTTGTTACGAGTTTCGAGGGGTAAATTCATAGCTTTCCTACCAACCACCCCTAACCACATTTTCCCAAAATACCCATAAATGCACATTTTATGTTTGAGAAATTTGCGTTGAAATAGATAGACGGACAGACAGACAGACGGACGTAGAGACAAACATGGCTAAATCGACTCAGCTCATCGTCCTGATTATTTCAGTATACTTATTGATGGTCCCATCTCTTCTTCTCATACTTAAAACCATTTCATGTTCAAGGAAGGTATGAAAATCAAAAAAAAATATATAATTTCCCTATTGCAGTGGGGTATTAACTACTTGCCCGGATATTTTGTTTGTGTGCTATCCGATTAGCCTAATTTTTGGCAGGAGTATACCACATACTATTGAGAAGTATCTGACCAAATGCTTTCTGTAATATTTATGTCTAAACTCTTAAATTCGCAATTTCTAGCCGATTTCTCCTGAACGAAGTTAACTTTAATATTCCCTACCGAGCTTCAAGACATTTTCAACCAATTCTTCTGAAGCAATGCAGAACAAACTTTCAATTACACGAGCCGTTCCATTGTCTATGCGAAGATTTTAACTCTTATTCAGGCACTTTTGATATTTCGGACTCGCTTTTTGCAATAAAAAAAACTATTCTGTCCTCTCTTAACAAATGACTTATATTTCAGTATTTTAATGTATGTATGTATCTTTGTCAGCTGATGAACTTTTTTCTGTAGCTGAGCAGTTTGAGATCTCGACGGTTAACAAACCTCCGTCTTTCAAACACTCGGCAAATCTAAACCGCGAGTTGTGCGGATGCGCCCCTCGTTCCAGTTGGGCGGGATGGTGGGTTGGGTTTATTATTATTATAGTTATAGAAATATCGCGTTTTACATTTTACAACCAAATTTTTTAGAACTATGTTAAGAAACTGGGCGTGGCCGTTGACCGATTTCGCCCATTCTTACAACAAACAGTTACATTTATATATTCAACATTTTCGAAAAATTTCCATAAGTCAATTTTTGACGGAGTTATGGCATTAAAAGTTGTGTGGAATAATCCACTATAAAAGTGGCGGGGAAACTGCCATTTTTCAAAATGTATATTTTTCGCCTTTCTTGCTTCACGGACACTTTGAAAGTGAAATAGAAATAATATAAAGCTATTGTACGCAAAGTTATTGCCTGTTAAATATATCCTTTTCAAAATCTTTCGTATAAAAGTGGGCGTGGACCTTAACCGATTCGCCAATTTTGTCCCGGAACATTTTTT
The DNA here is from genome assembly GCA_949987695.1 of Merzomyia westermanni. Classification (NCBI taxonomy): domain Eukaryota; kingdom Metazoa; phylum Arthropoda; class Insecta; order Diptera; family Tephritidae; genus Merzomyia; species Merzomyia westermanni. The sequence continues at coordinate 122,204,837 of OX465288.1, read as the reverse complement.
GTATTAATATAAATATGTGCGCTGAATTCCGTTTCAATATCTTGAACGGTTTTTGATTTATGATTAATATTATTTCTAAATTTGACTCAATCAAAAGTGGGTGGTGCCACTCCCCTTTTAAAAAAATTTCTTGAAAAATTGATTTATGCCTTAACGTTAATGTACACACCAAATTTTATTTTTATAAGAGCATTATGTACTGCATAATCACTTTTTTTGTATTTTCGAAAATGTTCTATATATAAAAATTTGCATTCCAAATTTCATTGAGATACCTCAAAATTTAGAAGGACGGACGGACGGAAGAACATGGCTTAATCAATTTCTCATTTCCTCCTAAACATTTTTATATATATAAGTCAAAATCTTTCTCGATTCGTTTATGCCGTTACATATTACCGTTAGGCGAATGAAGTTAATATACCTTGTGTGCATAGCACTGCTAGTTATAAAAAGTAGATTTTCACCGGTATTCTTGCAAACTCCAATACTTATACTTTTCTTAATTAAATAATCTTTGCCATTCAAGGGCATTGTACATATGTGTAATAGTCTGCGAAAAGATAGAAAAGAGGGAAAATATTTGTATATAAAATATTGGCGGTGCTCAGCACTGCTTTTGTGTCCACTAATGTGTGGAAACATTAATGGCATGTTTATTGTTTCTCCTGCTGTTCTTTGTCAGCAAAATGTTGCAATTGCTACAGCTGTGTTGTTGCTCTCAATGTCAATTGGCCTTTTAACGACTTATCACGGCCAGTAATCATTTCAGTCACACTTATACACATTCCAGTTTATTCACCCAATGGGCTCGATCACTCTAAATTGTCATCAGGCTCTTCTAACGGAAATCCGAGGAAACGCGCAGTTTCCACAGGGTTGGACCAAAGTGATGTAGGTGTTAGAAGAGTGGGTTCGACTGAACAGGAGAAGAGATGTTTGGTATCATGAGGGGACATACCACATGCAGGGCATGGGTTTGGTATGTTGGGGTTTAGTCTGGATAAGTAAGAGTTTAACCTATTACAATATCCAGAACGACTCTAGTCTCCCTCGGAAGTACACGCTCCTCTTCAGCCAATTCAGGTGGTTGAGTATTAATAACGGGATTCACAGGCCAAGATCTGAGAGATCTGTCTACTGACTCGGTGTGGAGGTCATTTAGAGCCCATCTGTGGTTCCGCAGATCAAACGGCAAAGAGATATGGTGCCGGACCTCATCGTTGTGCTTACGAAGATGTCTCCTTATGTCTCTGGGGGGCGGTGCTACATCCAAAAGATGTCGATTTGGATGACTAGGTTTATGACAGTTCAGAAGGAACTGTCTACTCAAGAGTTCCGCGTACTCTTGAATATTGAGCAGTTTTGCTTCTTGATGGAGGTGAGACGCAGATGACATAAACAGACATCCCGTAGCAGTTCGGATGGCGGTGTTTTTGCACGCTTGCAATTTCATCCAGTTGGTGTTAGCAAGGTTGGGCGCAGCATAGTCAATAACCGGTCGGCCAATAGCCTTATATGTAGCAAGCAATGTTTCTTTATCTTTCCCCTAAGTACTGCCGGCCAGTGACTCGAAATATAGAAATTAGACAAAAGGGGAGAGAGAACACCATCTTGCGCCACCCCTTGTTTTATTCTTCGTGGCCTAGATTTCTTGTTCCTGAATATGACTGATGGCTGTCGACCATTGATGTAATTAGCGGTCCACCTCTTAAGGCCGGCAGGGACCGGTGTCTCTTCCACATCTCGGAGGAGTGTGGCGTGATTGACCGTGTCGAATGCATTTGACAGGTCAAGTGCCACGAGAACCGCCCTATGGTTTGGCGGGTGTTGATTCAAACCATAATTTATCTGCGTTGTAATGGCATTCGAAGCGGATGTCGTGCTATGAGATTTGCGGAAACCATGCTGGTGATCGGCCAATTTCAGATTTGCAATGAAGTAAGGGAACAGAATGGTCTCTAGTAATTTCACTACCGGGGAAAGGAGGGATATCGGGCAATAAGACTCTCCTTGGTTCGCCGGCTTCCCTGGTTTTAGTAGGGGAACTACAATCGCTTGTTTTCATATCTCAGGTATAACGAAGGTAGTTAGAGAGAGATTAAAGAGAGCTAAATAACTCTGTCCATCGTGGCCTAGGTGTTTGATCATCTTCAGGGCGATTCCGTCGGGTCCGATGGATTTTGAGGGTTTGGCCTTTGTTATGGCTTCCTTGACCTCTGCGACTGAGACGGAAATAGGAGCAGTGGAGTGTTTGTGTTTGTGCGCACGTCGGAAGACTTTTCTCTTAGTCCTATCCGCAGGTGGATGCATTATAAACAGCCGGCAAAAGGAGCTCGCGCATTTCCTGGCGTCCGGTTTGACGCTGTCGCCGAATGCAATGGCGACCTTGTCATTGTGTTTGGTCGGATTGCATAGGGCCTTGACAGTCGACCATAATTTGCCGACTCCGCCCGAGAGGTTGCATGCCTCAAGGTGTTGTTTCCACTTGGTCAGCTTGTGTTCGTTGACTATCCTACGAATTTCCGCATTGAGATCTTTGATTCTGGGATCTGACGCAGCTTCAGCAGGGAAATCCGGGCGAATTTCTGGTATTCTACTAGCAGGAATAAAGCGGCCTGAGGCTGAATCAATGATCTTGCGAAACTCTCTTTCGCCTTTGCGTACGTCTCACAGTGGCGCCTATGCCGTTAAAGCATGGCAAAAATCAAAAAAATCATGAAAGCGTTCGCTAAACCTAATACATGTTTCTAATAGAGAATTTTCCAGGGATCAAGAATATACAACTGTTTTTTCACAGAAAATTATAGTTTACCAGGTAGAGCCGCTCAAAGTTAACCAATTTTCAACATTGGGAAAAATTTGAAATTTTTCTTCCTTTTCGTTGTATTTAAAATGGTTTTGTGAGTAAATAACTCGTTGTCGTTTTCTTGTATAGCAATTAAAGATAATTTAGTTTAGGATTGAAACAAAAAAAAATTGTTTGTTTTTTTGTTAAAAGTTGGCGGATATACCTGTTTTTCGAAATACCTATGTTTAGGCCCTTTTTAAAACTTTGATGGAAAATAAAAAAAAAATGTTAAAATATGTGCTCCGTCAAAATAACAGTAGTTATTTGTGAAATATTACCTAAATTCATAAAGTCTGCCTGCGTCCAGCTGCAACTTCACTTTTTACATCAAATAAAGTTAAACAACCTTGGGCATAAATACGCGCCTGAGCAGGTATATATAATTCAGTACGGCCGTAAGGTCGTTTTTGTTATTGGAACTTGTTAACAACATAAATTTTTTTACAGGGTGGCGCAAAAGTAATCCTCCTATCAGAAAATGCTATAAATTTTGCGATTGGCCCCTAAAGTCAGTTCTGTTTTGACATTTGTGTAGTAAACACATGCGAAATACACGTTAATAAACAATGTTACGCTACACTGCTCCAGAACGCGGAATATTGCTGACTATTTATTTGACCAATAATCGGTCGGGGCCAAACGGTTACTGTGAATGGTGAGCGCTACAGAGCAATGATCAACGAGTTCTTTTTGCCGCAACTTGATGAATTGGGATTGGAAAACATGTGGTTCCAACAAGACGGTGCAACAGCACACACTGCACGTGCCACAACCGATATGCTGAACATCGGAAGCTTGCTTTTGCGGCACTTTGTAGTTACCAATTGTATACCTGAAATTCATTTTAATAATTTGAGTAGGTATATAAAGCTATCCATCATACAATGCACATTATCATTCGTCTTTTGGAGATTAAGGAACTTAGTATTCTGTTTACTTAAATAAAGTGAATAGTATTTTTAAATATAGTTCACAGTTTAATATTTAGTCAGATACACTCGAAGCCAATTCTAATATGTATCTAGAAAACTCGAAACTATTTGCGGTGTTTAAATCTACAAAGTCAAGACGGGACTTCGTTGAGGCTATTATGAGAGAATTAGCGAGTGAAACAAGAATTAAAGAAAAGGAAGGCCTGCAAGAAAAAATTGGTTTACAATACATTATGATAGAAAAAAAATGGAAGGACGTCTATCGTAACAATTTAAAATTTCTAAGCAAGCATGAAAAGTGGCTAGCTGACAAAACTTTTTTGGACGAAGAAACGCCTAGCACGTCAACCAATCCAACTAGAGGCAGACCAACAAAACCCATAGAATAGTGTTCTACCTACACAAGAAAAAGGAAGCTGTCTGATACCACAAAAGCTATGGCCACGACTCATCTTTCAGAAGCACTGGCTATTAAATATAAAACAGACGAAGAAAACGTGAAGTCTTATATAACAGAAGCAGTTGAAGTAGCAAGTCCAGTGCGACTGATGAGGATCACAAACAGCATTCCCACACCACCAAATGCGCTACCTAGGAAATATACTCCCGAAGAAGCTTTGGCGCTGTTTATAGATCTCGGTTTAGCGAAGAAAAAATATATTATATTGCGTAAGTCATTATTGCAACGTAATGCCGATATTTTACCTGGATACAAAAAAATTACTCAAACCAAGAAAGAAGCAGTTCCTCTAAGTCCCAAAATAACCGAAGTATCAGCTGAAATTGAGCTACAAAACCTAATGGATCATACGTCTACACGACTCATTCAAAGTTTTCCTGAAGAAAAGTTGAAATCACTGCCAAAGGAGCTAGCATTGATAACTATGTGGGGCTGTGATGGATCATCAGGACAAAGCGCATATAAACAAAGAATAAATTTAGACGATGAAACAATTACAGATAGTAATATGCTTATGGCTTCTATTGTTCCATTACGATTAAAAGATGAAGCTTCAGAATATTGGAAAAATCCACGTCCGTCATAAACTATATTCTCCTCAAGAAGATTTTTTGAAAACGATGAAGTGACTGCTCGCATAACAGGAGTTGATAGAGATATTGTGAAAAGATTGGGAGTAATTTTAAATATTTTAAACTGAAATGAACCAGTTAATGGACCCAAATTTGAAGAACATGCATCTAAAACTACAGAGTTGCTGCATCAAAAGTATCCTGAGAAGAAACTTACACCAACGGTACATAAAATTTTAGCACATGGAAAACATTTAATAGAGAATCAGTGCTTACCATTAGGAGAATTGTCTGATGAAGCTCAAGAATCTAAGAACAAGGACTACAAAAGATATAGATATATGAACACCTGCAAAGTATCACGAGTTAGACAAAACGAAGACCTTTGCAACATGTTAGCTATCTCTTCTGATCCAGTCATATCATCTATGAGGTATGTAAGAACACAAAAAGATCTTACAGATGCGTATAGCTCAGAAATCGTTGCTTTGTTAGATATGTGTTCAAAAAGTATCGCGAATTTTGTGTTTTTTCAAAAATTATTTATTTATTCATGAATATCTATTTTGTCCCCTTCAAAGTAATCCCCATGAGATATTATACACTTGTGCCAACGGATTTTCCAATCTTCGAAGCACTTCAAAAAATCATTTTTTTGTATTTTGTTCAGCTCCTCCTTCGATGTCGTCTTTATCTCGAAAACATGCCCGAAACATGGCCCTATCCAGCACTAGGTTACACAAGAAGATCCATCAATCCAGTATTTTAGATGTTGGTTCGAGCCGTCGACCTACTAGCAGAGAAGATTCATAACCGCCTGTGCACAACAAAAACATGCAGCAATAAACGTAAGGCTAGATAATCGCAACAAACCGACAGTCAATGCAATGGAATTCATGAGCAGTGGCCGAACATCCCGGAAGTACCCCGAAACCCCGATGAAGAGATAATTGTATACGGGCGGAGAAATGGAAAGAAAGGACGCCCTTATAAGGTCATGTTGGGAGCAAATGCAACAAACAGTGTATGTGAACGTTGCCGCGAGTTGAAGAGGGAAGCGTGGCGGCTTCTCCGGACGAAAAAAAGGGAGGCAGAAAGGCGTGAGGGCGAATGACAGAAGGTTTGAAACCCGAAACACTTCTCATGTAAACATGAGAACGTCAACCTGGTAGCCGATGTTCAGAGAGTACTAAGATTATAGAGTGAAACACTTCTAGCTTTATTGCCTGTGGCTTTATTGCACCCCGCCAACAAATAGTGCTTTGGCTGAGTATTTAATTAAAAAGTAAAGTCTGGTTTCGACAAATGAAAATAACACTCTATAAGTCACTTATCGTTTCCATAATACAGTACGGTGAAGAAGCTTTTACAATCAGAAAACATCTGATGAGGCGGTTCTGGAAGTATTAAGGAATGTAAGTATGAGCTGCATGCAGACACCGAAATCCGGCTTTTCATTTATACCAGAAATAATATCACAAGGAATATCGTATATACCATGATATTCAGCTATATTTAAACTCTCGAATATATACACAACTACGAGGTGTGTTTAAAAAGTATCGCGAATTTTGTGTTTTTTCAAAAATTATTTATTTATTCATGAATATCTATTTTGTCCCCTTCAAAGTAATCCCCATGAGATATTATACACTTGTGCCAACGGTTTTTCCAATCTTCGAAGCACTTCAAAAAATCATTTTTTTGTATCTTGTTCAGCTCCTCCTTCGATGCCGTCTTTATCTCGTCAACAGAAGCGTAACGTCGTCCTTTCATGGGCCTCTTCAGTTTAGGGAACAAGAAAAAGTCACAGGGGGCCAGATCTGGGGAATACGGTGGCTGCGGCATCATTAGTGTGTTGTTTTTGGCCAAAAAGTCGCGCACAAGCAACGATGCGTGAGCAGGGGCGTTATCGTGGTGCAAAAGCCAATTTTTGTTCTTCCACAAATCCGGGCGTTTCTGGCGGATTGCTTTGCGCATAACTTGCAGGTAATATTCCTTATTGACCGTTCTTCCCTGTGGCAAGAACTCATGATGCGCCACCCCCCTGCAATCGAAGAAAACTGTCAGCAAAACTTTCACATTCGACCGAACTTGGCGCGATTTTTTCGGTCTTGGTTCGTGCGGCAGCTTCCATTGAGATGATTGAGCTTTGGTTTCCACGTCATAACCATAAACCCACGATTCGTCACCAGTTATGGCCCTCTGGAGCAAATTTGGGTCGTCGCGGACAGAGTTTAACATCTCATTAGCAATGTTCATGCGATGCTGTTTTTGGTCACAATTGAGCAATTTTGGTAAAAAAATAATTAAAAATCGAAGACGATCCAAAACACGTGCAAGCAAAGCAGCTGTCAACAATTAACTGAACATTCAAAATGGCCGAGCTTGTCGGCATAAGTGAGAGACATGAGTACCAACATAACGCCACAAAAAATTCGAAATTCGAATATACGTAACCAGCGAAAATTCAAAATTCGCGATACGTTTTGAACACACCTCGTATGTTAAGATGAAATAAGTTTCTCACTTCCTTTCACAACAATGAAAAAGAGATTTACTAATAAATTATGTTACTTAATTGAAAAATAAGATATCTATGTACAAATTAATTTTTTATTTCAAATAAAAGAATTAATTAATTTAGTAATTTATAAATACGTACTTTTCGTTATTGCATTTCTCTAAAGTTTATCAATTTTATTTTAAAGCTTAAGCATTTCGCCTTCAAACGAGTATTAAATTTTTATAGAAATCAATACGTCTATCGAGTTTGGTACAAATTGGTAAATCGGTTACTAAGATCAAACTTTTTAGCATAAATGGGCAGTGCCACTCCCCTTTTCCAAAATTCGTTGGCTGTTTAATCTTTAGCTCAAATAAAATGTCGTTGAGCCAATTTCAATAAGTTTTAGTTATTAATAAAATACATACTTGGCTTGTAAATTAAAAAAGAAAACATGTAAAATTTTACGATGAATTTTGAAGCATCTTGTTATTGTGGCACCAAAAACGAACATTTTAGTTTTATAAGAGTATTGCCATTTAAAAGAAACAATACGTCTATCGATTTTGGTAGTTATTGATTACGTGACTACTTAGATACAACTTTTTGTCATAAGTGGGCAGTGCCACGCTATCTTATCAAAATCATTAGTTCATCTTATTTAATGCTTAAATACGTCATTATAAGACAAATCTCATTTTATTTTTTTAATTTTTTACCAAAAACATTTTGTTTTTGCATTTTTCTAAAAATTTTCGAATTTGACGAATTTTTCAGAAGCACCCTGTATTTGTGACATTCTGAGCTTTCACACAATAAAACTTGAAATAATTATCTTTCATTTGCATTTTAAATTTTTAAAATATCTTCATTGGTTCAAAAGTTATGATTTTTGCAAAGAAAAAACTCAAAAGGCGCCACTGTGCGACTGTAGGAGTGGGTAAGGCAGGGAAGGAGCGCTCTGTATAGTCAGTAAAACGGTCCCAGTCCGATTTGGTGAAGTTAATGTATGTTAATTTATCAGTCGTTATGAAGTCAGCCCGTCGTTCAAAAGAGAGTAAGATGGGTAGCTGGTCTGAGGCTAGTGTAAGCATCGGTCGCCAGATGACAAAGTTAATTAAGCCCGCGCTCGTTATGGAGATGTCTGGCGAACTGTGGCAGTTACCTGCCACCCTGGTGGGGGCATCTCCATTGACTGTATAGAATGCTGAATTATCTATTGGTCTGCAATAGCGTGTCCTCTGCTGTCTGCTGGCAAGTTGGAGTGCCAGAGATCGTGATGCGCGTTGAAGTCGCCTAGAATTAGACGGTTATCGCCCCTTAGCAACGCACTAATGTCGGGATGATAATCCCTAGGACAACACGTGGCAGGAGGAATATAGATGTTTATGATTTGCAGGTCGGCGTCTCCTAACCGGACTGCTATGCCTTGGCATTTTAAGGTAGAGTCCCTGGGGTCGACGTCAGGGGAAAAAAGATTATATTGTACAGAGTGATGTGTAATGAATGCAAGGCCACCCCCAAGACCGCTGGGACGGTCTTTTCGATGTGCATTATACCCATCACAAGTTCGTAAGTTCCATCTTGTGTTCAATTTTGTCTCTTGTATCGCGGCAATTTTGATGTTGTGCGACCTCATAAAGTCAGTTATTTCCGCGATCTTTCCAGCTAATCCGTTACAGTTCAGCTGCATAATTTTGAAGTGTATAGGAGAGGAGACAGGGGACATGCTAGGCGTGAGGGACGGACGCGTTTGCCTAGGTGGAGGTAGGCTAAGGCCTAAACTATGTCGCGGTCTGGAGTTGACAGCGCCATGGCCGATGTTGTCTGGCGTGGAAGGCGGCTGTGTACTGCAACAAGGGGCTATGAACGAATCCGTCCAAAGGTTACCGTTTGCGAACCCAGAGCACATAAGGGTGTGACACAGACCAAGGCAATTGTTGCACCTGACCGATGTCACAGGCGTATATAATCTTTGCCGACAAACGGTGCAGGTAGTGAAAGGTACGAGGAGGTGGTGGTCCTGGCCCACGTGCAGGATGGAAGCAGGGGTGGCATTAGGGGCAGAGAAAGAGGGGACTGACGCTCGGCGATGCTCATATCTGGCCTATTCCAGAGGGGATAGGAGTGTTGAGCGGCCGTTTGAGATGGAGACGCTGGTGTGCGTGAGCGACAGTCGGGAGTAGGTGAGGCGGGCATGGCAGCAGTGCTGCCAGTCGTGTAGACTGAGCCACTATTGTGGCTATTGGAAGTAGGTAGAAGCGGTAAGGAAGTGCCAGAGCGGCGACTACCGCGGGACGCCCTTGAGCGTGTACAGCATGGTGCCTCAAAAGTACTAAAGAAAGTACGCGGTCTGTGGATGGCAGGGTTAAGCCCTGAGCATCCAGATTTATGTAGCCATCTCTTACACTTGGCGCATTGTACCGAATGCGACCGTTTAATATAAATTTTCTTCCAGCAAACGCAGCAGATCCAATCTCTTGGCCCAGGGTTGGGTTCGACCCCAACCCGTAAAAAGAGACAATGGATCAACCCAGCTGCCAGGGTTTGCTCCGAGGATGACAATTTAAGGGTGGGATGGGACAGATTGGACAGGATTACACTGAAATAACAGCCCTTGGCCGGGTAAAAAAAAACCCGGGTCATTCCGGTGCGATAGGATCGGCTGTTGTGGAAATGTCCTAGGAGAAATCCTCCAGTTCGCCTCATTTAACCTCTCTATCCTCTGAATCCACACATTGGTTGAAGTTGTCTGATTTTACCGCTAAAAAGCCCTGTAGTTAACTGGTGGTTGGTTATGATATCAGATCTTTTTACAGAGACAAACTTTGAACAGTTCGGCTGTCAGAAAATACGAGACTTAGCTGCAAACACAACAACGGGTGGAAACACAGGCGGGTCAAGATTTATTTCGTGCAGAAGACGGGAAGTAATATAGTTTGTCGATATTAAATTAAATAAGTAAGAAAGTCTAATTTCGGGTGGAACCGAACATTAAATACCCAGCTGTGTAAAAGTGGTCGTGGTAAATTGGTAAATTGTTGTGGAGTTATGCCTATAGAGGTTTTAAACTTTTTCTACTACCATGTGGTCGATCTTATAAATAACAAGTAAGAAAGTCTAAGTTCGGGTGGAACCGAATAGTATATACCTAGTAGTGATCTATTATGTCATCCCAATTTAGGCAGGTCTATTTTAATACTTTGAGTTCGTATTTGCGTTCAAATAGGCCGACGAACAGACAGACAGACGTATCGAAAGACGGATGGCTACATCGACTCAGCTCATCCTCCTGATCATTTCAGTATACGTACAAACATTTCATGTTCATGAAAGGAATGAATATCAAAAAAGATGTACAACTTCGCTTTTGCAGTGGGTTATTAACTACTTGCACGGATATTTTACTTTTCATCCTGAAGGTTTTGATATACATTAATAAATATATATCTCGAATCGTTTATGCCGAATGAAGTAATATACCTTGTGTGCGTAACAAAAATAGATATAAAAAAGGGTGTATTTTATAGGCGCCAAAGAACTCAACCGATATTTATGAAATTTTCACAATATATACTTGGGTTCACTGGGTACAGCATAGACAATATATAGTATTCGAAAAGTAGGCGCAGCCACGCCCCCAGGCTATATAAAGTTCCAATTCCTCATAATTCCGAACTTTTTTGGTCTAAATTAATGAAATTTGGATATATGTGTCACTTAGTCAATATCTACATCATTTTTCAAAAGTGGGCGGTATCCACGCCCACACATTTTGTGTTTTGTTTTGCTCTTGAACTTTCACGATAAGTTCAGGAGTTCGCTGGGCACGACACAGTCTGTATATAGCTTTTGGAAAATCCCCCAGGTCATATAAAGCTGCAGTTCGGTATAGTTAGGAGTTTATTTGGTTCAAGTGAATGAAATTTTATATATAGATGTGTTCTATATATCAAAACGTCAAAACAACGTCTATCGGGTTTGCTAGTATATTATAAAACGGCCAAAGCAAACCGCGAATTTCAGCATTCTTTTGTAAAACTGGGAGACTAGTTTGCGTTCAAATAGACCGACGGACAGACAGACGGACGGAGAGACGGGCATGGCTCAATCGACTCCGCTCATCGTGCTGATCATTTTAGTGAACTTTTCTCTTCTTGTTCTCATACTTACATACATTTAATGTTTATGAAAGGTATGCAAATCAAAAAAGATATATAACTTCGCTATTGCAGTGGGCTATTAATACGTGCACGAATATTTCGCTTGTGTGTTTCCCGATTTGGCTAATTTTTGGCAGGAGTATAATACATACCACTGAGAAGCAGCTGACCAATTTTCATTGAAATATCAAAATCGAATTTTGAAGCGATTGCCTTTGAAAATAGCAGAAATTTTATGCTGAAAAGTGGGCGGCGCCACGCCTACTTCTTCAAAAATGACAAAAATTTTTTGCGGCCGAGTTTTTCTTAAAAAGCTTATTATGTGTACAAAATCTGATTGATATAACTTGCTTAGTTGTAGAAATATCGCTCTTTAAATTTTACAAACAACATTTTCAGAACTATGTTGAAAAACTGGTCGTGGACATTAACCGATTTCGCCCAATTTTAGAGCAAACAGTTACCTTTATATATAGAACATTATCACCAAATTTCGTTTCCACAAATCAATTTTTGGCGGAGTTATGGCATAAAAAGTTTTGTAGAATAATCCACCATAAAATTTTAAGTTTTTGGATTTCTTTGTTTACGGAAACTTTAAAACTGAAATATAAATGATGTAAAGCTATTTTACGCAAAGTTATTGCCTATTTAATATATCTACGATCCTTTTCAAGATCTTTCATATAAAAGTGGGCGTACACCTTAACCGATTTCGACCATTTTTTCCTGGAACATTCCTTGCATACCTGCAAACCTGCGTGCTGAATTTCGTTTCGATATCTTGAACGGTTTCAGACTTATGATTAATATTATTTCTAAATTTGACTTAATCAAAAGTGGGCGGTGCCACGCCCATTTTCAAAAATTTCTTAAAAAATTTATTTTATGCCTCAATCTCAATGTATTCACCAAATTTTATCCTTATAGGTGTATTATGTACTGAGTAATCACTTTTTTTGTGTTTTCGAAAATATTATATATATAAAAAGAGGGCGTGGCTATTATCCGATTTGGCCCATTTTAAATAGCGCTCGGAGATGAGTGCCAAGGAACCCGCATACCAAATTTCATTAAGATATCTCGAAATTCACTCAAGTTATCGTGTTCACAGACGGACGGACGGACGGACATGGCTTAATCAATTTATCTTTTCCTCCTGAACATTTTGATATATATAAGTCAATATCTGTCTCGATCCGTTAATGCCGTTACGTACTGCCGTTACGCGACTAAAGTTAGTATACCTTGTGTGCGAAGCACTACTAAGTATAAAAATGAATGTGTGGCTGTGTGTCTGGCGTCCAAAGTACTCAACCGATCTGTATGAAATTTTCAAAGTAAATACTTGGGTTCACTGGTTCCAGCATAGCGTACTCTCCATGTCTATAGTATACCTTGTATTAAGTTTCGTATCTATCTGTGCTATACCCACTTTCCAAAATTTTGCAAAAATCATATAAAGAATAAGAAAATTGATAGAAGTATCAATTATATTATTATACCTGTATCGGTTAGTTAGATATGGGCAGTTCAATATTTCTACCTCCTTGCCATATAACTTTTATGAAAAAGTAGGCGTGGTCGAAAAGCGATTTCCCTTATTTACTATGGGTGCATTTACCATAACAGTAGTATGCCTACTACGAAATTTCGTTATACTAGCGTAAACGGTTCTGAAGTTTTAAGGAGTCAAAGCTTGAAAATTTCTTCACTCATATGTGGGCGGTGCCACACCCCTTTTCCATAAATTTGATCAAATCGTCAATGGGACAACCAAATAAACCTAGCAAATTTCATCATTGTAGCTGCTTTTATTATTGAATTAACCCATTTTATACGTTTTTTGAAATTTTCGATATTGAAAAAAGGGGCGTGGTTATAGGTAGATTTCGCCCATTTCAAATAGCAACCTACCTTGGCCAAAAAGCAAGCTGTATGCCAAGTTTTATTCAAATATCTCCATTTTTACTCAAGTTATCGTGTCCACGGGCCGATGGACACGTCTTAATGAATTCATCTGTTCATTCTAAGATCTTTGATATATGGAACTGCATATCTATCTCTATTATTTTGTACCGTTACTTACCACCGTTATATGACCGAAACTATAATACCCTGTGTACTAGTACACGCTGGGTATAAAAATGCTGAGTGAAGTCTCGTTCTGGGACCACAAGTACAAACAGTTTTGATTTTGTGAAGAGGCGATTCTATCTCAACTGACAGTTTGAATAATACTTGCCCTACTCGCCCACCCCTTAACGGTACTCCTGATAACTGTTATAGCTTCAGAACTATTTAACACCTATTTTTGAAGTTACAATTTAAAAACGTAGATAGAAACACACGTATATATGATAATTGAATACACAAGAGTAACTTCTGTGAGCTAAAGAATATTTACTTGGAGCTATTTTTACTAATGTTACTTTTTTTTACAATATCAAAAAGTAACGATTACAATTTTACTTTTATTTTATTTAATAGTTAAAAGTTAACTTTTATTTTAAAAGTCAAAATAACAGTTGCAGTTTTTAAATGTCAAGCATAAAAATAATTGGATTTTGAGTCATAACTAATTTAGTTATTTTACGTTACTGAAAGCTATTTTGGCGTACATGTCGAGGTTCCTATTATTTTAATTTTAACTATTATTTATGAAATTAATAATAAAAGTAATTTGTAACACTTATTTGGTGAATGAAGATCCCATTATATATTCTATTGCTATGGAGCACGTTCAATAGCCACACATCATCGTTTGAGTTGTCCATGACTTCACGCCCTGGACATTGGTTTCCAGGTCACATCCATCCATCCACCAAAGTCACTGTCTTCCTCCCTGATCTCACATTTTTTTCCATCTTTTGCCAATACTTGAATCCAGAAAATGCGGTAAAAATCTTTCAGAAAAAAACTTCAACCAAACACTACTTCCAACGTGATAGACTCGAAAGCCAAAATTCCATATAAATTCAAATGATAACCAAAAATACTGCAATTTCTAATGAAACTATGTACGGAAGCTTTGAACTACCCTCGGCATTCTGCTAGTATTTTATATTCCGTTCTGGCTATGGCCTACGTCCGGAAATGAAGAACAGAAAATGAGGAAAAATATTTTGAACGATAACTTATGGAAATTATTTAATATGCAAGGATTTTGATTAATTCAAAAGTTATCACCTTTGATTACTTCCATTCAGATTTTAACCACCTTTTTTCTTAATGCATGATTACAAACGGCAATTTATTTTTATAATGTAGGAAGTTTTTCTATGGAATAAAGTCAATTTGTACCAGAGTTTTTTTTGGCGACCAATTATTTATTTCCGACGATCAAAGAAACTTCTTTTTTTTTGGTATGAATGGTTTTAACTTTGAATGTTATTAAAGTTAAAACTGCGCCATTTTTAATATTTTACTTTTTTCAACTATGTATTTTTATTAGCAGTTTCTTTAAACTAAGCAATAGAACTGAATCTTTATGAAATCAAAAATAAGTAATTTATGTCTGTTTCGCTTATTTTTTAAACTAAATTTAAATACAGTATTTGGCTTCAGTTTTCGGTCGAATATTGTAAAATACCTAATTTTCCGGTCAGAATTAGGTTCCTGCCAAAATTCCAGACTCCGTCGGACACTAATTAAAATATATGATCTGGATTAAGTAAAAACGAAGATTCCCGCAATTATTTCAAGGCAGGATACCCCCGAGTATATCTGGCCGACACAATTTTTTGCAAAAACCCTGTGAAAAGTTATGGGCTTCGATAAAAAACGATTTCTATTTCCTTTTAGCGATGCATGTGCTATAATTAATCAAAACGACAGTTGTCGTTGCGCCCTAAAACTAATGATTTTGGTAAACTATTGTTTGCCACAAAGTGGGCAGTACGCCGTTAAGACTTTGCCTACGTATACATTTAATGAACAGTGGTAGCATTTTATTGCTATTTTACAATTAACACATTCGCCTACTTTTACCACGTGACCTTTACCTTTACCGTAAATGCGTACACACATGGTACATTAGAAGTAGAAGACCTTCAACATCTTTGCTCTTATTTTGGTAAGCACCTTTAAACAAGGTTTTACATCACCAGAACTTGAAATGCCTGAGTTTTCAGCTATAAGTCGTATGAAGTGTCTCTCGTCCAGAACAAGACCTGAATTCATGCCTTGGCTTGGAAATGAAGTTTTAAGGTAGATCTTAACTCACAGTATACCGTGCAGGGGAAACGCTACAGTGGAGTATCCCGCTAAATGAATCA
The DNA here is from genome assembly GCA_949987695.1 of Merzomyia westermanni. Classification (NCBI taxonomy): domain Eukaryota; kingdom Metazoa; phylum Arthropoda; class Insecta; order Diptera; family Tephritidae; genus Merzomyia; species Merzomyia westermanni. The sequence goes on along the minus strand of OX465288.1, from coordinate 122,189,076 downwards.
GGCCTGTATTCCGATTTTAAACGGGTACTTACGGTACAGGAATTCAAATTTGCCAGACCTTTCGTTTTATACCAGCCCCGCAGATTTCCATGGAAGAAATACTCCAAAGGGGTTGCTAGCTAGTTAAAAAAAATTGTTTTCTCACGTATTTGTGGTGTTACTTTTCTACGTATAGCAGGCCATCGCCTACCCGGTATACCATGGCAACAGTCAGTATTTGCCTACATATGGAATACTGCAAATATTTTTATATTTAAATATTCTAGGTACATTGCTGTATATGATGTAATATTTTTCTATATAACCCTGTCCTTTGGGCCAAAATATAAGTTTTTAAGAAAACTGAGTTTAATAACCTCTTTACACCGATCTAAAATGCGTGATTTCAGACTAGTAATTTGAATGTGTTGATACCGGCCTTGAATGTGTTCGTTCCTTTGTTATATAGTATCAACAAAGCACTTTTCACACGTTCGAAACAAAATTTCATGAATTCATCGCATTTGTCCACTAATTGGTTTGAATTCGTGATTTTGTAAATGCGAATTGTATAGGGAAATGTGCCGCATTTCGATATTTTAGATGAAAATCACACATTTCATTCAGTGTAAATGTAGTATAAGTTTTTAACTTTCAAACATATCAGGTAGAATGTATGTTACAAAAAAAAACTATTTCTCCATTCAAAAATTAGGTAAATAAATAATAATAAAATATATATGTCGATTCATAACTCTCAAAATTGACTTGTTTTGTCATATGAGTTTGAATATTGTGTTAGCTTAAAACTCATAGAAATCCGCATTCTTAACTTTGTGCACATCTTTGAAAGTACAATATAAGTATAATCAGCTGTGAGCTTGAACAATAAAGTTGGAGTTGCATGAAATTTCGCATTGAAAATATTTTTATAGTTTCTTTTGTAAATGCGATAGTTAATTACAAAAAATATGCCAACAAGTTGATTTTGATAGTATATTTTGCAAGGCGTCAAAAAAAGAATTTTATGTAAAAGTTTTTTACAGATTTCGGTAGAACGTTATGCTCCTAGGAATGTTTGGTTTTAGCGACTTTTTGGTGTACAGGACTAACCCCTCAAAAATGAGTGTCAGTTTATTCAGTTATTACATGAAAATGGCTTAACGGATTTTGATTAAAAGTGACAGATTTGTAGCTTAGAATTATTAAGGAGTTGCCTTCTACTTTACAAGTGATGTTAAGTTAAAACCATAAGGTACAACAAAATAGGACTATTTCCATGCCCATTTTTGTCCGGTTTGTCTTGGTTTTCAAAAAATCGTTAGAACAAACATCCATAACAACCTAACGTTCCACCGAAATCCTCGAAAAAAATTGACGTTTCAATAAAAGAATTTTTTTGCCACCGTACAAGTAAAATTATCTAGAAAAATTAAGTTGTTGCAGAGAAAATTATCTCCAACTGGAAAACTATCGCCGTTACAAAAAACTTATATTTCGATTTAACATGGGAAAATTCGTAACAGATAAACCGTAGAAGAAATTTTTTATATAGATGCAATAGAGCGCGAGATATTTGCGAAGTGGGGTTCGTGGCCTTTGATCCTTATAACTTTTTTAGCCGCCACGCTATCAATATAGATTTATTAAAAGTAATAGAGGTGTATAGAAAACCTCAGATAATTCCCCACATTGTGCATTAAAATGCCTAAAATTACCGCGCTATCATACCAAAAGGCGTTGAAGATCTTCTCTTTATTCGTTACAGAAACATTCATATTTGGACTTATCACGTTTTCCTTACATGGTAAATGGGCGTGGTCATCAACTGATTGCCTTAATTTTACAATGTAATGACTTCAATCACTGGAAACGCTTCCCCAAACTTTCAATAGTAATCACAATGCGCCAATTTTAGAAAATCCTATTACTAGTTTGGTTTGTGTAACTGTATATGGAATTTTAAAGATGTTCATTGATAATTTCAATGAAAAATAGACTTTGCTACCATCGATTGCCTCAACCGAAAAATTGTTGGGTTTTCCCATTTTTTGTTTGTAATTTTTCGAAAATAAATTTTCCAGCTGTTATTTTATTATTAATTATAATAATAATTCCCAATGGATAATAATTCCGATAAAACGAACATTCAAAGCAATTTAACATTCCACCGAAATCCGCAAAAATAAATAAAATTTTGCAAACAAAAATTTTTTTTCTCCCATACAAAATGCATCACAAAAATCTACTTGTTTGCATGTTTTTTGTAATAATGCACAGGGAAAAACTGATTAGAGCGGGAAAACAATAGCATTTACAAGAAAAACTGTATAGACACTTTCGATGGAGAATCCCCTCACCAGAGAACTGTGGAAGAAAAATTTTTGACAGATGTTACAATTACCGAAATAATTAAAACAAAAACAAAAAAATGCAATTTAAATGGCTGCAGAAAAGTATGCTTTGCATATATTTTTTATCCTTTCATGTCCACTTGTAGGAGAGTTAGATAAACCAAAAAAACCTATGGTCCGAATAACTTCCGTATTCAGTCGATTTTCTGTCTTCCTCGCCTGGACTAATAGTATTGATTTTTTAATGCTGAAAAGCGAGTCAGAAACATCAAATGTGCTGGAATGAGAGTTATAGTTATGTCATAAAAAGCGGAAAGGCTCATTTGATTCCGAATTGGTTCTACAATTTTTCAGGAAGAGAGGCTTAAAATATCTTGATGACCGCGAAGTTCACTTCGCTCAGCAGAAATGGCTAGAGACCAACCCGTTTAATAATTTAACGATAAAAATGATTCCGATCATTTCCCTACGACGAGAAAGGGTGGGAAAATTAATAAGTTTCAAGCGATCAGTATAGGGCGGTTGGTTGTACAAGGAGTCCCACGACAGATCTCTTAACGCAAAAAGTAAGAATTGTTTTTAAACCGATCCAATCCGATCTACGTAAACATGGTACCTAGGAATCCAAATAATTGAGCCGTATTCTAGTATCAGTCTTATAAATGTCGTGAAAACGACTTTAATTAAATTCTTTTGACCATCGTTTAACGAATGATAAAACACCTTTAGATTTATTGACAGTTGCATTAGTATGAAGTTTGAAGCTAAGTTTACAATCCATCGTAGTTCCCCAGTTCACAAAACCATGTACTTGTTCAAGGCTATGATTGTTGATTGTGTGGGGAGCTGGTTGTAAAGTTCTGCGTGAAAAACACATGTATTTTTACTTTATTAGATTGAGGGGCAAATAGTTTACGTCGCACCAAGTACCTAGATTATCAAGATCTGATTGAATAAAAGCTCTATTTTCGTTCAACGTGTAAGACATACAAATCTTTACGTCGTCAGCATACATACAATTTTTTTTAAAACTTTATAATACTACATTAGATAGCGCATTCTTAAAAACTACCCTTTGTGTCCAGAACAGAAGATAAGAATAGAATAGATCGCGTTTGTGAATAATTAACGAATGGCATACTTTGTCAACGTAAAGCGGTTGAAGTCCGTGTATATAACATCAGTGTGCATATTTTCTCTAAACCCTTTTGAAATATGGGTTGTGAATTCAAGTATTTTAGTACTTGTTGATTTTCCCTTACGAAAGCCGTGTTGGCAACCTGCTATCAGGGTGCGAATAGAAACTGTGAGCTGATTAGTAACTATATCTTCAAATAGTCTTGGAATAGCAGAAAGCCTTGCTATACCACGGTAGTTACCTACGGATGACCTACTCCCACTCTTAAAAAGTGGTATTAGGAAAGATTCTGTCCCACCAGCTGGAAAACGCCGCATTTTAAAGACATGTTGAACAGATCAGTTAGAGGCTTGTATTAGCATAAGCCTAAACACATAATAACCGCATCTTAAATTACAAAGCAATGAAATACGAACATATGACGAACGGTCTTATTCAAACGAAAAAATACATATCTCCGGTGCTAGTGCAAAACTGTTATGGCACTTCGCCAAACCGCGGAACCAATATTTGTGAAAATTTTCCGACTCTCCATAGATCTTGATTTAATTGTTTATCAAGAACACTACATATCGGATTGGTAAAGTATACAAGAAACTGTTCGTCGTAAAATTTTACAATTTGTAGTGACAAAACCGTGTAATTGAGATGTCACTTGCACTTTAACCGGAGATATGATCTGATAAAGTATGCACATATGTGCATGTCTATGATATAAGCTCTTTATATTTTTTTGAAGTACTGTTAAATTGTTCTTATCTTTGGTATTTATTTGAGAAGAACAATCACATAGTACATACATACATATGTGTACATATGTATATGAAAATCATTATTAAATCCATAAACTCAAGTATGTACATGCGACTATTGAAGAAAAAAATTATGTTGATATATTCATACTTTATTATATGTAACTTTTCAGCACCTCTTACAAACATACAAATAGCTGCCTACTGGGGATATGATCATTATTTGCAACTCTCAAAGCATGTCTTCCTTTTTGCTCGAATTTTGCACATATCTTTGGACTTTAACATATATACTTTAGGGATGCTATCCTACGATTCCGAGATCCCATGCTTTTTTAGGTTCCGGGATTTTCGGGGCTAGAAATTTGTTACTATAAACGAAATATGTGTGATTTATTTATGATCCATATCTTAATTTTTTTTTGCTGATTGTGTTACTTAAAATAACTTCCGCCCTCTAGCTACTAACAAGAAACTGTGGGTCCCTTTATTTTTTTTATTTACTATTGAATAAAAAACACATTAAAAATCTAGTTATTTGTAATACATTTTATGTTCAGATAGTTTCACAAACAATTTCTTACCTTCTTTCAACTTAAACTGTTGGAGAATAAAGAATACACAAATCCCGGGATCGTAAAATCAGTTCCCGAAAATATGTTATCTGATTGTTAAACTCCACACAAAAATTGTCATATCTAGCAATCACATATTCTACTCCAAATACTATTTGCATATATATAATATGTAAATTTTAAAATTCCGGAAAAAGTCATACATATACGAGTACATATATTCGAGTAGGTCAAATACTATTTGCATATATATAATATGTAAATTTTAAAATTCCGGAAAAAGTCATACATATACGAGTACATATATTCCAGTAGGTCAAGATGATTTGTCGGTAAATTAAAGTCTCAAAAAATTGTTTTATTCATATAGACATTACAACCCAAATCAAATTATACATTTTTAAAAAAAAAAACAGCAAAGCATGGGAAAGGACGCATAAAACAGCGAAAATTCACAAACTCGATAATATAACTTTGCATGTACATATGTACACTTTTATTTATGTGTGTCACCGAATAAATTTCCCCTTTCCTGTATGAATTTGCTTTGTTTATTTTCCTAAAGCCCATATGATTATATTAATTAGCCAAGCTTGAAAAAGACAACTTTTCGAATGTCAAATTCAAAAAGACCAGTTTTCATTTTAATTACCAGTAGTGGGAGGTAGTTTTACTTTATTCATTAAAAATAGTTGCATTTAGTAGTTAAAGCGTGTGACTGAGTTTCGACAGACGACTTGACCTTGAAAGGAAGGGACAAGGACGGAAAGCGTTGAAAATCTCGCGATAATAATTCACATTGTATGTACATCGTTTTCGCACAATAAAGAGCACAGCAGGTAAATATTTTAAATGTGAGTGTTAGTTCTAAGATAAACTTCTCATTAATTTATCCGAGACTGTCTTCTGGCAATACTTGTATGGTTGTGCCTACGCTCGGATAACATCTCCAGTTGAGAGTAGAGAGAATGCGAATATTTTCCTGCAGGCAGCATCGGTTTAGGACTCTCTCATTGTTCAATACTTATGTTCATATATTGTTTGAAACTGACAACTACAACAAAAAAATGTAATAAATTTTTGTGACCTGACCTGTCGCTTCTGATTTTGCACTTCAGGTCCACTCTCATCCCTAGTTGTACCTACATAAATGTGTGCTTTACCCAAAGTCTAGGCATAGAACTTAAACGAAATAGAATGGAAGTGAGCGCATCATATTTTAAACAGTCGTACGCACGCGGCATGTGCCGAAAATGTCATGTGAAGGGATATTTATGTGCTATGACGAGCAAAACAGTGCAACAACAACAAACCTAACGCAATTACCTACAACAACAATACATGGAAGGTCATAGCGGCGTTGGTAATTCTACTGCACAACAACAGTATTAATGAGAACAATAGCAGAAGGTCGTGTGCCAAAAAAGTACATTGAAGAAAACCGTTCAATTTCCTAGTTAAGAGAGCATATGCAGGCAATAAACCGGCGATAGCTGAGATTTTGAGGGTATTTTAGAAGGCATCAGAGTGTTGTTTGACGCATTTACTAAACTGACTTCAACAGGATCACATCGTTGTCGTGCCGCTTGTTCATAGCATAGAAAATATAAAACAACCATTTTTTCGTTAATTTTGTGTTAAATGCAAAAAAGTATGGCAGCTACTAACTACTATCCGGAATATACAAACAGTGCCGCGATGTCTCAACAACAAGCCTTTGCTTACAGTAATTATTATGCTAACAGTGCAAACTGCTACGAAGCAGCCAGAAACAACAGCTTAAGGCAAGATAATATCAATTCCACCTGGTTTCCAGTGTCATATCAGCACAGCTATGATTCATATAAATATTCACAAGCGCGTATGGGTGAACGCAATTATCAAAGTGACGCATTGAGCTACTGCAACAGCACAACCTCAACCATTGAATCTAGTGGTCAACAGATTCATTATAAAAGTCAGACACCTTTAGATACGCTATCTGTACCCAAAAATTGCGGTATTAGCAATGTATTAATAGCTGTTGATAATGAAGCTAAAACAGAGTCAGCAAAGCGAAAACTTTCAGATATAACCGACGTTGTTGTGGAGGAATCCGAAAAACCTAGTACACTGCGTTCTTTACTAACCAATCCAGCCAAGAAGCTCAAGTACAATCCTAATTACTTCTTCACAACAATGGAAAAAGTCAGCTCACCAAAGAAGAAGACTTTTAGCAAAAGTAATATAAAGTCTACCGCAACACATGACAATACAGTTCGAGATTCCCCCAGTGCATTATCGAACTTCGAACAGGACATGATCGGGAACTGTAATGGAATACCTACACCATCATCTCAAAGCACACTCTCATCACCCAGTCGGAATGATATGAACTATTTGGAGGTATACTCGCCACAATGTGCGAAACTAGCTAGCCAATGCAAACACGGTGATTACCTTACACCACCACCTTCTAATGCATCCGCGACTACTACGGGAGGGGCATTAGATACGCCATTGCTGCCAGCATCTCCAGCAACTACTGCACCAATAAAAGCTGCTGAATGTACAAATGCAACTGCTGTCGATGCCATTAGTACGCCACCCTTGTCACCGCACGATCAAGCTGTCAATCAAAATCAACACAATCTGTCATCGCGCCAGCTTCATCAAGATGAAATCAATCATAGAATTTTGACAGATACTGCAGCAGAGTTTCATTGGTCGCAGTGTGAAGAGGTCTTGACAGAAGGTAAATATTTGCCAACCACCTTAATATAAACATATATACTCGTACATACTTAACAACCTATTCCGGCCTTACCAACTTTACTAAAAGTTTTCTAATTTATATTATTTGCAGATAGTAAAGACTCTAAGCGAACTCGTCAAACTTACACACGCTTCCAAACTCTAGAGTTAGAAAAGGAGTTCTACTCAAACCGCTATATCACGCGCAGACGACGTATTGAACTTGCCAATGCATTATCACTCACTGAGCGTCAGATCAAAATATGGTTCCAGAACCGGAGAATGAAATCCAAAAAGGATCGTACATTGGATATACCCTCTCCAGATTACCGCGGACTTGTGCACTACCCAAATTCTAACTTGGATTCGGTTGCTTCAGCGCAACCAGTTTCTCAAGCTCAGCTTATGTATTTGAGTGCTCAAGCTAGTGCTACAGTATCACCTACATACCCATCATACATGACCAATGGACAACAATATTCACCAAGTACACTAAACAGTTATTCAACGCCTAGTGCACATCCACAATGTGGCCAAATGTATGAGACAGCAACAGCGGGACTATCATTATTTGACCAAAACCATACTCATCATCAACAGTATCAACAGTCGCCATATTTGTTGGCTCAGCAGTATCCGCCGCACGCCTACCAGCAACAACATCATCACCACCTCCAGCAGCGACAGTGCCATCAAACTTTGGCTCAACCACTACCAGAACATCATTCGCAACAACAACAACATGAACAATTACCAGCGTCACAGCCACAATACCATCAGCAAACAGCTAGTCCACCAGTAGGATCCTCTCTGTATATGCCATAGAAAACGATGAGTGGCGATCCACAATTTGCAGAAACACACAAACAGTTCATGGTGTGCGGGTGAGGTATACAGACAGACGTTGTGCACACAAGGTACCGCATACAATAGAGTTTTCTTCCGTTTATCTATGACACATAAACGGTCAATGAAGAGTCAACATTTGGTATAGTGTAGCAGTTAAGCGGACCCCTATAGTGACTTGTGCACAAGGCTCACAGTTACGCCGCCAAGTTGAGGGTTATAAAATAAAAGTACTGGGACATATGAACGCTAAAACTTTCGTCGAATCTAAACGTGCGCATAATTGTTTTTGCCCAACTTCATAGGGTGAAAAAGATATTTGAAAGAAGAAATGGAAAAGTATATAGCGGTCTAGCTGAAGTTGATATATCATTAGCTTACATATGGTCGAGCTAATGACTGTGCATAAAATTTAAAATATTTGGAAATTAGGAGACAACTGTGTGATGATAGCTGATATGTACAAAGATATGTATGTAGTAAGTTTACATTACTATTTACAATAAGTATATATATTTTTATATTGAAATATTAAAAGAAGTATAATCCAAAGTTATCAGATTTCTTTAATGGCAAATTCTTGAGGTGTAAAAAGGCATTCAGCAAGTGATATATAATTGCGAGAAATCAACCCCGCACGTGCACGTGCTATGCTAACGATCAAACAGCAGTCACCCCTGTGCAATACATACATTCGTACTGCGATGAAATCGCGACAGCTGCAATTTTGTTCTGCAATGCGACGAACTGCATTGAAATCCAACATTTTCCATCAATAAATTCTACTTTTTGAAACAAAAACTGTCACATTTCGACTACCCTAAATAAATAACAAGTTTTCCAAGCTTTGCACAATGGGTTAGAATGATACTAATGCTGATAAATAAAATTAATCAGTCAGAATTGCTAAGTCTTCTTATGATAAATAAATCAATATAGGGTCTTCAGTATTTTAATTCCCTATGGAACAGTTAATGATAGTGGAAAATTGTAGAAAAAGTTCCTAACACAGAAAAAATTAAAATCTTTATAATATGTCTAATTGACAAATATATGTATATAAGTATATATTTCGCTAAAAGTGTACAGATTTAAGCTTTGAAACAGAATTGACGAAAAAATGACTGCCCCTTCCGTACATACATATGGGTAAAAATTTGTGAAGTGAGCTACGTAAAATTTTTTCATAGGTTATGTATTTTAATGAAATTGGTGGTTTTATATGGCTCAGAACGATTAGAAAAATACATATTTCACAATTTTGCGAAACTTAAATTTTTATTATCTTAAATTTTATTTTATAAAAGCCTACACAATAATAATACAAATTATTATACAAGCTAAATAACTCGAAATATTTTCTAAGTTATAGCTATAAACATATAGAAGTTCCAAAGTTGTTCTTTAATTTCTTGCGATTGACCAGGCCGATTTTGCTCATTTTTTAAATATATGTATATATAAATTTATTCGGAAAGTTTTTAATATTTGCGACTTCTTGGTCAGATCTTGTTTAAGGTAAATGCTGTTGGGCATTCCATTACACACTATCAGCAGAAAAAAGATGGGGCCCTGCAATGGAATGGGAGTTATTTACAGCGTACCGAAATTATCGTTCGAAAAAAAGTTTTTGCACCTACATGGAAAAGTAGTCCGTGGAGACATTTTTTCTTATTTTGTGTGTTGGTAGATAAGCTGGTGTTGAAAAAGATAGTCTGTTTCTTGAAATGTAACAGTAACTTATTTTTTAACCAACATCTCCCACCTCCCACCAAACCCGAACTTCAATTTCACTTAAGTCCAACCCTATTGAAACTCCTAGTTTCCTATTGCTTCCGGTTCAAGAGGTTGATGATAATTCTCGTTAATGCACGGACCGATTAGACGGGGCGAAGAACTCTCACAATAACAACAACGCCGCAAGCCAGTATTTTGTTGCGAGTTTCAGTTTGGAGAAAGAGCTTTCACCGCTGTGATTGTTTAGTTGTGGGAATTTAATTTCCTAGATATCAGATAAAAAAACAAAAAGGTGTTATACCAGGATCAATGAAATGTATTGAAACAATGAGAGAGAACCTCATTTGACTAGCAGTATGAGCGTTGCTGGGAAGTCAAAAACACATAGTTGTTATATACAGCAAACTTTGTTTAGCTGTCTTTATATTCAGCTGCACATTTAAGATAACTACCCCAAAATACGCTTAGCTAAAATCTACATATCAGCATATATAGTCTACCTATATAAGTAATAAAAATGACAGAAAAATATTGAAGTTCAAATGATACATATAACATTTAAATTGTAAGCTATGGTTATGAAAGGTAATAAACCGGCACCGTATTTTAAAAACGTTATTTATTTGGAATGTATATTTATCAGCTGTGTGCTTTCTGTTTTCAATAATCTTCATGATTAATAAAGTTTTCCCTTTTTATTTTTCAATATACTTCATGAAAAATAAAATTTCCTTTTTCTATTTTTCAAATTATGAAGATACAAGCCCTCTCGAAGCATTTAAGAAAGTTGGCTTACATGCATTTTTTGCTTAAGCATGCCAGTAGGTTTCTATATATGTAAGCCGGTTCCTCTATGATTTATTTGTTCCCGGTATGACATAACTGATATCTAATTTTTGGTCAGCGTATGACGTTTAATGTCCCAATGTACTTCGAAGTGAACGCTAAAGCGATCGGCGTTAAATACACCACCCCACCACATTCAAGCAAATAAACACTTTCTACATCAACGTTATCACTGCATTGTACAAAACATCAATTGGTAATTTTTCATTCCTTGAGCAGAAGCAAAACACAATACATTCATCCTTTTTGCCTGTTCACTGAAATCGATAGAAAAGTGTTGCCCTTTTCCACACAAAATTTCTGTATGATCAAGCCAAACTCACTATTGTTATTATCATTAAGCCACGTTGCTGAACACCAGGTAACGTAGTTCAAGATTTGTAACGAGGGAGGGCAACAGTCTTCTTTTTTTTCCAGAATAAAACACACCATAATACAAAGTAATAAAAATTTCAATTGTAGTCAATAACGTAAAAGCCTCACTTAAAATATGTTAAGCATAAATTGATCCTTAATGAAGTAATCTTGAATTAAAACAATTAATAGCAATGCTATTGTAGCAACTTGTTGTAACTTAAAATATCAAGATCTGATTTTTTTTAAGTTTACTTTATGAAATTAAAAAACGTATTTGTCAATACTTGAAATAATTTGTACTTAGTAACGCAAATTCTCGATAATCTTCACCCTTCACTCTTAATTTCACAACGAGACACCATGAATTTTAATTCTGCGAAACTACAAAGTGAATCCCTTAAATACGCCTAATCCTTTTAAATGCCCAAAATACGATCCTCCTTTCAAACATTCTCTAACCTTTTCAAACTCACATATCCTCGTAATTTGGTTGAAAGTGGGAAGTATGTTTAGATACAACAAAACACCTTTAAGTAAAACTAAGTTGACCTGCTTAGCTCTAAGGTAAGGTATTGAAAATAAAGAAAATATAGTGGGGCGTTTGGATAATTTAAAGTACATATTTATGTGCATATGTATATGTGCAGCAGAGTACCCATGAAATATATGGAAAAAAACCCAACGTATTTATTTCTTCTCTCCCCTTGGCTCAAAAAAAAGCTAACATAAAATTAATTATAACTCGTTTTAAGTTACAATATGTAAAAAAAAAACATATACATAAGCAATATTATTTAAAATTAATCATTGAAAATAGTTGATTAACAACTTTCGACCACTGAGGCACTTTATTGCACTTTTGTGCATTTGAATTCAAAATTCTATTAGAACAATTTTTTCGAAGGTCTGTTTCATGCATTAACAAACAATGGAAATAAATGGATACATACACATCGACTTTCTTACATAATTATTGAGAGGTATATTCTAATCACTATATATTGGGTTCATCAGCTATTCCGGCGGAACTGCCGACGGGAGAAATGTAATAGATCATGAGAGAAATTAATCGATTTAATCGGAATTTGCCTGTGAATTTCGATGAAGTCGATAGAGATCGCAAAACTCTATTTCAACTATTCCCCGCCGGCAGATCCGCCGGAATGGCTGATAGACCCCATTATCTATTTAAATCAAGTAGACTTCAAGTGATAATTGCATTCCTCTATGAAATTACAAAAAAAAACAACTAAAAAAGGCAGTCCTCGGTATTTTTATTTGGAACACAGCTCGTCAACTGAAGGAACTGAAGGGCCCGTTGCCATTATCGTGCAACGGTGTGCTTAGGATACGATAGAGATGCCTTCTTGTGGGGAAGGGAGTATCGAAATGTAACATTGGGGGACCGTTTATTCCTACGGTATCTTGATGGTTCATTTATGAACTCCACAGACGCCTCCTGATAATTGTCGGCGCGCCTTTTATGGCAGAGAGGTAGAGTTTTGAATGGTCAAGCACTGCTAGTACCGTCCTGGTATTTGGTCTGCTGCTGCTTAGACCACCATTTATCTTCATGGTCAGTCAGCATTTTTTCGTTAGTCTCTAGGTCGAAATGTCTCATATCATATGCACGATATTCCTTAATTCTACTTGCCACAACTTAGCGAGCTGCGGCCGTTTGAATGACCCTGGGGACGCTGTTGTTGTTGTTGTTGTTGTAACGACAAAAACCCTCCCCGAAGGTTTTGGGGAGTGCTGTCGAACTGACAGTCCTTGGCCGGATATGAATCCGGTACGCTCCGGTACTCCCTTGCGGTACTGCCAGGCTGTCGTGGTAGCGATTTGGTATGACCAGTGGAACCTTCTAGGTCATGTCACCTCTCCTTCCGTAAGGAAGGATAAGATGGGTAATGAGAGGTGAGAGGTATCATTTCCGTAGATCAACCATCGAGTTGCACGTCATTACCTGGGACGCTCGTTCCTGTTGTCGTACATTATCGGAACCTGGCCCAATAGGCTTTGCTTGAGTTGATATCGACGATCAATGGGGATAGTGACAGGTATGTAAATGTCTAATTCATAACGCTGATGGGCCTTAGTAAGCCCTAGTAGGTCACTTGGAGTCGAAAACTGCCCAGAAGAACCACGACCCCTGCGAATAGGGGGGTGTCAGCCTGGCGATTGCTTACTGACCCACCTATATAGACGTGGAGAGCGCTGTTAAAGGGGTTCTTTAAAAAATTGCCTATTTAAATTCTTACCAATTTTCAATATCCTACTTCCAGAGAGTATTCCGGATTGTGAATGTAAGCCATTATGGGGTCTACTTGAAAACACACAAAAAATTTCAACAATATTGGCACGGACGCTTAAAATGAGTTCAGTGACAACCGACTTCACAGAAGATTTCTATTTATAAGGATGTTTGTTCAAAATTATTAGTGGCAAAAAGTTGGAGTTTTTTATAACTTTATTTTTCAAGGTATTTAGCCTACCGAAGGAAATTTACTGATGGACTGTATGAGCTTTATCAGATACTAGTAGACCAGGCAGGCGTTGTCCTGCCTGAAATTTGACTTGCCTACATTTAACAAATCATACTCTTTTCCTTCCCCACCTGGGGCTTCTTCCAGGTTTATCTTTATATATTCCTTTTTCTTCCTACTTTTGCTTTTCTCCACCCTCATATACCGTTACTCTTCTTTAACCTCATTTTCCTCTAACACTACCTCTATATCGCGAATTTCTGTTCCTACTTTCTTTCTTCTCCCATTTCCTCTGCGGGTACTGATATACATAGTTTCGAAGATATAGCGAAATAATTTTTATTTAATCCTGGTACCCCTTTCCGTTTCCAAGGTGTTTTTTATAACTTTATTTGGTTCAAGTTAGTGATATTTTATATATAGATGGCAACGCCCACTTTTTCCAAAACTATATATAGCCTATGCTGTAATCAGTGATCCAAAGAATATACTGTGAAAATTTCATAAAAATCGGTTGAGTACTTTGGACCCTTATAAAGGACACACAGACACATATTAAATTTTATTTATCAGATATTAGCATAGTGCAGAGAATTAAAGCCCAAAGGCTTCACTGGCTAAAGAAGCCTCGCCTAGAAGGTTTCCCATCGAGAACCGAATTCGGAAGCGAGGGAGGGATGACTAGAACATTTTGATATGTAAAAAAAATTATGATGATTTAGCCTACCACTGTGCAATTATTCCTGAGCCTTTTTTTATTATTTTACGAGTATGGATGTTCAAACGCGAAAAAGTTTCTTTCACAGCTGACAAAAATGTTATTAAAATCTTAATCACTTCATTCATACTTTGAATGCTTTCTCAACTCCGAGCTTGTGCCTAATGTACATATTTGCATTTTAAAGGATTCAAATAAGTTTTGCATGCTCTTACCACATATTTTTTCATTTCAGAAGAAAGAACAAGAAAAAAATTCAATTAGGAAATTTTAATGTTGTTCGCAATAGCCTATGAACAAGTTGTGCTATAAGGATCATACTTTGCATGGACGAGTTGTACATACATAAATATGTATGTATGATTGCTGCACCAAAATTTCATTGGAAAAGTTTTTTCCTTTAAATTATGTACGTTGGTAAGGGGTTTGATGACTTGTCGAATGAAGTTTACGAGTTTTGTAAGTTTTCGCAGTGCAGATTTTAGGAGACGATGACGCTCCCTACAATAACGCTTTTAGCTAGGTAGCATGGAGTACCGCTGGTAGGTCTCTTCCAGTCTTGAATGATAGTTCGTACAGGTGAATTGACAATCCTACCAGAAAGTCCTGTCTCCTTTTACGTTTTAGGGAAAATATCTAGTTCTGAACTGGAGCGCTTCAACTGCATTCGGAACCTTTACTAGTTCGTCCTTAATCTCTTTTACTACAATCTAGCATGACCTTTCCTATAGTTCCGAACTTTTTACATAATTCAAAGTTTAGATCAAACTCGTTGATTGGTACTATGTCGATGGATTCGAAGCCAAAACAAAATTTTCAATAGGATACCTAGCGCACGGGGTGAAGTATTGCAATCCTGCTGAACCACTTCATAAATATAGGAACCAAAGAAAATTCTAGACATTTCACCTGTAATTCAATTTCGTTATTGCATTTGGAGTTTAATTTATCTGATGAACAAACAATTTAATTAACCAAAGATTTAACTAAATATTTCCATTTTATTAGCTCCAGAAGAGAAGAGAAGAGGATAGAAAGGTAAATCAATGTACTAAGATAATGCCACCTAAGAAGTAAGATACGGGGAAATTTTATCGCTTAGCACCTATATTCATTGGAACGATAAACGGTATATACAAATAATATAATAAAACAGAAGCTTTTTTTTACATATATTCTATTTCAAATTGTGTCTGGAAACAACTTTACTATCTACTTAGTTTTGATATTAATACACATACATTTCAATACTTTTTTTATTACCTTCATGTTAAGTAATTTTCTTAATTTTCTCATTTCCATAAAAAAAATTGAAATTGAATCTTGTATAGTATTTTAGGTAACTTCCCGTTGAGCTAGATTCTTGAAAATTGAAATATACCTTAGAATTCCGTGACAGTGCAATAAATTTGGTTCAATATGATATATTCATTTATTATTGGAGTCCTGCGATTAATATTTAAGTAAATTCCCGGTAAGCTGGACAATTGAAACTTAATGCATCGATCAACAATTAAAGAAACTGCAATACGATGTGCATAACATTCCGTTAGATGGTATACTGATCGAGATTATTTGAAATTCTTGAAAAGCAGGGGGAAGCATGTATATTGTCCATATCACGGAAAATATGAGTTCTTCAGCTATTAAGTGGTTTAAAGGATTGTCGACCGAGATGCTAGGTCCTTTAAAGCAATTACAAAGGTGTGGAAACCCATTTGTCTTGCTAATCTGGATATAGGAGATCGTCTTGTGACACGTTAGGTATAGTTGGCTATGACTACCTATAATGCAATTTAAAGAGCTAAATAAACTAAATAAAACTAACACAATTTTTTATACGGATTAACTAATTCAATTTAAAAACAAGTAAGGAAAGCGCTGTCTTCGGCTGTGCCGAAGGCTTTATAGCTTTCATGCAAACGCATCACGGTTCTCAGTGTCCGATATTTATTTACAATAAGTACAAGCTGTTCAAAATTTGACGGTGTTACCCCGTTAATTCAAATATATATATAATAATGTGTTGTGCTGGTCCAATCTTATTGATCTTCCCCACACCCATTATTTATCTTCGGTGGTACTGCAAAACCGCGCAAGTTATATTTCTGTCAAAAACTTGCATAGGCCCCTGCCATTAATATCTATTTATTATACCTTTCATGAAATGGTATTATAACTTTGGTCCGATGTTTGTAAGTATGAGAAGAAGGAGAGATAGACCCACCAATAAGCATACCGAAATGATCAGGGCGATGAGCTGAGTCGATTTAGCCATGTCCGTCTGTCCGCATAGTCCCTCGGTTTTTGAGATATCTCGCTGAAATTTTGCTAAGAGCCGCAATTTTTTAAAACATTAATCATTTGTCGGAACCAGCAAGATCGGACCAATACAACGCATAGCTTACAATCGATTGTTCCGATAAACGGGGTTTGGCCTATAACTCTTGCAATTAAAAAGCTAGGAACGTAACATTTTGTAGGTTTAGTACATATTATACATATATGTAATGTGTGTAGTGAACATATAGCTCCCATATCATCGATTGTTCCGATAAATAGGGTTTGGGCTATGTATCTCCAAATTAACAGTTTTGCAGAGTTTGTACTAATTGTAAGTAAGGATCGGACACTTAAAACCGTGATGCGTATTCATGAAAGGTATAAAGTCGTCGGCACAGTCGAAGACATCCCTTTCCTTACTTGCTATAATTTAGTTACACATGTTGGTTTGGAAAATAATTAAAATTATCGATATTGATGGGAACGTTTTTCATAAAGTTATTATTCATCTTTAAATTAAGCAATTTGTAGCCGAAAAAAGTCAAACTGAGAATATCACTTACGCGGTTTTGCATTTGTGAGCTACGCGGTTTATGCAGTGTCATGGACGATATGTAATATGTACAGTAGCAGTAAAATTGTATGTTCCTAGCTGTTGTGCAAGAGTTATAGCCCAAAACCTGGCTATCAGAACAATCGATTGGGGCTATGCGTTGTATTGGTCCGATCTTGTTTGTTCCGAAAATTGATTGATATATTACAAAATGCCGGCACCATACCAAATTTCAGCCAGATAACTTTAAAACTGAGAGACGAGTTTGCTTTCAAACAGACTAACAGTAGACGGACGGACAGGCGGACATGGCTATATCAACTCAGCTTTTTGCCCTGATCATTTAAGTATACTTATTGGTGGGCCTATCTCTTATTCATCTTCACTTACATACATCGGACCAAAGTTATAATACCATTTAATGTTCATGAAAGGTTTAAAAATAGGTATTTTCAATAAAACTCATCTAGCTAGATACAACGATACTGCCACATTATTTGTAGATGTTAAGCCCAAGTCAAGACGTGAAAGTAAAGTCTTGTTTCTGAGTCATGTGAGTTATGGAACTGAGTATTTGTTATTCAGTTTTGAGCGCCTGGTACTTATAAAATATGTAAAATGGACAGACCATAAAACCAATGACAAAAATAGCAAACAACCGGATAGCGGGTTACACGTACAAAAACCATTTTCTAAAAATGCCAAGAATAATGTACAAAAACAAAAGTCCATTGACAGAATATTCAAAAAATCTTGTACAAAGGAAAGGAAAAGTTCATTTAAAGGGAAACTTTTGAAGGCTGGATATTTGGAAAACACATGTGGTTAAAATCTTCACACGGCCTGAACAAAATTAACTACTTTTTACACGGTTCCGGAAATTAATGAAAACAAGTATTAAGCTATATTGCTAACCGGTGTCTGGTTTGTAGGGTAGTGCTTAAATTACTAATCACAATTGCGATTGTGTTGTAAGCTTAATGGTTAGCAATGCGTGCCAAAATTTCTCTGATGAAGAAGCTTAGCAGCTTCCGAAATGGATCTATAAAAAAGCTATGGCGGTTGTCTATAAATATTTTTCCTACTCTATTCAATTGAAAAACTTTTAATAATTAATTAAAAATGATTATTTAAAAATAAAAACAATAATAATTTTCATAAAAATTTAAAAAGTGAAAAATTATTATTCTTGGCCCTGAGTTCGTTTCATGAATACTTTAATTGAAAACAGCAGCAAATTAGTCCTTGAACAAAGGCATAGTATCTGTGAGTCTAAGTTTTGAAATTTCAATCATACCAATTGTAACCAATTTATGAGATTTGAAAATAAGAAGGTGGAGTGCACGGTTCCAAACTAAGGCAATCAGTTTTTAGAATCCCAAATGGAAGTTCGGCAATTGACAAAACAATTAAAGTCTATTAATTGCACTCGTGTACTGACCTATGCGCTAAACTCCAATTCCCTAGGTCCCCAGGAAATTAGTTAAAAGCCAATCGGAAGATTCTCAATTTCAAACGAATTTTGCAAATAGCTCGATCCAGGCACCACCTGCGAAGTTTTTTTCACTAAATATTGCATTGCCACCGGGTTCTAAATCATATGTCCAGTTTCAAGTCTGTAGCTTACCGGGAAGTTACTCAAAAATCGACAGCAAGATACCCCTGTTTTTCAAAGATTTTCAGCAATTTTAAGTAATCTCGACCAGCGAGCCACCTAGTGCAATTTTGATTTCAAAATTTTTTATTGCCATAGTGTCCTGAACTATGTGCTAATTGTCAAGTCCCTAGGTCATCAGGAAGTTAGCGAAAAATTAATCACAAGATTCCAAATTTCAAACGAATTTTCAAAATAAATACAGTGTGCGACAAAACTAAAGCACCGAAATTCCCTTTAAAACATTTTACTCCAAAACCTCGTAAGTACAAGTTCTATAATGTTAAGTCCTTTTCAAAAACAGAGAGTACATATATGGTATTATAAATTTGAATAAATAAAAGTTTTTCACCAGCCCACCAAAATTTTGTACAAAGAATCCGATGAACTCAAAAAGTCGAGCGACAAACCTAAAGCACCGTCAAATACCTATGGGACAAACCTGGTTTTTTTCGTTATTTCCTGGAATATCCATGGCTCTTTATGGCAGGCTCACATCGTGTTGGCATTGAGTGTGTTATTTGAGTAAAACATCTTAAGAAATAGTTTTCCACGCCTGTTTAACTTGTCCGAATAAAGAGTTTTTGTTGCTGCAATTTTCCTCCGGATTTTTAGGATCCATCATTTTTCACCGATTCTCTGTTCGGTTGAACAGCACGGGGGATGACAACACGTCAACCTTATTAGTTCCACACTATTTTTTGAAGCAAATCGCTATACATCTAAGCAGAATGTCTTCCTGATAGATTCACCTTAATGGCATTCCTTCCAGGATGAAGATTTTATGAATATCTTTGTACATCAAATGATCCAATACCAACTCAATCGTATGAATTGGACCCACTCCATGACCGAAGAATCCTCTACCAACTCCTACACTGTCTCAACCGTTTCTCACCGAGCAAAAAGTACAGTAAAAGTGAGTAGGCGTTGCTCTTTAGGATTGGGAACATGTTTCTGAAAACCTTTGTTTGACAGACATAAGATTCCTTGTGGTATTGGCTACTCCAATTTAGGTGGAATTTTGAAACACCTTAATTCTCTTCTATCTGAAATCAAAGGGGTTTTAAATCTCCAAAGTGAACTAATCGGTCTTAAATGGCACGTCTTTAAATGGTCCTACATGTGGTAGATATCAAAAATTCTTTCATAAAACTTCTTGTGGAAACAAGAAGAAATATTTTTAGTCCACGAACTATTTCCCGATCTTTACTATTCGGTGTTTTTCGTGTACTAGCACCTTCCTGTACAGTGCTAAAGGCACCAGTTGAATGGGAAAACGGTTGAGGTACGCTAAAGAATGCCATGAAAAATGTTCAAACATTTTGAAATAATATTTAATGATTTCCTTTGATTAAAGGGAACTGTTGTTTGAAATGTTTCTAAATATATTGGCTTGGCTGTTTTGGCTCACGTTTACTGCGATTTTTTGGTTTTTACAACACATTTAAGGAAAAACAAGACCTACCTTGATTTGGTGCTTTAGTTTTGTCACACAAATTTTATAGTTAGCCTGAAAAGTGCAATTAATTATTTTTAATGGACCATGAAAACGGGTTTTTTGTTTCATATTTCCAATAACTAATATGTGCTCTTCATCAGTAAAAACAGTTACAGAATTTAAAACCTGCATATAAAATGTTATTTAATCATGTTTCGCAGAGGGACTTTTGGTGCTTTAGTTTCCTCATACACTGTAGGTCCGTGCGCCACCTAGTTCATTTTTTTTGTCAAATATAAAATAGTCACCGGGTTCTGAACATTTGTCAAGATTCGAGTCTTTAGCTCGGCGGAAAGTTACCCAAAAATCGATCGCAATATATCCCCGTTTTTCAGCGATTTTTATTTGTCTAGGTCAGCGCGCCATTTAGCAGAATTTTGTGTATAGGGTATTGCATGGCATTTCATTGTTGATCTACGTGTAAAGTTTCAGTGCTTTAGCTTACCGGGAAGTTAATTATAAATAAATCGCAAGATACCAAATTTTAAATCATGAACATTTCATTGTCACGCAGTTCGCAAAGCAAATGAGGGGACAAACAAAAAAGGGTCTTAATATAAAGGTAGTAAATAATAATAAAAATAGAAATATAATAAAAAAATTGTAAAGACTACATTTATATTAATGTCGTGAAAAAAATCAACAAATTTGTCCTCAACAAAGACATGGTGTCTGTGAGCTTGGATCTTGAAATTTTAATCATACCTTTTTAATCAATTTAGGAGATTTGAAAATATAAAGGTAGAACGCAGTTAATAGACTTCAAATGTTTTGTGAATGGCACAAGTTTCATTTGAAAGAATTGTTTGCCTTATTTTGGAAACGGGCATAGGAAAGACGAGTACATCCCCGAATCCTTTGCTCCAATGATGGCTTTACTTTGCAGTGCTTAAACGAAATGTATTTCATAGCCAATGTAGGCATGGTCGTTGTTGTTGTTGTGGTAACGAAAAAAACACTCCCCGAAGGTTTTGGGGAGTGTTGTCGAATTAACAGTCCTAGGCCGGATTTGAACCCGGTATACTCCGGTACTCCCTTGCGGTACAACCCGAGTGTCGTGGTAGCGATTTATAATCAGTGAAACCTTCTAGGTTATGTCACCTCTCCTTCCGTAAAGAAAGATAAGATGGGTTATCAGAGGTAGGAGTCGCCTCTTACGAACGGTATGCCTACCTCGGGCATATTCTAAACCCCTAACCCGCAGAGGGAATGTAGGCATGGTTCGAGAGAGGGTCTGTTCAAGACCTTCTAATCTGAAGTACTTGGCTGGGGTATATTACTAGACGTCGCCCCATATACCTTGGAAACATCCGGGTGCTAATGTGCATTCTCGAGATCCATCTCCTTGAATTTCGGATGCTGAGATAAGCTTAATATTTAAGCCCTTCCAACCTCCGAAGGGAAGATTAAATTCCGATTTGACCATCTCAGATAAACCTTACCTTAATGTCTCCTCAGGATAGTTTAATTAATGTCTGGAATGTGTATAAATTAGTAAATTTAGTTAAGGTACTCCAAAATATTTGAGAAAATGTCGTTCTTAACAAATTATATAAGTAGTAAAAATCTTTGCCTTATGGGTTATTGGTAAAATTTATTTTTTCGCCAATCACCAGGCTGGTTAAACGGAGACAGTGGCGTAGCCGGGGGGGAAGGGATTGGGGGATTGATCCTCTTTCGCCAATGAACTACTATTTTTTTTTACTTTCGATTAAATAACAATACCATTTTATGCTTCTGATTTATAATTTTCTTATTTTAGACTAATGGCAAAGTATATTTTTATAAGTATATGAATTATCGGTTAGTGGATTATGCGTTTGAATATCAAGCCTAGTCTTTTCAGACCTTCTAAGGCGATAAAACCGGGTTCGGGAAGCGTTCACATTGGTTCTGGTTGTAATAAAATAACAGACGAAATAATTGCTGAGATAAAACTCTACTCCCTCATCTCTCGCTTCTATAATAATCCGAATTCAGACGGTACGAAAATGATAGTGTGTGCATTGAATTAATCAGAACACACAGTTTCGGAAAAATAGATTGCGACGAGACTTTTTACACGTTTTTTAGAAAAATATAGCCCATCATCTAATAAAAATTATGCAAGAACAAAAATCAAACTTTGTACAAAACCTAGAAAAATTTAACCAAGTCTTATCAAAATTCCACACTCTTTAATCAGAATTTTTATAAAAAACGTGGATGTGCACTTTTATGACCTATTAAATTTAGGTATTTATAACAAGTAGGGAAGTCTAAGTTCGGCTGGAACCGAACATTATATACCTAGTAGTGATCTATTATGGCATACCAATTTACGCAGGTCTATTTTAATACTTTTCAGTTCGTATTATAAAGCCAGCTGATTGTTTTCAATAAAAACCCTTTTGTCAATTGATATTAGAGGAAAAATTACAACGATATGCACAGCGATGGTATGAGTTTTGAGGGGTAAATTAATTGAAAAAAATAAAAATTTATGGCGCGATATACAACAAGTATATCATCATAAACCTCCTAAGAGATTTTTGGGCCGAGCTTCCCTTCCAATTTGTGATGTGCGGTTTTGAACTTTTTCCTACAAATTGGAGGGACCTACAGATGTTTGCCGACTTCGAACGGCATCTACAAAGGAGATGAATTTTTGCGGGAGCGGCCCCGTTTTGAAAAACTTTTTCAAACCACTTTTGATGTTACCGGTCCCAGGACTCGCATTTTGGACCTTCGGTGTGGTAGGCCAGCCATACCAGGCGGCTGCCATTACTTTATTTGTATATAAAAAGCTTCCCTACCAACAACTGCTGACCACATTTTTATACCTAGTAGTGCTTCGCACACAAGGTATATTAACTTTAGTCGCGTAACGGCATTAACGGATCGAGATAGATATTGACTTATATATATCAAAATGTTCAGGACGAAAAGAGAAATTGATTAAGCCATGTCCGTCCGTCCGTTCGTCCGTCCGTCCGTCTGTGAACACGATAACTTGAGTAAATTTTGAGATATCTTAATGAAATTTGGTATGCGGGTTCCTTGGCACTCATCTCCGAGCGCTATTTAAAATGGGCGAAATCGGATGATAGCCACGCCCACTAATTATATATATAATATTTTCGAAAACACAAAAAAAGTGATTACTCAGTACATAATACACCTATAAGGATAAAATTTGGTGAATACATTGAGATTGAGGCATAAAATAAATTTTTTAAGAAAATTTTGAAAATGGGCGTGGCACCGCCCACTTTTGATTAAGTCAAATTTAGAAATAATATTAATCATAAATCAGAAACCGTTCAAGATATCGAAACGAAATTCAGCACGCAGGTTTTCAGGTATGCAAGGAATGTTCTAGGATAAAATAGGCGGAATCGGTTAAGGTCTACGCCCACTTTTATATGAAAGATTTTGAAAAGGATCGTAGGTATATTAAAGAGGCAATAACTTTGCGTAAAATAGCGTTACATCATTTATATTTCAGTTTTAAAGTTTTCGTAAACAAGGAAATCCAAAAACTTAAAATTTTCGAAAATGGGCGTGGCCCCCCTTTTTATAGTGGACTATTCTACAAAACTTTTTATGCCATAACTCCGCCAAAAATTTATTTGTGGAAACGAAATTTGGTGATAATGTTCTACATATGAAGGTAACTGTTTGCTGTGAAATTGGGCGAAATCGGTTAATGTCCACGCCCACTTTTTAACATAGTTCTAGACATTTTTTTTGTAAAACTTAAAGAGCGATATTTCTACAACTAGCAAGTTATATCAATTAGATTTTTCACACATAATAAGCTTTTTAAGAAAAACTCGGCCGCAAAATTTTTTTTTCAATTTCGAAGAAGTAGGCGTGGCGTCGCCCACTTTTCAGCATAAAATTTCTGCTATTTTCAAAGGCAATCGCTTATAATTCAATATTGATATTTCAATCAAAATTGGTCAGCTGCTTCTCAGTAGTATGCATTATACTCCTGCCAAAAATTAGCCAAATCGGGGAAAACACAAGCGAAATATTCGGGCACGTAGCTAATAGCCCACTGCAATAGCGAAGTTATATATCTTTTTTGATTTTCATACCTTTCATGAACATTAAATGTATGGAAGTATGAGAAAAAGAGGAGAAAAGTTCACTAAAATGATCAGCACGATGAGCGGAGTCGATTTAGCCATGCCCGTCTCTCCGTCCGTCTGTCTGTCTCTCCGTCTATCTATTTGAACTCAAACTAGTCTCTTAGTTTTACAAAAGAATGCTGAAATTCGTGGTTTGCTTTGGCCGTTTCATAATATACTAGCAAACCGGATAGACGTTGTTTCAACGTTTTGATATATAGAACACATCTATATATAAAATTTCATTCACTTGAACCAAATAAACTCCTATCTATACCGAACTGCAGCTTTATATGACCTGGGGGATTTTCCAAAAGCTATATACAGACTGTGTCGTGCCCAGCGAACTCCTGAAGTTATCGTGAAAGTTCAAGAGCAAAGCAAAACACAAAATATGGTGTATTCACCAAATTTTATCCTTATAGGTGTATTATGTACTGACTAATCACTTTTTTTGTGTTTTCGAAAATATTATATATATAATTAGTGGGCGTGGCTATCATCCGATTTCGCCCATTTTAAATAGCGCTCGGAGATGAGTGCCAAGGAACCCGCGTACCAAATTTCATTAAGATATCTCAAAATTTACTCAAGTTATCGTGTTCACAGACGGACGGACGGACGGACGGACGGACATGGCTTAATCAATTTCTCTTTTCGTCCTGAACATTTTGATATACATAAGTCAATATCTATCTCGATCCGTTAATGCCGTTACGCACTGCCGTTACGCGACTAAAGTTAATATACCTTGTGTGCGAAGCACTACTAGGTATAAAAAAGGGTGTCTTTTATAGGCGCCAAAGAACTCAACCGATCTTTATGAAATTTTCACAATATATACTTGGGTTTACTGGGTACAGCATAGACAATATATAGTATTGGAAAAGTAGGCGGAGCCACGCCCCCAGGCTATATAAAGTTTCAATTCGTCATAATTCCAAACTTTTTGGTCTAAATTAATGAAATTTGGATATATGTGTCACTTAGTCAATATCTGCATCATCGGTTGAGTTCTTTGGCGCCTATAAAATACACCCTTTTTTATATCTATTTTTGTTACGCACACAAGGTATATTACTTCATTCGGCATAAACGATTCGAGATATATATTTATTAATGTATATCAAAACCTTCAGGATGAAAAGTAAAATATCCGTGCAAGTAGTTAATACCCCACTGCAAAAGCGAAGTTGTATATCTTTTTTGATATTCATTACTTTCATGAACATGACATGTTTGTACGTATACTGAAATGATCAGGAGGATGAGCTGAGTCGATGTAGCCATCCGTCTTTCGATACGTCTGTCTGTCTGTTCGTCAGCCTATTTGAACGCAAATACGAACTGAAAGTATTAAAATAGACCTGCGTAAATTGGGATGACATAATAGATCACTACTAGGTATATAATGTTCGGTTCCACCCGAACTTAGACTTTCTTACTTGTTTCAAAATACCAATGCATGCATGTTTGAAAAATTTGCGTTCATAGACAGACAGACGGACGGAGAGACGGACATTGCTAAATCGACTCAGCTCATCGTCCTTATTATTTCAGTTTACTTACATACTTACAAACATTTCAAGTTCATTAAAGGTATCAAAATCAAAAAAGGTACATAACTTCCCTATTGCAGTGGGGTATTAACAACTTGCCCGGATATTTTACTTGTGTGTTATCCGATTTGCTTAATTTTTGGCAGGAGTACACTACATACTATTGAAAAGCAGATGACCAATTTTGGTTGAAATAACTTGTTCAAAGTACAATCAATCGCCTTGGAAAATAGCAGAATTTTTATGCTGAAAAATTCACAAAATTTTTTTGCGGTTGAGATTTGCTTAAAAAGCATATTATGTGTGCAAGATCTTATTGATATCGCGTTTTACATTTTACAAACAAATTTTTCAGAACTATTTAAAAAAACTGGCCGTTGACCGATTTTGGCCATTTTTACAACAAACATTTACCTTTATTTGTACAACATTTTCGCCAAATATTGTTTCGATAAATCACCCCACGCCCCTTTCAAAAATTTATATTTTTCGACTTTCTTCGTTCAAGGACACTTTGAAAGTGAAATATAAATGTAATAAAGCGCAAGGCTATTGCCTGTTAAATATATCTATGATCCTTTTCAAAATCTTTCGTATAAAAGGGCGTGGTTCTTAACCGATTTCGCCAATTTTTTTTCGGAACATACCTTGTATCTGTGTGCTAAATTTCGTTTCGATATCTTGAACAGTTTTTATTTATGATTAATATCATTTCTAAGTTTTACTTAATCAAAAGTGGGCCGTGCCACTCCCATTTCCAAAAATTTTTTGAAAAATTTATTTTCTGCCTTAACATGATTGTACACACCAAATTCAATCCCTATAAGTGTCTTATGTACTGAATAATCACTTTTTTGTATTTTCGAAATATTCTATACATAAAAAGTGGGCGTGGCTATCATCCGACTGCGCCCATTTTAAATGGCGTTCGGGGATGAGTGCCAAGGAACCTGCACACCAAATTTCATTAAGATATCTCAAAATTTACTCAAGTTATCGTGTTAACAGACGGACGGACGTATGGACATGGCTTAATCAATTTCTTTTTCCCTCCTGAACATTTTGATACATAAGTCAATATCTATCTCGATTCGTTTATGCCGCTACATACCACCGTAACGCGACTAAAGGTTATATACCTTGTGTGCGTAGCACTACTGGGTATAATAAAGTGCCAGGGTGAAGTTAGCAAAAAATAGTGCCAATTATGGCCATTTATTGATCAATTTATGGTCTCAGTTTTGTTATGCGAAAGGCTCAAAATTTATAAAATTTCAACATTTTGTATATTGTAAGGTATTATAAAGTTCTTAGGTCAACATTAAAAACAATTTTTTTTTGAAATTATAAACGCAGTCTTTTTTCATTTTTACTAACACAAAACTAAAAATCCCTTACTAAAAAACGGTGCGCTTTGCCTTTGTGTAATAAACCCCAACAAATAAAGATAGTGGTGGATTTCACAAATGACTTCCGGTGAACATTACTTTGGAAAATATGGCCGTCCAACAAGGTCGCAAGTCGTCTCTTCTTTCTAGGAACTGGAAACACCACAGAATCGCAAATCGGTCTCCACTTGGTCCATCCATCGGAGTGTTGGTCTATCTTCCTCTGCTACCACAGTCAGGTGACGAAAAGAATACTTTTGGGGCCGGATCATCTTCATTGATTCACACAACATGACCTAGTCAACAAATCCGGTGGGTTTTAATTCGTTGGACTATGTCGGTGTCTGCATACAGCTCATTAATAAAGCTTCTTCGGTACTCGTCGTCGCCAACGCGTAAGGGCCCGTAAATCTGTCGAAGAACCTTTCGTTCGAATATTTCCAGAGCCGTCTCATCAGATGTTGTCAGGTTCCAAGCTTTTACACCACTAATGGTTTGCAAAAGCAATTCTTCGTTGGACTTCCAGGCTGACATTATATTTGGGGCTTAAGCTGGTTCTCAGGTAAAAAACTATCCTCTATCGGACAAGTAATTAAAATACTTCTTTTATACAGGAAGGGTTAAATAATCTAACGACGTTGGCGGTACATAACTATGTGCCCATTACAATACAAGAAGTAATTGAAAAATCAAGCAAATAAGATTAAAACTCGTTTTATAAAAATATATTGTTTACTTGTACATAAATAAAGGGTGTTTTTTTTAGGGGTATAGAACTTTGAATTAAAATAAAACACAAGAAAATCGTTTTAAGGTCCATCAATTTGGCTTTATTGAAAGGATAATTTTATGCCATTAATGTTTAAATATGATTTCGGGCATGTGGCCGCCGCGGCTGGCTCGAATAAAGCCAATTCTACAGGTCCAATTTTCAACCACTTTTTCGAGCATATGGGGCCGTATGTCGGCAATAACGCCACGAATGTTGGCTTCCAATTCCCCTAACGTTTCTGGTTTGTTGGTGTAGACGAGCGACTTCACATATCCCCAAAGAAAATAATCCAATGGTGTCAAATCACACGACCTTGGTGGCCAATTGACAGGTCCATTCCGCGAAATTATGCGCTCATCGAATGTTTCCTTCAATAAATCGATTGTGACGTACGCTGTGTGGCATGTAGCGCCGTCTTGTTGGAACCACAACTCATCCACATTCATGCCATCCAATTCGGGAACAAAATAGTCGGTTATCATGGCTCTATACCGGTCTCCATTAACGGTAGCTGCCTCTCCAGCATTATTGCGGAAGAAGTATGGCCCAATGACTCCACCAGCCCATAGAGCACACCAAACAGTCAGTTTTTGTGGATGTAATGGCGTTTCAAGGGTCTCATGTGGATTCTCTTCACTCCAAATGCGGCAATTTTGCTTGTTGACGTAGCCATTCAACCAAAAATGAGCCTCATCACTGAACAAAATTTTGCGATGAAAATCAGCATCGAAATCAATCTCATTTTCGGCCCATACACCAAAATCACGACGCATTGCATGGTCTCGCGGCTTTAATTCTTGCACAAGCTGGATCTTGTAAGGTCGCAAGCCAAGATCTTTGCGCAAAATCTTCCATAAAGTTGATGGACAAAGCTCCAATTGCTGTGCACGGTGGCGAATCGATTCATTCGGGTCCTCTTCAACACTTTGCTCTACAGCGGCAATTGTTTCTTCGGTGCGCACTGTTCGACGTCTCTGCGGATGCGTATTATCACATAGAGTAAACGTAGTGCGAAAACGATCCATGGTTAACCGAATTAATTGCTCTGATGGACGATTATGTCGACCATAAAATGGACGGAGCTCACGGTAAACTTCGCGAACTAAACCATTATTTTCGAAATAAATTTGCACGATTTGCAAGCGTTGTTCTTTTGTCAACCTGTTCATGGTGAAATGGCAAACCAAACTGAACATAAATGACATTAGAGTTGCCAGATTTGACCACAAAATGCCAGTTTTATCTCTATTCGAAAAACAAACCTGTAAAAAAAACACCCTGTATATGTACACGTAAAAACATGTAGATATGTTCAATGTGTAAAAACTGAAATATATAACAACGAAGAGATAATACATTATATACCTTGACAAAAAAACTGGATTATACACTAATTAATTAAAAAATACAGTAAGTATATTTTTTAAATTTTAATAAATCATGAATACCCCATAAAATGAACGGAAGACAAGAAATATATTACGGTAAGCAAAGCATATTCACATATGAATGAATGGGCACAGGCGAAGCCTCTAGCCATTGTGTCCCAAATTTCCGTTTTCGATGAGAATTTCCCCCCCCCCCCTTCCTGAAATCCTGGCTACGCCACTGAACGGAGATATCTCGCCATAACGAAAGGCTGCGATTTTACTTGAAAGAGATTTTGATTATTTAATCATGTTATTTTTCAAGAACGGCCTAATTTACTTACAGTATAAATGCATGTATATGAATATACACAAGAAATAACGAATAAACCTTGTTAAATCTTACCTACCTTCTTCGAACAAATTTATATGGGAATTCAATGGCGATGAGTTAAGTGATAATTTATGATTATTTTAGTACCTATCTACCGCATAACAATCATATACACTTATCGAGGCCTTTTGACTTCTGTAAATACATAAATACTGTGGAAT
The DNA here is from genome assembly GCA_949987695.1 of Merzomyia westermanni. Classification (NCBI taxonomy): domain Eukaryota; kingdom Metazoa; phylum Arthropoda; class Insecta; order Diptera; family Tephritidae; genus Merzomyia; species Merzomyia westermanni. The sequence continues at coordinate 122,158,808 of OX465288.1, read as the reverse complement.
ATGTTTCCTTCGTAAATAGATAAAGAAGTAATTAATTTTGAGGAGAAGCTTTTAAAAAGCCGCATAAAAAGAAAGAACTGGAAGTGAAATTCCAATTTTGTCATTTCTCCTGTGATTAAAAATGCAATTCGTTGACTCTGAAAACTAAACCTTGTCGTTTTGGAAATACACTGTTAAGTCAGACATAATATGGTGACTTTACGGATGGATTACTTTCCATCAACCGTTCATAATTATTTTTAGTTTGTGATAAAACATATGGAAGTTGATACGGTTGTTCAAGTAGATCTTTGACTGCGAGTTTTGGAGCGATATTTGATGAAAGGAATTGAAGCTACCCAGTAAGCAAAAGAACCCATGTGTTATTAATGAAACGATCCCATGGGTGTTAGATATGGTCAGTCGCGTATCCATGATTTATCTAGAGGGCTACGGGTTTGATTTGGAAGTTGGCCGGCAAGTAATGAATTAATCGAATGCATGGCCAAATAACTTATATTTGTAAGTTTTTCTTTCAATATTCATAAAATTTCAGGTTATGAGTACCACTATTAATTTAACCCTCTAACCGACAGGACCGCCTTTAGGCGGGGTTAAGGTAAACCGATATAACCCGCATACTTCTACTTTTCTTTTATATTTATTGACACATAATCGTCACCAAATATTTTATCTTTGTCGTAATCTTAATTTTATAGTTTTAAGTGGTGGCAGAGTCCCGTTATAATCATTCTCGTTGAAAAAGTTAGTGGAATTTGTAAAAAAATTAGGTTTGAGAGAAGTGTTTTTGGCAACTACAAAAAATTGATTAAAATGATTTCTTTAGTAAAAAACAATATTGTTATTAAGTGAAATAATTGTTAAGGATTAGAAATTATGAAGAAGATGTGGATTTATAATTATATTCATAGAATTATTGGCCAAAAATGATACCCCGCTTAAAAGCGGAGTTGGCAGTTAACAGGTAAGTCCGGCTGGAAGCAGGGTGGGGGGTTAATCCCCGGAAGCAAAATTATAAGCCCTTTCGGATATATGACTTTAATTTCGAGGTTATCGCACTAGAATTACAAAATATGAGTATTTTCATTTGCAACAAAAATTGGCCTGTTAAAGGGTTAAAATTTCTAAGATGTCGCGTCAAAAATCATAGCCTTTGCAAATCATATATTAGCCAAAAAATCAATTCCAATGTGTAAGTTATGTGGTAAAAACTTTTCCCTTCAATTTATTTTGACGTGATACTTTATTGTTAGTAAAAATTTTGGTGGAAAGCGTTTTATGCCTAGAATGAATATAGTTGAAATGTTTGCAGAGGGAGAACCGCTACTAAAAAAAATTCTAAAAGGATCACAAAATATCTTGATAGAATGTTTTGACGGTTTTATGGGAAATCATTTGAATGGAATAGAACTAAATTTTCGACATCCCAGTTCTAGGGCTGAATTACGGTATGCGATCCGTGATCGTAACCCGTTTTTTGAGTAGGAATAAATACTGCAAGTATCAGAACAAGAGTGATAAATAAGAATGATTAATTGCGGGTAGAAGCTAACAATAAATTAAATACCCAGGGACCATTCGTCCATGAGACAATCAAGCTAGGATGCTCAAGTTATTTTACTCATGGAGATGCTACAGTTACTTAAATAGTTTTAGAATGTTTGGATACAGTAGTATTGTGCTATGCTATCCTATTACTATATTATACTATGCTGTTCCTATTACCAGTTTTCACATAACTTTCGTTTAGATATTTAAATAACTTAAAAAATAAGGGCGTTTTAAATACATAATAACATTAACCCACCACTCATATTCAAAAGAAATGGATATAAATTAATAATGCAATACCATTGATTTCCTCAAAAGTATGGCATGTTTTATTTTTCCACCGCCTTTTTAAAAAGTCCAGTTCAATATAGATGTCAAATTTTACTATATTCTTGGAAATATTTTTAAAAAATAACGAGTAATCACTTTCGAAAACAGAATAATTTGTGTACTGAAAAGTTGGCGGGCGACGCCTTGCCTTGTTACATGCAATAGTAATAACAACAATGCAACTAACTATGGTGCCGGTCAGGCTACGTATACAATACAAACCACAGTTATTAGCTACTACCTGTCCCTAAATGGCACATACAAAGGTTAAAACAGGGACGGAAAATAAAAGTCCGTGATTAGATAGTGTCCTAAAAAAAGTTTATAAATTTTCTGTCAACCCAGGACTTCCAGGGTCAAAATCCTGAAAAAAACTTTTATTTTGAACTTAAAAAATACGTCCCCAAAGATAACTTTTATTGTTTGCCATAAAATAAAGTTCCAGAAATAGCTTTTTTCTTTGGAAAAGTAATAAAAGTCGCGATCCCTGGTTAAAAGAAAAGATCGAGCTCCTGAAAGAGGACTTACGAGACCAAACGGGGAACCTGGTCTTGGCGGAAGGCTTTAACGCCTGTTCTAAATCTAAGCTAATTCTAGAAATGACAGTTCGGCCTGGTATGATTATACTGAACACGGGAACTAAGCCGACGTACATCATCGGGTTTCTTGTATTTGATTCCTGATATAACTCTTGTCAAGCAAGATTCTTGTGAGCGATGGAGGACCCACAGTTTCTTGGTAGTTGCTAGAAATTCATACGTTACTTTAAGTAACCTAATAAAATATTTTAAAATATCCATGACTATAAACGAATTGATTGCATTGATGGTACACAAAAAAAAAAAATTTATTTATCAATTTTCACAAATAAACCACAATATTTAGGTTTTAGTAGATGGATGTCTGATCACGGCCTACAGCTGGCTACAATAAAGACGGAGATCGTGATCTTGACGGAACGGATTCCCTCCATTATCAACGCGACTGTCGGGTATTGAAATACAATTTAAATAGATACGCGTATATCCCCAAAATATCTGCTATGGACGCTAGATTGCAAGCTCGTCTTCTCATACCACTTTCGAAGTTACTGCGAGAAAGTTGTGCACACTATAGCGAATCTGAGCCGCCTAATGGCAAACATAGGCAAACCAAAGCCATGCATAAGAAAGCTGTTACTACCCTTTTTAGATTTTTTACTGTTGTACGGCCCAGAAATCTGAGCGAGTGTAAAGAAATAATCACAGACGCCGTTCTGGTGATTCCGGGGACTATATACCTCCTCGCGGAGGAAAGAAAAATATTTCCTCTCAGCAGTACGAAGAGACGCTGGTGCCGCACGAGAGGAGAATGGAGCAGGGAATTAGTTCCCAAACAGGAGCCATGGTTGAGGTCGACGGATAGAAGCGATATTTGGTGACCTATCCCCGGGCAGTGTCATCCAAAAGGTGATCTGCGAAAATGTTAGATGGAGTATAGTCAGAATATACATGTGGAACATACTTTTCGCAAAACGGGAAGACGGCTGTCTAGCCTACAAAAATCGCGTGGCGTTGTCTACACCTGGGTTAAATTCCCATTATAATTGGATGGCTCTTTCAATCAATAATGATTATTTTATTTGTTTTTAAAAATCCGCAATTATTATAATTATTTTTGATTGTTTGCCGTATGTGCTTAAGTTTGTCTGCAATGTCTGTCAATACCAAAAAGTTATTACAAAAAATTCAAAATTGTCAAAAGTAAACAACGAATCAAAAATATGCAAAAGCAATCAGAAAAGTAAATAAAAATAAGCAAATAAATATAATTTTTTTTGATAATTTTTAATTTAATTTTTCTTGATTTTTTTAAAATAATCATTAAAACCTGAAAACAATGGGTGATCAATCATAGGCAGTCTATTCCAAAATATAATCAATGAAATTGGTAATCATTACTTAACAGGTGGGTAGTCCTTCAAAAGAAGAAGGGTGTCTCCATAATGAAAAGTATGCTAGCTGACGATGGCTAAGTAGTTAAATTGTTGGTTTTAACGCCAGCACACTACCAGCACACCACTTAGGATGGGATTCTATCCTAAGCCAGTTTTTCTGATATTCTAAGTATTATATAAGCTAGTGTATATGTAGGCAGTGTTGCAAGACATTTTTTGTTTGACCGGCTAAAATGGCCAAAAAAAACGTCTAAATCGGCTAACTGAAAACTTATTTTCTAAAAAAAATTCATGTAACTTTTAACATGTTTTACTTACTTTTGAGGAGCTCTCTTGACTTTTAAATACAAGGTGGCGCAAAAGTAAGCTTCCGATGTTCAGCATATCGGTTGTGGCACGTGCAGTGTGTGCTGTTGAACCGTCTTGTTGGAACCACATGTTTTCCAATCCCAATTCATCAAGTTGCGGCAAAAAAACTCGTTGATCATTGCTCTGTAGCGCTCACCATTCACAGTAACCGTTTGGCCCCGACCGATTATTGGTCAAATAAATAGTCAGCAATATTCCGCGTTCTGGAGCAGTGTAGCGTAACATTGTTTATTAACGTGTATTTCGCATGTGTTTACTACACAAATGTCAAAACAGAACTGGCTTTAGGGGCCAATCGCAAAATTTATAGCATTTTCTGATAGGAGGATGACTTTTGCGCCACCCTGTAGTTACAAAGGGAAATTTATTGTTTGCTCCAAAATCATATAAAACATTCCAAAATTTTCGAATGTGAATTATTTTAATCCACTTAAATTTTTATTTTTTATTTTTGGTTTTTTGCTCATAATCTATCCTCTGGCGCATGGTTACGCATCAGCAGCTCAACATAATCGCCGTACATTGAAGGATTCGAATGCTTCAAAATACTAGGAAGATCGTTGATAAACAACCAAATTAAAATAGTCGCAAGGTGGCTTCCTGAATATACACCAGCCGGAACGTTGAAGAATGTTGAAAAATTATTCGCGAAAACCACTTTCAGCTTTCTCCCTCTTAAGAAGCCCATGAGGTAATCTTTGCTAATTGTTTTAAGAGCGACGGCAAACAATTTTGCATTGTATTAAAACATCATTAGGGGATGAAGATGGTGGCATAAAGTCACGTATCGGAAGCCTATAATAGTTTGACCAAAAGAATAAATGCGTCATCACTTGAAATTAAGAAACACAACTGAGAAAAATACATGTAGCTCATGTCTGTTATGCAATACACTTCTATCAATACTCCCACTCTAAGCTTTTCGTAGTCAGCTTTTCTAACCCAAAACCGATTTTATGATACATTTCTTTTACCTACCCTGGCTTTGGACAACAAAAGGAATCAGCGGCTACCTCAAGTGCCGGATGATATACATCCTCAGGCAGTACCAACAGATCACATCGAACTAATGATTATTTGGATTTATCACTGGTCTAACTAAGTCTAACCATTTTCCAAAGTTAGTTATAATTGAAAGAGTCGTTTAAAAAATAATTGAAAATGTCCCGTGAAGAACTCGGACTGAGAAGCCATCGATGGAATTCACAAGTTAAAATCACCGAAATCACCTAAAACAATTACTGAATAAATGGGTTAGCCATAGAATAAACTAATTTGAAGATAAAAGAATGCGTGAAATATATCTGATGTAGAAGTAGCTAACTGTTATATAAATGTGATTTGTGAACTTAATCTCCTCCGCAGAGAAGCTCCCTGGGGCTGGAATTATAACACCACCACCCACCCTACGTTGGCGGTCACTTATAAAATTTCCATACTTATTACACACAATTTTGGAGTTGAACACACCCCGTTTAAGCCAGGCTTCAATGAATACTAACACCTTGCATGTTAGATCACGACTGGCAACTAATAGATCCACTCGCTTCGTGTTCAATCCCCTTACCTTAAGGGTTGTGGCCGAATTTGCCCAACCTTCGAATAACTTGACTTGACATAGTTTCCAAAAGAACTAAGGTCAATTATTCAACGTGTCATCTTTTTAAAAATTTTTTAATTTGATATAATGCTTTCTAATTGCCATATGACTTTCATTCATCCAAAAATTTAATATGCTATACAATATGTGAAGGAATTTTATTAAAAATATTGAAAAAAGTTAGGTGCTAGTACCGTTTTCCCACGTCTCTCTTTGAACTTGGAAATCAAAAATCTGTAGTTTTCCAAGTTTCTAACTTAAGTTATTCTCTGGGCGCTGTTCATTTGTTAGATGTAGGGTTTTCAAGTCAAGTTAAGTCTAAGTCTAGGCTAATTCGGTCATTAAGCTGTAGAAAGGGTTTGAGGTAAATATTATTATCAGGTAAGTGGTAATAACTTAATTTTTGGTTCGTATAAAGAGCAATATTCAGCCAATATTATCTGATATAAAAAGTATTGTAATACCTCACAGTTAATTTATACAATTTTCCACGAATTTTTCGATTTCGTTCACTTTTACAAAATTGTGTAAAATAATTGTGACGTGTTATAATATTTTCTTGTGGCTTATAATATTGGCTAAACTTTGTTATTTAAATGAGGTAAAAATCAAATGATTGAGTTATAGTTTTACATTTTTTTTAAATTGCCATTCTTAGAGATAAACGTCAGTAATAGAAACAGTATAAACCAACGAAGCTATGGCATAGTTAAACAGAATAACGCAGCTTTTGAGATTATATTATCTGTAGAGTAAGTTAGGGTATTGTGATATAGGCATACCTTTTTCGGCTGCTACTCAACATTTTATTAAGTGGACAGGCAGAAAATCATACAATTCGATATATTACAGTATTGTGAAGCACATTCCAAAACGAGATCGATTTATCTTAAGAATTCTGGAAGATATTTATTCAAACCCATAAAAAGTCAAAAACGCCGTTTTGTCAAAATGGGGGGGTAATGTATGATATACTGTACCACATACTTGGCTCTCCTATGAAAGATGTGTTAACCGCATGAAATAATCAAGCCACATTGTAAATATGGTAATTTTGTATCCATTCAGATATGTGACAATCTGATTCGGAACCAAGACGATCATGTTCCATCAAAAGTGGAGAAGAATTTCCTTTTTCTGCTTATATTACGCACCCAATTTGCTTTTCCGTTGTAGCTAACATTTTCGGATGCTTACTTGGCGTGATACACTCCTCTGTCATCAACGTTCCAAATCTTTATATATATATTTATACTTTTCATACTCCTGTTTCACATTGAACTACTTTTACTATATCACTTTACCCAAACTAGAGCTTTCAAGGAACGAACAAGTTTTTCACCAAAATTAATTTAAAAATTTTAAGTATTGACCTGAAATATTGATGCCTATATTTACCAAAAATGAAAATAAAATACAGAAGTTGACAATCTAAGAACATTTCGGAATTATCCTTGTTTAAAGAGTTCTCGACCGCACGATGTAAAATTTTTTTTCACACTGATAGTAACCTAGTTGACCAATGCCAGCTGTTGCTTTGCAGTAGCGGTTTTTGGCCATTACAATTATAGTAAAGAAGATATTCTTGCACTTGCTGAATAATTTAGGAAATACGCAGGTATATCACTTTACCAACCCATATCACAATACCCTAACTTACTTGATAGGTATGCCATGCAACGAAACCAAAATAAATCTTTTTGAAAACTTTGTATGGTATAGTTCATCTTTTGACTGGGCATTATGAGGGTTAAAGCGAGATATTTCGCGAAAACGAGCCAGCGCGATTTTACTTGAAACGAATTTTGGTACTTTGGACTGTGATAGAGTTATGTTAATATTGAATCCATTCAGTTTAGGTACCCCTATATGTATGTATATATCTATATATTCACACATCCGTAGGTTTTTATTCATATTGGGATTGGGAAATCAAACTTCTAATAAGTGAACCAGTACAAAATATATATGTATTCGCATTCAAACTTCTAATAAGTGAAACAGTGCAAAATATATTTTTATTCGCATTGCAGATTCTGGCGAAACACAAATACACATACATACCGGATATCCAGTAGTTAATATCCGGTTTCTATCCTTTCTAGTGATGACACAAACCTTCACCGACACTGATTTAGCAAATCAGTCGGTAATGCAGGGTATACACATGTTGCATGACTAAAAATGTTGAATACGACATGTGTCGGAAGCATGTTCGCTTTGTACAAACGCCTTTTAAATATACATACGTATAAGCACATGTATATAGGTATTTATTTATGTATGAACAAAAGTGTGTGCAGTATTTTATTAATATAAACATGAGAGCTTATGAAAATACATATGTAAGGGTATAAAGAAAGAAAAATCATTAGCTATCAATGCAATGGAACATTGTATGAAAATAAACTTATTGTACGTTTCTATTTCGTTTGTTTGTTACTTCGAAAGTTTAAAACAAAACAATTGTAATATGCAGCTGTTTTTTTTTTTCAGAACTAGTAACATTAGAAATAGGTAACATTTTTGCGTAGGCGGTCTTTCAAAATTTCAACGCATTTCTGTCTTGCCAAGCACGCCCATATTGGCAGCTAAAAATTTCGCAATAGCAGAGGCTTTCTTTAATTTGGAATCAGCAATAATGTCAGCCCAGAAATCCAACAAAGAGGACTATTGAAAACAAAAAAAAATTTGGACTGAGTAGGAAATTATGAAGTTAAGTCCTTTCTCGTTGAACGAAAATAACACTCCGAAGCTGAATGTAGACGGCGCCATAGTCCAATGCATTTAGACCCAGCGGCTTCGTTAGCTCCGGCCTACAAGATATTCTTATCTGCACTAGCCGTTGGAAGCAGCTAGAGCACGTCTCTGATATATACATACATACTCGTATATCACTCAGTTTATGGTAGCTGCAAAGTTCTTGCGCAATAAATGTATTTCTCGTTTGAAAATCGAATTCTAAATATTTATGGAATTTCGTCTGGTCGTATCAAGGTTGTTCCAATAATGTGGACAATGGGGTTTGCACTAATGCACCCTAGTCTTTAGATTTTGGGTCGTTACCTGTTTTACAAACTGATATCATAAACAGTATAGCCTCTCTACAATGTTCACTGAAAAAAATATATTGATGGATTGTCTGTTTTTTTTTTTTATTAATGGTTGGAAATTGGCGTCTTCACTCCAATCTTCAAATCGGGCAATAAAAATTAAGAAAAAAGAAGTTAAGGAAAAGCTGCCATTTGAATTACTGATCCATGCCAGCATTGTTTCGTTGCAGGGCGCTCGACTGTTAAAAATCTAGCTGTTTTTCACAGTTCTGTATTTCCGCGATATATACGAGTATAGGCTGCTCTAAGGCATTTTTCAATACTGCTGTGGAAACTTGAAAATGTAGGATTTCATTAAATTTTCTGCTTGGTTGAAGTCCTATTTCTCGAATAGAATCTCCTTTGTTAAAATTGAGAATACCAAGTAATATAATTTTTTTATTAATGACGATGGTTCATGCTTGAAACATTCTAACTATTTACTTTAAGCAGATGACCTAAGACTTTTTAATATAATCACCTGTATATCGAATGAATTGCGTCTCCAGGAAGATTTGAGTGCTACTAATGTTTGGGCGTTTAAAAATAAACTACATATCAATGTTAGTGAATGCTGCTAGATACCGTTTTCTAAGCCAGTATCGATTAAAGAGTTTCGTGATCTTGGTGTAATTTTTGGTTGATAATTTTTTTTTGAACATCATGATAATTATTTTCTTCCGAAAGCATACGCTATGTTAGCTTTTTAGACGCAGTGCGAAGGATTCCAAGGTCCCGTATGCTAGGAGAATCTTTAGTCGGTTCGAAATTAGAATATGCTACAATAATTTGGACTCCGATTTATTACTCACATTCTATAAGAATTGAAAGAGCTCAACGTAAACTTATTCGATTTTGTCCTTCAACCTCTCCATTTTAATAATCTGTTGCCGCCATACAATGATAGGTGTATAGTTATCAATGTATCTTCTCTGGAAGCCAGGCGTTCTGTTCAAAACGTAATGTTCATTTATAACTTAATATGCGGCCCATTAAATCTGTGGATCAGAGGTCGTTTCATAACACTGTCGGTATTAAAGTTCTGCGATCAAACTATTTTAGCCTAGCCCCGCTTGTAAAAAGGCTTGAAGAGTTAATCGTCCATGCAGGAGTTTTGATCTTGACGTCGCTATGCCAAGGTCTCATATAAAGACACGTATAGAGTCTTACTATTTAGCATTTGAAAGTTTTACTTTAACAAATAATCATTTTTCACTTTTTAATTTTTATGAAAATTATTATTGTTTTTTATTTTTTAATAAACATTTTTAATTAACTTATATTAGTGAGATGCATCATATACGCAGATCAACCATCGAGTTGCACGTCATTACCTTTGTGCATTTTCGTCGCCTCCTACGACCGGTATGCATACCTCGGGCATATTCTGAACCCTTAACATTCATATTTCTTTGGTCTCCTGCAATATTTCATCCAGTCGAGCTTAATAGATTTTGAGTTAGGAGTGCTACATTGTTGGCGGTTTAAAGGGGTTCATAGGTCATAGCCCGTACTCGTCTAAGCAAATTTATAGAAAATATATTAGCAAGTTCATAATGTCTGCATTCGGAATTGTAGCAACTTACATTGCAAATATATATTTTAGTTTCACAATACGTCTATTACAGATAAGCTGGGATTGGTAAATATTTTGTTTTTTTACTTTAGCAGATTATTGCAAATGAGAAACCAGGCCCGCCATAAGCGTGCGTGCAAGGCGTGCACTTAGCGCGGGCGGCACGTCCATGAAGGGCCGGCAAATCGAGCGACTCATCACGTAATATTTGAAGCCATTGTCATAATAAATAGTCACCCAACCTTTAGCATAAAAAAAACAACCAAAAACTGGGTACTTCATTAATATCTTCCCTTATATTAATCGAAAAATAAATTACATCCTTTTTGTTTGTGCGGAGATACTACACATTCAATATGAAGATATTTCGGAAGTAAGTAATAGCCGATCGATATTAATTCAGGATAATTTATTAATTAAGTAATTAAAAGTAACAAATAGCAAAATGGAAAATGATATTAGCAAGGTGACATTACCGGAAGTACAGAGGAACGGCAGAGAGCTAGTTACACGAGTTAATAAAGAGCGAAGTTGCCCAATACACTTTTGAAGTGTTTCTGACATTCGTTATAATTAGTGATACCAGATTTCTTACATTCCCCTGGACTTAATTAATGTAATATAATGTATTCAAAAATTTCGATTATCTGATTATTGTAGTCAAACTTGGTTAAATCGTTCAGTCTGCTTCCGGACTCGGTTGGAACGCCGGGGGATTGGTGTCCCTGTGTTAGGTGATGATTGATCTAGCTCCGGTGAACGTTTGCATGATTGTTGTGTTGTGGCTGCGGCAGGCAATCGCTTAGGTGTTGCTTGGTTATCTGCTGCCAACTCAATTTCGATACTGTCGGTATCTAGTGGCAGATTGGATGTATGCGTTTTTTGAATTCGCAGCTGATTTTGGTGACGCCGCCACAACCCTCGATTTGTCTGTACACTATACATCTTTTTACCCAGTATCTGTTGTATTTTTCCTTCGACCCATCGTGATGGTCCTGGATAGTTTCGAGCCCAAACTCGTGCACCGGATACCCATTTACTTTCAGGCTTTGGGCGCTGAACCGACGTTGGGAACATGGCCGCGAGTATTGTTCGTGGTTGGCGCCCATGAAGTAGCTCTGCCGGCGATTTACCAGAGACCGGGTTAGGTGTGGTTCGAAACGTATTATATTTGTACAAAGCACGCTCGGTCTGATGCTCTGTTTTCATTATTTTCACAAATGCTTCTTTAAAAGTTCGCACAAACCTTTCGGCTAACCCATTCGAGGCAGGGTGAAATGGTGCCGTTGTGAGATGTTGGATAGCGTTCCGTTTGCAAAATTCTTGAAACTCATGCGATGTGAATTGTGTTCCATTGTCCGTTACAATGGTGCACGGAAGTCCTTCGACGGAAATAATTTTTTGGAGAGCTGCTACGGTCGTTGTTGTAGTTGCTGCTGTTAGCTCAATTACATACGGAAACTTGGAATAAGAATCAACAATAATCAACCACATGCGATTATAAAATGGGCCCGCGAAGTCCAAATGTATTCGCTCCCATGGCTGCGTTGCTTCCGGCCATTTCGAAAATGCGCGTTTAGGCAAAGATGCATTCGATTGGCATATAGAGCAGTTGTCATATATTTTTTCAATTTCTTTTTCGATCGTAGGAAACCAGACATAGCGTCTAGCCATCTCTTTCATTCGGCTTTTGCCCCAATGTCCGTCATGGAGCATCGTTAATACCCTACCTTGAAGTTGTTTGGGTATGATAACTCGAGTGTAGTCCGTATGCAACAGTAGTACGCCATTCTGTACTGATAAGCAGAGGTTTCGATTGAAGTATGGCAAAAGACTTTTTGAAACCGTATGCTGAGGCCAACCGTCAAGCACATATTTGCGCACCATCTTCAGAGTTTCATCCTCTTCAGTCATTTGTTTAATAACGTGATGTGTTATTGGAAAGCTATTGACAGTATCTTCATAGTTTACATCGATGGTAAAGACACTATTCTCCCCTTTGTCAAAATCAGGGTCCTCACCACATGGCAATCTCGAGAGGGCATCTGCATTCGCGTTTTGAGCAGATTTTTTATATCGAATTGTATAGTTGTATGCTTGGCCCAACGTTGTATACGGTGTAGTGCCATAACCGGTAGCCTTTTTGCGGGATTAAACAACGTTGAAAGTGCTTGATGATCAGTAAAAAGCTCGAACTTTCTACCGTAGAGATATTGGTGGAACTTAGTTACGCCATAGATTATGGCCAAAGCCTCTTTTTCCACCTGTGAGTAGTTTATTTGACTGTCATTTAGGGTCTTCGACGCGTGTGCGATTGGCTTTTCTTCGCCATTTTCAAAACGATGCGATAAGACCGCGCCAACCCCCAACTTGGATGCATCCACGGCGAGTATAATTGGTAGATTGTCGTCGTAATGAACTAGTCGAGTCGCTTCAACTATCGAGTTCTTAAGCGACTGGAAGGCCTTTTCCTCTTCTCGACCCCACTGAAATACAGAACTTTTTCTTCGCAGCCTATTTAACGGGGCTGCTATTGTTGAAAAATTATCAATGAATTTATTATAATAATTTACTTTACCAATAAATGACTCTACTTCGGCAACGTTTTTCGGACTAGGCATACTTTTGATCGCCTCGACACGTTTTTCTGAGGGTTGGATACCTTTATCGTCTATGATATGGCCCACGTACTCTATTTGCTTCTGTGCGAAACTACATTTATCTAACTTACATTGTAACCCGTGGTGCCTCAAGCGTTGAAAAACCATATTTACATTGTCACGGTGCTCGTTATCATTTCGACCTAACACAATTATATCATCGAGGTAAACTGCGCAGTGGGGAATGTCAATTATTACCTCTTCCATAAATTTTTGAAATAGCCCTGGGGCGCTTGAAATGCCAAATGGCATTCTTTGAAATTGGAACAACCCAAAAGGAGTCGTTATGACCATAAACTGTTTTGCAGATTCTGCCAACTCTATTTGCAAATATGCTTCACTTAAGTCGATTTTTGTGAAACACTGTCCTCCTTGTAATTTATGAAAAAGTTCTTCAATACGCGGAATTGGGTATCGATCGATTTCAATTTGAGAATTAACACCCACTTTAAAATCTGCACAGACTCGGAGTTTCCCGTTTGGTTTTCTTACCACCACAATAGGTGCAGCCCATTCGCTTGTGCTTATTGGCTTTAGCACTTTGTTATTTACAAGTCGTTCTATTTCAGCACGTACGTCTGCATGTAGCGCAAACGGCACATTGTAAGGTTTACAAAACTTTGGTACTGCGTTAGGTTTCAACCTAATATTAGCTTTAAATGTTTTACAAGGACCCCCTGCCGAAGAGAATATATCAGCATACTGCTGGCTGCATTCCTTTAGTAAAGCTGATAAGGCATCACGCGACGTGTGGCTTTGCATAGTTGAAATAGACTGGATTTTCTCGTTAGTGTTTAGTTCGAATTGTAGTGTCTCAACCCAATCCAACCCTAGTATATTTGAGGCCTGGTGTGAATCTACCACGAGTAACTGCATGTATTTTGTGTCGCCGTTCCACTCAACGTTGACTTTAATAACACCCTTCAATTTAATCAAGCCTCCGCCGTAAGCTTTCAATATTTTGTTGGTAATTTCGCACGCCGGTTTGCCCAGCTGTTCGTATGTATGCAGTCCAATAAGCGAACATGATGCGCCCGTATCCACCTGGAACTGCACTTTATTTCTATTCACCATAATGTCAATTAAATATTTGGCAAACCGGTTATTAACATCAGTAGATAATTTAACTTCGCACTGTTTTTCATTGTTTACAATATCTAACAAACCAATATTCTCGAATGTGCAAATGTCAACTGTGTTTATCTTTTCGTCGCGTTTGTTTTGCTCGTTGTTTCGTTGCTTTTCAGTTGGCGCAGCAACTGTTCGGCAAACAGTAGCTATGTGCCCATTCTTTTGACACAAACGACATTTGGTTTTGTTTTTGTAATGATAGCACTGTGACCTAGAGTGCGAAGTGCCGCAACCTGGGCACGATTTTGTTAAAGTAGATTTATTTACCTGCTTACGGCCTTTTTGCTTTTGGTAGCTTCTAGGATTTTTCGCCCCGCGAACCATGTTGACTGTTGCATCATTTTCCTCACCTTTTATTTCGCCTTTTATTTCTAAGCAAGTTTTGACAGTTGCTTCGTACACTGTTGCTATTTGTAGAACTTCATCGAGAGTTGGGTTCGGCTTTTGTAGTGCTGCACTCCGTACTTTATCGTAAGGAGTGTGCATGATAATCATATCGCGTATGCATTTTTCTACGAAGGTTTCGTGGCAGTTTGCCTTTGCGCACTCAAATAGACATTCTTTTGCTGCTCCTCTTAATTCTGCCACCCACTCTGCGTATTTTTGATTGTTTTTCATGCGTATCGAATAAAATTTAAAACGTGCTGACAGTACATGCTGCTTTTCTATAAAATGTTGGTCGAATTTCGCCTTTAAATCGCTGAGGGATTTTTGGGTGATATCGTTATCACATAATTTTTGCAATAACTCATAAGCCTCGGTGCCAATCCAAGAGAGAAAACATGCACGCTTTAGGCTTTCTTCGGACACGCCATTTGCTACGAAATGGTGCTCCATCTGTTGTATGTATATTGACCACTTTTCAATATTTTTATCAAACTTCCTAAAGTTGGGAACGCCTTTTGTTTGAGGCTCCTTATAACACATTTTGCTTATAGTTGCAACATTTTGTTCAAGAATTTTTTTAAGGAATTCTGTACTAGATTCCTGAAACTTCTTAAGCACGCTTTCTAATTCGCTCGCCTCCATGTTCTCGTCGCCAGTGAAGATATTTCGGAAGTAAGTAATAGCCGATCGATATTAATTCAGGATAATTTATTAATTAAGTAATTAAAAGTAACAAATAGCAAAATGGAAAATGATATTAGCAAGGTGACATTACCGGAAGTACAGAGGAACGGCAGAGAGCTAGTTACACGAGTTAATAAAGAGCGAAGTTGCCCAATACACTTTTGAAGTGTTTCTGACATTCGTTATAATTAGTGATACCAAATTTCTTACACAATATATATTGACAGTATTCCGAGCCATATTGATGGATTTCGAAATTTCTAGATATTTTGCGATCACATCCATCAATATTCCATGCTACACGTTCAATGAATACTTTAATCTAAAAATACTGTCAGAATTTACTAAGATGGGGTATTGGCGGCCGGGTGGGGTATCTAAAGGCATGTATTCATTTCAGGAGAAGGAATTCGCAGTCGAAACCTAACTTTTTTAGCCGTTCAAAAAGAATGAAGAAAAAATAGTTTTCCCCGGTAGTAAAGTAGTTTAGTAGACACCGTAGTGCACTAAAAGAAAACTGTCGGATGGGGTATCTACACCCGCGTATCCATGCCGCGATAAAGAATCCGATGTCGGTGTATAGGTTGGTCTAACTTTTTTACCCGTTTAAAAGTAATCGACAAAAAACGAATTATTCAGGCAAATGTTGTTGGGCATTCCATTACAAACTATTACCAGAAAAAAAAATTGGGGATCGACAATGGTAAGGGAGTTACTAACTTTTCTAAAATTTGGGTTATCTGTGTGTAGCACTGTTATAAAGAAAAGCATATACAGGGTGGCTGGTGAAAGCCGCTACCAAAAAAAAATTAAATAACTTTTTTTCTATTTAATGAATCTGGTTAATTTTTTTTTTATTTTGCAGATTGACTTTTACGTTTAACAAAAATGGATAACTGGGACACTGAAACAAGAATTTGGATTGTCCGCCGCTATCACGCACTGGAGTCCGTAGTTTCGGTTCAAAGAGAGTATAGGCGCACGTTTGGCGGCAATCCTCCGAGCAGATGGACCATAATAAGACTTGTAAACAATTTTGCCGAGCATGGGACAGTCAACAGAAGACCTTACCATCGAAAACCTTCAGTTCGAACGGAGGAAACAATCGCTGCTGTAGCTGTTGTCATACAAAACAATCCACGTGTTTCGACAAGAAGCTTATCTGCTCAAATGGGTGTAAGCAGACAGTCATTACAGTCAATTATGCACAAAGATTTGGACTTATTCCCATATAAAATTCAAATGGCCAACAAACTGAACGCTGCAGACTTGCCGATTCGCTTGGAATTTTGCCAGAAGATGCTTCAAATGGTGGAAGAGAATGGAAACATGTTGAACTGTCTTTTCATGTCTGACGAGGCCCATTTCGATTTAAACGGCAACATAAACAAACAAAATTGTCGAATATGGAGTGCTTCCAACCCACAGATACTCCATGAGACGGAATTGCATCCACTTCGTGTCACAGTGTG
This sequence comes from Merzomyia westermanni, assembly GCA_949987695.1. NCBI lineage: Eukaryota > Metazoa > Arthropoda > Insecta > Diptera > Tephritidae > Merzomyia > Merzomyia westermanni. The sequence goes on along the minus strand of OX465288.1, from coordinate 122,142,020 downwards.
GTGTGCAGTTTCATCACGCTGCATTGTCGGGCCCTACTTCTTCGAAGAAAACGGTCACACCGTTACGGTTACTGGAGACCGTTACTTGAGCATGTTGAGAGAGTTTTTCTATCCAGAATTACGCCGAATGAGAATTTCTTTCAACTCTGCGTGGTTTCAGCAAGATGGTGCAGCTCCTCATATAGCCCAACCTGTTATGACAGAATTGCGACGAAAATTTCCCAATAAGCTGATATCCAGAAACTCCACATTCCGTTGGCCACCCAGGTCGCCTGACCTTACTGCACCTGACTTTTTCTTGTGGGGTTATTGCAAACAGGAAGTCTTCAAAGCAAAACCAACAAATTTGAATGAACTAAGGCAATCCATTCGAGAAACAATTGCGGCTATTCCTGTCTCAACTCTCCAAGCAGTAATGAACAACTTTTTGGTAAGATGCCGCACATGCATCGACGAGCAGGGGGGGCATTTAAATTACATTATTTTTAAAACTAATTAAGCTATATTTAATAAAATTTAATGAGCTTTAACATGAATAAAAGAAAAATGAATTCCATACACTGAAAAAAAAATTATTTGAGTTTCTCATCAGCCACCCTGTAAGAAGAGCAAAGGTTGTTATAATGACAACCCTTGCTAGACACTTCAATTTATCACATAACGCAATCAAAAATCTTTCGATGTACTTACTATTAATGCTATAACTCAGTATTCATAGTACACAGTAGGTACTGACAAAAATGTTCTTACAAAGTACAAGTAACAAGCCTCTAAAAAATATAAATAACTCCCATCCTATTGTCGGGCCCCAATTTTTTTATCTCTGCTAAAAGTGTGTAATGTGATGTCCAACAACATTGTCCTTAAACGCGCTCTGACCGCGGTGAAGAAGTTAAAATTATTAGAATATTTGCGAATAATTTCTGCAAAAAACTAAATATGACAAAAAACAAATGTAGTTCGGTAGATACAATCTTTTATATACTTTTTAAAAATGAGTAAAATAGGTTTGACCAATCTCGATAAAATTGACAAAAACTATGGAGCTTCGAAAATAGGTTTATAGCTATAACTTTGAAAACAATTCGAATTTCGAAAAACTGACCCAAACGTATTTTTAGGTTGTTGTTGTGAACTTTACAAAAAAGTTTCAAAACGAAAGAAAGGCGAGCTTCGAAAAAAAGTGAACCACTTTAAACATGTTTACCCAGTACCCAATCAAAATAAATGTTTTATATTCACTAAATTTTTTTTTAAATTTTACCTTCCATGATGAAAAAAATATTAAATAGCCTTTTTTAACAAAACTCAGCATAATATGTAGTCGCATAATCGGTATTGCAAGCGGGCGAACAAACTGCTAGCGGCGGGCCTGTGAGAAACTCACTTTGTGGTGTGAACACTAGAGTTAGTTCTACAATAAACATAAATTTATGACTGCAATAAACGCTTAAGTCGATATAGACACTGCGAACTTTTATAACCCTTAAACGTTTCGAAAATGTGAACGACTATACAAAATACTAATTATGTACACGATACTCGATTGGTAAATGAAAATGGTTTTGTACGGTTTAGTTTCGTACCCTGATATACAATAAAACAAAATGGGAAAACGGCGCATGTAAACAAACCATCTGAAAAGATACAATTATACGCACGCAATCCGTCAATCAGAACGGCATTTTATTTTTTGTATTTACATTAGTTGTTTAATTTTTATATCATATTAGTACTTGCACCCAAACAAGTGTATGTGTTTATGTACAATAACGTCATATTGCTGGAATTGCCGCAAACTAACTGCTTTCCCGTAGCGGCGCGGTTGTTTGATTTTTTTGTTCGCTTTTCCATTCATTACTTTAGTGTTCCTCTCCAGTCACTGTTCCTATGTCTCAATGTCAAACCCTATGTGACCGTTAATGTCACAAAAATATTTATAATTAGAGCAGTGCAATTACGGCTTTTTATTGAAAATATTGACTAAAATGCAGTAAAGACAGTCTGAGTAACAAATTTTTGCTTACAACAGAGAAATATTTCGTATGGCAGTTAGACCTCTTCTTCGCGGACAGATATTTTGGCAGATTAACCACCGCGTAAATTTACTCCAACTTCGACGCTTAACATTTTTGCTTCTTCAGCGGCTTCGGTGTGCCACATGACTCATACAGTTTTCATTGCAAACTCAAATAAATATCCCAAATAGAAATGAAAACTTAGTTTTTGATCCAAAAAAAAAAACATCGTTCCAATGTACATCAACTTTAAGCTCTTCTTGCAAAACAATATGTTTTGGTTCAATCTGACAGCATAAAAAATATAGAATTTAAACAAACCGAGAGCCCGTCGGAGTGTCAAATACGCACACTAAATAAATCCAACATTCGCGATGATATTGTTTTTTAGAATTTTAGCTGAAAAAAAAATATTGCTTTGATGGAGAAGTCTAGCACCTGCGGACATGGATCTATAGGAAGAACTATGTCTTTTGTCTCTAATGTTTTCTCGTTTTTAGTCAAATAAAAACTTCTAAAAATGTATAAAAATTTTTAAAACCCATAATAATTTTATATTATTACCAGAAGTCGTGGCAGACGTTGTCCTGCCCAGAAATTTACCTGCATGGATGTAAAAAAGCTACCTATGCCTTACACTTTTTCTATCGCTATCCCTACCTCCTTTCTTGCCTATCCCTATCGCTATCTCTATCTCCTTTCTGGCCTTTCTCCTTCATATAAAGGAAGTTATACCAAATATTACATACTTAGCTCGTAGAAATAGCTGCTGAGTAATATTAATCTAGATTATATAAAAATATGTGATACGTCCGTCTGCCTTGGCAACCTTTTTCTTGAGATGGTGGAAATTAACCTTCAGTATTCTGCCATTAATGATTGCAAACTATAAAATACTTCTGTTGAACTTTTGATAGTCGAGGGTGTACAGAAAAAGTTTTGAAAATTATCGTTTCCTTGAGTAATTATTTTAAACATATCTTTGACAGCAAACCATTACATCCACATGCAACTTGAGTTGTTACCAAATTGTATTACAAAAAGTGTGATTGAATTTGACATTTCTCAATAGACCCCTTTGAAAACTAATTCCTCAGTTTATAAAAAAAAATTTTAACTATTTAGTTTTAAGTTTTGACCTCAATTGAAATTACGTAATATAACAGAAAATTCTGTTGGATACTTAAAGGCCGTCGTTGCTAGACGAATCCGACCAAAATTCAGCTGTATGCTGAAGCCAGAAAAAAATCTTATTTCACCCAAATATTTCTCCCAAATATCTCAAATTTTTAAGTCAATTATTTTATATTTTCCGTAACGTCTCTGCCTGCATTTTGCATTAAAATCGATGTTGAATCACGATAGGTAACTTAAGCATTTAAGTTAATAATTTTTGTAATAAAATAACATATATAAAAGAATGAAAAAAGCACATATCCCAAATCCTGTCAGGAAGGCTGATATAGAAGATTTGGTGGATTTATCTAATATCAAAAAAAACAAGAGAAGGAAAGTAAAGATATACAGGGTGGCTGATGAAAGCCGCTACCAAAAAAAAATTTAATTACTTTTTTCTATTTAATGAATCTGGTAAATTTTTTTTTTATTTTGCAGATTGACTTTTACATTTAACAAAAATGGATAACTGGGACACTGAAACAAGAATTTGGATTGTCCGCCGCTATCACGCACTGGAGTCCGTAGTTTCGGTTCAAAGAGAGTATAGGCGCACGTTTGGCGGCAATCCTCCGAGCAGATGGACCATAATAAGACTTGTAAACAATTTTGCCGAGCGTGGAACAGTCAACAGAAGACCTTACCATCGAAACCCTTCAGTTCGAACGGAGGAAACAATCGCTGCTGTAGCTGCTGCCATACAAAACAATCCACGTGTTTCGACAAGAAGCTTATCTGCTCAAATGGGTGTAAGCAGACAGTCATTACAGTCAATTATGCACAAAGATTTGGACTTATTCCCATATAAAATTCAAATGGCCAACAAACTGAACGCTGCAGACTTGCCGATTCGCTTGGAATTTTGCCAGAAGATGCTTCAAATGGTGGAAGAGGATGGAAACATGTTGAACTGTCTTTTCATGTCTGACGAGGCCCATTTCGATTTAAACGGCAACATAAACAAACAAAATTGTCGAATATGGAGTGCTTCCAACCCACAGATACTCCATGAGACGGAATTGCATCCACTTCGTGTCACAGTGTGGTGTGCAGTTTCATCACGCTGCATTGTCGGGCCATACTTCTTCGAAGAAAACGGTCACACCGTTACGGTTACTGGAGACCGTTATTTGAGCATGTTGAGAGAGTTTTTCTATCCAGAATTACGCCGAATGAGAATTTCTTTCAACTCTGCGTGGTTTCAGCAAGATGGTGCAGCTCCTCATATAGCCCAACCTGTTATGACAGAATTGCGACGAAAATTTCCCAATAAGCTGATATCCAGAAACTCCACATTCCGTTGGCCACCCAGGTCGCCTAACCTTACTGCACCTGACTTTTTCTTGTGGGGTTATTGCAAACAGGAAGTCTTCAAAGCAAAACCAACAAATTTGAATGAACTAAGGCAATCCATTCGAGAAACAATTGCGGCTATTCCTGTCTCAACTCTCCAAGCAGTAATGAACAACTTTTTGGTAAGATGCCACACATGCATCGACGAGCAGGGGGGGCATTAAAATTCCATTATTTTTAAAACTAATTAAGCTATATTTAATAAAATTTAATGAGCTTTAACATGAATACAAGAAAAATGAATTACATACACTGCAAAAAAAATTATTTGAGTTTCTTAATGTAGCAAAATTCATCAGCCATCCTGTATAATATTAATACTTAAACCGTAGTAAAATATATTTTTGTTGTTGGATTTATGGTCTGTTCATTTTTACATATTTTTGTAAGTCTAACGAGCGCAAGACATGTTGATAATAACTCTTAGTAAATTATTTTTATTTTTAATTAGAGGAAAAATTGAAAGCAACAATCATATACAGGCTATAGTTATAGTACTATTTCGAAAACAGCCACGATTTCTCGTCAGACTAATTCGTATAGTTTTGCTATTTCAGAGGATCTTGTGGAGAATCGAACCAACTCACTGTGATTAACCCATAGGCTATGCTGCGTGTACTTTTGCAAGCTGCTTAATTCAAGTTTTCCCTTAACTTAACTAAGAATAATTATCAACTGGTCTTGAGCTCGTTAAACTTACAAAAATATGTAATGAAATATTTGATCAGAACTTTTCTTACGAACTTCCAAAAGAACAAAGGTCCTCACACCACAGACCAAAATTAAAGAATGTAGAGTTTACTACTAACATATTACCTGGATCAGCTAGTCAAGTCAATTAACGTTTGATTGGAATTCGTTAAACTTTTAGAATGAAACACGAAAAATAGGAAAACAATTGTAGAATTACATATAAACTTTCTGCTGACGATGAAATATAATGCCGATAAAATTAGCACAAACTAATGCGTTAAAACAGTAAATGGTAATGATCAACAGGAGGTAAACCATAATTTATTTTTGAATTGGATTCAATTTAAAAAAAATTCACGTTTATCACACCCCATAGCGTTTCGCGATGCACCTTCCACCCCCGTCGGTTTTCAGCGGCGAAGCTGCCTTTCCACCACCTCGTCTTCTCGCTGTTGCTCGTACCCTACGGCAGATTTTACATTTTGGGTAGCTCATAATCACTAGTACCCTCGCAGTCTTGGCACCCCTTTCCAGCTGAAATACCAGCTGTAGGTGCAGTACCTTCGTCGCCATCGAAGACATAATTACCATCATCGTCTCTGAAATTACCATCACTATTTCCCTTGTTAAAACCACCATTATTGTCATCGCCATCACCATTGCACCTTCATCGTTACTGGACCAATTGCCATCTTCATCCCTTTGGCCATCTCCGACACCTAAATATGACTGCTTAAAATCCACCTACAAATTTTATTACATTTCTCCTTCCTTAAATTTTTTTTTTTACAAATTTCACAAGTATGTAAGTAATTTTGCCAGAAAGAACCAGTGTTTAAAAATTAAAAAGCAACAATTAGAAAAAATAAAATAATAACCTAAAATACAATTCACTTACTGATTTCAGGCAACGAGTTTAACTTTATATAGTAACATTAAGATGTATTATTAAGTTCTAAAGGCAGTCAAACCTGTTACATAAAGACATGTGATCAAAACGCCAGAGCACATATTTGCTTCAAACATACATGTTTGGACATTATGTCGGGCTCTGTAAAGTTTTACCAAGAGAGGACATAATAGTAGAAATTACCGGCTGCACCACTAATTATACTTTTCATGAACATGAAATGGTATTATAACTTTGCTGCGATGTTTGTAAGTATGAGAAGAAGAAGAAATAGACCCACCAATAAGCATACCGAAATGATCAGGGCGATGAGCTGAGTCGATTTAGCCATGTCCGTCTGTATGTCTGTTTCAACGCAAACAAGCCCCTCAGTTTTAGAGACATCTTCATGAAATTTGGTATGGAGCCGCCATTTTGTAATATATTAACATTTGTCGGAACTAACAAGATCGGATCAATACAAGGCATAGCTCCCATACAATCGATTGTTCCGATAAATGGGGTTTGACCTATAAATCTTGCAAGTAAAGAGCCGTATTGCGTATATAACCTACAAAACTGTAAGTTTCTAGCTCTTTAATTGCAAGATTTATAGGTCAAACCCCGTTTATCAGAACAATCGATTGCATGGGAGCTTTGCGTTGTATAGATCTGATCTTGTTACTTCCGACAAATGATTAATATATTACATATTTAATGTGTGTAGTGAAAATCATCAAGATTGGACGAATATATCGTATAGCCCCCATACAACACATTTTTCCGATAAATGGTTTTTGGGCTGCGTATCTTGAGATTACCAAGGTAAGACCATCAAATGTTGCAGTGTTTGTACTTGCGAACACACCACCTTGGAGCACCGTCTTCACTCTTCACTCACTACACTTTCCCTAGCTTTTCACTAGAACAAATACACCTGCTAATGGCTGCTGCTGCTGCCTGCTAATACTAAATGCTTATTTATATGTGGGCAGCGCCACGCCCATTTATCAAAATTAAAAGAAAGTGTTAATAAGATTATCAGGCCATTGTAACTACCAAGTTTACCACTCTATCTACTTCAGTGAAGGAGATATGGAATGTTCTCTTTTCCTACCTCCCTCTAACAAAACTTTAGTACAAAAGTGGGCGTGGTCGTATACCGATTTTGTTTATTTTCTGTGGGCGTACTCTACACGAAGATATAACCTCGTATCATTCATAGATTTTGCAACGAGATATGGGCAGTTCAGTATTTCTACCTCCTTTTCAGATAACTTTTATGAAAAAGCAGGTGTGGTAGAGAAGCGATTTTGTTTATTTTCTATGGGTGTATTTACAACAACCATAGTATACTTCCTATAGAAAAATTTCGTTATTCTAGCATAAACGGTTCTGTAGTTATTAACCGTCGAAGTTTAAAAATTTGTTCACTCATATGTGGGGGGTGCCACGTCTCTTTTCCTACATTCCTAAAACAACCGATTTTATCGTACCGGAATGGCCCGGTTTTTTTTCCCCGTCCAAGGGCTGTTATTTCAGTGTAACCCTGTCCAATCTGTCCCGTCCCACCCTTAAATTGTCATCCTCAGCTGCCCCATTGTCTCTTGTTACGGGCTGGGGTCGATCTGCTGCGTCTGCTGGAAGAAAATTTATATTAAAAGGTCGCATTTTGTTCAATGCGCCAAGTGTAAGAGATGGCTACATAGATCTGGATGCTCAGGGCTTAACCCTGCCATCCACAGACCCCGTACTTTCTTGAGTACTTTCGAGGCACCATGCTGCACACGCCTAAGGGCGTCCCGCGGTACACGTCGCTCTAGCGCACCCCCACTGCCCCTACCAATTTCAAGCAACCACAATGGTGGCTCTGTCTACAACTAGCGGCATTGTTGCAATTCCCGCCTCACCCACTCCCGACTGTCGCTCACGCTCACCAGCGTCTTCATCTCGCACGGCCGCTCAACACTTCTATCCCCTCTGGAATAGGCCAGATATAAGCATCGCCGAGCGTCAGTTCCCTCTTTCTCTGATCGGATTCCAGGAAATGCGCGAGCTTCTTTTGCCGGCTGTTTATAATGCATCCACCTGCTGACAGGACTAAGAGACGAGCCGTCCGATGTGCGCACAAACACAAACACTCCACTGCGCCCATTGCCGTCTCAGCCGCAGAGGTCAAAGAAGCCATTATGAAGGCCAAACGCTCAAAATCCATCGGACCCGACGGAATCGCCACGAAGATTATTAAACACCTAGGCCACGAGGGACAGAGTTATCTAGCGGCTCCTTTTAACCTCTCCCTAACTACTTTCGTCATACCTGAGATATTTATTACTATTATTTATTTAGTAATTAATTATTTTTAATCAATTACAAAAGTAGTCTAGAGTATGGATACTTACAGACTACGTAGAAATATACAAAATAAAACAGAAATAATTATTAAAATAAATTAGCGAGTACAGATTTAAAAACAGGTTCAGGTACTGAAAAATCGATTTCTAAAGAATTTGCAAGAAGATCGTATTCTAACATAGCTCTAAATACAGAAGCGTTAGAGGCATAGACCGTCCGAGCAAAGTTCGTGTAAAAAATATCGCAATTTCGGAGCGACCTATTTGGGACATGAAAACGGATACTCGAGAGGAGTGATGGGGCATCAATTGTACCATTGCATCGAAGACAAAGGTCACTAAAAGAATGGTTCTTCTGCATTGCAGAGACTGAAGTTTTATGAGTGCTTACCTGGCTTCATAGGAGGGAATCGGCTCAGAAAAGTTGAGTGAACGAAGCGCAAAGCGAACAAATGTCTTTTGTACTCGTTCGAGCCTCTTAATATGGCACTCGTGATATGGTCTCCAAATGAAACAAGCATACTCCAACTTCGACCGCACAAGCGACGTGAACAGTAACTTCAGTGTGTAGGGGTCTGTGAAATATGAGCTAAAACGGCGAATGAGAGCCATTACAGAATAAGATTTGGCAATGGTAGAGCTTAGATGAGCCGAGAACGAAAATTTTGAGTCGAAAATAACCCCCAGGTCTGAGATCTCGTTAAGAGTCGAAAGGCAAGTACCCCCAATGTCATAAGACGTGGGAATAGTACCGCGCGATTTCGAATAGGTCACATGAAACATTTACTAACATTAAGTGGTAGGTTATTTGTCTTACTCCAGGTAGCTACATTGTTTAGGTCAGACTGAAGCTTATGAACGTCTGAGTAATCTGAAATAGTTGAAAACCCTTTAAATCGTCCGCGTATAACAGAAAATTAGAGTGTTGAAAACAGGCCGAGATGTCATTTATAAATATCACGAATAACAAAGGCCCCAGAATTAGATTGAGCATTGTCTAGGACAACCACACAGTTCCGCTGTTCAAGGTATGACTTTATCCAAGCTAGGAATATTGAGTGGAAGCCTAAACTGGCTAGCTTAGAAATCAAAATGGAATGACTGACTTTGTCAAATGCTTTTGAGAAGTCAGTATAAATGGTATCGACTTGACGACGTTTATTGAAAGCAGATAGACAAAATTCGGAGAAAATGGCGCATTAGAGAAAAAATGCATCGTGACGCTAAAGGGCATCATAGCTTAGTTCTTAGAGTACTCTAACAGCGGCTTTGGTGCAGACACTTGGGTTCGTATCCCAGTGTCCGAGAAGGGGTCTGATGAGAAGTTGGGCTCTTCGAAACATGTCATCCCATACCATCGCTGTGCATATCGTTGTAATTTTTCCTCTAATATCAATTAACAAACACACATAAAAATTCGAGCTTTGCTCCAACAACATTCACCATAACTATAATTGATACAGATACAGCGCGGGTGCATAACAAATAACACGGAAGTGTTGATATGCAAAAAAGCCTTTCTGTATCTTAAACTGTTCTATGAACGCGCCTAAAAATATTCCACTTTCCTTGAGTTGACATATAAAATATATGTACCAAAGAATATATAAAAGGAATCAGCAAATGGCACATTAGAGAAAAAATGCATCGTGACGCTACAGGGCATCATAGCTTAGTTCTTAGAGTACTCTAACAGCGGCTTTGGTGCAGACACTTGGGTTCGTATCCCAGTGTCCGAGAAGGGGTCTGATGAGAAGTTGGGCACTTCGAAACATGTCATCCCATACCATCGCTGTGCATATCGTTGTAATTTTTCCTCTAATATCAATTAACAAACAAACATAAAAATTCGAGCTTTGCTCCAACAACAATCACCATAAAAATAGATAAGTTTGTAACTGTGGATCTCATAGACATAAAGCCATGTTGATTGACCATAATTAGAGACCGAACAGCAAAAGACATTTTCTGCTTCACAATATATTCAAATAGTTTAGATATAGTTGAGAGCTTAGCAATGGGCCTGTAGTTGGCAACATTGTTTTTGTTCCCACATTTGAAAATAGGGGTAATGAATGTAACATTCCAGGGGTCAATAAATTCACCACACTCGAGAGATTTATTGAAAATTAAAAGCAGAGGAATAGCAAAAGCCAAACAGTTTTTTAAAAGATAAGACGATAAGCCGTCAATATCAGACTGGGTAGATGATTTTATGTAGCGAATCCAATCAAGAATATCATCAAGGGATAGTGTAAGTGCCCAAAGTTGATCGGGGTGTCAACCGCTAAGGAGAGCTCCGGGGGGATATCCAACTGCGGAACGAAGTTTGCCCGGAAAAAATTTGCAAAGAGATTAGCCGCCTCAATTGATGAGGAGGCATGAGCCGCATTGTAAAATACTGATGAAGGTACCCGAGGTTTGTTTTATAGCTTTAACATAGTTCCAAAGCCAAACAGTTTTTTAAAAGATAAGACGGTAAGCCGTCAATATCAGACTGGGTAGATGATTTTATGTAGCGAATCCCATCAAGAATATCATCAAGGGATAGTGTAAGTGCCCAAAGTTGATCGGGGTGTCAACCGCTAAGGAGAGCTCCGGGGGGATATCCAACTGCGGAACGAAGTTTGCCCGGAAAAAATTTGCAAAGATTAAGAAAGTGTGAGAGTCGAGTTGCGAAATCATTGGCTGTCCGTTGCGATTGCAACCGGCTTCCTACACAAATAACAATTATAGTCGTGAGCAAGTGTATGACTTTGTTGACCTGTGGTGTTCTATGGATTTGCAAGAATAGTTTTAAGTGACATATTAACGCAATAAGACTATAGGTGTTCTAGCATTCGCCAAACGATGGTCTAAAAAATTTACCTTCCCTTACATTACTTAAGCTCTTTATATTACATTAGTTTAACCGATACTAGAATACGGTTCTATAATTTCAATTTTTATCTGCATATATTATCAAATGCAGGTATTATTAGTTCTTCTACTTTATACTAGGTGGCTCTATTTGTATGATGTATTTCATAATTTGACTTGCGTTAAAAACAAACTATAATATCGTTGTTGATAATATATATACGAGGTGTGTTCAAAAAGTATCGCGAATTTTGAATTCTCGCTGGTTACGTATATTCGAATTTCGAATTTTTTGTGGCGTTATGTTGGTACTCTCTGTTGTCTCTCACTTATGCCGACAAGCTCGGTCATTTTGAATGTTCAGTTAATTGTTGACAGCTGCTTTGCTTGCACGTGTTTTGGATCGTCTTCGATTTTTACGCGAAATTCGTACCAAAATTGCTCAATTGTGACCAAAAATAGCATCGCATGAACATTGCTAATGAGATGTTAAACTCTGTCCGCGACGACCCAAATTTGCTCCAGAGGGTCATAACTGGTGACGAATCGTGGGTTTATGGTTATGACGTGGAAACCAAAGCTCAATCATCTCAATGGAAGCTGCCGCACGAACCAAGACCGAAAAAAGCGCGCCAAGTTCGGTAGAATGTGAAAGTTTTGCTGACAGTTTTCTTCGATTGCAGGGGCGTGGTGCATCATGAGTTCTTGCCACAGGGAAGAACGGTCAATAAGGAATATTACCTGCAAGTTATGCGCAATTTGCGCGAAGCAATCCGCCAGAAACGCCCGGATTTGTGGAAGAACAAAAATTGGCTTTTGCACCACGATAACGCCCCTGCTCACGCATCGTTGCTTGTGCGCGACTTTTTGGCCAAAAACAACACACTAATGACGCGGCAGCCACCGTATTCCCCAGATCTGGCCCCCTGTGACTTTTTCTTGTTCCCTAAACTGCAGAGGCCCATGAAAGGACGACGTTACGCTTCTCTTGACGAGATAAAGACGGCATCGAAGGAGGAGCTGAACAAGATACAAAAAAATGATTTTTTGAAGTGCTTCGAAGATTGGAAAAACCGTTGGCACAAGTGTATAATATCTCATGGGGATTACTTTGAAGGGGACAAAATAGATATTCATGAATAAATAAATAATTTTTGAAAAAACACAAAATTCGCGATACTTTTTGAACACACCTCGTATATTATAATATTTGTTGAAAGTTCATAAAAATTTCTTTAATAAAATTTCAGTTTAATTAAATGTTTTTTTTTTTTTCCTGAACGGGTCCCTAGTTATTTCGTGGTACCTGCGCAGTAACCTACTCTGCCCAGTGGTTAACCTGGCACTCGTTAGGTACAATAACTAGAAAAACCAGCGGTGAGGTTGAAAATTGTTTTGCAGCCCTGGTGTTCCTACATATATATGAGCATAGACTCTTTTTATACCTACTTGTGCTACTCACACAAGGTATATTAACTTCATTCGCCTAATGGATAGCGGTAATATAGTTCTAAAAATGTGTTTGTAAAATTTAAAACGCGATATTTCTATAACTATGCAAGCTATATCAATAAGATTTTACACACATAATAAGACTTTTAAGCAAAACTCGACTCGGGGAGGTACGCATGGGCCGCTCACTTTTCAGGATAAAAGTTCTGCTATTTTCAAAGGCGATTGCTTGTAATTTCAACTAGCTATTTCAATGAAAATCCATAATCTGCTTCTGAATATTTAGAATACTCCTGCCAAAAATTAGACAAATCACAACAACACACCCCACTGCAATAGAGAAGTTATATACATTTTTAGATTTTCATACCTTTCATGAGTATAAAATGTTGCTAAGTATGAGAAGAAGAATAGATGGGCCCAGTCGATTAGACAGGGTTACAGGGTTCTGGATATTCTAATAGGTTAAACTCTTATTTATCCAGACTGAACCCCACCATATCAAATACATGCCCTGCATGTGGTATGTCCCCTCATGATACCAAACATCTCTTCTCCTGTTCAATCGAACCTACTCTTCTAACACCATCATCACTCTGGTCCAACCCTGTGGAAACTGCGCGTTTCTTCGGACTTCCGTTAGAAGAGCCTGATGACAATTTAGAGGGATCGTGCCCATTAGGCAGGGCGAAGCACTGTTAACAACAACATGTGCTGAGTCGATTTGGCCATGTCTGTCTCTTCCTCCGTACGTCTGTCTGCACGTTTGTCTATTTGAAAGTAAACTAGTCTCTCAGTGAACAGTATAGTTTTTATTGAAAACAATCAGATGGCTGGAATGCCGTAATAGATCACTGCTAGGTATATAATGTTCGGTTCCACCCGAACTTAGATTTCCTTACTTGTTATTATTATTTTAGTTTGCATAAGAAGAATAACTTTCAAATAAATGAAAGCAAAAGAAATAAAGTATATTTCATGGCTTGCTCGTAAGCTTAAAGTGGCTATAAGGTATAAAGGGGAGGTAGATGATGAATGATTCAAAGATAAAAGGTAAAAAAAAACAACAAAACAAATTGCAATTTAAGAGGATTTTTTACTCAACTATATCTTGGCCCTTCCACGAACACAAAAATCCTGCTGACAAATTCATTAATGATGGCGAATATCATACGTGGTAAGAGTGTATAAAAGTTTATAAAAGTTGGCAACTGTTGTATCAATAAGCAGTCCGAAAGCGAAAAACTGGTGTCCAGAACCATTAGCAGTAAAAGGAAATATGTATACATACAAACATTAATACTTATATATACACATTTATATTTGCGTACCTTTTATTGCTTACAATATGCTGATAGTTTATTCTAGTATACTCGTATTTAAAAAATAAACTAATTAAATGATATATGTACGTAATCAATCGCTTTATCATGTAAATTTATAATTCCAATTTAAAAAGTAGTCGAAAGACACTGAACCCCATTTTCACCAGAACTAAAAGATGTCGCATGCTAATTATGCTCATTAATCTGAACAAAATATAAAACAGTCAACAGGATTCTTTTGAGATCTTTATCAAGTGAACGGCTGATTGCGGTATATTTGTAAATGTAAAAAGCTGCTGAGGTATGGATCGCGATACTTATTGCGTAAGTAAAACTCGACGCTGCCAAAAAAAAAACAAGTAAGAAAGTCTAAGTTCGGGTGGAACCGAACATTACATACCTAGTAGTGATCTATTATGTCATCCCAATTTACGCAGGTCTATTTTAATACTTTCAGGTCGTATTTGCGTTCAAATAGACCGACGAACAGACAGACAGAAGTATCGAAAGACGGATGGCTACATCGACTCAGCTCATCCTCCTGATCATTTCAGTATACGTGCAAACTTTTCATGCTCATGAAATTAATGAATATCAAGAAGATATATAACTTCGCTTTTGCAGTGGGGCATTAACTACTTGCTCGGATATTTTACTTTTCATCCTGAAGGTTTTGATATACATTGATAAATATATATCTCGAATCGTTTATGCCAAATGAAGTAATATACCTTGTGTGCGTAACAAAAATAGATATAAAAAAGGGTGTCTTTTATAGGCTCCAAAGAACTCAACTGATCTTTATGAAATTTTCACAATATATGCTTGGGTTCACTGGGTACAGCATAGCATATAGTATTGGAAAAGTAGGCGCAGCCACGCAGCCAGGCTACATAAAGTTTCAATTCGTCATAATTCCGAACTTTTTTTGTCTAAGTTAATGAAATTTGGATATATGTGTCACTTAGTCAATATCTACACCATTTTTCAAAAGTGGGCGGTGCCACGCTCACATATTTTGTGTTTTGTTTTGTTCTTGAACTTTCACGATAAGTTCAGGAGTTCGCTGGGCACGACACAGTCTGTATATAGCTTTTGGAAAATCCGCCAGGTCATATAAAGCTGCAGTTCGGTATAGATAGGAGTTTATTTGGTTCAAGTGAATGAAATTTTATATATAGATGTGTTCTATATATCAAAACGTTAAAACAACGTCTATCGGGTTTGCTAGTATATTATAAAACGGCCAAAGCAAACCACGAATTTCAGCATTCTTTTGTAAAACTGAGAGACTAGTTTGCGTTCAAATAGACAAACGGAGAGACAGACAAACGGACGGAGAGCCGGGCATGGCTAAATCGACTCCTCTCATCGTGCTGATCATTTTAGTGAACTTTTTTCTTCTTGTTCTCATACTTACATACATTTAATGTTTATGAAAGGTATGAAAATCAAAAAAGATATTACTTCGCTATTGCAGTGGGCTATTAACTACGTGCCCGAATATTTCGCATGTGTGTTTCCCGATTTGGCTAATTTTTGGCAGGAGTATAATGATCTATTATGTCATCCCAATTTACGCAGGTCTATTTTAATACTTTCAGGTCGTATTTGCGTTCAAATAGACCGACGAACAGACAGACAGAAGTATCGAAAGACGGATGGCTACATCGACTCAGCTCATCCTCCTGATCATTTCAGTATACGTGCAAACTTTTCATGCTCATGAAATTAATGAATATCAAGAAGATATATAACTTCGCTTTTGCAGTGGGGCATTAACTACTTGCTCGGATATTTTACTTTTCATCCTGAAGGTTTTGATATACATTGATAAATATATATCTCGAATCGTTTATGCCAAATGAAGTAATATACCTTGTGTGCGTAACAAAAATAGATATAAAAAAGGGTGTCTTTTATAGGCTCCAAAGAACTCAACTGATCTTTATGAAATTTTCACAATATATGCTTGGGTTCACTGGGTACAGCATAGCATATAGTATTGGAAAAGTAGGCGCAGCCACGCAGCCAGGCTACATAAAGTTTCAATTCGTCATAATTCCGAACTTTTTTTGTCTAAGTTAATGAAATTTGGATATATGTGTCACTTAGTCAATATCTACACCATTTTTCAAAAGTGGGCGGTGCCACGCTCACATATTTTGTGTTTTGTTTTGTTCTTGAACTTTCACGATAAGTTCAGGAGTTCGCTGGGCACGACACAGTCTGTATATAGCTTTTGGAAAATCCGCCAGGTCATATAAAGCTGCAGTTCGGTATAGATAGGAGTTTATTTGGTTCAAGTGAATGAAATTTTATATATAGATGTGTTCTATATATCAAAACGTTAAAACAACGTCTATCGGGTTTGCTAGTATATTATAAAACGGCCAAAGCAAACCACGAATTTCAGCATTCTTTTGTAAAACTGAGAGACTAGTTTGCGTTCAAATAGACAAACGGAGAGACAGACAAACGGACGGAGAGCCGGGCATGGCTAAATCGACTCCTCTCATCGTGCTGATCATTTTAGTGAACTTTTTTCTTCTTGTTCTCATACTTACATACATTTAATGTTTATGAAAGGTATGAAAATCAAAAAAGATATTACTTCGCTATTGCAGTGGGCTATTAACTACGTGCCCGAATATTTCGCATGTGTGTTTCCCGATTTGGCTAATTTTTGGCAGGAGTATAATGCATACTACTGAGAAGCAGCTGACCAATTTTGATTGAAATATCAATATTGAATTATTAGCGATTGCCTTTGAAAATAGCAGAAATTTTATGCTGAAAAGTGGGCGACGCCACGCCTACTTCTTCGAAATTGAAAAAATTTTTTTGCGGCCGAGTTTTTCTTAAAAAGCTTATTATGTGTGCAAAATCTAATTGATATAACTTGCTTAGTTGTAGAAATATCGCTCTTTAAATTTTACAAAAAAAATTTTCAGAACTATGTTAAAAAACTGGGCGTGGACATTAACCGATTTCGCCCAATTTTACAGCAAACAGTTACCTTTATATATAGAACATTATCACCAAATTTCGTTTCCACAAATCAATGGTTGGCGGAGTTATGGCATAAAAAGTTTTGTGGAATAGTCCACTATAAAACGGGCGGGGCTACGCCCATTTTCGAAAATTTTAAGTTTTTGGATTTCTTTGTTTACGGAAACTTTAAAACTGAAATATAAATGATGTAAAGCTATTTTACGCAAAGTTATTGCCTTTTTAATATATCTACGATCCTTTTCAAAATCTTTCATATAAAAGTGGGCGTAGACCTTAACCGATTTCGCCCTTTTTTCCTGGAACATTCCTTGCATACCTGCAAACCTGCGGGCTGAATTTCGTTTTGACATCTTGAACGGTTTCTGATTTATGGTTAATATTATTTCTAAATTTGACTTAATCAAAAGTGGGCGTTGCCACGCCCATTTTCAAAAGTTTCTTGCAAATTTTATTTTATGCCTCAATCTCAATGTATTCACCAAATTTTATCCTTATAGGTGTATTATGTACTGAGTAATCACTTTTTTTGTGTTTTCGAAAATATTATATATATAAAAAGTGGGCGTGGCTATCATCCGATTTCGCCCATTTCAAATAGCGCTCGGAGATGAGTGCCAAGGAACCCGCATACCAAATTTCATTAAGATATCTCAAAACTTACTCAAGTTATCGTGTTCACAGACGGACGGACGGACGGACGGACGGACATGGCTTAATCAATTTCTCTTTTCGTCCTGAACATTTTGATATGTATAAGTCAATATCTATCTCGATCCGTTAATGCCGTTACGCACTGCCGTTACGCGACTAAAGTTAGTATACCTTCTAAGCAAGTTATATGAATTAGATTTTGCACACATAATAAGCTTTTTAAGAAAAACTCGGCCGCAAAAATTTTTTTTCAATTTCGAAGAAGTAGGCGTGGCGTCGCCCACTTTTCAGCATAAAATTTCTGCTATTTTCAAAGGCAATCGCTAATAATTCAATATTGATATTTCAATCAAAATTGGTCAGCTACTTCTCAGTAGTATGCATTATACTCCTGCCAAAAATTAGCCAAATCGGAAAAAACACAAGCGAAATATTCGGGCACGTAGCTAATAGCCCACTGCAATAGCGAAGTTATATATCTTTTTTGATTTTCATACCTTTCATGAACATTACATGTATGGAAGTATGAGAAAAAGAGCAGAAAAGTTCGCTAAAATGATCAGCACGATGAGCGGAGTCGATTTAGCCATGCCCGTCTCTCCGTCCGTCTGTCTGTCTCTCCGTCTATCTATTTGAACTCAAACTAGTCTCTCAGTTTTACAAAAGAATGCTGAAATTCGTGGTTTGCTTTGGCCGTTTCATAATATACTAGCAAACCGGATAGACGTTGTTTTAACGTTTTGATATATAGAACACATCTATATATAAAATTTCATTCACTTGAACCAAATAAACTCCTATCTATACCGAACTGCAAAACGAAGTACCTTCTGTCATCATGCAAAGAGTCAGCGCATTCGCGCCTTGGCAACCAAGCCACTGTTGGCAGCAATAATTTCGAAATAGTAAAGGACTTCGTTTACCTGGGAACCAGCATTAATACCAACAATAATGTTATCCTAGAAATCCGACGAAGAATCACTCTTGCAAACAAATGCTACTTCGGACTGAGTAGGCAATTGAAAAGTAAAGTCCTCTCTCGACGAACGAAAATAACACTCTACAAGTCACTCATCGCACCCGTCCTGCTATATGGTGCAGAAGCGTGGACACTAACAACATCTGATGAGGCGGCTCTGGGAGTATTCGAGAGAAAGGTTCTTCGAAAGATTTGTGGACCTCTACGCGTTGGCGACGGCGAGTACCGAAGAAGATTTAATGATGAGCTGTATGAACTTTACGCAGACGCCGACATAGTTCAGCGAATTAAAACACAGCGGCTTCGCTGGCTAGGCCACGTAGTGCGAATGAGCGAAGATGCTCCAGCCCAGAAGGTATTCTTATCGGCACCCGCCGGTGGAAGCAGAGGAAGAGGGAGACCACCACTCCGATGGAAGGACCAAGTGGAGACCGATTTGCGATCCCGCGGTGTTTCCAATTGGCGCCAGTTGGCGCAACGAAGAAACGACTGGCGAGCTATGTTGGACGGTCAAAATCGCCCAGGCGGTTAGATGACCATTTAAAGAAGAAGATACCGAACTGCAGCTTTATATGACCTGGGGGATTTTCCAAAAGCTATATACAGACTGTGTCTTGCCCAGCGAACTCCTGAACTTATCGTGAAAGTTCAAGAGCAAAGCAAAACACAAAATATGGTGTATTCACCAAATTTTATCCTTATAGGTGTATTATGTACTGAGTAATCACTTTTTTTGTGTTTTCGAAAATAGTATATATATAATTAGTGCGCGTGGCTATCATCCGATTTCGCCCATTTTAAATAGCGCTCGGATATGAGTGCCAAGGAACCCGCATACCAAATTTCATTAAGATATCTCAAAACTTACTCAAGTTATAGTGTTCACAGACGGACGGACGGACGGACGGACATGGATTAATCAATTTATCTTTTCCTCCTGAACATTTTGATATATATAAGTCAATATCTGTCTTGATCCGTTAATGCCGTTACGTACTGCCGTTACGCGACTAAAGTTAGTATACCTTGTGTGCGAAGCACTACTAGGTATAAAAAACAACTCATCAATTCAAATATCATAGAGCAGTAGCCTAAGGCATCAATTGCATACGTGCCCAACACAATCACACACCTTTTTAGCTAAATTTTATCTTTACTGGAAAGGAGTCGGGATAACACAATTTTCAATCAATTTCAAAAATATTCTTCTTTTCTTTTTTTAAATGGCACTTAACCATTTAAACGATTTTGGTCGTCCAACATACCTCACCAGTAGCTTTCCAGTTCCATTGGAGTAGTGATCTCCCTCTTTCTATGCTTCCACCGGCAGGTCCCGATAAGAATACCTTCTGGGACGGAGCATCTTCATTCGCACAACACGGAAAATATACACAAGGGGCGCATAGTCATATAGAACATATTGTAATATGATACGGAAACTGTGTATAATTCGTATTCTATTCGTATTTCGTAGCATTCTTTAAGTAAACATAAATTTGGTTCAAAAACCAATTTACGGAAGCATGAGTGGTTTAAAAGGGTCCGAAATATATATCAAAATAGCCGAACTTCGGTCTCAAGTGTCAGAAAAAGATGATCACTAAAATAAATCAAACGGTTCAAATGAACAAAAAATCCTTTGACCCAATTTTATATATTAAATTTTTTTAAACCCAATTTCTATGATAATCCACTAATCATCATCATTTATTGGCGCTTAACTGCCTAGGCGATTCTGGCCGTAGCGTATCATCCCTTCTCATCGATAACTGATGCCAATTGGAATCACCAAGGGAGTTCAAGTCATGCTCCACGTGCTTTTTCCAAACCAATCGAAGCTTGCTCTGCTGCCGAATTCGGGTGTCAACAGAAAACCCTGCTGGGCTGGAGATTCTTTGTCCATTCGCATAACATGACCCAGCCAGCGCAGTCGTTGGACTTTTATTCGCTGTACTATGGTCAGATCTGCTTAAAGCTCGTACAGCTCATTATTAAATTTCCCTCGACACTCATCATTGGCATCAGGGGAAGGACCATTTATTTTCCGGAAAATTTTCTCTCTGGTAATTCAGTATATGAATATGAAAGGACCATTTATCCTTTCAACAGATTACACTCAAATCTTTTCAGGTATAAATTTGTTTGATGATTTGCTGTCAAGAAAAAACCAAATATGGCGCGTGATCTCATTTAACAGACATATTTATAGTTTTTATTTCCTAAACTAAAAAAAATCCTCAGTGAACACAAAATTTTTGTACAAGTATTGCGATTTAACCTTCATTTTGAGCATCATGAGATTTACAGTTGTGATATATAGACTTATATTAGCAGAGCTCGGAATTTAATGTTTTTTTAGTATGCTAAAAATGTTAAAATAATATGACAAAAGTATGTAAAAATGTCCGAAAAACAAACGTGAGCCCGCATCTGTGGGAAACGGACCGAGTCCATACTCAACCTCAAACGGCCCTCCCTAGACCCCTTTATTGGTGTACTTACGGAGCATTGTCTAATAGGAATACATGGGGTACGCATGGGGGTCCCATCGAGTGACTTGTGTGGTCACTCGATGACGAATGGGGCTCACAGCGAAATTCCCCGAAAGGGAGAGCTCTAACCAGTTTGGGTTCAGAAAAGGAGGATCCTCCATTAATTCCGTGGACATGGCTAAAAATACCGCTCAAGAGGCAAGAAGCGGCACTCACTGGCTCGAAGGATCCAAAGAATACTGCCGTAAAAAATGCATTCAACAGCGCTGACTGGGCGAAAATTCTGGATACGCTAGATAGGATGTTGTTGTTATTGTTGTGGTAACGACAAAAACACTCCCCGAAGGTTTTGGGGAGTGTTGTCGAATTAACAGTCCTTGGCCGGATTTGAACCCGGTACGCTCCGGTACTCCCTAGCGGTACTGCCCGACTTGCGTGGTAGCGATTTATGACCAGAGAAACCTTCTAGGCCATGTCACCCCTCCTTCCGTAAGGAAGGATAAGATGGGTAATGAGAGGTGAGAGGCATCATATCCGTAGATCAACCATCGAGTTGCACGTCATTACCTTTGCGCATATTAGTCGCCTCTTACGACCGGTATGCCTACCTAGGGCATATTCTAAACCCCTAACCCGCAGGGGCCTAGATAGGATAGGTATATCCTGCTATCTGAGAAGGATCATACGCAGCTACTTCGACGGCCGTCTGCTTGAGTACGAAACGTCAGATGGCACGGAAAAGCTCCATGTTACGGTGTCCCTCAAGGATCCGTGCCCGGCCCATTGCTATGGAACATCATGTAAGACGGAGTAGTGGGGCTCAAAGTACCTAAGGGAGTAAATATTATCGGTTCGCGGATGATATCGCATTGATCGTTACTGCCAAACACCTAAGTGCCAGGGTTTAATCATGGATCAGGCAACACGGACTACGGCTTGCGGAGCAAAAAACAGAGGCAGTACTTGTATCAAGCAGGAAGAAAGTAGAGAAGGTTACTGTACAAATAGGAAACCATGACATCGAAACGTTGCCAGCTGTTAAGTACCTGGGGATTATGATAGACAGGAGGCTATCATTCAAAATACACTTAGAGTACGCTAATGAGAAGGCAGCGAAAACAGTTTCACCATTATCGGAGTAATGCTAAGTACACGAAGTCCAAAGCAAGGGCGCCATCAGCTACTTGCAGGCGTCGTAATGAGCCAATTGAAGCTCCAGTCTGGCAGCACGCCACGGAGCATCAGTCGTACTACCAGGGGTAAGCTCGACGTACCGCCTGTGTGCCCTTCGAGTGTGTAGCGCCTTTAGAACTGTCTCAGAGGATGCTGCACTAGTAATCGCAGGAATGTGCCCAAATGACATACTGGCAAGGGAAGCGGCGATGATTTCTGATGATAGAAACTCACGGTCCGAAGCACGAGAGATTAGTACGCAAGGTTGGCAGCACAGATGGAATATCTAAAGGGGCGCTGGACACACCGCTGTATCCCAGATATTAAAAGCTGGGTAACGAGAACACATGGGGAAGTAGATTTCTACCTGACCCAGTTCTTAAGCGGTCACGAATGCTTTAAAAGATACCTTTATCGCTTCAAACACGAACGGAACAACTGGTGCGATCACTGCGGGGAAGAAGCAGTTGAGAATGTATTTCACGTGTTTTTCGAATGCCGTAGATCGAACAACTGTAGAAGAAAACTACGTAACATCGTCGGTGAGGACTACACTCCTGAGACGCTGGTGGGGCACATGCTGCAAAGTAAAATAAAATAGACTGGAGCGTGCGAAGTAATCTCACAAACCATGAAGTGGCAAAGAGCTCTCCAACCGTTATAATTTTAAAAGCAGCTTGACAAATATGGGGTTGACTTAACTTACACCGAAAAGTGCAGATTGGAGACGCGGCCTCTCCACTGCATTGCCGTTTACTTGAGGACATTGGGTGAAAATTGTTTTATTGGTAAAGTACGTAAGTATCATAGATGCGGATCGGCCATTCCAACCGCCTGGTCTACATGCAGTTTGGAGACACGTCCTCTCCACTGCATTGTCTTGTAACTCAATACATTGAGAGAATAAGTGCTTGATTGGAACGCATGGAGGTATCGTAAGTATCATATATGCGGATTGGAAACACGGCCATTCAAACCGCTTACCTTCCGATGACCTTAGCAGGCATGTAGTTACACTTATACGCGTATTTTTGTAGTTGGACAAGAAGGACCTTGTTTCAATAACTCTCCAGACTAGTAGAATAAAAATCTGGCAAAATATCCCCAGTTCAGAACTGAAAAAGAAGTACGGTAACGCTGACCAACATCCGTAGAGACTAGTGCTCAAACCACCTCCCGCCAGAATACTTAACGGTAGTACCGGGTGGTCGGTAAGAGTTTTAGTGCTGGTTCAAGTCCCACACTGACTGTAGGGCTTTCGATGCTTTCTCCTCTGGAAAAAAAAAAGCTCTGAAGGGCTTTGATCGCTGCTTAACAGTCGCAGTATATTGACACGGTTGTACATTTGTTAGAGAGCAGCCAGCGCAACCTCCTCGGTAGTCTAATGGCTAGGGAGAGTTATAGATCCTCCAAGTAGACGCCGCTACCCTCCTTGAAATTAAGCTTAGAGCCGTCCGTAAAATGCAGGTTGACTGTGGGTTTAGAATATGGACGTCCTTCCACTCGTGGCTCTGAGGGATTATAGTGGAGAACTTGTTGTCCGACTGCGAGAAGGTAGGTGTAGTGTAGTCTACGACCTGCAGATTTCTCTGTATGGTCTCCAGGATGCTTGCCAGGCATTCACTCGGACTGAGCTATAGCTTGCTTGAAGTTTTCCATACAAGCTAACGGAAAGTAGGTTGAGCATAAACTCCAAAGCTTTTGTGGGCGTGAATGGAAGTGCCCGTGTTATAAGGACTGCCACCGACTTCTTTACTCTGCTCATTCTACCTATTTTACTATAGAAGAGGATGGGCCTTTCTACCGGTGTACAGCCAGTGCATAACTCAGGGGTTCAAGCCCTATCTTCTACCTACGGCTTCTTTGGAAGCATATAGGGAAGTGATTGCCTTCTTGAATATGTCCTCAACAAGCTTTTTCCAGTTGAGTTTATTATTAAGGATGACCCCGAGGGTATTAGTTTAACATCTTATTTGCCTTGTATATAGTATATACCTCGTAAGTTTACGACCTCGGAAAAAAGGCAACCTAGCTTATTAACCCTAATCACCCTACGTAAATTTCTGAATTCGAATAAGATTGTTTACTATTGGTAGCCTTATGTGTAAACTAACAAACTGCATCATTTGATTTTATGTGCGGAGGGTTGCGGCATTGTTATGGTCACTTGAAAAAATTTTCCTTTCGCGTTGCCATATGGCGACCCCAGGGTGTTCCGGGTTAAAATTTTAAATTAAATAATTGATTATTTTAGTTTTTTCCCGTTACGAAGACAAGAAAGAGAAACAAACCAACCCATCGTTGTTCGGAGAAGGAAACCATTGCGATTTTGCAAGCCATTTCCGACTTTGTAAAGGAAGTAATAGAATCATTATACATACATATCAATTAATGTGCCCTAAGCAACTGCATGCTTTTAACCAACTCTTCGCTTCCGTATTCTAAAAGCTCGGCGGGCAGATGGGCATTTTCCGTGGCCTTATTATGTTTGAGTTGTAATATTTTGGTCCGGGATTGCTGCGAGGGGAGCTCATCATTCCCCATAACTTAAGTAAAATCGTTGCATTGGTTACCAGACTTCAGTTTTCGTCGCGCTGGAATTCACCCTATCTCGAAATCTTCTCTTATCTGCCGGATTTCCTGGTAGAATCTTCGGGCATCATTCCTATGGGCTACTATCTCAAATACCTCACACTCAGGCCTTTTGGCCTTTAGTTAATTTCTTCTAATTAGGCGTCTCTTCTCTCTATGCGTCACGATAACGCTCACCAGGATACCCAGGACAGTTGTGCTGTGTCTTTTGTCTATCACAACATGATCCAGATAGTTTTTTGTTTCGTCATCGTTAGCGCAGGCCTTATAAACTGCGTAGACTGGTAACCGATTTTAACACTCCAATCGGATCATCTGCCCATACTACCCGAACGTCGTAGCTTTGTCAACTTAAAAAAAAATTACACTGCGAAGGCTTAAAAAACTATATACAGAATGTCGTTGCGTTTTTCACTTACTAACACTAATTTTTTTTATTATTTATGTACCAAACAGCTGTGTAAAAGTGGTCGTGGAAAATTTTTGTAGAGTTATGACCTATAGAGGTTTTAAACTTTTCTACTACTATGTGGTCTATCTTATAAATAAAAATGGATGTATGTCTGTGTGTCTGGCGTCCAAAGTACTTAACCGATCTCTATGAAATCTCACAGTATATTCTTGGATTCACTGGTTACAGTATAGGCTATATATAATTTTGGAAAAGTTGGCGGTGCCACGCCCCCTTGCTATATAAAATTTTAATCTTTTATAGGCGTCCAAGGTACTTAACTGATCTTTATGAAATTTTCACAGTAGATTCTTGGATTCACAGGTTCCAGTATAGGCTGGATATAATTTTGAAAACCGTAGATAGCTAGTATACCTCGTATCATGTTTCGTAATTTTATTTAACACGGTTATGAAGTTAATAATAGCTGAAATTTGATATTTGTTAATTTATACGTGGGCGGTACCAAGCCCATTCTTCAATATTTAAAAAAAAATCATTAATAAGATCATCAGGTCATTGTAACTACGAAATTCAAGCATTCTATCTGCATCAGTGAAGGAGATATGGCATCTTCCGGTTTCCTACCTCTCTTTTGTTTATTTTCCGATGGCGTACTCTACATGTCTATAGTATACATCGTATTAAGTTTCGTAATTCTATCTTACACCGTGCTGAAGTTCGAATTTGAAATTTGCTTGGTGCCAGGCCCACTTTCCAAAATTTTGCTAAATCATGTACAGAATAAAAAAATGATGTAAGTACCAAATTATATTATTTTACCTGTATCAGTTAATTAGATATGGGCAGTTCAATGTTTCTAAATATTTTCCATATAACTTTTATGAAAAAGTAGACGTGGTCTAAAAGCGATTTCGGTTATTTTCTATGGGTGCATTTATCATAACAATGGTATGCCTCCTACAAAATTTCGCTATACTAGCGTAAACGGTTCTGAAGTTATTAAGAGTCAAAGTTTGAAAATTTCTTCACTCATATGTGGGCGGTGCCAAGCCCCTTTTCCAAAAATTTGACAAAATCGTCAGTGGGACAACCAAGTTAATAAAGCTAGTAAATTTCATCATTGTAGCTGCTTGTATTATTGAATTAACCTATTTTATACGTTTTTCGAAATTTTCGATATCGAAAAAAGGGGCGTGTTTATGGTTTGATTTCGCCCATTTGAAATAGCAACCTACCTTGGGCGGAAAGCAACCTGTGTGCCAAATTTAATTCAAATATCTCAAATTTTACTCAAGTTATCGTGTCCACGAACGGACGGACGGGCGGACGGACATGTCTTAATGAATTCCTCTGTTCATTCTAAGAACTTTGAAATATGGAACTCCATATCTATCTCTATTATTTTGTACCTACACTGTGTAGTAGTACACTGTGTAGTAGTACCTACACTGTGTAGTAGTACACGCTGGGTATAATAATGAACTAAAGGTCGACTTTTAGTTAACCGATTTCCCTAAGAACTGAGGTGAACTAGTAAATATACGTGATTCGTAAACTTAAACATTTAAACGAATATCCGTAATAATTTTGGATACAGATTTTTCAAATTAAGTATGAAATCACAAATTTGAATTATGACACCAAAGAATACAAATCTATATATATATGTATATAAAAATGAATCGTGGTTCGAAAAGGACTGAAACAAATTAAATACTTCCTTTTGGGGGTTTGTTTGTAATAAAAAATATTAAGGGGGGTGTGACATCTCCCATATAAACTTGATTTTACAGACGTAATATCTCTACCAGGGTTCATGGCAGAGATCTGAAATTGGTGTGAAGATATTCAATATCAATATAATACTTACGGAAAAGATGGGAGTTATCGGAAAAGAGGGCGTAGCACTAATATTTTTTCTTTACTATTTATTAATATTGACAATTTACCGCAAAATTTTCGATTAAAAAAAAGTTTATTTGAAAATTTTTGAAATGAAATAAAAAAAAAAATCTATTTCTGGAAGAATGAAGTTTGCGTGCAACTAATAGACCTAAATGTTTTGTCAATTGCCGACCTTAAATTTGAGTTTCAACACACTGATTGCCTTAGTTTGGAAACGTGCACTGCACCTTAATATTTTTAAATCTCATAAATTGATTACCATTCCGTATATCTCGATCCGTGCACCACCTAGCGGCATTTTTCCTTTCACATTATACTGTCACGGAGTTGGAATAAAACCGGCTTAGCCATCATCATCATAACTGTGAATGCGATTGCAATTGTGTTATCACTACATATTATAAAACAAAGTCATAGGGCTGTCCTCTTAAATGCTTAAATCTTGAAAACTAAGCAACGGATTTTGATGCGGTTTTTTAAATAGATAGATTGGTTGAAGAGGAAGGTTTATGTCATTATAATGTGAAGAAATATATAAAGAGGGCGTGACAATCGGACAAAATGTGGTAAAAAACCATACATTTTTTGTTTACACAGCCATAAATCATAAAATAATTTACCGATTAAAATGAAACTTACTTGAAGGTAAACTTTGAAATATTTACTTTCGTTCTGCTTCAAAAAAATTGTTGATTCATATCTTAGTTAACCAAAATTGTTTAAACAAAAGCAGCACTTTTTCCAAAAAAAGCTGTTTGTGTGTTTGTTCGCTGTCAACCGAATGAAACATTGAAACTTTTTCCCTTCCTTTCTCTGTCGTTCCTTTCCTCTACCATATTTTCGTTTTCCTTGATTTCTTCTTTTACTCTCTCCAGTGTCTATTTTGAATTTATTTTATTCTTCCCTTTCCGTACCCTTCCTTTCCTTTTCCTTCCCTTCCATTCCCCTCCTTTCCTTTCCTTTTCTTTTCTTTACTTTCCTTTCCATTCCATTTCTTTCCTCTTCTTACCTTTACTGTCTTTCCCTTCACTTTATTTTAATAACCTTTGTTTTATTTTTTTTTAATTTTATTTAATTTATTTTATTTTACTTTACACAAACCCAACCACAAATACAAATCAAGCTTCGGTGTTTAATACTCTCTATGAGTAATCATTTATTTTGTTTTTGTAAACCCTGTTTGTAGGTAGCAGCAATGAAGTTTACATATTTGCTCATATTTGAAATTGCTTGTTTATGTATCCAACAAAGCAACTCTTCGTGCTCTCAGGAGAGCCGCCGACACTGGGCAGCGTAGCCATTGATCAATGCAATAAAAACAACTAAAGCAAAAACGCACGACACAACAATCCTTGTTATTCATTGGTCCACTACCAACTCTTCGCATTCACAGTGAGAGCCGATCACACGAGTAGTACAAAATCGTGCATGACATATTTACTCACACAACAGCGGCTCTATAGTGTGAATAAGTGCATGTGTAGTGGTGTGACTTTTATGTAAAATTTTTTATATTAAAATGATTTTTTAAACTTTTTTATTTACGGATAAAAGTACACCTCGAACTTTCCTATCTATACATATAAAATTTGTATACCCTAGAATAATAGTTTAGCAGAAAACGGTTCCACATTTTTTCATTTTGTCTATTTATATATAAGATGACGATAGTTCCCAAAAACCACGAAAATCGAATTCATGAGTATACATTAAACTGTTCCTAATTTAACATTTTTTGGAAATCCAAAGTTCGCCGGGTGGACTATGATGCATTCTGCTGTAAACATGTGCAAAATTTCATTCGAATTGGATAACTTTTATAATTAGCACGTCGCTTTTAAAAATTTTAAACCATGTGCATTCAGATTGCAGCAGATTATATAAAAAAAAATGTATAGCCTTAAAGTTGGTACATACCTATTAAGTGAAAAAAACTTGCAGACTCCAATGCTGAAGAGAAAATTAATAAATGGCTATAGGTTTTGAGATTAAAATCAGGACTTCTTTCGCAATTATTTTGACGTGGTATTGGAGATGGTTCGATATATTCCAAACTATTTGAAAATCGGTTCGTAAATAAGAAAGTTATAGCAAATTTAGCAAATTATATTTCTTCATTTTCGATCTAATCGATAAATGTATTTGGGTAGAAATTTGTAAAGTGGGTCACTTTTTTTTCGAGGTTCGCCTTTTTTCTGAAACTTGTTAATATATGTAGTTCACAACAACAAAAAAAAATACGTTTGGGCCAGTTTAGCGAAATTCAAATTCTTTTGAAAATTATAGCTATAATTCTATTTTCGAAGCTCACTAGTTTTTGCCAATTTTTTCGCGAGGGGCCAGTCCGATTTTGCTCATTTTTGAAATACTCGTATATAGGTATAAATTTGCGAACAATTTTTGCAAAAAACTAAATATGCAAATTAAAGAAATAAAGTTTGGTAGAAGATACCGTCTTGAATATGGTTATATACGATATGTAACTTAGAAAATAATTTGAATTTCGGAAAATTTTGAAATAAATAAATTTGATAAATTTGCTATAACTTTTATACTTATGAACCGATTGCAAATAGTTTGAACATATATTATTTGCAAATTGCAATCGATCCATAATTAATACGACGTCAAAACAAATGCAAACCTGCTATTGATTTTAAGTGTTATTTAATGTCCTTCACAATGTTGATGGAAAATTCGCCCGATTTTTTAAATGCATTTACAAATAATTCTTAAACTATTAATAAAATTGAAAGGTCCAATCAATAAACCGGCCCACTTTTGGTCAAATGAGCTAGGTTCAGATTCTTGCACAGCTTTGATTTCTGCATCTTCCACTGTAAACCAGGCCACTTATATTTAAAACGTGGAAACTGGAGGGTATGATTGGTGGCAAATACTTTAATACTTCACATAAGTCCAGGACCTAACCAGTTTTGTCTAATCTGAAGGGTTATTTGAATGCAGTGATAAACCTTCGTTGACTTTGTTTAATACTTTTGAAATACGAGAGAAGAGGAGTGTGCAGCCCTGACCCTACCACACAGTGCAAATAAGCTATATAGTCAAAGAAGAAAGCTTAAAAAAACAAATTCAATCACGTGGTGATTCTGGCGGAGAACTATATGCTACAGTCTGACCAATGGTTCTATAAAGAACTCAGAAAATACGTTGAGAGCTTAATACCGGACGATAAAAAATCTTCTGAATCAGAATTTGGCGCTGATGAATAATGAAAATATCCTAAATTTGCATCAAAAGAATCGGAATGTGCAAGTTTGTCGACGTAATAAATGTGAACCAAGTTTAAGGCTACCATTTTTGTTATTTTATCGCCTGCACTCTGAATGCATATGGTTTCTAATGAAACTTGCTAATTTTCAAAGTTATCCAATTTTATCACATTCCGCCCGGTGAAAAACAATTTTTATTTAAAGTACAGTTTAGTATACATACATATTCACGAAATCTATAATATAAACGCCCAAGTTGACAAAGTTTGTACCGCTTTATGGCCAAACTATACATCTAAGGTATAAACAATTGAGTTGATTTGGTTTTGTGTTTTCTGATTAGAACGAAATCAAGCACTGAAGATGGCGGTTCGCCGAAACCGGTTTGTTACAAAACCAAAATTGACAAGGGATGACGGAAATTCGTTCCAATATAAATCCAGTATAAACAATTATATATTATCGATAGGTCTATCCAAGCAGCAGTGCCGTCAAACAAAAAAATTAATTATAACTAGAGTTCGCCCAGTGGTTGAAATTCAACCAATAAACTTTATTTTATTTTATTTTTTTGCTGTAGGTATGTTTTATCCGCCTTTTTTCTTCCTTTCTATGTCGTTCCTTTCCTCTAACATATTTTTATTTTCCTTGATTTCTTTTTTTACTCTCTTATTTTATTTTTTACTTTCCTCAAACTTCTTTTCCTTTCCCTTCCCTTCCTTTTATTTTCTTTCTTTCCCCTTCGTTTTCTTACCTTTCCTCTAATTCCCTTTCCCTTCCCTTCCTTTCATTTCCTTACCATTCCTTTCTTTCCTTTATTTTTCCTTCCTTTCCTATCCTTTCCATTCCCTTCCCTTTCCTTCCTTTCCTTTCCTTTTCCTTTTCTTTCCTTTCTTTCCTTTAATTTTCCTTCCTTTCAATTCCTTTCCTTTCCTCTATTTTCCTTTAATTTTCTTCGGTGTTTAATACTCTTTATGAGTAATCATTTATTTTATTTTTGTAAACCCTGTTTGTAGGTATCAGCAATGAATTTTACATATTTGCTCATATTTTACATTGCTTGTTTAATGTATCCAACAAAGCAACTTTTCGTGCTCTCAGGAGAGCAGGTGACACTGGGCATCGTAGCCAGTAATCAATACAATAACAACAACTAAAGCAAAAATGCATGACACAACAGAATATCTATAGTGCGAATACTTATTTTTCATTGGTCCACTACCAACTCTTCGCACTCACAGTGAGAGCCGACCACACGAATAACACAAAAACATGCATGGCAAGTCTACTCACACTACTATGGCACTTAATTTTTTCCTACAAAGCAACTCCTCGGCCATGCTCACGATTCAGCATAGTACACAAAAAGCAAGTACACACACACGCAGCGTGTCTATAGTGTGAATAAGTAAATGTGTAGTGGTGTGACTTTTATGTTAAATTTTTTATATTAAAATGATTTTTAAAATTTTTTTTATTTACGGATAAAGGTACACCTCAAAATTTCCTATCTATACATATATAATTTGTATACCTTAGAATTATAGTTTAGCAGAAAACGGTTCTACATTGCATTCATCTTGTCTATTTATATATAAGATATAAAAAACTCTGCTTGAAAATGACACCACTAAAAATGCCAAACATGTATTCACAGTGAGTCAGCGCCTCCCTTGAGAGCACGAAAAGTTGCTTTGTTGGAGAAATTGAACAAGCAATGAGCAAATATGTAAACTTCATTAATGGATACAAAAAGTGTTTACAATAAAAGGAAAGGAAAGGAAAGAACAGGAAAGGAAAGGAAAGAGAAGTAAATGAAAGGAAAGAAAAGGAAAGGAAATAAAATAAAGTTTTGTGATTGAATTTCAACCACTGGGCGATCTCTAGTAACTCTCATCCCATTTTAATTATAGTGGATCACAAGAGGCCTCTTATCTGAAAAGAAATAAGACATGTATGTTAACGACATAAACAAAACCCACCGCAACATGCCCCAAAAACAAATAAATGCCGTTCTCCTTTCTCGGGGGTGTTATTGAGATATATTATTCATTACAGTGTGGCAACATCATTACCAGCAAAGAAATAATTTGGCAACGTTTACACCTTTTTGGTATTCCGCCAGCTTAAGCTGCAGCCTAATTTCGCAACCACCAAAATAGGGGGTAACGTCACGTAAAATTGCACGTGGTTTGTAAATATTTTTGTTCACAGAAAATACAACAAATTTTGTAAAAATACTAGCTAAAAATATTTAATAAACAATATTAGCTCTTTTTTGCACTAAATATCGTTCGCGTTTTCATTTTATTCTCTATTTTAATTTGTTAATATTGAAAGCTTTGGCTCCATTACCGACGGTAACAATTTTCGGTTCGATAATAATTCAGGTTAAAATGACCAACTATGGTCATAATCGACGGGATAACAAGTACGCACCTCTTATTCGATGTCCATCTTTCATAAAAGTTTAAATAACACGATCATACCTAATAACTCGAATTTTAAGCCCACAGTAAGAAATCGCTAAAAATTCAATGGAAAGAAGTTTGTTCGAGTGTTCCGATAAACGGGGTTTGGGCTATAACTCTTGCAATTTAAAAGCTAGGAACACAAAATTTTGTAGCTACAGTATTTATTACAGCTTCAAATCAATATATTCCGTCAGGAAGAATTAAGATGGTACGTCCGCCCTTCCCCGCAGAGTCAGCGGAACTGGCAAATGAACGTGACCATGTGCGACGCTTGGACCCTACGGATCCTCAGTGCGGAAATCAGATGGCTGGTCGATTAACACAAACACCCCAAATTGAAGGAACACCTAAGGTCCTGCAACCTCTCTGCTGGTGTTGGCGTAAAATTTCAATCGCTTTCGGCGATAAGGTTAAGTCGAAACTAAAGAGATGCGCGAGCGCTTTTTGCGGGCAATTTATATTGCATCCTCCGGTCGACAAGGAAATGCGACGCCACCAGGGAAACGCAAAAACGTAAAAATAGCCAAGCGCCCTTGTCATCACCACCCCGGAGGTTCAGGTGGCCCATTGGCCCAGACAAAATATCCATGCTGATGTTAAACCATCTCGGTGATGAGGGAGTAAGATATCTAACAACTGTTTTCAATCTCTCTATGACCACCTTTGTCATTCCAGAAAAATGGAAACAGGCAAAGGTGGTGCCATTACTAAAGCCTCACAAACCAGCTAACGTTGGGAAGTCGTATTGGCGCTCCTGTCGCCAGTAGTGAAGACCTTGGAGACAGTCTTGCTCCCTTACTACACCGCTAACTCGCATGGTTTCCGTAAAATGCATAGCTCGACCACCATCATGCATAGGTCGACCAACACCACTTAGATAAATGTCGGTCTCAACCAAAATCGTCCTAATGACAGGGCTGTAATGGTTGCGCTTGACCTGTGGAAAGATTTCGACACGGCCAATCACGCAGAATTTACTAATGACCTTGAACAGCCAACTTCTTTCCCCCCCCCCCCCCTTCTAAAGCGTTGGATCGCCAAATATCTGAGTGGTCGGAATCATCGGCGTAGTTCACAGGCGAACGATTAAAACCACTTATAACTGAACAAGGGGTGCCACAGAGGGTGGTGTCTTATACCCGCTTTTATTTAACACTTACATATCGAGGCTGCCCTACCTACCAGAGGGTGTCTCGATTGTCTCTTACGCCGACGATTACACGATTCTGGCTACTGGCCCCTCCGCAAATGAGCTGCCCCTCCCATCCTTGTCCGGTTTTTTCGCTGGGCGAAATCTGGCAATGTCATCGTCCAAATCCTTGGCCACCTTATTTACGACGTGGACGGCGTCTCCCAGGAGAATAAGGAGACACCTCAACCTCATCCATACAGAGTCGGTAAACTCCTTTGTCAGCTCTCGCCCAGTGAATGCCGTCATTCAGACACAAGATCCACTGGTTGCCGAAAATGAACGCTAACTGTGCAGGCAGACAAGAGTCATAGGTTAGGTTAGGTTAGGTTAGGTGGTAGCAGCCCACTAGGTGGGCCGCTCACTTGGACACTTTGAAGGTCCGTTGTGGTACCACATTGTAAACGGTGACACTAACTTAGGATTACTTGGCAAAGCGCTGCGTAGCGACAATAAAACTCCGGATTTGGGATACATCGATTTTCGACACGTCTTCCGGAGACCTAAGAACATCCGAACCGAGATACCTGCGCCTAGTCCTAGCAAACGCTGGACAACTGAGCATGAAATGACTTGATGATTCCACCTCGTCGTCCTCCATGCAGCTTACGCAGCTCGGGTCTTCAAGAATATTTAACCGCACCGCATGGACCCCCATCGGACAGTGCCCCGTCAACACCCCTATCATCATGGAAAGATGTAACTTGGGGAACCTAAGTAATTCCACTGACCGCCCGGAGTCAACTACTGGCCAGAAGGACTTCGACACCTGACATGAGGTGGTGTCAGCCCAGCGTTTGCTTAACTGTTCCGAAGCCCACCTGCCCAGAAGCAAACTACAGGTGGTAAGGGGAATACCCAGTGTGCTGGAGTCAGCCACATCTTTGTCACGCATGCCAGCTCTGGCCAAGAGATTCGCATGGCAATTGCCGGGAATATCACAGTGGCCAGGCACCCAAATGATTTTTATTTTGAAGTAGTTGGACGCAACCGCAAGTGATTCCAGACAGTCGCTCACTGTCCTCGATCGAACGTTGCCTGCACTCAGCGCCCTAATTGCCGCTTGACTGTCGGAGTAGATGTTGAACTCCTTGACAGTGAATGCGCTCGACAGCATCCCATCTACCGCATCCTTAATGGCGGCAACCTCCGCTTGGAAAACGCTACAATGATCAGGTAGCCTAAATTTCGTGCTAATCCCGAGTTCCTGACAGTATACACCCCCCCCCCCCCCCCCAACACATCCATCCAGCTTTGACCCGTCCGTAAACAGATTCGCGAAGGCCTCCCCCCAGATAGGTTCTCCGCCTGTCCACTCGTCCCTTGCGGGAATGTAAGTCGAAAAACCCTTCGCCGGAGAAGAGGTCGGCGCACAGTAATCTGTTCTATTGGAAATAAAATTTGAGCCCGATAGTATATTGGAATGGCCATACTGCACAAGCCTATAACCAGCGTCTCGGAGCCTACTTGCAGCCCGAGCTACGCCTATTTTTCCTACAAGGTCAACTGGGTGCAGATTGAGCATAACGTTCAATGCCAGGGTAGGAGTGGTGCGCATGGCCCCACTGATCCCAACCATGGCCATTCGCTGCACCGTGACCATCTTTTTCGTGGTGGAAGCCGTGTCTAGTGCGCACCACCAGACCAATACCCCATAAAATAGGATAGGTTTCACTACCATCTCATATAACCAATAAACCACCCTAGGAGAGAGACCCCATCGTTTGCCGATAGCCCCTCTGCAGCAATACAGAGCGACCGAAGCTTTCCTAGCTCTATCCTCTACATTCAGCTTCCAGGACAGCTTCCTGTCCAGAATAACACCTAGGTACTTAACCTTTTCAGAAAGCACCAGCGGTGCACCCCCAATAGAGGGTAGTACAAAATCATCAATCTTATACCTTCTCGTGAAGGGGACTAGTTCCGTTTTACCTGGGTTAACACCCAGTCCACAAGATTCGGACCACTCTGTTACAATACCCAGATACCCTTGCAGAACATCCCTTACGGTACTAAGAAACTTTCCCCTGACGAGGATTGCTAGGTCGTCCGCATAGGCTATCACTTGACAGCCCCTACGCTCGAGGTCCTGGAGCAAGCCGTTGACTACAATGACCCAGAGAAATGGAGAAAGAACACCTCCTTGCGGCGTGCCCCTTCTCACCCCTCTCTGAGCCCCAGCACCTCCCCACTCCGCCCTGACAATCCTGCCACAGAGTAATCTGCTGATAAATTCTATCAAGCTTGGTTCAACTCCTAGGCTTGCTAAGCCCCGTACGATGGCAGAAGGCAAAACATTATTGAACGCTCCTTCGATATCCAGAAAGGCCCCCAGCACGAATTCTTTGTGCTGGAAAGACCCCTCTATTAGTTTTACAACGGAGTGAAGCGCCGTTTCAGTTGATCTGCCTTTGCAGTAAGCATGTTGCGAAGCCGAAAAACGCTCCCTAGGGACCCTGCTGCGTATATGCAGGTCAATCAGCCGCTCCAACGTTTTTAAAAGAAACGAGGAGAGACTGATTGGCCTGAAGTCCTTGGGAGATACGTGAGAGCACCTCCCCGCCTTTGGAATAAAGGTAACCTTGACCATATTCCAAGAGGCGGGGATATAGCCCAACCTCAAGCAGTTGGCGTAGATGGGAGCCAGCCAGCTACAAGAAATCCCCAGCGATCTCTGTAGTTGCACAGGAGTTATGCCATCAGGCCCGGGTGACTTGTACGGCTTAAAAGAATTAATAGCCCAAACAAGCTGGCTTTCATCCAGGCAGATGGCTGGCCGAGCCCCCCCGCTCACACTAGTGGGCGATGGAGCATCGCGGTACTGTGAAACCGGGACGTCAGGGAAGTGAGCATCCATGAGAAGTTTGAGGGATTCCTCGCTACTCATAGCCCAGCTGCCATCTACATTCCTCAAGTAACCCAAGGGAGCAGGATTCCCGGAGAGAATCTTCCGGAATCTCGCAGACTCATTACAGCCTTCCACGCTTTCGCAGAAAGTCTTCCAGGAGTCTCGTTTGGCTTTCCTGATCGCAGATTTGTAAATACCCAACCCAACTTTGTAGAGCTCCCAGTCAGAAGGTAGTTTACTCTTCCTGGCCCTGTTGAACAGGCGCCTACTGGAAGCCCTAAGGTCGTCTACTTCCTTAGTCCACCAAGGTGGTTTACGCTTTCCACTTACGGTTTTCAGTGGGCATGCGATTTAATACGCTTTATTACAAGCATGGGTGAATCTCTCCACCAGAGCATCAATAGCGGTCTCAGATAGTTCTGAGTCCGATATGGGTGCTCTTGGGAGAAACTCATCCAGCTTGCTACAGTACCGGACCCAGTTAGTACGCCTAGGATTTCTAAACATGGTTTTACTGGGTCTAGATTTAACAAGAGAGAACTGAATATACCTATGATCCGAGAAGGAGTGTTCCGGAAGAACACGCCAGTCGGATATAAGGGGAAACAGGTCTTCTGAAACAAGAGTGAGGTCCAGGACCTCCTCTCTAACTGAGGTTACAAAAGTGGGGTCATTACCCCTGTTACAAATACATAGCCCTTCATTTAGAATAAAAGCAAATAGTGACTCACCTCTTGCATTCGTATCCGAACTTCCCCACAGTGAATGATGCGAGTTCGCATCCGCTCCGACAACGAGCCCTACGCATAGTATTTCAGGAGGCGGCCCATAAGTATCATCATGGGCCATATAGGCCGAGACCAGCCACGATCCCTTATTACCTTCCTCCAAACACACAGCCGTTACGTCATCGTCACTGAAATTGGAAAGAAGAAAGGCTTTAATATCTTTCTTGACCAGTACACATGATCTTGACCTACCTGCCGTTCCGTGCAAAAATAAGTTGAAATTGCCAGTCCTCAATCCACATATTTTGCCGCTACTGCTTAGCGCTCTTGGATAAGGACAACGTCCACCCCGCCTTGCTCCAGGCAGAGTAGGAGGCTGGCGGAGGCCGCCTTAGAGTGTTGGAGATTAATTTGTCTGATGATCATGATCAGACGAATCCATCTCCTCCACCTCAGCGGCCTCCCCCTCCGAAGCTAAAAGCCTCTCCTCCTCCTCCCTGTCGAACAGCAGTCCAACACTACAGACAGATCCCGCCACAGACGGGATGCCCGCAGAGCCAATGCTGTCCGACCTTGCAGGCATGGGCACCGTGTTTGCGGCCTTCGAGGTCTCCTCAGACTCTCCTCCCCCCCGGACCACAACCGGAGGCTAGGCGTCATCCCCCTGGCATCGGCGTTGTAGATCCTAAGAGCCACCCGCTCGATACCATAGGAGATAACACCCCTCGACTCAGAGATAGGACCCACGGACTCTGCATTAAGCAGCAACAGCACTTGCCGTCGGGGCCCCTCGGGTTCCTCAGCCCTAAGAACCCTCCAGTTGTGGGTCGGAAGGTTCTGGTTGCAGTACCGCAACTGCTCCAGAATTCTCTCTGGCTGGGACGGTTCGGCAGGTAGCCACACCCGAGCCCTTGGTCGAAGAGGGAGATCCCTCCTATCCACGGCCTCGAGTCTAGCCCCCCGCCACAACTCCCCAACCAGCGAGACAAGGCATCTAAAGAAGCTCGCTGACCGCTCGTCAGCGCATTCCACCAGCCTGAATCCATGGTACCATCCCATATGTTCTATGGATGGCTGTGGCCCCGGATACCTACTAGCGGCAGTCAAGTAGACCGCAGAAAAGGCGTTGACCACCCAGCTCCACGGGAATGCTTCTCAGAAAGCTAAGAACCATCCTGACCGCTCTAGCGTTCCAGGATTTTGGCAGGCAAGCGCTGATCGCAGATGGCTTTCCTTCAAGACAAGAGTCATGCTGGCCCAACTTCGTTCTGGATATTGTAACGGATTGAACTCTTACATATCCAGACAGAACCCTGACATGCCAACTGTCTGCC
Source organism: Merzomyia westermanni (assembly GCA_949987695.1). Taxonomy (NCBI): domain Eukaryota; kingdom Metazoa; phylum Arthropoda; class Insecta; order Diptera; family Tephritidae; genus Merzomyia; species Merzomyia westermanni. Next base: position 122,102,873 of record OX465288.1, on the reverse strand, counting down.
CGGCATGCGGCATGCCTCCCCATGACACTAACCATCTATTTATCTGCTCAAATGAGCCGATTCTTTTAACACCCTATTGAAGCAGCGAGATTTCTGGTACTTCCGTTAGAAGAGCTTGATGACAATACTGGGTAAGACAAGTGACGACTAGGCAGGGCGGGGCATCGCTAACACAACAACAACAACATTACATATGTAATTTGTATAGGGAAAACCATTAAGATTGGACGAAAATATCGGATAGCCCCCACACAACCCATTAGGGGTTAGGGATATGTATCTTTCAATAAACGAGGTAAGACTGTCAAATTTCGCGCAGTTTGTACGCATAGTAAATAACGATCGGAAACTGAAACCCGTGATATGTTTTCATGAAAGGTATAAAAGCCTCCGCACAGCTGAAGACAGTGCTATCCTTACTAGTTTTTTAGTGCCTTTTAGACAAAAAAATTAAGAAGTTCTTTGTAACGATTTTTCTTATGAATATTTTGTCCTATTTATATTGATAGGTCAAAGTGAACCAGCAAAATGTGAAATCTCCGTTTGACACATATTTTTTGATATAAGATTCCGTTCTTGTTGTTTATGTAAATGCTTGGGATTTTATTTTGTTTTTGTTATTTTCATTATTGCGTTCACTTGCGTGATCGTGCGAGTAATTGAGCAAGAATATCCCCAGAAATACTGCGAGTTGACCGTTTAAAGCCGATTTCAATAGCGAATTTTATGACTCCTTTCCACACTACGTTTTTTACGTGGTGTCTCCTTTAGACCTAATCCATGAATACGTGATTGTTGCAGTCACTTGGCAGCAGCACGAGCTTGGAACTTTTGGTGTGGAAAGCAAGTAACATCACCTTCTGTATTATATGTGAGTTCCTTCAAACTAAATTAATTTGGGTTCTTTGGACGAATGTCTCTTTCGACAGTTTTGAATGATTTTTTTGAAGCGTGCGAGTGTGTTTTATTATAAATTTATAATAATGAATTGTTTTATTTGCGGAAAAAGAAGAACATGTGTTAATGTTAAGGAAGAATTTGTCTCATCTTTACTAGAAGGAAGTATTGCCAAATCTATAATAGCCCATTAATAGTTTTACAAGTACAATACAAAAAGAGTGTTATTAGCCACCAAAATTTATTTAAAAATATCGAGTAATAATTTGAAACTTTGGCGACAATATTTACCAAAAACGAAAATAAAATATATTATGTTGACAATCTAAGGACATTTCGGAATTATCCTTATCTAAAGAGTGCTCGAAATTTTTGATGAGCTCGCAATGGAAAATGTTCTTTCACACTGATAGCAACTCATGTAACCAATGCCAGCTGTTACTTTTCAAGAGCGCTTTTTGACCATAACCGTTACTGCGAAGAATATATCTTTGTATAGATATGATCACTTTACTAACATATATCACAATACTCTATCTTACTCTATGCCTTTGCCGCTATTACTAGTCACTACTCAATACAGAAATTTGTAGTGATAATTTTGAAGAATTACCAATAGAAACTGATCTATTGCCTTTACCTTCTAAACAAGCAAAACATGAATAAAATATATATTTCGCCGAATATTAAGCGGGGGAAATCACATCTGCTAAAAATTGCATGTTCTGCATAGACGAAGAATCCCACAACGTAATAAAAGAGGAGGGCTAAAAGCTGAATTACCGGTATGGCGCCGTCCAGATTAAGCCATGGCGCCAAGGAGCAGCTGACGCTGCGGATACCGCACATGGCGCAACACAGGGAAATCAAGAACCAGAGGCAGAGGAGAAGACGGTGGAGAAAATAGCTCCCAACATCGTTCTCAGGGCAGTCTACTTCCCGGGGGACAGAAACACGGTCCCTGGAAATCTGGTATCCAAATGGATGTTCTCGTCAGAGCCATCCCTTTTGGACCACAGGACCATCCGGTTTGAGCTGGAAGCGATGCCCATGGAGTCAGTCCCAAGAAGAAATCATAGAAGAACACACTGGAGCAAATATAACAATATCAAAGAAGCAAACTTAGGGAGCCTACAGACAGGAAATAGAAGCACAAGTTGTATAGAACTAGAGCAGAGATTAGAAATGACGAATAACGCAATCACAGATGCGTTCCACTCAAGCTGGAGAACCGCACAGGGCAGGAGCTGCAAGAAGATCTCAACCTGGTGGTCCCGTGATCTTCTACCGATGCGGAAGACCGTCCGCAGACTATTTGATAGGAAAGCGAAAAGAGCCAGTTATAGGAATTTCCCCAACAACCTTTTAGAGCTTTAAAGCGATACATTTGACTAAAAAATCTTTTCAAAATAGCTTTTGTCTGTTTGTTGGTGTAGACGGTTTCTATTACCCACATCAATTGACAAAAGTCACAATTTTTAAAAAAAATTTGCCAAACTACTACTAAATAAAATTAATTATTCTTATTTTGGCGCACTAGTTACAAGACCCTGTATTTTTAATCCAAAAAAAAAGAATAAAAATTATTTCTTAACACGGCAACACTACCTTCACACCACGGCGGCCGCCGCAATTGAGTCATGCCACAATTATTTTATACAATTTTTAAATGTTGGCCGAAATCGGAAAATTGGTTTTTTTGCACATTTTTGAAAAATTATATAAATTAACAATTTAACATATCAAAAAATCTTGTATGGTCCCTGGTCTTTAAATGCTAAGAAAGTATATTTGTTACCGCCTACAATAAAAATAATATCTTCATTTATTACCACCTAAGATAATATATAATACTATAATATAATGTAATATATTATTTATGGGTTTTACCAGCTTTTCTTTAGTTTCATAGGCATGTACTATCTTTTGAAAATACTGAAAGAACTCCTTCTATTTGTGAATTGAATTTTGTTTGCATTAACAGATTGAAAAATTCTAACAAATCGAAATTTTTATATCTTCTAGTACTACGCACGGAAGGTATATTTAATTCGCCTAACTGTATTTCGTAATGGCATAAACAAATCGAGGTACACGATAACTTGACCAAATTTTGAGATACCTTATTGAAATTTGGTATACATTTATTTAAAATGTGTGAAATCGGATGATAGCAACGAATGCTTTTAATAAATCAAGTACTTTATAAAACACAGAAAATAGTTGTATAAGGACCAAATAACGACAGTGCGGACTGTTCACGAAAGCGTTTACATAAAATCGTTTTCTTTGTTCTCTATTTGGTATACATTTATTTAAAATGTGTGAAATCGGATGATAGCAACGAATGCTTTTAATAAATCAAATACTTTATAAAACACAGAAAATAGTTGTATAAGGACCAAATAACGACAGTGCGGACTGTTCACGAAAGCGTTTACATAAAATCGTTTTCTTTGTTCTCTATTAAATGTCGTCATTTTTTGAGTCTACAGCATCACTAAAGAAGAATACAAATATGACTTACATCCCAAGATTTATTTTCTTCGAATATTTGTTACAAAACTCATAAAAATATATCAATAGAAGAACAGAATTTTGTTTTATAGCTACTAAAAATTAAATATTAAAAACAAAACACTATTAAATCTAATCTTAAAAAGTAAGATTAAGGAACACAGTATAACATCAAAAACGAGTGGAACGCTATAAGTGCAGACGAATGTGCAAAGCTCGTACGCAGCATGCCTCAAAGAATTGCTGCCGTTGTTAAATCGAAAGGTGGACCTACTAAATATTAACGTTATTATCTCTAATTCCTTTTATTTTCACTGTTTACTAATAAAATAGCATTCCTTCACTTGTTAAAATGAAAAATTCAGTAATTAATGGGGTGCCTAATACTTTTGGCCAACGCTGTATATCCTAAGACAGATTTGTATCCTCAAAAAAGTTATTAATTTTTTTGGGGATAGAGTGGAATTTAGTTAATTACAATCTTTGGGATGTTCCAATTCAGTAACCTGTCTTGAAGCTTCTCTCGAGGACTTCGTCATTCGTAGACAACTTCTATAAAAAAATGTAAATTTCCACTTAGCTACAACATAACAAGTGTTCGTGGAGTTTCCAAACTGGGATCACTTTTAGTATATTACTGTTATTAATATACTTACTATGGCATCTGTAGAATGTAAGTAGAAAGCTATATACATATGTGTATGTGATTGAAGGGGTCGGATTCAGTGTGTTATTTGGCTATGTGATTGTTTTTTCATTATTCGAATCGTTACGTTTCTCATACGTAGTATGGCTAACCTGGTATTAGAAATTATCTGATTAATGACGGGCAATTATTCAAACGCACCCAACATAAGCAATTATTTGTCGCACACATTTCAGGCCCTTTGTGAAGAATGTAAATCCATGTCGTCGTAATCGATTTCAACCCATGTCTTCATTGGTCTTATAGCAGTGTCAATCAAAATACAAAGAATTGCAAGATTACGCTCAATTCTGAAAAAGGACATATACTACATACTCTCATACTGTATTCACACTAATTCTGTTTAATATGTTTTCACAAAAAATACATAGAGCACAGGTGCATTGACTGATTTAGACAAACATACAAACATGCGACTTAGATATGTCATATATAGGTACATATTATGCATATATAAACTCATGTCGTTAATTTAGCGATGATATCCTTAATTCGAATTTAATCTATTAACTTCTTCCCTGATATGCCCAAACAGACACAGGAATGAATTAATTTAATTAAAGTGATAATGGTATGAACAAGAAAGAACAAAAGTACTCAGAATGGAAAGCTTTTGAAATTGGACGGGAAAAATTACACAAACTGAAAATTATTTATATCCTTGTTGTTGTTGTATCCTCATACAGCTCAGTGCAGCACCACTCCTCTGTAGTCACCTTTATTCACCATTTATTTATTTTAGAGATGTGAAAAGATATGAAAGACTATTGTTAATCGATGTATGTATAAATAGTGGAAACATCGATAGATTGACGGAAACTCACATATCGGTTTCAGAATTGCAATTATGCAAAAAAAGGAAGTAAATCTGGCCAAAAAATTTAAATGTATTAATACAGGTCGCAGTGGTCGGAAACTGTCTGCCGCTAAACCCGCTAAGCGGCTTTCGCCGTACAACTTAGCGCGCCAGTTGTTTTTTCGTTTTGCCAACTGGTTTCAAGTCAGAACACACAACATTGGACAGTACAATACTTCTTGTGACTTACTTGTGGCTTACGTTCGACAGTGAGAAGATTGTCTGCCTGTATGCTGGAAAACACATTGAACAATGTAAACAGTTGGGTGAAGATTTGGAAGGAGGCCTACATGCCATTGGAAACCAAACGAGGCTTCAGAAAAGCGAAACTGAAGAAGATATTTTGAGGATTCCCATAACATTATTCATAATTCTTTATTTTCTGGACCTACTAGAGAAACGAAAAAAGTTAGCTGGCTAAGTTTAAACCTAACATTATTACATGATTCACTTGTACTAATATATGTTATAAAGTTCGAGCAATGCAGTGTAAGGTCATTGAGAGTTTGGGAATCACGCATTTCTATCTCCCCAATTCTTGTTTGCCATTTGAATATACGAAAAAAAAATAATTGGCGCGATATACGTATACCTCCTAGAAGCTTAAGGCCGAGCTTCTCTACAAATTTGTGGTGTGCTGCTCCTAATTTTTCATGCAAATTGGAGGGACCGATTCCGAACGGCATCTGCAAAAAATATGAGTTTTTGCTGAAAAGCTTTCCATGGCAGAAATATACTCTGAGAGTTTGCCAAACCACTTTGATTTTACCTGCTTGAACCTTGTACCTTCGGGGTGGTAGGCCAGCAACACTACCACCACAGCACTGCGGCCGCCGTAGTAATAGAGGCAGTAAATCATAATTAAAGATGATGGGTACCTAATAGAATTTGATAAATATATAAAATTATGAGCCTTTTACTCAGTCCAATAAAGCTACTTTAACATTTTGCAACAAATCGACATAACCTACTTTTTTTATGGTCATGTATACCTGTGCTGTATACCCTTCGATAAATCGAAGAATATCGATGTACATTTCCATGCATCGAATCAAAAAAATATATCTATGTATATTGCCAATTACAATTTGTTTCATTGTTCGACAATTTTGTTCTGTTCCAAATCCTTTCTTCACTTGTGTTATTGCAACTGTTTATTATATGTATTAGCAGCTATGTACTCGTATATGTGTTACAGTCAATGTTTCGCCTCTATTATGCTTCGGTTCGTTACGCTACTGCTCACTTCATGGCCCCTTCAGCTTTGTAACAGTCTGATTTTGACATTGACGAATTCAAAACGATTTATCATCCTTCTTACCCATAAGAATGAAATGGAAAACAAAACAGGAAAGGATGAATATAGAAACAGTTGAAGTTATACCCTTGATAGAATATAGCGGCTGTTTCCTCACCCTACCACCCTTTGAATGACCGTTGGTGTGTCATTTAGGCCAGCTACCGAATTCTCTTACTTAGCTCTGCACTACAACATTTCGTCAGCCATCAACGAAACGGTAGTTAGTGGGGATTTTTTTAAATTACAACTTTGATACTTACTCACCACTAGCAATTATAATACAAGTTCAATATTTATTTGGTGGTATTTAAATTCAGTCACATAAGTCTCCCTTACACATAACTTATGGGTTCATAAAGAAAATAGTGTCAGATCTCTTGAATCCTTTTTCATTTGCACTTGCCTCAAAACGGCATTACGAACACTATGCTTCTAGGTGTTTATTTAAGCATCGCATTATCTTATAAATAAAAATGAAAGTGTGTCTGTGCGATCTTTATCACAGTATATTGTTGGGTTCACTGGGTACAGCATACCCTGCAGCTTAGGGGTTTAGAATATGCCCGAGGTAGGCATACCTGTTAAGAGGCAACTAAAATGTACAAAGGTAATGACGCGCAACTTGATGGTTGATCTACGGATATGATGCCTCTCATGTCTTACAGAAGGAGGGGTGACATGACCTAGAAGGTTACACGAAGCATACCAAATCGCTCTCGCGACAGTCGGAAATGTACCGAAAGGGAATACCGGAGCGTACCGGGCAAACTACAATATAGTGTTGTAAAAGTGGACGGTGCCACTCCCCCAGGTTATATAAAATTTCAATTTGTCATAACTCTAAATATATTAGATTTAAGTTAATGATACTTGTATATATGGCCAAAATCGTGATAAAGTAAACCAGTTTTTTTTTTTTTTTACGAATACTGTGTAAAATACTCCTTGATATGAAAAATTATTTCATAAAATATCTAGTAACATTATGTGTCAGTGAATTAAAAGTGTCTAAGTTTGATATATCGCCCTTTTGAAAAATTAACTTTGAAGTGGGAAGATGGAAAAAAATTCAGCACCGGAAAAAAAGGTAAATAAATTTTTTTTGTAAAATATTTTTCGTTGGCGAAAAAGTTTAATATAAAGAAAATTGTCTAATTTATCTAATACCAATTACCAAATAATTGATATGTCCTCGGTATGCATGTTTGGGTACAAGGATTTAGGCTGCAACTTTTATGTAGCGAGGCAGTGAAAAAACCGTTTTTTTTTCTTTTTTGCGAAATTTAGCGATTTCTTGATAATGCCTTCGTAATGTTTATTAATATAGTTGAGGAACTTTCGGTATTTGTAAATATAACATTAAAAAAACGCAGATAAGATGGACTTAAACTGGCCAAACATGTGTAGCGAGGCAGTGATTTTATAATAATTATTTGATATAATTTTTTAAGAAATTATAAATCTACAGGTTCGCATAAGTAAGGCCCAGCAAAATAAGTTTTATGTGGCTAAGCTTAAAGCAGCGGGTAAATACGAGGAGTATAAAAAGAACAGAGCTGCTAAAGCTAAATTATATAGAGAAAGGCAGAAAACCGAGGAAAGTAAAATGCCACTAAAAAAGAAAATTAATGTTATCGTGAAACGACGTCGAGAAACTCTCGAAAGAACCCAAAAATGCCGGGCCACAAAGGCGGCGAAATTAACGGAGAACATCTCCAGCTTGACTGGAGTCGCACGCGGGTATAGGTCTATACAAACACTCGGCAAAGCAGTGCGTAAAGCAGATCGTGCATTTCCAAAATCACCAACTAAAAAGAAAGCTGTGATAGCCAACATTTTTTGCAATATGAGTGAGGCGGATCAAATAGATTTAAGAACTGTTATCCTGGCACCACCACCACCAAAAAAAAAGGCTATCCCAGATGTACTAAAGGTCACAAAAGCTGTGCGGGAATTTTATGCGCGTGATGATGTTTCTCGTGTGTCACCCAGGATTCGAGATGTGAATGAATATATATGCGAAACTGGGGAGAAAATCTTAATACCCACTAGGCATATGATAGTGACATGTAAAGAAGCATATACACTCTTTAACGAGGAGCAGGAAAAGTTGGGTAATGGTAAGTTTTGTGCTTCTTACACATTCTATTCTTAATACAAATATAGATGTTTCAACTATTTCTTTGACCCTTCTACATAGGTACTTGTGGAACTACTTTTTTTAATCAACATCGGCCGGACCACATTAAGCTAATAGGTGAATTATTATGCGGCAATTCACCTATTAGCTTATGTGCTTATGCTCTTACCACTCCAATTTCATAGATGCTGTCTCCGCTTTACATACATTTGTAAGCAAAGTACCAGACTACAAAAATGGTTTTATTCAACAATTCTTGTGTGATGGTTCTACAATTGACTGTTGGTATGGGCAATGTAACCAGTGTTCCGGTATAACTATTTCGAAGTTGACTGACTTGGTGGGTGCTGGGTATCTCGGTATCAAAGTATCATGGATGGAATGGAAAAAATGTAGTGATATGAATCGAACTGAAAGACGTCGGCAAACTGGAAAAATTACTGATCTTCTTTCGCATATAGCTGCTATGTCAACGAAATTTTTGATACACAGCTTCAATACACGAGAGCAGTCCGAAACGTTCAATTTGCATGATCTTTCACGAGCTATCAATATAGACTATGCCGTGGAAGGACTCATGCAAGTTGATTTTGCAGAAAATTTCGTTTGCGCAAATCAGGATGAGGTACAAAACGCACACTGGAATCAGCGGCAGCTCACAGTTTTCACTAGTGCACTATATTATAATGAATGTTTCGAAGCAAAAGTGCTCGTATCCAACAATTTATCCCATACTAAAGAGTCGATATTTACATATTTGTGGGTGTTATTCAAAAAGCTACCTCGGACTATCAGAATTTTAAAAATTTGGAGTGACGGACCATCCTCGCAATTCAAAAACAAATATATTGCATCTTTAATTGTTCACTTTGAAAACATATTTCAAATTTAAATTGTTTGGAACTATTTTGCAACCTCCCATGGAAAGGGCTGTGTAGATGGGATAGGTGCAACAGTAAAAAAAATTGTTCGCAAACACATAAGGGCACGTGACATTATTGTTAATGATGCTTCTGACTTTGTGCGGGCAGTCCTCATGACTCCATCAAAAATTCTGGTTGAAGAGGTAACGGGGAAACAAATTGATATGATAAACGCGGAATCGAAAACTATTGAGCTATTTGCAAACTCGAAACCGATACCTAAAATATCCAGCACCCACCAAATACAAACGCGTGAGAAAAAAATTGTTACTTTTTGTATCTCAAAACAAGGATATAACTAGTGAATATATGTTACCTTATTATTATTAATTCTATCTATCTATGGCGCGATATACAACAGGTATATCATCATAAACCTCCTAAGAGATTTTTGCGCCAAGCTTCTCTTCCAATTTGTGGTGTGCCGATTTGAATTTTCCCTACAAATTGGTGGGACCTACAGTTTTTTGCCGACTCCGAACGGCATCTACAAAGGAGACGAATTTTTGCTGAGAAGCCTGTCATGGCAGAAATACACTCGGAGAGTTTGCCAAACCACTGCCGAGGGGCGACCCCGTTTTTGAAAAACTTTTTTCAAATCACTTTTGATGTTACCTGTACCAGGGCTCGAACCATGGACCTTCGGTGTGGTAGGCCGGCAACACTACCTTCACACCACGGCGGTGTATAATAAATTTATACATTGTTAAAAATTTAATGGAGTAATATATTGTTATCAGCACAAACATATCTGAAAATTTATTGTTTCAATTCTTTCTTGTTTCACTTTTAAGTGCATTTATTTTAATAAATCCAAACTGCGTACTAGTATTTGCTCAAAAAGTGTCCTTGCTATTCGCACAAGTAGCATGGCAGTGAATTAATGTAGCATGGCAGTGCTCAGAAATACTGCCGTAAGATATACTGAAATAGGATTTTTGGTATACAGGAGATCTCTAGCGTTGGCTTGATATCTTTTCTACATGGTACAGGAAAGCGAATAATATAAGCTAGACAGATTCGCAGATTTTCAAAAAATGCGAACTGGGTTCAAAAAAAACTTTCAAAATTGTGTAGCGTGGCAGGGCAAGAAAATCCGGCTTAACTTTAAAAGCGATAATCGGCCGTAGTAGTACTTATGCAATTTATGAGGCTCATTTTAATCATCCTTAAAGGTGCTCAGCAAGAACAACTTAAGTTAAGTAGTTTTAGAGATATGAGCAAAAATAGTATACGAACGTAGCGAGGCAGTGGAAAAAATTGACCATATGTGTCCTTTAGTGAATATTTAAACACCCACATATCGTTTTTGTGTTGTTTGTACTTCATATCATAATATTTTACGTTTCAAGTGGGGAAATGTGATCCATCTGAGGCGTTGTCCTTCTGATCGCTCTTATAGTTCCAAACGCATATAAATTTGAAGCGCCAACAGACTTTCCACGTCCTATGAGTCGTGGCCTGGCGCAAGACTGGAAAAGAGTTTGAGATGAACATTTGCAGCTAACTCGCTCTTTCTAAATTTTTTATTCGTAACGTCACTGCATTTTACTGCACAGCGTGGCAAAAGTGTTAGTGATCTAAATATCTTTCTCCTAGACAAGTTAAGCACGGCGTCCATATGTTTCAAAATTCCTCAAACATTTTTTAATAGAATTTCCGGACACTATTCTTGACGGCCAGCATCTCAAGCTCTTCGCACGCACGCCTTTCTAGTGTTCACACAGTTCTTTAGCTACAATACGGACTATACTCATTTCCCAGGCTTTTTGGGGGTCCTTAGCTGGGGACTGACTTTATAATACAAGTTTATACGGCGAATCTCTCCTGCACGGTTCACTTAAATTCCCTAGCAAATCCCTCAACTGAATATGTAGCCTCATTAGGCTGTCGTCTTCTCCTTTCACCTTCTCCGAATCGTTCTGGCCATTCCCAGGTAAAAGGCGATTGAGTAGATTTTTACACACGACCCCAACCATAGGAAATGTACTCAATCTTTATTAAATAAACCTCCTTTCGCTTACTATAGATTGTGCCGACTAATCACATTCGATTTTCAATTGGGCAAATGATCTGCGACTTTTAAAGATTCAATATGTTGCATAACATAATGGGGAACTAGAGTTAGAATAAAATAATGTGGTTTTGATAGTAGTTTGACGAGGGTTTATTGGTTTCCACAAAAAAATTGGAGTCTCAACAATATATTTGGTCCAGAAAAAGAGGCTTAGTTTAGAAATATTTCAAACTTTATATAAAATGCATGCAGAAGAAAAATTTAGCAGAAATTAATTTTTGCTAAATGATATACTATGTTATTCTCTTGTGAACAAAGGCACTCAATAAATCCTTGGATTCCTCGGAAAACGGTAGCGCTTTGTTGTAAAATTCGATAAAAGTTGCAGTCAATTCAGCCGATTTAATTTTCATAATTTTGCGCCATTTTAATTTTTTTTACAATATTAAGTTTCAAAACATTCCAATTTTTTGAATTGTTTTTGTAAAACATAAAAAGCGGTATAAAATATTTTAGGATGTTCTGTTCAAATATTAGCCAATGATGGAACATTTTCAAATTAAGATTTACCTCAAGATCTAAATCCCAAAATATCTATGGTATACGATCGCACCAAAGGTTAACCGTTTAATTCAGCCAGGACGATTTCGATGAACTTCATTTAAAAGTTGGTACATTTCTTAGGCATTTGGCATTTTTGATAGTTCATAGTCATATGCCAATTAACAAATTTATTGCTTTAAGTCGCCGAAAGTACTATCCGCAAACTATCCTAAGAACTACCCGTATCAATCACATTCAAGTGGTTGGAAAGAGTCTGTTCTTATACCTCTGTATAAAAGCGGGAGTAAGTCGTCTATAGAAAACTATCATGGAATAGGAAAGCCCTCTGCTATTCTCACATGAAGCTATCGTTACTACCCTGCAGTCAACTGCCAAACTGGTTAGTAAACATTCTGGTTCATTAACTAGAGTTTCGTGGTCTTATTCATACCAGTTTGAGCGACTGCAACGTTTCCGCTATCATTCAGTATTCGGGACGCAATTGTTCAGTTACCAACACCGTCTTACATTCCAATTTTCTCTTCAAGTAATATTCTGAGATCATGTACGTACGTGCATGTCAAAAAAAGTAGCCTTATTTTTTGCGACGTCGCTACTGCATAACGGCATACCAGCGACGCAAAAACGGGTAAGCAGTAGCCCGGTTCTGTAACTTTTAACCACTTGCCGAGTGTTAAGCTTATCGCCAAATTTCGGCGTTTGTTCTTAACGAAAGTGCTATTTTGTAACTCTCCTTTAACGCCGCTAAACAGCTGACTCTTGATAGTGATAAAACATGGCAATACTGGTGTCAAACACTGGAAAAACACAAAGAGGAATAAGAAAAAAACTTAAAAATTATTTGGCTGCAACAAGTTGAGAGCACAAATTTTATTAAAAGGGAAGTATTTGCATAATTTTGTTAAAAATACAGATTTTCTGCTTATCATTTTGCAAATTTTTAGAAGGGCGACTACCAATGCAGCAGCAAAGAGACAGCGGGCTTCAGTAGACCAGCTGAGTGAAATGGTTGACCTGTTGGCGGAGAACCCGGGAATGGCGTCAGGGAAATTTCAACGGATGCACGGGGAGGTGGTGTTGCATAAAACCTCAGCGTACATAAAATCTGCAAGCGACAGCCATGTAATTAATATGTGCATATACGCATATTGAATTCAATATTTAGTCTTACCTGGTTTTTAGGTGATATGCATGTTATTCTCTGCCCCTTTAAAATAGTTTGCAACCTGTCCACGATTCCTGAGACGGTATCGGGGCCCACGCGATATAATTTCCGGAACTGGGAGGACGGCAGGTCAAATGGGTCATCCACTCCTCTTCACAATCGGCACTTCTCTTGTCGCCGTATTTTGCACTAAATTACATGCAAAAAACTCATAACTCATTTTTTCACTTTTTCCACACGCTAAAACACTTGCAAATATATTAACGCTATTGTTAACACCTCGAAAATAATTCGCGACAGCTAACCACACAAAAAGTGTTAGCTAACATGTTTTCCAAGGGCAAAATGGCTATGAATAGCGACTATATTTTTATTGAAATAAATTTGTTTCAATTATTGAATATAGGGCAGTAATATTTATTTTTATATACACATATTTTATATATGATGACTGAATTTTCATTTAAGTGCTTTGTAATGTAATTTTGCAATATTCGTGTATTTTTCAACCTAAAATGAACCATACCACTATGAAGTGGTGAAGTAAGTGGTATGATGCAACCCAAACTTACTGATTATTTTGAATAAAATAAAAATTTTTATTGTAGGTAAGTTCGATTATGTTTTGTATATTCTTCGCAATCCGATCTGCTGCTGGTCTTGCAAGGTTAAGTGATTATTTTTTAGTTGCTTGTTGGAGAGCAGCTTGTAGCAGAAGAATCGTTAGTACTTTTGTACTAAAAGCTTGAACGGAACGTGGACGTAAATTTCGTCAGACCGAAGACGTAATTAGTTGAAAAACATCATGGATCCCTTACGCAAAATAACGCGCTAACTGTGCAAAATAGTGTAAACGATAGTCGATAGATACTATTTCAAACTTCAGCATCAACAAGTTTCATGTAAAATCTTTATTGTTCATAGATCATATTCCTATTCTCCATACATTCTTAGTGAATTTTTTAGATGTTCAAGATGATTATATTGGATAGAATAATTAAGTGTGAGGTCGGTTAGTTTTGTACATATTGAGCCTTGTGCGCAAAAAAAAACGTAGGAGCCCAAAAAGAAAATTTTACAGCAGAACGTTTTTTTTTTAATTATTTAGCATTCAGTTTATGTATTACCATGAAATTAGATACTTAGGCTTACTTTAGCTCAAAATATATAATGCAATCAATTTTGTTGTGTTGATCTTCCGACAGGGTAGTAAGCTGATTTTACAAAAAACAGCACAAGCCAGCAGGTACAGCAACCAAACACGTAACAATGAACAAGCAAAAACGAAATATGAACCAAACTGCAAAAATCACCGATTTCTACCTACATCAACCTACCGCTTAGCTAACAAGCGGTATGTCTACATACCTACAAAAACAACCCTTGGGACAGATAACAATTCGGACGTATCAATACCGCGCACACACACACGCATATTAACGTTACCTACCACGAAAACATAGACTGACATTACCTGCCACAGCACCCACGGACTATAAAAACAACGCAGCGGATAGACACAGACCAGAACGAAGCTAGGCATTGAAAATGGCAGAACGCCGAAACCGGTTTGTCACAAAACCAAACTTGACAAGGGATGACGGAAAATCGTTCCAACAAAAATCAGCAATCAATTTTATTTTTATATATACAATATAATCATAATTTTTGGCGCATACGTCTTTTTTGCCCTCACCATATCAGTCTACTTTTTGATAATTTGGCTGTTACGTCAAAAATTTTCTTAAACAAAAGTTGGGTTTCTGCAATTTTCTTTCGTTATTTAAAATTATTTGTCCTCACATGTGTAAGAAGAAGGGGGTGCTGATGGATTGCCTGTAGAGCTATTGAAGCACGGCAACGAGAAGCTGATAAGACCCATGCATTAGCTTCTATACATAATACGATAGGATTAATGCATGGTGCTAACTGATCTTGCCTGCTGCATAGTGCCGAAAGCTGGACTCTGACAACATCTCTTGATAGCGTCGTTCTGGAAGTATTGGAGAGAAATGTTCTTCGAAAGATTTATGGACCTCTACCCGTTGACCACGTCCAACAAGTTGTATTGATGAGCGGTATGCAAACATCGACATAGTTCAACGAATTAAAACACTGTGGCTTCGTTGGTTAGAATGAAGATGTTAGGGTCCTGAATGTATTCTTATCGGCAACCGGCTGTGGAATCGGAGGGAGACCACCACTCCAAAGGATGCACCAAGTGGAAACCGATTTACGATCCCGTGGTGCTGCCAATTGGCGTCAGTTTGCAAATCAAAGAAACTACTTGAGCGATATATTGGACGGGAAACATATTTAAACGGTTACCTTCCATTTAAGTTAGTAAGTAAGTAAATTTCCTCTTATGTGTTTTTCGAAATGTCCGATATCGGTTCACAAGCAATATACTTCTTTAAATTTGACAAATCAGTATACTTCTTGCTTGTCAATATCAATTTGGAAATATTATACCAACAGAATAAAATTGATATCTGTTAATCAATATTAGAGAAAAATTACAACGATTTGCTCAGCAATGGTATGGGATGACATTTTTCGAAGTTACCAACTTCATCAGACCCCTTCTCGAAACATGTCATTTCATACCATTGCTTAGCAAATCGTTGTAATTTTTCTGTAATATCGACTAACAAAAAAAAAAATTAAGAACGATCACTGCTCCAACAACAATTACCTTAACTAAAATTGATATCACCTTTTCAGTAAACGTTTATGTAAAATTGGCCTGGTCGAAATACGATTTAGTTAATTTTCACTGGGTATAATACTCTCCCTATTCATGATATGTTTAGTACCAAGTTTCATCACTCAGATTGTGAATCTATTTTTTATTCATTAATATGTAAGGCATGTAACGCCCATTTTCGATTGAACTTGTTTTGAGTGGGTGTACTTTTCTCAACAATCATTATTCTATCGTAAATGGCTTTAAAGTTAGTAGCACTCGCAATTATAAAATTTGTGCCAGTGCCACGCCGAAATTCCCAAATTTATAAAAAAATCCTTAATAGAATGATAAAGTCAGTATATATATATACAGAATCTTACCATTTTAACTGCTTTTGACAATGAAATATCATGTTTTATCATTAATTTGAAAAGGAAAAAAGACGTAACAGCCACTAATCAATCATTAAAAATGTGAATAAAAAAACACATGTACTTACGACTAAATTGCTTTTGCTATAAATTCATAACGGTACGTGTCACAGCTACGAAACTTTGGGAGGTTATTTGTTTGATAATAAGTGACCGATTTTCATCAAAAAGCTAAAATCGAAAATCATGGCTCTTGCGTCTTTTTTGTGCATAGGGTTCGATATATACACATATTCGAAATATACTGTTAAAATTCATTGGTGCTTTATTAATTCCATTCCATATGGGAGTTATATACCAATAAACAATGAAGTAAGCTAGTTTATTAAACAATATTTTCCAAACGTTAAATTCAATTTCCAACGAGTTTGTAACTAAAAAATTTCACAATCGTTTAAATATGTTTTTACAATTGTTTGGTAGCTTTGGGGAATTAATTTGAGGTGAACTTTCTGCGAGGGGAACAGTTTGGCCGTTTTCAAAAATAATGATAAATAATTTACCTACTTGATTTATATGAACTTTATTATATGGACGACGGGGTGCACCGGTAGTGTTGCCCGTCTACCACACCGAAAGGCTCAAGGTTCGAGTCCTGGGACAGGTAATATCAAAAGTGGTTTGAAAAAGGTTTTTCAAAACGGAATCGGAGGGTATTTCTGCCATGGAAGGCTTCTTAACATAAATTCTTCTGCTTTGCTTTGCAGATGCCGTTCGGAGTCCACAAAAAACAGTAGCTCCGGCCTAGTTGTATAAAAAATTGGAAGCAGCACGCCACAAATTGGTAAAAAAGCTCGCGTCGAATATTTAAAAAAAATTTTTTTTATTGTGCTTAAATTGTTAAGCAAGTAATAAATGAAACGAGCTCAAGGCCAAGAAAAATAATTTTTCACCTTTTGAATTTTTATGAAAATTATTATTGTTTTTATTTATTAATAATCATTTTAATTAATCATTAAAAGTTTTTTTTTTTTTTTGATTGAACAGAGTAGGAAAAATGTTTAGAGACAACTGCCATAGCTTTTCTTATAGATCCATTTCGGAAGCTGCTAGACTTCACTCATCAGAGAAATTTTGGCACACACTGCTAACCATTAAGCTAACAATTGGCTAACTACTGGCCCGTTTTCACCGTCGTTGCCTAAATTGGAGTTTTATCAATCAGTTTTCAACAAACCCTTACTGTACGTTGAATAAAAACTTAATTAAATATTGTTTTCCAAACCTCAAATTTCGTTGATTAGACAATTTTTTCCAAACGATTAACAATGATTATAGTAAACGTTTTCCAAACGAAAACCTTGGTAAAGTAAGTTTATCGTAAGCTTATAGTACACGTATTTTGCTTATTGGGATTCATAATGTATAAAAATACATTTTTATGTTTTTTATGAATGTGGGAGTTACATGGCGAAATAAGAAAGGTGGTCGCACGGCGAATTCGAGGAAAAAAAATCTTTTGTTGTTGAATATCCCAGTTGAAATAAGTGGTATGTATACAAGGAGCATGCATGCTATATGAATGAAAAAGTATGTTAAGAGCGTAACTTTCAAACTAAAAGCATATTTATTCAGAAAACTATCGCTTGCGTGCTGAATGAGTTCGTTGTATGCCTGAGAAATGCATGCTGTATCAGTGAAAAGTTTTTTAATTTGAAATTATACACCTTACTGATTGTGCTTTACGTATATAGTTGAATATCCTTTGCTTTTTCTTTATTGACTTGAAAAATGCATTAACATTTCATAAATAAAATAAATGTCTACCATAATATTCCATACATGATTGCATTTCCTGCACAAACCTTATACCATCTTCCTTGGCCCATGATAGGGACTAATACAGTGTCCCACCTTTCAACCATCGACCTAAGGGATATATGGACAATTGAACACACAGCCACCCGTTAGGGCCCGAGCATGGCTCATGGATAGAGTCTGCTTGCTCCCTGAGAAACCGTACGTGTAAAATGGAAATAAACGAGCATGGGTATATTTCCAACTGGGATTTTAATCAGTGGGGCTAAACATTTTTTATATGGAAGGGTAAATCACGACATATCTACAAAAATTATATGTGCACTGAAAAAAACTTTTTTAATTAAAACAAAAGCTTAACAATTAAATTCGGGAACTGAACTATCAAAGATTTGTTTTTTTTAAATTGTTCATATATAAATGTCAGGCATGGGTACTTCTCCATTTCAAGCGTTTTGCTATTATTTTTCCTTTTTCCTGACACCATGCTTCTATTTCCAAAAAGTAGGTTTCAATTTCTATTGGAACCGTTCGTGTGGTTTTATTGATCATCTTTTTCAGAAGAGCGAATATATCGGTATCGGGACCTTTTAAACCAAGGTTATTTTCTTTTAAATTGTTTTTTTGAAACAAGTTTATGTTCATTTAGATTATTCGTGTTTCTTTTAAGTCCTGGAATACGGTTGCAAACAAAACTGGTTTCCTAAAAATTACGCTCGCATATGTCTTCCCTTTTTGTTAAATTAAAATTTCTATTTCATATGCAAGAGCCTTACAGCTCAACCATATATAAACGCACAGCATTTTCCGACGCACATAGGTCTGTACGCAATTATTTGAGTAACCGAAATTAAAGCCCGGCGTTGCTTTTGCTGGTCGAAAGACGTATGGTTTTACTGTATATAGAAGTCAGGCCCGTGCGCAGAAAATATCCGAGGGGGGGTATTTAAAGTCAAGTTACGTAATCAATGGAAAAATATAAGAAATTTATTTTCGGTGTACGGAAATTTTATTGTCAAAAGTAATATTTAGTTACAATCTATACGAGGTGTGTTCAAAACGTATCGCGAATTTTGAATTTTCGCTGGTTACGTATATTCGAATTTCGAATTTTTTGTGGCGTTATGTTGGTACTCATGTCTCTCACTTATGCCGACAAGCTCGGCCATTTTGAATGTTCAGTTAATTGTTGACAGCTGCTTTGCTTGCACGTGTTTTGGATCGTCTTCGATTTTTACCTATTCAAAAAAATGGATCAAAGAACCTGTATCAAATTTTGTGTGAAAAACGAAATTAAGTGCGCGGATGCATTCCGAATGTTGACTGTGGCATACGGAGAAGCTACCTTGGACCGAAGCAACGTTTATCGGTGGTACAAAATGTTCTCAGAAGGCCGAGAAGATGTGCAAAGAAGAACAAAAATTGGCTTTTGCACCACGATAACGCCCCTGCTCACGTATCGTTGCTTGTGCGCGACCTTTTGGCCAAAAACAACACACTAATGATGCCGCAGCCACCGTATTCCCCAGATCTGGCCCCCTGTAACTTTTTCTTGTTCCCTAAACTGAAGAGGCCCATGAAAGGACGACGTTACGCTTCTCTTGACGAGATAAAGACGGCATCGAAGGAGGAGCTGAACAAGATACAAAAAAATGATTTTTTGAAGTGCTTCGAAGATTGGAAAAACCGTTGGCACAAGTGTATAATATCTCATGGGGATTACTTTGAATGGGACAAAATAGATATTCATGAATACATAAATAATTTTTGAAAAAACACAAAATTCGCGATACTTTTTGAACGCACCTCGTATACTCGTATATAAAAGAAAGTGATGTTAGTTTGTTCCAACGCTCATAACTCAAGAACGCCTGCACCGATTTTGATGATTGACACTAACTTAGATTGTTCTCTGACCAGAATAGGAGAATACGCAATAAAACTTGAGGAAAATTCCCGAAAAAAAAAATTTATTTTCCCATACATTTTGTATGGTGCGAATTTTTATAATTTTTTTTTTTTTGTTAGAAAGCTCAATAATGGATCGATCGAGGGTGTGAAATAGTTACATCTATAGGGATAGGGATAGTGATAGAGATAATAATAGGGATAGGAAAAGCCAATATTTCTAGATCCATTTAGGTAAATATCTAGACAGGACAAAGTTTGCCGGTCCTTCTAGTTATTTAATAAATCAACTCTTCGAGGTACTGAAAAACACTCTTTCAAAACTATTTGCAGATCGATTTTGACATCGCGATGTAGTGAGCTAAGCCGTTCAGACAATCTTCAGACATTGTTGATCTCAAATACGTTTTTAGTCATCGCAAAGTTGAGAAGGATCATTTATTCGTCGCTGTTGTCACAGGAAAAACTGCCATAACGCGAAGCAATTGGTTAACGTTTTGAAACGCATCTTCATTACAAATATCGAGTGCTTCAAGTGAGTTTTTATTTCCCTTCCGGCAATGAGCTTCCGCCAAAGTTGTACTTCGTTCACCCAGATGTCACGGGAATCGTCGTGCAAAATTAAGCGCAAGACTCTTCTTCGAAAATTTTCATTTAGTTGGGAATAAGGCAAGCGAAATTTGATAAAATATTGCCGTGAGTTAAGATTCGATCTTGCAATTTTGTCAGAAACGAATCAATGCACGGTATGTAGATTGTTATATGGAAATAATCTTCAACTGAATCAGTTTGTACGGTGGAACGTTGGGTCTGGTTCGACGCAATCCTTTGCTTTCGCAATTCAATTTCGTATTGCTCGCTAATTTCGGTTTGGTTCGGTTTTGAAAATTTGTCTGAACTCTCTCTTAGCGTTTTCTCTTCTTTCCATTAAAATTTGTTTCGCAGCATCAGCCAATCATCGACTCAGAGACAATGTGAGAGAATGCACCGAGCTCAAAATATGCATGGATATCCAGACGAAGTCGTTGGGTCAAATGGAGATATGTTGGGACGTGCTGTTCTACCCATCTGATTTTACAAAATTTTTTCAATTTCTTTACTCGACTTTCCGATAGATGTTCATGTTCACTTATCGCATCCTGAAGGGCATTTTGGCGTTTCGGATAAATGAAGAGGGAATGGATATTCTCTAGAACTCCCAGACAATATTTGATTCCCGTTATATTGTACGCACAGCTTACCGCCAAATTAAGCTATGAGCAGCACAATGAGAGTAGAGCGCGAGTGACAACAGCTTGAGCCCCTTGGAACTCTCCGCTAACCGCTCTCGCACCGTCATATCCTTACCCGAAGAAATACCTGCAATCCAGTCCGGAAGATTTTAGGAAATCAAGGTAAGCAGTTCCTATTCCCTTTCCAGTGAAATCGGTGATAGGAATAAAACACAAAAAATCTTCCTGAATGATGAGCTTTTCGCCGCATTTATCCAAGTAGCAAATTGAACTTTGTTCTACTCCTGCAATGTCTGGCGTGTCATCTCCGAGAAAAGAAAAGCCCTTCGGTTTGTTCACTCCATCGATGTTGTAACTCATGATGAGGTGGTGACAAATGTTGATTATTTCATTCTGGTCGCGGTTGCTTATGCATTCTTTGGTGAATCACTCAGGTGTTTTTTCAACTGCTCATCAGTTTTGGCTCGATATCTTAAGAGAGCTCTAAAGTTTCCATCATTCGTCAACGGTTCGTCTTCAGAAATTCATCATTGGAACCTCTGAGAGCAAGTCCTTGTCGGCCACACAGGATAACTGTTTCAATAATTGAAATCATGCGTAACTTGCTTTCATTCAGAAAGTCCAATTTTTCTTTCGACAGTTGCAAATCAATGAGTAAAACCTTTTCTTCTTCGATTCTAATACTCAAAACCCATTGCAACAGACATTTTTTGTGGTTTTCTAATGAACTGTGTTTTTCGAAAGTTTCCAGTGCCTTTTTCCAGGTTGTTAATGGGGTGGTAACTAACTGGCCCAGAGTTTGATTACCGACTCCTCTCAATGTAGCACAAAATAAGACACAGTATTTGCAATATGCACCGTCTTCTATTGCCGAATACGTTAGCCATTGATATTTTTGAAGCCAAGAGCGTTGAAACTTCAAACTTCTAGGGCCCGATGCAGGAAAACTGTAGCCGTCAAGGGGACTCCAAATCTTCTTTTGCAATCCAGGAGTTGAGTTTATTCCATCAGCGGCTGATTTTTTAACAAACAATCGAATACCATGGTAACTGAGATCATTTTTCAAAGAGCAAACTGGCAAAGACGAGCTTTTCGGTACCTCCAAATTAAATTCCACTTCTGTAGTAGTCAGTGCTAATCCCGCTTGTGGCTTACATGCGTCACTTTCAGGAATATTTGTCTGAGTTTGAAGCTCAGTACGACTACATTCGCCAACGTCCTAGCATGGACCAAATAATATTACGCACTTAGTACAAATCTGAATTTATGCTGTATTTAATATTATGTTAAACTTACATCTTCGTTCTCGATTCGCATTTTTTTACACAAAAAACGACGAATATCCATGGTAAAAATATAAGGATAGGACTTATACAAACTATTTAATAATAATGCAAATTATTTAATAATAATATAAATAATTTAATAATATTCAGCTTACCGTAGTGTGTGCCTCGCCGGTTTTCTCTGGTCAACGAATGATAATGAAGTTTGCGGCAAAGAATTGTCAAACATTCTAATCAGTGTGACCAGGTTAGCCTTTTCGAGGCTAAATTTAGCCTTTTTTTGCCCCTTAGCCTCATAATTTTAGTTTTAGCTTCGAGGCTTTTTTCTAGCATTTTTTTACTCCAAACCTTTTCTGGTCCCAATACCATATTTTCATACAACTTCGAGGAATATATAAAATTAAAGTTGAATGAAGGTAGTATTGATGACGAAATACAGAAAATTACTCGTAAAAATTTTCAACTATTTTTAATGGAGTTGATAACCCAATTGCGACATCGCCTACTTGATAATATGAACTCTTTACAAAAGATACATTTTTTTTCAGTGGATAATTATTTGAAAGTTACAAAGCCGGATGTATTTGCTCACTTTCAAAAAGAAGAGTCTAGGTATTCTTCAAGTCAAGTAGCATTGATTTAGCTGCACTGGCGAAAGCTTATAACCGTACAGTGGATAAGTGTGACCTCTACCATAGAATTTTGGGCGGAAGTCCGAGAACATAAAAATTCATTATTCATCATTGATTTTTTAGAGCTGGCCGAATTCGTATTTAACTTCTTGGTATTATGGTATTACCTTTCAGTAATGCCGAGGTTGAAACTATTTTTAGTGCCATCAACATTTTAAAAAGTAAGTTAAGAAACAGATTAAAAATTAAAAGGTTTAACTCGCTGCTTAATATTAGATGTTCGTTAAAACGTTTATCCAAATGTTGCACTGATTTTGAAATTACCGATGATCTCATCTCTATGATAAATACCCAAACTTTGTACGCAGACTCAAGCTCTTCTGATTCATCAGACGAAGAAAATATTATAAAATTAATTAGTTTGTAGTGATTTTTCTATAGTATGTGTTTCTTTGAAAAAATTTGTAGACACGGGAAATGTGCTTGATATGTGTTGAAACAAGAATAGTTCCTTTAAGTTATTTATGCAGCCTTGTATACAAATAGTTTAATCTAAAATAAAAAATTTGAAATGGATTTCGTAAAAAAATGTCTGTCTTTTTTTTAGCTTCTTTTTTTCTTAATTTCAGCCTTTTCTAACCTTTTTTTTTGGCGATTTAGCCTCCTTTTTTTCTAACACCTGGCCCCACTGATTCTAATAACATGATAGGATACACGCAACAACGAACCGGTTAAATACGCATTGCGGGAACAACAACAAACAGAAAGGAGTATTTACATATGTATTAAATAAGTAGTATATCTATTATGTAGTAATTAAAAGCTTTTAGTTCGTCTTTTATGTGTGCGAAAGGGAGAGAAAACGCCGCATTGCGGTTCAGTTATAAGTAATAAGGCAAATTCAAACCGCTTTACACATACAAGTGAATGCACGAACGTAAATTACAATTTGAATACATATGCCTGCCAAAAAATTTGAACCTTATCTAAGGCAGTAAGGAGTATCAGTTGGAATGGAATTTGGCCATTTGGAATATAAATGCATGCTGTAATATCCCCAGTAGGAGGGGTTTGAACCCGCAAGACCCCACCCCTGCGCACGGGTCTGATAGAAGTTGAAACTTGTAATTACAACATTTGGTATGCTTTTTAAATAAATATATTTGTATAAAACAATTCTCTAAAATATCAAAAATTATCAAAAAAAAAAAAATTTAAATTACATAACCCCAATTGAAAATGTCACGCACAAAAATTTTGGAATTTGAGTTGGCTTTTAACGCACGGAATTCAATTTCGGTTGTTCTCATACAAATTATTTGAACATGAAAAAATTCTGACAGAAATTTAACGCTGTGCGTTTACATATGGTTGAGCTGTCACCTTCATACCGAAGGGCTTTTCCTTTGCCCTTTCATATGAAACTCAGGCACTTTTATATGAGTTTTTTTTATATGTGAGGGCATATGGGATTGCTATGAAATTTTTTTGTATTCAAAGTGTAAATTTGAGTTGGTGCCTATATTTCAGGGCAAAACAAAAGTGCGCGAGTGTTTATGGGTTCCACAGCCCTGATTTTAATCAATATTTATACGCTAAAATTCTTGTGGCCCGGAAAAGATTAAAAACTTGCGAAGTTTTGATTCAAAAAGGGGCTTTATAGTGACTTAGCATATAAATTACACAGTGACTAAAATTCCCAAAAGTATAAAGTTAATAAAATCTTCACGTGTATGTAATTTCCAGCTTCAGTTATTGTCCTAGGGACTACCCACAGTAAGTTTATTTTTGAAAATAACTAATAATTCTCTGCAGGACACAATATGATACTTTTCCGGCCTTTCGGTTTCTATCCAAATGCACACATCCGTTACAAAAATATTTCTTTTTAAGTTTTTGCTTGTTCATTGATGGTCTGGAAGTGATCGTATGGCTACGCTCCCACTGCCACCAATTTTTCCTTGTCCGACGTTATTTATTTGTATATAAATAGGTTCCCTACCAAACACTGCTAACCACATTTTTTCAAAATACCAATACGTACAAGCACATTTTATGTTTGAAAAATTTGCGTTCAAATAGACAGACGGCTAAATCAACTCAGCTCATCGTCCTGATTATTTCCGTATACTTATTGAGGGATGGGCCCCTCTTCTTCTTCTCATACTTACAAACAGTTCATGTTCCTGGAAAGTATGAAAATTAAAAAAGATATATCATTTCACTATTGCAGTGGGGTATTAACTCCTTGCCCGGATATTTTGCTTGTGTGTTATCCGATTTGTCTAATTTTTGGCGGGATTATACTAAAGAAGCAGCTGACCAATTTTTATTGAAATATCTGGTTGAAATCACAAGCAATCGCCTTTGAAAATATCAGAGTTTTTATGCTGAAAATGGGGCGGATGTAGCTTGCATGGTTATAGAAATATCGCCTTTTACATTTTACAAACAAATTTCTTAGAACTATGTTAGAAAACTGGGCATGGCCTTTGGCCGATTTCGCCCATTTTTACAACAAAAATTTACTTTTATATATTTAATAGTTTTGCGAAATATTATTTCGATAAATCAATTTTTGTCGGAGTTATGGCATAAAAATTTTTGTGGAATAATCCACTATAAAAGGGGCGGGGCTACGCCCATTTTCAAAAATTTGTATTTTTCGACTTTCTACGGACACTTTGAAAGTGAAATAGAAATGATAGAAAGCTATTTTACGCAAAGTTATTGCCTGTTAAATATATCTATGATCCTTTTCAAAATCTTTCGTAAAAAAGTGGTCGTGGACCTTAACCGATTCGCCAATTTTGTCCCGGATCATTCCTTGTATGAATATAAAAATGTATGCTGAATTTCGTTTCGATATCTTGAACGGTTTTTGATTTATGATTAATAATATTTCTAAATTTGACTTAATTAAAAGTGGGGGGGGGGTGACACTACCATTTTCAAAAATTTCTTGAAAAAATTATTTTCTTACTTAAGCATAATGTACACAAAAAATGTTATCCTTATAGGTGTATTATGTACTGAATAATCACTTTTTTTGTATTTTCGAAAATATTCTATATATGAAAAGTGGGCGTGGCTATCATCCGATTTCGCTCATTTTAAATAGCGCTCGGAGATGATATCTCAAAATTTACTTAAGTTATCGTGTTAACAGATGGACGGACGAACGGACGGGCGGACGGACAGACGGACGGACGTACGGACATGGCTTAATCAATTTATTTTTTCCTCCTGGACCTTTAGATATCTATC
Source organism: Merzomyia westermanni (assembly GCA_949987695.1). Classification (NCBI taxonomy): domain Eukaryota; kingdom Metazoa; phylum Arthropoda; class Insecta; order Diptera; family Tephritidae; genus Merzomyia; species Merzomyia westermanni. Next base: position 122,076,585 of record OX465288.1, on the reverse strand, counting down.
TCTATCCGTTTATGCCGTTACATACTAGCGTTATGCGACTAAAGTTAATATACCTACTACTAGGTATAAAAAACCTGCAAACGCCAGTTAAGTTTTGTTCACCTTTCTAAATTTGCCTTGGGGAATAAAATGATTGACTCAACGAAAATTTTAATTTTAAATTCTAAAACCTATTCGTCTTATTCTACCATAGTTTAAATTTGTTTTTTTTTTCAGACATTTTCGCTGAAGTTATCGTCAATTGAAGGACCCTGAGACCATCATTTATCCCATATTTATACCAATTTTTATACCTTTCATGAACATGAAATGATATTATAACTTTGGTCCGATGTTTGTAAGTATGATAGGAAGAAGATATAGATCCACCAATATCCGAAATGATCAGGGCGATGAGCTGAGTCGATTTAGCCATGTCCGTTTGTCCGTCCGTCTGTTTGAACGCAAACTAGTCGCTCTAGTAGATATCTCGCTGAAACTTGTAATATATTAATTATTTGTCGGAGCCAATAAGATCGGACCAGTACAACGCATAGCTTCCATATAATCGATTGTTCCATACAATCGACTGTTTTGATAAATAGGATTTGGGCTATAACTATTGCAATTTAAACCGAGAAACAAAAAATTAGGCAGCTACAGTACTTACTACACATATTTAAAATGTATAATGTCTCTCTTCTCTATTTCAACATAATTGTTTCCACTGTGCGAATCGCTGAGTAAAAATATTGCATCATAGGCGTTGCCAGTTGTTGCGTTGTTGTTGCGTTAATGTTCTGCCTTTTTGTGGCAGCCACTTTGATGTGCAAGCTGCATGTGTCACATTATTAATTTATATGTCTCATATTTACATACAGATGCGTCTGTGCATTTGTATGATATGCGTTACACTTAAGAAATTTTCAAAATGAATTTTATGCTTGACGGCTTTCAAATTATGGCTGACTGCAATGGATTCAACGAAATCGAATTACGGGCGCGGTAAATAAGGATGTAAATAAAGATGAGACAATTTCTTTAGTAGTTGTTGCTGTAAATGGTACTTGTTGCTGTAAGTGTGCTATATTATGGCAGTTGTTACATATTTTATAAATAAGCTTGTTCACCGTTGAAGTATGCTGATGACAATGATATGATGCGTCTTGAAATGGCTATGAAATTAATTTGGTTATAATCATAAACATATTTTTTCGTATAGTAAGAGATGCTCTTGATGAACTTTAATTTTGAAACTTATGAGCGTGATCTTTTTTCATCGAGAGACCTTCACTCCTCAGTTGCCTACTCAGTCCAAATAAGCACTTGTTGGCAAGAGTCATTATCGTTTTCGCCGGACATTATTTTCGCTGTTACCTTAAGTTTCCAAATATAATAAGTCCTTCTCAATTTAAAATTTATATCTATCGACAGCAGCTGCCAAGTTCCAGGGATCCGATTCTATATTTGATAACAGAGAGACCAACTTTTTCGCTACTTTATTCTGGCAGAGAAAGCAATTACAGTTTGTTTGTTACAGCCAAAGATATGAATCAGTATACGTCTGTAAATGCAGGCTCCTGCAATACATTCGGCGTTTTTGTCGAGAAAACTTGCAAGCAGATAAGTAAAGTAAGAATTGTGTAAAACTCTCTATAAATCTCAAATTTGAAAAATTTCCACTGAACAAGCAAATGTTCCCTTTTCATTGATTAATAATTCAAAGGTTAATTTTTTCTTGTTTTTTTTGCTATGTCCCGATCAGCTGGTTTTACTTGCAAATCTCACTGAGTGAAATTTCCCCAGCAGAAACATGTAACTTGGTTTACCTCATTTCAATAAAATATAAATATATTCAGAAAAACTTTTTAAATTTTCAGCCGTCAAAAAATTAGTAGTGTGAAAAACCACAAGTTAACTTGAATAAAATTTGTATAAATGGTCGTGTTATCTTTTTCTCATTAGATATAAGATATTATACAAACTATTACTTAGATGCATGAAACTTGTTTTTTAATATTGCACCACGGGGCATTGAGTCAACTAACTTTTGGCATCTTTCAATAGAAATGGACTCTTATTATTGCGTTGGGCAACTGACTCCTTGAAGAGTGCCGCGCTGCAACGAAAAGAAAGGACGAAGCCTACAAGGCAACGCTGAGATCGAATGCAACGAGGAGTGTGTGTGAACACTACCGCGAGTTGCAGAGGGAAGCGAGGCGGCTTTTCCGGGCGAAAAAAAGAGAGGCAGAAAAGCGTGAAATAAAAGAGCTTGAGATGCTGGCCAACGGGAATAATGCCCGGAAATTCTGTCAAAAAATTCGGCGAATGACAGAAGGTTTTAACCCGGGGGCAAACTTCTGTAAGAATGAGAACGGCGACCTGGTGGCCGATGTTCAGAGAGCACTCAGAATATGGAGGGATCACTTCTCTGCCCTTTTAAATGGAGAAACTGAGCAAGAAACCAGAGAAGATGCCGAACCCGAGCCCACAATCGAAGATGATGGAATTGACGTTCCACAACCCGACTATAATGAGGTGCGAATAGCAATATCCCGATTGAAAAACAATAAAGCAGCTGGCGCTGATGGTTTGCCTGCTGAGCTATTCAAACACGGAGGCGAGGAGCTGGTAAGGCGCATGCATCAGCTTCTATGCAGAATATGGTCGGATGAATGCGTGCCTGAAGATTGGAATCTAAGTGTTCTCTGCCCAATCCACAAGAAGGGCGATCCTGCAAACTGCGCCAACTATCGCGGAAACAGCCTTTTGAATATCGCGTATAAGGTCCTATCAAGCGTATTGTGCGAAAGACTGAAGCCTGATGTGAACAGACTGATTGGACCTTATGAGTGTGGCTTCAGACCTGGTAAATCTACCATCGACCAGATTTTTACAATACGCCAAATCTTGGAAAAACCCCGTGAAAAGAGAATCGACACACATCATCTCTTTGTTGAGTTTAAAGCCGCTTTCGATAGCACGAAAAGGAGCTGCCTATATGCCGCTATGTCTGAATTTGGTTTCCCCGGAAGTACCTCTCCGAGCCGTTCGAAACTAAACGAGGTTTCAGACAGGGTGACCGCCTATCGTGGGATTTATTTAATTTAATGCTGGAGAAAATAATACAAGCTGCAGAACTTAACCGCGCTGGAACAATATTTTATAAAAGCGTGCAACTGTTGGCATATGCTGACGATATTGATATCATTGGCCTTAGCCACCGCGCCGTAGCTTCTGCTTACTCCAAATTAGAAAAAGAAGCGGAGAAAATGGGATTGGTGGTGAACGAGGGCAAAACGAAGTACCTTCTGTCATCATGCAAAGAGTCAGCGCATTCGCGCCTTGGCAACCAAGCCACTGTTGGCAGCAATAATTTCGAAATAGTAAAGGACTTCGTTTACCTGGGAACCAGCATTAACACCAACAATAACGTTAGCCTAGAAATCCGACGAAGAATTACTCTTGCAAACAAATGCTACTTCGGACTGAGTAGGCAATTGAAAAGTAAAGTCCTCTCTCGACGAACGAAAATAACACTCTACAAGTCATTCATCGCACCCGTCCTGCTATATGGTGCAGAAGCGTGGACGCTAACAACATCTGATGAGGCGGCTCTAGGAGTATTCGAGAGAAAGGTTCTTCGAAAGATTTGTGGACCTCTACGCGTTGGCGACGGCCAGTACCGAAGAAGATTTAATGATTAGCTGTATGAGCTTTACGCAGACGCCAACATAGTTCAGCGAATTAAAACACAGCGGCTTCGCTGGCTAGGCCACGTAGTGTGAATGAGCGAAGATGCTCCAGCCCAGAAGGTATTCTTATCGGCACCCGCCGGTGGAAGCAGAGGAAGAGGGAGACCACCACTCCGATGGAAGGACCAAGTGGAGACCGATTTGCGATCCCGCGGTGTTTCCAATTGGCGCCAGTTGGCGCAACGAAGAAACGACTGGCGAGCTATGTTGAACGGTCAAAGTCGCCCAGGCGGTTAGATGACCATTTAAAGAAGAAGAACTGACTCCTTGACATCTGTCTACAAATTTTTAATTGGGATGATGTCCGGAGACTGTGGAGGTCATTCCATGACGTTGATTCGGTTTCCCTCAAACCACCTTTTTGCGGCATTTCATCCCTTGCATACGGCAGCATAATATTCCTGTTTTTCTTGATCCAGTGAATGAGTCCCACGCCTTGCCAAAAACAAACTTTGTTGTATATTTGTGATGGCATTCCTTGTTTGTTGAAAGCTTACATAGAAACGTGTTCCCTTTCCGACATTTCAATCAAATACTTGTGTGCGAATTGAAGTCATTTTTCAACGTGGTTTTTCGTCAAGGTACGTTTCTTGGAATGTGGGTACCTAAGTCGCACTTACGCAAACGTTTGAATACTTTGGCCAGTGCAGCCGCCTCAAATAGAAACTGCTTCGAGTATCTTATGATCGAATTGAGTCTCATTATAAATTTTCTTTCACCAGATCGGACCTACATAACAATCGATTGTGCCGATAAATGGGGTTTGGGCTATGTATCTTTAAATGATCAGTTTTGCAGTTTTTACTAATGGTGAGTAAGGATGGGACACTTAAAACCGTGATGCGTATTCATGAAAGGTACAGTCGAAGACAGCCCTTTTCTTACTTCTTTTATTTACAATTATTCTTCTTCTGACGTTATTTAACCAGGGAAATTGAATCTATAACCATTAGAATGCATAACGTCAATTAAACAAACTAATCTCGTCGTATTTTTTCACTTTTCAGGAAGTACTCACGAAAATTCCAATTTTGAGTATGCTTTTTCTAGCACTATTAAAATTTTGAATGGCTGAAAACCACGTATATACAATAAGCGAAATCTCTCCTAAGAAATTGACAGCAACTGTATTTGTTAAAAAAGTGAAGAGAAATCGCCGAACAAAGCTATTGTACCTGCGCGTTTTCTCTCTGCTGTTGTAACTATGCTTTGTCATCAACATCTTCCAACGGAAGTCCCATTAACATGGAGTTTTCAGCAGGGTTGGACTAAAGATAAGTTGTTGTCAATACTGTAAAGAATTCGATGCTTCCTCCGTTTTTCAGCTAATGAATATCTGAGCAATTATTCCTGCATCAGCATTTATCCCAAGCTCAAGTCAACTGGCAACCGAAGATCATTCCCAAAAATGGTATTTGAAAAAGTCTGACCCATTTTACAATTATAAGGATATGTGTATATCGCAATCCTTCTGGAACTTATCCACAACGTTAATTAGGTGTGCCTCCTCCTCTGACTGAGGATGCGGTGCTGTTGTTAGAGTTTCTTTTGAATGCCCGAAGTCTTGCACATTTTCTGGAACACAGCTGATTGAACATTCCTGCATTGGTCACAATTTAGCTCCATCAGTATAGTTTCTGCTTCTTCATTGGGAATAGGGTACACTTCTGGTCATTTGCTGAAATAGTCCATAACTACTAATACATATTTGTTTCCGAGTTTGCTAGTAGAAAATGGGCTAGCTAAGTCCTTGGAAATCCTCTGGTGTTTCTAAGTTATACTGTTTCATTTGACCATGGCTCCTCGATTTCGAACTTTGCTTTGAAGCACACCTCACAGTTAGCAATCCACTCAGCTACCGACTGACGGCAACCGACCCAATAGAGCCTCTGCTTGATTTTCTCTAAGTTCTTGGTGGCTCCAAGGTGACCTCCGCTTGGACCGTTATATAATTTTTTGATAACATTAGAGATTTTTTTCTTTGGACGACTATCAGCTTGCGAACACATTGACCATCCTCATTCTCCCATATTCTATGCAAACAACAGGATACCAATTGTAACCTGTTCCACTGTGTCCAATATGATTTGGCAAAAAGACTTTCTGCTGTCATTTCGTCTCCTGTTGGTATCTCGTTTCATTCGATTCCCTACATCATGCATTTAATATCTGGATCTTCGTGCTGACACTTCCTTATTTGATCCATTTCCCATTAGTCCGTAGATGTTATATCCATTAGGCATCTCTATAATGTCTCCCTTGGACTCAGCTAGAGAAATGGTGCAACGTTGCTTTTATTTTCCATTGAGTTTTGTGCTTGACTTCGTCCATGAATGAAATTGTGTGCAATATCAAAAAATGTTTATAAAAAATATAGGTTTGGTTTGATTGCTCCTGTGCATTAGAAAGAATACCTCTAGGTCCTTTTTCCCTATTTCGCTTACTCCCATAGTGCGAAGAACTTCGCTTCTTTGTTTAGGTTTTGCTAATCAAAAATAATTTCAGTCGCTTTCAAGCAAGTGAAGTAGTAAGACGTTGAAATATACGCATGCGTTATATGAAAATGAATGTTCATGCCCCTTTTTATACATAAAATACTTAAATAAATCGTATTAAATTATATATTTTAGGGTATTTTAATACATTATAATTGTTGGAAAAGTTGTCATTTTGATTAAACCATTTTTATATGCATGCATTTTGCTAATTTACGTGTTTACAATTTTTCTCATACGAATGCCAAAGCAAAAGGTATGGTGAACTCCTGAAATTTGGGCTTTCAGATTTTTGTCGATTTCTCGCTGAAAACTGAACCGACGAGTTCTCCATTCTTGTAGATTTACGTTCTTTGATGGTTAGCACAGCGTGCCAATATTTCCCTGATGAAGAAGTCTAGCAGTTTCCGAAATGGATCTATAAGAAAAGCTATGGCGGTTGGCTCTAAAATTTTCCTATTGTATTCTAATAAAAACTTTTAATAATTAATTTACAAATGATACGAATATTTGACAACCATTCGGTATTCAGCTTATTCGTTCACTTTTCCCTATTCGGTGTTCGGCCGAATAGTTTGCAAATCATGAAAAAGAATAAATCAAAATATTACTCACCATGGGCTTTATCAGCAAGTTAACATATTAACATTAAAAATCTATCACTAGTAAAGATAGAGGAAAACATTTTTTCAGTATTTGTATTTTTTCAGTATAGCAGACTAGTGCAATTCTCCTCATAAATTAGACATAAATGCAGTGTAGCTCCAACTCCAAAATTAAATAAAAAAGTAGGGGGATCGATAGATATTAGTAAAGTAAGTACAACCATATCCTTTTTTTTTCGGGGGAAACAATAAGAAGAGTTATCAAGTTCATCTAAAGGGTTTTTTAAAACCAAAATATTTCGAAAACCAATGAACGGATTTTCAAATTTTGTTATCTTTGGATAGGTAATTTAATTATCTTTTATTTTATAAACACTTTGAGTACCTAACCGCCTGCGCAGAAAGGGGGATGACGTAGCTGTTGTTGAATAGGTTAGGGGTCCCGAACATTTTTGCTGAAATATTCTGAATATTGTTGGTGCATCTATCGTGAATTGTTAAATATTTAGTAAGATGGCGACTATTGTTGCCATATTATATATCAAATGAAAGCTGCAAACATTCGCCATTGAAATATAGCATTTATTTTAAAAGGAAGTAAGGCGGTTCAATGGAAACATGAGGTTAACAATTTTTTTTTAACTTTTTTTTAAATAAGTGTAATTTTTACACAAACTTTATAATGAGCATATAAAACATATATACCTAATTAAAGGTAATTTAAATTTTGATTTTATGAAATGCTTTATATGAACTTTGACCTTCTATAACTTTTGTTGTTGTTGTTTCCCCCCAAAATAATATACCGTTATGTTCACTGCAATGAGGTCTATCGATCCAAATTTTTGTTGTCTTTTCAACAGAGAGCTGGAGCTATTCTGCATTTGCTCCATAAATTATACCTGCTTCCGAAAACTGTGCAGGGGTAGGCTATGGTTTACGTTTGCGGACCACCACTTATAATTATATGGTGTTCGATCTACACGAACAGATTTCATGTAAAAATCGATTTGATTTGCAACCGAACTTTTCTTCACCAGAGCTTCATCTGAACGTTCATTTTCTGCAGCTACTTTCTCAGAACAATTTCATAAACTATTATACGTCTGAAATTTTGTATCGTTTTCACTGACATTCCTCTTTTTTTGAAGTGGAAATGAATCATTATAGATCCTACTAGTTTTTCCACTACTCTTTTTCAGAGCATGTAAAAGGATTTTTTGTTTTGCGACTTATGGTTGAACTACCCTTAGGAAAGTAGTTTTAACACAGGGGTCAAGAAAAATGGGGAGCAGATATTATCATTGAAGTTAAATTGTGCTCAAGTTCAGCTTGTAGTGAAGATATCATTCTAAAAAAGTATGGTGATATCTGTGCTTTATCGTCCAAAAAACAGCAGCAATCAAAACTACGATTTGGCAATATCAACTTAACCCAATATTGGTTGATAAACTGAGCTTAAAGGCAATGTTTGATAGAACTTTTTTGCGTCTCTTGACATTTTAAAGTGTTTTCGATGGGAAAAGGTAAAGGAAATGTCACAACATAGCGTGCAAGAATTTTCTAAAGTGTCCATCAAAAAATGTGTTATATTGAAGTGAGTTTATGAAAATATGTCCAAAGTTCGCTAATGTGACTCTTAATTTTAAAATTTTTCCGAATTTAATTTATTAAAAAGAGAAAATCAGTTAAATCTCATCGCACGCTTTATGCTTCGCGTCGCGTTTCTGTCAAAGATGATCTGTCACGCAACGCGCAACAAAGTTCTATTATTCAAAAAATTTTAAATTTTATTTTTGAAGTACCATCAACATTAAAATTTTGCTTAGACCTATAATTATTTCGCTTTGGACTCAGGCCCGTGCGCACGGGGGGTTTTGGGGGTTCAAGGGAAGGTAATGATGAGCTGTATGAGTTATATGCAGACACCGACGTAGTCGAAAGAATTAAAACCCAACGTCTTAATTGGCTAGGCTATGTTGTGCGAATGAATGAAAATGTTCCCGCCGGGAAGGTATATTCGGCACCCCCCGGTGGTAGCAGAGGAAGAGGGAGACCACCCCTCCGATGGAAGGACGAAGTGGATACCGATACCGATACCGATCCCGTGGTGTTTCCAATTGGTGCCAATTGACGAAAAGGCGCAACGAGTGGCGAGCTATGGTAAAAGACCAAAATCGCTTAGACGGTTAAGCGGCATTTAAAGAAGAAGAAGGGTTGAAAAGGTGAATCCTACTGTAAAAGTGGAAACGGGAGAGTTGCGAGAATTTGTAGCAATTTGCATAAGTTATGAAATGACGTTTTGTCGTAGCTCTGAAGTGCATAAAATGCAGTTTTTGGCGGAAGGTTATGTCACTTTAAGAACCTTCTCCATAAATTTATTTCGGCCACAATATATTTGCTTTGAACAAGTGGTTCACAAAATTCAGCAAGCTTAAATAAATTGTGTAATTTTTTTCTGTGTTTCTTGTTGAAAAACCGAAGCTGGATGTCTAAAGATAGCTTTATGTTGAGAGAATCGACTATCTATTTCCATTATTATATGATCAATACATAAATGGATAAAAAACAGAAATCTTGAAATAAACATCTAGGTTAAGTACATGGACTTGACTAGATTTGAATACGTCGTAAATCCAGTACTAAGTCTTTCGCGAAATCCACTACAAGCGATAAGTCTATCTTTATTTGTTGAAGTTTATTATACAAAGGCAGAACATATTGTGTTAACAAAGATGCTAAGAATTGTAAAATACTAAGCTATAGAGAAAATGTTGAAATTTTTTAAATTTTTAGACTTTCGCATAACAAAACTGACACCATACATTTATCAATAAATGCCCGTAGTTGGCACTATTTTTTGCCAACTTCACCTTGACACTTTATACAAATACTAAAATTTAATAGTTCATAAAACTGCACATCTACATTTTTTATAAAAATTTGAATTAAAAAGTGTGGAATTTTGATGAAACTTTTCAATTCAATTTTCCTAGGTTTTGAACAAAGTTTGAAATTTTTTCTTGAATGTTTAAGATTTATAAGATAATAGGCGATACTTTTATAAAAAACGTGTAAACAATTCTCGTCGCTATCTATTTTTCCGCCACTGTTTGCTCTGATTAAATTAATGAGCTTGCCTACTCCAGTATTTTCAAACCGCCTGAATTCGGGTCTTTAAAGGCGTGAGAGATAAAGGAGTAGAGTTTTAACAGTTTTACGGTATTATTTCGATCTGTTATTTTATTACTACCAGAGCCAATGTGCACGCATACCTCGAAACCGGCTTTGCCGTATAGAAAAAAAACCAAATTTGTAGAAGGTCTGAAAAAAACTAGTATACATGTATAGGCTTAATATTCAAACGCATAATCCACTAACCGATAATTTCATATATTCATAAAAATGCACTTTGTCATTAGTCTAAAATAAGAAAATTATAAATCAGAAGCATAAAATGGTATTGTGTTATTCCATCGAAAGTAAACAAACAGTAGTTTATTGACTAATGGGGATCTATACCCCACAGATATGTGCGCCAAGAAGTTGTCTGGGAGCTCCCTCTCGATTTGGTAGCAGTCTTTAGGGAAGGAGACGGAAATATCCAAATGGGAGAATATGTAGTAATAGTGAAAACCTACAAACGTGAAACCTACAATCGTTTCCTGAGACCTATTATAAAAAGGCTGGTTCCTTCCAAAAGAACCATAAGATCATTTCCGCCCAGATATGCCATATGAATGAGCACAGACTTCGTTAAAAATAATAGGAGCTGCCTGAACTGCTTCTCATCAAGTCATACGGTATCAAAATTTACAAGTTCGTTCAATCTCAGCACATGCCGTAAACACCATCATACGCGCCTACATATCCCAAAACTTCAGACAAAGGCAACGGCGAACTACATTAGCCCAAACGATGATGATAGAGCCTCAACATCCAGACAAGCACTGGTATGATTTAAGGTACAGCTCGTGTGAATATACTCGTACACTACAAGAATTCCAGCCCTGATTGAGTCTAGTTTAAAGTTTTCATTCATGACTGAACGACTCAAACGTCATGTTAACTTGGAAAATGTCCTTAACCTGCCACAGTTGACAAGGAATCTTCCAACATGTCACATAAGTGAGATGACTAAACAGTTATTACTTGATCTCGAATTGGTTGAATTGCGATCAACTTCTCTCAAATAATTTTCAATGGATTGCTAAAAGATCTGCTTGGTAAGCTCTTAGCACAAAAAGTTGTCTTTCTCAAGAGGAACTAACTCAGCCCGTCTCTTATTTCCGTGACGTATCGTTGGATAACCAACTGTCTGCCCGCTCGAGGAACTTCCTAGAAGCAGAAATTTTAGTGAGGAAGAAAAATATTACGAGGACGTATATAGGAATACAACCACGGTGGACAACTCAGACTGATATAGAGATTTACTCCCATTTAAAAAAGAATTTCCAGAGAACATAACACTCCTAGCGAGTATGACAGAGTTGTGACAGTACGAGGAATTAGGACATATGGAAAAGATCACCAGCAACGTTCCTCCGGACTCCTCTACCTTATCATGCCTTATTACCTAATAATGATGCCATCAAGGAAAAAAGGACCTACTAATTAACGTTGTCTTCAACGGCCCACCAACAAATGGGGTAAACTTGAACTACGTCCTTTGCACAGATCCTATATTACAAACCGATCTAACTTTCTAATACTTCGCTGAAGGCTATACAAATATGTCCTCAAAATCGATATTGAGAAAATATACAGCCAAATGATATCAGCAATAACTGTGAAGCCCATTAAGGAAAAAAGACTGTAACATTCGTGGTAAACTGTGATCCTGAATTAGGACACTGCAACAATTGGATAAGGACGTAGAAGAATCCTCTTCGATTGCACCCACTATTCTAATGGAATGAACGTATATGGATGACAGTCTGGCTGGGGGACACTGCAACGACTCAGAAATCAAAACAAAAATTTATTTTACTTCATCGCTAAGCCAATGGAAAAGTGCATCATCCTAATAAAGCAAACAATCTTATCAGCTATTACTTAACTTTTGCAACCCTTAGGATGGCTTGCGCCAATAATAATTGTAGCCAAAATGCTTATGGAAAATGTTCAAGTTGGGATGAAACTGCATCACCTACTACAAAAGAATGTTGGAAAACTTTCATGAAAAACTATCACGAAATTGACAATATTCGCATACCCCGATGCACTCAATTTTCCCCCCTTGGCTACCTATCGCATAGAGAAAACGTACGCTGCAGCAGTATGTCTTAGTGTCGAAAAAGGCGACCAAGTCTTAATCATGCTACTGATAGCCAAAACAAATGTATCCCAGTAAAAACCATCTCACTTCCGCGATTGGAGTTTGCGGAGCTGTACTACTTACTGAAATGATGGAAACAATAGTAAAAAGTCTAAACTTAGCATTGGCGTACCTAGAAAATTGTGCGTGGGTGAGTAAGATGAGTGTGAGCCAAATTGAGAGAATGGTTGTGCCCCCAATAAATTAATACATTTTTATAAAAATTATTTATTTAATACCAAAGTATATTAAACAAAGTAGTAGTGAACTTGACAGCTCTCTCTTTTCTTTAGGAATTCTTGCGTTAAATAAAAAAAATAATTAACCCATTATGTTTAAATTTTTTTATTTTTTTCAAGACTGAGAAGAAATAACCAATTCAGTATGAATACATACATATGTACATTTGTTCCAAGACTTTGAATTTTATGTTAGCAAGAAATGTCGAGAAACTAATTGGAGAAGAAAATTTTGAAACGGCTGTAACATAGTGAGCACAAGGGAATACTTGTATACGCGATATTTTCAGAAATGAAATAAGGCCGATTCGTTATCGATGAAGCCCTTGAATAAGATGAAATGTATGTTTATGGGCTTGACATCATTGCTGGATATACATATAATCGGAAAACTGGATCCTACGCGCTATGAGGAAGAAAATTCAGTTGGATAAATAAGGGAAAATATGTAAGTCTTGGTAAGCCTAAGCATGCATTTTTAAATAAAATTAAATTTACAAAACAATGGCCAAGAAATTTCCCACCATAAAAATTGAGTGCTCGAACTTGTAAAGCTTTTTGAAGCCATATGTATATATTTGAAATCATTTATTAGAGGCGGGATATTTCTTAGAATGAAACACTTAAGCGAAAAATCTACAAAGGTCTGGAAAGGAAGGGAAAGGAAAGAGAAGGAAATGAAAGTAAAGGAAAAGAAATGAAAGGAAAGGAACATAAAGGAAAGAAAAGGCAGCAATAAAAAAAAATATAAATTAAATTAAAAAAAGAGACTGTAGAGAGAAGAAGAAATCAAAGAAAAGGAAAATATATTTTAGGGAAGGAACAGCAGAGAAAGGAAGGGGGGAAAAGCAAATGAAAGGAATAACAAACAATTAAAATAAAATACAGTTTGTGGTTGAATTTCAATCACCGGGCGGCCTCTAGTATTACTAACGTTACTTGTTTCAGTAGCTTCGTGTGAAATATCATTCAACAAATTTCACTTGATTAAATCTTAATTGAGATCAAACATGATCAAAGTACATTTTCAAACCAGCTGCAATGTTAGACTACGGGTTTATAATACGTGAATTAGCAGTAAATAAATAATGTTAAGTTAACTTTTGAGTTTTGCATTGTTAAGAGGAACAAATTTGAGTTTTCAATATTTCGAAAGTATAAAAATACCCAACAAGCATTTCTGTAAATGTTTTTAAAAATTATTTAAAGTAAACTGGCTACAATAAGCGATATGTAAGCTTTTTCAGTTTTAACTTATTTGCAAGTTTAAAGTAAACTTAAGGAAAAAACTATTATAAATAATTTCAATTGAAATTCAATTGTTTTTAAAAATTAAGAAAAACCAGTCAGTTTTTTTCTATTCAACTTAATATACATCTTTCCAATTCTTTTCAGAAAAGATTTCACATGAGAATGTCGGCGAAAAAGCAAACATCACGGCTGCTTCTTAGCCACTTCCGCAATTGGTAATAATAGTTTTTTTGCAGCATTCACAATGTATGATTTGAATTTATGTATTTATTTTATTTATTTTTGTTGCTCGTTTTATGGTCTGTCCATTTTTACATATTTTTGTAAGTTTAACGAGTTCAAGACCAGTTGATAATAATTCTTAGTTAATTATTATTATTTTTGATTAGAAGAAAAATTGTAAGCAACAAACATATACAGGCTATAGTTATAGTACGATTTCGAAAACAGCCACGATTTCTCGTCAGACTAATTCGTATAGTTTTGCTATTTCAGAGGATCTTGTGGAGAATCGAACCCACTCACTATAACTATAGCCTGTAGCTGTTTGTTTAAATGTCTAAACGATTTTGACTTTCCTACAAAGCGCGCCACTTGACTCTATTCTCTGCCAGTTAACGCCAATTAGAAACGCCAAGGAATCGCAGACCACTTGGTCTTTCCAACGGAAGGGTGGGCCTCCCTCTTCCTCTGCTTCTATAGGTGGGTTCCGACAAGAATACCTTCCGGGCCGGAGCATCTTCTTCCATTCGCATTACATGACCAAGCCAACGTAGCCGCTGGGTTTTGATTCGTTGGACAATGTCGATGTCTATGTAGAGCTTATACAACTCATCATTAAATCTTGTTCGGTAAACACGGTCGGTATCACATAGGAGCCCATAAATCCACGAAGAACTTTTCTCTCGAATACTCCAAGGGCCGACTCATCTGCCTCTGTCATCGTCCATGGTTCTGCTCCATATTTCAGGACGGGTATTATGAGCGACTTGTAGAGCGTAATTTTTGTTCGTCGAGGGAGGACTTTGCTTCTCAATTGCCTACTCAGTCCAAAATAACATTTATTAGCAAGGTCAACTCTTCGCTGGATTTCTAAGATGACGTTATTGTAAACTAAGTCGTTTACTATTTCAACCCTATGGCTGCCAACAGTGGCGAATGCGCTGATTCTTTGCATGATGACAGAAGGTACTTCGTTTGTAATAGATCGTTCCTGAGCGTTGTAGTTCTGTGGCTTGTATTATTTTCTCCACCATAAAATTAAAGAAATCGCACGATAGGGGGTCACCCTGTCTGAATCCTCGTTTAATTTCGAACGGCTCGAAGAGGTCCTTCCCGATTCTGTCTGAGCTGGTATTGTTGCTCAACGTCATTTTGCACAGCCGTATAAGTTTTGCTGGAAAACCATATTTAGACATAGCGGCATATAGGCAGCTCCTTTTCGTGCTATCGAAAGCGGCTTTAAACTCAACAAAGAGATGATGTGTGTCGATTCTCTTTTCACGGGGTTTTTCCAAGATTTGGCGTATTGTAAAAATCTGGTCGATGGTAGATTTACCAGGTCTGAAGCCACACTCATAAGGTCCAATCAGTCTGTTCACATCAGGCTTCAGTCTTTCGCACAATACGCTTGATAGGACCTTATATGCGATATTAAGCAGGCTGATTCCGCCATAATTGGATCAGATTGTAGGATCTCCTTCCTTGCGGATTGGGCAGAGGACACTTAGATTCCAATCGCCAAGCATTCATTCTTCCGACCATATTCTGCATAGCAGCTGGTGCATGCACTTTACCAGCTCTTCGCCGCCGTGCTTGAATAGCAAATTATGTATAGGCTTACATTAATGAGTTTTTAATCAATGTGCCGTTTTGATTTTAAAACTCTTATTTAAAAACCTTTCATAATCTATAACAAATAATCCTTCATAAAAAATAAAATGGTATATAACGCATTTTAAAGTACATTTCCATACAAAATTTCGAAATATAAGAGGTTTATAAATATTTTTCTGTATATGAATATGGGGACGAAAATTTATTTCGGAAAGCTTTTCAAATATTTATTTTAAGTTATTGCTTTTTTATACCAACAATTTTTGTTGATTTACGGCCTGTACATTTTCAAGTGTTCATGAAACGAGCTCAAGGCCAAGAATAATAATTTTTTACTTTTTGAATTTTTATGAAAATTATTTTTGTTTTTATTTTTTAATAATCATTTTGAATTAACTATTAAAAGTTTTTCAATTGAATAGAGTAGGAAAAATGCTAAGAGACAACCGCCATAGCTTTTCTCATAGATCCATTTCGGAAGCTGCTAAACATAACATAAAATTTTAAGTTTACTTTGCTTGTTGGGTAAGATCGAACGAAGTTTTATTTTTTATCAAAACGTCATATAAAATGGCAAAGTAATCTTTTTCATAGCTATAAAACTCTCTCCTTGCATGATTTGAGCAAGAAATGCATTCGCGAAACAGTGACTTGCTATATATATAAAAGCTAGTCCCAATTCCACGTCACACAATGATGGTCCTACCTTGTAAAGCGCGCACGTATAGGACGATGGAGCTAAGGCTGCCATGGAACGCGATACGATCAATTTGCTTCCCTCGGTTTTATCAGGACATATCCAGATAGCTTGATTTTGCTATGTATACGGGACCCTTCCTTAAAAAATCCCGGACATACTAAGTGCATGCTCTAAAGCATAGTCTCTACAACGTTTGCCATGGTCGCCATCAGAAAAATTTATAAGAACCTTGTTTTGATAACAAATAGCTTTTATTTGGCGAGACGCAAGTCCAGCGCACAGCCTGATAAACATCTGCTCCAAATGTAAGTAAGCCCTAATTGCCGAGTAGGGTAAAGTTGCCCCACCGATTATTCATTTCTTGGTGATGCGACTCTAGGTATCACACGGTTTGGTTACTGTATCATACCACATGGACGAGGACGTAAGAATAGGGACTGCTTCCCTAGCGCTACAATCACTCCGCATTGTACTCCTTCATATAACAATCCCTTAAATTGGGAAATGTATGCATTGTAAGATTGGGCTTCATCTCGACTTTCGGTCAGACCTAATGTATGGATATGTGTGTCTCCACATGCATATGTGCTTTTTCTGTGTAATCTATCATTTGTCATGTGTGTTCATCGGTGTTATGTCCGACTAAGCGTTTTCATATTTGGCCAGTGCCCATTTCTTTTCGCATAAAAGTCAATATTGTACTCTGCAGGCTGAGGAGTCCAGATAAATGAGCTTACTGCCTCACAGTACTCCCCAGATGATAAAATAAGAAAATTTACGAATGGGGTGGGACGGTCTTCACTCAGTCCGTTAGATCAAACATTTTATGCTTGTTTGATAGAGTAATTTGTCAAAATGTTGATTACCATTTCGCTTAATACAGTATAGTGCATGCTTTTGTCCTTTAATACTAGTTCAAAATATAAAGAAGAAATCTCAATTGCGAGCTCAAAATATAATTCGAAATTTCAAAATTTTTGAAAAAAATACATTCATTCTTATGTGTGTAGATTTAGGTATAACGCTTGCCTTTTATTCTCAAATAACCACCCCTATGCTATAATTTACAAATCGTTATTTATTATTTCATACAATGAGTTCCGTTATTTGCCAGATTAATATCATGGATAGGTTTATGTAAATTTGACCATATTTCTGTTTGGAGAATCAGATGCTAGGCTGCAGTGTGACCAGTGATAGAAAAAAAGAGGCTAAATCGGCAAAAAAAAAGTTTAGAAAAGACTAAAATTAAGAAAAACAAGTAAGGAAAGGGCTGTCTTCGCCTGTGCCGAAGACTTTATACCTTTCATGAATAATCATCACGGTTTTAAGTGTCCGAGCCTTACTTACAATTAGTACAAATTCTGCAAAACTGTTAATTTAAAGATGCATAGCACAAACCCCATCTATCGGAACTATCGATTGCATGGTAGCTATATGTTATGTTGGTCCGATCTGGCTGATTTTCACTACACACATTACATGTGTAATAAGTACCAAACATGCAAAGGTTTACGTTCCTAGGTTTTGAATTGCAAAATTTATAGCCCAAAACCCATTTATCGAAACTATCGATTGTATGGCAGCTATGCGTTGTATTGCTCCGATCTTGATGATTCCGACGAATGATTAATCTCATGCAAAATGCCGGCTCAAAAACTGAGGGACTAGTTTGCGTACAAACAGACAGACGGACAGACGGGCATAGCTAAATCGACTCAGCTCATCGCCCTGATCATTTCGGTATACTTATTGGTGGGTCTATCTCTTCTTCTTCTCATACTTACAAACATCGTACCAAAGTTATAATACCATTTCATGTTCATGACAGGTATAAAAAGAAGCAAAAAAATTCAGAAATTTTTGTTACGAAATCCATTTAAAATTTTTTATTTTAGTTTAAACTATTTGTATATAAAGCTGTAGACATAACCTAAAGGAACTATTCTTGTTTCAACACATATCAGGCACATCTTCTTTGACTAGGCATTTTTTCAAAGAAACACATACTATAGAAAAATCACTACAAACTAATTAATTTTATAAAAGTTTTTTCGTCACATGAATCAGAAGAGCTTGAGTCTGCGTACACGTTTTGGTATTTATCATGATGAGATCATCGGTAATTTCAAAATCAGTACTACACTGGATAAGCGATTTAAAGAACATCTAATATTAAGCAGCGATTGAGGCATTTTAATTTTTAATCTGTTCCTTAACTTAGCGTTTAAAATGTTTGACACTAGAAATTCTTTCAACCTCCGCCTTGCTGAAAGCTAGTACCAAAAAGTTAAACACGAATTCGACCAGTTCTAAAAAAAGGGGTTCGTTTCATGAATTTTAATGTCCCCGGACTTCCGCTCAAAATTCAGTGGTAGAGGTCACACTTGTCCACTGTACGGTTATTAGGTTCCGCCACTGAAGCTCAATCAATGCTACTTGACTTGGAGAATACCTAGACTTTTCTTCTTGAAAGTGAGAAAATACATCCGGCTTTGTAACTTTCAAAGAAATATCAAATTTATCTTTTGTAAAGAGTTCATATTATCAGGTAGGCAATGTCGCAATTGGGTTATCAACTCCATTAAAAATAGTTGACAATTTTTTCGAATAATTCATATATTCAATTTTTGTTGGAACGATTTTCCGTCATCCCTTGTCAAGCTTGGTTTTGTGACAAACCGGTTTCGGCGTTCTGCCAAGGGATGACGGAAAATCGTTGCAACAAAAATCAGCTTACTACCCTGTCGGAAGATCAACACAACAAAATAAATCAATTCATATATTCAACTCTAATTTTATATATTCCTAGAAGTTGTATGAACAATATGGTGTTGGGACCAGAAAAGGTTTGGAGTGAAAAAAGGATAGAAAACATCCACGAAGCTAAAACTAAAATTATGAAGCTAATGGACCAAAAAAAGGCTAAATCTAGCCTGGAAAAGGCTACCCTGGTCCCACTGCTAGTCTGTGAAATCCATGCTTGGTTGCAAGGAGAAGTTGCATACTTTCGTTAAGCAAATTGCCACAAAACGCTCTCCTACTGATGTAAAAAGCTTCTACGGTGCTGGGCTACCACCACACCAAAGATCCCCGGTTCAAGTGCCGGGACAGGTCACATTAAAATATTTGGAAAATTGTTTTTCTTTTTTCTAAATGGTCTCGCCAACCTTCCAAGTATATCTTTGAAGTCATTTGTGAATGCCAGTTAGGTATATTTTACAGGTTTGTTTTTCGAATAGAGATAAAACTGGCATTTTGTGGTCAAATCTGGCAACTCTAATGTCATTTATGTTCAGTTTGGTTTGCCATTTCATCATGAACAGGTTGACAAAAGAACAACGCTTGCAAATCGTGCAAATTTATTTCGAAAATAATGGTTCAGTTCGCGAAGTTTACCGTGAGC
Source organism: Merzomyia westermanni (assembly GCA_949987695.1). Lineage (NCBI taxonomy): Eukaryota > Metazoa > Arthropoda > Insecta > Diptera > Tephritidae > Merzomyia > Merzomyia westermanni. The sequence continues at coordinate 122,057,002 of OX465288.1, read as the reverse complement.
TCCGTCCATTTTATGGTCGACATAATCGTCCATCAGAGCAATTAATTCGGTTAACCATGGATCGTTTTCGCACTACGTTTACTCTATGTGATAATACGCATCCGCAGAGACGTCGAACAGTGCGCACCGAAGAAACAATTGCCGCTGTAGAGCAAAGTGTTGAAGAGGACCCGAATGAATCGATTCGCCACCGTGCACAGCAATTGGAGCTTTGTCCATCAACTTTATGGAAGATTTTGCGCAAAGATCTTGGCTTGCGACCTTACAAGATCCAGCTTGTGCAAGAATTAAAGCCGCGAGACCATGCAATGCGTCGTGATTTTGGTGTATGGGCCGAAAATGAGATTGATTTCGATGCTGATTTTCATCGCAAAATTTTGTTCAGTGATGAGGCTCATTTTTGGTTGAATGGCTACGTCAACAAGCAAAATTGCCGCATTTGGAGTGAAGAGAATCCACATGAGACCCTTGAAACGCCATTACATCCACAAAAACTGACTGTTTGGTGTGCTCTATGGGCTGGTGGAGTCATTGGGCCATACTTCTTCCGCAATAATGCTGGAGAGGCAGCTACCGTTAATGGAGACCGGTATAGAGCCATGATAACCGACTATTTTGTTCCCGAATTGGATGGCATGAATGTGGAGGAGTTGTGGTTCCAACAAGACGGCGCTACATGCCACACAGCGCACGTCACAATCGATTTATTGAAGGAAACATTCGATGAGCGCATAATTTCGCGGAATGGACCTGTCAATTGGCCACCAAGGTCGTGTGATTTGACACCATTGGATTATTTTCTTTGGGGATATGTGAAGTCGCTCGTCTACACCAACAAACCAGAAACGTTAGGGGAATTGGAAGCCAACATTCGTGGCGTTATTGCCGACATACGGCCCCATATGCTCGAAAAAGTGGTTAAAAATTGGACCTGTAGAATTGGCTTTATTCGAGCCAGCCGCGGCGGCCACATGCCCGAAATCATATTTAAACATTAATGGCATAAAATTATCCTTCCACTAAAGCCAAATTGATGGACCTTAAAACGATTTTCTTGTGTTTTATTTCAATTCGAAGTTCTATACCCCTAAAAAAACACCCTTTATAACAAAAAAGAAATAACCCTCCAGATAGATGCATCTAAGTTTGGTGTAGAATGTTGTCTCGTCCAAAACGAAAATCTCGTAACATTTACTCCATGCAGTCTTAAAAACGCTGAAATTAACTAAGCTCAGATTGAAAAAGAATTTTTAGTAAAATTATTTGGCTATCGTAAATTTCATTATTTCATCTATGGTCGAAAGGTTACAGTTATACATACTTGTTCCGATAATGAAAAAAAAAGAATTTTTCCAAATTTCTACGGCTAGACTCCAACGCATTAAACTAAGTTTAATAAAATATGACCTAGGTTTGATGCACGTTGCGGAAAATTTTTGTACATCGATGATTTCTTGTCTTGATATTTTGATTAGGAATTACGCTCCCGACCTTTAAGATCTTATTGAGTTCGTCCATTCATTAAACATCACCGACGAACGCCTTGACAGAAATAGATAAAGATAAGCATTTAGCACAATTGAAACATGTCTTAATAAATGGCTGGCTTTGTAAAAATCAGATGTCATCTCATAATATTAACCTGTTTTGGAAGCATGGTAGTGAGTTGTTTTTCTATGACGGTATTTTATATTTGGCAATAACAGGGTTATTGTACCGCTACTCCCGAAGTTTTACTAGACGATACTCAAATTTTAGTTCATTCCATTTTCTATTGCAGCGTGAAAGCCCATCGCTGAGAGTCCATTTAGTTTTTGTATAAATTGTAAAATGAAGTCGTTACACTAATTTATATTTTACACTTTTATCCGCATATTGTTTTACAACTAAATTTGCATTGGAGTAGTCCTTAGAATTTCCGTAGTTGCCATTTCTGCAATACTCATTGTAACGTGCCCAATTACAAGTCTAAACTGGCTGAAAATTTAGAAATGGAATTATTTCATATTGAGGAGAATATTAATATATTGTCATCAAATTGGTTTCAAATACACATTTACATAATTAACTATTCGGATTTTCTAAAAAAAAAAAAAGTTTATAATTGTAATCGTAATCTAATATACACTGATACATATGTTGATGCGTATCACACTCACTCAAGTCTAGCCACCATTGTCCAAGTTCCCTACTAGACAGGTACCAGTTAAATGGTTGGTCAGATAACCTCTCGGCCTGACTTGCGTTTGCGTTATTTTTGATTATTTTTCTCAATTAGTTTCTGAAGAGCAGTGTGCCAGATCTAACCATGTGTTTGCTGTCCGTGTGCACAAATACAGTATACGGCATCCCTTTCTTGCGCATGTACAACCACATCTGTCTACACTCTTCACTCTCATTATCCATAATGAAAAGTTGGGTTAGCGCTAACAGTCAGGTATAATGCAAACGCACGCCACCACTAATGGTTATGAGTACGGCAAACATGCGCCAGGCCTAATGGTTATGAATGACGGAAACTTCATATATAGCTAATAATGAAAAGACAATTGTTTGTATTATTAGATTTGGTTTGTAATGTTTAATATAATTTAAAATTACACAACTTTCACGTTAACAATAGTCAATAAGATCTATAAATACATACATATTCATATCACTAAACAGTTACAAAATATAATTTCACTCCATTTGCCGCAAGTTGAAAACTCCTTTGCTCGCCCATCTGAAAATATGAAATTTTTGGTGCATAAATATATAAACCAGGACTTGAGTTGTTTAATAACAAATAATAGCACTATATACGAGGTGTGTTCAAAAAGTATCGCGAATTTTGTGTTTTTTCAAAAATTATTTATTTATTCATGAATATCTATTTTGTCCCCTTCAAAGTAATCCCCATGAGATATTATGCACTTGTGCCAACGGTTTTTCCAATCTTCGAAGCACCTCAAAAAATCATTTTTTTGTATCTTGTTCAGCTCCTCCTTCGATGCCGTCTTTATCTCGTCAAGAGAAGCGTAACGTCGTCCTTTCATGGGCCTCTTCAGTTTAGGGAACAAGAAAAAGTCACAGGGGGCCAGATCTGGGGAATACGGTGGCTGCGGCATCATTAGTGTGTTGTTTTTGGCCAAAAAGTCGCGCACAAGCAACGATGCGTGAGCAGGGGCGTTATCGTGGTGCAAAAGCCAATTTTTGTTCTTCCACAAATCCGGGAGTTTCTGGCGGATTGCTTCGCGCAAATTGCGCATAACTTGCAGGTAATATTCCTTATTGACCGTTCTTCCCTGTGGCAAGAACTCATGATGCACCACGCCCCTGCAATCGAAGAAAACTGTCAGCAAAACTTTCACATTCGACCGAACTTGGCGCGCTTTTTTCGGTCTTGGTTCGTGCGGCAGCTTCCATTGAGATGATTGAGCTTTGGTTTCCACGTCATAACCATAAACCCACGATTCGTCACCAGTTATGACCCTCTGGAGCAAATTTGGGTCGTCGCGGACAGAGTTTAACATCTCATTAGCAATGTTCATGCGATGCTGTTTTTGGTCACAATTGAGCAATTTTGGTAAAAAAATAGGTAAAAATCGAAGACGATCCAAAACACGTGCAAGCAAAGCAGCTGTCAACAATTAACTGAACATTCAAAATGGCCGAGCTTGTCGGCATAAGTGAGAGACATGAGTACCAACATAACGCCACAAAAAATTCGAAATTCGAATATACGTAACCAGCGAAAATTCAAAATTCGCCATACTTTTTGAACACACCTCGTACTTGCCTTATCTAGGCGTTTTAGTTGCAATTTCTCTGCAAAACTCCTTATTAAATATTTTATACATTTTTTAACGACGCACTAACATTTCGCTCACAATACCAAAGAAGAAGATACACAAGGAAAAAGAAAAACTTAACAGAAGGATTTGTGTGTGTTAGTAATTTACAATTTTGTATTAGTGAGTGTGGTTAGGTCCGTCTAGTAGGGTTGTTTTCTTCCATTTCATTGCTATATATATATTCCATTGCGACCAATTGTCATTACTTTTGTTGGCAATGCGCCGTGATCTTGTCTTCATGCGTGTATGTAAAATCCTGAAAATAAAACAAGTAAAAATATAAGAATATGCTCATATTGATATACCTGATATGTACACCCAGGCATGCTATTTTTTCGAGTTTTGTTATCGGGATCCCAAAATTTAAGCAGTCATTACTTTGTAACCATTTATAAGCTTAAGCATAATTTTTTTGAATGTAAGTAAACAATTATTTTTTGACATTTCAATATTTGACTACTCAAGTCAGGCAAATAGCCCAACAAATGTGTTTAAAAGTTACTACACACTTGTACTATCTCTATGTTATACTCATAAAAATGTATTTTTGTGACGAAATCTCATATACATACTACTTTGGCCTGCCCCTGATAGCTCCTAAAAAATTTGTTCAGCTACCAAATCTATTACGTCTCAAAAACACCTCATTATGTTACCAGTCAAGCAGCAGGGAAGGGCGTGAGTATAAAAACTCATGATATTCGCTTAAATTAACAAGCGTAAGGTGTAAATGTCGCCAACAAGTAATTTTCACTCAAGCAAACATATAAATACAAATCAAAGTGGTTTTACCGTAGGTTTCCCCAAAGAATTCACAATTGATAAACCTTGAGGTAATGGTAGATAATTCTAAATATATAGTTCTTAATATTGTTGTTGGTTTTACGGTCTGTTCATTTTACATATTTTTGTAAGAAGAAGACCAGTTGATAATAATTCTTAGTTAATTATTATTATTTTTGATTAGAGGAAAAATTGAAAGCAACAAACATATACAGGCTATAGTTATAGTACTATTTCGAAAACAGCCACGATTTCTCGTCAGACTAATTCGTATAGTTTTTGCTATTTCAGAGGATCATGTGGAGAATCGAACCCACTCACTCTGATTGCCAGCGCAGCTGCCTAACCCGTAGGCTATGCTGCGTGTAGTTTTTTGCAAGCTGCTTAATTCAAGTTTTCCTCTAATTGTTGTTTGTATCTTGCCAACGGTATACACAATATTTTAGACATTCTGTCTATATGTAAATCATGCATGCTGGACTTTGTTTTTGTACACTCTTCTTTTCTATTTTTAGAAGATAGTTATTGTACATAACCGCGTGCTCCGGTATAAATTTTTATTTTGTTGTTGGTTTAACGGTCTGTTCATTTTACATATTTTTGTAAGTATAACGAGCTCAAGACCAGTTGATAATAATTCTTAGTTAATTATTATTTTCATCAACGAAAGCCGACAACAAGTACGTGTGAGCACGACTACCCGTCGTTCGCGCCGATTACGCACACAACCACCCGTTGCTATGGCTACCAGCAGCATATGCTTGCGTGCCGCCAGGCAGCTTAAAAACGCTATTTCAATATCTCATTAAGTATATTACCCACAGAATAAATCTTAATAAAGCCCGGTATTCCGTGATTGGCATCGCTAGAAATTGCATATATATTCTTTTTTTTAAGCATCAGAGCTGGGCAAAATTTTTATATTTTTTGTATGTAGTATTATTACAATAAAGTTAAAGTTAATTACTTGCTAAGTTTGTTGAAAAGAGAAAATAGTTTTGACGGCTTTGCAAACAGTTTTCAAACGACACACTTCGTTTACGACAGTACTTGAAGATTTTTTGTTTGCGGTTGATTGGCAATCGCTCCTACCTTCAGTAAGATTCTAAGAAGAATACCACTGAAAATTTCTATCTTTCTATAGTGACATTGGTCTCTACACCATTTATATCTTAATGAGTATTGTATAAATAAGACCATAATGTCCTTAATAACTTAGTAAAACATATCATAATATTTAAAAAACGTATAATTTTTAGTTACATCTGTTTACGAAAAAACGTGGGACAGTCAAGTGAATACAGTTTTCCCAGCTCTGTTCCGAGTGTACATATAGACAGATATGTAAACGAAAATAAAGCAATACAAGAATTATTATTAATGTTTCTGTCTAGAAGAGTTTGTGTTTGAAATTAAAAATTTTTGTTTTATGCGACTTGAGTCACACTCATGGCGCATTGCCATCGTACTCCCCACATCACTGCATGCAACGACATACGTACTCGTGACAGCGGAGTTTGTGGAGGCATACAATTTAGTGTTTCGAACCAGATTGGCGTCCGATATATGGGTGTACTGAGTTTGGGGTACTCAGTCTCATGTTCACACACATCTTATTCGTAAATTTAAATATTTTTGTATAAACATTCGAATGATGTGATTTCGTTCCACGTAAAAAGAATATACCGCTGTTGAACAATCTTGAAAGAATGACAGACGAAGCCGGCGAATTTAAAAATAAAAACGAATGCAGTTGTTGCTGAAGCAGCATCTCAGGTGCGTTGGTTTGTTGTCGGCGGAGAGACAGACAGTGACATTAGCTATTAATCAAATTTCGATAATTCAGGAATGTGGGACAATATTTACCAAATAAAAAATATTTTATAGGGGCAATCATAATTAGTATATACTAAGCCCCATATTCATAGAAAATAATTGGTTTATAGATCTTTTCAAATGACATTTCTATACAATTTAAAAGAGCTTTATATATCTTGTTCATTTTTTATGAATATGGGGTTAAACAAGACATGTTAGATATGTTGGTCACAGTAAGCATTTTATTTAAAGTCTGTATAGTTGATTTTATTTCATACATATATAGGTCAAAAGCCTTTAATAGCTGTTTGTTTAACCGTCCAAACGATTTCGACCTTCCTTGATTTTATTTTACTAAACAAAAATTCATAAAAAAAGCTTTTAAAGCTTTTTAAAATAACATTTCCCCTTCGAATTTCTTACCGTAAGAGTTTTCGAACTTATTTTATTAAAGTGAATTTGGCTGCTAAATTTCAACCTTAAAACTAATAAAAATGTGAAAGTTTATAGAGATTTTCAAGGAGAAATTACATACCAGCTATCGAATAGGTGGATGGGCAGGAAAAGGGAAACACTTTATGAAACTGAAAAGGGAGGAGGATGGGGAACAAGTGGAATATAAAAGGGCAGAAGTATAGGAATCGAGATATGAGGACTGACGGTCTGCTAATTACTTATAAAAACCAAATTTTGCAATTTGCTTATTTTCTTGACAGCCGCTAAACATTTTTACTCTATATCAATTTAAGAAGTATTTTAGAACTAACCACATTCACAAATCTTAAACGTTACTGATAAAATGCATCTCAGTTGATAGCGTTCTTAAGGCAAAAGGCTCATTTTCAATGTAGGATTTTCGTTACCTCTCAAATAGAGAAATTTAATATTCCTAAAAACATCTCAAATATAACCGGGTGAAAATGTTGTCGAAATTTCCTTTTAAAACGCGTCAACGTCAATTAAAGTTCAAAATAACCCCTTTGATGTTTAGTCGCAAATGCTGAAAATCAAATTGAGATTTAACATTTTCCCAAAAATGTGTGAACTGGTTTTATGTTGTTCATTGGATATTGGATTTTGAAGCGTTGATATTCAACTATTTTCGTTCAGTGCACTTTGTCTGAAGTGCACTATGGATTCTCCGTTTTTCGTTCTGCGTGAATAGATAAATGCTTCGCTCTTCCGGTGATTGATAAATTGACTCAGCTGAAGATTTTGTCAGCTAAATGTAGTTACATAAGCACTTATTTATGTATGTATACATATTACTTCATGTTGAGTGTTTGAAAACAGTTGACATTATAAATCCATTGTGACATCACAAAAGTCAAAACCAAAAAAGTATGTGAATGAAAACCTTTGAGCTATACCGTCCCAAGTAGAACTTGAAATAAGATTTCCCGAAGTGAGGAATGATCAACAGATATAACTTTATAAGACAAATCAATTGAGCCATGCCCGTCCGTATATCCGTGTTCACGACAGCTTGAGTAAAATTTAAATGTTTGGTTGAAATCTAGCACACAGGTTTCTTTCCGACAATGGTAGGTTGCTTTTGCAAATTTTGACCGGACAAAATAAATTATATTGATATTATTTTTCAGAACGGTGAAAAAAATATTGTAAAAGTTACAGATTTTAATATTAATTTTTAGGGGCTGTCATTGCTTGGTAATGTTTCTAAATGATGTACCATATAAATTCAAAAACAACAAAATTTATGTCAACAACAAAATTTTTGTCAACAAGTGCAATATTTGTTCAAAGAAGTTTCGTTTGAAATTGGGAATCTTGCGATCGATTTTTAACGAAATTTCTGTATACCTAGGGATTTGCAACTTAGTACATAGTTCAGGACACTATGACAATATAATTTGTTGAAATCAAATTCGCACTAGGTAGGGCGCTTATATTCATATCGGAAAATCGTTGAAAAACGGGGGAATATTGCGATGAATTTTTGAGGTGAGCGTAAGACTTTAAACTTGAGATATGGCTGCCCATATTTCAGAACATATAACTGTGGCAATCAGTTTTTTGATGCCCAAATGGAAGTTCGGTAATTGACAAAACATTTAAAGTCTATTGGTTGGCCTCCACCTCCATTTTTTTAAAACCCAGAAATTGATTACAATTGGTATGCTTAAGATTCCAAAACTAAAAGTCACAAATTCATTTAGCAGAGTTTTGCTGCTGCTTTTTGGCAACATAAACATAAAGGTAGTCTTTTAAATTTTTGTATCATCTTTTTATTTTTTAAATTCAATAGTAAATAATTTTTTCAACTTAACTTAAAAATAAAATAAAAGATTTTTACATCTATGTTGACATTTTTTCTGCATTGATTTTTGTTTTTTTTTTTACAAATTTCCATATTAAAAAAACGAGGTCAGAAAACCATAGTAATGTTTAAAGGTTAATTACTCTGTAACGATCCACCTAGCGAAAATTTTTGTTGAGATCGATTTCCTACAAAACTATATGCAGCTAACTTCTTTTTGTTTGAATAGTTTGGCAGTTTTGGACCAAAAATTATATCAGTCCACATTTTTGTAAGTTTACGAGCTCAAGACCAGTTGATAATAATTATTAGGCAATTATTGTTATTTTTGATCAAAGCAAAAATTGAAAGCAAAAAACATATACCGGCTATAGTTATACTATTACTTTTTCGAAAACAGCCACGATTTTTCGTCAGACTAATTCGTATAGTTTTGTTATTACAGAAGATCTTGCGGCGAATCGAACTCGCGTACTTCTGATATTTTAGTCCTACAAAATCTAGACTCGCATTTTCACCATTATTAAAAATAATATCAATACAATTTTTATAAAAAATTATTATTTTTTATTTGGACCGATAAATATATAAAAAGTGACTATCCATTAATCTTCCACTTCCATCGGGTGGTCGATTAGATAACCTTCCATGGCGGAGCATCTTCGTTGAACTATGACGATGTCTGCATATAGCGCTGTCGCCAGCGCGTTGAGGTCCTTCAATCTTTCGAAGAACGTTTCTCTTGAATACTTTTAGAGAAGCTTTTGAGTTATAAAGTGTTATTTTATCATTTGTTTGCAATAATAAATCCTTAGTTGGGTTTCTAGGCCGAAGTTTTTGTTGGAGTTAATTCTGAATCCCATGTAAACTAGGGAATTTTCTATTTTGAAATTAAACTGTCAACATTTTCGTGGTTCGAAGACGAAAATGCGCCTGAATACATTTTCTGCTTCTTTTTCTAGTTTAGAGTACGGAGAAGTTACGGCACGGATTTTAAAGGCAACCCAGATAAAATTCAGTATAAGAATAAAGATATCTGACGAACGGTTCGGAGGGGTCCTTCCTATTCTGACTGAGCTGGGAAACCAAATTGCTTTATAGTTTTTCAATTGGAACATTGCTGCAGCATCGTTATCCAGGTCGCCGTTTTAACTTTTACATAGTTCGCTCCGAGTGTGAAACCTTCAGACGTTCCCCGGATTTTTAGAAAAATGTGTCCTAAATTAAAATGAATTCTTTGCAGATATGAGAAAAATCGGATATTGGTGAAAATTTCTAAACTATACATCGAAAAACCTTTTTGAAAAACATCATTTAGCAAAAAGCTAAATGTTTATTTTTCTTCAAAAACTAGAATATAATATTTTTTTTTTCGGAACTCGAATATGTATAAAAAAATAGGTTGCAAAAGTTGTTCCTTTATACACTACCAAAGCTTATGCCTTTTTGTGTTGTGTACAACTGTTATGAGCGAAAATTTCTTAGTAGTATTATTGGGCAACAAAATTATTTGTGTATACTAGGGACGTTACGGTTATTATAGAAATGAGTTAAAGGTCGTATTTAACCATTAACATTGATTAATGCAAATATTGGTTATATGACGATTATTATAAGAAACATTTTTTTTGGTAACTAATCACCATTATCAAGATTTTTATTTTTTTAAGTCATTTGTGACCTGATGGACTGGATTGTTTTGGTTAGTTATGAACTCTTTATAAGTAGGTCTGTATATGACTTTATATAATTAAATGATAACTTTTTTTTGAAAACGAATGTTTGCATCAAAAATTCGGAATATAATATATTTGAAGTATATATAAAATGCACAAAAGAAGATAAAAAGTCTTGATAATGGTTATTCTTAACCAAACAAAAATATTTTTCAAAAATCATATCTGTTTTAGATTTTTGGTCGAAAGTAAAATTAGAGAATAATTGTAGCTTTCTAAAAATTATCTATATTAAAGAGTAAGATTGCGAAAAACGTGCACTTTAGTATTGTGACCCATACTTTTGTATGCATACTCGAGTTCAGCAACTTAAAATCTATTTCAGGCTTCATTTTTAAGAAAAAATAATAAACTTAGTTTTTTTTGTAATTAAAAAACGGGGGAAAACTACAAAACAATGTTTTTCTAATATGTTTGCAGAGATACAACTTTCCCAAAATTTTCCATAATGTGCCATTCGGCATCGGCTTTAAATGAGTACGTATGTAGTTCATGCCAATATGAAGAAAAAAACTAGAAGCAGCACACCACAGAGAGATGCTCCACCTTATCTCTACGTATAATAAAATGTTAACAGGTCTGTACATTGCAGATATTTAAGAAAGCCAATATAATCCAAATCAAAAGTTTTTAGAATTTTTGTCTGTCTGTACGTTTGGTCGCGCATCACTCAATAACTGCTTAAAGGAATGGAATGGAACTTTTGCAATGCTAAACGTCTATCTTAAAATTTTACGTGACCCAAAATGTGGTAGTACAATGTGGGCATCAAACGAAATGTCCCAATGGGTGATGCAGTAAGCGTTGTAAACAAGATCCATGTTTCAGCGGGTTTCAGAATACGATGATTAATATCGGACTTAGTCTATTTTAAGTTCTAAGCGCTTCGCACTCTGCAAAAGGCTCCTTGTTGCATTTCAATGTGGTCTTTTTGGAAGAGATCTTTCCTTTCGTTGGAAAGCATCACACTTACCGTGACGAGCTCTTTTTTCGAATTCGTCAGTGTCCAATTACTTCTTTAGCCGCAGTACGGGGTGCCCCCGAAATGTTTTTCAACAAGAGGTCAAAAAAGTGTTCTCGCTGCAGTCGGGATGGTACGCTGGTACCAGGAGGCGGCAGTATCGGATTTAAAACCGCAAACCTTTGCGAAGTGTTTTGGGGTTACAAAAACAACCAAAACAAGCTGCAAAGTTGTTGGCAGTGCAACTTTTAAGCGTTCATCTTCCGTTGCCCTTGCGAATACCAACTTGGGTGCTACTATGTCGTGATCCTATTCGTATTCCCGTTCATCTATCGACTTGTGGTCGGCCTGTTAAAGTGTTTTCTGATCGGAGGGCAGCCGGGCGACGTGATGTATCTGCTTGAATTTAACCTAGTACTGGATATGGCCATGTTTGCCGAGGTCTCGTAAGTTCGTTCCAAGCACTCGCAAATTTAAGTTTTTCCATCCCAAAACTAAGCTCCAAGGGAACTCGAATATAAAATAAAGGTGGTATCTACAAAAATAAAAATTAAATAAAAGAATACATACTGCTATATACATACATATATATACAATCCTTGAATCCTTGCTGCTTTTTCCCTTTGTATCATCGTTGGTAGTTGCTTAGCTCTGGCGATATTTGGTTTTGAAGAAAGCGTTCACTACCTTAAAGGAAAGGAAATACTATAGTACGGGAAGAAAACACCAACAAATTAAAATGAAAAAAGAAATAGTAAGTTTTTTTCTTGTGAATTTTGGTTGTTCGTCATGTCCATCGAGTGATTTTGATGAATGGCTGTCATTAATCTATGACATACGCAACTACCATAGGAAATGCCGTCACCATGAGCAGCAGAAAAGCCGACCGAAGCAACCGTGTCTGCAGCAGCAGGGAGGCCATGCCTTGCTGCTTAGGAAATGGCGATAGACAGATGCATGGATTACCAGTACTTGGGGTAGAAACAAAGCACACTTGGGAAATAAGCATTGGCAAAGGAATGTGCGAATCCATGAGAATTAGCTGCAGATTCATACATATAAATTTGTACGCATGCTAGATGAAGGATATTCATGGATATCTAATTTACTTTTTGCTTCTTATGCATCTTTTTAGTATTGTTAAAATATATTTAAATCAAAGAGTAGAAAGGCATTGGATATGTAAACATAGAAAAAGCATCAATACTGATAGGATATAAGATATTAATAATATTGTGACGACACCCTTGATTTAAAATTAATATGTCTGTTATGCCTGTAAACAAATTCAATTCAAACGAGAACATCTCTTAATAATACATTATTTTAATGCTTTGTCCTCCAGTTGTTAGTATTGCTATTATTAACTAGTAAATCCGGCCATCTTTACTACATCTCAGAATTTATAAAATAGTGATTCCATTTCAGATATGGAACTTAATCACATCGCTTGTTGCATCACTCATTATCACATTTCGTTTGATACCCATTTTGAACTACCACACTTTGGGTCTTCCTGGTCCACGTATTGGTCAATTACTCCGAAATAGGTCGAGTTATCAAAATAAGTGGTTACTTAAATATATATTTAAATCATTTATACATAGAATTATAATTTTATCCTTTTTTTAATTATTTACTTAACTAGTCTTAATATGAAATAAATTAATATAAATAACATTAGAACATAGGTGAATTTTCACGCGTTGTGATAAATTTATTTAATATTATCTTGTGACCTCCACCCATCTGTTCTCACCTTCACATCGTATTATGAAATAACTTTCCTCACGGTGACAAAGTTTCAAAGTTTTAATTGTTTCAAAAAGTTCAATAAGAAAGTTGTGTAAGAAAATGAAGCCGAAACTCCCTGAATACTAATCAAGTGTTAATTATTTTGAAGTTTCCAAAAACTTAATCTACGCGCTTTTGTACCCATTCAATAAGCCAACTCTCAGCAGTCTTTTTTGCCACAAATCATCATTACGCAAGATATCCATCGAATGTTTTGGATGCCGTTTGGTACTTACAGTGTACGTATATATGTATTTGCGCAATGACACTCTCATTCATATCAACTTTGCTACCGTTACCGTCATTCAAACGGTTTTCATTTCCTTTGCAACAGTAATGAAACTTCCGGCAGAGAGATGACAAGCGTCACTACCGCAACCACATTTGCCAATATTGGTATCATTGTAGCAATCATCGTTGTGTAGTGCACACAATTCAGATTGGGATGCTTGTATGTATGAATGTAGCAAGGCGAAGAATAGCGATGCTTGTCCAAACTAATGTGACACCATCAGTTGGCGATGGCATTCAGATTAAGCTTTTAGTAAAGAACGAACGAATGAACTCTATGCGGTGATAAAAGTATTAATCAAACAGAAGAAGGTACGTATCGTCGCTGAAAGTGCAAAACCACGTATGGCAATTTTGCAAAACTATGTAAGCGAACTGGCTCAAGAAGTTTTTACTAGAATTGACGGTTCTGTGTTGATACTTTCCCTGATTGAGATCGCCACTTATCTGAGTGTTTATGGCGTTCAGTGAGGTGGTGGTTCTGTGCAATTTATAGAGTCCATAGTAATGGTCACCTAGGAACCCTTGCAGAACGGTAGGTTATCTTTTTAATTCAGAGATAACGTCGAATGAGGGGTTACACTCGTAATTAACTGTGAGCTAAAAAGATAATTTGTCGCAGTGTCAGTGGACCTTAGTCGGAAGTTAGCGGTGTAATAAGGGAGTAGAACTATCTCTTTGACTACTGGTGAGAGGAGGGATATTGTGTTTTTAGACTCCCCCTGGAGCTGGTTTTCCATTTTTCGGGAATCAAAAAGGTGGACATACGAGTACACCAATTTTGTTTTGTCAAATATGCATACAAGGTGGCAAATATATAAAAGTATTAAATCTAAGGATGAGGAACAGATCGACAACGAAAGATACAGAGTATGCATATACAGTAGCTTAGAAAAGTATATTGCATAATACCTTGTCTGAAGTAATTTCGAGTTTTTTTTTTATAAATAATTCGTCTGGACTTTCAGTACCAGGATGGCACGAAAACTGCTGAAAACCTACGAAATTTATGGATAACTTAAGTATTTTGCCTACTGCTTTCGATTTCGCTAGTCGGTTTCATTTGATTACGTTTTTATTTTTGCTAATCTTTTGGCCAGAAATTCCTATTTTTTATCAGCAAATCGTACTATTGTACGGATTTCTATTTTTACTGAGGTATTGTCAACATCAAGTATTGAAAAGAAGTAAATAAAGCTGACAGGAAACTTATTTTGTATCTGCTTAATTAAGCAAATTCTGTTAAATACATTGGTGTCGCTGGATTATAGATGTCAGAAAATGGTGTAAAGAAGTCGCTAATTTAAAAAATATGTCATGAAGTGCTCCACAAATAGTTCTGCCTTTGAGAGAAAAGCGTCAATCATTAGAAGAAAAGTGCGAAACCCGCCATATGTCCGAAAATTATGTGTTGTTTCGAACCAATTACTAGCCGAAGTCTCGAAAAGATATTTATCACGTTTAGTTAAAAGCTATTGTGATAGTGATATCGATCTAAACGTCTCACATTTCAATCAAACTATTTACTGCCTATTTGAGAAGTTTATTCCTAAACGTAAATGAACTTATGATCATCCTACGCAAGCTTGGTTTACTAAAGAGCTTAAGGCTATGAAAAATAGGAAAACGCGATCATTTAATTTATATAAGAAATCCGAATTAAACAAACATTACTTGCTGTATTCCATTCTACGTCAGAAGTACATAGATTTAAATAAAAAGTGATATAAAGCTTATATCTCTAAAACCAAAAGAGACATTATTCTCAATCCAAAGTCATTTTATGGTTTCTTAAATTCTAAACGTAAAGTATCAGGGTTTCCCTCAGCCATGAAATATCAAGACATTATATCTAGCGATAATCAAGATATCGCAAATTTCTTTGCTCAATTTTTCACTTTTAACTATTCTGCCGTCACCAATTCAAACTTTCAAAATTATCCCTATAAGCTACACGGGACAAATTTAATTAATTCACCAATTATATGCGCCAAAGATGTTCTAATTTACCTTAAAACCTTAAAAGAATCTTTTAAATCCTGATAGGATTCCTACATGTTTCTTGAAAAAGTGTGCGAACCATATTTACCAACCCCTTACCAATTTGTTCAATCTATCACTAAAGTGTGGTGTTTTTCCAGCTGCGTGGAAAGAATCGTTTCTTCTACCGCTGCATAAAAGCGGGAGTAGGTCTCCTATAGAGAACTATCGTGGCATCGCAAAGCTTTCTGCCATCCCAAAATTGTTTGAAGCTATTGTTACAAATCAACTTACGGGTCCGATCTCTACTTTGATAGCTGACTCCCAACACCGGTTCAGTAAGGGAAAGCCCACAGTTACGAATTTACTTGAGTTTACCAGTCATGTCTCAAATGGCTTTAGGAAAAATCTGCACACCGAAGTTATTTATTCGGATTTCAGCAAAGCTTTTGACAAAGTGTGTCACTTATTACTTATTCATAAACTCGATCAGTTGGGCTTCCAGCCGGGTCTCAATCGCTGGATCTCTTCTTACCTTAGTGACAGGACACAAAGAGTAGTGTTTGAAAATTTAGTATCCGATGTCATTTATGTCTCTTCAGGGGTTCCTCAAGGAAGCCATCTTGGCCCGATTCTGTTCTTGTTGTTTATAAATGATATTTCTACAATAATAAAAATTTTCAAATATGTTAATGTATGCTGACGACGTAAAGCTTTACATGTCATTCGCGTCATTTGAAGATAGAAATAAGCTACAATCAGATCTAGATACACTAGTTACTTAGTGCGATTTAAATTATATGCCACTTAACCTTAAAAAATGTAAATACATGGGTTTTTCGCGTGAAATTGCTCAGCCGGCTTCCTATACAATTAAATATTATAGTCTTGAGCAAGTGTATGATTTTGTTGACTTGGGGGTTACTATGGACTATAAACTCAGTTTCAACCGCCATATTAACACAACAGTCAATAAGGCTAGAGGTGTCCTAGCATTCGTTAAACGAAGGTCTACAGAATTTAGCGACCCTTATGTAACTAAATTATTACACACTTTATTACATTAGTCAGACCGATACTTGAATACGGTTCTATAATTTGGAACCCGCGTTACCAGGTCATGTAGATCGCCTAGAATCAGTTCATAAACAATTTTTACTATTTGCCTCAAGAGATTTTCATTGGGATCTCTTGCATAATCCGCCACCCTATACGAATCATTTAAAGCTCATTAATCTGCACACACTTTTTAGTCGGAAGGAAATGCTTCGAATTGTTTTTATGATTAAATTGCTAAATGGTTCACTCTCCAGCCCATTTCCTCTAAGTGAAGTGAACTTCAATGTACCGTCTCGTCCTTTACGGCATTTTAAACCTCTAGTCTTATAACAGTGCCGAACTAGTTATTTCTTAATGCATAATCTATCTTATATCTACTTTACTTACCTGATAAGGTTTTCTCTGTAGCTGAGCAGTTTTCGATCTCGACGATTAACAAACCAAAACCTTTCAACGACTCGGCCCGAACGAATAATCCGCGCGTTATGCGGATGCTCCCCTCGTGCCGGTCGGGTGGGATATGGTGGGTAATCTGTTTGGGAATTATTATTATTAAAAAAAGCTGATAGAAACCAGTTTTAGGTGTAAGCTTAGATATATGAACACATTTTATGAAGTAAATTAGCAAGAAAAACTAAAGTTTTTTTATTGCCTTGAATGCAACATACTATTTTGATCCACAGTACATACATAACAACATCCCTTTTCTTTTAGAAGTCTACTTGTACGTTATCCTTAATTTAGGGGAGGTGGTGCATGTTTGACGGACAGGCGTCGACGCTGCTCATCAGCGCTCGTCATTTTCTGTCATCTACGCACTACTCTGTGTCCCTTCTCCGTTTTTTTGTCTTTGTTTCGTGCGTACCATGACTTCCTTCCCATTGTTTGCCATCAGTGTTCAGCTGCTCTTACAGCTTTTGTTATTATTGTTGTTATTTGGTAATGGCGATAGTATTTGTGATGGTGAGGATGATGGTTGACGATTGCAATGGTGGGGATGGTGGTTGTGCGTATTTTTGTGTCACATTCCAATCTACATCAATCTTGTGTTCACAATGACGGATGGCATTTGTCAATGTCAGACATTTTTGTTTACCATTTGAGTTTCTAATAGCATGAGGAGTACGCTTTATGCGAATCAGAGTAGAGTGGGAAATTCAGAGTTTTGGGGGTCACAGCAACAGCCTTGCGTGCAAAGTTTGGCAAATTCCTAGTAAATTGGAGTGAGTGAAGTACTTTTTTATGCACGGACTTTTACGTTATTACGAGTGCAACGAAAACAACCCAAAAATTCAATAGAAACACAGCTTGTCTGCTTCAAAGTCAGTTCTTAAATATTCATTCGCCATAAGTGTCACTTGTTTTATTGTTCGATCTAGAAAGTGATTATAGTGTTCCCTATAAGAAATGTATATACGTTTTTTAGAAGCATTCTCTGATGTTAGAACTTCATGACTATCCATTTGTCCGTTTCAGTCAGAACTCCGCGGTAAAAAAGAGGTGAAGTCTAGAACGCCAAAAACGCCCACGGTGCTAGCCATGTATTTCAGGCTTTAATGATAAATCTTAAAACGACGTGAAGTCTAGTCATGAAGGTCAGGCTTAATGATATTAAAGTATCGCAATTGGATCTTAACTTGGTCCATCGGATTGGTGGTCTATTTCTTCCTCTTCTTCCACCAGCGAAGCGGGGATTTTAGTTCCCTGAAATATGTTGACGTCTGTATAAATCTCATTTACCATTTAATCTTTTTCGGTATAACGCCGCCGCCAACGCAAGTAGATTTCCAGTATATAGTTTAATTTGTGGTGAATTGACGATATCCAGCCCTGCCCAACCGGAACTCTCCTTGCCTAGAATTGTCATCAACATCCATCATTAGGGTTACACCAACGTGACATTGGTGCTAGAGGAGACTTCTCCGTCGAGAAGATAGAGAGACACACAACAGAGAGAGGGACACACAACACGCAGGCAAACATTCAGCATATCTTAGTTTAGTTTTTACAAGAATTACATATTAAAATATCTAGATCGCAGTTGGGCCAGAGTAACTATCTCCTTTATCGCTGGTGATTGTATGACGGCACTCATCGGGCAGGAGCTGACAAAGAAGTTTTCCAGCTCGGTATGGACATGTCTGAGGGCTTGCCGGTGGACGTTTAGTGCTTACGAAGATGTATTCCCGGGAGATATTTGTTCTTCAAGCAATTGTTTGTTAGGATGTTACAATGTCCAAGAATTCAGCAAAACTTGCTTGTTCGCTTTTTCGTTGTGCTTTTTACCACCGTTAAGATGATGTTCGGGTGGCATATGAGATATCCCTTGGCATTCCTGAGTGCGGCTTTTTGGGAGACCATGAAGGATGAAGGAAAAGGAAAACTGGAAACTTTTTAAAACAGAAACAAGCCAATGTTTGAGCAGTACAACCTCTGCTGGATCTGCTGGATATCTTATAACTTCAAAAGAGCTTTTATTGTATATTTTAATATCAACTACTATGTCGAAAATGAATCAACAGATTTGGATAAAATTTGAACGTAGATAGTCTCCTAAATTGGTGCTGCCAAGGAGGCTGGTTTTAAAAGGTTGATTTTTTTAAATTTAATCCAGATATGCCGATATGGGTATCAAGCGAAAGGTATTTTACGTCGTGTTTCCACACAAATATTTTAGGCAGATTTAACACCGTTTCATGTTCAAGACAACCTTTTATATCTGTGTACTCAGCTTTGTTCATTGTGAAATATGATAAGAAATAAGTAAAAACAAAATTTAAATACATTATGTATGAATAAAACGCCCTATTGGGTAATGTGGTCGCGTCAGATTTTAATAAATATTTGTCACACTCCCACGTCTTGTCTGTGCACACTTGCAGCCACATTCTTACTCGCAATCACATTATGGCTTTGTTGTTCACCCTCATGCTTGAATTTGATGGATTGAATGTCAAACATTTTTCTCCATTCACTGTTTCGCTGTTTATTATTATTTTTTCGGAATTGGCTTTTTTGGAAGGGTGCGGCAAAACCTCGACTTCCTTCGAACACACTTCCTTTCCTCTTCAAATCGGTAGCAGAATAAGTGGTACATAAATCTGAGAATGTGTTTGCTTTAAGTGTTTTTCTTGAGCAAATATTAGCTATTATGGATATCATATTAATAGTACGCCCCACATTGCTTGTTCAGTTCTCAATGAAAAATTGTCCTTCATTCATAGAATTGTAGAACGTGTACAGATGTAAGTAGCCTGGGCAAATTTTTTATTGACCGACTGACTTTGATTTTTATTTGAGTTTTTCTATGCTCAAGCGAAGTTTTTTCCTTCAACCAATTGCGTATGATGTGCCAAGCACAAGGCAAATAAAAGTACGTTTATTTATATTCCCATTAAAAAAATTAATTTATTTTGAAGGGAAAAACTGAGTTCGACTAAATGATAGTAGCCAAATAGACCCTTGCGGGTTAGGGGCTTATAATATGCCCGAGGTAGGCATACCGGTCGTAAGAGGCAACTAGAATGTACCAAGGTAATGCCTCTCACCTCTGATTACCAACCTTCTTCTTCCTTACGGAAGGAGGGGTGAGATGACCTAGAGGGTTTCACTGGTCATACAAAATCGCTCTCTTGACAGTCGGGTATGCACCGCAATTTTAGACAAAAACCAGCATTTTTTATTTCAATTTGAACAGCCGAAACATAGTAATAGAAAAATAATTGATGACTTAATTTATTTCTGTTCAATACACCGATTGATGAACTCTACTTGTTAAGAATGAAAAGCACCTGAATATCTTAGTTATAACTCAGCATGTCATAATCTGGCAATGAATTTTACAGTGATATGTAAAAGTTCAGGTTAACTTTTAAATTTACTTATATTTTTTTGCACAATAATAAAAATATTAATTTGAGTTACATGTTTTAAAGTAAACATAGAGCATCAAACAAGCATTTTCTTTTTAAAGTCAAAAATAAAATAGTAACCATGAGCCAATCTACTTTCCCATACTTAGAATATATTTTGTGAGTGGAACAAATGTTTCCTTTCCTAATAGGGTCAATAACAAAACGCAGAAATAGGCAATTAAAAGGCAGCAAAAAAATAATAAGTTGAAAAATTTATTTATTTTCATAAAGGGACTTATTTTTGAACTTATAACGAAAACGATAAAAAGCAAATGATAGACTAGTTTTACTGTACTTTTGGTTTCAACTTTGAATCCAATCGAGCTTTTACCTCAAAAACCTTACTCTCTATAGTTGTGGTAACATTGTACCAGAAGATGAATCTAAAAATGTTGGGCTAACATTTTCATTCGATTATCGAACATATCGATGAAAGGCCTTAAATGTACTAAAAGTGATACAAGTGGTGCTCAATTAAAATATGATATATTGGAAGTTTTGAAATTATCAAGGATTGGGGCAGTCTCCTCGTCATTTAATATTTTATCAACATCCCCCATTGTCTGGCGTGTTCGCAAGGTAGTAGTAAATAAAATCAAGCAAACAGTTTGGAATATTATTTTGAATGAAACTGCAGGGCAGTAAGCACTTAAACAAACGCAATGTAATTTAAAATTAGCTACTACTTTTAAAAGTTTCAAAGAGGAAATAATTATTCAAAAAGGAAAAAATGCATTTAATTATTAAAACGCAAAAAAGGCATTTATTTTGGAAAAGTTAAAAAAGGCAAAATAAAATATGTATAGCTGGTGAAGCTAATTCGTAGTCATTTTCAATCAAAATCACCATATCTGTTACCAGAAAAATAGACAATTTTCATTAAATCATTTCCCTGGTTATAAACTACAATAATATAGTAGCAGTTAGTTAGTAGCAGTTTGTTAGCAATGGGTATGATGTATCCGAACCAAAGAAAATAGCGATAGGAGGTCCCAAGGGGTGAATACTTCGCCCCTCAGTTTTTAGGCTTTTTGTAAATAATATATTTAATGTAGGTATGTGAGTTTGCACACATATGCATTTTTCTCTTCCCCCTAATCTCAATCAAGTCGCCTTCGTACCTGGATCATAAAATTGTATTCAATAGCTCTACTCGTTCATGCACAATGCTGTTACTCAACGTCAACTACCAGGATGATTTTCAACAAAACCAAACGTCTCTCGAATTCTATTCCGATTGCTGTGAGGAACTCTCTCAACCAATACAACTATAGATGTATTCTTTATAGTTGTTCCTCTTAACACACTTATATTGACTATCAAAAGAGTTGTAATCTAAGTTATTTTTTAACTGTATAAATAATTTAAGATAAACAAGTAAGGAAGTTTAAGTTCGGGTGGAACCGAACACTAAGTACCCAGCTGTGTAAAAGTGGTCGTGGTAAATTGGGTAAATTCTTATGGACTTATGACCTGTAGAAGTTTCAAACTACCAACCAAATTTGACAAAGGATGCGGGAAAATCTAATTCCATCTGGGCAATACCAGGCTCATTCTGTTTAGCTAAATTTCAATCCTATAAATAAAATTGAATCCGTTTCTATGTGTCTGGTGTCCAAAGTATTCAACCGATCTTTATTTAACAGCAGCTTCACTGGTTACAGCATAGGCTATAAATAATTCTGTAAAATTGGGAGGTGCCACGCCACCATGCTGTTGAGGCGGTTTGTCCAAGAAAGATGATGCTGCACTGTATGCTTACCAATAATAAGATCGTCTTCCGAATTAAATAGTTGAGATTTGCGGGTTCAAACAAAGTGGCATTTATTACAAAATAAACTATTTCACCAATTTATAATTTTTGCAGCGAAAGAATCTCAATAGCGGCTAGCGGTTTGTTGAATCGAGAAAAGAATGAGTGTAAAGGCAAAATGTCAAAATAGACAAGCGGTTGATGGCTTGCAATCAATCATGCTTAACCCATTGCTTAGAACTCAACAAATCCATTTTCTTAACCCTTCGCACTAGAACTCAACATACCGCCGCCCTTGAACTATTAATGATATGTTCAATTAAATTACAATTAAAAAATACAGGTATGTTTTGGTTAAATACAACTCAAAAAATTATGTTTAAATTACTTTATCGCCCTCCGAAAAGAGATCTTCACTTGTTGGCAGTAGGCAGAGCTTAATTATCGGCCGAAGTAACTCACCATGCGGAGTCTTTAGCGTCACCACTCTTACTCGCCCGTCAGACCCGGGATGGCATTTTATGACTATACCCAGCATCCATTTCGTCGGTGGAGAGGGCTCCTTGTAGATTGGCACCACGTCACCTTCCTTGATATTGCGCGATGGTCGAAACCAATTCGCACGACGTTGTAGATTGACGAGATATTCGTCTCGCCACCGACGCCAGAAATGTTGTCTTAAAGCGGAGATTGCGTGCCACCTTTGTCCGAGGTTTCCCCAGAACCCTTGACCCTCAGGTTCGGGGATTGATTTGAGGGGTTCGCCAATGATGAAGTGACCCGGCGTCAATACTTCCAAATCACCGGCAGCTGCGGGGTTGTCACACAATGGCCTTGAATTTACACAAGCCTCGATTTCTGTCAGAAGCGTATGGAATTCTTCGTAGGATAGAAGGGTGTCGCCTAGGACTCGTTTTAAATGGTACTTAATTCTTTTAATTCCAGTTTCCCAGTAGCCTCCCATGTGAGGCGCAGACGGGGGATTGAAGCGCCATTCGATTTTAGAATCGGCGAAAAATTTACTGAAGCTATGGTCTGCGAGGCACTGCTGGTATGCTATTCGAAGATATTTCTCAGCTCCCACAAAATTTGTTCCGTTATCAGAAGACATGATCTTACAGTGGCCTCGGCGGTTAAAAAATCTTTTAAATGCGTTTAGAAAGACAGTTGTTGAAAGGTCGCTTACGAACTCCAAGTGCATCGCGCCGGTGCACATACAAACGAACGAGCATATATATCCTTTTGTTGCTTTAGCGCCTCTGCCGTGAGTGTATTTATACATGTACGGCCCAGCGAAGTCAACAGCGGCGTGGGTGAAACAACGAGCGAACATCGTACGAATCTGTGGCAAATTTCCCATAGTTTGTGAAGTGATATTTCGGTTGAAACAAGTGCATTTAACGCACTTGTGGTAAACGTTCCGAATAATATTACGAGCGCCGATAATCCAATATCGACGTTGCAAAACCGTTTGTATGATGCGCGGGCCAGCATGTAACGTGTAGAAATGAATATCGTGGATGATAAGCTTGGAAAGCGGTGAGTCCTTCGGCAAGATGATCGGGTGTTTTGCATCAGGTGTCAATTCAGCATTTTTCAACCTCCCCCCCACTCGCAGAACACCTTTCTCATCCATATACGGCTGTAGGCGCAAAAGAGGGCTGCTAAGCGAAGTAGGTTTTTTCGAACTGCAAAGACAGATTTCGTTAGGGAAATAGAACAGTTGTGTGTACCTTATGAGACGTAGTTCGGCTTCCGAGATTTCTGAACAATTAGGCGTACCAATTCGTTTGGTAGCATTAAGTCGAACAGCAGCGCGTGCATTAAAGCAGAACCTTAACATGTAGGCGACGACGCGACGCAACTTCGAGTAAGACGAAAACTTCGTGAATAAAGGCCAGTGCTCGTTTGGCGCCGTGATATGAACGGCTACCTTTTTTCGTATGCCCATCTCTGTTACGTGTTGCGGTGAAGTACCCTTCCAAAACTCGTCAGGGCTTCTCAAAAAATCGGGACCTGTCCACCAAAGTTGTCGTTGTAGCAGTTCGCGAGGAGGCACACCTCTAGAGGCACAGTCGGCGGGATTAAGCTCTGATCGGACATGGTTCCAGCGTTCAGGCGGTAAGACCTCCTGAATGTCGGCGACACGGTTCGCAATAAAAGTCATCCATTTGCTGGGATGTGCTTGTATCCACGCTAAAGTTATCGTGGAATCCGTCAAGGCATATAAGGGATAATGATAACCATGTAAACTCTGAAGTACGCTTCGAGCCAACTTGGCCGATAAATGCGCAGCGCACAACTCTAATCGAGGCAACGTTGTTGTTTTAACGGGTGCTACCTTCGTTTTTGACGAAATTATAGCGACTGAGACCTTTCCATCAAGCCACAAGGTCCGCGCGTACATGACGGCTGCATAGGCGCGCTCGGATGCGTCTGCGAATACGTGCAACTCAGTGAAAGATCCAGGGACGCCCGATCCCAGCCAACGATTGACTTTCAAGCTGGACAACAGCTGCAGTTCGGAACGATGCTCTAACCATTTTGCAACTATATCGCAAGGTACGGCATCATCCCACCCAACGTTATTACGCCAAATCTCCTGAATCCACATCTTCGCCTTAATCGTTGTAGGCGCGAGGAGCCCTAATGGGTCAAAGAGCGTACTTACATCCGATAGAAAACTTCTCTTCGTGAAAACAGCTGGTGTACTTCTCAAGTTAACTGAAAACGACAAGTTATCTTCCTCCGTATTCCATATTAATCCTAACGCGTGCACCTCTTCGCCCTCTACTAGATAGTGTGACATAGCTTTGGACGAATTGCCAATATTTTCCGTGAGTTCTGCACAATAAGAGGCCCACTTCCGGAGCTCAAAACCGCCTTCTCGCAATATCTGAGAAACGTCTCTTTGTAGCAATATCAACCCTTCCTGTGAAGACGCACCAGTGAGCAGATCGTCCATACAAAAATCATTGAATATGACAGCCGCAGCTTCTGCGTTAGCGTTTGGAGATGATTTAGCCGTTTGCTGTAGCGATTTAACCGCCAAATGTGACGCAGCAGCGACACCGTAAGTAACGCGTACCATGCGGTAGTCCTGAATTGGTAGCGAAGTATCGCGCCGCCATACAATTCTTTGTAGATCTGTATGCTTGGGAGATATACAAACTTGACGGTACATTTTGGCTACGTCGGCGGTAACGGCGAAGCGATGCATTCTAAAACGTGTTAAAATCGAAAACAAATCCTGCTGCAATTGGGGACCAATGAATAAGGCGTCGTTGAGCGAATTTCCACTACTGCTTTTGGCCGACGCGTTGAACACGACTCTCAGCTTAGTAGTGAGACTCGCCTCCTTCACTATTGGGTGATGCGGCATATAGTACGTTGGCCTAGTTGTATCTGGAGCGAGTTCCATATGCCCCATAGCAAGGAGCTCTTCCATGAATTCGATGTAGTGTTTGCGTAGATCGTAGTCTTGACCCAACTTTTTCTCAATGCGTAGCCAACTTCGAACGGCGCAGCTTCGTGACTCTCCTAATTGCACGTCCGGCTTGAGTGGTAGCTCCACTATAAATCTCCCATCAGAGCTTCTTTGGTGTGTTGTTTCGAATAGATTCTCACAATGTCGCTCTTCGGATGTTAAATGTGTCGTCACCGGCGACTCTTCTAGCTCCCATATTCGGGTCAACGCTCGATCTAAATATATATCGCAATGTAGTGACTGCAAAGAAATCTCGTCGGTTTGAACTTGATCGATGTTGCCAAAAAGCGTCCAGCCGAATACCGTTCGCTGCACCATCGGCGTTCCAGATGGACCTTTACGTAACTCAGAACAAACAAGATTTTGCATGACGTCCATTCCCACCAGCATATCGACGCGGCCTGGTTTCATGAACTCGGGGTCAGCGAGGAACAATCCCTGGACGTGCGGCCAATCCGATACTGGAACAGATTGCGTAGGCAACTCACTTGTAATTTTTGGAAGAATTAATGCGCTAATGTCGAAGCATTTGTCGGTAAAATATGATGATAACGATAGCCTTACTTCACCTCTGGAGCGACCTCCTTGCGAAGAGCCTATTCCTGTAACGACTACTGCAGACGACTTTCGTGGTAGCTTTAAACGTTGCACGCAAGCCTCAGTTATAAATGACGCATGTGACCCCGAGTCGAAGAGCAAGCGTGCGGGTTGCCAGCGGCCGGAATAATCCTGGATTTTGACAAGCGCCGTAGCTAAAAGCACGACTCTCTGCCTTGAATGCGATCGTATTAAATCGGTGTTTAAATATGATGATACGCCTGTTGGTTGAGTACAAGATTGTGAGGGGGGATAATAAGGCGCGGTGCTAACGGTTGGCTGCGATAAAATGTCTGCGGGGAGGGAGCCTGGAATGGCTGCAGATGGATTATTGACTAAGTGAGCGGTGGTCGAGATATTAGGTGCGGCGGAGGCGATGTGCAATAATGTGTGATGGGGCTGATGGCACACCCTGCATGCGGATGTACTATTACACTTAGCTTTATAATGACCTGAGCTTAAGCAGTTTGTGCACAAGCGTGATTCCCTTACGAATTTTGATTTACCGGTGAAGTCTAAATTCTTAAACTTATCGCAGCTATACAACCTGTGTGCCCCATGGCAGTAACCACAATTCGCACTGCTTTGATCTTGAACGGCGTGAAATACGTTTGTTGACTTTGAGCCTGAAGCCGACTTTCCCTTGACTGATACCGATTTGACGGAAGATGACAGCAAAGCGAGCGAGCGACACCTAACCTCCAAAAATGTGGTTAGCTGCTCGAAAGTCGGGCAGTCGTCGCTTACCAGTGAAAGCTCCCATTGCTTTCTTGTTTCGAAGGCTAACCTGTTCACCACTTCGTGAACAAGCCAATCGTCCCAAAAGTCGACTGTTCGACCCAAAGCCTTAAGTTCCCTTATATGCTGTTGGAACGCATCTACAACCCCCTTAATTGCATCAGCAGTGTCGTGCGTTGCTGCCTTAATGCTAGCCATTGCCCTAAGATGTCCTTCGACAATTACCCTAATAACTTTATATCGGGATTTCAATAACTCCCACGCTTCTACAAAATTGGCATCGCATACCTTGAATCCGGTTATGATTTTCAATGCTTCGCCTTTTAGGCAACCCCGAAGATAGTGCAGTTTTTGTCCATTTGACAACGTAGTATTTGTGTCAATTAACGATGAAAATGCGTCAAAAAATTATATCCACTCTGTGGAATCACCCGAGAACGTAGGTAGATCCATTTTGGGGAGACGAATAGCGGCAGCTACTGGCGTTGAGGTAGAAGGGCATTGCGATTCTGCACGACATTTCTGAACGCGGCTGAAATTGGCTAAGGCTTCAGAAAACCACGTCTCGCCTTGGGTTCGGGCATTCTCCTCTACTTCCTTGAGATCATCTCCACAACTTATCTCCACTGCATCTTGAGCAGCGTTGTATCTTACCCACTGTTTTTTGAGGAGCTGTAGGTAACTTTCGACTGTATCCTCGTCCATAGTATAAGCTTCGGAGGTACTTTTCGTCAGGTACCTCTTTATCGCATTGAGTGCAGAATCGCGTGTTTTGACTGAGTTCGCCATTTCGATAAAAATAAAATGTACTATATGCGTTTGTGAGGGTACGTGATGCACTTATGTATGAAGGGCAGTTGGAAAGCAAAATAATAGTCTGTACAAAAAACTTTTTAAATATATGCGGTGATACTCCAATAGCAAATAACATCAACAATTTAAAAATCAGTAGTCTTTATTTTATTTGTTCGCAGTTTTATATTTTGATGTCTCTGTAACTTATTTGTTGTACCGGAGATCATTCGATTTTGCATGTGCAAAAGTGTTAAAATGAGGTTATGTGATTTGCAAAATTATACGGCTCGTGAGGACCAAAAAAATGTTGAGGCGGTTTGTCCAAGAAAGATGATGCTGCACTGTATGCTTACCAATAATAAGATCGTCTTCCGAATTAAATAGTTGAGATTTGCGGGTTCAAACAAAGTGGCATTTATTACAAAATAAACTATTTCACCAATTTATAATTTTTGCAGCGAAAGAATCTCTATAGCGGCTAGCGGTTTGTTGAATCGAGAAAAGAATGAGGCAGAACAAAAGTGTAAAGGCAAAATGTCAAAATAGACAAGCGGTTGATGGCTTGCAATCAATCATGCTTAACCCATTGCTTAGAACTCAACAAATCCATTTTCTTAACCCTTCGCACTAGAACTCAACACATGCTATATAAAATTTCAATCCAAAGTACGCAACCGAACTTTGTGAAATTTTCCCAGTAGATTCTCCGGTTCACTGGTTACAACATAGGATGTACATAATTGTGGAAAACTGAGCGGTGCCACGCCACAATGCTATATAAAATTACAATTCGTCATAACTATGCATGTTCTTTGGGAAAATTAATGGTACTAGAGTTCGCCCAGTGGTTGAAATTCAACCAGTAAACTTTATTTTATTTTATTTTTTTGCTGTATCTTTTATCCGCCTTTTTTTCTTCTTTTATATGTCGTTCCTTTCCTCTGACATATTTTTATTTTCCTTGATTTCTTCTTTTACTCTCTTATTTTATTTTTTCCTTTCCTCAAACTTCTTTTCCTTTCCCTTCCCTTCCTTTTATTTTCTTTCTTTCCCCTTCGTTTTCTTACCTTTAATTCCTTTTCCCTTCCCTTCCTTTCATTTCCTTACCATTCCTTTCTTTCCTTTAATTTTCCTTCCTTTCCTATCCTTTCCATTCCCTTCCCTTTTTCTTTTCCTTTTCTTTCCTTTCTTTCTTTTCCTTTCCTCTATTTTCCTTTAATTTTCATTTATTTTATTTTTGTAAACCCTGTTTCTAGGTATCAGCAATGAATTTTACATATTTGCTCATATTTTACATTGCTTGTTTAATGTATCGAACAAAGCAACTTTTCGTGATCTCAGGAGAGCAGCTGACACTGGGCATCGTAGCCAGTAATCAATACAATAACAACAACTAAAGCAAAAATGCATGACACAACAGAGTATCTATAGTGCAGTGATGCTCACACGCATACAATGACATTTTGCGCTAGTGTTAGAATATGAGAGAACTCTCGCGTAAACCCGAAAAATTTAGCCAACTAAGGCCCGGTTTTTCAGTCCTTGGTTAAGCTCAGTTTAAACTAAGTTTGCTTAAACTCGGCATAAATTTAAACTCCAGTTAAACTGCAGAGCGGTTTTTCAGTGTGAGTTTAAGGCCGCTTTTGATTTTATACGGCAACATTGGTTTTTTCTTTATCTAGATACGGCAACAGATAATATTTGTATACATATTCAACGCCAATGCTTCTCCTCAGTATTGTAATAGTTAGCATTTCGCCAATTTCTGCATCACTATAATCACTTTCGTCAGATGATATATCCAGTATTTAATTAAATATAAAAATATCGTCCTTTCTTAATTGCGTTCAGCTTATTGTTTCACAACCAAAAGCATCAAATATGCAAAACAGCTGACAGGTTAACTAGAGTTTAACGCTGCCGAATTGACCGCTTAAACTACGTTTAAACTTCGTTTAAAGTTGACTGAAAAACTGCGTAACAAGTTTAAGCTTAGTTTAACTGACAAATTGAGTTAAACTTGTACTGAAAAACCGGGCCTAAATTTTTGCAAATCGATTGAGTTCACGTTAGTTGAATTATATATCCAAAATTATTGTGACATAATATATCATAAGTAGTTCATTTAAAAAATTGATCCCCAAAACATTTTCAAAAAATTGTGATATTAATAATATCAATAAATATTTTTTTTTAAAGAAACTTTTTGGTACTTTTTATTCAAAAGTGGATTATAAATAAACCGGTCTCGATAAATTTATGAACTTTTCAGGATTAATTTAAAAAAATACATACCTATTTAAATAAAATATTTATTTGTAAAAAAAATTTGTTTATTATCACTTTGTTAATTTACTTAAAATTTTTAAATGAAAATTTAATTGTCTTCTAAGCCTTTATTTTTAAAATTTAAAATTTTAAAGTTCATTAACAATGTGATAATAAACAAATTATTTTTAGCAATTAATATTTTATTTAAATAGGTATATATGGTTTTTTAACTGACAAATCAGGGTTTCTCTATGACTGCCGGTTACAGTTTCGTAACTGGAAAGATTTCTAAAATAATGCTGTTTGACGTAATATTCGCTTTTGCGTATTGCTATGTATTGGCAAATTAAACATTTAGAATTACCGAAAAAGTTTCGGAAAATAAATATTTGTCTTCCCATTCAATGTTGAACATTTTTTATTCTTATAAGCAGCGCATACATACATTAGCGAGATATTGTGGTCAACAGTTGTCAAGCAACTAATTACAAAACATACCTTCTTCTCGCAGTGCATAGAGAGCGCTTGCCTTGTACGTGTGCGCTCATCGGTGTGAGAGCATAAAAAATCTCCGCACCGGTGATAGGATTTGAGCATCACTACTATAGTGAATACTTATTTTTCATTGGTCCACTACCAAATTCTTCGCACTCACAGTGAGAGCCGACCACACGAATAACACAAAAACATGCATGGCAAGTCTACTCACACTACTACGGCTCTTAAATTTTTCCTACATAGCAACTCCTCGGCTATGCTCACGATTCAGCATAGTACACAAAAAGCAAGTACACACACACAGCGTGTCTATAGTGTGAATAAGTGAATGTGTAGTGGTGTGACTTTTATGTTAAATTTATTATATTAAAATGATTTTAAAAATTTTTTCTATTTCCGGATAAAAGTACACCTCAAAATTTCCTATCTATACATATATAATTTGTACACCTTAGAGTTATAGTTTAGCAGAAAACGGTTCTACATTTCATTCATCTTTTCTATTTATATATAAGATTTGTAGGTATGTGTCCTTTAAGTAATATTTACACAGTTTTAGAAAAGTGGGCGGAGGCACGCCTACATATATTTAGCATTCTGTCAGCATCAGTGAAGGATATATGGCATGTTCTGATTTCCTACCTCCCGTTTAGAAAACTTTAGTACTGTTCTGAAGTTTTTAACAGCCGCATTTTAAAATTGCTGGACTCATAAGTGTGCGGTGCCACACATACTTTCCAAAATGTGGCTAGAATTTTATAAAGATTTGGTAAAATCATCAAAAGAATGATATTGTAGCTGCCTTTATTATTGAATTATCTCATGTTATAGGTTTTTCGAAATTTTCGCCATTGAAGAAAGGGGCGTGTTTATGGTTCGATTTCGCCCATTTTAACCCAACCTACCTTGGCCGGAAAGCAACCTGTGTGCCGAATTCCATGCAAATATCTCAATTTTTACTCAAGTTATCGTTTTACGGACGGACATGTCTTAATCGATTCCTC
This sequence comes from Merzomyia westermanni, assembly GCA_949987695.1. Lineage (NCBI taxonomy): Eukaryota > Metazoa > Arthropoda > Insecta > Diptera > Tephritidae > Merzomyia > Merzomyia westermanni. The sequence goes on along the minus strand of OX465288.1, from coordinate 122,025,406 downwards.
TGTTCATTCTAAGAACTTTGATGTATAGAACTCTATATCTATCTCCATTATTTTGTACCAATACAAACCACTGTTATATGGAAAAAATTCTAATACCCTGTAGTATATCTGGGTATAATAAACGATGGTGTTGATTGTGGTAATTGCACTTTATCCGCTCCGATATTGCTTAGTTGTAATTTTCACTGATGCTTATGGTAGTGTGTGTAATACAAATTTCGATTGTCATTTTATCAGAAACGTATTTCCTTCAGTACCCGCGGTCATGGTACTGTGTTAGTATGCTGGCTTACCATATCGATGATTCCAGGTTCGAATGCCAATCAAATAAAAAAATGGCTTAGAAATAAAATGTTTAAAATGGTCGGCAACGCTCTCGTCCTTTCGATTAGTAGGAAAAAAATTAGGAGCAGCACACCAAGAATTAGGAGAAAACTCATGAAATACTATTATGAACATAATTAAAAATTATTTAAGGACTATAAAAAAGGTTAAACTTTTGTTCATTTAAAGTGGTCAACTATACATTGAATTAGGTTTTCCAGGATTTGTTCACTCTCATCGTCACCATTATTTATTGACAAAGCACTCCAGTTATCAATTTTTTACGATAACGGACGTGAATGGGAAACTTTAAGGAGGATAAATCAACCTAACAACAGGTGTAGTTTCCATCTCAAACCATTGTTTGTGAGACCTACATGTTTTATGCAGACTCCGAAAGGCATCTGCCATGACAGCAGAAATTTTGCTTAAAAGTTTTGATGGCAAAAATTAAAGCGTAGAGTTTCCGATCACTGTCGAGGGTTGACCCTGTTGTTAGAAAAAACTTTTCTCGGAATATTGTGGTATTGGATACAGTGGTCTCAAAATATCGCGAAATTTTCTCACATTTTCAATGATTTCTCTGAAACTCTCTACAGCTTATTCTGCTGCATATTCTGGATTTTATGTTTCTATAATTAGACTGAGAGACAATTTTGAGGAATGTTCTGAGCTGAGGACTGAAGATACATTTATGTATCACAATTTTACATATCAACATTTCAACGTCAAATGCCATAATCGCGTTTTAAATTGGCTGAAAATCTAAATTTTATCGTAAAATAACTGGCTGGATTTTAACTCAAGATCCCCCAAACCTCACGTTAGCACCGGCTTGGTTTCAACAATCAAATCGTTTATGATTCAGGGGAAGAACACTAATTTTAATTTTCCTCATTCCACAACCAATCAATTCTTCTCAAAAAAGCAAAAAACTAATTTTTAATTATTTCTATCGAAGATCCATTAATCAAAATGTAAATACTTTAACAAATGAGAGCAAGTAAGTGTTTGTGTAAGGGAGTCATGCCAACATAATATAAACTTAAAGTCAAAACAAATCTTAGACATCATTCAACAAAGAGCAATAATAATGCAAAATGCATAGACGTACAAACAAATAAAATTCTTAACGCATCTCTGGTTGGAAAGTATACGAAATGAAGACAAAAAAAGAACAATTAAATAGAAAATAACAAATAAACTTATGTTCGACCGTAATTGAACCAAGAGGAAGGTAATCATCAAAATAAATAAACACCCGCAAACAAGCATCATTGGTGTTATTATTATCGAAATCTCCGGAGATGTACCAACCAACGCAAACAAATATAGAAGACAACCCGAAACAACAGAAAAACTTTTAACTCATTTTGTTGAACATCATTAATAACAAAACGTAACAAGCTAACCAAACTGAAAATTAATGAATGCGCATTGCACCTTCTGCACAACCACCAAGTGTGGTAGCCACCAGTTGGTCAATGTGACGGGACAGGCGGTCTTCTTTTTGCCTCCCAAATACTCCTGCTCTGCAAATAAGTCTAAAGCAACAATAACAAAGATACAATGTGCCAAAGAAAGTGCTAAACGTTTGGCGCACACGTTCATTCACCAATGATCCTCAAGCAACAGAAGTGTTGTCAGTAGCTGTAGATTGAATAATGAATAAAGGAAATTAATGAAGTTTTGCTCAAAATATAATTGTTTTTCGTGTATATTTGGGCATGCAATAAAATTCCGAATCAACAAACAATAGAAGATTCAGATCCAGAATAAAAAAATTCTTAGATACCATATTGTGATTATACTCCCACCACTAACTAGCAGAACAGAGATAGCGATGGTTACACTAACGCATGTCTGCAGGAGGAAGAGTGGAAGCAAGAGTATGTTTGAATATGACTCAAAGAGGGGATGGCAATACATAAACATGAACGACCAACCGAGAAACTTCTAGGTGAGTAAGTTCAGAACCCATCAGAAATAAAAGCCAGCTAGCAAGCAACGGAGAACAATCAGGTAACTTTAGTGCTGTACAGTGGAGTTACCTAACCCGCAAATTTGTATTGCTATTATTACTAGTAGATAAAACTGTTTACAAATACAGTATTGGCGCGTTTTGGAAGAAATAAAAGAGGAATCATCGCATTCGTCCAAATTGGTGTTAGAAGAGGTATTGTTAAATAAATCCTAGACATTTCAAGGATAAGAAGGACACCGCAAATTAAATGAACTGAAGATCCAACAACTCAAGGGGAGGTTGGAGCAACGGAGTTTAACCTTTAATAAACGGTAATAAATTTGGAAGCAGAAGGCATTACTGTTGACGAACATGTTTTCCATGTTAATGTGGGAGAGGCAAATGCGAAGATGGAAGAAAAGCAAATTGCTCCAGATTGGGCAACTGGTTTGGATTACTTAGATATTGATTAAAATGGAATTATAGTTGACACGTTTTACACCTCGGTTGGAAGAACAGATGACACGTATAGTACCTCAGTTGGAAGAATAGGAGACGCATATTATATATCGGCTAGAAGAGCAGGATACACGAATGTCGTAGCAAATTTCAGCCCAGGTATTATCACAGATCCCCGCTCAACAGAAAGCTTACATGCCTTCATAGCGGGAAACACTTTCACGAATACTCTACAGGTGAAAGCCTTCTCCTTTTGATGGTTCTGTTCTTTCCAAGACGGTATCACAAGGTCTAAGAAAGGTCAAAACAAATTTTTTTAATATTTAGTAGGGCACAGAAGAGAATTGATGGTGCAATAAAATGAGAAGGTATGGCAAAGGGTCCCAAATACAATAGCCGTGGTCAGATGAAACAGCACAACTTAGCAGCACTATCTGAGAAGATTGCTATGGATTTACTTGGTCCATTCCTTAGTAGTAGACTTGTTAATAAATTCGTACTAGTAGTTACGGATTAGTTCAGCAAATGGTCAGATGTGTATCTGAGATAAAATCAAGAAGCAGAAATGATTGCAGAAGTCTTCATCGCCATTTGTGGAGCAGGGTAATTATCGAACAACACTATATCCTCAGACAGACGGCGTGTAGCACCATGCAATACAATCTCAGCAGAGCACCTAAAGGTAGTGGATAACTTAGAGAAAAATTGGGAAATGTGAATATCCTTGGTCTTGGATTTTGTTGGACAGCGAACGAAAATCATCAGTTAAAGTTTTATGAAAGGACATTTAGTGTTGCTATACAACCTATAGCGAAAGAAAGCATTTTTCCTTAAATTGCAGTGTTATCAGGAAGGTCCATACAAATTCATTAAACGAATCTATGATGTTGTCTATCAAATACAACTTTTTTGGAGACCACGAAACAAATTTAATGTAGTTCATCTGGAAAGGCTAACAGCCTTTGGTTTCGGTAATTATCGTTCCAATAACACTTAGGTGGAAGGCAGTGGGGTAAATGTTATCAAGAGCCTACTACCCCAACTCAATAACATTCCACCACTACTAGCACAACATCATATTCGTTATCCTCTAAAGATGTTACAATTTTGAATAAATTAAGCAAATGAATATTTCGACGGAGACTCAGTTGACGAATCATTTTCATAATAACCGATTTTTACATTTTAGTTCACCGCTCACAGAAAAATATTTTACAGTTTAGTTTGATTCTTTCCCCAAGAAAAGTAATAACCGGTGAATTTTGCAGGACTAAAATAAATTTTATACAAAGTTTTTAAAAACTATTTAATGTATCTTTAAAATATTTGGTATTAAATCCTATATATGAGGGAGTATGACTGGGAGATGGAAGTTAAAGGCATATGGAAAGGGGAAGGCAAAAGGTAAGGAAAGTGATAGTGGGAGGGAGAAACTGAGGAAGGTAAAAATAAGAGAAGAAAAGGTGAAGAGGCTGGGGATGAGCAAAAAAATAATGTTGAGGGGGAGAAGGATTTCCCAAATGCGCGCTACCAACATAGGGCAAAATGCCTACCGGGTATACTGGTAATAAATAAATGTAGGTTTTTTTAATAGAACTCTTAATTAATACCGGTGGATAAGTTATTGCAAAGTACTATTTTCCTTTAATACACATTGCCATCTAAAAGGATAAAGGCATATGAATAAACTTATCACTTTGCTTAAAGTATGTTTCAGCAGAGTTCTTAAAGAATGCATTCCTTTTGGAATAATTATTCCTTGGACAGCAGAGTTGCAAATTTGCCGTCCTTATTCTTTTTTGTATACCGGAATAATTATTCCTATTTTTCATTCCTTTCTTTTCATTCACTGGATTTTATTCCTTGGATTGAATACAGAAAGGAATCCATTACGCATTCCTTTCCATTGCTTTGTAAACTATTATCAACTTTGCTTAGGTGTTTTTTATCCAAATCGTTTAATAATTCAATAAAATCGGAAAATTCGTTATTTTATATTTATGTATGTATCTTCTAAATTGTAAATAAACTTTGGTTAAATTTATCAAAATCTTCAATATCTTTTTTCCCCCCTTATGTAGTATGTAAATCGGAACCTGCAGTCGTGAACAATTCTTAAATGTTAGCACATTTATTGAAATAAAACGACTCATTTATAACGATGACATGGTTTATTTCTAGGTTTCTATCTACTACCGCAATCCTGTCCGAGATCGACCTCGGTACGCCACTCACTTTCGTTGGACGCGCCCCGGCCGTACAATGAAATCAATTTTAAACGATTATAACTTGCGCGAGCCAAAATTTATCTGAAACGCGAAAACCAGGGTTAGGACTGTACTGCAGGTGCAGTAGACCTACTGCATCTTTCAAAAAAAAAAAAAATCGACTAATAAATTTAAAAATATCTGATAGTAAAACCATGTATACGAAATAGTGAATAGGCAATCCTAAACCTAGTAGATACTTAATCAATCCCTTACCATTAATCAAAAACAGGAAATCTAGAGATTAGCCCTTTTGGCCATTAGTGCAAAACATATCCCAATTAAAAACTGCTTAAGCACACTTTTCGCCTATAGACTGCTTTCTAACTTCAATATTTACACTCGAAATGCTTTTCCAATTTTGTATTCCACATGAGGAATTATTATTCCGGAGTAACAAAAAGGAATAAGGACTGCAAAATTGCATTCCTTATTCCAAAAAATGGAATAAAGGATACAATCCAAAATTGTTATTCAGTGAATGGGAATGCATGGATAGCATTCCGACATGAATGCCTTCCTTAACCTGTGTTTCAGTTAAAATTAAAATTAAAATAACTATTAAACTGGGAATTTATATATCCATGTAGAGCATTATTCAGTGAATGGGAATGCATGGATAGCATTCCGACATGAATGCCTTCCTTAACCTGTGTTTCAGTTAAAATTAAAATTAAAATAACTATTAAACTGGGAATTTATATATCCATTGTAGAGCATTCAATGAAAAAATTAACTAGTAATTTCCTAACCAACATTTGATAACCCAGCAATTTTTATACGGGTTAGTTTAAAAATATGTGGGATTTTCATCGGAACACTCTTTTAGGGCAAAAGCTAAAACTACCAGGACAGCCTATTGTACACTTTCGCAAGTTTGTTACTATTGTCCTTGTTTATGTAAAAACAACTTATATGCAAGGGAAGTATGCATAAAGAGCAAAGAGATACTTCATCTATCATTTCATAGCCTTTTAACGATACTGGAATTATTTTACTGACAAATTAAGTGCCAGCGAACACAATCAAGTGGCAGTGTCAATTATTTCACAGACGAACTGAATAAGTAAATGATAGATGGATTGACTTAACGCTACTAACCAACTTCCTCTGGCAATTTTACTCGCATGTACAGGGTGGCTGATGAATTTTGCTACATTAAGAATTCATTTTTCTTTTATTCATGTTAAAGCTCATTAAATTTTATTAAATATAGCTTAATTAGTTTTAAAAATAATGGAATTTAAATGCCCCCCCTGCTCGTCGATGCATGTGCGCCATCTTACCAAAAAGTTGTTCATTACTGCTTGGAGAGTTGAGACAGGAATAGCCGCAATTGTTTCTCGAATGGATTGCCTTAGTTCATTCAAATTTGTTGGTTTTGCTTTGAAGACTTCCTGTTTGCAATAACCCCACAAGAAAAAGTCAGGTGCAGTAAGGTCAGGCGACCTGGGTGGCCAACGGAATGTGGAGTTTCTGGATATCAGCTTATTGGGAAATTTTCGTCGCAATTCTGTCATAACAGGTTGGGCTATATGAGGAGCTGCACCATCTTGCTGAAACCACACAGAGTTGAAAGAAATTCTCATTCGGCGTAATTCTGGATAGAAAAACTCTCTCAACATGCTCAAGTAACGGTCTCCAGTAACCGTAACGGTGTGACCGTTTTCTTCGAAGAAGTAGGGCCCGACAATGCAGCGTGATGAAACTGCACACCACACTGTGACACGAAGTGGATGCAATTCCGTCTCATGGAGTATCTGTGGGTTGGAAGCACTCCATATTCGACAATTTTGTTTGTTTATGTTGCCGTTTAAATCGAAATGGGCCTCGTCAGACATGAAAAGACAGTTCAACATGTTTCCATCCTCTTCCACCATTTGAAGCATCTTCTGGCAAAATTCCAAGCGAATCGGCAAGTCTGCAGCGTTCAGTTTTTTGGCCATTTGAATTTTATATGGGAATAAGTCCAAATCTTTGTGCATAATTGAATGTAATGACTGTCTGCTTACACCCATTTGAGCAGATAAGCTTCTTGTCGAAACACGTGGATTGTTTTGTATGGCAGCAGCTACAGCAGCGATTGTTTCCTCCGTTCGAACTTAAGGGTTTCGATGGTAAGGTCTTCTGTTGACTGTCCCATGCTCGGCAAAATTGTTTACAAGTCTTATTATGGTCCATCTGCTCGGAGGATTGCCGCCAAACGTGCGCCTATACTCTCTTTGAACCGAAACTACGGACTCCAGTGCGTGATAGCGGCGGACAATCCAAATTCTTGTTTCAGTGTCCCAGTTATCCATTTTTGTTAAATGTAAAAGTCAATCTGCAAAATAAAATGAAATTAACCAGATTCATAAAATATAAAAAAAGTTATTTAATTTTTTTTTGGTAGCGGCTTTCATTAGCCACCCTGTATATATATTCAGTAGAGATGCAATTATGGTATTTTTGGGATCCCATATGGCAACTAGGTATATTTATTTTTCAACACCTAAGCATGAACAATTGATCAGTTTGTATTTGTAAACTTACACATACTTGGGAACAAGAAGAAATATCTCCTTACTCCTATGAAGGGTTTGAAAAAGACTCTTCCAAACTCATCCATTTCAGGGCTTGGATGTTTAAAAATATACACTTCTTCAGTGAAAGTTTTTCAATAAATCGTCTTGGTAGAACATGCAACGTACAGCGTGGATAGAAATTTAAATGTGTATCGTCTGTGCAAATGCAGAACCGCGGATCGCTCTTCGGTGGAACAACTTAACTGGCATCTCAATTAGGCCGGTCTGCAACTACAAATGCCTTAAACTTAAACATATATTGACTTCATGAAAAAAGGTACCTTCAAGATAGATCGATTTGAACACTTTTCCAAACCAACATATAAATAAATGAAAAATCTTGGTTCGAACCTCCAAAAATTTTCTACGTAAATGTGTGCATTTTCACCCCCTATATGCACACATGTTTAGAGAGCCGGAATTTTTCATGCGATGATTTCTGTACTACGTGGATTTGTGCAGTTCAGTTTCATACATTTTCGGGAAATATACCGGCACGGTATCGCGGGATTGGAGTCCCTAACATCTATCAAAAAGGGTATGTGTTGCTGTGCTGATTTGCCTTAGTATAGTTTTATAATAAGCGTCCAATAGACCGTAGAATCACAATATTATAATCGTTGAGAAAATTTCAATTCTAGATTCCATTTACATCATTGATTATGATTTGAAGCTATCCGTATTATCCCGCTATTTTCAAATGATGGTGCGAATTGAAAATCATTTGAAAAGGGCACTTCGACTACTTGATGTTTCGGCATGTTATGCTCGAACTAACCTAAATTAAAATGTTCAATCGATATTGAACAAAATGGCTTATTGGGTGTACATTGTATAAGCATACTCTTACAAGAGTGTTTGAAGTATTGCTTCCTTCCACTTGAATTATCGGTGCGGCGTATGGTTCAGCTACTTTCGCGTTTAACGATCGATCGATAGGTGCACGGATCGCGAATCATTAATATTAACACGGAACGAGCAGAATGAAGTGAAACGCGTGTTACTGACGTGAAGAGGACGACGATGACTTCAGAATGAAGTCGAATCAAAGTTGTTGATACTGCTGCAGTTGTATTTTTATATATATAGATATTTATGCTCGAACATCGAAGAAGGTATGATGATGGCCTTAACAGCCCTGAATTATGATCGTTGCATATATCAGAATAAACAGATGCTCTTCAATTTAATTTATTTTGTTTATTGATATTTTTATGCTGTCAGTAGTTGGTGTTGTTATATAGCCACTTGCCACATCATGACTCATTAATTTACCTGCAAAGGTTACGCTTACTCATATATCGATCATCGCTTGCGTCACGCCAGGAGCAGCAAAAACGATTAGACGTCTTTGCTGAAGGAGGGCAACTAATTTTGCAGTAAACGAGAGCGAAGCCCACCAATGACACCCTGAATATGTACTTTAGGGTGCAACGAAAATAGCGAAATGTGGTACCTCCTGAATATTTTGTGGAGCCACGGGTTAAGACTGAAATATGGTTCAAGATAAGAAATGATTATCTTATGTGAATCTTTGATTGACACTCAACGTTGTGCTATAGCTGACGTCACTTAGAAATATCGAGGGAAAGCATGTTCTAATCCACTTATGAACTTATATACCAAACATTACTTTTGACAGACTCTGTCCCGTTCGCTTAGTTCTGTGCTGTCACTTAGCCGCACTGCATAATCGAGAAAAGTCTACCATTACATACCGAAATAATGATGGGCCAAAAAAAAAAAACAACCAAAATATTTGCAGAAATCAGTTTTATGTTATTGGTTGTGATTGTGGGTGTGAAAATCAGTTCGCCAAGAAAAAATGTCATTAATCCAATCACTGTGGTGTGGCGGTAGTGTTGCTGGCCTACCACACCTAAGGTCCAAGGTTCGAGTCTTGGTTCAGGTAACATCAAAAGTGGCTTGAATAAGTTTTTTCAAAACGGGGTCGCCCTCGGCAGTGGTTTGGCAAACTCTCCGATTGTATTTATGCCATGGAAGGCTTCTCAGCAAAAATTAGGAATCGTTCGGAATCGGCTAAAAACTGTAGGTCCCGCCAATTTGTAGGAAAAATTAGAAGCAGCACACCACAAATTGGTAGAGAAACTCGACCTTAATCTCCCTAAGAGGTATATATAGCGCCAATTACTTATTTTTTTATTTTTAAAGTGAGTACATATATCGTCTATATAACTTGCTGTAGTGGAGAGCCATTGAAGTGGAGAGGGTAGTGGCTCCCTCCAACATTGTTGTATGGGCCCCATGCAATTGGCAACTAAGAGCTGTCACCTCCTAGTTGAGGGTGTTACGCGACAGCGGCCCAATTTCACTGGCATGGAGCCAGCAGGTTTACATACCGGCTATATTATAGCGGCGCTTCCCCAATGCCGGTCTGCCTTGAAGAGTAACTATGGCCTTACCGCGTCAAGGGGCTCTGCTGACCAACCGAGTTCCCGATTTCGTTCAATTGATTGATCCAACGACCTAGTTATTTTTTCAAAAGTGACTTGGGTGGCTCACTTTGCTCAGTCGTTCGGCCGTACAGTCAAAGAGACGCGAATGCATCGAGCATCGAATATTAAAAAGAACAACGCAAGACATCGCATCAATTCGCGGGTAAGGAACTTAAGAAACAAAAAAAAAGCGTGGACACATATTATGGTGTAGCGTAAGCAAAAATTACTGTGGTCATGGTCAAATGTCAATTTTATAAATCATATGAGCTGCTTTTCCAACTTTAGCTCACCCTTGGTTGTTATTGCTTGTTGCCATGGAGCACTTGACATACTACATTCACTGAACGGGGTTGACAACATTTGAATGAAGTAGCTCGTTCATTTAGTGAACTTATTCTTTCAAGTTAACTAGTTCGTTCGCAACTACACAACTGTCGAACACGAACAACTATAGCAAAAACCAACTCAATCAACGTGATGATAGAAAAAAAAAGAAGAAGTGTGGAAAGATGGAGGAACTTCAGGAGGCTGAGTCACTGGGATCTAACAGCAGAAGGGCTAACCCTATCCGAAGACCACGCCTAAAATGAATATGAAGCGTATATCTTAGAACAGAGGTCACACGTCGTTACCCACACCACGGCGGTAAAGTCGCTACTAGTAGCAAAGGCGGCAATAGTGAAAAGGGAGTACAAGAGCGTGTAAACCAGCAAGTAAGAGAGCACATAGCAGCCAAACCTGCTGAAGCCAGAGCCAACACGAAAAAAAACCGGCCAAACACGAGAGGGTAAGTCACTCGTCCCCAAAAGGAGAGCATAACAGAAGTAAAAGTTCTGCACCCAGGAAGCTGAGAAACACTGGAGACATAAGAGATGAATGGGGACGTTACGCAACAGGGAGCAGAGTCAAGAGTCGCTACAACCCACCGGCCGAGATCAAACCTAAATCGACTCAGCCAACAGCAAGCATCAGGGGCTTAATAAAGCCTAACTAAAATATTTGCAAAAGAAGGCAAGGCCCCCCACTGCCCGGAATAGAGGAACCGGGTGGCGTGGACAAAACATTGAGAAAACGGCTGAGTGGAGAAGGAGTGAAGTGGTATCTGCAATACCTGCAACAGGGAAGAACCAAAGAAAGTGCACGCGCAAAGGCCTTCTTACACATGTAGGCTAGCAACGGAGATGCACCATCAGCAGAATCTACATCTACTTCCAAACAGTCTAAGAAGGACAATATGATTTGTGGTATCTTAACCAGAGAATCCGAGGGGATTATGCATGGAGCACACAAGTGGCAAAAAAGAGACACCTCACCTGTTTAAGTAATCCTCGCACTCCAAAGATAGAGGGCTCATCCCAAACCTTCCACCTCAGTTGCGGCTAAGGCACCAAAGGTGGCACCTGGAGCCTCAACTGCGCAAACGGGGTCGGAATTTTCCGATATCCTCAGGGGCATGTGTATGGCAGGGCTTGACTCAAAAGGAGGTAACACGCCATTATGATTGAGGTCTCTAAAGGCTGGGGGTACTCTCTGACTTGTGACTGTGGCGTTATTTCAGCAAAATAGCTAATCGAACACAAACGAATACTTCGATAAGAGGAGACGACATCGATGCACACCGTCACGATATATTTCGCGAAGAGCAGCTGCTGAAGGCACAAAACACGTATCTGAATCAGGGTTGAGCATTTTTGCACTAACACTAAATATTCAGTGGTAGTTAAATTCAAAAACCACTGTCACTGAAAATTTAGTGATAATGATATTTTTTTTCACTACCACTAAAGCTTCAGTGATAGTGAAAAAAAATATCATTATCACTAAATAGTGGTATTGATAGTGGAAATGCAATAGCACTATCACTATGATAGTGAAAAAAATTGCATTATAACTAACGGGACTACAAATTTTGTAGTGAATCATGACCTTTATCTAAGAATATTTAAATGTGTTAATGATGTCTGATATTCCTCCCGTAATAGTGCTACTGTTACCGACAAAACAAAAATTTTATTAGGTCGCCCTAGTACGTAGGTTTAAAGATCGCCAATAATTATTTGTATATATTTATTTACATACCTACGATTCAGTTAAGATCAATAATATTTAAGTACATACGTACATACATGCAATGTATTGAAAAACAATAGTTTTGCATGTAAGTACTCAAAGTTGTTTTGCTATTTTTTGTTTGTACCTGTGGATGATTTAACAGTAATAACGCACCAATTTATGTACATTAAGGTGCCCGTTATTTACTAAGTTGTTTTTTATGCAAATGCTCCCCAAATTTTGAAGCTATGACTTAAAAAGAAATATAAGGCCAAAATGAACCCTTAACATTCTTAGTATTTTATTTGTTTTCAGCGGAATAAATGAAGTAAAAAAACAAATTATCGGCCTACCGGATGTACTGAATTTTTTTTCCACTATCACTAAAAGGATAGTGGTAGTGGTATTGGACTTTCACTATCACTAAATGTTTACTGATAGTGCATTTTTTTTTTCACTATCACTAAAGGTTTAATTGTTAATGTATATTGGAACGATTTTTCGTCATCCCTTGTCGATGACACTGATGATGGCACAACGCCGAAACTGGTTTGTCTCAAAACCAAACAACAAGGGATCACGAAAAATCGTTCCAATATACATCAATCATTCACCCTGTCGGAAAAACAACAAAACAAAATAAAATCACTAATTGTCTTAAAATTAGGCAGTTTGTAGTTGGAAAACCACCAAACTGAGGAATCATTTACACGGTTTTCTATTTGGGTGTTACGCGATTTTGCAGTGTCATCGGCGATATTTACATACCGTTACAAATAGCAGCCGCTCTCGATGTTGTTGAAATGGGTTTTCTGTCCTTTGAATCCGTTTTTCGGTATATCAGAGATAATTTTAGTGATCTTTCAACCAGTTTTCGGCACATCTGTAAACGTTTTGTGCTTTTAAATCTGCATACATAAAAAGTTCTTCCCTTTCTCAATTACCCCTTGTACCTGTGTATTCAAAGCGATCCACTAAACCAGCTTCATATATATATACATACTAGCGCACAAGTATTTTGCAATAGAAAATTTTAACATACTGCCAAATGATATGTATGTCTGATTTTGGAAAAGTAGCGCGTTGAAGAAAATTACACAAGCATCACCAAATACCATCAACAAAAAATACATAAAAAAATAAAAAAAAATAAAACCTACAACTATCATAATCAATTATTCTAAAGGATGCAGGTATTTTCGCAATGTCTTGTAATTAGGGGACGACCGGTTAGGGCAATTAAATGCACATCACCGCCTTATCGTAAAATGGCAGCACACGTACACATGGGCATATGTTTGGATGTGTTTTGCATATACACATATACATATACATACCCCAGTCATCGGTTTGAGGGCGACTTGCTTGAAAGGCATTTTACAGATGGTTCTTCTCGAAAGTAAAAATTAAAATATTTTTGAGCAGGACTCTAATGTGATCCAATCACAACCCATTTTTTCTGATTTGAGATCTATACTAATTATTATACTCGTACTCGAATGAAATAAAATATTTTTTTAAAGTATATGAACGTGCATGCCTCGCCATTCTCAACGGAAATCTGCATTGCTTGAAGAAAATTTGAGCGAAATCTACTTATATAAATTACAACTAATCAATCTTTTTTGAGTTTTATTTTTTAGATCAGTAATAATTATCATTTTTTTAGTTTTATTTTTTGCTCGAAAATAAAACTCATGTTTGAGTTAAATTTTTTTTGATGAAAGTAAAACTTATTCCTTGAGCGGTATTTTATCCTTCAAGAATAAAAATTATATTTTAAGTTTTAATTTTTTTCACAGTTCGAAAACTCAAAAAGGTTTTTGCATGTCAACCTATTTACATATAAATATGTATCTGTCTATAAATATGTTTTAATTATTGATCCATACCCAACCCATATTTATGATAAATTACTTGCCAAAAAGGCAGCTTTTTGAGTTTTTCGATCCGTGAAAAAAAATTAAAACTCAAAATTTAATTTTTATTCTTGAAGCATAAAATATCGCTCAAGGAATAAGTATTATTTTTTCCGAGTGTGTTTGAGTTTTATTTTCGATCAGAAAAAATAACAATCAAAAAATAAACATTAGCCCTAATCAAAAAAATTAAACTTGAAGATACCTATTATTGTTGAGTTTTTTTTTTAAATCTGAAAATAATCAAATAGCCAGTTTTATAATCAAATTCATGCCAGTTGCGGTCCTTGAAATAAAATATGATTTTATATCCGTTTTGATTCACATAGATTTTCGCTTTCATTCAACCAGTATGTTGGATGCAAGGCATATCACAAATTATTTGCATTGTTTTATTTGGTAGCCGAATCAAATCACAAATAGTTTATCTTTCGAAATCTCACAATATTGTTCAAAGTTTGACACAACTAACGTTAAGTTATGTTTGTAATTGCAAATATTAACAAAATTCTTGTTGGTAAACATATTATTCCACAACCCGACTATAATGAGGTGCGAATAGCAATATCCCGATTGAAAAACAATAAAGCAGCTGGCGCTGATGGTTTGCCTGCTGAGCTATTCAAACACGGAGGCGAGGAGCTGGTAAGGCGCATGCATCAGCTTCTATGCAGAATATGGTCGGATGAATGCATGCCTGAAGATTGGAATCTAAGTGTTCTCTGCCCAATCCAAAAGAAGGGCGATCCTGCAAACTGCGCCAACTATCGCGGAATCAGCCTTTTGAATATCGCATATAAGGTCCTATCAAGCGTATTGAAAGACTGAAGCCTGATGTGAACAGACTGATTGGCCCTTATCAGTGTGGCTTCAGACCTGGTAAATCTACCATCGACCAAATTTTTACAATACGCCAAATCTTGGAAAAAACCCGTGAAAAGAGAATCGACACACATCATCTCTTTGTTGATTTTAAAGCCGCTTTCGATAGCACGAAAAGGAGCTGCCTATATGCCGCTATGTCTGAATTTGGTTTCCCCGCAAAACTTATACGGCTATGCAAAATGACCTTGAGCAACACCGCCAGCTCGGTCAGAATTGGGAAGTACCTCTCCGAGCCGTTCGAAACTAAACGAGGTTTCAGACAGGGTGACCCCTATCGTGTGATTTCTTTAATTTAATGCTGGAGAAAATAATACAAGCTGCAGAACTTAACCGCGCTGGAACAATATTTTATAAAAGCGTGCAACTGTTGGCATATGCTGACGATATCGATATCATTGGCCTGAACAACCGCGCCGTAACCTTTGCTTACTTCAAATTAGAAAAAGAAGCGGAGAAAATGGGATTGGTGGTGAACGAGGGCAAAACGAAGTACCTTCTGTCATCATGCAAAGAGTCAGCGCATTCGCGCCTTGGCAACCAAGCCACTGTTGGCAGCAATAATTTTGAAATAGTAAAGGACTTCGTTTACCTGGGAACCAGCATTAACACCAACAATAACTTTAGCCTAGAAATCCGACGAAGAATTACTCTTGCAAACAAATGGTACTTCGGACTGAGTAGGCAATTGAAAAGTAAAGTCCTCTCTCGACGAACGAAAATAACACTCTACAAGTCACGCATCGCACCCGTCCTGCTATATGGTGCAGAAGCGTGGACACTAACAACATATGATGAGGCGGCTCTGGGAGTATTCGAGAGAAAGGTTCTTCGAAAGATTTGTGGACCTCTACGCGTTGGCGAGTACCGAAGAAGATTTAATGATGAGCTGTATGAACTTTACGCAGACGCCGAAACAGTTCAGCGAATTAAAACACAGCGGCTTCGCTGGCTAAGCCACGTAGTGCGAATGAGCGAAGATGCTCCAGCCCAGAAGGTATCCTTATCGGCACCCGCCGGTGGAAGCAGAGGAAGAGGGAGACCACCACTCCGATGGAAGGACCAAGTGGAGACCGATTTGCGTTCCCGCGGTGTTTCCAATTGGCGCCAGTGGGCGCAACGAAGAAACGACTGGCGAGCTATGTTGGACGGTCAAAATCGCCCAGGCGGTTAGATGACCATTTAAAGAAAGAAGAAGAACATATTAGGTACGGAATGCTTCGAAAGCTGACTTCCAAGAAAAAAGCTTTCTGGGGATAACTGTTTGGCCGAGTTCATAACTTTAATGCGCTTTTCAACGTCAATTATAGAAGCATTTCTGTTCGGCGTCAATCTCCGTTTTAAAAGCGTTGGAATAAGGCAACACTAAACTCGACTGCGTAACTGGTGAAATGAGCGAAATACTCTTGTTATGGAACCCGTTTCTTTACTTGTTCATCAACGTTGTCTTCTCTTGTTGATGAGTTTTGTGGTAATTGCTGCATCAAGTCAGTATACGTACATACGTACATACATGAATATCTATTTTGTCCCCTTCAAAGTAATCCCCATGAGATATTATACACTTGTGCCAACGGTTTTTCCAATCTTCGAAGCACTTCAAAAAATCATTTTTTTGTATTTTGTTCAGCTCCTCCTTCGATGACGTCTTTATCTCGTCAAGAGAAGCGTAACGTCGTCCTTTCATGGGCCTCTTCAGTTTAGGGAACAATAAAAAGTCACAGGGGGCCAGATCTGGGGAATACGGTGGCTGCGGCATCATTAGTGTGTTGTTTTTGGCCAAAAAGTCGCGCACAAGCAACGATGCGTGAGCAGGGGCGTTATCGTGGTGCAAAAGCCAATTTTTGTTCTTCCACAAATCCGGGCGTTTCTGGCGGATTGCTTTGCGCAAATTGCACATAACTTGCAGGTAATATTCCTTTTTGACCGTTCTTCCCTGTGGCAAGAACTCATGATGCACCACGCCCCTGCCATCGAAGAAAACTGTCAGCAAAACTTTCACATTCGACCGAACTTGGCGCGCTTTTTTCGGTCTTGGTTCGTGCGGCAGCTTCCATTGAGATGATTGAGCTTTGGTTTCCACGTCATAACCATAAACCCACGATTCGTCACCAGTTATGACCCTCTGGAGCAAATTTGGGTCGTCGCGGACAGAGTTTAACATCTCATTAGCAATGTTCATGCGATGCTGTTTTTGGTCACAATTGAGCAATTTTGGTAAAAAAATAGGTAAAAATCGAAGACGATCCAAAACACATGCAAGCAAAGCAGCTGTCAACAATTAACTGAACATTCAAAATGGCCGAGCTTGTCGGCATAAGTGAGAGACATGAGTACCAACATAACGCCACAAAAAATTCGAAATTCGAATATACGTAACCAGCGAAAATTCAAAATTCGCGATACTTTTTGAACACACCTCGTATAGCGACGAAACGCAGAAGGTGGATCAGCATCAAAAATCGCTTAAGGCCACCAACCAAACTGTGAGTGAATTAATCCGGAGTTGACTTTGCTTATTTTTTGCAGTTTCTAATGATGATGACGACAATTGACCAAAACTTGTACTAAACGTGTACGGCCTGCGATATTGGCTGGAAGGAAAGCTGTACATTGGCAAATAAAGCAGTTAAAGGAGGGGATGGAGCAATATTAACCAAATAAAAAATTAATTAAAACGCTATTTGGTGTGATTCTGAATTATTTTATTGTTGGCTTTCTTCTTATTTTGAGTTAATTATTTTTTGGGCTGTATGTTCAACAATAAAATAATAAACAGATATACATTGTATATCTGAAGCTGATCAAAAGCATAAATGAATGTACATTCCCACAACAGCCGGTTCTATCGTACCGGAATGACCCGGTTTTTTTTACCCGACCAAGGGCTGTTATTTCAGTGTAACCCTGTTTAATCTGTCCCGTCCCACCCTTAAATTGTCATCCTTGGAGCAAACCCTGGCAGCTGGGTTGCTCCATTGTCTCTTGTTACGGGCTGGGGTCGAACCCAAACCTGGACCAAGAGATTGGATCTGCTGCGTTTGCTGGAAGAAAATTTATATTAAACGGTCGCATTCGGTTCAATGCGCCAAGTGTAAGAGATGGCTACATAAATCTGGATGCTCAGGGCTTAACCCTGCCATCCAGAGACCCCGTACTTTCCTTAGTACATTCGAGGCACCATGCTGTACACGCCTTATGGCGTCCCGCGGTAGTCGTCACTCTGGCACTCCCCTACCGCCCCTACCAACTTCAAATAGCTACAATAGTGGCTCAATCTACACGACTGGCAGCACTGCTGCACATTACTCCAACTTGCCAGCAGACAGCAGAGGACACGCTATTGCAGACCAAATAGACAACTCAGCATTCTGTACAGTCAATGGAGATGGCCCCACCAGGGTGCCAGGTAACTGCCACAGTTCGCCAGATATCTCAATAACGAGCGCGGGCCTAACTAACTTTGGCGACCGATGCTTACATTAGCTTCAAACCACCTGCCCATCTTATTCTCCGTTGAACGACCGACCGACTTCATAACGACTGATAAATTAACATACATCAACTTCGCCAAAGCGGACTGGGACCGCTTTACTGAATATACAGAGCGCTCCTTCGCTGCCTTACCCACTCCGACAGACGTACGCAAAGGCGAAAGAGAGTTTCGCAAGGTCATTGATTCAGCCTCAGGCCGCTTTATTCCTGCTGGTAGAATACCAGAAATTCGTCCGAATTTTCCTGCAGAAGCTGCGGCGATGGCAAGAGAACGTGACCAAGTGAGACTCATCAATCCCGCAGATCCCAGAATCAAAGCTCTCAATGCGGAAATTCGTAGGATAGTCAACGAACACACTGACCAAGTGGAAACAACACCTCGAGCCATGCAACCTCTCCGGCGGAGTTGGTAAATTATGGTCGACTGTCAAGACCCTATCCAATCTGACCAAATACACTGACAAGGTCGCCATTGCATTCGGCGACAGTGTCAAATCGGACCCCAGGAAATGCGCGAGCTTCTTTTGCCGGCTGTTTATAATGCATCCACCTGCGGATAGGACTAAGAGAAGAGTATACTGACGTGCGCACAGACACAAACACTCCACTGCGCCTATTGCCGTCTCAGTCGCAGAGGTCAAGGAAGCCATAATGAAGGCCAAACCCTCAAAATCCATCGGACCCGACGGAATCGCCATGAATATGATCAAACACCTAGGCCACGAGGGTCAGAGTTATTTCTCTCTCTCTCTCTATGGCGCGATATACAACAGGTATATCATCATAAACCTCCTAAGAGATTTTTGCGCCAAGCTTCTCTTCCAATTTGTGGTGTGCCGATTTGAATTTTCCCTACAAATTGGTGGGACCTACAGTTTTTTGCCGACTCCGAACGGCATCTACAAAGGAGACGAATTTTTGCTGAGAAGCCTGTCATGGCAGAAATACACTCGGAGAGTTTGCCAAACCACTGCCGAGGGGCGACCCCGTTTTGAAAAACTTTTTCAAATCACTTTTGATGTTACCTGTACCAGGGCTTGAACCATGGACCTTCGGTGTGGTAGGCCGGCAACACTACCTTCACACCACGGCGGCCGCCAAGAGTTATTTAGCGGCTGTTTTTAACCTCTCTCTAACTGCTTTCGTCATACCTGAGATATGGAAACAGGCGATTGTAGTTCCCTTACTACAACCAGGGAAGCCGGTGAACCAAGGAGGCTCTTATCGTCCGATATCCCTCCTTTCGCCGGTTGCGAAATTGCTAGAGACCATTCTGCTCCCTTACTTTATTGCAAATCTGAAATTGGCCGATCACCAACATGGTTTCCGCAAAAATCACAGTACGACATCCGCTTTAAACGCCATTACAACTCAGATTAATAACGGTTTGAATCATCACCCACCAAACCATAGGACGGTTCTCGTGGCACTTGACCTATCAAATGCATTTGACACAGTCAACCACGCCACGCTCCTTCGAGATCTGAAATAGACACCGCTCCCTGCCGGCCTTAAAAGGTGGGCCGGTAATTACCTCAATGGTCCACAGGCATCAGTCAAATTCAGGAGCAAGAAATCTAGGCCACGAAGAATAATGTTTTCTTTAATTGTTGTTGTTTAATTTCTATATTTCGAGACTTCGCCCCCCACCAGAGGGAGTCTCCATTGTTTCCTACGCTGACGACTGCACGATAATGGCCTCGGGCAAGGGTCCCTCCCTTGATGAACTCTGTACTAGAATCAACAGTTCCCTCCGTGACCTTTCCAGCTTCTTCACCGAGCGAAATCTCAGCCTATCTCCGACTAAATCGAGGCAAAATTGCTCAGTGTTCAAGAGCACGCGGAACTTTTGAGTAGACAGTTCCTTCTGAACTGCCATAAACCCAGTCATCCAAACCGACATCTATTGGATGTAGCCCCGCCACCTAGAGACAAAAGGAGACATCTTCGTAAGCATTGCGATGAGATCCGGCACCACATCTCTTTGCCGTTTTATCTGTGGAACCATAGACGGGCTCTAAAAGACCTCAACACCGAGTCGGTAGACAGATCCCTTAGATCTCGGCCTGTGCATCCCATTATCAATACTCAGCCACCTGAATTCGCTGAAGAGTAGCGTATACTTCCGAGGGAGACTAGAGTCATGCTAGCACAACCTTGCTCTGGATATTGTAAGAGGTTAACTCTTACTTATCCAGACTGAACCACAACATACCCCTCATGATACCAAACATCTATTTTCCTGTTCAGTCGAACCCACTCTTCTAACACCTACATCACTCTGGTCCAACCCGGAAATTGCGTGTTTCCTCGGACTTCCGTTAGAAGAGCCTGATGACAATTTAGAGTGATCGAGCTCATTGGACAGGGCGAAGCACTGTTAACAACAACAAATGAATAGTATTTAGCTGTGCTTTAGGCGTACTCTGGTCTATTAACGACACACGTCGTCTGTCTTTCTGTTTACACTTATTGTTGTTTCATTACCAAATATCTATATACATATATACAAATGAATCGTGGTTTGTTCGTCAAGCTAGAACTTAAAAACGACTGAACCAAATTGAATGCTTCCTTTTGGGGGTTTGTTTGTAATTGATACGCCCAAGTTACAAAAAAATACGAAAATATTAAGGAGGCTTGTCACCTCCCATACAAACTTTATTTTACAGGTGCAATATCTCCATAAAGGTTCATGGTTGAGATCTGGAAATTGGTATGGATATATTCGATATAATTACCATATTAATGAAAAAAATGGGAGTTATCGGAAAAGGAGGTGTGGCCCCTCTCATACAAACTTAACTTTTCAGGCTGAATATCTCTAAAAGAGTTAATGGTATGGACATAAAAAGCTTTTTCCATACCAATACCCACGGGAAAAAAGTGGGAGTTAGCGCCAAAGGCGTAGTGGCACCTACCATTCAAACTAAATTTTTCAAGCTGAATATCTGTAAAAGTGTTCAAGGTAGGGTTCTGAAAATTCCTAAAGAGATATTCGATATCAATACTATAAAAAGTAGGAGTTATCGGAAAAGGGAGAGTGGCCCCTCGCATTTAAACTTAATGTTTAAAGCTCAATATCTCTCAAAGGATTCAATTTAATAGTGACAAGCACTTTCAAAGGCCCGTTCAAGAGAGGAGTACCTACTTCCTCGAATACCCTTGACGTCGACCGATTTGCCTCTCCAGTTGAAACGCATGCAGTTCTTAGTGAAACCTGCATTTGCGATGACAATAAACAAGTCCCAAGCGCAGTCGCTGGAAGTATGCCGCATAAATCTAGAAACGTTATGCTTTACACACGGCCAGCTCTATAAAGCGTGTTCCGCGACAGAAAACTAAAAATGGTTTGTATTGTGCAGTTTTAAACTAAATACTATAGTTGTACTTTTTTGTGAATTGAATAAAACTAATAATTCAATGAAATTAGTGCATACATAACTTTATTCCATTTTTAAAAAATCCTGGACGAGACGAAGTCCGCCGAGTTAGCTTTCCTTAAAAGTATAACCATTTTGTATTTAATTGAATTTAAAAAGCATTACTCCCCACTCCGTGTTCTTGACAACTGTCAATATTGATAAAAAGTCAAGAAAAATTCCATATTTTGTGCCATCCGTCTAAATTTTAAAACTAATATTATTTCCGCAATTATTACATTTATTTAAGTTTTTTTTCTAGTTTGACAACTAATTGAATGCAATATTTAACAAGAGAAAGCACAGCAAGGAACTGAAAATGTCTGTGGCAGATTTGTGCTTTTCCCACCTTGCTCTAACGCGAATATGAATGCGCACTCATAACGCTTTGTGACATATTTCTGACTGGTTGATCAAGATGGTGAAACAAATAAAACCAGTATATACAACAGCAACGGTCGCATGAGGCCTACACTAAAAGATATACACTTGTGCTCATACAATTAAGCCACTGGACTGAAAAATAATCTTTCAAAGAGAAAATCATTCAAGTTATTTTGCAATTTTAATCTCTTACGTGCAAAAATACTTTATTATCTTTGCAACGTCTATAGAGGTGGACGAAATCCCGTTTAATTTTGTCGTTTGCAAAAATTTTGAAGTTTTTTCGCTCTTCATTGGTTTTTCCGTGCTCACATAATTAAGCCATTTTAAAAAATACTGTGATCTGCAGACAAGATGAGGTCACTTAGACAGTGTAAGAAAAGTGTGTAAAGTAACAGAAGTTTTAGGTTTTTCTAGAGGAAGAATGTGAAACGCAATACAGTTTTATCAAAAACACAAAACTTTTGCCGATGTACCCCGAAAATGACCAAGAAACACGACCCCGAACGACGATCGGCTAATAGTTCACTCGGGTATACTGGATCCTTTTAAGCCATACACGGAAATACGGGCATATATAGAACAGTGTTATAATATAAAAATATCGTCCAAAACAGTCCTCCGGCGATAGGCGGAAAATCCTTGAATAGACGTCTCGAACGACGTTACCAAAATGTTTCTAAAAAACATCAACGGAAGGCTAGACTTTGCTAGAAAGTATCACCAAAAAGATGGAAACTTATTAAATTTAATCGTATCGAGTAAGTTTCATGTGTTTGGAAATAATGGTAGACCTTATGTCAGATGTCCGCCGTTACAGGAACTGAACCCCATGTACATAAAAAAACCGTTAAACATGGTGGCTCATCCGTGACGGCATGGGGATGCTTCACCCCATCCGGGGTAGGTCCGATTGTACCAATTGAAGGGAAATTACTTTGGAAATCTATCGCTTTCTTTGATTTTCCAATAAGATAACGACCCCAAACAGTGTTCTAGGGGTGTTAAGAGCTGCCTTAGAACCAACAGTATCAAATTTCCCGCGCAAAGTCCGGACTTAAGCCCCATAGAAAATCTATGAGGCATTATCAAAAGGCCAGTCGCGGGAAGAAACCCCCGAAATAAGAGTGGTTTATGGGAAATCATAAAGAAAGAATGGGAAAAATTACTTCTGCCCAATGTAGCCCACTTGTGGCTACCAAGAATAACCGCTGAAGAAAGTAATCTTCAAAAATGGTTCTCCAACTAAGTATTAGTTGAAATTAGGTATATTTTTAGAAAAAATCTCAATTTGTTGGCATTAATCGGGTTTTTTCACAGATGGCTTAATTATATGAGCACAAATTTTGTACCTAGAAAGTTTAAATCTTTTTATGTTCCAAAATTTCAATTTTAACTCCTGAAATAAGTAGACAAATTGAATTGAAATGCATTTCCGTTAATATTTTTGTAAACTTTAATTCGGGATTTCTAATAAAAATTGCGAAAAAAGAACTTGTATACTTTGCCGATGGGTTAATTATATGAGCACAAGTGTACCTTGTTCTTAACACGTTCCCAGTCGGACAGTCCCAAGATAGCTTCGCTTTGGCTTGGTCTTAACCGCTTCCATTTCGAATACTTTAGGGGTATTTCTTGTTGTGGATGAGTGGTTATCGATATCCGATTATTCAAAATGTATTTTAATTATCACTATTGTAACCCAGAACTGGTTCACAATTTTACTATTAAGTTATTAAGATAGATCTGTGTAAAATTTGAAGTCATTATACGTCATCACTAGGTGTATTATGTTCGACTTCACCCGAACTTAGACTTTCTTGCTTAACACTCGAAATTTTTTTTCTTTAAATCAAGATATTTTAATACACATACTCATAGTAACTTGTACCTTCCTCTTTGTAAACATTCACGTTTTTAAAGCAATTTCTTTATATTGTCATAACACTTTTACATTTTTTTTTTTGAAAACACAAAGCTAATAAATTAGGCGGCAGTATTGAAATTTAAAAAAAAATTGTTAATTAAAATGTGGCTGGGTTGTCAAGGAATTGTTCAGTTCTGACAAACTGCTTGACTGAAAATTATTTGCTTTACTGTTACTAAATTCACGTTTCCAGTGAACATTGCTCTTCTTGAATGAGTCCGCCGCTGTTTTCTGATTGAAGCATGTGACCTTGACTTCTACAACAATTCGCAAACCCTATACATTCAGAGAATCTTTTGTACTAAATTTCTAAATTGATTTAGCTTGGTGACCTTCTACCAAACCTGCTCCAGAGAAATAAATTTACATGTGTTAATAAATATATATACATACGTGTTTGTTTGTGCATGCTTAACCAAATATAAGAAAATGTACAAGGGTGCCGTGAGGTCAACACTTCTTCATATCTCTTTTCTCATCTGAATTCAGTATTACCATCTGTAATAGTTTTATTGTTGCGTTTTGTGTTTTGACTTCTGATTTCTGTTTGCTTATGCTTGCAGTTTTGTTTTGCATTGAATTGTGCCTACTACTGTGATTGTGCTATTGATTTATTGTCTACTTTTCCTTTTCTATAAGAAAATAGTGAAACGGATTGAATGACCTTGTTAAGGGAATTTTAAATTAGGCCAAATGGTGTTTTACTAGGGATACAAAATGTTGTGACATTTATGGTATTGCGGCTCGGAAATCTGGGAATGCTGATATTTGTTACAGTAAACACCTTCTGTATGAAAGCAAAGTATCCTACTCGCTATACCACGGCAGCCGAAACACAATATACAAGTAAAAATATAAAAATAAAGTACAAGCGTCATAGAACTCAATCAGTTTAAACATGAATTTACTAGCTCTTTTTTATCATTTTATTTAGTTATTTATTTCGGAAGAAGTTGCCCTGTCCCAAAAATTACTTGTCACATTGTACTGCTCATCATTTCTATTTTTTGTGCAATCTGCAATTGCACAGGACGTTATGTAACCAGATACAACCTAGCTACTCTGCTGGAAAAATAGTTGTTTTCATCATTTACATGTCTACTTCCTTTCCCACAGGCCGGGTACCTCTCGCAGCTTCCACAGAATGCCGGAAAATAATATATCCCCATTCTACACGGGGATAATGCAACTAATGCCTCGGACCATTCCGCTCTCGAAAATGTTTTGAAATCGAATACGGAAACCTCGGGATTGGTCCATATTAAAAGCTAAGCAGCCCTAGCAATCGACCGCTTGGCATTCGATATTTCAAAATTTCATCCGTTTTGTTGCTATAACTAAGCTTCGCCCTGCCTTGTCGTCAGCCTCCTTACTCAGCAAGAAGTCCCAGGAACCTGGGGTTTCAATAGTGTTGGACCAAAGTGAAAGTAGGTGGTCGGCACTCCTCTTCGGAAAGGTGTTAATTGCGCCTGAATGACGGCATTCGTTTTTTGGGAGCTGGTAAAGGTAATCCAGGTTTCAGAATTGGGACCAATTTTGCGTGCTTCCCTTTTTCGGGAATGAGAAAACTGGTCATAGACAAATTGAAAGCAGCAGCTGAGTATTTAACTCCCTCAGAGCCGAGGTGTTTTAACATCGGCATGGATATACAGTCTGGGCATATGGCTTTAATCCTTCAGACTTCCAAATGGCCTCCTCAACACCTGTGGTGGTACTGGTAATGTAATGGCCGATTATTCGCTTTTCTGATATCGCGTCTTTTGTCCTAACTTTGTCAACACCAACAGAGAGGTTTCAGGACATTAGGTGCTCCTCCCACTTGGCGCGTTTCTGGTGATTTGAGCATTAATATTTTTAATCTAATGGTCCCCGATGTGGAAATATCGCACATGATCGCACTCGTTATTTTATTCTACCTGACGGGATGTATTTAGTTGAGACCGAATAAATAATCATGAGGAACGCTCGTTCCTTTTCTCCTACGTTAGTAGAAATGGGAAGAGCAGCAGAGGAGCTTTCAGGGTACTCACTACATCTGTTCCAGTCAGCTTAAGCTTACTTGACGTAGTTGACGTAGGCACGGTTTTCCGATTTTCCAAAGTCTGCAGGGCGGTCGGTAGAGAGGATGATGGGTAAATGATCTGATACAAGTGTTAACATCGGTAGCCAGTCATAGCATATCATTGAACTGCTGCAATTTACCGCTAAGTACCGCCCGAATGTCAGGGCGATTGTCGGACAATAGGTAACAAGAGGTATATATGTTGACGTTCTAGTATGTTTACTCTGAGGTCGATATGGGGTTCAAATAGACGATATTGCATGGATTAATGGGTAATTAAGGCAAGTCCTCTCGCACGATGCCAACGGTGGATATTATTGTCTGCTCATGTGTGCAAGCTTAATGGGGCGCCGTATATGTTCTGAAGTTCTGGTTTAAAGAGTGTCGTAACAATGAATACCAAACTTACCTACCAAAAATATTATTCTAATATCTTTCAAACACATGAATGCATATAAAATATGTGTTATGCCAGTGCGTACTGTGTAAATATATATGCTTGCATAAGTTTCTTATCTACCTGACTCAAAATTATCCCATCGGCAACTATCTCACGGAATAGTAAAAAATAAACCAGTTTTAAGCGCAGAAGAATCAGTAACACAAACAACACTTTATAGTATCTGAAGGATCATAAATATTCTACCTGTCAATAGAGGCTACCTCTCTAATGAGCAACATACAAAGTATTACATACTTAGAAAGAGGGGTAAGGAAGAGGACGCAATATTTGTGTGGTTAGAGTTAAGATAGACGACGATTTCTTTGGACAGTGCCGGTGCAATCAAAACTACGTATGATGTATAAAATGGCGCAACTTATTGTTCATAGAAAATTCCCATTTTTTCGTAAAATTACAACAGAGGTAATAGGAATAAAGCGGTCTGAACCGGCTTGACTGCTGTGCATCCATGCAATTAAATTAATGCACTTGCTGTGTCAGATACGAGGCAAGTTAGATATACATATGTATGGAAGAACTCATGTTTGTATGTTTTTATGCCAGAATAAATATAAGGAAATATATGCATAATTATGAAAGATAAAAACTAAGCAAATTACCGATCGATGGAAGCTCCGAGCCTCATCCAATTTAGTAATTTAAAATTTAATTCTTTGATTACAATGGAATAATTAAGCAAGATTTTTTTTTACATTTTCTCTGCTCAGTCATTTTTTCTCGTACACTAAATTTCCGCACTCTCCATGCAAGCAAACGCCCTGATAGCAGACATTCTGAGATTACTTTAGTTATTGATAAAGCGCTTCTCCTCATTGCTAATAGATGTAGTTTAATCTCTACATATAATAAAATTGTAAAAGGGCGATGTCTGTACATTGAAGATATTTAAGAAAAATCTACAGGAGGGACCATTATTAAGCCAATAGAAGCCAAACCAACAGTTTTTCGTATTTTTGTATGTCTGTCTGTCTGTATGTTTGGTCGCGCATCACTCAAAAACTGCTGAACTTAACTTAAAATTTAAGACGTCACTTGTACCGATAGCTCGACCAGTTTCGGAGATATCGACCGATATGTAGGCTAAGGTGACTCAAAATGTGTTAGTAGAATATGCGTTTCAAACAAAAGGTGACAATGAGTTCTGCAATAAGCGATGTAATAAAGTTCCATATCCTATCTGCTATGGGATATAATAATGAAAATCGGAATCAGTCTATTATTAGTTCCATGTTTACTATTCTTATAAGTAAAAAAGAAAGTGTGTCTATATGTATTTTATAGGCGTCCAAAGTTATCACAGTATATTTTTGGGCTGTTGTTGTTGTTGTTGTATTAGTGATATTTTGCCTGCCTAGTTGTCACCTCCCTTACTAACATTGTCATCACGCTCTTCTATCGGGAGTCCCAGAAACCTAGCGGCTTCAATAGGGTTGAACCATAGAAAGAGTCGGCTATGTTGAGCAAATGAATAGATGGTTAGTATCATGAAGAGACACTCCACATGCTGGGCAGACATTTGGCATGTCGGGGTTCAGTCTACATAGGTAAGAGTTTAACCGGTTAAAGTATCTGGAACGAAGTTGGGCCAGCATGACTTTGTCTCCCTAGGCAGTTCTTCTTCGGCAACACGTGGAGCTTGTACCTAAATGACGGCGTTCACTGGACGAGGGCTGACAAAGGAGTTTAGCGACTATGTATGGATAAGTTTGAGAGCCGGTCGATGCACCTTTGGATCAAACGGCGAAAAGATGTGATGCCGTACCTCACATAGTGCTTACGGAGATGACTCCTTATTCTTCTGGGAGGCGGCTTTTTGTCGAGCAGACGCCTGTTCGGGTGCTGGGGATTGCAGCAATTGAACAGGAATTGTCTGGTCTACATCTCACTATACTCTGTAACACCGAGCATTTTTGCCTTGCTATGAGGTGTTCAGGTGACATCCCAGCTAACCAAAAGTGCGAAAAAAGACTCCTTTCGGATCCATAAAACGCACATTTCTCGGAGCTTTACCCTCCGAAATGAGCTCCTTTCGGAGCCCAAATGGTGCGAAAAATCGTTCTACGCGAGCATCCCAAAAGGAGTCATAAAAATGAGTCCGAAATGAGTCCGAATCCGATGAATTTGGAGCGTTTTCTGACTCTTTTTTAAATGAACTTCGGAGTCTTTTTGGACTCTTTTCGGAGCCTTTTATTGACGCTTTTCTAAAGCTTTTTCGGAGCCTTTTTCGACTCTTTTTAGGCACCTTTTTTCCTCTATTCTGGTGGGTTTTGGAGCCTTTTTGGACTCTTTTTGAAGCCTTTTATTGACACTTTTCTGAAGCTTTTTCGGAGCCTTTTTCGACTCTTTTTAGGCACATTTTGTCCGTTTTTTACTCTTTTCTTAAGATTTTTATAGGGCTTAAGACACATATCTTTATTTAATTAATCAGAAGAAAATTGTCTTTTTATTGTTTTATACAGTATTATTTATTTAATATTAAAAATGTATGAAATTCAATTAGTTCTTTATTGAAAACAAGTTTTATGTAAAAATATTTGTATAACTAAATATATAGGTATAACTGAGCGTATACATTTTTCATTAGGAACTTATTACTTCATAAAAACAAAAATTATATTATTTTCATTAAAATGTTATATAGAATAAACATACAATATTGGCGGGAATAATAGAACTAAATTGGAGAATTATTATTTATGTGTTTTTAATAAATTTCTTTTAAAATAAAGCAAAATCTTTTACAGAAACCACATAAATCAAATTTTGAAAGTTAACACGAAGATCAGGAAAATTTATCAAATTTTGTTTCTATTATTCCTGCCACCACTTTATGTACATATCTACGCATAAAGGTATTATAAAAGTATATAAATTGGCTTATACTAAATAATTTTAATTTGTTTTATTTTAAATGCACTTAAGTTGGCTTCCAACTTTCGACTATTGATAAACATTCAGAAAAAAAAATACTCTTTACGTTCAGTTAGGTAAAATAAAAAAACTTCAGAAAATGCTCTAAAACATTCACTTAATTGAACGTTGCCGTTCATCCGCTCTCCAACATTTATTTTCTCACAATTCTCTTTACGCCTACAACAAAAAGGAGCAGAAAACGCTCCAAATCGCTCATATAAGTGAGCCTTGTCATTCATCCGCTCTACAATATTCATTTCTTCTCCCAAGGCTCCGTGAATCTTCATAAAAAAGTGGGTTTTTTGATGTTTACTAAATAACACTCCAAAAAAGCTCAAATTACGGACTCTTTTTGGATCATTATTTCGGAGCGCTCCGACTTTGGTAAGCTGGGATACGAAGACATCCCGTGGCAGTTCTGAGTGCGGTGTTTTGACAGGCCTGCAATCTCCTTCAATGTGTCTGCTAGCCCCGCAACCATATAGGCGTAGCGGAGCTCAGAACCGGCTGGCCAATTGTCTTGTACGTTGCCAGTACCGTTTCTTTGTCTTTTCCCACTGAATTGTTAACTTACAGCTCTTTTACAAAAAAATATTAAATTTTTATTAAAAAAAAAATAAACTTAAATTTTGTATTTCTTCATCATAATTTCATTTACTGAACCTGGGGAACATCAAGAAATTCATTATGTTTTTATTGATGACGGGCCAGATTTGTTTACAAGAAAAAATCTGAAGATACTCCGTTTTTTGTATGATGGTCTCAAGTGAAGAAATCAGTATCATTATTTACGAAAATTTATCCTTGTCCACCAGCCAATCCGATGATATATGCGAATGTTGTTTTCAAAAATGTTTTCAGCTGAATGGATTAACCATTGTATGTACTAGGTTTGACGAAAGTCACGTGTACTATGCATACCAGAAAGCCACACCATTTTGCTAAGTCACCTGAGTGAGCCAAAATACAACTACTGATTTTTATTAAATAAGATTTCATAACATTATTAACTTGAAATAGAAAAAGGGAGAGCAAATACAATAGTACTTCACACCGAATTATCAGTATTTAATATATCCAGGTAAGAAAAAGTCACATTTTGGAAGAAATCCTGATATAAAGTAAAAGCTCCAATGGAAGACTAGCACATTTATTTGACCACAACCTAATGTAAATACTATATATCAACAAACATATCCATAGTTTTAAGAAAATTATATCAGGATTGTTTCTCCTTTCGCCAACTTAATGGAAACCGCTTCTATATATTTTGTAAGTACATAGCTGTTAAATGGACAAGAAATGCCAATAATGGATGGATACGACGAATGATTGGATGGCGGGCACGGGCTTGTCGCATGCATGCATCCGTTGTCATTAATATGTATGTACATATATATATGTTATGTATCGAGTTACTAGAAGCCATGTAGGGACCATAATTGAGCTATTAAAATTGCACCCTTATTATGGTGTTTATGGTGATTGCAAAATAAGAGCGTCCATTGCAATCACTCAACACGTATAATCTTTTTCACTGGCTATTTCTCAGGCACTGTTATCATATATATGCCCATTAGACGGTTTTACAAAAAAAACTTTATTTTTAATGAAAATGGGTTAACAAGTTTCATATGTAATATCAATAATGTTATAGTTGTACGAATGATAATATATTCAATTTACATAGCAACTATATGATAAAATCGTTCTAGAATCTTACAAGCTTTTTCTTTAATAATTTGTATGTGTTGTTTGAAATGTTAGTCAAACATAATATTAAAGGCTGGTGAATTTAATGTTTTAAATAGCAACTATATGATAAAATCGTTCTAGAATCTTACAAGCTTTTTCTTTAATAATTTGTATGTGTTGTTTGAAATGTTAGTCAAACATAATATTAAAGGCTGGTGAATTTAATGTTTTAAATAATATAAAAGAAATTTAAGGCTCCTTTCACAAAATTCAATTTATTTTACAGATCTACACTATCCCCACCCACTTAATATGGCCTTGGTACTTGAAGCAGAAGACAATAAGTGATACTTTTGGTTTTTTGCAGCACGCCTTTTATTAGTACTATGCGGAGAATGTAAAAAAAATTCAAAAATTGTTTTTCTTCTAAAACGGTCTTATGTACATGCCAACACATATGCATGTAAGTATACACCTGTGTGAATATGTAAAGTCGGCCCCACTTAAAACTGTTGATCCATTTATTTCATTTTGGAGTATTTTACAAAGTGTTCTGTTGTTACACAGTAGACGACCAGGGTTGTGGAAAATGTTGTAAAATCTGCACTCAACTTAAACAGTCAAAATTACATTTTAGCGTTTCCAGACCTACTCTAGAAACATAAAGTTTTAGTAGAGTTATGCCAATAATCGGCGGTCCTCTTCAGAAGTCTTATATCTACTTTAGGAGGACTTTTAAATTTATCTAGCGAAAGCGGAGGAGCGGGTACAAAATATGGGGAAATTAATATACCTTATTATCCAACTGAACCAGAGTGAGGAATCGTTGCGTGCAGCAGGTTTTATATAAAAGTATCATCGAGGGAAATTTACTTTTACTGGATTATAATCTTCCGTTTGAAAATTGGATTCAAGAACACTCCCAGTTTAAAAGAAATACAATAAGCGTTATACCAATAAAAAATTTAGTTTGTTTTTGTTTTTGGGGAATTTTCGAAATGAAAAATCATTACTGAGTGCGATAAAAAAAGACGAATAAAAAGAGAATTGCAGCGGTATAAGTTTTATCGGCCAAATAGCTGAAAACAGTACATTAAGTTATTATTCTAAGCCTTTTTCCTTTTCGGCATTACATAAAAGCAGGCAGACTATTGCAGTCGATTACTGTATCAAATGAAAGTCAACAAGATGACACTTTAAAAAACGAGTCCATAATCACTTTGGTTTCAACCAAACTATCGTACGATTTACCGTGTACATCGTTAATGCGAGTAGTTATTGCGAACCGGAATAGCTGATTGTTTTAGGTTACATAAACTGATGAGTTTTAATTAAGTAATTCCTACGATGTTTGCAGGAGTATTCTAGTCATATCAAACCAAGCACTTGCAAACTACGTCTAAAGTAGGGTGAACGCTATTTCAGTGGTCTGCTCAACTTTGCATTTACACAAATTTCCCTCTAGTTTTTTTCGGACTAGTTTATTGTTTACCTCAAGGGTATATACTTCTACATCACCAATGCAGTGCTTTCGAAATTATGATTTTGTAAAAAGTGTTCACTTATTATAAATAATAAAATTAAGTAAAAGGTACGAGGAAGCAATAGTGGGTAATTGCCGTCAAGTTACCCACCAATTGCAAGTGCGCTGAGCTGAAATAGCCGTTCGAATGCTAGCGACTTGACGCCACTTATTGCCAGGCATGTAGTGCAAATATACAACAACACTTTGCACTAAATGAAAATAGCATGCACGTATATTTATGAACTTGGAAGAGCACGCATTGACTAATAATCACTTGTGTTTGGATTTGAAAGGGCTTCTGCTAAAACAAGATATTAATTTAAAATTTAAATGGAATAAAGCTTACCTTATAATTCATTGAGAAGCAAAAAAAATAAAAGGCATGTTGATGCTTAATTAAACTTTTTGAAACTAGGGATGGTCCAGGACAAGTAAGTAAGTACATAGAAGATATCCGTTATGCTAAGAAGGAAAATGTAACAACGAACCACAATATATTTGAAACGTGTTACTTTTAATATGAACATTTATGGAATTCATACTTATTCATTGCTTTGCGAAATGTGTAATAATTTTACATTATTTATATTTATTAACTAGCTGACATAGCAGACTTTATCCTGTCCGACAATTTTCTTATGGACATTGTTCACCCACACATTGTTCACAAATTGTTCGCCCTACCCATCCTCCTCTTGCTCCTCCTCATTCTAAGCATATCCACCATCCTTGTGTTCTTCCTAAACTTCCTGACAAAAATATGGCTTTTTCTTATTAAAAAAATTGTCCTTTTGTACCTCCACATATCTCTTTTCTTAAGTTATTCGTCTCTCGATCGGCCAAATCGGCCAAAGGGAACTTTATAAATAAAGTATGTCAATATGGCAATTAGAGGCACTTTACGGAAAAACAAACAAAAACTCGCAGGAGACGTTTTTGATACAACCGCGAAGTATCCTTGTTACATGCAAATGCCCTTAATAAAATGTTTTTGAGTATAGCAGTTTTTAGGTCGATATCTATGAAAGCGGGTTAGCATTTTTAACTAAAAACCATTGTTTTCTAATAAACCCATAACGTAACAATTAAGGAAGTCTAAGTTCGGGTGGAACTGAACATTATATACCTAGTAGTGATTTCTTATGGAAACCCAATTTAAGCAGGTCTATTTTAATACTATTCAGTTCGTATTATAAAGCCAGTTGATTGTTTTTAATAAAAATACTTCTGTTATGAGTTTTGAGGAGTTAATTAATTCATTTGTATATAAATAGCTTTCCTACCAATCACTGCTAACCACATTTTTTGAAAAATTTGGGTTCAAATATACAGACGGACAGACAGACAGACGGACGGAGAGACGGACGGAGAGACGGACATGGCTAAATTGATTCAGCTCATCGTCCTGACTATGTCAGTATACTTATTGATGGGTAAATTTCTTCTTCTTCTCATGTTAGTTGGTTGGTTGCTGTGCCGCTCGGGAGAGGAGATACTCCCGAGCCCAAGTAGCGCTCTGGGCGCCATTTTGATGCACTTCCTCCTGGAACCATGCACATATTTGAACGCTGCTGTAAGTTGTGTTGGGTTTAGCGTTAATTTTAGTCACGAACACACCATCCAGTTCTTCCTATATAGTCGCAATATCCCTTATAGAGCATTTCGCGATGCCGTTAAGGTCTAGTATTATATAACTGCCCAGAGTTTCAAACCGGATGTGCATTAGAGCTGGAAACTCACATAGGAAGTGCTCTACTGTTTCTTTGCACCCCTCTTCGTTCGCGTCAGTGTGGCTGTGATTCTGAATATTTCCTTTCTTGACCTCTTGAGCAGGCCCTCTGTTCTCTGTTTGTTGTAGGTGGGCCACGTATGTTTAGAGATTTTGCAGGCATCTGTGGAGAGCCAATTACGGACTGCCAATTCTCTGTACCTGCAATGAATGAGCTTTTTAATAGATGTGATTGGTGGATGTATCATCACCGCATCGGAGACCTCTGCCTCAGCCCCCAATTTAGCCAGTTCGTCTGCCTTCTCATTGCCCGTGATGTTCCTGTGGCCGGGAACCTAAACGAGCGTGATGCATGAGAAGTCTGCAGCCGCATCTAGCATCTTCCTACAGCTGCTGACCGTCTCAGAGGATGCGATGTGGGACTCAATCTCTCTAATCGCTGCTTGGCTGTCAGTGTAGATATGTATGTTACGTCCTCCTACTGTGTCTTTCGACAGGAAGGAACAAGTTTTCTCGATCCCCAGCACTTCTGCTTGAAAGATACTGGCTGAATCCGGAAGACGGACTGAAAGCGAAAACACACCCGCTCCAACCCCGCAGAACGTTTTGGACCCGTCGGTGTAGAGTGAAAGTGTCGCGTCATCGCATACTCTGTTCCTCTGCCAGTCCTTTCTTGAAGGAAACATCACCTTGAATTTCCTGCCGAAATTCAATAAAGGCGCGTGATAGTCTGTCGTTGATGCAACTATACCGGGCAGCTCTCGGAGGATACCACCATGACCATACTGCCTCGAGTTACAGCAGCCAGACTCGCGGAGTCTAACCGCCGCACGTGCTGCATTTTCACGTGTTTGAAGGTCCAGTGGTAACTGGCTGAGGATAAGGTTCAATGCGTCTGTTGGACACGACCGTAACGCTCCCGTCACCCCGCCGAGGGCCGCCCGCTATAGTTTGTTTAGTGTTTTGGTGTTGTATTGCTTGTCTAAGGCAGGCCACCATACTACCGCCCCATAGGTTAGTATGGGTCTAACCACGGCCGTGTAGAGCCACATCATGAGGTTGGGCTTCAAACCCTAGTGTCTGCTGACTATTCTTTTACACGCGCAGTATGCTATATAGGCCTTTTCAATCCTTCTTTCTATATTGTTTTTCCAACTCAACTTACTATCTATTTCCACGCTCAGATATTTAACTCTCGTGGAAAGGGATAGTGCAGTATCTTTTAGTGTGGGCATTCTGAAATGCGGTATCTTGTCAATTGCCTATGCATGTAGCTTGCGGAGCGCTCCCTCTAGCAAGTCCACCAGGTTTGAGGGGAAGGGACCAGATACTGCAATGACAATGTCGTCTCCATATGCGAATATTTTTACTCCATCTTTGTTGAGCTCCAGTAGTATCTCGTTCAGTGCAACGACCCATAGAAGTGTGGAGAGAACATCGCCCTGGGGTGTCCCCCTGCCCACTTGGCGGGTTGCTGACACCGAACCCATATTAGCTAGTATTACCCTACTTCCAAGCATCGACTAGATCCAGCTGCAGATAGAGAAGTTAATTCCCGCCCTATAAAGGGCACCAGTGATCGCTTTAACTTTTAGATTGTTGAAGGCTCACTCTATGTCTAGAAATGCTGCGAGGGTGTATTCCTTGAAGTGTAAGGATCTTTCTATGGTACCGATGAGTTCGTTCAGGGCGGTTTCGGTTGACCGGCCCTTCCTGTACGCATGCTATGCCAAAGAAAGCTTAGGTCCTGTTGGAACCGACCTTATGTGAATGTCTACAAGCCTCTCTAGGACCCACAGCATAAAGGAAGTTAAGCTTATTGGTCTGTAATATTTGGCATTCTCGTGAGTTCTTCTACCCACCTTTGCTAGGAAGATGACCTTCACCCTCCTCCAGCTTTTTGGAATGTGCGATAGAGCGATGCTGGCTCTAAAGACTGACTCCAGCCAGAGGATAATTGGCTAACCAAGCTTCTGAAGCATTACCGGAGTAACAAAGTCAGGGCCTGCTGACTTGAAGGGGCAAAGATGTTGATAGCGAATCTTATCTTTTCCCTGTTGATGAGAGACTCCGGCACTCCGTCGCTGAAAAGCGGTTGGCTAGTCATTGCCATTAGTGCTGGTGGGCTATCGCCGCGAGGAGTGTGTACTTAGCAGAGTATCTAGTGATCCTCCACCATGGAGGGGATTTCTTCCTTGGATGCTTACCGGGGTGGATTTGTTGAAGGCTATTGTGAGTGCGCACTCTAGATTTTCCACCGTTTAGCCCAACTCTTGGGGTTTCTGTAACGAAGAAGAAGGCCTGATTCGCACTTTATGTCGAAAAGAGTCCAGCGATGCTCCGAGAATGAAGGTTCTTTTGACACCCTCCAGTTGTCTATCATAGCCGGCCAATCGTCCGAGATCAAAGTGAGATCCAGCACCCCCTCCCACCCTTGGTACCTCTCCGAGCTCGGAAAAATAAAAGTGGGTGTGGACCCCCTATTGCATATAAGTACATTCGAGTATAGTATGTATTTAAAAAGAGACTCACCTCTCTCTTTCGTGGCGCTGCTCCCCCAAATATTATCATATGAGATCCTCGCGTGAGGTTGACGAATCGTGCGAGATCGGGGGGCGGGGCGTCCCTGTAATGTTCCATGTAGACAGGCACCAAGAACATTCCCCGATTGCCATCTTCCTCAAGCTTTACGGCTGTTAAATCTGGTGTGCTGTAATTGGAACATAAAAATACATTAAAACTTTTTTTGATTATAATGCATGCTCGTGGGTTACCTTCATCCGCCTTATAGAACAGATTATGTGTGCTGCTGTTAAACCCCTTAATCAACCCATTTTTGACCCAGGGTTCCTGGATGAAGCTGATGTCGATGCCCTCCTCGAACAGGAGGACGTTCAGATTGTTTGTAGCACTTTTTGAGTGCTGCAGATTAATCTGAACTCCCTTACCAGGCTTTGCTGTTATCCCCATCATTGATGGTGACCCCCTGCAGTAGTTGGCTTGCGCCATCTACCTCTTCAGGCTGGTCCTCATCTGGGGTTTTGTCGCCCTGGAAAACCTTCACCTTGGCCATGCGTAAGGTGAAGGCAATCTTGTGGTCAGCCTTCGCCAGAGCCCCGAGTGACTCCTGGCATATCGCGACCAGTATCGGCTTACAGGTTCTCTTGGGCGCTTCATCTTTAATGAGCTGCCAGTCCCCTATGGCCGGAATGTTGCCGTTGTATAGCTTTATACACTTCAGCAATTCCTCCCCCGGGTCATCCAGAGGGGGTAACCAGATGCGAGCACGAGGTCTCTTCTCGCAGGCGACGCATCACAAGTTTTGACAACTCGACCTCAACCTGCACCCAGTTCTGTTGCATCGACGTCGGTGATCTGCTAGTGGCATCCGCTATGGCCTCTTGCAAGTGGTCCCTGGCGACATCATTGAAGTTCCTATGGTTTGCGACTACCGCTTCCGCCCGTTTTGGCTTCTTCGGTTCCGCCTCGGTGGCATTGTCGGTTTTGGAGGGGTTTATCTTTTGAGTACCGTCTCCTTTCTTGCTGTTTGAGGGCAAGAGGTCTCCGCGGGTGGTTCGAAACTCCCTGTTAAAGGCTTCGAACTCCGCGATTACCCTCCTGTACTGCGCGACATCCTTGGAGCCGCTTGGACCGTCTCCACTCTTGACTTTTTCGAGCATGTACAGGCCCCTCTGGTATTTAGCGCGACATCCTTGGAGCCGCTTGGAGCGTCTCCACTCTTAACTTTTTCGAGCATGTACAGGGCCCTCTGGTATTTAGCTTTCCGTATCTGATACAGGGTCTTTTTCTTCTTTTTCTTTGCCCCAGTTCCTTTCGGTGCACTGTGGTTGGCACTACCGACTTTCACTGTGGTGGAAGGAAGAGTTGGTCCCCGGGTACTATGGTCAGATATAGTTACATCTGTTGTGACTGTTTGTGCTAAGGGTGTACTATGGGTGGTACTTCCCTTAACACTTTTAAACGTCTCCTGACTGAAGGCGAGTAAAGCGCCCTCGTCAGATTTCGTGACCACAAGGTCCGGAGATCTGTACCCTGTCATGTCCGTCGTCGCCTTTGTCGCCGTTACTTCGTCCGCGGTCACGGTCGTCTTGTTAGTCTCGCCCGTTTTGTTCGTCGTTGCATTGGGTTTATTGTTTTTATTTGTGTCAGACTTCATGTTTGGTCCCACGAGTATACTGGAAAGGTTTCGTCACTCGTCCGCAGAGCCGGCATGAGTTGAGAAGGCACTTATACAACCGACCTTGCCCAGGCATCGGAGGGGACCGTTCGAGATCAGCAACTTATAAAGCCGCCCGCTGACCATTCCTCCCTCGGCACGGTTGTCCTGACACCTTGGAACAGGGCGGTGTTGGTGCGGCTATCCGCCATTTCCCACATTTCATGTTCATGAAAGGTATGCAAATCAAAAAAGATATATAATTTCCCTATTGCAGTTGAGTAATAACTAATTGCCCGGATATTTTGCTTGTGTGTTATCCGATTTGCCTAATTTTTGGCAGGGATATACTACATGCTATTGAAAAGCAGCTGACCAATTCTTATTGCAATATCTGGTTGAAATTTCATGCAATCGCCTTTGAAATGGGCGGCGCCACGTCTAATTCCCCAAAATCCACACAT
Organism: Merzomyia westermanni; assembly: GCA_949987695.1. Taxonomy (NCBI): domain Eukaryota; kingdom Metazoa; phylum Arthropoda; class Insecta; order Diptera; family Tephritidae; genus Merzomyia; species Merzomyia westermanni. The sequence continues at coordinate 121,986,261 of OX465288.1, read as the reverse complement.
TTTTTTGTGGTAGAGTTTTGCTTAAAAAGTTTATTATGTGTGCAAGATCTAATTGATATAGCTTGCAAAGTTAATAAAATATCGCGTTTTAAATTTTACAATCAAATTTTTCAGAACTATGTTAAAAAACTCAACCGATTCCTCCCATTTTATCCCGGAACATTCTTTGTATTCATGAAAATCTGGAGGCCAAAATTTAGTTTCGATATCTTGAACGGTTTTTGATTTAAGATTAATGATATTTTCAAATTTGACTTAATCAAAAGTTGGCCGTGATACATCCATTTTCAAAAATTTCTTGAAAAATTGATTTTCTGCCTTAAAGTTAATGTACACACTAAATGTTATCCTTATAAGTGTATTATGTACTAAATAATCACTTTTTTGTATTTTCGAAAATATTCTATGTATAAAATTTGGCGTGGCTATTCCACCATTTTAAATAGCACTAGATGATGAGTGCCAAATTTCATTAAGATATCTCAAAATTTATTGAAGTTCACGTGTTAACAGACAGACGGACGGGCATGGCTTAATACATTTGTCCTTTCCCCCTAAACATTTTGATATACATAAGTCAATATCTATATCGATTCGTTTATTCTGTTGTATACTACCGTTAGGTCAGTGAAGTTAATTTACCTTGTGTGCGTAGCACTACTAGGTCTAAAAATAATTTCTATGGCGATACCTGGTCGACATTTTGGCTCTTTGCTTCCCTCTTCCTTCCGCTCAAAGAAATAGAGATGCTCATGTGAAACCAGAATGCATATTACCCATGACTTCAAAACACATTATAGGGTCACCCCTGGTCCACAATTTGGTGTGATATCCATATTCTACAAGCACGTTCTAGGACTACTACTCAAGATCCGCATGATACTTCCCCTTAAGAAATTGTTGGTATTCACAGGCCTAGAATGTGAGGTTTCGATACAACCCTCTGCCAACTTCGTGGCGCAGTCTGATGTCCCACCGGGTTTCCCTTCAATAGTAGACAAGCCTATTAACTTTGGCGCCCTGACTTTATCGCTAGACGATGTTCTTAAGGGGATTCGCAATATAAAATTATCTTCCCAGACTGATATTGATCTTCAGTTTTCAGGAGAGAGAAAAACTATGATAATTTTTTCAATCCATTTTAATGCCATACTAAAAGCAACGATGCAACGGGAAGTTGTAACCCGATTTTGTCTGCATTTTAATGCGCGCAAGTCCACGATCTATGGGAAAGGCTCAGAACCTTATTTTTGGAAAAATAGTGACTTACAGGGTTTTGCATTGGGGCTGCCGATATACTGATTTGTATATAGCGACACAGGAACTATGTAGTTGTGACAGAGAATTCGCATTTACATTCTTTTGTTGGCACCTCTGGCACACTCAAACTTTCTGCTAATCGCTGCTGATTTAGAGGTTTTCTCTACCATTTCAAATTCTTCAGACTCAGATAAGATTCACTTTGATCTGGACAATGGTCTGCCGCTAAATGTTGTAAATGCTTTGATGTAGCCTTTTCCAAGACGATATTTTCCAATTCCACTTCTTATGCCATTGGCTTTGCCCGCCTCTCAACCCTTATCGAAGTGAAACATTTAGAATTTTTTTTTTTTTCGATTCAAACACTTCATTCAAGACTCATTCAAATTTTACCATTGCAAAGTCTTACTCTGTTCTATCTTTTTCCCGTCAGTTTAGTTCAGACTTCACGGATCCTTATACTCTTTAGCTATTGTTCACCTCACTTGTTCGCTCTAAGTTGGAATATACTTGCTTCATTTGGGACCCAAGAGGAAAAGAGAAATTGTTTAAACCATGTTCTTCCGCCCCTTCGTCTGTGAACACGATAACTTGAGTAAATTTTAAGATATCTGAATGAAATTGGCACTGGTTTCTTGTCACTCATCTCCGAGGGCTTTTAATGGGAGAAATCGGATGATATCCACCCCCACTTTTTGTATATAGAATATTTTCGAAAATACAACCTTTTTACTGTTAAAATGGGAGAAATGGCCCAGTTTTTAAATAAGTTCTAAAAGATTTGTTTTTAAAATTTAAAACGCGTTTTCAAAGGCGATTGCATGTAATTTCAACTAGATATTTCAATGAAAATTTATCAGCTTCTTCTCAATAGTATGTAGTATAGTTCTGCCAAAAATTAATCAAACGGATAACATACAAGAAAATATCTGGGCAAGTAGTTAATACTTAACTGCAATAGTGAAGTTATATATCTTTTTTGATTTTCATACCTTTAGTGAACACGAAATGGTTTTAAATATGATAAGAAGAAGAGGGCCCATCAATAAGTATACTGAAATGATTAGGACTATGAGCTGAGTCGATTTATCCATGTCCGTCTCTCCGTCCGTCTGTCTGTCTGTCCGTCTGTCTATTTGAAAGCAAAAGAGTCTCTCAGTGAACAGACGTTTTTTATTCAAAATAATCAGCTGGCTTTATAATACATACGAACTGAAAAGTATTAAAATAAACCTGCGTAAATTGGGAGGCCATAATAGAACACTGCCAAGTATATTATCTTCGGTTCCACCCGAACTTAGACTTCCTTACTTGTTATTAATGATATTGGTTGCTGCATTCAAACCTCTACATTTCTTCTCTATGCAGATGACCTCAAAATTTACTCCGTAATTCGAAATCATTATGATCCTTTTGCTCTTTAAACTGCCCTTGATAGATTATTTTCATATTAAAAAGTGTACTACATACACTAGAAGGCTTAGCCCATTCCCCACGCGGTATTACATCTCCGGGGTCATCCTCAGTTTGGATAATGATTTCAAGGACCTGGGTGTCTATTTTGATGTGAAAACAAGTTTTGCGACTCATTTTAATTACATTATTTCAAAATCGTATGCTATGTTAGGCTTCATCCGGGGGAATAGTACTTCTTTCGTTGGTAAGATCCAATCTTGACTATGCATCCTTCATACATAGACCACCTCGAAAGAGTGCAGAAAGTTTTCATCAAATTTGCCTTACTATTTGGAACTTTACTGATGCTATCCCGTCATATGAACCGTGCTGTCTACTTCTTTACATGAAACCGCGTAGTAGATTCTTATTTCTCGCATCCATCTTTGTTTATAATGTGGTAAAGCGCTTTGTAGATTGTCCTTATCTTTTGCAACGACCATACGTGTCCCTTTACGAAATCTCAGATTTGATGCTTTGGTTTACATAGGGCTCACTGGGTCAAATTATACTTAATATTCTCCAGTTGTAAGGCCACTTGCTAAGTTAAAAAGTGTTTCAAATGTCGACCTGTTCCTACCTAGTAAAGTAGTACGATCGTTACTTTATGATAATTTTTTTTGTTCTTCGACCAAACTTAATTTAACATATCATTTTTTCACCATCAAGTGGAGAAATCTCTCGCTGCTCCAGCAGTATGAAGAAGCTCGTTTTGAGTTAAAAGTGAACTTAGGCCAACAACATGGCTATTTGACTTTTATACATCAACATTTAATCGATTTCATGAAAAAGTTACTTAATTTCAAGAATACTAGTTATTTTACGGCAGGAATCCATGCTAAGCTCTATTATTCGTGTCCCTTCTACAAAATCATAGTTTTATATATGTAGAATAATTGAATTGTATGTTCAACCAATGTTAATTTTCACTTGTTCCACATTCTCGGCATATGTTATTGCGCTGCTGCTAAAATAATTACTCCACAATGAACTTTTGCGCAGTTATGTACTAATTATTAATAAAGGAAATTACTGATAATAATTATAATTATCACATTTAGACTAATATGAGTTATACACTGTGAAAATCATCAAACTAACCAATAATTTACCTTCATGGGCTATATATAATCCTTGAAATGTTTACTACTGCAGCTTTTATGTTCGGAGCTTTCCCCACATAGTTTTTGAGTTGCTTCGTGAATAGGAATTGACTTTAAACCATCAACCAGGTATTTTTTACACGGCTAAAAATGTGAGCCTAAATTTTAAACCATTCGTCGGTTTAAGCAATTTTGTAAACATTCTTGTAATATATTCCAAACCGTTAAAGTACTTACACCAATTTTGAATTTATTGCGAATTAGAGTTAAAACTGAACTGAAAAAAACGTCTAAAATTAATTTAATTTTCATTTCTTTTCATTTATTTCTTAAAGCTTTTTCAAGTCATTGAATTTTTCACATTTTGTGTGCGCCGTAGCTCAGTGGGTAAAGCAGACGACTATAATGCGGGGTGCGCCGGTTTGAATCCTGCCAACTGATACAAATGTTTTTTATGTTTTTTAATTTCTAAGGCATTTCTTGTTTGAAATTTAAACTCTTTTCTTCCACGTCATTTTCTCGAAAAGTGGCACAATTTAAATTCTAAACCAAATTTGGCTTGGACATATATGTAACCCAGAAAAGTTTAAAATTTAGGTTGAAATTTTTAGCGGTGTAGTTTTATTATCGTTACTGTTTAATGTTGCTGGCTTTAAGTCTTTCAATGTATTCAAATTGAAAATAGCGCTAGCAAATTGTATTTGTTTCTCTGTTTTCAATATTTTCTACCTTCCGAATGCAAGGCAATATGTAACTACGTCTGTAACGTAAATTAATATGTTTATCCCATTAGCAGTTCGGGTATCGATTGGTGTGTGCACAACCGTAGCAAGGGGAAATTATCCAATTCATCTTTGTTTTCTACGCCCCGCCGAAAACCCAATCAACTTTGTAAGTCGTATGTATGTACATTAGATTGATTTTGAACAATTCCTGTTTCTTTTTTCACTGAAAGTGGTTTTAAATCTTTGCTTTGAAGTAAGAAAGTATCATTAAAATATGGTAGCGCATGCCTATGTACCATAACGCGGGGTACCTTTTTTCTTTTGTTATTTTGTATTATGCACAGAGAAAAAGTGGCGCTAGCTCGAAAACTAGGTATCACCATTATAAAAGAAAAAACTATAGAGATACTTTCGATGGGGAATTTTGAGCCAAACATACGGTAGAAGAACAATTTTCTATAGATGTTACCATTACCAAATAATTGCAAAGGAGGTGAAAAAACTACCTTTAAATAATTTATTGGCCGCGGTGGTAACACCACAGGCAGCTAGTTGAATTTTGCCTAGCATTTTGCTCATGTAATTCACTTCGACTATCTTGCTCCAATTTATAGCCCCATACCGTGTTTTAGGGTCAGATTCCTAGAGCTCCTTATGCCCACTTGATTGTATGATCCGTATTGAGTTTCCTATTCAACCTCGGTTTTCAAAGGACGCTTAGGTATTTTGCACTATCTGGAAGATGCGACTCTTGACCATCAAGAGAAGGGTTTGAGGGTTCACGTTGAGCCCCATGGTATCCGTCCACTCAGCTTCCTCAGTGTCCCCTGCACGATCCTACTGGCCAAGCATATGCTCTGCATATTTACAACTTTAATGAACACGAAATGGTATTATAACTTTGGTCCGATGTTTGGAAGTACAGGGTGGGCCAAAAGAAACCAAGGGGTGTAAAAGTTTAATAACTTTTTCGTTTATTAATTTTTTTTTATTTTTTCTTTCAGATTATATAATATACAAAAGGGAAATTTTTTTACACTAAGTATGAAAAATGATGTCTCTCAAAAGACCGCCGTTTTCAGCTTCGCACTGATGGGCTCTTTTTAGAGCATTTTCCATAACATCTTTCAAAACTTGTGGCTGTAGCGTTCGAATTTCGAAAGGATTGTCTCTGGCTTGTTCACATACACTCGCTCCTTCAAATAACCCCAAAGAAAATAGTCGGGTGCTGTCAAATCTGGCGATCGCGCTGGCCAAATAATTTCCGAATTTCTGGAAATTATTCGCCCTCCAAAAATTTGACTTAAAAGTGCCATTGTGTCTCGGGCAGTATGGGCAGTAGCTCCGTCCTGCTGAAACCACATACCAGGTCTGTTTTCAAGAGCAGGACGTAAAAAATTTTCTATCATAAACCGATACCGCTCTCCATTTACGGTTACAGCACTTTCATGTTCATTCTCGAAGAAGTAAGGCCCAATGACATTTTCAGATGTGATCCCACACCATACTGTACACCTGATGGGGTGTAATTGGCGTTGATGAATGTCTCTTGGATTTTGAGAACCCCAGAACCTACAGTTCTGCTTATTAACAAAGCCATTCAAATGAAAATGAGCTTCATCACTCATAATCAAATTTTTAATAAAGTTGATTTCATTTCTGGCCAACTCTTGAAATTTAACTGCAAAATTTAGACGTTGCCGATGATCTGCGGGTTTTAATTCTTGTACCACCAAGTGTTGTCTATATAATCTGAAAGAAAAAATAAAAAAATTAATAAACGAAAAAGTTATTAAACTTTTACACCCCTTGGTTTCTTTTGGCCCACCCTGTATGAGCAGAAGAGATGGACCCACCATTAAGTATACCGAAATATACAGGTCGATGGGCCTAGTCGATTTTGCCATGTCCGTCTGTCTGTCTGTTTGAAAGCAAATTAGTCCCTAAGTTTTGCAGATATCTCACTGAAATTAGGTAGCGGACCGCCTTTTTTTAATATATTAATCATTTGTCGGAACCAATTAGATCGGACCATTGAAGCACATATCCCCAATACAATCGATTGTTCTGATTTGGGCTGTAACTCTTGCAATTTAATTGCTAGGACCATAAAATTTCACAACCACTGTACTTATTATATATGTAATGTGTGTGGTGAAAATCATTGGACTAATAATTGGTATAGCCACCATACAACACATTTCTCCAATAAAGGGGGCTTGGGCTATGTATCCTTCAATTAACGGAGTAAGACCGTCAAATTTTGTACAGTTTGTACTTATTATATGAAAGATCGGACACTGAAAACCGTGATGCGTGCTCATGAAAGGTATACAGCCTCCGGTACAGCCGTTAACAGCGCTCTCCTCACTTGTTTTTGATTATTATTTCAATAGGTAATGTTGTTGTTGTTGTTAACAGTGCTTCGCCCTGCCTAATGGGCACTATCACTCTAAATTGTCATCAAGCTCTTCTAACGGAAGTCCGAGAAAACGCGCAGTTTCATCAGGGTTGGACCAGAGTGATGTAGGTGTTAGAAGAGTAGGTTCAGTTGAACAGGAAAAGAGTTGTTTGGTATCATGAGGGGACATACCACATGCAGGGCATGTGTTTGGTATGGTGGGGTTCAGCCTGGATAAGTAAGAGTTTAACCTATTACATTGACTAGCATGACTCTAGTCTTACTCGGGAGTACACGCTCTTCTTCAGCTAATCCGGCTGGTTGAATGTCTATAACGAGATTCACAGGCCGACATCTGAGGGATCTGTCTACCGACTCGGTCTGGAGGTCATTTAGATACCACCTATGGTTACGCAGATCAAACGGCAAATGTCTCTGGGGGGCGGGGCTTCATCCAATAGATGTCGATTTGGATGACTAGGTTTATGGCAGTTCAGTAGGAACTGTCTACTTAAGAGTTCCGCATGCTCTCGAACATTGAGCAATTTAGTCTCTTGATGTAGATGGGACTCACTTGACATAAGCAGTCATCCCGTGCAGTTCTGATGGCGGTGTTTTGGCAAACTTGCAATTTCCTAAATTTGGTGTCAGAAAGGTTGGGCGACCATATGGGCGGAGCATAATCAATAACCAGTCGGCCAATAGCATTTTATGTAGCAAGCAACGTTTCTTTATCTTTCCCCCAAGTACAGCCTGCTGGTGACTTGGGGATCTTATTGCGGCTCTGTACCTTTGAAGATATTGCGGTGTCATGACCAGCGAAGGTGAGGCCGTTGTCAAGATTTTCGGGTGGCTAACAGCAGGTAGAGGTACTCCATCTACGTGGACATTTAACTCTTGCCCCATTTGCGCATTCCATGACGTAAACAGGGTCGCCGTCGATATAGTCGGAGATAGGGTCATATTTCGCTCGGTGAAGAAGCTGGAAAGGTCTCGGAGGTAACTGTTAATTTTAGTAAAGAGTTCGTCAATGGAGGGACCCTTGCCCGGTTCCATTATCGTAAAGAAACGATAGAGACTTCCTCTGGTGGGGGAGGGGGACTCGAAATATATAAATTAAACAAAAGGGGGGGAAGAAAACCACCTTGCGGCATCCCTTGTTTTATCCTTCGTGTTCTAGATTTCTTGTTCCTGAATTTGACTGACGCCTGTCGACAATTGAAGTTTTTCGGGGTCCATCTTTTAAGGCCGGCAGGGAGCGGTGTATCTTCAAGTTCGCTAAGGAGTGTGGCATGATTGACCGTGTCAAATGCTTTAGATAGGTCAAGTACCACGAGAACCATCCTATGGTTTGGAGGGTGTTGATTCAAACCATGGTTTATTTGCGTTGTAATGGCATTCAAAGCGGATGTTGTGCTGTGAAATTTTCGGAAAACATGCTGCTGAACGGCCAATTGCAGATTTGCATTATAGCATGGGAGTAGCATGATCTCTAGTAACTTCACAACCGGAGAGATTAGGGATATCGGACGATAAGAATATCTTTGGTTCGCCGGCTTCCCTGGTTTTAGGAGGGGAACTACAATCGCATGTTTCCAGATCTCTGGTATGACGAAAGTAGTGAGTGAGAGATTAAAAAGAGCCGCTAAATAAGTCTGTCCCTCGTGGCCTAGGTGTTTAATCATCTTCATGGCGATTCCGTCGGGTCCGATGGATTTCGAGGGTTTGGCCTTCATTAACCTCTGCGACGGACACGGTAAGCGGGAAAACTATAGCATTTACAAGAAAAACTTTAAAGACACTTTCGATGGAGAATCACCTCACCAGCAAACTGTGGAAGAAAAATTTTTGACAGATCTTACAATTACCGAAATAATTAAAACAAAATCAAGAAAATTCACTTTAAATGGCTGCAAAAAAGTTACTCTGCATGTTTTTGGATTATTTTTTTAACCTTTCATGTCCACTAGTAGGAGATTTGGAGAAACCATCAAAACCTATGGTCCGCGCCACTTACGTGTTAAATACCTGTCGCCTGGACTATTATGAATTGAATAAGGACTTATTATCCAAAAAATATAGAAAAAAGGTATGGAGAATGTATCCGATATGTGTAGCAAATTTAGATAACGCGCACAGAAAAACGTGTCAGTTTTTTTTAAAGATTTGTGTACTTTTACTCACATACGCTTCGTTTGCACACTTTAGTAGAAAACCGGATCAGGAAAAGTACTTTAAATGGAATATGGAAACCGATAAGGAGTATGACTCTTGTCAGAATTTTCTTCTTTTTTTCAGATACGTTTACGGAAATTTTGCTGGCTGGGTAACCAGTATGTTATTTTGGTGGTTAAAAAATTGGACTTGAACTTAAGCCGGTAGAATAACAAAATTGGGTAAAAGTTGACAAATCATTTCTTTGCCGGTAAAAAGAAAGTTCTTATCACACTAGCTTTAGAACTATGATGTACATCATAGCAATTGGTTTACGAATGCAAAAATACATTCGTAAACGAAAAAATATTTAGTTGTACTTTTTCGGTGGGATACCTTAATATACGCCAGTAAATATAATTTTTCATTACACCGAAGACATTCCCCATTTAACTGTAAAAAGATTTGCGATATTTTGTTTATGTTATTTAATAATCATAATACAAATTTCGATAATATGTCAATATACAACAGAGGCATAAAAATTGCGTACTTCCATTATTATCAAGTATTTGTGTACAGGTGTTATGTTTTAATTTGATTATTTCATAATAACAATAAACATTTTGATAATTAGGCGTTAGAGGGATTAAACTTGATGATTATTGTCCACCTGGCCGTTTCGTTTTTTAAATCATGTTTTGAATGAAATCTCAATAATAATTTGCCAACACCAGCATAGAGGTTACAGGACCTAGGGTGCTCCTCCCATTTGGAGCGTTTGTTTCGATCAACCAGGCGTCTGATTTTCGCATTTAGATCCTTGATTTGACGAACCGTAGAGTCAAAGCGTCGCACATGATCACGTTCGTTTGCCAGAGCCTCTGCCTTTTGCGGGAAGTGTGGACGTACTTCCTTAATTTTCACTGACGGAATGTATTGATTTGAGGCTGAATCTATACGGTGTTGCCTCGCACACGAGCTATTGCTGGAAGAAGAAGGGAAAATTACTGTCGGGGTAGGGGAGGGCTGTCGCTCGACAGTGCTCACATCCAAGAGGGAGGTGCTACACAGACAGTAGCTTTGTGTAGCAGGGCCAGCGAGCTGCAGCGGTAGTTGCACGTTACTTGCTGACCAGTATTGATGCTTCTAGAAGTGAAGACTGTATCTGGATCATATGGGGGTTCGACACTGGATCGACGTTGGCTACGGGACGACCTGGGCCGTGATCAGCAAGTGGCTACTAAAGTTTTGAAGATGCTAGCGGGTCTGTGTGTGGAAGGATTTAGCTCGGAGTAACTTATTTTGTGCAACCATCTTTTACACTTAGAATATGGAACGGAGTGTGAACGTCTGCCAGAAAAAGCAGCAGATCCAGTCTTTTGGTCCCGGGTTGGGTTCAACACCCGCCCGGAGCAAGAGCTTTCAACACCCCTGCTGCTAGGAGCTGCGCGGAGGATGACAATTTTAGGGAGAAATGTGCTGAGCTAGACAGGGTTACATCGAAATACCAGCCCTTGATCGAGTAAAACCTCAGTCATTCCCATACGATAGAACCGGCTGTTCTGGTAAGTCTAATGCACACGCTTGTCTATTTACACATTTTTGTATGTATTACATTTGTAAGTGCGCTTAAAAACACAATCAATGGCACAAATTGCATCATTGTTCCACAGTAAGAATCTTGTTTGTCGTTTTGCGAAATCAGCTGAGCGTGAAATTCCCATTCGAAATGCTACCAAAAGCAACACTTTCACTTTTCCTTTCATAACATTTAACCATCAGAACCAAGAGGGTTTATGCAAAATTTTGAATCCATTACATATTTATGTATGTACATATGTACATGCACATATGTACTCAAGCGAACAACATTTTTCTGATACAAAGAATGTTATGACACCAGAATTCTAGATAAGCAACGTTTCTCCATCTCAACCATACAACTTTCAATTACTATCTAAATACAAATGTATGTAGTACTAGAGGGACCGGCAGACTTTGTCCAGCCCAGATATAAATTCGCACCATACAAAATGTGTGGGAAAATAAAATTTTTTTTTCAGGAAGTTTTCGGAAATTTTATTGGGTATTTTCCTATTCTGGTCAGGGAACAATCTAATTAGTGTCAATCATCCAAATCGGTGCAAGCGTTCTTGAGCTATGAGCGTTGGAACTAACGTCACTTTCTTTTATTTATATAGATAATATTTTCTTGGGGACTTCTGTATTTTCCTCAATACAAGGTTATTAAAGCAATTTCTTTAGCTCTTCGGAAGAAAAAATTGCCTAAAATCAGCAAAGTGTGTCAAGACCTTAGGATTGACACATTACTGTATTAAAATTTAATGAACTAGAGAGCTGCATACTCCAAACAAAAATCTGAGAAAAATGAAAGACTTTGATAAAATTGCTTTGAATTTTGCGTACATTTTTGAAATTTCCGGATTCGATAAAAAAAAATTTTCATCTTTTATGTATATATAATGCGGCATGTAGTAAAGATATATCATAAAAAGAAGATGGAGAGACCACTTATTAGTCAATTGAAACCAATTCAGCAAGGCTAACCGCATGGTTCTAATTTTTTTTTTACCACTTTCACTATTTTTGAATGGTATTTACATATGTAGACAATATGAAGCATATTCGTAAAAATATTATGTGTCAATTAGCATATTGCAGTAGATCCGATTCGAAGGAGCGCCACTGCACTTTTAATAGAGCCCTGGAAAAGATTGCTATATTGTGGGTGAGTTATGAGTAGATACTTATAAATAACATCTTGGCAGTGCATTATAATATTTAGATATTTATTTGATAATTCTGCACCCACTCTCCGCTCAATAAAACCTTGTATAAGTTTGTTATGTGGGGTACACAACTTTAGATGACAGGCAGGAAAATAAATGATATTTCATAGTCGTTCATAATTCCATGGCTAACAACAAATATCACTATATGAAATTAGCATAGGAAAGTCAATTCCGGCATTTGGAAGGTCAGGGTAAGGAACACCAGCAACAACATTTTTGAAATATACCAATTTAATTATTTTCCTATAAATAGCTGCTTAAATATTTTAGTAGTAATTTTTTTGGTGGCCCTATCTTGTATAAAAAGTAAAGCTGCAAACCTTGAACGGGTAGCAATTATAAACTTAACTCAGAAATAGGAATCTGGCCTTACTTTCAAATAAAGAAATATCAGAAAAAACTATATGAGTACTATTTTTCAATGGTTACTAACTGCTGCCGTAATGTTTACATGTTTGTTATTCGATGTGTTTAGTGGGAAAAAACTATATATCAATAGGAGCCACAGAATTGAATTTTCCCCAATATAATAATAAATGTTGTCCATGCCATGTTCGGATAAAATTTAGCCAAAATAAATTCTAAAAATTAATACATTTCATTATTAGAAAAGTATTCGATTTAAAAAGAGTCAGATCTGTTTTGAACCGGTTTCGGTTTCAAAAATTTATTCGGTTTTAATCAGTTTTGGTTTCAGTAATTGGTTTAACGTCAATAGTTGCTGTAGCATAGAGGTAAGACTTTTGAACTTACATTCGAGGGGTGTGGAATTTTTGAAATGGTTTTCTACTCTGAGTTTATAACTTTTTTTATTTTACATTTTTCTTTTATCATTTTTTTCCTAATACCCTCCCTCAGGTTTATTAGTTCGCTTCACAAAATAGTGTTGTTAAATTAAAGAGAACGGTTCTATCTGCGAATTCGGCATTTTTTGCAGAGCTTAAGTTTACCTTCATAAATTGTAATTCAATTTAAGATGTCAATACGAGGGTAACATTTTTCTAGAAAAGAAGCCACTGTTACATTTGCCACATTAGACATTCTCACTGTCATAATTTCTGTGGTACCATTCGCCATGCTGATGTTATCAATTTCAATATGTACGAGTATGTGTATTTCGCAATTATACATTATTTGGGTAACATATGGGATACTTGACTGAGGTAAACTCCTTTTTGGAGCCAACTTTTGTTATTACTTTTTGTTTAGTTATAAACAATGTGCAATGCATACATATGTATACATATATGTATTAAGAATGCCAATGCCGGGATAAAGAGGTCCCGGAGTCGCATGCCTTTTTCCAATCCCCAAATTAGGGTTGTACTTTGTTCAAGTACCGCGACAGTTTACATGAAAACTTTTTTAAACAGAGGTCGCTGCTCGGCATCGGTCGGTAATCCTCCGAATGTATCTCTGCCATGAAAACGCTTCTGGGAAAAAATGCATCTGCCTTGCTGGTAGATAGTAAAAAAAGTCAGATATCGAACATAGATGCATATAGTGGAGAAGTATCTATTTTACGGGCATACAACTCAATTTTAGCACACGGAATTGCAAAAAAAAATTTATAGGGTTCCAAATTTTTCTATTTTTAATTTAATGCCAGAAACGTTAAACTACATACAAGCTTTAATAGTTTGTATAGTAATAAAAGAATTTCTATTGCAAGCAGAGGTATAATCGGGCTAAACGGATTTTATTCCAAATAATAAAAACAATTTATTTGAAACAAAAATTCTCGCGATTTTATATTCAAAGTTTTCATTTTATGCTTTGACAAAATTGTATTCAATGAGTTTGGGAGTAATTAAAAAAAGCACCTGAGGTGAAAATTGGAATAAAAAATTAAAATTGTAGATATTTCATGAATGTGAGTTTTCATTTAACACTAGTATTGGAAATTAAAAAATTCTTTTTAATTCCAAATATTAAAATGCAGTAAATTTCATTACAATTTCAATTTATTTGGTTATAGGCATAAGATAATAAGACATATGTACATAATTATTACATAACATTCAAATAACATAAATTCTATAATGAAACATCCAATTGCAAGTATATTACATAATATCCATGAAAAATATTTAACCACAAAAGATAGGAAAGGAACAATTTTAGATAAAGTTAGAAACAAATTTCTAGATAAAATAATAGCAAGTAAATAGTTTTATAATTTTATAGGTGGCCAATTCAGGTAGATTCTGCTGATGGTAGCAGCTGGTATGGAGTTCCAAGTGCGTATGGTATTGACGAAAAGCAGTCTTGTTGATGTCACGAAGTAAGAGGGCGTTTTTGTGACGATCAATTTAACGGGAAATATACAACTAAGCATGTCAAACCTTTTTAATGCATTTGGGATTAGAATTTTAGACTTTATATCAAAGTGCTTTTTCGAAGTCACACATTGGAAAAAATTATTATTATAATTATAAATTAAATTATATATAAATATCCAAAAGCAAAAAGAGGCTTCTTAGCAGCTAGTAAGAAGCTATGGGTATACCGTACCTACTTTCGACAACTTCCCATTTACTCAATATTCTACTTTTTTAGTTAAACGTGACATGTTCTGTAACAAAAACCAGTTAAGAGATTTTAAACTTTACAGAAGACCCGTCTTCTCATGTTAATTTTGTATCCATTGGCCTTATAAATATACATTTTTTTCACCAAAATATAAAAACCAACTTTATTTAAAAATTAAATAAAAAACATCCCTTGGCACTTTGAACCACTTATTTAGAAAATTCAAAACTTTTGAAAACACATTTGCTACCTGTCTATCAAAATTTTGAAAACCCAATTATATAATGGTTAAATATCGTCGGTGACACTGCAAAATAGAGTACGCTACATTTGTTTTAAAAAACGTGTATAGGCCCCTGCCATCAAGATCTATTTAATTATTCTCAAGGAAACTACATGTTGGTTTGGAAAATAACTAAACAAATCGATATTTATAGGAACTTTTTCCATAAAGTCATTATTCGTCTTTAAATTAAGCAATTTGTATTAGAAAAACAGACGTTACGCGGTTTTCAAAAACAACTGATTCACTTTTTTCGACCTAAACCTTTCGAGAATGGTGAAATTCTTAAATACTAGTCCCGGGATTATAAAATCGAATCCCGAAAACCCCGCGATTGTCAAATTCCAAAAAAAATAGCGTCCATAAAACGTATATAACGTCAGTAACACTGCAAAACCGCGTAACGCACAAATGCAAAACCGCGTAAGCTACATTTGTGTGAAAAACTTTCATACGCCCCTGCCACCAAGATCTATTCATTTGTTCTCAAGAAAGCTACATGTTGGTTTGGAAAATAATTAAAAGAATCGATATTGATAGGAACTTTTCCATAAAGTCTTTATTAGTTTTAAAATTAAGCAATTTGTAGTTGATAAACTTGCGCGGTTTTGCATTCTTGCGTTACGCGGTTTTGCAGTGTCACCGACGATATACTCATTCAGCTTTTCATTCATAAATTCACTTGGACACCATCAAACACTTACTTCTGCTAGCATATTGAATGACTAGAAAGCGATGCAGGGGCAAGTGGGAACAAGTAGCATATACTCGTACACAAAAAAAGAAGTGAAGCATCATTAAATTTAATATGATACTCATTTAATGAAATTGTTGCCGATTTGTTTCAAAAATATACACACTTTCGTACTTTGCTCTGACACAAGTGCCATATATGTTGAACTATAGCCGGGATGGGCGCTCAAGGCTATTGTGATCCTGACAACGCGCTCGAGTACAATATTATCGGTTAGGCAGCAAGTGGACGACTGATGGGCTGATGGTAAACTTAAAAGGAGCGCAGTGCGCAGCTGCGACGAAAGCATTAACAAAAACTTACTTAATAATTTTTGGTTTAGTTGCTGTGGCAAAAGCTCTGCAACTTCATAGCTTCATAGTACGTAAAAAAGGTTTCATGTTAAGAAATATTATGGTTATACTAGTTAACAACACCGAAGCGAATCAAGCCAACTCCACAGTCAGTGGTATAGCCAACTAATGGTCAGGAGCACAACAAAAATCATTCTAATGACAACAGAAGCGCAAAATAAAAACAAAACGGAATGAAAACCTTCAAAGTGTTAAGTGCTATCTCATTAAACTTTATGTTCTTTGCGCACTCGCTCTCCGCCTTGTCAGGCTACCTAAGCATTTGAAAATGTCGGCCGTTCTTAAATTAAGTTCTGCTCTTGGTACTTCAGGAAAGAATTACTGCATAGTTAATGTGTTTATGTATGTATATGTTCTCATTTGGTGGGTGGCTTAAGTTATTACGAGACCAAAATCGTTAACACTTGGAACCGCACATTAAATTACTTCAAAAGATTAATAGTAAAGGGTTTAATTTTTAATGTTTAAGAAATTGCAGTCTCTTTTCACGCTGAACCATTTATATAAATGCAAAGATACATAAAGCATGCTTCCGAAAATCAAAATATTGTGGATACAGATTTAGAGACTCGCTTACTCCCCTTAACTGTCACTTGTTTGTCATCAAAACGAAAATCGTGCTTTTGTCACTAACCTTCCACAATGAGACAACTCAATTTCATTTGAAAACTGTAGTGACAACCATACCCCAGACAGTTCTTATCAGTTCTCAGATAAATGACAAGTAATTTAATTTGATTTACCTTCATCTCCAATACACTTCAACTCAATGAGACTCATTACTTTGACTTTACTTTGCCACTACTTATCTGTTACTCTTACACACTTCCATATTAGCTTGTCGCGCGCTTCTTGCCGCTTGTGGCATGCTATTTCATGTATCCAATGAATGGGGTTTCCTCTGTCAATCTACTGGTTTTATTTACAATTTTTTTATAGTTTGAATCCAGTCTCTGCTCATTAGAGAAACATTACTACGAATTATTAATAGTTAACACCTTTCAGTGGTGCCAGAAATTAAAGGTTTAGCATTAAAAAGCTATGCTTTGTACACAAAGTTGTTATAGAAAAACAGCGTGTACTTGGGTAAATTTTTAACATTTATGCTGCCAAATTTATTTTTTCACCCATGCTGGCTCTTAGCTTTGTTATATGGGGGTGACATATATTAACACAGGTCAAAGGTAATGAAAATACGTTTTTTGCAAATATCTCAGTTTTTTTGGCTCATTCGCGTTTTGCGTATATTACCAAAATTGCAGGCCATGAAGTTTTATATAAGTTTCGCAGGCGTAGCTCAGTAACAAACAACGCAAATTCATTCAAATGTATCATGTGGATTGAAATAAAACGAAGCCATCAGGGTACTTAGGTTTAATGGGCTGACAATTGACATTTTGAAACAATATTATAATTTACTAGATTTTATTACATGAAATAAGCGCTACATAGCATAAATAATAACTTTCTTCAGTAAACTTAAATAGGGACAAGAATTTAACAAATTGCAATACTAAAGAATAATGATAACATAAATACGTTGTTTTGATCATAATTCCGCCTTAAAAGCAATAAATGTGCAGATTTTGTATTTTATTTTTAGTAGAATGATAAATGTAAATTAAAATAAATTATTTTAACGTTTCTTTATTGGTCATGTATTTTGGTGCATGGGTTTCACTCTTCAATCAAGCATCTTGTGATAGACGACATTTTTCGTTTTATTATCAGGCGCAAGAACCAATAACGCAGATGGTCTTCCGACCCGTGAAAATGTCACATATAATTGACCATGAGAAAAACATTGATTTTCTAGATTCAGACCACAAACTTTCAAGAATCGGCCTTGTCATTTGTTAATGGTCATGGCAAAACAACGTCCATTTGCTCAATGTGAACGCTAGAATGTAAGCAGTAATCAGTGATGCAATCGTATCGAAACGCTGCTCGATTCAAAACAGTAAATTTCTTCCTGTTGATTTCTGAATTTCTTTCTAGTTGTTGATTTCTGAAGTTTGATCGACGATTTCGCATTGCCAACCGAGCCGTTTCTTGGGCTGCCTCTCTTTGCTCTTGTAATTGAGGAGCACGAAGTCGAGCCATACTAACGCGGCGCTCTTCACGTGCAATTTCTTCAGTCCTTTCAATCGCAACGCTTCGAACCCGCTTGTAATTTTTGTCGTTAAAGATTTGATCGTCTTGGTCGCGGCATGATATTGTTAATGATAATATCGGCACAATACACTAATAGAAACTGCAAATCTTTTTTCTCGCACCATAAATAAAAGAAAATTAGAATAGGTCGGTCCTTGGTCCATTTCCCGGAAAAACAAGAATATTAAATATTAACAAAGGCGAATAGCTACCAATATATCAAATTTCAAGCAAATCGCACCATAAATAAAAAGTTTTGGAATAAGTCGGTCCCTGATCCACTTCCCGGAAAAACCAATCGTAAATTTTAATAAAAGTAAAAGGCTACGAATGTACCAAATTTCAAGCAAATCGTAAAATAAAAAAAAAAGTTTGGAATAGATCGGTCCCCTATCCACTTCCGGGAAAAAAGTATCCTATGACCTTTTTTCCAAGCTACCCCTCCACCAATTTTCAGCCAAATCGCTCCATCCGTTCTAGAGTTATAAAAGGTGCAACTAACACAACTTTCTTTTATTTATTTAGATAGTAAACCCCGCTCGCTTCGCTGCGTCTCAGAACTAGTAATAAACTGAGTCCGATTTTCATCATTATATCCCATACCAGATAAGATAAGAAACTTATTGTCACCTTTCGTTTGATACCCATATTGTACTAACAAATTTTGGGTCACCTTGGTCCAAAAATCGGTCTATATCTCCGAAACTGGTTGAGCTATCGGAACAAATGATATCTTAAATTTTAAGTTAAGCGTCTGCTAATGCATTCAATTCCATTCATTTTTGAGTGATGCGCGACCAAACATACAGACAGACAGACATACAGACATACAGACCGACAAAAATTCTAAAAACAGTTGATTTGGCTTCTATTGGCGTAATAATGATCCCTGCTATCAATTTTTCCTTAATATCTGCAATGTACAGAAATCGACCTTTTACTCGATTGTGATCCATGTTGCGGTTTTAGTACAGTAATTGTTCCAGGACGAAATTTCCTTTGAACAGTTTTCTTTTGGGCCTCAAACAACTTATGATTGGATCGGAGGTCAATATTAACTTACAATACACATCAAGATTACATACTTATCTTGAAAACATTCTAGAAAAGTGTTCACGATATATTCGGGAGAGCTTGTTTCGAGCCTCTGCTGCCAAATTTAATTGTTTGAAAGAATAAACCCTCTCTTCGGTGACATTTTGACTATCTTAATAAAAACAATATAAATGTATGGCGCGATATACAACAGGTATATCAACATAAACCTCCTAAATGATTTTTGCGCCAAGCTTCCCTTCCAATTAGTGGTGTGCCGTTTTGAATTGTTTCCTTCATATTAGCGGGACCTACAGATTTTTGCCGACTTCGAACGGCATCTACAAAGGAGATGAATCTTTGCTGAGAAGCCTTCCATAGCAGAAAGACACTCGGAGAGTTTGCCAAACCACTGCCTAGGGCCGGCCCCGTTTTGAACAACTTTTTTGAACCACTTTTGATGCTACCTGTCCCAGGACTCGAACCTTGGATTTTCGGTGTGGTAGGCCGGCAACACCACCGCCACACCACGGAGGCCGCCATTAATTTATTTGTATATAAATAGCTTGCCTACCAAGAGCTGCTTAACAAATTTTTTCATAATCCCAATACATGCATATGTTTGAAAAATTTTCTTTCAAATAGACAGACGGACGGGGAGACGGACATGCCTAAATCGACTCAGCTCATCGTCCTTATTATTTCAGTTTACTTATTGATGAGCCAATCTCTTCTTTTTCTCATATTTACAAACATTTCCTGTTCATTAAAGGTATAATAATAATAAACCCAGCGGATTACCCACCAACCGACACGAGGGGCGCATCCGCATAACGCGCGGATTAGATTTGCCAAGTGTTTGAAAAGCGGAGGTTTGTTAACCGTCGAGATCTCAAACTGCTCAGCTACAGAAAAAAGTTCCTCAGCTGAGAACGATACATACATACATTAAAATAATAAAATATAAGTCATTTGTTCAGAGAGGATAGAATAGTTTTTTTTATTGCAAAAAGCGAGTCCGAAATATCAAAAGTGCCTCAATGGGACTTAAAATCTTCGCATAGACACTGGAACGGCTCGCGTGATTGAAAATTTGTTCTGCATTGCTTCAGAAGAATAGGTTGAAAACATCTTGAAGCTAGGTAGGGAATATAAAAGTTAACTTCGTTCAGAAGAAATGGGCTATGAAAATCAAAAAAGGTATATAACTTCCCTATTGCAGGGGGGTATTAACAACTTGCCCGGATATTTTACTTGTGTGAAATCCGATTTGCCTAATTTTTGGTAGGAGTATACTGCATACTTTTGAGAAGCAGCTGACCAATTTTGAAGGAAATATTTAATTGAAACTACAAGAAATCGCCTTTGAAAGTAGCAGAATTGTTATGCTAGAAAGTGGGCGGCGGCAGGCCTACTTCCCGAAAATCCAAAACATTTTTTCGCGGTTGAGTTTTGCTTAAAAATCTTATTATGTGTGCAAGATATTATTGATATAGCTTGCATAGTTATAGAAATATCGCGTTTTTCATTTAACAAACAAATTTGTCAGAACTATGTTAAAAAACTAGGCGTGGCCGTTCATCGATTTCGTCCATTTTTACATCAAACATTTACCATTATATGTACAACATTTTCACTGAATATCGTTTCGATAAATCTATTTTTGCCGGAATTATGGCTTAAAAAGTTTTGAGGAATAATTCACTATAAAAGCTAAGGGGATACGCCCATTTTAAAAAATTAAAATTTTTAGACTTTCTTCGTAAATGAACATTTTGAAATTGAAATAGAAATGATATAAAGCTTTCGTGGGCAAAGTTATTGCCTATTAAATATATCTATGGTCCTTTTCAAAATAATTCCTATAAAAGTGGGCGTGCACCTTAACCGATTTCGCCCGATTTCCGGAACATTACTTTTATTAACATAATTATGTGTGCTAAATTTCCTTTAGATATCTTAAACGGGTTTTTATTTATGAGTAATATTATTTCTAAATTTGACTTAACCAAAAGTGGGCGGTGCCACTCTCATTTTCAAAAATTTCTTTATAAATTTATTTTCTGCTTCAACATTAATGTACACACCAAATTTTAACCCTCTAAGTGTATTATGTACTGAATAATCACTTTTTTTGTATTTTCGAAAATGTTCTATACATAAAAAGTGGGCGTGGTTACCATCGGAGATTCTTCTTCTTCTTTAAATGGTCGTCTAACCGCCTGGGCAATTTTGACCGTCCAACATAGCTCGCCAGTCGTTTCTTCGTTGCGCCAACTGGCGCCAATTGGAAACACCGCGGAATCGAAAATCGGTCTCCACTTGGTCCTTCCATCGGAGTGGTGGTCTTCCTCTTCCTCTGCTTCCACCGGCCGATAAGAATACCTTCTGGGCTGGAGCATCTTCGCTCATTCGCACTACGTGGCCTAGCCAGCGAAGCCGCTGTGTTTTAATTCGCTGAACTATGTCGGCGTCTGCGTAAAGTTCATACAGCTCATCATTAAATCTTCTTCGGTACTCGCCGTCGCCAACGCGTAGAGGCCCACAAATCTTTCGAAGAACCTTTCTCTCGAATACTCCCAGAGCCGCCTCATCAGATGTTGTTAGTGTCCACGCTTCTGCACCATATAGCAGGATGGGTGCGATGAGTGACTTGTAGAGTGACTTGTAGAGTGTTATTTTCGTTCGTCGAGAGAGGACTTTACTTTTCAATTGCCTACTCAGTCCGAAGCGCTCGGAGATTAGTGCCAAGGAATCCGAATACCAAATTTCATTAAGATATCGCAAAATTTACTAAATTTCTCGTGTTAACAGACGGACGGACGGACGGACGGGCATGGCTTAATCAATTTATTTTATCCTCCTGAACATTTTGATATATATTAGTCAATATCTATCTCGATCCGTTTATGCCGTTACATACCACCGTTAGGCGACTAAAGTTAATATACCTTGTATGCGTAGCACTACTAGGTATAAAAATGAATAAGCATACCTGAGGTATTGAACTCCATCACTTTTCCTCTAAAAACTGACAGAAAAAAAATATTGAAGCTTAAACTTTTGGCTTCTGTTTGCACTACGTTCACAAAAATAAGTTCGGTGATTGATAGCGTCATGCTACCAACTGCCAAACACCCTTAAATCTTTCGTGTGAGGTTTGATAACAGTCTCAACTTCGCCAATCATGCCAATAGCTACAAAGGTACAGAGCTGCAAAAATGTCCTCAAGTCACTTACTGGCCGCACTTGGGGAAAAGACAAAGAAACGCCATTGTGTATGATATGCTAACACCAACTGGAGGAAGTTGCAAGTCTGCCATCAGAACTGTTCTGGCATGTCGTCTGAGGCTCACCTCTATCGAGAGTCCAAAATTATCGATATAAGATAGCACGTAGAACTATTAAGCAGACCGTTTTTACTGCAATGCCATCAACCTCGACATCCAAACAGACACTATGATGAAATCCGGAATCACATCACTCAGCCGCGGAACAAGAATCGGGCTCTAACTGCCTTTACACTGACTCTGTAAGCCCCGTTATTGAAATCCGACTATTAGAAGTAGGTGAAGAGAACCTTTGATTTGGATGTCGTAGCACTTTAAGGTCTTACTTTTTAAGATTCTAATCCACCATACCAACTGATTGCCCTGCCAAACGTCTGTTTAACGGTTTAGAAGAACCTATTGTTCTAATGCCACATTCGCTCTAGTCCAACCCTATTGAAACTGGGTAAAAATTTGTGGAGTGGGAGACTTTTGTTCGAAATTAGGCTTTCTTTCTGAAACTTGTTTCTGAAACTTGTTCCCAACAACAACAAAAAATAATACGCTTGGACTAGTTTTTCGAAATTATAATCACTTTTAATGTAATAGATATAAACCTATTTTTGAAGCTCCGTAGTTTTTGCCAATTTTCTAGCAATAGACCAGTCCGATTTTGTTCAGTTGTGAAACATATGTATAAGATGGAATCCTCTTCCAAACTGCATTTTTTTGGAATATTATTTTTTTTCAAATATCTCATTTTAATTAACTTTGTACGAAAAATGTATTTTTTGGTACATACTGTGTACTACGAATGCTGAGTTATAGCATTAATAGTACTTCGAATGATTTTTGATAACGTATTTTAATAAAAATAAGTGTTTAGAAAGACCTGTCATCATTAAATTCTTTATTCTTCTTATATTATTTTCTTTGTAACAATGTTACATACAGACACCCCCGCCTTTAAAAAAGGAAATATCACCCATTCCATTGCAATTTTTTTCTGCTGATAGAAGTCGAAAATATTAAAATATTCGTTAATAATTTTGCAAAAAAATAAATATGCCAAAATAAGTAATGCAGTTGGGGAAAGGATACCATATTTTATATATATTTCAAAAATGAGGAAAATTGGACTGGTCTATCTCGAGAAATTAAACAAAAACTTTGGAAACTAGAAAATATGTTTAAGGCTATAACTTAGAAAACAATTTGAGTTACGAAAAATTATGAAATATGTAATTTTGTTTAATCGTTTTGAGCTTACCACCCAATTTCATTAAAATACATGACATTCGGAAAAATTTAGGGGAGCTTACTTTACAAATTTTTAACTAACTGTCAGTTTCCTTGGACTTTCGTTAGAATAATTTGATGACGATTCTCAGTATGAAAATGCCCATTAGACAAGGAGACCAAAAATTAAAAAAAAAAGGCTTCAGTGCTTCTGTCACACAATCGCCATTTGCAGGAACTTACATTTAAGAAGAAATATTCTAAAAATCCAATTATTATTATTAGATTCCATATCCAGGGATAAATCCAAAATATTCGCTTCCCTATATAGGAATGTTGTACGAAAGGTATCGATTCGTTTTACATTTCTTGTTTGAATTCTGTTTTTGTTTTGCCCTTAAATATAGGCACAGATACAAATTTACACTTTGAATAAACAAAAAAAAAATTGCATAGCTCACTAATGTGCCCTCATATATCAATACAAGTCAAATTTTTTGATGTTACTGTATCACAAATAATTCAGTAATTTCATAAATATAATTTACTTTTATCATTGAATTTAGTTTTCAACCATTTGGTAACAAATCTATTATCAAAAATTTTCCTTTTCAATGTAAAAATATGTAGTTTAAAACAAAAAAATATAACAAAGTTGTTTTAAAACAAGTAAAACACCATATACTTACTTTATTCAATTAATATTAAATGCAATGGCGCATAATCATAGTCAAAATAGAGAGTGCTCTAAATAAATTCAACTAACGGGTCAATTCTGTGCGTAACCGGTAATTTTGTACCTGGAAGATTATCTAACCGAAAATATTAACCGTTGGCAATGCAGTTCATGTAACCGCTATTCTAGCGTACATGGAAACGCTGTCAAAAACAGCTAGTATGTGTAAAAAGTTTGCGGTATTTTCTGTCCACAAAAATATTTACAAAACACGTAAAATTTTTCGCGGTTACGCGAAGTTGCCACCTATTTTGGTGGTTACGAATTTGAACTGTAAATTAAGCCGGCAGAATACCAAAAGGATGTAAAAGTTTCCAAACTATTTATTTGCCGGTAAAACGAATGTTGTTACCGCACTAGAATTAGGGCGTAAGCGTATACTTTATCCTAGTCATAGTAACGCTGAATTCGGCTTCTTCAGTCAAAGCTGTTGCGTAAGTAAGAGTAGCAAAAACCTGTCACTAAAGCTGCTGCTTAATCCGTCATTTTTAGTTCAATTAATATTTGAGTGAACTTTTCAAGGATTTAAGTAAGAAGTTTGATTTAAAAGAAGTGAATATGCCTTAATTTGAAGGAACTGCATTACATTATAAGTGAATCTTTATTACTTAGAATGCCAAAAATATATAAGGACCGATTTGACCCATTTGCTTTAAAGGATAAAGATTTTTATAGCTGCTATCGACTAGACAAAGCAACTGTTCCCTTTTTGATAGAAATTTTAAACATAGAAGAACCGTAAAACAATAGCTGTCTTCAAGTGGCTACTAGTATACATTTGCGGCGCCAAGCAGTCCTTCTCTCGGGTACTCCAATTTTGTTCATGTTTCTTTTCCTATATAAATACAGAGTACATATGAAAGGCTGGGAGTAAAAACGAAACTAATTTTTCATGTACGTAAAAGGGAAACTTATAAAATGTTTAATAAAAAGGCTTACAGAAGTAAATTGTAAAAATTGGTCAAAATATCTTGCTAAGAACCAAACAATATTCCTTCCTTTTAATGGAAAAACCGATTTTACTGAAGAATTTTTAAATATATAAGTTTCCCTTTTTGTTACGTAAAAAATAAGTTTACTTTTTCACTCCCATCCTTCCATATATAAAATTTATTTTACCCAATTTTAAATGTTTCATCTTTGAATTTTAGCAACCAATTGCAACAAGTTAATATTGAAAATTAACACCAAGCTGAATAAGCGTTAAGACACATGTTTGCATGGTTGTCAGAACTGAGTAATAGATTTACTGTAAAGTAGTAGAAGTGTACTCAAATTTTACTCCTGGTAGATCACATCACTAAACTGACTATGATATACTTAAAAATTAAGTTCACTCTATCTTTTTGGCAATAATCTAACTAAAGTATGCATTAATTCAGGACTATGATTATGCGCCAATATTTTTAGTTTTTTTGAGTCTCTAAGTTTATAAGCAGGTTTAAGTTTGTATTTTGGAATGGTTTTAAATGTGTTTACTTGTTAAATTTTGAATTTATTATGATGTCTTGAGATAACGGACGGACAAGGTATGACGGAAAATCGTGCCAAAATGCATCAACTTTCGGAAAATCAACAAAACGAAATTAAACAAAACAAAATAAATCTTGAGATAACCTTAAAAGGAACTTCGTACGGTGATTGTAAGCCTGACTTTGAAATGGCTTCAACTAGTGCATATTCTCACTTCTAAGAGCTTTAAGTAAGTAAATAAATATCAGGTATTTGTCCTGATATATGTTCTAGATTAACGTCATACTTTAAAAACTAATTTTTTTACTTCCCGTGATATCATAAGAGTTCTTCAGAAAGTAAAAGTTTTGAAGGAAATATTTAATTTGTTATAAGAAAAAAGTTGAACAGTATATGGCACTTATTTCTAAAGGAAATCTTTTCTTCCAATAGGCTTTAAGCAGCTTTAACTAATCCACCTCTTTTCGATATAATTCATGTCCAGCCCGATCTTCGAAACAGTTGTTTGTGTACTTCGATGTTTTTTCCAAAAGCATTTAGGAATTCTGCATCGACACAAAATTTTTGGAACAAATACTTGTGAATGTTTGTAACAGTGCTGTGTATTTTCAATAATTTTTCTATTCGCAACCGCTTTTATTTTGCCTTTGCCTGCGAGTATATATAACTTATTATATATAACGCACCTCGAGCCTTGCGTAGGATAATTATGTACTATGTTGAAATTTTAAACACACAGAAATTTGAAAATTATTATTGTTGCCGGATCAATTAATAAAACATTTCCAAATTTCCTTCATCCAACATAAAAAATTCAATACATTTACGGCGAACCATAAAGTTCCAACTAAGAATGCAAATCCAATATGTAATCTATGGCCCACGCAACGTGGTATTGTATTAATGGCCGGCGTGCGGACGACAGTAAATGTGATGGCTAAATGACGACTGCTTGCATAGCTTGTACGAAGCGCCGTCGCTGGTACACGACGCTCGGCAGCCATATTGAAATTTATTTGACTATTTCGAAAGTCGTAGGCGGAGCAAAATCACACACTTGAGATAAGCATTGTTGCTGCTCAGCGCTAAAACGAAAAGGCCAACCAGTGAGAAGTGCTGCTTTCATTATGGGAGACTAACTGCATACACAGCAAAGTTGCTAGGGAACAAACGAGAGAGCGAAGTTCAGCTACAGTATATGCATTTGCACAACCGACTTTTCAGTCAAATACAAACAACAAAAATAATAGAATAATTATTCGCGAAAGGAAAAACGTTCCTTGAATGCAGGTGGTATTGCGCCGTTGCGGGCCGCGGTAAATTTATTACGAGATGCGCATGCGAGCTACTGCTGTAAACAACACCGCTGCTGTCACCTGATTACCAGTGCTTGTGCGAAAAACTTCGAACGTTCAGAATCTATGTAGCTGAGACATTCACCTGAAATTTATGTTGTTGTGGTAGTTTGGCATTTATGTTTGTATTTCTAATTTACGTTTAAGTGTAGTAGTGTGCCCCCGGGAGTGCTTCAAAAAGAGCAGGAGCAGCAAAACGTTTGTATTTGTGTTGGTTTCGAACACTAACACAACTTCATTTTGAAACCAGTTTTCAAGAGAAACTGAAATGTATCCCAATCTCTTACTTATCGATCTACTTTCATTTTGCGTTCGAATTCGAATTTTTTTTTTCTATTGGACTTTGCATTTACGTACTCTCTGTATTGCTCTCAAAAGGCCATTATTTGAATGTACAATGTTTATTTGTGGTTTTATTTTTGTTAGGGTTTCCATAGATGAGCAACCTTCTTGCTTTCATACTTTTATATACACCAAACTGCTGCCGGCTTCTGGTGTGTTGTTCGTTGTAGCTACTGTTTTTCGAAAGTAACTGTAGAAGTGAGTTAAACTGAGCTTTCGGCTTCATATTCCATAAAATGTTCATTTGTGGGAATGTCATTAAGGATATGCCCTCCTCACGCATCTCACAGTGTTAATCCCCGAGACGAGAGGAAGATTTTAGGATGTGGAGCGATTAACTCCAGAAATGGCAAATGCACGTTGTTTTAATGTGCATACAATAATGGTTCTAATGTCTAAAGCAATTACCCTGCTATGCCTGCACATTTGCGTTGTTGTTTTCCATTGTCGTCACAAGTTTTAACATTTTGCTTAATTTTTATTTTCTGTTACTATTTTATATTATTTTCTCTCTCTATCAGCGTATTTTTTTGTTGATTTATTTTCATTGTTGCAACAGAGGTAACAGTTGCTTATAATATTCAATAAATTATTAATAAGTCAACTGGTAAATATATGGTGATTCATACCCATACCCATCAACTTAAATTATTTGAAAGATTTGTCTTGTAAAGTTAAAAAAAAATTATTAGGAATTTTGGTAACGACACTCGATCGCCTTTTCTCCAGATATGTTCATAAAGTTGATGAGTTGCTGCAAAAGCCGACCGGGGACAGTCGTGTTTTAAGTTACAATAAATGTAATATTGCTAAATATATTAAAGATTTATTAGTTTGTTTAAAGTTTACGTATGGTATCATACCTGATAAGGATAACATAAGTTTTGAGAATTAAACAATTTTTTCCGATCATAGAACGTTTATAATAATGATTCGGGCCCCGATCTGGGGTCGAATTATGTTATACGTTCCGTGATCGAAGGCCAAACCTACAGTTTTTAGAATTTTTGCTTGTCTCTCTGTATGTTTGGTGGCATTAAACTTTATTTACAAGACAGTCAACTTTAAATTTAATTAAACGAAAGGTGCTACCGAGTGCTGCAATAAAAAAGATTGCAACTTGATGAATCATATGGGAACTAAGGAATTGCACCGTTCAAATCGTTCGTCCACGTTTTTATACCTTTCGTGAACATGAAATGGTATTATAACTGTGGTCCGATGTTTTGTAAGTATGAGAAGAAGAAGAGATTGGCCCACCAATAAGTACACCGAAATGATCAGAGTGACGAGCGGAGTCGATTTAGCCATGTCCGTTTGTCCGTCCGTCCGTCCATCTGTCTGTCTGTCTGTTTGACCGCAAACGAGTCCCTCAGTTTTAGAGATATCTCGCTGAAACAGTACAAGGCATAGCTCCGATACAATCGATTGTTCCCATAAACGAGGTTTGGCTTATAACTCCTGCATTTAAAGAGCGAGGAACGTAAAATTTGTTGGGTACATACTATATACGTAATGCGCCTAGTGCAAATCAGGCAGAGCGGACAAGCATAACATATAGCTCCCATACAATCGGTTGTTCCGATAAACGGGGTTTGGGCTATAACTCTGCACCAATATATCGTGTAGTCAAGTACAACAGCGGTTGCCGCTCATGGTATTGTGCATAGCTAACGTTATTTGGCGGCCGCAATTTTGTGGCAGCGATTTTCGATGAATCCAGAGCTTAAGGAATTTTTATTCCAAACACTATTAATGCACAAACACTTATTGAAATCTCTTTCAGTCAGCAATGTCAAACATGGTCTGAGTTATTTGAGTGTTTATAATGTGTTCATAATATGTATCTATTTATGCAAGTACTAAGCAACATGTTACTTTTCGATGATGCTTTTTCTAATTATTTCCATGTTAATTTATGGCTTTTTACACTGCAGTTGAACATTTGATGGATTGTGGGGATCTGTCTCTGTAAACACAACCACCATAACATTGCTTAATGACTGCCATGGCCAAAGAATAAGCAATCAGACAGACAACCGGACATTGACACAAAAAACCTCATTAGACTCTGCTGTCAATCTTTCCATCATTTTTTGTTTATTTGAGTTCGAACTTGAAAAGTGCATCTGATCATATCAATTATCCATTAGGTAACCATTTTGCAGTAATAAATGGTATACACAAAATTGTATCCTTATTTCTAAGGAACTTACACTTGCTGATGAACATATACTGATGAAATATATAGTTTTTGGGTGCTAGCAATTATCACAGTAAAATGTTTTTAAACTGAAATTGAGTTGTTTTTCTATTTCGATGAGTATGATAATTTCATTTGAAAGATATTTATTGCTTACGACTTTATTACTAGGTAGTTTTTTGTTTGTATTGAGAAAATGTTTTTAAGTGTAAATAAACAATTCGATTGAGAAATATCAATGTACGAGGTGTGTTCAAAAAGTATCGCGAATTTTTTTCGCTGGTTACGTATATTCGAATTTCGAATTTTTTGTGGCGTTATGTTGGTACTCATGTCTCTCACTTATGCCGACAAGCTCGGCCATTTTGGATGTTCAGTTAATTGTTGACAGCTGCTTTGCTTGCACGTGTTTTGGATCGTCTTCGATTTTTACGCGAAATTCCTACCAAAATTGCTCAATTGTGACCAAAAACAGCATCGCATGAACATTGCTAATGAGATGTTAAACTCTGTCCGCGACGACCCAAATTTGCTCCAGAGGGTCATAACTGGTGACGAATCGTGGGTTTATAGTTATGACGTGGAAACCAAAGCTGAATCATCTCAATGGAAGCTGCCGCACGAACCAAGACCGAAAAAAGCGCGCCAAGTTCGGTCGAATGTGAAAGTTTTGCTGACAGTTTTCTTCGATTGCAGGGGCGTGGTGCATCACGAGTTCTTGCCACAGGGAAGAACGGTCAATAAGGAATATTACCTGCAAGTTATGCGCAATTTGCGCTAAGCAATCCGCCAGAAACGCCCGGATTTGTGGAAGAACAAAAATTAGCTTTTGCACCACGATAACGCCCCTGCTCACGCATCGTTGCTTGTGCGCGACTTTTTGGCCAAAAACAACACACTAATGATGCCGCAGCCACCGTATTCCCCAGATCTGGCCCCTGTGACTTTTTCTTGTTCCCTAAACTGAAGAGGCCCAAGAAAGGACGACGTTACGCTTCTCTTGACGAGATAAAGACGGCATCGAAGGAGGAGCTGAACAAGATACAAAAAAAATGATTTTTTGAAGTGCTTAGAAGATTGGAAAAACCGTTGGCACAAGTTTATAATATCTCATGGGGATTACTTTGAAGGGGACAAAATAGATCTATCTCTATGGCGCGATATACAACAGGTATATCATCGTAAACCTCCTAAGAGATTTTTGCGCCAAGCTTCTCTTCCAATTTGTGGTGTGCCGATTTGAATTTTCCCTACAAATTGGTGGGACCTACAGTTTTTTGCCGACTCCGAACGGCATCTACAAAGGAGACGAATTTTTGCTGAGAAGCCTGTCATGGCAGAAATACACTCGGAGAGTTTGCCAAACCACTGCCGAGGGACGACCCCGTTTTTGAAAAACTTTTTTCAAATCACTTTTGATGTTACCTGTACCAGGGCTCGAACCATGGACCTTCGGTGTGGTAGGCCGGCAACACTACCTTCACACCACGGCGGCCGCCAAAATAGATATTCATGAATAAATAAATAATTTTTGAAAAAACACAAAACTCGCTATACTTTTTGAGCACACCTCGTACGTCAGCGTTCCCATGTATATGTATTAGAGCTGGTCAAATTGTATGGATGGATTTTTTTCATCAGGAGTATAGCAAAAACGTAATCTACAGAGGATTCTTGCTGAAGACACCATAGCTCTAAGTCCGAGTTCAAGTCCCCCACTTTTGCAAAATAGATATTTTGTCATATGATTGTAGGGTTTGACCAAAAAATCTTCATAGCTTCTGATAGAATTATAGGAAAAATATCATATTGGGCTTACTTTAATGGTATTTTACCTACATTTCAGAATCTGTATTAATATCTATAGTGTTTTTGAATTTTAGTAGAGATATCAGGCTTAAATTATGAGAAATTAGCCTAAAATTAACTTTTAACTACTATATAATCATTTTTAACAAATTTCCTATGGAAATTTTTTTTTTCTTTACAGCTAACATAAGTTCAGAACATTTCCAACAACTTTTATTCAGACAGTTTTTCTTTTTTCGAATTCTTGTGAATGCCGGTTCAGATAGTAAATTATCGTCATTCAGATCAATCATATCATTGATATTATATTTTTTGTAAACTCTGAGTTTAGTTGGGTCAAGTATTATTTTCGATAGTATAACATTTTTTTGATAGCTCTATCCCGTATGGCTTTTCTATCATGAAATAACATTGTTAATACAATGTTTTCTGGATGAGCGTAATATGAATTATTTTGGATTACACCATCTACAATATTAAGTAAATTACGTGGTAGGTATCGTGTCCAACGAATAAACTTTGATAAAAGTACACTGCCGTATACAACAGAATTATAGTATTTTACATTGAAATACATTGGCAAATTTTCCGATGGTGTATTAGTTGTTGTATACAGACGTAATACCCTGCTTGCTTTGGTTAGCCATCGAGAATGTACAACTGGTCCTGGTTTTATGTTAGTTAAATCAACTGAAACAGCACCATTTGAAATTGCTTTGACCATTTGATATAAATATTTAACATCTGTAGATAATTCTTGTTCTTGTTCATCACTGATCATATAAGGCATATTTTCCAATGATATCGGTTCAAAATCACTTACAACCTAAAAAATACATTTTTTAGATCAATTAAAATTAGTATAATTTTCCTATTTTAATTTGATTGAAAAAATATTATAAAATAATTTTAACAAATGAATACCTGAAAATTTTCACTGCCTTGAATGTCTTTGAATATATTTCCACTTGCTGTTCTTGGTCCACTCGTGACTGTTTTATCTATTGCTCTGAATAAATGACCAAATAATTCATTGAAATGAAGTGCAGTGGTCTATTTAAATGCTTTTTAAAAAGTCTTATAACACCATTTTCTATTCCAGTATTAGCTGGTTCTGCATATGCCAATTAATTGATCTATTGACAATTTGCTTCTTCTTCACCCAAATTAACATATCCAAGTACTTCAGCACTTCATCTCTAGCTTTAATTTTTTCTCTTGCAACTTTAGATTTATCCATTATGACAAGTTCACCACGAACATCTCGAAAATTTATATCTTCGTAAAGGGCTGTTGCTAAACATGAAGCAACTCTATCTGAAACACCGCATATGTCACACATCATAGCAAAATTTATAGCATCGTATCGTTGAGTATAATGTTCTCGTTTCATTGTAACAGATACTTCTGCAACTGTTTCATTTGCAATTTGTGCTTCACCTGCTTCCAGATCTGTTCCAAGTGGTTCGTATGTTGGATCATCACTAACTGTTGGCATTGTTGGTATTGTTTTAGGTGTTTCTTCTGCAATGTCATCCATATATTCAGGTATTGTGAATTTTCTATCATTATGTTGGTCCATCATAAATTCTTTTAAATGGTTTGGTATTAAGCCACATGAGCATTCTGTTGTTATTAACATTCATTTACATTTTCCAATGTAAAATAATTCATTTGTTGATTCTACGAATGCTGTAAATTCCTGAACTTTTTTTCTGTGTTTAATGCTGTCGTGATATTTTTCAATTAAAACATTTAGTTTTCTTAGAATACTACGTCTATCAATTAGTTGAATATTTAACAATTTATCAATTACATGAGGAGTTAAATTTTTATGCGAAAATATTTTACTTTGAATTTTAGCATGATCACTTAAAAAAAAAAAATTTAAAATGTCACGACTAGACGTTAAATTTAGATTATTTAATTCACTTGATAAACCAAATGCAAAAATATCGTGTTCAAGTATATGTGATAAAGTGGATTCAGATAATGTAGAAGGATTTAGTTCATCCATTTAAATTAAAATACAAAAATTTTGCTGTCTTAATGAAAGTTATTTTAGCTGTAAAGAAAAACAAAATTTTCCATAAGAAATTTGTTAAAAATGATAATATAGTAGTTAAAAGTTCATTTTAGGCTAATTTCTCATAATTTAAGCCTGATATCTCTACTAGAATTCAAAAACACTATAGATATTAATACAGATTCTGAAATCTACGTAAAATACCTTTAAAGTAAGCCCAATATGATATTTTGCCTATAATTCTAACAGAAGCTATGAAGATTTTTTGGTCAAACCCTACAATCATATGACAAAATATCTATTTTGCAAAAGTGGGGGACTCGAACTCGGACTTAGAGCTATGGTGTCTTCAGCAATTTTTCTTAGAATCATCTGTAGATTATGTTTTTGGTATACTCCTGATGGAAAAAAATTTTGAAACGCTCTAATATGTATCTAAACAGAAAGGTTTGCATACAAATTTGCAACTCCTTGGTTTACTAATTTATCACGAGCTATTTCATATCCCTAAGTAATGAAAACTTGGGTTGAGAGTGATAGAAAAATTATTTACACATGTAAATTCTATAGCCCTATGTTAGCCCTGCTTTTACTAAACTAGTAGTAGTATTGTTTCTCGCTATTTAAATATTTTTGTAGTAATTTTTGCTTTACTTTTGCCTTTAAATAGTACAAAAAGTATTTTTTATCAATATTGCTTGGCATTTGAGACTATTCAAGAATTGTAATTGGTAACAATCCCAGGGTATTTATGCCATTTAATGCTTTTCAGGAAAAATGCACATGACTTAACAGTTTCACACAACAAATTGAAAGAGAAGCATGTTTACCACACAACAAATAAATTTTGAAACAAGTCAGCCAGGTAAGGTAGTTTGGAATCGAATGCCATATACAAATCTGTGGCATTGAAGTGCAGGACCGGACACCAAGGCTTATGACACTTATTTACCAAAGGGTCGACAGTATCACCAGGCGCGGATACAGGTCTCTAGTTGAGGGCGCGGCGATCATGACCGAAAGCTCAAAATCCAAATTGTTATGAAAATCAGTAATATAAATGAATGCTTAATTTGGGAACACCATTTTGACATAATTACTAATAAACGTAACGAATTTATCTTAAAGCACTCAAATTAACTCAAGTAATTGAAACGATTCGAACAAAAAGCAATCAAGAAATGATTTTATACAGCTCAAAGGTAGAAACTAGTTCTTTCTGGGAAGCGAGTTTCATTTGTGTCTTTTAACTAAGTGGAGTTATTTTGAATCTATATTTATTGCAGCAATCAAAAAAAGGAAAAAAGAGATGAATAATAATGTTTATTAAAATTAAGTTTATTTCAATCTATTCGTCGACAGATTAAATATGTAGTTTTGTTACAAAGATATTTTTGAAACGGTAACATTATTATTTTTCATAAATTAGGGTCAAGCTGTTATGATACAATTCTATATTATAAAATCAATTTTTCGCTGCCCTTTTTTTGAGTATCTTTCTATAATGTTTTCAATGTCGATTTTAATATCATAATGTACGTGTAAAAGTGCTAAACCAGTGAGGCTTTCTCCAGTCATAGTTGTTCGTAACCATGTTTTTAATTGCCGAAGGGTAGAAAAACTCCTTTCTGGAGAAGCATTACTGACTGGCAGTGTAGCCAGAATGTGCAATAGCATCCTTATCAATGGACAAGCATTTCCGTCACAGTGATCTAGAGCTTTTACTGCCGATTTCGGTATCGATTTTTTGCTGGGCTTTTTGAGAGAATATACTTATTATACATTTACATTTCACGCTAGACAAGCAGACAAAAGAAGATAAGAAATATTTCATGCGATCTCAATTTTACGGAAATCTAAAAAAAAAATGCATTTGAATTTCGGGCAAATTAAGTACGTCCAATATTTCTTCAGGTCTAAGGGGGCGATCTTCCCATCGCCCACCCCTGTATCCGCTACTGAGTATCACCTATATTCTCCAGTCCGGTTTTGAAAAATTTCGACTAATTCTATATAGTTACCAAATTTTCATTTGCATCAGTCAATGAGTTATCAAGTTTGAAATTTTTTCGATATGAAAAATAGGGGTGTGTCGATTTTTCTATTCATCCTAAGAATTTTGATATGTCAAGCTCTTAGTCTATCTCGATTCCTTTAAGACGTTACAAAACCCCCTTAAGTGGACCCCGTGAGCCCCACATCTGGCTTAAAAAGGTTCAGGAAGGAAATTAAATTCCACCCAAAACGTTCTCAACAAAAGTTTTCGTCAGATGGGCCGTTGAAGAGTTAGCAACCCTTAAATATTAATATGGTTTTCTGATTTCACCTTTTAATTTGTTAATTTGTCAAAAATGCAAATATTAATCTAGAAAAAGTGATCAAAATAAATTCTTAAAGGGAATTGATTGCTGAATCCGAATTCATCATTGGACTTTAAATAATAATGTGTAGAGCAATCGTTTTTATCTCTAAAAATAAGGTAAATCATAACAACGACACAGATCAAGAATTATTCATTCTTTAAGTGACATTTGTGTATTTGGCAAACTAATATTCTTATAAAGAAAGCTAAATTAGTAGCATATCGTCGGTGACACTGCAAAACCGCTACATTTGTGTCAAAAACTTTTATAGGCCCCTGTCATCAAGATCTATTCATTTATTCTCAAGAAAACTACATGTTGGTTTGGATAATATTTAAAAGAATCTATCTTAATCTTATGTAGTTTATACTTGCAAAACAGCCAAACTGAGATATCCCTTATATGCAATTTATAATAATGAATTCAGTTCAGATATGGCTAGGTTAATTTAAAGAATGCTTACTTAACTGTACGATGAGATATTACAAACCACTAACACATCCGTTCCAGTGCTTAAAGTGGATCCAGGCCTACAAATTTTTACGCCCGGATGGAAATATTGCTAACCAAAATTCCAAACAATCAAAGCGTCAAAGTTTTAGAGCACTTTAATTAGCTTTTGGAATACGATTGTTAAATTTTAAAATAATAAAAGGCGACTTTCAAATATTTTAAAACTCGGATAGATTTTAGAGAAATTGTTGAAATAGCTTATTTGGAGTATGGAGTCACATAGAATTTATTTGCACACTACTCCGGTTGATGCGCAGGGTGCAGGATACGTAATTTATTAAACGGTTTGTTTGGCCCGTGAAACATCGAGACGTGGATTTTAAGGCCGACTTACATAGAAGTCTGAAACTTTGCTATATAGAGACATTTTGCTTAACTTCACGTTTCACAAACTCTGTACGGCAAGAAACTACTTATAGAGTACATCGTACTTACATATCTGCCATTGGTCACATCTTACGACAGGCATGCCTAATCGTGGCTATATTCTAACCGTCTTTGCATATAGTTTTGGATAATATGCTGTCCAAAGTACAAGTGACATATAAAAACTGTCCTTAACACAATTTAATAATTATTTTCATAAAGTCAAACTTTTTTAATGTATGAATGTATTTTTTTTTTGTATGAATTTACGAAACGTTATGTAGATATACATCCTCATTCCCTTTGACGATATCGTGTGCGCTGACGATATCGTGTGCCTTTGGTAACCTGAATGTTACGTTGCCGTTTATCGTGTAGGCTTACGTCCATCGTCAACTAAACGAAATCGAATGTCAAATTTGCAACTCTGTGCACCTGTGTTTTGGTTTTGTAGCACATTGAAAAAATTAATAATTTTTGTAAATTTAATATATTGTGCATATTTGTTTATTAATAATGTACCAAGCTACTGCTTTGGCTTTGTCGCAAGAAGCTGAGCTTAGAATCCAAAGGTGAAGATTGCGTGAAGTGACGAATGTGCTTGATTTACCAGACGTTGAGTATGTAAACAAAATTTTGGGTAATTGTTTCCTTTGGGAGACAACTGCTAAAACACTTCCAAAAATGTCCGGAGACGCGTTTTGACCTCAGTATCAATAATCCGAAAGCGGATTTTCGATTTTTTGTTTCTGTGAAAAGTTATTTATCCCAAATGGGGGGCGCGATCCATGGTATTTATGTGCAGAACACCTTCCTGCGTAGACTGTCTTCGGAGACAGAGAATTTTCAGCTTTAATTGCAAATATCTCTTCACAAAAACAAAGTCAAAAATTCGCTTTTGGATTATTGATACCGAGGTAAAAACGCGTCTTTTGATACCTCACCCGACATTTTTGCAAAGTTTCATCAACAATGATAGCAATTTCCTTCTTGTTTAATTTTGACACTTTGTTTTCGCATTAACAGCCAATTGTCGTGATAGAGGTTACCGATTTATTACTTACGTTACGTAACAGTCAGCTTTTATCGTGTTAACTATCGTTTTGCCTATCGTATAGCTATTCATGTTACCAACACACGAACGACGATCGTTTTGGACACAATACTGTCAAAGGGAATGAGGCTGATAATCTACCTACTGAAAGATTCTTGTAAATAATATAAATTTCAGAGAGAACAACTAAAAGTTGATATTTTTGAACGAAATAAAAGTTATAGGTGCAAACCGTTAATAATACTTTAAATGTTAAGTTTATATTTTCCTACAGTTCGTAAGCCGATTCCAAACGGCCCCAGAAGAACACTAGAAAATTTATGTAATATCATCAACAATATATTTGGACCATGTTTTTGCCCAAAGAATTTCAACAATTTAACACTTTTTCTCATAGTCATATTCAGGGTTTTAATGTAGTATTTCCAGTTCATTGCAAGTTTGCCGGATTCGGACTGATATGTTAATTTTCGTTCGCCGAAAAGTGAACAATGTCGCTAAAATTTATTTGTTAGGTACTCCTAGCATAGACTAAGTGATTCGTTTAGTTAAATCTTACAACAAACAACTTTCCTCTCCCAACCCTTAATTTATTTTTATAATGTTTTCTAAAATTTGTCTTTTTACCAATATCAGCGATCGTATTAATCGTCGTTTTGCCAATATCATCTATGGTTTGCTTGGATATGAATCGATTCGCCAAAAATCGATGTGTTAGAAACATAGTTTAAGTTCATATTTAGATTTTTTTTACGAAAAATTCGATTCGATGTATTCATAAAAATATATTTTGAATAATTAATTCAAGTGACACTCATTTAAGATAATAAGTAGCGGTGTCGCCAATTTTCGAAATTCGACCAACTTAAATTGGCTTAAAGCCTATTTGCTTATTTTCCCCTAGAACTGATTAGAGCCCTTAATAGTTGAGAAATTTTTGTTACTGAAAGTGAACAAAAAACCCTGAGAGGGGGATCTGAGAAAAGCCAACAGAGTAACACTTTAGAAAAGAAAATGCCATAAATAAAATTTCCAGCTCCTTCACTCTCGCTGTCGACGATCGGGTTGTATACTTGGAAAGAGCCGGATTGATATGCAGTTGTGAGCGCCGAATATATGTAGTTCAACTCCCAGAAAATCATCGCCGACCAATGGCGAAAGCCGGGTTTGGTCAGATTTTACTAATGAAAAGCGAATTTAAAAAATAAACGTATTTTAATTTAGTATTTTTCGTATTGATGTTTCAAATACTTTTCTATGACACTCGGACTTTTATTGGTTTTTAATTGTACAAAAAAGAAAAAATCAAATATGTTTTTCCAATGTATATGAATTTATAGTATAATAATGTTTAAGTTTAACATTGCTATGCACAGCATTCTTTTTTTGTGAAGGTGATTTACGTTTTTGATCTGTAATCAGTAAAAGGTAGTCTGCTTGGAAGAAGGTGTTCGAAGTCGGAATAAAAAATGTAGGTCCCATCAATGTGAAGGAAACATTTTAAAGCTCGCACCACAAATTAAAAGAGAAGCTCTTCGGCCTTAATCTCCTAAGAGGTATTTGATCGTTGTTATTTTTATTCGGATTTTTTTTTGACTATTGGGGCTCATATATAACAAATTGTTTAGAAAACTATTTTGGATCACGTAGCCAGGGGTTTAGTTTTAAGCGAAGTGGCCGAATACCCTCTACGATAACGTGTTCCACATAACATTAAAATCTGCGTCACATTCGTGATTTAACTTGATTATTCGTGAATTCTCATAATGCTTAATGTTTCTACTACACTATAAAGAAGGGGTAGCGGAACATGTTTCCTTGACAATGAAATTTTATTTGCGTAGCTATTTAATTTGAAGTCTGCTCCCGAATTCCCCATTTTCCCGAGTAATAAAATTACTGCTAAAAGCCAAAACATATTTTTTAAATATGTAAATACTATTTATTATAAATTTTATAAATAAAAACAAAATCTTGGTGTAATCTTTTTAAGTGCTTTCTTGTTTTGTTCTTTGTTCCATTTTACACTAAAAATAATATTTACAACATATAATTGATGGATTCCTCATTTACTTACATTTTCAATTTAGCTATTTTTTGTGTTTTTCTTTCATTTTAGCATAGTAATATTTATGTTTCTTTTTGTTCACATTCAGCTTTTATAAATTAAGAGTATATAGTAAGTTAATTTAAATTTTTGGTTTTGCATGCCATTTAATGTTTTTACATTTCATTAGATTTTTTTCTCAAATAAGACTGAGGCCTGATTTTTACGTATTTTTGAAGTAAACATTTGTTGTATAAATTTTTTCGAAATACAAACATCAACTTTGCCTATTCGCAACCAAAACAACGCGGTTTCTAGGTGTACCTAAGATAAGAAAACAGTTGAAAAATAATAAACGATTTGAATCTACTAGCTTTGAGATGAAAATAAAACATGTTTTTATCTTTATAAACATATGTATGTATGCACTTCAAATGTACGTATATAAATACACTTTTTATCCAATAATGATCACAATAAATTTTTACTCGGCTCTAATAGAAATGTTCCACTGAATCTGTGGCTGAATATAATGCCAAGGCAGTTGTGTTTATAAAAACTTTTTGTAGGTTGTAGACTGACTAAACAGGAAACGGAAAATGTGAAGGAAACTGAAGATGAATATACTTATTATATTCGTCTATAAAAGTTTTTTAAAACAATTCTAAACAACATACGTTACAGGTTATTTCTTTTTTAATCTGACTTTGGCTTTGGTTTATTTTTGGGGTTCCATAAAATATTTTATGGATAATCAATGCATAGCCATTGAATGCATTTAAGTATTATCGAATTCCAGCTTTTGCGTATATACATACGAGTATATACGTATGTGCATACTATAAAACGTATGCGATAAAAGTAGCTACGTATGTTTACATGTATGTGTGAAAGTATCAATATTTATGAAATTTTTCTTTAATTATCAATTCTACTAATGCAAGTTCACTTTTTATTTTAAATCTTTCTGGTTTAAATTATGTTTTTTCTTATAAGTAGGTATGTCTAAGTTCGTGCAAATATTTGCTTTACCGAAATTATATTGTGTTGTGTTTTTCCTCACCATCTACGAAGTGTATTTGCTTATTGTGTTATGTAAATGCAAGGTGCGCCAATTATTTTAATTATTTCGTTTTTCTTTTTTCTTTAAATCTGGTATACATGATATCCTTTTTAAATGCAATTTTAACATATTCTTTACATAGCCCAATACAAAAAATAAATATATCTCCACCTTGTGTTTTCACTATTGAGTTTAAAAAAACTAAAAAAGTGGCTTATTGCATTTAGTTTATTAATTTAACTCTGAAATATGTAAATACATTCACTTTAAATTCATCATCAACTAATTACAACTGGGTGAAGAAAACAGATAAACTAAATAAACTTCGTACGAAGCTCGCAATTGTTTTAAGGGTAATCAAACAAACAAAATCTGCATACTCAGAATTCGGGATACTGCCTGAAAATATCGAATTAAGGTCACAACGCCATGTTCATAGGTTGAAGCACACAAAAGATTTAAAGCATATCATGGTCAAACTTCAAGAATAAATGCATTTCTTGGCTTTGATTTACAATACTCCAAGAAAAAAATGCATCGTGACGCTACAGGGCATCATAGCTTAGTTGTTAGAGTGCTCTAACAGCGGCCTTGGTGCAGACACTTGAGAATCCGTTTAGTTGCATTGGCTAGGCAATGTTATGTTAGTGACTGCCACTCCCTTGAAAGGACCAAGTGGACAACCATTTGAGATGAAACTTTGTTGGTGTTTTGCTGGTGGGCAAAAATTTAAGTAAATCAGATATTTGAGAAAACAATTTTTCAAATTTTTGGGACGATCTTAAAATTTTCATCAAGCAGAATTTGTATGCTAGACTTTAGCTGGAAATCATGAAGAGCAAGTTTGCACTGTCAAACACCGATTTATGAGTTTTCGCAAACTAACTTCAATTTGGTATAGCTTTTTTTCTAGTTCGCACATTACATATTTGCGTTTACAAATACCTACATCCATACATACATTGTATTTAATCATTTTAGATATTATAAATATCCCGCACCTGGGTTGTGGGCTGGACTTGGGACCCGCCTCGTACGAAAAATTCCAATGAAAAGCCACGAGAACTCTCTTTAATGGTGATTTTGGAAGGGCATGTAGCTCGAATATCCGGATGCTTTTAGGGTAAGTGCAAATATTGACATGGGCGCCCAGCAGGAAATGCGATGGACGGGAGAAGGCATTAAGGCAATCGTGCTTGCGATTTCAAATAAAGTTTCCAAGCTAGGAAAGGAGACGTCAACAGGATATCAAATTTGTGCTAGACAACTTTAATTCCAGGGTGGGCAAGGAAGTTCCCCTACAATATGATGAAGAAGGGATGGGAATATGCAGGCTCAAAAATAAAAATGCGGAAAGAACGGACTGAGGCTAAGGTTTGTTGAAAATAATGCATCAATTCCTATGTGGAATATGGTACGTCGTGTGTATGCCTCCTGATAAGATTTCGCTAACCGACCATAAAACGCATATAAGGTTCTATTAAGCGTATTGCGCGAAGGACTGAAGCTCATCGCAGACATGCTGATTGTAGTTGTTGTTGCTATTGTCATTGTAACAATGCGTCGACCTGCCTAGTCGTCACTTTCCTTACTTAGCGGCTTTAAAATGGTTGGACCATAGTGAGATTGGTGTTAGAAGAGTCTGTTCGGTCGAGCAGCTGAACAGGTGTCATGGTGAAACACACCATATGGCGTACAACAATTTGATATGCCAGGGTTCAGTCTGGATAGGTCATAGTTTAATCTGTTACAGTATCCAGATCGAAGTTGGACCAGTGTGACTCTTGTCTACCTCGGAAATTCGCGTTCCTCTTCGGCAACAGGTGGCGCTTGTGCCTGAATGACGGCATTCGCCAGGCGAGATCTAACAAAGGAGTTTACCGACTTTGTGCGGATATTGTTGAGGGCTTGTCGGTGCACCTTTAGACCAAACGACGATATTATGTGGTACCGGATTTCATCATAGTGCTTACAAAGATGTATCATTACTTTCCGAGAAGTCGGATTTTTTTAAAGAAGTTGCTTGTTTGGTTCTTGCTGATTTGACCTTATCAGTTGGTCTTCTAAATCTACCATTCACCAGATATTCGCAATACGCCAAATCCTGGAGGAGGCCCATCATAAGAGAATCGGCACACATCGTCCCTTTATCAGCAGCTTCCCTGCAAAGTTCATACAACGTCGAAAGAAGATGAGATGGCCGTTTTGTTGTCTCCTTAAGAAGTTTGATCCTTCCCGTGATGTCAACGGCATTTATCAAGGAAATGTAGTGATGGCTGGATCATATTATATGAATGCACAAAGAAGCTATCGAAATCGAAAGCAGAATAGGGGGATACTCAACGACCAGAAATTACTAAGCGGTTGAACGTCAATAAACGAATGAATGACTTATAAATTGACCGCTTATATTCACCAATTGTGGCGTGGGTATTTATGTTTTTTTATCTAAATACGAGGTGTGTTCAAAAAGTATCGCGAATTTTGAATTTTTCGCTGGTTACGTATATTCGAATTTCGAATTTTTTGTGGCGGTATGTTGGTACTCATGTCTCTCAGTTATGCCGACAAGCTCGGCCATTTTGAATGTTCAGTTAATTGTTGACAGCTGCTTTGCTTGCACGTGTTTTGGATCGTCTTCGATTTTTACCTATTCAAAAAAATGGATCAAAGAACCTGTATCAAATTTTGTGTGAAAAACGAAATTAAGTGCGCGGATGCATTCCGAATGTTGACTGTGGCATACGGAGAAGCT
The DNA here is from genome assembly GCA_949987695.1 of Merzomyia westermanni. NCBI lineage: Eukaryota > Metazoa > Arthropoda > Insecta > Diptera > Tephritidae > Merzomyia > Merzomyia westermanni. The sequence continues at coordinate 121,942,623 of OX465288.1, read as the reverse complement.
ACCTTGGACCGAAGCAACGTTTATCGGTGGTACAAAATGTTCTCAGAAGGCCGAGAATATGTGCAAAGAAGAACAAAAATTGGCTTTTGCACCACGATAACGCCCCTGCTCACGCATCGTTGCTTGTGCGCAACTTTTTGGCCAAAAACAACACACTAATGATGCCGCAGCCACCGTATTCCCCAGATCTGGCCCCCTGTGACTTTTTCTTGTTCCCTAAACTGAAGAGGCCCATGAAAGGACGACGTTACGCTTCTCTTGACGAGATAAAGACGGCATCAAGGGAGGAGCTGAACAAGATACAAAAAAATGATTTTTTGAAGTGCTTCGAAGATTGGAAAAACCGTTGGCACAAGTGTATAATATCTCATGGGGATTACTTTGAAGGGGACAAAATAGATATTCATGAATAAATAAATAATTTTTGAAAAAACACAAAATTCGCGATACTTTTTGAACACACCTCGTATGATTCTCATCGTCAAGGGATGCAATGTATGAGGGGCTTACAGAGATGTATTAAGTTTCATAAGGCTATTCCTCAACGAAATCTTGCGATATATTTTTCATGGGAGCCATTGGAATTGTAAAGTGTTCGCTTACAAATAAACTCTTTCTCCAATTTGTCCAAATTTAGTGTTGATTGTAAATCTCAATGCTATCTAATTGTGTTGGCACAATGTATGCATGTATGAAGCTGTTACTGTTTTAAAATTTAACATTTTTTTATACACAGTCATGGTTTCAATGTGTGTATGGACATGTGTATTTTAATATATTATTTTGAAATTATGTACCTACAATGCTTTGTATAGCCTGGTTTTATGTACTAACTTTTAATCTCATATATTTATAAATATTATAATAGTTGTTATTACTTTATTATATAATATTATTAGTTTACACTCATTCATTTATGTGGACTTATTATACTAGTGTATTGGTAATATTTACTTTTATAATTATTATTGTTTGCGTACTCATTTGTATACATATATTCAATATTATATTCAATAACTTATTTAAAGTTGAGGTCACATGAGTTGGTTTTGTTGAGTTTATTTATTTATAGAGCTGTTTCAATATTTCCTTATTTACGCATTTATTTAATTCGTGTTATGCACTTACGTACATATTGCTTCAGGTAACTACCTGCTATGAAATAAACTATTATGTAGTTATAATAAAAATAATAATTACATACATACATTCCTTGAAAAAAATTTTCTTTTTGTGAAGATTGAACTAAGTAAAATTACAGCTTTGCAGAAATTATACAAATTGGTTTAGGATCTATTATTAACATTGAATAAATTCTTTTAAATAATTACATAAATGTATATACTGAAATCGCAATTTTGAAGTGCAAAGTCTATATAAATAATTAAAATTATTTATATTTAAATTCTTATACTAGGGCTTTCTTGAAAATTATCGTTAATAAATAGTCTGAAGTTTCGGAAAATTTAAACTATAAAACTAACCAATCTTTACTTTGTTTCACAAAATATACAGCAAATATTACACATCCATTGTTATCCCGGAAAACTAGTTGCTCTGTAAAAGTGAAACCGGGTATGCTTTCGTCACTATCCAATACTCTGCTATATATTAGTAACTGAACTGCTACTCAAAGTTACCAGAATTGTACGTAACGTTTCACTGCGTAATTTTTTATGTGCAACTGTTTTCTTTCCACATCATAAGTCCTTTATTGTGGACTATTGGGTGGTGTAATCTCATCACCTTCACCTCCGGAGCCTGGTTCTCCCTTCGTTTTGTTCTCTTTTTTCCATTTCATTCGACGATTTTGGAACCAAATTTTTATTTGCCGTTCTGTAAGACAAAGCGCATGAGCGATCTCAATGCGTCGTCTTCTGGTGAGATAACGATTAAAATGAAATTCTTTTTCTAGCTCCAATGTCTGATATCTTGTATATGTTTGGCGACCACGTTTGCGTTCTGTAGAGAGAAGATAAAAAAAATTGAAAATTATTAAATTTAAAAAATATATAATGGATTACAAAACAAATATCATAACAACAATCAAAATGAAACTATTTAAAACTACCTTGAAGCTGTGAAGCGAAAATCCGTTTTACAACCATTTTTTTTAGAAAAGGGTTTTCGAATTTTCCAAAAATTGTTTTTTATCCCTGAATCTAGAAAAACTCTGTGTTTTTTAGAAATTTTCAGCCACGATAATAGTAAACGAAAATAAGTAGATACCTATGACAGCTTGAATTCAATATAAAAACAAGTAAGGAAGGGCTGTCTTCGACTGTGCCGAGGACTTTATACCTTTCATGAGTATGCATCACTGTTTTAAGTGTCCGATCAAATTAGTAAAAACTCTGCAAAAGTGATAATTTAAAGACACATAGCCCAAACCCCATATATCGGAACAATCGATTGTATGGGAGCTATATGTTATGTAGGTCCGATCTGGCTGATTTTCACTACACACATTACATGTATAATAAGTACCAAACCTGAAAAACTTTACGTCCCTAGCCTTTTAACTGCAAAATTTATAGCCCAAAACCCATTTATCGAAAGTATCGATTGTATGGAAGCTATGCGTTGTATTGCTCCGTTCTTGCTGATTTTCACTACACACATTACGTGTATAATAAGTACCAAACCTGCAAAACTTTACGTCCCTAGCCTTTTAATTGCAAAATTTATAGCCCAAACCCCATTTATCGAAAGTATCGGTTGTATGGGAGATATGCGTTGTATTGCTCCGATCTTGCTGATTCGGACGAATGATTAATCTTATGCAAAATGGCGGCTCTATACCAAATTTCATCAAGATATCTAAAAACTGAGGGACTTGTTTGCGTACAAACAGACAAACGGAAAGACGGGCATGGCTAAATCGACTCAGCTCATTGCCCTGATCATTTCGGTATACTTATTGGTGGGTCTATCCCTTCTTCTTCTCATACTTACAAACATCGGACCAAAGTTATAATACCATTTCATGTTCATGGCAACAAGGGGTAGCGGGAAAAAAATGTCTCTGAGTCCTGAAAAAATGCTTGCTGTATTGAAAATCACGTAAAGAATCTGATGTTTTACTCTAAAAACTTGTACACTGGCATACGCCATATTCCGATTATTTCCCAAACGTTAGAGCTTTGCAAAATTAAAAAAAAAACTGTATTCTTATTTATATACAGGGTTATTCATAAATGAACTTGTTAAAATTTTAATAAAACTTCGATCGTTGTGTAGTGCCAATGTGGTGGTGAAAAAATCGAGCCCATCCCCTGTACATTCAGCTGATGAAGAGCTATTTATTTCTTCGGTACATACATAAGTATTGAATTTGAAAACGAAAAGATCAAAAGATGACCTAACCAAATCAGACTATTAATAATTGTCAGTGCATTACCATGCAAACAGTTCGTATATTGCAATCGACACACAGTGGCGCCTCTGCCGTTAAAGCATGGCAAAAATCAAAAAAACCATGAAAGCGTTCGCTAAATTTAATACATGTTTCTAATGGAGAATTTTCCAGGGATCAAGAATATACAACTGTTTTTTCACAGAAAATTATAGTTTACCAGGTAGAGCCGCTCAAAGTTGACCAATTTTCAACATTGGGAAAAATTTTAAATTTTTCTTTTTTTGCGTTGTATTTAAAATGGTTTTGTGAGTAAATAAGGCGGCCGGTTGTCGTTTTCTTGTATAGCAATTAAAGATAATTTAATTTAGGATTGAAACAAAAGAAACATTGTTTTTTTTTTTGTTAAAAGTTGGCGGATATACCTGTTTTTCGAAATGCCTATTTTTAGGCCCTTTTTAAAACTTTGATGGAAACAAAAAATGTTAAAATATGTGCTCCGTCAAATTAACAGTAGTTATTTGTGAAATATTCAGTTACCTAAATTCATTAAGTCTACCTGCGTCCAGCTGCAACTTCACTTTTTACATCAAATAAAGTTAAACAACCTTGGGCATAAATACGCGCCTGAGCAGGTATATATAATTCAGTACGGCCGTAAGGTCGTTTTTGTTATTGGAACTTGTTAACAACATACATTTTTTTAGTTACGAATTGTATACCCGAAATTCATTTTAATAATTTGAGTAGGTATATAAAGCTATCCATCATACAATGCACATTATCATTCGTCTTTTGGAGATAAATAAAGCATGATTTTCTTCTAACAATGGTCGATGGAAAAGTTGTGAACTTAATAACAAATACGACATCTACAATGAAATGTCCAATTTGTAAGAAGAGCCAAAAGGAATTTGAAAATCTTGATGATTCAATAACTGACGAACTAAATTATGAGTATGGAATATCTCCTTTGCATGCTAGGATAAGATGTATGGAATTTGTTTTGAAGCTGGCTTATACACTACCACAACAAGGAGAAGTTTTCGACGACAATACAACATGTAAGGAGAAACAAAGCAGGAGAAAAAAAAATAATTCAGGATGCATTCTATAAAGAGATTGGCCTTAGAGTTGACTGTCCAAAGTATGGATACGGAAATACAAATGATGGTAACTCCTCAAGAAGATTTTTTGAAACCGATGAAGTGACTGCTCGCATAACAGGAGTTGATAGAGATATTGTGAAAAGATTGGGAATAATTTTAAATATTTTAAACTGCCATGAACCAGTTAATGGACCCAAATTTGGAGAATATGCATCTAAAACTACAGAGTTGCTGCATCAAAAGTATCCTGACAAGAAACTTACACCAACGGTACATAAAATTTTAGCACATGGAAAAGATTTAATAGAGTGCCAGTGCTTACCATTAGGAGAATTGTCTGATGAAGCTCAAGAATCTAAGAACAAGGACTACAAAAGATATAGATGTATGAACACCTGCAAAGTATCACGAGTTAGACAAAACGAAGACCTTTTCAACATGTTAGCTATCTCTTCTGATCCAGTCATATCATCTATGAGGTATGTAAGAACACAAAAAGATCTTACAGATGCGTATAGCTGAGAAATGGTTTCTTTGTTAGATATATGTTCCAGTGACGATGACTATGTTAAGATAAAATAAGTTTCTCACTTCTTATCACAACAATGAAAAAGAGATTTACTAATCAAGTTTGTTACCTTATTGAAAAATAAGATATCTATGTACAAGTAAATTTTTTATTTCAAATAAAAGAATTAATTAATTTAGTAATTTATAAATACATACTTTTCATGATTGCATTTCTTTAAAGTTTATCAAATTTAGTTTAAAGCTTAGGCATTTCGCCTTGAAACGAGTATTAAATTTTTATAGAAATCAATACGTCTATCGAGTTTGGTACAAATTGGTAAAGCAGTTACTAAGATCAAACTTTTTAGCATAAATGGGCACTGCCACTCCCCTTTTCCAAAATTCGTTGGCTGTTTAATCTTTAGCTCAAATAAAATTTCATTGAACCACTTTCAATAACTTTTAGTTATTAATAAAATACATATTTGGCTTGTAAATTAAAAAAAAAAACATGTACAATTTTACGATGAATTTTGAAGCACCTTGTTATTGTGGCACCAAAAACGGACATTTGAGTTTTATAAGAGTATTGCCATTTAAAAGAAACAATACGTCTATCGATTTTGGTAGTTATTGATTCCGTGACTACTTAGATACAACTTTTTGTCATAAGTGGGCAGTGCCACGCTATTTTATCAAAATCATTAGTTTATCTTATTTAAAGCTTAAATACGTCATTATAAGACAAATCTCATTTTATTTTTTTTTATTTTTTACTAAAAACATTTTGTTTTTGCATTTTTCTAAAAATTTTCGACTTTGACGAATTTTTTAGAAGCACCCTGTATCGGTGACATTCTAAGCTTTCACACAATAAAACTTCAAATAATTAGCTTTCATTTGCATTTTAAATTTTTAAAATATCTTAATTGGTTCAAAAGTTATGATTTTTGCAAAGAAAAAACTAAAAAGGCGTCACTGTGCGACAGTTACATTGTGGTTGCAGTCGCTGCTTCTGAATATTGTAACACAACTTCAGCTGGAGAACTTGTATGTACATGCATACACAAGTCTTTCGTATGTGATGTGTTACATATTTGGAATAAATTTAATCCGTGCAAGATTTCGGGTGTCCGCTTAGCTGCCTGCATGCACATAAGCAATGATAGGTGGTACGCCCATATCTAAAAAGAGCTAACTCGAAATTATTAAGTTTTGGACTGTACAATTCGTAATATACATATCTTCGGTGACACTGCAAATCTGAGTAACGCATAAAAGCAAAATCGCATAAGCTACATTTGTGTCAAAAACTTTCATAGGCCCCGGCCATTAAGATCTATTCATTTATTCGCAAGAAAAGTATGTGTTGGTTTGGAAAATAATTGAAGGAATCGATATTTAGGGGCACTTTTTCCATAAAGTCATTATTCGTCTTCAAATTAAGCAATTTGTAGTTGAAAAACAGCCAAACTGAGATATCACTTACGCAGTTTTCTATTTGTGCGTTACGCGGTTTTGCAGTGTCATCGACGATATGTAGCTGCCTTATATGGTCTGGACATGTTTTTGCGATCCCTAAACTTTTTTAAAAGGGCAGCGAGAGTTATAGTCGCTTACCAGACATCAAGTCTTGGCACCGTTTTTTAGACCGACTATCGTCAAATCTCCGATATCATTTAAACACCTCTTTTCGTAAGGAACTCTGAGTCGTCTAAGCATGGCCTACTAAATACTTTGAGTACATATACATTTTCAACTAATTCAAGCATGAAAATATAATATAACATACATTATCGAATAAATAAGAGTATATTCTTGTGTAAATAATAGATGAGAGGTGCTTTCTGTGACAAACGCTTGATACGAGGTTTTTTCACTTTATGGCTTTTTTACGCATTTTGTGCCTGATTCCCGCCTGTACTAGAGGCGGATGACATTGGCAACTGTTGGATAACTAATTATGTGCGGTAAAATGAAAACACTAGCATCTTTTTTTTCTATTTGGGACAACCAAACTACTATGCTTCAGAACGCACCGAAATCAAAGACATTTCAAAAGGAGCAACAATATGTGTAGGTACCCTGCAGAAAATTGGACTAGCTCAGAACTATCCCTGAGCTAAACCGTTTGACGATACCACCAGTTCTAGCTCAAAACCCAAGCAATGCTTTCAACTATCTCTTTTTTACATGGCGATCTCATTGGCAGTGGCAATTGTCGCCAGTGCATTACTTTGCAACTCGTTTTTAACCGGTTCCCATTTTGACAGCTCTAAGATAGCTTGCCTTTGGCTAGTTCTCAACCTGTGCCATTTTGGAAAGTTTGGGGGTAGTTTATCGATATGCGATATTTCAAACTGTCTTTAAACTATCACTTTTGTAACCGGTAAACAATTCTCAAAGCATGTAGCTCAAGACTGTCTCTTTTGGAGATTGGTTCGCAATTTTACTGCAGGGTAGCAATGTATATTAACAACATTTGCTGTTGACTTTCAAGAAACGAATGCACTTTGTTCAAACCACAGACAAGTGCGATCAATCAAGATTGAATGCATTTAGTGTTCGACGCATACACGCATGGCTCTTCACTCCCTTGCACAAGCGTTTGGAGAATTAATAAAATGGTAAATGAAGGAATCAAGACTATCCAATGTTGATGAAATGAATATCATATCTCAGGAAGTTTTTGTTTTAAGGACTGACCTAATGTTTTGAAGAAATTCACAAGCAGATTTTGAATGCATTCAAAGATTTAACCACTGCTTGTCTCACCTATTTCACATCAGTATGAAGAGTGCTTGCCTTACATACCACAGGTCTTTGGTTCGAAATCCGCTGAGAGCAATGCGAATAAAGTAGTAGGTAGAGGAGGGTTTGGGTTAATGATTTTGAAAACACCAAGCTCAGTACCACATTTAGTCGAGATATTTTTGCCTATTTTTTATTTTTTTTTAAACATAGCTGCTGAATGAACGATATCGATGTTTCAGGATTTTATATATTATGATCTAAAATGTATTTTCTCTTACTTAAAATAATAAATTAAAACATACTAGTGCTTTGGGCGACCTTTTTAAATTTTTCCGAACATTTCACTTTGAAATTAACGGGTTATCATTATTTTTCAATAAACCTTCTCATATATATGTATACCGCATAACTAGCATTTTTGTCACAACTTTGTCTAGGTTCCTGAAAAAACCGAGCTAGAGTTTATGTCATTTACTCGGCAAATGCTTATTAGGATTTTCTGCTTTCAGTGACGATACATATGTAGGATGAACATACAAATAAAATTTCTATCATATTACAACATGTGTGCATATGTAATTATGTTACAAAACCGTTGTCCCTTTGCTGGGCTGTCAAGGCATATGAATTGTAATTATTCTAATGATTTCCTTCAAGGTAACAAAATTAACAAACAAAACTATGTACATGCATTTATACAAAAAATTTACAAACGCTTGCCGCTCCAATCCGAATACTCAGCATACGACGAATCCATCATCAGTAATAGTAACGGGTCGACAATGACAACAACAACAAAGAGTGAATAGTAATAATAATTATATACTCAGTAAAAATGGTGGCCTAATCGCAATTTAATTACAATATGGACGCTTACTTTCATATCAAAAATTACCCATTACCCCAAATGAATGCGTGAGGTGCGTGTGCGTGTGATTGCGTTTCCGTTGGCTCTTTCAAAAATTGTTTATGTGTTGCTGGGTGGGTTACAAAGTCATTTTTATTATGGCGCAGAAGTTTACCTCTTGCTCCCTTAAGCGTTCACAGTCAGGTAGTTTTGACATGCAAAGGTGCTATCTCATCGTAAAATGCTTTTGTTGTTGTTATTGTGTGCCATTAATGCGTTTTTAATAATTTTCCGTTCTATGTTGATATGCACATAGTTGCTGTCACTTAGCCACACGCCGCCATTGCAACCACAGTTACCGACATCTATCATTTTAATCGCATTTATCACTTTGCCGCCAAAATGCGAGAAACAGCGAACGTTGGCGCCACAACAATATATAAATCTTGATGGGTTGTCAGATTGATGTGCTTTAAAACAAAAAGTGGGCGGAGGTATCAGCCATTGCACCTAGTGATGGTCACCACTGAATTCATTGGTCATTAAAATCCAATTTCAGCCAAAGTCTCAGGTATTTACGTGTAAATAAGAAAACAAAGATCATCATATCAACAAAGCATTTCGCCGAAGCCAAGCTTCACTGAGTATCAGAATATTAAGTGTTTTTTGCTTCCTGAACTGCACTGAATGACGAATTAAACTTATGAACGCTTATACACAATTCATTGCAACTGATTTTTTTTTCATATTAGTTAAAGTTTTTAACGCCTGTGAAACATGAATTAGATAAGAATGAGTCTATTTCTTTTGATTTGATGCTAGTTAAAATTGTATTATATTTTTTGAGTTTGGCGGTTCGTGTTTCTGTTGCTCTTAGAATATCTATCTATCTCTATGGCGCGATATACAACAGGTATATCATCATAAACCTCCTAAGAGATTTTTGCGCCAAGCTTCTCTTCCAATTTGTGGTGTGCCGATTTGAATTTTCCCTACAAATTGGTGGGACCTACAGTTTTTTGCCGACTCCGAACGGCATCTACAAAGGAGACGAATTTTTGCTGAGAAGCCTGTCATGGCAGAAATACACTCGGAGAGTTTGCCAAACCACTGCCGAGGGGCGACCCCGTTTTGAAAAACTTTTTTCAAATCACTTTTGATGTTACCTGTACCAGGGCTCGAACCATGGACCTTCGGTGTGGTAGGCCGGCAACACTACCTTCACACCACGGCGGCCGCCGAATAAGTTAGACAAATAACGAGTGACAATTACAATGCTTCAAATATTTTTGAATTTGTGCGCTGTAATTAACCATAACCTAAAAGTTGTCACTTTATTACCTTGCATAATTATACTTTTTACATATATATTTTTTTATATATGTTGAAAATATTTTCATATTTTTATGCTTTGATGTGTTGAAATGATAAAAAACTGTAATTTACATTTTGAAGCCATTAATTGTTTAAGCATCTTCTTGTAATAAACTTAATTTCTTAAACCAAATTTACAGCCCTATTCTCAATTTTGTATACCTACTTAACAATAGTTATTGTTCAATTTTGTCATTCCAAATAGTTATATGTATGCACAGCCGACAATAATGACAGGAAAGCTTTTCTAATTGACCATATAGCGTGAAAAGCTTTTGAGGAAATGATTGTGAAAACAAAATGTCAAAACTTTATCGATTTATATCTCATTCATAGCTTCTGCAGGAGCAAAACGTACTAACCACGTCACCTGATGCCCTATATTAAGCTTTCAGATCAACTTAGGTTTAAAAATGATGCGGTATTCTTCATTTTTAGAAATATATGACTCTTCATTACTGACAGAAGGTAGGTAATTTTTATCCTAGTGGTTAATAGCACTATTTATGTCCCTGTTACGTCCTACTGATCACATTGAGGCACAGACCAGATACTAGCAGTACTTCGTGAGCGCAGAGGAAAACACTTTAAAAGTGAACGCCATGCCTTTCCTCATGGAAAGGAGGTGAAGTCTAGAGCCTGCAACGGTTGAGAAGTTAGTCATGGTATTATCTTAACTCCACTCTTATTCAGTTCACGAAGTATGTTGTCTATAACACAATGGCAGATTAATCGTTAGATGACAACTCCCTTCTGTGGGCTAAGTAGCTCCAAGCTTGGACTCATCCCTCTCTCCTACTGAGTCTATCCAGTTAACAATAAGGTATTCAATACCAATGTCATAGAAAGTACGAGGTGTGTTCAAAAAGTATCGCGAATTTTGAATTTTCGCTGGTTACGTATATTCGAATTTCGAACTTTTTGTGGCGTTATGTTGGTACTCATGTCTCTCACTTATGCCGACAAGCTCGGCCATTTTGAATGTTCAGTTAATTGTTGACAGCTGCTTTGCTTGCACGTGTTTTGGATCGTCTTCGATTTTTACCTATTCAAAAAAATGGATCAAAGAACCTGTATCAAATTTTGTGTGAAAAACGAAATTAAGTGCGCGGATGCATTCCGAATGTTGACTGTGGCATACGGAGAAGCTACCTTGGACCGAAGCAACGTTTATCGGTGGTACAAAATGTTCTCAGAAGGCCGAGAAGATGTGCAAAGAATAACAAAAATTGGCTTTTGCACCACGATAACGCCCTGTTCACGCATCGTTGCTTGTGCGCGACTTTTTGGCCAAAAACAACACACTAATGATGCCGCAGCCACCGTATTCCCCAGATCTGGCCCCCTGTGACTTTTTCTTGTTCCCTAAACTGAAGAGGCCCATGAAAGGACGACGTTACGCTTCTCTTGACGAGATAAAGACGGCATCGAAGGAGGAGCTGAACAAGATACAAAAAAATGATTTTTTGAAGTGCTTCGAAGATTGGAAAAACCGTTGGCACAAGTGTATAATATCTCATGGGGATTACTTTGAAGGGGACAAAATAGATATTCATGAATAAATAAATAATTTTTGAAAAAACACAAAATTCGCGATACTTTTTGAACACACCTCGTATCTTTAATGCTTCCAGAGGTTTCCGTAAATTGTAACAAAAATAATGACAACTGATATGAAAAGAGTTGTTGAAGGTTTCCTAACATCCCTAAATATGACTCTTGCCATAATTATACCAACATCCATTGCGGTGAATTTTATTATAGTTCAAGCATAGGGCTTTTATTTTAATGAAATATCTTACTGTTGTCTATTGTAAAATGTTTCTTAAACCTTCCACGAATTCGGTGGTGCCCAGTCTTTTTTTTGGTTACTTTTCTTTCTAATGTACAACGCAATTAAGTGTAATTTAGAGAAAAGGCAACTATCAAGGAAAACTTGATTCGATTTTAATTGCACTGCTCACACACATTCACTTCACCTGAACTAACTCTGCCTCTGATACTAGATTATGTATGCAAAAGCAGGGAAAGTATATACATGTACATATGTACACACAACCACGTATTAGTTCAAGTTAAGAAAAACTTTTCAAAAAGTTTTTAAACCACGAGTCATTGACGTCATGGCTTTCATATAACGGTTGAAACCCGATTTGAATCTCATTGTCTCCGTGGCCAGAAATATTTGGCCCAACAGCCTGAAAACCCGTCAAAGTTCTAAGGATTTCTAACTTCTAGTTTTTGGAAAACAAATATCATTTCATATTGAGCTCGAAAAATTATTTAATAATTTGACATTTACACACCAATAATTTTTAATATAACAAATTACATAACCACAGTGCATGCAAACATATATAAGGGGTCCAGAGGGCAAGTGAATTGTAAGCTATGCTTACTGAATTATATATACAACTCAGTAGATTGCACTGTGCCAGTCGTTTTGCTGTTGTACCCGCCTGCGGTAAACTTCAAAAAACTACTTGTCATTCGTGATACTGACGGCATTGCGACAAGACTTATCGCATGTTCAATTTATAGTAGAATGGCAAAAAGATGTTTTCACTCTGTTAAGTGAATATCATTTCATATGGCTGCAGAACCAAGAACAATTCGGAATCAGTAAAGCGTAATTTTATTTAATTGAAGCATGGTAACCTTTACAGTCGTGCTGTAATCGGTAGTGGTCCTTCCGCACCAAAGGACCAAGGTTCGATTTCCATAAAGTTCATATTATATACTAATATATTTTCAATGGTTCAATAGCCGAATATCAGGAATCGAAGATAAATATATCGCAAGCCATTTTTTTTAGAGATTTTTCTGATACGGGCCTTGCTAAGTACCTGTAAATATCAAATTAGACATCGAAATATGTGCCACTATATTAATAGCCACTCATTATTATACGGCGGTTTGTCAGATTTCCTTTTTTAATGTAAAAAAGTGTTGGTGTTTTTTGCACATTGGTCTAAGGTGTTCAATTACCCTTAGGTATATTACAAAAACGATTTATACTGAATTTGCAAAATGCTTTATAGCGTGGAACCCCCGTTATCAGAAAATGCATATTTCACTTTTCGCACAAAGTCGCCGAGGAGAGCTTAGTGTTTTGTACAAGATTAAGGTTTTGGTTGGCATAATGAGTTGTCCATTCCTGCTTGGCGTGACTATGTGTAATATCCCTATCATATACCTCTACCTGGATGTTCTTAAAGATTTCTACACCCGCCGTTAAATGAACAAATAGATCCAATGGGAGGTGGGCTCTGAAACAAGTCTTTTCCAACCAATGAGTCAGAGCTATTAATTTGAAACGATAAATTTACAAATAATTTTCATTGTTCTGCAGTGCTGCTCGCGCATCCCAGTGATACTACACTCTATTGCTCGGAATCGGAAAATATATTGTTTCTTTATGTATAAATGTTTTATTTCGGTTAAGTTTATGCTACACCATTATACTATAATACTTAGTCTGTAAGATTTGTCAAATTAAATAAATAAATAACAATTTTCCGTCGACGCAAAGCTTTTTCTGGTTTATTTTTTTCTACAAATCATCGAGACCGAGTCTGAACAGCATCCACTAGAATTACACTCGGGCCTGCCAAATACTGGCTAAAAGCAAAACTATATTGAAAACCCTTTTCAGAAGAATTCTTATTTTAAATACCCTGGGACTTATGCCTGTGTCCTTTGGTATGAAAGACCAGCTCTCTAACACTATAACACGCAAAGTCTGCAAAACCACGCACGAGCAAAATAAAATTTGAAAAACCTCTAATGCTGCAGCGAATCGGAATATAACTACGATTATGTTTTTCTCAATAAACTTATAATTGTGTTGGGAATATGTTTTAAAAATCAAGCTTTAAAGGAATGTATTCCACTATAGTGGCATATAGATAACTGTTCGTGCTAAAGTGAAACAGACTATTCTGTAAAATTCCAGTGGTAACTGAAAGTTTTCCCGATGAACGTTACACGGCCTTGCAGTTTCACCGAAGAAAATATGGAGTTGCTGGACATTTTTATGCTGGATAATACACAAACAAACCTAATGCGTCTACAAATAAAAAAAATTAATTCCTTGTGCTCAAAGCATTCGAAGATAAATTGTTCAAGAAAAAAAAAACAAAGCGAAAAAACTGTACAGCGAAAATGCTTTTTTAATTGCGAAAATTACTGAAGCCCTACACGTTACACGTTGCCACATCATATTCTTTTTGTGATATCCTACACAATTCGTATTTACATACATATACATAAGTATATGCATTTGATGTTAAGGACGTATGTAACAAGGTAATTCGTGTCAAGCATACTGAAGAAGGCGTAAGTACTAAAACACAAATTAAATAAAATGGTCAAATTCTATTTTATTTCAATACCTCTTGTTATTTAAATTATTTATTTGAATATGTGTATTGGATATGCTCTCTAAAACCACATAAAAGAGAAAATTCTCATTAATAAGAAGGTGTTGGTTTATCCTGTAAAATTCGTACTTACGCCATTTCCCGAACACTGAATACGCGCTTTCGCACTTTTGCCGATTATATACACGTTTGTACATTTGTATATAAATTCGTACATTTACTTCAATCTGTGTAACGCTTTTATGTTCCAAGTGTAATTTATGCCTGTAAATTTATTAATTTTCGCAAAAACAATATTCGTGTGTGGTATTTTTAATGTCACCAAGTCTACGAAGAAAGGTGCTGGCTCATTATTGAATGACGCAGCTAAGCATCTTGATGGACAAATATGGGATTGATAGATGGAGTGTCCGTCATGAAGCGGACGACAAGCTTGAGTTAACTCCGCGGTTCATAATTTGGGCTTAGATTTGAAATTTTGGCAATTTTTAAAAAATTTTGCAGTAAATTCAAAACTTTTCACTTGCTTACAACGATTTTTAATATATTTTTTGAATAAAAGGTTTACAATTTTAAAATGGTATTTAAACTGAACCAAAAAGTTTAAACGTGCTGCAGAGATGAAATTTATTTTTCTGAATGCTTTTTTAAGGGATCGAAGTTTTTCACAATATTTTTTGTGAGTTTTATCTCAGTAGGTAGAGCACTCGCTATCTTTTATCCTTATTTGGTTTTTTCGCTGGCCGAAACCGGGCATCACCGATGAAATCCTCGGCCACCTTGTTCACGACTTATAGTGCGCAAGTGAGCACATTTGCTATGCTGCTTGAAGAAGATCCGCTTCCCCGTCAAGCAGGGATACATTTTCATAAGCACTATGATGACATTCGGCATCACACAAAAAAAAAAAGGTGCATCGACAGGCCCTTAACAACATCCACAAAGAGTCACTAAACTTCTTTGTCAGCTCTGGCCCAGTGAATGCCATCATTCAGGCACAAGCACCACCTGCTGCCGAAGATTAAAGCGAACTTCGGAGGGGGTAAAGAGTCATATTGGCCCAACTTCGATCTGTATACTGTAACAGATGAAACTCTTACATATCCAGTCAGAAAAAGAAAGCACTTGACTCGACGCAGCACGTCGAATCGAATTCTGCCAGCTGAAACAATTTGTTTAACTGGTAAGAGATTTTTGGTTTAAAATTGAAAGCTTTTTGTTTTAATTCATACATTTGAAAGTCACCAGCCTCCCATCAGACCACTTTTCGGAAAGTGGAGTGCGAACCTGACTGCCTTTCTCAATGCCGCTTTTATAGCTCACTTAAGACAAATTTGGTTTGGTCGTATCTACATGTAGTCAAAAAAGATTCAAATTTGGGCTTAGATTTTCAACCTTGAAAAAATATTTTTAAAGGGTAATAGAAGTAAATGATTTAATTGAACTCATGCTCCGCCAATCTTACCCACTATCGAAATGATAACTTTTAATCAATGCAACCGTTGATTCTCGGTTTCTTTATTTTACTTCGTTTTGGTTCAGAAATGAATAATATACTGGTCTATAAATAAATAATATACTGCTATTAATTTAATTAATCTTGCGATCGCTTCGACGAACCCGTTGTTCTATTACGATCAGGATAGGTAATGAGGAATTCATAATTTGTTCTTTGAATAACCCACTTAATACCTTCCAGAATGAATCTCATCAGACCTTTTAGGTTTTTCTATCGGCACCAAATAAAAATATTATTTGAATTATATTATCTAGCGAAATTAGTATATATAAACAAGGTGTATCTTACTTGAGTATATATACTTCACATTTGATGCTGACCATAGATAACCACTTTCTATCCTAGTACACACGACCATAATTAGATTCACGTATGAAAAACGAGAATTAAAGCAAGATGGATCTCTTGCTGGGGCTAACAGTTTGTAAAGGCAGAACTCAATGACTAGCCTGTCAGGCGTTTCAGGCGTTCTAGACTTTACCTCGTTTTTAGCTACGCCTCAAACGTACAAGAAAAAATGCATGGAGTTCAGGCTTAAGGAGTAGAACACTCGATCAAAACAACGGGATATCAAACATGGAAGACGTAGCATGGCTTTGCATGGCGTGTTTTAGTCAGCTGTCAAATATTTTGATGTGGGTCCCGGTTTATATGATTTTAAATGCAGAAATACAGTTTTACACACATGAATGTATCCATATAATAGTATACATATGTACACAAATATATACCCTGAAGCGGACATGGGGAAATGGTAACCTTGGTTACTAGTTATGGTAGTAGTACTATGGGTTCCAGGATGGATTTGAAAAAATGTTTTTCTACCTAAATACTATAAATTTATTGAGGCGTTAGCGGCGTTGAGCGGCGGCGGTTAGGTTATTTTTAACTTTTTAGCTAACTGGCAATTTCACTTCTAAAACACACTATATTTGTCGTTAAATATAATAGTTTTCACAAGATAGTTGTAGTAGTAATTTTCACTATAAGGTCATTGTGTTCATGTGTATAAACAAATATAACATAGAACGAATTAGGATCAGGGGCCGATTTACCGTAGCCGAACGTAAAACCTCACTCGACAAGACTGATTGGAATCAGCGAAACTAATAAAAGAATCAAAAATTTGTTGCTGCTAAGCTTGCATGTGTGAAGGAGTTACACTAAAGGAATAAATATGTTGAGTTTAAAACTTTATTAAGTATTTTATTTTGATATATTGTTCGTTAGCAGGAACACCCCTTAAAGAAATATATATAATCAAATTAAGATGATTCGTCGGAAGACACAATTTGATTTTTCTTCGCATCCACTAGTTGTAAGGTACACCCCTTCGACTGCACAATTTTTCCTCTCTAGTATTCGTTCATATAGTAATGATTATATATTTATCCTACGTTTAATGTGATTTAATCGGAGATTATCTTCGTTTTGTGTGCTAATTTTTCCTTCTCAAAAAACCTACATATCCCCTTAGGGCCGAACTGCCCTCAAAATTGTGGTGTGCTGCTGCAAAAATATAATCGGATGGTTGCCGACAACTGTATAAGAATGGACTTTTAAGCATTTTCTGAAGTATATTTGATTTTACTTGCCCCGGGACTTGAACCTGTAGACAAGCACAATACATACTATTCCACGCATACTATTCCACGGAGGCTTTCCGAAAAACCTCTACCCTTATTTCCCCTTAAAGCCGAATTGCTCTTTAACTCTATCCAATTTTCCCTACAAATTGGTTGGACCGACATGCTTTCCTGTCGATTTCGAACAGAACCTGTGGGTATGTTAGGCCAGCCCACGGTGGTCGCCAGGATGGTTAAAATCAAAAAAATTGGAATCCCTAAACTAAAAGTTACTGTTTCTTCACTTTTTCCATTAATTCAAATATTGATTTCGTGAAGTCTTTCCCCATTATCATTTATTATTGGTATTATTGGCTAGAATTGAGTTTTGTATATAATATCATTGGACTGCATAATACTTACTTACTCGTACATACAGGGTGGCTGATGAATTTTGCTTCATTAAGAAACTCAAATAATTTTTTTTTCAGTGTATGGAATTCATTTTTCTTTTATTCATGTTAAAGCTCATTAAATTTTATTAAATATAACTTAATTAGTTTTAAAAATAATGGAATTTAAATGCCCCCCCTGCTGGTCGATGCATGTGCGGCATCTTACCAAAAAGTTGTTCATTACTGCTTGGAGAGTTGAGACAGGAATAGCCGCAATTGTTTCTCGAATGGATTGCCTTAGTTCATTCAAATTTGTTGGTTTTGCTTTGAAGACTTCCTGTTTGCAATAACCCCACAAGAAAAAGTCAGGTGCAGTAAGGTCAGGCGACCTGGGTGGCCAACGGAATGTGGAGTTTCTGGATATCAGCTTATTGGGAAATTTTCGTCGCAATTCTGTCATAACAGGTTGGGCTATATGAGGAGCTGCACCATCTTGCTGAAACCACACAGAGTTGAAAGAAATTCTCGTTCGGCGTAATTCTGGATAGAAAAACTTTCTCAACATGCTCAAGTAACGGTCTCCAGTAACCGTAACGGTGTGACCGTTTTCTTCGAAGAAATAGGGCCCGACAATGCAGCGTGATGAAACTGCACACCACACTGTGACACGAAGTGGATGCAATTCCGTCTCATGGAGTATCTGTGGGTTGGAAGCACTCCATATTCGACAATTTTGTTTGTTTATGTTGCCGTTCAAATCGAAATGGGCCTCGTCAGACATGAAAAGACAGTTCAACATGTTTCCATCCTCTTCCACCATTTGAAGCATCTTCTGGCAAAATTCCAAGCGAATCGGCAAGTCTGCAGCGTTCAGTTTGTTGGCCATTTGAATTTTATATGGGAATAAGTCCAAATCTTTGTGCATAATTGACTGTTATGACTGTCTGCTTACACCCATTTGAGCAGATAAGCTTCTGGTCGAAACACGTGGATTGTTTTGTATGGCAGCAGCTACAGCAGCGATTGTTTCCTCCGTTCGAACTGAAGGGCTTCGATGGTAAGGTCTTCTGTTGACTGTCCCATGCTCGGTAAAATTGTTTACAAGTCTTATTATGGTCCATCTGCTCGGAGGATTGCCGCCAAACGTGCGCCTATACTCTCTTTGAACCGGAACTACGGACTCCAGTGCGTGATAGCGACGGACAATCCAAATTCTTGTTTCAGTGTCCCAGTTATCCATCTTTGTTAAATGTAAAAGTCAATCTGCAAAATAAAACAAAAATTAACCAGATTCATTAAATAGAAAAAAAGTTATTTAATTTTTTTTGGTAGCGGCTTTCATTAGCCACCCTGTACATAAGCATCAACATAAATATCGTCGGTGAAGATTCAAAACCGCGTATCGTACTTCTACAAACCCGCTGAAGCAACATTTTGGTCGAAAATGTTTAGTGACCGATTTGTAAAGTATTTAAAGACTCGATCTTGATGAAAACTTTTTTCATAGAGTTACTATTCGTCTAAAACTTAAAAAATTTGTAGTTGCAAACTCGCAAAAGTCACTTACGCTCTCTCGCATATGTGCGATGCGCGGTCTTGCAATATGCGATATGTGTTTCGTTCATTAGTGAATACATAAATGGGAAATGCCGGTGTCACATAGTTACATATATGTGCATCCTTGTTTTGTATTCATAACTTTTTCTATCTTTTAAGCCAAGTGACTTGTTAACCCTCTCAAGTGCTTAGCAAATCCCAAATTAAAAGCAAAGTAACCAACAAAGGCAGAAAAAATTAATTCTAACAAAAAGCAAGACAGAATGAGAAAAAATGGAGTAGAACATGTTGCATGGCCGCCAGAGATTAAAACAATCCATGGGGGATAAGAATTAAAAATTACCTGTTGGCTATGAATTTAATTGTTATTTCTCATATTTACTAACAAAAGATACAAATGAAAAGAAAAAGTTTCCCATTCAGCCAAAGAAAGAGCAAATATAGGGACTTATGCGTTAAATCTTTTTAACGATTTAGGAATTATTTTTTATGTACTCAAAATTAAGAAAAGCCACCGAAAATGGTCCAATAAATTTAGTACAAAAAATGTGTATTTAAGTAAGTATAAAAAGGCATTACTTCTATAAGTGCCAATTCTACAATACCCAAGTTGAATACATTTTTGTAGGCATAAACATTAGGGTTCCGCTTATATAAATATAGAATCACCAAAAAATATCTCAGTTTCTAAAACTGTTGCTTTTCATAACTTGAACTAAAATTCCATTTGAGCAGTGTTACTTCGAGCATAGGTGAAAGGCACAATAGACCTTTAGTCGAAGAGCATTCCAAGTACAAAGCACATATTCCGAAATAATATCAGGTAAAATATTTAAACGTGTCATTCTTCCATGGGCATGTATTGACCTGGCATACCGAAGGTCCCATGTTCACATTTTCAGCAAAAATTGGAAGCAAACCTCGGCCTTCAATTTATTGGAGATATATCGCGGTCAGGAACAGAATTAGTGACAATTATAATAAACATTACTGAAGATTTAGGTAATTTGCGCAAAAATAAACACATTCTGTTTTTATCTAGACTTAGCTGAAGTGGCTCTAACCTTTGTTTCCAATGCGTTTAAAGTAGATTAGCTTTCCACAAAAACAGCCTTGTTTGTTTGCATTGTGAAATGACTAGCTAGCACGCAAATGCTTCGAATATATTAAAGCAAAACTGGAAATATATTATGAACCAATGTGCCCTTGTTTGAAAGATTGTCGGAAAACCTTAACCAATAAAAGTTAAAATTCTGAAGTGAAAGCTATATTGCTTCGTGAAAGAAGGATGAAGGAGCAATATAATCAATGTCGGCCAATCTGAGCTTTAACATATTATGATATAGTTTTGTTTCTGGACGTAGTTACAAACTTAATGCGTCAAAATCAATGATGACCAAAGGAAGTTACGTACTAAAAACGTATCTTTTCTAATCCTAGTTTTTTTTTTAATTTTTATGTTACCTGCACCGGGACTTTTACCTTCCTGAAGTATTTTTTTTTCTAAATTATGATGGTATGCACATACCCACTATACCACAGCATCTGCCATGTATAAACGCCGATTACAAAATTTGTGAAGATGTGTTGCAGTACCTTCATATAAAGCACCTCTAAACCAAATATTACATAGCTCGTAGAAATAGATGCGGAATAATATTAACTTAGAATATATCAAAAGCTGGCACGCCCACTTCTCATTTACTCACCTTTTTTTTTGAGGAAGTAGAGATTAACTTTCAGTAGTAGAGATTAATTAACATTCCCACAACAGCCGGTTCTACGTACCGGAATGACTCGGGGTTTTATATCCGACCAAGGGCTGTTATTTCGACACTACCCTGTCTAACTTCATCTGTGCAATTTCGTCTATTTGAGCCCGATATCGACCCGAGGAACAACACCTTAGAACGTCAAGGTATGGTTGTCCGGTCAGGCGATGTCGATATTGAAATAATCAACATTTATATACCTCCTGCCACCTGCTGTCCAAGGGATTACCACCCTGACATCAGGGCGTTACTCAGAGGTGATAATCGTGTAATCCTTGGAGACTTCAACGCACACCACGACCTGTGGCACTCAAGCCTACAGGTTGATGGTATGGGACAGGAATAAGCTGAACAAATAGACAATTCGACATTTTGCACTGTGAACGGGAATGCCCCCACTAGAGTCGCCGTAAAATTGTTATAGTTCACCAGATCTCACTATCGTCAGTGCTGGTCTCATAAACTGCGTTGACTGGCGATCAATGCTAACTCTTGCATCAGATCATTAACCGATAGTCCTCTCAATCCATCGCCCCAATGACTTTGTCACTTCTGAGAATCGCACTTTCACCAATTTCAGCAAAGCTGATTGGGTTGGGTTTCTTAACTCCACTGAGAGCACCTTCGCTGCTCTTCCCATTCCGTCTGACATACGAGAAGGGGAAAAAGCGTCATAGCTTCAGCCTCTAATCAATACATTCCGTCAGATAGAATTAAGGAGGTACCTCCGTATTTCCCCGCAGAGGCAGCGGCCCTGGCAAATGAACGTGACCATGTGCGACGCTTGGACCCTACGGATCCCCAAATTCAAGATCTCAATGCGGAAATCTGACGACTGGTTGATCAACACAAACGCGCCAAATGGGAGGTTCACCTAAGGTCCTGCAACCTCTCTGCTGGTGTTGGCAAATTATGGCCCACTGTTAAATCCTTGTTAAATCCGACCAAACCTAACGACAAAATATCTATCACCTTTGGTGATAAGGTACAGTCGAAACCGTAGAGATGCGCGAGCGCTTTCTGCCATCAATTTGTACTGCATCCTCCGGTCGACAAGGAAATTATACGAGCCAGCGCACAAACGCAAAAATAGGCAAGCGCCCATTGCCATCACCAGCACGGAGGTTCGGGAGGCCATACGGGGGTCCAAAAGCTCCAAATCGTAAGGCTCAGACGGTATATTCATGCTGATGCTAAAACATCTCGGAGAAGAGGGAGTAAGGTACCTAATAATTTTATTCAATCTGTCTATGACCATCTTTGTCATTCCAGAAAAATGGAAGCAGGCAAAGGTGGTGCCACTACTAAAGCCTGGCAAGCCGGCCAACGAGGGGGAGTCTTATCGACCGATATCACTCCTCCCGCCAGTAGTGAAAACCTTGGAGACGGTCTTGCCCCCTTACTACACCGCTAACTTGCGACTACCCGAACATTAGCATGGATTCCGTAAAATGCATAGCACTACCACCGCGCTAAACGCCATCACCACTCAGATAGGTGTCGGTCCAACATCGTCCAAATGACAGGACCTTGCTAGTTGCGCTTGACCTGTCAAAAGCCTTCGACACGGTCAATCCTGCGCAACTCATTAACGACCTGGAGGATTCAACTCTTCCCCCCTGTCTAAAGCGTTGGACCGCCAACTATCTGAGTGGCCGGCAGTCATCGGTTGAATTTAGAGGCAAAAGATCAAAACCACGTATAATTAAACAGGGGGTGCCACAGGGTGGTGTCCTATCCCCGCTTTTGTTTAATTACTACATATCGAGGCTCCCTTTTCCACCAGAGCTCTGCTCGAGAGTTAACTCATACCTCCCATCCCTGTCCGGGTTTTTCGCTGGACGAAATCTGACACTGTCACCGACCAAGTCCTCGGCCTTCTTATTTACGACCTTATTTACGACGTGGACAGCGCAGGTGAACATGGAATTAGACGTCTACGTCGACGGCATTAAGCTTCCGACTATCACACACCCCAAAATCTTAGGGGTTACGTTTGATAACATGTTCAACTACGGTGGTCATATAGCCGCGATTGCCACCAAAGTACAAAGCCGTAACAAAATCCTCAAGTCACTAGCTGGCAGCACTTGGGGTAAAGATAAAGAAACGTTACTGGCAACGTACAAGGCAATCGGCCAGCCGGTTCTGAGCTACGCGACGCCTATATGGTGCCGGGGCTAGCAGACAGACACTGGAGGAGGTTGCAGGCCTACCAAAACACCGCACTCAGAACTGCCACGGGGTGTCTCCTTATGTCTCCTGAGCATCACCTCCATAGTGAGGCTAAAATGCTCGGCGTGAAAGAGCATAGCGAGATGTTGACCAGGCAATTCCTGTTCAACTGCCATAAGCCGCAGCACCCAAACAGGAACCTGCTCAACGAAAATCCGCCTCCCAGGAGAATAAGGAGTCACCTCCGCAAGCAATATGACGAGATCCGGCACCACATCTTTTCGCCGTTTGATCCAAAGGTGCATCGGCGGGCCCTCAATCTCATCCACACGGAGTCGGTAAACTCCTTTGTCAGCTCTCGTCCGGCGAATGCAGTCCTACAGGCACAAGCTCCACCTGTTGCCGATGAGGAACGCGAACTGCCTAGGGAGACAAGAGTCATGCTGGCCCAAACTCTTACTTATCCAGACTGCACCCTGACATGAAAAATGCCTGCCCGGCATGCGGCGTGTCTCCCCATGATACAAATCATCTGTTCATCTGCTCAACCGAGCCTACTCTTATAACAGCAATTTCCCTCTCGTCCACCCCCGCGAGGTTTCTGGGACTTCCGTTAGAAAAGTTTGATGAAAGTGTTGGATGAGGGTTAAGTAGTCGCTAGCACAACAACAACAACATTAACTTTCAGTATCCTTCTGAGAATATTTGCAAAGATATGCAGTAGTTTTAAAGCTGCGTGCCACGCCCAATTGAAAAATTTTAAATATTCTACCATGAATACTTCCAGAGGTATACAGTACGAGAAATCCCCATCATACGACATCATCCAGTGGTCATGATTGTGATTCTGAACCAGTCTCTAGTCCACTTGAAAACACACTAAAAATTTCACCAATATCGGTCAAGGCGTTTTGAACGAATTAGTTGGCAATCGAACAATAGAAGATTTTTATATATCGTTGGTGACATTGCAAAAACCGCGTAACGCACAAATGCAAAACCGCGTGAGCTACATTTGTGTCAAAACCTTTTATAGACCCTCGCCATCAAAACCTATTCATTTATTCTCAAGAAAATCACATGTCGGTTTGGAGAATAAATAAAAGAATCAATCTTGATGCGAAATTTTTCTATGAAGTCACTATTCATCTTTAAATTAGGCAATTTATAGTTGCAAAACAGCCAAACTGAGATATCACTTACGCGGTTTTACATTTATTCCGATGACGGATTTTGGCTTAGCGTATACAAATATTTGGAAATGCATATGCGCTTTACTAGATTAAGCTTGTACTTTAGTGACAGTTTTGATAAAAAAATGTTTCTAGAAGATGTACGGTATAAATTTATTCCATTGAGTAAACAAAGCTTGGGTGAACAACAAGTAACAAATTTTTATTTTTTTTAATTCAACAGTAAATAACTTTTGAAAATGAACTTTAAAAAATATTTTTTTGTTTACCTTTCTTAGATCGCACAATTCCCTTTCAGAATTTGTGCTTATCTTGGTGGTGGGACGGACCAGTGGACGAAAATTTTTGTTGGGAAAGTTTTTTTTTGCCCAGTCTAGTCCACATACCCTATTTAACAAACCATATAAACACATTTAACTGTACTCGTTTTATGTCGAAGAAAGGTCCATACTAAACCTCTTAAATTGCTAGTGTCCATCACATCGGCGGATATTTCAGCTGGATAGGACATTAGGCGGCGTCCAGCAGCTGTCAAATAAGGTTTCACTTCATATCACATCAGCAGAACTTCTTTCTTTTTTGTATGAATAATGTGCGTAATTTTTCAAAGCTCACAAATACAACAAAACAAAGCTGGACAAAACAACAGTGAAAAAAGCACCAAATAGAAAAGTTAAGAAGAAAAAAAGTTAAGCAAATGTGATTGGGATATAAAATCGAGTTCACCCACCCACACACATAAACACACGTATAGTTAGTATCCCTTGGAAGGCGGTAGGGCAACAAAAACTCGTAACTAACAACAGTGGTAACACTCCCAAAGGACATTGGATGAATGTTTCATTTCATAAAACAAAAACTTTGTTTTTTGTCGTATCTTTTTAGCCTGTATAAGTATGTTGCTGCAACCATTCATCCACTCCTCAATATCATTTCATTCCACAGTTTGAGTTGCGCCTCTGGCACTTGGCGATGAATTTCTACACCACATGAAAAACGTGGATGCGGCTTATTCCTTCGATGCCATTGCTGCCGTATTTTACTTGAATTCGACAAAACCATAGCTATCGGTGAACAGCCAAATCTGTAGAGCCTGGTTGGAGAGTATGCAGAGTACTAAATGTTTTCCTTTGGATTTATTTAGAAAATCTTCACGCATTTTGCAAATTATCTTTTGATCCGCACACTTAAGTGTCAAACGGAAACGCAAAATCATGACCAAGCAAAAAAGAATTTGAAGAATACTTTCAAACAGAGTTTGTTGGTGGTGGTTGTTATTATAACAACTTTCTCTTGCTGTCATTGGCGTCAATATTTGTTATGCTGTCATTAGATGTAACACTTTTGGTTATTCAAATACAGTAAATTCTGCAAATTCACATGCAATTGGAAATGAAAAAATGTAAATTATAATATAACCATTTACTGTTTTGAAGTGCTTGCGGAGAATCCTAGGAGGGTCATTATTAAACCAATAGAAGCAAAATCAAGAGTTTGTAGAATTTTTGTCTGTCTGGCTATATGTTTGGTCGCGCATCACTCGAAAACTCCTGAATGGAATTGAATAGATTTTACCGCTGCATTACTAGATTTTTAACTTAAAATTTAAGGTATCATTTGTTCCGATAGCTCGACCAGTTTCGGAGATATCGGCCGATATGTGACAATGAGTGCTGCACTAACTTTCATATCTTATCTGGTATGGGGCATAATGATTAAAATTGGACTCCGTCTATTATTAGTTCTGAGACGCAGCGAAGCGGGCCGGGTTTACGAGTAATATCTATAATTTTGTTGATTTGCATCTATTGAGCAAACAAAAATAAAAACTTTAAGTGAGCCACGCTGATTTGGAAATGGGTCTTCAAACATGATCTAGAAATTCGTTTCGTTTCGATTCTGTGCTCGTCTTATGTTATCTTAGTTTGAAAAAGGCGTACTTCATAATTTTTTCAACATTCAGGTACAAGCATAAATACACCAATATCCGAGGAGATTAAGACCGAGCTTCTCTACCAATTTGTGGTGTGCTGCTTCTAATTTTTCCTGCAAATTGGCGGGACCTACTCTTTTTTGCTGACTCCAAACGGCATCTGCAAATGCAGCTGAATTTTTACTGAGAAGCTTTCCATGTCGGAAATACAATCGGAGAGTTTGCCAAACCACTGCCGAGGGGCGACCACGTTTTGTAAAAATTGTTTCAAACGAGTTTTTGATGTAACCTGTACCTGGACCAGAACCTTGGACCTTCGGTGTGAAAGGCCAACAACACTACCGCCACACAACGGCAGCCGCCAATTAACCAAGTAAAGATGTCTAATTTCGGGTGACACCGAACATTTAGCTCCTAGTAGTGATCTGCTAAGGTATCTCAATTTATGCAGGACTACCGTTTTGCTTTAAAATAAAGAAATAGCAAAAAATATTTATATGAGCTCAATTTGATGTGTTCACTAATTACTTGACCGAATATTTAAAATATTTTTTTGTTATCCGATTTGCTTAAGTTTTGGTACGAATATGCTGTTTATCAATGGGAATTCGGTTACCCAATTTCATTGATATGACGTGATAAAATACTAGAGGGACCGGCAGACTTTGTCCTGCCCAGATATTTACCTGAATGAATCTAGAAATATTGGCTTTTCCTATCCCAATCATTATCTCTATCACTATCCCTATCCCTATAGATGTAACTATTTCACACCCACAATTCCACTTCACCATCGATCGATCGATTATTGAGCTTTTCTAACAAACAAAAAAAATTATAAAAATTCGCACCATACAAAATGTATGGGAAAATAAAAAATTTTTTTCAGGAATTTTTCGGAAATTTTATTGGGTATTCTCCCATTCTGATCAGAGAACAATCTAAATTAGTGTCAATCATCCAAATCGGTTCTTGAGTTATGCGCGTTGGAGCTAACGTCACTTTCTTTTATATACAAGGTGGCGCAAAAGTAATCCTCCTATCAGAAAATGCTATAAATTTTGCGATTGGCCCCTAAAGTCAGTTCTGTTTTGACATTTGTGTAGTAAACACATGCGAAATACAAGTTAATAAACAATGTTACGCTACACTGCTCCAGAACGCGGAATATTGTTGACTATTTATTTGACCAATAATCGGTCGGGGCCAAACGGTTACTGTGAATGGTGAGCGCTACAGAGCAATGATCAACGAGTTCTTTTTGCCGCAACTTAATGAATTGGGATTGGAAAACATGTGGTTCCAACAAGACGGTGCAACAGCACACACTGCACGTGCCACAACCGATATGCTGAACATCGGAAGCTTACTTTTGCGCCACCTTGTATATAGATTGAGTAATCCCCTTCGAGAGTAGCAAAGTTTTTGTAGTGAAACATTCCGCAGGTAACTATAGATTCGCAATTTCATTTTAGCTATTTCTAAACAGAGTTTGACTCACCAATATTGGATGATTAACCAGTAGCTAACTCAACGAAAATCTATATTTTTCAAATTTCGTTGTACGTGGCAATAATCTGTGTGCCGAATTTTGTTATGATATGGTTTTTGATTTATATATTTATAATTTTAAACGAGCTATTCTTGTATATTTGTAGATTTGTACATTTATATATCCAGACTATCCCAAGCTGTTGCCACATAGGATGTTTTTTAGGGGTTGCCACCTGTCCTAGGAAACGAACCTTTTGACCAACGCACTCAGCGTTTCAACATAACGGATCACTTGAATTTAAAACCGAATTTCTAAATTCAATAAAAATTTAAGATTTGGCATCACACGAATTAAAACTAAAATAAATTCATTAATAATGTTGTTGCGAAGTTATATGTAACCGAAGGTATATATAACCGAGTAAGACTTATTGTCACAGGCCTTTGTAATAATATAATAAAAGCTAAAATAATAAAAAATAACACTCTATAAGGCACTCATAGCACCCGTCCTGCTATATGGTGCAGAAGCGTGAACACTAACAACATCTGATGAGGCGGCTCTGGGAGTATTCGAGAGAAACGTTCTTCGAAAGATTTGTGGACCTCTACGCGTTGGCGACGGCGAGTACCGAAGAAGATTTAATGATTAGCTGTATGAGCTTTACGCTGACGCCGACATAGTTCAGCGAATTAAAACACAGCTGGCTAAACCACGTTGTGCGAATGAGCGAAGATGCTCCAGCCCAGAAGGTATTCTTATAATCTCTTTTTTTTTTCCAAAATATTCGACACATAAAAATTGCATGTGGCTATCAACGGATTTCTATCTTAAATAGCAAGAGGATTATGAATACCACATCTCAATAAGGTATCTCAAAATTTGCTCAAGTTATCGTATTCACAGACGGTTGGACGGACGGGCATGGCTTAATAAATTTTTCTTTTCTTCCTGAATATTTATATATATGTAAGTCAATATCTATTTATCTCGATTCGTTTATGCCGTTACGCACTACCATTACGCGAATAAAACGAATATACTTTTTGTGCGTAGCACTACTTGGTATAAGAGCAAACAGAAGGAAATATTTGAATGGTCAGCGGCAATAACAATCATATAAGTATGTTCTAATAAATCATAATATACTAACAATATCTTTACTTATTTATAAATCGAGTTAGGAAATGTTTTGGGGACTAACCGCTGTATATATAACAGTGAAGTAATATTGAGGTTATCGCAATAAGAATAATAATATCTATAAGCCACTTTCAATATTCGAGTTAAGTTTTCAATGATTGCCACAGAATTAATAGCAATACAAATTGCTTTAAGATTTGCATATAAATTTACTACCCTATTATTTGATTCTAAGGATTATAAAATAAATAAACTTAATTTTTTATATGCTTAGGTGTTAGATAAGCATATTGGGAGAGTAACCACCTCTACAAAAAGTATTCTAAAAGCTTCCCATTTGATAACGCCGAAAATGGTATTTCAATTCCTTGTAAGGTATTCACAATATTTTAACCACCCCACCCAATCACGATGGCACAGACGCTTCCGACAGCACAACATTTACTTATAAGCTTGCATTCGCCCATTTAAGTAGTTCCTGTCTGAGCTGTCCTGTCGTTTTACGATACCTCCACTCGGTCGACGGACATATATATGTATGTACGAAGTGCTCGACTTCATGCAAGAAAAGTAGTTTAGGAAAATCCCTAACTTCACAAAAAGCTCAATGCTGAACTAAAGAAATAACAATGTAAAAGGAGGTGAGGAAAGTGCAACAAAATTGAAGTAGTGATGGCGAGGAAATTTGAGTGGAAGCGTGTGGGTCCAAATCGCTGAAAAGTTCAAGTCAATGAAGAAAGGAAAAGATTTTCTGGCCAAAGAGTAAGGTAAACTTTTGTGTGGTGATAATTGTTTTTCGCTTATGTTTTCTTTTTATTGTTGCAACGAACTTTGTAACTTATTCGTGATGTGAGAAAAATAAAAAAAATAAACTTTGGTATGTACAATAGCTATGTGCATTGAGCATTGCTTTTGTATTATAGATATGGTCACTTCCAAGGTAACTCACGTTCACTGGTAATAATACTCTATTGCTTTAGATTTAACATTTGCAAATAATACGACAATTTTGTAAAAATTACTAATTTTCTTTTCAATTAAATAAACTAATTTAGGCTAAAAATAAAGGATATCTATGGGTAGATCACGTGACAATTTTTAAAGCAGAGTTTAGAGAGCATTTGCCGAATCTAGAACTCTATGAAATGTTTTTCATCAACTAATTTATAATAGAAGAAGTATGACGCACACAAAATTTCTGAGCTTACTTGTTTATTTTAAAATATATTTAAGAAACCAACGGTTACCTACGTTACAGTAAATTGGTAACTCATGGTACTTTCTTATTTTAAACTTGTAAAGTCGATACAATGGTGTGTATAATAAATGTATTTGGTACATTTTTTGTGATACTTTTTACTATACACACATCTACAATTTAAACTGTTCCAAACTTCTATCTTTTGCTTTAAATTAAAACAGCGTGACTTAGTTATAGTTTTTTTGATTTCAACTGCGAATTTTGATTTTTTTTATATCTTATATCCAGAGATATGTAGATCGCAATCGTAAAATATGTGTTAGAACATAAAAGTTTCAAAATCACGCCTAAATAAAATTCAGATTACAAATTGGTATCAATAATTAAATTAACTTTTTAGTTTTTCTGGCAGTATTCACTGCTCGTTTATATAGTACTGACCACAAAGTTGTTTTTAGTCTTTTGGCACAACTTAATCGTTTTTTGGGTCATAAAACTATCGAATTTAGGAAATACTAGTGATAGTTTGTCATTACGCTCTTACAAATAATGACTCACGTTACACCAAAAAATCAATAATAAAAATTTACCCTACTCAGCTGGGTCAACTAAAAACAACAATAAGACGAAAGGATAGTCAAATAGATCACATAGATTTGAAATGAAAGTCTTCGTTTGTAAAAGCAAAAACATGTAATTCGGTAGCTCACGTTCCAACATACAAGGCTAAAAAATGGAGCCTAAATTTTAAACTTTTATGGCCTACATACGAGTATATGTCCAAACCAAATTTGGTTTAGAATTTAAAATATGCCAGTTTTCGAGAAAATGAGTGAAGAAAAGAGTTTCAACTTTAAACCAGAAATGTCTTAACGATTAAAAAAACATAAAAAACATTTGTATCACTTCGCTGTATCCGAGCCGACGCTTCCAGCATCAAACTCGTCTGCTCTACCCACTCATCTAAGAGCACATAAGCCTGTTTAAAGAAAAATTCAATGACTTGAAAAAGCTTTCAATTCAGTTTAAATTCTAAACCACAAAAAAATTAAAAATTGGTGTAGGTAGTTCAAAGGTTTGGAATTTATAACAAAAAAGTTTAAAAAATAACTTAAACCGGCGAATAGTTTAAAATTTAGGCTCAAATATTTAGCCATTTAAGTACTGTAAGTAGACTGTTGACGGAACTTTGTCAAATTTATGATCAAGATATCACTAGAAAATATTATCTATGGCATTCGGGTCTTTTCAATTTTCAAAAGAAGTAACAAATACATATATTTTTTAATGAATTCACTATGTCACTATGTATGTAAATAAAAAAATAAATAGATAGAGACTAAGCCCGAGCTTCTCTACTAATTGGTGGTGTCTGGCTTCTAGATATTCCCACAAATTGGCGGGGCCTACAGTTTTTTGCTGACTCCGAACGACATCTGCAAAGCAGATGAATTTTTGCTGAGAAGCCTTCCATGGATGAAATACAATCTAAAAGTTTGCCAAACCACTGCCCCGTTTTGAAAAAAAAAAAAAACCTTTTCAAACCACTTTTGCCTGTTACCTGTCCCAGGACACTTCTTCCACACCACATATAAATCAAAACCAAGGGAAACAAAATTTCAGCATCTTTCGAGCCTGCGCTGCGGAAATGCCCATATACATATATATATGTATGTAGTTATGTGTTATGCACTTGACAAAACAATGAATCTAAAAAATGCATTTATTGAAGTAATTTAAAAAGTGGGAGGCTTAAGGATATTACACTTTGAAGCGCCAAACTACTTTCAAAGTATAATACCTAGAATAAAGTGCAGTGTTATCCAAGAAAGGAGGAGTTTAGTTAACAGTCAAATTATATATAGAGTAAGTTTATAAAATGTTTATTTTTCAGCGGCTTTCACCTTTTTGGATTGAAAATATATGACGGTGTTTTGTGACTTGTATTATTATAATTATTACAAAGCACATGATTAGTCCTTAGAGTGAGAATACTCAACATGGGAGCAAATTTGGTTTTTGTCAAATCAAATACAATAACATAAAATTATATGAAAAACATAATAAAATACTATAAAATCAAAACAGATAATGTATAATTAATGGCAAAGACATTTACAGCGGCAAAAAGAAAATAAAAAAGAGAAAATAAATTACAGGAAAGAAACGGAGATAACGGGGAGTAAATTAAAGGAATAGCAAATTAAGGAACGAAAATGAAAGTGAAAGAAAGGAATATTAAGGAAGGAAAACGGTAAAAAAAAAAAAATCAAATGAAAAAAAATATAAGAACTAGTAACTGTATTTCTAAGTGATATAGATGGGAAATAGAAGTAAAAGGAAAGGAAGGCAACATCACAGAAAAGTACTTAACTAAAGGTAAAGGAAAGGATGTTAATCTTCCCTTTCCAATTTTCACAGTGCAGTTCTCTTACTAAAGTTTTAAAATTTGAATGAGTAAATTAGTAACTTTTTTCCCAATTAAAAAACAAATTAAAATCATTAAATTCAAATTAATTTAGGGTTGAATTCTTTGTTCTTGAATACAAACAATTTTTTTTTAATACCGGAAAATCGTGGAAGATTGAATTATTTAAATTTAAATTTTTTTCTATAACTTATGAGATTTTTAAGTAAGGCGAAAAACAATAATTTACTTAAAAATTAATCACCCTAATGGAAGATTTGATCTTTTGAAATTGTGTCCAACCGATGCAACAACACAGAAAGAAACTGTTAGAAATCGGCAAAAAATGGCAGTTTCCGAAACCAATTCCATCGAACAAAGCACGCGTAATTTTGAGTCGTATGGAAACTGCATTATAACCTGATATCATTCCCTAGAATCATAGAATATTCTTTTACTTAGTTTAAAAGCTTTATTTTTATCAAAATATTGTTGATATCGCAAGACGGAAATATCATTAGTTTCCCAGATCTAATACCGCATTTAACTCATTTGTGCCTTGCCCTTTTAATCACTCAGTGTGATTATGGCAGGGAGGGTGGAGCCGTGTGCAGAAGTCCACGCAAGTGGGGAAAGTTTCTGATCGCCATTCACCTGGGAATGGCCAGAGCGATTCTTTTGCATGCGGTTCAAGCAGCTCACTACTTCCGGGCTTTGCGCCCAAGTACCCTCTGGGTAACCACCGAACACCCGTTTGGTGGTGAGCTAAACGTGAGAAGGCGACAACCTGGTAAGGCCACTCCGACATAATCGGTTTAAGGGCTTGCTGGGGGGTTCAAACAGCAGCGTCTGATCACCAGGTGGTGCGGCTGCAAGCGGGCGTCTGTCTTGGATCATGCGGCTCGCTATACAAACGTGTAATAGAATTCAACCTTCCGTGAAACGGGTTGTGCGTTGGGTTTGGGACCCACCACATAAAACAACGTTCCAATGAAATTCAACAACAAAGCCTCGGATATGAGGACCCCTTTTTTAGATGACACCACCCGCAAACGAAATAAGGATTATGAGATAAGGGCATGTACCTGGAATGTCCGGTCCCTTAATGGGGAAGGTGCCGCTGCCCGGCTGGTTGAGGTCCTGAGGAAAGCAAAAGCTGACATCACCGCCATACAAGAGATGCGATGGACAGGGCGAGGAAACACGATCAAAACACCTTGCAACATCTACTGGAGTGGGCATGAAGACAAGCGCAGATTCGGCGTGGGATTTGTGGTGGGAGAGAGACTCCGTCACCGAGTACTGTCGTTCACACCCGTGAACGAGCGTCTCGCTGCAATCCGCATAAAAGTACGATTTTTCACCATATCGTTTATCTGCGCTCATGCACCCACGGAAGAGAAGGACGACGTGGAAAAGGATGCATTCTACGAGCGCCTGGAAGAAGCATACGAGCGCTGCCCCCGTCATGATATCAAAGTCGTGCTTGGCGACTTTAACGCCAGGGTGGGTAAGGAGGGTGTATTTGGCTCCACTGTCGGGAAGTTCAGTCTCCACGATCAGACTTCGCCAAATGGATTCAGGCTGATCGACTTCGCCGGTACCCGAAACATGGTCATATCCAGCACTAGGTTTATGCACAAGAAGATCCATCAGGCTACATGGCTGTCCCCCGATCGAAAAACACGCAACCAGATCGACCACGTTGTGATAGACGGACGGCATGCTTCCAGCGTTTTAGATGTTCGCACAATACGAGGACCTAACATCGACTCTGATCACTACCTAGTAGCAGCCAAGATTCGTACCCGCCTCTGTACGACAAAACAGGTGCAACAAAAAACGCAGGGAAAGCTGGACGTCGAAAAGCTGCAATCTCAACAGACCGCCAATTATTTCGCAGATCGCCTCTCACACCTGCTCTCCGAGAGCACAATTCAACCTAGTGGAATGCATGAGCAGTGGGATCATATCTCAGGAGCACTCCGTACCGCAGCCGAAGAAGTAATTGGATTCCGGCGAACGCGAAGAAACAACTGATATGATGATGAAGAGTGCCGCGCTGCAACGAAAAGAAAGGACGAAACCTACAAGGCAACGCTGAGATCGAATGCAACGAGGAGTGTGTGTGAACACTACCGCGAGTTGAAGAGGGAAGCGAGGCGGCTTTTCCGGGCGAAAAAAAGAGAGGCAGAAAAGCGTGAAATAAAGGAGCTTGAGATGCTGGCCAACGGGAATAATGCCCGAAAACTCTATCAAAAAATTCGGCGAATGACAGAAGGTTTCAACCCCGGGGCAAACTCCTGTAAGAATGAGAACGGCGACCTGGTGACCGATGTTCAGAGAGCACTCAGAATATGGATCACTTCTCTGCCCTTTTAAATGGAGAAACTGAGCAAGAAACCAGAGAAGATGCCGAACCCGAGCCCACAATCGAAGATGATGGAATTGACGTTCCACATCCCGACTATAATGAGGTGCGAATAGCAATATCCCGATTGAAAAACAATAAAACAGCTGGCGTTGATGGTTTGCCTGCTGAGCTATTCAAACACGGAGGCGAGGAGCTGGTAAGGCGCATGCATCAGCTTCTATGCAGAATTTGGTCGGATGAATGCATGCCTGAAGATTGGAATCTAAGTGTTCTCTGCACAATCTACAAGAAGGGCCATCCTGCAAACTGCGCCAACTATCGGGGAATCAGCCTTTTGAATATCGCATATAAAGTCATATCAAGCGTATTGTGCGAAAGACTGTAGCCTGATGTGAACAGACTGATTGGACGTTATCAGTGTGGCTTCAGACCTGGTAAATCTACCATCGACCAGATTTTTACAATACGCCAAATCTTGGAAAAAACCCGTGAAAAAAGAATCGACACGCATCATCTCTTTGTTGATTTTAAAGCAGCTTTCGATAGCACGAAAAGGAGCTGCCTATATGCCGCTATGTCTGAATTTGGTTTCCCCGCAAAACTTATACGGCTATGCAAAATGACCTTGAGCAACACCGCCAGCTCGGTCAGAATTGGGAAGTACCTCTCCGAGCCGTTCGAAACTAAACGAGGTTTCAGACAGGGTGACCCCCTATCGTGCGATTTCTTTAATTTAATGCTGGAGAAAATAATACAAGCTGCAGAACTTAACCGCGCTGGAACAATATTTTATAAAACTGTTGGCATATGCTGACGATATTGATATCATTGGCCTTAACAACCGCGCCGTAACTTCTGCTTACTCCAAATTAGAAAAAGAAGCGGAGAAAATGGGATTGGTGGTGAACGAGGGCAAAACGAAGTACCTTCTGTCATCATGCAAAGAGTCAGCGCATTCGCGCCTTGGCAACCAAGCAACTGTTGGCAGCAATAATTTCGAAATAGTAAAGGACTTCGTTTACCTGGGAACCAGCATTAATACCAACAATAATGTTAGCCTAGAAATCCGAGGAAGAATCACTCTTGCAAACAAATGCTACTTCGGACTGAGTAGGCAATTGAAAAGTAAAGTCCTCTCTCGACGAACGAAAATAACACTCTACAAGTCACTCATCGCACCCGTCCTGCTATATGGTGCAGAAGCGTGGACACTAACAACATCTGATGAGGCGGCTCTGGGAGTATTCGAGAGAAAGGTTTCTTCGAAAGATTTGTGGACCTCTACGCGTTGGCGACGGCGAGTACCGAAGAAGATTTAATGATGAGCTGTATGAACTTTACGCAGACGCCGACATAGTTCAGCGAATTAAAGCACAGCGGCTTCGCTGGCTAGGCCACGTAGTGCGAATGAGCGAAGATGCTCCAGCCCAGAAGGTATCCTTATCGGCACCCGCCGGTGGAAGCAGAGGAAGAGGGAGACCACCACTCCGATGGAAGGACCAAGTGGAGACCGATTTGCGATCCCGCGGTGTTTCCAATTGGCGCCAGTTGGCGCAACGAAGAAACGACTGGCGAGCTATGTTGGACGGTCAAAATCGCCCAGGCGGTTAGATGATCAGTTAAAGAAGAAGAAGTGATTATGGCAACAAAACCTGAGTAACCTGTTGCCATTCATCTAATGCAAAGCAAACAATCTGTTTCTATTATTACTGGTGTTGTTGTGGTCATGAGTCTTACATCTTAATTGTGGGACTCTTTCGCACTATTCGACCAAGACATAACACAGAATAAAATGTCTCCCGAAAAAGCGCGAAATCAATTCAGATGGAATTTCTTATTATTCTTATTTAAATGCACGGCCCGGAAATCGTGATGAAATATACATGGACAAATACATAAATACTCCGCAAAAAATATTACGACTAATCTCTACAGAGAGTAACCTACAGCGGACTATAATTGATCGCAACTAGTTCGTTATGGGCATAATTGGGATAAGTCCAAATTTAATTTGTGTAACATACTTATAGGACGCCATAGGGCATGCTCAAACCAAAGAATCAGTTCAAATATATAAAGAGATTAAAACAGACATTAGTCGAATGCAAATTTCCGACTTGTCCTGGGCTCTCTTCCTAGACTAGCAGCATTTTTCGTAGGGTTAATACAAATATACATACCTATTTAACACAAAACACATCGAATTTTATAGAAGCAGTATCTGAAGAACTCTTGCTTTAAAACGTTTGCTTTCAATGCAACAGCTTGGTTTGAATGAGTCACGAAGCTGGTTGGTAAGCTTAAACACATAATATTTAAACGTATTATGTGAGTAGTGTGGGTATAATAAAAATTATAAAACATCTGTTTGTGGTGCGAAAGGATCAAATGCACATTAAAAGTTTATTTACTTCTTTTCATAGTTTTTTTCAAATGTTTTGTTGACGTCAATTCATTTTCCTTAATGTTAAAATGATTAACTGGTGGCTAAACGTTAAGTAGTATGGGTAATGCAAAGTGGGTAAGAATAGACGAAAAATGTTTACGAAATTCAATGGCTCGGTGTAAGGAGTGCGTTTGAAAAAAAGTTCACCTTTATTTTATTCAACAAGTTTTTTCTTAATTATTTGATTTGAATATTTTTTTCGTAGTATGATTAGAAATCAATGTCAGAAAAATACTGTTTGAAAATGTTTTCGCTGAATGCTGTAGTTCATATAAAAATGGCAAGCGAATTGGAAGTGCGAAAAACTATTGTTAAAAGTTTTCAAGACCACCCTCAGTGGACTTTCAAAAAAATTGCTCGAGAACTTAAAGTAAGCCCGAAAACTGTTCCGAGGGGCATCAGTGACCAAGACATGAAAAGGAAAATCATCACCGTTTTTCAGAAGAACCCCAATATTTTAGGCAGGAAACTAGCGCAGAAGGTGGGATGTTCCGAGTTTTTTGTTCGTAAAGCAAAAAAGGAAGCCGGTCTCAATACGTTCAAGGTTCAAAATGTTCCAGACAGAAACTCTGCAAAGAATGTGGAAGCAAAAAATCGAGCAAAAAAACTAAAAATTTGTTTCTTTGAAAAATGCAATTGCTGCATCGACTTTTCGCAGCTTCCAGGCCAGGAGTTTTACACAGCAGAACCGCGCGGGAATGTTGACGAAAAGTTTAAGTCAAAAAGGCAGTCAAAATTTCCTCGTAAATTCCTAGTTTGGCAAGCAATCTGCAGCTGTGGGGAAAGGAGCAGTGATTTTGTAACTACGGGAACAAAAAAACTCCCAAATATACATTAAGGAATGCTTGGAAAAAAGATTAAAGCCGTTCCTAAGACGACATTAGGTTTCCACTTTTTTTGGCCTTACCTAGCTTCTTGTCATTATGGCAAATTGGATTTGGAATGGTATTCAAAAAATAATGTGCTTTTGGTGCCTCAAGAAGCAAATCCGCCCAACTATCCAGAACTCAGGCCAATTGAAAGATACTGGGCATTGGTCAAAAAAGAAACTAAAGCAACAAAAAAAGTAGCGAGAAATGCCAAAGACTTTCGGGAAAAGTGGAGTTCAGCAGCTCGAAAAGTGTCAAATACTACTATAAAATTATTAATGGAAGGGGTGCCGGAAAAGTTAAAGCGTTTTTTCAACAATAGTAGTGACAAAGTTGTAGATATATAATAAAACTTGTAATTAAAAGGGCAAATAACAGCTAGTTTTATTTTCAAAATCGGACTACTAGTTTACGATATTTGTCATAACTAGCAAATGAGAATTTTTTCAAACGCACTACTTAGCTGTATGAGAAAAGGTTAGCAATCTTATATGCGAAAGCAGGAAAATCTTAATGCGCTTGGATCATGTATGTAGGCAGAAATATGACTATTTCGAATAAATATGATGGTAGTATGCTAGCCAATACCAAAGTTCTCAGATTTAAAAATATATAGAAAAGGGTTTTCAAAACTAAAAGTAAAAGTACTGATAGATCCAAGTCCGTTTTCTCATTTAAACTTTGAGATTTATCTGCCCGATGAACTTTTTATGTGCACAAAATGTATGTTTATGGCAGATAAATTTTAAAGATTACATGAAAAAACGGCTTACAGTGTATTATCCACAAGAAAAATGTAAATACAAAAGTTGAACTAGGTAATTAACTTTAAATTCGGATGTAGATGTGAAACAAAATGTAGATTACTTTTAGAAGGAACAATCGAGCGACCAATGCCAGATGTGATCTCTTTAGACGGGTTGAACGGATCCCTTTTCTTTGAGCATGTGATATGAAGTGACGATTTATGCTCAACCAGTCACCATCGTACAGGTCCACTTAGGGGAATGGGCGTTGCGAGCCACCATCTATATTAGTCGGACTTGGGTTTTCAAGGCATTACCGGGACAGTTTTTTTTTTCTTGTTGAAGTTAGTCGGGACAGTCATTTTTCGAACATAAAAGATAAGGTTTTATAAGTAACTTCTTGCATAAAGTTGGTGCTCATGGTACTATTGTCCGAAAACAAGCAATTTGATACTTCTTCTAAAAAGTGCTTAGTTTGTAACTTTAAGTGTAATTTTGATATACCATGTTTTTATTCATAAGTTAAAATCATGCCACTGTCGCGCACAGAATAAAATTACCATATAAAATACTTCCTCACTACCTGAGTGTGTAAATAAAACATAACTCAGCTAAAGAGAAGTACTCTTGGGCTAAAGGCTGAACTCCATGCCTAGCCTCTTGGAAGTTGCAGGCATTCTAGACTACACCTCGCTTTTTAGTTGCATAAATGATATATCTAAAGAACGAGGTGTATTGTAGAACGCCTGCTAGAGGCTAGTAATGGAGTTCTACCTTAATCGCGTTTTGTTCTTTCGCAAGCCAACATAACTTCACCACACCAGTCCTTTATGCTACCAAAAAACCA
The DNA here is from genome assembly GCA_949987695.1 of Merzomyia westermanni. Classification (NCBI taxonomy): domain Eukaryota; kingdom Metazoa; phylum Arthropoda; class Insecta; order Diptera; family Tephritidae; genus Merzomyia; species Merzomyia westermanni. The sequence continues at coordinate 121,902,655 of OX465288.1, read as the reverse complement.
AACTTTTGAACCAAATCGTCGAAGGCCTGTTTTCTATTCGACAATACAACAGCACGTAGGATGGTTTCATTGGGCATGTGGCACCAGCAAGTAATAAACAGGCAAACAGGATTAACAAAATAAGACTCATAAAAGTAAACAGACACAACAATAAAAAAAAAAAATGGCAACAACTTTGCTTGCACTATGAATGAATTTCAAAAGTAACAAATATGTATGCAGTCACAATCAGTTGCAACAACAGCGACAACCACATAAACAATTGCAAAGACATGTAAACTAAGTCAAAAAAATACGCAAACCGTGTTCCAGAGATTAATAAATTGATGGCATCCATTGCACATAACGTGTAACTAATGGGGGTCATCAATTTTGCTTTACATCTCAATCTGGCTTAACATATACTGACAAACTAGTACTTAACAGAGCGACTGATGGCGGGCTGTGAAAAGCAGTAGAAGACGCATGCTATTGAAGCAGCAATAAAAGCAGCCAAATATGAACGAATAAACACAAAATCGTTTTGCACAGAAGGTGATGCTGGACAATTTTCCCTCCACTGACCATAACAATGTTTCCAAAACCGAGTGCCTTCTCATGGACCTAACGAAAGTTCACCAGAACGATTCGTCTCTTGGCGACTACGTTAGAAGTCTGTCCTCTTCGTTTGGCTTTAACGTTTTTTACGCATTACGTCGGTGAAAGTGAAAAACCGCGTATCGCAATTTTTACAGGAGTGGCAAAAAATTTTTTACTTCAGCACGAAGCTAGACTTTTAAAATATATTTCTAGCCCAACTATAAGTTTTGGTGAGAAGAGCATAATCATAGTTGTACACAGATATCTTTATGTATATGTACAGATATCTTTCTCCATTGTTGCATTATAAAAAGGAATTTAAACTACATCCAGGCGATACGAGTGTTCCAGAGGGAAGAGACCTTGCCTGCAATATCGAAGGTCTCAGGCGGAACTCTCGGGATAATTAAAATCAGAACTCTTCTGAATAAGTTTATCAAAATAGAAAAGCAACTGTGAAAACTACAAAAAAAAAACACAGGGAAAATAAATTTTATATAAATTTTGTATCCAAATATTTTAAAAATAGAGTAGATACTAAATTATTTTGTGCCCAGCTGTCATACAATTGCGTACGTTCTTAAGGACTGTATATACGATCTTAATTCTTCTGAAAAATTTTCAAACTAGTCAATTGGAGGGAAAGTTTTCCCCAAAGGGAAAACTGTTATTACATATGTATATACATTTACCTAAGATGGAAATAAATGTTTTTTAAATCTAAGTGTGATAAACTGCCACCCAGGTAGTGACGATCTTGAGTAATAACCCATTTCAATTTCAGCTGATAGAGTTGTACTGATATTTAAAATTTGGATATATAATTTGATTATGACAGGTACTTTTTGGTTATCCTTGTTATAAATCAGTTTCTATTCATCCTAGATTATTGAATTCATGCTCATATTAAGTTCCTGCAATAACCACGAGTTTAACAAAATTTTGAGTAAAGCTGCTCATATGTAGTATGTGCCCAACTCGAATTCTTCTATGCAAATTTATAGCAAAGTTATTAGCAAGTACATTATCGCCGACCTCGGCACTTATATGTATTTATTATTTATAATACGCCTATATCGAGATAAGTGGCGTTTGGAAACTTTTTTTTATTTTTTGGCCCGTTTGAAATCGCGTAAGTTGACTTTTTGCAAATTAAAAACCAAATTTGAAGTATGAAACTGGAGTTAGTTTTCAAATTAACATAGATGTGGGTCTGCAATATACACTCATGTAGATACAGAATCTGCTTGATGGTCTTTCAAAAATATTTTCAAAGTAATATTTTAATATAAACAACACTAATTTGTTATTCAAACTTTATTTAAGCAAAGAAGTATGTATGCTAAAAAATTCGGCAGTTTTTCCTTAAAATTTTTAATAAAAATTAATAAAACCTGGTACCCAGAGGCAAACAAATCTCATTTTTGACAAGCATATGAAACATTTTTGGCAAGCAGTTAACGCTGTGCGTTTTTATATAGTTGAGCTATAAGGCCGAAATCATCATTTTTTGGGACTGCGCGAAAAAGATGAACACAAATTTACTACTGCAAAATGTTTTAACATTATTTTTTTACTTTATTTAGCGTACTACAAACGTTTTTTCATTCAACTGGCTCTCTGCCGAAACATATAGCTATATGCTTTAAAGAATAGTTTAGGACTAATAGTGTTCAAGTATTGCAGTGGCCAGTGTTATTTAACCGAACTGAGAATCTAGAAAAATTATGGATCCTAAAACTCCGGGGGAAAGTTGCTCAATTAATATACTCAATGCTAGCGCTATTTTAACATGCCATAAAGAGCCACGAAATAGCGAAAACACAAGGTTTTCCCCATAAATATTTAAAGGTGGTTCAGTTTTGTCCTTGAGTTCATCGGATCCTTTGTACAACATGTTTTGGATAAACTATGAACCTACTTTTATTTATTCAAATTTCTAATACCTATTACGTATTATTACTGAATAAAAAGGACTAAACATTATAGAACTTGTACTTACAATCGTTTTGAGTAAATGGTTTAAAAGGAATTTCTGGGCTTAAGTTTTGTTGCACACTGTATATTTCAAAAGGGACTAAATTTGTGCATTTATCTAGCTCATATGCATAATTCGGATTGGCTCTGTGAATATTCTACTGGAATACTGAAATCTGCTATGCTGAATACGATGCTAGAAATAAATGACAGCTAATCTTGGATTCACCATACAGTTATGTATGGGGCGAGTTACAATCTGAATTGTCTGCTGATAATTGGCAAAATTGCTATGAAACTTACATTGCAGAATTACTTCGATCTTAGAGTGAAATATTTTTAAAACCCATTCAAGAAAACATCTTAGCTCATGGCCAATAAATCATTTTTTACATCTTCATTTTGATATTTTAGTTAATAATTTTGACAAAAATTTTTGATAGAGAATGTTGAATTCTTATACTACATTTATACTGAATGAAATGCGTGATTTTCATAGAAAAGATCGAAATGCGTTACATTTCCCACAAAAATCGCATTTACAAAATTACGCATTCAAAGCAAATTACACAGCAAATGCGATGAACTCGTAAAAGTTCGTTTCGAAAAAGTCAATCTTGTTTGATTGATAATGCAAAACAAAGGTACGAACATATTCAAAGCCGATATAAACACGTTCGAATTACTGGTCTGAAATCACGTATTTTAGATCAGTATAAATGGGTTATTACGTTCCTTAGGTTGCCATGATCATTCAAATTGACGAGCGATTTGTATGTGAGACCAAGCGGACTTTCGTTTCGCAATAGAGAATGAGGCTATAAACTTTCACCTTAAACGAACCGCATTTTTCCCAGGAGTAAAAGTAAAAGAAATACTACCTCTCGTGTGTATTCGTATTTTTTTAAGTGTATAAGGAATTAGATGTGGTGTTTTAAACCCCATAAGTAGAGTTATCAAACAAAATATTCGAAACTCAACAGGTACAAGCTTTGTCACGTAAAACCTGTCTTATTTCTTATCATTGCCTCAACCTTCACTTTTTCTACGGAACATTATTAAGAAAGAATTCTTGTTAAACGAAAGTGACAATATCCCTTTAATATTTTGGTATTGAGTTTGCTAAAATCAGCAAAGTATGCAAATGTTTGAAATGGCAAGAAATTAGTTTCAGTCCAATTTTCCTTAATTATAACAGTATCTTACTATTGGGACTATTGTTATTTTCGTAGTTGTTGAGCTCGCCTGTTGTGTGTACCATACAGAGTTCGCCTGAACAGTATGAGGTATTATCCTTTTGGCACAGTTTTGTTTTCACTTTTACCTGCATACGAAATCAAGGTGATTGAGTGCATCGGGATTTGAGTAGAGGTGTCTTTACATTTGTTCTTAGGGTGCTTCAAAAGGAGATTTGGTTTTTTTAACGCAAAATAAGTTCGAAGTTGACATTCTAAATGACGTCAATTTGTGTAATACGTTATGTCTCATAAGAGCAATTGAGGCTAGAAAGTTAAATCTTACGTGAACACACTCTATACCGATAACGTCTTCTAACAAACAAAATAAATCTGCCCAGGGATTTGTAATTTTTTATGGTCTAACTTTTGTTTTCGTGAAATTAATTGCTACTTATCCACATACAGATTTGTACTATACCTTTCGCCATATAACAGAGGGTTTGTGTAGTAGCTTTCATCACAGAAAAACATAATTTGTGCTTTAACACGAAACCCTGCATACTCGGCATAAAGAAAAGGTTTTAAGAAAATATGTTGCCGTTAAATGAGCAAATAACCTTGAAGTCAAGTCCGAACTACATGCTTGTTTCAGAAAACTGTCCCAACCTTCTGTTAATACTATTTTAAAAGAAACTGGCATACAAATGAAAATTTGCGTTCCAAACAGCTATCCAGGTCAGTATCACGATCAAGATCTCACGGGAACGATACGGACCAGTTGTAGAGAGTTGTTTGTGTATATATGTGTGTCTGTGCTACCAAGCAAATAAGGGTTGGATGTCAAAAAATCGACTACAAAAAACGAAACGAACAGAGCTTCTATACGGATCCGAAACTGATCCACATAAATATCAAGATCACAACGTTGTTGTTGCATTTACATGCAAAATTTCTATCTGGATCACTCCTGATTGGAACACGCCTAATATCTCTGAGCATCATCCTAGATATCTTGCAATCTCGGACCGTCGTTTTTAAAGAAACGCTTTCTCGTCAACCAATGTTTTTTAAATTCGATATCTCTAAATTGTGCGATTAATCACCAAGAGAGTTTCCCGCCATTAATACCTTACGTCGACAGCAGGGTACAATTCAATATAGGGAAGAAAATTTGTATTTGTGTAGTATACTTATGGGGGTGTAAGTCAATTTCAGTTATAGTAGCATACTTATAAGAGTTAAAAGTACCCGTTTGTGTAAAAAGTGGATTATTCCTTTCGTACCCGTTCGTGTATAATGGGTACACTTGGTCTCCCCATAGGACATGATCCAAAAAATGTGAGCCGTCCAGCCCATTCAAATTGACTGGCATTAGTCGCATCCTCCTTTGCGACTCATCCCGGGCGTATCCTAGACTAATCGCATTTTTTTCAGGGTACTTACGCTGCCAACCAGCAGTGGATAAAAATCTGGATAAACAGCGAGTCGCGCTTACCAAACAACTGGATAAAAAAGTGAGCAATTTTGTTCGGCGAGGTTCACTTTTTAGCCATGTTGAAAATGTTTTTCCGTGTAGGCGTGAGTGCATACTTTTAGGCACTTTTTGTTTTCCATACGAATTCCAAAAATATGCGTTGGTTTAGTAGTAAGTTGTGAATTTGTAGTATCGGAGTTTCACCACGGTTAGGCATGGTTGGTAGGGTACGTGCATACTTACTTGGCGCTGAACCGTTTATTCGGATATGCATCTTGCTTCAATAGATCTATTACATATTTTACATATTCTAATCAGACCACCAATATAACAATTATAAATTTACCATGATTTACAAAGAGATCACTGCATGCATACCTCTATTCAACATACTAAATATGAATGTATTCTATTTCTACTCAACTACATACGTACATACAATCCACAACATATTACTTTAATAAGAGGAAGAAAAATTCCACTTAATACGTTCATGGAATTTTTGAGGCACTTTCCTTGACACTTACCAAATTGACTGCGCATCCAGGGATACAAAGGTGAGGGCATCCCTGAAGACTGCGAATTTGGATTTTGCGATGGTGGAGTATGTTGACCAGGATGTCCTTGATGCATTTGAGGAGGACCCTGCGTTTGGTGCATCATAGCTTGTGGTGGGCCACCAACTGTTGGAACCCCGGCTTGTTGCTGACCATAAATACTCATCTGATGGTGATTCTGATGAACCTTTTTGATAAAGTTAAGAAAATATATATTAATTCAATATTCGTCGTATGAAACACAGTAAACCTATTTTTTAAGCACAACTTCATGATATTCATATGTTGAGCCGATACAAAAAAAAAAAAAAACAAGTAAGGAAAGCGCTGTCTTCGGCTGTGCCGAAGGCTTTATACCTTTCAGGAATACGTATCACGGTGTTAAGTGTCCAATCCTTAGTTACAATAAGTACAAACTCAAATTTTATGGTCTTACCCTGTTAATTTAAAGATAAATAGTCCAAACCCCGTTGTTCCGAAAAATGTGTTGTATGGGGGCTATGCGATATATTGGTCCAATCTTGATGATTTATCATAAACACATTACTGTAGCTCCCAAATTGTGTGATCCTCGCTTTTAAATTGCAACCCTATTATCGGAACAATCGATTATATGGGAGCTATATGTTATGTAGATCCGATCTGGCTAATTTTCATTTGTCACATTACGTATATAATATGTACCAATGTTGGTCCCGACAAATGATTAATATATTACAAAATAGCGGCCCCGTACCAAATTTCATCAAGATATCTCTAAAACTAAGGGACTAGTTTGAGGTCAAACAGATAGACAGACGGACATGGGTATAATGACTCAGCTCATCGCCCTGATAAGTTCCGTCTATCTCTTCTTCTTCTCATACTTACAAACATCGGATTAAAGTTATAATACCATTTCATGTTCATGAAAGGTATAAAGGCAACACAAAAATAAATTGCAAAGAAACCTTGAGAAAATTTATTAATTGAATTAGCTCAGTTTTAACTTGTATTTCGACTTCAGGTATTTCAAAATTTTCAGAACGCAAATATAGATGGGGTCAAGTGATCGCTCACACCAAAACAACTGAGCACTTGGTTCGTCGGTCTTAAAAAATCATAAAAGTGTTAAGTGATTCTAAACAAAAGAAAAACACTGAGTTTAAAAACATTAAATTGCGTATGCATGTATATAAAAGCATACCCGGACTGAAACTCCTTGAGGATTAGTCTTACCTCATTAACATCTGGTACTCCGACGTCGCTGTAACCCAGCTGCGGTGTTAAAAAATAGAGAAAATCGATACGGTTTTACTTGGAAGCAAGGTTTGCAGAGAGAACATATGTACTTATATACAAAATATATAATTAACTGAATATTTTAAGAAACTATAGTGTTTTTATAGTAATTTTGAAGAATGTGAGGAAGCTAAGTCATATGTCCATACAACAAGAATATTTTAAATGAGTTTAGCAAAATAATTATTGGTGCTTTCGATTAAAGCGGATGGTAACCTGATCAGTTAAAAAGTGTCATTGTTTATGGCCACGAACTTTCTGATTGAATAGGTTAGCGGTATCTTATGCAGGTCAAGAACCAAACCCAGATTACTCAAGTTCAAATCCGAAAATGGTACAATTTTCGGGCATAGCCAAAGCAGTGCCTACCTACTGGTATCATGAGCTCACCAAAGAGATAATTCAGATATAAGTTAGAAATAAAGAAATTAGTTTTAGACCTCATTGGAACAACTCGAATGGGTTGCTAATTCGGTCCGGCTTTGTATACATGCCAACAGGATCTTTCCTCTGTCTGCAGTTAGGATAAAATATAATTATAATTTCTGATGCTAGCGCTGCATGCTATAGGTTGTACATATCAACATTGTATAAGCTTTAGTAAATAAAAAAAAAATAAAAAAAATTATTATAATTTTGCATTTGCAGAAGGGCTCAAGGATATGTTTCGATGGTGACGGGAAACTGATATTTAGGCCTATACTTGAAATGATTATCAAACCCATGCTTCTTATCCGAAATCTTGTAAATCATAACATAAACTATGTATTTTTTGTACGGCGAGAACGGTAACATAATTCTTTAAAATCGTAAGAAAAATGCTTAGCTTTAGGAGCGTTAGACTTTCAATTCTAGTCTTCAAACATTTGGAAAATACTTGATGCACAGTTCAGTACTTTTAACGAAGCTGTTTACTTTTGCCCCTACAAACATTCAAAGATTAGATTTTGATATATGCACATATGTGCATATGTGTGTGTAAACCTTAAGGTTCATACTCACCTGTGTTTGCGGGTGTCCCATGTGATGTGGCAATGCCATTTGCGCGTTCATATGATGAGCGCTCATTTGATCGACTAGAGGAGGGGAACCACCTTCATGCACCATGCCCAGTCCACCCACGGCTGCTTGTAGCTTACAACTGGCATACACGACAGGCTGTTGTTGTTGTTGAACTGGATGCGTCACCTGTTGCGTCACTTGTGAATGTTGTTGATGCTGAGGCGCCGGTTGTGGCGTCACTTGCTGTGCCTGTTGTTGCGTTACTTGTTGCTGTGTCGGTTGTTGTTGTAGCAGTGGACTACCATTTACTTGGGGTTGTTGTGACATGCCTACTTGACTAGAGGGACTGTCGGGTCTTGAATATCCCTGATGATCCATACTCTGGCCATTGTAGTAGGGCATACGATCGTAGGGCGGGAAACGCGGATAGGGCATATTACCCTGATTATTTGGATGCGGACTATAGTGATGTATTTGTTGTGCATCGAGATCAGTGACACCATTACCCGGATAATGCCCATGATGTATTTCGGGTCCCATATAAGAATTGGAAAAGTATGACGCCATACTTTCACAATTATTTGTACTCATCGTCATATTAAAAGATTCTATTGTGTCTGTGGTAAACGTGGTGGCGGTTTATAAGCTAACTAAAGGGTTGCGGATTGCCAAAAACGAGATTTGATTATATGCTGCTTAAAGCTGTTGAAATGTTGACTATTGTTTTGTAGTTTATTAGATGAAGAGCACGATTTTTGGGCCGTGTCGCTGTACAAATGCTTGGAGCTACTTAATTATTAGTTATATAATTTTTTAAATTATATATTCAGCTACGCGAAACATCAAAAAAGTTAGATGATAATTATTATCATAAATCTCAAATTACTCACTTTAAACTGAGCACTTAAGTACAATATACAATTACTCCTTAGCTTAATCTCTGAGGTATAAAAATGATTTGCGAATCTCCGTTTAGCAAATATTATGTTTTTTTAAAACCCAATTAATATCCTTGTAGATTCCAAGACTTTTTTAAATTAATCTTCGTAAATTTTAAAAACAAATCGCGAATATTAAATTTATTTGTATGAAATCCGTTGATGCCGCCACTTATTAATAAATAAATATTGATTCGATTCGAAGTGAAACTCTGAAAATAAATTAAAGAAAAAATACATTAGTTTTTCAACAAAAAATTCAAGTACTTATTATAACTCAATTTTTTTTTCACTAAATATCGTCTTGATCTCTTATGATCCTAAATCACAAATAAACAGGACCTACATCATTTATTTTGACATCGAATGGCATCTGCAAAGGTCAAAGCGTTCTTACTGAGAAGCGTTAAAATACATAAAATGTACGTACACTCGGAGGGATAATCACTGCTCTGGGTGACCAAGTTGTAATTTGAACCTGGGAGTGTCATCAAGTTGAAACCTGTAAATGTTACACAGAGCGAAAAAGCTCAGATATGGTACACTGAAAACCCAATTGATTCTTTATCATAAAATAATCTGATGTTAAGGGCCGGCTGATAAAAGCCGGTTCATGCTAACCCGCGATTAATTTAATAGTACATAAATTAAACCCCGGTTAGCGTCTACCGGAGATTGTAAGATTTACCTCAGACCTATAAAGTACTGAGTATTTACATGTACTATGTCGTACCAAGCAAATGCAAGTATTGAATACTTTAAAAGATAAAGCTAGTTCCACAATACTTTTATTTCGACTTTGAAAGTACATGTACATGAACTTTTCAAGCAATAGAATTAACTAAATATTTTGGGAAGCATAACACCTATTAAAGTACTGGAACTTACTTTTTGCAGGACTGTTTTACAGGGCCGTAGCTAGACTTAAATTTAAGGTAGGGCAGAGTTGGTTTAAGGTAGGGCGGAAGTAAATAATGTATCACAATTAATCTGACATCGAGGCATGGGTTCCAAAATCCATCAGCATGTATATCACTTATCTCTAGGTCAGTGACGTACATTTAATACCTATTTGTTGACATTACATAAGCAATACTCATTGAGAATAAGCCAACAAGATGGTTAAGCTTCCAGATGTGAGTGAGGACTGGGTGGGCGATACGAGTAAATAGATACGACCAAAAGTACAATTTAAGTTTATTGTTTCTGCAAACTTATTCTAATAATAAACATAGTAAAAGCATTCAAAAAAGTGCGATCTATGTATTTTTTTGCATTATATGATTTTGGCAATTTGTTTTTTTTTTTTTTTATTAAATTAATAGGGATTGTTTCAGGGAAATATGATGAGTGGAGCTAGGGATGAAAACAATATGGTCTTAAAACGTCAACTAGAGGTGTGCGATTTATGGTTGGAAATGGACTGCACCATCGTTATTGTCGATCATGGTAGTATACTAAATCGGCGTCCACTGCTATGGCGGGGTGTAATAAGGCCTTTTGAAATAAAGCTTTTAAGGCCTTATATCGCAACCAAAGTGAAATAAAGCCTTTATTTTGTCATTTTCAAAAAAAAGGTCTTATTTCACATTTAAAACGCAATTAGGTCTTTTTTGAAATGTGCAATAACCCCTTTATTTATATACGCGAGAACTTTTGAGAATTCCAAAGAGCAAATAACTGTTATATTCATATGTACGTACATACTCGTATATTGTATACGATATGTGCATGCTATGCAACTATTAGTTCAGTTAAGTTATTCATATTAAGCACGTGTAGACTGGTGGAAAATTAAAAATGCAAAGTGAAAGTGATTTTTTGGAATATAAAATATGTTTAAATTCCACTTATGTTTTCTTTTTTCTTTGAACAGTTTTTTTGTATTACATTTACTTTAATATTTTTCTGAAATAAAATTAAAATCTTTGAAAGTTCTTATGAGTTAAAAAGAAAAGAGGTTATTTGTCTACATAGTATAGCGAGGACAAAAACCAAAAAGCAGAATTATCTTTTCTGCAAGCCGGGCAATAATTTTGAATTTAACAAGGGAGTTGCGGCGCGAGGATGGCATTGCGCGCGATGTGTTGTAATGGCATGTTCAAGATGGCATTGTAGGTCAAGGTGGTTTAGCAAATTGGTATGGATTATTAGCCTTTTTTGGTCGTTGTCCCCTATACCAGGCCCTTGCCACAAAGTGAAATAAAACCTTTAGAACCTTATTTCACATTTCAAGTGAAATAAGACCTTATTCTTAATATAGGCTTTATTTCCCAATCGAAAGCGAAATAAGGCCTTAAAGGCCTTATTTCAAAAGGCCTTATTACACCACGCCCACTGCTATACAAATAGATGATTCGACGTTCTGCACGGTGAAAGAGATGCCCCCACGAGACACTCGGTAAATTGTTCAAGTTCGCCACACCTTACCATCGTCAGCGCTGGTCTCATGTGCTACGTTGACTGGCGACCAATGCTAACTCTTGCATCAGATCATTTGCCGATTGTTCTCTCAATCGATCTCCACACCGAATTTGTCACCTCCGAAAATCGTGCCTTAACTAATTTCAACAAAGCTGACTGGGTTGGTTTTCTTAACTTCACTGAGAGCTCTTTCGCTGCTTTTCCCATCCCGTCTAACGTACGAGAAGGGGAAAGAGCGTTTCGCATGGTCATAGTTTCAGCCTCAAATCACTACATTCCGTCAGGGAGAATTAACGAGGTACGTCAGCACTTCGCCGCAGAGACAGCAGCCCTGGCAAATGAACGTGACCATGTGCGCCGCTTCTACCTCACGGATCCAGACGGATGGTTGATCAACACAACCGCTCCAAATGGGAGGAGCACCCAAGGTCCTGCAACCTCTCTACTGGTGTTGGCAAATTATGCTCCGGCAATTTGTATTGCATCCTCCAGAAATCCAGCGCGCCACCAGAGAAGCGCACAGACCTAAAAAAAACCAAGCGCCCATTGTCATCACCACCGCGGAGGTTCAGGTGGCCCATTGGCCCAGACAAAATATCCATGCTGATGTTAAACCAGGCTAAAGCCTGGCAAACCAGTTAACGTAGGGGAGTCGTATCGACCGATATCGCTCCTCTCGCCAGTATTGAAGACCCTGGAGACAGTCTTGCTCTCTTACTACTTCGCCAACTGGCGGCTCGCCGAACATCAGCATGGTGTCCTTAAAATGCATAGCACGACCACCGCGCTAAACGCTATCACCACTCAGATAAATGTCGGTATCAACCAAAATCGTCCTAATGACAGGACAGTTGCGCTTGTACTGTGGAAAGCTTTCGACACGGGCCTTGGAGCGTCAATTATCTAAGTGATCGGCAATCATCGGTGGAATCCTATACCCGCTTTCGTTTAATTACTACATATCGAGGCTCCCCTCCCACCAGAGGGTGTCTTGATCGTCTCTCACGCAAATAACACCACGATTGTGGCTACTGACCCCTCCGTAAATGAGCTGTTCTCAAGAACAATAACAGGCGCGAACAGGTAAATAAGGAGTCATCTCCTTAAGCACTATGATGATATTCGGCACCACATTTTTTCGCCGTTTGATCCAAAGGTGCATAGAGAGGTTGAGGGCCTCCTCATCGATACAGAGTCGGAAAACTCCTTTGTCAGGTCTCGCCCAGTGAATGCCGCCATTCAGGCAAAAGCTCCGCCTGTTGCCGAAGAAGAACGCGAACTGCCTAAGGAGACAAGCGTCATGCTGGCCCAACATCGTTCTGGATATTGTAACAGATTAACCTCTTACCTATCCTGACTGAACCCTAACATGCCATAGCTTTAGCTTCTATCTATTCCGAACTGAGACATCCCGCAAAATTATAAAACGCCGTGATATTACTATTACTATCCCCGAGCAGTTCAAAGACTGTCCTTTGTTGGTTGGTATGCATGGTGTCTTATTCAAAGTACAGGATAGCCATCCCGGATGAAGCCTCAATTACCGCATATAACGATCTATCTAGGATATTGAACTAATCGGAAATAAATCTGTTTTCCCTACCTCGATTTTGGTTGTTATTTCTTGTTGCAGAGTTATCCTAACAACGCCTCCTCTCTTTAAAATTTGAGCACCCCTGGCTGTTAATTCTAACAAAAGAAAAACTTTTACTGTAAAAGTGTATTTAACTCATGCACCCCTTTGTTAGTCTTGTTGTCGTGGGTTCGAGTTTATTTCAGACAAAAAATAAATCAACAATTCACCTCCAACAAAATGTGCTTTTCTATTTGTTGTCCAAATTCCAGAGCTGATTGAATTTTTGTCTATTGAAGCAAATTTCCAATGAATGAAATTCTAATTGCAAAAACATCAACAACGTGCAAAACTTACTGAACGTAGAAGCTTTTTAATTTTCGTACCATAAGCGGCGTACGGATTTGTCCCCTATGTGAAACACCTACTCTTCAACAAAAAAAAAAAACAGCTTATGAACTTCATAGAACTTTTTGCCTAAAATATAGGTGTGGAGAGCGCTCAAAATACGACCTCTTAAAGAATAAAATTTAGATGTTGGTGTTTCTCACTGGTGCGAAAGCTATGGCAAAATTTAGAAAGTGTTATTCTTTATACAGTATATGGATACGGTGTTTTCAGATCTAATCGAAAAATTAAAAAAAAACATTTTTTAAATGTAGTTAGAAGTTCAAACAAATTGTTCGATTAGATGCACAATCCCGTATCGATGTATATTGGAACGATTTTTCGTCATCCCTTGTCAAATTTGGTTTTGAGACAAACCGGTTTCGGCGTTGTGCCATCATCAGTGTCGATTTTCGTTCTGATGATGGCACAACGCCGAAACCGGTTTGTCTCAAAACCAAATTTGACAAGGGATGACGAAAAATCGTTCCAATATACATCAATCATTCACCCTGTCGGAAAAACAACAAAACAAAATAAAACAATCCCGTATCATTTAACTGGATAAAAAAGTAACACTTGTAGAACTGGATGTTTGTGGAATAATAATAAAATTGCGTTTTCTCACTCTGTTAAAACGATAAATTTCCGAAAGTACATTAACACAATTCTTCAGTAAAAGGTAGACAAATCAATCAAATAATTAAAAGATAAAAATATTGTTTATTTGTACCCGTTTCTAATCAACATTTTATAAGTTTCTCTTTTACTTATATGAAAAATAAGTTTACTTTTAACTCTTAGCCTTTCATATGATATATATCTGTGGCAATAAGCGGAAAAATCCAAGCATCAAGTTTGGTCGAAAACGAGATAGTACCACTATTGTGCTCTTGTGCTACCCTGCAAAAAAACGTGGGGCTACAATTGATCCCAACTATTCCGTTATAGGCATAGTTGGGATAAGTCGATTTTAATTTCTGTAGCCTACTTTTAGGTGTTGAAAGTAAACTTGTCTGACCGTACCCGTAGGGGAACAAAGAGAACCTGTTGGACAATTTCCTTTTGGGAATAAAAGGCACCAATTAGTCTCTTCATAGGGCATGCTCAAACAAAAGAGATGACTTCAACCCATACAAAGAGATCAAAACTGGCATTGGTCGCATGCTCCTTTGCGACATATCTCGGATTCATCCTAAACTAATCGCATTTTATGCAAGCTATATGTTATGTAGGTCCGATCTGGCGGATTTTCACTACACACATTGCATACATAATAAGTACCAATCCTGCAAAACTTTACGTTCCTAACTTTTTAATTGCAAAATTTATAGCCTAAATCCCATTTATCGAAACTATCGATTGTATGGGAGCTATATGTTATGTCGGTCCGATCTGGCTGATGTTCACTACACACATTACATGTATAATAAGTACCAAACGTGCAAAGTTTTACGTTCCTAGCTTTTTAATTGCAAAATGTATAGCCCAAATCCTTTTTTTTTGAAACTATCGATTGTATGGGAGCTATGCATTGTATTGCTCCCATCTTGCTGATTCCGAATGATTAATCTCATGCAAAATGGCGGCTCTATACCAAATTTCATCAAGATATCTCAAAAACTGAGGGACTAGTTTGCGGTCAAACAGATAGACAGACGGACATGGCTAAATAGACTCAGCTCATCGCCCTGATCATTTCGGTATACTTATTGGTGGGCCTATATCTTCTTCTTCTCATACTTACAAACATCGGACCAAAGTTATAATACCATTTCGTGTTCATGAAAGGTATAAAAATTGTCCCAAAATTTTTGTTCAGTACTAAAAATCATGAAATTCGTTTTAAGAATGCTATGGTAATATGTTAATTTAAATAATATATATATATTCCAGTTAATAATGTAAGTTAAGTTATGTCTTTGCTAAATGTTAATGAAATAGAGAATTAACATTAAATAGTCAGGAATATATGGTTAAAATAAGATAAATAACTTGCAGCAATAGAAAAACTACTGTATATGCAAATATTACTGTTTTTAGTAGAAGACAATAACCTAAGATTTTTGTATTGAAATTTAAAAAGAAATTGAGAAGAATAAAAGTTGTACTTGAACGATCAACACAAGAAGATTATATATCCGAAAATCGTCGCCGTTGACAATGCAGTTCATGTATATGGCAACGCTGTCAAAAACCAACAACGCGGAATAGAGAATAAATGCAAACGCGAACGAATTTTCTTATGCTTATATTGTTTATTAATTCTTGTGATTTAGTATGTGTACAATAAAACTGAACTGCAACTTAAGCCGGCAGAGTACCAAAAGGGTGTGAAAGTTTCCAAATTATTTATTTGCCGGTAAAGCGAATGTTGTTACCACGCTAGAATTATATATATATTTCTGGTTATGCCTGAGGCTGTACATACATTCATATGTATGTCTATTCATACGCCTTTTGAAGCGCAGTCAAGCGCAAGCGAGATGATAACAATGTCTGACACATTCCACATGCTGTCATAGCTCTTCATATGTTATTGTTCTTTTAAAACAATTCAAATCTTTGTTTATTTCTGTTCATTGTAGCATTTTTTAATTTATGTTCGTCTTATTTTATTCATTCGACTGAAATTGTGATATTCGCATTATAACCCACTGTTTGTTTATATCTTGTAAAAATTGCAAATATAGTGTAAAAATTAAGCATACTTTCAGGCGGCATACAAGCGAACCTTCGCGACACCTACTGACTAATACTATCAATCATTTGACAATGTGGTAAGGAGCTATGCTATGTACACAACGCCTGCTCTATTGACTACTAGGTGTCACCACTGTTCTTCTTTAAGGTCCAGGTTTCAGAGCAACTTTAAACTACAGTTAACTATAGTTTAGCCCTGTCACTTCGAATATTTAAGCTCGGCAAATCATTAAAATTGTCTGTAAATGAGCAAAGTGCAACCATCTTAATCCTAGCTAACTTAATTAAATTAGATTCTAGTTAACTTCGTATAATCTAGATACATTTAATGGAACTACATATATGGTTCCTAGTTGAGTTTCATTTCACGTAATGAGCATGTGGGCAGAACTAAGTTTAAATATTTTTATAGTATATGAGTCATACAAAATTTGTTCAGCAAAAGGCGAATTTATATCCGTTTAAAATCCTTTTAAAAATAACAAGCTGGAAACCAGCACCACCTAAAAATTAGAGCTCTCATTATCTTTACACTTTCGGGAATTTTAGTCTCTGTATAATTTACATTTTTAGGCACTGTTAGGTCCTGTGTAATTCAAAATTTCGCAAAGCTTTATAATCTTTTCCGGGCCGCAAGCATTTCAACGTAAAATTAGTTTTATTTGTAAATAAACCAATGCGATTGACAACCTTGATATATATAACAGTAAAAGCAAACACATACGATCTTTTTCGAATTCGCCGTGCGACCATCTTTCTTCTTTCGGCATGGTTCAGCAATAGTGTTGCGTGATGTTCAGTTGAATGAAATTTACAACAATGTCCTTTCAGTTCGCTATGTGGTTCGTCCGTCCAACAACAATTTTTCTTTTGACTCGGTTTGTATATCCATGAACATAGTACACAAATCAAAAAAAAAAGAAGGAACTCGGGTAGGAATGCAAAGTTCGATTAATGAAATGCATTACACTCACAACAAAGGCAATTATAGAAATTTATGACTTATTTTAAGATAAACCATTATTCCATAGCCAAACATTTTACGTTCGAGGCAAAATTTTCCTTTTGTTGTTACTCGAAAACGAAATGAAAATTTTTAGAATAACTTAAGTAGCTTTTTGTAATAAAAAAAAAAATTTCATTATATTACAAGAATTCCAAAGTAATTTCGAGTTTCCCATTCCATTTCTCAAAGGAATTGGCATAGTAATTTAAAAACTGTTCAACCCTAACTCGTACATAAAACTGTTCGCGATTAACGGGAGTGGATTTTCTAGACTGTGCAATTGTCACCTTTTGTTGAATTTTGACTCTTAAGACCATCTCCGCAATCTCTTTGACAGATAACCGAATGATTTCTGTCAAATTTAAATTTCAGCATTATATTTTATATCCGTCTAAGCTTACGTCATAAGAGAGCAAATATATCTCGAAATCCCGTTTTCGGATTGTGCCTTTGACTCGCTAATTTAGAATTAGTTACTTCTCTTTTGAAACTAGAGAAGGGAGACACCGCACTGAATATCAAATTATTTAAAAATGTCTTTACTAGTGGCCAAAGCTGTGAACGCAGCGATTAGTGCCATGTAATTTACCCCTTGAATAATCAGCCGCCGCCGTGGTGTGGAGGTAGTGTTGCCGGCCTACCACACCGAAGGTCCAGGGTTCGAGCCCTGGTACAGGTAACATCAAAAGTGATTTGAAAAAAAGTTTTTCAAAACGGGGTCGCCCCTCGGCAGTGGTTTGGCAAACTCTCCGAGTGTATTTCTGCCATGACAGGCTTCTCAGCAAAAATTCGTCTCCTTTGTAGATGCCGTTCGGAGTCGGCAAAAAACTGTAGGTCCCACCAATTTGTAGGGAAAATTCAAATCGGCACACCACAAATTGGAAGAGAAGCTTGGCGCAAAAATCTCTTAGGAGGTTTATGATGATATACCTGTTGTATATCGCGCCATAAAAAGAAGAAGAAATCAGACAAGATGTCTTTGTTTAAAACATGACGAAATAAGACAGGTGGTGCTAGCCCGTTTTTGTAGTTCGTAGGTTTACAGTACGATTCTACTAACTGTTTACAGTACGATTCTCTAACTGTTTTCACTTCCCTACTATAAATTATAGGAAGTTGGAGCAGAGCTATAAAAATTGTCAGTTACTCCAAACCAGAATATCTCAAAAGCATATCGCTCTTGAACCCGGGAGTAAGTAGTAGAGGAATTATCATATTGGACGCAATTTATAAATTTATCGCATTGAAAGAAGAAATTTCTGGCCGATATACACTCTCTACATAAGAACAACTAATCTGTAATAACTTACATACCTCTGCAAACTGAATTATAAATAAACAAATATAAAGTAAAAGGTTTAAGCTCTCCCACCCGATTCGACAGCGGTCGGGACCTTTTATTTCGAAAAAGTTTTCCTTTAAATGAATAAGTTAGAAGACTCTAATTTTGATCAAATCAGCTATTTATATTACTAAAATAAACATTCTTCCAATTGCAAGTTTTGTAATTTTATGCAATAAAACTTGCGTGTATCTATTATTTTGTCCATAAGTGTATGTTTGTAACATGCCGCATGAACCTGAAATGAATAGGTCCTGATGGCAGGGGCCTATAAAAGTATTTGACACAAATGTCACTTACGCGGTTTTGCATTTGTGCGTTACGCGGTTTTGCAGTGTCACCGACGATATGATGTTAAGTTAAATCCTTACTTAGATTTCCTTACTTGATTTTGTTATTTGTTTTCTATGCATTAACTTCGATTTGTTAGAAACATTTAGCAAACATGCATAAGCAAAAACAACGTAGAAACGTCACACCCCCAGACACACTCATTGAGAGAAAAACATTAGCCATAACGCTCAAAAAACTAAAACGGCTACAAACACCCACGAGCACTACTATGCTATTAACGGTAAACACCAATACAAAACAAAGACAATAAACAATAACAACAAATATCAACAACTTGAAGGCGTCAAAGAGCGTCGCACATTCGCTGAACAGAGTGCAAAGCGATAAATCAAAATGGCTGTTGGCTGATAGCTAAGAGAGAGCGAAATCGTCCATTCCACTTCAATCAACATCATTCGCCCCCTCCATTTAAAAATATGACTTTACAAGTATCCCCTGAAAAATTTGCTCTTCATAAAGGGATGTAAGAAGTAGTTGTTTTATACATTCCTCTCTTCTTTGTATTGGAGTTTTCAGGCATATTATTTTAATGTATACGGGTGATAGCCGTGTAAAATTAAACTTCACAAGGCCTTATAATAAGATATTACAATACGTAAATCACATTTTTTTTTATTAAATTCACAGTTTGTCAAACATTCATAAAATATTGTGAGTCCGTTCAAAAATTTGCTATTAAAAAAATTTGAAACATTATAGGTGATGGGACATAGAAGGACTAAATAAATCAAATTGATAATAATAAATAGGAGCATGTCTAATAAATTTTTTCAAGTGACCATTGGCGCTGGGCAGGGGAAGGGGGGGATTTGGCGTGTAACATTGATGACAACGCGGTAGGTAATTTAAGAATTATATATAATTTTTATTCCGAGGACCTGTCTGGAGATTTTGAAGATCTTAAAATATAAATAGATATTTGGTATAAATTGGTTTTCAACTCGAAGATAGAAGATAAACCAAAGGCATTTTCTGAAGTTCTGGAACTTTTTGGTAAAGAAATCTTCTTTAATATATTTAATTTACTCACTATTTTAGTAACTCTTCCTATAACATGCGAAAACGAAACATCATTGTCAAGACTTCGGAAACTTAAAACGTATACAAGAATTTAAATATCCCAAGAAAGATTGAACGGCATAGCCCTTCTCTTACGCCCTCAGAAAAAATTATGTTAAACTTTAATAACTTTATTAAATAGCATCATTTATTTTCATTAACACTATACCCTTCTTACTTTCCAACGTTGAGTATTTTTATCTCCATAATATTTTCATTTAATAATGTTTGAATTCCCTGTTAATTTAAGTTAAAAAATGCAATGTATTTAATTTTTTATGTGCAAACACAAATCCCTTCTTCTCCCCCTCCAAACAAAACTATTTTCCTGTGTGCGCCACTGCAAGTGACCATATACAGTTTTGACATGTACTTAGATTAACTTAGGACTTTTGTTTGAAGAAAAAGGAAACAATTTCAAGAAAATTTAGTTTAAAGATTTAAATTTTGAAATAAGCATATCGTCCATGACAGTGCAAAACAGGGTAACGCACAAATGCAAAACCGCGGATGTGTTAGCTTGCTAGTTGAAATAAATGTACTTTCTCATGTAAATAACGTTGAAGCAATACAAATTTATTTAAATTAAAATGTTACTGTAAGACTTATTATATTGTTGTTTCATTGAGGTGAATTCAAAACACTCTCTTATCGATATACAACTTTAAACCAGCCTAATATATAATAAGACACCAAAAAATCTACAGAGTCAGTTTTCAATATAGGTTTAAATCATTATTTTATTTAATTGACAAACCTGTAACCTTAGCATAACTGGTAATCGGTAGTTTTCCTACATTACCATATCCGCCAGGTTCTATTCCCAAGAAGTTGATATAAAAAATTTAAGTTATTCGGACAACAGATGCAAACATAAAAGATTTTAATATGTCTTTGATAAAAGTGTAATATTCGAATATATGCCTGCACCTCAGGAAGCTAGGATGAATATATTGCAAACCATGTTTAAGGACTTTTCTGATATGAGCCTTGAACAAGGATAACCGAAAAAGTACCTGCAAATATCAAATTAGACAATGAAATAGAAATACGAATAGTATTCATGAAACGAGCTCAAGGCCAAGAATAATAATTTTTCACTTTTTGAATTTCTGAAAATGATTGTTTTTTATTAATAATTATATTAACAGAAGTTAAAATTGGTCGTTAGTACTTATGAGACAGTTTTACAGAATTGCTTTCTTTTTAAATGTAAATTAAAGTGTTAGCTTTTATTTAACGTTGGTCTAGCCTTACACTACCAAAACGCTTTATATGACGTTGGTGAGTTCGTTTTTATACCTAGTAGTGCTACGCACTAGAGATATCTTAATGAAATTTGGTATGCGGGTTCCTTGGCACTCATCTCCGAGCTCTATGTAAAATGGGCTAAATCGGATGATAGCCACGCCCACTTTTTATATATATAATATTTTCGAAAACACAAAAAAGTGATTATTCAGTACATAATACACCTATAAGGATAAAATTTGGTGAATACATTGAGATTGAGGCATAAAATAAATTTTTCAAGAAATTTTTGAAAATGGGCGTGGCACCACCCACTTTTGATTAAGTCAAATTTAGAAATAATATTAATCATAAATCAAAAACCGTTTAAGATATGGAAACGAAATTCAGCACGCAGGTTTTCAGGTATGCAAGGAATGTTCCAGGAAAAAATGGGCGGGATCGGTTAAGGTTCACGCCCACTTTTATATGAAAGATTTTGAAGAGGATCGGAGATATATTAAATAGCCAATAACTTTGCGTAAAATAGCGTTACATCATTTATATTTCACTTTTAAAGTTTCCGTACACAAAGAAATCCAAAAACTTAAAATTTTCGAAAATGGGTGTTGCCCCGCCCCTTTTATAGTGAACTATTCCACAAAACTGTTTATGCCATAACTCCGCCAAAAATTGACCTGTCGAAACGAAATTTGGTGATAATGTTCTATATATAAAGGTAACTGTTTGCTGTAAAAATGGGCGAAATCGGTTAATGTCCACGCCCAGTTTTTGAACATAGTTCTGAAAAATTTTTTTGTAAAATTTAAGAAGCGATATTTCTACAATTAAGCAAGTTATATCAATCAGATTTTGCACACGTAATAAGCTTTTCAAGAAAAACTCGGCCGCAAAAAATTTTGTAAATTTTGAAGAAGTAGGCGTGGCGCCGCCCACTTTTCAACATAAAATTTCTGCTATTTTCAAAGGCAATCGCTTATAATTCAATCTTGGTATTTCAATGAAAATTAGTCAGCTGCTTCTTAGTGGTATGTATTATACTCCTGCCAAAAATTAGCTAAATCGGGAAACACACAAGGAAAATAGTCGGGCACGTAGTTAATAGCCCACTGCAATAGCGAAGTTATATATCTTTTTTGATTTTCATACCTTTCATAAACATTAAATGTATGTAAGTATGAGAAGAAGAAGAGAAAAGTTCACTAAAATGATCAGCACGATGAGCGAAGTCGATTTAGCAATGTCCGTCTCTCCGTACGTCTGTCTGTCTGTCCGTATGTATATTTGAACGCAAACTAGTCTCTCAGTTTTACAAAAGAATGCTGAAATTCGTTGTTTGCTTTCGCCATTTTATAATATACTAGCAAACCCGGTATACGTTGTTTTGACGTTTTGATACATAGAACACATCTATTTATAAAATGTCATTAACTTGAACCAAATAAACTCCTAACTATACCGAACTGCAGCTTTATATGACCTGGGGGCTTTTCCAAAAGCTATATGCAGACTGTGCCCAGCGACTTCCTGAACATATCGTGAAAGTTCAAAAGCAAAACAACCCAAAAAATATGTGGGCGTGGCACCGCCCACTTTTGAAAAATTATGTAGATATTGACTAAGTGACACATATATAAACAATTTCATTAATTTTGACCAAAAAAGTTCGGAGTTATGACGAATTCAAACTTTGTATAGCCTGGGGGCGTGGCTCCGCCTACTTTTCCAAAACTATATATTGTCTATGCTGTACCCAGTGAACCCAAGTATATATTGTGAAAATTTCATAAAGATCGGTTGAGTTCTTTGGCGCCTACAAAAGACACCCTTTTTTATATCTATTTTTGTTACGCACACAAGGTATATTACTTCATTCGGCATAAACGAATCGAGATATATGTTTATTAATGTATATTAAAACGTTCAGGATGAAAAGTAAAATATCCGGCCAATTAGTTAATACCCCACTGCAAAAGCGAAGTTGTATATCTTTTTTGATTTTCATACCTTTCATGAACATGAAATGTTTGTAGGTATGAGAAGAAAAAGAGATAGTCCCATCAAAAAGTATACTGAAATGATTAGGAGGATGAGCTTAGTCGATGTAGGCATGTCCGTCTCTCGATACGTCTTTCTGTCTGTCCGTCTGTCTATTTGAATGCAAATACGAACTGAAAGTATTAAAATAGATCTGCGTAAATTGGGATGACATAATAGATCACTACTAGGTATATAATGTTCGGTTCTACCCGAACTTAGACTTCCTTACTTTTGTTTTGTTGTTTTTCCGACAGGGTGAATGACTGATGTATATTGGAACGATTTTTCGTCATCCCTTGTCAAATTTGGTTTTGAGACAAACCGGTTTCGGCGTTGTGCCATCATCAGTGTCGATTTTTGTTCTGATGTGTTGTGGTCGTTTGTCTTGTATTTATAGTAGGTAGCAGGTAACGTCAGCATGGGTGTCTGTTTGTGTACGTGTGTGCATGTGTTGTGCGTGTACATTCAGAAACGGGGGTGGTTTGCATCGATCGGTTTTTTTTTGTGGTTGGCTGAGGCAGGTAAAAGTTGGTGATTTTTTGTTGTTTGACCTTTTTTTGCTTGTTTGTTGTTTTTGATCTTTTGCTGTTTTGTGCTTATTTGTCGGTGCGTGTGTGTCAACAGACACCTTTTTTGCTTGTTTGTTGTTTTTTGTTGTTTGCTTGTTTGTTGTTTTTTGTTGTTTGACCTTTTTTTGCTTGTTTGTTGTTTTTGATCTTTTGCTGTTTTGTGCTTATTTGTCGGTGCGTGTGTGTGTGTCAACAGATAAGCACAAAACAGCAAAAGATCAAAAACAACAAACAAGCAAAAAAGGTCAAACAACAAAAATCACCAACTTTTACCTGCCTCAGCCAACCACAAAAAAACCGATCGATGCAAACCACCCCCGTTTCTGAATGTACACGCACAACACATGCACACACGTACACAAACAGACACCCATGCTGACGTTACCTGCTACCTACTATAAATACAAGACAAACGACCACAACAGATCAGAACGAAAATCGACACTGATGATGGCACAACGCCGAAACCGGTTTGTCTCAAAACCAAATTTGACAAGGGATGACGAAAAATCGTTCCAATATACATCAACTTCCTTACTTGTTGGAATACGCTTTATTGCTATGGATCTCGCGTTTTCAGATTTATTCTGACTAAGAGAGGCATGCTGAGTAGTCCATTCTAGATTGGCGTGATTATGCCTGTTGTCCCTATGTCTATTACCCCTAAAACCTAAATCTACAAATAAAAGTCATAGTTCTGCAGTGCTGCTTACGCCTCTTAGTGGTCCTACACTCTGTTGCTCGCAAATATATATTTTATATACAGGGTGGCTGATGAATTTTGCTACATTAAGAAACTCAAATAATTTTTTTTTCAGTGTATGGAATTCATTTTTCTTTTATGCATGTTAAAGCTCATTAAATTTTATTAAATATAGCTTAATTAGTTTTAAAAATAATGGAATTTAAATGCCCCCCCTGCTCGTCGATGCATGTGCGGCATCTTACCAAAAAGTTGTTCATTACTGCTTGGAGAGTTGAGACAGGAATAGCCGCAATTGTTTCTCGAATGGATTGCCTTAGTTCATTCAAATTTGTTGGTTTTGCTTTGAAGACTTCCTGTTTGCAATAACCCCACAAGAAAAAGTCAGGTGCAGTAAGGTCAGGCGACCTGGGTGGCCAACGGAATGTGGAGTTTCTGGATATCAGCTTATTGGGAAATTTTCGTCGCAATTCTGTCATAACAGGTTGGGCTATATGAGGAGCTGCACCATCTTGCTGAAACCACACAGAGTTGAAAGAAATTCTCATTCGGCGTAATTCTGGATAGAAAACTTACAAGTCTTATTATGGTCCATCTGCTCGGAGGATTGCCGCCAAACGTGCGCCTATACTCTCTTTGAACCGAAACTACGGACTCCAGTGCGTGATAGCGGCGGACAATCCAAATTCTTGTTTCAGTGTCCCAGTTATCCATTTTTGTTAAATGTAAAAGTCAATCTGCAAAATAAAAAAAAAATTAACCAGATTCATTAAATAGAAAAAAAGTTATTTAATTTTTTTTTGGTAGCGGCTTTCATCAGCCACCCTGTATTAAATTGCGTTTAAGCTCATGAGATTACTCTTATTTGTTAAATCTGTAGACTTAATAAATATATAAATGAATAACAATTTTTCCAATTTTTTTCTTGGTTCTTTTTCCTACAAATCGTCGAGACCGACTCTGAACAGCATTCGCTCGAAATTTACTCTGAAGGTCTGTACAGTGTCGAAAAGCAAATCCATATTAAACAGTTTTTCAGAAGAATTCTGATTTTAACTACCCTGGGATCTTTGGTAAGGTAGGCCAAGCACTCTACCCGCTGTAACACACCGACCGTTTGGCTGCAATTTAACATATTTCTTTTTATAATGCAACATTGAAGCGGTTTTGCAGTGTCACCGACGATATGTACATACTTGAATGATATTTCAGAACATAACGTCGGCAAGGACAATAGTGTCTTATTGTGATAAGGTAGCTCAAGCATAATCAACAGTTGGTCAGTGATTCTAATTATTTACGACTATAGAGGAATTGAGCCACAAAAAAAACAAAGTTTTTTAGTTGAATTGGAAATATATCACTGCGAAACATATACAAAGTAATTAGAATGCAGACACTTCTCCAAAAAAAAAAAAAACTGCAATTTACATCGCTATGTAGCGTTATTTTAGCAGTTGGATTATCTTAGTTTCATACTATTCTTTTAAAAAAAAACGAATAAGAAACGACTCCTAAAAGTAGCCATTCTCACACCGTTTGTTCCTACTCATCCATTATGCCTTGTGACATTCGTTTATTCCCTTTGCTTGCGCATTTAATTGAACCCATTAGCATTTCTAAATGGCAACACAACTTTTTTAATTCGCTTGTTGTAGATGGTTTTTGCAGCATACAACAAAGACACGATTTTATTTCATAATTGTATTAAATTACAAAGTGTGAAGGTGCAAAAAAAAGCTCCAATAAAAAACGTTTGTACGAATATAGCTGGAAACCAGCTTGATATAGGTGATAGCTGTGTTTGTGCATATATGTATTTTTATAGTCCAGGGCACTGGCTGTGGTTTCTTAAGTGGTGCTCCTGCAAAGTGTTACTGCACCTGCTAAATATTTGCTTCGCTACAATCCGAATCAGTATGCGCTGTCAATGTTTGACAGTTAATACACTTTTACGTTAATACTTAGTGCTGTGTGTTAAAACAACTCACAAATGCGTTGTATGTAAGTAAATACATACATACATACCCTGCAAGAAACAAATCTACCGTAAAAGTAATTTCAAATTGCTTACAAATCAGCTAGTGTTGACTATTTATCGTAAATTTCATAAACGATGGGCGGAATCTAGTCAGCTACGATTACCTCGGCATGAGATACATACATACATATAGCTACTTTTCAACCACAAAAGAGCCAAACGATATAATCAGTTTTTTTTCTATTTCATACAGTTTTTCGTTATTTACTTTTCCCGACCTTTGTTTTTACCAAAACACGAAAAAGCATGTATGAATTACATACATACATACATATACGAGTCAACAGCCCTTAATAGCTGCTTGTTTAACCATCTAAACGATTTTGACCTTCCAACAAAGCGTGCCACCTGACTCCGTCCTTTGCCAGTTGACGCCAATAAGAAACGCCAAGGGAGTGGGGGCCTCCCTCATCGTCTGCTCATAGGTGGGATCAGATTAGAATACCTTCCGGGTCGGAGCAAAGCCAACGTAGCCGCAGGCTTTTAATTCGTTGGACAATGTCAACGTGGTTTTTGTTCGTCGAGGAGGACTTTGCTTCTCAATTGTCTACTCAGTCAGCAATATTTATTGGCAAGGGTAATTGTTCGCTGGATTTCTAAGCTGACATTATTGTTAGTGTTAGTTGTGGTTCCCAGGTAAACGAAGTCCTTTACCATGCGTTTCTTTGCATGATGACAAAAGGTACTTCGTTTTGCCCTTGTTAACCTCCAAACCCACGTTTTCCGCTTCGAAGGCGGTTTTAAAATCAACAAAGGGGCTATTTGAGTGTAATGCACTCCACTTTGCTTTTAATTACTTTGTATTTTTATAAAATATGAAAATAACTAAATATGTGTGTCATAAAATTTAAATAAAAATGTATACTATTCAAAATTTGGTATTACATCTTAAAATTTTTTTGATAAATAAAATAAAATGTAATTATTTAAATGAAATATATCCATAGTGTGTCAATTATTCTCACGGGTTTTTTCCAAGATTTGGCGCGTAGTGAAAATCTGGCCGAAGGTAGATTTACCAGGTCTGAAGCCCCACTGATAAAGTCCAATGTGTTTGTCAAATGTGGGCTTCAGTCTTTCGCACAATACACTTGATAGGACCTTATATGCGATATTAAGGAGGCTGATCCAGCGATAATTGGTGCAGAATGCAGAATATCCTTTCTTGTGAATTGGGTAGAAATATAAGAGAAAAAATCAAGAATTCTTCTGCAAGATTGATCAACTATATAAAAATGGGTTTCTTACTCAGTATTTAGTTACTATTCCTACAAAATAGTTATTGAAAAGTCAACTTTATTTGTCAATTTATAATTTCTTGCAGGGTATGTATGTATATAGCGCGAATAATATGCGCCATGCGCTAAGATGCAGTCCGATGCACAAAAGTGAGCTTATAAAGAAGATTGTTGCTTAGTATATTTGTACTCGCGCATTGTCTACTAAATGATTGCGTCAAGGGAGCAAAGAAAAACACATTCACGAACGGGACAAGCGTAGGACTTAGATATGGCCAGTAGGAACAAATTTTCATATTCTATATAATACTAAAGTCTTTCAAAAAGGTCATCAGAACGTTCGATGTATATGGGTGAGGGTAGAGTACCCCTTCCCAGGTGGACTTACTTGTTTACATTTAACAGTGCTGTACACCAATTTCTATTTCACTTTTTTCTAAATTTCATTAACCGCAAAGCTATTTTTTTTTAATCTTAGGAACTACTACAGAATATTTGTCCTTATGTTTTATTTAAAAATATTTGGTTTCATAGCAAAAAAGTTCTAGTTTACTGTACTTTCGCAGACCTGTGGTTGCTGTGGTTGTTAAAACTAATTTTCTTCAAACGAAAGAAATTGTTATATAGGGCATTTTTGGGCTGCCAGCCAGGATATGGTGATCTTCCACCTAGCCGACTACCAAAAACCCAACAAAAATATGTTTTTCATCATATAGTGTAACTGCGTTCGCGTGAATAACGGTGCCATAAACACCCGCTCGGATAAACAGTTTTTATGTTGGCTACTCTGTAGAATGAACTTTTAAAACGCTGGATATCGTGAACATCAGAATTCTTTAAAATTATGTGCTTAAACTCAAAAAAAGCGAATATAAATAGCAACTGCAAATAAAGTTTTAGTTGCAGATATTCTGCATACTTCGAACGGCAGCCATGAAACGGAAACTCGTTGGTTGAAGTTCATCGGTGTTATGTTTCGGCCTTGAGGTTTGGCAGAATGCCCTTTATTTTACCATACATATATACATACATGCTTTCCTTGGGTAAAAGAAATACAATTAAACAATAAAGTTGGTAGATCTACAGTCAAAGTGGTAAATTCCCTCTGTTGAAGGAGTCACTTGTATACTACTGTTCTTAATAAATTTCCTACCAACCTTATTCCTACTCATTAATATGCACGTACCACGTGTTCATCTATTCCCTGGGAACCCGTTCATATTTCAATTGGGATTCGACGTCATATTGTGGTGTGTCCTCACCAAGAAGCTTTCCACAAATCTACAAAAACAGTCTGCGATAAAATTATAGCACATCGGGCTTTGGCTTATTGTTCATCTTTGTGAATCCAGTAGAATTATAATGGAGAAATATAAATGGAAAGAACGCACAAATCTAAATTTCAAACTTTTTTACAAAATTCTTATAGATTAGTATATTTTTTTAAACGTATTTATTTGGAAGAAAATGCTTAACTTATAATGGAATTGAATAAGTTATAAAGTAAGAATTTTTTAACATATTTTCAAATAAGCTTTGTTATTATACCTTTCATGAACATGAAATGGTATTATTACTTTGGTCCGATGTTTGTAAGTATGAGAAGAAGAAGAGATAGACCCACCAATAAGTATACCAAAATGATCATTGCGATGAGCCGAGCCGATATAGCCATGTCTGTCTGTCTGTTTGACCGCAAACTCCCTCAGTTTTAGAAATATAGCAATAAAACTTGGTATAGAGCCGCCATTTTGTAATATATTAATCATTTGTCGGAATCAACAAGATCGGACCAATACAACACATAGCTACCATTCATACGATTGTTCCGATTAACTGGTTTTGGCCTATAACTCCTTCAATTAAAAAGCTAGGAACGTTAAATTTTGCAGGTTTGGTACATGTTATATACGTAATGGTCCTAGTCTGCCAGATGAGGACAACATAACGTATATCTCCCATATAATCGATGGTTTCGATAAATGAATTTTGGGTTAGGTATCTTTAAATTAACAGGGTAAGACCATCAAATTTTACAGAGTTTGAACTTCCCAAAATTACTTGGACCTCGATCTATGGGACCCTTAAATCAAATCTTGTTGATCTTCACCAAGTGGGCTCAGAGTAGTGACAATTTACAAAATAGTGTTCCCAAAGAGAGCTCCTGAACCTCAAACTTTGACGTTTTTATGATACGAGAACACCCGGCTACGCTTCGCTGCGTCTAAGAACTTATAATAGACTGTGTCCGATATTAATGATTGTATCTCTGAAACCCTTGTTGTACCTTGGAACTTATTAACATCGGTTATTGCAGCAATAATTAGCTCCTTGATACCCATATTGTACTAACACATTTTGGGTGAGCTTGGTCCTCATATTGCTCGATATCTCCGGAACTGGTAGGGTTATCGAAATAAGGGATATCTCAAATTTAAAGCTAGACGTCTAGTAATGCAATGGTGAAAGTCCATTCAAGTCCATAGAGCAGCTTTTGAGTGATGCGAGACCAAACATACAGATAGACAGACCGACAGAAATTCTAAAAGCTGTTGATTTGGATTCTATTGGCTTAATAATGATTCCTTCTGTCAATTTCTTTTAAATGTCTGCAATGTGCAGACATCGACCTGTTACAATTATTATATGTAGAGATTATTGATGCTATCACTTTGTCGTATGCTGTAGGCGATTAGCACTGAACGATGGTATGAACGGCTGAAGTAGAAGTCTAGCCCCTGGCTGGAGTTGGGTTAACGTCAATACTATAGTTAGTGTTGCAGAGTAGAGAGTATTTTGTAATGCATGCACGAAACAGTCTGTCAGACAAGTAACAAGCAGCCCAGACATGAGACGAAGCGTGGATGTGTATAAGAATGTGGGGCTTCGTAAACGTTGCTCTAGTGAGTCAAAAAGATAGACCGACAGGAGAGAGACATACGGACGGGACAACAAAATAGGCATTTGTTCAGTGAGGCTGTGAGACAGATCGACTGGCAGACATCGTACACTAAGATCACCGTGTTAATATGAACAAGTACTTATATATTGTTGCATGCCAGCTTGTTTTTGATTGCAATGAGAGGGATCATGACAAGCCAACGCTTAAAGAACACCAAGTGATAATAAATCTAATTGACACATTTGCGAGCACCGATCAGCACCGCTGATGAAATTGACTGCTGTTTGAATGTGAAATGTTGGCGATACCATACGACATGAATCGTTTCGATGCGGTTTACCATCAGACACATAAAATGTAATTTGAGAGGAGAAACAATTTGTTTATTGAGAGTGTGAGCAAAATCAGGACACGATGGTAAACTATAAGATTACATACCTAAATTAAAACAATAATAAATTGTCATAGGCGTAAATAGTTACACAAAATTACTTTAAGCCAGTTACTTTACTTCTGAGATGATTTTAATGGTTACCCCCAATTTCGTCATAGAGCAATCATGTTAACTTTATAATGATTGTTCGATCATTAAGATCCAAACAAAGACCCATTATAAAAGAGAAATGCATTGATTGGTAGGTGCGCACTCCCATTTTTATAGCTCTTAAAATTGATATCTTGATCTATATAAGACTACTCCATTTCCAGTTGTATTTTAGAAAGCGGCAATAGGATTTTAGAAACCGGCAATTGGATTTCAGAAAGCATCAATTGGGGTTTCTAAAAAAGCCAATACGATTTTAGGAAACTTAAAAAAAATTTAATTGACGCTTCCCAAAATCCAATTGACTATTTTAAATTGCAATTTCCGCATTCCAAAATCCACTTCACCCTTTCGGAAATCCAAATGGAAATGGTGTAGTAAAGGCTCAAGCAGCATTAGTATACTTAGCAAGTACATTTTTTTTACTTTTGCACTGTTTTAAATTAGCGGTATTTTTTGATATTATTAATAAACTTGGAAAATACTCATTTAGGAATAACTAACATTACTTAACATATATGCAAAACTGCATAAGCTTTGTTTGTGTCAAAAACTTTAATAGACCCTTGCCATTAAGATATATTCATTTAGAAATAGAAACTACATGTTGATTTGGAAAATAATTAAAAGAATCGATTTGTGCGTTACGCGGTTTTGCAGTGTCACCGACGATATGAACTTTTTATTAAAATAAAAGTAGTTACAGAGGCACCTTTATTAGACGGACACCTCCTTTGGGCGGACATTTTCTTATGCACCAAGTTTAAAATAAAATTTTTAGAACAAATTTCCCTCCCTTAGGCGGACTCTCTCTTGGATGGACGCGGACAGTCATTTGCTATAAAACTGAACCAAAAACCTCTATTGAGCGGACGCAAGCCTCTTGTCAACGGACAAAAAATTTCATTTCATAACAAATCAAACAAAAACCTCTCTTAGGAGGATGCGAACTCTTCATAGGCGGACAAGATATAGGTATAGATAGAGCCAACGAAACGTTTGTTACATTTATAAAGACGTTTAAAGCGTCGTATTGGTTGTGTACATACTATGTATATAAATGATATAAATGAAAAAGGGGATTCCCCGTGTTTCTTTAAAATATTTTTTTAAAGTGTTCATGAAACGAGCTCAAGGCCAAGAATAATAATTTTTCACTTTTTGAATTTTTATGAAAATTATTATTGTTTTTACTTATTAATAATCATTTTTAATTAATTATTAAAAGTTTTTTGATTGAATAGAGTAGGAAAAATGTTTAGAGACAACTGCCATAGCTTTTCCTATAGATCCATTTCGGAAGCTGCTAGACTTCACTCATCAGAGAAATTTTTGGCACGCATTGCTAACCATTAAGCTAACAATACGCTGGTTTTGATGTCATCTAAACTCCTAGTTCTATTCTTCTTTTTACCATATGCATGAACCACTTCCGCCATTTGACAGTTAGTAGTGTGATCATGATGGATTTTTGACAGATCTGTTTTATCATCAGAACTGCCTTACCGTGTGCTCTCGGTTTTGTTATTGATTTTTTTTTATACCAACAATTTTGTTGATTTACGGCCTGTACATTTTCAAGTATTCATGAAACGAGCTCAAGGCCAAGAATAATAATTTTTCACTTTTTGAATTTTTATGAAAATTATTATTGTTTCTACTTATTAATAATCATTTTTAATTAATTATTAAAAGTTTTTTGATTGAATAGAGTAGGAAAAATGTTTAGAGACAACTGCCATAGCTTTTCTTATAGATCCATTTCGGAAGCTGCTAGACTTCACTCATCAGAGAAATTTTTGGCACGCATTGCTAACCATTAAGCTAACAATACGCTGGTTTTGATGTCATCTAAACTCCTAGTTCTATTCTTCTTTTTACCATATGCGTGAACCACTTCCGCCATTTGACAGTTAGTAGTGTGATCATGATGGATTTTTGACAGATCTGTTTTATCATCAGAACTGCCTTACCGTGTGCTCTCGGTTTTGTTATTGATTTTTTTATACCAACAATTTTGTTGATTTACGGCCTGTACATTTTCAAGTATTCATGAAACGAGCTCAAGGCCAAGAATAATAATTTTTCACTTTTTGGATTTTTATGAAAATTATTATTGTTTTTACTTATTAATAATCATTTTTAATTAATTATTAAAAGTTTTTTGATTGAATAGAGTAGGAAAAATGTTTAGAGACAACTGCCATAGCTTTTCTTATAGATCCATTTCGGAAGCTGCTAGACTTCACTCATCAGAGAAATTTTTGGCACGCATTGCTAACCATTAAGCTAACAATACGCTGGTTTTGATGTCATCTAAACTCCTAGTTCTATTCTTCTTTTTACCATATGCGTGAACCACTTCCGCCATTTGACAGTTAGTAGTGTGATCATGATGGATTTTTGACAGATCTGTTTTATCATCAGAACTGCCTTACCGTGTGCTCTCGGTTTTGTTATTGATTTTTTTATACCAACAATTTTGTTGATTTACGGCCTGTACATTTTCAAGTATTCATGAAACGAGCTCAAGGCCAAGAATAATAATTTTTCACTTTTTGAATTTTTATGAAAATTATTATTGTTTTTACTTATTAATAATCATTTTTAATTAATTATTAAAAGTTTTTTGATTGAATAGAGTAGGAAAAATGTTTAGAGACAACTGCCATAGCTTTTCTTATAGATCCATTTCGGAAGCTGCTAGACTTCACTCATCAGAGAAATTTTTGGCACGCATTGCTAACCATTAAGCTAACAATACGCTGGTTTTGATGTCATCTAAACTCCTAGTTCTATTTTTTTAAAGTGCATGCCTAGTTTGGTTTGCTCAGTGAATTATGTTGAGTGATAGTGCAAACACGTAAAACGATGGCGAGGTCAAACCTGAACTTAAAAGATAAAATTGAGATGATACACGCGAGTGAGGAAAACAATTTGTCTATGCGCGCATTAGACGAAAGGCAATCCTGAAACATATGTAACTTAAATTTATTTTCCGTGTGTTAAATTATTTTCTAGCGAATAAAAATGGACGTAATTATGTATGTAAAGTTTAGATAAAATTAATCCGATTTCTGTTATCAGGATTAAAATTGGGAAAACTTAGACCGCGCTCATTGGTAAAAATAAAGAAGATATCCGAGCGAAATGGATGTCTGGAAGCAATGTTGAAAATAAAATGTCCTTCATGAAAGTAGATGGAAAAAAAATGAAATTTGTTTCGAGTGGTTTTACAAGGCGCGAAGCCAAAATATTCCCATATCTGGGCCAATAATACAAGAAAAGGCTAAAGAAATCGCTTTAAGACTCGGTGTCAATGATTTTGTGGCTTCTAACGGCTGGCTACAAAAATGGCGTATTAGACATAACATAACTTTTCGGCACATTTGCGGTGAAAGTGTTGCTGTTGATATGCTAGATGTGAAGCAAGAAAGACTACCATCAATGCTGATTGGATATAGCCCTAGGGATATTTATAATGCTGATGAGACAGGCCTTTTCTTCAGAGCTTTGCCAAACAAAACGTTGGCTCTAAAAAGCGAGGTATGCCGTGGATGCTTTCCAAAGAACGTCTAACTGCCCTATTTTTTATAAAGTTTGAAAGTAATAAATATACACATATCTTGTTTGATCAATGTTATATAAGTATATTTTATGTAAAAGATTTATAAAATACCTACCCACTCCCTTATGCGGACACCTCTGTTAGGCGGACAAAAATTTACTGCCGTTGAGTGTACACCCAAGGGAGGTTTCACTGTATTTTCTACACCAGTGCACAGCAGGCCAGAAGGCGGTCAAAAACGACCAAAAGTCCATGTTGGAATTTTAATTTTTCGTGTTATTAGCCAAAATATATAATACCTAAGGCAAGTGTTGGTAAAATATTATAACAATTGCTCAGTTATTAAGGTCACAATTTCAATCTGATAAAGAGCGTTGGATTTTAAATTTACAAATGGGGTGTATATTGAAACTGAATTTTTCATTGTCTAAAATAGTAAATATTTAACGTTTCTCTTCATTTTCTTATTAACAAGGTGCATTACAATAAAAAATAGTAAAAAGCGATTCAAAGTAGTCCTTATTTAAAAATTTTAACATATTTTATTGATTAAAATGTTCAATTTTTATGAGACGTGTTCTACGTCGTTTGAATGTACTCCTACGTACCACCTCCTATCACAAAAGCTAAACATAAATATACATTTAATATACTTTACGGTAATGTTGCACGTTTTTGCACTTTTTCGTTAACTTTTTTTTTTTTTTTTACTGGCGCTGCTCCCGTTTGAGCAATGTTGATCGAGCCGAACCAAATTCAAATTCATTCATTCCTTGAATGCCATTATTGCCGTGCGTTTGTCGAAAATTTGATGGATAACTTTTAGTTTACCGACTTGCAGTAACAATTAAATTAATATCAAGTATACATTTCACTACAAGCTTTGTTAATCCACACAGCAGTTGAATTGCAGAAGGATGTTATTATACATGATATGAATGCAAACGGCGCAATGGAATCGACTGCTGTTTTAATATGTTCATGGGGATTTGATGTCAGTTCTGGTCATTCAGCTTATAAACAATCTTAGAAAACAATTTCTGATGAAAACCTTTCGAAGCCAATTGACCAAAATTTATTTGCAACTACGCTCATTCCACAACGAATGTTAACCGTAAATAATGTTGTTTTGTGGAATAACAGATCACCACAATCAGCCAGATTTTGTCGACCTATATCTTTAAAGCAAAAGTTCAACATAGAGGATCAAATCGACAAGTTAGAAAGTTTTCAGGCTGCTGTGGATGATTATCGGAAAATTTCAATACATTTCTTTGTTCCTGACTCTAATAGATGGCAAGGTGCTCAATACCATTACGGGTACTAAAAGTATGCAAACATGTCCTGTCTGTCATGCCACACCCAAACTATTTAACGATCTTTCGAATAAGCTAAAGGGAGTTTTTTTTACCGAGCCCAAAATCCCTTGTCTATGGAATTAGCCCATTACACGCGTGGATTAACGTTATCGGCTGTTTTTTAAAAATCTCATGTACCCCTGATCAAAAATCAATGTTTGCTGAAAGAAAGAAACACATCCAGGAGAAGTTTAGAGCTAGATTCGGACTTATTGTGGAGAGGCCAAAAGCAAAAGGTTCTGGAAATACCATTGACGGTAACACTGCTCGCAAAGCATTTGAAAATCTAGACATATTAAGTGAATGTCTTGGAATTGACTTTGAATTATTAAAAGAGATAAAGACAATTTTGATAGCAATTTCAATTCATCTTCCTGTAGATCCTATGAAATTTCAAAGCGTCTGTGATTCTGCTGCTCAGAAATATGTAAATCTCTATCCTTGGTACCCTATGCCATCAACATTGCATAAACTGCTTCTCCATGGTGCTGATATTATTAGTACAAGTATACTACCTGTTGGAGTTTTAGGCGAAGAAGCTTCTGAAGCCCAAAATAAGGACTACAAGAATTTCAGACGAGATCATAGCAGGAAGCATAACAGAGAATCTAATATTGCGGATATTTTTAACAGAGCAATGGACACATCTGATATAAAAATATCAAGTATTGGTCTCAAAATGCGTTTAAAACATAAACAATGTTTGTCAATTCCAACAGAAGTGCGCAATTTGCTCAGTATACCAGAAGTTGAATCCAAATCAGCTGCTGTCTTTGTGGAAGAAAATGAGGAAGAAATCGACGAAAGTGGACTACTTGAAACTTTAAGCATGTTGGATGATGTTGTACTGTCAGATGATGAACTCGAATAAAACATCACTCACGATTCATCCGCACTTCCAGGTTTCGTTTAAAATAAAGTTTTAGATAAACTGTTTTTTAAAGGGAAAAACTCATTTTGTAACTTAAAATTTAAATAAAACTCAATTAAAACTAAAAAAAAAATTGAAAAATCTTAAGTTAGCAATTTGTGAACTATTTTGATAAGATTTTGAATTATGGCCACTTTTGACCCCTTCCTGGCCCATAGTGCAGTGTAGTCCTTGGTCTAATGACTCTAGTTAAGTTTCCCTAAAATTTTCACATATTTATATATGTACATATATACTTAATACACTCAGAATGTCTAGTAGTGCTGGAAAAATATACCGCCTCTGCCAACATCAGCCAATAAGCTGTTTGCACATTCGACATCAGTTGGTTTTTAGTCTAAAAAAGAACATATCGCAACCATGCATAGCATTTTCATATAAGATATAATGTACATATACATATGTATGTATGTGGAAATCAGACGACGACAAGTCCCATATTGAACAATTCCAAGTGACGACTTCATTTCGCGAATATTTCTTACACACCAAAAACAACGGCCAATATTAAAAAATGAAAACAATAAAAAAGCTTGTAATGGTCATATATTGACCAACAAAATACACACGTACAGACATAATTGATTTAGAGGAAAAAAGCAAACAAGACATTTGCTAGTGCCAAGAAGAATGATAAAAAAATGGGCTGAAACGTGCAACAATTGTAATAAAAACTTATCAATCAAAACTATGCCAAAGCCCTGTGTGCGCTCTTTTTTGTTATAACTTTGTATATTCGTTCATCAATGTACGCGTACATGGCGCGTCATTTGCGGCGCGTTGTTGATTGTTGTTGTCACACTGTTGTTGTCGTTGCCACTGCACTTGCGTTGTCGCCGCTGTCTTTGCGGTTATGACTTTGACTATGTACATACGGATGTATTCATCTATGTATTATCCACCAAAATATGATGTCAGTGGTTATAAGGAAGAAGCGATATGATACAAGTTGTAAAGACCTTCCATTTTGCTAAAACGACTTTGGAAGGAAACTCTGAAATTCAGAAAAAAATAACAACTGCAACACTCTCAAAAGTACAAAATTTGGTTGATAGCGACATGTGCCGCCTCATGTCTA
Source organism: Merzomyia westermanni (assembly GCA_949987695.1). NCBI lineage: Eukaryota > Metazoa > Arthropoda > Insecta > Diptera > Tephritidae > Merzomyia > Merzomyia westermanni. The sequence goes on along the minus strand of OX465288.1, from coordinate 121,864,598 downwards.
TAGCGAGAAATCGGTTTGGACAATGTTATGGATCATACTTCTATTTCATATATCTCACATACCCACAGTATATTAAAAAAAATTTTGGATTACTATATTATAATATATTCAAAGAAATATGTTATTTAATAGTTACTCTGATTTTAAGGACATTAAGACATACAGCGATTAAAGCAAAATATAACAAAAAACTAACAATACAACAATGTAATCCACTGAATAAGCAGCAAGGACGTAACGTTTTCAAAACAGCAGCAAAGTTTTTGGTGGGTGTTATGGCTGTTAATGTGGTGTGACATTGCCTGCCTTTTTAAAATCAATTTAATATAATTGAGGCCATTATGGCAATGTTATACATAGGCTTTACTGGCAGTGGATCAGTGCCATCAGTTACTGTATGTGCTATAAAAATAAAAAGGAAGAAAAACAAATTATCACAAAATGCACTAGTGGGATTAGAAGGGAACTTCATATCATCAAAATTTTAACCTTTTCGCCAACCGGGAAAATGCTCCATATGTACATAATAAATATATTCCAATATGCAAGAGGCAAGTACTTTAGCCGGGTTTTTTCGCTTTCCGAAATTTATCCGAATTTAATATAGAAGGTTGACGCAGATGTGGGATGAAATCTCTTAAGCATCACCGTTGGTGATTTTATTATACCTTTCATGAACATGAAATGGTATTATAACTTTGGTCCGATGTTTGTAAGTATGGGAAGAAGAAGAGATAGACCCACCAATAAGTATAACGAAATGATCAGGGCGATGAGCTGAGTTGATTTAGCCATGTCCGTCTGTCCGTCGGCCCGTCTGTCTGTTTGAACGCAAACTAGTCCCTCAGTTTTAGAGATATCTCGATGAAATTTGGTAAGAGGCAGCCATTTTGTAAAGCATTAATCATTTATCGGACCAATACAAAACATAGTTCCCATACAATCGACTGTTCCGATAAAAGGGTTTTGGTCTATAACTGTTGCAATTAAAAAGCTAAGAACGTAAAATATTGCAGTTTTAGTACATATTATATACGTAATGTGTGTAGTGAAAATCACCCAGATCGGACCAACATAACATATAGCTCCCATACAATCGATTTTTCCGATAAATAGGGGTTGGGCTATGTATCTTTAAATTAACAGTTTTGCAGAGTTTGTACTAATTGTGAGTAAGGTTCGGACACTTAAAACCGTGATGCGTATTCATGAAAGGTATAAAGTCTTCGGCACAGTCGAAGACAGCGCTTTCCTTACTTGTTTTAGAATAGTTTAGAACACAAACTGAAAAACTACTTTCATTCGACTATTATTGTTTTTTATAATTTATTGTTAAAAACATAAACAAATTATAAAGCTTTCACAGTTTTTATATTACCCTTTTAGAAGATCCTGTCGGTAGCGAATAATCGCACTGTCTACAATATTGACATAAATGTGGACACGAATAGAGAGAGGCTCTACCTTCGTCACCTTGATTCACATTAATACAAGAAAGCAAAAAAAAGTTGACCTTCCCACGGATGCGATAGCTTTTACCTTCTTTTATTTAGAAAGAATTAATTAAGATTCAGAAAAACACAGGTTCGGATAATTGTGAACAATTAATTCCAACCAAAGTTAAGTGATTTTTAGTTAGCTTCCTCCCCTGTAGGGTACTTGCGACTACATATATTCGGTGACACTGCAAAACCGAGTAACGCATAAATGCAAAACTGCCACTCAAATTTTACAGGAGGAGCAAAACCCTGTTTTACTTCAGCACGGAGCGATATCTAATGGGATAAATTCCTACAAAGCTATATTTTTAAAATATATTTCCCAATAATAATTTTTGGTGAGAAAATTATAATCATGGTTATTTTGCCCCATTGTATACAATGTGTACATCTGCGCTTTTTTGCAAACATAACTTTTTCTTCAATGTTGCATTATAAAAAGAAATATGTTAAATTGCAGCCAGGCGATCGGTTTGTAGGGAAAATTCAAATCGGCACACCACAAATTGGAAGAGAAGCTTGGCGCAAAAATCTCTTAGGAGATTTATGATGATATACCTGTTGTATATCGCGCCATAAAGAGAAAGAGAGAGTACTGGTCTACCTTACCGAAGGTCCCAAGGAAGTTAAGATCAGAATTCTTTTGAAAAAATTTTCAATATAGATATGCTTTTCGCCACTGTTTTACAATAGTTCCAGTGAATGCCGTTCAGTGTCAGTCTCGACGATTTGTAGGAAAAGTAAAACAAGAGGAAAATTGAAAGCTTCCCCTGGCGTCCAGCGAATTGTTATTCATTTATTTATTTATTAAGTCTACAGATTCAAGAAATCTTATAGACAAAGTATCGCAATATAACAATATAGCATTATTACTTTTCATATCAAAATATATGCGATTCCTAGCAACAGAGTGTAGGATCACTGCGAGGCACTAGAAGCACTGCAGAACTACGACTATTATTTGTAGATTGCATGGGTTAAAAGGGCAAGTTTCAAAGCCTACTTGTCATTAGATCAATCTATTGGTTAAAAGATGGTGTTGAAATCTTTTAACTAAGATAATTGAGTCAGATGTATCTGTTAGGGGCAAAAGAAATAATCACGTCTCAGAATGCCTCTCAAAAGTTTCAGTATGAACAAAACACTAAGCATTTTTTGGCGACTTTGTAATGTTCATGTTCATTGTTTAGTTAGATATTTAAAGGTACTTTTTCTGTTATCTTTGTTCAAGTTTCTTATCAGCAAAATCCTTAAAAAAGGTGTGCGATATATCCATCCCAGCTTCCTGAGTCGCAGGCTTCTATTCGAAAACAAATTAAAAGCTTCTATTTTTTATCTATTGTCCGAAGCATTTACATTTTTTACATAAACTTCTTGAGAATAGAACCAGGGGTATTCAGTAAGGTAGGAAAACTATCGATTACACCAGGACTGTTAAGGTTATAGATCCGTGAACTAACTAAAGTAATGCTTTCAACGTATATTGCAAACTGACTCGGTATAGTTTTTTGTGCCTTATTATGTATTAGGGTGGTTTTAAGATAAGAGAGTGCTTTGAATACACCCGAATGAAACAAAAATATAATAAGCCTTGCAGTAATATTTTTACTAATTTAACTTTATTTACTTGAGAAAGTACGTTTACTTTAACGAATTAGCTAAAACATGCGCGATTTTTCAGCTATATTTTATGGAACTATGTATCAGCGGTTTTGCATTAGTGCTGTTATATAGCATAATATTTTACAAAAACCCAAATTTTTGGTACCATCGAATGGAACCTGGTCCCCTGAGGCCCTGGTGAGCAAATCTCGTTTTTGACACAAATGTCACTTACGCGGTTTTGCAGTGTCACTGACGGTATATTTATTTATAAATGCAAAATGTGTCACAAAGTTTATTTTAGGTAGATATTTTTATTTTGTTCGTTTTCCACAAATATTTGTAATCTTTGTACCCATGTATTTTTAAGGACAGACAGTGTTGACAACTAAAACATAGATTTTGGTTTATTTCATTCAGTATTAAAATGTTTTCCGCTGCCTCTGAAATCTATCGAAAAGTGACACAACTTTTATATATTTTTGAGCATGCCATTTAATCTTGAAGACTTCTGAACACTCTGAAAAATAAAAAAATAAACAAATTGCGGCTAAGTTATTTGTCTTGTGAAAAGTTCGGGTAAGGTTCGGTACAGTGTGATCGCATACTGTACCTTTATTTCATACGAAATGTCGTATATGTTTTTAATTTACCTAGTTATTGTTCTGTTTTTTTTTTTTTGAATGCTTCTACATGATATTTAAGTAATTGAAGCACGTTACCAGTTGGATAGACTTCCGTGCACAGGTCGTTGTACTTGTTTTCGTAAAATTATAATATCTGATCTGTTGGCACTGAACTATGACCCGTATTAGAGCTCGGGCGCAGCTGCTAAAATTTTTTCGCGAAAGCAACATCTGATTTGCTTATAATTGCAACTACGTGCTAGGTTTACGACATCATTTTCACAGAGGTAGACAAACAACGTACATACTTGAACTCACACAAAAGTTAGGTCATTCGAACAAGGTTAATTAGCTTATTTTGGCTACTTAGTTTTGCCCATAAAAAATACACATCTCGCACTACAATTAAAACTTAATTGCTTTCCTTGAGGTTGCTCGCCGCAATGAATTCAACAACACTTGGGTAGCAACTCAAACAACCTAAGAGAAAAGGAACGTCAACTTCTAAGCCCTAGAGTGACCATTACTAAGAAATTCACAGAGGTATGCGAAACAACGATTATCCAAATCTCTTACTTTATACTCAGCTGCATTGAGGTATCTTACCAAAATCTGACTGCAAAATCACTTCATTATTTAAAATAAGCGAGACACTAAAATTTTAATAACTCAGAAAATAATACGTCAAGGAAGATGACTTTTAACATTTCATTAGGGCTACGTTACAATAACTCTGCATACAGAACTATGGACAAATTAGATTAAGATAGGTATCGGCCCCACTATTTAAAAAATTATAGTATCTGAGCTTGATCCGTATCGTTATAGGGGAATGCGTTTCCCATACTTTAAAATATCACTTTTAAAATTCAGGGTAATCAGTTAGTAACCAATAGTAGAAAAAGTTCAAGCACCGGCGGTCTATGTTAATAAGCCTAATTTTGTAACTACACTACCTCTTTAACATTTTCCGTTATCATACTTTATCCATCGGCCACTTTAGCTTAATTCGATAAATGATAGTATAACTTCCAAAACATCGGAATAGTACTTAAAATGAATGTTTTTACAAAGAAACAAGTAAGGAGAGGGCTGTCTTCGACTGTGCCGAAGACCTTATACCTTTCATGAATACGCATCACGGCTTTAAAGGTCCAATCCTTACTCACATTAGTACAAACTATGCAAAACTGTTAATTTAAAGATACATAGCCCAAACCCCATTTATCGGAACAATCGATTGCATGGGAGCTATATGTTATGTTGGTCCGATCTGGGTGATTTTCACTACACACATTACATATTCAAAAAGTACTAAGGCTGCAAAACTTTACGTTCCTAGCTTTTTAATTGCAAAATTTATAGCCCAAAACTCGTTTATCGGAACAATCGATTGTATGGGAGCTATGCGTCTTATTGGTCCAATCATGCTGATTCCGACAAATGAGTAATGCTATACAAAATGGCTGCCTCTATTTTGCGTTCAAACAGGCAGACGAACGGACGGACATGGCTAAATCAACTCAGTTCATCGCCCTTATCATTTCGGTATACTTATTGGTAGATCTTTCTCTACTTCTTCCCATACTTACAAACACCGGACCAAAGTTATAATACCATTTCATGTTCATGAAAGGTATAAAAATAGACATACTAAATCGTAACACATATTTTTTTCCGAGACTGACGACTGAGTATATTATGTTTCTTTTCACCCGAATTTACATTTCTTTTACTATGCTTTCTTTATGGGATTCCTAGATCACTTTGCTTAGTTGCGATATTACTTACAAGGAGTTCGAATATGCCATCTTAGAAAGTCCCAAAAATATGTAAACACAAAATAAATTTTCATGATTTTTCTTTTTAAAGAATGTACAACACTTGCAGGACAAATGTATAGTCCTGCTGAGTTGTTGCTGTTTACGTCATTGTTGCGTGACACAGGCGCAGGTTAATAGCGAATAAGGTCACCGATATGTAAGATTTTAACTCAGCAGGTTATGTTTGCAATAATATTTGCCGGCTACATCTTTGTCAGCTGCCTTTTTCCAATACAAAAGCGCAGGAAAACAAAATATCAATCTAAGATTCGCTACGCTGGCCAAGACTAAGGTACACTGAACAAGTAACTAAGTCCAGTTTCGGGTGCAACCGAACATTATACACCTTGCTGCGATAGGAATTGGAATACTTAATATATGTAAATTTTAATGGTTTTAAAGAAAGAATATTTTCATTAAAATCCATGCGAAGTTTTTAAAAAAAGGTGCTATAATAAAAACAATCAATAAATAAAGTGTATTTTTTTATAAGAAGTGATCGTCCCACTCAATATTAAATTTATCATATTATATAAGAAGAAACATCACAATCAAACACTTAAGTAGTGGAGAAGTAGTGCATCAATTGATAGAAAAAAGTGCCGATTTCCAACGAGAGGAAACACTTTTACATCTTAACTGTTATTATGAAAAGAGTGTTGGCAGGGAAGCAGCAGATATATAAGTAGTAATATTTGGCATGGTAAAGAAAATGTATACCTTTTATATACCTTTCATCTGCTCCTACACCTTGACGAATAATGGAAACGACTCAGCAGAGGACTTCTCTTATGATAAACTAAATATGGAATCAAAGAAGTGGTTACTATGAGTTACAAAATGTTTATCTGTAGAACCAGGTACTTTCATAAAAAGATCACCAAGTCCAGTCGGTTGTCCCCTGAACAACACACGTGAAGCCAAATTTATCACGTTCAAGTCCGTGTCTCCATCTTTCTGGATGTGAGCACTTCCACATAGAGTCCAATGTCGTCGCCATCCCGGTGAAAGCTGCTAACTCGATTACACAAAATATTTCAGTAAAACGAAAATCTGAAACTCAATTTTCAACATTTTAATTGTTATTTGTACTTAGCAAGTTTTTTTTTGTAATACGGTAACGGACGATAAACTATTAGTTTGTTTGTGGCACTCGGCTTTTTGAAATATGAATTTTTTATCGATTTATATTTTGGAAACTGTATCGTAAATATGTAACAAGTTGTTAAACTTTAACATGGAAATAATATGAAAATTCAGAGTGTCAAAATCGGCTTCAACTAAAATTCGTGTTGGTTAATTGATATTAGAGGAAAAATTACAACGTTATGCACAGCGATGGTATGGGATGACATGTTTCGAAGTGCCCAGCCTCTTATCAGACCCCTTCTCGGACACTGAGATACGAACCCAAGTGTCTGCACCAAAGCCGCTGTTAGAGTACTCTAACAACTAAGCTATGATGCCCTGTAGCGTCACGATGCATTTTTTCTCTAATGTGCCATTTGCTTATTCCTTTTATACATTCTTTGGTACATATATTTTATATGTCAACTCAAGGAAAGTGGAATATTTTTAGGCGCGTTCATAGAACAGTTTTAGATACAGAAGGGCTTTTTTGCATATCAACACTTCCGTGTTATTTGTTATGCACCCGCACTGTACCTGTAACAGTTATAGTTATGGTGATTGTTGTTGGAGCAAAGCTCGAATTTTTATGTTTGTTTGTTAATTGAGTGTTGTTTTTATGAAGCCCTCTTGAGGAAAACCCCCCTAATTTAAAAACGAATTTACCAATTCATTAGTTCTTCTTCTTCTTTAAATGGTCATCTAACCGCCTGGGCGATTTTGACCGTCCAACATAGCTCGCCAGTCGTTTCTTCGTTGCGCCAACTGGCGCCAATTGGAAACACCGCGGGATCGCAAATCGGTCTCCACTTGATCCTTCCATCGGAGTGGTGGTCTCCCTCTTCCTCTGCTTCCACCGGCGGGTGCCGATAAGAATACCTTCTGGGCTGGAGCATCTTCGCTCATTCCCACTACGTGGCCTAGCCAGCGAAGCCGCTGTGTTTTAATTTGCTGAACTATGTCGGCGTCTGCGTAAAGTTCATACAGCTCATCATTAAATCTTCTTCGGTACTCGCCGTCGCCAACGCGTAGAGGTCCACAAATCTTTCGAAGAACCTTTCTCTCGAATACTCCCAGAGCCGCCTCATCAGATGTTGTTAGTGTCCACGCTTCTGCACCATATAGCAGGACGGGTGCGATGAGTGACTTGTAGAGTGTTATTTTCGTTCGTCGAGAGAGGACTTTACTTTTCAATTGCCTACTCAGTCCGAAGTAGCATTTGTTTGCAAGAGTGATTCTTCGTCGGATTTCTAGGCTAACATTATTGTTGGTATTAATGCTGGTTCCCAGGTAAACGAAGTCCTTTACTATTTCGAAATTATTGCTGCCAACAGTGGCTTGGTTGCCAAGGCGCGAATGCGCTGACTCTTTGCATGATGACAGAAGGTACTTCGTTTTGCCCTCGTTCACCACCAATCCCATTCATTAGTTCAATTAAAGTTTATTCTGCTGGGAACATACAAAACAAGATATCCCGTTGATAAGCAAAGTCACCATTGTTCCTGTTGGGATTGACGGGTGACTCCTAGTTATGTTGTTAAATGTTTTTTACTAACTCAGTACTTTTCATTTGATAAACATGAACACATTAGCCGCTAATGGCGGTGAAACACTAATTTGATAATTACATACAACGCAATATTGTTGCCTCGCGTTTTGCCTCTGGATTTACTTGTTGCCCAACGCTGGAATGCTAGAGCTCAAATATCCATTTACTGTTGTTTTTTGTGTTACGGTTATGTAAGTATGTACGAGGTGTGTTCAAAAAGTATCGCGAATTTTGTGTTTTTTCAAAAATTATTTATTTATTCATGAATATCTATTTTGTCCCCTTCAAAGTAATCCCCATGAGATATTATACACTTGTGCCAACGGTTTTTCCAATCTTCAAAGCACTTCAAAAAATCATTTTTTTGTATCTTGTTCAGCTCCTCCTTCGATGCCGTCTTTATCTCGTCAAGAGAAGCGTAACGTCGTCCTTTCATGGGCCTCTTCAGTTTACGGAACAAGAAAAAGTCACAGGGGGCCAGATCTGGGGAATACGGTGGCTGCGGCATCATTAGTGTGTTGTTTTTGGCCAAAAAGTCGCGCACAAGCAACGATGCGTGAGCAGGGGCGTTATCGTGGTGCAAAATCCAATTTTTGTTCTTCCACAAATCCGGGCGTTTCTGACGAATTGCTTCGCGCAAATTGCGCATAACTTGCAGGTAATATTCCTTATTGACCGTTCTTCCCTGTGGCAAGAACTCATGATGCACCATGCGCGCTTTTTTCGGTCTTGGTTCGTGCGGCAGCTTCCATTGAGATGATTGAGCTTTGGTTTCCACGTCATAACCATAAACCCACGATTCGTCACCAGTTATGACCCTCTGGAGCAAATTTGGATCGTCGCGGACAGAGTTTAACATCTCATTAGCAATGTTCATGCGATGCTGTTTTTGGTCACAATTGAGCAATTTTGGTAAAAAAATAGGTAAAAATCGAAGACGATCCAAAACACGTGCAAGCAAAGCAGCTGTCAACAGTTAACTGAACATTCAAAATGGCCGAGCTTGTCGGCATAAGTGAGAGACATGAGTACCAACATAATGCTACAAAAAATTCGAAATTCGAATATACGTAACCAGCGAAAATTCAAAATTCGCGATACTTTTTGAACACACCTCGTATGTGGTAAGCAATGGCTTTAATGCACATTTATGTTGTCGCTGTTGGTTTTTTGTGGTTTCGCCTCAGTTATAGTAAGCATGGCAAAAACAAACAGCCTTGTGAATGAGGCAAACAAAACTAGAAAGCCTAAGAGCCACAATTGGAGAGAAATTTTAGTTTTGTCCCAGTTCGGTAACGAATTTTAGAGGCGGGCGAGCAATGGTAAATAGTGATAAGTTGCCATGTGCCAAGAGACTATTATGTGGCACATGACTAAAAGTGGTTCAAATGTTGCAACGGTTTGGTGTTGCCATGTTGTTGTATTTGCGAAGTCCCGCATTTTGCATTCAATTTATGTTTGCTTTTTGTTTTATTTTGATTACTGTTTTATCAAATACGCTGGGAAAAGGGCTTCGAACTATCCAATATTACCCTCTTATCGGCTAAAACTTACACGCTCAAGACATTGTCTGGAAATGTGAAAGTCACATCTCGTCCAGTGAGTGTACAGTGACGTAAAGATGTCATCTTTAAATGGTGGTTTGTTGATCTTTATCCATATGCACTTTAATCAATTACGAGCCATCCAACTTGGCGCGGATGCCACTATGGCCGCCTGTCCCGATTATGTTCTGCAACTCCCATAATTTTGTGTAGACATTTTCATTAATACAGCGTAATGGGGGAAATTTGCAGCACTAATTTTGATTTATATGTCTGTCCTTGCATATTGTCGCAGAGTTGGTTTGCAACATGCTCGTGTTCCCAAATGTGACAGTGTTCATCGAGTTTGTTCTTTGTTGGTGATTGGTGTCAAAGCCGCTTGTTGGCTTTTCGATGTTACCCAGCCAGAGAAACAGACCACCAATATCATCGCCACGCATTCACACCTGATATCTAATAGCGCAAGTCAACCCAGCGAAGTATAGGAGCTTACGATGTGATAAAGGGCCACTTTAGCAACGCAACGACAAGCGCGTGCAAGTGCTAAAGTTCAAGGAAAGTCAATAAACCTTTCCCATTTGAAAAAATTGAGACAGAAAGGCATGCACTATAAGAGTAGACAAATAGGAAAAGGGTCCAAATAATAATGAAAAAATTCGAAGAGAACTTCTTTGCACCATGAACGAAGTAAATAGAAACCATCCAGTGCAGATGATCAACTTAATCAAAATTGGAAAAGAAAAACAATTATTTTTTGATGGGCTACTCAAATACGCCGGAGCGAAGGTGGCTTTATGGTTCTATGATCTTAATGTGTACATAATATAAAAAAACGGTTAAACCGAATAGTTTTTCTACACTGTTGTTTAGTTTCGCAGGTTTTCAAATACGTACAGACAGACAAACGCTAATTTGTATAGTTAAGATAGGGTTGAAAACTGTTTCTTTTAAATATCTCAAAGTTAGTGGCTTAAAGATTAAATTTAATCAAAATTTTAGTTGTCATGAAAACTGCTAAATATTCTAATTTATACATATCCTTATTATCAGGGCTGCGTAATCCCTATGCACATGAAGCAATTTTATTTTTGTTTTTCCCTCAAATATAGGTACAGATATGTACAAGTTTACACTTCGAATACAAAAAAAAAAAATTTCAAAGCACTCCCATATGCCCTCACATATAAATACGATTTATATGAAAGTGCCTGAGTTTCACACAACCAACAAGCAAAGTAAACTTAAAATAAATTTTTAAAAAGCTTTCCGAAATAAATATTGTAGCAAGTTGGGTTGTGTATACGAGGTGTGTTCAAAACGTATCGCGAATTTTGAATTTTCGCTGGTTACGTATATTCGAATTTCGAATTTTTTGTGGCGTTATGTTGGTACTCATGTCTCTCACTTATGCCGACAAGCTCGGCCATTTTGAATGTTCAGTTAATTGTTGACAGCTGCTTTGCTTGCACGTGTTTTGGATCGTCTTCGATTTTTACCTATTCAAAAAAATGGATCAAAGAACCTGTATCAAATTTTGTGTGAAAAACGAAATTAAATGCGCGGATGCATTCCGAATGTTGACTGTGGCATACGGAGAAGCTACCTTGGACCGAAGCAACGTTTATCGGTGGTATAAAATGTTCTCAGAAGGCCGAGAAGATGTGTAAAGAAGAACAAAAATTGGCTTTTGCACCACGATAACGCCCCTGCTCACGCATCGTTGCTTGTGCGCGACTTTTTGGCCAAAAACAACACACTAATGATGCCGCAGCCACCGTATTCCCCAGATCTGGCCCCCTGTGACTTTTTCTTGTTCCCTTAACTGAAGAGGCCCATGAAAGGACGACGTTACGCTTCTCTTGACGAGATAAAGACGGCATCGAAGGAGGAGCTGAACAAGATACAAAAAAATGATTTTTTGAAGTGCTTCGAAGATTGGAAAAACCGTTGGCACAAGTGTATAATATCTCATGGGGATTACTTTGAAGGGGACAAAATAGATATTCATGAATAAATAAATAATTATTATAAAACAACTCTCGAACGAAGCAAACTTATTATTAATTTTGTCGGCATCCTACAATACTAAACTTAAAAATCTCTGATTTTTAGTTTATAAAACGTTTGAAATTAAACATTTTATAATTGAAACGACCCGTTAATAAAAAGCTTATTAATGTAAGCCTATAAAAAAGTTTCAAAGAAAGCTTTTTATAAGTGTTTTTTGTAAACTTTATTCAAACCATATTTTCTATATTATTTAGCTATTGTACTATAATAAATAAATAAGTTTTAACCATCCATTGAATGCTGCAACTTAAACCAATTATCAGCAGATTGCAGAAGTGGTTAAGATGCAGCCATGATTTTTGCTTTATAGCCCTCATTCTCATGTAAAATTTCTTATGAAAAGAAATTGAAAATGTTTTGAGTTGAAAGAAAAAAATTGACAAATAGTTTTCTGTGGATATTTGTATTTCACTTTTAAAGTAAAATGGTTTGTAACAGTTAGTTCTTGAAGTATAGAACAGTTTACTTTAAGCTTTCAAATAAATTGATACTTTAAAAAGCTTAAATATCCCTTATTTTAGCAAGTTTACTTCAAATTACTTTTAAAAACATTTACAGAAATGATTGCTGGGCAGTGGTGCTGAGATATCGTAAAAAAACAAGCGGAATCAGTTCAGGTCGTGACAGGTTACATAAAAGATTCCCCTAACTAAGAATTTAATAGTTTTTTAATTGCGGAGATTCTTTCTGCTAATTTTAGCTATGTAACTCAAGCAGCACAATTTCGACAATTATAACAAAAGTGGGTGTGCGGCGATTCTCGTGAAGATACTATCGGTACCACCCTAAATTTCAAAAAAAAAATTTACAGCTAAAGGTTCCAGTTAAAGCAATTAAAAATACCATTTGCAACTTAAATTCAGAACTATCAGAGATTTTGATAAAATATTTAGTACACATAAAAAAGTTAGGCGTGGTTACTTTTCGATTCCACATATTTTCGGTAACAAAATTTCCTATGCCAACTGAAATTAGTATACCAAATTTCGTTCTGTCTCCATCTAAACGCTACCTATTGAAATAAACTGGTATTTTTTTGGTATATCAAGGAATAGTCCTTGCTAATATCATTCTACTTTTTTGGGACCAGAAGTCTATTTTTGTACTCAGAAGCACTAGTAACGGTTGCGATCATCTATGTTTCGGACCGTTTTAAACCAACCTTAGCTTCATTTTAATTGCTTTTTCAACCAAGTTTACCTTCATTTAGACCTTTTTTGTGTTTCTTATAAGTCTTGATATGGTTTTATACATCAAAATTCTTCAAACTTCCGCTCCCATATGTTTTCTTGCTCAATTAAATTCGAGAACATTCAATTCTTGCCTCATATTTTAAAAAAATTTTCATTGGCAATTTGTTAGTATAAATTTATATTTCAAATAGAAGTGCTTGAGCTTCATACGAAGTTGTTATTGTTTTGCACTTTCATATGAATTATATTTTATACTTTGAGGGCAAAACAAAAACAATATTGCTTTAAGTGTATAGGGATTACGCAGCGCTGCTTATGAAAGTGAAATACAAAAAACAATTTGGTATGAAGCTCAGGCACTTCCATATGAAATAGAAATTTACATTAAGAAATTGACAATAGAATATTTTTAAAAAGATTGAGGCACTGAGAAAAATTTATATTCAAAATTGAATGTACTCTAATTTAATTGAACAAAAAAGGAAAACATTTGGAAGCGCAATTTTGATGTATAAAACCATTTTCCAAGTCTTATAAGAAACACAAAAAGGTCGAAATGAACATAAACTTGGTTAAAAAAAGCAACTAAAATGAAGCTAAGGTTGGTTCAAAACGGTCCGTAAAGTAAATTCTTAATTACTGGAATCCATTAACTTTATGTAACCTATCACGGCCTGAACTGATCCTGTTTGGAACCGCACTCGTTAGTTTAAAAAATTTTATATTTTTTTTTGCGATATCGCCAAAACATTTTCGAAATTTTTTTTGTGTGCTTACTCAATTTTAAAAAGGAAATCTCGGTGTACACATATTTTTGTACATGTATTGTGATTTACCTTTCCTTATAAAATAATTTGAGCACCACTGCTTATTATCATCGAAAACTTTGTTTCAGAACTAAGAGCCCTTTAATAGCCTTATTAGCTGATCCATAGAAAGAGAGAGGTAAGAGTCAAATATAAGCCGAGGTCTGTTATTAATAAATATCAAAAATGTTTCATCGCTGGTTTCTTATTGTTTAAAAACCTGCCAGTGTATTTTTGCCATTCGGGCCAATATTTTCAATTACAAAAACCTATCAAAACATTTAACACATAAAATTCAGTCAGACCTAATATATTCTCCCGACAAAGACAATGCGTTGCAGGATATTTCGTTTCGCTGCTCAATCTTGTAGCATATACAAATGACAAAAACATATCGTGTAAAATGCCTTTTAAAAAGTAAACATTAGTCTACTAACTTGCATTTAATTCCTTTTCCGCTTAGTCGAAGTCGTGGAAGTTAATTTTAGCAGAAAATGTGTTTAACTGAAACAGATATTCAGTATTTGGCACAGTATGCATGAACTTCTGATCCCATAGTCTGTACGGTATTTGTTAAATCAATAATAAAAGGCACTCTCTATCAGTTTCAATATGCTTATTTATTACCTTCCTTACCTCGATTTCCTCCCACTATTATTTTGATGAATTTGTCTATAGAACTGATTTGTTTTTGTTTATAGGTGCAATATGGAATAGTTAAGAGTTTATGATACATATAAAATCCCCATACACGGATCCATAGCACATGTTTCTCCCCACCTTCAAATACCCTTATGCACACACATACATATGTACATGTCATCATATTCATGTTGTTCAGTTTCGTCCAGTAACAGGAAGTTAACGGTTGGAAAAACTTACTATCGACATTTACCTTGAAGCAGTTGTGTGAAATTTCACTTGCGGTGAAAGGGATGAATTTTGTGGTGTTGTAGGAATTCTTATATTTTTTTTGGGCTGCTTGCTGAATTTCTATTGTACAATCGTCAACACGCCACATTAAAGCAGAATAGCCTTTACACATACACAAGTAGGTATGCATGAAAAAGGGAAACAGAAAAAACAAGAAACATACGGAAAAGTGAAAAACTCAATAGAAATACGGAAAACTAAAATGGCATTAGCACTCGCTGTTACCACCAACTCTCCCTCCGCCTGTTATTTGTTATTACTACCATGATGGTTACCGCCATAGAATAACAGTACATAATCCACTATGGTAGTACATCGCCATCGCAATCTTAGCCGTTACCGGCAATTCACGCATTCTCTATTCTCCACATGTTCACACGTAGCTTTGTGTGTACCCTTGTATGAGTGAGTGCAAATGAAACAACACAATCACGATCCGCTTCGGAGCGCTCGTAGGGGTTGTTCCACTCGGAAAATTTGTTCTTCATCGCATCAGCGGATAGCCAACTGTGGTTGTATTTGAGAAAGGTACACAGTGGTGTAAAAAACTAAATTTCTGCAGTAAAATCAAAGACGTATGGCAATTGAGTGGTGGGAAAACTATCAGAAAGATGTACGGAGTTAAACAATCTAACTCTTAAAATAAATTCTTAAATCATTATATTTTCTTGTTACCCGTCGGTCGTTCATTTATTTTGAGATTGGAGTCGTCCACTCTCTTCTCACTATAACAGAGTGTAGTTGAAATGTTCGGTTGAAAATCTAAAGTTAAAGTTTGGTAAGCACGTAAACAAACATTTAGGAACACTTTCTTAGAGAAAATGTTGTTCATTTTACGATTTATAAAATTTTTCGGAGATAAGTTTTTATTAATGAAATATGATGACTTTGAATTTAATTGAGAATTCATATATGATGTTGGATAGGTTACAAATACCACTGATTTTTAGTAAACACTATTCCTCTTTTATTTTTAAAGTATCCGCTTACCACCAAATCATCACACATAGTTTGCCTTATCAGCTTAGCTTTGCCACAATTATGAGATTAACCTTTAGCATGCACCTCATTACAATCCTTAAAACATGGACGAATAGGTGGTTTCGGACAGTTAAGCGATATATGTATGTCTTACTTCTCCACAGTTATATCACTTGAATCTTGATGCAATGGTCTGAAAATGTGTGGTATCACTCGTGTTAGCCGGATTGTTTTGGAAAATTTCAGTTATATGTTCACAAAATACACTGTATATGAGAAGGAAGTAAATCTGAACCAGGATTTTTCAAACATTTGTTGCCACAATAGGTTAAAAGCTGTTCGGCTTGATCAAATTAAAACTTTTAGGGATGTACTTAATTTGTTTGAAATGAATTCTATCTGTTTAGAAAGACGATGCATCCCACTGAAAGGCACTGAAATAGAACAGATTTGTACATACATATGTATGTACATGTAACTAGAATTTTTGGTTGAATTAAAAAAATTTTAACGGGTGGAACAATATCCCTTACAGAGACATCGCATTCCAAATATTATCTACATAAATAATAATTTGAAATTTTGTCTATATTTAAATTTAGGTTATATGAGTAAAATTTTAAATGAAATCAAGAGAATGCATATCTCTCTGCATTTCGAATTTAAGAAGCTGTGAGTACAACATATAAATTATATTTATTTGATCAAATTCGGTCGCAGAAATTGATTGTAAGTCCACTCACTGTAATATATTTATTTATTTCTTACAGCTTAAACTTAGCCTTTCTTATACCTATTTCCAGTATTTCATTTATAATCTAACTTAGATTATAAATGGAAAAATTACAGCAACAATTTGGTTGCCACTTTTTAGTGCTAAGCATGGGCAGTCCTTCGGAACATACCAATACAAGGGTACAACCAGTTGGATGCAGATAACAGGCCGCCTACGCAAGTAAAGCGCGAAGACAATATATGAACGGCGAAGCACTGATGGAATAGTGATGCGTTTCAGTATAAGTTTCGGCAACTTTCTGCACGTGCGCATGTGGCTGTACATCTGGAAGTACTTGGTTCGCACGCACTTTGCACGATATTTTGAAGGTCTTCCCATTCTGCAATAAATTGGTAATCATACAGTTTTTGTTTGAATTGATTCATATTACATAATTATATAATATAATAAGCTAGTTGGTATGGCAACGCTACAATCACATTTCACAATGGTATTTGCCAAAGAACAATGTTGCTGTTGTAATTGGGGGACTGAATTTCCTGCAGTGTATAGTATGTCTTGCTGATCCAGCAAGGACAGTTGATTTGTGCACCCATTCTATCCCGATGCAAATAAAGGGAGATTGTCCCGACGTTGCATGTATAAGTACTATACATTGTACAGTCTACTTTTTAATAATTGATCGCAAAAGAATAAAGCTAACGTCACCTTAATGCGTGTGATTTAGAAACATATCCAATAAGCAAAATAAAGTAAAGTAAATTTTTAGAAACTTTCCAATCTAAACATGGAGGCCAATTTTCACAGTGGCGAGTTAACTTACGTTCCACAATTAACTCTAGATTTTCAATTTTCAAGTTGAGTTAACTATAGTTTATCAGCTCAACATTGGTGAGTTAACCTCAGGTTAGAAATCATAAGGTTGTGTATTAGCCAGTAAATATTTATCAAAATAGCTAAAATAAAATAGTGAATCGAAAGTTAACTGTGGGATGTAAGTTAACTCGGCACTGTGAAAATGACCCTAAGCTTACAAAAGGCTGGTTTTTCGGTTAGAAAGCTTTCGTTGATTACATTTAAACCTATAAAAAAAGTTCAAAAAAAGCTTTTTATAAAAGTTTTTCTAAAACTTGACTTTAAAGATATTTTTATCCTCTTAGGACCATTTTCACAGTGGTGAGTTAACTTACGTTCCACAGTTAACTCTAGCTTTTCAATTTTCTAGTTGAGTTAACTAGAGTTTTTCAGCTCAACATTAGTGAGTTAACCTCGGGTTAGAAATCATAAGGTTGTCTATTGTGTAATGTGCAGCAAATATTTATAAAAATAGCTGAAATAAAATTGTGAATCGATAGTTAACTGTGAAAAGTGAGTTAACTCGGCACTGTGAAAATGGCCCTTAGCCACTACAATAAAATAAATTAATACATTAAATGCTGCAACTTTAACCAATTGTTAGCAAATTGAGGAAGTGGCTAAGATACGGCCATCGCTTTTGTGTTTTCGTCGTAGCAAAAACACGAATTTTTCTATTTCGGCCACTTTTTAAAAATTGTATAAATTAATTGTGACGTGATATCATATTTTTGTATGCCTAATATTATTGGCTAAACCTTGTTCTTTCAATGGGCATAAAATGAAAGTACGGTTATGGGCCCTAAGCACGGGACGATAGTTCAAATTATACCTATTCCGAGATTTCACATCCACCTTTCTCTAAAACTATATATGGGGGCGCATTTTTGAATACGGATTCGAGCTCAGCGTGAAAAGTTTTAAGAAGGCATATAATTTTATTGCAGTTGCATAACATATACAGGGCAATGTGATTAATGTCTAAAATATGAATAAATGATTTAATTTGGTCATAGTTTTAAATTTTTTTTTTAAAAATTGCCATACTTATAGATAAACGTCAGTTATAGAAACAGTATATACCAATGAAATCAAAAAAGTTCTTTTTGAGAGCTTTTTATGGTAACATTCATCCTTTCATTGAGCATCATAAGGGTTAAAGCGAGATATTTCTCGAAAACGAGTAGGTGCGATTTTACTTGGAACGGATTTTGGTACTCTGGACGGTCGCTGACCAAGCCTCATTCACACTTTTTGTCATTTTTGTTAAACGTATTTAGGCCAGGAGAACCCTGTGTGTTGAAATAGTAAAATTATTTAATTTTCAAATTGCCTAGAGCTGGGATGAACGTAGGTATAAAAAAAAATTCATACATGCAAAATAAAGGCAAATGGAGTGCAAGTAATGAAATCTTTTTTAAATACATTTACATACACATAAATTTTTAAATTTTTTACTAGTTATTGTTGTCAGGTTCATAAAGAGAACGCAGTAGAAGCCCATCTCAAGTCCTTCATATTTCGACTTAATTTGTTATTCAACTGAAATTTTAGCAACTATCGGTCAATAATACATAGTAAACGAGGCATGCCTATGTACATGCGAAGTAATGGAAAAATAAATTACGAAATGAATATTGCATGGAAAATTCTCTCCCTGGAAAACTTGGACCCCCCCAGCAATTAATTACTAACTTTCAATAAGGATACAACAAAAACATTATCCAATAAATTTTCACCAACTAATATGTGTTCAAAACAACTACATGAGCCCAAGTTTTTGGATGAAAAAAATATGCAGCATCCAGTTGGTTTCATTAATGGTACAGCGTATTCGGTCTATTTTGGGTTATTTAAAAAGAGTCAGCATAAATGAAAAACAATGTTGGTAGCGCTATTTTGCTTCGCTTAATCTGATTTGCTGCAGTCGGCGTGCCTTATTACCACCATCGGTAACAATTTCTCAAGCAACTAGGGAGTGAGCGTCTCCTTGCCTAAAGCACACGTGCACACATAACAGCAAACAACAAAGAAATGCGAAATTACAAGTGCGGCGAAAACAAACAGCCGTCTACATGCCACACAAATAACTTATTTACTTACTTAACGTTGGATGCCGTTGTGGTAAGTTTATAGCAGCTAAAGGAGACACAGGAAGTGAATAAAAAAGAGAGAGCGGTATACACATATTAAAGGTATAAAAAATAGTGGAAATTAAACGAAGAATCCGTGCAAGCATTATTGTTGCTTCTTACGAAATTTTGTTGACAATAGGCCACCATGCGCCATGCTCACCAGATCCAGTTTTGAACGCGTTTTCTGCAACGTTGGAACTGCATTTTTGTGTGAGATAAAAAATTGAAAATCTCATTATCACCTTTTTACCAGCAGGCTTTTGGTCGATCGACCACAACGATGCTTACCAATCGCATCCAAGATCAATGGCTTATACATACCTAATTATTGTAATTATTGCAAACTTACAAATTGGCAATGGCGGTGTATGGTGGTGGCGAAAAATGCTACAGACACTGACGTGGTTTCCAGGTACATTTAGAAGATCGTTGCACTGAATTCATATTCTTTACAAACCCGGATTCTGAGTAAGGATACAATGTTGGCGAAACGGTGAAGCAGCAAAGAGTTAACAAAGCTGAGAGAAACCTGATCTGTAGATTTTGTTACTTCGAAGGTGTTGTATTGCACGTTGAATGAAGTTTTTTTCTTCACTTAAAAATTTTGTTTTGCAATCGTAATCACAGCACGTTTGCTGTCATTCGTTGTGTTCGTCGTTCGCACATCTCAACATTTCAAATATCACTGAATTTATTGGGACAACGCATTATGATAATGCACACATTAATATGCGCATTTATTGATAAAATGCGAAACGGGAGAGTGACTAACTTGCAAGCATAAAAATCTAGTTTAAGTCTTTGATTCATGTATATACATACATATGTATTGGGCCGTATTTAGGCGGGGTTAAAGTTTTGCTGAGACCCAAAAGAACAAGTTCCTATACAAGGTTTCTTTACGTGAAACATTAATACAAAAGACATTGGTGCGGTTTCAAAGTTTCAACAAAACATTGATCTCCAGATGAATCATTAAATTTGTTTAGAACAGACTAGAGTAATCTTTACTTTCAACTTCATTGGTTGAAAAGGTTGAATGATAGGGTGTCCTTTTATTAGATGAAGAAATTCGATTGTAGTTTTTCAAAACCATTCAAAGTGTCAATATCATTTGTAAAGGGTCATCTATGAATTTTTGATTAGATTCGACTCGGATAAAGGAAAACAAGGCAAGGATTATTCTCATAATAGAAAATGAAAAATACCATTTGCTTGGTTCTAAAGCTTTTTTGTTTGTGACGACTTCTGGACGTTTGTTCCTTTAAAATGTGTATCAGGAACTCATATTGCCGAAACTTTGCACGATATAGGACTAGAATTAAGCTCATTAATTGGCCAGGGATATGATGGTGCCGCATCAATGACTAACTCGAATATCTTGCAGCTTTATATCTACGTGCCATACGAAAACTAGCACCAGAATTTTTTTGGCTGACGAAAAGTACCAATTTCATTTTTTGATTAAAGAAAACTAGCATTCGTGGTCTGAATGACGAAAACTAGCTCTCAAAGCGAGTTTTTTATTTTTTTACAGGGTGTAGCAAACGTTTTGTTTATAATATGTATTTAAAACGGAATCCGAAAGGTAGATACAGATTCCGCATGTGAGTTAAATGGAAAGCTCTGCCCCTCGCAGGAAGATACGGATTGAGCGTATTTGTAAACGAATAACGAACATATGCTCATCGAAAATGTTCGTATCATAAAGCTTTTTTAACTGGTTTACCAGAGATTCCGGGCTCATTTCAAATTGCAGGGATTGCACAATAATAAAATAAATATAATAATAAAAATCCTAACAGTCAATAAAAGAAATAAAAAGAATTTAGTCGGGGCGATAGAAGGTGCATAACAGCAAACCCCATCCCCCCAAAACATACTCGTAGACTCGATTCAGTAAAAAAAATTTACGTTATGTATTTTAATTCAAACTGTCAGTTTTACTGAATATACATATATACATACCTATGTACATAGAAAGTAAAAGTTACTGGTGAATTTAGATAAAAAAAAATGCATCGTTTGTTACAGTTACATTAATTTCATTTAACTATGAATAAATTGAATCACTCAAAGAAAACCTTCCGGGTTTTGCACTCCAACGCCAATGTTCCAAGACTTGTAAAGCGAATTTGGCTCACAAATTTTTCAATAGAGAGAATAGACTGAAACAACGCTCCCCTTAATCGCAAGGTCATTTATAGCTTCGAAACGCCTTGTCGTACTACCAATCAAACAGTCCAGGAGAACGTAAACACTTCCTGTTTGAAATGAGTCTCGGAATCGAAAGTAGGTAATTCTTCCAGTAATTAATCAAACTGGCGCTTGCTTTCTAAGCTCCTTTCTTTAATCTGCGAAGGTATCTGCAACACCTCTACACCCTGCCAGAACCTCATATTCTTGAAGTATCGACGTCAATTGATCCCTGCACTTATTCAGCTCGTCAATCAGGCTACGAAGGGTTTATGTTGTCACGTCAAGTGTGATAGCAAACAAATTATATATGTAACATGTATCTTTTATAACTGGTCAAAATATATTTGAGATGAAACACTTTAAAATTAATTTGAAGAGAAAAAGTTGAAATCAAAGAAGAATCCAAACCCGCTCTCCAACGGGAGGACGACGTCCCCTCAAAAATGACATATGACGGCTGTGAACAAGAGCTACCAATATATTGTTACACATTTCATATATTACATATTGATGTTGCGGCTCTGTCTGATAAAGGTTCTTTGAAAGATTTAGTGATGAGCTGTATGAGATACATGCAGAGTTCAATGAATTAAAACACAGCTCCTTGGTTGGCTAATGCAAATGAATGAAGATGTTCTCTCTGGGAAGGTATTCTTATCGGCACCTTCCGGTGGAAGCAAAAGAAGAGAGACCACCAACCCGATGGAAAGACCAAGTGGAAACGACTGGTGCCATGTTGGATCGCTGAAACACTTTCAACTATAAGTAAGTGAGCAATGGTACCAGTTCTTACTGGTAAATAGCGGACGCTATTCCAATCACAGATGATGGATCCTACATTCCACTACCTAAGCTGTAAATGACGTGATTACTGGACTTGCCAAAAGACGAAAATAAAAAACATGTAAGGAAGTCTAAGTTCGGGTGGAACCGAACATTATATACCTAGTAGTGATCTATTATGTCATCCCAATTTACGCAGGTCTATTTTAATACTTTCAGTTCGTATTTGCGTTCAAACAGACAGACGGACAGACAGATAGACGTATCGAGAGACGGACATGCCTACATCGACTCAGCTCATCGTGCTGATTATTTAAGTGAACTTTTCTCTTCTTCTCATACTTAGATACATTTAATGTTTATGAAAGGTATGAAAATCAAAAGAGATATACAACTTCGCTTTTGCAGTGGAGTATTAACTACTTGCCTCCTAAACGTTTTGATATACTTTAATAAATATATATCTCGATTCGTTTATGCCGAATAAAGTAATATACCTTGTGTGCGTAACAAAAATAGATATAAAAAAGGGTGTCTTTCATAGGCGCCAAAGAACTCAACCGATCTTTATGGAATTTTCACAATATATACTTGGGTTCACTGGGTACAGCATAGACAGTATATAGTTTTGGAAAAGTAGGCGGAGCCACGCCCCCAGGCTATACAAAGTTTGAATTCGTCATAACTCCGAACATTTTTGGTCTAAATTAATGAAATTTGAATATATGTGTCACTTAGTCAATATCTACATAATTTTTCAAAAGTGGGCGGTACCACGCCCACATATTTTGTGTTTTGTTTTGCCCTCGAACTTTCACGATAGGTTCAGGAGTTCGCTGGGCACGACACAGTCTGTATATAGCTTTTGGAACGCCCCCAGGTTATATAAAGCTGCAGTTCGGTATAGTTAGGAGTTTATTTGGTTCAAGTTAATGACATTTTATAAATAGATGTGTTCTATGTATCAAAACGTCAAAACAATGTATACCGGGTTTGCTAGTATATTATAAAATGGCAAATTTCAGCATTCTTTTGTAAAACTGAGAGACTAGTTTGCGTTCAAATAGACAGACGGACAGACAGACAAGACGGACGGAGAGACGGGCATGACTAAATCGACTCCGCATACTTACATACATTTAATGTTTATGAAAGATATGAAAATCAAAAAAGATATATAACTGCGCTATTGCAGTGGGCTATTAATACGTGCCCAAATATTTTGCTTTTGTGTTTTCCGATTTGGCTAATTTTTGGCAGGAGTATAATATATTCTACTAAGAAGCAGCTGACCCATTTTCATTGAAATATCAATATTGAATTATAAGCGATTGCCTTTGAAAATAGCAGAAATTTTATGCTGAAAAGTGGGCGGCGCCACGCCTACTTCTTCAACATTGACAAAATTTTTTTGCGACCGAGTTTTTCTTAAAAAGCTTATTATGTGTGCAAAATCTAATCAGAACTATGTTAAAAAACTGGGCGTGGACATTAACCGATTTCGCCCAATTTTACAACATTATCACCAAATTTAGTTTCGACAAGTCAGTTTTTGGCAGAGTTATGGCATAAAAAGTTTTGTGGTCCACTATAAAAGGAGAGGGGCCACTCCCATTTTCGACAATTTTAAGTTTACGGAAACTTTAAAAGTGAAATGTAAATGATGTAAAGCTTTTTTAGGCAAAGCTATTGCCTATTTAATATATCTACGATCCTCTTCAAAATTTTTCATATAAAAGTGGGCGTAGACCTTAACCGATCCCGCCCATTTTTTCCTGGAATATTCCTTGCATACCTGGAAACCTGCGTGCTGAATTTCGTTTCGATATCTTGAAAGGTTTTCGATTTATGATTAATATTATTTCTAAATTTGACTTAATCAAAAGTGGGCGTTGCCATGCCCATTTTCAAAAATTTTTTGAAAAATTTATTTTATGCCTCAATCTCAATGTATTCACCAAATTTTATCCTTATAGGTGTATTATGTACTGAGTAATCACTTTTGTTGTATTTTCGAAAATATTCTATACATAAAAAGTGGGCGTGGCTGTTGTCTGATTTTGCCCATTTTAAATAGCGCTCGGAGATGAGTGCCAAGGAACCTGCATACCACATCTCATTAAGATATCTCAAAATTTACTCAATTTATCGTGTTCACAGACGGACGGACGGACATGGCTTAATCAATTTCTCTTTTCGTCCTGAACATTTTGATATATATAAGTCAATATCTATCTCGATCCGTTTATGCCGTTACGTACTGCCGTTAGGTGACTACTACTAGGTATAACAAGACGGAGAACGGAAATCCATAGTTTATTTCGTAAGTTTGTTTTATTTATTATTATTATTTTATTGGTTTTGAAAAAAAAAAACACATTATCTTAAATTGAAGAGTATTATATGTTTTCTAAGAAGGATGATCCATGTGTTTGAGGCGCACATCGCTTTCTGCAATGGGTAATAAAAAATACAGCTCTTTCAACATTTCACAAATATTTTTTTGTCAAACGCATTGATTCCAGATGACGGGATAGTAAGCAGGGATCATTGAATGTATGAATTTATTTGTTACCTAAAAAATTTTCATATAAATAGTAAGTCGTTCCGTGTTCGCAGTGACACATATCTATCTAAACGTGTGCTTATAAACTACTGATGATATGAAGAACTAAACCGCGGTCAAAGAAAATCATCGACACGAAAACAAATTCATAAACAGCGAAGAACAAAAATTCTCGCTTAAAGCTTTGTACTTTCTGCACCTTGTATATACTATCTAGAGGAATGTGCATGTATATAGGTATAATTTAGACTGGTAAATAACATGGCAAAAGTGAAGAATTTATCTTCGGGCAAACGCCATCCGATCCGTCCACATTCTTTCTTAAATCGATCGATTACAAACATTTTGTAAAATAATATACAGAACCTTGACATACTTCTGCATACTTTTTGAAGTGTGGCCCTCCGGTCATCTGACGGGCTCACAACACCCTTTTTTGGTAAGCAAGTCTTACTGACAAAGATTATCACCAACAAACAGTTATAGCTTATATATACGGCAAATTTGTTTATGAGTAGTTAATTAACAACTTGCTACTGCTGCTAATACACATATAATTACTTTGCTTAAAATCCAACATAAAGCTAAGCAAAGTTGTTGCATTCATTGGGCACTCTCAAATCGTTGGCGGGAACACGTGCATTGCATGTACCTGATAGAAATCTTTAGTCTGTCAATCAAACCAGCGGACATATGACACAAAGAGCAGGCAATCAGACATTTTAAGCGACAACTTTATTCTTCTTGAACAATCATTTATGCATAAGGACTAACACATGTATGTACAAGGTGGCGCAGAAGTAAGCTTCCGATGTTCAGCATATCGGTTGTGGCACGTGGAGTGTGTGCTGTTGCACCGTCTTGTTGGAACCACATGTTTTCCAATCCCAATTCATCAAGTTGCGGCAAAAAGAACTCGTTGATCATTGCTCTGTAGCGCTCACCATTCACAGTAACCGTTTGGCCCCGACCGATTATTGGTCAAATAAATAGTCAGCAATATTCCGCGTTCTGGAGCAGTGTAGCGTAACATTGTTTATTAACGTGTATTTCGCATGTGTTTACTACACAAATTTCAAAACAGAACTGACTTTGGGGGCCAATCGCAAAATTTATAGCATTTTCTGATAGGAGGATTACTTTTGCGCCACCTTGTGTGTATTTAAACATTAAAGTGTTGATTTAATGAAGTTGAAACATTAATGGCAGTAGCGAACTATGAATTGAATGTGAAATCAAATGTAACAACGGTTATTCAAAAGTCATTACTTACAATCTCAATTACTGGTATGGAAACTGTCATGGTATGTCGCTATGGCTTAAAGAGAGTTGCAATACCGCTTTGGAAGTGCTTGGTAACTGCACTTGTAATGTATATATCAGCTCCATCACGTTATCCGCCATGTGGCTTGATCGTTTGACAATATTGTATGAATTTACGTACCGCGGTGTATTTGCAATGCCCATTTGGATATAGCTCATCTAATTGCTACCCTGCAGTAAAGCACCAAACTAGTCAGGAAACATACCGACATACAACTAGAATTTTCTGACTTTTACAGAAACAGTCTAAAAAGGACTAAACTTGTACCAGTAAAGTTATGCAGACTGCTAAAATGTCCAGAGTTGACAAAATCCTAGGAAAGCTCCTTGTTAAATTTTACTTTTTACCTCACTGGGACTCAAACCAGTGAAATTGCAGATCTGAATCAAGTACTTATCCACTAAGCCCGACGGCATTTAAATAATTTTAGCTTAACATCATGGAACTGAAACTTTTTGAACTAAATTAGTTTGAGATTGGTATATTTCTGTCCAAAATCTGCAAATTGACATCTTGTAGGATATCCCATGTTAAAAACACCATTGCTTTTATGGAATATATGCAGTTTGCTGACTAGTTGGGCTGGTGTACATACCAGTTTTGAAGAAGTTTGCAACTAGTTGGTTTGACTGCAGGGTATGTACGTTAGGGTGTTGAAAAAGTTGATCTATTACCTGTTTTTTTATTAATGGGAAGAGCGAGCGCTTATCGTAGATTTTCATTTTCGCTATAGGCTTATGTGAAAGTTATTATATCTTATCACGAAAACATCGCTCATCAAATTTCTTACTCAATATTTGCGGGAAATTTGACGCTTTACAAAAAATCTCTTAAATACTTTTCTCAATGATGTGGGCAATTACCCGCTATTCACCCCAGATTTTTTGTAGAATATGAAGTTGGCTGAACGATATAATAATTTTTTTAGAAGCCTATGAGCAAACACTTCCCGTTAATAATAAAACCCATATTTCGACTGCTAAGTGGAAGATCACCCTATTTCAAAATATTTTTCAAAAACGCCCTATCTCAGAATTTCTTTGAAGAACGCCCCACCTGAACATTTTTTTCAATAACACCCTATTTCCAAATTTGGTTTAAGAACGCCCTATCTCAGAATGAGTTTCAAAAACGCCCTATCTGAACGAAAATTCAATACATTTTTAGCTGAGATAGGACGTATTAGAATCAAATTCTCAGATAGGGCGTTGTTGAAAAAAATTCTGAGATAGGGCGTTTTTGAATCAAAATTTGAAATAGGGCGTCATTGAAACAAATATGGATATAGGTCTTTTTTGAAAAAGATTTTGAAATAGGGTGATCTTCCACTCAGCAGTCGATTTGGTATCGTATTTCCATTTTTAACTAGGAATACGATTTTCCATGTATCAATCAAAAAAACGAAAATCGATTTTTTTTGCTCACCCTAATATATATGCCACACTGAAGTGTTGCTGCGCATGAGCAAATGAATTTTAATTAAATAAAATGCCGCCGATGAGTCAATGAAGACAACGTAATTGTTATTTTCTTCGAACTCGTAGTTTTCCTGATTGCGATAAGCAAATTGCCGGCGCTCGAGTTCAAAGCGTGTTGCTATTATACAATACGTACATGCATATGTTTATAAATGTGTATACTAATTTCACGTACGACACCGTATCTGAGAATCTAGTTGCTAAAATTTGAACAAATTTCTTGATTGACCAAGTAGCCATTTAACTGCATATATGTAGAATTGCTCAATAGTATATATGTACAAGGTGGCGCAAAAGTAAGCTTCCGATGTTTTTTGGCTGTAATTAAAAAAAAAATGAAAAACTTTGATTCTTCTTGTGGATTATTTTTATTTGGTCTTTTAATTTTTTTTACATCAAGTCGAGAATATGATGTCATGTAAATGGCCGCCGCCACAGTTGATTGTCATTTGAGCCCTTTTTATGGCATTTTCCATCACTTTGGCCAAAACTTCCGGCGATAGGTCCTCACATTCTTGACGGATATTGTCTTTAAGAGCTGCAAGAGTCTGAGGCTTGTTGACGTAAACCCGCGACTTCAAAAAGCCCCACAAAAAGAAGTCTGAAGCGGTCAAATCAGGCGATCTTGCTGGCCAGTGCAAATCGCCAAAACGGGAGATTAGGCGCCCGGGAAATGCATCATTCAGCATATCGGTTGTGGCACGTGCAGTGTGTGCTGTTGCACCGTCTTGTTGGAACCACATGTTTTCCAATCCCAATTCATCAAGTTGCGGCAAAAAGAACTCGTTGATCATTGCTCTGTAGCGCTCACCATTCACAGTAACCGTTTGGCCCGCGACGTCTTCGAAGAAAAAAGGTCCGATGACTCCTCCAGCGAAAACAGCACACCATACAGTGACTTTGAGCGGGTGTAATGGCTCTTCGTGGGTTACACGCGGATTTTCAGTGCCCCAGAAGCGAAAATTTTCCTTATTTACGTACCCGCTAATCATCACTCATGATTATTTTTGATGAAAAATCATCTTCCTCTTGGTGGTGATTGAGGATGGCTTGAGCGTATGTTAGACGCGATTGGCGGTCAGCAGCTAACAGCTGATGCACCGTCTGGACTTTGTACGGAAACATCTTGAAATCTTGTACCAAAATTCGCTGTAAAGACCGTCGACTGATACCCTCCGGGGTCTGCCACGCCTGGCAGAATCTCGTGTTGTGCCAGTCTCTTCGAGGCGAGCGGCTAAACGTCGCAGTGTTTCACCAGTAGGCGTTGGACGGCCAGGAAATCTGCGACGAAATTCACGTTGTGCCAAAGTCACCGACCGATTATTGGTCAAATAAATAGTCAGCAATATTCCGCGTTCTGGAGCAGTGTAGCGTAACATTGTTTATTAACGTGTATTTCGCATGTGTTTACTACACAAATGTCAAAACAGAACTGACTTTAGGGGCCAATCGCAAAATTTATAGCATTTTCTGATAGGAGGATTACTTTTGCGCCACCTTGTATATATAAACGTAGTTGTTAGTGTAAGCAGTAATTGCCTGCATTCTTTTAATTAAATCGTCGACTTACCGCGACGTCGATTCACTCTGTATCTGCGCGTGCGCATTCAAAAGCGTCTTTGACTTAATATGTATAAGATTTAAGATTTTATTACTATTTATACTCAGTTGTGTGTAGCCAGTGGCGTAGCCAGGATTTTGGGAAGGGGGCGACGATGACAAAAAATTTACATCGATAGCTGTATTTTTTTAATTAATTAATTTATGTTTACGCGTACATACATTTTTGAACAAATCGACAAAATATTATTACTTAGAAAGCGAGTTTTAATCTTCTTTGCTTAACACACATTTTTTCAATTACTTCTTGTGTTGTAATGGGCACATCTTTATGTACCGCCAACATCGTTAAACCACTTAACTGTTCCTTAACTGTATAAAGAGAAGGGATAAAAAAGATAGGATATTTAACAATTGTAAAGCATAATGTACAAATCAATATTTTAATTACTTGTCCGGTAGAGTTACTTAGATAAGTTTTTAACCTCTTTAGAGTTGTTTACCAGCAAACCAACATTAACAGTAGCAATAATGTCAGCCTAGACATCCAACGTAGAATCACTCTTGCAAACAAGTGCTACTTCGGACTAAGTAGGAAATTTAGAAGAAAAGTACTCTCTCGAAGAACGAAAATAACATTTTTTTTTGCGGAAGATTATATCGCTTTAAGACCCTTCTCCATAAATTGGTTTCGGCTACTATATTTTGGCTTTGAACAAGTGGTTCATAAAATTTAGCAAGCTTAAACAAATCTGTGTAATTTTCTTCACCGTGGGTTGTTGAAAAAATCGGAGCGAAACCTCTGAAGATTGTTTTATGTTAAGTGAATATAGTATCTATTTCCATTACGCACCCTTTTTGAGTAAAGAATTTTAGATTTGTGTTAACAAAAATGCCAAAGTACTGCGTTTATTATTTAAAAAAAAAATAGATTTTAATTTTGACTTAAGAATTTTATAATACTTAGTAATAGAAAAAATTTTGAAATTTTGAGCCTTTCGCATAACAAAATTGACACCATAATTTTATCAATAAATACTCATAATTGGCACTATTTTTTGCCAATTTCACCCTGGCACTTTATTATAAATACTATAATTTGATAGGTCATAAAACTGCATATCCATATTTTTTATGAAAATTCTGATTAAAGAGTGTGGAATTTTGATGCAACTTGGTTAAACTTTCCTAGGTTTTGTACAACGTTTGAAATTTGTTCTTGCATGTTTTTTATTAGATAAAACGTGTAAAATTTTTCGTCGCTAACAATTTTTCCTCCATTGTGTGCTCTGATTGAATTAATGAGCCTGCAGACACACTTATAATATTCAAACTCATAATCCACTAACCCATGATTTCATATATTCATAAAAATGTTTTGGTATTAGTCTAAAATAATAAAGTTATGAATCAGAAGCTTAAAATGATATTATGTTATTAAATCAAAAGTAAAAAAATAGTAGTTATTGACGAAGTGGGAGAATCTATCCCCCCCTCAACTGGCCACGCCACTGTGTGTGGCTCACAGATAGATATAGACGTATGTACATATATCAAAATGTTCAGGTGGATAAAATAAATTGAGCCATCTCCTTCAGTATGTCTGTAAACACTGCAGGTTCCCTTGATTTTCTGAATCCCTGGCACCTCAACCTATCTTTATTTAGCCACGACTAATTTTATGTATCGAATATTTTGGAAAACTAAAAAAAAAAAAATTATTACTCAGTACATACTGCACCTACATACAATGACAACATTTTGTGTGTAAATTCAATTTGTGGCATCCAATTGATTTTTTGTAAACTTTTGAAAATGAGCTTAACACGGCCCACTTTTTGAACAAGCGTATCCTAACGGCAGCCATAGAAGTATCATAACGATAAAATTTTTTGCAAAAATAAGTAAAATCACTCCATAATCACTCCTAACTTGGAACCCGGTGTCACTAAAACTCCTCACTTAGATTTGTAAAGCGATATCTCTCAAACCAAAGAGTTGTAGGATTAAAAATTTGTAAAAAGAATAACCGTGGTAAATCACTACATATTATAAAACAAAGTCATAGCGCTGTCCCCTTAAATGCTTAAATCTTGAAAACTAAGCAACGGATTTTGATGCGGTTTTTTTAATAGATAGATTGGTTGAAGAGGAAGGTTTATGTCATTATAATGTGAAGAAATATATAAAGGGGGCGTGGCAATCGGACAAAATGTGGTAAAAACCCATAAATTTTTGGTTTACACAGCCATAAATCATAAAACAATCCACCGATTAAAATTAAACTTACTTGAAGTTAAACTTTGAAATATTTACTTTCGTTCTGCATCAAAAAAAATAGTTGATTCATAACTTATTCAACCAAAATTGTTTAAACAAAAGCATCACTTTTTCCAAAAAAAGCTGTTTATGTGTTTGTTCGCTGTCAACCGAATGAAACATTAGAAGTTATGCGGGAACTCACCCCACCTCATTCATGTTAATTTAGATCGTAAGGTGAAAGAACTCGGTACGTATGTATTTAAGTACATATTTACGAATCTCTCGCATAATTAAATTTCGGACGTATGTATGTATGTATGTATGTATTTTCAATTCATGTCTTTAGGCAGGACAAAGTCTGCCGGGTCCTCTAGTTTAATATAAAACTATAGACTTGCAGTTCCTATTCTCCCTGCTATATTCGAAAATAATTGTTCCTTAAGTTATACATCCACTGTCATAAAAATTGGTAGGCGTGTTTCCAATGTTTGTATCTTCTTAACTGCCAAAAATTAAGTCAATCTGTTTGAAAGCCACACCCACATTCTATGTAATTATGTTGCTAAAGCTCACAGTTGAGTATACAAAGTTTGATTACACCTGAACTTAGACTACCTTACTTTTTTAACCTCACTTCGTTGAGAGTACTGAATTATACGATCACAAGTGCTGCAGTTTGTTGTAATGAATTGGTGGCGCTATGATCAACAACAATTTGAGATGTGCGATGGTGCTGGCGACGGCCACAAGTGACAACAGCTGGTTTAAGCCTTATTTGTACAACAAATAAGTGACGTTAAGTGTCTGCCGCTCCTGTAATATACATACATAAATATGTAGGTACATACTTTATTAAGATGCATATATGCGACCTCGTATGTTAATTTGTACGCAATAACATTTTGTTTATATTTCTTTTTTACATGGGATACTGCTTAAGGACTGTTTTTACTGTTGTTGGAAAGCGCTTTAAGGCCCCATTGTTACTATGAATTTCATGAAAGCTTAAAATAAAACGCGCGTTGTCATTAAGTTTACAGTACACACAGGAACATGCATACATACATACAAACTCCATTCCTATTCCGTCAGGTAGGAACTGAGAGCGAATATAACAATATTGACTAAAACCAAAACAAATTATACATTGCGCGGCGGAATAAGCAACAGTAAAAAAAAGCAACATTGTTGTTTGCACATCTCCAGTGGTGTCGTTGTTGTTGTTTTCATATTGGTTGTTTCTTTCCTGGCTCAAATTTACCTTTATTTAGTGATGGTGTGGCCCGCTTGTCTAACCAACCACCAAATAAAAAAGCAAATAGCGGAGGAGACAGCTGGCAGCAAAAAATGGTAACACAAACCCAAACTTTGCAATGTGCAACAAATTCAACAGCAGGCGGCCGACGGCCGATGGACGTAACGCAACGTGCATTCAGCTAGCGGACCAGGCGATTATCTTTACTTCTGACCATCGATAAGGCCGACGTATGGCCCTAAAATGGCATTTCCATTGTTTGCCAGTCAACTGCAATGTTCCCTTTGTGGCACGTTACCTACACAGATGTATATGTATGCATATGCCTATGTATATATAAAGATGTGGGTACATCCCAGATAAAAGGTTGTTAGCGGTACATATGAAGAGTAATCGCAAATTGCCATTAATTGCTCCAAAAATATTAACAAAAAGTCTGTAAGCATTTCTTCCGATTTCGTGCAACAAATGCTTTTCTTTTTAGAATTTGTTTTTTCCAAGATATCCATGGCATATGGACAAGTTTTATTATAAAATTTTAAATGTGTTATTTATTAGTTATCACAGGCTATCATTTTTTTCACTGGGTAGCTTAAATTCGTACATTCACTCCGTGTTCAATATCTTCATTTTAACCATTTGTGCAATGTCTTAGCTTTTTATACCTATACTCTTGTCTTTTCGATTTTTAATTTGAAATCGGTCAGTCTCGTTTGGTTCAGGTAGGTTGTGCTTATTGTTTTCAACGACTTTGGACTGCATTAATGTCAATATCTACTTGAACTTGAATATTTTCTGCAGTCAGTTTTCTCATCTCCATTTCTATCTCTTCAACATTCGAAATTGTCTTTGAAGTGCAAGCGATTGTGTATTCTTGCCATTGAAATGTCTTAAAATATTTAAGGGGTGAAATAAAAAGCAATAGCGGTTTTTGTAGTAAGTAAGAAGAATATAACTTTCTACACGTAATATATCATACGAGCAGGGCCGTGGTACAACTGTCACCCGTAATAATAAAATACTGAAATAATTGCAGACTAGTATACATATATACAAAATTTGCAATATTTAAAACAGGAATGTTCTTACCAGTCTGGAGTATGCGCGTAAATTTTAATCGTTTAATTTAAAATGCTAGTTTTATTGGATATACTACACTTAAATCAGATTTTTACTACATTCAAATATGATCTTTTATCTTTTTTACTTAAAAATTTCTAGAAAACTCTTCTTCCGTTTCGAGAATTTGAGTTGTTAACAGACCTATCCTCAATACTGCTTGAAATCTCTTCGTATATATTAAAATAATTAAATTTACAAGGTTATCTTCTTCAAGAGTTCAAAAAACTCTTTCGATTTTAACATCAATTACCCCAGGAAAACCCTATATGTAAGCAAAAATTGAATGAGCAAAAACCCGTTTTGATCGGGAAATATGCAAATTACTGAAGTTCGAGTTTGGTTAATTGTAAAACGTAAAAAAAAAAATCGCACTAGAGGCAACAATCTGAGAGACATGTAATGTAAGACAGACCAAAGTGTAATACATTTATATTGCTAGAATAATACGCTGGCCATGTGTTTTGAAATCAAAAGCAGACAGCTTAACTAAACTTGTGAGACGTGTTTTTAAGTAAATTATATACTGAAAACTCAAGTTATGACAGGAGCAATGCAGCTTAATAAGTTCAAGAATTTTTTGAAAGGGTCCGCAAAACTGAATATTTCTGGTTACCACCCCATCCCACTCCTCTTTTACCAAAGGAAAGCTGTTGCCACTAGTTTTTAAGAAGATACCCCCTGATCTGTATTCCATGAGCTTTGTCTTATTTTACCAAAATTTTTGGTGTGCTACTTCTAACTTTTTGACAAATTTGGTTGCTTTTTTAAAGAAAGACCGTGCTGATAAAATTGCAATAGAAGTTTGTATTACAATCACTAACACAACCGTCGTCAGAACTAATATCGGAAATCTAGTTATGTTCCTCCGTATTCCAATACAAATTGATAGCTCGGTACCAAGAAACATGGTTACTCCATACATTCGTTCTGTGACTCCAATTTAATACAGGAGCGCCTCTACTTAAAAAGAGTATTTTAGTTGAGCCTCTGTCTAAATGTAATGGGTATATCATAGCCAAACGGTTCTGAGCTTTTTGTTACATTATAGGTTTAAACAAACAGTACATTGTCATAGAATTTAGTTTGCTTTATATACTCATCAGTAAAGATATTCTGGTTGTTTGTATGTATAATTTTACTTACCAGCAGTGCAGCTTTTCAAAAATAGATTTTAAAAACATATCGAACACTAACCACAAACAGGGCTTACGTGATAATAGAAATATGTTTAATATTTTTTTTTATTGGTACCAAAATTTTAATACACATAATTACTCATTGGTGGCTGCTCAAAAAAGTTGTCCTCGTATTTTCGACAAGTCGTTAGAAGATTTCTTGCTGAATTGTATGGTTGGATGATGTCGGTTGTAAGAAAATAATCGAGAAAGAATAGGGTCACATGGGTATATTTGTCGATTAGTGCCCGATATATTGATCAAAAAACTTCGATTTGTTCTTTTTTTTCCAATATAGAATTATCCGTAACTTTTTATCTTTAATACATATGAAATCTGAGCCACTACTCCCTTCAAGACCATAATGAGAGCAAGCACGGTAGGCTCAGCCCATCGCTAAGATCTGATGAAGCACACATATATTCTAAAAACGAGTCAGCTGCAATCGGTGAGATTGACTCATCGTCTAAAATTGATGAAGCAGTAGAATTGATCACAGAGTCCTGTAACGCTGCTTTGAAGGCCTCCTGTCCTGTTACCAGACCGAGGAATAAGAGGAGACCACGATGGTGGAGCTCCGAAATGTCTCGGCTTAGGAAAGATAGCAGGATATTTTCTAAGCAAGTTAAGCTGACCGGTCATTGGCACGAATATAAAGAAGCCTTAAACATTTTCAAAAAAGCAGTCAACAAAGCCCAGAGGGATTCATGGAGGGACTTCTGTAACAACATTGAAACCACCTCGGAGGCAAATGACTGCGTAAAGTTCTATCAAAAAGTCCTACTGTTCCGGGTTTCATTCAGAAACCTTATGGAGATTGGACATCATCTAGCGGCGAAATGGTCCAAATTCTAATGGACCCGCACTTTCCGGGCTGTTCCACGGAGCCACCAAAAGCCGACAACAACCAAAGAAACTATAGTTCTACGGAAAAGCTAATTAGCCCTCAAAAGGGCAAATGCGCTATCAAAACCTTCAACCCATTTAAATCTCCGGGACCCGCTGAACTTCAAATGGCGAGTGACATTATCTGCCCCATGCTATCTGAAAACTATGCAGCATGTCTAAGGCTATGCTACGTTCCACAGAGATAGACCGAGGCGAAGATAGTCTTCATACCAAAAGGAGGTAGAGCTTCACACTCAAAGCGAAAGGACTTCAAGACTATAAGTCTCACATCATTTATTCACAAAGTCTTGGAAAGAATATTGGACGCGCACAATAGGAATAACCTGCGATCACAAAAAATATCGAAGGCTCAACATGCACACACCAAGGGCAAGTCAGTGGAAACAGCACTCCACGCTATCACCATGAAGATAGAAAAAGGACTTGCCCTCAAGGACTACACTCTCGTTATCTTTATCGACATTGAAGGAGCCTTCAATAACGTACATCTGCTAGCCGTCATGGAGTCCCTTCTGCGTATGGGAGTATATCCTCCGCTTGTGGAATTTGTTAGACAACTCATGACAAAGAGAACTATCCAAGCTAATCTGGGAGAGGCCTCAATAGTGCGATACGCATCTAGGGGCACTCCTCAAGGAGGAGATCTATCCCCTCTACTGTGGAACCTAATAGTTAACACCCTACCTCTAACGCTGGAAAACATCGGCTGCCAAGTCATTGCCTATGCCGCCGACATCGCTCTTACGGCGACTGGTAAGCATCTTCAGACCCTAAGCGAATTCTCCAAACCGCCCTGACCCTCGTGAAGGACTGGGCACTGGAAAGCGGCCTTAATGTATACCCCTCTAAAACGGAAATGGTCCTTTTCACCATAAAGTACAAAATACCAGTTTTAATACCACCACTGCTAAATCGAGTTAGGCTCACACTTTCTCAAGAGGTAAAGTACCGCGGCGTTATCTTAGATAGTAAACTCAACTGGAACAAGCATGTTGAGGACAGATCCAAGAAGGCTATCACTGCCCTATATGCACCCAAAGCAGCCGTAGGGTAGAGATGGGGCTTGAACCCCCGAGTTATGCACTGGCTGTACACCGCGGTAGTTAGACCCATCCTCTTCTATGGTGTTGCTGTATGGTGGCCAGAGCTCGAGCGCAGCAACAACATAGCCAGGATGAGTAGAGTACAGCAATCGGCGGCGGTGCTTGCACTCCCATCAACGCCTATAAAAGCTCTAGAGGTCATGCTCAACTCACTTCGGTTGACCTGTACGGAAAACTCCAAGACAGCTATAGCGCAGTCCGACTCAATGCCGTTCAGTTCAACGCTGGAGCGACACCAGCTTTGGACACGCAAGCATCCTGGAGACCATAACCCAAAATCTAAAGGTTGTGGATTACACTACGCCTACCGGCTACGAGCCAAATACCAAATTCTCCACCAGAATCCCTAAGGACGTGCACATTTTAAACCCCCAGACAACCTCCATCTTCACAGACGGCTCAAAGCTCAACGGCAAGGTGGGCAGCGGCGTCTACTCGGAGGATCTTTCACTATTCTTAGGCATTATACTACCTAGCCACTGCAGCCTATTCCAGGCTGAACTTACAGCCATAGAAAAGGCTGCGCTTGGCTGCTCTCGAAAAACTGCAAATCAGTGTCGATATATACTGCGACAGCCAAGCATCGATCAAAGCCCTTCAGGGTAGTAAGACTGCTTCGAAGGTAGCACTCGACTACAGGCAAGCGCTCAATGAACTAGCTGCGAAATGCTTTACAGCAGTGATATGGGTTCCAGGCCACAGCGGCATACCTGGAAACTGCGCTGCTGACGAGTTGGCAAGGGAGGCCACAGAGCAATTAGAGGTGAACCAAATAAAGAGCATCTGCCCCCTCTTGCCATGACTAAACTCTGGCTCCTACGCGAATTCGAGGAAAAAGTAAATTCTAGATGGACTAGGGCGACCACATGCGAGGTGTTTAGGCAAACTTGGCCCTGCATCTGTGAGAAACGGACCGAGTCCATATTCAACCTCAAACGACCCTCCCTAGGCCCCTTTATTGGGGTACTCACAGGACATTGTCTAATGGGAATACATGGTGAATGCAAGGGGGTCCCTTCAAATGACTTCTGCCGTAGCTGTAGGGACGAGGAGGAAATAGGTGCAGAGAGGAAGCCACCTTAACCTAACCTAAGCTATGTTGAGAGCACGTCTCTGATTTTCTTTCGGAAGCATTACTTTTAACGTATTTGGTTGTTTAACTCTTGAAAACGCCACATATAACATACCATACATGAACATCGACGAATTTAGCTCCACTCCGCCAAACTTGTTTGTTTGTACCTAAACTTTTTGTGTAGTCATGGCAAATGTTGGCGTTACTGGAAATTGCATGCTACACCCTAGCGGCCCCTTGAATGAGTGCGGTTCTTGTACTTCTTTTCCTGATTGTTCGCCGGTAACTATTTTAGCTTTTATTATATTATTAAAAAGGCCTGTCACAATAAGTCTTACTCCGTTCCATAGACCTTAGGTTACATGGAGATGGTTCCTACGAGGCGACTGAGGTTGCTTTAATTAACTTCCGATGACTACATCTATCGTTTAGCAGTTACGCGAAAAGTTCAGGTGGCAACAATAAGTGGCAACCCTACTTACAAATCTTTTTTTTTTTAATTGGCAGGAAAATTTGATACCCATATTGGCTTAATTCACTTCATTTAAAATAAAAATCAGATAGGTGGCAACCGCGTAAGAACATCCTATGTGGCCGAACTTTTGTAGAAATTCTTAGAATGTGGTTCACTATATACGTACCAAATTGCATCAAAATCGGTTGGGCCGTTTTCGATATAGTCCGGATATACAAGGTGGCGCAAAAGTAATCCTCCTATCAGAAAATGCTATAAATTTTGCGATTGGCCCCTAAAGTCAGTTCTGTTTTGACATTTGTGTAGTAAACACATGCGAAATGCACGTTAATAAACAATGTTACGCTACACTGCTCCAGAACGCGGAATATTGCTGACTATTTATTTGACCAATAATCGGTCGGGTCCAAACGGTTACTGTGAATGGTGAGCGCTACAGAGCAATGATCAACGAGTTCTTTTTGCCGCAACTTGATGAATTGGGATTGGAAAACATGTGGTTCCAACAAGACGGTGCAACAGCACACACTGCACGTGCCACAACCGATATGCTGAACATCGGAAGCTTACTTTTGCGCCACCTTGTACTAATATACTATAAGTAAAATAGCTCGTTTAAAGTTATAAGATACATATTGTCGACGTTACTGAATATGCAATGAAAATAAAATCTCAATGACGCGGTTTTGATCGTAGATGTTTTTTAATTTTTAGACCAATAGTGACTTTATAATAGAAGTTCCCAGAAAAGCAATTTAAATTTTTTGTCTTTTATATATCTGCACTCTCATGTTGGGAAATGTACTGTATCTATTCTAGCAATACAGAAGTATTGCATATAGGGGGGCAGCTCAAAATGTTAGTTATCATCAAATTTATTCGGTAATCTTACTCCATAAACTTATAGGAAGGTCGGTTTAACGATATGATAGAACCTTGTACGTCGTCTGCATTTACTTAATGACGTCACCTAAATGCATTTACTTAATGACGTCACCTAAATGCAGAAGATTGATAGAGACGTTGCAGATCTTTACGATTTACCGAGAGGCAATTGTTGTTGTTAGAGCCTCCACTGCTAAGTGTGTGTAGATCTAAATTTATGGTTCGCCAAGCTCAGGTGAAGTTGACACTTGGATTGGATCGACAATGTATTTTGCCTCCCCACTAGAGTCCATGGAAAGTTCTCTGCCAATAAAAATATGTGCATACATATACGTAGTTCACGTATTGGTATAGTTTTTTTTCCAAGTATTTGTATGATTTTAACGAGTATTGTCTTTCGAGCTTAACAAACAAAATGTTGCTCCAGCAACAAGTGAGTGCGCCACTAACATATGTATATACAAGCATATGTTACGTTATTTAAAAAAATGTGTATTCTTTGATTTATTCACATACATATGTACGTATACATGTATTTATTTCTGTATATGTACATACATATTTCACAGGCAAAGGGGAGCGAAATGCTTGGAACAGCACGTCGAGAATGCGCGCTTTTAAGCTGCTGCAAAATCCCTTCGGCAAATAGTCTTCTCAAGGCACACATTCATTACCAACCAACTTTTTAAAAGGAAGTTTAGTCAAATATCATCTTGTGAGCAAAAAGTTTTGATGGATTTTTAAAACAAAGCATTGAATTGCGACAAAAATGTATTTTGTGTAACAGTTACAAACTTGTTTATTATTTACATTTTCAATAATACAAGATACTACTCTTACTGTTAAATAATTACTTTCTTACTATGTATGTATTAGCCTGTTCGTTAAAAATTTTTATTCGAAATTTTTATCACGAAAGCTGAAAATAGTTGAGACTTGATAAGAAAATGAATCTACGAAACTTTCACGCCTCTCGGACCACGCCTTATAGTGCCGATAGAAAATTGTATTGTTAATTGCACGTCACTCATACCCCAATGGTACATTCGCTGAATTATGTATGATACATTACACAAAATTATAATTATTTACAACTTTTAAAAGTTTGTTTTGAACAATTCGGATACATTTTCCTATGTTCTTGTATGCATTGCAAAATATAACCCCAATCACTTTCATTTTTGGTTAGCAATCCATGGTAATCTTGCATTAGTTTTACGGCTCTTTCTGCAGTGTCGTTAACTACTTTTAGAGAGTTTATTATTTTTTTGCCATCCATATATGAAGCCTGCGTCTGTCATGTTTCTGGGTTGAAATCCAAGAAGCTGGTATCTATCTGCAGCCTTGAAAACAATTTGAGACTGTTGGAAGATATGAAATGCTCCATGGTCTCGTCTGTAAGACAATAATTTAAGAATAAAATAAAAATTTAAGAGTATTATTCTCATATTATACCTAACAATTGTCTCATGTCTTGTGAACTTAGAATAAGTTTTTTGCATCCATCGCATCTGCCGGGTTTTTTAAGAGCACTGACCATTTTGACTTTTGTCTCTACTGATAGTCTGTCATCAAAAAAGGCTAAAGCGGCTGCTTCCTCTGTCAAATACCATAAATGGTTAGACAATTTTCGCAGTGCAGCATCGCTGGTTGTAAAATCAATGCTTTCATAATATTTTAAACTTTTTATTATATTTAAATCGTCAACGGGAGCAGCAGTAGCGTCGGAGCATTTGAACCAAATCTTAATATAAAATCGCACTATGAAAATGCAGACATCAGCTAGTACTGCTTTTTGTTCTTCCTGCACAGGATATTGAGCTCGGAACAGGATTATTTTTAAACAGTAAATAGCGCGTGCCATCCATCTGGCTTGATGCATTGCTCCTGGAGGACGAAGTCGGATTCGTGTATCGCTTTTTATATCCAAGAAGATTAATGTCAATTCTAAAAGCTCTCGATAGTCTTCTCTAACTAGACTTTTTTTTAATTGTTGTGCAGCAAAATCTGCAATGTCATCGATTACATCGTTAATGCTTTCACGGCAATGTTCATCCTCCATAACACTTTGATATTTTTCTCTGTCAAGCTTTAGCCAAGATTTCTTAAATTCTTCAAATAACGGAATATCGGGGCTTGATGTGAAGTGTGGAAGTTTAGCTTCAAACACTCCTCTCAGTACTATCTCAAATATATGGTGTCGACAAGGGAGATAAAGCAGCTCTCTATCAAGCATTTGCTCTAAGAGCACACAGGCACCACTCAATCGGCCAGTGTTTGAAGCTGTAGTGTCACAGCATAATGCCTGCACTTTCTCCGATACATTCCACTCCTCCAACGCATTATATACTGCTATTGCTTGTTCTTTGCCCGTTGAATTTGGCAGTTTTGAAACGGCAAGAAGTTGGTCATGGTCCATTCCTGAAACAACTATTGGCAACCGCTCAGCACTCTTATCATGGACATCTTGATTATAAAATGTATGTTATTTTTAGATACCTGCCTCTAATCTTTGCAAATAAAATCAAATTTGTACTTACTTAATGATGGCAGCATCTTACCATCCCAATGCACAACAAGGAATGGCGGAAGTGATGATTTAAACTTCTCTTTAATCAGCTCAGCTTGCACAGAGCGCAGGTGTTTTCTTTGATGATA
This sequence comes from Merzomyia westermanni, assembly GCA_949987695.1. Taxonomy (NCBI): domain Eukaryota; kingdom Metazoa; phylum Arthropoda; class Insecta; order Diptera; family Tephritidae; genus Merzomyia; species Merzomyia westermanni. The sequence goes on along the minus strand of OX465288.1, from coordinate 121,822,289 downwards.
AATTGACGTTTGAGTTATAACCAAGTCGTCAACATTGTGGCCAAGAGCTTCTGCAGCCGCTTGTAATATATAAACTGCATTCCGTACACTTACTTGGCATCGATCTAGGACAGAAACTAATTTTGCCGTTATAAAATGTTTTTGGCCTCTCTTGACTACTCTCGATTTCTTCAGTGACGGTATAGCTTCGGCTTGATCACTATCCACTTCGTTTGGATCATCAGAAATACTGCTAAATGATATTTCTCCCGGTTGAATTTTTTGTTCAGCAATATTTCGTTCTTCTTCATCATGCCTTCTTTTTTGCCTTTTTTCCTCTGCTTGACATAAATTAAAATCGACTGATCCAAGGTAACCAACACGACCCTGCTGTCTTTGTCCGAGAAGAAAAAGCCTATCTTCTTCAACCTTTACGAGTTTCATAACATCTGCATGCGCAACATCAAATAAATTGTCCAAATTTTTAACAAAAGCTTTTTCTTTTTCACGGTAAGAATCACCGGACTTTTTATTATTTTTCTGCAGAAAACGCCACTCGTCATACAATTTTTGCAATTTTTTAGTGCAATGGTGCTTTTCTTTAGTGGACAAACGAGCCTTTTCCCAAAATATTAGTACTTCTCGAATTACAAGATTTGCACTTTCACACACAGATAACTTTACTACACGAATATTAAAAAAAAGTACCTATAGCACTTGCTTATTTGATGGTAGTTTCGAGCCCAGAATACTCAAGTTGATCGAACCAACCAAAAATATTTTATTTTTATTTCTTAAATCCATTTCACTTCAAATCACTCTTTCTTGCTTGTAAATATAAACAGAATGAGCTCACCGTAAAATGTGAAACGCCAAAAAGCATTGACGCCGAGACGGTGTAACGGTACTATCTTGCTCATCAAAGAATCATAGTGCAAACAATACCAAAACAATAACGTAAGTGTTAGCAAAAGGCGTCTAGACGAAACGGTAAGTTGTCATCAATTGAGAAATATAGTTTTTGGAAATTGATTTTAACAAAAAAAATGTTTTCTTAATTCAATGCATTGATAATTTGATATAGTAAGAGACGAAATAAACTCGAATGAAGCAATATAAAATAATAATTTGTGAAATGTAAATAATTTTTTTGTAATGTATCATACATAATTCAACGAAGATACCATTGGGGTATGACTGACGTGCAATTAATAATACAATTTTCTATCGGCACTATAAGGCGTGGTCCGAGAAGCGTGAAATTTTCGTAGATTCATTTTCTTATCAAGTCTCAACTATTTTCAGCTTTCGTGACAAAAATTTCGAATAAAATAATTTTCCCATACAAAGTAAGAACAGCCTAGTATGTATGTACAATTTATATGGTAATTTTTTCAGTTTTATTGCAATGCGTTAAAATTGCACGTTAACACGCAACCCACCACAACTAGCAATGCCTTTTGGTTGTAGTTGTAGTTGCTTTTTTTATTCTCAATATCAGTTCTTTATATGGCCAGTTGTGAATTATAGTTTATTTATATGTTGTTTTTCTATTTGTAAAACTTGTATGCTCTCTTGTAATTTTTTGTTATTTGCATTATGGCAGTAGCTTTTGTTGTGATTCCTGTCTAGGCAAAGCTCGTGTTAAGTTTACTTCGAAGCAGGGGAAGCTTGTCGTAAGTGTGGGTAAAGTTCGAAAGGGCGAAACATTCTGAAATGTAAACAAGCCCTGCAAAAAATGAGATTAGTCTAGGGTGAGTCCGGGAAGAGTCGCAAAGAAGAATGCGTCTAATGCCAGTTCTGATCTTTTTATATGGGTTGAACTGTTCACATTTGTTTGAGCATGTCCTATGAAGATATCAATTGTACCCATTTATACCAGAACGGGTACGAGAGGACTACCACTCTTTATGACCAAACGGGAACTTTTAGCTCCTATGAGTATTCTACAAAAATTAAAATTGCCTTACACCCCTATGGTATGCTACACAAATTTAAATTTACTTATGTATATTGAATTATAGCCAAATGTAGACGAAAGAGCTTAGTCGCGGATCGCTCTCTTTAGAGACTAATCACAGGCTTTTTTGCAGGGAGCTAAGTGAATGTATACATAATTGTTTTACCTCCTTCTTTTATTTCGAATCAGATAAAGTGAAATCGTTAGCGTAAACACAAACGATACCAATTCCACAAAGTATAGTTGAAACTCTATAGGCAATATCGGTCGGCTTTATTGCCTTTTTCAGTACGAAGAGGTAAAAAGGACCCCGAGTACACATAGGTGCACCTTGATTTTATTCAAATTTTGAACTAATATTGGCATATTATGGCAGATTCTAGCACTACAAATACTTTCTATGGCTAATTCAGTTAATTAAAAAAACACAAACACTAAAAAATATTTTTTTTTTGTAAATATTTGTTTTTTATGCTTCTAGAAGTACAACAAACCAGAAAAAAATGTAAAATCACATAGTTTTAAGTATAAGCACAAAATCTTATTTAAATCTTCTAACACTATTTTATAAACGGAAGATATTATATTTATTTACATTTGTCAGTATTAATCATACACATTAACAATTATACAAAAAAATATTACAAAAACTATTATATAGAAGGAGTTTGGTGTTTCTTAACAACGCGACCGTGTACGAGAACCGTATTTCTCGTATTGTCAAAATGTCAAGAAAATGCTCAAAATGACAATGCTCGTTTAGGGTTGCTATCAAGTAATGATATGATGCCAACAATAAGTAAAATAATTAATTGGCGCCCCCAGAACTATGAAATTGTACAATATTATAGAAGGAAAATAATATACGATCCAACTTAGTCACTTGATCTACTCTTTTGCAAGTCAACTTTTCACAGGGTATCTTAGACTTGAAATATAATCCTCCAGAAATGTAAACTTTTCTTTGCTAGAATTTCTTTCAAGAAAAATTGTACATTTCAAAGTTCACACTTTTTTCCAAGTTAATAAAATAGGGCGCAGTGGCCCTAATTGGGTCTTCGCCTGTGTCTGTGCCTATACATTCCAATGTGTTTTCCTGACATTTTTCTTATTCGAACGAATTCGGCTTTCTTTTTTTTAGTTTGTCTGACATTTGGGCCATTCGAAAGCAACAACAAAAAACATGGCGTAGATGTGTTTTTGCTGATGCGAAAAGATTATTTGAATCGAAGCGAATACTACTGAATTTGCAGTGCTATCACCATGTATAATTTCGCCTTGTTACGAAGGACACAAATAGTTTCTCGCTCTTGAATACGTTCAGCAGAATTCTGATAAAAACTAGTCCATTCGTTATCTGTTTTTGCCTAATAATAAATTATGTGTTACATTCTTATCTTACATGGTTATATCGCTTATCCCTCAAAGTCATGTCACGTCGACAGATACATTTTTTTAAACTATGACGGATTTCGTCTAAACAGCGGAAATGATATCCACAAATCCTATGGAGTGTTACTTTGGAATGAGCAGGCAATGGAGATGTATTGTCTCGACGCACAAATATAAGCCATCCATCATACTTCTGCTGACTTAAGCCTCGAGAGCGTGGATTTACTTAAGTGTAATTTTTTTTCCGAAAGATTTATGGTCCTTCCTGCTAGCGGTACCACTTCAGGCAGAGAAAACATAGTGCCAGATGATAAGAAGTGAAGTATGGTTTGGCGTCCATTGGTATTTCCAATTAAACCCAGTTATAGGCAAGAGTATTGATTACCGTTATTTGATAAGCAACGGCCACTTTATTGTTAAACTATGGGAAGGTAATAACAATAACGGCATCGCTATTTATATAAACCGAAGACATCACTAACAGAATTTCTTTTGTCCGATTAATCGCACTTTTTGTTATTGTTTATTCCCATCTGACAACAGCTACTACAACGTTACTTTATGGTGCGAGTATGTACTACATGCAATGCAATGAGTAGTGGATTTGAGAACTGTTATCTGCATTTTATACAGTTCGTATCTTTGTACTCGTATTACTGCAATTAGAGCAATAGTTATTGTTTTATTGTGCTGCATAACTCTTTACATATTTGTATATTTGTTTGTTCGTTATCAAGCACAGCAGGTGACAAAAACAAATTCATTTGTGTCGCCTTTAGGTGTGTTCACAATACAACTAAGTATGTGTGTGTGATGTTTCAATTTGTATTGAATTTGCTATTTGTGTGAATACAAGTTTGACAATTTATTTTTTTATCGAAAGAGTTTACAGAAAGCATAGCTGTTTCTATTGGTTGATTGGACCAAAAGGAGTTATGTTGAAAATGTTAACTTTTGATGCTATGCACACTGTCGGGTTTTATAATTCAATGCCGACCCAGTGTATAATCGATTAAATAATATCTGCATAACAGAAATGGTTCTGCAAACGTAAATACTAATTTAGTTCATTTGGGGGAGGTAGCAAATTATTGAAATTTTTTGGAATTGCCTTAAAATGGAATTATGGTAAAAATCAAATATTTTTTGCTTTTATGTTTTGAGTTTTTTGGAAGAATTCAAAATACAACTATAAAATTTTTAGGTTATTATTTAGGTTAAAAATAATAGTTAAAAATTAATGTTATTATAAAAGTCGAAACAAATAGTTAACGAGTAAGGAAAGGGCTGTCTTCGACTGTGCCGAAGACTTTATACCTTTCATGAATACGCATCACGGTTTTAAGTGTCCGATCCTTACTTACAATAAGTACAAACCCTGCAAAACTGTTAAGTAAGATACATAGCCCAACCCCCATTTATCTGAACAATCGATTGTATGGGAGCTATGTGTTTTGTTGGTCCGATCTGGGTGATTTTACATATATAACATGTACTGAACCTGGAAAATTTTACGTTCCTAGCTTTTTAATTGCAAGAGTTATAGACCAAAACCCTTTTATCGGAACAATCGGAAAAAAAATCGATTAAATGGGAGCTACGTATACGTTGTATTGTACCGATCTTGCTGGTTCCGACAAATGATTAATGTTTTACAAAATGGCGGCCTTTTCATACCCAACAAATAAATAAAACAAAGTAATAAAAATCATTTTTAATTACATATTAAATTAATTTTATGATAAAAGTCAAAAAAGTATTAAATTTTTACTTTTACGATTAAAGTCATGTTAGCACAACTTACTTATCGCGACTCAACCCCACCATACCAATGGCGTAGCCAGGAGGGGAGGGCGGGATTGAGGGGATAGATCCATCCCCTTCGTCAATGAACTACTACTTTTTTACTTTCGATTGAATAACACAATACCATTTGATGCTTCTGATTTATATTTTCTTATTTTAGACTAATGACACAGTGCGTTTTTATGAATATTAAATTATCGGTTAGTGAAATGTTAAGCTTATATAAATATACTAGTCTTTTCAGACCTTCTTCAAAATTCACTAGGCTTTCAAGACGATAAAATGGGTTTCGAGGTATGCGTACACATTGGTTCTGGTAGTAATAAAATAACAGATCGAAATAATACCGTTATTTTCAAGCTCTGATACTGCTGAGCTAAAACTCTACTCCCTTATCTCCCACGCCTTTCAAAATTCGAATTGAGGCGGTCTGAAAATACTAGAGTAGGCAGGTCCATTAATTTCATCAAAACATACAACGGCGGAAAAATAGATAGCGAAGAGAACTTTTTACACGTTTTTTATAAAAGTATAGCCCATTATCTGATAAAAAATATTCAAGAACAAATTTAAAACTTTGTTCAAAACCTAGGAAAATTTAACCAAGTTTCATTAAAATGTCACACTTGTTAATCCGAATTTTTATAAAAAATTTGAATGTGCAGTTTCATGACCTATTAAATTTTAGTATATGTAATAAAGTATCAGGGTGAAGTTGCCAAAAAATAGTACCAATTATGGGCATTTATTGATAAAATTTATGGTGTCGAAAGGCTCAAAATTTAAAAAATTTCAACATTTTTTATATTGCTTAGTATTATAAAATTCTTAGATCAATATTAAAAACTTTTTTTACCTATAACATGAAATGCTATATAATATACAATCAAGTACACAAAATTTGCATACATACATAGATCCCTATCACTCCATAAAAAACGAAGCAGAACGTAGCCAAGAAAGGTGTTTTCCATTTGCCATGTTAGCCTTGTTACTCGAGATGAGTATCGTAAAGTGTATAGACAACAAGAAAAACGCATGTACGCCAATAACAACATACATACGTACATATAGTAACAATATTACTATGCGTAACATGGAAAATTGAAATCGAAATCCAGTGAAGGCACACTCAGTAAAAAGTCTTTGATATCCCTGTCGACGAAAGGGATTGTGACAGACCAGTTCTACGGACAAGTAGGCAAGCGAGCAAAGCAAGTGATGCTCCTCGATGGAAGTGCAAACGATATGCAAAGAAAGTGTCTGTCAGATAGTCAAAATGTCGCTTGCAACGCTTGCAACATTTCCCCACCTGCCAAATTTCCCTTAAGAGGAAATGGTTCACTTTCAAAGTTTAGATTTTACCTCCATATTAGAGTGAGATGACAGCTGTGTACATGAATGTATGTATGTTTATTAGGTAGGCGCGATATATTTAGATATTTATTCTATACTGAACCGCCGGTATTAGTTTTTAAGGGGTACTTATGTATATATATATATGTAGTTTTTGAATAACAAAGACCACTTTTATAAATTTTTAAATGTTATGCCCACTGGATGTCAATTCAATTGCTTTTGTGTTTGTATTTCTGTCATTTAAAATACCATATAAATGTGAATTGTAGCTCAGTGACGCAACAATGAAAGCAATTCTTTTTATAAGACATTTTTCTTTTAATAGGATATTTACAGGATGTAATTGCAAAAATCAAATAATTATGCGGCATAACTTATGGTTGCCCACAAATAATCGTCCCAACTTAATGTACATACATATGTATGTTTTTGAGTACTTGCACACCTACATTTACATGATTATGTGTGAGCTGTAGGTGCTACGATACTACATTTGCAATAGTTGTATATTGAAGAAATGCGAAGTGAAACGGAGCAAAGAGAGTTCGGGCTTGCCCATGAGCGGATCTTGATGTTGTGGCGGTACAGAATGTAAAATACAATGAAAGCAGAAAAAATTAAGTATGGATATTTATTCATAGAATTTATGAAATCGCTCGATGAGTTAGTCATTCCAGCAGTGAAACGCACGTCGAATCTTCTACTCAACCAGATGACTACTTTTGACTGAGCTAGGGTAAGCTCAGCCTAGCAAATGCAACAGTGAGACAACATAGCCGCAATGCCAAAGTCAGTGCAGCAGTCAACAACACCAGCCTTTTCAAAGAACTTTACCAAGCAGTTGTAAACAGTAGACAGCAGAATGAACAATGATAAAAAAATTGTTCAATCACTTTAAAGCTTTTATTGCAAGGACATGCTTCAATGCTTTATAAATATAAAGGCTTTGTCCTCTTAACTATTTTACTTCCCGTTTCAGTGTTGCCAGTTTCTATAACTTTGGGCTTTTCAATATGCTTTTAATACGTGATCCTGTCTCATTTATTTAATATGAAAACACATAGCATGTGAAATATTTCTTGGAGCTTCAATATTATATTTAATATTTCCAGTTTTGTACTTCAAACATCTAGTTTTTATCAATATCAATATTTTCAGTTATATGTTAATTGGGAACGTAATGAGCTTTATTACTTGATTTCCTAACATTTTTATTTTAATGCTTTCGTGTTTTTGGCAACAAAGCTAGGATGCCTATATTTGGTAGCAAAAACGCTGTATTATCTACTCATTAAAACGGTGTCTGATGCACGCACATTGTAAGTTCATTTAATCGAACTTTAATTTATTTGTGAGATTTTTCTTTTCATATGTTTTCTCTTTTTGTTTAATAGTTTTCTGCTACAGTAAAAGTTCACAACGATTTGAGAAGAACAATTTGTCAAGAACGTTTTCTTGGAGAAGTTTTGAAAAAACTTTGAAGATTGTAATTGAATAAAATATTTCTAGCAGAATATTTGTTGAGTATAAATTAAAATTATTATTATTTTTTTTTTTAATGCCACACAATTTTCCTGTCTCATATTTTGTTTGGAGAACGCCCTATCCTAAATTTTTTTTTTAATACCGACTTAGTTCAGAAAGACTTCAAAAAATATATTTATCTCAACTCAATATCTAGAAATCCACTCGGCATTCGTTATGATGAATTGTAACTTTCTCTTCAATTTGGGAGAAGCTCACCGTAATATAATAAAATACTGTACATTTCTGTACGAAATTGATTTTTTTACAAGGGACGTAGCACCATCGACTTTTAGTAAAGACACGGAAGCTCTTCTCAATGAAATGGGCAAATTGAAAGGCCTTGCCCTTCCGCTTACGAAGGAATGGCTTATAGAAGGAGTTAGCTTCAAGCACTCCATATAAGTATCGTTGAATTTGCAGGCTTTTATGTTTGACACCTTACCACCTCGCTTCTAGAAAAGGGTCACAGGAAGCGCTATCTGTGGACCGCTGCTGAAACGTACCTAGCTCTTGTTAAGAAACTCTTTTGTAATGCCTTCTTAAGGGAAGCGCTTGACAACTTTTCTACTGGGCTATTGTGTATTATATGTTGAACTGACACGGTTTCAACAGCAGCTAGAAATGTTTCTATGTATAGTCGGTGGCACTGCAAAACCGCCTAACGCATAAATGCAAAACCGCGCAAGTGATATCTTAGTTTGGCTTTTTTTTTTTCAACTACTAATTGCTTAATTTAAATACGAATAATGACTTTATGGAAAAACTTCCCATCAAGATCGATTCTTTTAATTATTTTCCAAATTAGCATGTAGTCTTCTTGAGAATAAATTAATAGATCTTAATGGCAGGGGGCTATGCAAGTTTATGACACAAATGGAACTTACGGGGTTTTGCATTTGCGCATTACGCGGTTTTGCCGTGTCATCGACGATATGTGATCGGCTTGCTCATTTGACCTGTGATTTGTGGCTTAATTAACTTACATCCATGAGACCCACAGTTTTTTAGTTCAGTAGCTCGATTCTGTAACTTTTAACCACTCGCCGAGCGTTAAGCTTATCGCCAAATTTTGGCGTTTGTTCTTAACGAAAATGCGATTCTGTAACTATCCTTTAACGCCGCTAAACAGCTGACTCTTGATAAAGATAAAATATGGAAATACTGGTGTTCAGACGTATTTAGCCCTAAATTACATACAAAAAACTCAAAACTAATTGTTTTACTTTTTTTCAAACGCTAAAACACTTGTAAATATATTAACGCGATCGTTAACACCTCGAAAATAATTCGCGACAGCTAACCACACAAAAAGTGTTAGCTAACAGCGAATACGGAAAAGCGTTAAAAATGGTGTTAAGCGAAGTTAACGCTAACACCTGGCGTTAAAATAGTTACAGAATCGGGCTACAGTTTTACTTTGATGGCAGTTGGAGCTCCAGAGAAGAAAAATAATTATTAGTGCTTAATTTTTGATGAATTCGAAATCTTTAGATATGTCTCTCAAACTTTGGATTACGTGTTAAGGGGTGCATATAGTTTACTTGATATGTAGTATGGTTGAGAGGTTTTAATTTAAATTCGAAAAATTATATTCTAAAAAATGCGAGACAATTACACCACGCACATACTAAGTTTTTAATGCAGTTGATACACCGACATCTTTGATAACCGTCAGTAAATACTACCGACGGGAAGTAAAATAGAAAAGCCACTACATTTGTGTTTTGATACTTTTTAAAATGGAATTCCCTATTTTGATACATTTCCCGTATATATGGTGACCATTTCGTAATAAAGCCTTTACTTTATGTATGAGCTTAAAATCTCTTGTACGAGAAGTACAACACTGCTTGATTTTTGAATTTTGATAGCACTTGTAAGCATGGCGGAATAATAGTTACAGGTGGTGGCTGTTAGACATATGTACATACGGGTATATATGCATTTTCCATGTGTTAAAAACGCAGGAAAATGTCCTATGTATAAAGACATTTTTAAATTTGCTTCAAAAGTAATGACCTCATATCTCTGCGACGGCTGAACGTATTTTTTCACAATTTAATATGATTGAAGCAAAACAACACAATGGCTGAAGCTATCATGTTTACGTAGCAAATTGAAAATGAATATGAGAAAGACTAAGTTCAAGTTGAGCCATAAACTCAATGTCTCACAAACTCGAGTTCGTGGGTCAGGTAGCACAAGGAAGATATATAAATTTTGTTTTTATAGGTGCACATACATATGTTTTTAGGTGTTGTCAAACATAAATATATGTATTTCATGAATCGTTTGAAGAAATGTAAAACATACTTATGTATTTATAAAACTATTTAATACAGGTGTAGGTATATATTCAAAGGAACCGATGTTGTTGTTGTTGTTGTTAACAGTACTTTGCCCTGCCCAATGGTCTCGATCACTCTAAATTGTCATCAGGCTCTTCTAACGGAAGTCCGAGGAAACGCGCACTTTTCACAGGGTTGGACCAGAGTGATGTAGGTGTTAGAAGAGTGGGTTCAACTGAACAGAAGAAGAGATGTATGGTATCATGAGGGGTCATACCACATGCAGGGCATGTATTTGGTATGTTGGGGTTCAGTCTGGATAAGTAAGAGTTTAACGTATTACAATATCCAGAGCGAAGTTGTGCTAGTATGACTCTAGTCTCCCTCGGAAGTACACGCTCCTCTTCAGCCAATTCAGGTGGTTGAGTATTAATAACGGGATTCACAGGCCGAGATCTGAGAGATCTGTCTTCCGACTCGGTGTGGAGGTCATTTAGAGCCCGTCTATGGTTCCGCAGATCAAACGGCATAGAGATATGATGCCGGATCTCATCGTAATGCTTACGGAGATGTCTCCTTATGTCTCTGGGGGGCGGTGCTACATCCAAAAGATGTCGGTTTGGATGACTAGGTTTATGACAGTTCAGAAGGAACTGTCTACTCAAGAGTTCCGCGTGCTCTTGAACATTGAGCAATTTTGCCTCTTGATGGAGGTGAGACTCAGATGACATAAGCAGGCATCCCGTAGCAGTTCTGATGGCGGTGTTTTGGCAGACTTGCAATTTCCTCCAGTTGGTGTCAGAAAGATTGGGCGACCATATAGGCGCAGCATAGTCAATAACCGGCCGGCCAATAGCCTTATATGTAGCAAGCAATGTTTCTTTGTCTTTTCCCCAAGTACTGCCGGCCAGTGGCTTGAGGATCTTATTGCGGCTCTGTACCTTTGAGGCTATTGCGGTGGCATGACCAGCGAAGGTGAGGCCGTTTTCAAATGTCACACCCAAGATTTTTGGGTGGTTGACAGTAGGTAGAGGTACTCCGTCTACGTGGACATTTAACTCTTGCCCCATCTGCGCATTCCATGTAATAAACAGGGTCGCCGTCGATTTAGTCGGATATAGGGTCAGATTACGCTCGGTGAAGAAGCTGGAAAGGTCATGGAGGTAACTGTTGATTCTAATACAGAGTTCATCAATGGAGGGACCCTTGCCCGAGGCCATTATCGTGCAGTCGTCAGCGTAGGAAACAGTGGAGACTCCCTCTGGTGGGGGGGAAGTCTCGAAATATAGAAATTAAACAAAAGGGGAGAGAGAACACCACCTTGCGGCACCCCTTTTTTTATTCTTCGTGGTCTAGATTTCTTGTTCCTAAATTTGACTGTTGCCTGTCGACCATTGAGGTAATTAGCGGTCCACCTCTTAAGGCCGGCAGGGAGCGGTGTCTCGTCCAGATCTCGGAGGAGTGTGGCGTGATTGACCGTGTCAAATGCATTTGACAGGTCAAGTGCCACGGGAATCGTCCTATGGTTTGGTGGATGTTGATTCAAACCGTTATTAATCTGCGTTGTAATGACGTTCAAAGCGGATGTCGTGCTGTGATTTTTGCGGAAACCATGTTGATGATCGGCCAATTTTAGATTAGTAACGAAGTAAAGAAGCAGAATGGACTCTAGTAATTTCGCTACCGGCGAAAGGAGGGATATCGGGCAATAAGGCTCTCCTAGGTTCGCCGGCATCCCTGGTTTTAGTAGGGGAACTACAATCGCTTGTTTCCATATCTCAGGTATAACGAAGGTAGTTAGAGAGAGATTAAAGAGAGCCGCTAAATAACTCTGTCCTTCGTGGCCTAGGTGTTTGATCATCTTCATGGCGATTCCGTCGGGTCCGATGGATTTTGAGGGTTTGGCCTTCATTATGGCTTCCTTAACCTCTGCGACTGAGACGCAATGGGCGCCGTAGAGTGTTTGTGTTTGCGCGCACGTCGGAAGGCTCTTCTCTTAGTCCTATCCGCAGGTGGATGCATTATAAACAGCCGGCAAAAGGAGCTCGCGCATTTCCTGGCGTCCGATTTGACGCTGTCGCCGAAAGCAATGGCGACCTTGTCTTTGTGTTTGGTCGGATTGGATAGGGCCTTGACAGTCGACCATAGTTTGCCGACTCCGCCGGAGAGGTTGCATGTCTCAAGGTGTTGTTTCCACTTGGTCAGCTTGTGTTCGTTGACCATCCTACGGATTTCAGCATTGAGATCTTTTATTCTGGGATCTGCGGGATTGATAAGTCTCACTTGGTCACGTTCTCTTGCCATCGCCGCAGCTTCTGCCGGGAAATTCGGACGAATTTCTGGTATTCTGCCAGCAGGAATAAAGCGGCATGAGGCTGAATCAATGATCTTGCGAAACTCTCGTTCACCTTTGCGTACGTCCGTTGGAGTGGGTAAGGCAGCGAAGGAGCGCTCTGTATATTCAGTAAAGCGGTCCCAGTCCGCTTTGGTGAAGTTGATGTATGTTATTTTATCAGTCGTTATGAAGTCGGTCGGTCGTTCAACAGAGAGTAAAATGGGTAGGTGGTCTGAAGCTAACGTAAGCATCGGTCGCCAGATGACAAAGTTAATAAGGCCCGCGCTCGTTATGGAGATGTCTGGCGAGCTGTGACAGTTACCTGCCACCCTGGTGGGGGCATCTCCATTGACTGTACAGAATGCTGAGTTATCTATTTGGTCTGCAATTGCGTATCCTCTGCTGTCTGCTGGCAAGTTGGAGTGCCAGAGATCGTGATGCGCGTTGAAGTCGCCTAGGATTAGACGGTTATCGCCCCTTAGCAACGCACTAATGTCGGGATGATAATCTCTAGGACAACACGTGACAGGAGGAATATAGATGTTTATGATTTGCAGGTCGGCGTCTCCTGACCGGACTGCTATGCCTTGGCATTCTAAGGTAGAGTCCCTGGGGTCGACGTCAGGGGAAAATAGATTATATTGTACAGAGTGATGTGTAATGAACGCAAGGCGACCCCCAAGACCGCTGGGCCTAGGTGGAGGTAGGCTAAGGCCTAAACTATGTCGCAGTCTAGAGCCGCAGAGATGTTGTCTGGCGTGGAAGGCGGCTGTGTACTGCAACAGGGGGCTATGAACGAATCCGTCCAAAGGTTACCGTTTGCGAGCCCAGAGCACATAAGGGTGTGACACAGGCCAAGGCAATTGTTGCACTTGACCGATGTCGCAGGCGTATATAATCTGTGCCGACAAACGGTGCACGTAGTGAAAGGTACTAGGAGGTGGTGTTCCTGACCCACGTGCAGGCTAGAAGCAGGGGGGGGGCATTAGGGGCAGAGACAGAGAGGACTGACGCTCGGCGATGCTCATATCTGACCTATTCCGGAGGGGATAGGAGTGTAACCCTGTCCAAAAGAACCGATGTAAATAATTGTCAGAATTGTTGTTGGACAATTTTTCAAAAAATTTCACTTTAATAAAGATGGATTTCGATAAAAAAGAGGTATTGTTAGTGGCTAAAATTAAGTAAAAATTAGAAAAAAAAGGTTGGTATTTATTTCTTTTGATACATTTTGATACATTTTTGTGCAGAAACTGATACACCTTTTTCGAAGGCCGCAACAACACTGATCACATTCCGATTTTTTAAAAACTACAAAAAGGCAAACAATAGTCGTAATCTATTGTAAGCAACCTCGTTGGGTAGGTTAAGAAAATATATCGGAGCAACAACAAAAAATGAGCTACCAAGTTGATATGAGCGGTTTGAGTTAAAAGTGCTTAAACAATAACCGACTCATTTGGAAGTGTTGAGAAGCGGTTCAAAGTTGAAAATGTACATCATTGTGAATGAGGTGGTACAAAATGCCAAAAAACATTAAACGAAATGTCGGATACATTTAAAAATGGAGCAGCGAGAACAACACCCAACAAACATCGAAAACATGTTTTTCCAGCCTTGGAGATATCCAACATTATTCTCCAACCTTTTAAAATTTGTAACAAATAGCACTGAATAGGCGATTGAGAAATTAAGCTTTTACAGTTCTGCAGATCGTCAAGCAGTCTGTGGCCCTTCTACAATGAAATACTATCTTTTTCTCATCCTAGGGTGAATAGAAGGGGAATTATATTAAATTATTCATACATGTTGTGCTGCTGATGGGTTTGGAACACAATACCTTGTGCATACATGGACACAATATATAAATATATGAAAAATTGATTGTTTTTTGCTATTATTATTTGTAATCTAAAATTAACTTACCAAAGGTTCCCAGCAATTATTAAATTTCTTTCTGTATTTCGAAAACAAATTTTCAAAGAAATATAATTTAATTTGACAGACAGAACCAATGTTGTAAGGAAGATATGAAATATAATATACTTGAATATAAGACAGTTGAGCGTTCTTTTTAAGGTCTGCTTACAATTAGATTACAACTAATTTTAAAGAGATACATGATATTATTAATGAGAAACTTGGCTATTCAATTAGAAAGCGATAAAAATTTAACTATCCTAATCTGCATGGTAATTGAGGCCTATATCCATAATAATCTATATGTGAAAATCATTTGCAATATGCAATTAAGTATGTACATATTTGCTGTTGGTTTATAATTCTATTCCGAAGTTTGAGCTATTTGAAGGTATTAAATTCTTGATTCTTGCAAGAGGGCGACGCCATATTATAAATAAATAAGCGAAAAGTATGCTCGTAACAAATTTAACAAAGTAGTTACAATGGTTACAATAAACGAATGAAAATAAAAATATAAGTGAGATGATTTATTGCATGTTAGCGTGAAGTTGCGCATGTGTTTTAATGCACTTATGCCCAGCAAACAATTTTGTTTGATATTAACGAACCCCTTCTCCAAAGGCAGTTTTTAAAATTTGTATTTTCTTAGTTATCAAGAGTAGGAACTCCTGATTCTCAAGTTGACCTCAAAGGAACACAAAATATTTTTGGAAAGTAATTAAAATTTAATTTATTTGATTGAACATTTTCATAAAGAATTTTTCTATTTAAATATGTACTACTGTTAACAATTTGCCAAATATTTCTTAAACCCTGCACAATTCGATAGATAGGCATGGAGAAAACCGATAAAGCTAATAGTAAGGAAGACTAAAACTCAGCTCAAGCGCTAAGGATATTACAAACCATGGATAAAATATTCCCTTGTGCTTATTGTGTGTAGGAGTATTCTTTACATGTCACATATAGATATAAATGTTTTTTTGTGTGTTCATATATATATGTATGCACATGCAGTTATGTCCACAAATATAGCAGAACCATATTCAATAATACTATAAGCTTGTTCAGATATGCAGTTATGAAAGAGTGCATTGAGCAAATTAAAATAATTGTTTCATGTTGTAAAGGAGCTAATACACTATTTCTTCTTTAAAAAACACAAAAAACAAAATTCTGATAATCTTGAAGTGGAGATTAACGCTCACTCTACGTAAAGAACATAGTTGTTATACCTTTCATGAACATACAATGGTAATATAACTTTCGTCCGCTGTTTGTAAGTATGAGAAGAAGAGGAGATAGGCCCACCAATAAGTATACCGAAATGATCAGGCCGATGATCTGAGCGATTTAGCCATGTCCGTCTGTGTCTGTCTGTTTGAACGCAAACTAGCCCCTTAGTTTTTGGGATAGCTCGCTGAAATTTGCTAAGGGGCCGCCATTTTGTAAAAAATTAATAATTTGTCGGAACCATTAAGATCGGACCAATACAACGCATAGCACCCATACAATCGATTGTTCCGATAAACGGGTTTTGGAATATAACTCTTGCAATTAAGAGGCTAGGAACGTAAAATTTTATAGGTTTGCTATGTAATATATATAGTGAAAATCATCCAGATCGGACCAACATAACATATGTCTCCCATATAATCGATAGGTTCGATAAATGGGGTTTGGGCTATAAATTTGGCAATTAAAAAGCTAGGAACGTAAAATTTTGCAGGTTTGGTACTTATTTTATATGTAATGTGATACATATTATACATATATGTGTGTAGTAAAAAATCAGCCAGATCTGACCTAAGTAACATATAGCTCCCATGAAATCGAATGGGGTTTGGGTTATGTATCTTAAAATTAACAATTTTGCAGAGTTTGTACTAATTGTAAGTAAGAATCGGATACTTAAAACCGTGATGCGTATTTATGGAAATTATAAAGTCTTCGGGCCAGTCGAAGACAGCACTTTCCTTACTTGTTTTTTATAAATTATTCATTTTACTCCAAAAAAAAATCATCGTCCGTCTGTTCATGTAGCACTCCATAACTATGAAGTTAGCAATTCATCACTCTTCCACTGAAGTTCCAAGAAAGCGGATGTGGATTCCTTTGGTTACGACATCTGTTTCTGACAGCTGTCGCTCGCGGCAAGTGTTTGGAAATGGAGTACCAGAGTCACAATTTGCTACCTGGGATACGAAAACAATTTTTTAGGGTTACCGCATCAGAAGTAGCAACTAAAAGGATATTGATAGATGTTTAGTTTGCCAGAAGATACGTTAATCGGCCTATTAAAATATTTTGTGGAGCGACGACAGTCAAGTTGTACTGTTTGTCTCCACACTAGAGTTGGGCAATTTCGTACAATTTAAAGATCGAACGAACTAGTTCTTTTTTTAAAAGTGAACTAGGTCGTTCAGTTCGTTCAGTCGTTCAGCCGCTCAATACTAAGTTTTCTTTTCAATCAGTTTGTATATCCATGGCACAGGAAACCAAAGAAAAAGCTTTGACCCAAAACGATGGTTTGAAACTCGGGAAATTTATTGTGGAAATAAGAGCTAATTTTCCAAACCAATATGGAGTTGGGTTGACATAGCAAATTTTAGTTCACCTTTGGTTGTTATTGCTCGCTGCCACAGGAGCATTTGAACTACATATAATATAACGTCATACACAAAGATAGTGCAACATTGCCAATCACTGAACTAGGTTGAAAACATTTGAACGATGTGGTTCGTTCGTTCACTGAACTGAGTCGTTCAACTGAACTAGTTCGTTAGCGAACTACACAACTCTATTCCACATGACGCCGGGAATTTGTAAGTAGACCAATCAACATTCCATTACGGTTTAGGCGTGCTTTTCCTACTACGGACTACGATTTGCAATATTTCCGAAATCATGAATGAGCTTGTCGGTATAGAAGTTTTAGAGGAAACAATGCTATATGAAATTACCATGCCGCTTAATTGGCTATATCAGCATGGTTCCGCAAACAAAAACTTTAGGTAATGGCCGGCTCATTGAAAATCTGTGAGGATATGCCGAAATGTATTAAGAGTTTCTAGTCACAAAACAGTGGAAACTATGGGAAAGAGTACGCGAAGCCTAGTATGCACCACTAACCCACTGCAAGTGTGAAAAGTTAGTTGACTCTATGCAACGCAGGCTTCTTCAAGTCGTCAATGCGCAAGTTGAGAGAATTTGTTCCACTTTTCGGCCAAACTATATATCTAAGTTATAAACAACTGCATATGTATCGATTGGTCTGTTCAAGCTGCAGTGCTGTCAATCAAGAATAATTTAAAAAACATTAATTATAGTATCGAAAAATCAGTTTGAAAATGACGGAAGGGAAGGGTATGGAAGGGAAAGGGAAGGGACATAAATCTGAGGAAAGGCGCTGCTATTGTTGTGAACATAACTGTATGCATGAGGGCACTTCTGCAGTTCGTATGATTTTTTCAGTAATTTATATAATTATTATTGTCGCTCTTATATTCAGCATCACTCCAATGAAAATATCGAAGCTGTCCCTGCTGTTAAATACACTAATTATTTCATATGTTGAGGCCGACAAGCACTTGCCCTCTGAAAGCTATCAGTTGAGTTTTCGCTTATCGCTGTTGAAATTGCAAAACAGCTTATCAGCCTTTGGCAAAACTGTGCAAGCGAAATACAATTGGATTTCTGAGGCTGCTAGTGTCAACGCCTTTTAATTTGTTTTCAATGAATTTATTAAAATTAATAAGTCTTCGTTTGTTATTTTGTCGTTTCTAATTCTATTGGTTAATAGATTTCTTTACCTAATCTAGCAACTAAGTTATAAAATGGTCCTACAGGAAAATTATATAGGGATACCATATAAAATTTCTTTTTTGTCGTATTCTATCGAATACGAGAATACCTTTAGTGTGAAAGTAGTAATGAATTTTTGTAGCGCAAAAATTTAAAATCGCAGAAAAAACAAATCTGGCAAGACTAATCTTTGTTGCCACATTAAATGTAGTGAATTTACATCCGCCACACAAAACTTGGAATTTGCATGCACCCTCTGGATTATCCTCTGCTCTAATTGGATTTTTTAATACTTCTTAATGCACATGTGTTGTGTTGGTTACACTGCAAAACCGCGCAACGCACCAGTGCAAAACCGCGTAAGTGATATCTCAGTTTGGCTGTTTTTTAACTAAAATTACTTAATTCAAGGGCGAATGACTTAATGGCAAAAGTCCCCATCAAGATAAGCTCTTTTAATTATTTTTCAAACCGACATGTAGTTTCCTTGAAAATAAGTGAATAGGTCTTAAGGGGAGGGACAGATGAAAGTTTTTGACAAAAATATAGCTTACGCGGTTTTGCAGTGTCACCGACGATATGTACTTTGCAAATCAGCCGTATTGGCAGTTGTGTCATATTTTTAGCTGTAAAGTGGCTTTTTACACAAGATTATTCATATCAGCTCTCGTTTACTTGTTAAAATTTGTACGCATGTACACATGCACACATATGTCATATAGTACGCATCTAACATCACGAGTATTTGTATATACACATATACGTAGTTATATGAGAAACTACTTGTTTGATTATTGAAGCGCTCGCAGTATTCACCTACTGAATATAAAATAATTTTTTGTACGTAGATACCGCACAGCTTTGCATGCCTGTCCGCAGCTATCGTTGTGGTTCAGTGGAAAAGATTTATGAATTGTGTAAATACTTTAATTAAATTGCAGTTATTATGATTTCATAAATTATTTTTTTATGTGTAATTAATTACATTGGTATACAGATACGACAAAATGTATAGACAACGGAATAGAAATATATATTGAATAGTCGATGAGATCACTAATAGCATTTTCATTTCTAAAAACACCAGTGTTGTCAGAACTTTTTGGTCAACCATCTACATTGGCACTAAAACTCGGCCAAAATCGCTTACCTGGAGGTCAGTTCTGGTTGGGCGTTATCGTGAAGTGAAAAAAATATTTTCACTTTAGTTATCACTTGCCATTTCCTTTCTTCACATCTGAGCTCTAAAATGCGATTCTGACATGTACCATGAAACCTGTTTGCAGAAGCACATTTTGAATTGCGTTGACACATGTTGTTCTTTTTATCACACACATGTTGTTCTTTTTATCACTTAAAACGTTTAAATTTGTAAAAAATCGGATTTTTGAATTTTTTGAAATTTTGACGTTAGCACCAAATTTATATTGCCGTTAACATTTTTCACTTCACTTCAAATTAGAATCGAAAATCGTGGTGAATTGGACGTATTTACTTTTCACTTCACGATAACGCAAAACCAGAATTGACACCCCTACATTGATAAATCAAAACTGTACCGAATTTTTTTGAAAATGCATCTTAAATTGCTAGGGCTTTAATCACAAGTCGTGTTTGAAACATGTATGGATTATTATCACATCTTAGGATTCTCGCTGACATTACCTTTTAGAGTTAAATTTTTTATATTAATTTAAAGCTTTAAACTCAGTTTCCCGACAGCGCTAGTGTCCGGACACTAAAATCGAAATTTGAGTTGATTTTCAGTTTCCGGGCAGGCTGTATTTTAATGCTCCTAAATGAGAGTTCATTATATTATTTATGATGGCCAAAAACAAAAATATATTTTCCTCCTACATTTTCAGTTTTCGGACAGGTTTTTCCAAGTACAAATATTGCGGATAGTCGGGATTCTAAAATAAGCTATAATGTCCGGACAGTCGCTTGTCGCTTTTTTCGATATTACTATATAAAGCCTGGTACTGCGTTCACGCGTGAAAAATGTTGCTACGAGTCCAAGCATGATTTTAAATAACTTTTTTGATAAATAAAGTAGAACGTGACTTTCTGACATCATATGAACAAACATATTCAAGCCGTAAAAATAACTGAAAATGATGGGAAGCGATGCTATAAATACATGTTTTATTCCAAAATTTGGGAATGTGATTTCAAATGGTTTCTAGACAACTTGCAAAATTTTTCACGGGTGAATACAATACCAGGCTTAAGGAATGAGTGCAGGCATCGTAGCTCAGTTCTTCGAGGTTATAAACCAAACGAGCATAGTTGTAAAACTCCTAATAGTCGGAGCCTTAATCAGGCGAGCGGCAGTATCACAAAATATTCTCTCGCAACCCATACAAACGTAATCTTGCAGTAATCCTGTTTTAGGGATAAAAGCTATTTCTTTAACCCCGTATCATACGACTTGCTCATGGCCTCGGAGACTTTGAAACTCCAAGTTAATCCACGCCATTTTTGCTTGGTCGATCGGTCGCATCTCTAGACAGCTTCTCAAGAGACGCCCCCTTCTAGCCCAACATATCCCTTTGACTTCCATCTATGCCCATACGACCGGTGGCCCAGTATAGATGTACGTGTAACTTGTAAATTCTTCTTTGCACTCCAAGCACTTTTAGTTATTGAGATGTGCGAGACTATGCCCTCAATAGACGCCTGGTTGTTAACATCTATTTCGAAGAGGAGGAGCAGGACCGTACAGTCTGTCGGTCCCTTTTTATATGCCGTTATATTACAGTCTACGCCCGAGCTGCCCCGAGGCATTGAGCCTAGTTTCAGTGGTTAACACTATGCTCTTGCCCATTAAGTGTACTGGTGGGATGTACAGAATGACATATAAGAATTCTGTCGGGGTGGTTTTCACACCTTCCAATTATACTAATTATTGATTATGTGCATACTCTTTCCGATGTTTATTAACAAACGTTCTTTTTTGTGTGGCTGTCCACCAACCGAGGACACCATAATAAAGAATTAGCTTCACAGTTGCCGCGAATACTCAATTAGAAAGGAAGGGTAAGAGGTCTCCCGTACAAGGCAACCCTTTTACCTTGGGCCTAGTCCAATTAGGGGTCTTATACCGCCTAGCTAGTAAGACTGTGTAGATCCACATTTTGCGATCAACCCAACGTCCGATGCCTTGATGGTTGTTGTTGTTTGTAATGACCAAAACACTCCCCGAAGGTTTTGCACCAGATGCACTCAAGAGTTCCCGAATATGACTACAGAATAATGTCGAAATATCGACAATAAAAATCGACAAATATATTTACGAGTATATATTAAACAATTAATTTTGGTCTTAATTTATATATATAAATAAAAAGTCGGGGTTTTCTTTAAATGTACAAGAATACTGGTTTACATTCAGATTATATACGGTATTTTATTTTGCGTCATAAATATTTGGAATTAAATAAAAAGTGGTACAAAAATTGTATATGTCAAATGGAAAAGCTAATTATTTGCAACTCGAAAATGGTTTCCTTCAAAGATGAAAGTCAGGGATAAGATTTCCAATTTCTTTTCTCCATTCTTCAAGTCTAGTTATTCTTTTGTAATCAATTCATCACCTAAGAACTACTCGTATCTACCATATTCAAGTAATTTGATAAATGTTCTCAATTTAAACCCGGAAGGTGTTCTGTTACATCTTAAGACCTTGAAGGAGTCATTCCAATATGACCCTGATTTAATACCGACATGTTTGTTAAAAAAGTGTGCTGAATACATATAAAAACCTCTGACCGATTTGTTAAATCTTTTTTTACAGTGTCTCCTTTCCCGACTTCATGGAAAGAGTATTTTCTTGTACTTCTGTATAAAAGGGAGTAAGTTGTCTATAGAAAATTATCGCGGAATAGCAAAGCTCTCCGCTATTTCCAAATTATTTGAAACTATCGTTTTCAACCCCTCACATTTTTGATCTCAACACTGATTGCAAATTCCCAGCATGGATTTAGAGATAATCTTTACACCTACGTTTACAAAGATTTTAGTAAGGCATTTGACAAAGTTTGCCACTCTTTACTCATTCACAAACTGGACCTAGTTGGCTTTCAGCCTGGTCTCATCCCTTGGATCTCCTCCTAACTCTCTGATAGAACGCAAAGGATCATTTTAAAAAATTCCAAATTAAAACATTCAAAAATCTTGATGTATACAGACGGCGTAAAACTATTTAATTCACATGCTTCGATGGAAGAACGTTCTTTCCTTCAAATGGATTTAGACTTATTAGTTACTTGGTGTAAAGCAAACTATATGCCGCTCAATATGGATAAATGTAAATTCATGTGTGTTTTCACGTCGGTATTTATAGCCAGCTTCTTATACAATTAATAACCACAGTCTTGAAAACGTAAATGTTTTTGTCAACTTGGTTTGTCGATGAACTGCAAACTTAGTTTCAGTCCTCATATTGAGGCTACAGTCAATACGGCTAGAAGAGTTTTAGCTTTTGTGAAAACTGCTCCAGCAGCCTTAACTATAATTGATACAGGTACAATGCGGGCGCATAACAAATAACACGGCTATATCTAAAACTGTTCCATGAACACGCCTAAAAGTATTCTACTTTCCTTGAGTTAACATATAAAAATATATCTACCAAAGAATGTAAATGGAATAATGTAAAAATGGCACATTAGAGAAAAAATGCATCGTGACGCTACAGGGTACCATAGCTGAGTTGTTACAGTATTAGTTCTAACAGCGGCTTTGATGCAGGCACTTGGGTTCGTATCCCAATGTCCGAGAAGGGGTCTGATGAGAAGTTGGTGACTTCGAAACATGTTATCCCGTACCATCGTTGTGCAAATCATTGTAATTTTTCTGTAATATCAATTAACAAGTGGTCAAAAGAATTTAGCAACCCTGATGTTACTAAGTCCCTTTTTACTACATTAATTAGACCGATATTAGAATATGGCTCTATTGTCTGGAACCCGCGTTATCAAGTTAATGTAGATAAGCTAAAATTAATTCAAAAACAATTCTCTTTCTTTCTTTTACCTTGAAAAATATACAATGGGATTAATTGTGTCGTCTTCCTCCTTATACTAGTCGGTTAAAACTTATCGATCTCCCAAGCCTTGCAAGTTGTAGGGAATTGCTAGGTTTAATATTCATGGTAGAACTATTTAACTGATATATTTAAACTCCATTTATTTTAAACAAAGTTAACTTTAATATTCCCTCCCGAGCTTTTCGACTTTTCAAACCTATTATTCTGAAGCCACGCAGGACCAATTTTCAAATATACGAACTTTTCAGTGTTAGTGTGAAAACTATAACTCTGTTCTCTCCTCTCTTAACAAATGATTTATATGTGTTTATTTATTTTAATCTCTACTCAGCTGATGAAAATCTTTCTGCAGCTGAGCAGTTTGAGATCTCCACGCTTAACAAACCTCCACCTATCAAACACCCGGCAAATTTGATCTGCGCGTTATGCGGACGCGCTCCTCGTGTCGGTTTTTTATTATTATTAAAACAGGAAGCCTAAATTAAATAAATGAAATGATAAATTATTGAACTAATTTCTAGAGTTGAAGACCAGTTTTTTGTTATTACTGTAAAATGACTATTTTTATAATTTTCGTCGAATGCTATATTTTAAATAGAAAATGTGAAAAAAAAACATCAGCTATTCGGAGATATATATTTCTTAAGCCGCTAAACTTCACTTATCAACGAACTTTTGGCGCCGCTTACTTAAATGGCGCTTAACTGCGCGAACGAAATAGCTTAAAAGTTACAGATCTTAATATTAATTTCTAGAGATGTATCATTGCTAAGCTATGGCTTATTAATTTTTGCTTTAAAACTGCAATAAATTCTATATGAAAAGCAATTCTTTATAAATATGCCTTTCAAAAGTTATTTTCTATTGAATTAAAAAAAATTAATATCTTTTTTTTTTATTGCTGACCCACATTTTATTTATTCAATTGAATGAATTTATACCATGCATTATCTAGAAACATTTTTAGTTATCAAAATTGTCACTAAAATATACTAATCTCATAGTGCATTCAAGCTCATTCTTGCTCAAGAGGTGCTTACTGTGCGAAAATGTAGTTTTACAGTCTTAAAATACCACAATCACAAAAAAACAGCTGGCGGGTTTGGTAACTCGATGCACTCATTTCCAAGTGTTTTACGCGCTGCAATCAAATCGGTCATCAGAATTTGCCTTACGGGTTACACCCTCGAGAAATAAAAACAAAGTCTTTACTAGGAAAGATAGACCTCTAGAATTTCATATTAAGATCTGTAACTCGTCGTCGGTCTCAAAAATAAAATGCATATAGATTTAAAAAAAAAAAAGAAAGTTTTTTGTTATTTGACAGAGTCTAAAGTATTGGCCTTGGGAAGACTTGCGAAAGCCCTTTCCGAAACCTATCTAAAACCACAATCTCAAATGGAACAAACCGGTATTTTCTTTTAAACCTCAAAAAAAAAAATCTCGCCAGCTAAGTGGTTACCAAAGGTTCAAGCCCCGGCCAGGTACACTTAAACTTGGCATAGTGATATGCGCGTTAGATTATCTTAACTATTATCATGCGAACAAACAGCGTTCTATCTTTTTATTGACTGGTTTATAAATCAATTATCTGGTCTAGGGACTTACCTATGTTTATTACAACTCCAAAATATTTTTGTTGTTCTCGATCACAAGTTTACGGCTTTTAATGGTGATGATGATTGTGCTAATTTTAGAATATAACTTGATATCTACAGCTACTGCTAGCACTTCTTTAGATCAACGTTTTTCACATTTTTTACACTTACAATAAAATATCACAATTTCTTTTTCGGCTTGTGTTTAATTAGTATAGTACAAATGTCATACACACACACATCTACAGAGTAAAGTAAATTTCGCGTACGCACTCTAGTAATATTTATTTGTTCCCACTTACGTCAAGCAAATTTTCTTCGAACTGAATTAAAGTGCATTTTATTCGAAATATTAAAGCAAAACTTTTTGTCGACTCCAATTCAACTGGAGTGAATTGCTCACCATTGGTATCGCTGATTTCAATTTGTTGGTTACGTTGAGTTGATAGAAAAGCAAAATAAGTATTTGCAGCAAAACCAAGGACAAAGCGATAGTGATTTGTATGCGAACAAGGACAAAATACCAAGGGAACGATAGCACAAAGCTATTAGGCAAACATAAATATTTGAAATTTTGATGAGGATGACGTGTGTATTTCTTTTTCCTACCCATAAACGAAAATATTTGCTTACTAGCTGCTAGTCTTCTAATTAAAATTTGCATTGGTATTAGATGATAAGTAAAGTTTGAAGGTTGAACCTTGTGTGGTGTTTGTTAGCTTCTAAATAATTGGATTAGCACAAGATCATCATTATAGATTTCCGTAAGCACAAGTTCTGGAGCGATGAAGGACACAAACGTTGTCTCACTGTGCTTTGGCTACACAGGCTTTGCGATAGGAACTTTCTTCACTTCGGTCTGGTTATCAGTAACGCTGAGTAGATGCTTATACCGGTGTCTTATTTGTTAGTTCTGATTGTTTTCAAATTTGGCACCAGGCACATTGAGTATTGTGACGTTTCTGCTCCAGTGCTGCTAAAGACGTTGACGGGCCGACAAAGTGGCGCTCGGATGAAAAGTTCAATGCTGTTTCGTTGATAAGATTGACGTCGGCAGTGGCGACGTCTGTTAAATTTACTGTTGCTACGTTTGCGTTAAGTATGTTTGTATAAATGGAAATGAAATCTTTGAACTTTCTGTTCTTTGTTTTAGTGGAATGGATGCATACATACATACAGTATTTGTTAGTTTTTGAATTATTTGCTCTTGAAATTTTCAGCACCGTTGCTCGTGCAAAATCTCCAACTTCGCTGATTTCAAGGCATACAATTTTTTTTGGTTTACTGTTATTTTTGGTTTGAGTAAGTCTAGGTATCTAGTTGTCACTCTGTTGATATTACGTTTGTTATTTGCGTTATTTTCATTTTTTGTTTTCTGATGTCACTCGAAGCACTGCGTGTCTGACTTGCTGATTTTTTTATTCTGACATGCTAACAATAGCAAAGAAAATTATATTAGCAGTACAAAGTATTGAAATACGCTGGGAAAAAGACAAATGTACATGTATAATAAATAAGTAGGTATATATCTTTGTTAGTATATAAAGTATACACTCGCATATTGGAACCTTCAGCAATTAGAATTTCCAGAAGTTAAAACAAAGTTTACAATACATTAAAAGTTCTGAACTTAGAAGCGGAAAAACGAATTTCGGATCGTATTTTACTTGTTTGTTACTATGGAAAATCTCTATCAAGTAATTAAATAGAAAATAATTTAATTGTATATATTTGTAGTAAATTTAGCTTTTTTTTATATAAAAAAACTTCCAGTTATAAGACATTCAAGTGGTTCTAATTCGTGAGCGTTTACTGTACATACATATGTGGTACGTTTGTTGGCTCACTAACGAACGCGCGTTTTGTTGACAGTACGCAACTCGTTCCTACAAATGTCACATGAAATAAAACTTTCTACGTATTATCCATGCCATTTTCCATTCTCTATGTCACAGCGTTGTACTTATTCCGCTTTAAAATATCACTGATTTGCCAAAATTAATATCAAGTCTATTCCGAGTTTCTAAAATATCTTTTTACTTTGTTCAGTACGATTTTTCTGGGACCACTCTTTAAGTAACTTAAATTTGTTATGAGCTTAAAGCTGCTCACGTAAGAATCTTTAGTATTTGAAATATGATTCTTCTTAATTTCATTTTTTGTATTAAGCTTTCAATATTTTTTCAAATTTTGCAAAAAATATCAATAAACAATTTAAACTAATAATTATCACTTTGCACCATAAACTGATAAAATACGAAAACATGAGCAATGAGTTATCGCGGCAACGGCGGGCTGAATAATCCAACTCGATTAGCACAGCACATAAACACAACAAAATACGGCAAACACAAACAAACTACAAACGAGCTGCAATTCAATGTTTTACGCTTTTGCTGTATATTTCTGTTGCCTTCTCGATGGCGGCTTACTACATATTTGCTGTATGCCTACCACTCTACTAACATACGTCTATTTTGCACGTTAACACAACAACAACTAAACCAGTGCGCTAACAATGAATCCACACTAAGTTCAACTCGTATACATTCCAATAAATCTATTTCGCATGTTGCTAATGGCGCGCGCTACCACTCGAAGTCGGCAACATGGCAACGGCAAAGTCAAAGTAAATACATGCTTACATACACACTCGTATATGGAAAAATAAAACACAACGATAAAAACACGAGCGTTGCCGAACTGTGTAAAAGATGATGAATTGCCGAGGAACTGAATTCTAGTTGGAAACTTAGTGTTGCTGGTGTGAATTTTATTCATTGTTGCTGAACATTGGCGAAGCGTTGGTGGTGGTTTGGTGAGGTGTTAATGTTGCGGAGGCACTAAGTGATGTTGGTAATTTGTTGATAGAGTCAATTAGAAGATACCCTGTAGGGAGAAGTATAGACTTTACCGAAAGTATTTAAAATAATAAAATTTTGGGAAATTCAAGATAAACCATGTACCCTGAACAAATAAATTTTTAATATACGAGGTGGTGTTTATCCATACTATGTCTAGAGTTTAGTTTAAAAAACCTAATATTCTTTTAGAATTCCCAGAAGCATATCGATTATAGAGTGTTATAACCAGGGCGATGACGTTTAACCATGCATTTTCGGGATTTGACGCATTGAACAAGATGGTTCTAATGACCATACATGAATTTCTATTGCCCTGACGTAGAGTTATTATAAAATTTTGGTATGTTATTATTAACACAATATAATATTATAATATGCCTATTATAACAAATTAAAATATCACAAATATGAATAATTAAAGATAATAGAAATTTTCTTGTTATTGATATATAATTAAATAGTTTTTAAAAGTAGTCAAATTTTGCGGTACACTAGTTTGTTTATATAAAAGGCTGGGAGTAAAAAGTAAACTTATTTTTCATGTAAGTAAAAGGAAAACTTATAAAATGTTTATTAAAATGGGTTACAAACAAATCGTTTTTTCCATTAAAAGGTAGAAATATCATTTATTTTTTAGCAAAAACTGTACTTATATACATTTTATGTATCGCAGTTTTGCATTTGTTCGTTACGCGGTTTTGCAGCGCGGCAAACATCATAAAAGGCTTGTTAGAATCATTGCTTACACAATTCGAAGTGAACAATTATATACTTATTAATATACCGCCTATTTTGTTTATTTCTTATTTACTTAGAAACTATTTACTCAAATTAAAATAAATTCCAAAAATATAAATATCAAAGTCGTTAGTGTTGTTGGCCTACCACACCGAAGGTCCCAGGTTCGAAATCTGGTCCAAGTAACATCGAAATTGGTTTAAAAAATTTTTTTCAAAACGGGGTAGCCCCTCGGCAGTGGTTTGGCAAACTCTCCGAGTGTATTTCTGCCATGGAAGGCTTTTAAGCAAAAATTCGTCTGCATTGCAGATGCCGTTCGAAATTGGCAAAAAAACTGTAGGTCCCGCCAATTTGTAGGAAAAATTATAAGCAGCACACCCCAAATTGATAGAGAAGCCCGGCCTTTATCTCCCTAGGAGGTATATATGGCCCCAATTATTTATTTTTTTATTAATTTTTTTTACGTTTCTTACGTCGTACCACAGCTTTTAGCCCAACCTTTATTCGCTCCCTACAGTGAAAAGGTCCGTTAAAAAATAAACAGTAAATTGTTTATTAATCTACGAGGCAACTGGAAATGTTGCACTGGAAGGAAGGTCGTGTTGCATATGAAGAAATGTTGTGCAACATTTTAATATGTTGAGGAATGGTCGTAAGCATATTTATGTGTATTCATCCGGACGTTATCTGCGGAAACTTGTAATATTTTTTTCCGAACCTCTTTTGTGCATTAACGGACATAAACACAAATATTACAATACTCCGGGATCATACTACACTCACTTACATTAGACTGTTTAAAAAAAATTCCTCTCTTTTCCAAAAGCAATTGGTAGCTACTTGTCAAAATATAAGAAGGTAATTCAATAGGGGGATTCATATAAGCCTATAAAAGCCCCCTAAAACTTATAAACCATATAAAGCTCGTAAACTTGGATGAAAAGTGACATTAACTTGATAAAATTATGCGTTTACACGCTTTATAAGGCATTTATAAGGTTAAATCAATCCCCTTATTGTTCTAAGAAGCCCAACTATAGTTTTCCATTATCATTAAGAGTAATAGTTGCTGTCTACAATATATAATATCAACATGTATGCATGTACGATGAAAGATAGCTCAATGTGAAAAGGTGCCAAATGGAGCAAGTCGTCAAAAACTAAATATGCAGATTATTCACTAAATCCATATTGTATGTAGTATGTATGTACTTACAATGGTTTGAGCAACACAGTATGTACATTTATGCATGTATATACATATATGGCTTCATACATCACACTATAAGTTTCATAGGCACCTTAATACATTTTCTGCATCTGCGATATATGCATATCTGTTATTGTCTATCTACAAATTGAATTTTAACATTTTTCTGTCGCACGAGTTTGGTCAATTGTTGTGATATTTTATGGGTACCCATATATATAAATCCTTGTGTTTATATGTATAGATACAACATACATTCGTCACTATACGGCTGCTTGCAACACGTGAACTTACTGCTTCACAAAGTTGCGTACGCACAATCTCAATGTTTATACCGGCTTCCATCAGCTG
This sequence comes from Merzomyia westermanni, assembly GCA_949987695.1. Taxonomy (NCBI): domain Eukaryota; kingdom Metazoa; phylum Arthropoda; class Insecta; order Diptera; family Tephritidae; genus Merzomyia; species Merzomyia westermanni. The sequence continues at coordinate 121,792,105 of OX465288.1, read as the reverse complement.
TGTGATTTGACCATGAATGAATAAAATTGAACTTGGTATTTCGTTATTCTTTGCATTGTAAGCATATTTCCACAAAAAACAAAAGGATAATACAATTGAGAGAAGTAGAGATATCAACTGAAATAATAAGCGCGACAACTCTTCTATTGTGTAAAATAAAGTGGTAAGGCGCATAGTGTTGTATGGAGCTGGCAAAGAGAAAACTTGGTCGTACGCAAAGTTCTAGCAACAAGAGAGAAATGTCATCGCTGTTCTTGTTGTTGATGTTGCCGCAGCACCAAAATATTGAGAAGATTTATTACTTTTTCAATTGTTTTATTTGTTATTGTACATACACATGTACATGTGTAGCCGTGAACAAATATTAAAGTTGAATATGAATTGAAAGTGAAAAGCGTGGAAAAGTGTTGTGCGTTGGAATAAGTTTTACTTTTGGAGGGTAGGTCGGTCAGCTTTTTCATCTTTTCATAATCGTGCAGCCACTCCTCCTACCTCTATCCATGGCGCCGCCATGAATGTAAAATACGGTGCGGTGCCTTCATTGTTTTCCTTTCATATCGACCACCATATACAAATTTATTTGCATATATATCAACTTACAGATATATATGTACTACCTCTGTCTAGAAATAAACATGCATATGTATTTTCATATCCAAAACAGAGACCGTAACTATTGTGAATGATAGTATAAAAATCTGTTACGAATAGCCACCATCCCTTCTATTTCTAGCTAAAGAATAATAGTTGATTTTATTTATTGACAGCTCAATCGATTTGGATGTACCACATTCTAAAAATTTTAATCTAGGTGTTGCCACGTAGGATGTTTATACGGGGCTGCCACCTATTCGAATTTTTTTTTGTAAATGAAAAAAAAACATTTTTTAATAGGGTTGTCACCTGAGCTTATTATATCTTATAACTTTGTTATATATATATTTAATATATATATAATATTTGTTGAATATTTGACATTTTATTTAAATGATATCTTCTTTAACAAAAACTAAGTTCAAATGGATATTAAACTTAACAAAACTGCTGTTTCATCCAGTAAATTTTAAATTATTTTTTTAAATACTTCAGTTTACTACAGGTTTTTATATCTACGCGTTCATAAATTTATGTACAAGTCAACAAAATATTAATAGTTAAAAAGCGAGTTTTAATCTTCTTTACTTAACACACATTTTTTCAATTACTTCCTGTGTTGTAATGGGCACATCTGTATGTACCGACAACATAGTGAAACCACTTACTGCTCCTTAACTGTATAAAGAGAAGGGACAAATAAGATAGAATATTCAACAATTGTAAAGCATAATGTACAAATCAACTTTTTAATTACTTGTCCGGTAGAGTTACGTAGATAAGTTTTTAGCCTATTTAGAGTTTTTACCAGGGAATCAGCATTAACACCAGCAATAATGTCAGCCTAGACATCCAACGAAAAGTCACCCTTGCAAACAAATACTAATTCGGTCTGCGTAGGCAGTTGAGAAGTAAAGTCCTCTCTTGAAGAACGAAAGTAACACTCTATAAGGAAAAGGTTCTTCAAAATATTTACGGACGCTTACGCATTCGCGATGGCGGGTATCGAAGAAGATTTAGTGACGAGCTGCAAGATATATATGCAGACACCGACGTAGTCCAACGAATTAAAACCCAGCGGCTTCGTTGGCTAGGCCATGTTGTGCGAATGAATGAAGATGCTGCGGTCCAAAACGTATTCTTATCCCCTGGTGTTTACAATTAGCGCCAGTTGGCAGAAAGAAGAAACGACTGGCTAGCTATGTTAGACGGCCAAAATCGTTAAGACGGTTAAGCGCTATTTAAAGAAGAAGAATAGTTGAAAAGGTGCGTACTGCTGTTGAAGTGGAAACGGGGAGAGTTGCAATAGTTTTGAGCAATTTGCATAAGTTATGAAATTACGCTTTGTCGCATTGTTAAAGTGCGTGAAGTGTAGTTTTTGGCGGAGGATTTTGAACCTTCTCCATAAATTGGTTTCGACCACTATTTTTTGTCTTTGCACAAGTGTTTCATGAAATTCAGCAAGCTTAAACAAATCTGTGTCATTTTCTTCACTGTGATTTGTTGGAAAAATCGAAGCGAAACTTCTAAAGATCGTTTTATGTTCAGTGAATCGAGTATCTACTTCCACTATTATATGATCAATAAATGAATAAAAACAGAAATTTTGAATCAAACATATAAGTTAGATGCTTGCAGATTCTGACTACATTTGATTTCAATATCCATGTCGTTTGCATCTTTTTCACAAGTTCTGAAAAATTTTTCAAAGTGATGTTCGTCGGAATGAATACTCTTTGCGAAATCCACCACAGGCGGTTGAACTATCTTTATTTGTTGCAGTTCATTACAAAGGCAAACGCACCGTTTTTGAGTAAGGGATTTTTATTTTTGTGCTAGCATAAATGAAAAAAGACTGCGTTAATTATTTAAAAAAAAATTTTTAATGTTGACCTTAGAATTTTATAATACAAAGCAATAGAGAAAATGTTAAAATTTCTTCAATTTTGCGCCTTTAGCATAAAAAAACTCTCACCATAAATTTATCAATAAATTCCCATAATTGCCATTATTTTTTGCCCAATTCAATTTAAAACTTAATAGGTCTAAACTGCATATCCAAATATTTTTAAAAAATTCTGATTAAGGAGTGTGGAATTTTTTATGCAACTTGGTTAAATTTTCCTAGGTTTTGTACAAAGTTTGAAATTTGTTTTTGCGTGTTTTTATTCGATAATGGGCTACACTTTTATAAAAAATGTGTACGAAATTCTCGACGCTATCTATCTTACCTCCATTGTGTGCTCTGATTAAATTAATGAGCCTGTACACACTAGTATTTTTACACCGTCTGAATTCGCATTTTTAAAGACGTGAGAGATAAGGGAGTAGTGGTTTAGCCCCGCAATTTCAGACCTCTAAAATTACGGTATTATTTCGTTCTGTTATTTTATTACTACCAGAACCAATGTGTCCGCATACCTCGAAACCGGTTCTATCGTCTTAAAAGACTAGTGAATTTCGTAAAAGGTCTGAAAAGACTAGTACATATATGTGTACAGGCTTTATATTCAAACGCATAAGCTACTAAACGACAATTTCATATAAAATAAGAAAATGATGAATCGGAAGCATAAAATGGTATTGTGTTATTAAATCAAAAGTATAAAAATAGTAGTTCATTGGCGAATGGGGAAATCTATCTCCCACTCTTCCCTCCCCACCCCAGCTACGCCACTGCAGTGTACCTACACTCTGTTGCTGGGATATTTTTGGACATCACAAATATATTAAATATGTTAAATTGCGTTTAAGCTCATTCTATAATATTATATTATTTTTGTTGAGTCTGTAGATTTAATAAAAAAATGAAAAACAGTTTTCGCTGGACGGGCCAATCTTTTTCCTACAAATCGTTGAGACCGACACTGAACAGAAGAATTCTGATTTTAACTACCCTGAGAGCTTCAGTAAGGCAGAGTAGCCCTTACCCACTATAACACACCAGCTGCCTGGCTGCAATTTAATATATTTCTTTTTATAATGCAACAGTGACGAAAGAGTTATGTTTGCAAACCCGCATACGTACATATTAACCGCTGCAATGAATCGGAATATAACTATAATTATGTTTTGCTCACAAAAATTTATAATTGGATTGATAATATATTTGAAAAACCTAGCTTTGTAGAGTTTAGATAACGGTTCTGCTTAAGGTAAACATTTTTTTGCTTCTCCTTGTAAATAGCGAGTAGCAAAATTAGAACCCTAAAATACCGGGATGGGTAAAATCGAAAAAATTGGCATCCATAGTACAAATCGTCGGCAGACCTAAATCCATAAGTATTATTATAAAATGAAGTGCTCTGGAACGTCTGTCTATGAATTCACTTAACGGAATTTATGTTGTCTTCACAAATGGAATCGAGATTATTATTCAGAAGGCTTTTCGGTGGACTTTCATTTGTGTTCAGAATGTATCGTTTTTTTAAAGGTAGTATTTATAAATAACTACTCGGCACGTTGGTTACAGCGAGAAGAGAAGAATAAGTAACCCTTTCGCTGCGACTTTTGAAGGGCTTTTGGCTAAGCTTTATCGTAACTTTTTGGAGACTTTAGATGCAACCAAATCAAACGAGGCTTAAAAGCTGTGTAAATTATACTCATTTTAGGTGGGACATATCTGTCTCAGCGGTATTTTGGAAAGAATAATATTTGTCCCAACAAGGTTTAAAACACACAAAAAATATCAAAATTTCTTTTTGTATTAACATATACTTTGTATCTTACGAGATATCTTATATACATAAGGCTAATTTATTTGACCCATTTACAGAAGAGGGAAGAGGTGATTGGTAGAGGCCAGGCAGACTTTGGGCAAGGATGCGTGTCTGTTATTAGCGGGCCCAAACCTATAAAGTTAAATTTTTTATTTAAATTTGACAGTATGCATATGTCGCTATTGAACTAAAGTTTAGGCTACATTTGGAAGAGGTATATGGTTCTATGCCCAGTGAGAGAATAATGTTTTAATTCGTTATATTCCAAATCTACTTGGGATAGCAATAGAAAAAGAAGTGGAGACGGTTGTTCTTGTATAAAAATAAAGAGAGATTTTTGTTTGAAAATAACCCAACAATTATTATATGCGGTCCCTGATAAAACAGACCTTAGTGCGTATGAATGAGTTCAATGATGGAATGTGTTATGCTGCGCTGCTTTGTATGGTTGACTGTTTGTATGGTTGTCCGCCCGGACCAATGTGTAGTTAGCTGTTCAAGTGAATATCTTCATTATTATTATGTATCGTTGTTTTCTCATGCTGTAATCTGCTGGTTTCATAGTATGACTCCCATTTTCAGCTGCAGAGCACAATTATTAGATTTAATAATTATTCATAATGTGAACCCATTTTTTATACGTATTTTTTACCTATTTACTTAGAGTCCTTATGCACTTCATGTGGATATATTCGTGTTCGTACCAATTTGGGTATAACGGTGATAATGACAATGGGTATGGCATATTAAAGTGCTAATAGCGTGAAGCTATAAATCTTTGATTCTCTTGAGAATTTCTGTAATTATATTGCAGTAATTTTATAGTTTTTCCTTTGCTGTGTTAGCGACCAATGATGTGTGTGGTATATTTGTACACCTGTCATTTATGTAAGTACTGGGATTGACATTCCGACATTTTCGGTTTTGGAGTTCTGGGACTATTTACAATAACAAATACTTCTTTAGAAAAACAGAACCTGAGATGGAAGCTCCTGAAACCTGCTAACTGTGATAACCGCATTTTGCTTATAGTTATGAACCCAGAAAAGACTGCGGATTATGAATCAGGCACTTACTTTCGACATTTATTAATAGCAGTTTATAGCCTTTTTACAAAAATACCTTTAAAAAATCGGCTATGAAATTTTCCCTAGAAAAACTAATATTTTTAATGATATTATAAATAAAGAACACAATTTCCGAAGCCAGTGTTATTATGTTTAAGAAATATTATTTCAGGATTTTGTGAAACATACCGAACGTTATATTTCTTGATCCAAAAATACAAAATTTTTGAATCAGACACCCTAGTACGAATGTATCCATTGCAAATTATGGAATTGCTTTCTTTATATCCTTAAGTGCCTGTTCCGTTTCGTTAGCGTTATGCTAATATTTTCGTACTTACATATGTCTACAACTTTTGCAAACTTAATTTTTTTCTTAAAGTAAACTTTGTTTCAACGAGTAAATTTTAATCCTACACGTATGTGTGTAAGTATAATATATCTAGGTATGTATGAATATGTTTTTAAGCATTTCTGTTCGCTTGTTTTTCATTATAGTTCTATTACGTTTGATTTTTTGTGGTGCGGGTTTGCTCTTTATTTTATCACCGATGCTTGCGCAATATTTTGTTGCTGTTTTTTGAGATTATTATTTGTATACCTAGTTGCATTTAGCACAACAAAGTATAGCATGAACGGATCGAGATACGTACTCATTTACTTTCAAATATCAAAACGCTCAGTATAAATAGCGGAGTCAGCGTACCAATGCCCATCTGTCCTTCGTTTGCAATGTCTTTCTGTTTGTAATTCTATTTCACTTATATTTTACCTGAGTACTGAATTGAAAATGTGTGTCTTTTTTAGTTGAACTTTATGATAATAAAAAGATTAATTATTGTAAAGAACTATAGAAAAAGTAGAGATAATTGATAAACGATCAAAGTGTTTTTAAATTGAAACGCATCTTCCAATATTATTTTATAAAGAGGTTTTTTGATAAATTTTCCTCACTTACTTACTTATATTTAACCCTATTTGGACTGATACCTGGATTGGTCTGGTCGGCCCTAAAGCAAATCTAACATAATTTTGTGGAAAGCTCTGTTTGTTATTTTAAATAGCATTTAGGAGATTTAAATATATTATTCGAGATATCAAATAAAATATTGAAACTAAAAATAGTCTTCCTACACTTCTAGAGTCTGTTAAATCAAAACAAAGGAATTTCGGAACAAAAGTAAAGCATAAATTAACAATACTCAATATGACTTTCTTAGTGAAAACAATAATTAAATATAAAATTTTATAGATATATAGATGGCAAAATGCATACCAAAATACATTTTGTAGGGTATCATAAAGCCTCAAAGTATAAAGGTGTATCCCAGTGTATAAAATAGTTAATTAAAGATCAAAAAGGTGGGTTTTTCAAAAGCTGCGAGTATTACAAAAATAAAATGAGTAACGGAGGGCAACTATGATTTAATCCACTCAGATTTATGACGAATTGAAATTCTATATAGCCTGGTGGATGGGCACCCTAAAATTTTCGAAAAATATATATAGCCCTATCATAATTATCGGTTCAGTACTTTAGAAACCCATAGAAGGTATACAGACACACATTCATTTTTATTTATAAGATTAAAATGTGTAACAACTAGGTGTATTATGTTCGGTTGAACCCTAATTTATACTGCCTTACTTAATTTGTAGTTGTTTTAGTAACGCTGCCATTGCCGCTGTGCGCCCATGTTTGTTCTTTTGACAGCCAGTCAACCCGTCGTCATTTCATTTTCGTTGTTCTGGGTTCGTTTGACTCACCAATTCAGAGTACCCGCCTGTTCACTCACACATACATACACACAAAAACATGCAAACCCAGCTAACATTTTGAATCATAAGCGAATATAAAACTAATCCTCATCGGCCCTTCTAATCGAAAAAGCGATTACTACTAACTCTCAGAAAAAATTAAACACTGGAGGTTAGAGAGCGTCTTATTTAAAAGCATAAAGACTTGAACTGCGTTTAGCAACAACAGCTTTTGCGGTTAAGGGGTTGAACAGAATTAATACATTAAGGCGTTTTTTATGGGAGTGCGTTTTCAACTCACATTCCAGCCCCAATAGGGATTTTTATATGTTTGAATGCTGGCCTTAAATAGTATTGATCAAAGTAATCCTAAGCAATTTGATTGCCTTACATATGTGCATGTGTTACATGCATTTTTTTAGTATTTTTTATCAACGAAAAAGGTAGAAACAAATTACACCCTGTTACTGTTGCAACGCCACAATCTATCGGGGCTACAGTGCGAGTTCAAATTACACTACAGGAGAAAACCTGTATAAATTTGCCCACTCGGGTATCATTAAAAACTGTGACCGAGTATCATTGTTATGATGGAGAAGAACTATCAGCACACTCCCCCTAACGACTCTCGAAATGCTGGCTGGGAGTTCACATATTTACGCACATGCTCTTATTTCGCTTTTCCTTTTTTGCTCTCACCCTTCAATCGTTCGTTTGCGTTCTGTGTGCCTGCCTAACTACCAAAAAATGCTTACCGCACCCTTCAGCGCTTTGTCGTACACTTCTTATACGGAATCTTGTTGTTATTTCCAGTAATGTTATTTTTGTTGTTGCAACTGCCATCATTCCCTTTTCATTTAATTTTCCCGTGAGCTCGTTTACCCAACTTTTGTTGGTACAGCCTTCACTCTCCCACCCTATGAAATCAATCGGCTTTATACATTTTTCTAAATACAAATGCGCACATCTAACGGGCAAAACGTCCATCCATAGGCCTTGTTTGTTTGCCTCATCATTTGCCCATCCGCCCGATCGCTATTCAGTCCGTTCACTCATTCGTACGTCCGTCTGCACACTTGCCTTCCACCATCCGGTTGCCCGTCTGTCCAGCCATTTTGATTTATGTGTGCTTCATTTCTTCGTTCAATATTCGTCTCATATGCGATTTGTGATCTGAGCTGGGCAGTGTTGAGACAAGCCCTTACCCAAAATGCGGATATGACAGTTTGAATTCTTTTGTGTGCTCGTGAAGGAGCTTTCAAATGCCCCACAATGCCTATAAAAGAATGTGCAAGCGGTTCTGTGTAATAAGCAGTGTGACCAGATTAGACTTTTCGAGGCTAGATTTAGCCTTTTTTTGTCTTTTAGCCTCATAGTGTTGGGTTTAGCTTCATGGATTTTTTTCTAGCCTTTTTTTACTCCAAACCTTTTCTGGTCCCAACACCATATTTTTCCTACAGCTTTGAGGAATATATAAAATTAGAGTTGAATGCAGGTAGTATTGATGACGAAATACAGAAAATTATTCGTAAAAATTGTCAACCTGATAGTATGAACTCTTTACAAAAGATACATTTTTTTTAATTCTTTGAAAGTTACAAAGCCGGATGTATTTTTTCACTTTCAAGAAGAAAAGTCTAGGTATTCTCCAAGTCAAGTAGCATTGATTGAGCTGCAGTGGCGGAAGCTAATAACCGTAGAGTCCTCTACCATTGAATTTTGGGCGGAAGTCCGAGAACATAAAAATTCATTAAACGAACCCCCATGGTCGCATTCTTATTTAGCTTTTTGGTATTACCTTTCAGTAATGGAGAGGTTGAAAGAATTTTTAGTGGCATGAACATTTTCAAAACTAAGTTAAGGAGCAGATTAAAAATTAAAATGCTTAACTCGCTACTTAATATTAGATGTTCGTTAAAACGCTTATCCAAATGTTGCTCTGATTTTGAAATTACCGATGATCTCATTTCTATGATAAATACACAAACTTGGTACGCAGACTCAAGCTCTTCTGATTCATCAGACGAAGAAAATATAATAAAATTAATTAGTTTGTAGTGATTTTTCTATAGTATGTATTTCTTTGAAAAAATTCCTGTAGAGATTTACCCACTCAAAGAAAATGTGCCTGATATGTGTTGAAACAAGAATAGTACCTTTAAGTTATGTCTATAGGTCTATATACAAATAGTTTAAACTAAAATAAAAAATTTCAAATGGATTTCGTGAAAAATTTTCTGACTTTTTTTAGCTTAATTTTTTCTTAATTTAAGCCTTCTCTAACCTTTTTTTTTGCCGATTTAGCCTCGATTTTTTTATCACCTGGTCACACTGGTAATAAGGCAGATAGCTGACAACACATCCGCTAGATTCTACGTAGCATCACTGACCATGACCACGGTAATCATACTCATTCATTACGTCAAAGCCAACTTAACGGTTTTGTCATTTTCGGGATGGGAGTTTACAGCTCTGTTAACCAAAAAAACTTAACTTCGTCATTGCCTTAGCGGGATTTTGAAATATCAATTTAGTAGATTATGTGGAAATGCCGTAGCAATTTTAGAATCGTGCATCCAGATTGCAGCAAAAAAAAAAGTGCAGTCGATACTGTTTTAATGCATTTTGGCAAAACGGTTGAATTTAATGTGGGATGCAATTAAATGATGAATGATTCAATAACGATGCAACAATAGAAGTAAATATGTACAGTAGACGCTCACCAATAAGAACATTTCCAGAAATTCGAAACAGAATTTGTTAAACATTCAATGTTCCGAAACTAGAGCCAAAAAATCGAATTCTCTGTAATAATATTGTTGTTTTAGACTCCAAAAGACAAAGAAAACAAGTAGGCAAAGCGCTGTCTTCGGCTGTGCTATTAAATTGCAATAGTTATAGCCCAGACCCTATTTATCGGAACAATCGATTGTATGGGAGCTATGCATTGTTTTGGTCCGATATTTGTTGGCCCCATACCAAATTTCATCGAGATATCTCAAAAACTGAGGGACTAGTTTTGCGTTCAAACATACAGACAGACGGACACGGACATGGCTAAGTCGACTCAGCTCATCGCCCTGATCAATTCGGTATACTTATTGGTGGGTCTATCTCTTCTTCTTCTCATACTGACAAATATCTGACCAAAGTTATAAAACTATTTCATGTGCATGAAAGCTATAAATATAACTGGCTACAGCATATCCATTCGTGATGCAAGAATGGATTTGGTTTCGTTTAATAATTTGAAGTTGAATTTTGAATGAACATTATAACCAGCCTCGCAATATTATTTAAGTTCACATTTGAAATTTTGAAACATTTTCTTGGGACATAGGACATTCTAAAATTGCAAACTTCACTACTTTGTACTCCGGACTAAAAACAATTTTAAAAATTTTAATATTTGAACAAATATCCAACTATCATTGTATGCCTCTTTTGTTGGATAGAAAACATTGAGGGTCTTTCTTCATATTCAGCAACGGTAAATTTTTTTTAAATAGGAAATCCTCCAGAAAACAAAAAACCCCGCAGGTAGCATGATTTTCAAGCAAATGTCATAATACCAGCAAAATCTAAATAGTTAAAATGTCGACCAAAATCATTCAGTGAAACTACTCTATACCATAATTAGAATCACCTCAAAATCAATGCGATTCTAATATGTGAACGTCTACTGTAATTTCTATTCGGCTTTGTGTGCATACATACAATTATATATACACTCTTTGAGTTGAGGGAGAACACATTAAGGTATTTAAAATGTTCACAGCTTAGGATATCTCCCTTATTCTCCCTAAATCAATTGCAAGGTATCCTATAATTAGGAACACTGTGACTGCTTAATGAATGTTACTCATTACGAAACTACTAAAATTAATTGAATAGAAGTGTGTGTTACAACTGAATTTTTTTCATATATATTAGGGTTTCTTGGCTAAATTAGTTTGGTTTTTTCGTCGAAATTATAAAAGTTAATATGCAAAAATGCAAAAAAAAGTTTTACGTGCTATGAATCGGTACCATGAATTAACTCCCAAATGACACAAGCTTTTAAAATTTGGATTTTTTTCATTACAATATGACACCCAATGCGTAACGCTTGTCTTATATCAGAGACTTGCAACAAAACATTCCTGTATAGAACCAAACTAGAAATGTTTCTCTATCGCAACTCAATAGAAACCTAAGGTATAGAAACAATACTAGTAGTGTTTCTTGCGTACCGAAACTGTAACAAAACCCTATGCGGTTGTTGTTTATAATTATGTATACATATGCAATTTTTATTTAACCACAAATTCTACTTATTTTTAACTATTAACTAGATTAAATTTTTTAATCCCGTGAAATTTTGTTCGATATTTTGAAACAAAAAGGGATTCCAATATTTTCTCAAAAGAAGCAACTGTTTCGCCTCTGAAATATGTATTGAGTGATATTAGTGTAAATGTGACACAAACCGGTGCCTTATGTTTATGAATTAAAATTTATATTTCCTACCTCCATCTCCAGCTTCTTTATACGAATCAAAATATGTACTTTTTATTTCCCCCCTCCGTACACTAGTGGAAGACTATAAATCGACGGTGACATTGCAAAACCGCGTAACGCATAAATGCAAAACCGCCTAAGTGATTTTTCAGTTTGGTTGTATTTCATCTACAAAATTGCTTAATTTAAAGACTTTAAGCAAAAAGTTCTTATCAAGTTCGAATCTTGTAATTATTTTTCAAACCAACATGAAGTTTTCTTGAGAATAAATGAGTATATCTTAGGGCCGGTTTCACCAACGCGCGTAAGACTAAAACTAAGTCGCGACTTAAGTTAGCACAGATTCGAGACTAACTTAATTTTGGGTTTCACCAACTGAGCGACTTAAATAATTTTGAGCACAACAACCCGATCAGCTGTTTTATGCATAGTAGTATTTTTTCATACCAGACAACTCTACGCATCCCAATACCCCAGTGCGAAATGGGCATGTATGGCCATACAAGAAGGAATGTATTGATCTTACACCCATTTCTCTTTAGTTGGAAGGTTCTAAAATTAGCGCTTAATTGAAAACGATAGTTTCGTAATGGTTGCATGCTAGAAAACAAGCGTTCACATGCATCTACGCTTACCCTGTTAAAGTCAAGCATGGTGAAGCTTCCAACTGGGGCGTTGCACAAAACAAATTATCAACATTACTGACATTTAGGTTTTGAACCACAGCAACACTGCTTAGTCGAGAATAAGTCAGCTGGCAAGTTGACTAAGTTGTGACTTAGCTAAGTTACGTGGTGAAACTGAAAAAGTGAAAATCGCTACTTAACTAAGTTAAGTCGAGTTGGTGAAACCGGGCCTTAATGTTTGTTACGCGGTTTTGAAGTGTCACCGACGACATTTACTTCATATAGTATAGTACTTTTGAATACATTTCTGAGGTTTCGTTAAAAGTTTTGTTTCTATATCTGGCGTTTCTGTTACAGTTCTGTTATTGTGATCAAATCTGTAGGCAGTTTCGATACAGGTTTTGTTGGAACCGTTCCAAGGAAATTGTTATTAGTTTTGTTACAGAGTTTCGTCACAGGTTTCGATATATCATGTAACAATAACGTTTTGTTTCGTTACTTACCTGTGGAACAATAACGAAACAGAAACGTGTTACAAGTCCCTGTTTTATATACATATATCGCCCTCTCTTTTTCAAGAGAGACACCGAATTTAACATCACATCTCCTTGTCTCAAATTGTAGAGAAAACCGTCATAGATTTTCTTATAGACCCATTTCGGAAGCTGCTAGACTTTTTCATCAGAGACATTTTGGCACGCTCTCTGATACTGTTCAAAATCAGTATACACGCACGCACCATAAAATGGCTTGCGACGTATTTTTTGCATTTGAATTTTTGTTTTCGTAAACTCATATAATCATATCTCGGCTTGTACTAATAGTCCAGGCGACAGGGATATGACACGGAAGTGGCACGGACCATAGGTGTTTTTGGTTTATGTAACTATCCTACTAGTGGACATGAAAGGGTAAAAAAATAATCAATTATTATTTCGGTAATTGTAACATCTATCAAACATTTTCTAAATGCATTGATTTTGTAAAGAAATTAATAAGAAATCGGATGCTGTAATATTTTAAAAAGAAATTAAATAAAGAGCAAGAAATAAATGTATACAAGAATTCATTAGCTTTCAAATGGTGTTAATATGAAGTATCTAGCATTATATTCCAGGCGAGGAAGACAGAAAATCGAGTGAATACGGAAGTGATTCGGACCATAGGTTTTTTTGGTTTATCTAACTCTGATACTAGTGGACATGAAAGGTAAAAAAAAATCAAAAAATATGCAGAGGATAAATTTCTGCAGCCATTTAAAATACATTTTTTTTTTGTTTTGTTTTCTACTAATTATTTCGGTAGTGGTAAAATCTGTCAAAAAAATCACTAGAAAAAACATTCATTGGAATTTAACATTCTACCGAAATCCGAAAAAAAACTAAATTTTGCAAACAAAATTTTTTTGCCCATGGTCCGAATCACTTCCGTATTCACTCGATTTTCTGTCTTCCTCGCCTGAGGCCGAATTGTGTATTCCGTAATCGAATCGGTAATCGTATCAAAAATGTTTACGTTACTGATCGTTTAATGGCCATTATTGGTATCGCGATATACGTCCACCATCGTATCGTAATCTTTGGCAAATGTCAGAAGTATTTATTACAATTTTTTTATCCCATTCAAATGTTTTCGGAAGTAAAAAATAAAAAAATTTATTTTGATGCCTATTATGTTCCCTTTTTGTTTTGTAGAGCGTCAAACCGTTTAATTTATCTTCTTCTTTAAATGGTCACCTAACCGCCTGGGTGATTTTGACCGTCAAAAATAGTTCACTAGTCGTTTCTTCGTTGCGCCAATTGGAGCCTCTGCTTCCACCGCCAAGAAGAATACCTTCTTGGCCGGAACATTTTCGTTCATTCGCACAACGTGACCTAGCTAGCGAAGCCGCTGGGTTTTAATTCGCTGAACTATGTCGGCGTTACAGCTTATCTTTAAGTCTTGATCCGCACTCGCCGTCGCCAACGCGTAGAGGTCCACAAATCTTTCGAAGAACCTCTCTCTCGAATACCCCCGAGCCGCCTCAGCATATGTTGTTAGTGTCCACGCTTCTGTGACATATAGCCGGACCGGTGCGATGAGAGACGACTTATCTTCTCAATTGTCTACTTAGAAAAAGAAGTGACGCCCTTCTTAGAGCATGTAAAGTACGGCGAAGACGTACCTTCGTCAAACACCGGCAAATTACGCAAACGGTGAAGGCTACGATAATAGAAACTCGGACTAATACATGATATACACGGCGTGATGACAGAAAATAGCACAGAGACGATTGCGACCGGCCGGTCACCCGCTCCGGGTAGGGTAGCTACAATAACGAATCCTGCCCAACATCCCCTAAGATTCAACCCGCATCCGGCTTGGAAGCAGCCTGGGCTCATTGCACCTACGGAGATAAGGACCGCATCCACCTGCAGGCGGAAGAGCTGTAATAACCGACTCAACAACGGTAAAATGAGGAAACACCTGCACCTGCTGAAATGCGTAGGTGCGGTCGGATTACATATGAGACGTTACCCAGCCCTTTCCCATTCTCATTGGTATAGGCAAACGGGAATACTGTATCCAACTCGACAGACGTGTGAAGAGGATTATAAAATAGCTGTGTGGCCGGAGAAGCATCCCGCGGACTTCCCAAAACAGAAGGATCCAACTTGCCTTCAGGAATCCATTATACATGAGGTTTTCAAGGCGGCGCTTTAAGGAAAGGCGTACTCCTAGCCGACTGTGGTAACGACAGTACGGCGGAATAATTGGCGAGTGTGGTACCGAGGCTGAATGGTTGGGTTAGCACAACCTTGTGCACAAGAAAAGGGGACGATATCCCGCCCACACAAGAGCATATCATACGAGTTGTCGATATGGGTACTAACAGCGCAAAACGAGGGTATGGGAACGTAGATGTGGCGTATTATTAATAGAAGGGTTGAGGATACGGGTCTTCATCTAAACTTAGATATGAACGAAGACCCCTACAATGGAATACGGAGGCTGGTTTTAGGCTAAACTATAGGTATAGTTTCGTTTTGAAGAGGCCCTGCGAACAGAAGGCATCAAGTAGCTTAATTGCCGCCTCTAAAGCAGTAGAAAGTAGACGAAGCAAATGAAGTTGGCACCTCATCACGGACTGAAGACTCCTGTTTTTCACCAAAAGGAACCGACCCGTCAGTCTCTGTTGATTTTGTCGCATGGCGAATAAGAGCATTATTTTCGAGTGCGATGCTATTCCGGAAAATGGGGAAGCATCTTGGCTTACCTTGGCCAGAGCATGACCAAATGTGATCTCTTATCCCGAAGAAACTGTTTGTGCCTGGATGAAGTGTTGTGAAGAGAAGAGAGCACTATATGCCTGAGGTCGAAGTGTTATATTCAAACCTAATTCTCTATTCCCTACACCGTTACATATACAAACTTCTTCCAAGACAGACGGAGCCAAGATTGTTTCTTAATCAGATATAGTTATAGTGGCATCCCCTCAAACACCTGGGAGCCCGCAGTACTGTACAGCTTGCCTGGGTTCTGGTCGTAGATTGTTGGAGGAAATGAGCAGGTGGATAACTTTGCGAGAAACGCAGCGACATAACACCAATTGGCCCCGAGCCGCTGCTACCGGTTGGTCCACAACTAATGAGAGAATGTCTGAGGAGGGAGGAGAAAGAGAAAAAAGATATACACTGGCACAAAACTCCAGGTGTAAGACAGGCAAAGCTGCTCCTGGGAGGTCATAACACAACTCGCTTACGAATTTTAATAGGTATTTATACAGAAAGCTGCAGGCTCAGTTTGTTTGTGTTTCAAAAATATTATTTTAATTTCTTTTCGAAAGCAATTTTGCTATAGAATAATTTTTTTGTGACTATGACAACTATTTGAGTACGTTCACGTATAAAACGATACCAAATAAGCAATGTTACGAAACGAGTATTCAGTTAACGAGAAACACGATACGCCCCCTGGACTATAATACTACATATTTCATATTAACACCATTTGAAAGCTAATGAATTAGGCGTCACACCTTCTTGTATACATTTATTTCTTGCTCTTTACTTAATTTCTGTTTAAAATATTACAGCATCCAATTTTTTATTACTTTCTTTACAAAATCAATGCATTTAGAAAATGGGATGAACATACGGACTTTTACTAAAATACATTTTTATATGGTTTACTCCACATTTTTGTATCAAAAACACATTACAAGGCCAGAAATAAAATGTATACAATAGAATGAGAATAGAAAATACAGGCTCAGCATGAACAGCACATTACTCTCTCTAGTTGTGGTAACATTGTACCACAAGATGCATCTCAAAATTGTGTGGTAGCATTTTCATTCGATTATCGCGAAGAAAGTCTTTAAATTTATTAGAAGAGTGCTCGACCTGCGTTGATACAAGTGGTACTCAATTAATATATGAAATATTGGAAGTTTTGAAATTATCAGGGATTACGACATTCTCCTCGCCATTAAATATTTTATCAATATCCATTATTGTATGGTGTGTTCGCAAGGTTGTAGTAAATAAAATCAAATAGTCTGGAAAATTATTTTGAATTAAATTGCAGTACAGTAAGCACTTAAGCAAACGCAATGCAATTTAAAGTTAATTATTCAAACAGGAAAAAATGTTTATTTTGTAAAAGGCATAAAAAAGCAAAATAAAATGTGTAAAGGTGGCATGAGGGGAAGCTAATTCGTGGTCATTTTCAATCCAAATCACCACATCTGTTACCAAAAAAAAGGCCATATCCATTAAATCCTATCACTGTTAATGACTTAACTGGTATTCCAGCTGAATAAGATTTAAAAAAAAGATCTGTGATTTGTTTTTGGTTCGTACTTCGAACTGTTTACCATAATCTTTTTCAAACGGGCTTTAAATTTACTCTCAATCTACATTCAGACTATATTGGGAATCCAAAGAATATACTATTCGCAAAACTATGGCGTCAACCTGATTTCTTAATTAATTAAAACTTTTCGTTGCTATTTGTGCCGGCTCAAGGTCTAAAAACGCAATTGAAAAACGCAGTTTTCGGGTTTTTTTTCGCCAATATATTTCGGTTACTCTACGGTAACCGTCCTCAGGGCCACTAATTCACCTACAAAAATTCACAAATAAACAATTTTTGATAACATACATTATCTATTTTTCCGTCCGCACCGTCTAAACTCGACTTTTTTTATTGTATTTTTTGTCGCCTAGTAGATGCCTGTACAAGTGAGCGCAATGATCCTAGTGTTTATTATGTGCAGCATTTCTAATATGTATCGTTTGTTTTAGTGTTGTTCTTGTTCGAGAATTTCTACTCCGTCAAAATTCGGTGAGTGGCCAGTAGCTACACAGTGGGACATGAGGGCTGTTTTTTGGACATTAGAGTGATGGCATTGTTTGAAGTCGGATTTGTGCTGGGAAAGTCTGGTTTTTAGTTTTGCTTTTGTTGTCCCAACATATATACTTTTACCAGCTTCATTGGTTTTGCCATCACACCTTGACCGGCACAAATAGCAACAAATTAGGAACAAAAAGGTCGCCAAAATCATCAATATTAAAAATTTTATATTGCATAGTAAGCTATAGTTTTTACTTCTTATATATCGTCGGTGACACTGCGAAACCGCGTAAGTGTTGCCACTCAAATTTTACAGGGGAAGCAAAAAACTATTTTACTTCAGTACGGACAGGTATCTATGGGATAAATTCCAACAAAGATAGATTTTTACAATATATTTCCTATCCAACTATAACTTTTGGTGGGAAAAGCATAATCATGGTTATATTTCGATTAATTGCAGCATACGCGGTTTTGGAACTTTTTTTTGTACATTGCGTACATATGCGCGGTTTCGCAAACAATATTGCTTTATAAAAAGGAACAAGTTAAATTGCAGTCAGGCGGTCGGTGTGATATAGTGGGTAGAGTGCTGGGCTACCTTACCGAAGGTCTCAGGGTAGTTAAACTCAGAGTTCTTATAAAAAAAATTCTCAATATAGATTTGCTTTTCGCCACTGTTACAAGTCCTCAGAGGGTAATTCCAGTAAATATTGTTCAGAGTCGGTGTCGACGAGAATGGACTACTTAGCATGCCTCTCAAAATTTCACCTTGAACAAAACACCAAGCCTTCTTGGCGACTATGTAATGTACGCCGCTGTTTCAGACTGTTGCAATAGGGAGCAAAATTCTGTAAGTCTTTCAACGCGAAAAAATAGTTCTTGCGAAGATTCCATTTAGTCAGAATGAATCTGATAACTATGGTTCCACAGTAATGAAGTGTTTTCCAAACCCGGACTTACCAACGACGTATAAAGCGTTTTGGTAGTATAAGGGTTATTGAATTCCTTAGACCACCGTTAAATAAAAGCCAACACTTTATTTACATTTAAAAACAAAGTATAGCAGACAAACTGTTTCATAAGCAATAACGACCGTTTTCAACTTCTGTTTGTGTTTCCATTTAATTTTCTTATTTGATATTTACAGATAAGTTTTCGGTTATCCTTGTACAAGGCTCATATCAGAAAAATCCTTAGAAATGGTTTGGGATATATCCAAACTTCCTGAGTTGAATATAAATTCGAATATTACACTTTTAGCGAAGACATATTGAAGCTTCCATTTTTCGATTTGTTGTCCGAAGCATTTAAATTTTGTATATCAACTTCTTGGGAATAGAATTTGGGACACTCAGTAAGGTGGGAAAACTATCGATAACACCAGGACAGTTGAGGTTATAGATCCGTCAATTGAATAAATTAATGTATGTATATTGGAAACTGACTCGGTATGGTTTTATTATGCATTAGGATGGCTTAATGATAAGATAATGCTTTGAATTCACCACAACGGAACAAAAATATATTGTCTTGCAGCAATATTTTAAATGAAATAAATTTTTTTGATTTCAACTTTATTTACATTAGAAAGTACGTTTGTTTTAACGAACGAGCTCAAAAATATGCGGTTTTGCAGCCATATTTAATGAAACTATGTATCCGCGGTTTTGCATTGGAGCCGTTATTAGGCATTATATAGTACAAAAAACCAAATTTTTGGTACTATCAAATGGGGCCTGGTCCCCTGAGGCCCTGGAAAGCAAATCACGATTTTGACACCAATGTAACTTACGCGGTTTTGCATTTGTGCGTTACGCGGTTTTGCAGTGTCACCGACGATATATAGAATCTATCAATAGGAGATTAAAAACCAATCCAAGTTCAAGAAAAAAAAACCATTGTTGAAAACTGATCAGAAAAACCTAAAATTTCTATTTTTCGGTATTTTTGTTTTCACAATTTTCCACATTTGTTGTTGGCGTGTCATGAGCGTAACATCATGACACTTGCACTTGTAAGTGTTCGACTTTAGCCGCCACTGGGGAAAAAATGGTGACTGATGACTACTCGGATGTCACTCATTTGAGAGTAAGCGTCAGTGAAAACTGTCTAAAGTGTGTTATTCTTCGTGACTGGTTTTAGATGTCACACATGTGGTATATGACAGCGCATCTCCTGTAGGCAGCAGAAATGGTAGCCGAAGTCCAGTGACATGAATGCATTTAGAAATGTTCTTTCTTACTATCATTGTCAGTCACTTACACTGCAGTGAACTTATTTTTTACAATTGCGTTAACATATGTACATAATGGTATATACAAGTTACACTTTGAATGTATGTATATGTATATATGTATACATGCTTACATAGTTATCAATAGGAGTTTGATATCCTACAGTTTTGTTAAGAGATATGTTAAAGCTTAGTGGTGTGTGAATATTAAATTATTTAAGTATTTTTTTAAAATTCATTGCTATTTTTCTAAAATATGTAGTTATTTTTACAATTTTATTTGTAATGTGATTAAAATTGGCAACAGGACCTTGGAAATAAATTATAAAATGGGAACAAGGGGCTTAGTTGCATTTTCAACACTGCGCATACTGCATTTACTAACACCCCTTGTCTATTCAATATGCAACTTTTATGAATTTTTCTTAATTTATTCACAATGATCGATCTAATCGGCAATAACCTACATGAGGTTTAATAAAAACCAAATTAGTGTCGATTTTGTGTTGGCTCTTTGTACCATCTATAAGGGTTTGAACATAGGAGATTTATACCTTAGAAAACATCTATATGGCTCCATTTTACTCTTAAGAAATTGTGTGTCCTAATGAAAATAGCAATTCGATATCTTGTTGTCCACTAAAATTTCAATCACATATGATTCAAGCAGCGCAATACTTCCCGGCGCGTGCGCCCAAGAATCCTCTGGTTGGCCACCGAACAACACTTTGGTGGTAAGCTAAATGTGAAAAGGCGACAACGTGGCAAGGCCAATCCGGCACAATCGGTTTAACGGCTTTTTAGAGGGTTTAAAACAGCAACGTCTGATCGTCATGATGAGCGGCTGTATATATAAAGGTGTAATATAGCTTCACCCCACGAAAGACGGGTTGTATGTTGGTTTTGGGACAAACCACTTAAGACACAGCTCCAATGAAAACTAAACATGCCTCGGATATGAGAAACAAACTATTTAAAAAATTTGGAATGTCCGGTTTCTTAATTGGGTAGGTGCCGCGTGAAGATAAAATCTGACATCTCCGCCATACAAGAGATGCGATGGAGGCGGCAAGGAAATGGACCATTACATGTTGCGACGGCTACATCATGGGCTGGTCATCTAGATAAGCGCAGATTTTGCATCGGATCAATGCTGGGACAGAGACTTTGTCACCGAATACTGTCGTTCACACATTCGGTTGAGCGTCTTACCGTAATCGCCATGAAAGCAAGTTTCTTCAATATGGACGACGTTAAAAAGGATTTTAATGCCAGGGTGCGTGAAGAAAGTGTGCTTGGACGCAGTCTCCATGACGAGACTTCGACAAATGGATATACGCCTTCTTAGTTTTAAATACTTGTATTTTTTTATATTTATTATTATAAATTTATAGACTTCGAAAATGGATATACGCCTTCGGCGTACCCCAAACATGGTAAAATCTTGTACCAGATAGGAAGCGTACTTTTCTCAGCCGACCTAGTATATTTCCTCAGCCGACCTTGTACATATAAAAAGCCCAGCCTCGCTTTAACGATTTGATAATACCAACTAACAACTACTTGAAATTTGCGCGGCTATTCTTCGTTAATGCTATTCATTCATGGAACTTTATTTCAGTATCTATTCTCAGTAGTCTGATCAAAAGCAATTTTAGAAGGTTTTTTATTCCGTTAAATATATTATGGCGAATGTTTTCAAGTACGTCCCATCCCTAACTCAACAACACTCCCACTACTATTTAACACAACAGAGATAGCGATGACTACACTTATTCATGTGAGCAGGAGAAAGAGAAATATCAGGGGTGTTACGAATACTAGCAAAGAGGAGATGAGGATAGATAACAACGACCCCTTGAGAGCACGAAGAGCGAACAACCTAGAAACTTCTAAGGTCTCACCCTGTTGGATTATAAAAGGCAGTAACCAAGCAACGCACGATTACCAGTTTATTTTCAAGTTTTGTACAGTGAACTTACAGTGCAGTTACCTAGCTCGTGAATTTGTATTGAGGCTCTATTTGTAAACAGTATTGGCCCGTTTGTTTATTTAACTTTATAGCGATCGAACTCAGGAGGAGTAATTTATCATAGAATTCGTCACAGTATGTTTTTTGCGCCTCGCTATCTATAATACCTGAATTATTATCAATACTGGAGTTCGCCCAGTGGTTGAAATTCAACCAATAAACTTTATTTTATTTTATTTTTTTGCTATAGGTATGTTTTATCCGCCTTTTTTTCTTCCTTTCTATGTCGTTCCTTTCCTCTAACATATTTTTATTTTCCTTGATTTCTTTTTTTACTCTCTTATTTTATTTTTTACTTACCTCAAACTTCTTTTCCTTTCCCTTCCCTTCCTTTTATTTTCTTTCTTTCCCCTTCGTTGTCTTACCTTTCCTTTAATTCCCTTTCCCTTCCCTTCCTTTAATTTCCTTACCATTCCTTTCTTTCCTTTAATTTTCCTTCCTTTCCTATCCTGTCCATTCCCTTCCCTTCCTTTCCTTTCCTTTTCCTTTTCTTTCCTTTCTTTCCTTTAATTATCCTTCCTTTCAATTCTTTTCCTTTCTTCTATTTTCCTTTAATTTTCTTCGGTGTTTAATACTCTTTATGAGTAATCATTTATTTTATTTTTGTAAACCCTGTTTGTAGGTATCAGCAATGAATTTTACATATTTGCTCATATTTTACATTGCTTGTTTAATGTCTCCAACAAAGCAACTTTTCGTGCTCTCGGGAAAGCCCCTGACACTGGGCATCGTAGCCAGTAATCAATACAATAATAATAACTAAAGCAAGAATGCATGACACAACAGAGGCTCTATAGTGCTATTACTTATTTTTCATTGGTCCACTACCAACTCTTCGCACTCACAGTGAGAGCCGACCACACGAATAACACAAAAACATGCATGGCAAGTCTACTCACACTACTACGGCTCTTAATTTTTTCCTACAAAGCAACTCCTCGGCCATGCTCACGATTCAGCATAGTACACAAAAAGCAAGTACACACACACACAGCGTGTCTATAGTGTGAATAAGTAAATGTGTAGTGGTGTGACTTTTATGTTAAATTTTTTATATTAAAATGATTTTTAAAATTTTTTTTATTTAAGGATAAAAGTACACCTCAAAATTTCCTATCTATACATATATAATTTGTATACCTTAGAATTATAGTTTAGCAGAAAACGGTTCTACATTGCATTCATCTTGTCTATTTATATTATCAATATGTACGCGCACCGACACTGTTTTGTTCTTAAAATATAATTATTTATCATACTTCTTAGTTTTAAATACTTGTATTTTTAGATATTTATTATTATAAATTTATATGTATCACTATTTTGTTATTCTTATTTTTTCTCTGTCTTTTTATATATTCGTAAGTTTGAAGAGCATATCGTCGGTAACATGCAAAACCGCTTAATTGATATCTGAGTTTGGCGGTTTTCCAACTACTAATTGCGTAATTTGAAGACGAATAGTGACTTTATGGAAAATATTCCCATCACGATCGATTATTGTAATTATATTCCAAAACAATGTGTGGTTTTAAATGTACGAGGTGTGTTCAAAACGTATCGCGAATTTTGAATTTTCGCTGGTTACGTATATTCGAATTTCGAATTTTTTGTGGCATTATGTTGGTACTCATGTCTCTCACTTATGCCGACAAGCTCGGCCATTTTGAATGTTCAGTTAATTGTTGACAGCTGCTTTGCTTGCACGTGTTTTGGATCGTCTTCGATTTTTACCTATTCAAAAAAATGGATCAAAGAACCTGTATCAAATTTTGTGTGAAAAACGAAATTAAATGCGCGGATGCATTCCGAATGTTGACTGTGGCATACGGAGAAGCTACCTTGGACCGAAGCAACGTTTATCGGTAGTACAAAATGTTCTCAGAAGGCCGAGAAGATGTGCAAAGAAGAACAAAAATTGGCTTTTGCACCACGATAACGCCCCTGCTCACGCATCGTTGCTTGTGCGCGACTTTTTGGCCAAAAACAACACACTAATGATGCCGCAGCCACCGTATTCCCCAGATCTGGCCCCCTGTGACTTTTTCTTGTTCCCTAAACTGAAGAGGCCCATGAAAGGACGACGTTACGCTTCTCTTGACGAGATAAAGACGGCATCGAAGGAGGAGCTGAACAAGATACAAAAAAATGATTTTTTGAAGTGCTTCGAAGATTGGAAAAACCGTTGGCACAAGTGTATAATATCTCATGGGGATTACTTTGAAGGGGACAAAATAGATATTCATGAATAAATAAATAATTTTTGAAAAAACACAAAATTCGCGATACTTTTTGAACACACCTCGTATATATCTTGATGGCAGGGACCCATACAAGTTTTTGACACAAATGTGCGTTACGCCGTTTTGCAGTTTCCGCGCCGATATATAGGTTTGTCGCTTTTCCAAAATGATGCCTTAAAAATAAATTTGATAATTGAATAACAATTATTATCAATCGGTTCTGAACTTGTCACACTTGCAAAATATTATTGTTTAAATTTATCTTTCGTAGTAATATAAAAGAACAAGGATGGTATGGTATTAATATTTGGCAATATATGAAATGAACTCTGCGGCAATAAGGAAAAACTACCAAAGTAATTTTTTTTTATTTTTCAGTAGAGTGCTTTTAAAGTGGAGATATAGTTTTTTGTCCATAAAATGCAAATAAAAGCAATGAAATTTTGTGTGATTATAGATCTTGAGTTTGGCTTTTTCCGATTATTGCCACAGATATATGGACAACCCGCAGCACACCAAAAATTGGAAGAGAAACTTACTTTTATATTATTATTATTATTTTATACTTCTAATACAATTTCTTTTGCTATGTAATTAAAATTGTTTTATTAAAAGTTTTTTAACTTCTTACCTTAAGTACATGCTAAGCTTAGCGAATATGTAAAAATTATATGATGAAAAACAAATATTGGTAGGTGAACTCAGCATACCTAAAAGTAAACAATATTATTAACTTAATT
Organism: Merzomyia westermanni; assembly: GCA_949987695.1. NCBI lineage: Eukaryota > Metazoa > Arthropoda > Insecta > Diptera > Tephritidae > Merzomyia > Merzomyia westermanni. The sequence continues at coordinate 121,767,253 of OX465288.1, read as the reverse complement.
TAGCTTGAATTTACTATAGTTACGCATATATATAATAAGCACAATGTGGGTCGAAATCAGTTATGTGCCCTTAAAAATGAATACATTTCTATTTTTGAAATTCGTCACACGTTCACAATACGGAAATTAAATAAAGGAAATATAGTAAAATCCTTTAAACTTTCCCTGCGGAGATTTGGTCCAGCTCAGAACTATCCCTGAGCTAAACCATTTGACGACACCACCAGTTCTAGCTCAATACCCAAGCAATGCTGTCAACTGTTCACTTTGGCAATTGTCGCCAGTGCATTAATTTGCAACTCGTTCTTAACTGGTTTCCACTTCGACAGTTCTAAGATAATTGGCTTTGGCTAGTTCTCAACCTGTGTCATTTCGAAAAGTTTGGGGGTAGTTTTGGTTGTGGATGAGTGATTATCGATATTCGCTATTTCAAACTGTCTTCAAAGTATCACTTTTGTAAACGGTACAGGGCGATTCACAAAGCGAGTAGCTCACGACTGTCTCTTTTAAAAACTGGTTCGCATTTTTACTGCAGGGTTACTACGTTGACAAACTTATCCACAATTCCTAATACACGTTTACTTGGTTATGTTCCAAATATGAGAACTAACAACAACGCTAACATTACAACAGTTTCTAATTGAATGCACACGCTCCGGCGGTGTTAGGAAATTGCTTGCAACCCACACTACCAATAATACTTCTCATCCTACATTACTTCAACCTTACATATATTACAATGCTAGTCACGCAAGCAAGGCCATTGGAAAAATCGAAAAAATAACATGTTCCTGTTGAGTAAAACTTTAGGCTTTCCCATAGCGGAAAGGATATACAAAATATGTACATTAAGGTTGTTCTCAATTCTCGAATCCTCGGTCGCAACCTCTAGAATTGCTCACAAAGGCTAAAGAGTTAGATAAATTAAAAAGACGTCATTACATTAAATTTCGTTAACGTTTTTATTTCAGACCATGTAGTTGCTGTAGACAACGTTTTTGTTTTGAATTATTTTCATTAAGCACCCTATACTTATTAGAGGTTTCAGTACCACGGAACGTATTGCAGTCTCTAACATCTTCCTTGCGTTTTAATTTAGACCCCATTTTAAGATTACAGACTTTTGGTTCAGTTAGGTTAACAGTTTAAACAGAAATAAATTAAAAATCCTAGTGGGTAATTGAAAGATGGGGAATTTACTATAAAGAAGTTTAAAAAATTTCTAAAACTGATGAACAAACTTTTAACCGTGTAGCAGGGTTGGATTACTTTAAATAAAAAACTATTCAAATAAAAAATAAAATTTTATTTATTATTGAAAAAGATTTGAGTGATGAGAAAACGTTATTTGTTATTCAAAAAATTTTGAATAAAGAATAAAATTTAAATTGCACATCGAGAACTGATCCGGAGAAACTCCACAAAACAATCCTGAAAACATCCCGAAATCACCCTTAAAAATTTTCAAAATTATCAGTTAAACTGTCCTGAAAATATCCAAGAAATCCCGCCAAAGGCCTTACTTTGTCCAGCAATGGTCCCGAAAATGAATCAAATCAAATGAGTAAATCTCAATTTACCAATAAATAACCAAAAAACCTTGATAAATACTTATAATGTCATATGGGTATAATTTTTCTGTATTTCGATGTGCTTATTTCTATTTTCAAAAGCTTGAATAAAAATTAAAATTTTATTCTTCATCCAAAATTTTTTAAATAACCAATAAAATTTCACTAATCCCTCAAATTTTTTTTTTGATAATAATAAAATTTTATTTTTTATTTTTTTGTCACTCGTCACTCAAATTTTTGAAAACGCCGATTTCTGCCGTGTCTTAACTCAAACTTCTTTATGTTTATATTACTATCTTTATTGATTACAATGGAAGTTCTTAGATTAAGTTCGCCAGTCAAAAAATAAGCAGAGCAAAATGTATAACAAATTATGTACTATAAATTCCGCGGTGTAGATATTTTGAACGACACGTAATCAATAAAAATTTAGATTTTCTCGCAAAATTTTTAAAAAGTTGTAAGTTTCGGGATAACCCTCACTTACGTTATGGAGCCTCTTGTTTTCTATTTAGGAAAACTTGTGGTTTCAAGGCACTTAAAAGCCAGTCTACGTTATGTAAATCTTAGTAAGTTTCGGTGACAGAAGCCTTAAAGTGTATCCAGTTTGATAATTCCGGTGGTTAAGTGCAAATGGATATAAATTAACGTGCATATTGGAGTTTCTCATTGAAAAACGTGGTACATATATATAAAATGTATCTCTAAGTATAGAAGAACTTTTATCTCTAACATTATATCAGCACCGCATATCAGGACGATATTATAATAGACTTACAAATACTATACCAACCCAACATATTGTTTCAACAGCCTCTGACTCAAAGGTTGGCTAAGCGGTTTTGTGGAAGTGATTAAGGTCGCTTTATACATTCACCGGGGATGTACCCTATATATTTCAAAAAGTTAAAGATGTTGCAAAAAATTATATAATCGCGAGTTTGTTTCTAATTTTGTTAGCTACAGGAATACTGCCTTTAATATTTTACTTTTGACACAGTACTCCTAAGCTTCCGATTGCGTGTAGATTTTGGCAGAAAGTTGAAAACAATTTCCACAAACAAACATATGTACATATATAGATGTACAGATAGTATATATGTACGTACCTCCATTAAGGACTGTCAATTTGTATGGAGCAAAAGAAATTTGTTAGGAAAGTTAGAAATGTTCATCACTGGTAAGAATTTAATAAGTAACTAAAGTTTTGCCACAGGCAACATCAAAGATGCTTTAGAAAAGAAATTTGGCGCACCGTAAATCAGTGATAATAATTTTATTTTTACTTTTTCTGAAACTGTCTTTGCAAAGCCACTTGCAGGGCTAACGGCGAATTATTTTTGGACACGCACTAATGTGCAAACATGTACATACATGCAAGCATTCCAACATTGGGTTACAATATTTTTCAATTATAAATTACTCTGCTGAAAGTAATTCGATTATGTTCGGCCGGCCGAATGTTTGACTGAATCGCCTGTAGAGCCAACTCCCCATCCTTGGTTCTTTATGCCGTCTACAGTTATCGCCGCCAAACTCATGAATTGCTTTTCTATACTTAGCTGTGCTTAGCACATAAGGTATTATAATTTCCATGGCATAAGAATTGGTTGTAAAACGATTAAAGGATCGAAAAAGATATAGACTTCCATAAACTGAAATTGACAGCTTTAGACCGTCCATTTGCATGATAGCTTGACTAATGCTAAAACTGAACACGTTGATTCAACTTATTTTAATAATAAAAGTAAGAATAAAGACTCACGAAGGTTTCCCTTACATCTGGCCAAATATATGCAAGAGCTCATGGGCACAACGCTTAGATCTTTTTTAATGTTCTAAGAAACAAATTTTTGAAAACTTTGCTTGACGCCACCCTCATGTGCAAGAAAAATTTGTTAAGTCTTAACCAGCTATAGCTTAAAGACAGTAAAGCTATGTTTATTCCAGCCAACTTCAGTAAGCTATAACTCACGTCAAGAACAAAGCTTCTCAATGCCATTTTTTTTATATTAAAAGTAAAAAATCGGCTCTCAGCCTTTATGCGCCGGAAAATTTACTATTTCACTTCATCTACTATTGAGACTAAGTCCTAGTCATCTGAAAATTGTAAAATAGCTGTGTATTAGGTGGTTTGCCACAATATCTCACAACTAGGTATAGAATGCTTACTTTCGACTGAACTTAGAATTGAATATTTGTGTTTAATCTCTGTGATAGGGGAGAAAGTTGGCCCCGCGAATAACCTGTTTAGCTGTAAAGCAGTCTCGTTCAGTTGTCCTAGCTAAGAATTTTCATTATTGCCGATTGCAAGCCGTTGTAACTTTTCTACAATATCGAAGAATTTCATTAAATTCCAGCCGAAAATTAGTTCTTTATAGTTTAAATTTCGCAAAAGTTCTCGTAAGAGTATATACAATGTATTTGTACATACAGGGTGTTTTTTTTTTTACAGGTTTGTTTTTCGAATAGAGATAAAACTGGCATTTTGTGGTCAAATCTGGCAACTCTAATGTCATTTATGTTCAGTTTGGTTTGCCATTTCATCATGAACAGGTTGACAAAAGAACAACGCTTGCAAATTGTGCAAATTTATTTCGAAAATAATGGTTCAGTTCGCGAAGTTTACCGTGAGCTCCGTCCATTTTATGGTCGACATAATCGTCCATCAGAGCAATTAATTCGGTTAACCATGGATCGTTTTCGCACTACGTTTACTCTATGTGATAATACGCATCCGCAGAGACGTCGAACAGTGCGCACCGAAGAAACAATTGCCGCTGTAGAGCAAAGTGTTGAAGAGGACCCGAATGAATCGATTCGCCACCGTGCACAGCAATTGGAGCTTTGTCCATCAACTTTATGGAAGATTTTGCGCAAAGATCTTGGCTTGCGACCTTACAAGATCCAGCTTGTGCAAGAATTAAAGCCGCGAGACCATGCAATGCGTCGTGATTTTGGTGTATGGGCCGAAAATGAGATTGATTTCGATGCTGATTTTCATCGCAAAATTTTGTTCAGTGATGAGGCTCATTTTTGGTTGAATGGCTACGTCAACAAGCAAAATTGCCGCATTTGGAGTGAAGAGAATCCACATGAGACCCTTGAAACGCCATTACAACCACAAAAACTGACTGTTTGGTGTGCTCTATGGGCTGGTGGAGTCATTGGGCCATACTTCTTCCGCAATAATGCTGGAGAGGCAGCTACCGTTAATGGAGACCGGTATAGAGCCATGATAACCGACTATTTTGTTCCCGAATTGGATGGCATGAATGTGGATGAGTTGTGGTTCCAACAAGACGGCGCTACATGCCACACAGCGCACGTCACAATCGATTTATTGAAGGAAACATTCGATGAGCGCATAATTTCGCGGAATGGACCTGTCAATTGGCCACCAAGGTCGTGTGATTTGACACCATTGGATTATTTTCTTTGGGGATATGTGAAGTCGCTCGTCTACACCAAAACACCAGAAACGTTAGGGGAATTGGAAGCCAACATTCGTGGCGTTATTGCCGACATACGGCCCCATATGCTCGAAAAAGTGGTTGAAAATTGGACCTGTAGAATTGGCTTTATTCGAGCCAGCCGCGGCGGCCACATGCCCGAAATCATATTTAAACATTAATGGCATACAATTATCCTTCCAATAAAGCCAAATTGATGGACCTTAAAACGATTTTCTTGTGTTTTATTTCAATTCGAAGTTCTATACCCCTAAAAAAAACACCCTTTATAAGGTATGCCATCTTTGTGGATTCTTACAATCCCAGGATACCTGTTCTAGTCCCGGGATTGCTAAATTCGATATTCTCCAACAAATAAGGTGGAAAACCCGAAGAAAGTTTTGGTTGAAAAACTCCGTAACCTCAAAATCTACAACAAATAATTCAACTTTTAATATTTTTTTATTAAAACGAAAGTGGTTTACTTAATAACATTAGAAGATAAAATAACTACCGAAATGTTTTTCGAAAAGCTTTAAATTTTTCAAGCGACATTTTTCAAGTTGTTTTGCAATCTTTAAACATTATCTATTTGATCGATAATAAAATGATAAAAACGATTTTAAGACTACCTTTATATTTACAGTCGAGTCTGGATATAGTGAACTCGTTTTTGAAAGGCTTGTTTACAATATCCAGGTTGGTCACTATATTAAGGTTGACATTTTTTATTCAAAAACTTATTTTATTTACTTCATGTTTATGGATGAATGCTCAACAGAATATTGGAATAAATGTATATTTAGGAAAATACAAATGTATATATGAATGGTTATTGAAAGAATTTACGAATAAATGTTCGCTTGTTGCCTTCGGAAATTGCCTTTTGGACCGCCTTTTCGCGTAGCCTTTTCAATACTATTATACCAGCGTAGTCGGTAATATTGGCCAATGGGATAGATTTATCTAAGCTTTTAATAGCTTCTGTAGTTTTTATATGATTTCCGATGTCCTTCGCCTTGGCCGTCATCACCATATTCTTCAGTATCCTCGGCATCGTTATCTAAATCAATTGGTTCGATACTATCGATAGTATTTTTATTATTAAAAGAGCGCGGTTTTTTGGCACGCCCAATTATTAACGGTTTAACTTTATGCCCAATCGTCTGGTGGGATATAATATAACGAGTATTTTTGTTTTATTTCCGAACTTGAACTTGTTAGCTCACAAAAACGTTTAAAAACACATAAAACAGAGCACATTCACCTATACTAGACTTCATTTCTGGTTAATTTTAGTTTTTTTGTCATTTTATTCTTGCCGTTGCGCTTAAAATTTTGTTCACTGTTTTTAAGTTTTCGATTGTTCACTATTTAGAGAACTCCATGTAAAAACTTCGGTGTTCACTATATCGAAGTGTTCATTATAGCGGGGGTACACTATATCCAGATTCGAGTGTATGTCTCCAAAAAGCAAAAGAAGAATTTGTCCTGAAAGAAAGACTTGGTATCTGTGAGTTTTACTTTTGGAATTTTAACCATACCAATTGTGATCAATTTCTGAAATTTGAAAATATAGAGGTGGAGTGCAATTAGTGGCCTAAAATGTTCTGTCAATTGCTGGACTTCCATTTAGCATTTAACAAATTTATTTCCAGGGACGCCCGATAATGATTATTTTTATATTTTTAATGAAAAAAATTAAATGCTTCCCAGCAGTGGCGGAGCCAGAATTTTGGCAAGGGGGGCATGAGAAAAAATTGCCATCGCGGCGGCTTCACCTGTGCCCATTCGTTCATATGTGCATATGTTTTACTCACCGTAAAATATTTCTTGTCTAATCATTTATTTCATGGGGTATTCATGATTTATTAAAATATAAAAAATATACTTTAATTAATTTGTGTATAAACCAGTTTTTTTATGAAAGTTTATAATGTATAATCCCTTCGTTGTTCTAAACTTCAGTTTTTATACATTGAACATATCTACAAGCTTTTTACGCCTTCATATATGTATTTACGTACAAAGTCAACAAAATAGCGAGTTTTAATCTTTTTTGCTTAACATACATTTTTATACCTAGTAGTGCTTCGCACACAAGGTATATTAACTTTAGTCGCGTAACGGCAGTACGTTACGGTATTAACGGGTCGAGATAGATATTGACTTATGTATATCAAAATGTTCAGGACGAAAAGAGAAATCGATTAAGCCATGTCCGCCCGTCCGTCCGTCCGTCTGTCCGTCCGTCTGTGAACACATAACTTGAGTAAATTTTGAGATATCTTAATGAAATTTGGTATGCGGGTTCCTTGGCACTCATTTCGAGCGCTATTTAAAATGGGCGAAATCGGATGATAACCACGCCCACTTTTTATATATATAATATTTTGGAAAACACAAAAAAAGTGATTACTCAGTACATAATACACCTAAAAGGATAAAATTTGGTGAATACATTGAGATTGAGGCATAAAATAAAATTTCCAAAAAATTTTTGAAAATGGGCGTGGCACCGTCCACTTTTGATTAAGTCAAATTTAGAAATAATATTAATCATAAATCTGAAACCGTTCAAGATATCGAAACGAAATTCAGCACGCAGGTTTGCAGGTATGCAAGGAATGTTCCAGGAAACAATGGGCGGGATCGGTTAAGGTCTACCCCCACTTTTATATAAAAGATTTTGAAAAGGATCGTAGATATATTAAATATGCAATAACTTTGCGTAAAATAGCTTTGCATCATTTATATTTCACTTTTAAAGTTTCCGTAAACTTAAAATTGTCGAAAATGGGCGTGGCCCCTCCCCTTTTATAGTGGACTATTCCACAAAACTTTTTATGCCATAACTCCGCCAAAAATTTATTTGTGGAAACGAAATTTAGTGATAATGTTCTATATATAAAGGTAACTGTTTGCTGTAAAATTGGGCGAAATCGGTTAATGTCCACGCCCAGTTTTTTAACATAGTTCTGAAAATTTTTTTTGTAAAATTTAAAGAGCGATATTTCTACAACTAAGCAAGTTATATCAATTAGATTTAAGCTTTTTAAGAAAAACTCGGCCGCAAAAAATGTTTTCAATTTCGAAAAAATAGGCGTGGCGTCGCCCACTTTTCAGCATAAAATTTCTGCTATTTTCAAAGGCAATCGCTTATAATTCGATTTTGATTTTCAATGAAAATTGGTCAGCTGCTTCTCAGCAGTATATATTATACTCCTGTCAAAAATTAGCCAAATCGGGAAACACAAGCGAAATATTCGGGCACGTAGTTAATAGCCCACTGCAATAGCGAAGTTATATATCTTTTTTGATTTCATACCTTTCATAAACATTAAATGTATGTAAGTACGAGAACAAGAAGAGAAAAGTTCACTAAAATGATCAGCACGATGAGCGGAGTCGATTTAGCCATGCCCGTCTCTCCGTCCGTCTGTCTGTCTGTCCGTCTGTCTATTTGAACGCAATCTAGTCACTCAGTTTTACAAAAAAATGCTGAAATTCGTTGTTTGCTTTTGCCATTTTATAATATACTAGCAAATCCGGTAGACGTTGTTTTGACGTTTTAATACATAGAACACATCTATGTATAAAACGTCATTAACTTGAACCAAATAAACTCCTATACCGAACTGCAGCTTTATATAACCTGGGGGCTTTTCCATAAGCTATATGCAGACTGTGTCTTGCCCAGCGAACTCCTGAACATATCGTGAAAGTTCAAAAGCAAAACAACCCAAAAAATATGTGGGCGTGGCACCGCCCACTTTTGAAAAATTATGTAGATATTGACTAAGTGACACATATATAAAAAATTTCATTAATTTTGACCAAAAAAGTTCGGAGTTATGACGAATTCAAACTTTATATAGCCTGGGGGCGTGGCGCCGCCTACTTTTCCAAAACTATATATTGTCTATGCTGTACCCAGTGAACCCAAGTATATATTGTGAAAATTTCATAAAGATCGGTTGAGTTCTTTGGCGCCTATAAAAGACACCCTTTTTTATATCTATTTTTGTTACGCACACAACTTACTTCATTCGGCATAAACGAATCGAGATATATATTTATTAATGTATATCAAAACCTTCAGGATGAAAAGTAAAATATCCGTGCAAGTAGTTAATACCCCACTGCAAAAGCGAAGTTGTATATCTTTTTTGATATTCATTCCTTTCATGAACATGAAATGTTTGTACGTATACTGAAATGATCAGGAGGATGAGCTGAGTCGATGTAGCCATCCGTCTTTCGATACGTCTGTCTGTCTGTTCGTCGGTCTATTTGAACGCAAATACGAACTGAAAGTATTAAAATAGACCTGCGTAAATTGGGATGACATAATAGATCACTACTAGGTATATAATGTTCGGTTCCACCCGAACTTAGACTTTCTTACTTGTTTCAATTACTTCTTGTGTTGTAATGGGCACATATTTATGTACCGCCAACGTCGTTAAACCATTTAGCCCCTCCTTAATTGTATAAAAGGAAGGGATAAATAAGATGGGATATTAAACAATTGTAAAGCTAATGCACATATCAATATTTTAATTATTTCTCCGGTTGTTGTTGTTGTTGTAACGACAAAAACACTCCCCGAAGGTTTTGGGGAGTGCTGTCGAACTGACAGTCCTTGGCCGGATATGAATCCGGTACGCTCCGGTACTCCCTTGCGGTACTGTCCGACTGTCGTGGTAGCGATTTATGACCAGTGGAACCTTCTAGGTCATGTCACCCCTCCTTCCGTAAGGAAAGAGGCCTAGAAGTCCAACGAAGAATCGCTTTTGCAAACAAGTGCTACTGAAGGGGAAATTGAGAAGTAAAGTCTTCTCTCGAAGAACGAAAATAGCACTCTTTAAGTCACGTTTATGCGTACTCGTGCTGCTTTGTGGTGCAGAAGTTTGGTCACTGACAACATCTGATGAGGCGGCTCTAGCAGTATTCGAGAGAAAGTTTTTCAAAAGATTTACAGACCTTTAGCTATGGTCAGACACCTACATAGTCCAACGAATTAAAACCCAGCAGATTTGTTGGCTAGCCCATGTTGTGTGAATTGATGAAGATGTTATGGACCAAAAAGTATTATTTTCGGCACCCGCCGGTGGTAGCAGAGGAAAAGAGAGACCAACACTTCTATGGAAGGACCAAGTGCAGACCAATTTGCGATTCTGTGGTGTTTCCATTTGGCACCAGTTGCAGAAAGAAGAAACGACTGGCGAGCTATGTTGGACGGCTAAAATCGTTGAGACGGTTAAGCGCTATTTAAAGCAGAAGAAGAGTTGAAAAGTTGCGTACTGCTGTTGAAGTGGAAACGGGGAGAGTTTGAAAAATGTGTAGCAATTTGTGTAAGTTATATTTTGGTTTTGAAAACGTGGTTTATAAAATTCAGCAAGCTTAAATAAATTTGTGGCATTTTCTTCACTGTGGTTTTTTGCAAACTCGAAGCAAAACCTCTGAATAACGTTTTAAGTTGAGTGAATCGAGTATCTATTTCTATTATTCTATGATCAATAAATGGATAAAAACAGAAATTTTGAAATAAACATCTAGGCTATATGCTTGCAGATTTTGAGTGGATTTGTATCAGTTTTTTTTGATATCAATATCCATGTCGTTTCACAAGTTATAAGCAATTTTTCAAAGTAATGTTCGTCGGAACGCCACTTTTGGGAAATTTACTACAAGCGCTAAATCAATCTCTATTTCTTGGAGTTTACTACACAAAGGCAGAATGGACCGTTTTTGAGGAAGAGATGTTCAGTTTTGTGTTAACAAATAAACTCAAGACTGCGTTTATTATTTAAAAAAAAAAGAGTTTTTAATGTTGACCTAAGAACTTCATAATACTTAGCAATAGAAAATGTTGAAATTTTATTAATTTTTCATCTTTTCCATAACAAAAGTGACACCATAAATTTATCAATAAATTCCCATGATTGGCACTATTATTTGCCAAGTTCCCCCTCGCACTTTATTATAAATACTTAAATTTAATAGGTCATAATACTGCATATTGAAATATTTTATAAAAATTCGGATTAAAGAGTGTGGAGTTTTTGTTTGTTTACATTTTCTTAGGTTTTGTACAAAGTTTGAAATTTGTTCTTTTTTATTAGATAATGGGCTATACTTTTATAAAAACGTTTAAAAAATATCGTCGCTATCTACTTATCCGCCACTGTTTGCTCTGATCAAATTAATGAGCCTGCACACACTAGCATTTTCAGACCTTCTAAATTCGGATTTTTATAGACGTGAAAGATAAGGGAGTAGAACGATTTCAGACCGCGAAAATTACGGTATTATTTCGGTCTGTTATTTTATTACTACCAGAACTAATGTGCACGCATACCTCGGAACAGGTTTTATCGTCTTAAAAGCACAGTGAATTTCGTAAAAGGTCTGAAAAGACTAGTATGTGTATATAGGCCTAATATTCAAACGCATATTCCCCTAACCGATAATTTCGTATATTCATAAAAATATACTGGGCCATTAGTCTAAGACAAGAAAATTATAAATCAGAAGTATAAACTGGAATTGTTTTATTAAATCAAAAGTAAAAAAACTAGTAGATTCTTTGCGAAGGGGGAGGAAATTTAATTTTCAATTCATAACGCTGTAAAAATCTTTGAGTTAAGGCGTGGTTTCCTCACATAGCGGTGGAATAGGTTGTCTAAAACATTGCAATCTAAAAGTAATTACGTGTAAACTAAGAAGACGATGAAGTTCACCGTAACTCAATATAGCGGCAAGCATAAAATATTAAGCTTTGGCTTCCTCGGAAAGCGGTGCCGCAATGTAACGTTCGCTATATAGCGGCCGCTATGCTTACCGTCATTAGCGGCACCACTTTCTTGTTAAGTTCGATGAGCGTTGCGGTCAATTTAGCCGATTTTGTTTCCACTATTTTGCTACCGTCTGTTTTAGTTTTTGATTTTTTTTATTTCTTATATTTTTTTCAAAACAACAGGAATGTCAAAGCTGTTGTTTTGTGTAAAAATATTTGAAATATTTGATTGAATTCTCACCGTTTTGAATATGACGGTGGAAAAAAAACGTTGCCGAAAGAATCGCCGCTGTCATGACGGCCGTAATATTTTATGCTTGCCGCTATATTACATTACGGTGAACTTTACCGTTTTCTTAGTTTACACGTAATTACTTTTACATTGCAATGTTTTTAACAACCTACTCTACCGCTATGTAACCGCCACTATATGGCGGCACCGCTTTCGAGGAAACCAAAGCTTTACGGTCGTCATGACGATGACCATTCGTTCGGCAACGTTTTTTCACCGTCATATTCAAAACGGTGAGAATTCAATCAAATATTTCAAATTGCAAAATTCTAACATTTGTGTTGTTTTGAAAAAAATATTAGAAATAAATAAAAATCAAACTTTGAAACGGGCATCAAAATAGTTGGAAAAAATCAGGCAAATTGCCCGCGACGCTCATCGAATATTACAGGAAAGCGTTACCGCTAATGACGGTAAGCATAGCGGCTGCTATATAGCGAACGTTGCATAGCGGCACCGCGGAAACCAAAGCTTTAGACACAGCGTTTGCTGAAATAATTGAGTTAAAAAAAATGGGCATGGAAAGTGTGAATTAGATCTTGTCCGGAATCATCCATAGTATTTAACTATGTTTTCAGTGAAATCGCGCCCGTTCGTTTTTGCGAAATATCTCACTTTAATCCTTCTGAAGCTCCACAAAAGGATACATTAAATAAAATTAAAAATCATTTGCTGGTACAATTTCTCGAAAAATTGTGCATTTGTAGGAAATTGCATGTTTTGGTATTTTTTCTTAGAATAGATGCTTGGTATTTTTTGGATTATTCGATAGTAAAAAGTCAGTACAGGTTCATCAGGTATCGAATATAGAATCATAGAGAATTATACATCCTATTCCTAGGGTTCCTAATATTTCCATTTTTAGTTTAATGTCAGAAATGCTAAAATACATACAAGCTATACTTACTTGTATAATAATAAGAGAATTGTTATAGCAGATACAGGTATAAATGGAATGGAATGGAACTAAACAGGTTTTATTCCAAATTTGAATTTTATAAAATTATAATGAAAACAAATTATTTGATGCATTTGAGATTTATTCAAAAACGCGCCGCAGGTAAAGATTTTAAATGAAAAATCTCGTGATTTTATATTATAATTTTATTTTATGTTATGATAAGAAATCAAAACACTGGAGTTATTCAAAAAAGCGCCGGAGGTGAAAACTGAAATAAGAAACCATAGTATAGAATAACGAATGAATGTGAATTTTCATTTAATACTACGTTAAAGACTGTGAGCAGAAAACTAAAATAAAAAGATTAGAAGACATTCATAATAATTTCACAATTCAAATTATATCTGGCGATGAAACGAAAGACCGTGACGCACGACGTATTTCCAAAATTCAAGAAAATATGCCCTCCGTCTATTGAATGTAATCTAGTAGAGATTTCTGTTTGCTTTATATTTCAATTCTTCCTAGATATAACCACTAAATGTCTTTGCTACAGGTGATAAAATCAATCAATCAATCTTCAAACACCCATTAGTAAATGGGGGTTTGATGCGGGCTTAGGACATGGTGTGTAGTCCAAAGTGCGCCGGTCCAACCTAAACATCAATATTAAGAGCACATATTTTTAGAGCTCTGCTCTGGAGCCTAAACAAAACTTTTAAGGGTGATTCCGATGGAAAACAGAAATTTATTTTAATCACCCCATACATTTTTATATTTAGCTAATAAACTTTATTAGAGGTAACATAAAGCACTAAATTTTGTAATTATTATGTTGCTTTCAACTTACTCATATTTGTTATTTGAAGAGGAAAATATCACCCCTATGGTCAGCCATGCTTCCCCCGATCCTCGAAAAAGTAAAAGATAAATGCTTGCTCAGTCACGTCATTTTGAATGAGTATATCGATATGTTAATTTCGTGTGTTGCAGAAATATTCCAGAAACAGGAACAAACGCTAATACGAGTTCCAGTATGAAGAATTGCAAACGCCTCAATTTCTGCTCTCAAACAACTCTTTAAATAATATGTATGCTTTTAATCGTGGCGACTTAGTGGAGATTGTAGACAACAGATAGTGGAGGTGCACAGAAGAGTTGGGGAATGAAACGGTTTTTTGAGCAGTGGTCGGTAGCAAAGGTGCAACGTGCAACGTTTGAAAGTCGATAAAGAAGCTTTATTGCGCACCTTTAACAAGAGATATTTCTTGATGTTTTTGTGTAAGATGACCTAAACATAATGCTGTTGTACGTCCCAGCAAACATAGTTTCAACCGTTAGAGAAGTATTATAGTTTTACATTAGAATTATAATGTAGTTCTCTAATGCATCTCTAATCTAAAATGAAGTAAGAGTCCAGGCGATTAGAAAAACACAAGAAAAAAGTTCACGTTAGAAACCATTAGAGCATTACGTTAGAATTCGATTAGGTAACTAAGCTCTTCCCGATATCGAGAACTAAGTCCCTTTTTTTTAGAGAATGCTACCGTTCTCTAAACTTCTAACTTAGAAAAATAATAAAACTTAGATATATTACTGTTAGCGCAATGAGGCAGCACAGTGCTGTGTTACTTAACACTGCTGCACTCGGCTCTGACACCAACTTACTAGGTGGGAATACGTTCAAACCTCAGCAATAATAACGAATAAAGCGTTCGGCAACTAGCTTCAATAACAACAACAGAATGAACAACGATTACTATTTGAAAAACTAAGCCAATCAAGCGCCACTGCCATCAGCAGTGGACATTTCTAACATTCAATGCGCAGTTCGTGATGCCAACCAAACAACGCTTCACATGCGCAGCTAGCGTATTGGCGGTGGTGGTAATGGTAATCGTCTTGCTTCTCAGCCACAACCTATTCTCGCACTCTCTTACTTATTCGTTGGTTCACTTGGATTTTGATTGATTTTAAATGATTATGGCTGACATTGATTTATGGCGGTTTGTTGGACATACTGGGCCACAAAATGTCAGACGATTGCTTGTGATTCCAATTGTTGGTCTTATTTTTATTATTGTAGACATTGGCGTGCGCCTTCACGCATGACTCCTTCCGCAATACGGGTCCGCTGGCTGCATTGAAGCAAAGAAAGAATTAGTGGTTTAGCCGATGGCTTCGGAGTCAAGATTACACCGCACGCATTCTCTATTTAATAGTGTTATATCTCTACACCAAAGCTCCTCAAATAATGACTTAAAACTATTTAAGCATGTATGTGTGTACCTTTTGTCATCCTTCTGGCAGTGCTGTCTAATTCAAAGTTTTCATTGCTTTTCGAAATAGAAATTCACCCCAGATTTATTAAACTAAGCCAATCAATATGAGTGTTTTTCTGTTAAAACAACTACACCAATATGATCGTATAAGGAATCTCTAAAATCTGGATTGAATAAAAAATTTTATTGACATGACCATTGGTTCTTGGGCATGCGGGGCACGTTCGTGATCTAATAAGAGTAAGTACGCCAACAAATTACCACAAGCTGAGTCGAACGGTCGAAAAAACGCCAAGTCCATTGACCAATCGATGGGCTGCTGCTATTGAAAAATATGTACTGAGAGATATTTTTGTATACAAAGTTGTACAGTGTGGAAAGCACTCGACAACAACAACGCATAGTCCAAGTAGTTTACATTTAAACTAAATATTCGGCCGTGGTGCGGAAGAAACCGGCTGTGGCAAATAAACAAGAAAGCAGGGCTTTTTCCTTCTACCCTACGAGTACGGTCGGACAGGTTCACATTCTACCCCTACGAGTATGATACAAAATTAAAAGTGACCAACTACGAACATAAGGGTATAGTTTTGATGATAGTCCAAAATAGTTTTAGGGAATTATTCACAGGCCATTCTCTTCAGAGATAAGTCTTACGCCTTTTGCAAATTTATAAGTCTAAGATATAGAGCAAACTATTCAAATTTAACTTTTGGAAATCCCCATAACGTTACGCAGATGTATCCTTACTTGCAAGCCAGTGACTTGAGGAGTTAAATGAGTAGTGCAAGTGGACATGTTATCAAGCGTCACCCCTAAAACTTTTGAGGGGTGAACAGTCGGTAGTTTGATGCCCTCGACTTAGACTTATAATTTCCTGCTCACTTCAGCAGTCTCGTGAATAAGATAGCCGATGACTTAGCAAGATTTCGGGAGGTGAAAAAATCAGATAAGATTGGGAGATAGCCATTTTTTTTATTGGAATACAGCTCATTAACGGAAGGGCCCATTGTCGTACATTATGCCCCTATTTAACTCGTCGGTTCTTAGAACTCATACCCATAAAGGAGTATAAAAATCAGCGTAACTAGTTATTTAACTAGTTGTCTTATAAATGAAAGGATCGATTCCATGATTCTTAATGTCGATTTACACTTTAAGTTTGTGGTTTGGGGCACAATTTTATGTTGTTTTATGTTTTCAAATCCATTGGGTTCAATCTATTAGAGTCCGTAGTGATAACAAGAACCATTTGTCAAATGAACTTACAGAATTATCAACATATTCATACAAAATAAAATAAATGTATAAAGCTTTCTAAAATAACATTTGATACATAATGAATTAAAAGAACTCTTTTATAAAAATTGTATTATGAGTATAGCGTTGAATATGCAAAACAAGTCATCAAATCCTTCGTTTAACATACGCATGTAAATAGAATAACAAAATTACAATTTCTTTTGAAAATCATATAAATTTAAAAATTAAAACTATCCAAGCCATATATCAAAAAAGTGAAGAATACTAAATATTACAAAAAGTTTGATGGCTTCCAATATGAACGAATTATTTATTTTGTTTATATGTAAAACGTAATTGAATAAAAAGTCTATACTCTTGAAATGGTGATAATCTGGAGCAAAGAGTTTATACTGCCAACTGGCACCTTATTTTATTACTTTTTAAAATTTAAATCTGGTTTGGTCATATACATATGTATAAGTACCAAAAAAAGTTTAAAGTTTAGGTTACAATTTTTAACCTTCCAATCATTTAACTTTTGGAGGGGTGACAACTTTAGTTTTCAAGTCAAGCAAAGCACATAGTAAAGCCCTGACTTTGCATGTCGACATATAACTTATGTAAAAAGTAAAACATAGCAATGGCGCCAAAGAGTAGGGTAGCCAGACACTTCCACTCTATTGTGATATTTTGTTCTTTTTGGCTTCAATTTTATTAAATTTTGAAAATTCTCTCAATCCCCTCTTCTAAAATACCTAAAATTTTTGTTTTAATAATAGCAATAAATCAAACAAATTACACCTTTCGCTTGATTATTCCGTTTGTGTCGGGCCTCTACAAGTCGATATTCTCCTCCCCCTTTACTTTAATAATAGGTTAAGTTTTGTACTTCCTTTCCTTTCAGTTTCGCTACTAAAGCAGATTTTTGGGGTATCGAGGTATATCGGATGTCCTCACCGTAATCACCATTGCCTGACGACCAGTGTAACGCCTCCGCACTGACGAAATAAATATTTAACACACAGCTATTAACTTGAACGGTAACACAACTACATATCTACTTGTATGAACATAGATACAACTTTTGCTTAACTCATATGCAGTAGTGACGTCATTTGCTTTCATTGTAGAGAGTTTGCAGAACGCCAACTAATGCACCGCTTTTATTGCAATTACCTATAGGGTGGCTATTTCACCTGTTAGGACCCTGCAAAAAATCGTTCAACTGATCTCTAAAGAGAGTGATCCGCTATCAATGCCTTTTGTCTGCAGTCGGTTAAAATTGATTGGGATGAGCCGATTTAAATTTATATAGCCTAATTTTAGGTGTTGAAAGTAAACTTATCCGACCGAACCCGTAGGGCAACAAAGATAATCGGTTCGACACGACCCTTTCAGGCATAAAAGAGTCCAATTAGTAACTTCATAGGATATGCTCAAACATAAAGCTTAACAAAGCTTAACAAATCGCATCACCTAATTATTCACTTCCACCCATACAAAGAGATCAAAACTGTCATTAGACGCATGCTCCCTTGCGACTCATCTTCGATTCATCCTAGACTAATCGCTTTTTCTGCAGGGTGTGCATGCATGTAGCTATTGGTGTGGCGCTATGTTTCTGATTCATAATTTTGTTTACATTTGCTTTGTGTAAAACAGTTCGTGTTGCATGCAAAATTTGGTAAAAAATGTCCGAAAAAAGCATAAAATTGAATTAAAGCTAGAAAACTCGAAATATTTAACACACATAAAGGTGCATAAACACACATGTACCTAACCTACATATATTTATATTTAACAAAAGTGCGTGGCACGGCCAAGGCAAGGAAACAGTAATAATTTTTAATGCAGAGAAACCTCATCTAACTGACACTTCTCATATACCAAGCTTAAATCACAGTTTTAAGAACGAATTTCCCTCTCTTAGGCTGACTTTTTCTTGGACCAAAAACCTATTGGCAAAGGGCAAAGAGATTTCATTTCATAACAAATCAATCAAAAACCTCACTTGGAAGGACCCCAATTTCTCATAGGCGGAGAAGATATGGGTTGATATAACAATATAAAACGGGTCAACGAAACTTCCGTTCGATTTATACTGACGTTTAAAAAGCTTCGCAGTAATTTTGTATATTAACGTGGGTCGATTTGTATGGACGAAAGTTAACCGATATCGCGCCATCGATTTTTCGATAGGTTTTGGGCTCAGGAAAACAAAGTTCCACTACGCATACCCAAAAAAATTATTTTGCAAGCCTGCGAAATTTAATTTTTTTTGACTTTTTTCGATTTTGATTTTTAAGGTTTTTTTCATGACCTACTAAAAAAATTTTCGTTTGATTTTAAAATTTTCATGTATACCCCGTCCGACCCAAAAATGTTAACATGATAACAGGTTTTTGAAAAAAAAAATATTTTCTGGGTTTTGGGGAGTGTTTCGGTTAAAAAATCGACTTTTCCAAGACCCGAAAATAAAATTTTTTCTCAAAAAACTGTTATCGCCAACGTTTTTAGCGCATAATTTTAAGTGGGACAGGAAATATGAGACAAATTCGTTTTCATCCAAAACATTTCTGCATGTATGCTTAAAAACCCCTTAAATGGAGAAAGGGTTAATTTTTTGACCAAAACACTCCACAAAACCCAAAAAATATTTTTTTTTTTCTCAAAAAACTTATATTGTCAACGTTTTTAGCGTACAAAGTTGCAGTTCCTTTATGCCACTGTGTTTCAAATGATTTTACAATGTGCGACGCCAAAAATGATATCTGGGCCAATAATATAATGAAGGGCTAAAGAAAAAGTTGGGTAAAACGGTTTTGTGGCTTTTAACCAGGGACCGCAACTGTTATGAGTTTTATTATAAAACTCACTATTTGATCATTATTTGCAGATTTTTTTAAATAAAAATCAAGAATAATAGGTATCTTCAAGTTTTATTTTTTTGGTTAAGGATAATGTTAGTTTTCTGAGTTTTTTTTTTCTGATCGAAAATAAAACTCATGTTTGAGTTCAATTTTTTTGACGAAAATAAAACTTCAAGAATAAAAATTAAGTTTTAAGTTTTAATTTTTTTCACGGATCGGAAAGCTCAAAAAGCCGCTTCGTCTTTTCAGCAAGTAATTGGTCATAAATATTGGTTGGTATAATCTTGTTAACATATGTACTCAATAATTAAAACATATTTATAGACACACACATATGTATATTGTACATAGGTTAACATGCACGCGGCTTTTTGAGTTTTTCGATCCGTGAAAAAAATTAAAACTAAAAAAAGGTTGCTTAGATGTAATTTAAATAGGTTTTGCTTAAGTTTTCTTCAATCAATTTCCGTATAGCATGCCAAGACAAGCTCTTTCATATACTTTAAACTGACCTCCGATACTGGAAAGCCTTTGATTTTTTTCATTATCGGGGGTCCCTGCTTTTAACAGCTGGCTAAAAAAATCGCACAATAGACATAATATAACTCCACGGTGTTTTTATGGCGAAAGCGCTATTTTTAATATGCCGCCCAACGGACGCTTCCATGTATACATATGTGTGATGTAAGGAATATTCACATTCGAGGCATATAAGAAAAAAAAACAATTCAAAGATAATAATAAGTTAGTGAAATCAAAATTAATGCATTGTTTTTGTTCCAAAAAAAGTAACTTGACCTTGGCAATCACATTACCAGTCCCCACTTTTTCTTTTGTTAACTAATTATTTACTTTTTTTGTTAGACAAACAAAGAAAAAAAAGTCTATGTAATTTTCATCAGGCGTCTTGATATCGCGCCAGTACCCAACCTTGTTTCACCTTGCTAGAGCTCGATAACGACCACTCATAATTGCCGACAAATTTGAGCAAAAAATACATAATCGCATTCTCGAATGTTGTTTAACCATAAGATATATTGAGGTAACAACTACTACTTGATAAGGTGTTAAAGGCAGTATGGTGGGGATGTGAGACAAATGGATTAAGCACATTTTTATCAAAAAAATTTATTAATCAAATCCGATTTGCTGATAGTTGTGGTAAATTTTTTAGGCTACATTTTTTATTTATGAAAGATTAACTTTCTTGAATTGCCCGAATATGTTTTTCAGAAAACAAAAATCTCAAATAACCTGTTCGGTCTCTTTAAATTGCCATAATATGTTTATTTGTCAGTGAGTTGTGCAATTACCTTCTTTTCTGCAATGATTTTTAATGGACTTAGTTTTTCGGTTTACTGTAAAGTTATTTTGAAAGGAGGTAGCAACTTCTATCTGGTAGGCGACGATGTGTTTGTTTGAATATTTAAAGTTTTAAATGCAATCCTCTCTTTAACATATTTGTGCCTCTCCACATTTATTAATTTATATATTTATTTCTCTTTCATCTACAAAGCAAAGCTAAATGTTATATGTATATATATGTATGTATCGACTGAATTCACAGTGGGCTAATAAGAACTAGTACGATAGAACCTAGATTTTCACTAGTTCGAATCCGGCAGTTTTGTAATCATTAAAAGTCATTTTGATTCGCATTTGGAAAAATGTTTTCTTCTTATATGTTCTTAAAATATATGTTTAAATTTAAAACCATAAATTGAAAAAAAATTTATCAATTGGTAGGATTCGCACCGACGCGTCCCGCGTCATAGTCGAGTGCCTCAGTAGTCTGAGAAAAATATACATTTATATACATTATGAATGAATGGTTTAAAATGTTGGCTCAAATTATTACAACACACCGGCATGGTGTGGTGGTAGTGTAGCTTGATTACCACACCAAAGGCCCAAGGTTCGAGTCCTGGGAAATTTAATATCAAAAGCGGGTTGAGAAAGTTTATGAAAATGGGGTCGCCCGTCGACAGTCATTTGGCAAACTCTCTGAGTGTATTTCTATCATAGAAGGCGCCTTCCGAAAATATTTTTTTTAATTTTTAACTAGCCACATCCAAACTGCAGAATTTGGAAATGGTTCAGAACTAGAGCAATAGTAACAATACACGAACTACATCCAAACTGTCGATTTTTAACTAGTCCGGAACTGTCGAAAACGTAATGCAGCGGGGAACAATTTCCACCGCCTATGACTTCGCCATGTTAAATTCGCCAGTTGATTACATGTAAAAGAGATAGAAGGCGAACTAGAAGTGGGTTGCAACGCACTAGAAGAGCGCCAGTTCAGAACTAGAGATTTATCCCCACAGGGTCGTTATAATTTACAAGTTTTCTTGGATAAATCGTATCATAAATACATTTGTGTGCATGCCTGCGTTAGCATCTATATCCGAATAAGCAAATAAGATGCAGAGAGTTGGGAAACACCAATTATAATATATTTTTTGGTATAAAACACAACCATGTAGCCTTCAATTTTAGCTCATAAATCAATCGACGCGTCGCCTTTTAAATAGTTTAAGCAGAAGTACCGAAATTAAAAGTATTCTTTTTGAAATTTGAAATGTTTCTTTTTAATAATTGGGTCTGACCTCATGACTTATTTATATACATACTTAAGTTAACACACATGAATCCAGTGGTCTCTTAAGAGCACACCATTCATCTAAATATGTAGTTCTTCCGGGAAAAGTTTCTTGATGTATGTAGAGAGATACTGGTAAAAGAGCCTCTAAGCCTAACGATTTAGTATTTTTTAGTTTTAGTTCTCGGTTTCGTTGAATTGTTTATTTATATGGCAACAGCAACTTCCCACCAGAGAAATTAAATTTTAAAGCATGCGATCAAGAGAACTATTCAGTTTTATACATATAATCCGAACTTTAATCAACAAGTTTATTCCATATAAGTATATTTTTAACTTGGTTTTTTAAACCTTAAACACTCAAATAGTCCCAAACACTTTTAAATATGTAGTTGGTACAAGATTAAAATTTTCCATACTAGTCGGATCAATATAATTGTAACCACCCTGTGGGAAAAATCTCTAGTAATGAACTAGTGCGCATCTGGTGCGTTTCGAACCACAAGTAGTTCGCTTTAAATTTCTTAATCAACTGGCGAATTTAACATGGCGATGTCCTATGCAGTGGAAATTGTCCCCCGCTGCATTACGTTTTCGACAGTTTGGATGTAGTTAGTTCGGGATTAAAAAAAATATTTTAAGAAGCCTTCCATGGAAGAACTATACTCGGAGACTTTTTGCCAAATGTCTACTTACGATCGACTCCCGTTTTGAAAAACTTTTTCACACCACTTTTGATGTTACCAGTCCAAGGACTCGAACTTTGGACCTTCGATGTGATCGTCCAGCAACACTATCGCCACACCATTGCGGTTAGTTTATGCACGGCTAATAATTTGAGCCTACATTTTAAACCATTCTATCATAATGTATGCATATGTAACGTTTTCTCAGACTGTTGATACGTGCGCCGTAGCTGAGGGGGTAAAGCACTCGACTCTGATGCGGGACGCGTCGGTTCGAATCCTACCGACTTTTTATTTTTTTTTTATGTATGATTTCAAATTTTAACCTTTCTTTAAAGAACGTTACAAGAACAAACCATTTTTCCAAATACGAATCTAAATTTTAATGATTATACAACTGCCGGTTTCGAACTAGTGAAAATCTAGTTACAATCTCACTAGTTCTTATTAGCCACTTTATCTCTAGTTCTTAACCAGAAATTATTCTCACTAGTTACTGACTTCCCCACAGGGCAGTACTCCTATTCCGCTGTAGGGTGCATACATTCATATATTCACGTACAGGTAACGGCTACATGATGCATGATTACTGAGTTATGTTTTTAGATTCTCAAACGTATAGTTCTTGCAGAATTATGAAAAGGGAAGAAAGAAAAAACTTCAGGGAAATATTTTTAGATTTTTTATTTCGAGACATATTTATTTGTTATTGTAGTAAACTTCATTAACCTAATTTAAGAAAGTATTAATATTTGAGAAAGCAGTTGATGATACGAGTATGTGCATATGTTTCTTAAATACTGAATATAGCATCAATTTACTTCACTTGGGTTTTATAAGAAAAAATTCTAAGTTATTTACTATCGAATTTTCGTCTAATTCTTAGTGCAGAAAACTCTTTTCGGAGATATAATAGATATTCATTAATTTATTCTCAAGAAAACTACATGTTGGTTTGGAGAATAATTAAAAGATTCGATCTTGATCTTTTCCAAAACGTTATTAGTTATTATTATTCTTTAAATTAAGCAATTTTTTATTGAAATGCAACCAACCTGCGGTTTTGTATTTGTGCATTACGTTGTTTTGCAGTGTCACCGACGATATGTAGATTTTTTCCAGGCACAATATTAAATTTGGTAAACAAGTGAAAGAAGCAAAACTATTATTAACAAAGTAGCAATAGGTAATACAATTTTGAGCAACCTTGTTCATGTAAAGTCTATTAATGATGTGCAACGAGTGCAAGAAGAGCGCATTAAGAGAGAAAAACAACTATTCAACCGTATGTTATACATAGTTTTTGGCGCCGATATAAAAAGCTTAAAAAAGTTTTATACATGTTTCGATAAATGTTTGATAAAATTTTCATGTTACAAATAATTATGGTGTTGATGATTTGTGATTTTGTTCCCAGAGAAAATGATGTTTGTCTTGTTTTTTTTTTTGTTAAGTAGCTTTGGTGGAAAATTACTCGATGAACTGAAATTCTTGATTAAAACTCATAACGGAGTTTTAAACATGAAATTATTTAAAAAAACATTAGTATATTCAAAGCTTCGTCCTCTTAAGCATTTTGGAGCTATAGAAATGAATCTAAGCATAAGGAAACAATAATATTATGATATATATTATTGTTTATATAGTTTGATTCAAAATCTTTCCTAAAATTAACTGCTTTCCTAAGGCAACGCTAAAATGGTCTTCCAAAACTAATCGAATGTAAAAATGGTAATTACTTTAATATTCAAAGTTCTGATAACTACTCTAACTCTGTAAACTATGATGGAGTTTAAATATTTTTCAAAGTTATATATAAATAGTTTAATAACGAATCTCGTATCTTATAATGACAGTAGTTATAAAAGAGTCTAGTTTGTAGTAAAAATAATAGATAACAAGTAAGGACGGCGCTGTCTTCGGCTGTGCCGAAGGCTTTATACCTTTCATGAATACGTGCAAACTTAAATACGCATTGTTTAAAGTTCTCGAAAAAAAAATATCTCACCAAGTTTCAAGTTTTAATCTTTTAAAATGAGGGAGAAATGGCCATAATCCTCTTATCTGAACGATCGGTTGTATGGGATATATACTATATATAGCTCCGATCTTAGCGATTTTTTTACCAAATTTTTAATTATCTGTAAGCAAATATCTCACCAAGTTTCAAGTTTTAATTTTCCAAAATGAGGGATAAATGGCCATAATCCTCTTATCTGAACGATCGGTTGTATGGGATATATACTATATATATCTCCGATCTTGGTGATTTTTTTACGAAATCTTTTGCTATCCATAAGCAAATATCTCACCAAGTTTCAAGTTTTAATCTTTAAAAATGAGGGAGAAATGGTCATAATCCTCTTATTTGAACGATCGTTTGTATGGGAGATATATGCTATAGTGACCCGATTATACCGGATCCGACAAATGTCGAATATGATACAAAAATACATCCGTGTGCCAAATTTCATCGAGATATCTCAAAAATTGACGGACTAGTTTACGTTCAAACAGACGGGCGGACGGACGGACGGACAGACGGACGGACAGACGGACATGGCTGTATCAACTCAGTTCATCGTCCTGATCAATTTGGTATACTTAATGGTGGGTCTATCTCTTATATTTCTAAACGTTACAAACATCGGACCAAAGTTAATATACTATTTCATGTTCATGAAAGTTATAAAAAGCGTGTAAACGTATACGAAATTTTAGTTATAATAATCAGCCAAATTACAAACTTTTATTTTATTGCTAATAAATACACTGAACTTTTGCTAAGAAGCCTTCCATGGCAAAAATACACTTGGAGAGTTTGCCGAGGGGCGACCCCGTTTTAAAAACCCTTTTCAAGCCACTTTTGATGTTACCTGTTCCATGGCTCGCATCTTTGACCTTCGGTGTGGTAGGCCAGTGACACTACCGCCACATCACGGCGGCCGTGAATTGTTACAAGTTATTAAATTTGAAGGTATCCCAGGTCTACGTGTTCATTTAAATAACTAAATGAATGGACCTCCTAAGAGATTTTCGCGCCGAGCTTCTCTTCTAATTTCTTGTGTGCCGATTTAAATTTTTTCTACAAATTAGCTGGACCCACAGTTTTTTGCCGACTCCGAAAACCATCTACAAAGGAGAGGAATTTTTGCTGAAAAGCCTTCCATGGCAGAAATGTACTTTTAATGTTACCTGTCCCAGGACTCGAAGCTAGGACCTTCGGTGCGGTAGGCCGGTAGCACTACCGCCACACTACGGCGGCCGCATGCATGTTTTTTACCTAATGATAGTATTTATAATGAAAGTAAATAAGATATTTTAAGTATATATAATGTACTCTAATGCAATAACTAAAAAAAATAATAGATAAGTAATGAATTCCAATGAAACTTCTCACTGTGTTTATTGTTAGTTTTACATTAACATCCTATAAAATTAACATTACACATGAGTTAACGTTATTTGTTGTATTAATATAACACTATAAAAATGTTAGTTTGATGTTTTTCATATCAATAGTACTTTGTTCTGTTATCATTACACTTCTTTTTAATGTACTTTTTATAATATAGAAATGTTGATTTTACGTTTTGTACTTGTCACTTCGTGATGTAAAAGTAACGTTGGCAAATTATCAACATTATGTTATTTATTTACATGTACTTTTTTCTTTCAGTAGAAACGAAATCGTTTGAATAAAAACAAAAATGTATCTTATACATCACCACGATATTTTAAATTACTAAACCTTACACTCGGAGTGTTTCTAACCGAATCCAAACATTTAGTATGGTAGCCCAACTACATGGTACATCTAAGTATACATCGTAACTTAAACACTCCGCGAAGGTTTTGGGGAGTGTTGTCAAAAGAGTCGTTTTTCGAGTATGAGCCCGTTGCACTCCGGTACTTCCTTGCGTTACATGTCCGACTGTCGCAGGAGGGATTTGATATGACCAGTGAAACCTTCTAGGTCATCCCACCTCCATTTTCCGTAATGAAGAAAAAGGTTAGTAGTGAGAGGGGGGAGGTCTCATTTCCGTAGATCAACCATAAAATCCACGTCATTACCTTTAGACAGGCATACCTACTACGGGCTTATTCTAACCCCCTAACGCGCAGGGCATGACAACTTTTTTATCCCTTTATTTGGGTATTCGCTATTCTCCACCAGTTAAAAGTAAAGAAATTGTTTGAGAAGCTAGCTGACTATAAAATATGTTAAACATAATTGAATTTATACTAGGCTTTTTATTCAATAGGAAATTTGGCGAAGCGTTAGGCCGCAAAGTGAAATAAACAAGTTTCATTTACATTTAACCCTATTAAATCGGAAAAGTTTATCAAACCACACAAAAAAAAAGTTATTTCATTAACGAAAAATCCAATCAATCAATTTCTTCTATTAAGTTTTGAATTTTTTCAGTAAAAATTTATCTTTTTATGCATTTTTTTAATAGATCTTCTTGATAACACAATTTTTGTGAAAAAAACTAATGTTTTTGTGATACAAAATTTATGTTTAACTGTCTGATAAATTTAAAATTGGCATTAAGAAACGGCATTTTTGTTAAGATCAAAATGAGTGTTAAATCAGTTTTTGTTATGGAAGATTTTACATTTAATTGAAAGAATTAAAACATTGAACAAATAAATGGAAGGGTAAATTAAAATCAAGACAATTTTCATGCATACTATTTACTTTTTAGCAACGCGGATCCAATCCCAAAGATGCCGGAATTGTAAGAACAAAGCACGCTATCCCGGGATGGACATTTCTGGTACAAATCTACATCAGTTTAATATACTAAAATGCTCTTACTTATATGGTTTAACGAACTAAAATATTTATGATTAATATGTCTGTATATACAAAGACCGATTCCTTTTTTCAAAACCAAAACCTTAACCGTTATTTTAATTTGAACAAGAGGGGAACGGAAACCGTTTCAAAAGGCGGAACCGGTTCCAAATGGTTTTGCCTTTTTTAGTTTCTTACTTTATTTGTTGAACACATATTTTTTTCACACGATGTTACCCTCGCTAATTTTCATAGAAGATTGTCGCGCAAGGTTAGAAAAGATGCGGTCAAACTGGTAAAGCAAACTTTCTGAAGCGATTGTAAATGTTATTGTCTAATATTAATTTTTTCACTTGTTAATTTTTAGTGAACTATAATAAGCTATTGAATTTAATGACAACCCTTAGGTAAAATTCGATGAAATTTTCACGACAGATGGGCACATATCTATAAAATCGACTGAATACAGGTATCAAAAAATAATCTAATACTTTTCTAATAACATACATGGCATGAACAATATTTATTCTTATATTGTAGAAAATCTATGATGACCGCAGGAAAAAATGGTCAAAAATCAAATTTTTTCTAAGCCACTTGAATTTTGTAGTTAAGTAATAAACTTAATAAATTTTTTAGTTCACAAATTTGTTTTCGGTTTTTTTATTTTAAAACCGAAACCGGAACGAAACCAAAATAAATGTTGAAGAACGAAAAAGAAACCGAAACTGAAACATGTAACAAAACCGAAACGTTATTTTAATCAGTTTCATACCTTAGTATATACATTATACCCGTAGCTAATGTTCTGCATAATGTCTACTGGGAATTTAAAGGAGAACACATTCCACATTTTCGTATGAAGCGATACTTACTTCCTCAGCTTTGCCTCGTTTGATGTGACGCAGTATATGCCGTTTTCGTTTTCCAGACTACCTTCCACCTTGTTTGTATGTATAACTATGTATATTGTTTAGTTTATAAACAATTTGGACTTGGTTGACTTTGGTAGTGGTATTAAAGTTTTCGGTCCGGTGTTTATTATATCGTTCAAGTGCATTAAATCAATCAAAGAACTATCCAAACAATATGGCGACTCTTAAACGAATCGAATAAATAAAATAAAATAAAATAAAAGCATCAACTGTGCGCAAACAAGCAAATTTTTGTGTAGGCGTCTTTAAAATTCTTTAAGTTCTCTGATATTATTATGAAGAAAATACATTAAGGTGGATCTATAATATATGAGCCTAACTTTTCTTAAGTTCAATCGGTTCTGTAAAACTTGCAAAAAGAGATGCATGCTTCTTTATGGACTGAAACGAATTAAAGTATTGTGCATGTACATCGATGTGTGTGTATGCGTAAAATTATAGTTTTTACTAGGTAATGCTTGTAAATTTTATGAAATTTAACGTACTATAAATTTTTTTTGTAAACGTATACAGTTGAGGGTCTGGCAACCCTAGTTAAGGATACCTAGAAGTTTTTACAGGACGAAGCTGCTAGTACCCGACTGTGCTGGATTCTTATCCATCTGCCAAACCAGCTCTTTCGATTTTCTGCCAAACCAAATAACCTTGAATTCTTGTCTCAAAATAGTGAATGATTTTGCCCTCACATATTTCACTTTTTATATACAAAGGACATACACTTTTATCTGAAGTTGTTAATATGTGTCATTCTGCCCTTTAACTGATCATTGTGAATTCAATTATGACGGGTTAAAATTTTCTAGTCTTAAAAAATGCCATACTATATATTTCATAATTCAAAGCATATTGAAATAACTAAATGAAAAATTTAAAATTAGATATTTTTTATGTCAACTCTATCATATGTGTGGGATTATTTTATTATTATGATAAAGAGATATGACATGTGGAACTTTCAAAGTTCTCACTTTTATAGACGCTTCAGCTTTTCTTTGTAATTGAATGCGATCCATGACAAATTAGCTGGTGCTAACAATGATTATGCCATAATAATACAGTTTAATAGGGTGCAAACTTTTAAAACACCCACATTACCTATTTGCATTCAATAAGTCACAACGTAAAATACTATCATACTTTTTTTATTGACGTCTGCCTTTTTGCCCTTTGCACATTCTGATTTTATTCTCATTAAATATAATTTCCAAATTACTTGGAGTATACATACTCGTATAGCCACTTTGAACATTAAATGGCAAAAAGATTGTTTTTTATGACCTCATAAAATTACAGCCAAATCGTTTTGTGGACTTTGTTGTTTGTATGTAGTACCACTGTCTTATTTTATTTAGGGGAGCTTTTCGTTTTTGTTAATTTTGTTGTGTAATTTTTCCATAAGTATCGGTGATGCCAGAATGTGAAAAAATTTCCCTATTTGGTGTATACTTTACCCCAAAAATTTGAACGATAAAAGTAACATTTATAAATACCTTTTCTAAATGTGAAAGGGATTTTCATACATGTAAGAATAATTATAGTCAAAATTTAACTAAACACGGTCGGCGCTTGAACATAACACTGACCAACAAAATTTTGTTAACTATACTATACCGAGTTTGATAGAATTGTTAGCTTCAAATCCGAAACTTCGCTTACCTTGGAACCACGTAACGTAAAAACAATGTCAGTCTATAAGTCCAACGAAGTATTACTCCTGCATACAAATTGTTTTTCGGACTCAGTAGACAATTGTAAGTTGCAAAAAATTCCTCAGCGAACCACAATAACCCTCTTTAGGACACTTATCATACCCGTTCTGATATTATGGTGCATAAGTTTGGCCACTGACAAAATCTGATGAGCCGGCTTCGATAGTACTCGCGAGAAAGGACTTTTGATACACGTGTGTAGCTTTTCGCGTTGTCTGCGGGGAGTACCGAAGAAAATTTAATAATAAGCTGTATGAGCTTTACGTAGACGACGACATAGTTCCGCTGCTTCGCTGGAAAGGCTATGTTGTGTGAATGAACCAAGATGCTCCGGCCCAAAAGGTATTCCTATCGGCACCAGCCGGTGGAAGCAGAGGTAGATCCAGAGAACTACTCCAATGGAAAGACCAAGTGGAGACCGACTTGCGCACCGAAGAAATAACTGGCGATCTATGTTGGTCCCCCAAAGCCGCGAATATTGACTTTACGGAAAAAGTTCCCATTAAGATCGATTCTTTTAATTATTTTTCAAACCAACATCTAGTTTTCCTGAGAATAAATGATAAGATCTTGATGGCAGGGATTTATAAAAGTTTTTGACACAAATGTCACTTACGCGGTTTTGCAGTTTCACCGACGATATGTAGTTTACGACCATTCAATTTTAGTATATATAATATAAAAGCTCAAGTTGGGGGAAATTGTCCCACTGTATGGCCAAACTATATATTTAAGGTATTAACAATTACATATGTATGGATATATGTATAATATATATTATATATGTATAATATTGAAAAATTAGTTTAAAATCCACTAACCCAAATGCCAAACATGTATTCACACTGTAGAGCCGTAGTTGTGTGAGTAGACATGTCATGCATGTTTTTGTATTACTCGTGTGATCGGCTCTCACTGTGAGTGCGAAGAGTTGGTAGTGGACCAATGAAAAACAAGTAGTCGCACTATAGAGCCTCTGTTGTGTGAGTAAACGTGTCATGCATTTTGGCTTTAGTTGTTTTTATTGCATTGATCACTGGCTACGATGCCTACCCAGCGGCGAAGTTAGTTTGTAGTCGAAACCCTTACCAGTACTTTATTACCATCTATTACATTGTATGCCGACATGTAATGAAAGAATTTCTATGATTTCTGCTTCGTAAAGTGTTTCAACTTCGTGAAATTGCGTCTTTGATTTATTGCCGTACATTCACACAATTATTCCATTACTAGTAAATAGGTATGTAATTGGCTTTGTCTACAAAACGGTCATGCTTGTGGGAAAGCAATATTGGTTGTAACTGATTCTTGAAGGGAAACTCTCTGCAAAGTGTTGGAGAAGTATTGCATTTTGTAATGTGAATTTTCGTCGCTGGGGCAGTGTAGCAGCTCTCCTGAGAGCACGAAAAGTTTCTTTGTTGGAGCTATTAAATAAGCAATGTAAAATATGAGCAAATATGTAAACTTCATTTCTGATACCTACGAACAGTGTTTACAAAAACAAAATACATTTTTATTTATAAAGGGTATTCAGCACCGAAGTTTGTTTTGTATTTGTGGTTGGGTTTGTGTGAATTGAAATAAAGTAAAATAAAATATTTATAAAACGAGCTCAAGGCCAAGAATAATAATTTTCAAAAATTGTTGGTAAAAAAAGCAATAACAAAACCGACAGCACGCGGTAAGGCAGTTCTGCTGATGATGATAAAACAGATCTGTCAAAAAATCCATCATGATCACACTACTAACTGTCAAATGGCGGAAGTGGTTCATGCATATGGTAAAGAAGAATAGAACTAGGAGTTTAGATGACATCAAAACCAGCGTATTGTTAGGTTAATGGTTAGCAATGCGTGCCAAAATTTATCTGATGAAGAAGCTTAGCAGCTTCCGAAATGGATCTATAAGATAGCTTTTCGGCGGTTGTCTCTAAACATTTTTCCTACTCTATTCAATTAAAAAACTTTTAATAATTAATTATGATTAATGATTATTAAAAAATAAAATTCAAAAAGTGAAAAATTATTATTCTTGGCCTTGAAAATGTACAGCCCGTGAATCAACAAAAATTGTTGGTATAAAAAAGCAGTAAAATAAAATAAAGCAAAATAAAATAAAATAAATGAAATAAGAAAAAAAGAATAAAGCAAAGTTTATTTAAAGATAGTGACGGCAAGGGCAGGAAAGGAAAGAAATTCATAAAGAGTATTAAACACCGAAGTTTGTTTTGTTTTTGTATTTGTGGTTTGTTTTGTGTGAATGAAATAAAATAAAATAAAATAAAATAAAATAGAATAAAACAAAGTTTATTAAAAGAAAGAGAAGGGAAGGACAGGAAAGGAAAAGGAAAATCGGGGAATGGAAAGGAAAGTAAAGAAAAGAAAAGGAAAGGAAAGGATAGGAAAGGAAAGGTAAAAAAAGGAAAGGAAAATAGAGGAAAGGAAAGGCAAGGAAAGAAAGGGGATCTGAAAGGAATGGAAATGAAAGGAAAGGTAAGAAAAGGATGGGGAAAGAAAGGAAAGAAAAGGAAAGGAAAGGCAAGGTAAGGAAAGTAAAGGAAGGGAAATGAAAAAAAGAAATGGAAAGGAAAAGCAAAAGAAGGAAAGGAAAGGAAGAGAAGGGGAATGAAAGCAAAGGACAAGAAAAGTAAGAAGAGGAAAGGAAAGGAAAGTAAAGGTACGAAAAGTAAAGGAAAAGAAAAAAGAGAAGAAAAGAAAAGAGAAGAGAATAAAATAAATAAAAGAAACGGAAAGAAAAGGAAGGGAATGGAAATTAAAGGAAACGAAAGGAAAGAAAAGAAAAGAAAAGAAAAGAAAAGAAAAGAAAAGAAAAGAAAAGAAAAGAAAAGAAAAGAAAAGAAAAGAAAAGAAAAGAAAATAAAAGAAAAGAAAAGAAAAGAAAAGAAAAGAAAAGAAAAGGAAAGGAAAGAAAACGAAACGAAAGGTATGAAAAAGAAAAGAAATGAAATGAAAGGAAAGGAAAGAATAGAAAGGGAAAGAAAAGGAAAGGACAGGAAAAGAAAGGATATGAAGGGAAGGGAATGGAAACGACATGAAAGGAAAAGCAAAAAAAAGGAAAGGGAAGGAAGAGAAATGAAAGGAAAGGAAAGGAAGGGAAAGAAAAGGAAAGGAAATGGAAGAAAAGGAGAAGAAAGGAAAGATTAAAATAAATTTAAAATACAGACTGTAGAGAGGAAAAGAAGGAATCAAAGAAAACGAAAATATGTTAAGGGAAAGGAACGGCAGAGAAGGGAGAGGAAAAAAGGCTGAATTTCAACCACTAGACGATCTCTAGGTTATAATAAAGTGCCAGTGTCAAGTTGTCAAAAAATAGTGTCCGTGTGAAATTGTCAAAAATAGTGTCAATCATGGGCATTGATTGATAAATTTATGGTGTCAGTTGTTTTATGCGAAAGGCGCAAAATTTATAAAATTTCAGCATCTATTGCTCTATTGCTTAGTATTATAAAATTCATAGGTCATCATTAAAAACAATTTTTTTTTAAAATAATAAACGCCTCTGCCTGGTCTTCAAACGTATAACCGAGCATGACAGACATACATATATACAACATACATATCTATTAGACCTGCCAATTTTCCCAACTTCTGCGACTCCGGGATTTACGTATTCCTTACCCTAGAAGAATGAGTGATTGTTTCCATGAACATTTTCACACTGCCCTTAATAGGTTGCTAGAAAATGGTGACATTGTTTCGTACCAATTAAGCATCACTGTTCTGTAGATTACTTTTCAAGAAATAAACTGATATAATGTCATTTAATTTTTATAAATAAAAATAACAAATTTTTCGAGACATGGCGAGGAGTAGTTTTTCCCTAGCCGGATCTATAAATTGTTTTTGTTGCTAAATTTTTTCTTCTGATGCATATATGTATATGAACCAGTGATTGAATGCGAAATGTTGTGGAGCTTTATAAATTTTTTCACTAGTATTATTTTGTGAACTACCCCTGCAAAAAAAGGAATTAGTCTAGGATGAATCCGGGATGGGTCGCAAAGGAGCATGCGACCAATGCCAGTTTTGATCTCTTTGTATGTGATCACTTTTGTTTGAGCATGTCCTAAGAAACTAATTGGTCCCTTTCATGCCCAAAAGGGTAGTGTCAGACAGATTCCCTTCGCTTCCCTACGGGTACGGTCGGACAAGTTTAAATACAACACCTAAAAGTAGGCTACATAAAATAAACTCGACTTACCCCAACTATGCCTTAACGGAATAGTGGGGATCAATTGTAGCCCACTGTAGACGAAAGGTATTGATCGCGGATCACTCTCTTTAGAGATCACTCGCTGGTTTAAAAAGAAGCATTAACCGAATACCAGTAGGAAATAAGTAAAAATAAATAGACATTTAAGTAGTTCTCGAAATTAACTTAGGCCATTTGGGTTAATTTGAAAATAATTTCAAATAAATGAAGAATCGTTGAAAAATGTTATTTTTCCATTTCATATGATTTGTACGTAATTACAGATCTCGAAAAGTTAAAAGCAGCTTTTCCCGGTACTGACATCTCTAATAGCTGCTTCCTCTCGCTGATATATATATGTATAGGTATGTCGTTGTTGTTGCAAATGCATTCACTGCTACTATACATATGTGGGTGGAGTAAATCGGTATTTTTGCCACAAGAATGGCATCATCATCATGGCAAAGCCGCAACATTGCTTAGTATTATAAAATTCATAGGTCATCATTAAAAACAATTTTTTTTTTAAATAATAAACGCAGAAAGATTTTTTCAACAAACCACAAATTTTGCTAAGCTTGCTGAATTTTATGAGAAGGTTCTTAAAGCGATATAGTCTTCCCACACTTCAGAACAACGATAAAAAGTAATTTCATAACCTTAACAAATTGCCACAAATTTTTGCAACTCTCCCCGTTTCCACTTCGACGATTACACCTTTGCAACTCTTCTTCTTCTTTAAATGGCGCTTAACCTAAACGATTTTGGCAGTCCAACGTAGCTCGCCCGTCGTTACTTCTTTCTGCCAATTGGCGCCACTCCTTCCATCAGAGTGTTGGTCTTCCTTTGCTACCACCGTCGGCTGCTTTCCTTCGAATACAATAGAATAAAAATCTAGCTTTGTTGGTGCTGAGCTAAACCAGTTTTTAGACTCTCTTTTAAAATTTGAGTGACAACACTTACGTGGTTTTGCAGTTACAGCGACGAAATACACTTGCAACTCCTATTTAATCTTTCCCCATTTAACATAATAATTTTCACCTTTTCACATCACCATTTTAAGGTCTATTTCACTTGATACGACATTTTCAATTAAGCAATCAATATAATATTAATTTCTCCATCACTTTTGGTCACAATCACTAAACTTCAATTTGTTTCTGCCTGTTCTTCAAACGTATAACCGAGCATGACAGACATACATATATACAACATACATATCTATTAGACCTGCCAATTTTCCCAACTTCTACGACTCCGGGATTTACGTATTCCTTACCCTAGAAGAAAGAGTGATTGTTTCCATGAACATTTTCACACTGCCCTTAATAGGTTGCTAGAAAATGGTGACATTGTTTCGTACCAATTAAGCATCTTTGTTCTGTAGATTACTTTTCAAGAAATAAACTGATATAATGTCATTTAATTTTTATAAATAAAAATAACAAATTTCTCGAGACATGGCGAGGAGTAGTTTTTCCCTAGCTGGATCTATAAATTGTTTTTGTTGCTAAATTTTTTCTTCTGATGCATATATGTATATGAACCAGTGATTGAATGCGAGCACCCCGTTATGCGTACTATTTTTGTTCCGCTTTGCTTACTTGTGCTTAAAAATGTTGTGGAGCTTTATACATTTTTTCACTAGTATTATTTTGTGAACTACCCCTGCAAAAAAAGGAATTAGTCTAGGATGAATCCGGGATGAGTCGCAAAGGAGCATGCGACCAATGCCAGTTTTGATCTCTTTGTATGGGTTGAAGTGATCACTTTTGTTTGAGCATGTCCTATGAAGAGACTAATTGGTCCCTTTCATGCCCAAAAGGGTAGTGTCAGACAGATTCCCTTCGCTTCCCTACGGGTACGGTCGGACAAGTTTAAATACAACACCTAAAAGTAGGCTACATAAAATAAAATCGACTTACCCCAACTATGCCTTAACGGAATAGTGGGGATCAATTGTAGCCCACTGTAGACGAAAGGTATTGATCGCGGATCACTCTCTTTAGAGATCAGTCGCAAGATTTTTGCAGGGTTATTTTAGTTTTGCGAAGAAAATGGTTTAAAAAGAAGCATTAACCGAATACCAGTAGGAAATAAGTAAAAATAAATAGACATTTAAGTAGTTCTCGAAATTAACTTAGGCCATTTGGGTTAATTTGAAAATAATTTCAAATAAAGGAAGAATCGTTGAAAAATGTTATTTTTCCATTTCATATGATTTGTACGTAATTACAGATCTCGAAAAGTTAAAAGCAGCTTTTCCCGGTACTGACATCTCTAATAGCTGCTTCCTCTCGCTGATATATATATGTATAGGTATGTCGTTGTTGTTGCAAATGCATTCACTGCTACTATACATATGTGGGTGGAGTAAATCGGTATTTTTGCCACAAGAATGGCATCATCATCATGGCAAAGCCGCAACATTTTTGTATGGAGTCGCCAAATGCAAACGAGCTGTCGTCGCTCTGTACCACACAATCCAAATAGGCAGTTACAGTGGTAAAGGCAGTGTATGGGGCCGTATTAACCGCAATCTCTTCATTCAATGCATTTCATTTGCATTTGTAATGCACATAGTTTGTTGCATGGATAATACGGCTAATGTGGCAACGATCGCAGCTACAATCACTCATACATGCATTTAAACACATAAGTCTGCATTCATTGTGTTCACGTGCTTGCTCGTGTGAGCTGTTCCGCCAGTGGCATCTGACGCATTTTGCCTTTATGGAATTTTGTGGTGGCAACAACGAATGCCACGGAAATTAGCCACTTACAAATGTTGAGAACTCTTTTTTAACCACAATTATGTATATTTGTATATACACATGTTTGTTTTCAGTCAGGGACCCCCGATATTGATTATTTTTATATTTTTATTGAAAAAAATCAAAGGCTTCCCGGTACCGGAGGACAGTTTAAAGTATACGAAAGTGCATGTCTCGGCATGCTCAACGGAAATCTGCATTGATTGAAAAAAACTTGAGCGAAACCTATATAAATTACAACTAATCAATCTTTTTTGAGTTTTATTTTTTTGTTCAAAAATAATCATTATTCTTTGAGTTTTATTTTTTTGATCGAAAATAAAACTCATGTTTAAGTTTTATTTTTTTTATGCAAATAAAACTTATTCCTTGAGCGATATTTTATGCTTCAAGAATAAAAATTTAATTTTGAGTTTTAATTTTTTTCACGGATCGAAAAACTCAAAAAACCGCTGTGTCTTTTTGGCAAGAAGGTTGAATTCCACCTTGTAGCTACATCTATTATTGGTCGGTTAAGATCTTGCATAGTCATCGTATATGTATCTAAAAGAACGTGACAAAGAAAAACTAGTTCGAAGCTTTAGATATTGAGTACTGAAGTTTTGTCTTAAGGGGTAAAGTTTTTCTCAGTTCAATGTGTTCTCTTAAATAATTTTCCTGAATGTGAAAATAGTCAAACTGAGTAAATAAATAATGCAGTTGTGTCAGGGAACGCAAATAATGGTTATTTTTATTTTTTACTTATTCTTGGCAACTGGGCAGACTCGTACTTTAAGCTAACCAGATCTTGGGTACTCCTTGATGTCACCGAAGGTATTTCTAAAGCAGAAAATATCTGCCCTGTCACTGTTTTAAAAGCTTGCGAATCAAAGAATTGTAAAGATAAGCTTTCATCTGCTACCATTTCCACGCAAGCATTTTTCACTTCAGTCACGCTCATTTTTACAGCCAACTTAACCTTTTTGGCTACTTTGTTATCACAATCAGGACGCTGAGCAGCATTTTCATATTGTTCACGATGCTTTTGACTCAAGTGTCTTTTTAAATTACTTATACTATTATCGGACACGATCCGATATGAATTTTAATAAAAATTTAGTAAATATCACCGCGTTTTTTAACAGAAATAATTCACTTATGACTTCACTTAATTCTCAACAATATACGTCATTATTAAATCTCCTATTCAATTGAAATAGTGTAAGAAAACCGCGTAAGTGATATCTCAGTTTGGCTGTTTTGCCACTACAAACTCCTAATTTTTTAGAAGAATATTGACTTTATGAAAAAAGTTCCCATCAAAATTGATTATTTTAATTATTTTCCAAACCAACATGTAGTTTTCTTGGGAATAAATCAATAGATCTTGATGGCAGGGGCCTACAAAAGTTGTTAACACAAATGTCACTTATGCGGTTTTGCATTTGCGCGTTACGCGGTTTTGCCAATGTTATAATGTTTAGTGCTCATAATATAAATCGTAAAAATCGAATTCTCTTTTATTCTTTAAACCGTTCCTATATTAGGGATGCCATTTTTACATTAATTAAGTGGAATAGGGATAAAGAATATATACATATGTTGACGAGATTATACCAACCAATATTTATAATTAATTAATTGCCAAAAAGGCGAAGCGGCTTTTTGGATTTTTCGATCCGTGAAAAAAATTAAAACTCAAAACTTAATTTTTATTCTTGAACAATAAAATATCGCTCAAGGAATAAGTTTTATTTGCGCCAAAAAAAATTAAACTCAAACATAAGTTTTATTTTCGATCAAAAACAATAAAACTCGAAAAATAATGATTATTTTTGATCAAAAAAATATAACTTAAAAATACCTGTTATTGTTGCTTTTTATTTTTAAAAACCTGAAAATAATGATTAATTAGCTAGTTTTATAATAAAACTCATAACAGTTCGGTCCCTGTTTTCAGTATTGGCACATATTTAGTAGATTTAAGTACAGTACCTGGGTGACCGAGCCTTGCTCGGTGGCAACCCTAGGTGGCCATCCTACTTAAACATATTCTGGATGGTATACGGCCTCAAACACCTTCCGTTTGACACCCATATTGCCATATATTGCTTAATATTAAAAAAAAATCGGAAAGGTGGCAACCCTCTAAGCTTCCTTTAGTGGCAACATCCAAGTAGAAAATCTTAGAAGGAAGCATACTATCCATCTACCAAATTTAATTGAAATCGGTTTAGCCGTTCCCGAGATAGTGGTCGATATCTGAAGGAATAAATAAAATGTGGTCAGGTGGCAACCCTAGGTGGCAACCCTACTCGAAAATACTTTGGTTGGTATACGGCCTAAAATACCTTTCATTTGATACCCATATATTGCTTAATATTTAAAAAAAAATGATATAGGTGGCAGCCCTGTGAACCACCACAAGTGGCAACACCAAAGTAGAAAATCTTAAAACAAAGGATACTACCCATATACCAAATTTCATCCAAATCGGTTAAGTCGTTCCTGAGATAGTAGTGGGTATACAAATATACAACTACAAATATACAAGAATAACTCGTTTAAAGTTATAAGATATCGTCGGTGACACTGCAAAACCGCTTAACGCACAAATGCAAAACCCCGTAAATGATACCTAAGTTTTGCTGTTTTTCAAATACAAATGGCTTAATTTAAAGACGAATAATGATATAAAAAAGTTGCCATCAATATTGATTCTTGTAATTATATTATATTCCAAGCCAACATGTAGTTTTCTTGAGAATAAATTAATAGATATTGATGGCAGGGGCTTATACAAGTTTTTGACACAATTCTAGCTTACGCTGTTTTGCATTTATGCGTTATACGGTTTTGCAGTGTCATTGACGATATGTATGTCTGCAAATTGCTATGCATTTGAGTAAATAGTATATGAGATAAGGATACGTAAATTTGCTTATCTGATCGAAAACTTATCTTTTCAGCCCAAAGTAGCTGGAATATTGAACGTTGGCTAACTGAGCCGTAACGATCATAGCGATCGCAGCAACCCTGCGGCCGCCCACTTCACACGCACACTAACATAGTTACACACACACAAATTGTCAACAACAAAAAATGCCTACAAGTAGATATGGTCCATCTTCGCCTTAAAGAAAAACCACCTATGGACAGTGAAAGAAAAAAAAAAAAAATACAAAATAACAAAAGTCCACAATAAAAAACAAAAAAAAAAAAAGGCGCAAAAACATATGGACAGTGGTAAAAAATACAAAAGTGAACAAAAACAAACAAATTAAGCAAACAACAATTTACAGTCCACATAAAAATTTTGGAAAACAAATTTACAAAAACAAAAACGTGCAAAGTGAAATCCCACATTAGGGTGAAAAAAAAATAAAATAAAATTTGCACAAAACAAACAAACTAAAAATTTAAACAAAGTAAAGTTAACAATTTCATCGGGCGCGCCGGTCAACAAACAACAACAAAACCATAAAACAACAAAAAACCGGGCGCGGACAAAATACTAAATCACTTAACAAAAATTGTTGATACACAATTGTATTATCTTTGGTACCCGCCACATCTCTCTATTTTTCGCTCCGCAAAATAAAGCGCCCAATTTTAAATTTAGACCGAATAAAAGTATTTTTATTTATTTGAGCTATCGAGTGCCAAGGTGAGTGAATCGGGAAGTGAAAGTGCAGTGAAGTGCCTACAATTATATATGGCATATATCTTAAAGTGCCGGCCTGTGATACTGAAGTATTTCATGGGGGCCGTCGTTCCGAGACATGTTCTCAGCCGTTTACATAAACCACCCAAAGCTATCACAAGCGCAAAAATTACACCATTTAAGAAACAAAACAAAAGGTCAAGCAGCGGCAATAGTTAAACAGTTCGCACTTAACGATGACAATTTTAATCTGGCTTGGGAAGCGCTAAAAGCGAGATATGAAAATGAAAGAGTCTTAGTCGACAAACAAATAACGACATTAATGAACTTACCAAAAATTCAAAATGAAACTAGTGAGGAATTTCTGAAATTACAGTCCACAGTTACAAACTGTTTATCGGTTCTAGAAACCCAAAAAATTCCCACTGAAAACTGGGACCCTGTTCTGGTCAATATTTGTGCTGCCACATTTCCAGAAAAATCATTAATTTTATGGGAGCAATCGCTCTCATCCCGTAAAAAATGCCCAACGTGGCAACAAATGAAAGATTTTCTCACCACCCAGTTCGAAATCGCAGAACGGGTAGGCACAAAAGAAACAAAGCCGAAAAATGCAAATGAAGACAAAAATAAAAGCTTCTTTAAACCCCAAGCCGGTAATTATAACTCCTATAATAGGAGTAACTATAAGTCTAACAACAAGAGTTTTAACAAATCTCAGTCGTTCACATCTGAACAAAGCACATATAAATGGTCATGCGAACTGTGTAACGGAGGACATTCAATAAGATCTTGCGAGAAATTTATAAAATTATCAATAAACGAGCGAAATAATTTAGTCAGGACGAAGAAACTCTGCACAAACTGTTTGTCAAAGAGTCACCCAGTGCAGAGATGTCCGAGTGTTCACAAGTGCTCATATTGCCAGGGGAGACACCATTCAATGCTCCATACTAATAATAATAATAACTCCCAAAACAGTCGAACTTTCAATAGAACTACTGGACTAGCGGCAACAGCTGAAAATACCGAAACGGAAAGTCCAGAAAGTTGTCAAGAACAACCATGCTGCTCAAAAGCAGCCAGAATACAAACGCTTCATTCAGAAAATGAAAGCAAAACTTTATTACCTACAGCAATCGTCTCCATCGAACACTGAGGAGAAATATTCAAGCTAAGAGCCTTAATCGATCAAGGATCACAGCGATCATTTATAGCATCGAAGGTTCAACAAACTTTAAATTTACCAACCAAATCAGCCAACTTTGAAATCTCGGGAATGGGCGGAAGAGTAGTTCAAAACTCAAATAAAATCTGTCTCATTACCTTGATGTCTTCAAATGCGGATCAAAGAATCAAAGCACAAGCTATAGTTCTGCCGCGACTGACAAACATGCTCCCAAGCTATAATATAAATAGCGAGCACTGGCAAAAGTTTTCGCATCTGAAACTTGCCGATCCCAATTGCCATACCCCCGATCAAATCGACTTATTATTGGGAAGCGATCTAATCCCCCAAATAATACTTGAAGGTGTTGAGAAAATTTCCAACATCCTATTAGCCCAAAATACCATCTTTGGATGGATTTTAAGCGGTCAAGTCAAAGAGAAAATCTCCACGTTCACAACGCAAGTGGAAGATAAGTCGAAGAACTCCCGCCAATTCCCGTTACTACAACTGACGATAAGTATTGTGAAGCCTTTTACAAAGCCACAACTACAAGATCAGAGAGCGGGAGGTACGTCGTTCGACTACCATTCAAGCAAAAATTTCCGGATACACTCGCCTTAGGTCACTCACGAACATCAGCTCTACAGCAGTTTCTAAGTATGGAAAGAAACCTACTTAAAAAAGGCGAACTTAAAACCTCATACGACAACGTCCTTGAGGAATACATAAAATTGGATCATATGGAACCAGTAAATTCCTATGAGAAAATAACAAAAGGCAAACACTCATCCTTTTATCTACCACACCACGCGGTTATCAAACCGGAAAAACTTACAATAAAAGTACGAGTAGTGTTCAATGCATCTAAATGCACAAGCTCAGGTAACTCCCTAAATGATGTATTATATACGGGACCAACATTACAACCAGATTTAATGTTACTTATACTACAGTGGCGTATGTATAAATACGTATTCAATGGTGACGTCGAGAAAATGTACAGACAAATCCTAGTACACGAAGACGATCAGGATTACCAGCGAATTATTTTTCGCAGTTCACTGAGTAGTCCAATACGAGACTATAAACTGAAAACAGTGACATTTGGCGTAAACTGCGCCCCTTTCCTAGCCATTCGTACATTACACGAACTGGCAAAAGATACAAAAGCAAAATTACCTCTAGCCGCCCCGGTGCTTATCTCTCAAACGTACGTAGACGACATACTGTCTGGAAGCCATAGCCTTCCTTTAGCGTGCGAGTCCTTAGCTCAAGTTATCGAAGCCCTCGATTCGGCAGGGTTTCCATTAAAAAGGATAACATCTAATCATCCAGAAATACTGGCAAATATAAATAAAGAAACCCTGTTAGGAA
Source organism: Merzomyia westermanni (assembly GCA_949987695.1). NCBI lineage: Eukaryota > Metazoa > Arthropoda > Insecta > Diptera > Tephritidae > Merzomyia > Merzomyia westermanni. The sequence continues at coordinate 121,723,925 of OX465288.1, read as the reverse complement.
CCAATTTTCTAAAGTTTGAAAAAGAGAGCACCACCAAAACCTTGGGCATACAATGGAATGCAATATCAGACCAATTTTCATACACTCTTGAGTCGATACCCTCAAAATCCGCAAAAACTAAAAGGCAAATTCTGTCATCTGTGGCGAAACTTTTCGACCCCGCAGGATGGCTTGCGCCAATTATGATACAAGCAAAGATCTTGATACAAGAACCATGGCTAGATGGAACCGATTGGGACGAAGTGGTTAAACCACTCCGCTTAATAAAATGGTCTCAATTTGCAAACAACCTGCATACTATTTCCGAGATACAAATACCTCGGTGGGTGAATTTCTCACCTGATCATCAGGTCGAACTACACGGCTTTTGCGATGCTTCTGAGAAAGCATACTGCGCAGCTATTTATGTGCGAAGTCAGCATAATGGCAAAACGACAAGTCACTTATTAGTGGCAAAAGGCAAGGTCGCACCTCTTAAGACCGTAAGCCTCCCACGGCTCGAGCTATGCGGCGCACTTCTGCTCGCAAAACTAACCTCGACCGTGCAAAAACACCTAAACCTGAGCAATAGGAAATTATATTTATGGACCGATTCAGAAATCGTCCTAGCCTGGTTAGAAAAACCACCACATACGTGGAAAACATACGTGTCAAACCGCATAGCGGAAATTATTGACCTAGTTGGACCAGCAACTTGGCGGCACGTTGCCAGTGCTGATAACCCTGCGGATCTTGGCACAAGAGGCTGCAAACCATTGCAGTTAACAACCACCACACTTTGGTGGAATGGCCCAAGTTGGCTAGTAGAACCACCAGAAGCGTGGCCGAAATCACCTGCACGAAATATCATAGCCCCAGAAAGTCGAGGAATCGAAGGCTTTCATGCCACTCTGGAGGACACGGATATCCTAGAGCGAGTTTCGTCGTTCCCCCGAGCCTTAAGGGTAATAGCGTATATGTTTCAATTTGTAAATCGCTTAAAAAACAAAGTGCAAAGAATAACGAATACCGAAAGCTATACTCTAACGCACCAAGACTTGCAGCGGGTAAAAATAGCCCTAATCGAGTCCACGCAGACTCGCTACTATAACAGTGAACGAACACTGCTAATGGGATCAAAACCTATTGACAAAAGGAGCGCTCTGTTAGTGCTTAACCCCTTTGTAGACTCTAAAGGACTTATTCGCGCCAACGGAAGGCTAGCGAACTCCAGCCTGAGCTACAACGAGCGGCATCCAATCATAATACCGGAAAAATCCGCATTTGCCATGCTTTTTATAAATTATCTTCACCTTTTAATGGTACACGCCGAACACCGGCTAATGCAACAAATGATCCGACAAGAATTCTATATACCACGACTAAAGCCTTTGATTAAAAAATGCATCTTTACGTGTAAAGTCTGTACGCTACATAAGCAAAAGATGCGCACGCAGATCATGGCAGCTCTACCACCTGAACGCTGCAATTTTTCTCTGCCTTTCACCATCACGGGTGTTGATTTTGCCGGACCTTTCCAGTTAAAGGCCTCGATGCTAAGGTCATCTACCATAACGAAAGGTTACGTGGCTGTCTTTGTATGCTTTACGACAAAAGCAGTGCACTTAGAGTTATGCTCCGATCTGACAACGTCAGCTTTTCTCGCGGCATTTGCACGCTTTGTCGGACGGCGAGGATTTCCCTCCAAAATCATGAGCGACAACGGTAAAACCTTCATCGGTGCCCAACGCGCAACCGAAAAAGAGTTCGTACAGTTCGCAAAGGAAGTCTCGCCGCATGTCATAGAAAAATACGCACCTCAAGGCATTAATTGGCAATTCATCCCCCCGAGCGCCCCACATATGGGTGGACTATGGGAATCAGCGGTTAAAAGCTTTAAATCGCATTTCAAGAAAGCCGCTGGCAATCACAAATTTACATTCGAAGAGTTCACAACGCTACTCATTCGAGTTGAAGCCGTTCTTAATTCACGGCCGCTATCAGCGCTCTCGCAAGATCCCTCCGACTTTACAGCCCTCACGCCTGGACATTTTCTTCGAGGAGCTCCACTTCTGGCTATACCAGAACCAAACGTGGACTCACTCTCTCTCATAAATCGATGGGAACGAATCAAAATTCTCCATCATGAATTTAGTCGCCGATGGAAGGAAGAGTATCTGAAAGACCTCCATAAAAGATATTGGTGGAAAAACACTCAAGAAGCACCAAAAATTGGAGAATGTGTCCTAATTCATGATGACTGTCTCCCACCTACCGAATGGCGGCTAGCCCGCATCGAAAAGGTACATTACGGTTCCGACGGTCACATCCGGGTAGTTGACCTACGTACGCAAAACGGAAAATTAACGCGACCGCTCGTCAAACTTTGCTTTCTTCCAACCGAGTCTAATACCAATCGCGCAAATAACTAAAATCAATAATCTTAAATCAAATATAGAGCAATGCATCCACCAAGCGATGTTGCTACCAAACTGTAATTCATTACCTTACCCATAAAGAGGTAGCTCGAAGGACTAGATTCCTCGAACGAAAAGCGCGAGCAATAACACATTATATCGCAAATAAAACCGCTAATCATACATATAATGCTAAAGCCTTATAAGTATAATAATTACACATATGTATGTATTGATACAGTGCTTAAACTAAGCACCCCACATGCCTTTATAAGACACTAAAGTCGATTGTATTTTCCAACAGATGTCAACGCACATGGAAGTCGATCCCGTCGCCCCGACACCAAGCATCCTCTCGGCGGTTACCGTGCCACGAGCACGAGCAACGCCCGTTGCCACTCCTCGCGCCAACGCTCCTCGGGCGGCAAATACACCGTCGCCAGCACCACGTAGGGCCACGGCTGGGTCTAATGCAACGGCCATTGAAGAACCGTCCCCAAGGGATCCCGTAGCGGCACACAGTGTACGCTGTCCGCTTTGTCGTCGTCCGCATGCGTTGCGCCTATGCGGCATTTTTAAGGCCATGCAACCACAGCAACGGCAACAGGTAGCGCAAGCGCATGGCTACTGCCTCAATTGCTTGGCCCTGTGGCACACAACACAAGCGTACACCTCTAACGTTTTGTGCCAACTGTGCGACAGGCCACACCACACGCTTCTGCACCGAACAGCCAGGCGTAGCGCACCCGTGGCACCACCGCCACCCAACAACGTGCGACCGATATCGCAACTATCACGCGCCTCACAACCTCGGCGTGCACCATGGCAGTCACAACAGCAACCACAGTCGTGGTCTCATCCGGGTGCTAGGTACCGTAACCCAGCATCCTCATCGCGTCAACCACCACCTAGGCAACGCGACCGACGCCCAACCGGGTTAAGCAACGTCGTGGAGGCACTGCAGCAGCTACAGCGATTGCTAGGCTGATGACTCGCCTAGGGGGGCCGGGATGGCTAACTGAGCCGTAACGATCATAGCGATCGCAGCAACCACTTCACACGCACACTAACATAGTTACACACACACAAATTGTCAACACCAAAAAATGCCTACAAGTAGATAAACGTAATAATGGATTGGAAACCAGGACTTTCTAGTTGAACCAGCTCTCGACAGTAAAGATGTGTAATATTGGTTCTCTACCCGGTACTTGTTGACTACATGCTGATGGCAAATTGAAAGAACAATCAACAAATCCAGTAAAAGCTGAGTGGTAGTACTCGAGGGATGAGTTCTTCGTCAGAAGGAGGGTTAACTCATATTCGGGTTATATGCATATCCGCATACATATCTGTTTGTGAAAAGTTTGCAAATTTAATTGAAAATGGTTTCCTAAATATCGATTTAGTACGAGATAAATTGCATACATGATCTCTCTCTCTCTATGGCGCGATATACAACAGGTATATCATCATAAACCTCCTAAGAGATTTTTGCGCCAAGCTTCTCTTCCAATTTGTGGTGTGCCGATTTGAATTTTCCCTACAAATTGGTGGGACCTACAGTTTTTTGCCGACTCCGAACGGCATCTACAAAGGAGACGAATTTTTGCTGAGAAGCCTGTCATGGCAGAAATACACTCGGAGAGTTTGCCAAACCACTGCCGAGGGGCGACCCCGTTTTGAAAAACTTTTTTCAAATCACTTTTGATGTTACCTGTACCAGGGCTCGAACCATGGACCTTCGGTGTGGTAGGCCGGCAATACTACCTTCACACCACGGCGACCGCCTTTACGCATACATGATCTGCTTGTAGGAATATTTATGTAACGAAAAAAAAAACATTACAACGATTGGCAATTTGCCCCTCATTGTGCATTGACAGTATTTGCTTCATTGCACTTTTAGAAATTTAATCAAAATGTCAACTTGTACAGTGCATCTTCGTCATTGTTATTTACGAGCAATAAAATTGAGTTGTCGCCATCCTCGTTCATTAATTCCATGTACAGGGTGTTTTTTTTACAGGTTTGTTTTTCGAATAGAGATAAAACTGGCATTTTGTGGTCAAATCTGGCAACTCTAATGTCATTTATGTTCAGTTTGGTTTGCCATTTCATCATGAACAGGTTGACAAAAGAACAACGCTTGCAAATCGTGCAAATTTATTTCGAAAATAATGGTTCAGTTCGCGAAGTTTACCGTGAGCTCCGTCCATTTTATGGTCGACATAATCGTCCATCAGAGCAATTAATTCGGTTAACCATGGATCGCTTTCGCACTACGTTTACTCTATGTGATAATACGCATCCGCAGAGACGTCGAACAGTGCGCACCGAAGAAACAATTGCCGCTGTAGAGCAAAGTGTTGAAGAGGACCCGAATGAATCGATTCGCCACCGTGCACAGCAATTGGAGCTTTGTCCATCAACTTTATGGAAGATTTTGCGCGAAGATCTTGGCTTGCGACCTTACAAGATCCAGCTTGTGGAAGAATTAAAGCCGCGAGACCATGCAATGCGTCGTGATTTTGGTGTATGGGCCGAAAATGAGATTGATTTCGATGCTGATTTTCATCGCAAAATTTTGTTCAATGATGAGGCTCATTTTTGGTTGAATGGCTACGTCAACAAGCAAAATTGCCGCATTTGGAGTGAAGAGAATCCACATGAGACCCTTGAAACGCCATTACATCCACAAAAACTGACTGTTTGGTGTGCTCTATGGGCTGGTGGAGTCATTGGGCCATACTTCTTCCGCAATAATGCTGGAGAGGCAGCTACCGTTAATGGAGACCGGTATAGAGCCATGATAACCGACTATTTTGTTCCCGAATTGGATGGCATGAATGTGGATGAGTTGTGGTTCCAACAAGACGGCGCTACATGCCACACAGCGCACGTCACAATCGATTTATTGAAGGAAACATTCGATGAGCGCATAATTTCGCGGAATGGACCTGTCAATTGGCCACCAAGGTCGTGTGATTTGACACCATTGGATTATTTTCTTTGGGGATATGTGAAGTCGCTGGTCTACACCAACAAACCAGAAACGTTAGGGGAATTGGAAGCCAACATTCGTGGCGTTATTGCCGACATACGGCCCCATATGCTCGAAAAAGTGGTTGAAAATTGGACCTGTAGAATTGGCTTTATTCGAGCCAGCCGCGGCGGCCACATGCCCGAAATCATATTTAAACATTAATGGCATAAAATTATCCTTCCAATAAAGCCAAATTGATGGACCTTAAAACGATTTTCTTGTGTTTTATTTCAATTCGAAGTTCTATACCCCTAAAAAAAACACCCTTTACATATGTACACAAATGCAAAACCGCGTAAGCTACTTTTGCGTCAAAAACTTGCTAGGCCCTTGCCATTAGATCTATTCAGTTTTTTCTCAAGAAAACGACATGTTGGTTTGGGAAATAAAACAATCGATCTTGATGGGAACTTTTACCATAAACTTATTATTCGTCTTTGAATCGGTTTTTCATTTATGCGTTACGCGGTTTTGATATTTACCTAATTTAAATTTGTAGTAGTATTTTCTATTGCCAAAATTTACATCAAAATTCACCCTTTACAACTAAAGCCCATTTAAATAATTATGATTATTTTCACAATTAAAACTTTTATTTGCCCCTATTAATTATAATTGAGAAAGAAGAGACTTGGTTGCATTTGCAACACTGAAAAAGTGATTAGTCCAGGATGAATCAGGGATAAAAGTAGGCAAGAGAATTTAAAATCGACTTATTCCAACTATTCCTGTAACGGAATAGTTGGGATTAATTGTAGCCCACTGTAGACGAAAGGTTTTGAACCCGGATCACCCTCTTTAGAGATCAGTGCCACTATTTTTTGCATAGTAGGTAGACACGAACAAAAAATATGAGGATCGCCAACACTTCTTGTATATCTTTCGGGAGCGCTTTGTTTTATTAACAAAAACAACATGATATAGGTATCTTTCATTAAATTAAGTGGAAAAGTCATGCCCAAGGACTTAAGAGTTATAGCACAAAGGGCTTAACCTGAGTGGTCGGTTGTAAGGATACTTTAAATGTAACAAATATTTCTTGTTTAACAAAGATCGCCTGTAAAAGGTTTTTGTATTTCATCTAAATATAAGAGCTGCCACGTAATTGAAACGCCGCAGAAGCTATGCGACCAGCACCAGTTTTTTCACGCTTTACGTACTGTATGTACATAGATACTGCAAAAGTATGAATTTAAAGCAATAACATCTTTATATTTATTTGGAATTTACAAAATATTATTGCATGAATAAGCTCGCATTTTTGAAGAGTAATGCAGATACCCAAATTTTTAAATAGGACGACAGCGTAGGAGATGTATAGTCTTGTATAGGGGGTATGTACTGGCTACCATATCGATGGTCCCAGGTTCTGCCTTAGCAAATTCCTTACAGATTCGTAAGAAACAATTAAAGTAGTACACCATAAATAAATAAACATCAAGATACACTTGGTTGAAGGTTTCCAAAGATAGAATGTTTTTACGGGGTTGACATCTATCTGATTTTTTTCTAAATGAAATAAAATATGCCAATATGGGTATCAAACGAAAGGTATTTTCCTGCGTATTAAAAAATAATACATTTCTAAGAAGGGTTGCCACTTATTGTTGCAACCTGGGCTTTTCGCGTGAGTGCTAAACGATAGATGTCGCCAGGGTATGGAAGGAAGAAGATTTCATATGTATTAATAATAAAGCAGAAATCAAAAAATTATGATCGATATATAGAGCACTGACCGACAAATATACTCATGTAACCCTATTCTTTCTCGATTATTTTATAATAACCGAAAGCCTCTAACCATACAATTCAGCAAAAAATCTTGTGAAGACTTCTCGAAAATATGGGGACAACTTTTTTGAGTAGCCGTCAAGGAGCAATTATTTGCATTAAAATTTTGTTACCAAAAAAAAAAAAATATTAAACATAATTCTTATATCAAGTAAGCTCTGTTTGTGGTTAGTGTTCGATATGTTTTTAAAATTTAATTTTAAAAGGCTGCACTGCTGATAAGTAAAATTATACATACAAACAACCAGAATATCTTTACTGATGAGTATCTAAAGCGAACTAAATTGTATGGCAACCTATGAAAATGCAAAGCAAAGCTCGGTCGCCTAGGTACTAATACATAATGCTGCTAATATGAGCTAACAACCCTAAATTTCTCAACCAAGGTATTTGTTCTTTTGTTGCAAGTAACTATTGACGTTGGATTTACACTGCGTACACTGTTGTGGTGGTGAACAACCCTTTTAATTACACAAGAAAAAAGTTCCTTATTTCACACAAAAATTTAAACATGTTCATAAGTGTTGCTATGTAAATACTAAGGACGAAGAAGAGTAAACTTGAAAATGGGAAAGTGCTCAGGAATGGGAAGTATGGAGTTAAATAAGCGGCATGGTCTCTATGAGGAGAAGAGTGTAAGGCACATGAATTGATTTCGAGACCCTGATGGCGCTGACATAAAAGCTTTCATAGTGCTATGCTGGTGGTTTCAGTTGTTATTATCATTTTTGTGCGCCGTTATTGTTGATGTAGCTGTCGTCACCACAGTTCTTGGAGTAAATTTTTTTTTGCTATTGTTTGTTTTTCGCTGTGGTTTAGCATTCCGCTGACCACCCATGGAGTGGCTGTATATATGTATGTGTGGGAGAAAGGTACTTATGTTTGGATGTTCACAAGACTGAACCGAAAAAAATTAAATTCTTTTGATATTTTTTCAGAATGGCAGACTTTAATAATTATTTTTGGAGATTTATTATTGCTAGTTTATGTTTAGGACTGATCTTATTTAGGTTTAAAACTGACAATTCATTGAAGTAAAAATTTGTATCTGCATATTGTTTTGTAAAAACGTGAATTTTCCTCAAACAAGTTTCAAGTGGAAATTTTCGTCAGGTAGGCCGTTTCAAAATAAACAATGGTTTTACGTTTGGCATAATTTGGAAAAATTTTAAATGCGCCAACAACAATGTTCAAAAAGATCAACACAAATTCTAAATTATGTTCTACAAAATATTTGAAGTTTAAAATAAATAAAATTTAAATTTTTTTTGTTCTTGAATACATTTTTGTTTCTCTCAACGGAATTAAATATAAGTACCAACATCATATGAAGTTCGTAATACATTCAAGCTTATTCTCTCTCAATAACTACTTACTGTGCTAAAACGTAGTTTTACTGTCTCAAAATACACAAAAAAAAATTGGCGGGCCTGGTATTAAAATCGGCTATCAGAATTCGTGTTATACTATAGGAATAGTTTTCCAACTGCCCTGCGGGTTAGGGGTTTAGAATATGCCCGAGGTAGGCATACCGGTCGTAAGAGGCGACTAATATGCACAAAGGTAATGACGTGCAACTCGATGGTTGATCTACGGATATGATGCCTCTCACCTCTCATTACCCATCTCTCCTTCCTTACGGAAGGAGGGGTCACATGACCTAGAAGGTTCCACTGGTCATAAATCGCTACCACGACAGTCGGGCAGTACCGCAAGGGAGTACCGGAGCGTACCGGATACATATCCGGCCAAGGACTGTCAGTTCGACAGCACTCCCCAAAACCTTCGGGGAGTGTTTTTGTCGTTGCAACAACAACAACAACAATAGTTTTCCAAATTTTACGAGCATAGCGAAAACTGTTTTGATACTACTTAACTTTATAAAAGTCTGTAGACAAAATGTTTACTTTGTACAAAGGCAGATAAGAAACTTAATATTTAGATAATTAAAGTTAACATTTCCCACAATTAATTAATGGGAAATCTTTACAAATATTGATTAAAACATATCATTTTTCGCCATTAAAAATGTGTGAAATATATTTTACAAATGTTCGCTACGGTTATATAATTTGGTAAATCTCTTGCACAAATCTTGTGAAAGCTTGCTCCAGCTCACTTGATACAAGACCAATGGTACAAGTTCAATGGATTTATTAGGGTTTGTGCTTTTTATACCTAGTAGTGCTACGCACACAAGGTATATTAACTTTAGTCGCCTAACGGCAGTACGTAACGGCATACACGGATCGAGATAGATATTGACTTATATATATCAAAATGTTCAGCCATGTCCGTCCGTTCGTCCGTCCGTCCGTCCGTCCGTCTGTGAACATTTGAGTAAATTTTGATATATCTTAATGAAATTCGGTATGCGGGTTCCTTGGCACTCACCTCTAAGCGCTATTTAAAATGGGCGAAATCGGATGATAGCCACGCCCACTTTTTATATATAGAATATCTTAGAAACACACAAAAAAAGAGATTACTCAGCACATAATACACTTATAAGGATAAAATTTGGTGAATACATTGAGATTGAGGCATGAAATAAAATTTTTGAAAATGGGGGTGGCACCGCCCACTTTTGATTAAGTCAAATTTAGAAATAATATTAATCATAAATCAGAAACCGTTCAAAATGTCGAAACGAAATTCAGCACGCAGGTTTCCAGGTATGCAAGGAAAAAATGGGCGGGATCGGTTAAGGTCTACGCCCACTTTTATATGAAAGATTTTGAAAAGGATCGTAGATATATTAAATAGGCAATTAATTACTTTGTGTAAAATAGCTTTATATCATTTATATTTGACTTTTAAAGTTTCCGTAAACAAAGAAATCCAAAAAACTTAAACTTTTCGAAAATGGGCGTGGCCCCGCCCCTTTAATAGTGGACTATTCCACAAAACTCTTTATACCATAAATCCGCCAATTGTCGAAACGAAATTTGGTGACAATGTTCTATGTATAAAGGTAACTGTTTTCTGTAAAAATGGGCGAAATCGGTTAATCTCTACGCCTAGTTTTTTACCATATTTCTGAAAAATTTTTTTGTTAAATTTAAAAAGCGATATTTCTACAACTTAGCAAGTTATAGTAATCAGATTTTGCACACATAATAAGCTTTTTAAGAAAAACTCGGCCGCAAAAAAATTGTGTCAACTTTGAAGAAGCGGCGTGGCGCCGACCACTTTTCAGCATAAAATTTCTGCTATTTTCAAAGGCAATCGCTTATATTTCAATCTTGCTATTTCAATGAAAATTGGTCAGCTGCTTCTCAGTAGTATGTAATATATTCCTGCCAAAAAATAGCCAAATCGGGAAGCACACAAGCAAAATATTCGGGCACGTAATTAATAACCCACTGCAATAGCGAAGTTATACATATATCTTTTTTGATTTTCATACCTTTCATAAACATTAAATGTATGTAAGTATGAGAACAAGAAGAGAAAAGTTCACTCGTCCGTCTGTCTGTCTGTCCGTCTGTCTATTTGAACGCAAAGTAGTCTCTCGGTTTTACAAAAGAATGCTGAAATTCGTTGTTTGCTCCGCCTACTTTTCCAAAACTATATATTGGCTATGCTGTCCGTCTGTCTATTAGACCTGCGTACATTGGGATAACATAATAGATCACTACTAGGTAAATAATGTTCGGTTCCACCCGAACCTAGACTTCCTTACTTGTTTAACTTTAATTTTGTATGGATTCTTTTATTTATTTGATACGAACAGAGTAAAGAATCAAATGGGGAAATTTTAATGTGATCAAAGCCTTTTCCTTCCCAGTTTAGTTCTGTTGACGAAAATGATGCACAAAGGCCGATTTTCCAATATTCTGAACAGTTTTAAACTTTTAATATAAATTTTAACATAGCGCGTAGTTCCATTCCAAGCTATAAAACACCCACAAAAAGAAATATAAATATTACTCCTTTCAAAACATTTGGTAAATATATTGACCCAATTTTTAATAGGACTTTCTTAAAGTTTTTCTGAAACTGGTTCTTCTATTTAAATGAAACTCTTTAAACTTAAGGGCAAACATTTTTTTTACTTTATTAATCTTTTTTGCTAATAATGTTTTCCATTTTTAAAAAGTGTCCAAATTAGAAACGTGGAATCAGCAAAACTATGTTTATTTCTTGATTACTCTGGAAAAGTCCCTATATGCAGCAAAATGTTTCAAATCAATTAGTAGTTTTAAGGCAAGAGTGAGATCTGTCCTAAGCAATGTAAACTCGCAATGACAGACCTCTAAAAATTAATACTAAACTCTGAAACTTTTACAGTATTCTGAAAAATCATATCAAAATCATAAAAAAATTATTTTGTTTGGCTCAGTCTAATGCACATGTGCGCATCTACATATGTACATATGTATAGCGATTGCTTACGTCTGTGTAGCACACTCAGAAAACAATTTTCTCAATAAAAAGAAAACGGAATAATTTTTGTTAAATTTTTTTTTTAATAAAGCGCCCGATTTTTTTCAACCCTTAAATCTTTTCCGAAATTGAACCTCTGAAAAAAAAAACAGGTTATCAAAACTTTAAGATTTAAGATACTTTAATAAATACCTCCCCGCAGCCGCCATGGTGTGGTTGCCATGGTTGCCATGGTGTTGCTGACCCACCACACCTAAGATCAAAAGTTCGAGTACCGGGACAGGTAACATCAAAAGTGGTTTGAAAACAGTTTTCCAAAAACGGGGTCGCCCCTCGGAAGTGGTTTGGCAAACTCTCAGAGTGTATCTCTGCCATGGATGGCTTCTCAGCAGATGCCGTTTGGAGTCGGAAAAAAAATATCATCTACTTCCTCCTCATCAACAAATTATGTCAAACTATAATATCTTTCTTTACATTCTTTGTTTACATTTCTTGGGAAAGCTATTAAGTTCCCTTGCGTGTTTTATTGATTTTTAGTAAAAATTCGTTGTGAATTGACATTGTATGAGTGGTTTGTGACAACATTCTAACAAAATGTGTACTTTATGAGTGTGATGCAGGCCAGTGCGCACGGGGGGTTTTGGGGGGTTGTAATAAATTCTGAAGGCGACCTGATCTAGAGTCAGGCCGGTATAAGTTGCAAAGGATCATTCGACTAGTGGCAGTTCTTGTGTCTTCTTATATTTTATATATTTTAATTAATAATTGATTTCTGAATATTATATTGCCATACTGTCCTGAACCATGTGCTAAGTTTTAGGTCCCTAGGTCAACAGGAAGTTAGTTAAAAATCAATGGCGAGATACAAAATTTCAAACGAATTTTTAAAATACGTAGATCCGTGGACCACCCATCGAATTTTTTGGGGATCAAATATTGCATTGTCACCCTGTTCTGAACTATGTTTTGATCGCAAGATTCCCCCATTTTTCTAGATCATTTGTCTAGATCAGGGCGCCATCTTACGGAATTTCGTGTAAAGGGTATTGCATGGCATTTTATTGTTGATCTGTGCGTCAAGTTTCAGTGCTTAGGCTTACCGGGATAATCAGTTTATCAAACCAGATTTTTTTTCGTTCACATTGCATTGTCACGGAGTTTGGAACTATGTTACAAGTTTCAAATGTCTAGCTCAACGGGAAGTTACCTAAAAAGACCTTGCAAAATTCCAAAAATTCGTATGAAATGAGCTAACAAACAAGAAAAATGGTTTTAGATGGTTATGAAATTTTCACAGTAGATTCTTGGGTTCACTGGTTACAGTATGGGCTATATATAATTTTGGAAAAGTGGGCGGTGTCACGCCCCCATGCCGTATAAAATTACAATTTGTCATAATTATGATTGTTCTTGGCTTAAATTAATGATATTGGGACGTACTATCTGACCTTTAACCAATATTCACACAATTTTAGAAAAGTGAGCGGGGGCACACCAGCATATTTTTGTGTATTGCTTGTCCCTAATCCACACATGTTATATCATTATATCATATGTGGGCGGTGCCAAGTCCATTTTCCAAAATTTAAAAAAAAAAATTAATACGATCACCAGGTCATTGTAACTACGAAATTCTAGCATTCTATCTGCATGAGTGAAGGAGAAATGGCATGTTCCGGTTTCCTACCTCTCTTTTAGAAAACTTTGGTCCAAAAGTAGGCGTGGTCGTCCACCGATTTTGCTTATTTTCTGTGAGCGTACTCTACATGTCTGTAGTATACCTCGTATTAAGTTTCGTAATTATATCTTATACCGTTCTGAAGTTATTAACAGTCGAATTTGAGATTTGATTGACTCATAAGTGGGTGGTCCTAAGCCCACTTTCCAAAATTTTGCAAGAAACATATAAAGAATAAGAAAATTGATGTAAATACCAAATAATATTATTATACCTGTATCAGTTAATTGGATATGGGCAGTTCAATATTTCTACTTATTCTAAAAGCGCTTATTTTCTATGGGTGCATTTACCACAATAATAGTATGCCTCCTACAAAATTTCGCTATACTATCGTAAACGGTTCTGAAGTTATTAAGAGTCAAAGTTTGAAAATTTCTTCACTCATATGTGAGCGGTGCCATGCCCCTTTTCCAAAAGTTTGATCAATTCGTCAATGGGACAACCAAATTAAAAAATCTAGCAAAATTTCATAATTGTAGCTGCTTTTATTATTGAATCAACCCATTTTATACGTTTTTCGAAATTTTCGATATCGAAAAACAGGGCGTGGTTATGGTTCGATTTCGCCTATTTCAAATAGCAACCTATCTTTGGCGGAAAACAACCTGTGTGCTAAATTTCATTCAAATATCTCAAATTCACTCAATTTGTTGTGTCCACGGACGGACGGACGGACATGTCTTAATGAATTCCTCTGTTCATTCTAAGAACTTTCGTATATGGAACTCCATATCTATCTCTATTATTTTGTACCGTTACAAACCACCGTTATATGACCAAATCTATAATACCCTGTGTACTAGTACACGCTGGGTATAAAAACCAAATTTTACTTTATTCCCATACGAAAGAATGAAAAGGCGCTTAGGCAAAGTACGTTTACGTTATTCCAGTTTGGATGGTTCTGCCTGGCTGCGCTCACAGCCAATATCTCCTGAGATGCGGGCCATCATTTTAGATGTAGTGGGGAGCAGATTTGAATGGTGGTAAGGCGACGACAGCATTGCCCTCCAGCTGGGTCTGTTTCCCTTTACCGTATCACCATACCGAGTTGTTCAGATTTGCCTAAAAAACCTAACTCAAAGTTGGCGTTCATCTTCAACCAAAAATATGTTAACAATATTTCCGCCGAATGCCATTCATCTCATAGCCACCAACTGAGGTTACTCATTGTTCGCAACAGCTCAAAATTCAAAGTTAAGGCAATATTTTTTTGTTGTGGCTTTCAATTTATTATTATGCTTTCTTTATTTTTTTTAACTACGATTTTTGTTCGCTTCTTTCAATTAAGAGCATACATATTAGGCCGGGTCGATTTGTGGGGAGGCAAAAAAATCGCCCATTGCTCTGTGAAAATCATATTCTAGGGATCAAAATAAGAAACTTTGCCGAAGGAACCATACCTCTAAAACGAATTCTGATGTCCCCCAATTTGGGTCGAACTTTTGGGTAGGGGCAAATTTTGAAAAATCCCACTTTGACCCATTTAGAGTGCTCCAATCGAGTCCAAATGTATGACCGACCCCCACTAACTTTGGAGGCCCGACCCACCGATGCCAGTGGCACACCCCCTGGAACCCCCCTGGGGGTTCTCCATACAAGCATTTCAAAAAATCGCCGGTTTTGCACTTTACATGAAAAAATCAGCGAAATGCCGGTTTTTTCTTTATGGAGTTTATTTTTCTCTTTATTTATTTATTTAATCAGAACATATGTAAATGAAAAAATTTATTTAACTTAGTAATAGAAAAGAAATTAAAAAAAAATATTAGATATTAGCGTTTTTACAACAATTT
This sequence comes from Merzomyia westermanni, assembly GCA_949987695.1. Classification (NCBI taxonomy): domain Eukaryota; kingdom Metazoa; phylum Arthropoda; class Insecta; order Diptera; family Tephritidae; genus Merzomyia; species Merzomyia westermanni. The sequence continues at coordinate 121,708,766 of OX465288.1, read as the reverse complement.
TAAAACCAAGGCATCACTGTGATGCATTTACATATCGTAAACATAGTTGTGTGGGTTTTTTATTCAACCGATTAAAAAAATGAAGGTATCACGGTGACACAATTGCAGATCGTAAAATTGCTTGTGTTGTTTTTTTAAGCCACCACAAGACACAGCAGGTAGAATTGAAATTACCATTTCATTCTTATTACCTCGTCTCGTAGACCATATATAACGCAACAGTTTTTGTGAATGCATTAAGTCGTTGTGAAGAACTCAAAGTGTGAAGTGCTAATTTCAGATAAAGAGTGACCATTCCAAATCAAAAAGTTTACAATGAATCCACCATCCTCTACACCGCAAGATGAAGCAACTACATCAACAACTATCGAAAACCAAATGAGTCATATACCCAAGCATGATGTTACTGTTTTTGGTGTGTCTACTGATTTAACTGATCTTAATTTACCAACCCATCTGGATATCTTGAAATATTATTTTTACTTAAGCGAACGTGCTAAAACAGAACAAAAAAAGTTTTCCCCTAAATCATTCACTATTAAAGTGCAAGATAAGTTGATTGGAATTTGGGAAAAACTTGGTATAGAAATAATGCTGAAAAAAAGTGTATTTAATAAATTGAATAAATTGCTTGACAAGTATCAAGAGCAAATCAAGAGAAGAAACAACACCCAACAATTTACAGAGTATGTAAAATCTCTGGAAACAATTTTTTACATTGGAACATGTAAATGCGATTTGAAGGCAGCTCCATGTGCATGCGGCTGGGTTCCCGAACGCCTCAAAGAGTTCATGCACGATCAACATAATCAGAGAAGACTGAAGAGCAAGGAGCAACTTCTATATATGGATAGAAGCACAAGTTCACAATACACAGAAAGATACGATTGTTTTAACTTTGCCTTGGTATGTGACAGATTTGGTGTGCCTGACAGAGTAGCATCACCAACCGCTCTTTTGCAAGATTTTAAAATTAAAGATAAGCATGGGAAACCTCTCATCATGGATAAATCGAAAGTTCGCAGAGAAAAAGAGAAATGCAGACAAGAAGTGCTTCGCAAACGGTTAGATGATACCAATTTGTTAGCGTTTTCATTCGATGGCAGAAAAGATGATACTTTAACGATAGATAAAATTTATGAGAAGTATCATACTAGGATGGTAAAAGAACCTCATCTTGTTATTTTGAGAGAACCCAATTCTGAATTGATTGGTTACGTAAGACTGGAACATGAAACCGCTGAATACAAAACAACCAAATTAAATGGTTTTTTCAACGATAAAAATATATCACTGGCTGCATTAATTGGAATATGCACTGACGGTGAGGTAACAAACACTGGCCCACACGGTGGAATTATACGACGATTCGAATTGCTGTTAAAAAGACCATTGCATTGGTTCGTTTGCCTTCTACACTTCAACGAACTTCCGTTTCGGCATTTGTTTGAAGCCTTGGATAAATCAACCAGCACTGGACCAAGATCGGCAACCGGAAAACTGAGCCGTCAAATCGAAACTTGTGAAACTCTTCCGGTAAGTTATTGCTATCACTCATTTATTATAATTACCAACCATTTTTAATTATTTTATTATTATATATTTTCAGGTGGTGGACGGCTTCCAGAAAATTGAGTTGCAAAATATGCCCCCTGCTCCAGAAAAAATTGAATTTTCCACCGATTCGAAGTACTTATACGACATGGCCCATGCAATTTCTAGCGGCGAGGTTCCGGTGGATCTGGCTAACATTTCAAGTTCATTGCTTGGTCACGATTTCTACAACCTCGTTTACGCAAAATTGTCAAACAAGAAATTAAAGATAATTCATATTATGCGCATTCGGAAAATATCTTGTTATCAATGTTGTTTGATGATAGGAAAGAAAAGCGCGACTGTGCCATCAAGAAAATTCTACGCTATCGAACCGATGTTGACGAGCCAATGGAACTTAGAGTTTATAAAAAACCAGATATAAACTTTAATTGCACAAGTTATACGGAAATGATCAATTTGAATGATATAAATATCGTATTTGAACCACCATTCACGCGAAGCATTCCGTACGATACATTGAAAGAATATTTAAGTCAAGATGATCCACCGTTTAATGATCCAAAAATTCCATCACACATACAAGGAACGGAACGACATGTTCAATTGCTAGCAAGCGTTTCCAAACGGATTATACCGGAAAATGTAGAGGCTGTTATGGAGACGACATTAGAGAGCAGTGCGAAATTGCCCAGACTTGAAAGTAGAAAAGACTTCAAACAATAATTTTCTTTAGTTTCTTAGTTAAATTCATTTTTTCATTTACATATGTTCTGATTAAATAAATAAGTAATGAGAAAAATAAACTCCAAAAAGAAAAAACATAGGCATTTCTCTGATTTTTTTATATAAAGTGCAAAACCGGTGATTTTTTGAAATGTTTGTATGGTGAACGTCCAGGGGGGTTCCAGGGGGTGTGCCACTGGCATCGATGGGTCGGGCCTCCAAAGTTAGTGGGCTCGATTGGAGCACTCTAAATGGGTCAAAGTGGGATTTTTCAAAATTTGCCCCTACCCAAAAGTTCGACCCAAATTGGGGGACATCAGAATTCGTTTTAGAGGTATGGTTCCTTCGGCAAAGTTTCTTATTTTGATCCCTAGAATACGATTTTCACAGAGCAATGAGCGATTTTTAAATCGACCCGCCCTAATACATTTATCCCATGTCTACGGAACGCATTGTTACTGTCGGTGTTGAGTTTTTGGTAAAGGTGAAAAGGGACCGAAAGCGCAAATAATTTCAAAATAAAAATTTTTTCATCGGTCACCAACCAATGAAAACGAAAAATATTTAAAAATTTTAAATCATTTACTGTTCGTCGTTTGGAACATTTCAAATTCCGTTATTAAAGTCGTTTCCATTTAATAAGGTTCAAGGATAACGAAGTGAATGATGTACGGATACTGAAAAAGATCGTTCCAGTTTAATAATTACTTTCTTTATATTTAAGTTGACCTCCACCCAAAATACCCGTATTATAAGAATTAACTTAACGAAAATTTTTAAGTTAAAACTAATGATCGCCTCAAAGAACTCCTGTCGTGTCCACACATGTGCAACTAGTGAAAGTCATTTTACTTTTTCTAACTCGGGTATATTGCAAATTGTATGCCTTAATATTAATAATCTCAACACAGCCGGATGAATGAGAAAATATTGCATCATTGTCAAAAAAGTAATTAGGACTGCAGAGTAATTTTCGAAAACAAAACAGGCATCCTCAACCGAAATTTGTACAAAATGCATACACGACGCATATTAAAAGTACCCTTGACGCTTATTTTCTTTCAAACTAATTTCTATGAAGATCGCCAATGTTTAAAAAATTAAACAGTGAAAAAGACGTGTGTTTGCTGGTCAAATACCACAAATGCTAAACATTTCCTTACCTACCTAGTATACTCCTACACACATAGACAGCTGATGATTTATCCACTCGTACTATGCGGAATATCGTTTCGCTCTGTAAAGAAAGACTGCCAGGTTGCCTAAACAGCGGTATGCGTGACCGCTATCGTGAGGCGGTGAAGGAAGAGATACGCCTTTTTAGAAGAAAGAAACGTGATTCAGAAAGGTGTGATTGTGAGGAGCTTAAATGTTAGCTGACAGGAATAGTGCCGAATCTGCACTAGCAAAATATTTCTAAATTTTTAGAAAACCTATTCAAACTTACAAGCTCTTTTTGCAAAAACTATTTTTTTTAAATACAAAGAGACTTATTTTACAAAGAAGAGAATCGTGGTGGTGGATACGTTGTAGGAAAGATATTGCACCGTCAAGTGCTATGGCTCACGCCCGTGGACGGCCATCTCTCCGCACAAACTTAATATGCGCCTATGATACGAAAGCTGTCCAGTCTCCGGGTTGTAACATATCGCGGGATTAGGTTGACTGGCCTGAGTGCTATCATGAGACTGAGAAAGATATCAATGTTTAGTCTGGACAGTGAGGCAATTAATCTGTTACAGTATCCAGATGAAAGTTGGGTCAGTGTGACTCTTGTCTCCTTTGGGAAGTTTGCATTCCTCTTCGGTAACAAGTGGAAAAACGGACCCTCTGTTGATGTTATTGAGGGCCTGTCGGTGCACTTGTGGATCGAACGGCGATATTATGTGGTGGAGGATTTCATCATAATCCTAGCGGAGATGTATCCTTACTCCCCGCGGAGGCGAATCTTCTGCATGCAGTTGCTTGTTAGGGTATTGCGGTTTGCAACAGTTAAACAAGAACTCTCGGCCTAACATTTCATTATGCTCTTTAGCACTTTGGTTCACTGTGTAGATGGTATTCCGGTGGTATAAAGAGTAATCCCGTGGCAGTTCTGAGTGCGGCTCTCTGATAGGCCTGCAACTTCCTTCAGTGCGTGTTCGATAGCCCAGGCGACCATATTGGTGGCGTCACCCTTAAGATTTTGGAATGAGGGACAGTCGGAAGCTTAATGCCCCCAACATAGACGTCTAATTATATTTTGACTTCCACCCTCCAAGCCGCAAGACTTAATCGGTGACCAGGTTTCTCCCGCCGAAGACACGGAATAAGGCCGGACTATAGTAGTTTATTCTTGAGCATAGCTCTTCGATTCTTTTTGGGCTATGTTTACTTGTTGGGGAAAATATATATCAAATGAGAAAGTTATCGAAACACTTTTAGTAAAGATATTACCCACCATCCTGAAAATTAAAACACTTTAATTTAAATTTATAAAGTAATAATTTAGTAATAACATTTCCCCCTCTTTTATATATTATTAAAACTTATGATTTTTAAGCTATTCACTTGAACAAAGTTAATTTTAATTATAACTAGAGATCGCCCAGTGGTTAAAATTCCACCACAAAACTTTATTTTATTTTAAGTATTTGCTATACCCTTCATTCGCTTTTTCCCCTTCCTTTCTCTGACGTTCCTTTCCTCTACCATATTTTCGTTTTCTTTGATTCCTTCTTTTACTCTCTACATTCTGTATTTTAAGTCAATATTTTATTCTTTCCTTTTCTTTTCTTTCCTTTCCTTTCCTTTCTTTTCCTTTTTTTTCCTTTCCTTTCCTTTCCTTTTCTTTCCTATCCTTTCCTTTACTTTCCTTCCGTTTCCCTTCCTTTCCTTAATTTTTCTTACCTTGCCTTTCCTTTCTTTTCTTTTCCCTTCCTTTCCTTTCCCATTCTTTCCCTTCCCTTCCTTTTCTTTACTTTATTTTCCTTTTCTATCCCTTTCTTTTCTTTTCTTTTCTTTTCTTTTTTTTCCTTTTCTTGTTTTTTCTTTTCTTTTCTTTCCTTTCTTTTCCTTTCCTCTCCCTTCCTTTCCTCTCCCTTTCTTTCCTTCCGTTTACTTTTCTTTCCTTTCCCTTCCTTTACTTTCTTTTCCTTTACTTCTCTTACCTTGTATTTCCTTTCTTTTCTTTTCCCTTCCTTTTCTTACCTTTCCCTTCCTTTCCGATCCCTTTTTTGATTTCCTTTCTTTTCCATTCCCTTCCTTTCCTTTACTTTCCTTTACTTACCTTTCCTGTCCTTCCCTTCACTTTCTTTTAACAAACTTTGTTTTATTCTGTTTTATTGTATTTTATTTTATTTTATTTTACTTTATTTTATTATATTTTATTTTATTTCATTCACACAAATCCAACCACAAATACAAAAACACAACCAACTCCGGTGTTGAATACTCTTTATGATTTTCTTTCCTTTTCTTTCCTTTTCTTTTCTTTACTTTCCATTCCCTTCCTTTCCTTTACTTTCTATTCCTTGCCTTTCCTTTCTTTGCCTTTCCTTACCTTACCTGTCCTTCCCTTCACTTTCTTTTATTCTATTGTATTTTCTTTCATTTTATTCTATTGTATTTTTTTTCATTTTATTTTATTTTATTTCATTCAGACAAGCCCAATCACAAACACAAAAACAAAACAAACTCCGGTGTTGACTACTCTTTATGAATAATCATTAATTTTGTTTTTGTAAACACTGTTTGTAGGTATCAGCAAAAAGTTTACACAGGCCCGTGCGCAGAAAATATCCGAGGGGGGTGGTTTAAACTCAAGTTACGTAATCAGTGAAAAAATATAAGAAATTTATTTTCGGAGTACGGAAATTTTATTGTCAAAAGTCATATTTAGTTACAATTATTTAATAAATCAACTCTTCGAGGTACTGAAAAAAACTCTTTCAAAATTGTTTGCGGTTCGATTTTGACATCGCGATGTACATTGAGTGAGGCTAAGCCGTTCAGGCGATCTTCAGACATTGTTGATCTCAAATACGTTTTTAGTCATCGCAAAGTTGAGACGGATCGTTCATTCGTCGCTGCTGTCACAGGCAAAACTGCCATAACGCGAAGCATTTGGTTAACATTTGGAAACGCATCTTCATTACAAATATCGAGTGCTTCAAGTAAGTTTTTACTTTCCTTTCCGGCAATGAGCTTCCGCCAAAGTTGAACTTCGTTCACCCAGATGTAACGGGAATTGTCGTTCAAAAATGAGCAGTATGATTGGAATAGTTGACGCAAGACTCTTCGAAAATTTTCATTTAGTTGGGAAAAAGGCAAGCGAAATTTGATAAAATATTGCGGTGATTTAAGAATCGATCTTGCAATTGTGTCAGAAACGAATCAATGTACGGTATGTAGATTGTTATACGGAAATAATCTTCAACTGAATCAGTTTGTACGTTGGAACGTTGGGTCTGGTTCGACGCAATCCTTTGCTTTCGCAATTCAATTTCGTATTGCTCGCTAATTTCGGTTTGGTTCGGTTTTGAAAATTTGTCTGAATTTTCCTTTAGCGTTTTCTCTTCTTTCCATCAAAATCTGTTTCGCAGCATCAGCCAATTTGATAGCCTCTCAAAGATCTTGATTTTCTCCTTGAAGTATTCGCCTCAAAGACAATGTGAGAGAATGCACCGACTTCAAAATATGCATGGATAACTAGAAATTTGCGGTTTTTATAGCTGAAAGCAGTTGGAAAGCTCCAGACGAAGTCGTTGGGTCTTTCTAGTTGGTGGAAATCACTTCAAGAGCGCGAATTACTGCTGGTTGCAAATGGAGATATGTTGGGACGGACTCATGCTGTTCTACCCATCTGGTTTTACAAAATTTTTTCAATTTCTTCACTCGAGTTTTCGATAGATGTTCATGTTCACTTATCGCATCCTGAAGGGCATTTTCGCGTTTCGGATAAATGAAGAAGAAATGGATATTCTCTAGAACTCCCAGACAATTTTTGATTCCCGTTATATTGCACGCACAGCTTACCGCCAAATTGAAGCTATGAGCAGCACAATGGGAGTAGAGCGCGAGTGGATAAGTTTTTCTGACAAGAGCTTAAGCCCCTTGGAACTCTCCGCTAACCGCTATCGCACCGTCATATCCTTGCCCGAAGAAATACTTGCAATCTAGTCCGGAAGATTTTAGTAAATCAAGGTAAGCAGTTCCTATTCCCTTTCCAGTGAAATCGGTGATAGGAATAAAACACAAAAAATCTTCCTGAATGATGAACTTTTCCCCGCATTTATCCAAGTAGCGAATGCAAGTTGAACTTTGTTCTACTCCTGCAATGTCTGGCGTGTTATCTCCGAGAAAAGAAAAGCCCTTCGATTTGTTCACTCGATCGATATTGTAACTCATGATGAGATGGTGACAAATGTTGATTATTTCATTCTGGACACGGTTGCTTATGTACATAGCATTCTTTGGTGAATCACTCAGGTGTTTTTCAACTGCTCATCAGTTTTGGCTCGATATCTTAAGAGAGCTCCAAAGTTTCGATCATTCGTCAACGGTTCGCCTTCAGAAATTCTTCCCATATCATTGGAACCTCTGAGAGCAAATCCTTGTGGGCCATACAGGATAACTGTTTCAATAATTGGAATCATGCATAGTTTGCTTTCATTCAGAAAGTCTAATTTTTGTTTCTACAGGTGCAAATCAATGGGTAAAGCATTTTCTTCTTCGATTCCCATTCTCAATGCCGCATTGCGGCTCAGTTATAAGTAATAAAGCAAATTCAAACCGCTTTACACATACAAGTGAATGCACGAACGTGAATGACAATGCCCACCAAAAAATTTGAACCTTATCTAAGGTTGTAAGGAGTATCAGTTGGAATGGAATTTGGCCCTTTGGAATATAAATGTATGCTGAAATATCCCCAATAGGGGGGGGTTTGAGGTTCAACCCCGCCCCCATATTTGCTCACATTTTACATTGCTTGTTTAATGTCTCCAACAAAGCAACTTTTCTTGCTCTCAGGAGAGCCGCTGACACTGGGCTTCGTAGACAGTGATGAATGCAATAAAAACAACTAAAGCAAAAATGCATGACACGTCTACTTACACAACTACGGCTCTATAGTGTGAATACATGTTTGGCATTTGTGTTCGTGTAATTTTTAAACTATTTTCTATATTTTTATAAATTTTTTTTTTTAGTTTTTTTGATTGACGGTACTGCAGTTCGGCCATACCTATCCCTACATCCTTAAATGTATAGTTGGCCATAAAGTGGGACAATTTCCCCCCAACTTGCGAATTTATGTTATAGATTTATACCTTTCATAAATACGAAACGCGATTTTCACTTTTCAATCTTGATTTACAATAAAGCTTCGGTTTCCTCGAAAACGGTGCCCATATAGTGGCCGTCACAAAGCGGTAGAGAAGGTTGTCAAAAATATTGCAATGTTAACCAAGAAAACGGTGAAGTTCACCGTAACGTAATATAGCGGCAAGCCGTCATGTCGGTGGAAACTTGTTTTTCAACGTTTTTTCTCACCGTACTTGTCACAACCAGCCCTGGATTTACACTAGGTGCTCTCGGAGCACTGGCACAGCGCGGCAGATTTTGGGGGCGGCAGATTTCGAAACATAAATTAAAATTTTTACAAATATTTTTGATAATGGGCTCAATTTTTATTCCTGTACGAATCAAAAGTTTGACGTTTGTGTTTAGAAATCAATAAGAACTAATAACTCAAAGTGATGCGGTTATTCACCGTGGAAAGTGTCTAAAACTATGCCACAAAAAACTATTTTATGTAAACTGTAGTACCTTTTTATTCTGTTAAGCTCTTTTCATCAGCAGGGTTAGAACTCCTGGAGAACAATCATAGTAAATGACGAAATAAATCTTAGGGAAAATGATAATTCCGTAGTAGATTGTGTTAAAGTATATTTTGTCAAAATCCGCAGTCAACTAAAATTTGTATCTTTTACCTCTTAATGGTTTTTATTTACTTTTTAATTTCGATCACTCCCCTCTTAAAAGTCTATGGTATACATTGAAATACATCGTAAAAATTTTCGTAGTATTAAAATTTCCGAAGTTCCAGCTCTGACAGCTACTCTGTTTTTCCCAAAAACGATATCTATTTTCGATTTGTCTGTCGACGTGAAATGGAAATTATTAGGGAGTCCATGGCGATTACCAGAATAGCAAATATCCAACCGTTTACTTCAAGTTGATTTGAATATTTTTTTGGACCCTCTTTCTTTACTTGACTACTGCATGCTCCGGAAAACTGTAAACATTTTCTTGGGTAGGTTTCCTTCAGTATATCTTGCGTGAAAAACACACAATTTTTTCAAAAATTTTAAGGCTTCAGTTATTTTTACTAAGCATTGCGTAACATATGTAGTCGGAAAACATATTATTCAACGGTCACTTAATTTTAGTGAACCTATTCCGTCATATCGGGATCGGTGCATGCTTATAGACGTTAAATTACTTTCTAGTAGAAGGTCTATCCAATCCCTTATGTTTGCTTATGATATAATTAGCGGTTCCATTGATTCCCCGGATCTCCTTGGGTTCATAGACTTCAATGTCCCTGGCAGAGTCTTAAGGTCTAGTTTACCCTTTCATGTAAATATGCAAAGATGTAATTATTATAACTTTGCCCCTTTGAATAGGGCCTTAACTGAGTACAATAAAATATTCTCTATTATTGATCTCGATTTCGCGATGCCTAGATCTTTATTTGTGTCAAAGGTCGTATCCCACTATCTTTAGTTTTTAATTTATATATGATATTTTTTTTATTAGGTTTAAGTTCAAAATTGTAATCTAGTCTGTAAGGTTTATGTAACCATAGACTCAAATAAATGAAATGAAAATGAAAACGCGAATTCCATTAGGACATTTATTTTATTGTAATTACTTTACCAGATTGATGTACTACCTAAAAGACTTACGTCTTACTTGTACAAACAATTTAAATAAATTAAATTAAATTAAATTTAAATGACAGTTTTCATGCTATTCTCCGCTTAGTTGAGTATGAGTAACACGGCCTTAACTACTTACAGAATACCTATCACTCTTTTTTCAAATCTAAGAAATGGTAGTAGATTATGAGTAAAGCGTAGTCGCGAAGTAGATTTCCATTTTTCCAAAAAAGTAGTAAGCCCGCTACGATCGTAATAAAGTTCTAACCCTGGTCAGCACTGATAAGCTGTGATTTTATTAGAAATTAACTCTGAACTTTTATAATTTCAATCGATAATAATCCTTTTGAGTGAAATAGTTTCTTTATATTTTGAAAATATGAGTGATGGGCGCAAAAGATTAAGCAGTGCTGCATATAAAAAGCGAGCTTTGGACAAAACTAAAAAAGAAGTGGAAATTTTGAGCAAAACTCCGAACATCGTTTTTTCATTAAGGTATGTTCCAATAATTTTGGTAATTTTTGCAGGGATTTTTTAGGGATTTAGTTACTTATATACAAATATTTCAGTTGTGAATTGCATACGTAAAATACATTTTTACTATATTTCATAAAGATAAAAGGGCGGCATTTTTAACAGGGCACAGAGCGGCATTTCAAGTAAATCTGGCCCTGGTCACAACGGTGCGAATTCAATCAAATACTTGAAAGATTTTTACAAATTAAACGATTTAGACATTTGAATATTTTGAAAAGGGAGCGTGTCATTATTCTGTATTACAAAATTCTGTGTGACAAAATTCTGTAAATTGCAAAAAAATTCTGCTTGAACAAAATTCTGCATTTTTAAAATTCTGCTTTCTAAAATTCTGCTTTCAATATTCTGTATTAAAATATAATGTTAACAATGTTAAAGAGGTAATGTAATTATTTTGAAAAAGTGCGCACATGTACATATGTATATATTTTATTTGTTTTGTCGCAAGTTTTCATGTGGTTGTTGTAAATTATTAGGCTGTACTTAAAAACGCGCAAAAGAGTCGGATCGGTGGCATGTTGCCACCGATCAGGGCAACCACCTGGACTTGGCATGGCGTAGCCCAGGGTTATTTAAATAAGCGCGGCCGAAGGCCGCCTATGCAGAAAGGTCTTTTGTACAGAATAACTGTAGTTCGCGTAGCTGCGCACTTTTTCAAAATAATTACATTACCTCTTTAACATTGTTAACATTATATTTTAATACAGAATTTTGTAATACAGAACATTGAAAGCAGAATTTTAGAAAGCAGAATTTTAAAAAAGCAGAATTTTAAAAAAGCAGAATTTTAAAAAGCAGAATTTTAAAAAGCAGAATTTTGTTTTTAGAATTTTGTACATACAGAATTTCGACACCAACCCTTTTGAAAATAATTATTTACAAATTTTAAATTCACAAAAATACCGCGAAATATACCAAATGAAATCGCCAGAATATGGGATATAGGTTCATGTAAGTTTACAAAAAAGAGGTGCCGCTCATGGCGGTGACAATAGTGGACGTTATTTGTCGGCTGTAATATAGCGGCACCGCTTTTCGAGCAAACCAAGCCTTAAAGCTTTTGTTTGCTCGAAAAACGGTGCCGCTATATGACGGCCGCTAAATAACCACCGCTGTGCTTACCGCCATTAGCGGCGCCGCTTTGTTTTAAACTCAGCCAATTGTCCAGATGTCCACTTGGCCTGAGTTATTTGCACGATTTTGACTGCGTTTTAATTTTTTTATGTTATCTAAAATCTATTTTGAAAAATAAAACAGAAATGTCTGTGTTGTTTTCTTTTTTTTTGAAAATATTTGAAGTTTTTGACTCAATTCTCAACGTTATGACAAGGACGGTGAGAAAACTCGTTGAAGAACGAATTTCCACCGTCATGACGGCCGTAATATTTTATGCTTGCAGCTATATTACGTTACGGTGAACTTCACCGTCTTCTTAGTTTGCACATGTATACTTTTACATTGCAATGTTTTTGACAACCTACTCTACCGCTATGTGACGGCGGCACCGCTTTCGAGGCTTAAGTACAAACTCTGCGGGATGTAACGTTGTTACATAACCCCGTTTATTGTAACAATCGGTTGTATGGCGCTATCTGTTATACTGGTTCCGACAACTTATTAATATATTACCAAATGGCAGCCGCATACCAAACTTTAGCCAGATATCTCCAACTATCTTCAAACAGACAGACAGACGGACGAACACACATAAAGACAGACAGGTATGCTAAATCGATTCAGCTCATCGTCCTGATCATTTCGGCCAAAACACCGCCATTGTCATCTGAGTCTCACCTCCACCAAGAGGCAAAATTGCTCAATGTTCAAGAGCACGCGGAACTCTTGAGTAGACAGTTCCTTCTGAACTGTCATAAACCTAGTCATCCAAACCGACATCTTTTGGATGTAGCACCGCCCCCCCGAGACATAAGGAGACCTCTCCGTAAGCATTACGATGAGATCCGGCATCATATCTCTTTGCCGTTTGATCTGCGGAACCATAGACGGGCTCTAAATGACCTCCACACCGAGTCGGTAGACAGATCTCTCAGATCTCGGCCTGTGAATCCCGTTATTAATACTCGACCACCTGAATTGGCCGAGGAGGAACGGGTACTTCCAAAGGAGACTAGAGTCATACTGGCACAACTTCGCTCTGGATATTGTAATAGGTTAAACTCTTACTTATCCAGACTGAACTCCAACATACCAAATACATGCCCTGCATGTGGTATGACCCCTTATGATACCATGCATCTCTTCTCCTGTTCAGTTGAACCCACTCTTCTAACACCTACATCACTCTGGTCCAACCCTGTGGAAACTGCGCGTTTCCTCGGACTTCCGTTAGAAGAGCCTGATGACAATTTAGAGTGATCGAGCCCATTGGGCAGGGCGAAGCACTGTTAACAACAACAACAACAACATCATTTCGGTTTACTTGTTGGTGGATCTATGTCTCCTTTTTCTCATACTTACACACAAACAACTGACATTTTATGTATGTGAAAGGTATGAAAACAGAACAGCATTCACAATATGAAGAAAAAGTATTCAGAAACTAATTTTCAACTGCAAATAAATGTTTTGCAATTTTTTTGCTGCATAATGATGATTTATACTATGTAAATTTTTATTTTTTACAACGGGCTTGCTCTTCTGTAGTGCTGACTGCCTACCTAGAAGACTTAGAAGATGACAACAGGTTTCCCACTGTTAAGTGAAAGTGAAATATTTATTTGTATTACAGTACTTTGTTCTCAGTTATTGTTTCCTTGCATCTCAGACCTTCTCTCCATACAAAAACGAAAGTAACATCTGCGAGTCTTTGTTTTATGGTATTTTCACTTACTTAGATACAAACATAATAACAGGTAGCTAATGTAGGCGTGAAATTTCTAATTCATGACAAAAATTGATGGATTGTCCGTTTACTAACATTTTGAATGATTTAACTGTCACTTCTAGTATAATATTGCAAACGGATTTGTTTCACAGCAGTTGCATTGGTGTAGATAATTGTAGGTGAAATTAAGTGATTCAATATTTGACCGGTCATACCATTTTGTCCTCTGTTCAATGAAACCTAACTTTTATGAGTTATACATACATACTTACTTCATACTAAACTTCATTATCACATGACTTATATTATAAGAATGATATATTATAAGCATCGCCACAACCCAGAGTTTTGCACTAGAAAGGAAATTTAAGAGTAGGCCCATAGGCACGGGGGTTGATTAGATTCTGTAAGTGAAATGAGTTAAAGGTCGTATTTAACCATTAACATTGATGGATCCAAAAATTGGTTATAATTAACCATTGTCATAAAAAATATTTTTTTTTGTCGGTATAACCAATATAAATGAAAAATATTTTTTTTGGTTTAGAATAAATATTATCAAGATTATTTTTTGGTCATTTGGGACTAGAAGAACAGGATTTTTTTCGTTAGTTATGAACTATTTATAAGTAGATATGTATGCCGCTTTTTATAAAAGTATACTTATATATATTAAATAATAGCTCTGTCCTGAAAACGAATGTTTGCATAAAAAAATTCGTTATATAATATATCTGATGTACGAGTATATATGAAATGATCAAAAGAAAAAATCTCGAACAAAAAAAATATTTCTCATTTATGTTGGTTATGGCGACCAAAATAAATGCCTATTATAATGGTTTAAAATTCCTAAAATAGTATCAAGGTCATTTTTGGGCAACCTTTTTATTAAAAAAAAAAACGATTTTTTTAATCCTTGGTTTAAAATGAACATCTACATAAATGTCGATAGAAAATATCTACAATAAATCTAATGTAGATCTACTTTTTCGTCTGGGTTACTGTTCTGTAGCAATTATCAAAATTGACTGCTTGAGAATTACAATAAAACCTGATCAATTTTCAGATATGCAGGGCATTCCTCGCCTCAGTACATTGCTAAACGTTGTCTCTCAATCGAGTTATAAAAACAAAAAATCAGGACCTTGCAGAGGCTTACATTAGCCGATGAAAAATACAAATTCATCAAAAGGGTAGAGAGTTTCATAGAAATCTTTGTAAATGTGAGAAAAATTACCGAAGAACGTAGGTTTAAGCTGAAGAAGCCAAAACTTGCTTGGAAAAAAACTCAGCGTTCCTGCGGAGCAGCTGATTCAGTTGAAGATTACTATCGAATCAGAATTTATATATCTTACCTAGGTACCCTTATCACTCATTTACTGTTATTTCAGTGGAATCCTGTCTAATTCGTCAAGTCCCACCCTGAAACTGTTATCCTAGGAGCAATCCATTGCAGAGGGGCTGCTCCATTTTCTCTTCTTACAGGCAGGTATCGATGTCAATCCCGGACCAAGAGGATGGATCTACTGATTTTGTTGGAAGAAAATGCTTCCCAGTTCTTCACGAGGTAGAGATGGCTATTATTTTCCTCTACATAGCTCCTGCCACATGCTGCCTAAGGAACTATCACCCCGATATCAGTGCTTTTCTCAGACGTGATAACCGTTTACTCGACACAAAGCTATCGCTGGATAGTAGAGGAGAGGCACTTGCTGAACATATAGACGCCTCGTCATTCTGTATAGTGATAGGAGACGCCCCTATAAGAGTAACTGAATACTGTAATAGGCTACACTCTTACTTATCCAGACTATCCATGTTGCAACTGCTTGTTTTCTTTGACTCCGGTTGGTGAAGATTCTCAGAGTGATCGTCCCTATGAGGTTAACAACAACAACATCAACAACATTCTACATAACAAGTATGTTAAATATGAACGCTCCTTTTCAACGTTAGGATCTGAATACGTATCTTCAACCAACTATGGCTGAAGATATTCTAAATGTTTTAACTTCATTGAATATGCATCGGGATGTCAAGATTGAGGTCCAAAGGTTTCGTCAGAATTTTTTTCGGTACCTCGAATAGTCCGTTTGCTGACTAATTGAAAGTCTTTCATTAGTAGATTGGTTTCCGTTCCTATTTGAGTTCTTATCGGCAAATATCATAAAATTCTATACACAAATCAAGACCTGTCAATAACGAAAGGATTCTACAATTACACCATGTAAAGAGACTTAGTTATCAAAAATCACAATAATCTCCGAGCGTCCAAAAATTCAAAACCCCCCCAAAGACAATTCTTGAGAACGGGTCCGGTTGTGATAACTATTTTTAGAATGTGATATACCAAACTTTTTAGGTGGGTAATTTTCCCTCTTGGAGCGTTAATTTTTCGTTTTAATGAATTAGTTTTGTTATTCGTTTTTTTGTGCATTTTCCTATTTTATAAAATTATCCAATTTTTAAACGAAAGCGCTTGGACGATATAGCTAATTTTCCCATTTTTCTAACAATTCTGTTTTTTTTCAACTGTTAAATATCTTGTGATCCTAGAATTAGTACAACTGCGAACTAGATATTTCATTGACAACTTAAGATTTTCGCGGTTATTCTTTTTAGTACTGTCGATATAAGAGCTTGACTGGTTTTGACTAGTCATGGGTGCACATACCTTTGGGTTTTTTTTAATACTATGGCACAATGTTGCACATTTTTATCGCACATTTGCTCGAATTCCTTTCGTGCACGTTAAAAGTTCCAATGATGTGCCTCTGAACAATTGACAATGCCGACATTCACAGCAGCTGCCTCTTTTTCAGTGGTGTACTTTTCCACTACAACAACATCGATAACCTGCGTCTTACATTGCCATTCTATGGACTTAACTTGCTGTCTTTGCGTCTTTACATTTTTCCGTCCGTCTGGTTGTTGGCTCGTCTGTGATGTTGTATGTATGTGGAGCATGCAATTGCACAATTGCTTTAATCGTATTGGTTTGCTTGTGGGTTTGTACGTTTGCGGTGTTGCATTTACGACATTTCTTTGTTTCGTGCAACAATCGTGTGTAACTTGTACACACGTATTGCGAAATAAAGATGTTAAACGTTCTGCTGATTCGTGTTTTATGAACTCAATTTCAATTTATAATCTCTGTCACTCACTCATTCTTCAATCGTTCAAGAAATCGAAATTGAATTACTGAATGAGTTCGCTTTAAGTTTATCCTGAAGGAGAATAACACCCACTTGCACACTCCCTTCCTTTTTTTGGTGGAGTTGAATTAGTATTTCGCTGGCTTATACTTTTATTGCTGACACCAACCAAATGCGGAACCATGGAAACAAGCGCAAAATAACATGATTCAGCTTGTGACTCGTGGTCCTTCCAACATAGTGGGGTTTTAACTCTTTCTCTTCGGTATCGAAATTAACATGTCTTAACCAACATTGTTGAACCTCACCTTCGTAAGAGATGGATTCCCCCTTCGTCAGTGAACTACTATTTTTTTACTTTCGATTGAATATTGCTTAGTATTATAAAATTCTTACGTCAACATTAAAAATATTTTTTTTTAAATAATAAACACAGTATTTAAGCATCTTTGTTAACACAATGCGTTCTGCCTATGTGTAATGAACTTTAACAAATAAATATAGGTTTTAGCGCTTGTATTGGATTTCGCAAAAAGACTTAGTACTGGAGTTACGACGTATTCGTTCCGACGAACATGACTTCGAAAAAATGGTTCAGAAATTGTGACATGGATATTGAAATCAAATAGAACCGATTCAACTCTAGTCAAAGTCAGCAAGCATGTAACCTAGATGTTAATTAAAGATTTCTTTTTTTTATCCATTTATGTACTGATCATGTATCTAATAATGGAAATAGAAACTCGATTCACTCAACATAAACCTATCTTTAAAGATTTCGTTTCGTGTTTTCAACAAACCACAGAGAAGAAAATGACTAAAATGTATTTAAGCTTGCTGAATTTTATGAACCACTTGTTCAGAGCCAAAATATAGCGGCCGAAACCAATTTACGGAGAAGGTCCTTAAAGTGCCATAATCTTCCGTAAAAAACTGCATTTTACGCACTTCAGAGCTGCGACAAAACGTCATTTCATAACTTATGGAAATTGCTACAAATTCTTGCAAATCTCCCGTTTCTCCTTCTACAGTAGAACTCCCCTTTTCAACCCTTCTTCTTCTTTAAATGCCGCTTAACCATCTAAACGATTTTGGCCTTTTACCATAGCTCACCACTTGTTACGTCTTTCTGCCAATTGCCGCCAATTGGAAACGCGAGTTGGTGATATACAAGGAAATGTATTTTCTCTACTTTTACCTTACGGTCTGATATGAAGAATTTTTTCAATTTAATGGAACTGCATCTAATGGCATTACAATGATTTAATTCGTGTATCCTTCTCGTTACAGACTGGAAGGTATATTTCAAGCAATGCATTAATTGTGATCTAACTGGAAATAGAGAAAATACTTTTATTTACTAATTTTTTACAAAATTGAGACATAGACAAAGTGTTTGTACACCAATTACATGATGGAAAAGACTAAGCGGAGGACACTAATAGGTTCCACCATAAGAACAACCAGTAGGATGGGCCAGTTTGTAAACGGGCTCAAACCGAGGTGTAAGTGATTGTTATCGTGAGGCAAAGAAACGCTATTGGCAGAAAGTGCTACTTTCGACTAAGTACGCTATTGAAAAGTAAAATAAAGAAGTAAGTCTCTCATCACACCTGTCCTGGTATTCGGCTCGGAATCATGGACAATGTCGATTGTCCTTGGATTATTTGAGAGAAAATTCTCGGGAAGATTTTCGCGCCTCCCCGTGCCGCCAACGTGTTATACGAATAGCGAAAGAAAATCTCCTACCCAGAAGATTTTCCTATCGAACAATAAAAATACCTTTTTTTGCTGGCAATGTTCAAATTTTAAGAAATTTTAGATCGGCACTCAAAGTTTAAAACAACTGTATTGAATACGGCACAGTCTGATCATTTCATGGGGTTCCCGTCGACAAGATTCCGACATCAATTTTTTTGGTCACAGTAATATACAATTATATTTTCTGCTGTTAAATGAGTGAGATACAATTTACAAATTTAAATAATACGGGGCAGTTTATTCATAGTTGCTGTTTTCATTTCGTTTCTAAAACATTATATATGTATGTATTTTTTTATGCATTGTTATTAATATATTGTTAAATTTTGCATCACTAAAAATTGAGGCTCGGGGTATCAAGAACAAACGTATTTAAGATTTCAATAGTTTTCCTTTCATGAAAAAATTAACAGTAGGGCATCATAAATTAAAGGAGAAGCTCTGCTGTTAAAGAAAAGGGAAACATTTTCTATTTAGTCAGAAAAGCGTCAATTAACTAATTACTCGCCAAGGGATGTAAGTTGATAACGAAACTCGACATAGTATTGTACATTCTGACAGCTGCGTGGTCACTTCGGTCTAGCTGGACAGAACATTTGAATCCTTTGCCACTCGAAGCAACGTAAAAGCAAAACAAATAGGGAAGTCTAAGTTTGGGTGGAACCCAACATTGAATACCCAGCTGTGTAAAATTGCCCTTGGTCAATTGGTAAATTGTTGTGAAGTTCGGCATTACTATGCGCATTATCTTCAACTATATGTTCTTATTAATAAATGTCCCCTTTTATGTATTTTATCGTCACATTAACATGGAAAAATTTAGTAGTTTGACACAGGAAGTATAATGTAAGGAATTTATATAATGGTAATTAGACGAATTCGTACAAAAACCCTCAATTTAACAAATCAATTGGACAAGGCCTCTTGCGAACACTACATTGAGTTGTATGTCGTATCCAAATAAATCAAGTTTAAGTTTCATACAAACTTGTTAGAAAATTGGCAAAATAAAATTTGTAAAGTAAAATAGCAACACTTGATACTCGTATACATAGGCTGCTCAATTGTTTTGTGCTATTCAAATTTTATATAAAAAAAAACAAGGAAAATATGATCGTTTTAAAATCATAGCACTTAGATGAATATGAGACCGAGTAAATTTCCTAAATATATCGAACACTTTGCACGAAATTATCGTAACGGACATTATCTCGAAATTTATTTTTTGATACGAATTTGTTCTACATCCGTCAGCGTATCACCGGTAAAATATTATAGCTGAAATTTGCATGGTTATGCCAAAGTGGGTTTCTTATTTTTCTAAGGGACAATTAACTTTTGAGCGCGAAATTATCGTATCGCCCCATAAAAGATATTTGGAATATAGGTAGTAAGCAATTTGATGTACTATGTTTTGCTCAACCTTAAAGTAGAATGTGAAGGGGATTGCGAACTTAATACTAATATCGCTACAGGATTATTTTTGCATTATATTATAACTTTAAACAAACAATTCTTGTACGTATATTTATATATTAGTTTATTTATATATTTCTATATCCACTACTATTTCGCGAACAGCTGACCCGATTTGGACGTAACTCGTTATACAGAGTAGTATTCTTCATTCTAAGACATTCTAAGCAGGTGCTACCACTGAAGATGTTTTACATGGTTGCCACCTTCATAGAACTAAAAAAGCAAGATGCCAATATGGGTATTTTGCCACGTATATAAAAGCTACAAAATAAAAAATATATAAATAAAAATAATAGGGAACATTAGCTCTAATGTAAATTGCTTGTGGGGGGCGGGAAGGGGTTTATAACATGTACAGAGGGGAGTCGGACAGACGTTGCTCTGCCCGACCATTGATTTAATAATGTAAAATTGGTATTCTTGTTTGACCTGTCACAAGAGTTTGACACAGTCAATCATGCGTGGCTGGCTTCGGATATGGATGACTATTCTCTCCCCCCTTTCTCAAATGCTGGTTTACCAACTAGCTGAGTAGTCGACAGCCGGCTGTTTTATTCCGAAATGCAAGATCAAAACACCATAGGACTTAGAAAGGGGTGCAACAGGGTGATGCCCTATCCTCTCTTCTTTTTAATTGCTACATTTTGAGGCTCCACCTTTCCACCGGAAGAGGTCTTCCCGTCGATGAGCTGTGCTCCAGAATAAATAGTTACCTTAAGACTCATTCCGCATTCAGCCGCAACAAAATGCTGGTAGCATAAGCAGTCAGACTGCCGGTCCTGAACTAAGCGTCGCCGGTGCTAGAGGCATAAATTGGAAGACGTGCCAGAATACCGCACTCAGGACTGGTACGGGATGCCACCGGAACATCATTTACACAGCGAGGCAAAAACGATGAATGTAACATATCTGTAACGCTAAACAAGCAGTTACTTTTAAATTTCTGCAAACCGAATAATCCTAGTAGGTGAATTCTTGAGGTAGAGCTACCCTCCTTCTATAAGAACCATTCCCGGAAGCGCTACGATGAGATTTGATCACATAACAATGCAACCAAATCTGCACAGGCTGGCCCTCAACAAAATTCATACAGAGGGAGACAAGCTTCACTCTAACCCACATTCCATCTGCACTGCTTATAATTCGAGCCTAAGTTTTAAGCTTTTCATTGGTTTACTGAATTTTAAAAACTTTTTGTAGTAAATTCCAAAACCTTCAAATACCTACACTAACTTTTATTTTCTTTCGGTTTAGATTTTAGCTGGAAAAAAAGTATACGATAACAAGTGGGTAGAGCATTGCACACTGATGCGGGACTCTTCGGTTCTAAAAAAGTTTAAAATTCAGGCTCAAATTTTTAGCCGTGTATTAGCAGTATTTTAAGAAGTTATAAAAGATACATACATACCATGATTCAATTACTAGAGGGTTTGTATGTAGCCTTTCTCTCAAATTTGACACTCTGCACACATGGTTGGTTTTAAAAAGGAGAGAAAAAAGGGGAAAAATGTTATCTTGTTTTGTAAAAAGGGTATTAAAACTCGACGAAAAGGTATGCCTAGGCGTCCCTGGGGCCCCGCTCGATTCTCGATGGCCCTGGCTGTAATAGGTTAAACTCTTACCTATCCAGATTTACCGCATATATGCCCGGCAAGCAGCTCGTCCCCTCACGATACCAATCACATTCCCACAACAGCCGGTTCTACGTACCGGAATGACTCGGATTTTTACATCCGACCAAGGGCTGTTATTTCGACACTACCCTGTCTAACCTGTCACCTTTTCCACTAATATTGTCATCCTCCGAGGAGCTCCTTGCAGCAGGGCTGCTCAAAACTCTCCTGCTCCGGGCTGGGGTCGAATCCAACCCGGGTCCAGGAGAATGGATCTGCTGCGTCTACTGGAAGAAGATTTACGATAAGCGTTCACACTCCGTCCAATGCAATTCTTGTAAAAGATGGTTGCACAAAACCAGGTGCTCCGGGCTAAATCCCTCCACACACAGGCCCCCTAGTTTCTACAAAACTTTCGTGGCCCCTTGCTGTTCACGCCCTAGGACGTCCCGTGGCCAACGACGATCCAGTATCGCACCGTCACAAGCTTCTGAAATAGTCTCCACGACTAATAGCACTAATAACGCCCAGCAAGTAGTGTGTAATACCCGCTTCCGCTCACGCCCACAGGCGCCAACACCTCACACAGCCGCTCACAGCTACTTTCTACGTAGCACCTCTCTTTTAACCTCCCACTTTCAACTTCCCCTTCTTCTTCCAGCACTAGCACAAATGTAAGTCAAAGCGACCAGCTCCTGGTCCCGTACACCATGTGCTCTGTTTGTCGGCTGAGACTATATACACCTGCGACATCAGTCAAATGCAATTCCTGCCATGGCCTGTGTCACTTGCTTATATGTTCTCAACTTGGAAACAGGAACCTATGGACTGATACGTACGTTGCACCATGTTGTCGAGCTACGCAACCTACAACGTCGACCGATTCGCCACCTTCTGGTGCCCCGGATCCCTCGTCTTCTAGAGTGCGACGCAGTGTGCGACCCAGCCTGCCTCCACCAAGGCATACGCACCAGTCCCTGACTCCCAGCGTGAATATTTCTCCCCCTTCGCACTTTCGCGTCCTACAGCTAAACTGCAACGGCCTAGCCGGGAAAGTGAGTGAAATAGTGAGCTTCATGAAGCGACAGAATATCAAGATCGCTGCCATTCAGGAGACGAAGTTAAACGCCCGATCAAATCTTCGGACTTGTGACGGCTACAACATCCACCGACGTGACCGAGAGAGAGGACTTGGGGGCGGACTCGCCTTCATTACTCACCAATCAGTGCAATATCGTCCCTTTGAGCCTGACGTCGACCCGAGGGACAACCTCCTGGAACGTCAAGGAATGGTTGTCCGGACAGGCGACGTCGACCTTGAAATCATTAATATTTATATACCTCCTGCCATCTGCTGTCCAAGAGATTACCACCCTGACATCAGTGCGTTACTCAGAGGCGATAATCGTGTAATCCTCGGAGATTTCAACGCACACCACGATCTGTGGCACTCAAGCCTACAGGTCGATGGTAGGGGACAGGAATTGGCTGAACAAATAGACGATTCGACGTCTTGCACTGGGAACGGGGACGCCCCCACGAGAGTTGCGGTAAATTGTCTCAGTTCGCCAGACCTCACAATTGTCAGCGCAGGTCTCATAAACTGCGTTGAATGGCGACCAATGCTTACTCTTGCATCTGACCATTTGCCGATAGTCCTCTCAATCGATCGCCCCAATGACTTCGTTACTTCTGAGAAGCGCACCTTTACTAACTTCAGTAAAGCTGATTGGGTTGGTTTTCTTAATTTCACTGAGAGCACCTTCGCTGCTCTTCCCATCCCGTCTGATGTACGAGAAGGGGAAAAAGCGTTTCGCATGGTCATAGATTCAGCCTCCAATCAATATATTCCGTCAGGTAGAATTAAGGAGATACGTCCGTACTTCCCCGCAGAGGCAGCGGCCCTGGCTAATGAACGCGACCACGTGCGACGCTTGAACCCTACGGATCCCCAAATTCAAGATCTCAATGCGGAAATCAGACGGCTAGTTGATCAACACAAACGCGCCAAATGGGAGGAGCACCTAAGGTCCTGTAACCTCTCTGCTGGTGTTGGCAAATTATGGTCCACTGTTAAATCTTTGTCTAATCCGACCAAACCGAACGACAAAATATCCATCACTTTCGGTGATAAGGTATAGTCGAAACCAAAGAGATACGCGAGCGCTTTCTGCCGGCAATTTGTACTGCATCTTCCGGTTGACAAGGAAATCAGGCGCGCCATCAGGGAAGCGCACAAACGCAAAAACAACCAAGCGCCCATTGCCATCACCACCACAGAGGTTCGGGAGGCCATACGGGGTCTAAAAACTGCAAATCGATTGGCCCAGACGGTATATCCATGCTGATGCTGAAACATCTCGGTGATGAGGGAGTAAGGTACCTAATAACCGTGACCGTGACCTTCTTTGTCATTCCAGAAAGATGGAAACAGACAAAGGTGGTGCCACTACTAAAGCCCGTCAAGCCGGCCAACGTGGGGGAGTCATATCGACCGATATCACTCCTCTCGCCAGTAGTGAAGACCCTGGAGACGGTCTTGCTCCCTTATTATACTGCTAACCTGCGATTAGCCGAACATCAGCATGGATTCCGCAAAATGCATAGAACTACCACCGCGCTAAACGCCATCACCACACAGATAGGTGTCGGTCTCAACCAATCTCGCCCAAATGACAGGACCGTGCTGGTTGCGCTTGATTTGTCGAAAGCTTTTGACACTGTTAATCATGCACAACTCATTAACGACCTGGAGGATTCAAACGTTCCCCCCTGTCTAAAGCGTTGGACCTTCAACTATCTGAGTGGCCGGCAGTCATCGGTTGAATTTAGAGGCGAAAGATCAAAACCACGTATAATTAAGCAGGGGGTGCCACAGGGTGATGTCCTATCCCCGCTTCTGTTTAATTACTACATATCGAAGCTCCCTTCCCCACCAGAAGGCGTCTCGATCGTCTCCTACGCCGATGACTGCACGATCCTGGCGACTGGACCCTCCGTTGATGAGCTCTGCTCGAGAATTAATCCCTACCTTCCAACCCTTTCCAGTTTCTTCGCTGCACGGAACCTGACATTGTCACCGACTAAATCCTCGGCCACCTTATTTACGACGTGGACAGCGCAGGCGAACATGGAATTAGACGTCTACGTCGACGGCATTAAGCTTCCGACTGTCACACACCCCAAAATCTTAGGGGTCCCGTTTGATAACATGTTCAAATACGGTGCTCATGTAGCCGCGATTGCCACCAAAGTACAAAGCCGTAACAAAATCCTTAAGTCACTAGCTGGCAGTACTTGGGGGAAAGACAAAGAAACGTTACTGGCAACGTACAAGGCAATCGACCAGCCGGTTCTGAGCTACACGACGCCAATATGGTCGCCGGGGTTAGCAGACACACATTGGAGGAGGTTGCAGGCCTGCCAAAACACCGCACTCAGAACTACCACGGGGTGCCTCCTTATGTCTCCTGAGCACCATCTTCATAATGAGGCAAAAATGCTCGATGTCAAAGAGCACTGTGAGATGTTGACCAGACAATTCCTGTTTAACTGCCATAAACCGCAGCACCCGAACAGGAACCTGCTCAACGAAAATCCGCCTCCCAGGAGAATAAGGAGTCACCTTCGTAAGCACTATGACGAGATCCGGCACCACATCTTCTCGCCGTTTGATCCAAAGGTGCACCGGCGGGCCCCCAACCTCATCCACACGGAGTCGGTAAACTCCTATGTCAGGTCTCGTCCAGTGAATGCAGTCCTACAGGCACAAGCCCCACCTGTTGCCGATGAGGAACGCGAACTGCCCAGGGAGACAAGAGTCACGCTGGCTCAACTTCGTTCTGGATACTGTAACAGACTAAACTCTTACCTATCCAGACAGAACCTGGCATGCCAAATGTCTGCCCGGCATGCGGCGTGTCTCCCCACGATACTAACCATCTGTTCATCTGCTCAACTGAGCCCACTCTTCTAACACCAATTTCACTCTGGTCCACCCCTGTTGAAGCCGCGAGGTTTCTTGGACTTCCGTTAGAAGAGCCTGATGCCAGTGTTGGATGAGGGGTGACTACCTAGGTACGTTAAGTAGTCGCTACAACAACAACAACAACAACAACGATACCAATCACCTGCAGACTCTTCTAACACCAATCTCACTCGAATTCTATGTATATTTACTTTCGATCTTAAGTACCGGAAATCGAGCTTGGAAACTATAGCATGGAAAGCGAATAGACTACTACCTATACTACCTCGGCCTCGTCATTAAAATTACAAAATTATGGAATAAAACACTTGCATTTGTCATATAAATATTAACGTAAGGGACATTTATTCAAACGCAATCAAAAACATTGAGAGCGAAATTATCTTAAGGGAAAAATTTTTGATTTTTTCGAAACCTGCGAAATTTTTCAACAAAAAAAAGGTTCAGTAATTAATTAACTATCTATCCTCGTGCTCAATATTATTTCAATAAATCAGCAGAAAGTAATAAAAACAAAAAAGGAATCTCCTGTAAAATTTGCTTTTTTTCCATTACGATAATTTCGAGCAAAGCAGTCGAAATTATTTTCCCTTTGTTAACAATATCTTTTTGGAAATAATATACCAACAGAAGAAATTTTATGTAATGCCCTCCTACCTCATTTTTAGTAGATTTTAATAAAAAGCGGGCGTGGTCAGCTGACATTTTTGCCTGTTTTCACTGGTCATATTTCCCAAAATAATAATATGCCTCATACCAAGATTGTTTATTCTATCGTAAACGGTTCTGAAGTTATTAGCAGAGGCATTTGAAAAATTTTCGAAATTTTTGATCTCGAAAAAGGGGTGTTCCTAATTTCATTGAAATGTCGTAATTCTTACTGAAGATATCGTGTGCATGGACGGTTGATTATTTTATACCCTTACAAACCCCCGTTGTATGAACGGTATTATAATACACTGTGTACTAGTACAGCTGGGTATAAAAATGCAAGGTGGAAAGCTAGCAAATTTAATGAATAATTTCTATTAATTAACTTAATTGTGGGAATGTTTGCTTAACATACTAACGCGTTCGGGTTGTATGTATTTCCATGTGTATGCATGTTAGTAAGCATTTGAGCAGACATTTTCATTTGTACATTTACATACATGACCCGCTCTTTAGTAAGAGGCGTGTTTCTCCTCGCTGAAATACAATATGAAGAATACGAAAAACAAATAACGGAAAAAGAGCAATGAGTTAAATGTGTTTGGAGGTTAATAAATCACAGTAACTGTCAGCATCAACATCACCATTCGCAATCAGTGGATGATAAAAGAACAAAAAATTACTCGTAACATTAAACCAATGTCATTCGACAGCAATGCCAAATACAACAAATACAGTAGAACGGCATTGTGTAACGCCAGCAACAAATTCATCATTAACGGCAGTCATCATCATTGAAAACTTCACACATATCTACCTACATACATATGTCTTTATGTAAAATGTAAAAATCCCTTCAAACTATACCCTCCAAAGAATATGCATCTTAATAAGTAGAATTTCGGTGGTCAAAAAGCCTACAACATAAGGACTGAAATTTGGTTGCGTATAATATACATATAGTTTAGCTGTATGGATGTTATCGGACATAGGAAACAAATATGTACTAGATGTGAAACTGAGCTTAGCAACTCTTACGTGCTCGTTTGGTCCCTGTGAGCTGTCTACGTAAATGATACGGCAACCATCCTTATAAACTGTTCGAATCAAATCGAGGTTCCTCAACGTAACGTTTATCTCCCCATACGCGACGATGGAGGAGACGTATACCCCCGGATAACGACTCCTTGTACGATACCCTAAAACGGATATGCTATAGCTGATCTCACCATGACAATAAAATCGTGCTTGGCGACTTTAAAACCAGAGTGGACAGAGAGAGACTTTGGTACCACAGTCGGAAAATTAATATTACCTGTAGAACAAATTTCCAACAGGAACGATGTAGCTCAGCCTCGGAAAACGCGGCTTAAGGGAGCGATGCTTGGTTTCGCACTTTCACCGGGGAACTATATTTACATAAGTTATTATGATACACTATATCTCCCATCCGCGCTGCCGCTATTCGTGTTTGCTGGGACTTCAACATCACAGTGATGAGATACTCAAACAACTAATGCATGAGTAAACAACCCCTAAAATATTGAACGTGCGTATTTGATTGGTTTGTATGAAACATTATACCTAAAAGATTTCATTCATTTTAACTCATGCATTTGTATGCACGTATGCATACATTTGTAAACGGAAGTATGACACCCATCAAAAAGTCTGCACCTCATAAGGTTTATTTTATTTGATCGGGATTTCAAAGTGAACCACGTCAAAGCTCTGAAATTTGGGGCCGACCCCCAGCGGGTTAGGGGTTTAGAAAATGCCCCAGGTGGGCATACCTCAAATCGCTCCCGAAAGGTGCTAGTATTAGAGAGTGCCGCGTTCATATCCGCCAAAATACTATCACGTTCGGCCCCAAAATAGTCATTTGAAGAAATGTTGAGTTTATATTGCAAGTGTTACTCCTGCTACTGAAAACTGCAACCCAATCTTTCTTACGCGGTTCTGGAGGACACAGTGAAATAATCATGGACGAAAGATGCGCAATAGAGAATAAAAACAAAATGGGAAAGGCGTTAACATTGTTTGCATATTTTTCTTAACGATTTTTGAAAAATGGGTGTTGCGCCGCCCACAAATCGGGAAAAATATTTTCAAGTTTCCACGGTTAATAATTTTAGAACCATTTATGCTGGAATATTTAACTTGGTACGATGCATACCATTATTGTGACAAATACACTCAAGAAGAATAAGGGAAATAGCTTTTTGACCACGCACTCTTTAAAAGTTTACTGAAAAGAAGGTAGGAAGACAGAACATGCCATACAGAATGCTGAAATTTAGTAGATGCATTGCTATTGGCCTTCTTCTGTCTATCAAAGTCTCTAAAAATGAAAGTATCATCAGTTGGGAATTCTCGCAATGACCTGTGAACCTCATCTTCACCATTTATTAACCGTTGATTGTATAAGTATAACGATAAGTGTTTATTGTGGAACACGTTCAATTTTTAATGTAGTTTTGGAAAATTTAGAGTAACTAAAAACATTTTAAAATTCCGTATTTTGACAGTTATCGATCATTCTGTTCATTTTAAACCATCTCAAAAATAACAAAAATGTTTTTTTTACCAACATATATCAACAAAACCACCACCGCATAAGAATCAAGTTCTTCCTTTGTGGCCCACCCACTTTGCGACCTCCAAATCTCCGGCCTCCCGTCGCACGCCGATGCGCCCACCGCCTCTAATTTTGTAAATAGATCGTTGTAAGATACAACGATTTGAAGTGAGCCTGCCCAGATATGGGGATCTTCCACTCTGCCAATCGGTTTATTTCCGAGTGGTAATAAAGCAAACCTCAAAATTTTGTGAACCTTTGTGGTATTTCTCATTTAAAAGGGAACTAATACAAAGTTTGTCTTATTGCCGTTTGTTTTCCTTATTTCCAATTAAACAACTGGGTGCAATGTGTCATATCTTATAACTTTAAACGAGCTATTATACTTATAGTATATTTGTATATCCAGACTATCTCAAAAACGGCTAGACCGATTTGGTATGCCCATAGTATACCACATTCTAAGAATCTTTACCTAGGTGTGGCCACATACGATATTTTCCGGGTTTGCCACCTATCTGAGTTTTCTGTAATTGAAGTAAAATATGCGAATATGGGTATCAAAGGAAAGGTATTTTCCTGCGAATTAAAAAAAAAAATATTTCTCAGTAGGGTTAATACTTATTGTTATCACCTAAGCTTTTTATATCTTATAACTAGACATCGGAATTCTATGAAATTGCATATTTTTGTTTAGCGGTCTAGAGATCCCGGACCAAGACAGGAACTCGTTTTATTGAAAATGAGGAAGAATTGTGCCTATGCATATTTGCATATTTCCATATTTTTTGCATATTTTCATATGTTTTGCCTATTCTTGCATATTCTTTGCATATCTGCATATTTTTTTCATATTTATTGCATATTTTTCTAAGTACATAATTTAAAAATGTTTTATTTTTTTTTCGAAATACTATCGTAACACCGTCATATAAATATTTTTTAGTGTGATCCTCGTCATAAAAAGTTGACTAGAGTGGTGCGATAACTTGTAATTTGGACGAACTAATTACGTAGTATACCAAATTTATTTCTACTATTCTTGTAACAAAGTATCCATTGTGTTTCTCAGAAAATGGACATTGTATAGATCATTTCCGCTGAATATACGTAAAGTCCAGCGGACATATTGATACTTAGCTCAGCATTTATGCTTAGACGTTACTCTCCACAATTAATGCTTCCGTTTTTGTTTTTTACATTAAGTAAAAAAAGTAGATCGTTAGCAACATTTACGTCAATACGTAACGTACGAAAAATATTAATAATTTATCGTTCAGGCATATTCATGCGATCTTGATAATAACTTCAGATTGAAGTCGAAATACATATACAATACATATTTTCAGGTGTCTGCCAAACATTTGATACGTTTTTGGTATAGTTTACTATAAAATTTAAACACTATGCAAATATCTACTGTCCCCTGATAATCAAGCGGCCGTGCATTTTATTTTACAAAAAACACCGAATACGTTTCATTGTAGAACAGTTAAAATAGTAGTTTTGCGTTTTTCGACTGGTCAGGGGAAAAGCATACGTTTTTTTTCTTCTTTATAAAATCCATTCACATTATCGTATGCTGAAAATGTCTCAACCAAATTTAAATAAATATGTGAAGGAAGTCGGAATAGGATGCTTCAAAATAAGCGATACAATTATTGAATGTTTCTATCTCTATCTCTATGGCGCGATATACAACAGGTATATCATCATAAACCTCCTAAGAGATTTTTGCGCCAAGCTTCTCTTCCAATTTGTGGTGTGCCGATTTGAATTTTCCCTACAAATTGGTGGGACCTACAGTTTTTTGCCGACTCCGAACGGCATCTACAAAGGAGACGAATTTTTGCTGAGAAGCCTGTCATGGCAGAAATACACTCGGAGAGTTTGCCAAACCACTGCCGAGGGGCGACCCCGTTTTGAAAAACTTTTTTCAAATCACTTTTGATGTTACCTGTACCAGGGCTCGAACCATGGACCTTCGGTGTGGTAGGCCGGCAACACTACCTTCACACCACGGCGGCCGCCGTGCAAAAAAAAGGTTACAATTCCTTGATATCCATGCAACATTTGCATAACTTTTAAAAACAACTAAAATTTTATTTATATTATAATATTTATGAATTTTAAAGATAAATTGCACCAAAAAATATAAATTGCAACAACATTTGAACACGAAATACCATCAACTAACAGCAAATTTGGTATAAAATATCGGCAATGAGAGCAATTCAACCCTACATGAGTTCTGTTTGGAAATGTGCCAAGCCATGATTACAGTGAAATGTACTAGAAAATAATTGTTGGAAAAAATTCCTCCAAAAATATACCCACAGACAGATACCAAATAAATCAACACTACGGAAAACTTACCTGGATAAGTGCTACACAGCAAAGTTGGAGGCCATGAGGGACAATATAGGGAATAATTACATATGGATTTCTGAGGACGAAAACACCGATGCAACTGGCCGAAACAGGAAATTTAGTTGTTGGAACACTAGAAGAAAGTAAACCTTCAACGCCACATTTGCTTTGCAGTAAAGAGCTGGACCGACACAACAGTAATGCTGTAGCGCGATTCGTAAACGTCGGTTTATTGAAACTTTGGCCAGGTGCAGGAAACAGTGAGAAGGTTTTGCTGTTGATATCGGATGCAGCTACGTTACGTGGTAAAAGCAGAAAAGGATATTTCAGTATTTTATCCAAACCTACAACATTTGACATACTTGGCTCATGGCCTTCACAGAGTATCGGAAAAAGTTCGATCGCTTTTTCCAGAAGTAAACGAGTTTATTTCTGCTATGAAAAAAGCTTTGCTAGAATTACCTTCCCGAATTTCAATTTATAAGGAAGTTATGGGCTCTTTACCGACTAATCCAGTGCTAACCTGATGGGGAACTTGGCTGAACACAGCTCTTTTTTATGCAAATAGTTTTGAAAAAATTAAAGAAGTAATAACTAAAAATATGCTGTTTCAAAGCAATTAAATATGTATATGTGGGTTTTTTAGATTGCTCAAAAGTTTTCACCAAATGCAGACTGCGTGAAAAATGCACAAGACGCAGTTCAAGGTCCTCAAATTTTAAGATCTCTTATTTTTGTCAAAACTTTTTTTCCGAGATCCCAGATAGTATCAAAAAATTAGAGACCAATGGAATGCGCCTGAACGAGTCAGTAAAAATTATTATGGACTGTAAAGCATCCCTTGAAAATGTTCCTGGTGACTGTGGCGTAACTATAAGAAAGAAACTTTCTGAGGTATTAACAAAATAATCCTTTTTTTCTGAGCTTAGACATCTTCATCATTTTTTGAATAATGTTGTTGTTGTTGTTGTAACGACAAAAACACTGCCCGAAGGTTTGGGGAAGAGATGGGTAATGGGAGGTGAGAGGCATCATACCATCGAGTTGCACGTCATTACCTTGGTGCATATTAGTCGCCTCTTACGACCGGTATGCCTACCTCGGGCATATTCTAAACCCCTAACCCGCAGGGGGCGATCACTTTATTTCGATACCTATGCTTCAAGAATTTTGGAACAAATTTTTTTTTGTTCCAATCAATTCTTGTGAAGTAGAGGGATCATTTTCATCATATAAATTAGTTTTAAATGATAAAAGGCACCGATACATTATAGAAAATTTGGAACGTGTCATAGTTGTATATTGCAATGCGAAATAAAATGTTGAAGTAATTGAACCCCCCTCGTGTTATAAGCTTTTTGACTTTTTGCATCAGAAAAATTTCTGTTAAATGAGTATGAAAAATGTATCCACTTAGTGTAGTTTACTCTGAACCACTTCTCAGATGGTATTTCTTTGTGTTGCATTATGTATACTTTATTTCAATATGGAGAACTCTACCTTACTAACAGAGCCAAATCAGATATTAAAAATGAAAACATTCTAAAGTGCTATCCTCTCTAATGTCTGGTGTATCGTCCACACACATTCGGAGAGCCCTTAATTTTGAACAGTTCCCCGAACCCAAGTATGGTACTGAATCTAAAAGCCTTTTTATCATATTCCCTTTACGTTTGATACCCTTTTCGAAAAAACACATTAAACGGTGCCCTTTGCCCATATTTTGAACTATATCTCGAAAACGAGTTATTAAATCAAAATTAAAAATACTCTGTATCAGCAGTTTTCATATGGTATCCAAAAAGTTACCTGCTGTACTTTCCTAAAGTGTCGCTTTCTCTAACTCTAACTCTCCATTCCACTTTTTCTTTGCTTCCTCTCCCCAATATCCTTTTCCTCTGACTTTTTCTTTTCCTTTTGTTATTCGTATTCCTATTAATATCACTATTTATATTCCTTTATCTCTACCTCCATCTAGACGCCATTCATGTCTGGACGAGAGCTGCATCTATAAATATCATTTTTTTTAGGAAAACATCTCACAAATAAATAACGATGAGAGAGTAAAATCATCCGATTTACACGTTTACACATTTACACATTACCCACGTCATTACCTTTTGCTTGATATCCATGCAATATAAATCCTTCTAGAACAATCCCTGGTCCATATTTTGGGGTAAGTCTTAACGATATCGTAACAAAAGTGTTCCCATATAAAAGCAGCATTTGATACCCATAGTGTACAAACACGTTCCAGGGTTACCTGGGTCCGTATATTGATCGATACCTCCAGACCCTAGGCAAACTGCAAATCTTAATCGTCCCAAAGTCCCTTTGAAAACGCAAGACAAATCTCATTAAAATCAGTCAAGCCGTTTAGGAGGAGTTCAGTCATATACAGACATACAAAAGAAATTTATATAAAGATATTTATATATGTTGGTGTAGTAGACAACATACTCAAAACTTAATTGATACACTAAACAGGTAGGATCTAAAGTGGTTTTGTATATAAAGTTATTAGTCAGGAACTAGCTTTGATTTAATACAAGGCCCTGTTACCATTAGTATCGATTTCATATTTTTTGCCTATATTTTGCACATTTGCCTATATTTAGCCTTTTTTTTGCCTATATTTTGAATATATTTTGCCTATATTTTGAATATTTTTTTCATATTTTCTGCCTATACAAATTTCATAGAATTCCAATGCCTACTTATAACTTTAAAAAAGCTATTATACTTTTAGTATCTTGAAAACGGCTCAACCGATTTGGATGAAATGTGGTATGTACATGATATACCACATTTCAAGAATTTTTACATAGCTGTTGCTATATAGGATGTTTTTACGGGGTTGCCATCTGACAACTTTTTTTTTAAATTACGCTAAATATGGCAACATGGGTATATATCGAGAGGTGTACTAACTTCTAAAATTTTTTACCTAGCTGTAGCCACATAGGATGCTTTTACGAGGTTGCCACTGAGAGCTGAACAAACTACTTTTTAAGGAGGAGTTACCGAGGCAAACACCCTTTTTACAAATATTCGTATTTATTGAAATCTCTCACACAACTTTTTGCTGCCTATTAATGAAGTAAGTAAGTGCAGCCCTTAACAATGCCCATAAGTATTTATACGCAATCCATCAGGACATACGCCCCCAACTTCAAAACACCGGATACAGCAAAGCTCCTATTCTGGACATGGCGTCAGCATTCTTTGGGTTTTTGTTGTTATTTCTATTGTCATCATTTAATTTTTGCATACATATACATTTTTTGTAGTTTTCCCCACTTTCCTTTAGACATATTTTCTTTGAAATGACATGTGCAAATTCTGCTAATTGCAAGAAAGTGTCAAATGCCTTCGGAATGCCTTCGAGTATTTTCATTCGCCTTGCCTTGATTGTGACGTTATGAAAACTTCTTGAATTTCCTGCAAGAATTCTTGGTTTATTAATGTGAGTATGTGTCTGTCTATGTATGTGTTTGTACTTGCCGAGTGAATGTGTTTATGAAAGGCATGTTTGAATATGTGCTAAAAATATGCTGTTATATAATATATATACCACAAAATATACATTGGTATATGTGTATGTATTTACATTTATTACTTTCCTATTCGATGTAGCTCTGCTACAGGATATTACCATGAGTTTATGCGGAAATTAGATCTTCATCATCTGAACTTGCTTCTCCGTGCCTTGGCAGCATGCTTACTTATGTACATAGTATGTATGTATATAAAGTACATGTCATGTATGAACGAACATATTAATGTCCAACGATAATGGCTGTTTACGGTGTTTCATGCTGAATACATGCGCCAAATAGGAGTCAACTGGAGCTCTTTTAGGACACCCTTACGATTCCTAAAAAAATAGACTCCTAAACTCTTTATTAGTTTTAATAATTGAGCTATTTAGCTTTATAATTTTCCTATAAATTGGCCGGCCCTACATATTTTACGCCGAACCCGAAAGGCATCACCAAATACCGGTGTGTACGGCCAACAAAACCGTCAAAGATTTGAAGAATTGTGGAAATCTGGTCGATAGTTGGCATGCCAGGTCTGACTATGCACTGATAACATTGAATCAGCTGCCAATATTTCGCTGTCTGAGCACTATATATCAGTACTAACGGGTCAACCGGAAATTTTGAACCTGGAAGGCTATCTAACCGAAAATCGTAACCGTTGGCTATGCAGTTCATGCAACCGCGATTCTAGCGTACATTGCAACGCTGTCAAGAACAAACAATGCACAATTAAGAATAAAATGCAAACGTGAACGAAACTTCTTGTAAAAAGTGCTTATATTGTTTAATAATTCTTGTGAACTAGTATGTGTACGAGTATAAAATTTGCGGTATTTTCTGTCCACAAAAATATTTACAAAACACGTGCAATTTTTCGCGGTTACGCGACGTAACCACCTATTTTGCTGGTTACAAAATTGAGCTACAACTTAAGCTGGCAGAATACCAAAAGGGTGTAAAAGTATCCAAACGATATATTTGCCGGTAAAACGAATGTTGTTACCACACTAAAATTAGGCCGTAAAAAGCAACCTATTCTGAAAGTGCAAGACTTTGGAAAACTCTTTAACATTTTAAGCACCAGCTCTTAGACTATTCCAATCATATTTTATATAACAGTTGACCAACTTTTGAGTGGGATTATTCCTGCTCTCAGTAGCCATTTGCGCATAAACTCCTTCATATCTTCGGTGACACTGCAAAACCGCTTAAGCATGAATGCAAAACCGCGTAAGTGATATCTCAGTTTGGCTGTTTTTCAGCTACAAAGCTTAATTAAAGAAGAATAATGACTTTATGGAAAAAGTTCCCATCAAGATAGATTCTTTTAACTACTTTCCAAAGCAACATGTAATGTTCTTGAGAATAAATGAATAAATCTTGATTACAGGGGCCGATAAAAGTTTTTGACACAATTGTCACTTAAGCGATTTTGCATTTGAGCGTTACGCGGTTTTGCAGTTTCACCGACTATATAATCCTATCACTTTCTCCACGTAAGTTGCTAGAACAGCTAGATGTTCCTGCATTACCCTTGACCGGTCATTTTTGAATATACTAAGTAAACTTCCAGTGGTTGAGAAATTTTAAAAACCTCCCACTTGATGAGATGAACCCTCTGAATAATCATAGATATAAGATTTTTCGCCTGCTTTAATCCCGTGATGGCTGAATGAATATTTTCATACCCAATTTTGTAGACTCCTGCAATCACCGCTTAAGTCGACTTAAGACGGCTCTGATTTAAAGATATTAGAGCTTTGGTGGTTTAAACCTGCTCATATGTGCCCAATCCGCACTCTTCCTATGTAAATTTATAAAAAAGTAAATTTTTAGAAAGTGCATAATGACCGATTTCGCAATTGATAATATATATTTAATTTGCATAACAATCCTTTACCGCGATAAGAGTATTTTCATTTTTTTTAGTTTAGGAGCATTTGAAGATAAACAATGGTGAATGAAGACAACATTATCCATTAGATTTATAACTGCAATAAATGCTTAAGTCGA
The DNA here is from genome assembly GCA_949987695.1 of Merzomyia westermanni. Classification (NCBI taxonomy): domain Eukaryota; kingdom Metazoa; phylum Arthropoda; class Insecta; order Diptera; family Tephritidae; genus Merzomyia; species Merzomyia westermanni. Next base: position 121,672,020 of record OX465288.1, on the reverse strand, counting down.
TATAGAATCCACTTAGCAATATTTCAACGTTTATATTAACCTACTGAGTTGGTTGAATTCAAAAATTTCTTTAAATGCAAATACATTCCAAAGAATTTTTGCTGACCTTTAGCTACCGTCTTTGATAACTTTGGTCTGAGTATATTTTGATATGTGAATAAATAAAATAAATATATGACCAGCGAAGGTCCCAGCAACTAGCTCCCCTAAACTAATGTAGTTTTGTGATTTATCACTCAACTCCAGTATAATAAATAAAAATAAAATAAAATAAATATAGTGTTTAAAATTTAAAGCTCTATTTACGGAGAACTTGTAGTTTGAGACCTAAAAGGTTATTGGAAATCTGCACAGAATTAATTTATCTGAAATTTGGGTTTAGTTTTAGTTTAGTTTTTTTAAATTTTGAATTCGAGCAATTGTGAGAGTTTGTGGTTCTAGTGCAGTAAGGCAACTTAGGGGAATATTCAAAAGTTCTGTGAAGGCTTGGAGTAAGTTCAAACAAAGAGACTCTCCCCGAAGGCTTGTGCACAACAATGTGCTAGTACAAGGTGGCGCAAAAGTAAGCTTCCGATGTTCAGCATATCGGTTGTGGCACGTGCAGTGTGTGCTGTTGCACCGTCTTGTTGGAACCACATGATTTCCAATCCCAATTCATTAAGTTGCGGCAAAAAGAACTCGTTGATCATTGCTCTGTAGCGCTCACCATTCACAGTAACCGTTTGGCCCCGGCCGATTATTGGTCAAATAAATAGTCAGCAATATTCCGCGTTCTGGAGCAGTGTAGCGTAACATTGTTTATTAACGTGTATTTCGCATGTGTTTACTACACAAATGTCAAAACAGAACTGACTTTAGGGGCCAATCGCAAAATTTATAGCATTTTCTGATAGGAGGATTACTTTTGCGCCCCTTGTACTAAAGTGTACCGCATCCATTCCAGCAAAGAATTAGTCATATCCGCAAAATTCCCCTAAAGTTTTTTTTTTTTTTGGGCTCTGGTTCAATGGCAGGGACGTTAATCCCAGGCCAGGTTATTGTCAAACGTATTGATTTTAATTATGGATTAAATTTCCAAAGTGCGATGATTTTTTTAGTTAGCTGAACCAGTACACATGTACAACAATTATATTGTTTTTTAATACAAATATTACAACTTTTTTAGAGTTGATTCAATGGCAGACGTATCAGAAACATATCACAAGCCAGGTTATTGTCCAATTGTATTGGTTTTTAATACAAATATTACACTGTACACATGTTATTTTCAAAGTACTTTAAATAATTTATTATTTAAATTAAAACGATCTTTAATGTGAAACGACACCGAAAATAATTGGTTAAAATATCTTCCACGTGGTTATGGAGACGATCACCCCATATCATAAACTAAACTACAGAAGCTATATTAAAACTAATTTTGATTCCGCTTACAAAACACAAAGTATACCCGGTGTAGTGTGCTCTGTTAGTATGTTTACGATATGGTTATTCAACGGAAAGTGATGAAGAGGATTTTAGCATATAGAGGTTTCGGAGATATGTGCCAGTGCTAACCATACAATATATGTGGCATATTCCTTTCAGTTTTGCATATAAATTTTGTCGACAACAAGCAATGTCCTTTACTTGAATATCTGAAATTTATTAGTATTCCAATTCCAACAAAATTGGCAGTGGCAGTCAGTGTGACCAGGTGTTAGAAAAAAAAGAGGCTAAATCGGCAAAAAAAAAGGTTAGAAAAGATTAAAATTAAGAAAAAAAAGAAGCTAAAAAAAAGTCAGACATTTTTTTACAAAATCCATTAAAAATTTTTATTTTAGTTTAAACTATTTGTATATAAAGCTGTAGACATAACTTGAAGGAACTATTCTTGGTTCAACACATATCAGCAACTTTTTCCTTGACTAGGAATTTTTTCAAAGAATCAGAAGACCTTGAGTCTGCGTACAAATTTCGGTATTTATCCTAGAGATGAGATCACGGTAACTTAAAAATTAGTGCAACATCTAATATTAAGCAGCGAGTTAAGCATTTTAATTTTTAATCTGATCCTTAACTTAGTTTTTAAAATGTTCTTGGCACTAAAAATTCTTTCAACCTCCGCATTACTGAAAGGTAATACCAAAAAGTTAAATACGAATTCGACCAGTTCTAAAAAAAGGGGTTCGTTTAATGAATTTTTATGTTCTCGAACTTCCGCCCAAAATTCAGTGGTAGAGGTCACACTTGTCCACCGTACGGTTATTAGCTTTCGCCACTGCAGCCCAATCAATGCTACTTGACTTGGAGAATACCTAGACTTTTCTTTTTGAAAGTGAGAAAATACATCCGGCTTTGTAACTTTCAAAGAATTATCAACTGAAAAAAAATGTATCTTTTGTAAAAAGTTCATATTATCAGGTAGGCGATATCGCAATTGGGTTATCAACACCATTAAAAGTAGTTGACAATTTTTACGAATAATTTTCTGTATTTCGTCATTAATACTACCTTCATTCAACTTTAATTTTATATATTACTCGAATTTGTATGAAAAATATGGTGTTGGGACCAGAAAAGTTTGAAGTAAAATAAGGCTAGAAAAAAGCCACGAAGCTAAAACCAAAATTATGAGGCTAAAGGACAAAAAAAAAGGGCTAAATCTAGCCTCGAAAAGGCTAACCAGGTCACACTGGTGGCAGTTTCAACATGATTGGACTGAGCGAGATGAATTTTATAAGAGTAGGTGCAACAGTTAAATAAATATTTAGTATCATGAGGGGGCATACCACATGCAGAACATGTATTTGGTATGGTGGGATTGAGTCTTAATAAGTAAGAGTTTAACTTGTTATAATAACCAGATCGAAATTGGGCCAGATTGACTCTAGTCTCCCTAGGGAGGATGATCTCCTCTTCAGATATTGAGGTGTTGGATATTTATAACGGGGTCCACATAACGAGATCTGAAGGGATGTGGAAGCATCGATTTATAGAAACTAGACAAGTTGCGGTATAGGATAACACCCTGTAACAAGTCCTCGTGTCTTTCCTTCTTGAGGCCAGGATGAATATGTTTTTACACTTTTCTGGGGGTTACATATGTATACTCTTATGAAGGTATGTTTCAAATGCCGAAAAGTTATTGCAATTTTTTTGCAAATTACAACAACAGAAAGTTAAAAAAAATATATTCCAATGTAAAATTGAAAACATGAAATGCGGTTGACAGCCGCAAAGGTGATTGAAAATAACAACAAAACAAAACAAAAAACAATTAAAGGCTAGTGAATGCAATGCGAATGGCACTGCGGTTTCTGCAAACATACAATAAGTGCACGAACAAAAATGTTTTTTTAGGGATGCTGATAACAAAGAGAGAGCAATACTCATGATGTCCATTGCATTCATTTAAGGGCAAGGGAGTTTGCGTAACGGTACTTTTTTTGGTTACTTGGTACTTCGCTTTTTGAGCGCGTTTTGTTTATTTCCATTCGCATATTTTTATGTGGCATGCTGCTGCATTTTTTATGCAATGACTTCAGCTTTCTATTTGTTTAAATTTTTTGCAATATATACTCATACATACTTGCTGCGTAAGCTATAAATCAAAGTTCGATTTTAAAGTGAAAAGGGCGAAATGAAAAGGACATACATAGATTGGTAAGAGCATACACGTAAGCGTGGTATCGAGAAAGGCCGGAAACAGGGGTAGCTGCAGGATATGTATCCATGCCTATGTGTTGATGGTGACAAGGCAGGACATTATGTTCGCGCCATGTTGCGTTAAGCAATTCATGTTATAAATATTTATTTCTTTCGACCATCACCGCTGACATCATTCGCATTATTGCTGGTTGTCTGTGTGTGTTCGTTGCGCTCTTATGACGAATGCAAGCAAAGCATTTTTTTGTTGAAATTTTTGCTACGCGCTGCATACAATTTACGATTTACAATAAGCAACTAGGTATATAAATTTGATTCAAATCAACGATACATGATTTGATATAAAATACGCGAATCGTTCTCGGCTTTGCATTTCTAATATTTTTAACAATTCTTACACCTTGTATTTTTCATTTGTTTTGCATTGCATATGCTTCCGACTGCAATTTTTATTTTCCCAGAAGTTTTAATCTTGATAAGTAAGCTATTTATATTATTTGTACATTTATTTGTAGCTTTCATTATTGTTGATGAGTTTATTAAAGTTCAGCACAAAGTTTGTGCTGAAGCTTGCATGCTTTCTGCGCACCATCATTACAAATTGAACTCTGCACTTTTGCCGGTTTAAGCAGTAATATTTGCGCCACAAGCATACATATTGATCAATCTGTTGCCATTTTTATACCCAGAGTGTACTAGTACAAAGGGTATTATAGTTTTGGTTTGTAACGGTACAAAATAATAGAGATAGATATGGAGTTCCATATATCAAAGTTCTTAGAATTAACAGAAGAATTCATTAAGACATATCCGTCCGTCCATCCGGGAACAATATAAATTGAGTAAACATTTAGATATTTAAATGAAATTTGGCACACAGGTTGCTTTCCGGACAAGGTAGGTTGCTATTTGAAATGGGCGAAATCTAACCATAGCCACGCCCCTTTTTTCGATATCGAAAAACGTACAAAACAAAAAAACAAATTCAATAATTAAAGCAGCTACAATGATAAAATTTGCTAGATTTATTAATTTGGTTGTCCCATTGACGATTTAATCAAATTTTTGGAAAAGGGGCATGGCACCGCCCACATATAAGTGAAGAAATTTTCAAACTTTGGCTGTTAATAACTTCAGAACCGTTCACGCTAGTATAACGAAAGTTATACGGAGAGGAGATAGAAATATTGAAGTGACCATATCTAATTACCTGATACAGGTATAATAACATAATTTGGCATCGCCCACTTATAAGTCAAGCAAATTTCCAATTCGACTGTTAATAACTTCAGAACGGTGTAAGATAGAATTACGAAACTTGATACGAGGCATACTAAAGACATGTAGATTACGGCCACGGAAAATGAGCAAAATCGGTGCACGACCAAACCCACTTTTGGACCAAAGTTTCCAAAGCAGAGGTAGGAAACCGGAACATGCCATATCTCCTTAACGGATGCAGATAGAATGCTAGAATTTCGTAGTTACAATGACCTGATGATCTCATTAACGATTTTTTTTTTATTTTGGAAAATGGGGGTGGCACCGCTTACATATATATGAACAAAATGTGAAATTTCAGCTATTATTAATTTCAGAACCTTATTAAATAAAATTACGAAACATGATACGAGGTATACTAATAACGCTTTTCAAAATTATATATTAGCCTATAGTGTAACCAGTGAACCCAAGAATCGACTGTGAAAATTTCATAAAGATCGGTCAAGTACTTTGGACGGCAGACACACAGAAAAACATTCATTTTTATACCTAGTAGTGTTACGCACTCAAGGTATATTAACTTTAGGCGGCTAACGGTGGTATGTAACAGCATAAACGGATCGAGATAGATATTGACTTATGTATATCAAAATGTTCAGGAGGAAAAAAGAAATTGATTAAGCCATGTCCGTCCGTCCGTCCGTCTGTTAACACGATAACAGGAGTAACTTTTGAGATATCTTAATGAAATTTGGTATGCAGGTTCGTTGGCACTCATCTCCAAGTGCTATTTAAAATGGACGAAATCGGATGATAGCCACGCCCACTTTTTATGCATAGAATATTTTCGAAAATACAAAAAAAGTGATTATTCAGTACATAATACACTTATAAGGATAATTTTTCAAGAAATTTTTGAAAATGGGTGTGGAACCGGCCACTTTCGATTGAGTCAAATTTAGAAATAATATTAATCATAAATCAAAAGCTATTTTTATATTTCTGTTTCACTTTCAAAGTGTCCGTGAACGAAGAAATTCGAAAAATATAAATTTTTAAAATGGGCGTGGCGCTGGCCCTTTTTATAGTGGATTACTCCACAAAACTTTTTGATATTTGGCGAAAATGTTGAACATATAAAAGTAAATGTTTGTTGTAAAAATGGCCACGTCCAGTTTTTATACCTAGTAGTGCTACGCACACAAGGTATATTCACTTTAGTCTCCTAACGGCAGTGCGTAACGACATAAACGGATTGAGAAAGATATTGACATATATATATCAAAATGTTCAGGACGAAAAGAGAAATTGATTAAGCCATGTCCGTCCGTCCGTCCGTCCGTCCGTCTGTCTGTTAACACGATAACTTGAGTAACTTTTGAGATATCTTAATGAAATTTGGTATGCAGGTTCCTTGGCACTCATCTCCAAGTGCTATCTAAAATGGTCGAAATCGGATGATAGCCACGCCCACTTTTTATGCATAGAATATTTTTGAAAATACAAAAAAAGTGATTATTCAGTACATAATACACTTATAAGGATAATTTTTCAAGAAATTTTTGAAAATGGGTGTGGCACCCCCACTTTCGATTAAGTCAAATTTAGAAATAATATTAATCATAAACCAAAAACTATTTTTATATTTCTGTTTCTCTTTCAAAGTGTCCGTGAACGAACAAATTCGAAAAATATACATTTTTGAAAATGGGCGTGGCCTTGACCCTTTTTATAGTGGATTACTCCACAAAACTTTTTTAAATTTGGCGAAAATGTTGAACATGAAAGTACATGTTTGTTGTAAAAATGGGCAATATCTATCAACGGCCACGTCCAGTTTTTATACCTAGTAGTGCTACGCACACAAAGTATATTCACTTTAGTCTCCTAACGGCAGTGCGTAACGACATAAACGGATTGAGATAGATATTGACATATATATATGAAAATGTTCAGGACGAAAAGAGAAATTGATTAAGCCATGTCCGTCCGTCCGTCCGTCCGTCTGTGAATACGATAACTTGAGTAAATTTTGAGATATCTTAATGAAATTTGGTATGCAGCTTCCTTGGCACTTATCTCCAAGTGCTATCTAAAATGGTCGAAATCGGATGATAGCCACGCCCACTTTTTATGCATAGAATATTTTTGAAAATACAAAAAAAGTGATTATTCAGTACATAATACACTTATAAGGATAATTTTTCAAGAAATTTTTGAAAATGGGTGTGGCACCGCCCACTTTCGATTAAGTCAAATTTAGAAATAATATTAATCATAAACCAAAAACTATTTTTATATTTCTGTTTCACTTTCAAAGTGTCCGTGAACGAAGAAATTCGAAAAATATAAATTTTTGAAAATGGGCGTGGCCTTGGCCCTTTTTATAGTGGATTACTCCACAAAACTTTTTTAAATTTGGCGAAAATGTTGAACATGAAAGTACATGTTTGTTGTAAAAATGGGCAATATCTATCAACGGCCACGTCCATTTTTTATACCTAGTAGTTCTACGCACACAAGGTATATTCACTTTAGTCTCCTAACGGCAGTGCGTAACGACATAAACGGATTGAGATAGATATTGACATATATATATCAAAATGTTCAGGATGAAAAGAGAAATTGATTAAGCCATGTCCGTCCGTCCGTCTGTGAACACGATAACTTGAGTAAATTTTGAGATATCTTAATGAAATTTGGTATGCAGGTTCCTGGCACTCATCTCCAAGTGCTATCTAAAATGGTCGAAATCGGATGATAGCCACGCCCACTTTTTATGCATAGAATATTTTTGAAAATACAAAAAAAGTGATTATTCAGTACATAATACACTTATAAGGATAATTTTTCAAGAAATTTTTGAAAATGGGTGTGGCACCGCCCACTTTCGATTAAGTCAAATTTAGAAATAATATTAATCATAAACCAAAAACTATTTTTATATTTCTGTTTCACTTTCAAAGTGTCCGTGAACGAAGAAATTCGAAAAATATAAATTTTTGAAAATGGGCGTGGCCTTGGCCCTTTTTATAGTGGATTACTCCACAAAACTTTTTTAAATTTGGCGAAAATGTTGAACATGAAAGTACATGTTTGTTATAAAAATGGGCAATATCTATCAACGGCCACGTCCAGTTTTTATACCTAGTAGTGCTACGCACACAAGGTATATTCACTTTAGTCTCCTAACGGCAGTGCGTAACGACATAAACGGATTGAGATAGATATTGACATATATATATCAAAATGTTCAGGACGAAAAGAGAAATTGATTAAGCCATGTCCGTCCGTCCGTCCGTCCGTCCGTCCGTCTGTGAACACGATAACTTGAGTAAATTTTGAGGTATCTTAATGAAATTTGGTATGCGGGTTCCTTGGCACTCATCTCCGAGCGCTATTTAAAATGGGCGAAATCGGATGATAGCCACGCCCACTTTTTATATATAGAATATTTTCGAAAAAACAAAAAAAGTGATTACTCAGTACATAATACACATACACATAATACATTGGGCGTGGCACCGCCCACTTTAGATTAAGTCAAATTTAGAAATAATATTAATCATAAATCAAAAACCGTTCAAGATATCGAAACGAAAATCAACACGCAGGTTTTCAGGTATGCAAGGAATATTCCAGGGCGGGATCGGTTAAGGTTCACACCCACTTTTATATGAAAGATTTTGAAGAGGATCGTAGATATATTAAATAGCCAATAACTTTGCGTAACATCATTTATATTTCACTTTTAAAGTTTCCGTACACAAAGAAATCCAAAAACTTAAAATTTTCGAAAATAGGCGTGGCCCCGCCCGTTTTATAGTGAACTATTCCACAAAACTGCTTATGCCATAACTCCGCCAAAAATTGACTTGTCGAAACGAAATTTGGTGCTAATATTCCATATATAAACGTTACGGTTTGCTGTAAAATTGGGCGAAATCGGTTAATGTCCACGCCCAGTTTTTTAACATAGTTCTGAAAATTGTTTTTGTAAAATTTAAAAAGCGACATTTCTACAATTAAGCAAGTTATATCAACCAGATTTTGCACACGTAATAAGTTTTTCAAGAAAAACTCGGGCGCAAAAAAATGTTTGTCAATTTTGAAGAAGTAGGCGTGGCGCCGCCCACTTTTCAACATAAAATTTCTGCTATTTTCAAAGGCAATCGCTTATAATTCAATCTTGATATTTCAATGAAAATTGGTCAGCTGCTTGTTAGTGGTATGTATTATACTCCTGCCAAAAATTAGCCAAATCGAAAAACACACAAGCGAAATATTCGGGCACGTAGTTAATAGCCGACTGCAATAGCGAAGTTATATGTCTTTTTTGATTTCCATACCTTTCATAAACATTAAATGTATGTAAGTATGAGAAGAAATAGAGAAAAGTTCACTAAAATGATCAGCACGATGAGCGAAGTCGATTTAGCAGTGTCCGTCTCTCCGTCCGTCTGTCTGTCTGTCCGTCTGTCTATTTGAACGCAAACTAGTCTCTCAGTTTTACAAAAGAATGCTGAAATTCGTTGTTTGCTTTCGCCATTTTATAATATACTAGCAAACCCGGTAGACGTTGTTTTGACGTTTTAATACATAGAACACATCTATATATAAAACGTCATTAACTTGAACCAAATAAACTCCTAACTATACCGAACTGCAGCTTTATATAACCTGGGTGTTTTTCCAAAAGCTATGCAGACTGTGTCCTGCCCAGCGAACTCCTGAACATATCGTGAAAGTTCAGAAGCAAAACAACCCAAAAAATATGTGGGCGTGGCACCGTCCACTTTTGAAAAATTATGTAGATATTTACTAAGTGACACATATATCCAAATTTCATTAATTTTGACCAAAAAAGTTCGGAGTTATGACGAATTCAAACTTTATATAGTCTGGGGGCGTGGCTCCGCCTACTTTTCCAAAACTGTATATTGTCCTTGCTGTACCCAGTGAACCCAAGTATATATTGTGAAAATTTCATGAAGATCGGATGAGTTCTTTGGCGCCTACAAAAGACACCCTTTTTTATATCTATTTTTGTTACGCACACAAGGTATATTACTTCATTCGGCATAAACGAATCGAGATATATATTTATTAATGTATATCAAAACGTTCAGGATGAAAAGTAAAATATCCGGCCAAGTAGTTAATACCCCACTGCAACAGCGATGTTGTATTTTTTTTTTGATTTTCATACCTTTCATGAACATGAAATGTTTGTAGGTATGAGAAGAAACAGAGATAGTTCCATCAAAAAGTATACTGAAATGATTAGGAGGATGAGCTGAGTCGATGTAGGCATGTCCGTCTCTCGATACGTCTATCTGTCTGTCCGTCTGTCTATTTGAATGCAAATACGAACTGAAAGTATTAAAATAGATCTGCGTAAATTGGGATGACATAATAGATCACTACTAGGTATATAATGTTCGGGTTCACCCGAACTTAGACTACCTTACTTGTTTAACCTAGTTTTGAAAAATTTGTTTGTAAAATGTAAAACGCGATATTTTTATAACACATAATAACCTTTTTAAGCAAAACTAGACCCCAAAAAATTTGGTGGATTTTGGGGAAGTAGGAAGAAAAAGTTTGAAACCTCTATACGTCATAACTCCACAACATTTACCACGACCACTTTTACACAGCTGGGTATTTTATCTTCGGTTCCACCCGAACTTAGACTTCCTTACTTGTTATGTTCAGTTTTGACCAATACTACAACTTTTAATACGGCAAGCTGTAGTGAACTTTTGTTTTTATTTTTTAAATCAGATTTCATGCTCCAAAGTAAATTGAATGTGTAGTATATGATTAGTAAATTGATTGTGATTGAGCCATATATGAGCTCTAAAACGCAACAAATAGTTGAAAGCACAGACGTTTGGTTAAAAAGTTCACCACTTAAATGGATACTAATAGCAATCTGTCAAAGCTGTTTTTAGAAGTTGTAGGTCTTATAGAAATGTAGTTCTCATATTCCGATTAAACGGCACAAAATCTGTGAGTAAATTAATGGAGTACTGTCAATATTATTGACTAATGAGACTACTTTCTAATATGGTACATATAGTATTTCTAAGATTTAGAAAACTCGAATCAGTAAATTTGTAATTTTATGGGTTGAGAGATTTTCAAATTTATGTACCATTCGATACACATAGGTTGTCGTTAAATAAGTATGAGTTATACTTGCGAAAGATAACCAAATATATACAATTTTAAGGTATTTCGACAAATGTAAATCCTTATAGCTTCTGACAGGAACTTTTACGTGGCACAAATACCCCCAGAGGTTTTGCCGGCACTTTTCCAAACCACTTTTGAAGTTGCCTGTCCCGGTACCTGAACTATGGACATTTCGGTGTAGTAAGCCAGCAAAAAAATAGCGCCAATCTACTGCAATTTATCGAAAATTAAGCTAATAAATATATTAAATGAACTTTCTGGCGAATTAAACTTGGATTCGGTTCGTAATGGTCACACAGTACGAGAATACTCAAAATTAAGTTATAACACGTGATGTGGCGTTCAAATTTTAGCTGCATGCTAAATCTGCAGCTAAGATCAAATATTTTGTAGGAATTTCATAATTTGTCCACAAGAAGTTCGCCCAGAGTCGAATAATGGAATAGTCGCTTCGCTTTGACTAATCGAGTGTTGCTTCAAATCGATTTTCAGTAACCGATTCACCTCTATGACTCGGAGTTGCAAAATATATCCTATTTATAACGCAAAATCACAAGCTGGTAAGAGCCGTGGTTGGTTGGTTTAGCAAGCCTCTGTGCACTGTGATCTACTGTTTCTTCCTAATGCGAATTATTGCCGTTCCGACATGAGATGTAATCAATCCCATCTTCGTTATATGAGGGGCACATACTTTCACTGAATCTGCAGAACGATAAATCTTTTCCACCTTTTACTAGCTTCAATGCTGAGAAACTCGTCTTCTAGATAAATGAATTAGATGCCCCACAACCTACACTAAATAATATTATAATAGAAGGGATGCCCTAATGTACATTAATGTATCGATCATAAGAGGATGTGGTTGCATATTTAAACATACACAGGACCGTATTATACTGTTGGGACCACTGGGCACACTCGGATTAAGGGTGTCGCTATGACTGACAGTTTTGTTTATACAACAAGCAGATAAAGGAAATAAGTGGCAACACCTAGAAAGATATTCTTAGAATGTAACACACTATTTACATACCATATTGGTTTACCCGTTTCTGAGATAGTGTGGATATACAAATATATAAGAATATCCCATTCAAAATTAGTACATTGAAGGATTTCTAGAAACACGCTATTCTACGGTAGAATATTAATTTTACTTCATTTACAATTTATTGTTAATGAGATGATCCAGTTGAATTTTTCATTTTTGTACATGTGACTTGGGTTGTAAAACAATACTCAAACATAATTACATCAAAATATCGTTTGTTAGATCATCGCTGAAAATATCATACCCACATTTAGATATATGGGGGCATGGGCAGTTGTCCCATATGCCCAGGTGTGAAGAAGGGCCTGTATATTTATACATTTTCTTTTGATCATCTGATCCTCGTTGTACGGGTAATGAAGCTGACGAATCATAACTATGGATTACGATGGGTTGCTGCTTTGTCTTTGCCTTCAGGCCAATTTGTGCAGTATTCAGCGAAGGCGATGTTCGATGATATGGTCAAGATGTCAAAATTACAGCGGAGTGGCTAAAAAAATGTTTGCGTTGTAGATAATGGTAGACCCACTAAAAAATGGTATTAGTGAATTAGACGACAGCAATAGTGGTTCTGTTCAGCTATAAACCTTATAATAATTTATTATTATATGATATTAGATTTATCCATCAAGTATCTTATATAAGCTTATTAAAAAGTAAACATTTCCCCATTTTTATATTATGTAACCATATTTTAGATGACCTAGGAGCAGGGACCGTAACTGTTATGAGTTTTACTCTAACACACTCTCTTTGATCATTATTTTAAAACTCAAAAAAGATTGATTATATGTAATTTATATAGGTTCCGCTCAAATTTTCTTCAATCAATGCAGAATTCCGTTGAGCAAGACGAGACATGCACATCCATATACTTCAAACTCTCCTCCGATACTGGGAAGCCTTTGATTTTTTTCATAAAAAAATACAAAAATTATCATTATAGGGGGTCCCTGCCCACTCTTAAACATCGCCACTCTAAAAGATAGAGTAGATCCATATCTCTGATCAATACACCAAAATGAGTGTTGCATATAACTCCTTAAAATTTACATGGCTCACATTATTAATTTTTTGATCAATTAAACTGTGAAAATTTTTTTGTGGGTTTATATATACGAATGTATGTGTGTACTATGTGTAAACGCCTTCATAACTCGACTCATCTAAAGGAAGTGAAGCCACTCGAGTTCAGTCGAGCAGTTGTAATGTTGATTCACCGCAATTTGCCCGGTTTGCGCCAATTTATTATTTTCACAAATTGATTTTTATCTAAGTTTAATCGATTGCTAGTCTCGCATTACAGGTATGCGTATATCCACGGAACACACATACTCGTATGTATGTGTATGCAAACTCTTATGCTGGCGTGGCATGGGTGTAGGCGAAGTGGTCATTCAGGCAAATATGAGCCCGACATAAAAATCATGTCTGACAGTGAAAACATTTATCGATATTTATGAGCGGGTAAAAAAAATCAAAATATTACCGATATACAAATATGTAATATCTTATCTATAAATAGTGAAAGTTCACAACCTACAATGGCACTTTTGCAAAATAAGAACCAACTTTAATGTCAAGATATTCTATGTTTCCTCAGGCTTCTGCTTGTCAATATATATCAATTTATTCTCGACTAAAATAAATTTTGGGTTGGAAAATTATTTAAGGAATTGAACATGATAGGAACTTTTGTCATTTAATAATTATTCGTCTTATAAATAAAATATTTGTAGTTGCAAAAATGCATGTCTGGGATAATATTTTAACATCCTATTGTTTACTATGTTTGGAGGTAAAAATGTGTTTCTCTGAAACTGTCTAATGTGCTTATGTCTCTATGTTTGTTTATTTTTATATTGTAAGTTGGTCTATTCAGTGGTTTAAGAAAATAATTTATGTTAGTTCACACGTTGTTTCACACGTTATTTATTATCGTCATTTTCTCGTCTACTGTCAGTATCTAGAGGCAAACAATCATATGCAAGCGCAGCGTATTAATGTGATTGCCTAGTTTTTGCACGAATACTCTTTTTCATATGCATGTGCACTAAAAATTAAGGAGAATATGCTCCAGATTAGCCCTCTAGTAGTTCTTCCGTTACCCACCTTGAGGTGTTAAAGTGATTTGGCTAAATATTACAAGAAAACTGAGGAATTTTAAAACTTTGCAGAATTTGTATCCATACTACATGGTTTCAAAGTATAAATTGGATAACAATATCGAAAGAAGGACAGAGAAGGCCTCTATAGCCTACTACGCATGCAAAATAATGGTCAGCAGAAACTGTGGTTTGAAACCCAAACTCATGGTGTTGCTCTACATTGCCGTAGATGGACCCATAGTAACATATGGGGCCTTAGAATGGTCCAGCCGTGGACAAACAATATAACAATAAAAAAAACTGAATAAAACTACAAAGGGCAGCCCTTGGACGGGTGACTGGATCGCTAAGGTCGTGTCTAACCGACGCCAATGGACACGGCAGTAAGTCAGTTCGTAAGTCAGGCTGCTGGAACTCGAGGCAGTATGGTCACGGTGGCATCCTCCGCGGACATCCCGGAGTGGTTTTGTCTACGCCAGAATATCTTACGACCTTGTTTTATTTAGACAGAAAATTTAAGGTAAAGTTGGCCTCAAGAAAGGACTGGCTGAGAGACATAGTATGCGATGATAAATCAATGTCGCTCTACGCCGACGGGTTAAAAATTTGCTGTGGGGTAGGAGGTGGAGTGTCTTCAGAGCAACTGAAGGTCCCGCTCTCACTTGCGTGGTCCTTAGTCTTTAAATAAGTCGGGAATCAAATTATGGATTTGCACCCAATCCACGGGGGCACGTTCAAATTATACCAATTTTTGGGTTTCAGACCCCCCTTCCTCAGGAACTAGACATTATGGGAAATTTTTGACTCGGGATTCGTATTCAGCGTGAAAAATCTTCAGGGAAAATTTGGTTGTATTCCATTTGCATTAAAACTACAGGGAAGTGCAACTAGTGTCTGAAATACGCATAAATTATTTTATTATGCCTAGTAGTGCTTCGCACACAAGGTATATTAACTTTAGTCGCCTATCGGTGGTATGTAACGGCATAAACGGATCGAGATAGATATTGACTTATGTATATCAAAATGCTCAGGAGGAAAAAAGAAATTGAATAAGAAATGTCCGTCCGTCTGTTAACACAATAACTTGAGTAAATTTTGAGATATCTTAGTGAAATTTAGTATGCAGGTTCCTTGGCACTCATCTCCGATCGCTATTTAAATAGATCGAAATCAGATGATAGCCACGCCCACTTGTTATATGTAGAATATTTTCGAAAATACAAAAGAAGTGATTATTCAGTACATAATAATATAAATATTTATAAGGATAAAATTTGGTGTGTACATCAACGTTAAGGCAGAAAATAAATTTTTCAAAAAAGTTGTGAAAATGGGAGCGGCACCGCCCACTTTTAATAAAGTCAAATTTAGAAATAATATTAATCATAAATCAGAACCCGTTCAAGATATCGAAACGAAATTTAGCACACATATTTACGTTAATAAAAGGAATGTTCCGAAAAAAATGGGCGAAATTGGTTAAAGTCCACTTTTATACGAAAGATGTTGAAAAGGATCATAGATATATTTAATAGGCAGTAACTGGGCCTATAAAAGCTTTATATCATTCCCAAGTGTCCGCGAACGAAGAAAGTCGAAAAATTTAAACTTTTGAAAATGGGCCTGGCCTTATAGTGGATTCTTCCACAAAACTTTTTATGACATAACTCCGGAAAAAATTAATTTATCGAAACGATATTTGGCGAAAATGTTGAATATATAAAAGTTAATGTTTGTTGTGAAAATGGGCGAAATCGGACAACGGCCACGCCCAGTTTTTTAACATAGTTCTGAAAAATTTGTTTTTAAAATGTAAAACGTGATATTTTTATAACCATGCAAGCTATATCAATAAGATCCTGCACACGTAATAAGCTTTTCAAGGAAAATTCAACCGAAAAAAGTTTTGTGAATTTTGGGGAAGTAGGCGTGGCGCCGCCCACTTTTCAGCATAAAAATGCAGCTGTTTTTAAAGGCGGTTGCTTGTAGTTTCAACTAGATATTTCAATCAAAATTGGTCATCTGCTTCTCAATAGTATGCAGTACACTCCTGCCAAAAATTAGGCAAATCGGATAACACACAAGTAAAATATCCAGGCAAGTTTTTAAGACCCTGCAATAGGAAAGTTATATATCTTTTTCGATTTTTATACCTTTAATAAACATGAAATGTTTGTAAGTATGAGAAGAAAAAAAGAAGGGCCCATTAATAAGTAAACTGAAATAATAAGGAGTCGAGTTAGCCATGTCCGTCTCTCCGTCCATCTGTCTGTCTGTCCGTCTGCCTATTTAAACACAAATTTTTCAAACAAAAATGGTAAGAAGTTGTTGGTGGGAATCTATTTATATGCAAATAAATTAATGGCGGCCGCCGTGATGTGGCGGTAGTGTTGCCGGCCTACCACACCGAAGGTCGAGGTTCAAGGAACTGGTAACATCAAAAGTGGTTTGAAAAAGTTTTTCAAAACGGGATAGCCCCTCGGCAGTGGTTTGGCAAACTCTTCGAGTGTCTTTCTGCCATGGAAAGTTTTTCAGCAAAAATGCATCTCCTTTGTAGATGCCGTTCGAAGTCGGCAAAAAAAGTTCAAAGCGACACACCACAAATTGGAAGGGTAGCTCGGCTCAAAAATCTCTTAGGATGTTTGTGTTGAAATACCTGTTGTATATCGCGCCATATATTTGTATTTTTATACCTTTCACCGATGTTTGTAAGTATGAGAAGAGGAAGAGATAGACCCACCAATAAGTATACCGAAATGATCAGGGAGATGAGCTGAGTCGATTTAGCCATGTCCGTCTGTCCGTCTGTCTCTATACGCAAACTAGTCTCTCAGTTCTTGAGATATCTTGATGAACTTCGGTATGGAACCGCCATTTCGCATGACATAAATTATTTGGCGGAATCAGCAAGATCGTGGCAATGCAACGCATAGCTCCTATACAATCGATAGTTTCGATAAATGGGGTTTGGGCTATAAATTTTGCAATTAAAAAGCTGGAAACGTAAAGTTTTGCAGGTTTTGTACTTATTATGTATGTAATGAGTGTAGTGAAAATCAGCCAGATCGGACCTACATAACATATAGCTCCCATACATTCGATTGTTCCGATAAATGGGGTTTCGGATATGTATCTTTAAATTATTAGTTTTGCAGAGTTTTACTAATTGTGAGTAAGGATCGGACACTTAAAACCGTGATGCGTATTCATGAAAGGTATAAAGTATTCGGCAAAGTCGATGACAACCCTTTCCTTACTTGTTTTAAAATTAATTTACCGCTCAAAACTCATAACAGAAGTGTTTTTATTGAAAACAATCAGCTGGCTTTATAATACGAACTGAAAAGTATTAAAATAGACCTGCGTAAATTGGTATGTCATAATAGAACACTACTAGGTATATAATGTTCGGTTCTACCCGAACTTAGACTTTCTTACTAGTTTAGTAGTAGTTTTGAAATTTTGTTTAAAATTGTGTAGTTTTTCTCGATATATGTAAATGATAGGATCCGTCTACACCAACAAATACACAAAAGGTATTGTTGAAGAGATTCTTTGGTCAAATGTATCCTTTTGTGGATATTTCGCGAAAACGATCGGGCGCGATTTTATTGGAAACGTAGTTTGATACTCTGGATGTTCGCTGACAATACCTCATTCAAACTTTTCGTGCCCATTTATTGTAAACTTAATTATTCCAGCAAAACATTGTACCTAGCTTGAAGATTTTTACATAAATATGAATTAGAAATTTAATTTAGTTTAAAAAGCACAGAGCAGAAAGTGTTTATCTGGCATTCAAATGCCGGGCCATTTTTTTTTTCAACGGAATATCTTAGAGAGTAATATTTTGCATATGTGTTCTAGAACAATTTTTTTTTTATGGTTTTTTCCCCGATTTTAAAAATAGATATATTTAAATAAAATCTTAAAGAAATAAAATATTTGATTTTGAAGAGATTTTGGAAGCGAGAATATTGGCATTTGAATTATCAAAATCGGGCCAGTATATCGAAAGTTATTGAACTTTGATAAAAAAAAAGGACAAGAATTTTCAACTGGCGAAAAAAAGGATACAATTCCTTTTCCAAAATCAAAGATAGGCATTTGTTTGTATTGTCAGTAGCCACCAAATAATACCATTATCGATGAAAAGCAAATTTTCACAATTTTAAATGATCCATTTCAGAAATTCTGGGAGATACGATGGATTGCAAACTTAATTTCACCCTTCATATTAATGCAACAAACAATAAAGCTAGAGGTGTTTTATCATTCCTTAAGCGGTGGTCAAAAGAATTAATTGACCCGTACGTAACTAAAGCCCTTTTTACGACATTAGTACGACCGACACTAGAATACGGCTCAATTATTTCGAATCCGAGGTACCAGCTTCACGTAGATTGTATTGAATAAGTGCGAAAACAATTCTTACTTTAAGAGATCTTTCATGGGATTCCTTGTATAGTCAGCCCCCTACACTAATCGCTTGAATCTTATTAATCTCCCAACCAATTCTAGTAGCAGGGAATCATATTTATGATTAAATTATTGAACGGCTGGTTCCAGCCCATTTGAAACAATGTAGAAACAATTTTGAATTAATTGAGCCTTTCCGATGTTTATGTCATAATTATAACTCTCACTCCAGCACTTTTAATATTTCTGACTCGCTTTTTAGCATTGAAAAATCAGTACTATCCTCACTTAGTCATTAAGAATTTCACAAATGTATGTTTACTATATTTACAATCCAATTGATTATTTCTACTTTTAACAAAATATGTTTATGTTCAAAATTTTATGATACTTAGCTGATAACTTTTTCTCTGTAGTTGAGTAGTTTTAAATCTCGACACCTAACAAACCCCTGCCATTCAACAACTCCGCAAAATATTTAAAAAAAAACAAGTAAGGGAGTCAAAGTTCGGGTGGAACCGAACATTATATACCTAGTAGTGATCTATTATGGCATACCAATTTACGCAGGTCTATTTTAATACTTTTCAGTTCGTATTATAAAGCCAGGTGATTGTTTTCATTAAAAACACTTCTGTTATGAGTTTGGAGGGGTAAATAAATTTAAAAAAATATAAATGTATGGCGCGATATACAACAGGTATAACATCATAAACCTCCCTTTCAATTCGTGGTGTGCCGTTTTGAATTTTTTCCTACAAATTGGCGGATCCTACAGATTTTTTGCCGACTTGGAACGGCATCTACAAAGGAGATGAATTTTTGCTGAGAAGCCTTCCATAGCAGAAAGCACTCAGCTCATCGTCCTTATTATTTCAGTGTGCTTATTGATAGGACCATCTCTTCTTCTTCTCATACTTACAAACATTTCATGAAATTTTTCAGAACTATGTTAAAAAACTGGGCGTGGCCGTTGACCGTTTGTTTCAACAAACATTTACCTTTATATATTCAACATTTTCGCTAAATATCGTTTCGATAAATCAATTAGTTATGGCATACAAAGTTGTGTGGAATAATCCACTATAAAAGGGGCGAGGCCACGCCCATTTTAAAAAGTTTAAATTTTTCTACTCTCTTCGTTCGCGGACACTTTGAAAGTGAAATAGAAATGATAAAAAGCTTTTGTACGCCAAGTAATAGGCAATAATTAAGTATATCTATGATCCTTTTCAAAATCTTTCGTATAAAAGTGGGCGTAGACTTTAACCGATTTCGCCCATTTTTTTCCGGAACATTCTTTCTATTAATATAAATATGTGTGCTAAAATTTGTTTCGATATTTTAAACGGTTTTTGATTTATGATTAATTTTATTTCTAAATATAGGTCAATCAAAAGTGGGCGGTGCCACTCCCATTTTTACAACTTTTTTGAAAAATTTATTTTTTGCCTTAACGTTGATGTACACACCAAATTGTATCCTTATAAGTGTATTATGTACTGAATAATCACTTCTTTTTTATTTTAGAAAATATTATATATATAAAAAGTGGGTAAAAAGTATGATAGCCACCATCTGATTTCTATCATTTTAAATAGGGCTCGGAGATGAGTGCCAAGGAACCTGCATACCGAATTTCATTAAGATATCTCAAAAGTTACTCAAGTTATCGTGTTAGCAGACTGACGGACATGACTTAATCAATTTCTTGTTTCCTCCTGAACATTTTTATATATATATAAGTCAATATCTATCTCAATAAGGCGCACTAGCGATTCCATAGACAGAACCAAATGTTTTGAGCGTAACTAAAAAGCTAACAACAGGATCATAAAAAGTACATGTTTCCAGGAGACAGTACATCAAAATAGCTTGTGTTATACGATATATTATACATCGTCACCCTGTTGTCAGATTCATTGAATTTTCCGATTTTATATTAAGGGGCTCACTATCACAATCTGAGATATTTAAATGAGCCAATATATGTACAAGTATACTGTTGTTCAAGAACAAAAAGCTTTCAAGCTTGATTTCCCATCTTTTTGGGAACAATATAAATTTGTAAAACTAAATGTTAACTTAAAACGGCAAGCTTAAAACGACGTTCTTCATTTTGGTTCTTTTCACCATTAAACAATTTTTTCTCTTATTTTTATTTTCAAATTGTGGTCGATTATATCCACACTTTTACAGACTATTTTCAGTAGTTAAATCCTTGTTCGATTTTCCCTGTGTGAAACCTAGTTTCGTTTGTTTTTAGTGCAACAGCAGCTTTGGTAAAAATGTGAAGTATTGCATCCTTTTTCAACTAATTTTTTCGAATTCGGCTATTAGTCACAATCTGGCCGACAGTAGATTCTACAGGTCTGAAGTCAAGAAGATAAAGTCTAATCGGTCTGTCCACAATTTGCGCTTAATAGGAGCTTACTTAGTATATGTAATACTAAGGCGGTGGAGAAAACTACCATTCTTCAGCCAATCAATAGCACAACAGCAATTCGTCTGTGAGTTCTCCCACGGAAACAAGTAAGGAAGTCTAATTTCGGGTGGAACCGAGCATTATATACCTAGTAGTGATCTATTATGTCATCCAAATTTACGCAGGTCTATTTTAATACTTTCAGTTCGTATTTGCGTTCAAACAGACAGACGGACAAACAGATAGACGTATCGATAGACGGACATGGCAATTGCAAAATTTAATTGATGTAACTTGCTTAGTTTTAGAAATATCCCTTTTTAAATTTTCCCAAAAAAATTTTCAGAACTATGTTAAAAAACTGGGCGTGGACATTAACCGATTTCGCCCAATTTTACAACAAACAGTTACCTTTATATATAGAACATTATCACCAAATTTCGTTTCGACAAGTCAACTTTTGGCGCAGTTATGGCATAAAAAGTTTTGTGGAATAGTCTACTATAAAAAGGGCGGGGCCACGCCCATTTTCGAAA
Source organism: Merzomyia westermanni (assembly GCA_949987695.1). Classification (NCBI taxonomy): domain Eukaryota; kingdom Metazoa; phylum Arthropoda; class Insecta; order Diptera; family Tephritidae; genus Merzomyia; species Merzomyia westermanni. The sequence goes on along the minus strand of OX465288.1, from coordinate 121,650,405 downwards.
ATTTTTAGTTTTTGGATTTCTTTGTTTACGGAAACTATAAAATTGAAATATAAATTATGTAAAGCTATTTTTATTAGTTATTGCCTATTTAATATATCTACGATCCTTTTCAAAATCTTTCATATAAAAGTGGGCGTAGACCTTAACCGATCCCGCCCATTTTTTTCCTAGAACATTCCTTGTATACCTGAAAACCTGCGTGCTGAATTTCGTTTCGATATCTTGAACGGTTTCTGATTTATGATTAATATTATTTCTAAATTTGACTTAATCAAAAGTGGGCGTTGCCTCGCCCATTTTCAAAAAATTCTTGAAAATTTTATTTTATGCCTCAATCTCAATGTATTCACCAAATTTTATCCTTATAGGTGTATTATGTACTGAGTAATCACTTTTTTTGTGTTTTCGAAAATATTATATATATAAAAAGTAGGCGTGGCTATCATCCGATTTCCCCATTTTAAATAGCGCTCGGAGATGAGTGCCAAGGAACCCGCATACCAAATTTCATTAAGATATCTCAAAATTTACTCAAGTTATCGTGTTCACAGACGGACGGACGGACGGACATGGCTTAATCAATTTCTCTTTTCGTCCTGAACATTTTGATATATATAAGTCAATATCTATCTCGATCCGTTAATGCCCCTACGCACTGCCGTTACGCGACTAAAGTTAATAGTTATACCTTGTGTGCGAGGTATAAAAATGGTTTTCTCAAATCAAAGGATTTGTGAGTGTGGAAATAAGTGTTATATATTTTTGGGCAAGTTGTGTACTGTGCGTAATCAATTTCAATTTAGTATAACATAATTTCCCTATGCCAGCTATATATAATTATTCTTAACAGTGTTAGTTGGGTCTTTCAATATAGAGGAAAGGCCATTTTTCTTAAAATATAAATATACATATGTATTTCGGTGAACGTTTATTGTTAGGATATAACTAGCTCGGTGCTAAAATTCTACTTTTCGAATTCAAGACCCGAAATTATACCTATTACTATCAATTAATCATAAGTTATTGTTAGTTTTTAGTTCCTCGTTCTTTTACTTACCTTGGTCATAAAAGTGTAGAAGGATTTTAAATGCTTACACAAGCACTTACATTCATATTTATGATTGGGTATTGAAATTCGTCAATAAAGAACTCCCGCATAATTTATATTTTAAGAAATCAAAAATAAAATTTAAAATTTCTCAACTATCCATAGCAATTAGCGTGATGTGGCGGGTGATAAACTTTTGATTTAGCTTATTATTTGTTATTTATAGAATTTTTTTCTTTTAGTTCTCAGGCGTATCTTAAAATGTTTCTTCAAAATTCTGGCAAGCAAAAAAATTGGCTTTGTAAGTGTTAGTGGGAACATGTTATTGTTTTACACCGAAACCGCAAACTATTGAAACACAAATTTCGCCGTTTTTGAAAATCGCAAGTGTACAACATTTTATTCCTATTAGGGCATGATAATCGAATTGTTACCAAATGTGTATTTAGCCGACGGCACTACCACTTCATATGCTTAGTTCAGTAACTTCACTTTGTATTCGTTATCTCCCTCGTAACACGGCGTGATTTTATTTTACACGTGCAAGTGCCACCAAAAATGTGATTATATCCTTTTCCTAAAATCTTTATATGTATAAACATCTTTTTACGTATTTTTCTTTTTATATTTCCGTGTAACAGCAACAACTCCAGAGGGGACAAAATACTCAACTGCTCCCTATTTACAGCGACATATTTTTTGTTTGTTCACGATGCTCTTTTTATTATCGCCTTTGTTGAATATTTTAATGTGGTAATTTCGTTTTCATAGCAATCGAAGCAGATACAAAGGCAGATTCCTCTCGTTCCTTGCCAAACGAAAAAAAAATGTTAAATAATAAATCGGAAGCAGCGAAGAAGATAAGAAGCTATGAGAGTATATTACTGGAATTTCCTCTTAATTTTAACTTTGCAGAAAATCAGATATTATTTTAATTCGAAGCTCTCTTCTTACTGACAACATCCGAAATTAACAAGGTCAATGCTAAGAGCAGGTAATAAGATAAAAGAGAACAATTTTCTCTTGACACCTTTTTCCGTGCTATATATTAATACATGGTAGATACATTAGCATGCCACACTAAAAAAATTGCTATTCGGTTTTTTAGATGGGCCGGTTAGAAAAAAATACCGTAGATGATAAGTTTATGTATAAAATAAGTATGTAGTAATGGAATATGTAAGTAACGAGAATACAATATTACTTATTCAAAGCCCCGTCAACACCATTTGTGACAAACATTTTTATGGTTTTACTCAAAACAAAAAACATGTTTTTTCGGGAAAGTATTTCAAGAGTCGAACTTGATAGGAACTTGTTACTTGAAGTCTTAAACTTATAAATTTGTAGTTGCAAAACCACATGATTTAGATGTCCCTTATGCAGTTTTGACATTCACAGACGATAAGATAATTATCACTATATAACTGGAATCATTTTTGAAGTTTTCGGATTTTGCTGGTTTATTTCACTTTTAATAACTTAAATAAAGCTCATTATAACAGTCAGTTTTTATTTGCAGCAATTATTATGAAAATTTATGATTGCCCTTTAAAGGTGCATCCAAAATTATATGTGACTCTTAGTTTTTCTGCTTGCTTAATTTTTTGTAGGTTTCCTCAAAAAATTTTTAAACAAGCAGAAAATATTTGATCTACTTAGCGACTTGAGGGATAATAGAAATAGCCGTCTGGTGAAGCTGAGGTCAAAATATTTGGAAAAAACATTTGATATCTAAATTTTAAATCATGCATTTACATATGTATCTTAGGAAGCGAATTTTTGAATCAGCCAGGAAATACTTATTTTCCAAAGAAAAAAATAGCTTTTAAACTTGATTTCCCAACATTTTCATTTTAGCCCAATCATACTTCTGGCAAGAGGGCGACGATATAAACCTGTTATTTGTTGTAGTAGTAGAAATAATATTCCCCTGACTTCGCCCATTGTTGTGTCTACAACTTAAATTTTTAATTGTAATATTTACTTCGGTACCTAAGCTTTTTTATTTAATTATATCTCTTAGGGCAATTGTACAGAGCCGAGTTAACTTACATTCCACAGTTAACTATCGATTGGTAATTTTATTTTAGGTATTTTGTTAAATTTTTACCGTCGAGTGCACACTAGACAAACCTTATGATCAATCAATATTGGCTGTTTAAACTGTAGTTAACTCAACATTAGAATTGGAAATCGAGAGTTAACTGTGGAATGTAAGTTAATTCGCTACTGTGGAAGTGGCCCTTAGGCTGAAATGGCATACATATTTTCTTTATCGTTGGCTTTTTCCAGGTGCGCATGTCGGATGAGAGAATCAAAGTGGATTAGGTATTATACATATTAACAATCAGATAGCGCAAAGCGATTTAAAAGCTAATAATTAATTTAACTGACACAAAGGTCCCTGGTTATATGTCAAACAGATTTAATACATTCAATTTCAATACTAATAACATGCACGAGTTTCCGCTTTCTTCTTGAAAATCAATATTATTACAAAACAAAATTGAATATAAATTTAGTTAACCTCGAGAATCCTTCCGCACAACCATAGTCACTATTGTTGAGCTAACATCTATGCGTATGTATTGGCGCATATATACAGAAACACCCATCGTTGCGAAACTAGCATGCGAAAAGCAAAGGAAATAGGTTTTTGTAAAGCTTCCGATTGGTAAGGCAAAAATCCCAAAATATGAATATTAAATTCACTTGTCATTTTGTTTCATCGAGTTGACGTTATGACCCGCAGTGGGCCGTTTATGAATAGCTTCCAATATTCGCATATTAAGCAAAATGTCTGTTGAAGAGTGTTGCCAGAATCATTCACGTAGACTCTGACCTCTTGCATCGCCACTGCTTCCCTGATCCAATGATTCGCTTTGTTATATGAGAATATGTATATTGGAATGTTCAACAGCATCACAGCAGGATACAGCAGCAAGCAGCCGACAGACGAAGCGATAATGATCACAAGTAGAAATTGAATTTTTTTCAGCTATTATGAATATTTCCTTTGCCAACAGCACGACACCGACAAGGCAAGAGAAAGCTTAAAAATGAAGGACACAAATGAAAAGGACACGTTTCGAAGGTGTGAAGTTAGACAATGGGGGCCGCAATGTGGTCGGTTGGTATGAAGCATTGGCAAAAATGATTTATGTGCAGTTGATACTGCGGCTGATATCCGTTCACTGTCAGTTTTGTTAAGGGTTCATATGTTTCTATACATTGTATGTAAGTTTGAAAGCTTTGGCTTTTTTGTTTTTATAATAATTGATTTTCTATGAATAGAGTTTCATAAAAAGTTTAATTGTTGCCCGAAATCTTTGTAAAATTAATGAATAAAATAATTTAATTACACACTTTAATGAAGGACCGATTTAAATTTTAGTGGTACACGAAGTATGCTCAGTTCTTCGTTAGGCCCTTTTATCAATTCCTAATTTGGCACTTAACCAGAAGGTGTATCTATAACTTTTTCACCGGTAGATACTAAGTTATAGTAAAGTAGGTGGGGTGATGGGAAATGCCCATCTGTCAATAACAATTTTATATTAGATTCAATCACAGTATACAGTAGATACTCGTAAATTAGTTTCATTTCTGTCTAAAATTTGTCATTTGCCTTAACCCAAAATAAATGTATTTTTCTGAACTTTACCTGAATGTTATACACTTTTAATTGTTTACCGATAAAATAGTATAGAAAAAGACAAATTGCAAATAATTCGTGTTTCTTCTTTAAGAATGCTTAATGCTCTGAGTCTGTTATTAGTGTACCGCTAAACGAATATATGTAAAAGCAGTGGGAATGTGTGTCATTATTAGAGGAAAACGCCTATGCCCTGATACAATTCCAAGACGACGCTTGGCACAACTCTGGCGATCAGTAGGTGGAATAACCTTTATTCAAATATAGGGATTGCAACTGGTGTGATGCTGGTGTAAACTGACTATTATAATTCTGATGCCGACTTTGAGTAGTTTTTCAAACATTATGATGCTGATGTGTTTACTGACTAGTATGTTAACTGGTGCTGATGCAGCGGCTCGCAGTTCATATTTCGTAGGCCACCGTTATGTTATATCTATAGTTGCTACTATGGAAATAAGACAGAACATCGACTGGTTGGGTTGTATGTGCCAAATTGTATACAACTAGTAGGTTTTACTGCCGGGTATGTACATACCGGGTGGCTAATGAAAGCCGCTACCAAAAAAAATTAAATAACTTTTTTTCTATTTAATGAATCTGGTTAATTTTTTTTTATTTTGCAGATTGACTTTTACATTTAACAAAAATGGATAACTGGGACACTGAAACAAGAATTTGGATTGTCCGCCGCTATCACGCACTGGAGTCCGTAGTTTCGGTTCAAAGAGAGTATAGGCGCACGTTTGGCGGCAATCCTCCGAGCAGATGGACCATAATAAGACTTGTAAACAATTTTGCCGAGCATGGGACAGTCAACAGAAGACCTTACCATCGAAACCCTTCAGTTCGAACGGAGGAAACAATCGCTGCTGTAGCTGCTGCCATACAAAACAATCCACGTGTTTCGACAAGAAGCTTATCTGCTCAAATGGGTGTAAGCAGACAGTCATAACAGTCAATTATGCACAAAGATTTGGACTTATTCCCATATAAAATTCAAATGGCCAACAAACTGAACGCTGCAGACTTGCCGATTCGCTTGGAATTTTGCCAGAAGATGCTTCAAATGGTGGAAGAGGATGGAAACATGTTGAACTGTCTTTTCATGTCTGACGAGGCCCATTTCGATTTAAACGGCAACATAAACAAACAAAATTGTCGAATATGGAGTGCTTCCAACCCACAGATACTCCATGAGACGGAATTGCATCCACTTCGTGTCACAGTGTGGTGTGCAGTTTCATCACGCTGCATTGTCGGGCCCTACTTCTTCGAAGAAAACGGTCACACCGTTACGGTTACTGGAGACCGTTACTTGAGCATGTTGAGAGAGTTTTTCTATCCAGAATTACGCCGAATGAGAATTTCTTTCAACTCTGTGTGGTTTCAGCAAGATGGTGCAGCTCCTCATATAGCCCAACCTGTTATGACAGAATTGCGACGAAAATTTCCCAATAAGCTGATATCCAGAAACTCCACATTCCGTTGGCCACCCAGGTCGCCTGACCTTACTGCACCTGACTTTTTCTTGTGGGGTTATTGCAAACAGGAAGTCTTCAAAGCAAAACCAACAAATTTGAATGAACTAAGGCAATCCATTCGAGAAACAATTGCGGCTATTCCTGTCTCAACTCTCCACGCAGTAATGAACAACTTTTTGGTAAGATGCCGCACATGCATCGACGAGCAGGGGGGGCATATAAATTCCATTATTTTTAAACCTAATTAAGCTATATTTAATAAAATTTAATGAGCTTTAACATGAATAAAAGAAAAATGAATTCCATACACTGAAAAAAAAATTATTTGAGTTTCTTAATCATCAGCCACCCTGTATATGCACACAAAACAAAACCATTACCCTACCAACCAGGAATATTCAGGTTTTGTCAATTTCTTATCGAATTCCAAAACCATCTCTATTTTTTCTCCTCCATACCAACACCAACGCATATTTATGGAATATATGTCCCAAATAAAAATCTTTCTCTTTTTTCGCTATTGCTACTCCGATGTGTGTGAATGAAATAGTATGATTTTAACAATTAAGAACAAAACCCTAACAAAGAGAAATAAAACTGCCAAAAAAAATAAATTATTAATTTCTTGTCATCTGAAAAATTATTTCAGACTTTCGAAAAAATATTTTATTTGCCTTGAAATCGAGGTAAGTATCATTATAAAAAGCTGTTCTTGCCAAAAAGATTTATATTAATAATGAAGTTTATATTTTCATAACTTTTGCAGCAGCGTATGAATTTGAATATGGACTTTAGTCAGCTTTAATATGTAAGTATCCATAACAATTGTAAATATAATATTAATATAATTAAGCATTGCCACAATCATTAGGCAAGTTCCAACGAATTTCACCAGCATAATGTGGGGAAAAAGTAAGTATACTCGTACATTACACTTAGAAGAGCCGGAATCCATTTTGGTTGCAAAGGTGCTCCACATCACCAATAGAAAATTAAATTGAATTTCGAGGGCTCAAAATGTTTCATCATCAGCACTAAATGTCGTTAGATTTGGAAGCATTAATCGTCGACTTGGTCCTAACAGATCAAAAATTACTTCGGGCGGAATAAGACCTTCATTTCGCTTCAGGTATGATTGTAGATTGCTGCCAAAGATAGCTGAAAGAACAGTAACTCTAACAACACTCCTAAAAATTTCATGGAGAATGCATGATTCAATAACTACAAGGTTAGCTCTCTAGTGGCATATTTTGACAATTGCCGCCATCTTGCTGCCTGAAAAATTGTCATTTACATTCTGGGTTGCCTTTTATCGAAATTATGTAAATATAGTAGTTAACATTGTAATATTATACCAAATTTTAAATATGTTGGTTTCAGAAAATAGATTAATTTGCACTATCATTTCGATCGACTTTTGGGGGTGTAGTGTAGTCGTGGACGTTTAAAACTCGGGCCATTCTGGTATGTAGCAATGGCTGTCTTAAAATTTTGTCCCTGCATACTTATATACTTACTTGGGTCTATCGTGACTTCAAAGCTGTTCCTTATGTGATTCGAAGTCTTGTTTTTAACAAAACTTCACTACTATTCTCTGGGTTTGATAATGAGTTCTGGCTTAACTTATGTATAAAGCAACAACTTTAAGTCAACTTCTGTTTTAAGTTTGCATGAATAATAGGAGCCAATCCTATCTTTACTATACACTTGGTAGACTATGTGTGCTTGTCTTTATGCCCTGAAAAGTTTCCAAAAAATATGCATCTTGTCAATTTGTCATTATTATTAAAAAATATAGCCCTATAGTCAGAAGCACGAATGTGCAATTATTCAGAGTTTGAGTTGAAAAGTTTACTGTATTAGCCATTGAAGGTTCTAGGTTTGACGAAAATCCCTGATATCATGTTTACACCGAAACCATAATATTTTGCGGTTCATGTAAACCGAATGAGCCGAAATCAAACTTTCAATCTTGTTTTACCAACATTTTCATTTTAGCACATTCATGATTCTGGCAAGAGGGCGAAGATACGTACATATTTTGATTGTAGATACGTATGCACATATATATTTAATTTAATTTTTGTTGAAGCAGTGCCCGTTTTTATTGTTTTTTAATTGATTATAGAGGAAATTTACAACGATTTATACAGTGATAGTATGGGAGGACATGTTTTGATGTTGTATTTAGTTGACCTTACAAAATGTATTACTACTAATTTCCTATTTTTTTGAATTTTCTTCTACCATTTCCTCGACAAATGAAAAAAATACTCCTACTTTTTTTTTGTTCGCAAATGAAACCCAGAAAATGGAAGTGTCAAAAATAAACGTCAGCTAGAGAGCTAACATTCTTGTAATTGAATCATGGGAGAATGTTTTTGTTGTTGCTTATAACGACAAAAACACTGCCAGAAAATTTTGGAGAGTATCACTTTTAGTAACTAGGCAGCGTTGGTGTTGAAGCTATTAATAATTTGTTTTTCTGCATTCACTCCACAGAGTCAAGAGTGTACCATACAATGTTTTACTTTATCTTGTTATATTTAATTTTATTTTATTTTGCTTTGTTAAATTTTGTGATACGGTATACATATATTTACAATATTAAGCTTACTTTTTTTATATAAGTATATATTTCAAATATATACTCGTGTAACTTAGTTTAGTACTTGATTGAATAAAAATATTATGACAAAACTGGTTTTTTTACATTTATTGGAAATTTGTTGGGTATTTAAAAAATTGAATGGGTATAACCGTCGAGAGGATGGCAGCCCTGCCAGTACCTCTATGTATGCAATCTGTTCAATGGGGTCAGGTTTGTTTTCGAAAATTTTTGTTGTTAGAGCGGTGTAGATATATTTTTTCTTACGGCGTTTATGAATGAGTGCGAGGGTTATGCAAGGTCACACGTACACGAAATGTACACGGGGAAAGTGGTTAATATCTTCACGCCGCCCATACAAAACTATCCACTTTTTTATCTTCATTAGTGGATAGCGCGACCTATGTTTTATCCACTTTTTTATCTGCGTATGGTTGGTAGCGTAAAGTTTCAGAGTTTGCTTGTATGTGCCTTTTGAGATGTTTGTTATTCTAATGAAATTTTCAAATGAATTTCTTAGTTGATATTTTGTTTTCTCTTACATTGGCTATACTGGGTATTGTGACAGAGTGGTCCGAATCCTGTGGTCTGGCCATCAACCCGAGTAAAACGGAAGTAGTCCTCTTCACGAGAAGGTATAAGATTGATGGTTTTGTACTACCCTCTATTGGGGGAGTGCCGTTGGTGCTTTCTGAAAAGGTTAGGCACCTAGGGGTTATTCTGGACAGGAAGCTGTCTTGGAAGCTGAATGTAGAGGACAGAGCTAGAAAAGCTTCGGTCGCCTTGTATTGTTGCAGGCGGGGCCACTGGCAAACGATGGGGTCTCTCTTCAAGGGTGGTTTATTGGTTGTACGAGATGGTGGTGAAACCTATCCTATTTTATGTGGTATTGGTCTGGTGGGGCGATACGGCAAACTCCACGAAAAAGATGGTCACGGTGCAGCGGATGGCCATGGTTGGGATCAGTGGGGCCATGCGCACCATGGCATTGAATGTTATGCTCAATATGCACCCAGTTGACCTTGTAGGAAAAATAGGCGCAGCTCGGGCTGCAATTAGGCTCCGAGACGCTGGATATAGGCTTGGGCAGTATGGCCATTCCCATATACTATCAAACTTTGACTTTATCCCTCACAAAACAGATTACTGTGCGCCGACCTCTACTCCGGCGAAGGGTTTTTCGACTTACATACCCGCAAGGAGCTGAGCTGAGCTGCATGCTCAGTTGTCCAGCGTTTTCTAGGACCAGCCGCAGGTATCTCGGTTCGTATATTCTCAGGTCTCCGGAAGAAAAAGCAATCTTAAGTTAGTGTCACCGTTTAGAATGTGGTATCACAACGGACCTTATAAGTGTCCAAGTGAGCTGCCCTCCTAGTCGGACAGCTACCACCTAACCTAACCTAACCTATATGTCAACCGAAAAATATTTTTGTTTTCCGTTAAAAACCAAAAGACCTTCACTAACTATACGTATTACAATAATACATCCTAAAAAGGTGATCTTGCTGTATAAATATAAATGGTATACAGATTTCATTTGATTATCATATTGTTAATAATAAAGGGTGTTTTTTTTAGGGGTATAGAACTTTGAATTGAAATAAAACACAAGAAAATCGTTTTAAGGTCCATCAATTTGGCTTTATTGGAAGGATAATTTTATGCCATTAATGTTTAAATATGATTTTGGGCATGTGGCCGCCGCGGCTGGCTCGAATAAAGCCAATTCTACAGGTCCAATTTTCAACCACTTTTTCGAGCATATGGGGCCGTATGTCGGCAATAACGCCACGAATGTTGGCTTCCAATTCCCCTAACGTTTCTGGTTTGTTGGTGTAGACGAGCGACTTCACATATCCCCAAAGAAAATAATCCAATGGTGTCAAATCACACGACCTTGGTGGCCAATTGACAGGTCCATTCCGCGAAATTATGCGCTCATCGAATGTTTCCTTCAATAAATCGATTGTGACGTGCGCTGTGTGGCATGTAGCGCCGTCTTGTTGGAACCACAACTCATCCACATTCATGCCATCCAATTCGGGAACAAAATAGTCGGTTATCATGGCTCTATACCGGTCTCCATTAACGGTAGCTGCCTCTCCAGCATTATTGCGGAAGAAGTATGGCCCAATGACTCCACCAGCCCATAGAGCACACCAAACAGTCAGTTTTTGTGGATGTAATGGCGTTTCAAGGGTCTCATGTGGATTCTCTTCACTCCAAATGCGGCAATTTTGCTTGTTGACGTAGCCATTCAACCAAAAATTAGCCTCATCACTGAACAAAATTTTGCGATGAAAATCAGCATCGAAATCAATCTCATTTTCGGCCCATACACCAAAATCACGACGCATTGCATGGTCTCGCGGCTTTAATTCTTGCACAAGCTGGATCTTGTAAGGTCGCAAGCCAAGATCTTTGCGCAAAATCTTCCATAAAGCTGATGGACAAAGCTCTAATTGCTGTGCACGGTGGCGAATCGATTCATTCGGGTCCTCTTCAACACTTTGCTCTACAGCGGCAATTGTTTCTTCGGTGCGCACTGTTCGACGTTTCTGCGGATGCGTATTATCACATAGAGTAAACGTAGTGCGAAAACGATCCATGGTTAACCGAATTAATTGCTCTGATGGACGATTATGTCGACCATAAAATGGACGGAGCTCACGGTAAACTTCGCGAACTGAACCATTATTTTCGAAATAAATTTGCACGATTTGCAAGCGTTGTTCTTTTGTCAACCTGTTCATGATGAAATGGCAAGCCAAACTGAACATAAATGACATTAGAGTTGCCAGATTTGACCACAAAATGCCAGTTTTATCTCTATTCGAAAAACAAACCTGTAAAAAAAACACCCTGTACTACATTTACACTAATTAAAAAACGTGATTTTCAAAGGAAACATACGTCACATTTCCCTATACAAATCGCGTTCACAAAATCACGCATTCAAACCAAATTACAGAGCATATACGGTTAATCCATGAAATTTTTTTTTTCGAAGAAATCAGAATTTTTAAATATCAAAAAATTTAAATGACGCATTCAAACTAAATGCAGAGCAAATACGATTAATTCATGAATTTTTTTTTCGAACACGTCAACATTTTTTGATTGACACGTCATAACAAAGGAAATTACGCATTCAAGGCCGATAGAAACACATTCGAATTAACAGTCTGAAATCGCGCATTTTAGGTCAGTATAAATGTGCTATAATATTAGAACATTATAGCTTAGATTCTCTTCCAAGTTATTATGCACCACTTTAAAACCAACACGTACTCGCTCTATCAGAATAACAACAACAAAAAGTTATTGCACTTCAAAACTTCAACCAAAAATTCTAAATTTCAAGTTCATATGTATGTAAATAAAAAAGAGTTGTAATATATGATATGCGTTATTGTTTTTATTTGGATACACAAACGAATTGGTAAAACATTTTTTTTCATTAAAATCCTAAATAAAAATTCCTGTGTGTATTGAAGTAAACTCGAGAATGGTTTAGATCCACCTGGTTGCGTGGCATCTATAATAATAATAATAATAATAATAATAATAATAATAATTCCCAACGGATTACCCACCATATCCCGCCCGACCGGCGCGAGGGGCGCATCCGCATAACGCGCGGATTATTCGTTCGTGCCGAGTCGTTGTTAATCGTCGAAACCTAAAACTGCTCAGCTACAGAGAAAACCTAATCAGCTAAGTAAAGTAGATATAGGATAGATTATACATTAAGAAATAACTAGTTAACAGAATAAAATTATTGTTAGAAGTTAATATAGAAGTCCAAGAATAAGAAACAATTAGTAGCTATGAATTTAGGATAGAAAGAATTGATTTTTTTATGCTGAAAAACGAGTCTGAAATATCAAATCTACCAGAAAGAGAGTTATAATCTTGACACGAACAGCGAAAAGGCTCATTTAACTGAAAATTGGTTCGGCACTGTTTTAAGACTAGAGGTTTAAAATGCCTTGAAGGACGAGACGGTACATTGAAGTTCACTTCACTTAGAAGAAATGGGCTGGATAGTGAACCATTTAGCAATTTAATCATAAAAATAATTCCAAGCATTTCCCTCCGACTAGAAAGTGTGTGCAGATTAATGAGTTTTAAACGATTCGTATAGGGTGGCAGATTGTACAAGGGATCCCAATGAAAATCTCTTAAGGCAAATAGTAAAAATTGTTTTTGAACTGATTCAAGGCGATCTACATGAACCTGGTAACGCGGGTTCCAAATTATAGAATCGTATTCAAGTATCGGTCTGACTAATGTAAAGGGGGAATTTTCGTTTTGCATATTTCTAGAAGTATTCATGGTAGAATATTGAAAATTGGTAAGGAGGTAAATGAAATTAATTTCTAAAATCTCAAGAAAAAAGATGTGTAAAAGAGAAGAATGGGATTTTTCTTTCTGCATCATGGTAGAATACTAACAATTAATCTCTACCACCTCAAGAAAAAGATGGGAAAGCGAGAGGGAGGCGTGACACCTTTTGATAATATCTAAAACTAGATAAACCGACAACGATTCGCTGCGTCACGAACTTATAATAGACTAAGTCCCAGTTTAATCGTTATATCTTCGAAACCAGTTGAGATATGGAACTTAACTAAACATACAGACAGAAAGAGAGGCCAAACACAGCCAAAAAGTTAAAAACAACAGCCACATACAGACAGAACACAATTATATAAATTTTTCATGAATTTTTGCAAAGTACAGACATTGACCTGTTTCAATTTTATTATATGCAACTATTTCTACGAGGTGATATTTGGTATAGAGATCCTTTATAGAAAGACGGGATAGGGAATAGGAGATCCATGCAGGTAAATTTTTGAGCATGTATGTGTGGCCACGTATGTACTTGCCACATAAATTTGTTGACGATGGTTAAAGCCAGAACTCCAAAGCTTACCTCCTGAGCGTTTAAAGCGTTGTAGAATTTCATCTTGTTTTTTAGCTGTGTAAATGATAAGGATTTTTTTCACTTTTTTAGTCAGCTTTGGTCATTCTCATTTAGGACTCTAAAAGTTTTATAAATGCATAGATCCAACTTCTGCTTACACAGAAAGCAGCGATTAAAATGGGCCATCTTGGTTTCACCATAGCTAAAACTTTAGACGCAGTGAAATAAGCTCACTATAACTAAATATTTAGTGCTAGTGATATATTGGGGACCATATTTTTGAGCAGACCGATACCATTAAGGGAATTTTGGGATCAAGTATTCAACCCCGATTGGTTTATTTGGACAATTGCACAGTTTTACAAAAAACATTACTGGTGTATAGTAGATATTTATGCAAGAAGGCACAAATAAAATAGTTCAAATAACGACTCTATGCTATTGCCAAAAGTCATGTCTAGATGTAGTATAATAATCGATTGCATCAAAACTTACACTCATTACTTGTTTGCTTTGATTTTTCTATTCCCTTTAAATGACTACCTCCTCCTTACCCTAAACCAGCTTAAGAATTATGCAAATTGTCTTTTGTACCGACAACTACAAATATCTTGACTGTGAATGTGAAACGGAAATGAAATCAACGAGCGAGGGAAGTCAGCACGAGGTAACAAAAGGTTATTTGCTTCAGTAACTTTCGTTTTGGTTTTTTGAAGTTCGTAACTGCAGAAAAGAAATGTTATTTATACTAGGGGGAGTAAAAAAACTAATTTGTGCTGGGGATAATATATGACGGTTTGTCTGCATATCTAAAAAATTAATTTATACGAACCAGAATTATGTTAAAAAACACCAAGGTAACAAACTGTTAATTGGTAATTAAATGTGAACTAAAAACTGGTAGTGTAACAAGCATATCTACTATTGTATATGTTATATGTACATATACTATATAATAATATTATTCTATTTTTAAAAGCAAATGTCGGAAGTTCCTCTGCATGGGAGGGTCGGTGAGTTTGAATAATTCAAGTCTAACACAATGCACAGTTATGAGAATATTTCGAATGACTGACTGACCACCACCGCGGTTAGAAACCTGAAAACCGCGTACCATAAGAAATCATTCACGTTTGGTTGCATCTGCGCGGCACCTCGTTTGGTATTGCCAGATGGGGTTACTGTTGGCATATTCTGTTTTACAAAGAGAATGTAGTTTTTACTTGCATATAATAGGATCAAGAATGTTTATGCATATATGTATGTACATACGTGGATATGCAATGCATGAAAATGCATACAGTTTTGTGCACAATTATGGAATATCGGATGGTGTACTTGCATATCATACCGTAGATCTAAAGTTCAAGTACCGGGCCAGAAACTATCAAAATACTTCAGAAAATAATTAAACGCCGTCCCATGGCTGTGGTCGGCAAGGCTTTCGAAACATAAGCTGTAAGGGTTCAAAATGAGAGTATCATGTTAAATTGAATTGGAATAATTTGGTTGGCGCAGCGTAATAATGTCCACGGACTTTAAAAAATTGTTATTTCTTTTATGAAGAAGCTATAACAGCTAATCCTTATAGGGATGTGCGATTGATCGATTTATCGAACCTGACAATTTAATAAAACTCGATGAATTCATTAATCAGATAATAATAATTATCGATTAAATAAAACGATAAAGTTAGCTATTAATCACATTTTGATTAATTTTATTTATAAATTTACTGATTTGATTATGCAGAAAAATTAAGCAACACAACCTAATAAATCAGACAATTTGAATGTAAAGCCATTTTGATTTATTTGTTTAAAATAGACTCGAGAGAACTTAAAAAAGTTACTCAAATTTCGATTAATTGAATAAACAATAATTACTGATTTCTTGAAATGATAATGTCGGGAAATCAGGTTTAAACGTTCATTGTTTTTGAAAACATTTTATATTTTTCCATATTCAGGTAGCTTGTACTGCAATAATTTTGTGGTTTCTGAATGAATGTTACTCGGGATTTCGAGGGCCGCTTTTAACTCAAAATCGAAAAATAAAATATTCAACTTTAGTCAAGAGGACTAGGATATGTTTACAGTTCTAATTTTTTGGTACCTTTTAAGAATGTTTGTTGATCTTTTACAATTATAAAAATATCATTATATAAATATGTAAAAGATAAAGTTAAATAACAGGGTGTGCTATTATATTGCATTGTAAATGTCTAGCCTAGCACCAAAACACTTCCCGGCACATTCGGATACTAGCTCGTTATAGGTCAGCCCACCTTCCCTTTTCTTCAGCTTTGTACAATAAATCAAATCCAGTTTTCATGACCTATACAGAACGTTTGTATTGGTAAGTGTAGTGTTTTTTTACCTTTCATGAATATGAACTGTTATTATAACTTTTGTCCGATGTTTGTAAGTATTAGAGAGATAGACCCACCAATAAGTATACCAAAATGTCGATATAGCCGTCTGTCTATCTGTTTGTTTGTACGCAAACTAGTATATCAGTTTTAAGTTATCTTGTCGGAACCAACAAGATCGGACCAATACAACGCATAGCTCCCAGATTGTTTCGATAAACGGTTGCTCTTGCAATTTAATAGCTAGGAAAATACAATTTTGCAACTACTGCACATATGAGATATGTAATGTGTGTGGTGAAGATCAGTAAGATTGGACCAACATAACATATACAGGACCTTACAATTTTGCAGCTACAGAGGGTAGGGCGGGGCTAGTTGAACAATATTTCACTTGAGCGGATATAGCTCCTCAATGATAAGTCTCAATGATTTGTTTTGCGGCTTGATGGATTAGTAATTTATCCCTTAGCAAAAGTGTCCATAGTAATTTTTTTGTAACAAGTCGAATTTAAGAGCAAGTACGCTCAATGTACCCCATAGGTGAGGTAAGTTGAGCAAGGGTATGAGGCAAGTTGAGCACTAAGAATGTCTAACCAAACCATGGGTTCAATGTTGACTAGAGATGAAGTAAAATATGTGTTTGACAATTAGCTCTTTATTTATAGTCTTTTAGTGACAGAACAACAAAACTTAAAGTAATTGTCCTTGGATAATTAACAGAAAATAGAATAGACAAAACATCGACGTACCTTAAGACAACTTCAGGATTAAATTCAGTCTTTCTGTTTAAAATCATCTTAAATATCTTAAAAAAACATATTAACCAAGATCTTAGCAACTTAATCGTCGTTGCCACTGTTGCAATTGACACAAACGAAAGTAAGACCAACACCTGGAACACATTTTGTATGTGCCCATTCCCTGCAAGCAACTATAGCTCAACTAACCCCAACCCGGAATTAAAAAAAAGGGAGATTATAAAAAAATCGTTAGAATTATACCCAGAACCGCTCTACATATCAAAAGCACAGTAATTCTCTGCAATTAACACTTACCTGATTGAAAACAGACCACAATTGACTAATACAGACGAAAAATTGTAATAAACGACGTTTTTACTTTTTGGTCACAAAATAAACAAAGCACGGGCACTTCACTCGCTCGTCCAGCGGCCACTAGCGATCGCGTGGTGATTACCCCTACCGCGACTCCTTCTTTCCGCCATATGATGCCTATGCGTACGATGAATACTTTGCGAGATATTTCGATTGCCCAACTTGCCCCTATGCTCAACTAGCCCCGCCCTACCCTACCTATTGCATATATAATATGTGTGGTGAATATGAGTAAGATTGGACCAATATAACATATAGCTCCGATACAATCGATTGTTCCGATAAACGGGTTTTGGGCTATATATATTTCAATGAACGGGGTTATACCGTCAAATTTTGCACCGTTTGTACTAATTGTAAATAAAGATCGGAAACTGAAGACCGTGATGCATTTTCATGAAAGGTATAAACCTTATTAACTCCTGATACAGCTTCAATTTAGAACCTTTTTGCTAGTCCTGCTTGCAATGAATAACGTTCCTCATTGCATACGCACTTACTGTTTCCCGATGACTTATCATGTCAGCGGTTAAGTGCCCTGTTAATGGTGATATAGCCATATCTTATATATAAATAGACAAGATAAATGCAATGTAGAACCGTTTTCTGCTAAACTATAATTCTAAGGTATACAAGTTATATATGTATAGATAGGAAATTTTGAGGTGTACTTTTATCCGTAAATAAAAAAAATTTTAAAAATCATTTTAATATAAAAAATTTAACATAAAAGTCACACCACTTCACATTTACTTATTCACACTATAGACACGCTGTGTGTGTGTGTACTTGCTTTTTGTGTACTATGCTGAATCGTGAGCATGGCCGAGGAGTTGCTTTGCAGGAAAAAATTAAGAGCCGTAGTAGTGTGAGTAGACTTGCCATGCATGTTTTTGTGTTATTCGTGTGGTCGGCTCTCACTGTGAGTGCGAAGAGTTGGTAGTGGACCAATGAAAAATAAGTATTCGCACTATAGATACTCTGTTTTGTCATGCATTTTTGCTTTAGTTGTTGTTATTGTATTGATTACTGGCTACGATGCCCAGTGTCAGCTGCTCTCCTGAGAGCACGACAAGTTGCTTTGTTGGATACATTGTCCGTGTTCAAACAGAGAAACTCGGAGTTGCTTTTATCGGCAATTCTCTTTTGGTGTTGCTCAAGTGTTTCCGATGTTGTTCAAACACGGAAAGGAATTGCTTTGGTTGATTATGTTTTGTACTGACATTCTCTCAATACATACATATGTACTAAGAAATTTTTTATTGCGTTGTACGAATATTTTGAATGAAAAAATATGTTTTAGCTCAAGTTAATATAATTGTATTATTTTCTTGGAAATAAACATTGAAAATCTGTTGATACAATTACTTTTATGTCGTTTATTAATATGTGTGCATGCGAATTTAATAAAAGGTATGAAGGAAAATGTCAAAATTGAACTGCTCCCAACATAACATAATTGAGACGAACGGCAACACAAAGCGTGTTTCGCGAGCACAAGCAACTCGGTACCCGTCCCCTTCCATCGTCGCTCTCTCTCCCACAAAAAGCAAAACCGCAACTAATTGACGTCAATTTGTATCTGTGTTTGAACACGGACATTAAACAAGCAATGTAAAATATGAGCAAATATGTAAAATTCATTGCTGATACCTACAAACAGGGTTTACAAAAATAAAATAAATGATTACTCATAAATAGTATTAAACACCGAAGAAAATTAAAGGAAAAGAATTGAAAGGAAGGAAAATTAAAGGAAAGAAAGGAAAGAAAAGGAAAAGGAAAGGAAAGGAAGGAAAGGGAAGGGAATGGAAAGGATAGGAAAGGAAGGAAAATTAAAGGAAAGAAAGGAATGGTAAGGAAATGAAAGGAAGGGAAGGGAAAGGGAATTAAAGGAAAGGTAAGAAAACGAAGGGGAAAGAAAGATAATAAAAGGAAGGGAAGGGAAAGGAAGAGAAGTTTGAGGAAAGTTAAAAATCAAATAAGAGAGTAAAAAAAGAAATCAAGGAAAATAAAAATATGTTAGAGGAAAGGAACGACATATAAAGGAAGAAAAAAAGGCGGATAAAACATAGCTACAGCAAAAAAATAAAATAAAGTTTATTGGTTGAATTTCAACCACTGGGCGAACTCTAGTTCATATAAAACAGCTGAACCAACCAACCTTATGGAATTCAATGTAATCGATTAATGGTGCCATACCATAACGCTAACGCGATAACCATACCTTAATCAACCAACTGGTTTTTAGTTTTCTGCCATATCCATAACCTACAAATTGTTAAGGTGGCAATTTTATTAACTGTGTGGATATTTTATGTTTCGTTTTCGATGCACTAAGATTAAGTGAGTTATTACTTGCTTAAATCATTAAAAATTATTTCCATTTTGTTACTTTAAATGAAATTTCCATCTATTTTAGGTTGCGGCACCATTAATCGATGACAATAGATATGGTTAACTATATGGTATGGTTATGACTATGGATTTATGGATAAGGAGGTTTGTATGCAGCTTAAGGACCGCTGACATATATGCTACTTAAGGTTGTAATAAATTCAGTTGGCACAATCAGAATAGTAAAAGCATAAACTCTTCCAGTTACAACTATATTATGGTTACACAAATTCACAGGTATAGATGTGCAGGTGAATTACACCTCCGCAATATTTATTTTATGTCACCTATGGATTTAGGGAAACGATCGGGGTTCCTAAATTTTTGAATCAGGTTTTAACTATATTTCTTGAAATGCTTAAGATAAGCGAATAGACATTTGAATATCTTCTTAGGAGTTCGTTGAAATTATCTTTACTGCTTTACATACATACATACATATAAAATTCAAATATAAAATGTTAAGGGTTAACGGTTGTTAAAACTATCGATTAAAAGTGTTTGACTATAAATACTGAGCGCTTATTTCTATATTTACCTCTTCGCAGTGGCGCACAACTTGAAAATGCGAGTATATTTAAGACCGTTATTCTCCTACATACATACAAAGATATATATGTAAATGCATACCTAAAATTTTTCACAAAGTGCATTCGAAACCCTGGAACTTTACTTCATGAAGCCAAACTAACAACCACTTAGCTAAATTTGACAAAAGCAAAACAAAAAGCGTGGGTAATCTAGAAACTGAAAAATAAATGAAAAAATCTTTTAACATCAGTTCTGCTTGTCTTATTCTTTGACGTTTTCTGGCGTACCCACCAACCGTGGCAATGCTTCATTTCGGGGTTACCGCAGCTGCTTGTAAAGCAGACATTCATATATAGTGAAATGTGTAAATATACGTACTAAGTACATGCTCATGAGTAGATACATATATGAACTTGTACTTAGATAAGTTTCTTCTGACAGTTACCTTCAAAAGTGTAGCTGGAATACCGAAAGTGCCGGGTGGCGGTAGTAAATGAACATGAAGAACATGAATGAAGTTTCAGAAAGACGTAACTCGCGTTGAACGATGAAAGCTCAAACACACGCACTTTAACATACTAAGCTACATACATATGAACAAGGTAGCACTCTCATGAGACATGCTAATCGTGTATTTCGTAAATTCAAATACACGCACAAACAGGACCGAATTTCCGACAGGGCTATCTGGGTCGTTGCCCAGGGCCCCTAACGGATAACTCGGAGTTTACCTTGTTATACACCATAAAACATCAGCAAGAAGGGAAATCCTGCAAGCTGCGCCAACTGTATCGGAATCAGCTTTATTAAAATTATAATCGGTAGAAAAACAATTTTATATACAATACTTTTTGCGTTGAGGAACTTACCGTGGGATTCATCGACAGTTGCCTACATTACAAAGTCGCCGAGAATTACTTGGAGTTTTGTTCATGGCGAAACCTTTGAGATACATGGTGAATAGTCTTTTCTACCTTGGCCTGATTATGTTTAATATCCCTATCAGACCGTAGAAACGTTTCCACACGATTTTTTAAGCACTTCCAGATCAAACTTTCAATTGCACGAGTCTGTTCGTCGTTTGTGTCAGGATTTCAATAATCATTGCAGAAACTTTGATACCTCTACTCGCTTTTCTTAATTAAAAGATATCTACTTTTAGTAAGTAAAATATAGAGCTCAAACTTAATATGCAAAGCTCCTTACTATATTCTTTAAAATAACTAGCTGGTGATCCTATGCTCAACAATTTATTGTTTATATATGTATTTTATGCATGTTAATTACATTTAAGCTCATGCTACAATGTTCGTTATAGTTTATTCTTTATTTGTCATGTCTAGCCTGTACGATCTGTTTAATCTGTAGACTTAATAAATAAAAAAATATCGCATATAAGGTCCTATCAAGACTGAAGTCCGAGTGATATTGGTGTTAGAAGAGTAGGTTCAATTGAACAGGAAAATAGACGTTAAGTATAATGAGGGGATATACCACATGAAGGGCAAGTATTTGATATGGTGGGGTTCAGTCTGGATAAGCAAGAGTTTAACCTATTACAATATCCAGAACGAAATTGTGCTAGCATGACTCTAGTCACTTCAACTATTTCAGGTGGTTGGATGTCAATAACGGGATTCAAAGGCAGAGATCTCAAGGATCTATCTACCGACCGGGTGTGGAGTTCGTTTAGAGCCCTGCTACGGTTACGCAGATCAAACAGGAAGGTAGTGAAGTGCCGGATCTCATCATTGTGCTTACGGCCCTGTTACCATATGTCTCTACTTGGCGGGGCTTCATCCAGTAGATGACGGTTTGGATGACTAGGTTTGTGGTAGTTCAGTAAAAACCATCTGCTCAAGAGTTCGTCTGCAGCTTAATCAATTACCGGTCGGCCAATAGCTCTATATTTAGCAAGCAATGTTTCTTTGTCTTTTCCACAAGTACTGACCGCCAGTGACTTGAGGTTCTTATTGTGGCTCTGTACCTGTGAGGCTATTGCGCTGTCATGACTAGCGGAGGTGAGGCCGTTGTCAAACGTAACGCACAAGATTTTAGTGTGGTTGACAGTTGTTAGAGATACTCCATCGTATTCCACGTCGTAAAAAGAGTCGCCGTCGAATTAGTCGGAGACAGGGTTTGATTTCGCTCGATAAAAAAGCTAGAAAGGTCTCGGCGGTAACAGTTAATCCTGGTACAGAGTTCGGCAATGGAGGGACCCTTACCCAAAGCCATAATCGTGCAGTCGCCAATGGAAACTCCCTCTGGTGGGGGAGCAAGCCTTGAAATATAGATTAAACAAAAGAGGGGATAGGACACCACCCTATGGCACCCCTTGTTTTATTCTGCGTAGTCTAGATTTATTGTTCCTAAATTTGACTGACGCCTGCCGACCGTTGAGGTAGTTAGCGATCCACCTTTTTAGGCAGACAGGGACCGGTCCCTCTTCTAGGTCTTTTAGTAGTGTGTCGAAAGCTTTAGAAAGGCCAAGTGCCACAAGCACCGTCCTATTATTTGGAGGATGTTGATTCCAACCATAGTTTATCTGCGACGTGATAGTATTCAAAGCAGATGTTTTGCTGTGGGACTTCCGGAAACCATGTTGGTGTTCTGCCAAGTGCAGGTTTGCAGTGTTATACGGGAGCAGAGTGGTCTCCAATAACATCGCAACCGGCGACAGGAGATATATCGAACTTCCCTGGTTTTAGTAGGTGAACCACAATCGCTTGTTTCCAAATCTCTGGAATGACGAAAGAAGTTACCGATAGGTTAAAAAGAGCCGCTAAATATCTCTGTCCGTCGTAGCTTAGGTATTCTAACATCTTAATGGCAATACTGTCGGGTCCGATTGATCATGAAGGCTTGGAATTCATTATGGCTTCCTTGATATCGGCCATGGAGACGGCAATGGGCGCTGTGTTGTGTTTGTGTTTATGCGCCCGACGGAAGGCTCGTCTCTTAGCCCTGTCAGCAGGTGGATGCATTATAAACTGTCGGCAAAAGAAGCTCGCGCATCGCCTGGGGTCCGATTTGACGTTGCTAAGTCGACAACCTTGCGACACTCTCGTTCACCTTGGCGTACATTTGTCGGTGTGAGTTAGGCAGCGAAGCAGCGCTCTGTATAGTCAGTAAAATTCCACTTTGGCGTTATGAAATCTCCGTCTCCGTTTACTGTACAGAATACCGAGGCATATATTTGCTCTGCAAGTGCATGCTGTCTGCTGGCAAGTTAGAGTTCCAGAGAGACTCGCCGAGGATTAAACGGTTATCATCTCTCAGTGACGCCCTAATGTCGGAGTTATAGTCCCTCGGACAATACGTAATGTGGATGTTGATAATTTGCAGATCGACATAGCTCGACCGGACCACAATACCTTGGCATTCTAAGGCAGAGTACCTTGGGTCGATGTCGGGAACAAATAGCTGGTTTATTATGAACGCGAGATCACCCGCACTACCGCTGGGACGGTCTTTCCGATGTACATTGTACCCATCACAAGTTCGTAGGTCAGAACTTGTGTTCAGTCTCTTGAATCGCAGCGATTTTGGTGTTGTTTAGCTTCATAAATTCAGTTATCTCTGCGATCTTGCCAGACAATTCGTTACAATTAAGCAGCACAATTTTGAAGTGCGCCGGAGGCGAGGTAGGGGTCATACTAGGCGTGAGTTACGGATGCGCCTGCTTAGGAGGTGCGCTGAGGCCCAAGCTGCGTCGCAGTCTAGAAGGCAACAAGTCTGGAACATTAGATGGAGAGGCCAGATTATCTGGCTTAGAAGGCTGCGGTGTATGAACGTATCCGCCCAGATGTTTCTGTTCGTGAGCCCAGAGCACATAAGAACGTGACATAGGCCAAGGCACTTGTTGTACTTGACCGATGCAGCAGGCGTATATAATCTTTGTCGACAAACAGTGAACGTTGTAAACCGCACAAAGAGATGGTGGTCCTGACCAATGTGCGTGCTGGAAGTAGGGGGACATTGGGCAGGGGAGAGGGGGCAAGGAGAGAGGGGGCAAGGAGAGAGGGGGCAAGGAGAGAGGGGGCAATGACGCTCGGCAGTGCTCATGTCTGACTTATTCTGGAGAGGATGAGAGTGATGAGCAGCCGTGCGAGATGGAAACGCCGTTGAGCGTGAGCGACAGTCTGGAGTGTTTGAAGCGGGCATTGCAGCAGTGCTGCTAGTCGTGGAGACTGTGCCACTATTTTGGCGGCTTGAATATGGTAGGGATGGTGCGGGTGCGCTATACTTTAGGGTTATTGTTATATTTTATTTAATTGTGGAGGATTCATCAATAGAAAAGAGACTGCGTTAAATTTTTTCACATCGGTCTATGAAAACTAAAGCGTTGTGCATACATTTTAAACTTTTTTGGGCTACATATACATATGACCAAATCAAATTTGGGCTTGAATTAAAACTATGACAGTTTTTGAAAAAAAAAGCGCGTGTTGAAAAGGGCTTAAATTTTAAACCAGAAATGTTTTAAATAAAAAAAAAAATTGTATCAACTGGTAGGACTCGAATCGACTCATTCCGCATCAGTGTACAGTGGTCCACCCACTGAGCTACGACACGCACATGTACGATGTGAGAAAACTACACATTTATACTGTGTATACGGCTTTCGTTGTGTACACGTTTTTCCCACTTAAGTTTTAAAAGTTGCTGTAGGTAATTGAGAAGCTTGGAATTTTCTACAAAAAAATTTTAAAGCTTAGGCTCAAATTATTAGCCGTGTACCGATCAAATATAGAATAGGCGAAAGAGCAGGTTTTCAACATGGTTTTCCTCGAAAATGAGCTACGAAGCACGATAGTGTGTACATAGTACAAAAACACTTTAATTCACCACTGGAGGTAATTGTCACTAATTCATAAGTTTTAATGCTAGTAACACTTTGTTTCTATTCAAAAAAATTTTTTAACTCTAACCATAATTTATTTTTGAAAATATTCAATTAAAGCACAGAGAATTTCAACATTTTACAGGCAGGTATAGAGGCAATTCCACATCGTCCATCTGCGTCCGTAGTTGAACATTCTTATTACACAATCTTCTCCGGCTTTTTGGAACTTTTATTTTGATTTCAGTGTCCTTTGGTTTAGTGACTTATTAGCTATGTTGAGTAAAGGCACTAATAATTCATGACAATAGACATGGTTAAATATATGGTAGGTTTCGGAATATCTCGTTATGGCTATGAAAGCTCTTCATAGCACGAATTGGAGCTACCGTGTCTGAATTTGGTTCACCCGTAATACTTGAGCTACAAAATCAATACTTGAGACAGTGTGATCCCCTTCGAGACCTTTAACTTGATGATGGAGAAAATAACACAAGCTGAACTCTATATCGCTAGATCCAATTGGAGAACGGAAATGTATCTCGATGAGCAATTCGCTCTCATTGTCGTAATATTCCAGACAGTATTAACATAAATGCGATTCTTACTTAATCATTTATTGTCACAAAAGCAAGTAAATCAATCGATTTTTTAATGTCCGACTATGGAAAGTTTCTTTGTAATCGATCAACTCATGGCATTTTTATCTGAAAAACTTTCTGCATACCGAAAAGGAATTGGTTGGTGTTTATCTGAAATCTCCAATATTCAATCAGCGAAAATATAATAATTTTTCAAAATCTATAAGCTTTTAAACTTTATTCCAACGTATTTTAATTTTTGCCAACTCATGCTTGGGGTAAGAGGGCGGCGATATATTATTTATTATTATTATTATTTCTTGGGGACATATGCAATGTAACCCCTTCTTCCATTTATTAGTTAAAGGGCGTCAAAATTCTTACTCCGGCCCTGCCCACGTATATACTTTTGTACTTTGGTTATCTTCTATACGGAAATTCTACACCCGTCCTCCTTGCCGCTTTCTATTGTCTTCTTGTCCGATTTACTGTTCATAGCACGCTGTTCTGCATCCTGTTACTTTCCACTCTCATCCGTCCGACATCAATGCCGGGAGTTGAAACTTCATGGATTGTTGTGGTAGTTTGGTTGATTGTGAGGGCTTATTTTCACTTATGCAAGTGAAACGGAAATGACAGTTTCGAAGCGCGAAAAGCAAGGATACGTAACGCTCAATTGTTTAACTGAAGAATGAGAGGAGAAAAGACACCGCAATGTATTATATATTATACAATGTAAATATTAGATTGTAGCGGCATAAGCGAATTGAGAAAGAAAAAATGTTATATTAGTATATATATTAATATGCTCAAGAATCGAATCTGAAATGCAGCAAACGTTTGGATATCGGAAACATATTTTGTGCATGTGTTCTGTGGCACGCAATTCGCGTGGCTTTTAAAAATTTGTGAAATACTTTTTATACATTCGATCAAAATCAATTTCTAAAAACACAATTTTTATATCGTTAACTAATATGCTTCAGTAAAATCTCTAATTTTTAGCATTAATCCATAAACGCTTGGCCATTTTAAAAACGCCTTCTTGTATTTATCAGTGATTTTAAAACATGGTAGTTTCTTTTCGGCAAGCTATTAGGACGGGTTGGTATCGAATTTCTTCTCGTACGAAATTCGGAATACAAAATTTAAACGGAGTATGTCATTATTTTGAAACTTGCGAACTTGCATTTATATACAGCCCTATTCTATTTCGAAGAATTATTTAAAATAACATCATGAATTGAGTCACACCACTTTTTGCAGAGTGTTGGAACAAATATTAAAATTTATTAGACTAAAACAGCCCCGATTTCTCGTCAGACTAATTCGTATAGTTTTGTTATTTCAGAGGATCTTGTGGAGAATCGAACCCACTCACTTTGATTGCAAGCGCAGCCGCCTAACCCATAGGTTATGCTGCGTGTAGTTTTGCAAGCTGCTTAACTCTTTGCGTCACGGTTTTTATGTGGTAATGCTAGAAACACAAATTCTAGTATACTCTTGTTAGGAGGGTCAAATTAAGAGATAGCTGCAATTTTTTTTGTTGTACGTCAGGGGGGGGGTCCGTTATAAGGTGGTTAGTTATGGTAACCACTGTGAAATAAGTGTTCAAATTTTTCGTTTTTTTTTTCTTTATTTAAAACAATAAAATACGTAGTATATTACAAACGACAATGGTGATTATTAAAACATTGTTTTCCTTCCCTGTAGCAAAGAGGTACTTGGCATATTATGCAGCTCCATACTGTGCGTACTGGTTTGTTTTTCGTGCTACATGAACTGCATCGCCTTGAAGTACCTCTTATGGGTTGATGGTTACCTACAGCAAGTCCTATGGATTCAGGTACCTCGGGCTTGTGCTTCTTAACAGAAGCACACTTAGGTGAAGAATTGCCAGAGATTTGCGAAAACTTTCTTTTATTGCTGACATAGGCTGGTGCAAGCATGTCTTGATAAACGTGGCGTCTAAAATCCTTGAGGCGCAGTTCTTCTAATCCTGATGTTCCGTCTTTTTGGCACTCTTTATAAATTAGGAATGCATTTACCACTGTGCAATCTAAAAAATGAAAGAATATGCGGTGCCACCACTTTTTAGATTTTCGATCAATCGCGTAGCTACCCTTCAATTGATCGAATTTATCTACGAAGTTCATGTTTTCGTTATAATCTTTCAATGCTAGAGGGCAAGGCACTTCCACTTTCTCCCCAGTTTTTTCTGTTCTTCGGACACGAGCTTCATTTCTAGGATCGTGGAAATTACTTAAGATGAAAACAGAACGTTTATCTTTCCATTTCAGAAATGAAACCATTTGATTATCACTGACTCGATAGTCGAACTCGCCGCGCTTTAGTTGCTTATCTAGCTTCAAATTTGGAAGGTGTTTACGCGATTCATTTACTGTTCCACATGCATATATGTTTTTATGGCGTAAATCGACTAGGAGCTCGTAGCTATTAAAGTAATTGTCGAAATATACTCTATGGTTCTTGTTTTCCAATCCCTCGCAAAATTTTTTTACGACATTGCCTCCTAAATTAGTTTCCACCTTATTTCCGATTTTTCCTGCATATATATTGAAATCCAGACAATACCCTGAAGAAGCACACTTTGTCCATACCTTGTACCCCCTTTTGATGGGCTTTTTCGGCATATATTGCTTCAGACTGATTCTACCTTTAAATTTGATCATTGACTCGTAATTAATTTGTCATAATTTGGATTGTTCCGTGAAGGCAAAAGATTGTTGTCATTTAAATGTAAGTTTCCAAGAATCCATGAAAAACGGTTTAATGGCACAAAATGTGATATATATTCGTCATGCAAATCAGGTGAGGATGACCAGTAGTCTTTATAGCTTGGGCTTTTCTTTACGCCCATTATTAAATTCAGAGCAATAAAAGTGGACATCTCTTCTACACCGACTGGTTTGTAAGAAACTCCCTTTTGTTGAGCATATAGGGTCGTGTGAAATATTATATGTTGCATAATATTATCCGTCCAAAGTAAATTAAAAATTTTGAGAGGAGTTAGATTTTGGCTCCATACTAAACCATATGTTTCGTCCGGCAAATGAGAAGAAGGCTCAAAGTTATCAGGATCCAAAATTGTATACGCTCTCTTCCATTTGGGAGGTTGCAATGAATGAAATGGTAGCGGAGCAACTTGGTTAGCCGGTTTATTACTTCCAAGTAGCTGAGATAATGGAATTTCATCGCAAGAATCAAACTCGTCATCTGACGGATAAAGATTCTGGTCTAATAAAGGAAACTCCTCTTCCCATTGATCATCCTCATCAGACAGATCACCACCTGCACAGCTATCAATGTCTGAAGGTATATCTTCATACAAGAATGCTTCAATTTCCCGATCCGACATCTTGTTCTTGGACATTTTACCTAAAAAGAGTAAATTTATTCTACCTTACACTTCACCGTGAACTTTCTCAAAATTTAGCTACTTACCGCACGGTGGTTACCGCTGCTAACCACTTTGAATAACTCTAATTTTTTGAGAAGTTTTAAAAGATTTTACTTTTTTTCACAACAGTAATAACACTTTTCGCAATTTGCACAAAATTAAACCACAATATTTATTTTGTGCTCACAAGGGAAGATAAAATTAGCACACACACCCACGACTGTGAAGTTCACGATTTTTACTAAACTTTCATAACTGCAATCGACGGTTGCTCTGTTTATTTTCAAAAATTTTTTTTCTTGATAATCGCATGGCTTGCTTATTTACAGCCGCCGTTACCTATGATTTCCGTAAGATGGGCCTGAGTTGAGTAAAACATCAAAATATAGGTGGTTGTCTGTAGTGGCCACCGTGACGAAAAGAGTTAATTCAAGTTTTCCTCTAATTGTTGTTTGTTATCTTGCCAACGGTATACGAGTACACAATATTTTAGACATTCTGTCTACATGTAAATCATGTATGCTGGACTTTGTTTTTGCACATTCTTCTTTTCTATTATTAGAATATAGTTATTGTTACATAACGCGTGCTCCGGTGTAAATTTATTTATCAATATCAGATTATCTTTGCCATGCCTATGATAAGTAAGTTTGCGTGCTTATTTTTTGTTTTGTATTGTGCCATTTTTTAAAATGAAAGAAAAATCATAAATCATTGGGTAATTGGGGGTCTTTAAATAAGCTAGTTTTGTTTAGACCTTGATTTTTATTTTGATTATGATTGATTTTTAATTTGATCCGTATGGGCTACAAAACAGTTTGTCAAATAAAAACACTTCTTATCAGCGGCCCAACTTATTTGACAAACTATTTTCTAGTCCATGAGAATTACAAAAATGTTGTATGTTTCTTTATAGTAAATAGAATAAATGGTAAGCTCTCGATATCGGGTGCGGTAGACACATAGTTTCTTGTTTGTTGCTCTTGCTACCAGGGTAATACAAACGTCGATGGTAGAATATCGATCCTTTTTAGACGAGCTGTCGAAATTATCGACGTTTATCAACCGCACCTATATCAACTTTAGCAAAGCTGATTGTGGAGCGATCATTCCGCAGGGTCATAGCTACATTCCGGCAGTTAGAATCAAAAAAATTCGTAATCTTAACACGGAAATCAGGCGGTTGGTAGATCTCCAAAACCCCGCCAAGTACGAGGAGCACGTAAAGTCCTGTTGGAAGAACAGAATAATGAATCGTTTCGAAATTAAGTAGATCTTAGACACACATCCACTTGAGTGATTACGAGGTATTGTTAATATTTTACACTTTCATAGAAATATAAAAGAATAAAAGAATAAAACACATGTAAAAACAAAAATTGCATTACGAAATATTTTCCAACTAATTCCCGACGGCAGTTGGAATCCATTACAGCTAACAGCAGTGTTTGTTATTGTTTTTTTTTTTCATAAATTTAGTGACGCTCTTACTTTCTGCTTCCTGTTGTTGCTTACTGTCTGCTTATTTGATTATGAATGAAAAAAAGAATAATGGCTGCTGCTGGTAGACGACCTCCATAAAACATACGGCAGCCGATTGACATTGATCGACCCGAAATGTGCACAAATCCTTGCACATATATAATGTGGAATGCCATTCCTACACATACCCTTATTTTCGCAAACACAATAACATTTTGTTTTCGACAACCCCAGCAATGAAATAAATTCTTAGGCCTTCCGCATAATGTTTAGAAAACTAATTTCTAATTTCCGTTTCTTAAATTATATGCTTAGTTGTACCGAAGGAATTTTTATGGATTTTTAAAGAACTTAGAGCTTCATGAAATTTCGTCTTTAGTTTGGATTTGCATGCAGGTTTTTCTTTTTTCCTTGTTGGGCCAAATTACTTATTGGTGTCTGCGAAGTGTTAAAGTCGTATATATTCGATTTTGTAATGTGGATTTTTTACTGGGAAAAATTCCAAATGCCAGTGAGCATCATAAGAGCAAATAAACAGACATTGTTTCTCGTGTTGCCGACTCGCCTGCTTATGTTGCCAACTCTGTTTTTTTTGCCGACACGTATGTGACAACAATACCTCCATTTTTTTACTTGCATTTATCCATTTTATAATATTTGCTGTTTTACCTATTTTTAACATTTTATAGAAAATTGCACTTGTGTTCATTCGAAATATACTAGCCGCTCTTCCCATACTTTATATGGTGATACGCTTTCAGGACTAAATGTGGATTTTTACATACTCAAAAATATATTTATAAAATAACATCATATTTTAGTGATAATACAGTTTGGAATAATAAGTTGATGTATGTATATGAACTGAAAACACTGATGGGTCCGTACTCAACCCTCGAAGCAGAGATCAAGGGCCAACCCCGGCCAACAATTGCTACTTCATGTTCCTTTCAAAAACCAGTATTGATACTTTTTATTCATTTGTTTGGTCTAATTAATTACTACATATTTAATTCTTAACATTGTGTTTCTAGTGTATACATTTTTGGGTTTTCCATGTATTCGCAAATGAAAGCCGATACTAAATACCGCAAACATGCTCCGTATCCTTCAATCTGTCTTAGAAAAGGCAGAAAACAAACTTTCCAACTTTATGGTTGATCTACGGATATGATAGCTCTCTCCTCTCATTACCAACCTTCTTCTTCTTGACGGAAGGAGCGGGTACAATGACCTAGAAGCTTTCACTGGTCACTCCAAATCGCTCCCCCGACAGTCAGGCAAGGGAGTACCGGACCGTACCGAGTTCATATCCGGCAAAGGACTGTCACTACCGACAACACTCCCCAAAACCTTCGGGGACAACATAGCCAGCAGAATAGCAAATCTGCTTACGAAAGATTTTTGTTTTTCGGAAGGCAGTGTCGAGCGTCTGTTGGCAAAACATCCCTATTCGTTACGATTTTTAGAGGCTAAATGCTACTTAGTTTTTCGTGAGTCACCTTAATAAACATACATGTTTTTTTATAGCAAGTTCAAAAATATGGGCAGGGTGTATTTATGGGATATATATACATATGTATATTCAATTGTTAAAATTGTATCCGTTTGATAGTTTCTGTATGACTCTAGAAATTTTCATTTTAAATGGATCAAAATGGACACAATTCAATAAAAGCGGCATCCCCAATGCTTGGTTCAATGGAATTTTAGAGAGCATCCAAACGTTTGGGAGAGTTAACGTAGCAGACCTCTCTTCCAATGATTTTTCTCTTAATTTTTGAAGAAAGCACCAGTATCAGTGCTCATACGTTACTACAATTGCAGTAGAGCTAATGCACTTTTTTGAATAGTACGTGAGTGACCAAGCTTTGCTCGGCATGTTCATAGGTTGCCATACAATTTACTTTGCTTTAGATACTCATCAGTAAAGATATTCTGGGTGTTTGTATGAGCGGGGTGCAATAAAGCCATAAGGGCTGAACACATTGAATACGGTGACTACAAACCACAGCTACAATAAAACAAATCTATTCGACAACTGTAGTCAAGCATTGGCTACTTGATTACAATGAAAGCAGGAGCGACAGGTGTGAATTATCTTAAAAAGTAGCAAAGAATTATTGATTAATAAGTGAAACTTATATTATAAGTTATTCACTCTTCCTTTCGTTTTTATTGACAAGAAGAACACAACGCCACGATCTGTCGCTTGTAAAAATAGAAATAGATTTAATCTGGCGACAGCGGCATAAGTGGTTTGTAGCTATGATGCGCTTAAAATAATGATTTACATAAGAACGTGTGTAAAAATAATATGACAGATGGCGCTTTGCAGTCGCCGTCTTGAATGTAATCAGGCCTATATGTATGGCATTATTTCTACTACGTCAAATATTTAAGGTGAAATAAAGCCATAGAAATTTGAGAAATAAAGCATCGCACACTAAATCAGAAAAAGTCACATCGCTCGAATTTTAATAATTGGAATAAATATTTTAAATTCTTATAATAATAAAAAATTTACATTTGGAATAAATAATCGCCCGATTTTTTATTCCGACTTTTCGCCTGCGGCGCTCATACATATTGAGAAATAAGGTCATATTAATCAATATAGATTTGATGAATGTGAAATAAAGCAATTATGGCAATTGCACTTTTGGTAATATCATTTGTGATAATACTTAAACTATGACGTGACATCTCAATGACATCGCATAAATCAAACAGAATTTTCTAAGACGCGGCTCCTGTAATGGCATTTATTAAATCGCCACAGGCGAAAATTTGTGATATAAAATCGCGCTATTTTTAATACCAAATTTTCATTTTTTATTTTGATAAGACTTTAAAATATTTAGTCCTATTAATTTTAAAATTTGTGTGGTAATTTCTTGTCATGTTTATTTATGGAAAAAATTTACTTTTCATATTGAAATATAGCACACTAAACAGAAACAGTCACAACTCAAATAAACATTTGTTGACTTTTTTGGCCCAAATCGCTTCCATAAACCTCCACCAATAATTGCATTAGATTTTTTCTTAATAGTAACGATATTTAGCTAAAGAGCTACCTTCGTGCTTGGTTTTGTAAAATTAGAGCGCTATCCTGAAGCGTTCAACACAAAGTTTTTCAGATTTTGAAATCTGACTGTTTCTAATTTAGTTTGCGATGTGATTAAATGGCCTTGATTCTCAAATTTCAGTGGCTTTATTTCCCATTTCGCATAGTGGAAATAATGTTGTATTGCTTAATATGGCCTTATTTCTCAATATTCTATTTAAAAATCCTTAGAATGTACCGGCCACATATGTATGAACAAATTTTCAAATTTCGAGTGTAAATAAATTTAAACCATTTAAACCATAATAAAATTTAGTACGAGGCATACTATTGTTCGAAAAAGTACACCATCTGAAAATAAGTTCAGTGGCTTTTCGACCACGGCCACATAAAAGTTTACTAAAAATTAGGTAGTAAGACAGAGCATGCCATATCTCATTGAATCGTGCAGATAGAATGCTAAGATTTGGGAGTTCCATTGCCCTTTTATCCTATTATTGATTTTTGCCAAATTTTGGAAAATGGTAGTGACATGGCCCACATATTAATAAACAAATAATAACTTCACAATCAATTTAATCATGAAACTTGGTACTAAACATATCATTGTTACCGAGGGTATATCCAGTGAAAACGAGCTAAATCGTATTTCGACCGACGTTTACTGAAAATGAGATAGATAGAAGTACAGAGTATGCAAAATCTTTGGTGATATCAATTTTAGTTAATGTAATTGTTGTTGTTAATTTTTATTTCTTAATTGATATTAGAAAAAATTGCAACGATTTACATAGGGATAGTATGGGATGACATGTTTTGAGGTCACTAACTTCTCATCTGACCCCTTTACGAAACACGTCACGGGTTTGGCTGTCCAATATAGCGCTCCAGTCATTTCTTCGATTTGCAAACTGGCGCCAATTGGAAAAACCACAGGATCGTAAATCGGCATCCACTTAGTGCTTCCTTCACAGTGCTGGTCTCCCTCCGATTCCACATCCGGTTGCCGATAAGAATACACCCAGGGCCGGGACATCTTCATTCATCACCTAGCCAAAGAAGCCAAAGTGGTTGAACTATGTCGATGTTTGTATACCGCTCATCTTAAACCTTTTTGGACGTTCCCAACGGGTAGAGGTCCATAAATCTTTCGAATAAGATTTCTCTCCAATACTTGCAGAACCCTATCAACCGATATTGTCAGCGTCCAGCTTCCTACACTATGCAGCAGGCAAGAGTAGTTCATTCATCCCAGCATATTATCGTCGCCGTGCTTGAATAACTCGTCAGGCAATGCATCAGTACCTCCTGCTTTTTACATATGTGAGGACAAATTATTTGAAATAACGAAAGAAAAGTGCAGAAAACCAACTTTTGTTGAAGAAAATGTTTGACGTAACAGCCAAATCATCAAAACGTAGACTGATATGGTGAGAGAAAAAAGGATGTAGCGCCAAAAATTACGCTTATATTACATACGAGTATATAAAAGTTAAATTAATTACATGATATAGGTGGGGCTAGAGAAAAGCTAAGTACCTAATTTCATGGCAATACATAAAGTGATTGCGAAATAAATTTAAAAACACCCGCCTCCTTTAAAGTTTTCTTTTTGCCTCTTACGTCTTTTTTGCTCGATATATTTCTTATGCTTGCCCAAGAAATTTCGATTTCGTTCTTAAAATTTTCATACAGTATGAAATATAAAGAGTATTTTTCAGAGACATAACTATTATAAGAAATATTCATAAAAGTATCAAAATAATTATTTCATTTCAATAGATATTTTTTAGAGTTTTGAAAAATTATTGCTTTGCAATAGAAAAAATAAAAATTGTTCATATTAATTATTAAAAGAGTTTTAAAATTTTGAAAGTAAAATAACTATTATTCGAAATTTTTTTTTTTTTTAAAGTCTTCAAAGACTTTTACTCTGTAATTTATATTATAAAAGTCTCACAGTAATAATTATTTGTAAGATATATTTTTTTAAGTCTTAAAGTTGGAAAAGCTTTTTATAGAAGTAGTATTTCAATGATGTGCTCCAGTAAAACTGATTATATGACTTTGTTTAACAGGTAATTTACTCTTATAAGGGATAAGGGCATATCAAGGTCTAATGTAGATAATATTCCTCCTTGAATTAAGTTTTTCAAGGGAAGAGAGAGGCAAATATTTGTGAATACTGCGAATGGGCCGACAGTGCACCGGTCACCACCTAGGGAGGTCAAGTCATCCTCTGTCTGTTTTTTCCAACTCAGTCTAGGCCTCCTGCTTTTATGCTGAATTCGTTTGTAGCTAGGAAAACTTTATGGGCCGGAACGTCTATGTTCATTCGAATAACATGACCCAGGCAATTTATTGACACTTGTTTTAAAGCATGCTTTGGCTCAGAAATGGACCTGGCAGTTTTTCATTGGCAGTGCCGAAAGAAGATGAGATGGCTCTTGGAGTATACGAGAGAAAAGTTCTCCAGAAGATTTATGGTTCTAAGATATGGCCATAATGCAGCAAATGAAGGACCAAGGGTTTCGCTGTCTGGGTCATGTTAGGCGAATGAAGAAATAAGATCCAGCCTGACGGTTTTTTATCGTCCTGATCATTTCAGAATACTTATTGATAGGCCATCCCTTCTTCTTCTCAAACATTACATATGCATGAATGGTCTGAAATCAAAAAATATATATAGCTTCTCTATTGCAGTGGGGTATTAACTACTTGCCTGGCTATTTTGCTTGTGTGTTTTCCGATTTTCCAGGAGTATACTACATGTTATTAATAAGCAGCTGACCAATTTTGATTGAAAAATCTAGCTGAAATTGCAAGCAATCGCCTTTGAAAATAGCAGAACTTTTATGCTGAAAAGTAGGCGGCGCCACGCCTATTTCCATAAAATTCACACAATTTTTTTGCGGTCGAGTTTTTCTTAAAAAGCTTATTATGTGTGTTATAGAAATATAGCGTTTTAAATTTTACAAACAAGTTTTTCAGAACTATGTTAAAAACTTGGGCAAGGCCCTGAACCGATTTCGCCCATTTCTTCAATAAACATTTACCTTTATGTATTCAACATTTTCGTTAAATTTCGTTTCGACAAATAAATTTTTGCGGGAATTATGGTATAAAAAGTTTTGTGGAATGATCCGCTATAAAACGGGCCCATTTTCGAAAATTTATATTTTTCGAATATCTTCGTTCACGGACACTTTGACAGTGAAATAGAAATTATATAAAGCTATTTTATGCAAAGTTAGTACCTATTAAATATATCTATGATCCTTTTCAAAATATTTCATATAGAAGTGCCGTGGACCTTAACCGATTTCCCATTTTTTCCCGGAACATTCCTTATATTCATGGAAATCTGTGTGCTGAATTTCGTTTTTGGTTTATAAGGAATAAAATGTGGTGGCCCGCCCATTTTCAAAAACTCCTGCAAAACTTTGTTTTCTGCGTTAATGTTAATATACGTACCAAATTTTATCCTTTAGGTGTTTCATGTACTCAATAATCACTTTTTTGTATTTTCGAAAATATTCTATATATAAAAAGTGGGCTTTGCTATTATCCGATTTCGCTCATTTTAAATAGCGCCTGAAGATGAGTGCCAAGGACCCTGCATATAAAACTTCATTAAGATATCTCAAAGTTTACTCAAGTTATCGTGTTCACAGATGAAAGGACGGACGAACGGACATGGCTTAATCAATTTTTCTTTTCCTCCTGTATAAGTCAATATCTATCTCGATTCGTTTATGCCGTTACATACTACCGTTAGGCGAATGAAGTTAATATACCTTGTGTACGTAGCACTAATAGGTACAAAAATCATTAATACGATCATCATGTCATTGTAACTAAGAAATTTTAGCATTCTATCTGCATCAGTGAAGGAGATATGGCATGTCCTGTTTTCCTATCTCACTGTTAGAAAACTTTAGTACAAAAGTGGGCATGGTCGTCCACTGATTTTGCTTATTTTCCGTGGGCGTCCATAGTATACCTTGTTTCAAGTTTCGTAATTTTATCTTATTATTATTATTAACAATCAAATTTTAAAATTGCTTGACTCATAAGTGGACGGTGCCACGCCCACTTTCCAAAATTTTGTTAAAATCGTATAAAGATTAAGACAAGTGATGTAACTTCCAAATTATATCTACCTGTATTAGTCAATGAGATATGGCCAGTTCAGTATTTCTACCTCCTTTTTAGATCACTTTTATGAAAAAGTAAATGTGGTCGAAAAGCGATTTCGCTTATTTTTACAGTTGTATGTATCGCAACAATAGTATACTTCCTACCAAGTTTCGTCATTCTAGCATAAACGGTTTTGAAGTTATTAACATTCGAAGTTTGAAAATTTGTTCAATCATATGTGGACGATGCCACTATCCTTTTTCAAAAGTTTGGTAAAATCGTCATTAGAATGATCATTTTCATAAAACTACAAAATTTCGTTAATGTAGCTGCTTTTGTTATTGAATTATCTCATTTTATACGTTTTTCGAAATTTTCGATATCGAAAAAAGGGGTGTGGTATTGTTGGATTTCGCCAATTTTAAATAGCAACCTTCCGGAAAGTAATCTGTGTGCCAAACTTCACTCAAATATCTATATTTTTACTCAAGTTATCCTGTCCACGGACAGACGGACATGTTTAAAACAGTTCCACTGTTCGTTTTAAGAACTTGCTATATGAAACTCTAAAACTATCTCCATTATGTTATACGTTAGAAACCACCGTTATATGGGCAAAACTACAATAGCACCAAGGCGGTTACCAAATACACTAGTTCCAAGTAATTTGTGCGATCAAAAAATAGTTACATAAACATGTAAATTGTTAGCAAAAATAATAGTACAGCTGGGTATAAAAAATATATATACGGAGTTTTCGCGTTTGACGTATAAAATATAGGTCACAAAAATAACTTAATAATAAAAAGAAACATTTAGTTTAATTTTAAAAATCCAAAAACGACAAAAAACGCAAAATTATATATTTGAAAAATATTTTTCAATACTTAGTTTGAAATCTAGACTTTTATTATGTCGACGTGCCATACGAACCTAATACTTTCAAAATTTCTTACGAAAACTAACACTTTCGCCTTGTGGCTGACGAAAACTAGCATTTTCGCTTTGTGTATTACGAAAACTAACAGTTTCGACTTTTGGCTGACGAAAACTACCACTTTCGTATTGTGATTGACGCAAACTAGCGCTTTGTTTTTCTGCTTATTTACAGGGTCTAGATTCGTTTAAGGGGTTTTGGTTTTTAATATTAGAAAGAGTCGACATATATGTGGTGATTAGTAGTTTTGCTGGCCTGCCACACCGGAGGTCGCCAACCCCCAGAGTGAATTCCTGCCATGAAAAGCGTCTCGTCTGCCTTAGTAAATGCCATAGAATATGTAGGGCCCGCCAATTTGTATGATAAAAACTTCAAGCAACAAATCAAAAA
Source organism: Merzomyia westermanni (assembly GCA_949987695.1). Classification (NCBI taxonomy): domain Eukaryota; kingdom Metazoa; phylum Arthropoda; class Insecta; order Diptera; family Tephritidae; genus Merzomyia; species Merzomyia westermanni. The sequence goes on along the minus strand of OX465288.1, from coordinate 121,611,393 downwards.
CTGATAGTGAAGCTAGGTCTAAAAGGAGGTTTACGTGTTCATAATTATTAATTTTTGTATATATAAGTATCGAAATGACTACAATTGAAAAATTAATAAAGCCACTGCAGTCGTTATATTCATGAGCTAAAGTATTATAATGAAATTCAGCACACAGTTTTTTTTTCTTTGGTACGAGGTATACTTTAGACATGTAGAGCACGCCCACGGAAAATAAGCAAAATCGGTGAATTACCACGACCACTTTTTGCTAAAGCTTTCTAAAAGAGAGGCAGGAAACCGAAACATGCCAAATCTACTGCACTGATGCAAATATAATGCTAGAATTTGGTAGTTACACCTATCTGATAGTCTTATTAATTATTTTTCTAGAAATTGACTTATGTATATCAAAATGTTCAGGAGGAAAAAAGAAATTGATTAAGCCATGTCCGTACGTCCGTCCGTCTGTCTGTGAACACGATAACTTGAGTAAATTTTGAGATATCTTAATGAAATTTGGTATGCAGGTTTCCTGGCACTCATCTCCGAGCGCAATTTAAAAATGGGCGAAACTTTAAGTCAGAAAATCAAATTTTCAAGAAATTGTTTAAGGTGGGCGTGGCACGAACCACTTTTGATTAAGTCAAATTTAGAAATAATATTAATCGTAAATCAAAACCCTTTCAAGATATCGAAACGAAATTCGCACACAGATTTCCTTGATGTTCCGGAACAAAATGGAGGAATCGGTTAGGGTCCACGCCCACTTTTATACGAACGATTTTGAAAAGGATCATTGATATATTTAATAAGCAATAACTTTGCGTACAAAAGCTTCATATCATTTCTATTTCACTTTCAAAGTGCCCGTGAACGAAGAAAGTCGAAAAATAGAAATTTTTGAAAATGGGCGCTGTCCTGCCCCTTCTATAGTGGATTATTCCACAAAACTGTTTTTGCCATAACTCCGGCAAAAATTGATTTATCGAAACGATGTTTGGCGAAAATGTTGAACATATAAAAGTAAATGTTTGTTGTAAAAATGGGCAAAATCGGTCAACGGCCACGCCCAGTTTTTTAACACAGTTCTTAAAAGTTTGTAAAATGTAAAACGCGAAGCTATATTAATAAGATCTTGCACACATAATAAGCTTTTTAAGCAAACCTCGCCCGCAAAAAGTTTTGTGGATTTTGGAGAGGTAGGCTTGGCGCCCCCTACTTTGCAGCATTAAAATTCTGCTACTTTCAAAGGCGATTGCTTGTAGTTTCAACTAGATATTTCAATGAAAATTGGTCAACTGCTTTTCAATTGTATGTAGTATACTCCTGCCTAAAATTAGGCAAATCGGATAACACACAAATAAAATATCCGGCCAAGTTGTTAATACCCCACTGCAATAGGGAAGTGATACATCTTTTTGGATTTTCATACCTTTTATGACCCTGAAATATTTGTAGGTATGAGAAGAAGAAGAGACCGGCCCATCAATAAGTAAAATGAAATAAAAAGGACGATGAGCTGAGTCGATTTAGCCATGTTCGTCTCCCCGTCCGTCTGTCTATTTGAACACACACCGAAGGTCCAAGGTTCGAGTCTTGGGACAGGTTAGATCAAAAGTGGTTTGAAACAGTTTTTCAAAACGGGGTCGCCCCTCGGTAGTGATTTTGCAAACTCTCAGCAAAAATTCCTTTCCTTTGCAGATGCCGTTCGAAGTCGGCAAAAATCTGTAGGATCCGCCAATTTGTAGGAAAAAATACAAAACGGCACACCACAAATTGGAAGCGAAGCTCGGCGCAAAAATTAATTATTAAATAAAATAAATTTTTTTTTTTTTTAATTAATTTACCCCTCTTAACTCATAACAGAAGTGTTTTTATTGAAAACAGTCATCTGGCTTTATAAAACGAACTGAAAAGTATTAAAATAGACCTGCGTAAATTGGTATGCCATAATACAAGGTGGCGCAAAAGTAAGCTTCCGATGTTCAGCATATCGGTTGTGGCACGTGCAGTGTGTGCTGTTGCACCGTCTTGTTGGAACCACATGTTTTCCAATCCCAATTCATCAAGTTGCGGCAAAAAGAACTCGTTGATCATTGCTCTGTAGCGCTCACCATTCACAGTAACCGTTTGGCCCTGACCGATTATTGGTCAAATAAATAGTCAGCAATATTCCGCGTTCTGGAGCAGTGCAGCGTAACATTGTTTATTAACGTGTATTTTGCATGTGTTTACTACACAAATGTCAAAACAGAACTGACTTTAGGGGCCAATCGCAAAATTTATAGCATTTTCTGATAAGAGGATTACTTTTGCGCAGTAACCGTTTTTCACCGACCGATTATTGGTCAAATAAATAGTCAGCAATATTCCGCGTTCTGGAGCAGTGTAGCGTAACATTGTTTATTAACGTGTATTTCGCATGTGTTTACTACACAAATGTCAAAACAGAACTAACTTTAGGGGCCAATCGCTAAATTTATAGCATTTTCTGATAGGAGGATTACTTTTGCGCCACCTTGTAGATCACTACTAGGTATATAATGTTAGCTTCCAACCTAACTTCGACCTCCTTATTTGTTATTTATAAGATTGAAATTTAGCTAAACAGAATGAGAATGGTATTTCCCACATGTTAGTAGAAAAAATTTAAAGCCTTTTCAGGTCATAACTCCATAACAATTTACCAATACCACTCTTACAAAGCTGTGTATTTAATGTTCGGTTCCACCCGATCTTAAACTTCCGTACTTGTTCTTATTATATTTACTTTATTATTATCCCTGCCATTTCAAATAAGCTCCACATTTTCGGTGAGCACATGTTCGTGATTCGTTCACAAAAACGCTCAAGCCGTATTTACCTGCAAGTACAATGAAATCGGCATGCTAACTTTAAATTTAACTGACATGCTCAATATCTACATATCTACATATCGAATTCCTATTTTAATATATATTATAAGCAACAATTTTGTTACCGAGCCAACACCCTTTAAAAAAACAACAAATTCAATTAAAGTGCTAGTTTTCGTCATTCAGAAGATGAAAGTGCTACTTTTCGTCAGCAATAAAACAAAATTGTTACTTTTCTTCAATCACAAAACGAAATTGATACTTTTCGTCAGCCAAAAATCGAAAGTGCTAGTTTTCGTCAACACAAAAATGCTGGTGCTAGTTTTCGTATGGCAGGTCGATGTGATAGCACCTCTAAATCTATTAATGACGCGATTTATAGAGGAAAATTCAATGACTCGGTAAAGTTTTTAAAAATAAACTTAATTTTTTCTGCTGTTATTGGCAGAGAGTACAATTTTTTGGGTTTAATTTAAAATTTTTGTATGCAATTAGATTTTACATACAATCCCTAAAGAACCCCTAGTAGATAATTTAAAGGTTTGGAATTGATGTATATTGGAAAGGTTTTCCGTCATCCCTTGTCAAATTTGGTTTTGAGACAAACCGGTTTCGGCGTTGTGCCATCATCAGTGTCGATTTTCGTTCGTACGTTCCAATATACATCAATTATTCACCCTGTCGGAAAAACAACAAAACAAAATAAAACGGTTTGGAATTTATTAGAAGATAGTTTAAAAAATTAAGACCAAGGAAGGTTTTGAAATTGAAGACCACATTTTTAATCGTTGGCGTATCGTCGGTGACACTGCAAAACCACGTAACCACAAATGCAAAACCAAGTAAGTGATATCTCGGTTTGGCTGTTTTTCAACAACAAATTGCTTAATTTAAAGACGAATAATGACTTTATAAAAAAAGTCACATCAAGATTATTTTAATTATTTTCAAACCAATATGTAGTTTTCTTAAGGCTTAACCGGCCTTTATGAAAGTGGCCCTAAGGCCCGCTATTATCTCAGAATTTTTTTCAACAATGCCCTATCTGAGAATTTGATTCAAAAACACCCTATCTCAGCTAAAATTGTATTAAATTTTCATTCAGATAGGGCATTCTTGAAAAAATTTTGAGGTGGGGCGTTTTTGAAAAATATTTTCAAATACCACTCAGCCGTCGATATAATGTTTTTAAAAAAAAAAATTTAATGCATACATTTGTAAGTTTTTCCAAACATTCGTATTTTCTTATATGCGCAAATAATTGAACTTTAAAGCTCTCTTTGTTTTATCGCTCTAGGTTCTACACTCCAAAAAGAAAAATCACACCCTAAATTGTAAGAGAAGTTCGACCTTACTTTCCTTGGAGGAATATCGCTGTAGTTTTATGTTACAAATTAATTATAAAAACTACATTTCCCAAAAAATTTAGATTTTAAGGATTTTGTAAAATAATTTTTGCATAATAAAGACTTAATAATCTGATCCAAAAACAGCTTCGCTATCCACAGTTTTTCTTAGGCAAAGGTGTCATAACCACAATTGCGATTATGCTACTTGGGACTATGTCATGGCACCCCCTGTTACATATAACCTGTCCGTTTGGCATGACAACGAATTTGCATGCTCAAGAATTGTGCTTGTAGTCTTGTTAAATTTTCTAAAGGTTGTATCGCGTCTTTCTTGAAATAGGTTCAGCAACTAATCTACAGTGGGAACAGAGAAATTAAACATGAATAAGAATACGAACATTTTGGGTTAGATGTAAATGAGTATGCACTAGAAATGAAAATCCCGCGATCCCGACTCTTCGCTCCAAGTATAGAAATTTTTCGATTTATTTAATCAACGTTCTATTTTTCCAATTGTATTATATTCTACAACAAAAACGGAGTTTTATCCCGTCAAATTTAAATGTACATATTGGTCTGCTGGAGAAATTTTTTTCACCAGCACATATTTAAAGAAAAAAAATTGTTTTTACACCTGTCAAAAATGCAATTAATTGGTATATATTTTAGACTAACATAGTTTCTCAAACAATTACTTCACATTTTTCAACCTAAACAGTATTGGTCCCGGGATTGTAAAATCATATCCCTAAAATTCCGGTATTGTTAAAATCCAAATAGTTCGCACCCCTAGTTAGTATGAACCTACATATGTAGATGGTTTAGTACAGCTTGCGTTTTACTTATCCTGTCCGCGAGGAAACTGAGCTACTTAACATTTGCGTGCGTGACGTTCGAAAATGCCAAAAACATCGCTTGTAGTAAATACATACATTTATGCGTTGCGAACACAAGCTGCGGAAGAGACGATGGTTAGCAATCACAATAGTTTGCTGATGCGTTGCGCATGCGCGCGCTTGTAATCTTGACGATTCACTTGTATCCACACGCACTCTATGAAGTTTGTTTATTATCAAAGAAACGCTCTTTACGGCGACTTCATCATTAAATAAAACCTTAGAAAAACAAACAACAAGCAGCCACTATCTGTTTTGTAGTACATAATTTCAAAGCTCGGAACACTGAACTTTGTAAAGCGTTGTTTTTCCTTCAAACAATTATAAATATATGTGGTGACTTGCAATAACCGCTTAAGTTGAGATAAGAAATATTTGATTCAGTATGCTACGGTATGCTGTATTTTAAGCTGCATACGTGTGCCCAATTGGTATCTTTCTGTAGTTAGTAATTTTTAGAAAAGTTACTAACAAAATTTATTTTCTACCGAAATCTGCAGATAACTAACATGCTACCTATATAAAAAAAAAATGTCGATACTTTAAAAAGTGCGGTACTTCTATGCATGTTTTTTGTAATTATTCACAGAAACATGTTTATCAGGTAAAAAACCATGGCCAAAAAAGCAAAAATATCAGACGGAAAACAAACTTTAAATTAAAAAAAACCTGAAGGTTTTCGAAATAGTACCATAACTTTAGTTTGTATATGTTTGTTGCTTTAGATTTTTCCTTTAAAAACCAACAATAATAATTGAATAATTATTATTATCAGTGGTCTTGAGCTTGCAAAACTTACAAAAATAAATAAAAATTTAATTTAAAAAATTTCGAAAGATGCTTTAATTCCCGCAATAGTTACAAAAAGAAATTTCATAATCTAATAACAGTTTTCGTCGAATGGACTATCATTGATAGTATATGCTTTTAGGAAACTCTCAACGTTCCCGTTATTACACCGCCTCCTACTCTGCATTTTTGTGTAAAGTCGATTGCAAAGCCTAATGTCGTTTTCTTTTCTATAAAAAATGTTACCCTCGTGTTACCCTCTTAAATTTAATCTCTTGACCTAGGTAACCCGGGGCTCTTCAAAATGGCTGATTTTATAGATAGTGCCGTCTTGTATTTTTAAGGAAGTAAAAAAACCTGACAGAGACAGGGCTGAGAAAAACCAACAGGGTAACACTTTTTCTAGAACAGAAAACGCCATGAATGTTTACTCTACTCCTTCCTTCAGTGAGGATTTAATATAAGATCACTTTTAGTACCTTGGATCACCCCACATTGGGCACATTTTGACCTAGCAAGCCAGTAATTTTAAGTGTTTTTTTTTTTTTTTTTTAATTTAAAAGGGATACGTTTAATTTTTAAATGAATATATTTTGTGTTGCCTGTTAGTGCACAGTTGTTAAAAGACAAGACGACTGCAAAAATTCTGTTAATATTGTATGTTCATATTATATGACTGGTCGGTGTGCTAACCAACCATACTGAAAGTCTCAAGTTCCGGGGGCAGGTACGTACAAAATTGCTGATTCTACTGTAGTAGACACTGTTCGGATTAGGAAAAAGGGAAGTGTAAGTAAAAAAGAGCTAGAAATATTTTGGATCCATTCCCAAACTGGTTAGAGGGTTGCGATTATAATAAATAAAGAACGCGGTAGCAGCTGCGCTTGCTCCAATCAACGATTTCAAGCTTCGACGAAGTCAAAGAACTGTTTCCCTCAAACCTCAGCAGTTAAAAAGTCGAACCTTTTCTAAACAGACCGTACACAAAAAAACTTGAAATTTTTTTTTTAAATAGCACTTCAGAGGTCAATAGTTTACTTAAATTCTTTATAGTACAGTTTTAGGCAATTGCATTTGTTGCTTCGTAGCTATATAACAAAAACCATGCAAAATCGTTAGCACTGACCTATGTTTCGATAAATACCGCACAAGTTTCGATAATGGCACACCGCATAAAAAAGAAATTCGCACAGAAAAAGTGCGCATAAAAAGCGGTTTGACTGTATGTTTGAATGTGCGTGCGAGTGTAATATAGCGATTGTTGCATTCGAATTATGTTGTTTTGCCGCATGTTTAAGCACTTTATTGTTGAGTTTTCTTTTTTCTTAGTCTTGCTGTTGTTCCAACTTGGCGCTTTGTGGCAATGCCGCGGCACTTACATTGCATGTTCTCTGCACTGATCGCACTGCACAATCTGCTCTCATGGAATCGACTGCAACAAAAACTTCATCGTTAGGACCATATTCCAGCTGGCAGCACATTCATATTATCGGTCACGAAAATGGCATTCAGCTTTCCCGCAATTTTCGTAACCAGCAGAATTGGTGGTAACGTCTTATTGTATCGTTAACATTTGTATTTAATTCTCTATTGAGAATTTTTTTGTCGGTTGCTTAAGTATTGCATTGGAATCTCTCCTGATATTTAGTTTCAAATTCTCCGATTCCATAACCTGTCCAATAGTAGGTTTAACCGACAGCTCTGTTGCTCTTTGTGGGATATCGATATTCAAGTGGATCATCTTTTTTGATATCAGTTTTAAATTGCCCATTTCTATTCTTCACCATAATATAAAGAGGACTATCTGGCGAGGGTTCATTAGGGAAGTGATCAAGAAGCTAGGTAGACAATCCTGGCAGGAAATCTCATCAGTGCAGGACCTTGATGCCAACAGGAGCAATCTGGGGCTGCTGTACGGGTAGCTTGTCTAATTACTTTTAGCAAAAGGGAATATCCTCCCTGGTGGAGTTCTGATCTTTACAGTCTCAAGAAACTGGTAGTCAAGCAAAAAGAGTATCAAGTCTTACAAAAAAGCTGCTTGTAAAAACAGACTTCCCAGGCCAAAGGAGAGCACTGGGCTACTAGCTAGGGTTCAAGTGACGGGACAATTACCATCAAAACGTTGGGAAACATTTTTTTCAAAACGTGGTCCCTCTGACCAGTTCGCTGCTAATATCCTAGTTGGTATGTATTTTTAAGGCATGTATTCGGCCGAATGATGTCCCCCGAAATTGGAAAGGGACGAGGGTGGTTTTGATCCTAGAGCTCAGCCACAGGACACATGAAAGGTACAAATACTTCAGACTCATTAGGCTTGGAAATAGGTGAAATTCACACAGAATTTCGACACTTCTATGCCCCTCCGATTTAACCTTTCTCAAGATAAATAGAGGGGACGTATTGAGATTAGTTGCGGGGCCCAATTGTCATTGGACTGTTGGGAGCACAATACCTCGTGCAGCAGTTGCAATCTCTAGGGCGCGGAAGAGGCAGCTTATAATCTGCTGTGCGATTCTAGAAAAACCCTGCTTCGGGAGGCTCTCGAAGCTGCTTGGATATTGTGGTCACTTAAAATTTTAACAGGTTTCTTATAACATCTTTCATTTGTTAATGTAAGAAATGTGATATTAAAATGGCGTATTAGGGCTAAAAGGAGTCATATGGGACTCCCACACCAACCGAACTTGATATTGTAACCATGACGACCGCAATCAAGGTAGTGAGTATTGGTAACGTAATTTTCCGGTTAAAATATTATTGGTAACATTAGAATACGCCTGTCAGTAAAAATTTAAATGTTTCCCCCTTTTTATTTTTGTTCCTCTTGTATTTTATATATTTGTTTTTTACTCTTAAGTGGTTTCTTTGTGCTGCATTGGAGTTAGACTTTTTTATATGCACTTGTTTTTCTTCCAGTTATTCACAAATCTACCATTCATTGCCTTACTTTTTAGTCAACTATTTTAACATCTTATTTGGATTATAAAATGAAAACGTTTAGCGCAGCAATCGCTTGTTCACTGTCAATTGGCTCGGTGACAGGCGCAAGCACGACAACAAGTACATCCGACGGTAAGCGTCTATACGCGAGGCTTGAACTGCGTCAGCTGGAGCATATTGATAATGGACGCAGTAATTTTTACTTGTCAAGCATTACAAGGTGTGCGCATGTGCGTAATCGCTGGCATTTTTGTCTTCAACGTTTAAGCACCCTTTCATCGAAAAAGGACAATGCAAATAAAAGGCCACATGAGAAGTGTTCACATGTCTAAAAAATGCCCATTTTAAAGTGCAGAATGTGTCTTTAAAATTGTAATATATAAAAGTGTGGAGTGCATTAGGAATTGCATAGCTGTGATACTAAGGATCGACTGCCGTGGCAACGCAATGTGAAGGTTTAAATCGCACTTATGAATTTTCGCTGCTTGATGTATGAATGTATATTTTATATTACAAACATTATTATCCATAAAATAACTATTCTCATGAAAATTAACGTATCAATTATTTGATAAATCCCTAATCTTAGACTCAATAGATGTATAAAATATAAACAGAAGGCGTCCTATAGTATGAAACGAGGTTAAGGGGATACATCTGAGTTACGCTTAATAAAGTAGGATCACATACCTATAGCCGCCGTGGTGTGAAGGTAGTGTTGCCGGCCTACCACACCGAAGGTCCATGGTTCGAGCCCTGGTACAGGTAACATCAAAAGTGTTTGAAAAAAGTTTTTCAAAACGGGGTCGCCCCTCGGCAGTGGTTTGGCAAACTCTCCGAGTGTATTTCTGCCATGACAGGCTTCTCAGCAAAAATTCGTCTCCTTTGTAGATGCCGTTCGGAGTCGGCAAAAAACTGTAGGTCCCACCAATTTGTAGGGAAAATTCAAATCGGCACACCACAAATTGGAAGAGAAGCTTGGCGCAAAAATCTCTTAGGAGGTTTATGATGATATATCTGTTGTATATCGCGCCATAGAGCGAGACATACCTATAGGATTGAGGTGACATTAAAAATTATTCGTAGACCTGGTTTTCACTTAAGAAACGTTATCAAAGTCTTTTTAAAAGTTATTAAAATAGAAGTTGTGACAAATAGTTAGTGTTCTAATGTCATGAAATAAGTGAATTTAATAGCTCAAATATATTTGTCCTAGCGGAACCAGTGGCAGGGCTTTTAAATTGAGAGACCTGTTAATACTATTAGAGAAAAAACTTGAGTAAAGCTTACCTTTTCAAATAGACAACTATGCAAGTCTACTGGCAAACAGCATGTCAGAAAATCAAAATTCAGTTATCCAAATTATCTGAAAAAGAAGAGACTTTATTTTAATTAGGTATTAGCGATTGGCCAAGGTCAACGTTTATCTTATTTACAACCCTGTAAGCACAATCGACATATGTAAGTGCTATTAAGAACCAAAAAGTACATAAATATAGTGTGCTTTTGTTTTCTTTTTTTTTTTGCATAGCAAATTACACATCACATTTAATATAAATTTCTGATTAATTTAAATATAATATTAAATAGTATTACCAACATAATAATAATTTATATATACATATATTAGTAATATTTCTTGGTTCAAATTGCTTTAAATAAAAAGTAGGTATTTTTTCTTTGAAAATGTTTTTTGTAAAAATGTTATGCATCATGTATTAAGATATGCATATCAAAAGAAAAGACATTCAAGTATCTTTACAACGCTGTTAACTTTTTTGAGATCCGTAACAAAAATTTAAATATGCGGTTTTTGATATTTTTTTGAAAGGGTAAATTGTTGTTTTGTGAAGTTTTTGTTAAGAAAGCACCATTGTAAGCCATATCATGCACCTTTACAAAAGTATGGAGTTTTTAGAAATCGATTGCAAAAATCTAGAAATATACGACGTGATTTTTTCTAAGATCTGACTTTTGCTTGCGACATAAGCTAGCAAAGTCAACCAATGAGAAAGGAAATCAGACCACGTCCACATTCTTTTTTTAATAGTTTAAATACAATAATAAAAAAAAAAAATTACCAATCTTAATCATATTTAATAAATCTTTAATAAATAATAAATAAATCCTTAACTCGTAACCAGGTTTTATAATATATTCAGTATAAACATGGTTAATCCGCATACATGAGTGGACATGCCGGCTGAACAGGCGAAGTACTTCAACAAGGTTTTATCCTTTCATCGCCTTCTAAATTTGGAGAAATCCCATTTTACGATGAAAAAAATGTAATTTGTAGGAGTGTAGTGCAGATAGATGAATATTACATAAAATGTTAATTGGGGTGCAATTTTTCAGGGATTGCATTCATAATACTGAGGAAAGGGTGTGGAAAGGAAGACTGGAGTACCATATAATTCGCTGAAACTGTGGATTTTATATATACCTGGTATTCACTATTTACAGCAGAAATCTTTAAAGAAATACATTAAAAACCACTTATTGGTTAAAAATTAATGGGCACTACGTGTCGAAGGATGAAGATCACCCCGTAATCGTTTGAAAAACGTCCTTTCTCAGAACAAGTATCAAAACCGTCCTAAGACGTTGTTGCAAAAATTAATCGAGATCGCGTCGAGTACCGCAAAAGGCATAAACATGTGTTAACGCCATGTTATTCCTGCATACCATAAACGTCGCTTGAATTGAGACCTGTCAATGGCTGCTACTTAGAATGCAGGATCAAATCGCATTTCCGCTTTCGGTTTGCCCGACCACCCCTTCCATTGTTGCTTAGCGAGTTCTATAACTAGTAAATAGGGTTGCCGCGTACGTGGAATTTAAGACTTCCGTCGATGAGGCTATTAACATCCTGAAATCAGCAAATCTACAAATTTTTAAGATCAAAGGTAGATTTAATTAACTTAGATTACTGCCTACAAAGAGAAAGGCTACTTGAGGCATCCCCGCTCTTGTTAAGGTATAAATAGTGGCATAAATGCAGTAAAGTAACAAATTTAGTTTTTTGCAAGTTTTACGTGCTCAAGACCAGTTGATGATAATTATTATTTTGATTTCTAAGGAATAATTGAAAACCCCCACACACATACAGGCTATAGGTATAGTAACTATAACGATTTCTCGTAGCTTTATTGAGATATATATACTTATGTTTCATATTATTTATTGTGGGATGGTTTTCGGAAAATCAGTTTTTTGAAATCGAGCAGCTCAGATTTATTTGGCATTTTTCCCAAAAGTATTGCGTCTGTGATGTTTTACAAAACTTTTCCGGTTTCTGAAATGCATTTATAAAGGCAATAGATCTTTAATAGGTTGCAAATCGTTTTTCGATCGCATATGGCTAAAAATTTGTGAAGTGAGCCACCTAAATTTTTTTCGAAGGTCATATAAGTTAACAAGAGGGCAAACACACCTAATGGTGCGAATTTGCTGACACCGCACTTCCCACAACACGCGCATAGCCAATGCACGTAACTTGATCTGCAACGCATGCAAAACAATTTGGCTATCGAATTGGTTGCATAAACCAAAATACAAATCATGGGAAGCGCAGCGTCAGCAATTAATAAGTTAAGTCAAACTGTTTAGAAGCTAAGTGGTAGGCTTAAGTAAAATGGTAACTTCACTTTTGATCGAGCCGTCAATGGTAAATATACTTATCAACCGCATTTAGCTTTCTTTTATTTTTCCATAGGAGTGCATGGGGCCGCGGGGCGGCCCCCAACTTTAATCTTTTAGAGCCCACATATGTGGACTCGTTAAGTGGCGTTCGAGCAGGGACCCACTGAGATGTGGGTTCCTGGAAAAAGGACCTCTTAAATGAGGGGTCCTTACATAGTGATAAAAGTGCAGGCAACTGCCAAGTGTTAGTGCGAGTGGTAGAAAAAACCAAAACATTGTGTAAAATAATGCCATAAGGGCCAATAAAGCAATATTGCTCAAACCGCGATTCACCACCTTCGGGGGGACCCTCCGGTTTATAAAAAAATGTTTGAACAGTTAAAGTGTGAATTAAGGCTTATACAGCCCATAACAACCATTTCAGAAACCGCGATTCACCACCTTCGGGGGGACCCTCCGGTTTATAACATAAGCTTAATTCTGCGATTCCCTTCGGGACCCTCCAGGATATAAAAGCTCCTCTCCCAAGGAGAGGTAAAGTATAATAAAACAAACATAAGTGCTAAGTGAAACAGCGAAAGCTAAGAATAACTTACTACGTCCAATCCTACAAGCCCTGAGTGGCTGAAACAGGAATAACACAAAAAGAAGCAATCCTGTGACCCCGAAGACCCTCAGGTGCGCAAGTGAAAAAATTAAAATAAAATGAAAGTGAAACGTTTAGTGAAAGTGATTTTTCCTACCGCTCCGCAACCACAACGCAGAATGTCCTAGTACGATCACATTGGCTGGGTGGGTCCGTGTACCTATACTCCTAGGACGGATCCCACCATACCGAAGGCCAAATTATGGTTAACGAATCCTGTGGCCTTGCAATATGCACCAAAAAAGTTCGCACGCAGCGTGCTCGTTGTCGTTCCCTTAAGGATGCGGCAATAATCTCCCTTTCTGTACTGGCTATCCCCAGAGTACAGATAAGAACACACTGAGGATGGCTACATTTCCTGTAGCATGGTGTTTCTAGGGTACACATCAGAACACACTAGAAACTGCCATTTATTACCTGCAATAACTCCAGGGTACACATAAGAACACACTGGATATTGCCATACCTGCCTTCCAATGTACCCATACGAACACATTGGAGATTGCGTCTGGCCCAGGATTACGTTGTGGAGTAAGCTGTGCCTTAGTAGGTTGCTTTCAATCTGATTGTTGACGACTAAAAAGGATAACACGGCCCTCCCTGACCGAAATTTTTAATTTAAAGACGATGTACTGTGAAACGCCAACCGGGTACATGTCGCCGTTACCATAAGAACACGGTAGAGATTTCACAAACTTACTTACAGTTCCTTTCTTGTTCTTTTGCTGGAAACTGTCAAAGCGTAAGAAAGGAGCAGTAACAACTATTCACACCAAACTAGCAATACCAAAAAATTGCAAAAATTATTTAAAGAGCCATTGTGTGCCAAACTACCAACGCAAAAAAATTGCAACAAAATATTTAAGAGCCATTGTGTGCCACTAAGGTTTCGTACTGTGCTATAAGAAATAAGAAAAAACCAAGTGCCTATCCCTTTAATTTGTCCCACAAGTCTTTAATCATATTATATAAACTCATTAAAAATGGAAGCTCTCACCACTAAAGTGAATGAACTTAACGGGGGTGTCAACGCTCTTCTTGAAGAGATTAGAAGGATGGAAACCCGCCTTAGTGGTATTGAAACCACCGGTGCAGCCCTTCAGGCTAGGTTATTAAGGATTGAGTTAAACAGCGCAGGCTTAGACCAAAATATGTCAAGAATTGAAGAACGGTTAGGTAGCGTAGAGCAGGCTAGCGCTGGGGCGCAGGCTCAAGGAGTACCGGCAGTGGTGCGAACACCACTTTCAGAACAGGACCTGAAGGACATTGGTAGACTTCCAGATTGTGTGAAGGAACTACAAGTTTTCGAGGGAAGCCCCTCCCAGTACATCTCGTGGGTTCATAATGTTGAAAGTATTCTGTCCGACTACGAAGTAGTCAAGGAAAAACCTCTGTATCGTGCTATCTTGCAGCATATCAGACAAAAGATTCGGGGTGGAGCTGATGCTGCTTTGGTAGCATATAACGTTTTTGAAAGCGATTGGGCGGAAATAAAAAGGGTGTTATCTCTTCACTACGCTGATAAGAGGGACATTCGAACTCTCGAGCATCAGCTGAACAGGCTTGCCCAAGGAACTTCCAAGTTGGACGAATTCTACGCAACCGTCAACCACCAACTGTCGCTAATAGTCAATAAAATAAAATGCGATGATTACTCACAAGAAACAGTTTCTGTCCTTGTTGAAACCTATCGGATTTAGATGTATTTATCCGCGGGTTAAGTCCTGAGCTGTCCCGCATGCTTATCGTACAGAAACCAAAGACGTTGCCAGAGGCATACTCAGCTTGCCTGGACATTCAGAACCTTACCTTGCGGAACACAATAGTGCATACGAACTCATTGAATAGGGTCATCGTCCCGACGAACAACTTGCTGCAAAGTATGCAGAGGCCACCAATACCCCCGCGTGGACGCTCCAACTATAACTGGGTTAACAGGAACTCTAATTCGGGATATACAACAGGTCGCAGCCAAGCCAAGGAATGAACTCATTGCCCCCAGCCAGGACAACTGCCCCTAAACCCGCGGAAAAAATGGAAGTTGACAATAGCATACAGACGAAGCAAGTAAATTACATGAATCGACCTTCGGGCTCGAACGCTTTTTAGAGGGGACCTACATCGTCAAAAGGAAACTTCCAAAAACAGCAAAGATTGTACAGTACGGAAACCGATACCTATGAAAAGCAAGAGTCCTTGAATTATCTCGAATCCGGGGAGCACGAGACACAGGAAGTAAATTTTTTGACGACCGGGCCTCCAGCTTATTTCATATGAGAGGCGGTGCCTCATACTCCAGCATACCTTACCTTACGTGCCTGACTAACAGTAATACTGTGTTACAATTTCTCATAGACACAGGAGCTAATAAAAATTTCATCAAGCCTAATCTAGCTCCTCACTCTATAAAAGTTGACCCACCTTTCTCAGTGCAGACAGTGCAATTTTAATAAAAAGGAAAATTTGCGGAAGATTTTTCCACAATATAGGAAACGATACCGAAACAACCTTCTACTCTTTACCAGGACTTAAATCCTTTGACGGAATAATAGGAGACGATACGCTGAAGGCACTTGGCGCTGTAATAGATAGGAAAAATCACCTCCTCACCATTGAGCCTAACATTAAAATTCCACTAAGAAACAAAAAAATCGGAAGCGTTAATTTCTCTGAAACATCCGAAATTCCCCAAGCGGTACTTCCTGTTCTAAGGTCTCTGATAGAGCGATTCTCTCATTTATTCGGCCCATTGAATATTAAATCCAACATAAAAACCTCCGTTCGGGCTGAAATAAAAACCACTACTGACGAACCCATATATACAAAAAGCTATCCATATCCTGTGAACATGAGGGAAGAGGTGGATAAACAGATTACGGAATTGCTTGAGGAAGGCATTATTCGACCATCCAAAAGCCCCTATAATTCTCCTATTTGGGTAGTCCCAAAAAAACCCAAGCCGTCTGGTGAGAAACAATATAGAATGGTAGTAGATTTCAAACGTTTGAATTCAGTTACAGTGTCAGATGCTTATCCCATTCCCGACATAAACGCAACTTTGGCTAGTCTAGGCAATTCCATATACTTCACAACAATTGACCTCACCTCAGGCTTTCACCAGATTGCTATGAAGGAGGCAGATATACCCAAAACAGCGTTCTCAACCATGAATGGTAAATATGAATTCCTTCGATTACCCTTTGGACTGAAAAATGCACCTGCAATATTTCAACGGATGATCGATGATGTTTTAAAAGAATATATTGGGAGGATATGTTACGTATACATCGACGATATTATTGTCTTTGGGAAAGATGTCGACGAACACCTAAAAAATATGGAAATAGTGTTCGAAAGGCTCGCTGATGCGAATTTAAGGGTTAATTTGGAAAATACCAAATTTATGAGAACAGAGGTAGAATTCCTGGGGTACGTAATCACGTCTAACGGGATGAAACCAGATCCTTCGAAGGTTCAAGCTATTGAGAACCTTTCACCTCCTAACACACTTAAGGAACTGAAAAGTTTCTTAGGAATGACCTCATATTACCGGAAGTTTATTCGAGACTACGCGAGGGTTGCAAAGCCTTTAACCAATCTCACGCGGGGAGAAAACGCTCAAGTCAAGGCAAATCAATCGAGAAAAATACGCATTAGTTTAAACTCTGAAGCACTCCAAGCCTTCGATAGATTGAAAAAATTACTCGTCTCCTCAGACATCCTAGCATTCCCTGATTTCGAAAAACCATTTAACCTTACTACAGATGCGTCAAACTATGCCATTGGGGGGGTACTGTCCCAGGGAGAACCTGGAAGGGATCGGCCCATCGCCTACATCTCAAGATCCTTAACTAAAACCGAGGAAAATTATGCCACAAACGAGAAAGAAATGTTGGCTATAGTTTGGGCTCTGGATAACTTGAGGTCTTACCTGTATGGGGCGAAAAAAATTAAGATCTTCAGAGACCACCAACCTCTCACTTTCGCAGTGGGAAGTAGAAACTACAACGCAAAGTTGAAGAGGTGGAAGGCTAGAATAGAAGAGTATAACCACGAATTGATTTACACTCCTGGTAAATCAAATGTTGTGGCAGACGCTCTCTCCAGAATTCCATGCCAGGCAAATCATCTAACAGCATCGTTGGAACCTAATGAGCCATCAGCAGAAGCTGAAAGCGAAGAGGGGACGGTTCACAGTGCGGATCAGGATGCATCGGATCTTATTCCCCATGTAGAAAGTCCTATAAACGTTTTTCGAAACCAAATAATTTTCACGGAAGGTAATGCAATGTCTTGCGTGGAGAATCCGCATCCAGGTTTCACTCGTCACTATGTAAGATTAGCTACTATCGAGAAATCGAACTTAACCGAGTCTCTAAAAGAACGCCTAAGTCCGTCACTTATGAACGGAATAAAAATTCCTGAAAGCTATTTACGACTTCTACAAGAAGTTTATTTAGAAAATTTTCTTTTGTATAAGATCAGGATAACACAGAGGGTGGTCGAAGATGTCGCCAACGAAGATAGAATCTGTAGAATAATAGAGGACGAGCATAGGAGAGCCCATAGGAACTCGAGGGAAAACAGAGAACAAATCTTAGAAAAATACTATTTTCCCAAAATGTCAAGCCGAATAAGGAAATTCGCATCCATCTGCGAAACCTGCCTTACAAACAAATACGATAGGCATCCTCCAGTACCACCAATAAAGGACACTCCCGTCCCGAATTACCCTTGCGAAATAATCCATGTGGACATCTTTGAGATTCAAGGAGAGAAATTTTTATCCAGCATAGATAAATTTTCCAAATTCGCGAAACTTTTTCACATTAAAAATCGATCGTCCACCACCCTTCGTGCCAAGATGGCCAAACTAATTCACTATTTTACAACCCCAAAAATGATAGTAACCGACAATGAAAGGGGATTTATGACTCCCTTGGTACGAAACTACATATTGGGCCTAGGGATTAAATTATATCAAACTTCAGTACAAAAGAGTGAGGTAAATGGCCAGGTCGAAAGATTCCACTCTACCATTATTGAAATTTATCGATGCCTTAGCAAAGATATAAACAACGTAAGGCCAAAGGAATTGGTGTACATCGCAGTCGATCGTTACAACTCAACAGTACATTCCATAACAAAAAGAAAACCTAGCGATATATTTTTAAATAGAACCGAAAGAATTAATTACCAGGGATTGACTGACTTCAAAAGTAGGGTTTACAAGGAGATAAAGGAACAAATCAGGATAAACCAAGAACTAAGAAACCTTCGGCTAAATAAAAAACGAAAAAACCCAAAAAAATTAAGGCCTGGCGAGGAGATTTACGTTAGGGATAAGCAGATAAAAGCGAAACAGAAAGCACTTTACAAAAAGGAAATTGTTGGCAAAGATAATAGGGTAACCTTGGTCACAGACATTGGCAGGAAAATTCATAAGACACAAATTAAAACTGCTTCCCAATAATAAAAAAAAAAATAAAAAAAAAAAAAAAAAGGAATATAGCACAGTCGAAACGAAACTAAAAGCACAAAATCTTCAAGCAGGGTAAAGTAACCCTTATAAAAAGAGGCACGTAGTATTGCCCATTGCAAAATTTTTAAAACTTTGAAAGAGGCAAATCTATCCCAACTGCATAAAAAATATACATAGAAAAGGAATAAAAAAAAGAGGACACAAATAGAAAATCCTTCAGACACCTTGTAAGAGGCAAATTTAGCCCAACTGAGAAAAAAAAAAAAAAAAAAGGGAAAAAAAAAAAATATTATAAAAAAGGAAAACTTAAAATATATCGAAAAAGGATAAAAATTAATACAAAACATAGAAATAGAAAATCCTATGCGGATTTATCAATGACTAGACTTATGCAATCGGGGACGGCAATAGAAAATTAGCTATACCTATACACAGAAAAATAGGAGCACGACTCCAAAGAATTAAACAAAAAATAATAATAAACAAAAAAGAACCAAGGAAAATAAATTGGTTGTTATTTTTCCTCACGTAATAACTCTCAAACAATTTTCAAAACTTTGGAAAAATCGATTCAAGTTTCTTCTCCATAAATAAAAATATTTACAGATATACCTAAAATGAGTTCTAAACACGATTTAGGAAAATAATAACAACTAAATATTTTCCATATGTGTTTTTCAATTTCATTAAATTTTGCGCCGTCCCTGCGGATAAGTAAAAAACGCTAACCTTATAAAACACTAACGCTAATCTAAGAAACATTTCTTTTATTTTTGTAATCGCGATCAGATTCAGTTTACTCTTAATAACTGGCGCTTGCGGCCTAAACATTTACAACTATGACTCCCCTTTGGTTACAATTGAACATGGTCGTGGCTGGATCCTGAACGGACACTTCAGTCTAGTCCAGGTGGTCGACCTAACATATTTTAACAGGGCATTAGAGAAATTCACCGAGTCTACACAGCACGATATCAAAAGCGAGGCTGTGCGTACTGTACTGCAATTTCACCTGAACCAAACTAAGCTGCGACTCGACGAACTCCAAATAAGCAAGTCACGAAGAACACGCTCTATCGACTGGATTGGTTCTGCATGGAAGTGGATCGCTGGGTCTCCAGATGCAGCAGATTGGGATTATATCCTTCGAAGCATGAACGACGTTGTGGTAAACAACAACCACCAGTATCGCATCAATGAAAAGCTTTTCAACATTACGCGAGAGGCGATCGAAAAAGCAAACCAAATGATGCTACATATCAACGCTATAACTAAAAATATTAGCGAGGACAGTTTAGAGCTGCTGGAGTTGGGAAAAGTCCTAATTTTGAAGGAGCAGGTATCAGAAATAGTCCAAGCCTGTCAAATGGCAAAGTCCGGGATCATAAACACAAATCTTCTTGACCGCGACGAAATCCAAAATCTATTAGTAGAGGAAGATTCGCTACCATACCAAAACACCATCGAAGCTATAGAATATGGATCGGCTTCCGTATATTCGAACGGTAGTCTCCTTTTATACGTACTGTCAATGCCAAAAGTTAATCCAGACGGCTATAGACTTTTAATAACACGCGCCGCTATCATAAAGGGGCAGCACGTCGACCTTAGTTACAAAAAGATGCTAGTAAGCGAAGAAGAAACATTCGGACTAAGGGAGGACTGTCCTTCAATTAGCAACACGACAATCTGCTCCCCAAAATCGTTAATTAAACTTCCCGAAGACGGATGCCTAGCTAGGCTAGTGAAAGGCGGCAATGCCAGATGTCACTTTGAACAAGACAACAACATAATCGTTGAAATGATCGCCGATGCGACAATATTTACTACCAATTTCGAAGGAACATTGCGGGGGAGAAACTACTCAACATACCTCAATGGAACATATGTCATCTTACTAAGCAACGAAACAGTCACGGTGGGAAATCAGTCCTTCACCAGCAGATCAGTACGCACAGTGCAGGCCTTACCACCAGTTCTGACAAACGTTACAAACGTGGGCTTAAAACTGAACTTGGACTACATCCACGGGCTCAGCATAGAAAATATTCACCAATTAAGTCAATTGGGCAACAATTTTCAATTATCTTTAATCGCCGACGCTATTGGCCTGGCAATATTAGCGGTCGTATGCTACATAATCTGGAAGAAACTAACAACAACGATTCATTTTCCAAAATTAAACCAGCCAACATGTCAGGATCAGCCACGGACCCATGCCAGCGATAATCTTCGAGAACCATGTCATCAGCGGGACGCAGATGTTTAAAGGGGGGGTAGTTAACAAGAGGGCAAACACACCTAATGGTGCGAATTTGCTGACACCGCACTTCCCACAACACGCGCATAGCCAATGCACGTAACTTGATCTGCAACGCATGCAAAACAATTTGGCTATCGAATTGGTTGCATAAACCAAAATACAAATCATGGGAAGCGCAGCGTCAGCAATTAATAAGTTAAGTCAAACTGTTTAGAAGCTAAGTGGTAGGCTTAAGTAAAATGGTAACTTCACTTTTGATCGAGCCGTCAATGGTAAATATACTTATCAACCGCATTTAGCTTTCTTTTATTTTTCCATAGGAGTGCATGGGGCCGCAGGGCGGCCCCCAACTTTAATCTTTTAGAGCCCACATATGTGGACTCGTTAAGTTATATTTTAATGAAATTGGGTGGTATGGCGATTAAACCAAAAATACGTATTTCACAATTTTCCGAAACTCGAATTATTTTCTACATAGTTGTAGCTATAAACATACTTTCGAAGTTCCAAAGTTTTTTTTTAGTTTCTAGCGATTGACCAGTTCGATTTTGATAATTTTTTAAATATATATACAAGATGGTAACTTATTTCAAACTTCTTCTTTAAATGGTCATCTAACCGCCTGGGCGGTGCATTACTTATTTTTGACTTCTTCATCACGGTAAGATCGCGTTTTGGGATAAGGTTCTTGGGCATTCAATTACAAACTATCAGCAGAAAAAAATTGGGGCACGGCAATGGTACGGGAGTTATTTACTTTTTTTAAAGTCGGGGGTGTCTATATGTAACACTGTTATAAAGAAAAGAATTTAAATTATTACCAAACGTGATCAAAAGTCATTATTAGTACTATTAATGCCATAACTCACAGTACACAGGACATACCGACATTTTTTTTTATACAAAATTAATTACAATCTAAAAATTTTAAATACCTCCCATCCCATTGCCGGCCCCAATTTTTTATTTCTGCTAAAAGTTTGTAATGGAACAACATTATACTAAAGCGCGATCTGACAGCGATGAGGAAGTCAAAAATATAAAAAAAATTTCAAATAGTTTTGCAAGCAAAAAATATATCCAAAAACGAAATGCAGTTTGGTAATAGATAACATCTTGTAATCTGAGTAAAGTCGGACAATATTGGCAATAACTAGGGAGCTTAGAACACAGGTTTATAGCTATAACTTTAAACATTACTATAATTTCGAAAAACTGGGCCAAATATATATATTTTTTTTGTTGTTGGGAACTATACAAACAAGTTTCAGAAAGAAAGTCGAACTTCGAGAAAGTGGCCCACTTCACAAGTTTTTACCCATAGATCTTTTGAACAATACGAATATGGCGTTTTCTCACAAAATCTAAAAACCTCGTAATTTTTATATTTTTGACTACAGAATCTGAATCTAATTTGTTCCGCTTAATAAATATGTACCAAGTTTACAGTTATCTATTTTGCATATAGTTTTCAAATGCAACGTGCTAGTTCTAAAACTTATCCAATTCGAGTGAAATTTTGTACAGCTTATTTTTAGAATATACGAGGTGTGTATCGCGAATTTTGAATTTTCGCTGGTTACGTATATTCGAATTTCGAATTTTTTGTGGCGTTATGTTGGTACTCATGTCTCTCACTTATGCCGACAAGCTCGGCCATTTTGAATGTTCAGTTAATTGTTGACAGCTGCTTTGCTTGCACGTGTTTTGGATCGTCTTCGATTTTTACCTATTCAAAAAAATGGATCAAAGAACCTGTATCAAATTTTGTGTGAAAAACGAAATTAAGTGCGCGGATGCATTCCGAATATTGACTGTGGCATACGGAGAAGTTACCTTGGACCGAAGCAACATTTATCGGTGGTACAAAATGTTCTCAGAAGGCCGAGAAGATGTGAACGACGAAGAGCGTGCCGGACGCCCGAGCACTTCAACAACAGACGAAAAAAAAAATTAATGAAGTGGAGAAAATGGTACTGGCCAATCGTCGAATCACCGTTAGAGAAGTTGCTGAGGACCGTAACATATCGATTGGCTCGTGCCATTCGATTTTTATCAATGATTTGGGCATGAGACGGGTCGCCGCGATATTCGTACCAAAATTGCTAAATTGTGACCAAAAACAGCATCGCATGAACATTGCTAATGAGATGTTAAACTCTGTCCGCGACGACCCAAATTTGCTCCAGAGGGTCATAACTGGTGACGAATCGTGGGTTTATGGTTATGACGTGGAAACCAAAGCTCAATCATCTCAATGGAAGCTGCCGCACGAACCAAGACCGAAAAAAGCGCGCCAAGTTCGGTCGAATGTGAAAGTTTTGCTGACAGTTTTCTTCGATTGCAGGGGCGTGGTGCATCATGAGTTCTTGCCACAGGGAAGAACGGTCAATAAGGAATATTACCTGCAAGTTATGCGCAATTTGCGCGAAGCAATCCGCCAGCAACGCCCGGATTTGCGGAAGAACAAAAATTGGCTTTTGCACCACGATAAAGCCCCTGCTCACGCATCGTTGCTTGTGCGCGACTTTTTGGCCAAAAACAACACACTAATGATGCCGCAGCCACCGTATTCCCCAGATCTGGCCCCCTGTGACTTTTTCTTGTTCCCTAAACTGAAGAGGCCCATGAAAGGACGACGTTACGCTTCTCTTGACGAGATAAAGACGGCATCGAAGGAGGAGCTGAACAAGATACAAAAAAATGATTTTTTGAAGTGCTTCGAAGATTGGAAAAACCGTTGGCACAAGTGTATAATATCTCATGGGGATTACTTTGAAGGGGACAAAATAGATATTCATGAATAAATAAATCATTTTTGAAAAACACAAAATTCGCGATACTTTTTGATGTATCATATTCCGCCCTAAAATTTTTTTTAACGAACAGCTTGGTGTTGAAGCATATCGTACACCCTTATTGCTTTTCCATAGGAATGTGTTTGTTTCAATTCAATACGATGAGGCAACAAACTAAGCTAAGAATTCCTTTCTTTGTTTTTTTTAGGAAGGTAATTTACAGTTAGGAATCGTTTGCCTCTTTTGTAATCCTTTTATTTTCATCTTGAAAAGAGAAATATTTTTTTAGGGGCATTGTGTTCTGTATTGCATTTTTCTCCCGTAGCTCTCTAAATTGTGATATGTATACCCCGACATGTACAACACAATTCCCATATACCGGTATATCCTGGAAGATTATATAACCAACATTCCAAGTACAAAATTATCGGTTATACTCAGAATTTCCCGGTTAAAGGTTAATGCTTCCCGTGGTAAATCAATTATTCATAATTTACTGTTTCGTACTATTCGTCACGTTGAAAATTCTTTATGTTCGACGTGCTTTGGCTCTGCATATTTTTGGTTTATTTTTAAAACTTTTCATTCTTACTAGCATTGGAATCAGATAATCAAAAAAACCCGATGGTCGGAAAAACTTCCACAATACATTGTCATTTTTCAACTACTTTCCGAATTTTTAATAATTTTCACGGGAAAGTTTACTTTCCTTTTTATTATGGAAATGATAGTAGGAATTTCTGTTAAATACATTTAACTTCCGAAAAACAGGCTCGCCAGCGATTTTATCGTGATTTCACGGTTCGAGCAAACTGCATCGAATAGTAAGAGCCAAACATCGCAAAACATAGCATTTGATGCTCTTTGGCCCGGTTTTTCAGTCCTTGGTTAAGCTCAGTTTAAACTAAGTTTGCTTAAACTCGGCATAAATTTAAACTCCAGTTAAACTGCAGAGCGGTTTTTCAGTGAGAGTTTAAGGCCGCTTTTCAGATTTGCTTTTTATACGGCAACATTGGTTTTTTTTTATCTAGATACGGCAACAGATAATATTTGTTTACATATTCAACGCCATTGCTTCTCCTCAGTATTGTAATAGTTAGGATTTCGCTAATTTCTGCATCACTATAATCACTTTCGTCAGATGATATATCCAGTATTTAATTAAATATAAAAATATCTTCCTTTTATAATTGCGTTCAGTTTATTGTTTCACAACCAAAACCATTAAATATGCAAACAGCTGACAGGTTAACTAGAGTTTAACCCTGCCAAATTGGCCGCTTAAACTACGTTTAAACTTCGTTTAAAGTTGACTGAAAAACTGCTTAACAGGTTTAAGATTAGTTTAACTGACAAATTGAGTTGAACTTGTACTGAAAAACCGGGCCTTTGTGAACTGTTTCAAAAATGTAGTTTTGTAGTTGGTCGTGTCCTGTTCTAACCTATTCATTCATAGGTGTCGCGCAGTACAGCAACCCAACACTTATTTAGCGCCATCTGCTATGCGCTAGCCAAGAAATATACCGGCGTCTTCTTAGTGAACATATTTGAATTAGACCGCATCATAAAAAAGTTGAATATTCAAAGTGTGTATAGGGACACTACGTTAATTTTTGTAGATTAACGCCCTAATTCTAGTGTGGTAACAACATTCGTTTTACCAGCAAATTAATAGTTTGAAGACTTTTACACTCTTTTGGTATTCTGCCGACTTTAATTGCAGTTCAATTTCGTAACTACGAAAATAGGTGGTTACGTCACGTAACCGCGAAAAATTGCACGTGTTTTGTAAATATTTTTGTGGACCCAAAATACCAGACATTTTGTACACATACTAGTTCACAAGAATTCATAAACAATATAAGCACTTTTATACACGAAGTTTCGTTTGCGTTCGCATTTTATTCTCTATTGTTTGTTTTTGACAGCGTTGCCATGTAAACTAGAATCGCGGTTACATGAACTGCATTGCCAACTGTTACGGTTTTCGGTCAGATAATCTTCCAGGTACAAAATTCCCGGTTACGCACAGAATTACTTATAAATAGTCTCAATTAATACAAATTATGACGACTTACCCTTTTAATGACTGAATGAGAGTTGTTATATTGTTCATGATTTACAAAAAGGAAAACATCTTTTTCTCCTATATTTTCAGTATTCGGACAGGTGTTTCCAAGTACAAATATTGCCGTCTGGATACTAAGAAAATAAGTTTCAATGTCCGGACAAATAGCCTTTTCTAACAACTTAGTCGTTTTTATCGATATCACTATTTAAGGAATAAATGCAGACATCTTAGCTCTTCGTACGATCAAAATATGATCCACTATTTCTGGTACAACCTGTACAAATATGATCTTGTAGTCCTTCCGCTTTAGGGATAAGAGCAATATTGTTAACCCCGAAAAATACGACCTGCACATGGCTTCGGAGACTTTGCAACTCCACACTTAATTCCATGACTTTTTTGCATGGTCGATCTCTTACAAATCTTAGCTGTTTTTCGATACAAGAAATCTGATTGGGAGTTCTATGGTATACTTTTCGAGAGGTGTCACCTTCTACGCCAACATATCATCCATTTCGCTTTCATCTATGCACACATGTCCGGTTAGCCAGTATAAATGTACGTTCCCCCAGTAAATTCTTCCTAGCGCCTGCTGGCTTCAAGAAACTTTTAGTTGCTGGGATGTGCGAGATTACGTCTCAATAACCGCCTAGCTGTTACTGCAGAAATGGAATCGCTGCAGATTACGGAGATTTTCTCTACTTTTTATGCACACAACACAACAGTAATGTGACAGCTCGTAGGGTCTATTTAACTTCGGGCAAGTACAGCACAAAGATTTGGAACAATCGGTGTAAGTTAGGTTAGGTTGATAAAGCGCACATGGGATATCCAAAACTTCCACTCGGAGACACTTATGTTTATTGTAAGCCTGTCTCGAAGCACTGAGCCTAGTTCCAGTTGTTAACACAATGCTCTTGCCCACTAACCCGTCGATTCTGAGCGTAACAGGAATTTTGTACCTGGAAGATTATCTAACCGAAAATCATAACCGTCGCTAACGCAGTTAATGTAAACGTGATTTTTGCGTACATGGAAACGCTCCCAAAAACGAAAAATGCGCAATAGAGAATAAAATGCTGACACGAACGAAATTTCTTCTAAGAAATGCTAATATTATTTGTTTATTCTTCTATGCAAAAAACCGTGCGACTGATCTCTGAAGATAGTGTTCAGCGATCAATACCTTTCGTCTATAGTGGGCTACAATTGATTCCAACTATTCTGTTATAGACATAGTTAGGATAGTCGATTATAATTTGTTTTGCTTACTTAAAGGTGTTGAAAGCAAACTTGTCCGACCCTATCCGTAGAGGAACAAAGGAAATCTGTCCGACACTACCCGTTTACGGATCAAAGAAACCAATATTAGTCTTCATAGGCCACTCTCAAACAAAATGGATCACTTCAACCCATTTAAAGAGATGAAAACTGACTTTGGTTGCATGCAGACTAACTAATGGCCAAGACCAAGACTAATGGCGTTTTTTGCAGGGTTGTTTACTAGTATGTGTACAAAATATGTTCCATTTTCTGTCCAAAAAAATAAATATACACTGTAAAAATTTTATATTATACTGCAAATTTTTTTTGTTAAACATAAAATTTTAAACTGGTTCAGAAGTCCATAGTCCAGAGCTAGTGTAGAATAAGTACTTCGAACCCCATTAAAAGTGGATAGTTTAGAACTAATTGAAATATTTGTAGCTATGAAATAGTGCAAAAAAACCAGAGGAAAATTTAAAATGGAATCATTCGAGGAAAGACACATCAAATTATTTTAAAAATTCAATTCGGGTTGCAATATAAGGCAATACTAAACGCGAGGTGTCTTTTTATACCTAGTAGTGCTACGCACATTTGCCTAATGGTAATATATCAAAATATTCAGGAGGAAAACAGAAATTGATTAAGCCATGTTCGTCCATCCGTCTGTTAACACGATAACTTGAGTAAATTTTGAGATATCTCAATGAAATTTGGTATGCAGGTTCCATGGCACTCATCTCCGACCGCTATTTGAAATGGGCGACATTTTTGTATATACGAGGTGTGTTCAAAAAGTATCGCGAATTTTGAATTTTCGCTGGTTACGTTTTTGTGGCGTTATGTTGGTACTCATTGTTTAAGCGACATAAGCTATAACGATTTATTTCGTCTATTTTATTTGCGCTGCACTCTCTTGTAATTCGCAAGCAGCTTATAAAATATCCCAAAGATATAGTTTATGTTTTGTAATCCCAAAGCGGGGTTTTTCACAACGGAAATGAGGAAGCCAATCCCGTGCAATGCTTCAGAGCCAACAGTGCTCGCCCCCAATTAATAAATACAAGGTGTAACAGGTGCACCGCACCCCGTTCTATATAGAACAAATAATTTAAATATATAAAATAATAATAAATAAACATAGAAAAGGGCTCCCTATACTAAACATGTGCTCCGCACACCCCCTTTTCCTCTTTAGACCAATAATATAATATAAAATAATTTACTATTCCCTAAATATCGCCCCTATGCAATATGTGCAAGGGGGGTTTTTCACAGCGGAAATGAGGAAGCCAATCCCGTGCAATGCCTCAGAGCCAACAGTGCTCGCCGGTTTTGGTAATAACTCTAAGTTTATCGTATTTTGGTGGTTTGGTATCATTTGGGATTTCTTCTTTAATTGGCGCCGGATTTTCCGGGGGCACGCGTTTCATTCCTGGAGCAGCTGTGGTGGTGGCGGTTGATGGCTTCACTTTTGGTGCTGCCTTAGGTATTTCTGTTGTCGGTTTGCCTGTTGTAGGTTTCTGAGTTGTTGTGGTTTGTTTCTGAGTTGTTGTTGTTGGTTTCTGAGTTGTTGTTGTGGCTTTCGGGGTTGTTGTCGCAGGTTTCGGAGTTGTTGGTGCAGGTTTCGGAGTTGTTGTTGCGGTAGTCTTCCGCGTTGTTGGTGAAGGTTTTTTGGTAGTTGTCGTCGTTGGTAATTGGTTTAGTAGAAGCAGGCTTAGTGGTAGTAGCAGCTTTTGATGATGGTTTAACAGATGCTTCCAATCCCACGCCCTCATACCTCACATTTTTCACTTTAATGTCGGGTTGTTTTCCGCCAGCTCTCGGCGATTTTACACGTGCCAAAAATCGATTAAACGGGGAACCCAAATATAGAGAATCATTGAATTCCAGGACATGCGAAACATATCCCACTGATTTATCAGAACCATGCAGCGATCCAACAATATTACCATTCCCATCCAATCTTACGATTGTTTGACGTTTGGGTGCCAAAAATAATGTACTCTCACAATGTCCAATGAAATGTTTGAATCGTTGAGCCAATTTATTAGGATATGCATTGTTGATTAGACGGAATGGTAGTTCGAAGAGATTTAGCAAACGTGCTAAAAATACCCGGATACTCGAAAAATTGGAAAATACATTAAAGCTACTTAGATGTTCGCTGTCGGCGGACATTATAAGTGGTACCCAAATACCGTCGGCGTCGGGTGTCAAGTTATCAGGTAGACCAGGTAAACCTTCAACAAAGATTTCACTGAGTCCGGCTTTGGCACCCTTTAAGTGATATTTCGTCAAACGCATTCCTCCAGTTTCGGCAACCACAACGAAATCCTCGTCGGGGCTGAGTACAACACCATTTGCAAAGTATAATTCGTCCAATAATACTTTGCTAACGTTGTTAGCGCGGTCATACTTGAAAAGACGTCCAGATGGATTTGCAAAAGAAGTGTACACCAAATCAAGTAATTCAAAATCTGAGCTAGAATCCGTCCAATAAATATCCCCTTTCTGATCAACAGAAACTGAGTTGAAAATTTTAGCTTTACGATTTATCTCTTTACCAGGTAGCTCCTGATGTGGCGACACCAACAATTTTTTTTGATTGTTATTCAGATCTATCTGCCATATGCCATAGTAAGCATCAGCCACAATTAAATTATTACCCTTCGTATCAAAAGCAAGACCCAAAGGTCGACCGCAACGTGCTTCTTCATATATTTCTTCACAAGGTTGTCCAATCTTAGCAACGTGTGTAACATGATCGGCTGTTAGTTTAATCACCTCTCCACCATGTATGCCGGTATAAATCTCATTTTTCCGTGCAATCAAAGCTTCTGGCCCATAGACACGCCCTTCTAAGAGCCGTTCGCCACCATCCAAATGATGATTGAGCTCGAGAGCACCTTTTAACTCTTTATCTGGTGCAACCTGAAAACTTTTGAAAGGAAAGGTAGTGCGTGGTGGCAGACTAGGTAAAAAATCCACTCACTTATGCCGACAAGCTCGGCCATTTTGAATGTTCAGTTAATTGTTGACAGCTGTTTTGCTTGCACGTGTTTTGGATCGTCTTCGATTTTTACCTATTCAAAAAAATGGATCAAAGAACCTGTATCAAATTTTGTGTGAAAAACGAAATTAAGTGCGCGGATGCATTCCGAATGTTGACTGTGGCATACGGAGAAGCTACCTTGGACCGAAGCAACGTTTATCGGTGGTACAAAATGTTCTCAGAAGGCCGAGAAGATGTGAACGACGAAGAGCGTGCCGGACGCCCGAGCACTTCAACAACAGACGAAAAAATTAATGAAGTGGAGAAAATGGTACTGGCCAATCGTCGAATCACCGTTAGAGAAGTTGCTGAGGACCTTAACATATCGATTGGCTCGTGCCATTCGATTTTTATCAATGATTTGGGCATGAGACGGGTCGCCGCGAAATTCGTACCAAAATTGCTCAATTGTGACCAAAAACAGCATCGCATGAACATTGCTAATGAGATGTTAAACTCTGTCCGCGACGACCCAAATTTGCTCCAGAGGGTCATAACTGGTGACGAATCGTGGGTTTATGGTTATGACGTGGAAACCAAAGCTCAATCATCTCAATGGAAGCTGCCGCACGAACCAAGACCGAAAAAAGCGCGCCAAGTTCGGTCGAATGTGAAAGTTTTGCTGACAGTTTTCTTCGATTGCAGGGGCGTGGTGCATCATGAGTTCTTGCCACAGGGAAGAACGGTCAATAAGGAATATTACCTGAAAGTTATGCGCAATTTGCGCGAAGCAATCCGCCAGAAACGCCCGGATTTGTGGAAGAACAAAAATTGGCTTTTGCACCACGATAACGCCCCTGCTCACGCATCGTTGCTTGTGCGCGACTTTTTGGCCAAAAACAACACACTAATGATGCCGCAGCCACCGTATTCCCCAGATCTGGCCCCCTGTGACTTTTTCTTGTTCCCTAAACTGAAGAGGCCCATGAAAGGACGACGTTACGTTTCTCTTGACGAGATAAAGACGGCATCGAAGGAGGAGCTGAACAAGATACAAAAAAATGAATATTTTCGAAAATACAAAAAGAAGCGATTATTCAGTACATTATACACTGATAAGGATAAAATTTGATGTGTACATTAACATTAAGGAGTCGTACCGCCCACTTTTGATTAAGTCAAGTTTAGAAATATTATTAATCATTAATAAAAAACCGTTCAAGATATCGAAACGAAATTCGGGGCACAGATTTTCATAAACACAAGGAATGTTCTGGCAGAATCGGTTAAAGTGCACGCCCACTTTTATGTGAAATATTTAGAAAAGGATCATTGATATATTTAATTTCTATTTCACTTTCAAAATGTCCGTGAACGAAGAAATTCCGAAAATATAAATTTTCGCCCCTTTTATAGGGGATTATTCCACAAAACTTTGTATGACATAACTCCGTCAAAAATTGATTTGTCGAAACGCAAACATTTTGAATATATAAAGGTGGCAGTTTATTATAAAAAAAGGGAGAAATCGGTTGGGGGCCACGCCCAGTTTTTTTAACATAGTTCTGTAAAATTTGTTTGTAAAATTTAAAATGCGATATTTTTATAAATATGCAAGCTATAACAATAAGATCTTGCACACATAATAAGTTTTTTAAGCAAAACTCGACCACAAAAGAAATTTTGTGGATTTTGTGGAAGTAGGCGTGGCGCCGCCCACTTTTCAGCATAAAAGTTCTGCGATTGGCGATTGTTTGTAATTTCAACTAGATATTTCAATGAAAATTTGTCAGCGGCTTCTCAATAGTATGTAGTATACTCCTGCCTGAAATTAGGCAAATCGGATGACACACCCCGGCAAGTAGTTAATACCCTACTGCAATAGGGAAGATATATATCTTTTTTGATTTTCATACCTTTCATGAACATGAAATGTTTGTAAGCATGAGAAGATGAAGAGATGGGCCCAATAAGTATACTGAAATAATCAGAACAATGAGCTGAGTCGATTTAGCCCTGTCCGTCTCTCCGTCCGTCTGTCTGTCTGCCCGTCTGTTTATTTGAACGCACATTTTTCAAACATACAATGTATTAGAATTTTGAAAAAATGTAAGCAGCGGATTGTAGAGAACCTGTTTATATACAAATAAATTAATTTACCACTCAGAACTCATAACAGAAGGGTTTTTATTGAAAACAACTGAAAAGTATTAAAAAAGACCTGCATGAATTGGGATGTCATAATAGATCAATACTAGGTATTTAATGTTCGGTTCCACCCGAACTTAGACTTCCTTACTTGGTTTTGTTTAATTCATACAATTTTTGCAAAACTTATTGTTAAATTTAATCGTACTTATACATAACTCACACTATACTCGTATATAAGAAATAAGCTTAATTTGTACTAAAACAGGCATAGCAGTTGTAGCGTAGAACCAGGTCAAAAGAATTTCACAAATTGATTATGGACTTAAATTTTACAGTTTATCCTTGTAGAATCCGAAAATACGGGTTTGACGAGGAAAATACTATCAGAATCTTTTACTACTTATATTTTGGCCAACACAAATTTTTTTTGGTAATTGTTGGAGCAGTGCTCGAATTTTTATGTTTTGTTTGTTGATTGATATTAGAGAAATATTACAACGATATGCACAGCTATTCGAAGTGCCCAAATTTTGTATAGCAAAATAATCATGAATAAGAAAATTTACCTAGTTTTCCTTGCAGCTAAAGTGTTTATGAAATATCCTTTATTATGAATGCGCAAAGTCCTAGCTCCAGCTCAGTATCGTTATCAGTGTGACCAGGTGATAGAAAAAAGAAGCTAAAATTAAGAAAAAAAAAATCTAAAAAAAAGTTAGAAATTTTTTTTACGAAATCCATTTCAAATTTTTTATTCTAGTTTAAACTATTTGTATATAAAGCTGAAAACATAGCTTAAAGAAACTCTTCTTGTTTCCACGCATATCAGGCACATTTTCCTTGACTAGGAAATTTTTCAAAGAAATACATACTATACAAAAATCACTACAAACTAATCAATTATATAATATTTTCTTCGTTTGATGAATCAGAAGAGCTTGAGTCTACGTACCAAGTTTGTGTATTTATCATAGAAATGAGATCATCGGTAATTTTAAAATCAGTGCAACATTTGGATAAGCGTTTTAACGAACATCTAATATTAAGCAGCGAGTTAAGCATTTTAATAATTTTTAAAATGTTCATGCCACTAAAAATTCTTTCAACCTCACCATTACTGAAAGGTAATACCAAAAAGCCAAATACGAATTCGACCAGTTCTAAAAAAGGGGGTTCGTTTAATGAATTTTTATCTTCTCGGACTTCCGCCCAAAATTCTATGGTAGAGGTCACACTTCTCCACTGTACGGTTATTAGCTTTCGCCACTGCAGCTCAATCAATGCTACTTGACTTGGAGAATACCTACACTTTTCTTCTTGAAAGTGAAAAAATACATCCGGCTTTGTAACTTTCAAAGAATTATCAACTGAAAAATGTATCTTTTGTAAAGAGTTCATATTATCAGGTAGGCGGTGTCGCAATTGGGTTATCAACTCCATTAAAAATAGTTGACAATCTTTACGAATAATTTTTTGTATTTCGTCATCAATACTATGGTGTTGGGACCAAAAAAGGTTTGGAGTAAAAAAAGGCTAAAAAAAATCCACGAAGCTAACACCAAAGGCTGGTAACCCTGTACGGTGCGGGCGGCAAAATATTTGCCCCGCGTTTAAAAGTTCGGAATATAATTAAATAAATAGCTTAACACTGTAGAAACTGCTTCAACAGCATACTAAAGTACATACGATTTGCCCAAAATTGGAATACATAGGATACCAGCGTCTGGAGTGACTGTGTAATTCAAAATTTGCTTTGCTGCTACTTTTGCGGCCGCTGTGCTGCTGAACGCCACAAACAAACATACACAGGTGATAGCTGAGACATCCAGTGTGGTGCGAATAAAATTTGTGCTCTGCCAGCATCATTATTGTTTATCATTAGTAAGTGGCAGAAAAGCGAAAGTAAAGAGCAAGGAAGGGTAGAAGATCATAGGCGGATTAGCTAAACTGCAGTGCTGCCACCACGTATGAAAGTGGAAGTGGTATCAATTAGTATTTATACTTATATTTTTAAGTTATATTTAACCTTGCACATTATAATTTGCTTTTTAACTATATTTTATACGTTTTTAAAATTGCGAATGCATATTTCTGGTATAGGTAAGTGCATTCGAAATGCCCTCAGAGTGTAAGGAATGTACTGCTAAACTCGTCCAGGTAGATGATCTGATAACATGCTCTGGTGGGTGTGGCTGTAACTTCTGCGTGACGTGCAGTAAAATTAAAAGAAGTGAAGTTAAAACAATAAAAGAAAATTTAAATTTAAAATGGTTCTGCAATCAATGTTCGTTATCAGATACCAATACAAAGTTTGTAGAGATTAAACATTTGATTAAAAAATATGAAGAAACTAAAATGAAAATATCTGATGTCAAAGAAATAGTTGAACAAGTATTTAATAGTAAATTCTCCCATATAAAAACTAGTATCATAACTGATTTCAATGCTCTAGTGGAGCACAACATTGAGGTAAAATTGAACACAATGAAATGTGACTTAATAAAAGATTTATCCAATGAATTGAAAAAAAGTACTGAATTACTTAACAGATTGAAAATTGCTAGTAATACAGTAAATACGACACTGTCATATGCCGAGGTAGCTGCACCGACGGGTAATAAATTATTTATTAAACCGAAAAACAAAACCAAAAAACCTAAGGAAACTAAAGCGGCATTAAAAAAGTAGTTGAGCCTACAGATGGTCTTGTTAGGACAATAATAGAGACTTATAGTAGAGCCATTGTTGTGGAATGTAGAAGCAAAGAAGCTTGTGAGAAAGTGCAACAAACAGTTAGGGATACTATAGGAACTGAGTATGAAGCAGAAAGGGCTAAGAATAAAAGCGAAATAAAAAAATAATGAAAATAGTTGGGTTAACTGATAAGATAAGTAATGATCGTTTGGTAGAATGTCTTACGAAGCAGAACGATGTCTGTTTCGGGAAAGACTTCAAAGTCCTAAAGATGTATGAAAATACTAATCGCAGAGCTGAAAGCTACATTGCCTTAGTAGAAACAGATGCTGTAACTTATGAAAATATATTTCTACAAAAGAAATTGTACATTGAATGGGATTCCTGTATTGTTTACGAACATGTAACGGTTTTAAGATGATTCAAATGCTCGGGATACAAGCACAAGGCCAGTGAGTGCACAAATAAAATAGCTTGTAGCAAATGTGCTGGATCCCACGAAAGCAAAGACTGTACTTCAAACATAGCTAAATGTGTGAATTGTAGTGAGCTGGTAAAGAAACCCGTAATTAATGTCGATGTTAACCACTGTTATTACAGCATAGATTACCCAGCATATAAAAAGCATGCGCAATCAAAACTGAAAACGCGCATATAGCAACAAAAAATTAAAGAACTAAACTGCATCTACTTAAACATCGGTATCATTGTCGCGAATAAATGTGAGCTAGAACGCCTTATAGAATTATGGAAACCCCATTTGATTTTATGTTCAGAGACATGCACCACTGAGGACATAGCAAACCAAGAGCTGCGGGTTGAAACATACAAAGTTTTACGGTGTGATTCCCATAGTAGACACACTGGTGGGGTGCTAGTATACATACATGACTCCATTGAATACAAAACAATTTATAACTATACATTCAAAAATAACATCTGGTGTATAATAATCAAAATAATGATATATCACTCGCCTAGCTCGAGCGATACAGAATTTATTGCATGCATGCAAGACATATTGAGTAACAGGTGCTAAACACATGATAAGATCATATTTATTGGTACTTTTAATATAAATCTGTATACAAATACAACATATAGTAAGCAGTTACTTGACTTGTCTCATTCTTTTGCTATGGACCAAAAAATTTACTTTTATACACCAAAAGGGGCCAACACTGAAATATTGATTGATCTTTTATTTACGAACAGTGAGTCCATCTCTTGTAAAAGACTAGATGAACATGGTATAACAGATCACGAAACCATTTACTTTAGTGTCAAATTAGATAAGATGTTTCAAATGAGAGTCAAACAAATCTTAACGTCTTGGGAAAACCATACAAGGTATAATCTCGTTAGCCAATTGCGACAGTGTAATTATATTGAGTTTGAGAACCTGAGTATTGAAAATAAGGTTATGTTATTACAAAACAATATCTCAAGTGCTATGAGCTATCTGACATACCCAAAAGAAGTCTGCGTTAAGCTTATGAATAAGTGGTACGACGCAGAACTGGCAAATCTTAATAAACTTAAGCTAAGGCTCTATAACATCGCTCTAGAGACAGGTATATGGGATGATTATCAGATTACCCGACATAAATATAAAAAGTTAATTAAGATAAAAAAGGCCAAATACATGGAGCATAAAATTACAAATAATATAGGTTACAGCAGGGAAATGTGGGAGAACTTAAAAAATTGCATATCATTGTCTAAGGAGTGCAATATTATTAACAAAATATGGATCAAAGATCGACTTTTCACACGTGAGAGTGAAATAGCGGAGTCTTTAAATAACTATTTCATTGACAGTATCATAGAAATTAGCCTAAGTATTACTGCTAGGAGTGATGTCAGTATGGACATTGAACAAAGTAGTCTCGCATTTCAGTTCCGAAAAGTCACTACAACCGATATACTGGATATAGTTAAAAAATTCAAAAATAAAATAGGAGGGAAGAAACTGTTATCTGAAGGAGTTGTCAAAGACTCCATTACATATACTGGATACTTTTACACTCTTATCGTCAATGAAAGTCTAGAGAAAGGTATAGTACCAGACCCCTGGAAAACTTCTGTAGTAGTGCCAATTGAGAAAGTCAAAAATTCTCTGAGAGCTGATGAGATTAGGCCCATTAATGCGCTACCATGCGATGAAAAGATACTTGAAATAGTGGTAAAAACCCAACTAGTAAAGTATTTAGAAGATAATAAAATTATTATACCGCAGCAGTCTGGATTTCGTAAAAAGCATTCATGTGAAAGTGCCCTAAATGTAGTTATTGCTAACTGGAAAGAAGACTTGAGCAGGAACAAACATATTAAAGCCGTATTCCTGGATTTAAAGCGAGCCTTTGAGACAATTGACCAAAATTTGCTTCTGAGAAAATTAATCAACATAGGTATTTCTGGAACCGAGCTGAACTGGTTTGAAAACTTTGTTAAGAACAGATATCAAAGGACAGTAATTGGATCATATATATCAGATAAAAGACTGGTACCTGTTGGATTACCACTAGGCTCGGTATTGGCTACTATATTGTTGATATCGCAAAATGCATGCAGTATAGTGACATTAAATTATTCGCAGATGATACATTACTTATGATTAGTGGCGAAAATGTCAATGAAATGTACGCAAAGTTACAAAATGACTTAAATAGCGTCAACGATTGGTTATGCTTAAACAAACTGAAATTAAACGTGAAGAAAACAAAATTCATGGTTATATCAAGACACAATTTTAGTAACACAGACTTGCAACCATTAAGTATAAGCAATGAATCTATAGAAAGAGTCAACCATTTCAAATACCTGGGAATAATAATCGATGAAAAATTAAATTTTAACGAGCACGTTGATTACACGGTCGGGAAAATTGCTAAAAAATTGTATTTCACACACAGAACCTGTAGATACTTAAATATAAGGTACAAAGTAATGGTCTACAGATCAATTATCGAGCCTCACTTTATCTGCTGTCCAACTATATTTTTTATTATGAGAGATAGTCAAATTTATAAATTGCAAAAGCAACAAAACCGGGCAATGAGATTTATTCTTAGTAAACGCAATGATAGGTGTATCAGATATGCTTGCGGCTCTAAATTGGCTAAGCGTTAAACAACAGCTTTTTTACTATACCATGAAGTTCATTAAGAATATAATAGAGGGCAACCTGCCCGATTATTTGAAAAATAACATTAAATATGTCAGAAATATGCATCCCGCAAACACTCGAAATAGAAATGATTTAAATTTACCTTCTTATAGAACAGAATCAGATAAATGTAACTTATATTATTAAGGCCTAAAATGTTACAACGAACTTCCAAATGATGTAAAATTATGTAATATGAATCAATTCAAACAAAAACTGTATGATTACTGTAAAACACTACCAATTTAGTGCAGAATGGGCAGCCCACATGCTCACGTGCAGAAAGTTGCCGAAACTTATACTGAAACGCACCACTATTCCATCAGTGCTTCGCCGTTCATATATTGTCTTCGCGCTTTACTTGGTAGACGGCCTGTTATCTGCATCCAACTGGATATACCCTTGTATTGGTACGTTCCGAAGGACTGCCCATGCTTAGCACTAAAAAGTGGCAACCAAATTGTTACTGTAATTTTTCCATTTATAATCTAAGTTAGATTATAACTGAAATACTGGCAATAGGTATAAGCTAGGCTAAGTTTAAGCTGCAAGAAATAAATAAATAAAATTATGAGGCTAAAGGAAAAAAAAGTTCTAAATCTAGCCTCGAAAAAGCTAACCTGGTCACACTGATCGTTATCAATAGTCCAGAGCTAGTGTAGAATAAGTACTTCGAACCCCATTAAAAGTGGATAGTTTAGAACTAATTGAAATATTTGTAGCTATGAAATAGTGCAAAAAAACCAGAGGAAAATTTAAAATGGAATCATTCGAGGAAAGACACATCAAATTATTTTAAAAATTCAATTCGGGTTGCAATATAAGGCAATACTAAACGCGAGGTGTCTTTTTATACCTAGTAGTGCTACGCACATTTGCCTAATGGTAATATATCAAAATATTCAGGAGGAAAACAGAAATTGATTAAGCCATGTTCGTCCATCCGTCTGTTAACACGATAACTTGAGTAAATTTTGAGATATCTCAATGAAATTTGGTATGCAGGTTCCATGGCACTCATCTCCGACCGCTATTTGAAATGGGCGACATTTTTGTATATACGAGGTGTGTTCAAAAAGTATCGCGAATTTTGAATTTTCGCTGGTTACGTTTTTGTGGCGTTATGTTGGTACTCATTGTTTAAGCGACATAAGCTATAACGATTTATTTCGTCTATTTTATTTGCGCTGCACTCTCTTGTAATTCGCAAGCAGCTTATAAAATATCCCAAAGATATAGTTTATGTTTTGTAATCCCAAAGCGGGGTTTTTCACAACGGAAATGAGGAAGCCAATCCCGTGCAATGCTTCAGAGCCAACAGTGCTCGCCCCCAATTAATAAATACAAGGTGTAACAGGTGCACCGCACCCCGTTCTATATAGAACAAATAATTTAAATAAATAAAATAATAATAAATAAACATAGAAAAGGGCTCCCTATACTAAACATGTGCTCCGCACACCCCCTTTTCCTCTTTAGACCAATAATATAATATAAAATAATTTACTATTCCCTAAATATCGCCCCTATGCAATATGTGCAAGGGGGGTTTTTCACAGCGGAAATGAGGAAGCCAATCCCGTGCAATGCCTCAGAGCCAACAGTGCTCGCCGGTTTTGGTAATAACTCTAAGTTTATCGTATTTTGGTGGTTTGGTATCATTTGGGATTTCTTCTTTAATTGGCGCCGGATTTTCCGGGGGCACGCGTTTCATTCCTGGAGCAGCTGTGGTGGTGGCGGTTGATGGCTTCACTTTTGGTGCTGCCTTAGGTATTTCTGTTGTCGGTTTGCCTGTTGTAGGTTTCTGAGTTGTTGTGGTTTGTTTCTGAGTTGTTGTTGTTGGTTTCTGAGTTGTTGTTGTGGCTTTCGGGGTTGTTGTCGCAGGTTTCGGAGTTGTTGGTGCAGGTTTCGGAGTTGTTGTTGCGGTAGTCTTCCGCGTTGTTGGTGAAGGTTTTTTGGTAGTTGTCGTCGTTGGTAATTGGTTTAGTAGAAGCAGGCTTAGTGGTAGTAGCAGCTTTTGATGATGGTTTAACAGATGCTTCCAATCCCACGCCCTCATACCTCACATTTTTCACTTTAATGTCGGGTTGTTTTCCGCCAGCTCTCGGCGATTTTACACGTGCCAAAAATCGATTAAACGGGGAACCCAAATATAGAGAATCATTGAATTCCAGGACATGCGAAACATATCCCACTGATTTATCAGAACCATGCAGCGATCCAACAATATTACCATTCCCATCCAATCTTACGATTGTTTGACGTTTGGGTGCCAAAAATAATGTACTCTCACAATGTCCAATGAAATGTATGAATCGTTGAGCCAATTTATTAGGATATGCATTGTTGATTAGACGGAATGGTAGTTCGAAGAGATTTAGCAAACGTGCTAAAAATACCCGGATACTCGAAAAATTGGAAAATACATTAAAGCTACTTAGATGTTCGCTGTCGGCGGACATTATAAGTGGTACCCAAATACCGTCGGCGTCGGGTGTCAAGTTATCAGGTAGACCAGGTAAACCTTCAACAAAGATTTCACTGAGTCCGGCTTTGGCACCCTTTAAGTGATATTTCGTCAAACGCATTCCTCCAGTTTCGGCAACCACAACGAAATCCTCGTCGGGGCTGAGTACAACACCATTTGCAAAGTATAATTCGTCCAATAATACTTTGCTAACGTTGTTAGCGCGGTCATACTTGAAAAGACGTCCAGATGGATTTGCAAAAGAAGTGTACACCAAATCAAGTAATTCAAAATCTGAGCTAGAATCCGTCCAATAAATATCCCCTTTCTGATCAACAGAAACTGAGTTGAAAATTTTAGCTTTACGATTTATCTCTTTACCAGGTAGCTCCTGATGTGGCGACACCAACAATTTTTTTTGATTGTTATTCAGATCTATCTGCCATATGCCATAGTAAGCATCAGCCACAATTAAATTATTACCCTTCGTATCAAAAGCAAGACCCAAAGGTCGACCGCAACGTGCTTCTTCATATATTTCTTCACAAGGTTGTCCAATCTTAGCAACGTGTGTAACATGATCGGCTGTTAGTTTAATCACCTCTCCACCATGTATGCCGGTATAAATCTCATTTTTCCGTGCAATCAAAGCTTCTGGCCCATAGACACGCCCTTCTAAGAGCCGTTCGCCACCATCCAAATGATGATTGAGCTCGAGAGCACCTTTTAACTCTTTATCTGGTGCAACCTGAAAACTTTTGAAAGGAAAGGTAGTGCGTGGTGGCAGACTAGGTAAAAAATCCACTCACTTATGCCGACAAGCTCGGCCATTTTGAATGTTCAGTTAATTGTTGACAGCTGTTTTGCTTGCACGTGTTTTGGATCGTCTTCGATTTTTACCTATTCAAAAAAATGGATCAAAGAACCTGTATCAAATTTTGTGTGAAAAACGAAATTAAGTGCGCGGATGCATTCCGAATGTTGACTGTGGCATACGGAGAAGCTACCTTGGACCGAAGCAACGTTTATCGGTGGTACAAAATGTTCTCAGAAGGCCGAGAAGATGTGAACGACGAAGAGCGTGCCGGACGCCGGAGCACTTCAACAACAGACGAAAAAATTAATGAAGTGGAGAAAATGGTACTGGCCAATCGTCGAATCACCGTTAGAGAAGTTGCTGAGGACCTTAACATATCGATTGGCTCGTGCCATTCGATTTTTATCAATGATTTGGGCATGAGACGGGTCGCCGCGAAATTCGTACCAAAATTGCTCAATTGTGACCAAAAACAGCATCGCATGAACATTGCTAATGAGATGTTAAACTCTGTCCGCGACGACCCAAATTTGCTCCAGAGGGTCATAACTGGTGACGAATCGTGGGTTTATGGTTATGACGTGGAAACCAAAGCTCAATCATCTCAATGGAAGCTGCCGCACGAACCAAGACCGAAAAAAGCGCGCCAAGTTCGGTCGAATGTGAAAGTTTTGCTGACAGTTTTCTTCGATTGTAGGGGCGTGGTGCATCATGAGTTCTTGCCACAGGGAAGAACGGTCAATAAGGAATATTACCTGAAAGTTATGCGCAATTTGCGCGAAGCAATCCGCCAGAAACGCCCGGATTTGTGGAAGAACAAAAATTGGCTTTTGCACCACGATAACGCCCCTGCTCACGCATCGTTGCTTGTGCGCGACTTTTTGGCCAAAAACAACACACTAATGATGCCGCAGCCACCGTATTCCCCAGATCTGGCCCCCTGTGACTTTTTCTTGTTCCCTAAACTGAAGAGGCCCATGAAAGGACGACGAGGACAAGGAATGTTCTGGCAGAATCGGTTAAAGTGCACGCCCACTTTTATGTGAAATATTTAGAAAAGGATCATTGATATATTTAATTTCTATTTCACTTTCAAAATGTCCGTGAACGAAGAAATTCCGAAAATATAAATTTTCGCCCCTTTTATAGGGGATTATTCCACAAAACTTTGTATGACATAACTCCGTCAAAAATTGATTTGTCGAAACGCAAACATTTTGAATATATAAAGGTGGCAGTTTATTATAAAAAAAGGGAGAAATCGGTTGGGGGCCACGCCCAGTTTTTTTAACATAGTTCTGTAAAATTTGTTTGTAAAATTTAAAATGCGATATTTTTATAAATATGCAAGCAATAACAATAAGATCTTGCACACATAATAAGTTTTTTAAGCAAAACTCGACCACAAAAGAAATTTTGTGGATTTTGTGGAAGTAGGCGTGGCGCCGCCCACTTTTCAGCATAAAAGTTCTGCGATTGGCGATTGTTTGTAATTTCAACTAGATATTTCAATGAAAATTTGTCAGCGGCTTCTCAATAGTATGTAGTATACTCCTGCCTGAAATTAGGCAAATCGGATGACACACCCCGGCAAGTAGTTAATACCCTACTGCAATAGGGAAGATATATATCTTTTTTGATTTTCATACCTTTCATGAACATGAAATGTTTGTAAGCATGAGAAGATGAAGAGATGGGCCCAATAAGTATACTGAAATAATCAGAACAATGAGCTGAGTCGATTTAGCCCTGTCCGTCTCTCCGTCCGTCTGTCTGTCTGCCCGTCTGTTTATTTGAACGCACATTTTTCAAACATACAATGTATTAGAATTTTGAAAAAATGTAAGCAGCGGATTGTAGAGAACCTGTTTATATACAAATAAATTAATTTACCACTCAGAACTCATAACAGAAGGGTTTTTATTGAAAACAACTGAAAAGTATTAAAAAAGACCTGCATGAATTGGGATGTCATAATAGATCAATACTAGGTATTTAATGTTCGGTTCCACCCGAACTTAGACTTCCTTACTTGGTTTTGTTTAATTCATACAATTTTTGCAAAACTTATTGTTAAATTTAATCGTACTTATACATAACTCACACTATACTCGTATATAAGAAATAAGCTTAATTTGTACTAAAACAGGCATAGCAGTTGTAGCGTAGAACCAGGTCAAAAGAATTTCACAAATTGATTATGGACTTAAATTTTACAGTTTATCCTTGTAGAATCCGAAAATACGGGTTTGACGAGGAAAATACTATCAGAATCTTTTACTACTTATATTTTGGCCAACACAAATTTTTTTTGGTAATTGTTGGAGCAGTGCTCGAATTTTTATGTTTTGTTTGTTGATTGATATTAGAGAAATATTACAACGATATGCACAGCTATTCGAAGTGCCCAAATTTTGTATAGCAAAATAATCATGAA
Source organism: Merzomyia westermanni (assembly GCA_949987695.1). Lineage (NCBI taxonomy): Eukaryota > Metazoa > Arthropoda > Insecta > Diptera > Tephritidae > Merzomyia > Merzomyia westermanni. Next base: position 121,567,684 of record OX465288.1, on the reverse strand, counting down.
TAAGAAAATTTACCTAGTTTTCCTTGCAGCTAAAGTGTTTATGAAATATCCTTTATTATGAATGCGCAAAGTCCTAGCTCCAGCTCAGTATCGTTATCAGTGTGACCAGGTGATAGAAAAAAGAAGCTAAAATTAAGAAAAAAAAAATCTAAAAAAAAGTTAGAAATTTTTTTTACGAAATCCATTTCAAATTTTTTATTCTAGTTTAAACTATTTGTATATAAAGCTGAAAACATAGCTTAAAGAAACTCTTCTTGTTTCCACGCATATCAGGCACATTTTCCTTGACTAGGAAATTTTTCAAAGAAATACATACTATACAAAAATCACTACAAACTAATCAATTATATAATATTTTCTTCGTTTGATGAATCAGAAGAGCTTGAGTCTACGTACCAAGTTTGTGTATTTATCATAGAAATGAGATCATCGGTAATTTTAAAATCAGTGCAACATTTGGATAAGCGTTTTAACGAACATCTAATATTAAGCAGCGAGTTAAGCATTTTAATAATTTTTAAAATGTTCATGCCACTAAAAATTCTTTCAACCTCACCATTACTGAAAGGTAATACCAAAAAGCCAAATACGAATTCGACCAGTTCTAAAAAAGGGGGTTCGTTTAATGAATTTTTATCTTCTCGGACTTCCGCCCAAAATTCTATGGTAGAGGTCACACTTCTCCACTGTACGGTTATTAGCTTTCGCCACTGCAGCTCAATCAATGCTACTTGACTTGGAGAATACCTACACTTTTCTTCTTGAAAGTGAAAAAATACATCCGGCTTTGTAACTTTCAAAGAATTATCAACTGAAAAATGTATCTTTTGTAAAGAGTTCATATTATCAGGTAGGCGGTGTCGCAATTGGGTTATCAACTCCATTAAAAATAGTTGACAATCTTTACGAATAATTTTTTGTATTTCGTCATCAATACTATGGTGTTGGGACCAAAAAAGGTTTGGAGTAAAAAAAGGCTAAAAAAAATCCACGAAGCTAACACCAAAGGCTGGTAACCCTGTACGGTGCGGGCGGCAAAATATTTGCCCCGCGTTTAAAAGTTCGGAATATAATTAAATAAATAGCTTAACACTGTAGAAACTGCTTCAACAGCATACTAAAGTACATACGATTTGCCCAAAATTGGAATACATAGGATACCAGCGTCTGGAGTGACTGTGTAATTCAAAATTTGCTTTGCTGCTACTTTTGCGGCCGCTGTGCTGCTGAACGCCACAAACAAACATACACAGGTGATAGCTGAGACATCCAGTGTGGTGCGAATAAAATTTGTGCTCTGCCAGCATCATTATTGTTTATCATTAGTAAGTGGCAGAAAAGCGAAAGTAAAGAGCAAGGAAGGGTAGAAGATCATAGGCGGATTAGCTAAACTGCAGTGCTGCCACCACGTATGAAAGTGGAAGTGGTATCAATTAGTATTTATACTTATATTTTTAAGTTATATTTAACCTTGCACATTATAATTTGCTTTTTAACTATATTTTATACGTTTTTAAAATTGCGAATGCATATTTCTGGTATAGGTAAGTGCATTCGAAATGCCCTCAGAGTGTAAGGAATGTACTGCTAAACTCGTCCAGGTAGATGATCTGATAACATGCTCTGGTGGGTGTGGCTGTAACTTCTGCGTGACGTGCAGTAAAATTAAAAGAAGTGAAGTTAAAACAATAAAAGAAAATTTAAATTTAAAATGGTTCTGCAATCAATGTTCGTTATCAGATACCAATACAAAGTTTGTAGAGATTAAACATTTGATTAAAAAATATGAAGAAACTAAAATGAAAATATCTGATGTCAAAGAAATAGTTGAACAAGTATTTAATAGTAAATTCTCCCATATAAAAACTAGTATCATAACTGATTTCAATGCTCTAGTGGAGCACAACATTGAGGTAAAATTGAACACAATGAAATGTGACTTAATAAAAGATTTATCCAATGAATTGAAAAAAAGTACTGAATTACTTAACAGATTGAAAATTGCTAGTAATACAGTAAATACGACACTGTCATATGCCGAGGTAGCTGCACCGACGGGTAATAAATTATTTATTAAACCGAAAAACAAAACCAAAAAACCTAAGGAAACTAAAGCGGCATTAAAAAAAGTAGTTGAGCCTACAGATGGTCTTGTTAGGACAATAATAGAGACTTATAGTAGAGCCATTGTTGTGGAATGTAGAAGCAAAGAAGCTTGTGAGAAAGTGCAACAAACAGTTAGGGATACTATAGGAACTGAGTATGAAGCAGAAAGGGCTAAGAATAAAAGCGAAATAAAAAAATAATGAAAATAGTTGGGTTAACTGATAAGATAAGTAATGATCGTTTGGTAGAATGTCTTACGAAGCAGAACGATGTCTGTTTCGGGAAAGACTTCAAAGTCCTAAAGATGTATGAAAATACTAATCGCAGAGCTGAAAGCTACATTGCCTTAGTAGAAACAGATGCTGTAACTTATGAAAATATATTTCTACAAAAGAAATTGTACATTGAATGGGATTCCTGTATTGTTTACGAACATGTAACGGTTTTAAGATGATTCAAATGCTCGGGATACAAGCACAAGGCCAGTGAGTGCACAAATAAAATAGCTTGTAGCAAATGTGCTGGATCCCACGAAAGCAAAGACTGTACTTCAAACATAGCTAAATGTGTGAATTGTAGTGAGCTGGTAAAGAAACCCGTAATTAATGTCGATGTTAACCACTGTTATTACAGCATAGATTACCCAGCATATAAAAAGCATGCGCAATCAAAACTGAAAACGCGCATATAGCAACAAAAAATTAAAGAACTAAACTGCATCTACTTAAACATCGGTATCATTGTCGCGAATAAATGTGAGCTAGAACGCCTTATAGAATTATGGAAACCCCATTTGATTTTATGTTCAGAGACATGCACCACTGAGGACATAGCAAACCAAGAGCTGCGGGTTGAAACATACAAAGTTTTACGGTGTGATTCCCATAGTAGACACACTGGTGGGGTGCTAGTATACATACATGACTCCATTGAATACAAAACAATTTATAACTATACATTCAAAAATAACATCTGGTGTATAATAATCAAAATAATGATATATCACTCGCCTAGCTCGAGCGATACAGAATTTATTGCATGCATGCAAGACATATTGAGTAACAGGTGCTAAACACATGATAAGATCATATTTATTGGTACTTTTAATATAAATCTGTATACAAATACAACATATAGTAAGCAGTTACTTGACTTGTCTCATTCTTTTGCTATGGACCAAAAAATTTACTTTTATACACCAAAAGGGGCCAACACTGAAATATTGATTGATCTTTTATTTACGAACAGTGAGTCCATCTCTTGTAAAAGACTAGATGAACATGGTATAACAGATCACGAAACCATTTACTTTAGTGTCAAATTAGATAAGATGTTTCAAATGAGAGTCAAACAAATCTTAACGTCTTGGGAAAACCATACAAGGTATAATCTCGTTAGCCAATTGCGACAGTGTAATTATATTGAGTTTGAGAACCTGAGTATTGAAAATAAGGTTATGTTATTACAAAACAATATATCAAGTGCTATGAGCTATCTGACATACCCAAAAGAAGTCTGCGTTAAGCTTATGAATAAGTGGTACGACGCAGAACTGGCAAATCTTAATAAACTTAAGCTAAGGCTCTATAACATCGCTCTAGAGACAGGTATATGGGATGATTATCAGATTACCCGACATAAATATAAAAAGTTAATTAAGATAAAAAAGGCCAAATACATGGAGCATAAAATTACAAATAATATAGGTTACAGCAGGGAAATGTGGGAGAACTTAAAAAATTGCATATCATTGTCTAAGGAGTGCAATATTATTAACAAAATATGGATCAAAGATCGACTTTTCACACGTGAGAGTGAAATAGCGGAGTCTTTAAATAACTATTTCATTGACAGTATCATAGAAATTAGCCTAAGTATTACTGCTAGGAGTGATGTCAGTATGGACATTGAACAAAGTAGTCTCGCATTTCAGTTCCGAAAAGTCACTACAACCGATATACTGGATATAGTTAAAAAATTCAAAAATAAAATAGGAGGGAAGAAACTGTTATCTGAAGGAGTTGTCAAAGACTCCATTACATATACTGGATACTTTTACACTCTTATCGTCAATGAAAGTCTAGAGAAAGGTATAGTACCAGACCCCTGGAAAACTTCTGTAGTAGTGCCAATTGAGAAAGTCAAAAATTCTCTGAGAGCTGATGAGATTAGGCCCATTAATGCGCTACCATGCGATGAAAAGATACTTGAAATAGTGGTAAAAACCCAACTAGTAAAGTATTTAGAAGATAATAAAATTATTATACCGCAGCAGTCTGGATTTCGTAAAAAGCATTCATGTGAAAGTGCCCTAAATGTAGTTATTGCTAACTGGAAAGAAGACTTGAGCAGGAACAAACATATTAAAGCCGTATTCCTGGATTTAAAGCGAGCCTTTGAGACAATTGACCAAAATTTGCTTCTGAGAAAATTAATCAACATAGGTATTTCTGGAACCGAGCTGAACTGGTTTGAAAACTTTGTTAAGAACAGATATCAAAGGACAGTAATTGGATCATATATATCAGATAAAAGACTGGTACCTGTTGGATTACCACTAGGCTCGGTATTGGCTACTATATTGTTGATATCGCAAAATGCATGCAGTATAGTGACATTAAATTATTCGCAGATGATACATTACTTATGATTAGTGGCGAAAATGTCAATGAAATGTACGCAAAGTTACAAAATGACTTAAATAGAGTCAACGATTGGTTATGCTTAAACAAACTGAAATTAAACGTGAAGAAAACAAATTCATGGTTATATCAAGACACAATTTTAGTAACACAGACTTGCAACCATTAAGTATAAGCAATGAATCTATAGAAAGAGTCAACCATTTCAAATACCTGGGAATAATAATCGATGAAAAATTAAATTTTAACGAGCACGTTGATTACACGGTCGGGAAAATTGCTAAAAAATTGTATTTCACACACAGAACCTGTAGATACTTAAATATAAGGTACAAAGTAATGGTCTACAGATCAATTATCGAGCCTCACTTTATCTGCTGTCCAACTATATTTTTTATTATGAGAGATAGTCAAATTTATAAATTGCAAAAGCAACAAAACCGGGCAATGAGATTTATTCTTAGTACACGCAATGATAGGTGTATCAGATATGCTTGCGGCTCTAAATTGGCTAAGCGTTAAACAACAGCTTTTTTACTATACCATGAAGTTCATTAAGAATATAATAGAGGGCAACCTGCCCGATTATTTGAAAAATAACATTAAATATGTCAGAAATATGCATCCCGCAAACACTCGAAATAGAAATGATTTAAATTTACCTTCTTATAGAACAGAATCAGATAAATGTAACTTATATTATTAAGGCCTAAAATGTTACAACGAACTTCCAAATGATGTAAAATTATGTAATATGAATCAATTCAAACAAAAACTGTATGATTACTGTAAAACACTACCAATTTAGTGCAGAATGGGCAGCCCACATGCTCACGTGCAGAAAGTTGCCGAAACTTATACTGAAACGCACCACTATTCCATCAGTGCTTCGCCGTTCATATATTGTCTTCGCGCTTTACTTGGTAGACGGCCTGTTATCTGCATCCAACTGGATATACCCTTGTATTGGTACGTTCCGAAGGACTGCCCATGCTTAGCACTAAAAAGTGGCAACCAAATTGTTACTGTAATTTTTCCATTTATAATCTAAGTTAGATTATAACTGAAATACTGGAAATAGGTATAAGCTAGGCTAAGTTTAAGCTGCAAGAAATAAATAAATAAAATTATGAGGCTAAAGGAAAAAAAGTTCTAAATCTAGCCTCGAAAAAGCTAACCTGGTCACACTGATCGTTATCAATAATCCGGTGTCGGAAGATAAATATTTTCACCTATTCGAAACTAATCAACATAAAGCTTTTTCAAAACTAGCATATTTTGTAATTCTTTAGAAAGAAAACAGTAATTGTAATATTCCCAAATACTTCAAACGATTCACGTATAAATTATATTTAATATCAATATAGGTTAGTCTCCAGCGCTGTTGGTACAAGTACATATGTCCACCAACTGCTCTACTATGCATTCGATCAGCACCCGTTCGGAGCTAGTCATAAGCTCTCTATAGAGAAACTGACACGTTCAGTGACTGTCTCCCATTTTTGCTGCAGGATTATAATATCGAATTTCTTTGTGTTTGTAGTAGACACTTATCAAATCCCACGTTCCTCCACAATCGGCATTACAATTTTACTGCAAGCATTACACCCCTGATTTAGTCGTAGTTCTAGGCGACTTTATTTCGTGGCAAACTTGAGTAGATACGAAAACAATTTTTAATTTTTTCAATAAAGCATCTTTCTCGTACAAAAGTCAATTGAACCGTATAAATCTACCCTTTTTTGAGAGTCGTACGGAAATGCTTTTTGTTTGCTGACGGTAAAGTGTATAATAGAGGGATGATCAATAAGCTCATTTTTACTTCGAGAGATCAAGTTTAACGTGCCTAAAAGGCCACCAAGTTTTCCTTATTTGTGTCTGGAATTAAACAAATATTATAACAACTGTGATACCTGAGGCTCGCTATTCTTAATACCAAAAGTACTTACCTATTATAAATAGAGATATTTTGTCCTGTCTAATCTGTAAGATTGTTTCGTTCTGCAGGCTAATAAATAAGTAAAAAATATAAATACTTACATTTTTATACAGGGTGGCGCAAAAGTAATCCTCCTATCAGAAAATGCTATAAATTTTGCGATTGGCCCCTAAAGTCAGTTCTGTTTTGACATTTGTGTAGAAAACACATGCGAAATACACGTTAATAAACAATGTTACGCTACACTGCTCCAGAACGCGGAATATTGCTGACTATTTATTTGACCAATAATCGGTCGGTGAAAAACGGTTACTGCGCAAAAGTAATCCTCCTATCAGAAAATGCTATAAATTTTGCGATTGGCCCCTAAAGTCAGTTCTGTTTTGACATTTGTGTAGTAAACACATGCGAAATACACGTTAATAAACAATGTTACGCTACACTGCTCCAGAACGCGGAATATTGCTGACTATTTATTTGACCAATAATCGGTCGGGGCCAAACGGTTACTGTGAATGGTGAGCGCTACAGAGCAGTGATCAACGAGTTCTTTTTGCCGCAACTTGATGAATTGGGATTGGAAAACATGTGGTTCCAACAAGACGGTGCAACAGCACACACTGCACGTGCCACAACCGATATGCTGAACATCGGAAGCTTACTTTTGCGCCACCTTGTATATCTACATACATACATAATATGTTATTCAAAGATTCCGATCGTTTTTATCACTACACAATTAGCACCTTTTTTGATGCTTTATTTGAAATTTTCTCATCTTTGTTTGTTAACCATTTGCGCAATGATGACAAAAAATAAACTGAGAGTCAATTGTTGCTTAAGCCCCGAGCTGCCTAAGTGTCCAAGCTTATCATGTCCTCAAAGAGACAGGCGTGGCCAAATAGAGGATGTCAAAGGGTTGGAGCATACAATGGAGTTTCACTAGCGATCACACAGGAAATTAAAAGTACGATAATAAAATCAGGGTTGCCGCTTCGATACAATTACACGGGAAAACGGTTCTTTCTTTCTAAACCAATAGTTATTACTTATGTAAAAAAAAATTGAATAGTCCGTGTTATGACAGGATTGGGAAAATTACGAGAAACAAGGGAGCTTAAAAAACAACGCATCTATAACGGCATGAGACGTCATTGGTTTGTATCAGAAATTAAGGAGGAATTTCTCACTTTCAATCTCGACAGCAACATAAAGGAAAACAAAATTTTCTTGTTTTTGTTTTGTGGGTAGGGCTGCCAGATACTTAGAACTAAAAATCAGTACAAACATGCCAGAGCAGAAGTACAAATCAGTAAGACACCAGTAAAATCAATCAAAAAGCAGTACTGCACCTATGAAATTGGTACAAATGATTGCAATTATTGATTGATTACGAAAAAATAATCAAAATAAAGTTGTTTTGATTACTTTTGATTCTTTTCAGTATTGTTGTAGAAGCACATCAATATACACATACACATACTATGTATAGGAGATGTATAAAATTCCTTTTTTACAAATGCATATAAGTACTGCACGTGTTAAGGATGGAATGGGTAGTGGCCACAATGGTATAGAGCTAGTGTGCTGCCCTACCATAAAATATCCTTATAGATTTCAGCCCAGACAAATGTTGGTCAATCTTAGTAATATTAAACAGAGATTTTAGCTAAAACGAAAAGTAACAGGGTCCCCTCATGAAACAAATCAAGTTGGTTGGAGGTATGAAGAAATTTTTTATGTTTTGCAAGGTCACCCTGTGTCATATTTAATTCACAAACCATAGCATATCTGTAGCAAAAAGCGAAAAAAGCCAAATTCAAGTTTGGAGTAAGCGATGTCACAAGCACAACCGTAGACATAAACCGTGATTTTAAAATGTCGTTTTCGTCAGTTTAAAATTAAAACTCCGTTTTTAAGGTCATTTTGCATAGCTGTATAAGTTTTGCGGGGAAACCAAATTCAAACATGTATTTTAAGTTGACTATGACAGACATGAAATAATTTTTATTAAAGAATCAGGTTTAAGTTGATAAAATTCTATTTGAATTTGACTATGATTATGGGCCATACAATTTTTACAGCGATTACTGGAAAACAATTTTTTGAATGGTCTTATTTTGGGTTGACGCTTGATAATGTGAATGGAATTAACTTCAGTGATATTTTTTTTTTTTTTTTTTTTTTTTTTTTTTTGTCCCATGTCCAAATATTTCAGATTTATTAGTTAAAAGTTTTTGTAATTTTTGCAATAACAAAACAGTTACTATCCCAGGTACAGTTACAAATATAATGGTAGTAAACAAGTTTAATTCCACATTTTCATTTTATTATTTATGTGTACACGAAATCGAAAAATGTATTTAATTAATTGGGATTTAAAAAAAAGCGGAACAGGAGAAAATTTCAAATAAAAAACTTATCTATTTAATATAAAAAAATTGCAATTTATATAATTATATGAGGATTAATGTGAATGGCATTCATTTTACTAAAACTTCATCCTTTTTACAGTTACCATAGAAAATTTAATTCAAGTTACATTTAGAAAATTAAGAACCCTTATAAAATATTTCTCAAGAAATATTTTTCTTGTTGTGTATAGGAAAAGCTTGACAGTAATATTACCCTGCAAAAAACGGAAATACTCCGTTTCATACTCCAAAGAATATTCCTAAAGGAGTATCAGAGTACTCCAACACATATCCTCATTCATATGAAAAAGGTGCTCCAATTCACATGGCAATGTCCGGTGATTGGACCACCTAATCCATCTCGGAGTACTCCGTTTCTTTGCTTTTGAATACTCCCATGGGATTACTCTATAGAGTATTCAACAGCAAAGCGAGAGTGGGAGTAGGTGGTCCTCAAAAGAACACATACTCCCTTCTCGCTTTCGTTTAGAGTACTCTATAGAGTAATCTTTTGCCAGTATTTTCAATGTACTCCAACGTAGGTGCTCTATAGACTGTTCGGAAGCAAAGTAAATGGTACTCTGAGTAGGATTAGGTGGTCCAATCACCGGACATCGCTATGTAAATTGGACCACCTTTTTTATATGAATGAGGATAAGTGTTGGAGTACTCTGATGCTCCAACGTTTTTTACAGGGTACTTTCTCAATTTCCAATACCATCCATGCATAAATAATTACTCTAATTTTGTTTGTTATTTACATTGAACTTCAAAAAACGGTAAAAATGAATGTACTAAACTTTCTCATCAGCAATAATTTTGATTGCAATCGTTAGGCTGAAAAAATAAATTGTTTTATTTTTGAATATTGAAAATAATATATGCATTATTTGTTAGAAGTTTCTCGTTGCTTGTCTAGATTTTTTCGGACTGATCTCATTTTTCCTTTAAAATTGCCAAACCATTCAAGTAAAAGTATTGAGGTAGACATTTTTAGCTGCATATAGTTTCTAGGAAATAACATTTCCAAAAAAAAAAAGATCAGAAAGAAAATTTTCCTGATGACAAACCTTTTAAATTAATACTAAAGTCTGAAACTCTAACAGTATTCTTTTTTGCCATTTTGAAAAATAACATCAAAACAAAGTTACACGGGTTTTCTAATCAAGTTATTTTCTTCAAACAATTTTGTAAAAACTAAAAGATCTGGAGCCTCAAAAACTTTTCACACAAATGTTTTGTTTGAAGTACTAGTGATAAAGGTGGGCTTGTACTTCGGACGACCAATGCAAGTGTAGGTATTTATATTGGACTAGCACACCCGGCAGCCTCTTTCTGTCCAAAAATTTACTTGACTCTCCCTTCTCATATTAGATCAATATTCTTCTAACTGGCCACCTTCCTTTTCTTCCTCTTCATCTGCTTATCCTCTCTCATATCGTTTATCTCTTATACATATTACCCTATCTGTATCTGTATCACTATTACTATCTTCCTACGACTATCTACGATTGACCTCATATTACTCTGAGTCAAATTTCAACATTCTACGTTGAATATTTGCTAAGATATGCGTATGAAAATTTTCATTTCTCCCTTTCTCCCTTTTTTCTTGATATGGTGAGATTAACCTCATATAACTCTGTACCAGTTTTAAGTACTCTGCCACTAATAATTCCAGAGATGTGCAGTACGAAAAAAGTCATTTGTATGTTAGGTGCCACGCCCACTTTTCTCCCTTGCTCCCCTTTCTTCATGAGGTGTTAGAGATTGGTTTCATTCAACTCCTTACTAATTTTCAACATTCTACCATGAATACTTCTGGAGATATGCAGTACAGAAAATCTTATTTGTATTTGAGGCGCGACGCCCACATCATCCAGTGGCCGGATTAGGAATTTAAAGCATCCTAGAGACCACTTGTTTCTTTCTTCTTTAAATGGTCATCTAACCGCCTGAGCGATTTTGACCGTCCAACATAGCTCGCCAGTCGTTTCTTCGTTGCGCCAACTGGCGCCAATTGGAAACACCGCGGGATCGCAAATCGGTCTCCACTTGGTCCCTTCATCGTAGTGGTGGTCGCCCTCTTCCTCTGCTTCCACGGGCGGGTTCCGATAAGAATACCTTCTGGGCTGGAGCATCTTCGCTCATTCGCACAACGTGGCCTAGACAGCGAAGTCGCTGTGTTTTAATTCGCTGAACTATGTCGGCGTCTGCGTAAAGCTCATACAGCTCATCATTAAATCTTCTTCGGTACTCGTCGTCGGCAACGCTTAGAGGTCCACAAATCTTTCGAAGAACCTTTCTCTCGAATACTCATAGAGCCGCCTTATCAGATGGTGTTAGTGTCCACGCTTCTGCACCTTATAGCAGGACGGGTGCGGTGAGTGACTTATAGAGTGTTATTTTCGTTCGTCGACAGAGGACTTTACTTTTCAATTGCCTACTCAGTCCGAAGTAGAATTTGTTTGCAAGAGTAATTCTTCGTCGGATTTCGAGGCTAACATTATTGTTGGTGTTAATGCTGGTTCCCAGGTAAACGAAGTCCTTTACTATTTCGAAATTATTTCTGCCAACAGTGGCGTGGTTGCCAAAGCGCGAATGCGCTGACTCTTTGCATGATGACAGGAGGTACATCGTCTTGCCCTCGTTCAGAAGTTACGGCGCGGTGGTTAAGGCCAATGATATCAATATCGTCAGCATACGCCAACAGTTGCACGCTTTTATAAAATGTTTCAGCGCGTTTAAGTTCTGCAGCTTTTATTTCCTCCAGCATCAAATTAAAGAAATCGCACGATAGGGGGTCACCCTGTCTGAAACCTCGTTTAGTTTCGAACGACTCGGAGAGGTCCTTCCCAATTCTGACCGAGCTGCTGGTGTTGCTCAAGGTCATTTTGCACAGTCATATAAGTTTTTCGGGAAACCAAATTCAGACCTAGCGGCATATAGGCAGTTTTCGTGCTATCGAAAGCGGCTTTAAAATCAACAAAGAGATGAGATGTGTCGATTCTTTTCTCACGGGGTTTTTCCACGATTTGGCGTATTTAAAAATCTGGCCGATGGTAGATTTACCAGGTCTGAGGCCACACTGATAAGGTCCAAACAGTCTGTTCACGTCAGGCTTCAGTCTTTCGCACAAAACTTTTGATATGACTTTATATGCGACATTCAAAGGGCTGATTCCGCGATAGTCGGTGCAGTTTGCAGGATTGCCCTTCTTGTAGATAGGACAGAGAACACTTAGATTCCAATCTTCAGGCATCATCCGACCATATTATGCATAGAAGCTGATGCATGCGCCTTACCAGCTCCTCGCATCCGTGTTTGAATAGCTCAGCAGGCAAACAATCAGTGCCAGCTGCTTTATTGTTTTTCAATCGGGATATTGCTATTCGCACCTCATTATAGTCGGGCTGTGGAACGTCAATTCCATCATCTTCGATTGTGGGCTCGAGTTCGGCATCTTCTCTGGTTTCTCCGTTTAAAAGGGCAGAGAAGTGATCCCTCCATATTCTGAGTGCTCCCTGAACATCGGCCACCAGGTCGCCGTTCTCATTCTGACAGGGTTTAAAACCTTCAGTCATTCGCGAATCTTGGCTGCTAATAGGTTGTGATCAGAGTCGATGTTAGGTCCTCGTGTTGTGCTGGAAGCATGCCGTCTGTCTATCTGGTGGCGTGTTTTCCGATCGAGGGACAGCCATATAGCCTGATGGATCTTCTTGTGCATAAACCTAGTGCTGGATATGACCATGTATCGGGCACCGGCGAAGTCGATCAGCCTGTATCCATTTGGCGAAGTCTAAACTGACTGAACTTCCCGACAGTGGGGCCGAATACACCCTCCTTACCCACCCTGGCGTTAAAGGCGCCAAGCACGACTTTGATATCATGACGGGGCAGCGCTCGTATGCTTCTTATAGGCGCTCGTAGAATGCATATTTTTCCATGTCGTCATTCTCTTCCGTCGGTGCACGAGCGCAGATAAACGATATGGTGAAAAATCGTACTTTTATGCGGATTGCGGCAAAACACTCGTTCACGGGTGTGACGACAGTACTCGGTGACGGAGTCTCTCTCCCACCACAAATCCTAAGCCGAATCTGCACCCACCTGTTTACACAAACAAAATTTCATCAATATCGGTACAGGCGCTTAGAAGGAGTTCAGTGACAATGGACGCACAGAAGATTTTTATATATAAAGATTTTTGGTTATTTATATTGATGGCAACCATGAAACCATCTTTAATATCCCAAAAAAAGAATCACTTTGTGGTTCAATGCATTTACACTTTTGGCTTTGGATCCCAGCATACTTGAATAGACTTTTATATTGAAGACTTGTTTTTCTCTCAAATGTGGTTGCAGTTTTGCTGCCCAAATCAATGGATCGTTGTAAGTGTTAGCAAATATTAACGGGTAAATTCTGTGCGTAACCGGTAATTTTGTGCCTGGAAGATTATCTAACCGAAAATCGTAACCGTTGGCAATGCAGTTCATGTAACCGCGATGCTAGCGTCAAAAATCAATTGTTTATTGATTCTTGTGAACTAGTATGTGTACAAAATTTGCGGTATTTCTGTTCACAAATATATTTACAAAACACTTAAAATATTTCGCGGTTACGCGACGTAACCTTCTATTTTGGTTGTTACGAAATTGAGCTGCAACTTAAGCCAGCAGAATACTAAAAGGGTGTAAAAGTTTCCAAATTATTTATTTGCCGGTAAAACGAATGTTGTTACCACACTATAATTAGGACGTGAATGCATTGTTCTCTCAGTCGGCGATTTCTATGGCTTCACAACGACCGCTATATTATAGGCCGATATAACGTTTAATTTCTGAGCTCAAATTACAACATACAATTTTTTTAATCTGAATGAATTAAAGAGGAATCTTCTCCATCAAGAATTTTAGTAGATTTAGAAATTTGTTCTTGCGAAATCGTAATTTAGTAACTACTTTACATTAATTTTATATGATTATATCTAACAAGATCACTCTTTATTCTACGCTTGTTTGCCCCAAAGAATGTTATTCAATTAGGAACACAGAAGCTACCCAAACGGTTATGGAAAGTTACCTGCACTGATTTTAACTTTTAACTTTGCGTCCATGTGGAAATAAAAGGATGCCGTACTCCAGTCGACTGACACATGTATGCAGTTGGTTCGACAACATGTTTTTACAATCAACAATGGTACTTTATCTTTATAATGGTTGGGTTGTCAACGAATGGTGTTAATTGTGAAGTGTGAATATGAGAACAATCGAATTTGGTGAATATCAGGGGTTCAAGTTTGGGTGTTCATTTAACATGCAATTTCGGAACAAATGCAAAATTTAATTATTTTGGGAATTGTTTCTTTGAGATAAAAATTGAATTACATGTATCTTTGTTTATAACATTGCTGTTTCTGGTATATATACGCGGTTATACACGTTGGTGCTTTTATAGTTTCTGGCTATTACCAAGAATATGTGTCTTAAAAATTGTGTGTTTCAAAAATTGTTGGATAAATGCTCATAAAGAGCTTAGAAGCCATATGTTAAGAATAAATTCCCAGTATTTACGGGGGGAGCATCTCCACTCCCTTTACCGACAAAGAAATCATCTGGAAACTTGTACACCATCTTTATATTTTCCCTGATAATAAATCCGGCAATGTAAAAATACTTTTCTTAACAAATAAATCAATATGAAAAGAGACGGTTTTTGCTAAACCGATAAAACTCAAGTAGTGGTGAGCTTTTTAAAAGCGAAACATGTCAACTGTTTTAATTAGATTTGTAGGTATGAGTGGCTGCCGATAAGCGGCATACTTGGGCCAAGCCCTTCTGGCATCACAGCAATCTGCTCAAACCCCCTTCTTGAACCATTCTATTGAAGCACGTTGATTTTTACCAGCTAACCAAGGCACTCTAAGCCTCTCCGCGTGCCGTTCAAAAAGACAGTGCCCATTAGGTCTGCAACTGGAGTTTATACAACCTCCCTCTTGAGGTGGTCGGCCATGATGGCCTTGCCCTCCGAGAACCTGTTCTTAGTTGCCATCTTTCACAAGCTTGCCAGTACACATGTTCCATTATTAGCAGTTTGCAAGTGGTATAAGGCATACCAATGAATTCTTTATCTGGAAGAATCTGCTTGGTCATGCCTTGTCTCGCAAGTTCAACTGCCATGCAGTTTTCCTCTGTGTCCCTATGACCTGGTACCCAGTCTCAGTAGTCTGTTCTGCTGGACCATCTTCTGCACTGCTCAGAACAAGTTTCGAATGTGCTTTGCGGTCTTGTCGCGGCCGGACTATCACTACCCTGAACAAAAATCGTGGGACTGATCTATGAAGCGAGTGATCCGGGATCAATATCTTTCATCTAAAGTGGATCAAACTGGCATTGATCGCATGTAGCTTTGCGACTCATCCCGGATTCACCCTAGCCTAATCGCATTTTTCGCAGGGTAAAGATAAAAATGTCTGTTCCTCACTAATTGTTTTTACCTTTTTCTTGCCCTGCAAAAAATGCAATGAGTCTAGGATGAATTCGGGATGAGTCACAAAGGAGCACGCGACCAATTCCAGTTTTGATATCTTTGTATGGGTTGAAGTGATCAATTTTGTTTGAGCACTTCCGATGAAGATACTAATTGATCTCTTTTACCACTGAAGGGGTAGTGTCGGACAGCTCACCTTTGTTCTCCTACGGGAACGTCGGACAAGTTTACTTTCAACACCTTAAATTAGGCTACTTATCTCAACTATGTCTATAACGGAATAATTGGGATCAATTGTAGCCCACTGTAGGCGAAAGGTATTGAAAGCGGATATTTCTCTTTAGATATCAGTCGCACGATGTTTTGAAAGGTTATAAAAGAGACCTCCGCCTTGAAGACCCTGCCGTGATCTTGTAGCCGAAACGATAAATCTAGGCCCAACCTTTCCTACTGGAAATCAATGAAATATAGTTATTAATGGCGAAGCACCCATCCGAAGAGCCTGGCAGGAAGTTAAACCTTTGCAGTGTGCCAGAGTGACCCACGGACTCCGTGCCCATTGACGTAAACCCAAGGGAGCTAGTGACAGGGTGTGATAGCCAGCCAAATACAAGGGCAATAGATCCAGAATGACGTTCAATGCTTCACTCGGGGTACTTCTGAGGGGTTTCCCGATGCATATAACGGTGAATATCTGCCACCACACTAGAAGACCATACAGAAGTATGGGTCGTAGTATAGCAATGTAAATCCACCTGCAAATGCTGGGGAGTGAGGGCTATAAGCATCTTCTCTTGTACCTGAAGTATGTTTCCTTTCCAGTTTAAACGTTAATCCAGGATCAATCCCAGAAACTTAGCTTTGTCATCCAACTCAAGACGCACGCGATTAAAGTAAGGTGGAGTAAGTGCCGGTATTTTAATTAAATTAATGGTTAATTATACGATCAATTCATACCATAAAATGGAATAAAAATTTGAAACCAAATATCGAACTATTTTTTATTCCAAAATTTCAACCTAATTTTTGTATTTCATATCAAAAAATAAAACGAAAATGTGCATTGAAAAATCCCGCTATGGGAAATAATAAACAATTTTCTTACGAAAAGGAAAATAGCACCTACTGAAAAGGGCTTCATTGCTTTTTCATAAACGAAGCACTATTTCCACTTTAAGTTATTTAACAAAAAAATCGGCACAAAAAACATTCATAACCACTTACCGCTCCACCGAAATCCGCAAATAAATTTAATTTTTCTATTAAAAAGAATTTTGACTCCTCCAAAATGCACTACCAAAATCAACTTGATTGCGCTCTTGAAAAAATGCACTTTAAATGGGTGGATACTTTTTGATTATGTTTTCAAAATGTCATCTCCCTACTAGTAGTAGACTTCGATCAGCCTATTTTTGGATAGCGCGAAAAGCTTACCCAATCCATTGATTTTTCTTCTGTATCGACTGGACTACTGCGACTAATAGCAATACGATATTTTTCTATTCGAATATACGATTTTAGAAAACCAGTCTTTTGCTGATAGTGAGCCTGAAAACCGTATCTAATAGCAATATCATATTTGTTTTTATTCTGAGTACAAATAAATTTTATTTAAGCTCCATTAATTTTTACTTATATATAATATAATAATACAAGTTTCCAAAACGAAATTCATTTACTCTTCCAAGTTCCAGGGCTCCCGAGGTTGCCAAAGAAGTTCGGAAATCGTGAAGTCCGTGATAAGTTGTCTTCCCTTTTTTATTATTATTATAGTAGGTACATATGTAGATATATATTCATGTACATGACATACTTTTCATACAATAAGTGTCTAGTCCTAGCACTACAGTACTTAATGTAGCTGCATATGTATGTATGTATATAAGTATTCGTGTGTAGTTTGTATATTGAGTTACATCAGTGAATTCCATAAAGTAACATAACTATTTCTCTATTTTTGTGCAATTTGCGATATGATCAATTTGCAGCTAATAAATATTTTGCGCAGGTTGGTCGATAAGTACTTTGCCGGTGAGCGGCGGGTTTGTTAATTTAATTATACAACAACAATCAACACTTGAAAAGCGCCGTTTGAAAAAGTTATGAAAAGTTCCACCTAAGAGCGTTTGTCGTTTGTAGTGCCAATTATTAATATTTAGATTTGTTTGTCTACTTCCTATCTTAGGTATGTATACATGAATCACCAAATGTGTAGCTAGGTACGCAATAGAATTGAAAGCCTCTCCAACTGCGTATTGAACACTTATGTATTAGCATTGTATGCATGTGACCCTCCATCTGAAGTCCTATGCAGCATGCCGTATAACACTAGGACATTAATGCTAAGTCAAGAAGAAAATTCAGCAAGGACACAAAGTTTGTCCTTCGAAGGGTATGTGAATAGTACACAATTATTACTCTAGGTGGCGCTGTGCAGGAGTAACCAATTGATTCATAATAGATAAGATTTCAAAGTTTGCATTAATATCACCTGCTCTTAATATGTTGAAAAATCCTGTTAATAGCAGAAGTCCTTGGTGTTATAAATGGAAAATATCCGGTTAATATCAGTTGTCCTTCTGCTTATTTACTGAAAATATCCTGTTAATAACAGCTGTCCTTCTGCTTATAAACTACAAATATCTGTTAATAAAAAATGTCCATCTGCAAAGTATCCTGTAGATAGCATGTGTACAAAAGTTGACATTAATGTTCTGATGTTGAAAAATCCTGTAATAACAGATGCTTTTAATGTAAAAATATCCTTTGGGAAATAAATAACATTTTTTCCGGGCTTTTAACATAATCATGTGACATATATGAAAAGCTCAAGGGAAATATAAGAAATCTTGTAGCATTTTCTTTTATTACCAGAAACGAGGAAGAAAAGTTAACAGATATAACGAAAACCTCCTTAACTAATCTGGGCCCAGTAAATAGGCAGGAAAACATAAACAAAATGCTAGTTTTGGTCAATAACAAAACGAAAGTATTAGTTTTCGTCAGTCAAAAGAGGAAAGTGCTAGTTTTCGTCAGCTATAAGTGTTAGTTTTCGTATGAAATATTGAAAGTTCTCGTATGTCACGTCGATATATCTGATAAAAAAATCTTATAAAGTTCGCATTTTCAGAAGATTATATAGCAAGGTTGTTAACTGTAAGCTCCATTTACCGAACTTAGCTTGTGTATAATAACTAGAAAACCCGGGTATGCTTCGCTTCATCTCAGAACTTATAACAGACTGAGTTTTATTTTAAGAATTATCCGGCATGTTCTGAAATTCACTTTCGAATGTAATTGTGCGTTCAGCCTACGTTAATTTGCCGAGCATGATTGTATATCCCCGAAACCAGTTAAGATACTAGTCTTAACACTTATTAGCACCTTTCGTTTGATACCCATACTGTACTAATATATTTTGGGAAACCCTTGTTTTCAACAAACCGGTTGGATAAAGAGAAACTATTAATAAAGCTCCCAGCCCGTAGTGTAATGAATGAAGAAGTATCTACATACATACAAGGTGGCGCAAAAGTAATCCTCCTATCAGAAAATGCTATAAATTTTGCGATTGGCCCCTAAAGTCAGTTCTGTTTTGACATTTGTGTAGTAAACACATGCGAAATACACGTTAATAAACAATGTTACGCTACACTGCTCCAGAACGCGGAATATTGCTGACTATTTATTTGACCAATAATCGGTCGGGGCCAAACGGTTACTGTAAATGGTGAGCGCTACAGAGCAATGATCAACGAGTTCTTTTTGCCGCAACTTGATGAATTGGGATTGGAAAAC
The DNA here is from genome assembly GCA_949987695.1 of Merzomyia westermanni. Taxonomy (NCBI): domain Eukaryota; kingdom Metazoa; phylum Arthropoda; class Insecta; order Diptera; family Tephritidae; genus Merzomyia; species Merzomyia westermanni. The sequence goes on along the minus strand of OX465288.1, from coordinate 121,548,293 downwards.
ATGTGGTTCCAACAAGACGGTGCAACAGCACATACTGCACGTGCCACAACCGATATGCTGAACATCGGAAGCTTACTTTTGCGCCACCTTGTATTACCCTGTTACTAAAAAACGAAAAGACGACAACTTTTGTTTCTACTGTTTTATTTATAGATTTAAATGTGCCAAAAGTTATTTACTAGCTAAAATATTACAAAATTCCATACATTGCTGAAAGCGCAATCTATAGAAAGCCGAAAGCATTGAAGTATCAGAACCTAGTACATTAACCTACACTCTCTCATATCCTTAAACTTTTATATTTTTTCTTCCGAGCAGGCATAAAACAACAACTATCCAAAACGCAAATTTTATCCCTAGGCGTTCTATCTGATAAAGCTTAAAACCGAGGTTAACGTTATGACGCCTGAGACGCACAAGACGCTAGTTACGGAGCTCAGGCTTAGAAGCTCTCCGTCCACAGAGAAGTACAAAAGTGTGACATATCACATTCATCCATTCACGTCTTCTAATACAAATACTCAGATATATTCATTTATATACATAGGTGTAGGTGTTTACGTAAACATTTTTCACCGAATTTAATGCTTTGAATATGTACCTGATAATAAACTCCACATGGATACTGAGCCGACCTATGTATGCTTGATATTGTTTCGGAAACACTATTTGTTATTGGGTTTCATGTTCTTTTTTCTTTCCAACATTACTGATGCTATTCTTTGTTTTATCTCCGCCGACGACCGAAATCCATTAAGTTTACAAAAAGCAAATGCCAGCTATTCTGATTCTTATCATAGAGACTTGAGGTTGACCGCATTATTCCAAGCGATTATCAGTGCAGTTTAAAAGCTCGTCAGTCAAAACTTGAATGTTGGACTCCCCCAATCAAGCATGCTTGTCGAAGTAGCCAAAATGATTCTTGTCAATCTAATAAATAACATACATACATACATTCACAAACACATAGGAATGGATGTTCGTGCGTGCATACCCCACAGAAAAAAAATCAATTGTCAAAAACAACCTAACTATTTGTTCTGGTACCGAAACGTTACTCACTTTCAGTTAACTATCAAAAACTATTTCTCAACTGGTTGTGGACTTGGAAAAGTCAAACCGAAACAGCGTCTGTCAAAAATTTCTCATGCCCATATAACTTGTATAAGAGCAAAATTAACTTATTTAAAATATGTACTAAATGTATTAATAACAAATTTCGACTCCTATATTCATAAAAATTCATAAAAACTGTTAATATTTCGACCAAGAAAGCCAACGCATGGACTTTATTTTCGGCAAATTTTATCAAGTATATGCCACTTTTCATACAAGTTTACGCGCGTTATGTGGTTTATAAGCTTTACGGGCTTTAATAGGCTTATATGAATCCCCCTATTATTTTTGAATTTAGTTGAGCAATAGTCACTTAAAAGCTTGCCATGATAACCAAAATAGCTTAATTTTTTTAATGAATTTAATGAAATAGTGGACGTTAGTTTTTTGTACATCAGTTAATAGTTAGCTTCTTTTCCTGCAAGGTAAGTTGAAAGGCATATCTCGACATCTCCGCATATCTACACATACGCCCTAATTCTAGTGTGGTAACAACATTCATTTTACCGGCAAATAAATAGTTTGGAAACATTTACACCCTTTTGGTATTCTGCTGGCTTAAGTTGCAGTTCAATTTCGTAAGAACCAAAATAGGGGGTTACGTCGCGTAACCACAAATTTTGTATACATACTAGTTCACAAGAATTAATAAACAATATAATCACTTTTTTACGCGAAGTTTCGTTAGCATTTTATGCCCTATTGCGCATTGTTTGTTTTTGACAGCCTTGCCATGTACGCTAGAATGGCGGTTACATGAACTGCATTACCAACGGTTACGATTTTCGGTTAGATAATCTTCCAGGTACAAAATTACCGGTTATGCAGAGAATTGACCCGATAGTATCACAGCCATAAAAACGATGTGTCTATAGCGTTGGAATTGTTTACTTAATTTTGATGGCAACATTTGCAGGCGCAGGGAGTAATAGGAACGCAGTGGCGTATCTACGAATACAAAAATATGGGATTTTCTTTGCCTTGCTTGTGTGAAACTTTCGAAATGCCTGTCGGACTGTGGCGAAATATGGCAATCAATTCGTTTGTTTTATTAAAACTATTAGTTGAAAAGGAAAACTGTTTTAAAGAAAGACTGTTATAGAAATGTATACGATAAAATAATAGATCGCTTCTAAATTGACGAGTTTCTTATCTTCCTTTATGGTTACAGAAGTTAAGGTGAATAGCAACCATTAACATGGTTTATGTATTCCGTTACTTAAAAGGCACGCGACCATTAAGAGTTCTGTTAAAAATGTATGTTTCTTAATTTTTTAAAATTTGTCTTTATACATATGTACATACGTGGCTTGTGAAAATAATATAATATAAAAAATATTTACTATGTTTTTACGTATATTTGTTTTACCAGAGGTACTACAAATTTTTTGAAAGCTTAAGAAAGCTTTTTAAAGTCATACATAGTCATTATAGTTTGCTTTGGATGGTTTTACGAGTGTAAAACTTGTTTATAATAATACGTGTTTAGTTTTTATTTTTGTTTTAATGGAAAAATTTAAGAAGCAGCAAATATATAAAGTATAGCTTCTTGTAGTATTACAGTCACGATTTCTCGTCAAACTAATGGGTATTATACTTGAAATTGTATAAAACCCTGCCGATAATCGATCGCGAAGATTTCTGACTTCTAATAGCAGTAGTCTACTATTAGGTTTTGTCTGCGTGAAAATTTCCAAAGATTACATCAATACTTTTAATACATATATCTTTTTACGATGTTTGTACTAAAGACTTTGCTCAAATTCTAGTCCCTAAAAATACATGTCGCACCCAAGATGAAAAACAGTCACAACTCAAAAAAATTAAAAATTCTTGGCATAAATCGCTTAATAAACGTATCCCCAACCAATACATAAAATAACATTCTTATAACTATAATATAAATGGGATTTTTCATACTGCATATTTCTGGATTGAAACTCGGGGGCATTGCAGCTCCCATACAAAAGGAATTTTTCATTGCGCATATCTCTCGAAGTACTCATTCCATAAAATTAGATTTATCATTCTGCATAGATCCAGTCTATCTCACTAGCTCATGCTTCACCGAAGGTCAATTAGCCTGCTCCAGAGGTGGCACAGATAAAACCTTTTGGACTTCAAATAATATCATTTATCCAATCGTATTGAGCAAAGTCTAAACTCGCTAAAAATACAGAACTATAAAAAAACAAGTAAGGAAAGGGCTGTCTTCGACTGTACCTTTCATGAATACGCATCACGGTTCTAAGTGTCCGATCCTTACTCACAATTAGTACAAAGTCTGCAAAACTGTTAATTTAAAGATACATATCCCAAACCCCATTTATCGGAACAAACGATTGTATGGGAGCTACATGTTATGTTGGTCCGATCTGGGTAATTTTCACTACACATATTACATATCTAACAAGTAAGGAAGTCTAAGTGCGGGTGGAACCGAAAATTATATACCTAGCAGCGATCTATTATCTCATCCCAATTTACGCAGGTCTATTTTAATACTTTCAGTAGGTATTTGCTTTCAAATAGACAGACGGACAGACAGATAGACGTATCGAGAGACTCCCAACTTTTTTGGTCTAAATTAATGATATTTGGATATATGTGACACTTAGTCAATATCTACATAATTTTGGAAGTTGAATTTTGAGTTTTGTTTTTTCTCTTGAACTTTCACGATAGGCTCAGGAGTTCGCTGGGCACGACACAGTCTGTATATAGCTTTTGGAAAAGCCCCCCGGTTATATAAATCTGCAGTTCGGTATATCTAGGAGTTTATTTGGTTCAAGTGAATGGCATTTTATATATAGATGTGTTCTATATATCAAAACGTCAAAACAACGTCTATCGGGTTTGCTAGTATATTATAAAATGGCGAAAGCAAACTACGAATTTCAGCATTCTTTTGTAAAACTGAGAGACTAGTTTGCGTTCAATTAGGCAAACGGACAGACAGACAGACGGACGAAGAGACGGGCATGACTAAATCGAAAGATATATAACTTCGCTATTGCAGTGGGCTATTAACTACGTGCCCGAATATTTTGCTTGTGTGTTTCGCGATTTGGCTAATTTTTGGCAGGAGTATAATACATACTACTGAGAAGCAACTGACGAATTTTCATTGAAATATCAAAATTGAATTATAAGCGACTGCCTTTGAAATTAGCAGAAATTTTATGCTGAAAAGTGGGTTGCGCCACGCTTACTTCTTCAAAATTGACAAAATTTGTTTGCATCCAAGTTTTCTTAAAAATCTTATTATGTGTTCAAAATCTGATTGGTATAACTTGCTTAGTTGTAGAAATATCGCTTTTTAAATTTTACAAAAAAAATTTTCAGAACTATGGTAAAAAACTGGGCGTGGACATTAGCCGATTTCGCCCATTTTTACATCAAACAGTTACCTTTATATATAGAAAATTATCACCAAATTTCATTTCGACAAATCAATTTTTGGCGGAGGTATGGCATAAAAAGTTTTGTGGAATAGTCCACTATACAAGGGCCGGGCCTACGCTCAAAAATTTTAAGTTTTTGGATTTCTTTGTTTACGGAAACTTTAAAAGTCAAATATAAGTGATGTAAAGCTATTTTACACAAAGTTATTGCCTATTTAATAGATCTACGATCCTCTTCAAAATCTTTCATATAAAAGTGGGCGTAGACCTTAACCGATCCCGCCCATTTTTTCCTGGAACATTCCTTGCATGCCTCGAAACCTGCTGCTGAATTTCGTTTCGATATCTTGAACGGTTTTCGATTTATGATTAATATTATTTCTAAATTTGACTTAATCAAAAGTGGGTGGTGCCACACCCATTTTCAAAAATTTCTTGAAAAATTGATTTTTGTGCCTCAATCTCAATATATTCACCAAATTTTATCCTTATAGGTGTATTATGTACTGAGTAATCACTTTTTTGTTGTTTTCGAAAATATTCTATGTATAAAAAGTGGGCGTGCCTATCATCCGATTTCGCCCATTTTAAATAACGCTCGGAGATGAGTGCCAAGGAACTCGCACACCAAATTTCATTACGATATCTCAAAGTTTACTCAAGTTATCGTGTTCACAGACGGACGGACGGCCGGACGGCCGGACGGACGGACGGACGGACGGACATGGCTTAATCAATTTCTCTTTACCTCCTGAACATTTTGATATACATAAGTCAATATCTATCTCGATCCGTTTATGCCGTTACGTACTGCCGTTAGGCGGCTAAAGTTAATATACCTTGTGTGCGTAGCACTACTAGGTATAAAAAGTACTAAATTTGCTAAATTTATGGCCCAAACCCCATATATCGAAAAAATCTATTATATGGCAGCTATATGTTATAATGGCCCGATCTTGGTGATTTTCACTTCACTCATTACATATATAATATGTATCAAATCAAAAAAATTTTGCGTTCCTAGCTTTTTCATTGCAAAATTTATAGCCCAAAACACATTTATCGGAACTATCGATTATATGGGAGCTATATGTTATGTTGGCGCGATCTGGCTGATTTTCATTAGTCACATTGAGTATGTAATATGAACTAAACCTGCCAAATTGAAAGCTCCTAGCTCTTAAATTTCAATATTTATGGGTCAAACTCCGTTAATCGGAACAATCGATTGTATGGGAGCTATGCGTTGTATTGCTCCGATCTTGCTGATTCCGACAAATGATTAATCTTATGCAAAATGGCGGCTCCATACCAAATTTCATTAAGATATCTCAAAAACTGAGGGACTAGTTTGCGTACAAACAGACAGACGGACAGACAGACATGGCTAAATCGACTTAGCTCATCGCCCTGATCATTTCGGTATACTTACTGGTGGGTCTATCTCTTCTTATTCTCATACTTACAAACATCGGACCAAAGTTAATTTACCATTTCATGTTCATGAAAGGTATAAAAAAAATTTTTACATTTTTAAAGCTGCGGTAAAGACCGCGGGTATAAGCTGGTCGTCTTATATTCTTGTATATCTAGCTACGCCACTGTATCAACACCACCAGACGCAAGAACAGCTCTTGGTTTCAATTTCGCGCTGAAGCTAGACTCTCAGCAACTGACACACCTCATTGCTCGAATTAATTTGTTTTGCTACTAACAAAAATAGCGACGCAGATCGGCATACAATCCCTGCAGAAAAATAGACTAGCTCAGAACTATCCCAGAGCTATGCCATTTGACGACACTACTAGTTCTAGCTCAATACCCAAGCAATGCTTTCAACTACCCACTTTTACATGACGATGTCATTGGCTGTGACAATGGTCGCCCAGTGTATTTCTTGGAAACTCGTTCTTCACGGCTCCCATTAGGACATTTCTTAGATGCTTCGCTTGCCTAGTACTTAACCGGTTCCATTTCCGATAGTTTAGTGGTAGTTCTGTTTGTATATGAGTTATTATCGGTATCCGATACTTTAAAGTATCTTTCAGCTATCATTTTTGTAGCCACTACACAACAATATACGAAGTATGTAGCACAAGACTGGCAGTTAGCCAGGCAGCCTTGGAGTCAACCTATTTACTTAGGCAGTGTAACTTTGAATGCATTCGCAATATGGAGCGAAAAGACTGAGAAGTACCGAAAGATCCAAAAAACTGTTATGCAAATCCCAATAATAATGACATCAATAATTATTATACTACATTGCGAATTCCTACAAGTGAAAAATTTCGCCAATACCTACATTCCGCCCGTCAAAAATTCTGACAGGGTAATACAAGTCTGCTCGTCGGGCGGAATTTCGCCCCCCGAATGACATAAGAATGTAGACATTTTACCACGCGAACAATTGGGGAATGAAGGAAATTCGGGGTTGCAAATGAAAAAATTATGAGAGGCTTACTATTATGCTTAGGTATGACCGCATACATTTTTAAATTCTTAATTAGGTAAATTAATTTAAATTTAAGACACTAAAAGAAAATGTGTTTAAATTTTATGCCTAATGATAAAAATATGTTTTGTTATATAGTTCAAGAGGTGTTTTGCAATAGATTGAATACAACAAATCTATATCTTTATATCTTGTAGTTTTGAGCGAAAAGAAAAACCTTCAGTCAAGCGTAAAATATTATAATCAATAGTCGTTAGCAGAACATGACCTCAAACATTATAATAAGTTCATTTATGAAACAAATAAAACAGCTTTACGCCCTAATTCTAGTGTGGGAACAACATTCGTTTTACCGGCAAATAAATAGTTTGGAAACCTTTTGGCATTCTGCCGGCTTAAGTTGCAGCTAAATTTCGTAGCCACCAAAATAGGTGGTAACGTCGCGTAACCGTGAAAAATTGCACGGGGTTTGTAAATATTTTTGTGGACAGAAAATACCACGAATTTCATACACATACTAGTTCACAAGAATTAATAAACAATATAAGCACTTTTTTACGCGAAGTTTCGTTTGCGTTTACATTTTATTATTTATTGCGCATTGTTTGGTTTTGACAGTGTTGCCATGTACGCTAGAATCACAGTTACATGAACTGCATTGCCAACGGTTATGATTTGCGGTTAGATAATCTTCCAGGTACAAAATTACCGGTTACGCACACAATCATTAAATAGGTTCGAAGAGGTGTCTAATATTGTTTCACAATGGGTCTTCTGACATTTTCTTAAGTGTGCATCTCCGGCTGCCATTCAACCTAACCTCACCTTATAAAGTTTTAATCGAAATCAATTCACATTCAATTTAATATTTTAATTACTCTTAGATCATTGTAATTTCCTACAAGTATATCACAAAATTAAAGAAAATTTATTTAAATTGCCTAAAATTCAGGGTTTTCTTACTTTTGTGAATAACAGTACCCAGTAGACCAGATAAGCAAAACAAAAAAAATTTAAATATGCTTATTTGACAAATTTGTTTAATTTCTGTTTAAAAGGTTAAATTTTCCTTAACCCAAAATAATTAATTTTGAGGAACTATTCGTGAATATTATATACTTTTTATTGCTTCTCGATAACATAATATAAAAAGGATAGATGCCAAATTAGAGTGATTGTGCTCTGTATGAGGGTCTAAATGTTCTAGGGCAGTTATTGGTATAACGCAGTACGAATATATGAATTACCAGTGATAAGACGCATGTTTACCATCATTATCACATTATCAAAAAAATTTTAAACCAAATGACTTTAATGCCTCAAGCGTGACGAGGAAACGCCTATGTTCTGATGAAGTACCAAGACAATTTATGTGTGACGTTTGCCACAGCTCTGACGATCAGTAAGTGGAATAACTTTCTTTCAAGTTTAGTTTTTCTTGAAAATATACGTAGGGCTCCAGACATAAGATGCAACTATAAGCAAGTTTCATGTGAAACGAAAGTTTACGCGTTGAGTTTTAGATTCTGTTAGAAAACTGTTTGCTTTGTTCAAAGGTCACATTAAGTTCCCACATTCTGAAAATGAATTCAGGATTGGATTCAAAAAGCAACACTGGAACACAAGAAGAGTAGGATCGGCTTATATATATAAAGCATGGTTGAGCATCCGGCTTGATATCCCAATATGCTGTTTTTATAAGTGGCAGAACCCGGATATACGAATATTTGGTATTTGTATGCGAATGAGATGACAAGCATCATCCAATAATTACCTAGAAACAGTCGATTAATACGGTCTTTTGCTTTAAAATGCATATAAAAAGTTTGCTGTGTACTTTTGTACCGCTCGGTTCAAGTCGGTTAATGACTTAAAGTACCAATAAGTACACATTGTTTATGCATCTTATCTTATAACTTTAAACCAGCTATTCTTGTATATTTGTATGTTTGTATATTTATATACCTAGACTATCTCGAAAACCGCTCACAGAATTTGGATGAAATTTGGCATGTACATAGTGTACTCTGTAATAAGAATTTTTATCTAGGTGTTGCCCATGGGATGGTTTTTTTTTTACTTGTCGAAATTTTGGGGACAACTTTTTTGAGCAGCCACCAAGCAGTAATAGTGTATTCAGACTCTGTTACCAATAAAAAAAAATATTTAATATCTTTCTGTTGTCAAGATATGTTTTTAAAATATCTTTTTGAAAAGCTCCACTGCTGGTAAGAAAAATTATTCATTCAAACAACCAAAATATCTTTACTGATGAGTATGTAAAGCGAACTAAATTGTATGGCAAACTACACAAATGCTGAGCAAACCTCGCTCGCCTAGGTACTTAATTTTTAAATACATAAGCATAGACGACAGTATCTATCTATCTATGGCGCGATATACAACAGGTATATCATCATAAACCTCCTAAGAGATTTTTGCGCCAAGCTTGTCTTCCAATTTGTGGTGTGCCGATTTGAATTTTCCCTACAAATTGGTGGGACCTACAGTTTTTTGCCGACTCCGAACGGCATCTACAAAGGAGACGAATTTTTTGCTGAGAAGCCTGTCATGGCAGAAATACACTCGGAGAGTTTGCCAAACCACTGCCGAGGGGCGACCCCGTTTTGAAAAACTTTTTTTTCAAATCACTTTTGATGTTACCTGTACCAGGGCTGGAACCATGGACCTTCGGTGTGGTAGGCCGGCAACACTACCTTCACACCACGGCGGCCGCCAGACGACAGTATCCAGTCTACTGTATACTGTGATGTGAATAAAATGTAATTTTTTAATTTGACGTAAGAATTAAATAGATTTTTCGGCAGGGCGCAGTGTCGAAAGCTTTGGAAAGGTCAAGTGCCACGAGCACCGTCCTACGGTTCGGAGGAAGTTGTTTTAAACCATAGTTTATCTACGTCGTTATTATGTTCAAAGCGGATGTTGTGGTGTGTGACTTCTGGAAACCATGTTGGTGTGCGGCCAAGTGCAGGCTTGCAGTGTAATACGGGAGCAGAATGGTCTCCAATAACTTAGCAACCGGCGACAGAAGAGATATCGGACGATATGATTCTACTTGGTTCGCCGGCTTACCTGGTTTTATTAGGGGGACCACAATCGCGCTTGTTTCCAAATCTCTGGAATGACGAAAGTGTTTAACGAGAGGTTAAAGAGAGCCGCCAAATAACTCTGTCCCTCGTGGCCTAGGTGTTTCAACATCTTCATGGAAATGTCGTCGGGTCGCTTGGCCTTTATTATGGCTTCCTTGATCTCGGCGACGGAGACGGCAAAGGGCGCTGTGTTGTGTTTGTGTTTATGCGCCCGTCGGATGGCTCGTCTCTTAGCCCTATCAGCAGGCGTATGCATTATAAACTGTCGGCAGAAAGAGCTCGCGCATCGCTTGTGGTCCGATTTGACGCTGTCACCAAATGTAATGGCGACCTTGTCATTGTATTTGGTCGAATTTGACTGTGGACCATAATTTGCCTAATCCACCGGAGAGGTTGCATGCCTCCGGGTGTTGCTTCCACTTGGTCAACTCGTAGTCATTGACCGTCTATCGGAATTCCGCATTGAGATCTTTAATTCTAAGGGGTCTGCGTGATTGAGAAGTCTCACTTGGTCACGTTCTCTTACCAGAGTCGTTGCTTCCGCAGGGAAATTCGGCCGAATTTCCGGTATTCTTCCAGCGGGAATGAAGCGGTTGGAAGCTGAATCGATAACCTTGCGACACTTTCGTTGACCTTGGCGTACATCTGTCGGTGTGGGTAGGGCAGCGAAGGAGCGCTCTGTATAGTCGTAAAAAGGTCCCAGTCCGCTTTGCTGAAGTTGATGAAAGTTCTTCGTATTGAAGTTATGAAGTACGTCTGTCGATTGATTGAGAGTATAATTGGCAGGTGGTTGGATGCCAATGTAAGAATCGGTCGCCAGTTGACGCAGTTTATGAGTCCTGCGCTTACGATGGATATGTCTGGCGAGCTGTGGCAGTTGCCTGCTACTCTGGTGGGGGCGTCTCCGTTTACTGTACAGAATTCCGAGACATCTATTTGTTCCGCAAGTTCATGCCCTCTTCCTTCTCCTGTTAGATTGGAGTGCCAGAGATTGTTGTGTGCGTTGAAGTCGCCGAGGATTAAACGGTTAGAAACGCAATTATATCAGGCTGATAGTCCCTCGGGCAATATGTTACAGGGGATATGTAGATGTTGATAATTAGCAGACCGACATCGCCCGACCGGAGCAGCATTCTAAGATAAAGTCCCTTGGGTCGACGTCGGGAAGAAATAGCTTATATTGTACAGTGTGGGGTGTTATGAATGCGAAACCACCACCCAGCTCTACAGCGACATGTAATTTATCACGAAAATTCTATTTCATGAGACCATCAGCTGGTGAACATTATTGGCAAGGCTGTTATTGAAAAAAAACTAGAGAAAGGGAAGTGAGAGGAACTCTTAAGACACTGAAGTTAATCCTATACTCGTACATTTATACTTGTTATGGATTAGTGATTTGGTAATTAATCCGTTTTATTCCAACATATGTGTGTACATTTATTTTATTAAGGTATGTATGTTCATAGATGTTCGTAAAAGTGTCGGAAACTCTTTCAAATGAAAAAAAGTTAATGTTTAGTATTAAAACCTGTTGTAGACGCAACTCTTTCATTTGCTGTTCATATCGTGCATAACGACACGTTTTTACAGTTTTAATTGTTAATTCAGTGTTGAGGTAAAGCTGATAAATTATTAGAGTTATTTTGTTTTATTTATACCTTTATGTGTGGTCTGCAGTATTTGAAATTGAATACGAAATCTGAAGTAAAACAATTTTGATTTCTAGGTACTTGTGAAAGGTTCACTCGTTTTTTGGTTGTGTGTAATAACTAAAAGAAATTATATATTAATAAAATGAATCATATAATTTGCGCAGATTAACTTTTAATCTTACACATACACAGTAAGCATTATCGTATATGTTTTAAAATTAATTTATTGTATTTACAGTGCCTCGAAAAACAAACTTCGATTTTCGGGAAAGCCTGTCATATATAGTTACATAGAAAAATATCACATATCTTTTATATAAAATAACTTCTGGTATTTCCTCTAACACTTGGCTGGCACGATATAGCCCGTTTTAACTATTTACGGTGTGTTATCTTTACAAAAATTGTTTTAGAAAAAATTCACTATAAAGCTGCTAAGTGCAGTTTGGGTCTTCCGTTTGGGTAAAATAATGAAATTTTTACGAAATTGTGTCAACTCGTTTTTAAAAAGGTGAATAAGGGAAACTGTTAACCCGAACGTTTATTAAATACAGGTAGGCTCATTCCCCTTTCTCTACCTCTTCACATGCTCTAATGGGAAAAGCGGAAGTAAAGTCCCTTACTGAAGAGTACCTATGCGAGATTCGCGATATGGACGAGGTAACATCGGTCACTGAAATATGCTTGGCGCCTAACTCGCAGTTTCCGGACTTTGAAGCCAAACCAACTTGCATCCGATCCATTCGGAAAGCTTACGGCGGAACACAGACGGCGACAGTATCCATTCCGACAAAAGTTTCCAGAAAGCTGTTATCCAGCGGAAAAGTCCGAATAGGGTGCGTCATATGTCGCATTCGGGCAAAAGTCCAGGCAAAACGGTGCTATAAATGCCTGGACTTTCGAGGAATTGCAACAGCGAAAAAGACTCAAAAGGCAAGTGCTTTAAATGCGGAAGCGATCGACACATCGCTAAAACATGCACCAGCCCGCTAAAGTGCCTTCTGTGCACTGAAAGAGGAGCCAAGCGCAGTGATCACCCTACTGTGGGAAAGAACTGTCCGGTATACAAAGGAGCGGTTTAGAAACTAAGACGGTTATGAGATTTTTCCAACTAAATCTCAACCACTGTGAAGCTGCACAAGACCTGTTAACGCAAACAATGAGAGAGCTCCTTACACCAGGAGGTGCGAGTGGAGGATTAGTGAGTGCTATACTCAGCGATCATAGTGGACATCAAAGTAGAAGGTGGAAGGATTCCCACCATCCAAACGAGGTCGGGACTGGAAGCTCAACACCTTCGATCCCGATGTTTTCAAGGTAAGGCTGCCAACATCTAAGTACATAGGCACCGCGAACGATATATCCACTAAAGTAATGGCTAACATCAAAGAAGCATGAGACGCGTCGATGACCAGAAAGAAAACACGTAAACAGCAAAGCCCGGTCTATTGGTGGAACGACAACATATAAGCACTAAGGAGAGAATGTACTCGGGCCAGGAGGCGCTCTCAAAGATCAAGAGCGAGCCCAAATTTTTCAGAGTGCAGAGATACCTATAAAGTTGGGCGTCATGTCTTGAAAGCGGCAATAGCGAACAGCAAGGGAAAATGCTTTCTTAACCTCTGCGATGATGCGGAAAACGACCCATCTGTACAGCTTACAAAGTGGGTTTGAAAAAGTTGAAAAATAAGCGGGAAGCCATGCCAACATGTCCGTCCTTTCTCCAAAACGTGGTCGATACTCTCTTTCCCACGCAACGAAAAATTAGTTTCCTCTACATCAAATACTCCATTATACGCATTTGATGCAGTGACGGTGGACGAAGTTCTCCAAGCGGTTAACAGCCTTTATGACAACAAGTCTTCTGGGACAGACTGCGTGCCCAACAAAGTACTGAAGGTGGTGGTTACTTATAATACGGCTACATTCGCAAAGTTATTTAATGTATGCCTATCTGAGGGGGGCGTGCCTTTCAATCTGGAAACGCCAGACTTTGGTGCTATTGCCGAAGCCTGGAAAAAACCCGGTGAAGCCATCCGGCTACATGCCTATATGTCTGCTCGACTCTGCAGGCAAAGTTCTTGAGCGAGTTATCTATAATCGTCTCGAAAAAGAAATAGAAGAGGTGTGTGGCATATCTTAAACTAGTTTGGGTTCAGAAAAGGAAGATCCACCATTAATGCCGTGAACATGGCTAAAAATAGAGCTCGAGAGGCAATAAGCGGCACTCGCTGGCTCGAGGGATCCAAATAATACTGCCTTAGATGTAAAGAATGCATTCAACAGCGATAACTGGGCGAGAATTCTGGATACGCTAGATAGGATAGGTATATCCTGCTATGTGAGAAGGATCATACGCAGCTATTTTGACGGCCGTCTGCTTGAGCACGAAACGTCAGATGGCACGGAAAAGCTCCATGTTACAGTTGGTGTCCCTCAAGGGTCCGTGTTCGGCCATTGCTATGGAACATTATGTACGACGGAGTACTGCGACTCAAAGTGCCTAAGGGAGTAAAAATTATCGGTTTCGCGGATGATATCGCATTGATCGTTACTGCCAAACACCTAAGTGACATATGCGACAAAGCTAATGTGAGCATAGCCAGCGTTCAATCATGGCTCAGGCAACACGGATTATAGCTTGCGGAGCAAAAAACAGAGGCATCAAGCATGAAGGAAGTAGAAAAGGTCACAGTACGAATAGGAAACCATGACATCGAAACGTTGCCAGCAGTTAAGTACCTGGGAATTATGATAGACGGGAGGCTATCGTTCACAACACACTTAGAGTACGCTAATGAAAAGGCAGCGAAAACAGTAGCACCATTATCGAGGATAAGGCTAAATGCACGAGGTCCAAAGCAAGGTCGCCATCAGATACTTGCAGGCGTCGTAATGAGCCAATTGAAGCTCCAGTCTGGCAGCACGCCACGGAGCATCAGTCGTACTACCAAGGGTAAGCTCGACGTGCCGCCTGTGTGCCCTTCGAGTGTGTAGCGCCTTTAGAACTGTCTCAGAGGATGCTGCACTGGTAATCGCAGGAATGTGCCCAAATGACATACTGGCAAGGGAAGCGGCGATGATTTCTGATGATAGAAACTCACGGTCCGAAGCACGAGAAATTAGTACGCAAGGTTGGCAGAACAGATGGAATATCTACAGGGGCGCTAGACACACCGCTGTATCCCAGATATTAAAAGCTGGGTAACGAGAACACTGCGGAAGTAGATTTCTACCTGACCCAGTTCTTAAGCGGTCACGAATGCTTTAAAAGATACCTTTATCGCTTCAAACACGAACGGAACAACTGGTGCGATCACTGCGGAGGAGAAGCAGTTGAGAATGTATTTCACGTGTTTTTCGAATGCCGTAGATCGAACAACTGTAGAAGAAAACTACGTAACATCGTCGGTGACGACTACACTCCTGAGACGCTGGTGGGGCACATGCTGCAAAGTAAAATAAAATGGACTGGGGCGTGCGAAGTAATCGCACAAACCATGAAGTGGCAAAGAAGTCTGTAACGGCTGCAGCGTAGCAGTAAATACTAAAGCAAAGGGCAAAGAGCGACGAACATAGGACGGTGGGAGACAAGGTCTCTTCAACCCTTCAAATTTCAAAAGCAGCCTGACAAATTTGGTTGACTTAACTTACACCGAAAGGTGCAGATTTGAGACGCGGCCTCTCCACTGCATTGCCTTATAATTGAACACATTGGTTGAAAATTGCTGTATTGGTAAAGAACGTAAGTACCGTAAGTATCATAGATGCGAATTGGAAACACGGCCATTCCAACCGCCTGGTCCACGTGACCTAAAACTAAAGGTGCAGATTGGAGACACGGCCTCTCCACTGCATTGTCTTGTAACTCAAGATATTGGGTGAATAAGTGCTTGATTGGAAAGTACGTAAGTATCGTCAGTATCATAGATGCGGATTGGAAAAATGGCCATTCCAACCGCCTACCTTCCGATGACTTTAACAGACATGTAGTTGGTTGATAACACACGTATGTAGTTACATTTATAAGCGTATTTTTGTTGTTGGACAAGAGCGACCTTCTTTCAATAACTCTACATACTAGTAGATTAAAAATCTAGCAAAAGATCCAAAGTTCAGAACTGAAAAGGAAGTACAGTAACGCTGACCAACAGACGTAGATACTAGTGCTCAAACCACCTCCCGACGGAATACTTAACGGTAGTACCGGAGGGATCGGTACAAGACGGTACGAGGTTTAGTGCTGGTTCAAGTCCCACACTGACTGTGAAGCTTTCGAAGCTTCCTCTTCACATACATACATATCATTTTTATACAAACTTATGGGAAAATTATGAAAATTTGTTCCCAGAGAAAACATTTTTTCGGGCAGATTTTTAAATCTTCAAATTTGCTGACCAAACGTCTTAGAGACTTTAATATGAAACACTCTACTGAACTATACATACATTCCAAAAAGCTTCAGTAAAATCTGAGCAGCCTTCCGGTAGACATTTGCTTTTTTACATTTTTGGCTTTTCATTTGGCAGGTCAAGTTAGACGGTTGCATGTGCCACATGGGGAATTCAATAACTTTTCTAAGCTCGGACTCCATTAGCTTTACCGTTCATCCATCATCTTCCCATTTTTTACCTTCCACTTGTTATGTCACTTGTATTCTCTTCCAATAAATTTCATTCCATTATCGACATACATACTTCCTTGCACTGATTCTATAGTTCTGGATACGAACTTGTGGGCTCGGCAGTTTTCGAACTAGCCCGCATGTACCCTAATAATTTACTAGACAGGAATACGCCTTTAACCCCCAAAGCTCATTTATTATGAAACAACTACAACGACAACAAAAGTAAAATGAAATCCTCTCTAAGGCCAAAAGCAATGACGCCACTTGCTTCTATTCGGCATTCAGAAGATGTGTTTCACATTTGTCGCACTGCTTGCGTAAATTACTTGACTACGTTTACATTCCATATACACACATACAAAGTTTAGGAAAGGATTGGTAGGTGTTGAATATTGGCAACGGTTTTGAAGCATGCAACACGGTAACTTCAACCCTTTTTTGAAATTAAAAACTGAAATGTGTTTGTGCCGGGCAAATAAAAGGACAATGCAGTCGGGAGTTAAGGGTGAGTTGAAATTATGAATAAATATCGAGTTTTCGTGTATTTTGTATTGCTAATATAAAAGTGAGTGAGATCACAGATTTCAATGTGCCAGGTTATTAATATGTTGTTGGGAAATGAGAAGGTAAGTGGTGTAAAAGTTGTCGTAAGGAAGCACTTATTAGTTCTAGTCAATTACTATTAAACATTTTTGAAGCAATCTCAGTTTAATTATTTTTTTTTTTTACTAAATTAAAATACAAATGGAGTGAAGAATAATGATTGGAAACACTCTAATGTAGTTACCTCAAGGTTTTTATTAAGTGTAAACGTTTTCATGTACAGTATAGAGCAGTTTACTAACAGTACAGGATATAGGATATAGTTAGACAGTATATACTTAGGAATACTAGATATATGCTCTTTCAAAGAAAGTAGCAACACATACTTCAAGCTAATGAGCACATTACAATATTTACAAATATACTTCATTCCCTTACTTACGTTTTTATCTAAGTATAATGTGAGTTTTAAGGTATGAACGGTTGCGATAACAAACGGCACTCTAGTTAGCGTTTGGCTTATCAGGAACTAGGCGTTAACCAGGTTCACTAAAAGTTGTGTCTAAATGGGATGCAGCTCTCTTAGGGACCGATCTAGGCCTCAGTCGGTCGAAAATGGCTATACGAGTATATTGAAAAAATGGCGAAACGTTTCAAAAAGTCTTTTCGGTATAGCACACATGATTTAATATTAATATTCAACTCAAGTTACGTAATTAATGAAAAAAGATCTGAAATTTATTTTCGGAGTACGGAAATTTTATTGTCAAAAGTCATATTTAGTTACAGTTATTTAATAAATCAACTCTTCGAGGTACTGAGAAAAACTCTTTCAAAATTATTGGCGGTTCGATTTTGACATCGCGATGTAAATTGAGTGAGGCTAAGCCGTTTAGACGATCTTCAGACATTGTTGATCTCAAATACGTTTTTAGTCATCGCAAAGTTGAGAAGGATCGTCGCTGTTGTCACAGGCAAAACTCCAAAAGTAGATGGGTGCATACACATCAATCTACGAAATCTTGACTAAGTAAAGTGAATACTAGCCCTACCACAAAATTATTCAAGGCAGCATGTTTTCGCATAGAAAACAATATAGGCAAACACACGTCTCAAGATTGTGTATGCAATGCAAATCGTGATAGATGAAAGACTTTTTCATTAAAATTTAATTAAAGTGATTCTGTTTGACGCACATCAGTAAATATATGAAAAAGCGGAAGTAAATCATAAAAGCATGAAATAAGATTAAGCAATGGCGACGGTCATGAAGAAATTCAAAATGTATTAATGCTTTGCATCGAATATGGCAATAAGAAAACTTTAATTTCATTTCTGCATTTAGATTTTCACAAAAGTCCATTTTCCTTATTTTGTCTTTAAATTTCAACAAACACAGCAACTGAGCGCAATTAAATTCGTAGCCACTGAATTTAAATTTAGTAACACATCCAATTGTATTAGGGATAACAATACCGGGATCTGAGGTGACGAAAATCCCGGTATTTCTTTCTTACGATCCTGTGTTTTTCGGGGTGGAAATATGTTTACGTAAAAAGAAATATGAATGATTTATTTATGATTCATATTTGCACCTACCATCGGAAGTTTTCCATTTATTTATTCAGTATTCGATTTTTTTAAGAAAAATGTAACATCTGGTGCGACAGAAACTAAGTTAGCACGAATTTTAAACTTAACAAAGGTGTCAGAAGTATTTCAAGGTTAAAGTCAAATTTAGTATTAATGCGCACTTTTTCTCTTCAATCTTCCAAGTGTACAAGCTTAAAGGTCAAAGGAAGTAAGTAACGCAGTTATGTGGCCGATTATTTTAATCTAACAAATTGTTTTAAAAGTCGACCTGAACTTTTAGAAATTTTTTTAGCCCAATTTTCTTTAGCCTTAGGTCATATGTATTGTTATATAGAAGAAATTCTAAAAATTCAGGCCGACCTTCAAACTACTTTAAAGTTATACTTTGTGAGATTTAAATTTAACATTAAATTTTCAAAAATCTTTTTTTTTTAAGTTTTCACATTTTTCTATAGCCTGTATATTTTTGTTGCGTTCAATTTTTCCTCTAATCAAAAATAATAATAATTAACCAAGAATTATTATCAACTGGTCTTGAGCTCGTTAAACTTACAAAAATATGTAAAAATTAACAGACCATAAAACCAACAAAAAAAAAAAAAATTTAATTTCAAAACATTTTCTGAAATTTGATTTTAACCTTAAATATATTTTGACTAAGTTTATTTATCAAAAAGCTTCACCAAACCTTTTTTGTAGAGCATTAAGTTTTCTATAAATTTGTCAAAGGGGTTTGCGTTGCTGAGAATAGTTCTTTAGTAACAGGAATATGAATAAACATATACGAGTATACAATTTGTAATGAAAATTAAAAAGCGCGATGCGACACTACTTAACATTAAAATTAACGGCTCATATTTTTAGAGCCCTGATTTTGTATCTAAACAAAACTTTTAAGCATGATTCCGAAAGGATACAACAAATTTTGTTTTAACGCTCTAGTATACATACTCGTACAAGGTGGCGCAAAAGTAATCCTCCCATCAGAAAATGCTATAAATTTTGCGATTGGCCCTTAAGTCAGTTCTGTTTTGACATTTGTGTAGTAAACACATGCGAAATACACGTTAATAAACAATGTTACGCTACACTGCTCCAGAACGCGGAATATTGCTGACTATTTATTTGACCAATAATCGGTCGGTGAAAAACGGTTACTGCGCAAAAGTAATCCTCCTATCAGAAAATGCTATAAATTTTGCGATTAGCCCCTAAAGTCAGTTCTGTTTTGACATGTGTGTAGTAAACACATGCGAAATACACGTTAATAAACAATGTTACGCTACACTGCTCCAGAACGCGGAATATTGCTGACTATTTATTTGACCAATAATCGGTCGGAGCCAAACGGTTACTGTGAATGGTGAGCGCTACAGAGCAATGATCAACGAGTTCTTTTTGCCGCAACTTGATGAATTGGGATTGGAAAACATGTGGTTCCAACAAGACGGTGCAACAGCACACACTGCACGTGCCACAACCGATATGCTGAACATCGGAAGCTTACTTTTGCGCCACCTTGTATATATATATATGTCAATATTCCAGCAAATATTCTTTTGTATCATCTTTTGATGAATTTAAAATCAAATTTAATCTCAAATGGCAAGAGTGCTTACGAACTCAAAATTTACACAACTTCTACCAATATATTTTTTGTGCTTACTGGATAAAAACTATTTGTGCTAAAATGTATCCACGTATACAAATACCCAGCAAAAAACCGGAGAAGCGATCTAGCTTGGGCAGTCAGCGCAAGGTAATTATAACAAATGCAGTATCTTAAAATAAGACTTATAAAAAGTTTATAATACTATTTAAACTTTATTTCGTCAGGAGATACCATGGGGCGGAAGGTGGGTACCGATAAGAGTAGCCCGTTACTATTTTAAAATAATGTCAGACAACACTGGTGTGGTTCCCAGGCAAAACTACGCTGACTCTTTGCCTAATAATAATAATTCCCTAACGGATTACCCACCATATCCCGCCCGACCGGCGCGAGGAGTGCATCCGCATAACGCGCGGATTATTCGTTCGTGCCGAGTCGTTGAAAGGCTTTGGTTTGTTAATCGTCGAGATCTAAAACTGCTCAGCTACAGAGAAAACCTCGTTAGCTAAGGGACGTAGATATAAGATAGATTATACATTAAGAAATAATTAGTTCACAGAATAAAATTATTGTTAGAGGTTAATATAGAAGTCAAAGAATAAGAAACAATTAGTAGGTATGTATTTAGGATAGAAAGAATTGATTTTTTATGCTGAAAAGCGAGTCTGAAATATCAAATCTACCAGAAAGAGAGTTATAATCTTAACACAAACAGCGAAAGGCTCACTTAACTGATAATTGGTTCGGCACTGTTTTAAGACTAGAATTTTAAAATGCCTTGAAGGTAGAGACGGTACATTGAAGTTCACTTCACTTAGAAGAAATGGGCTGGAGAGTGAACCATTTAGCAATTTAATAATAAAAACAATTCCAAGCATTTCCCTCCGTCTAGAAAGTGTGTGCAGATTAATGACTTTTAAACGATTCGTATAGGGTGGCAGATTATACAAGGGATCCAAATCCAAAACTCTCTAGGCAAATAGTAAAAATTGTTTTTGAACTGATTCCAGGCGATCTACATGAACCTGGTAACGCGGGTTCAAAATTATAGAACCGTATTCAAGTATTGGCTTGACTAATGTATGGAAGAGAGCTTTAGTTACATAAGGGTCGCTAAATTCTTTAGACCATCATTTAACGAATGCTAGGACACCTCTAGCCTTATTGACTGTTGTGTTCATATGGCGGTTGAAACTGAGTTTATAATCCATAGTAACCCCCAGGTCAACAAAATCATACACTTGCTCAATACTATAATTTTTAATTGTATAGGAAGCCGGCTGAGAAATTCCACGCAAAAAACCCATGTATTTACATTTTTAAGGTTAAGTGGCATATAATTTAAATCGCACCAAGTAACTAGTGTATCCAGATCTGATTGTAGCTTATTTCTATTTTCAAACGACGCGAATGACATGAAAAGCTTTACGTCGTCAGCATACAATCACATTTATGAAAATCTTATTATTGTAGAAATATCATTTATAAACAACAAGAACAGAATCGGGCCAAGATGGCTTGCTAGAGGAACTCCTGAAGAGACATTAATGACATCGGATACTAAATTTTTAAACACTACTCTTTGTGTCCTGTCACCAAGGTAAGAAGAGATCCAGCGATTGAGACCCGGCTGGAAGCCCAACTGATCGAGTTTATGAATAAGTATTAAGTGACACACTTTGTCAAAAGCTTTGCTGAAATCCATATAAATAACGTCGGTGTGCATTTTTTTTTTAAAGCCATTTGAGACATGACTGGTAAAATCAAGTAAATTCGTAACTGTGCACTTTCCCTTACTGAACCTGTGTTGGCAGTCAGCTATCAAAATAGAGATCGGACCTGTAAGTTGATTTGTAACAATAGCTTCAAACAATTTTGGATGAATGAAAGCAGATACTTACTGGTACACACTTTTGTAAAAGCAAATAAAGTCACGGGCGCATATTGCTATCGAAAGCAGCTTTAAAAACGACATAAAGGTTTGTGCGCCAATCCTATTTTTAAATATTTTTTTTCAAGAATCGGGTCGATAGTAGATGTACCAGGTTTAAACGAAGACTAAATTCAAATCAGTGGATCCACGGCGGCCTTACCTTATACATATGGTTGCCTTTCGTGAAAGATTACAATAAAGCCTTGTGAGCCACCATGTACAATTTTAGGCCTCAAGTTGTAAGCCTTTTCATCAAACACAATTAGCCTTAAATAAGGCACACTTTTTTGCATGGATTTTATTCAGTTTTATTTGAATGTATGTATGTTTGTAGATTTCACATGGTAACTAAATTTAACTTTACAATGAGGTGAATGTGCAGCGTGAAACTAGCTGAGTTGGGGTGAGCAAATGGGAAGAGTTCCAATTTAACATTGTGTCGTCTCTGCTATGATTTATGTCCGCTCCAAAAAGCCATATTGCCATTTTGCTTTTGCTTTCAACCATGCCACATGCGCAGAGACTACCAGCAGTGCAATAAAACAAAACCAGAAAAGGCAAATCCGACAATCATATGAACGCGACAATTGCATGAGAATGGGATTGAGTAAATATATCTATGTGTATATCATTAGTTAAGTGCGGAAATTGCTTAGGTGTATGATTTTGGTCCAATATCGCGGATTCTTTCATATTCTTCTGTCAAATTAATTGTCCTGAAAAATGCTGTGCCTTATTATCAATTTTGAAGCATGTCTGTAACTTTCCCTTTTAAATTGTGTGAAGTTTTTTTAGTTCATTTGTAAAATATTTTTCATACTAGACCAGCATTATATCTACAAATACATGGATCAAAATTTTTTGAATTTAAAATTGTGTGAAGTTTTTTTTAGTTCATTTGTAAAATATTTTTCATACTAGACCAGCATTATATCTACAAATACATGGATCAACATTTTTTGCTTAGCTCTATTTTGATAACTTGAATAAAGCTAATGTAATGACTAGTATCTTCCGTTGTCGAAATTCGACCAACTTAAACTGGTGTAACTTGTTAAATAATCAGTTTATCTTTTTCTCCAGAAGTGCCTAGAGGCCTTAATAGTTGAGAAATTTTTGTTCCTTCCATTTATTATTAGTTGACTTATTTAGGGCCGCTTTCGTAAAAGACGGTTGACACTAACCGGCGGGTAATTTCACAGCTAACCGCAAAAAGCCCACCACCCGTGCAACTACCCCGTTCAGATTCCGCTCAATATTTCAAAAGCTTGCGCGTAATAAAAACCATTGGAATTGATGGGAATATACCTACAACATAGTAAAACTAATAATATACATAATATATACATGAATGCTGCCACACATATCAAATTGAATAGACGCACCCTGGGTGGTTGCCATATTGGACAATTTTTTCGTATGCTGGTTCTAATATTAACAACTTAAATTGATTAAAATTAAAATTTTGGATTATATATTATCATGGCGGCCATGGAAGCCTTTAAAGGTTACTTTTATAATGGAGTTCTATGAAAAATTAAACTTTGAAAGCGATTTCTGAAAAATTTAAAATAGAATTACATTTACATTTCATTGTAAACAGATGTAACTGAATTCGTTCGGTTTTCGGGATCTTATGATGCACATGAATGAGCGAGTGAGATGGTTTTGGGCGGGTAAAAAACAGAAAAATATTTTGTTAAAAATTTAATAAATTCAAAAAAAAAAAAGTTAGGTAAGAACTTTTTATGTATTAAAAGAAATAAAATTTAATCAACAAAAATAAAAACAAATTCTCCGAGGTCTTAGTTCAAACCTGCGACGCACACGTTGTACTCGAGTATTTTACCACCTACGCTACTGTGATATGCACGAGTACAAAGACTTTGTCAAATACTGTAGTTAAGCTTTATACAGAAAACTTCATTTACTTATTGCAAATAAATAAGCATTTTTTGTTTAATATGACGAAATCTAAGCCAGGGCGGTGCTTCTATTGCGTTTAGCTTCATTAAGCTGTTTATGAACTACTTATAGAGCAAATTGACCTTCGTATCTAAAATAACAAACTACTCTCACCGTATTAATCCGGATTTAGTGCAAATCACACTTGCCCAACTGCACTGTTTAACATTTTGGATGACATACGGATGCCTTTCAATAAAAATTAGCTAACTTTGCACTATCCTTTTTCGAAAGCTTTTGACTACGTAAATCACCTTTTACCTCGTAGCTAATAAATATTACAGTCAAAACTTTTAACCCTGGCAGTTCCAAAGGGGCCCATTATTGTACGATTCAACCTGTTTCTAAACGATATTTTTCTACGATACAACCGATTTAGAGTGCATGCAAATGATGATGGTACATACTTGATAGTTTTAGCAGCCTGTGCGGCCATGCTACTGAACTATCTAGGAGGAAGGAGAGGAATAAAGACAAGCGAAGTCGTGGTGTTGGATTCGTGGTTGCTCTTATTT
The DNA here is from genome assembly GCA_949987695.1 of Merzomyia westermanni. Lineage (NCBI taxonomy): Eukaryota > Metazoa > Arthropoda > Insecta > Diptera > Tephritidae > Merzomyia > Merzomyia westermanni. Next base: position 121,523,768 of record OX465288.1, on the reverse strand, counting down.
CGTAACCATCAAAATAGATGGTAAGGTTATGTAACCCCGGAAAATTGCACGTGTTTTGTAAATATTTTTTGTGGAAATAAAATTGTAAAAATGTTGTGTACATACTAGTTAAATAGAATAAAGTATAATAATAGCCCTTTCCACACGAAATTTGCTTCAAGTTTTAATTTTGTTTTCTATTGCTCATTTTCCATTTTTGACAGCGTTTCCATGTGCCCAGAATAATGGTTACACGAACCGATGGTAACGATATTCGGTTATACTGGTAAAAAACTATATGAGGTAATTCTCCACCACTAACTAGAGAGTAAGAGAATAGGGAACGTGACACCTACTATTTGGTATAGAGCTCCTTTATAATAAGAAGTACGATTAGAAAAATAGGTAAGCGGAGCGTTAGACTGAGGGAAGGAAATGGCGCAGGGTGAAAACAGAAAGAAGAATAGAAAATGATAGATCCATGCAAGTAAGTTTTTTGGGCAGAAAACATCTACGAGCCATCTTGTATGTATATAAATCTGTAACAAGTCATGTTCCTGACTGAAACATCAACATTACTAAGTTGATTTATTTCGTATCTTGAAAAAAGCACCAGTGGAAATACCACCTGATCGTTCGATATCAGTTGAGCCTCCTTTTTCAGCCGCTTTACATGGCCTGACTTTGCACTTTCTAGTTTGTACAGCTCATCATTCAATCGGGCAAAACGACAAGGACAATCATCTTTGCTTCAATGCAAAACCGGTTAAGTCGACAGAAAGAGATATGAGTTATGAATGCATGATTGAAGCTACCAAATGAAAGTTATTTAAAATTTTGCAATATGATTAAAGCTACGAAATGAAAATTATTTACAATTTTGCAATATCCGCAAAACACAGACACAGAGGCAAATTAATATTTAGAATAAATTTTTTATATTCGAACCAATTTTCATATGGTGGGTACCATACCAATACCAGCTTTAATTGAGAACAATGTTTAATGAAATTCGGCACATACTTATTTTTTGTTAAAAGAAATTTTATTTGATTTCACCCAAAATCTGAATATTTAAATAGCATAGTTAATTCTTCCTGTCACTCTAAAGCGCGTCTACCTAATTCAGCATAGAACAAGTTGAAATATCTTTAAGTACCTACATTACTCTGCACACCACTGCTTCTCCTTAGTGTATGGTATGTGCTACTATGATTAATTACTTTTGCATAAATTTACATACATGAATTTGTAGTTGCTATGTCTGTTGAAAATGCAATCTTGGCAATACTGTATGAGTAGGGGAAAAGTCGGAAGTTGGGCCGAGTAAGTTGCCCAACACGAAAGGATTTTACTTTATACATAATGGAATTATTTAATTTTTCAAGTTTTCGTAAGTTCCTTTAAAATTGTATTCAAGTTGAAGCTTTTATGTTCACATGTATGTGGATTTAGAATGTGGCTGGAGCAACGGAATAATGCATGTGCTCGTAGAAACGACAAATTTGAATGATATTCGTGTTGACTTTTGCTTCCGGTGCAAGTGTTAGCCTACCTATTACTACAATGTCTGTTGGGTTTAAAACTAGAATTTATGAATATGTAAGCACTCCAATTAAAGAACATATTTAAGTAAGTGAATTAGTAAACACTTGTTGTTGCCGATGTATTAACAAATTATGAGTACGTTAATTACTGTGTCTCAGAAAAGATATTTCATTATTTCCAACATTGTTATTGAGTTTGGCATATTTACAGACTGTGGGCAGCATATTTAAAAAAATTATTAATATTTGATAAAGCAGACCGTTTCGAAAAGGACTTCCAAAATATCATTTCACTCTGAGAAATAGAGACATGATAATGGCATTTCAAAACCGCTCAATTCACCGCTTACTGTTTGAAAGGTGTATTTATCTTGATACTACGGCACATTTATATAAATGTTTATTATCTGAACCAGAGATGCGTCCGAACGAACCAATTCTATTCCTTTTCCTGCAAACATTCACTCTTTTAACCATATTTGCTAATGGTGAAACTTAAGACATATTTTTAACACCTTTACTATTCACTAACTTTGTCACCTCTAAAGACGGTAAAACATCGTTGTCGTCTTGGTAATTGCTAATTTATCCCGATATCCGTGGATAAAAAAGTGGAAAATATAAAAAAAATAAATTATATTACGTATTTTTTAAAATAAAATTTAATTCAATAAAAATAAAAATAAATTGTCGGAGATGCTGAGTTCTAACATGCGACGAACACGTAATCGAGAAGCTTATCACATACTCTACAGTGGTGCTGCCAATTATTGGCAAAAACCGTGACTCGGCCAACTGTTCGCGGCGGCACTGCCAGCTCAATACCAACATAAAATTTGGTGTTTTAACGTTATGAACTTCCTTTCGAAATAGTATTTTTTGATCATTTCTTTATCGTTAGATAGCGAAATTATTATTATTATTATAAATAATATTTAAGTTGAGATGCATCCTTGATCTAATTAAATTAAATGCTGAGCTATGAGGAATTAAAGCTTCTTATTGCCGAGAAAACCGGAAATCTCTTGCAGACAGACAGTACGAAATCTCACATTTTTTGTTGGTGTAGTGCATTTTCTTTCAATTAATAAAATTAAGTGCGGCGCATCCTAACATTTCTTGGTTGTAACATATTCACATACTTGCATATGTCGGCGTTCAAGTTTGACTGAATCGGCCTGGAGCGATACAAATTCCAATCATATTATTTTGGGGGAGTATTTTGGAGTCATTATATGTTTAGTTATGAATCGTAACATGTGCCGATTTCAAAAAAGTAAAATTTTCTGATTTACAGCCGAAATTTTCGAATCTAATATATATGTATACCAAAGTTTGTGGACTCCGAAACTACTGAGCCGAATTTAATCACAGATATTAAAGATTGTCCAACTTAAATGGCGAGATACTTTTTATTTGAATATATTAAGTTGGCGTGGCATTGCTATACTGATCAAATTTTTCAAGCTGCATATCTTTGGAAGTGGTTATGAGGGAACTGAAGTATACAGAAAAACTGAAAAATGAAAAGAGACTTATCTCTAGAAAAATGGAAAATTTCCCTAAACGTGGTCGTGGAAAATCCCATACAAACCTTATTTTTAATGTGTGTTAGAACAATAAAACTTGGAAAGGAGTTATATGAGATTAATCTGTAACACTTCCAGAAAACCGGTGGATAAGTAAAAGGGAGCGTTGCACCACCCATACAAACGGGATCTGTCAATTAATATATCAATGGCAGTGTTCATGCTAGAACACTAAAACCTAGTTAATCCTACCGAGTTAAATTTTTTTCACTTCGAAATTTTGAGTTCCAAAAACCCGAAGCGAATCTAGGCGAATATATTTGAATTTGCTTGCTATCACCTTATATATTTAGATTCCAATTGGTTCACGTGATGAAAAAAATTGCAGGGCCTTTAAATTTAATTAGTATGTTATTTAGTTGACAAGAACATAGGTACAAGTCTAATTAAACAGAATATGGTTGCAGGTACTTCTATGTATATGTATCGAACAAAATTTACGAAACATATGTAATTAATCTGCTACAGAAAGAATAAATTTAAAATTTCATAAAATCGCAATTCCTCTTCCTAACACCATCACCACTCTTCTGGCGATGAGCCAAATTTGTTATTCCACACATTTTGTGAAAAGTTGCCCTGCGTTGACCAAACCCGTAGACACCATTTCGTACAAATGTTGACTCAGACGTTTTCTTTTTCGCATTATTCATGCAACTGTTTCGCATTCCATTCCACTTGCAGCGCGATGACCGTGACGATGGTGTGGAAGACATTTATGTACATACGTATGGATGCATTTATGTACATATACATACATATTTATTTTGTAGAGATGTTACGGAATGAGTTTACCGGAGCTGGAACCCCATTTTTTTCAAATTTGTTACATCGAAATCATATGAGCGAAATGCATTGGGGTACAAGAGCTTAAAAACTATACATTTAGTTATAATAATGTACTTAAAACATATAAATAATCAAAACCAAGCATTACTACCCTAGAATGTAGTTTTATTTTTTGATAATAAAGTTTATGTTTGAAAGCCCCTTACATTCCCACAAAATTTAAAATATACAAGGTGGCGCAAAAGTAAGCTTCCGATGTTCAGCATATCGGTTGTGGCACGTGCAGTGTGTGCTGTTGCACCGTCTTGTTGGAACCATATGTTTTCCAATCCCAATTCATCAAGTTGCGGCAAAAAGAACTCGTTGATCATTGCTCTGTAGCGCTCACCATTCACAGTAACCGTTTGGCCCCGACCGATTATTGGTCAAATAAATAGTCAGCAATATTCCGCGTTCTGGAGCAGTGTAGCGTAACATTGTTTATTAACGTGTATTTCGCATGTGTTTACTACACAAATGTCAAAACAGAACTGACTTTAGGGGCCAATCGCAAAATTTATAGCATTTTCTGATAGGAGGATTACTTTTGCGCCACCTTGTATAATGAACTTATATCCGATATAAGCTTTTGCTTATGTACGCATATTACCTTCATCATGGGCTCCGATAGAAACAATCGAACATTCCGACTTTCACAATTGTAATCGAAGCTCCATAGCATAGCTAATGTATTCGGGTTTGTTTTATGATGTATGCAAGTATGTAGTGTCGAAATTATTGCAGTTAATTCGGTTGCAGGTGTTGCTGGACCAAAAATCCAGTGCGGCACGAACTCTGAACTCGGGCGTTAAACTGTAGCAGCGCGTATTATTGAACTATCGTCTGACACATAAGTACAAAGGGAACACGAACAAACATTCACCCCATAAAGAGTCGATGAAAATTAAAAATATCCTACGCGCATATTCAGCAATTTTCCACTTGATGGTGCTGGCGCGAAAAAAGCCTAAACAAACGCGCACCGTATACTCAACCATCTGGCGTAGAAATAGAGTTGAGGGTCAGCATGGCAACTACAACAGTGGCCACATGGAATGTATGCTAGTTATGTAGCCACTACTGAGAATTCCCACTTATATCATTGGCAACAACAACTGAGACGATGGTCGTATATTCGCGTTAGTAAGAACGTTGACAGACCGCAACACTTAATTCAGATTAGTTAATCACTAACGCCAAAACTTCAATCTACACCGTTTGAGCAAATCATACGTTTTAGATTTTTTTAAATATATTTCAAGGGTAAAAAAAGCATCCGATAGAACAATTAATCCAAGAGCCCGTGGTGCCAGACTTTCGTCATTTTATAAACAGTTTTTATATGTATACCGCCAATGCAGGTAAGTACTATCCCACACCTATAAAAACTGAGCAGTGGTGGCTAACTGTTTGCAAAATATAAATTCCAATATTTTATTCTTAACAACGTTAAGACTCGAATTACCCATTGCAATATATTTGAAAACACGAAACTTACCTATTCCAAAAAAACACTTAATTATTTTCATGTTTCTGCAATACAAAAATAAAATCGAGCTAATATACTTATTATAAAATATCATATCGCGCCCGGTGTACACAAATTTTTTAGCGCCCCCCTCGCCTCAATTTCGAAACCATATAATATTACATATGTATATGTAAATATGTAAAAGACAATAACCACAAAGCTACAGACCCGCAGAAAGCTCCTTAAGCCACCCGAATACTGCAATTAGGGGGAAAATAATGAACCGTTGCTAGATAAATATAAGTCTACTAGCAGACCGCCCACGCTTCGCTGCGTCTCAGAACTTATAATAGGCTGTGTCCGGTCTTAATCATTGTTTTTCCGAAACAGTTGAGATATGGGACTTAATCAAATCGCTTATTACAGCACTCATTAACACCTTTCGTTTGATACATATATTCTACCAATACATTTTGGGTCACCCGGGTCCACATATTGGTCGATAACTTCAAAACCAGTCGATGTAAAGGATATCTTAAGTTTTAAGACAGACGTGACGTAATGCAAGTTCCATTTAGACAGACAAAAATTCGAAAAGCTCTTGCCTTAATAATGATCCCTCCATTCAGCCATATATTCTTTTTCGGACCATTTGCGGCCTTTGTGAGTATCGGCCGGGGCATGATGACTCCCCATGGCCTCCCCTTACTACGCCACTGCACAAAGCTAGGTTTTTAAAATATATGTGCCACCCAACTGACACTTTTGGTGAGAAGAGCATTACTATTGTTATATATTTTCTAAGTGCCGTCAGCTGAAAATCGCTGAGATCGCTTATGTCGAGGTGGCCTCATAAGGTTGTCGCCACCATTTACATTTACCTATACGAGCTCTTTAATTTAAGATAGACTTCTTTCATCGCTTTAAAGAATTCGTAATGTTCTAGTGTTCTCCAACGCAAACTGGGTCATAATTTCTGAAACGGATCACTGAAAACAGTTAAAACTTATTTTTGTTCAATAGTGGTATTATTGAATAGATATCTCTTATAACTTATTAAGCCAGTAGAAGCTCAAATCAAAATTTTTTAGATTTTTTTGTGTCTGTCTGTATGTTTGGGCACTCATCACTCGAAAACTGCTATGCTCGCCATGTCCGGAGTGCACCTGAGGTCAAATTCTGCAATGAATGACTTACAACGATTACGCTAGATACAAAAACAACTGTATTATAATATTTTATTCTCTATATTGTAAGCTCTTTTATGAAATGATGATTTTTCTTTTTCTCTTTTTTCACATCTGGTGTTTAAATTTGTTTTGTTAAACGCAATTAATGGCCATGCCTTGCAGACCTCCTAGTTCTGACGTGAATAGTCTTGCTTTACTGAATGTTATATGAAGCCAAGGCATGGGACTTAACATTATTCAATTCAGTGCCCGAAGCCTTGATTCGGATGAATTGGACTTTGTAAGAAATGTGATTCAAACGCTGTTAGTTGACATCGTTTGTGTGACTGCGCTTCGGTTCAGTGAGAACTTGTGTGGGTCTGTTACTAATATGGGCAACTATACATTAATGCGTAATGATAGGCTTGCCAAAAGAGGTGGTGGTGGGGCAATATGCTGCAAGAGTTACCTCAATATGAAACTTGTATTGAAATTTAATAATAGCAGCACTGAGTTTTTGTTTGTAGAGTTTCGGGTAGAAACTTTAAAACATTTGTCGGATGTGTTTATAGTCCCCATAGGTCTACTTGTCTGAACTCTTTGTTTGGTGTTGTATCTACGTATCTTTTTGAGTATGACGATATTGTTATTTGTGGTGATTTCAATGTCAACCTAATTTTTCACGATAGCTTCTTTGACAAACTTAAGTTTGTACTATAAAAGATGAATATCTTATTGTACTAATACAATTTTAAAATAAATTGAATTGAGTTGAATTTTTGCATGGCGATGCCATAGGAGGTAGTCAGTAGTACTTACTTCCACTTATAGTTGAACCTCTTTCGACAGCTATGAACACATTTTATTGCAAATGAACTTTACACTTAGGTTTACTACATATCACATGTGCATTTCAAAAGTAAAATTTTTTGTTCTCAACTGGCTGAATTCTGCATGACTTTAAATTCAACTAAAATGAATTGGTTTGTCAGTCAGGTTAGAAAAATGGAAACAACGCCAAAAAAATAATTTCCAACAGTTCGATTGCCGTATGACTTAGGGCTAGCTATAAACCAAGGTAAGAGTATACTCTTACTTAAAGGTTTTTTTCTGTAAGCCTGGATACAAAACTCCCCACTGGGAGTAGTCAAGTCTTACTTCTATAGCCCTTGGAACGTTGAAAAGTGCTAGACCCTTAACTCTCTCTCCTTCGGTTTTACTTCTTACTACTTATCATCGGAAATACGGTATTTTGCTTTGAAAAAATCACTAACAAAACCAAACACATATGAGAACTGGACAATAGTACATTGCCAATATCGTTCCAAGCCCCTGACTGGGACTTTTTGGTTAAGTTTACAAGGAAAATTACGAGTTTTAAGGTCAAATTTCGTGGGACATCAGTGTATCCACAGTCACGAAAGGTTTAAATGGGCTTGTTGTTTTAAAATCATCTGTTACGCTTATTCTCAAGTAGCACAACAGCTTATGAGTTGGTCTATTAGGATTCTTGATATGTTTGTCTTAAACTTCCTTTCTGTAGTAGTCGAACCAGTAGCAGCCTCAATGTTCACGAAAGCCACTGTTTATGTTGATGCTACATATGCCCTGTTTTGGTAAGGTTGGGGTATAAATGGTTACTAACATAGATAGGCGACAACAACAAAATGCCATAAAAAAGCTAAAGCAGAATAACACAAGCGAACAGAAGCCACACGGTGTATTGCGACGTGAACCTATGAATGGGCAATTGAATAAACCTCGCATACACCCACAATGCAAAAAAAGCGACTTGAGCTATAAAAAAACAACAACAATAAACATAAAATTATCGTGCAAACACTCTCCAACAACACAACAACGACAGCCAAGAGAACAGTGATACAGGAGGGGCGCACCCAGGAGGGGATTACAAATAGTCAAATACCAAAAAAAAAAGTTTATTTTTACCTTTTTTTGAAAGGACACAAATCGCATGGTATTTAACTCATAGCGAATCCACCAAACATAGTAATCACTGCTGATATCTCGATCAAAAATTTGACAAAGTTTGTAAAACTATCACAAATTCGTATAATTCAAAGTGGTAAATACATGAATAAAAATAAATAGATGCACCTGTTTTGGTTATAAATTGTTTGTGAATTTTTGATCCCGGAAAATACATGTAGCAGGGTTAACCAGGCAACGATGTAAGAAATTTGATTAAGATATAAAGTATTAAGTACAATAAATTAACTAAATAAATAGGAGGCATTTTTAATTAACCTATCAAATCAGTGTAATATATATGAAAATAATTAAAAGAGGCTTTAAAATTTTTTTCCATGCCATACTTACATCAATTCTTAATAAAGTCCCATTATCAAAAATTAGTTCAGGGGAACGCCTATATGTATATAAATTCGTATTAATTTGTTTGTATGAATCTGGAGTATCGTCAATTTTCATTTCTTAAGTATGTTTTCAGTGGTCGAAGTGGTGTAAATATGAGGTATACATATGTTTACGTTCCAACAATTTAAAGACTATGTAATAATAATTGCCCCTACAAATGAACGATTTTTTCATCAACATTTTCACAGTGCCTTTAATATGTTGGCGAAAATGTCGAATCTGTTAAACTGTGGCCAATCATATGGCATATGGCGTTTAAGCTCTTGTTCACTAATTAAACTTTCTGTTTGATAACAATGAACTCGATAAAGAATAAATTTGTGTATGCTCTTGTTCATAAAACATAAGTAAGTTAATAAAGATCCCATAATTGGAAATTTATATGGAAATGTCATTCTAAATAAGTCTATTCTATTTTAAAACTACGCCGCAATATAGCAATTCCACGGGACGAATTTGGAATTGGCGAATAAATTTGACAAACACTCACTACTTTAAAAGAAAGTGATATTTATTTTGTTACAAAAAAAGTTTTAAAATTTCGCAGACAAAAGGCGAACAGCCCAACCACGCCATTTATGCTTTATGATAGTTAAGTTTTTCATACAACGTTGTAGGTCAAAAAAAGTAATATGTTGTGGTAATGTACCAGATTTGAAGATTTTCTATTTTCTTAAAATCATACATTTGAGAATCATATATATTATTTCTGTAAGGACTTTTGGTGTTATTTCCTAATTTTCTGCTCTCATTTGGAACCAATATTAATAAATAAGGTATCGTTTTAAAGGTGGGGGTTAGCTCTACATGCGAAACCATGTTTTAATTAGCGGAGTGCTTTTGTTTAAGCGTATTTTATAAAAATAAATTCTTTAAAATAAACGATTGTGAATGCACAAAAAAATCAATTTGTACTGCAACGCTATTGTGACTGTGACATTCACATGCCTCGCGACATCTACAGTTGAATAGTAAGACTGAACCGTGCTAGAATAATTAAAGGCGAGCGCGCCATCTACACTTGAACATTGCTAAAATAAGTGAATAAGACTGCGTTCACACTGGGTCATAAACTCGAGTTAAAGGGACATTTTTTGAGTTAATTCATATTGATGTTGGCAATCAACTCAAGTTTATGGCTCAATGTGAATGTAATATAAGTGGTGGAATTTCAAATAGCTGTCTGCGCATATTTGTATAATTTTTTGGGTAATTCTATAAGACAGCACGTAACTGCTAATATAGGTCCAAAAATATCGGGAAAGGTATCAAACGACGGGTTTTAACCTTCGTATCAATAATCCGAAAGCGGAAATTCGATAGGATATGTCTGTTCAGAGATATTTGCAATTAAAGTTGAAATTTTTCTGTCATTTTCATGTGGTTGCTGTAATCACAGATTAGGGTGTACCGAAAAGTGCAGAAATGTGTTCTGTGCAGAAATATTGTGGACCGCATAGCCGGACCGGCTAAGGTTATTTTTTTGAAGCCTACGCAGAAAGGTGTTGTGCACATAAATACCTTGGATCAAGTCCCCTATTTGGGATCGGACCTAGGCAATTTTTGGGTTTTTTACTAATAACTTTTCACTGAAACAAATTATTTAATTTCCGCTTTCGGATTATTGATACAGAGATCAAAGCGCGTCGTTTGATACCTTTCCCGAGATTTTTGGACCTATATTAGCAGTTACGTGCTGTCGTATAGAATTACCATTTTTTGTGGTCTCACAACAAGTGTAGCTGAAAATCTTTTTTTATAATTTGAGAAAAAGGTTTGAAAAATCCTGGACCTGGACTAACAAAAGGTTTCAAACCATTTTGGTTTTTTTTTTTTGCGCAAGGAGCGCACGGGTCCAGCTAGTAACTTTAATTAAGAAAGAAGAAGAAGAAAGTTAGAGAAAAACAATGTACTAATGAATTTATTTTGTGATTAAAAAATGCAAAATTTCCCGAACCCCCCTGGCTGCGTGCCTGCTTTGCAGTCTCATTTGTTATTGCCATCAATTGCTGCTGCATGTGCAATAACAGCGTTGCAAGCAGGAAAGCAACAGCAGCGATATATGGGCAGTGTGGTGCGAATGAAGAGATTTTTATCGCTGATCTCACTGATTTCATGCCAAATAAATCGCTCATTTTCGCTTAATTGGAAAATTATGGCTCTTTGCGTTGTTGTGTGCGCGTTTTAAATTTATCTGTGAGCGTCACACAGACACCAGGCCATGTACGCAAGGCCGAATTCACGGATCTAGGGAGAAAAAGGGGCTACAACTTTCCCTTTACTCAAAAATATACCAGAAAAATCGACTTTTTTATATTACACAAAAGCAGTTCCATAAATTTCGTATGGTTTTTGCAAAGATGAATTACTTGTGTCTGTAAAAAAAATTTGATTAAAGCTTGTAAAAACCGAACAGTGCGAGCAAAGGCTCACACAACAGACCCACGTTGAATTTTCACCCCTCTCTTATATTACACAAGAAGTTAGGTCAATAAGAATATTCAAACAGATTTTTCGAGAATGTTCAAACACAAGTTATAGAGATAATTCCTATCTTCTCTGCTAAGCATCACACATGTTGATCAACCTGACACTCTTACCCAGATCAATATAACCTAAAATCCGCAAAGCTATAATTACCGCTAAATTTTAAGTTGAACAACTCAAATAGCCTGGCCTAAAACTCCTCCGAAATATATTCCAGCCAAAATCATTACAGTTATTATATATTGCAATATGTTATTATTATTATTATTATTATTATTATTTTAATGGGATGCATTTTTGTCCTTTTCTGCATTTATGACGCGGTCGAATGGAAAAATGATTGGGGTTTATGTCGAATTCGCAATTTCACATTTATGAGCACAGCGGCTACCACTCACTGCACTCAATCACTAGCGAGCAACAAAATAACTATGAACAGTGGTGTTGCCATGTGTTATATGTTCGCATTCCCGGGATTTTCGGGATTCTGTTGGTTTGTACGAATCAAATGATTTTGTTTCAGGAAATTCACCTTCAAAAACAAACTTCTTATGTATTATTATTGATTGCTGCTCACATTTGGAACCAATATTAATAAATAAGGTATCGCTTTAAAGGTGGAGATAAGCTCTACATGGCACACCATTTATTAATTGGCGGAGTGTTTTAATTGTTAAAAGCAAAACATTGTGAACGCACAAAAAAATCATTTGTATTGCTATGCCATTGTGAGCGTAAAGAGCGACTCTCGAGGTACCTTCAGTTTTATTTAGAACACCAGTTACAGTGAGCTGCACTTTATGTGAAGCTAGACCTACACATTTTTGTAAATAAGCAGTCATGAGAAAAACTAAATATGGTAGATAACGTTATGGCATTTTAGGGATGATGATTTCTAAATAAATTTTTGCGCAAAGGTTTTCGGGTGCAAAACGCCATATCTCAGCTGGAAACATATTAAAACGAATACCGATATAATATCTTTTCAACGAAGTTATTAATTTCCGGTGATCCTCCATTCGGACGATGTTATAGAACTAGTACTTTGCCTTGCTTAGCCGGCATACCACCTTATCTCTTGTTGGGGTAAAACCAGATTCATCTAGGCATAGATTCGACTGTCTATAAATCTCCACTCAGCCTTCAAAATAGACGGCTGCGGGGCGTAAAACTAATTATAAAACCGCTTGTACTTTTCGCTTATTTCTTGATCTAAGTGTTATGAAAGCCTTAAAAGTTTTCCAATTTATGTATGTAAGTTTGCCAACTTGTTATTAAAAATTAAATTTAATTTCCGGCCCATAGTTTTAACTAAAAATACTTTTATGTTTCAAATATTTGAATCTATCTTCTAGGAAAATATATAAAACAGGCTTGATCGACTTTTGCCAGCTAAGTTGTTGAAAAAATTCCTAATCCTGTAATCCTGGCGTATGCACATGACATTTGAAAAATCCCGCGTTCGCAAAAGTCAAATATTTTGAGCCCCCAGTAAAGATGTATGCACAAACACATATTATTCATCGATGGAGCACAACAGCAGTGTTGCTACCAGCAAGAGGAAATGCATGTAAATTTATTAAAAATTAATTTTTAAAATGTTAATTGAGTGTTTATTGCTTGTAAAAATCGCAGCGTATCGCATAAGCCGAATCGGTAATTTACGGCGCTGTGCAAAAGTAATGGCTTACACAAAATTTATTTTACAATTTATTACACCGAAATGCCAGACAAGCTTTCAATACGCACTTGAATCAAACTTGCCAAATATAATAAAATAAGAGAACTTCACACGTGTAATATATACAAATTTGGAGTGTTTATAAGTTTGTGTGCTTGTATCTAAGCATGTGCGTATGCAGACTACCACGTATAGGGGCAGAAGATGTCTGAGGATTATACAAGATAGCGGGTACATTTTTCCAAATCCTAACTTACTTTTCACAAGGACTAGTCTCGATTGTTTCCTGAGCAGACGACCGCACGACAGTGACAACAGTCCTGGGCTCTTGCGTCGATAAGCTGTGTCGCTGTCGAAATGAAGAGTGGCTATTATTATTATTGTAGCAGTACTTTGCCCTGCTAGTCGGCGCATCCATTCATGGAATGGGACGAGACGGACCAAACAGCACCTTGCGGAACTGCAGTAGCGACTGCAGTGGTAGAGATTTCGTAGACCTCGGAATCCGGGGCAATGTAGATTTTAGTCGCCTCTTACGACTGGCATACCTAGCTCGGGAATATTCTAATCTCCTAACCCGCAAGGTTGTCTCCCGTCCTTTTTGTTTTTCGACTCTAGGCGATCTTCAGAAGAGATTGAAATATATTAGGTAAGTCATCATCAAAATTTGTTTTAATTACATCTGACTTCCAGCCAGGTCACTAAATACCTAATAAAGAAAGTAGCGAAGACATTGTGAAATGAATTGTTTTCAGCATAACAGAATTTGTCGGTAAAAAAAAGAAAAAAAATATGACATCAAAATTTTAGGAGCAAATCCGCAATAAGCAAAAACAGAAAAAGCTAGTTTTTCTGTAGGTTTTTTCAGAAATTATTAAGATTCATTATAACTATTTTTGAGATTCATACACTGCGACTCTCAAAAATAGTTACACTCAACTAAAAGCTGCCTAATTCAATTTAATTATAGCAATGCGAAAAGAAAGCTACATAGTTTCTTTTCTTGATTCTTTTCACTTATATACACATATCGTGGGTGACACTGCAAAACCGAGTATCGCACAAATGCAAAACCGGGTAAGTGATATATCAGTTTGACTGTTTTTCAAATACAAATTGCTTAATTTAAAGACGAATAATGACTATGGAAAAATTCTTTTCCAAACCAACATCTAGTTTTCTTGAGAATAAATGAAGAGATCTTTATGGCAGGGGCCTATGATAGTTTTTGACACAAATCTCACTTACGCGGTTTTGCAGTGTTTCCGACCATATATATATGATTTTTTTTTATAGTAAACACTACTCATGAAAAGTTGTTGCCAATTGGCCTAATGATTGAGGAAGTGTATTATTTGATGACGACTGCAATCTTTTGCAGTTTTGCTGAAAGCTTTTTTTTTTTTTAATAATAATAATAATTTCCAACGGATAACCCACCATCCCGCCCAACCGACAGGAGGGGCCGCATCCGCATAACGCACGGCTTTTTTTTTATTTTTGTTTATTTTTATATATATTTTGCCGAGTCGTTGAAAGGCAGGGGTTTGTTAAGTGTCGAGATCTAAAACTGCTCAGCTACAGAGGGAAACTCATCAGCTAAGTAACACAAGAAATTAAAACTTATAAATAATGTATTAGGAGAAGAAAGAATCAGTTGGATTGTAAAGAGCAAATTCAGAAAGTTGCTATGGGTTAAACGAGGATTTTTTAATGCTAAAAAGCGTGTGAGAAATATTAAATGTACTGGAGTGAGTGTTATAATTGTCACACAAACATCGGAAAGGCTCATTTAATTCAAAATTAGCCCTACACTGTTTCAAAAAAATAGGTTTAAAATGTCTTGATGGCCGAAAGGGAATGTTAAAGTTTACTTCTCCCAACAAAAATGGGCTAGAGACCAACCCATTTAATAATTTAATCAGAAATATTGTTCCGAGCTATTCTCTACGACTAGCAAGGGTAGGAAGGTTAATAAGTTTCAAGCGATTAGCATAGTGAGGCAAATTATACAGGGAATCCCATAAAAGATCTCTTAAAGCGAAAAGTAAAAATTGTTTTTGAACCGATTCTAACCGATCAACGTGGACCTGGTAGCTCGGTAGCTAGATTTATTGACAGTTGCATTAATATGGAGATTGAAGCTAAGTTTACAATCCATCGTAATTCCCAATTCCATAAAAGCATGCACTTGTTCAAGACTATTGTTGATTATGTAGGAAGCTGGCTGTGTATTTCTGCGCGAAAAACACATATATTTACATTTTTTAAGATTGAGTGACATGTAGTTTAGATCGCACCAAGCACCAAGTCTATCAAGATCTGATTGAAGTAAAGCTCTATTTTCGCTCACCGAGGAAGACATAAAAATCTTAACGTCGTCAGCGTACATCAAAATTTTTGAAAACTTGATAGTACTGGATATATCATTAATGAACAGCAAAAAAAAATCGGGCCAAGATGGCTTGAGGAACTCCAGAAGATACATCGATGACATTAGATAGCGCATTCTTAAAAACTACCTTTTGTGTTCTGAAAAGAAGATAAGAAGATATCCAGCGTGTGAGACTGGGTTGAAAGCCCAGTAGAAAAGGTTTATGAATAAGTAACGAATGGCAAACTTTGTCAAACGCTTTAGTGGAATCTGTATATATAACATCTATGTGCATTTTTTCTCTAAACGCGTTTGAAACATTTATTGTGAATTCTAGTAGGTTTGTACTTGTTGATTTTCCTTTACAAAAGCCGTGCTGGCAATCTAGAAGTGGTAAGCTGATTTATAACAATGGCTTCAAATAATTTGGGAATAGCGGAAAGGTTTGCGATTCCGCGGTTGTTATCTACAGATGACCTACTCCCACTCATATAAAGTGGTATAAGGAAAGATTCTTTATAAGACTATTAATGATGTGGTTGTCATTTAACTGATATGGATATTTGTTTAATCGAGAAAAGGTAGCAGTAGAATAATTAGATTTAAAAAATTGGGCAAAGAAATTTTCAATATGTTGATTATGGCTGGATATACAGTCTTGGAATTTCATGGCAGAAGGAAACCGTCTTATACAGGGTGTTTTTTTTATAGGTTTGTTTTTCGAATAGAGATAAAACTGGCATTTTGTGGTCAAATCTGGCAACTCTAATGTCATTTATGTTCAGTTTGGTTTGCCATTTCATCATAAACAGGTTGACAAAAGAACAACGCTTGCAAATCGTGAAAATTTATTTCGAAAATAATGGTTCAGTTCGCGAAGTTTACCGTGAGCTCCGTCCATTTTATGGTCGACATAATCGTCCATCAGAGCAATTAATTCGGTTAACCATGGATAGTTTTCGCACTACGTTTACTCTATGTGATAATACGCATCCGCAGAGACGTCGAACAGTGCGCACCGAAGAAACAATTGCCGCTGTAGAGCAAAGTGTTGAAGAGGACCCGAATGAATCGATTCGCCACCGTGCACAGCAATTGGAGCTTTGTCCATCAACTTTATGGAAGATTTTGCGCAAAGATCTTGGCTTGCGACCTTACAAGATCCAGCTTGTGCAAGAATTAAAGCCGCGAGACCATGCAATGCGTCGTGATTTTGGTGTATGGGCCGAAAATGAGATTGATTTCGATGCTGATTTTCATCGCAAAATTTTGTTCAGTGATGAGGCTCATTTTTGGTTGAATGGCTACGTCAACAAGCAAAATTGCCGCATTTGGAGTGAAGAGAATCCACATGAGACCCTTGAAACGCCATTACATCCACAAAAACTGACTGTTTGGTGTGCTCTATGGGCTGGTGGAGTCATTGGGCCATACTTCTTCCGCAATAATGCTGGAGAGGCAGCTACCGTTAATGGAGACCGGTATAGAGCCATGATAACCGACTATTTTGTTCCCGAATTGGATGGCATGAATGTGGATGAGTTGTGGTTCCAACAAGACGGCGCTACATGCCACACAGCGCACGTCACAATCGATTTATTGAAGGAAACATTCGATGAGCGCATAATTTCGCGGAATGGACCTGTCAATTGGCCACCAAGGTCGTGTGATTTGACACCATTGGATTATTTTCTTTGGGGATATGTGAAGTCGCTCGTCTACACCAACAAACCAGAAACGTTAGGGGAATTGGAAGCCAACATTCGTGGCGTTATTGCCGACATACGGCCCCATATGCTCGAAAAAGTGGTTGAAAATTGGACCTGTAGAATTGGCTTTATTCGAGCCAGCCGCGGCGGCTACATGCTCGAAGTCATATTTGAACATTAATGGCATAAAATTATCCTTCCAATAAAGCCAAATTGATGGACCTTAAAACGATTTTCTTGTGTTTTATTTCAATTCGAAGTTCTATACCCCTAAAAAAACACCCTTTACAAGGTGGCGCAAAAGTAATCTTCTTATCAGAAAATGCTATAAATTTTGCGATTGGCCCCTAAAGTCAGTTCTGTTTTGACATTTGTATAGTAAACACATGCGAAATACACGTCAATAAACAATGTTACGCTACACTGCTCCAGAACGCGGAATATTGCTGACTATTTATTTCGGTCGGTGAAAAACGGTTACTGCGCAAAAGTAATCCTCCTATCAGAAAATGCTATAAATTTTGCGACTGGCCTCTAACGTCAGTTCTGTTTTGACATTTGTGTAGTAAACACATGCGAAATACACGTTAATAAACAATGTTACGCTACACTGCTCCAGAACGCGGAATATTGCTGACTATTTATTTGACCAATAATCGGTCGGGGCCAAACGGTTACTGTGAATGGTGAGCGCTACAGAGCAATGATCAACGAGTTCTTTTTGCCGCAACTTGATGAATTGGGATTGGAAAACATGTGGTTCCAACAAGACGGTGCAACAGCACACACTGCACGTGCCACAACCGATATGCTGAACATCGGAAGCTTACTTTTGCGCCACCTTGTATTACGTTTAGAGTTTCTCTATCTATCTCTATGGCGCGATATACAACAGGTATATCATCATAAACCTCCTAAGAGATTTTTGCGCCAAGCTTCTCTTCCAATTTGTGGTGTGCCGATTTGAATTTTTCCCTACAAATTGGTGGGACCTACAGTTTTTTGCCGACTCCGAACGGCATCTACAAAGGAGACGGATTTTTGCTGAGAAGCCTGTCATGGCAGAAATACACTCGGAGAGTTTGCCAAACCACTGCCGAGGGACGACCCCGTTTTGAAAAACTTTTTTTCAAATCACTTTTGATGTTACCTGTACCAGGGCTCGAACCATGGACCTTCGGTGTGGTAGGCCGGCAACACTACCTTCACACCGCGGCGGCCGCCTAGAGTTTACGAAACCATAAAATGACTTTAGGTTACAGATAAGGTTCTTTTTAATTTTACATATATAAGCAGTGTAACATTTTTTATTCAGTTCAAAGTATTTCTGTCGTAGGATGGAGTATTTTAAGTAATCTTTGCTTAAACCGGATTTCTTGTATAGCTTGAATGAACTGTTCCTTTTATTTTTTAAAGCTTTCAGTTCTTTAGTAAACCATGCTTGCATTGGTTCCTCAGGGAAATATTTACATTTAGGTACATGATTTTCAAAGAGCCTTTAAATAGTATTATTAAAATGTGAAATGTTAAGCCAAATATTCCCATAATATTAGGCCAAGTTAATTTAGACAACTCTTTATTTAATTTTTTAAAGTTGGTTTTACTAAGTCGAAGTCAGAGTCTACTAGAATCGCATGGTTTAGTATCACTGCCTTGTTGTTGTTGTTGTTGTGGTAACGACAAAAACACTCCCCGAAGGTTTTGGACAGTGTTGCCGAATTAACAGTCCTTGGCCGGATTTGAACCCGGTACGCTCCGGTACTCCCTTGCGGTACTGCCCGACTGTCGTGGTAGCGATTTATGACCAGTGAAACCTTCTAGGTCATGTCACCCTCCTTCCGTAAGGAAGGATAAGATGGGTAATGAGAGGTGAGAGGCATCATATCCGTAGATCAATCATCGGGTTGCACGTCATTACCTTTGTGCATATTAGTCGCCTCTTACGACCGGTATGCCTACCTCGGGCATATTCTAAACCCCTAACCCGCAGGGTGATATCACTGCCTTCTTCATTAGTTATGATTTCGGAAACGATCTCAAAAGAAGGACGGTAAACGTCTTCCGGTAAAACCAAAGGATCGCACCTACTCAAACAGAATTTAGATGTATCATCGACAAAAGCTAAGTCCAGGGCCTTTCCGAAATTGTTAGGGATAACATTTATTTGATTAAGACAAAGGTCTCCCATTTCATCCATAAAGTCATTATACCCCACTTTGGATGGAATTGGGACAATGCTTCCGTCAAAGATATTCCACGATATATGCTGTAGGTTAAAATCGCCCAGAACGATCATCGAATCGGAAAGTTTAGTCTTTAAATTTACAGTTTTCAGCAATGAGATAAGCTGCATGTAGATTGAGATATCAGATGAGGGAGGAATATAACAAACCACTAGGTATATACATATAAGCGTTGTCCAGCTGTATTCGGACGCACTTGAATTTACATGACTCGATGCAAGGAACATTAACCTCCTTAGAGGGCGTTAACGAATTAGTAGCTATTAGAACGCCACCCCCGACTCTGTTAATGCGGTCGTTTCTGAATTATCAGATAAGACTTCAGCGTTAAAAATATGTGGGTTTAGCCGCGTTTCTGCAAAGGAAATAATGTTGTAATTACAGCAAAGAGATTTTAAATAAAGTTCGGTAAGTTTGGTATTTAAACCTCTAACATTTTGATAGTAAAAATTTACGGACTTTACATTTAGTTTTTTGACACTGCACTATGACGTGGGACCCTAGCTACATTCTGAGTGTTTTTCTTCGGCTTATGTTCAAATTCACGCACAAAAGCGCGGGAAGGCCAAAACGAACTCTTCAAAACTGAATCAAAATCATTTGATGAAAGATCAATTCTGAAAGAGGAGACGTTTCTTTCATAATTAAATTTAAACTTTTTATAGTCAGACTATCGGGTTTAATTTTAGATTGAATGGCGGATATACAATCCGACTACTATTGAGAGGATACCCGTTTTGGAAAAGCTCTCATAAGGCATTTTTATTTTTGACTAGCTGACCCGCCGAACTTTGTTCCGCCTTAAAAGCACAAATCATACAGTCACCCTGGGCCCACATTTAGGTCAATAAATTGGGACCCGGGTAAAATATCGAGGTGAAAGATATCTTAAATTTTAGGAGAGGCGTCTAGAGAATGATTATTGAAAGTTTCATTCATTTCTATGCAGTCGTTTTTGTGTGACGCGGGCGTTATGGTAAAAAAACCACATTTTTGGTCACATTTTTCCCACATTTTGGTTAATAACTCGGGAACTGGATGAGATATCCAAATGAAAGTTGTCCTAAATTTTAAGTTAGACGTTAAGTGATAGAATGGTGAAAGTTTCATGCAATTCTATTCAGTAGTTTTTGCGTGATACGCGCACAATCATACAGACGAACAGACAGACAAAAATTCTAAAAATTGTAGATTTTAGTTCCGCTGGTCCATTAACGACCTCTCCTATCAGTTTTTCTTGAATATCTTCAATGTACAGACATCGACCTGTTACAATTTTATTATATGTAAAGATTTTACTCAGACCTTCGGTATTGTTGGCAACCATATTTGCAATTTGTACTGTGGCTGCGGTGTGTTTTTTGTAGTTGGAATAAAAGCTTACACAACCAGTAAAGGTTGCAATCTATTGAATCGGTAACAAGAAAGTGAATTTCAAATAAGTTATATACCTAGTAACAGCAACCAAAGCACAAACAAGACACGCACTCGAAGTTAACGTCAGCTCTATTTATTCGTTGTATTTGTTGTTGTTTTCGTTATCTCCAAAATGCCAAAATGTAGTATACAACAAATGTCTGCGGGCACGGAAAATGTCGCTCATATTCACCCTAGACGTTGCACCAGACGGCGTCCCTCCCCTTCGTCACCACCCACTAACTAGTCTCGGTGGCATTAGCTTCACGTCGTCAGCTGCACGTCACGTCAATTGGCGCGATTTGCGATTTGCATAGCTGTTTAAATCATTTTGCTACAGTATTTGTTGCCCATTTGTTTGCATTGGGTTTTTGTTTCTGTGTGAGGTGTTGTGCACATGTAAATTCGCATGTTCGCGTGTTGGCGCCCTCATGTGTTTTGAAAATACTTCACCTCTTCCTTTGCTATGTGGTGATGCATCTATGCATATGTGTTTCGTATGAAAGCGCATAACAATAATAAACAACATTTCTCACATAAATTCACACTTTGACCAATTTACATGCGAAATGCGAGGGTGCAGGTTGTTGCACCGACATCAACTCCGCCGCCAACGCCAACAGCGATATTGATATTGTGGTAAAGATTTGTTCTTATATTTATTGTTTGCTGCCAATGCATTCGATATTAAATCTGACAGTGCTTCATATGCAATTTTTAAAATTGATGGTTATCGTAAAGTACGTCGTTTAGCGTGTAGACGCAAAACGTAAGACTTGTGTTAACAAAAAAGTTTTATAAAAAGCCAAATATTTACCAAGGTCAGCAGTTGACCAATTTATAAATATTAACTGTACCCAGGTAGCCCAGAAGGCGTGGTTCACGTAGACCTACAAATGAAAATCAAAGAAAATACCTAATGAAATATTTTTACCCTGATAAGGACCATTTAAAAGTATAGAAAATGCGATGGCCTGGTAGATAATGGGTGAATTCAGTAGTATATTCTGGTCTGTAGGAAAGGGGCGTGAGTACCAAGTACTCGTGGAGGTTGATGTGTAAACATGTGTATCCTGTACATACATTTAATTAAATGAGACCTCCACCGTGGTTGAATTTCAACCATTTAATTTTTTTCTTTTCCTTTCCTTTCCTTTCCTCTACTTTCTTTTCCTTTCCTCTCTTTTCCTTTCCCTTCCTTTTCTTTCTTTTTCTTTCCCTTCCTTTCCTTCCTGTTGTCATAGTTCATTTTAATTAATTTAGTTTCGTTTAATTCAATGTAATGTTATTTTATTTTGTTTTATTTTATTTTATTTTCTTTTATCTTACTTTAGTTTAATTAAATTTTTATTTATTTTATTTTATGTTATATTAGTTGATTTTTTTGAATTTCATTCCATGAGTATAACCCAGGGATATTCAACTAACGGAATGATTCCAGTTCACAAAAAAAAAATTTACGAATTAGTTTCGTTGCGTTGATTCGCGAAATAGAATTATCAAAATAATTTCGCTTCGGAAATACATAAAATAGAATTACCAAAATAATTTCGTTCCGGTAATTCACACAACTAAATTATCAAAATGTAACCGATAACGTTGCAACGAAATAAATCAACGAAAATATCTCAGTTAAACTGTGCTGGCAATACCTTCACGAGCACATACATAGCTTTCGGTTAAATCATATCAATTCGTGCAAATATACACTTAATTTTTGAGCATTGAAAAATCACCACGGAAATTATATTTTGCAAATGAGTAGATTATATAGTTATTTATATTATTAAAAGGTTAGAATTTAATGAAAAACTTACCTAAATTCACGCATTCCAACAATGTAAGGTTTACTTTTCTTTCGTATGCCAAGTTTGTGTGGATGTCATTCTGCCGACTGTTCGTGACGGCATTGCCAGCAGAATAACAACATACAACTTAGAGTTTCAACGTTATCAACCACGTTTCGTTTACGTCAATTAACGAATTAAAAGTATTTCGATAATTTCTTTTCGTTAACCAACGAAATGTTATTATTTTGATAATTTAATTATCGTTTTTAGCGCAAAGAAATTATGTTGATAGTCGCCTAAACAAGCATCCTTGGTATAACCACAAAAATTACACAAAGAGCAGTAGATAACGAGTGAATTCAATAGTATATTTTGGTCTTGTTGTAAAAAAAATGCTGCCGTGCTTTTGAATTTGACAGCTGACAAATAAGATGAACAAATGGGATAAGAACTCCCTCTATGATAAACCAAAAAAGGCATATGAGATCTGCCCGCACCACTTTAAAAATATGTGTGGCGACTTGGCTTCAATTCGGAATATTCAGCCTCCCAGAGGCCTATCTCCTTAATTAGAAAGGTTGTTTGGCCCTGTTATAGTTTGAAATACGTATAGGAATTTGTGGTCTCAGGCATATATAAGCGACGACCACAAATATTTCTGAACACAAGTGTACTAGTACAGAGGATATTATAGTTTTGTCCGTACAAGCGTGGTTTGTAATGGGACAAAATTAGCTAGATGGATATAGAGTTCCACATAGGAAAGTTCTAAGAATGAACGTAGGAATAGATATGCAATGTCCTCCGTCCGTCTATTCTTCCGTAGACACGATAACTTAAGTAAACATTGAGATATTTAAAATAAATTTGGCACACAGGTCACATACCGGCCAGGATAGTTTCTATTTAAAATGGGCGACATCGAACCATAAACACGCCACTTTTTTCAACATCGAAAATTTCGAAAAACGTATAAAATGAGATAATTCAATAATAAAAGCAGGTGCAATAATGAAATTTGGTAGCTTTATTAAATTTATCATTCTATTTACGATTTTAAAAAAAATTGAAAAAGGGGCCTGGCACAACCGACATATGAGTGAACAAATTTCCAAACATCGACAGTTAATAACTAGAGCAACGAAACTTGATTCGAGGCATACTATTGTTGTGAAATCGTTTTTCGACCATGCGCACGTTTTCATAAAAGTTACCTGAAAAGAAGGTAGAAAGACTGAGCTGGCCATATCTCATTGACTGATACAAGTAAAATAATATAACTTGGCATTACATTTTTTCTTATTTAGAGGATTTTCGCAAAATTTTTGAAAGTGGGTGTGGCATGAGGTATACTATGAATGTATAGAGTACGCCCACGGAAAATAAGCAAAATCGGTGAATGACCAAGCCCACTTTTGTACTAAAGTAATTTGAAAGGGAGGTAGGAAAACAGAACATACCATATCTCCTTCAATGATGCAAATAGAATTATAGAATTTGGTAGTTACAATGACCTGATGATCTTATTAATGATTTTTTTAAATAAATAAAATAAATAAATAATAAAATATCGCCTACTGTGGAAATTTCATAAAGATTGGTCAAGTACTTTGGAAGGCCCTTCAAGACAAACATTAATTTTTATAACCCGCTGTGGTAGTTATTTATAAGATTGTGAAATTAAGTGTTGCCATTATATAAGTACTTTATTTTATATTTCCCGTACCACATTGCATATCTATTAGAAAAAAACAAGTAATCTCTACATATAATAAAATTGCAAAAGATCAATGTCTGTACATTGCAGATATTTAAGAAAAATCGATAGCACGGACAATTATTAAGGCAATAGAAGCTAAATCAACGGGTTTTGGAATTTTTGCCTATCTGCCTGTCTGTCTGTATGTTTAGGCACGCATCATACAAAACTTGCTGCATGGAATTGAATGAAGCTTTTACCGTTGTATTACTAGACGTTTAACTTTAAATTTAAGATATTACTTGTTCCGATAGCTCGACCGGTTTAGGAGATATCTACCTATATGTGAACCAAGGTGACCAAAAATGTGTTTAGTACAATATGGATATCAAACGAAAGGTAATAATGAGTGCTGCAATAAGCGATATAATTAAGTTCCATATATTATCTGTTATGGGATATAATGATTCAAATCGGTTTATATAGTTTATGATCTTATATGTACATACTTAGGCCACCTGAAAGTTTCGTCAGTATC
This sequence comes from Merzomyia westermanni, assembly GCA_949987695.1. NCBI lineage: Eukaryota > Metazoa > Arthropoda > Insecta > Diptera > Tephritidae > Merzomyia > Merzomyia westermanni. The sequence continues at coordinate 121,498,851 of OX465288.1, read as the reverse complement.
GTGAAGAATAAGACAAGAATTGATGTCAGTGATTTCGGCGCGGACCGTTTCTATAAATAGCTTCAGAGTCACCAATCCAATGTTAGTTTGATGCATTTTGTTATATAACTCAAGCTTACCTGGAAAGATAAATAAATGTATGGAAATTAATTTTTGTGTTTGTGAATGGAACAACTATGTAATTTTATGTTAAAGGACCTTAAGGCTTCTTAACGTATGTTTTCACACACGAAAAGTTTCTAACGGAAATGAAAATTCCGCGACAATTCAATAGGTAATAAATCAAAATATTAGAGATGCAATTGTGTATCAGAGGTTTACACCATCCACCACCAATAACCAAAAGCAAATCCCTAACATTCCTTACCATTTGAGACTAGCGTTTTAATCTCTGCCTTTTTTCAGCTTGTGCAGAATTTTAGAAGCATTTGAGAAACTGTCAATAGAAAACTGACAACAATCTTGGTTGTCGAAAAATTTAAACTAAACGCATTAATAAACCCAAACGCAGACCCGGCAGACGTTGTCCTGCCTAAAATTGCACTTGCCTACATTTAACAAATTGTACTCTTTTCCTTTCCTTCCCCACTCTTCGCTTCTTCTACATTTATCCTTATCTCCTACTTTTTTTTCAACTTTTGCTTTTCCCCAACCCCATATACCATTACTCTTCTTAACCGTCTTAATTTTCCTCTAACACTACCTCTATATCTCAAATTTCTATTCCTACACCAATTCTTCTCCCATTTCCTCTCCGGGTACTGATATGCACATATTTTCGAAGATATATCGAATTCACTTTTATTTGATCCTGGTACTTCTTTCTGTTTCCAAGGATGTTTGATATATAGAACACATATCTATATATAAAATATCATTAACTTGAACCAAATAAATTCCTGGCTATGCCGGATTGCTACTTTAAATAGCCTGAAGGCTTTGCCAAACACTAAATAAAATCTCGTTTCACATAGATCGACAATAAATTTTGGACATTAATGAAGCACAAACAAAACACAAAAATTTGAACGTGCCACCTTCCACTTTTCCAAAATTATGTAAATCTATATATAGCCTATGCCGTACCCAGCGAACTTCTGAACCTATCATGAAAGTTTCATAGAGACGACTTTAAACTTTGGAAATTAATGAAGAACAAACAAAAAACAAAAAATGTGGACGTGGCGCCGCCCACTTTTCCAGAATTATGCAAATCTTGACTAAAGGACTAATATATCCAAATATCATTAATTTAGACCAAATATGGTCAGAGTTATGACGAATTGAAATTTATATAGCCTGGGGGCGTGGCACCGCCTACTTTGCCAAAACTATATATAGCCTATGGCGCACCCAGCGAACTTCTGAACCTATCGTGAAAGTTTCATAGAGACGACTGTAAACTTTGGAAATTAATGAAGAACAAACAAAACAAAAAAATGTTGGTGTGGCACCGCCCACTTTTCCAAAACTATGTATAGCCTATGCTTTAACCAGCGATCCCAAGTATATAATGTGAAAATTTCATAAAAATCGGTTGAGTGCTTTGGACGCCTATAAAGGACACACATTCATTTTTATTTACAAAATTAAAAAGATGGTCAATTATCAAATAGTTGCTACACTTAGACCTAACAAAGCATTAAAGGCCTTCCTCTAAACTGACAATTTACAATGGTAAGGATTATTTTAGATCCGAAGCCCATCAATGCACATGTGCTCAGATAGCCATACGGATGAGTGCAAGATCGATCTCAGAACCAAAGCTCCCCAATTAACAATGAAGTACGCTAGTTTATTAACCAATATTTTACAAACATTGAAATCAATGTTTTGCATACGAGTTTGTAACTAAAAAATTTCACAAACGTTTAAACATGTTTTCACAATTGTATGGTAGCTTTGGGGAATTAGCTTCAGGTGAACTTTCTACGAGGTGAACAGTTTGTCAGTTTTCAACAAGTAAGAAAAGGGCCGTCTTCGACTGTGCCGAAGACTTTATACCTTTCATGAATACGCATCACGGTTTAAAGTGTCCGATCCTAAAGGCCGGTGTGCAGATCACAAGAAATGGCTAAATTTTTCTTGCGTGAAAAATAGTAGTATGGAAGTAATGAAAATCCATGGTGTATAGTAAAGCAGCAAGAAGAAGAGCACATAAGCAAATAAACGAATTAAACGTTTTTTGCCAATAACTTTTCACTGAAACAAAATTTTTGGACGTGTTTTACCAGTTGGCGTATTACCAGATTGCTGGTTTCTTCAAGAAATAAATACCGCTTGATATATTTCTCGCGGAAACCTGTGTTGCCGTACTCAAATTTCACGATAAAATAGTAGTAAAATTGCGTTGAGAACTGCGTAATACCTCAAGAAAAGGTAACCCAAGAAATTTTCTTAAACATTTCTTAAGCGTTTTTTATGTGGAGTTTTTGCTTTTCTTGTGATCTGCATACCGGCCTTTACTCACAATTAATAAAAACTCTGCAAAACTGATAATTTAAAGATACATAGCCCAAGCCCCGTTTATCGGAACAATCGATTGTATGGGGGCTATATGTTATGTAGGTCCGATCTAGCTGATTTTCACTACACACATTACATACATAATGAGTACCATTTATCGAAACTATCGATTGTATGGGAGCTATGCGTTGTGTTGCTCCGATCTTGCTGATTCCGACAAATGATTAATCTCATGCAAAATGGCGGCTCCATACTAAATTTCATCAAAATATCTTAAAAACTGAGGGACTAGTTTGCGTACAAACAAACAGACAGACGGACATGGCTAAATCGACTCAGCTCATCGCCCTGACCATTTCGGCATACTTATTGGTGGGTCTATCTCTTCTTCTTCTCATGCTTACAAACATCGGACCAAAGTAATAATACCATTTCATGTTCATGAAAGGTATAAAAATAAAGCTAAAAAATAATTTACCTACTTGATTTAAATGAACGTTATTATATGGCGGACGTCGTGTAGCTGTAGCTTTGTGGCGTGCCAAACCGAAAGGCCTAAGTTCGAGTCCTGGGAGAGTTAACATCACAGGTGGTTTGAAAAAGGTTTTTCGAAACGGGGTCCGAGGGTATTTCTGACATGGAAGGCTGCTTAGGAAAATTGTATCTGCTTTGCTTTGCAGATGCCGTTTAGAGTCGGTAAAAGCCAGTAGCTCTCGCCAATTTGTGTAAAAAAATTGGGAGCAACAGCAATATGTGGCGTATATTGGTAAAAAAGCTAGCGCCAAATATTTTTTTAATTTTTTTGTATGATACTTGAATTGTAAAAAAAGTAATAAATGGAACTGAAATAACTATAAAACATATTTTAAAATAATTATAATAATATATTTAATAAAAAAATTTAAGGAAATTGTCGGGACTCGAACCAGCAACTTTCGGAGCAAAGTTCTACTACATATTCATTAGGCTACTGGGCCGTTTTCATCGTGGTTGCCTAAACTGGAGTTTTATCAATCTGTTTTCAACAAACAATTACTGTACGTTGAATAAACCGTTAATTAAAAATTGTTTTCCAAACCCCATTCGCAAATTGCTTAAAAAGGGATCACTTTTGTTGATTCGACAATTTTTTCCAAACGTTTTACAATGTTTATGGTAAACGTTTTCCAAACGAAAAGCTTGCTAATGTAAGTTTACCGTAAGCTTAAAGTAAAAGTATTTTGCTTATTGGGTCGTATACTTAAGCTTACTAAAAAATGTACTACATATGTATGTGTGTAAATCGAAAAAGGCAATAGCAACCCTGCAGAAAAATTGCGAATCAGTCTCCTAAAAACACAGTCTTAGAGCTACCTGTTATAAGTATAATAGTTAAGAGACACTTTCTGATAACCACCATAAAAAGAAACATCCCCAAACTACCGTAAATGGAACTGGTTGAAAACTGGGAAATTAATTTTGCCTTGAAACTGTTTCAATGGGAACCGGCTGAGAACGAGTTGACAAGTAATGCACTGAGCGACGGTTGCCACCGCCAATGACATCACCATGTAAGTGTGGACAGTTCAATGTATTGAATAGTTACTGAGCGAGAACTAGTACTCTAATCAAGTGGTTTAGTTCTGAGATATTTAAATTCTGAGATATTTAAATGATTTGTGTTTGGGTAGCTTTGGTGTCAACGAAAAAGGACTCACGGATGTGTTGAAACTCCTCTCAGTCGTCGATACGTTTAGTCACTGTTAGGTCAAGATAATAATAATAATAATAATTCCCAAAAGGATTACCCACCATATCCCGCCCGACCGGTGCGAGGGGCGCATCCGCATAACGCGCGGATTATTCGTTCGTGCCGAGTCGTTGAAAGGCTTTGGTTTGATAATCGTCCAGATCTAAAACTGCGCAGCTACAGAGAAAACTCATCAGCTAAGTAAAGTAGATAAAACATAGATTGTACATTAAGAAATAATTAGTTAACAGAATAAAATTATTGTTAGGAGTTAATATAGAAGTCAAAGAATAAGAAACAATTAGTAGCTATGTATTTAGGATAGAAAGAATTGATTTTTTTATGCTGAAAAGCGAGTCTGAAATATCAAATCTACCAGAAAGAGAGTTATAATCTTGAAACAAACAGCGAAAAGGCTCATTTAACTGAAAATTGGTTCGAAACTGTTTTAAGACTAGAGGTTTAAAATGCCTTGAAGGACAAGACGATACATTGATGTTCACTTCACTTAGAAGAAATGGGCTGGAGAGTGAACCATTTAGCAATTTACTCATAAAAAGAATTACAAGCATTTCCCTCCCACTAGAAAGTGTGTGCAGATTAATGAGTTTTAAACGATTCGTATAGGGTGGCAGATTATACAAGGGATCCCAATGAAAATCTCTTAAGGCAAATAGTAAACATTGTTTTTGAACTGATTCTAGGCGATCTACATGAACCTGGTAAGGCGGGTTCCAAATTATAAAACAGTATTCAAGTATCGGTCTGACTAATGTAGTGAATTCTTTAGACCATCGTTTAAAGATTGTGTTCATATGGCGGTTGAAACTGAGTTTATAGTCCACAGTAACCCCCAGGTCAACAAAATCATACACTTGCTCAAGACTATACTTTTTAATTGTTTAGGAAGCCGGCTGAGGAATTCCACGGGAAAAACCCATGTACTTACATTTTTCAAAGTTAAGTGGCATATAATTTAAATCGCACCAAGTAACTAGTGTATCTAGATCTGATTGTATCTTATTTCTATCTTCAAATGACGCGAATGACATGAAAAACTTTACGTCGTCAGCATACATTAACATTTTTGAAAATTTTATTATTGTAGAAATATCATTTATAAACAACAAAAACAGAATCGAGCCAAGATGGCTACCTTGAGGAACTTCTGAAGAGACATAAATGACATTGGATACTAAATTTTTAAACACTACTCTTTGTGTCCTGTCACTAAGGTAAGAAAAGATCCAGCGATTGAGACCCGGCTGGAAGCTCAACTGATCGAGTTTATGAAAAAGTATTGAGTGACACACTTTGTCAAAAGCTTTGCTGAAATCTGTATAAATAACGTCGGTGTGCAAATTTTTTCTAAAGCCATTTGAGACATGACTATTAAACTCAAGTAAATTCGTAACTGTGGACTTTCCCTTACTGAACAATAAGGGCGTTAGTTCAAAGCTGAGTCATTGAGAAGATGTGCATGGTTTCTCTGCAGAAACTACGATTAGTCTAGGATGAGTAGCAAATGAGCATGTGACTAATGCCAGCACTGATCGCGTTGAATGGGTTGAAGTGATCCCTTTTGTTTCGGCAAGTCCAAAGGAGATACTAGTGGTACTCTTTTATGTATTAACGGGTAGAGTCAAAACCTATAATTAGGCTACGCAAATTAAAATCGTCTTATCACAACTTTGCCCATAATGGAATAGTTGTGAACAATTATAGCCCACTTGTGATATACTATTGCATAAATCATAAACACTTTTCACTTTTTTGGTTTCCTAGGAACAATTAAACGATGTTATAAATTTTCGTGCCAACTAGCCAAAGGTTTAGTTCTCTGACAACTAGATTTGCAGAAACATAGGTTTTCGTTACCAAGGCAGTACAGACGAAGAACTCGAAAGGGTTTCATGACACCTAAGTCTTTCTGAAATGAGAATTTGTGTGTTGATAAATTCTTAATGAACGCGAGACCCCTTTATTACACCTGGGACGGTCTTTACGATGGACATTGTACCCAGGACAAGTTTGTAGGCCAAATCTTGTTCTCAGTTTAGTATCTTGAATGGCAACGACGCTGTTGTTTAGCTTGATTTAGCTATCTTGCCAGCTAATCCGTTACAATTAAGCTATACAATGATTTTAAAATGTATGCCTAATGGCAAAAATATGTTTTGCGAGGTGTTACTCAGTAGATTCAATTAAACAGCTAGGAATCTTTAGATCTTCTATGCGTAAAGTATTATAATCAAATGACGTTAGATGCACATAACCACAAGCATTCCAATAAGTTCAGTTATGAAATTTTTTCATAATAAAAAATAAAAAAAAGTTTCTATGTAATAACTGTGTATTACTAACCTAGAAAAATTGAGTTTTATATTAAAAAGCTGAATTCCTCAGAGCTGACTTTATTATAAGAAGGTATATATTTCAACGAAAGGGTTAAGTATATAGTGCGGCATTCGCATGAATTAATTAATGTAATAATATCAAATCATCAGGTCCTCAAATCAGTTCGTAGAAGAGGAGTAAAACTGTCTTAATGTGGTATCACAACGGGTCTTCTGAAATAGGCTTAAGTGTGCCGCTTCGCAGCCACTTCACTTAACCTAACCTAAATAAAATTTTAATCGAAATCAATTACCATTTGATTTACACATTTTTTTCTTACTCTTAGATTATTGTAATTTCCTACAAGTGAAAATCTTTGACATTTCCTCTGTGCCCTCACCCAACTGTCAAAAATTTATATTTGCTGTTAATGCAGTTACGACATTTTTTTACAAGTTATATCACAAAAGTAAAGCAAATTTATTAAAACATTTTTCAATATGGAAAAAGCAACAGCTTGGCTGAAACTCAGGATGCCGCCATTGTGTTCTTCGTGCTAGGATCTATAGTCACACAAAATTACAAGGCTTTTTCTCTATGATTGTTTATTTTATGGACAAAAAACTATTCAACTTTTAAAGCGCTATACTGAAACATTCAAAAAAATTACTTTGGCAGTTTTCCCTTATTGCCACAGAAATATCGTTTATTAATTTGAAGTACGAATTAAATAGATTTCGAGTACTACCAAATGCAACTCTGTGCAAAAAGCAACTCTGCTGTGAACTAGTAAACTCCGCTCGCTTCGCTGCGTCTCAGAACTAATAATAGATTGAGTCCGATTTTAATCATTAAATCCCATACCAGATAATATACGGAGCTTGATTACATAGCTTTTTGCAGCACTCATTATTACCTTTCGTTTGCTACCCACATTGTACTAAACAAATTTTGGGTCACCTTGGTACACATATCGGTCGATGTCTCCTAAACTGGTCTAGCTATCGAAACAAGCAATATCTTAAATTTTAAGTTAAACGTCTAGTAATACAACAATAAAAGTTCCATTCAATTCCATTTAACAGTTTTTGAGTGATGCGCCCAAACATACAGAAACAAATTCTGATTTGATTTGGCTCTATTGCTTGCCTGTTATCGATTTTTCTTAAATATCTGCAATGTACAGACATCGACCTCTTACAATTTTATTATGTATAGAGATGCTTATGTCACACATTCGCCACTTGTATGTACTCACAATGGATTGCATTCGGCAATTTTTTTTGTTACTGGATTAAAGGTTCATAGTTTTAGGATTTGAGGAAGAGTTTTTTCCAATATTTTTTGGGAGTGATATACGTGGTTGAATGTGTCGAAAGCTTCCGACAGGTCAAGGACCCCGAGCAAAGTTCTATGATAACGGTATAAAACGCTGTGCTGTACCTTCTTATTATCAAAGTTCTAGTACCTTTACGTAAGTAAGAAAAAAGTTATAAATCATTCGTTGTTGTTGTTGTTGTTGTTGTAACGACAAAAACACTCCCCGAAGGTTTTGGGGGTTGCTGTCGAACTGACAGTCCTTGGCCGGATATGAAGCCGGTACGCTCCGGTACTCCCTTGCGGTACTGCCCGACTGTCATGGTAGCGATTTGGTACGACCAGTGGAACCTTCTAGGTCATGTCACCCCTCCTTCCGTAAGGAAGGAGAGATTTGTAATGAGAGGTGAGAGGCATCATATCCGTAGATCAACCATCGAGTTGCACGTCATTACCTTTGTGCATATTAGTCGCCTCTTACGACCGGTATGCCTACCTCGGGCATATTCTAAACCCCTAACCCGCAGGGTTTTTAAGAGCGTGAGATGATGAAATCACACGATGCATTAATTTTTGAACTATTTCTTAACGCATTTTATTTAAGGTGTGGACTTAGTTCTTTTTAAGTTATGTTTTTTTAAAAATTTTTTATATTAGTTGCTAAAAATAAAATAAAACAACATTATTGTGATGTGTAAAGCAATACATCTGTGGCCAAAGTAATTTTTTAGAATTTTTCAGTAGGGCGCTTTGAAAATTGAAATTGTATTGTAAATGTATGGAATTGAGATATAGTTTTTTGTCTATAAAATTTGTGTGATAAGAGATTTGTGTACGGAGAGCACTATGCTAGTCACATATAATTTTTGACCTATCTTGAGTTTGACTTTTCTTGCTTATTGCCATAGACATATCACCAATTCGCAAATATTTTTGATTTACGTTTTACTTTATAACTTCTATTTGAAGTTATGTGAAAGAATTTATAGGTGCTAACGCCAGAATTTCAAAAAATACAAACATTCGCCTTTTCACAAATTTAATAGTTTTCAGTAAAAAACAAACTTTACTTAAATTTTCACAATTCTGTAATAAAGTCCAAATATAAATTTATTATTTGCAAACTGTTTTCACCGTATAAGAATCTCATTTTAGTGCTCACTGAAGTGAAGAAATTAAAACGTCAAGTTATAACCAAAGTGCAAAGATTTTTTTTCACTTCACCATAACGCAAAACCGGAATTGACCCCCTGGACGGTTTTGTGTATGTGTACTTTGTCGTGTTTAGATTACAATAATTATTTTGGATGTGGTTACAAATCAAACCAACAAAAGTGGAGCACACCCATTGACCTTAATTGTGTTTACCTCAATCACTAAGTTTGAACTTGCGTAGTCTTCTTTTACAAATCGTCGGTGACACTGCAAAACCGCGTAACGCACAAATGCAAACCCACTTAAGCTACTTTTGTGTCAAAAACTTTCGTACGCCCTGCCATTAAGATCTATTCATTTATTCTCAAGAAAATTATATATTGGTTAAGAAAATAATTAAAAGAATCATTATTCGTCCTTAAACTAAGCAATTTGTAGTTGAAAATCAGCCACCCATTTATGTGTTACGCGGTTTTGCAGTGTCACCAAAATATATTTTTCTTACCAGAAGTTATGAATTGGTTGCTTATTACACTTGCGATTGCATGTTAATTATTTCGCATTTACGTTTGCTTTCCGTAACGCGGCAGATCGTCTCACGGCGGTACAAGTTGCTTACTCCATTCAGCAAAATTTTTCAGTAGAACGAAAAACTCATTTCAATGAAAACGAAACTCAATCTTCAAAATTTCAAATTATATGACAGGCGCGGTGCAATGAAGCCATAGGCAATATGCCTGAGTTTGGGCTGGATAAATAAGGGTTTAAATTTAAAAACATCCATGCCGAAGTTGGGCCAGTTTGAATCGCGTCTGTCACACAATCAGGTCATTGTTTGCGAATAGTCGGATCGTTTTTTGACAGCTTTTATGTTCATCAGCAATCTGCTGCCGACTTTAGAGGTAACTAGCTCAGAAATTAGGGTATATACTACTTCTGGTCAAATCGGTTACCGGGGGTTGATATCCAAATGTAGCCATCCCATTCTTTACACACGTTATTTGCTACGGGCCACTACTACCCTCGCACTGAAATTAAAGCAACAAAACTGTATCCGGTTTGATGCATTGCTCAGTGGCAGCAAAAACAGTGCGACATAAGTCATGTGCCTTATGTTCGAAGAAGTTATTTCGCAAATAAACTTCTGGTCTTCCTACATTTAGGTTCATTCAGTCTATCAGAATAAGTAAATATGCACAGGCGTGTGTTTCTTTAAATAACTGTGCCTAAGGGTCTTTGTAATATTCTAGTGGATGATTTTTATCGCAAATTGAATTCGTTTATACACATGCTTATTTACAGATGTGCTTTTACCACCCTAGATATCGCTGGTATAAATTAAGTATATGTATAAAGGAATATGTATTTCAATAGCAATGGTCATTGGCAATAACAGCTTAAGTTAACATACCCAAAACTTTAGTAATATCACAACAAACATTGAAGAAATGATGCTCCTACATTTGAGAAGTTTATAATTCTCATTTCTTACGAGTATAATACCAAGCAAACAAAAAAGTTGTGCGAATAAAATTTGAAGTCTTAAATGTTTTATTTTATTTTCATTATCACAGTTATACGTTTGAATCCAATTAGAGAATCACATTTGGGTACAAGTTGAGAACCAACTTTTTCTCAACTTGAGAAAGGGTGTTTTTGTCATACAAAACCATACCCGCTTTGATGTGGTGGTTTTAAGGAACAACCTTGTGAATCAAGGAGAAATGTTGATTTAGATACAAATACATACTTTTCCTAAAAGCAGTGCATACAAAAAAATAAACACAAATATGAGACTTTGCTAAAATGAGTACATAGTGGTTGATCCATGTGGTTGCCAGTGTATAACCGGTGGTCACAGCAAAAAACTACTCTCAAATGCGAAGTAAACAAAATAAATGTGGCGCTCAGAGACAGACCCGTTTGAGTATTTTTTAATGTTGTGATCACTGGTGACCAGTGTGACCAGGTGTTAGAAAAAAAAAGCTAAAATTAAGAAAAAAAGAAGCTGAAAAAAGTCAGAACTTTTTTTACGAAATCCATTTCAAATTTTTATTTTTAGCTATTTGTATACAAACTGTAGACAAAGCTTTAGGGAACTATTCTTGTTTCAACACATATCAGGCGTATTTTCCTTGACTAGGAATTTTTTCAAAGAAATACTATAGAAAAATCACTACAAACTAATTAATTTTATAATATTTGGTAATTCTCTCTATTCAACTTCAACTGCTAAAACTTTTCCAAAAATATCGGGAGAGGTATCCAAAGGCGCGTTTTGACCTCGATGTAGGAAATCGATTGTACATATATTTATGTCAAACGATATTTGCATTCAAAGCTGAAAATTTTCTGTCATTTTTATGTGGTTGTTGTAGACAAAGATGTAAGGTGTTCCGAAAAGTGCTAAAGTGTGTCCTCTACGCGGAAAGATGTTCTGCACATAAATACTATGGAACAGGTGCCCTCTTTGGCATTGAACCTGGGCAATTTTTTGGTTTTTTGCCAATAACTTTTAAATTACTAAAAATATGGTGGGGGTACCTGATTATGGTTCCTGTGACCGAAACGAGCCAATTTTTGCAGTTGACGTCGAATATAAAGTATTATCTAATATTTTCTTCGTCTGATGAATCAGAAGAGCATGAGTCTGCGTACGAAGTTAGTGTATTTATCATAGAGATGATATCATCGGTAAGTTCAAAATCAGTGCAACATTTGGATAAGCGTTTCAACGAACATCTAATATTAAGCAGCGAGTAAAGCATTTTAATTTTTAATCTGTTCCTTAACTTAGTTTTTAAAATATTCATGGCACTAAAAACTCTTTCCACCTCCCCATTACTGAAAGGTAATACCAAAAAGCTATATACGAATTCGACCAATTCTAGAAAAGGGGGTACGTTTAATGAATTTTTATGTTTTCGGACTTCCGCCTAAAATTCTATGATAGAGGTCATACTTGTCCACTGTACGGTTATTAGCTTTCGCCACCGCAGCTCAATCAATGCTACTTGACTTGGAGAATACCTAGACTATTCTTCTTGAAAGTGAGAGAACACATCCGGTTTTGTAACTTTCAAAGAATTATCAACTGAAACAAAATTTATCTTTGTAAAGAGTTCATATTATCAGGTAGGCGATGTCGCAATTAGGTTAACAACTCCATTAAAAATAGTAGTTTTTACCAATAATTTTCTGTATTTCGTCATCAATACTACTTTCATTTAACTTTAGATTTATATGAAAAATATGGTGTTGGGACCAGAAAAGGTTTGGAGTAAAAACGGCTAAAAAGAAGCCACGAAGCTAAAACCAAAATTATGACGCTAAAGGAAAAAAAGGCTAAATATAGCCTCGCAAAGGCTAACCTGGTCACACTGCTCGTAATATCGGTTGAGTGCGTTGCCAAAAACAGTGCAATGTGAAAGCAATCACGTGGACACTAAAGATTCGGTGCAGTCCACCATAACGTAATATAGCGACATGCATAATATCTGTGGCAATAAGGGAAAACTACCAAAGTAATTTTTTTACATTTTAAATGTATGGAATTGAGATACAGTTTTTTGTTCATAAAATCCAAAATTTTTTAGCAAAAGTCATGAAATGTGTGATTATAGATCCTAGGATGGAGAAGACAAAATACTATTTCGTTTTTGACCAAACTTGAGCTTAGATTTTTTCGCTCACTTCCACAGATATATGACGGTGGCAATTCCTTTGACAACTTTTTTTAATTTAAATTTTTTCAAAACGGCGAGATATTAATCGAATATTTCAAATAAACAAGTAATTCCGACAATTCTGTTGTTTTGAACAAAATATTAAAAATAAATAAAATTAAAAAAACAGGAAACCCATGCAGGAAAATATTTGAAGGAAAATTGGCAAATTGGCCGTAACGCTCATCGAAGTTTTCAGCAAAGCGGTACCGGTCATAGCAGTGAGTACAGACGCTGTTATTTGGCCGCCGTAATATAGCTGTACCGCTTTATGCAAAGGGCCCTTCGCATTAGACAGCACTGAACAAAAAGTATTAAAGTGTTTGCCACCAATTATACCCTCCAGTTTCCACGTTTAAATATAAGAGGTTTGGTTCGAGCAGTGGAAGATGCAGAATTCAAAGCTGTGCAAGAATCTGATCATAGCTCTTTTTGCCCAAAAAGGGGACTTGACCGGTTTGTGCATTGGACCCTTCAATTGTTATGTTAAATATTTGACTTTGTTTTTACGAGAGTGATGTAAAGGTATACTTAAAAATTATTTATCATTTTTTTATTTCATTTTGATTGTTACCATCATTTGGCCCTCAAAGCCTTGAAATAATATGGAAACAAGATGCAATGATGCGTCTGCTCACTTAAGTACAATAGAATAAACTGGTATATTTTTGACATAATCTGATTCTATATTATATACATACCAGTGATGTCACATTTGCGAATATTCGCATGTTTTTGGACATTCGCATTCGCAAAATTTCTGCGAATGTTTTGCGAATATGAATATCAGAAAAAAGTAATTTGAAGATAATACCAGGTTAGTAAGGCTAAAATCCATTTATTTCCAATGTTTTTCAATGCATCAAGAAGTAACCCAACTAATAATATATGATCAAACTAAAAATATATTATTCAACGATAAACTGTAAATATACGAGTATGTAATCTGAAGCTTTAATAAATAAAAAAAAAATTTAATCTAAGCAAACAAATAAAAAATTGTAGACGCTTAAAAAAAATACTTCTCTCTTAGAAAATAACAATGAATTTTTTTAGTTAATAATTAAACTTCAGCCGCTGAAATATAACAACAGCTTCAAAGAAATAAATAAAGCCGTGACTGACTGGCTTTGACAGAATCTTTTGTCGTTGCAATAATCGCAATCACGTATTGGCTTCGTCAATATGAACCAATGAATCTGTGATTTGTGTTATTTATATTTTAGAGGAATGCAGATGCGAATTTAAATTTATAACACAAAAAAATACGCACAGACTAAAAAAATGGATGGCTTTTTCCCCAATGTTTCTTAATGTTTATTGCAACATGAATTATCAATGGCTTATTATGGGCTTTTATACAATTTTTAAAAATTTTATCCTCACTCATAGTGTAATCAACAAGGTGAAGTAAGCTGTCAGTTGTCTCGTCTGAAAATGTGGAGCAAATGTTGTATCCGCAAAAGTATTGTTTTTTGTGTAAAACAAGTACGTTTTAGTACATACATTTATTACTATTTTACTACTATTTTTAATGTAAATATACGAGGTCAACGGTCATATTTTCGGTTCATAGCTTTTTTGGTAGTTCTTGAAAGCAAAGTTCAGCAAAATCATATCGTGGAAGATATTTTCACGAAAAAAGGTGATTTATCTTTAGAGATATCCTTCTATCATATCACAAAACTGTAGTTTGCTGCAATGTGTTAAGGAGTTTTCACCTAATAAAGTAACTGACATATCAATATAGTAAAGCCCGCGTAAAATCAATAAAATAAGTTCAATTTGTTTACAAATAAAATGTATCTATGCCTTTAGAAAAGCAAATTTTTTCATCTCACATGGCCTACATATGCAGTGCAACGATTCCGATTCATATGCAACCAAAGGATATGGTAGCCCTATCCTGCATCTTTGACGATGCTCTTAACAGTACCTCACAAAGACAAAATTTTTAAAAGACGCTTTATATATGAAAAAGCTGATGTGAAAAGTGAGTCAGAAATATCTTCTACTAATACGGCAAACAACATTTTCTCTAGTTGCAACGCATGTTTATGAAGGTGATTGAAATCAGTTCCATGCCAATAGAGCATTCATTGTTAATAAGAAACGCAACTAGTCGAATGCAAACAACTAGTCGTCTATTCGATTAGTGATAATCGATTACTTTTTCAAACAAATACTTCAAATCGATTATTCGATAAGTCGATTATCAAGAGCTCTAGTAATAGGTAATAATAAGGCAAGTGTGACAACTTTTATGGAGAAGCTTCTTATTCAATTTGTGGTGGTATGTTCTTTAGTTTCTGCCAAAGATTGGAGCTGAATATAGCTTAATCGACTCAGAACAAGATCTATCACCTCCGCAGATCTTTCTTTAAATTGTTTTAGTAAGAAACCATTTGGATCGATTCCAGCCGAGAAGCCTCTGTAAAGCGACATATTTGAATTGTAAAATTTTCCGTACCAGAGTGAAAGGCAGGAAACCATTCAAGAGTCGTGAAAGGTAGTAAAGACCCAGTCAATGGCTTACTCGTGGATGTACCCCGTTTCACCTCTCGCGTTTGATCACCTGTTTATTCTTCAAGTTAGATTAGAATACAAAAACAAAATTTCTGCTATTGTTAATGTTAGAAAGTCAGTAATTTTTTTACTCCTTTTTTACAAAAACGGGCAAAAATTCTTTAAGATTTTACCCTCCTGCGCACCTGGAAAATACACCCGTACCATTTCAGATAGCGTACGTTTTTTGTCTCTTTTTATTTACCTTGTTTATTACACTATGATCCTCACTGAACACAGCTACTGCTCTTATTCTATGTCCATCACTGTGCAGTCACAGTCTCGTATCAAAATAGCTGCGTTCAAAAAAAACTAACTCTAATTTCAACAGAGCGCTGTAAAGATACATATTTTTTATACCATTTTGGTGCCACTCTTCTGAAAATTAGCGAGCTAGAACAGCTTTATTTTCAATTATTTGTCAATTTTATGGGTCAATATTATATTATTTAAATTTGTTTGTTCTAATATTGAACGCAAACCACCCTGTGTTGCTTTGCGTTGTGGGGCGTCGGAGTAAGTAGCGCTACTTCTAGACATATACTATGGCCAGGAAGGCCAGAAACACTAGACTATTTATATATATAAAAACTCATCGTAAAAAACTTCGGATACGGCGCCATGACAAATGTCGAGAGGGGTACCTAGGAGCATAGTAAATGAAGTACCTTCATCCAGTGCCTTCCACTCCGATTCGCAAAAGAAGATGTCAAACTGGTAGAAGTAAATAATGCCCAGGAGTTTTGGCAACATGTCGATTCGCGAACAAAATGCAAACGAAACGCAAGTCTATCGAACGAGACTGCATATCCCTACACAATCATTGACAAATTTGAACAAAAACTGAATATTCGCATTCGCGATTGTTCAAAAAGTGGCATTCGTTACATCACTGATACGTACGTTAAATATAAATTGTGACCATCCGATAATTTTGACAATGTTTTTACTTTTAAAATTTCTCTGGATGGATGGAATAATTAATTGAATGTTTCAAAAATATTTTCATCTTATTCCAACCTATGGATATGTACATAACTCCATTAACCTGAACAGCTACCGATTTCCTAGTTAAATAATTTTACAAACATATATTTCATTGCCATTGTCTTTCGTATATTTGTTAAAGCTGAGAGAAAATACCTTATCGCTGGCAAACGCAATCTGTGTATGTATGAAATATTTATTGAAGCAATTTTCATTAACACAAACATTTTCTTTTAATATAATAATTTTAATAAACAAGAAAACTTACATGCTCTTGTGCTTTCATATAAACTTATTGGAAGGAGCTTGATTAATAAAATAAATTTTTTTCCAAAGTAGGGGTTACGTGATGCTTACCGACAACAACTTTTTAGCCGACAAGTATTTTTGTCCATAATTGTAAAAAGTATAACATTGGCGGCTGCCGTGGTGCGGCGGTAGTGTTGCTGGCCTGCCATACTGAAGCTCCAAGGTTCGACTGCCGGGACAGGTAACATTAATAGAGGTTTGAAAAGGGTTTTTCATAACGTATTCTTCCCTCGTCAGTGGTTTGACAACCTCTTCGAGTCTATTTTTGTCATGGAAGGAAAAATATCCAATCAGGTTTATGATGATATACCTGTTGTATATCGCGCCATACATGTACCTATATATTTTTTATAACATTAGTTGGGCATGTTAATATAAAATATACAGCGATATATACATTCAGGTGTACGTTTTTATAAATCTACTTAGTATGTATACACATGGACAAGCTGTAATAACATAAGGTTCAAGCGGATGTAAATTAGGAAAGACTGGTGCACAAAATTACAACAAGATTTATATATATCTGTGTATGTGATTGCTTGCTTAAGACTTTGGATACTTTTATGCTTCAGTTATATCCTATTCTATCCCCAACCTTCTTGGTACCTGCTCTCGCGTTGTTCTGCTCCTGGCGGCGTGCTAGTTTAGATAGATTGCATTGGCGCGCCAAAGATTTATTACCTTTCGAGAATTTGCCGTTCCGCTCAGCCGTTTATCTTCATCTGCTATTACTCTAACACATTCGCTTTTCTAGCTGCCAGCTCTTTATTCATCCTTTTTTGTTGCCCTCACTTGTGATTTAATTTTTGCTTTTAATCCATTTTATTTTTAAATAAGAGAAATGGTACACAAACTCATACTTTTGAAGATGCTGCGACAGTAAGTATATATTCATGTAGGAATAGATACTCTGCAAAAAATCGTGTGTGGTGTTCCTAAAAAGAGCGATCCGCGACTAATGCCTTTAGTCTACAGTTGGGTATAATTCAATATCCATGAGTACCCCGCAAAAAATCGTGCGACTGATCTCTAAAGAGAGTGATACGCGACCAATACCTTTCGTCTACAGTGGGCTACAATTGATCCCCACTATTCCGTAAAGGTATAATTGGGCTAAGTCGATTTTAATTTCTGTAGCATACTTTTAGGTTTTGAAAGTAAACTTGTCCGACAGTACCCGGAACAAAGGGAATCTGTCTGACACTACCCTTTTGGACATCAGAGAGAACAATTAGTCTCTTCATAGGACGTGTTCAAACAAAAGAGATCACTTCAACTCATTCAAAGAGATCAAAACAGACATAGCGTCGCATGCTCCTTTGCGACTCAACCCGGATTCATCCTAGACTAATCGCATTTTTGTAGGGTAAATTGTTAGTTGTGTAGCATGCTCATAGGGGTGTAAGTCAATTTCAGTTTTTGTAGCATACTTATAGGAGTTGAAAGTACCCTTCTGCGTAGAAAGTGGACTAGTCCGTTAGGATATAAACGGGTACAATTGGTCTCTCCATAGGACATGCTCAAACAAATGTGAACAGTTCAACCCATACCAATTGCTCACAACTGGCATTAGTCGCATCTCCTTTGCGACTCATCCTCTATACATCCTAGACTAGTCGCATTTTTCCAGGGTATATACTTACATTAACATATTTATATATGTACGTTAAACGGGTGGGTGCAGAGGCAAATTGGATGAGATGTGTCCCGGGTTTTCACGTTTGTGGTATTTTTACTTGCCGATATGTCTATATGATGGGGTTCCTGTTCTTACTAAAAATATTCATTGCATTCGGTCAGACAATCGGTCGGACAGAAAATGTGGAAAATTGCCACAAAAACTTGGAAGACCTGAACATGAAAATAACTTTGATGAATTGCGCTATGGAGCCAAGGAAGAAAGACTGGATACTTACATACAAATATATGTTCTTATGCAGACACATAGAAGTATTTACATGCAATGTTGATTCACAAACATGTATGTAAGCATGTGCTTAATTCATTGGACGTCAAATTTAAGTTGGATTGCTTGATATGAAGTTTCAGTTCATTCCGTTTATTCTTAGTGGAGCTACCTAAAGGTGTATGCATATGTATGTATAAGGTATGCTAAACCGGGATCCTGAAAAGACCTAGGTTATAATCCAATAACGTGATTTTAGCGATATGCCGTTTATAATGAACCTTTAAACATTTTTTTTCGATAAATCACCTTTTGTAACAAAGTAAATTAAATAATGGAGGTATGTCGCAAATGTTTAGCAATTAAGGACATGTTCTTTGCATAAAGATTAAACATATTAGAAATGCTATTGTCGCTTTATCAATAAAAATAAATTAGTTACTTTATTACATTATTAGGGCAAATAGATACTTAATAATATCAATTTGGTTCATATTCCAATTTGCTAGGTGTTTTCCTACAAATTGGCAGGACCTACACGTCGTCTGTGAGAGTGCAAAACCCCAGTATCGATGAGATAAATGGTTTAATGCTAAAAACTGCCCCCTGCGGGTTAGGGGTTTAGAATATGCCCGAGGTAGGCATACCGGTCGTAAGAGGCGACTAATATGCACAAAGGTAATGACGTGCAACTCGATGGTTGATCTACAGATATGATGCCTCTCACCTCTCATTACCCATCTCTCCTTCCTTACGGAAGGAGGGGTGACATGATCTAGAAGGTTCCACTGGTCATACCAAATCGCTACCACGACAGTCAGGCAGTACCGCAAGGGAGTACCGGAGCGTACCGGATTCATATCCGGCCAAGGACTGTCAGCTCGACAGCAACCCCCAAAACCTTCGGGGAGTGTTTTTGTCGTTACAACAACAACAACAACAACAACAACAACATGTTAAAACTCCTTTTGTTGTGGAACACGTTAGGGACAAGCGTGAGTTTTTTTAATAGTTTTATTTATTCACTTTTTTGTTGTTGGTTTTATGGTCTGTTCATTTTTACATATTTTTGTAAGTTTAACGAGCTCAAGACCAGTTGATAATAATTCTTAGTTAATTATTAATATTTTTGATTATGAAATATGTAAAAATTAACAGACCATAAAACCAACAACAAAAATAAATTTATACCGGAGCACGCGGTTATGTACAATAACTATCTTCTAATAATAGAAAGAAGAATGTACAAAAACAAAGTCCAGCATACATGATTTACATATAGACAGAATGTCTAAAATATTGTGTATACCGTTGGCAAGATAACAAACAACAATTAGAGGAAAACTTGAATTAAACAGCTTGCAAAACTACACGTAGCATAGCCTATGGGTTATGCAGCTGCACTTGCAATCAGATTGAGTGGGTTCGATTCTCGACAAGATCCTCTGAAATAGCAAAACTATACGAATTAGTCTGACGAGAAATCGTTGTTTTCGAAGCAGTACTATAACTATAGCCTGTATATGTGTGCTGCTTTAAATTTTTCCTCTAATCAAAAATAATAATAACTAACTAAGAATTATTACCAACTGGTCTTGAGCTCGTTCTTCTTTCTTCTTTAAATGGTCATCTAACCGCCCGGGCGATTTTGACCGTCCAACATAGCTCGCCAGTCGTTTCTTCGTTGCGCCAATTGGCGCCAATTGGAAACACCGCGGGAACGCAAATCGGTCTCCACTTGGTCCTTCCATCGGAGTGGTGGTCTCCCTCTTCCTCTGCTTCCACCGGCGGGTGCCGATAAGGATACCTTCTGGGCTGGAGCATCTTCGCTCATTCGCACTACGTGGCCTAGCCAGCGAAGCTGCTGTGTTTTAATTCGCTGAACTGTTTCGGCGTCTGCGTAAAGTTCATACAGCTCATCATTAAATCTTCTTCGGTACTCGCCGTCGCCAACGCGTAGAGGTCCACAAATCTTTCGAAGAACCTTTCTCTCCCAGAGCCGCCTCATCAGATGTTGTTTGTGTCCACGCTTCTGCACCATATAGCAGAACGGGTGCGATGAGTGACTTGTAGAGTGTTATTTTCGTTCGTCGAGAGAGGACTTTACTTTTCAATTGCCTACTCAGTCCGAAGTACCATTTGTTTGCAAGAGTAATTCTTCGTCGGATTTCTAGGCTAACATTATTGTTGGTGTTAATGCTGGTCCCCAGATAAACGAAGTCCTTTACTATTTCGAAATTATTGCTGACAACAGTGGATTGGTTGCCAAGGCGCGAATGCGCTGACTCTTTGCATGATGACAGAAGGTACTTCGTTTTGCCCTCGTTCACCACCAATCCCATTTTCTCCGCTTCTTTTTCTAATTTGCAGTAAGCAGAAGTTACGGCGCGGTTGTTAAGGCGAATGATATCAATATCGTCAGCATATGCCAACAGTTGCACACTTTTATAAAATATTGTTCCAGAGCTCGTTGAACTTACAAAAATATGTAAAAATGAACAGACCATGGGAAAATTTAGTTTAACTAATTTAAATATTATAAGATTACAGTTAGCGGTATAAAAATATAACAATGCCGTAATGATCTTTGCGGGACATTAAAATAAATTCGTTCCAAAAGGTAAGGGCAGTCCACAGTTCCTTGGATAATGCCAAGAACAAAAGCTAAGGAGGGAACAGACCTTCTCTTTTCTAAACCTTTAAAGATTAATAAGCAATAATCTAGAATTGTAGGAAAGAACTGGGTCCGAGAAGCGAAGACATTGCAAAGGGCTTTTAAATAAAACTTTTTGAGCACGGTCTGTCCTGTCAATCCTAAACTGATGGAACAGACGCCAAATAAAGGCTGCATACTCTAGATTGGGACGAACAAAAGAGGTGTACAGCATTTTTAGGGTATAAGGATTTGAGAATCCTCAATTATGTCTCCTTAGCAATCCAGGCATAGCAACGCCTGTTGAAAGAATGTTTGGCAAAAAAATAAGGCCGATATGCTTTATTTCACTAGGGTTTTCAGTACAAGCTCCGAAATGTTGTAAACAAATTCACAGACTTGGTAAAAGAGACATTGTAGCATTTACTTACGTTGAGCAGAAATTTGCGACTATAGGTGCCTATGTTTGTTAAGATTAAATGAGAAGACTTGATGGAAGAACACTATCATGCGCTACTGTGTTTATGGTGCAGAAGAAACGGTGCAGTAGCATAATGAAGTTTCTTAGAAAGCCCTTTTTTGGGAGTCTCTCGGAATATCAAAAACTGTAATAAACGTATATACACACACGTTCAACAATTTATTTATACATAATTAATTTTCAGTTATAAATAAACAATTTTTGGACAATTTTTTCTTTGACTTGGTGAACCAGAGAAGCATCCTGTTTGTCATTGTTGGCTGTACCTACCTACAACGGTTTCCAGTGACAAAATTTGTATATTCAACCTTAAGAATTGTTACCCTGCAAAAAATCGTACGACTGATCTCTAAAGAGAGTGATCCAGAATCAATACCTTTCGTCTACAGTGGGCTACAATTGATCCCCACTATTCCGTTAAGGCATAGTTGGGGTAGGTCGATTTTAGTTTCCTACTTTTAGGTGTTGAAAGTAAACTTGTCCGACCGTACCCGTAGGGGAACAAAGGGAATCTGTCCGACGCCAGCCGTTTGGGCATGAAAGGGATCAATTAGTCCCTTCATAGGACGTGCTCCAACAAGGGGTTCATTCCAACCCATACAAACAGATCAAAACTGTCATGTTCCTATGCGACTCATCCTAGACTAATCGCATTTTTTGCAGGGTAGCTATGACAAATTGAGAGTAGGGTTGTAAGATCGATTTTATGGAACCTTATTTGGTTTAAAAATGGTTTAGAAATTGTTAGGTTTACTTTTAATTAATTAATTGTTTCCTTGATATTTCTCTATCTCTATGGCGCGATATACAACAGGTATATCATCATAAACCTCCTAAGAGATTTTTGCGCCAAGCTTCTCTTCCAATTTGTGGTGTGCCGATTTGAATTTTCCCTACAAATTGGTGGGACCTACAGTTTTTTGCCGACTCCGAACGGCATCTACAAAGGAGACGAATTTTTGCTGAGAAGCCTGTCATGGCAGAAATACACTCGGAGAGTTTGCCAAACCACTGCCGAGGGGCGACCCCGTTTTGAAAAACTTTTTTCAAATCACTTTTGATGTTACCTGTACCAGGGCTCGAACCATGGACCTTCGGTGTGGTAGGCCGGCAACACTACCTTCACACCACGGCGGCTAGTTATTTACCTCTTAAAGGTCAGAAAATTGAGGACAATTTTAATAGTGACTAGTGAACTCACATTCCACACTACAGTAAGAAATCATAAGGTTGGTTAATGTGCATTGATCAGTAAATATTCAGCGAAATAGCTACAACGAAATGGCGAGTCGATAGATAACTGTAGAATACAGTTGGGCGATTTTGTTCAATTGAACGATCGAACGAACTACCAGGGTTGCCGTTTGGATACAATTGTATTCATTTGGATACACTTTAAGTTTATGGATACAAAAAGTTTTAAATGGATACATTTCAACAGCTCCAACAATCGTTTTATATATTCAAACAACACAAACGAACAAAACACAAAAAGCTAGATGTATGCAAATATGGTTGTGTTTATAGCTTTATGCAGAGTGCGTGCAGATATGATTGTGTTCACAGCTTTAGTACATTGCATTTCACCTGCAATCGATTTTTGTATTGCTCATCCCTACATATTTTCCATTCCAAGCAAGTGTCAAAAATATATTTGCTGTTTTCGTTTTTTCAAATTGTAACACATTCAGCTTCGTTAAATACATATGTAATTACTAATCCTTACTTAGGCGCCATTTGATTATATATTGTATTTCTTTCGTGGAATTAACAAACTTATGTATATTGGTAATGCACAATTGATAAGTAAGTCGCTTAATATCTCATTTGCACATTTTGAACTAAGAGTTGTATATTTAGATTCATAGTAAGAAAACCAAGGGTGGAAAATATAACAGAGAGTGAAATTCAAGAAGAAATTGAAAGCGAGGATAACATTGATGAAAAGTGAGTATGACAGCGTTTTCCATTTGCAAGAAACTTCCTAAATCGTTCTTTTGTGTAGCGAACATTTTAAAACCGTACATAATGTAATGGTTTGCAAAGAACTTATTTCAAAACATCAAATATGGTCAGCAAAAAGAGACTTTTTTTACTAAAATGAATGAATCTGAATGTTAATTTCATTCTCATCATAAATTTCCTTAAAATAATACTAGTTTTTACTGAATTAAAAAAACTAAATTAATATCAGATATGCACATATGTTAATCGAGGTCTTACAGCGAAACGGATGTCGTCTAAAAGGTTACTATAATGAATTTTTTTTTTATGTACGATTTTAATTTTGATTAAGCACACAAGATGGTGCAAAACAAATTTTTTCTAAGCCTTTTCATTGTTAGTTCTCGATCTTCTCCTGAGACACTTTTTAAAAAATAGAACTCTATATATATGCTAAAAATATTGAAATCATTATCTTAAGTTATTTTTGATTTTGTTTGTAAGGTTTTTTATATGTAAACATTTTTCTATAACATTGCAAAAGGGAAACCTACTAACGCTGGGCTTTGCTGCTCAATTTTATGAAATTCTGTTTGAGTTTTTCATGCAGCGTCAAATAATCAATTTATTCATTCTATGTCTATATTTTTTAAATACTTTCTGTAAAATTTAAACGTATTGTTTCAAAAACTGTCCCATCGGAAAGATGTGTAATGTTACATTTTTCTTATAAGAAAAGAACCATGCAAGTTATTGTACGAATAATCTAAGAAAAGGCAAGCGAATGGAAAATAATGAGAGTGTTCAGGAACTTGTGCAAAGTGCCTTGTAAAAATTTAATACAAAAAAAGATTTATTTATTTATTTATTTATTTATTATTGAGTCTATGGTTTACAAACCTTACAGACTAAGGCGTAAATAGGTTTTAATTATATTAAAAATAGTACAAACAAAGTTTTTCTTTAAATACATTGCGATTTACAAATATATCTAAATTTATTTCTCTACATAACAAATTAACTTCCGCTAGTAGTCTGATAATTGGTTCATTTTGAGCATACCTGGTTTTGCAGAGGTCAATAGCAAATAAATGAGCATTCTTAATGTATTTGACGTAAAAAGCCTTAAGAGATACATTGCTTTTTATACATGAAAAACAAACATTACAATGATGTAAAAATGGAATGTAGCAAAATTTTATGCATTACCTTTTCGACTGGGATGTATATAGGTGGTTTTGCAAAGCCATCTGCGTTAGGTAGGTAGAATGTATAAACACATTTGACTAAAAAATATATTTGTAAACAAATAAATTTGTTTTATAGCATGTTACAATGAAATCAAACAGTGTGTACTTGTTTCTTTGCTAATAAATAAATGTGGATACATTTTTGTCAGGATGGATACAAAAAAAATTTAGTGTGTGGCAACCCTGCGAACTACTTCTTTTTTCAAATGTGAACTAGGTCGTTCGTTCGTTCGCCAGTTTAGTTTGTGTTTCTGTTGCTTGTTCCACAACAGCACTGGAACTATTCACGTTAGCGTTTAACGTTATCATTCACTGAACAAGGTTGAAAACATTCGAATGAAGTAGTTTGTTCGTTCCGTGAACTAAGTCGTTCAATTGAACTAGTTCGTTCGCGAACTACACAAATCGACTGTGGAATGTAAGTTCAGTCGGCACTGTGAAAATTACCCTATGTCAATCTGGGATTAATAATAAAACTATCTTTCCTCGTTAAATACTAGCTAATAATTTTTAGCCGTCCTTCCGTCCCTGACTATTTATTTAAAATTAAAATTTATTTTCGACTGCTTTTTAGAAAACTGAAGATGTTAAATGGGGTTTCATGGAAAAAGGACGGATCATAATAATGGCAGAGTCCGTTACCACATCTATGTTTTACACGTAACTATAGAAAATGCCAGTTAATCCGAAACCTGGCATGCGTTAGAACCTCTAAGTGTTCTTACATCGTCAGGTCATACAAAATTGCAAAAGCTTATTCACATTCATTAAATTGTTGTCTAAAATAATAAACCTTTGCCTGACAATTCAAAGTTTAAATTGGAAAATAGATCCGCTCAAAGATTGTGGTTTCCTAATTTGCATTTCAACTATCAAAAGTAGCGACAAGTGGGTCTAGAACATGTGTACACTTTTTGAATGCAGATTTCGCTATGACAAAGAGGTGTTAAGCTCAATATGGTAAAGTTGCAATTCACTATCAATTATTCCCTATCGTCTATTCCGGTGGCTCATGTCGCTATATGAAAAGGCGCTGAAACTTGCGCCACACTACGGTGCTGACAAATTGTCAACATGACACATGCAGATGACAATTGATACAACCAGCAAAATCACCAACAATAACAATGCAATAAAACAATTAAAATAGTTGCGCAATGTACGTGTCGACGTCAATTCAGTACTACTACTCCAAAGATATTAAGTATTAATTAGATTGTTTGGTAGTTAAGAAAAGTCACAACGAATATTATAAATGAAAAGAACTAATAAACTGTGGCTTAAATGTAAAGAGAGTGCTGCATATCCAGAGAAGAAGGGACGAAGGATTTCGGGAAAATATTTACGCTAAGCACGTACATACATATTTAACCACTCAAGACATTGAAGCGGATTTGAATATTAGAAGCGCTAATGGAAAACAGTAAAACTAACCATGGAAGTGTCTGGAGAAACATAAACACACACTAAGCTACACGAGCCGGAGCTAAATTTGCGACAGTGCTAATAATGTTTTCACGCATGCGCAGCACATTCTCATAGTAGACAGGTGGTCACACACTTTTTCTAGCTGATTCGTTTTGAACGAAAGAATGCAAATATTTTAGACGACAATAAGGCATGCCAAAAGTATGCAATTAAAGAGAAAGAAATTAATAATACAAACAAAGAGAGTGTGCTACGAACATTGCAAAAAGTGCATCCGCAATTAAAGTATTGGTTTAGATAAAGTTTGCATATGCCCTTATTTGGCGGTAGGCATTGCCAGGACAATTGACAAGGGTTAGTCAATGACAGTAATATGAGCATTCAATATAGAGGAGAGCAGTCATATCCTAAAAGATTATTATAGATGTAAAAAACCGATTAAAGATGAGCAATTCTCCGGAAGTCACAATTGTCTGTTCGTTTGCACGTTGTTGACATTCTTGGCTGAAGGAAATAATCTGAGTCCAGAATAAATGGCGGATCGGAGCGAAAAGTCAGATTTCAAAGCTTATTTCAAAGCCGTAAAGGGCTTCGCAATACAATTAGGCTATTAAGGAAGCATCAAATGACGATGGAAGCAAAATTTATTAAATTCTACCAGTTTAAAGGCCTTGCACCATGTATATGCCTGTGTATGTGGATATTTCGCATGCAGATCACAATTAGAATATTTCATTTCGGCACGGGAAGACTGTACCTTAACCACTGACTATTTACGCTGAGTGAAGTTTGCATGCTACATGGACAAAGCTTCAAATAATTTAAAAATACCCAATTAGTTTACGGATTCGTCGCGAATTCAAGAAGAATTCGCTTTTTCTAACCATATTATCGCGACAATACATCGGCGAATCCGAATTCCAAGGTGAGTCACTTATCATTAACGATTTGTGAATTTTTACTTTCTCGTGGGCAAAACCACGTTTTGTTTCATTGGTGACTCTAGTACTTTTACCTTCTCTGGTCGTTGGCGTTTTCGAAATAGTATACTTTGGCGATTCGCCTTTTTTCCCCCAAACCCACCTAGAATTAGACACGATATCATCATCGAAGCGTTTATTTTACCAATTTAACTTTTGCTTTTCGTTAAACAAAAACTTAAGTGTAAGAAAATATCCCCGAAAAAACACACTTTTGCTAGTCCGCCTCGAATTCGACACGATATCACTATCGTTTTGTGGTTATTGGTTAAGTTGCAGTCCAATAGCACCGTGGAATAATAACTCAACGAATTACTTAAAATCGAATGATATTTTCAGGAAAGTACAGTCATCTTAACAATTTCTGGACTATATATTTCTTTACAAATAGATACACCCGATATTTTTAACCAATCAAAGGTTAGTAATCAAAGCATAAAGTAAGTATTTGTTATTTTTAGCCTCTTTTAACCCCTTACTTCACTTTAACTCTGAGTTTAAAAGATCACCTGCCGTTCTGTAAGTGGGCCTAAGTGTCCTGATTGTGCAAATCGTTGTAATGTTTCTATTATAATAATTAAAAAAGTCACTCCTCCAATAACAATTGCACCTGGAATTGAAGCTTTCTTATTAAGAAGGGCAGGGAAGAGGAATAAAGGGCAGTGAAGAATGAAAAGGATAAGAAAGGTAAGGAAAGGCACTAAAAGGAAACGATAAAACAGAATAAAGTAAAAATAATAAAAATATAAATAGAAACTTTATTATTGACTGGTGCAGAAAAGAAAAGGCGCAAAGAAGAAAAATGTAATGTATGCTGAGCGCAGGGAACTACAAAGAAAGAAGGGAAAGAAATGTGGAGGAAAGGAACAGCAAAAAATTTAACTAAAATAAAGTTTTGTAGTTTAATTTCAATCACTGGGCGATATCTTGTTAACTAAGATTAGTAGTGGAACGGGAGTTAAGTTATTCTATGTCATATTTTAGCTGCCATGAATTTACTAATGCATGGAATTAATTATTTCAAGATCCCTGGTTAACGGACCAATATATTATAATTAAGCCAATTACGCAATTATACTTTGTAAGTAATTTTATCAATAAAGATGCATATAAATGTAACTTGTTCAATAAAAAAACTAAATCTACCGCAAAAAGTGATAGGAATAAAAATTTTTATAAAGTTTATCATAAGAAAGTAAGTAAAATATCAGAGTGCTGCTGTCGACACCACCGAAATAACTGTCGGCTTCGATTGACACCACCAAAATGTAGGTACACTGAGCGTGAAGTGGACGTGGATTGAGCAACTATCTCATTGTTATGCACATCGTGATGATTTGTAAATTGTGAACGTGATCGAACTTTTTCCTGCCTACGAAAGCAAAGTAAGCAGAAACCAATAGATGAAAAAGAGGTTCGGTAGGCCTATAAGCAAACTTTTGATTTACCCTGTCAGTAGGGCTATATGGACCTGCGATCATTCATGCACAGCTGTTTTTTAGAAACTTCAACTATTTTAAAATTTTATTCTATTCCTTATTATATGACTAAAGAGTATTAATATTTTGCTAGGCATTTTTCGTTGTTTTACTACGAATGTGTTTAGTAAACTGATTGTATGAAGAATTTATGTATATACATATGTATATCTATCAGTAAATTCAATGAACGAATTAACACCAACCTTTCAAATTGGCTTTCTTATCTTCACCAGTGATATGATATTTGATGAGTATTATAGATTAAATAAAGGACAACTCAGAAGCTTTAAAAGAGCAATTATAATTTCTTCTAAAGGACTGAAAAAGCTTTTTATCATAAATATCATATAAACATCAAGGTATAAACATTAAAGTCAATCGAGTAACCGGTTAGTCGTTTTTCGAATAGTCGAGCAATCGGCAAAATTATCACTTAAAGAGTATTCTATAAAATTTATTAACTAGATATATCATGAAATGATATGTAATTTCTCTGCTGATGTCCACAAAATTTAATGTTTTTTGTTCTTAATATAAGGTTGCAAGCAATTTGAGGTCACTGTTGTTGTTTTAGCTACGAAATACCTACAGAGTTTGTTGCCGAACTTTACAGTCCTTTCGAGGAATTGAATTTCGCTCGGTACATCAGGCCCCGGTAATAGTGAAGACAATCTCAAATTCTTTGATGCTAATTCAGCTATTTTCTGTTCTTAGTATGCGGTGTGAACTCAAGCCTCTTGCACTGTGCTGTGTCGTATATGTTGTTTTTGTATTAGGGATGCTTTGCTCTACCTAGTCGTATCTTTCCTTACCTACCATTGTCATCAAAACCTTCTAACGGACGTTCCAGGAACCTCGCTTCAATAGGGTTGGATCAGAGTGAGATTGGTGTAAGAAGAGTCGGCTCAATTGAAAAGATAAATAGATGACTGGTGTCATAGGGAAACAAACCGCATGCCGGGCAGCCATTTGGCCTGTCAATGCACCTCTGGATCAGATGACGAAAATAAATGATGCCGGATTTCATCATAATGCTTACGGATATGTTTCCTTATTTTCCTAGGAGAGGCATTTTCATCAAGCAGGTGCCTGTTCGGGCGTTTCGGTTTGGAACAGTTGAACAGGTATTGCCTGGCTCGCATTTAATTATGTTCTTTATCACTGAGTCTTTTTGCCTCACTGTGTAGGAGGCATCCGATGTCAGTTCTGAGTGCGGTGTTTTGACTGACCTGCCTCAGCTATTATATTGGCGACGCGAAGCTCAAAACCGGCTGGTCAATCGCCTTGTACGTTGCCAGCAGGGTTTCTTCATTCTTTCCCAAAGTACTTCCAGCTGGTGACTTGAGAGCTTTGTTGCAGCTTTGTACTTTGGTGGCTGGGTGAGCACCATAATTGAGCATGTTATCATATGTGATCTCTAAGTTTTTGGGATGTGTGACAGTGCGACTTGACGCCGTCGACGTAGACCTTTGACTCCATATTCCTCTGCGCTTTCGATGTCGTAAATAAGCTGGCCGAGGCTAGATTTGGTGACATCGCCAGATTTCACCCAGCGAAGAAACCGGACAAGGACGGAAGGTATGCATCGATTCTTGAGCACAGCTCATTCACGGAGGGGCCAGTAGCCAAAATTGTGCAATCATCGGCGTAGGAGACGATCGATATACCCTCCGGTGGATTAGACACCTCCCTGTGGCTTAATTAAAGGTGGTTTTGATCGTTCGCCACTGAATTCCATCGATATTTGCCGATCACTCAAATAATTAGCGGTCCAACGCGTGGTGGTCGTGCTATGCATTTTGCGGCAACCATGCTGATGTTCGGTGAGCCGCAAGTTAGCGGTGTAGTAAGTCGGCAAAACTATCTCCAAGGTCTTCACTATTGGTGAGAGAAGCGATATCGGTCGATATGACTCCCCACGTTAGCTGGTTTCCCAGCCTTCCATTTTATGGAATGACACAGGTGGTCATAGATAGGTTGAGACAGTTGTTAAATATCCTACTCCCTCATCATCGAGATTTCTTAACATCAGCATGGATATTCCCCTGGGTCTATGGATTTTGAGCCTTTAGACCTCCGAATGGCCTCCTGAACCACTGTGGTGGTAATAGCAATGGGCGCTTGATTATTTTTCCTTTTGTGCGCTACCCTGGTGGAGTGTCTGATTTTCTTGGCCATTGGAGGATGCAATACAAATTACCGGCAGTAAGCGCTGCTGCATCTCTTCGGTTTAGTTGGATTAGACAAGGATTTGACGGTGGAAGGTGTAGGTTGCAGGTCCTTAGGTGCTCCTCCCACTTGGGGCCTTTGTGTTGATAAACCAGCCGTCTGATTTCCGCATTGGGATCCTTAATTTGGGGATCCGTAGGGCCCAAGCGTCGCTTTTCCAGGGCCGCTACCTCTGCGGAAAATTCAGGACGAACCCCTTTAATTCTCCCTGACGGAATTGGTTGAGGCTAACCATGAGAAACGCTCTTTACCCTTCTCGTACATCAGGCAGGGTGGCTAGAGCACCGAAGGAGCTCAAAGTAAAGTTACGAAAACCGACTCAGTCAGCTTTGTTGTAGGTTGGGTTTTCAGAGAAGGCCAAGTCGGCAGGGCGATCGATTAAGAGGACAATCAGTAAATGATCTGATGCAAGAGTCAACATGGATCGCAGTCAACGCAGTTTATGAAATTTAAGTCCACCCCCAAGTCCTCTCTCACGGTCGCGCCGATGGATGTTGTAACCGTCACAGGTCCGGCGTGTAGACTATAACATATATACAAATTTTATGGAAGAAGGAGAATCACTAATACTTTCCTTAGATAATGGGTTGGATATCGAATGAACATCGAATATAAATAACATTTGGTAACCAAGTTTCCATTTCGCTGGAGTTCTTAAATAGAACAGCAACCTTTCTCTAGGTTAATTTTATAAGGTAACCCATGAGAAAGCTATTCGTTTTCCAATTATGTTCAAATGGTTTACCAAGGAAAGTGTGAGAAAGCTATTCGTTTTCCAATTATGTTCAAATGGCTTACCAAGGAAAGTGTTTATTGGGTATTATTACGTGGTGAAAAATATGTACAAACATTAACGAAGCGCATATTTCGCTTTCGTATCTTATTTGCTTATTTTATATTTAATTTTTATACCTTTCATGAACATGAAATGGTATATTAACTTTGGTCCGATGTTTGTAACGTTTAGAAATATAAGAGATAGACCCACCATTAAGTATACCAAATTGATCAGGACGATGAACTGAGTTGATACAGCCATGTCCGTCTGTCCGTCCGTCTGTCCGTCTGTCCGTCCGTCCGTCCGTCCGTCTGTTTGAACGCAAACTAGTCCCTCAATTTTTGAGATATCTCGATGAAATTTGGCACACGGATGTATTTTTGTATTATATTAGACATTTGTCGGATCCGGTATAATCGGGTCACTATAGCATATATATCCTATACAACCGATCGTTCAAATAAGAGGATTATGACCATTTCTCCCTCATTTTTACAGATTAAAACTTGAAACTTAGTGAAATATTTTCTTATGGATAGCAAAAGATTTCGTAAAAAAATCACCAAGATCGGAGCTATATATAGTATATATCCCATACAAACGATCGGTCAGATAAAGGGATTATGGCCATTTATCCCTCATTTTGGAAGATTAAAACTTGAAACTTGGTGAGATGTTTTCTTACAGATGACAAAAAATTTGGTAAAAAAATCGCTAAGATCGGAGCGATATAAAGTATATATCCCATACAACCGATCTTTCAGATAAGAGGATTATGGCCATTTCTCCCTCATTTTAAAAGATTAAAACTTAAAACTTGGTGAGATATCTTTTTATGGATAGCAAAAGATTTCGTAAAAAAATCACCAAGATCGGAGCTATATATAGTATATATCCCATACAAACGATCGGTCAGATAAGAGGATTATGGCCATTTATCCCTCATTTTGGAAGATTAAAACTTGAAACTTGGTGAGATATTTTCTTACAGATAACAAAAAATTTCGTAAAAAAATCGCTAAGATCGGAGCTATATATAGTATATATCCCATACAACCGATCTTTCAGATAAGAGGATTATGGTCAGTTCTCCCTCACTTTAAAAGATTAAAACTTGAAACTTGGTGAGATATTTTCTTATGGACAGTAAAAGATTTCGTAAAAAAGTCAGCACGATCGGAGCTATATATAGTATATATCCCATACAACCGATCGTTCAAATAAGAGGATTATGACCATTTCTCCCTCATTTTTAAAGATTAAAACTTGAAACTTGGTGAGATATTTTCTTATGGATAGTAAAAGATTTCGTAAAAAAACACCAAGATCGGAGCTATATATAGTATATATCCCATACAAACGATCGGTCAGATAAGAGGATTATGGTCATTTCTCCCTCACTTTAAAAGATTAAAACTTGAAACTTGGTGAGATATTTTCTTATGGACAGTAAAAGATTTCGTAAAAAAGTCAGCACGATCGGAGCTATATATAGTATATATCCCATACAAACGATCGGTCAGATAAGAGGATTATGACCATTTCTCCCTAATTTTTAAATATTAAAACTTGAAACTTGGTGAGATATTTTCTTATGGATAGTAAAAGATTTCGTAAAAAAGTCGGCAAGATCGGAGCTATATATAGTATATATCCAATACAACCGATCGTTCAGATAAGAGGATTATGGCTATTTATACCTCATTTTGAAATATTAAAACTTGAAACGTGGTGAGATATTTGCTTAAATATGGTAAAAGATTTGGTCAAAAATCACCAAGATCGGAGCTATACATATATAGTATATATCCCATACAACCCATCATTCAGATAAGAGGATTATGGCCATTTATCCCTCATTTTGGAATTCATGAAAAGTATAAAGCCTTCGGCACAGCCGAAGACAGATCCGTCCTTACTTGTTAGTTTTATTTTTGACATTTCCAAACTTGTCTGCATTCCCGGCAACACGTCAATAAATCTTGCAATCATAATAATTTGTTTCAATGTTAATACCATCAAAATACCAAAGAACTCAATAAATAACCGTCGATTTCTAGTGCATACGGGAATCGCCATGGCCGCGGCAAGCTGGGAGGTGGCGTGCGACATGTCCTGTTGCTGTTAATGTCATACTAAAGAATACTTCATTTATCATTCCGCCAATGAACTAAGAAATAACAAACATACAAACAGACAAATAATGGGTACGTAAAAGTGCGTTACGGGCTTCTTATGGTCTCACTTTTAGGTAAAAAGTTGACTTTCATGTTGTTCTTGCAACAGTATACACTAGTGTCTAGTGGTTGCAAAAACGCTTTAGCGGCAATGGACAGGGAAAAAAGTTTTTTTGATATTTTTTTTTTGGATGTGTAGCTGATATGCGATACAAATTAATCCAAAACCAGTGAAAAACAAGACAACGCAACGACAACGATGAAGACAGCAGCTCAGCAGCTCAGGTTTGCTGGTTGCCAATATGTTTGACTGTGTCTTCAACTGGCTTGCTGGTTTCTTACAAGTTCAACCTGTCCACACATAAAATTGTTTCTGCAACTTAATGTATCCAAAATGCTGCTAAGAGAGAGAAAAAACCCCGATTGTGGAAATGGTCGCAAGTTAGTTATGTGATGTTTTGGGACAGGGGTAGTTCGCCAAAGCTAAAAGAAAAACAGATTTCGATCATATATTGAAATAAACGAACGTCAGATTGTCAACAGGTATACAGTTGCATAGCGTCGGATATACACTTTGTCTCATCTGTTCTCGTAGCGATGTACGCTTACTCATGCCCGCGTCCTTTATATGAAAATCATCCTCAATGTTGGTTGAATAACTCAATTAATTTCTGTCACCTGATTTATCACCTTTCTTGTATTTGCGTTACACAATCGACTTTTAATTTTATTTATTAATGCTTTTCAGAATTTGCATTTCGCTTGGTTATTTCTTGTTGTTGTTTGTTTTCACACCTCGTTCAACATTTGCTAAATTGTGGTTGAGTTAATGGTGTTAAAGAAGTGAAGAAATGTATTATGCAATAGATTCATTTGAGAAATTGCCATATGGATATGTGCACAATCAGTTCCAAAATATTATTATTATAAATACTACATAATACCAGTCACAACGAACACCTACGAAGATTGGCATGGGACTAGAAAAGTTTCAATTAAAAACAAAACATTATAATTCACTCAAGTTTACTACGAAGTTTCAGATTTTTAAGTGTCTTTATTATCTACCCAATTTGAACTTAAAGTAAAAAGATGATAACAAAAGACTACCTTTGTATCAATGTCGTAAAAACGCAGCAGTAAATGTTGTCCTTAAACAAGGACATGAAATATTTAACAAATCAGTTTTAATCAATTGATGAGAGTTGAAAATATTAAGGTGGAGTGCACGTTTCCAAACAAAGCCCAAATGGAAGTTTGGCAAAACATTTAAACTTATTAATTGCACTCGAATACAGCATTGTCACCTGGTTTTCAAATAAGACTGAAGTCTTAAGTCTCACCTGCAAGTTACTCAAAAATCGATGGTAAAATTCCAAATTTAAAATGAATTTTTTATGTGTCTCGATTCCTGCCCCTAGCAGATTTTTTGTACACTTGTATTGCACTCTAACGGGGTTCTGAACTATATTCCAAGTTTCAAGTGTCTAGCTCAACGGGAAGTTACCTAAATAAAGGTAGTGAAATGTTTGTTTGTTTTTCGATTCCCTAGTTTGAAACTTGAAATTTATAAAGCTGAGAAAATAGGAAGCTTTTAGAAAATTTGTTCTCTATATTATAAATTTGACCAAATTACTCTCAAAAACAAATTCTTAAATCAGAAGAGAATTGAGGGCTTGCACCATAATAATTTATGTATATTCCTTACAAGCATTTACAAAGGCTGAATTTTTTATATATTAAATGGCCTTGTAAATACTCTAAAACATATTAAAAGTTCATACCGGAATATAGACTGTGAATCAGGTTTGGTAAAAAAGGCCTGCAGCCACGGTTTGACATTGTGAAGAAATGCTTTACGTATCCAAAATCCAGTCGCACCTCAAATAATGCTGTTTGCTATAGACATTTTTGTCATTGAAAACCCTCCTGTACTCTTACTACCACATACATAGTCAAGGAAGACATAGAGAAGCTGACAACTGCTTTAATTCATGACGATTTCAATGATTTCATTGTGCATTGACAATAACTGCCGCCAATTGGAAAAACCGAGAGAGCCTGTCATTCGCTGCATCCTTTTTTCTAACTCATTGGTCACCTCCCCATTCTCTGCTGCCTTAGTTGCTTGTCGATAAGAATACTTTCCTCCCGAGCGTCTTTGTCAATTCACATAAAATGCACTAGCCAGCGAAGCAGTTGGGATTGAATTCTGTGTACAACTCATACACACCTTTATAACTTTTCTTCGATATAGGCCTTTAGCACTAAGGTAAAGTCTATATCGTCGGACAACGATATACATATATTCCGAGTAACTTGTCACATTGTGTCTAAATTAGATTACTTTTAGCAGTGTAGCATATGCAACGACTGGAAATAGTTGGTGAAAGGAGACGGGGTAGCTCCCATTTTCATTTATATAAATGTATAGAGAATTATTTGTCAAATATATGTTGTCTATTATATTCATCTACGACCATTTCGAAAATATTTTACGTAAAACCTAGGGTGTTCCTTAACTAACTAAGTACATACGAGCGCATTTTTTACGATAAGGGAAAGTCATGTTCCGGTTCAGAGTTTTGTATTACGAGAATGTAATATTTATGTATCTATTTATTAATACAATCAAAATTTACACACACAATTTTCGTGTTTTAAAAGTGGTATGATTTCAATTCTAAGCAACCGATATAATAAGTTTTCTTGAAACATGTTGTTGTTGTAATCGCAAAAGCACTTCCCTAAGGCTTGAGAATTGTTAAGGCCATTCTTTACATTTATATATTTTGTTAGTTTATGCCTCCCCTGTGGGGAATTCTGTGGCCGATTACTATAACGGCTAACTTTTAGTCGTGTTATTGTGCTTAAATATTAGTTGGTTTCAAAGTTATTTAGTGGTCAATCGAAAAATTGTATCTAAATTTTTTTTAAACACTTGAATATCAGATAAAAATATTTGCTAACAAAAAAACTCAATTATATTCATTTATGTGTCACTTTTTTCATTAGAATCAATAAATTTTCATTTTATATTTCGATTTCATTGAAAATATGCATGCCTCAACATGGTTATGGCTTAAGACATTGGTTTCTGACCATGTAAAAGTAGTCAGCTAAAATCAATGTAAAGTAGTTGAGGGAGAGATGAAGATAGCTGAAAAATAGTGAACTAATAGTCGACTTATAGTTAGCTGATTTCCCTACAGGGTTACGATCCAAAGTTATGTGAATAAAAATTGCTGTTGGGGGATGGCAACAAAGAACTGCTGTTAGGTTTAATCATGAGCTTATTTACTTATTTCCATTGAGCTTTGTTTCTATTGTTATGGTTGCTCTTTACGTGTTCCTTACCATGAAGCCTAATTTAGTTCGAAAACTGAAAATAAAAATCGAAATGAAAGACAGCGAAAGAAGAACGAAATAAGTCAAGATGATTAATGGATTTTTATTCAAGCCACACACAGGCACACATACACAAATGCGCATCTACCCTGCAATCGAGGGCATTTAATTGTCACAGCTGTTTTTGAGCGTGCATCGTACCAATCCACATGGATATCCCGTAGTAACATACATACATGCATATCTACCTATAACTACGAGAATGCTAAAAATGGGAATGCAAATGGCTCTGTGTCAATGTGTTTTACTAATTCTATAATTGAGTAACCGCTGCTTCGATTCCCTAGCTCACCCTCAATTTATCACTACACACATCCATCCACACTCAATTCAAACATGTTGGTTTTATATACACATATATTTCTTGGGTGTTCAGCTCTTTGCATCTGCAGAGGGTAGCATCATTATGAATATACAAAGCAAGCTGATATTTATGGATGCCAAAATATAGTCTATCTCTCTCTAACAAATGCTTTGGCATATTCTATCATTTTAAAATATGGCTGCCAGTGCTGTAATTTTCATGGCGGAATAACTGTAAAGTGTAAAGGAGATACTACTTTTGAATACTTCAGGAGAACAACAGCAGACGAAGCATGGAAATAAATTTTCCTGAAGCTAAAAAGAAAGGAGGGCGTAGGAGGTTTTGCAGGTAGTGTGGTTCCCCAGAATTTCGACAGTCTTCGGTCAAGTCCAGGGGCAGGTAGCATAAACCTTTTAAGAACGGGAGTGCAGCTTCAAATTACCTATTTTACACCGATGCCTAAGATCCTATAAAATTATAAGAAAATCAAAATTGTGTAGAGGAAATAGCATACAATACAAAATTTAAATATATGAAAACATACACCTGTATCACCCATGTATAAACCAATTTGTATGACATGAACTAAATTTGTTTTCTGACTTACGGACCGTCTTGGTAAAAAGGGCAACGGGTCAAAGCATACGAAGGCAAACCAATTTTATTTACGGAGACGAACCCAATAACTGGTAATGTTCCAATTATATTTACATTTGATCACAGTAGACGTTGTTCTATATTAGAATTTATGTGATGTTAAACGAATGTGGCGTAGCCTTATCTCCCTTATCATGTGTATCGTCATCGAATTTTGGTTAGTTAATATTACAATGCAACCAAGTTAATCTGCACTGTAAACCAAAAAAAAACTCCAAAAAATTAATAAATGCAGAATGTAAGTAAGCTTTCTTTTTTGACATGTATTGGGTAACTTATAGCTTTAAATGATAACAATGCCAATAAAACTAAAATTTTCCTAAATTTTTGAGTACTTCTTTCTACTGCTTACTGATGTCACTAAAGGCGGCAAGAGGCAGCAGCGCAAATGTGACCTAAAGCCAATAAATCAAAAATGTTTCTAATATTTTTACATACTCATCAAACAATAGAGAGAATTTTGATTTATTTAAAGTGGCAGTCAATAACTTAGTGAACCGACTGCCAGCGAAAAGAAAACATAAACTTCCAGAACAGGATAGGACAAGCACACATATAGACACATTCACGTATAAACAAAAAAGATATGCACGGCTATGTGCAACACCGACCTGAGAAAATTGCAATACACCCTGCAAAATCGCTAGTACTCCATAGGAGCTGGGAAAGAGTACTCCATAACAGGCAACGAATAATTTTATTCACATAAACCATGAAATCTAAAAACTTCTCGACAGCTTCGATGGTAATAGTTTTACGAAAAATACCTCCTTAGAGATTGAGGTCGAGATTATCTTCCACAAATTGGCGATACCTACAAATGCCGCCTGACTTAAATTTGTCGACCTTTTTAATCTCTACCGACAGTGCTGCCAATAAGTGACTGAAGATATTCCAGGATCACTTGGCCTGGCCATAATAAAGGACCGAAAATTCTATCTTGATGCTGCATATGTAGGGAATATCGTACCTTGTTATGTTACTTACGTTGCTGTTTTGATTATTGGCGCAGCAGCAAATGATGAGTTCCCAGTATCTCAATACAAAATATAACCAAAAGCTAAAGTTATTGCCTCCGCCAAATAGTTTGATCCATGAAAAGATTTTCAAATAAAATTTTATAGTTCCATGAGTTATAAAATTCGAGTGCAATTTTTCACTGATTACTTGCTTCTTTATATTATGTAAAGTATACATCATCGCTGAAAGAGCACAACCGACTATCGCAACCGACCGGAATGTCAAAAACAAACAATGCGCAATAGAGAATAATATGCAAACGCGAACCAAACTTCATGTAAAAAAATGCTTATATTAGTTGTGTTCGGTGAGGATAACATTTTTAAAAATTTTATAACTTTTATTGGAAAGTGTTCGGTGACACAAAACATTTGCAGCGAGAGAGCGCATTTTGATATTTCATTGAGAGAGAGAGTTACAAGTTTCTGCTGGGGGGATTTCACTCAGTAAAACTTGTAAGTGGAAAATCGTGACATAGGAAAGCAACAATAAACATTTAAAAATTTGAACAATTTACCAATCAAAAAAGCAACAGCTGTTTTGCCTGCAAGTTTTCACTGACTCCGGTTCGGCGACAACTTTTTGCGTTTCGAGAGTTATACGTCATTTTCACTTTACTGAGAGTTCTTTGCAAGTGTTTGCAAGTTTTGTCACCGAACAAAGCTATTTTTTATTAATTCTTGATAACTAGTATATGCACAAAATTTGTGGAAGGGAACTCCAAGTTTATTGGGCCGCAGGCATAGATAAAAATAACTTAGTTTTCAGCTAGTCCATATCGTTACTGACACTTAATTTGAAGACGAATATAGACTTCATGGAAAGAGTTCCCATCAAGATCTCTTAACTATTTTCCAAACCAAAATAAAGTTTTCTTGAGAATAATTGAATACATTTTAATTACAGGGGCCTGTGCAAGTTTTTGATACAAATGTAGCTTACGAAGTTTTGCAGTTGTGCGTAGTTTTAAAATTCAATAAATCCTAAAATTAGATAATTGTTGGTTGAAAAACCGCGTAGTTGAAATGTCACTTACGCGGTTTTGCATAACGTCTAACATCTATGTACATACACATATACAAATTAGCATTTTTTTTGGCACAGTCGATCTTAAGCAAAGATGAAATAATGCACCACACATCTTTATATACAAATAGGAAATTTTGAATGCTCGAATATAATAAAAGACACTGAAGCAGATTTCAGAAAGCAATTATGATTTTTCCAACCAATGAGCGTGTGAAATGCTACACAATTGCAGTTATGAATAATATTTTTACATTTGAAAATGCGAAAATTGGCAAAGCGCGTGAAATATTACTAAGCAACTAAAAATGCTCGAGCTGATTAGTAACGCTCTAATTAAAGGAAATGTTATACAAAAAAATTTTTAAACATGATTTCTGTCACAAAGTATATGTACTTACTATATTTACGGCTAAAAAATTGTTGCATATGCGCGTAGGGACGACCCAAAAAAGAAAAAGGTCAATAAAAGTACAAACGCATATGTAAACATATTTACATATTCAGGTATGAACGGAGTCTTGGAAAGAGCAAGTTTGTATATTTTTACGTGTGTTTTGTGAAAACATGACGCTGTGTAGGTTTTGAAATAAACAAAATGCGCTGCTTTATGTTGACCTGCGCAGTTAGCGCTCTACAAGAAGTCAGTTGACAACCAAAAAAGGCAAATTTGGTACAAATACACTGATGGGCATAAATGTGAGCAAATATAAAGTAAGTAATTCGAACTAAAAACAACATGTGACAAACAAACAGAAGCGAATTTTGTAAGATACTACAAAAACTCCAACCAAATATATATTTTATGACATGGGTTAGGGGCCAAACTAACAAATAAAAACATGTAGGAATAAAGCCGTGTGCCATAGATATAAGCAACTAAAAGCCAACGAAAAATGGTCGGCAAATGATGGTAATGCGACATTGTCACACATTGTCAAAGTTAAGTTGGCCTCGAGTGACACAAATAAACCATAACGACGCCTCTAACAACCCGACCAAATATCCAACCAGCAAATGTTTAAGCAAAAGCTACGAAATTACTGACCGAATTACTAGCAACACCGCGGTCCGTTTCACTGTTAGCATTGTTGTGGCAATTTTTTATTTCATGTGCAACTAAATTCGTAGAATTTTTCTTAAGCTTAATTGAAAGAGCCAACACAGTCTAGCACACAAATAATAAACAAGCAATCCTGAAAATAAACAAGCAAATATCAAACTGGAGTACAACACTTTCGTGCTAAAAAAACCTACCTGCTTGTACTTATTTGAACGTATACAGAAGCTCAAAAATCTCATCTCCCCCTCTTCGACACTGACATTACTTCTCAATAGCCTGCTCAGTCCAAAAGAGCACAAGTTGGCAAGAGTAATCCTCGGTGGAATTTTTCGGCTGACATTACTACTTCCGGTGTTAACACTGGGTTTCAAAATTCTCGGTGGAGTTTTTAGGCTGACATTACTTCCTGTGTTAACACTGGGTTCAAAATAAACGAAGTC
The DNA here is from genome assembly GCA_949987695.1 of Merzomyia westermanni. NCBI lineage: Eukaryota > Metazoa > Arthropoda > Insecta > Diptera > Tephritidae > Merzomyia > Merzomyia westermanni. The sequence goes on along the minus strand of OX465288.1, from coordinate 121,457,033 downwards.
CCTTACATTTTCAAATTTGTAAATTTCATTAGTGATATTTCTGCAAGGCCAAGCGCCGAGTCTTGATTTGATGGCAGTAAATACTTCGTCTTCTTCCGTTCATAGTAAGACACTCTTTCTTCTCTTCTGTATCCACGCCAAAGAAAGCAGAGATTACGGCGCACTTTATATATTAGTGATATCAATATCATCAGCATACGAGAGTAGTTGCACGCTCTACTAATAAATTGTACCAATGCTCGTCAACTTAGGACACGTTAACTTGCAAAATTTAAACATTCTTTTATACGTATTCTACAGATATGTAACTCCAAGAATATTTTCTCTATATTTGAACGTTTTCTTGTTATGTAGTCTTTTGGTACGTATGTATTTAGTGATAATTACGAAAAATCCAAAGAAGAGATTTCTCGGAAGAAAGAGACAAAAAAATGTATTGGTAAAATACCTGTATACCAAATTTTTGTACTTAGGGTTGATCCTGTTTGCTTCTTTTCATTCTCAGCTTACCATTCTGCCTATAGCATAAGCATACCATGTTTTTTCGTTTTTTTTGTTGATATTTTCAGACATTGGGACAAGATAAAAAACAAAATATTTTGTAGGGACCAAAAAACTGAGCACACCTTTGTAGAGTTAAAACATGAACTCATAAATAATACTTTTGAAACGCAATGCATCAATACAACTTTCGCTGCTACGCACAGTGTAAAATAACCATACAATCTCTACCCAAAAGTAATTACTGTCGTCCGATGTAGCTAACAATTTTTAATAAACATATTTATTATAACAACGGGAAAAGCTGGGACTGCAAGTGATGAGTTAGTTGGGAAACTTAAAAATGTGTCAATGCAACCATCACCGTTTTTATATCTCTATCCAGTATCAATAACAATATCTCACATTGGTTTTTAAAAGGCATACAAAAACTGGTATTCCTCATAAAATATTTTTTGTTTATAAACTCTCAATTAAAGTTAGAAAAAAGCCTTCATTTAAAAAAAATGTGGCAGACGTATCTCAACTCTTAACTCTCGATTGAAATTAACAGTTCTCCAAATTTCTCAAATTAATTTTTAGTATATTTTGTGGAACTTATTACACTGTACGTCGAAGCAAAGGATATAAAAACACCAGGCTATAGCAACGAAACTTGAATGTTAAAAAACAACGAACAGAAACAAAACGAAAACATGAATGAGGAGAAAGAATAAAAGATAACAAAAGAGAATTTGAAAGACATTCGGGATTGAAATTGGACAACCTATTGACTTAGTGACTCATTAGACGATTTCCTAGAATGCGTAGTGCATTGACTTAACGAGGGTAGTAGCGCTGTATTTACAGTTTTGTGTTGAGATGGAAAGTTAATTGTTACTTTCAAGGTCGCATATTAATTGTTATAGCCGTTGAAAATTACTGTTACATAACCGTGTGTCTTGATTGCACACCATTATTTATGGATTTATTCTTTAAAGTTGCAAACATTAACCTGCACGGTAAGATATTGCAACTTAGACCAGCAGGTGAGTTTTAGGTGAATTTTCGTGGCAAAAGTGCAAGTGGTCAATAAACACATACCTGTATATTTACTTATGTACACATATTTCTCTTTTTGCTTTTAGGTTATTATCTGCAAATATACTTATTTCATGTAGATGCAATAATATGTGTAAGATTCGTGATTTCAAAAAACTACTCTGTCCTGTGCGGATCTGCAAAAGCGACCATATTTTAAAGGAATGGAGGTTTTTTTCCCCCCAAAATCTATAGGCAGTTACGAGCTAATTAATAATGATGGAGATACAAATTTGTATACCTATTCGTATATAATATAAAAAAATATCAAAATTTCTTAAAGCTTTATATCCATATGCAACTGCTGATGTAATTAGCTTTCAGAGGAATCCATGTAAGCTAAAAATAGTCCACAGCATAGAGCCTTGACCATAACAGTACATATCAACCATTTGAATTTTGTCTTTTCGCCATATTTATAAACTATTGATTTTAAGGTTAATAGTTTATTTTTTTATTAAATTAACAACTTTTGTTCACCAATATACCAACAACTGATCGCTATGGTCTTTTGAATGCATACCCTGTTGTTATGACTAACACGATATGAATAAGTTACCATTAATTCTTACTTTAGCCAATGCTATCAATGAGTCCATATACATCTTCACAAAAGTTGTCTGGCGGATGATCTAAAGAAGAAATTTTACAGTTTTATTACGTGTTACCGCCATTAATATTCGGTCAGCATGATTAAATAAACCTCGGATACATATAAGCTATTCGACTCAAAGTCAAAGAACAAAAACATTTAGTGAAGATTTATTTGCTTACAAGAAATGGCGACAACTACTCGCGATCACATTAATCAAAGTTTCAAATACTATAAATGTTGGGAAATATACGCGCATTTCTACATGCATATACATATGCTTAACCCAGGCAACATAAGCGAATCGAAAATTAGTAAATAAAGCTTATAACTTTAAATGAGCTATTCTTCTATATTTGCATATGTACATAGTCTACCACATTCTAACATTTTATACCCAGGTTTAGTCACTTGGGATGTTTTCACAGGGTTGCCACCTATCTGCATTTTTTAAAAAACGAAATTAATTAATAGGCTTATTATATCTTATAACTTTTAACGAGCTATTCTTGTATAGTTTTATAATCAGAATATCTCGACAACAGCTCAACCTATTATGATGAAATTTAGTATGTACATACGGTACTATATTCTAAGAATTTTTACCTAGGATATTTTCCGAAGTTCCCATTTATATGATTTTTTAAATATGGGTAACAAACGAAATGTATTTTTCTGCGTATTTAAAAAAACGTCAAAGTAGGGTTGCCTCTTTTATTAGACAAAAAAAATCCGGCAAAGAAACACATATACCGAGAGTCACACTCAACCAAGGGCCCGCAGTGGTGTATCATGCAGCGGGAAGCTAAATTCATCGACGTTCATTCATGATATATTATATGTGGTGTTTTCAAGAGTTAAGCGACCAAATACGTTAAAAGTAATGCTTTCCAAAGAAAATCAGAAACGTACTCGGAACATGGTAAGGAAGAAAGTGTTGGTTTAGATTTAATATGTATTAAATATAAAAAGTTATGGATAATTCTATATTGAAAAATAAAGAAGAAATCAAAGAATGTTGACCAATATATAGAGAACTAACCGAAAAATGTACTCATGTGACAATCGACAGCCTCTAACCATACAATTCAGCAAGAAATCTTGTAAAGACTTGTCGAAAAGATTGGGAACACTTTTTTGAGCAGCCACCAAAGAGTAATTATGTGTATTCAAACTTTGTTACCAATAAAAAAAGATATTAAACACATTTCTTTTATCAATATATGTAAAATAGCTGTTTCAAAATCTCCACTTCTGGTAAGTAAACTTATTTGTACAAACAACCAGATATATTCACTGAAGAGTATCTAAAGCAAACTAAATTGTATGGAAACCTTTTAAAGAGCCAAGCAAAGCTCTGTCGCCCAAGTGCCAACCGTTAACAACCTAAATAGCCGGCAAGCATCAAAAGTAATTAGGGACTCAACATTCAAACCAAGAAGAACAAGACAGGGGTTGCCACACGGTGGTGCGGTGGTATCAGAACTGTTACCGGGGGTCTTCTTACGCCATCTGAGGCTTATCTCCATCAAGAGGAGAAAATTTCCATGTCAGAGAAAACGCGGCATTACTAAGTACACAGTTTCTATTGTGCACCTAGACATCCAAACAGATATCTGTCGGACGAACATCCAACGCCCCTTGACATAGGAAACATCTCCGTAAGCATAATGAGTAATGAGTGAGCCTCATAAGTATATTCATATTGTAAAGAATGTTATTCAGTTTCTTAATTTTGCCATTTTCAGTTTCATACTACATACATACATTCTAACAGTATTTTTCGAAGTGAAAAGGAAAATTTTGACAATTGAAAATTTTGGCATATATTTAGATAACACAAGACGAAAGTAAATATTTTGTGAATAAATTTTAAATGTACTTAGTATTTTTTCTGTCCTCATATATCGTATTTTTGCAATAAACTATATTTAAGAGTTTAAAACGCATTAGTTTACCCAAAAGTTGGACCCAAAATAAATATAAACTAATTTGTCAGAATTTTCCTTCAATCTGTGAAAGTTTATATTTTGTGGGATGGACAATCTAAATATTAATATTATATTCTCATGTTTTTACATATCTCTTCTTGCATCTATAAAAAACTTGTAAGGCAAACTTGCTATATTAACTTTAAGCAACATATACCTGACCCCATACAGTCGAAACAATTTTCGAAATATTATTAGCATAACACACCGACTAACTAGTAACACAATAAAGTAAATAGTTTTGATGTTATAGCTTGGATGAATTCACAAAGCTAATTTTTAATCGCGGGAGACCACTGTTTTCAAGAACTCTTTCATGCGACAGCGAAATTCTGGGAACCAGCTCCAAAATGCTGGCTGGGTAGTGATATGCGGTAAACTTAGAAGAATACTAAAAATATATAACCAGTCGGCATGAAAAGCTTAAAGCAAACAAAACTTGTTTAGTTAGGATTCTGGGTTTATTTTATAAAACAATATACATGCATAACAAAAACAATTTCTGTAAAATGTCTCAAAAATTAATTTACGAATAGAGTATAAATAACAGGCTTTGGTACAGAAGAAGCTTAATTAATCACAGGCAGACGCAAACTTATGCATATATGATTGTAATATCTATGTATATTTGTAATATGTATGTGCATCTCTGAGACTGCAAACATCATGTATGTATTGTCAATGAAAAAAAAATTTTATAAAAAAATATGATATTAAAGAAAAATTATATAAATCTTTTCTTTACATTACAAATATACATAACTATATAGAAGTACGGACGTTATAAGTAAAACAATTTGCTTAAAATGTACGTTTCATTTTCCTATTGCCCTTCTTTAATTTCTTAGATTTACTTTTATAATTTAAAATATATAGTCGCAACTTTATATTTATTTGCCCTGAGAATATGCACTGAAATAAAGTTTTTGTCAGTTGCTACGCCGACGGTAGGCAGAATGTAATGATAACGTCATTTCAGTGTTCCCTGGTCAATGTTCAATTTTTCAAAATTTCGCTGATAAAGTTTTGGGTAGAAATTTGAAAAAGCAAATTATTTATTAGAGCTATATCAACAGTTATTAGAATGTCTGATGGAGTGCCAACTTAAAATATATGATCTACTTTTCCGGCCGTGCTATATGTAACGTTTTGATTTGAATTTGTAATTGTTTTAATTTTATTGTTTTAAAGCTTATGTTTTATTTTGAGCACCCATCGATAACTGGCCTCAATATCACCCACAAGTAAAATACTTTGCCACCCATTTAGATTAACCAATATTTATCTTTGATTCCTTTGCTTTCGCAATTGTCGCTGCGATGCCAACACTTTGGCGCTTTTACTGTTTGTCATAATACGAAATGTAACAATAATAAAAAAATTAACACTGCATCAAACTCGGGTGGTAACGATACAAACAAGCAAAGAAATATTTTATTGTATAGAAGTCTAAACTGGGGTTTCGCAATGCCGCGTATCGGTCTGCACTGCTTATAACATATCTTTTATACCTTTCATGAACATGAAATCATATTATAACTTTGGTCCGATGTTTGTAAGTATGAGAAGAAGAAGAGATAGACATACCAATAAGTATACCGAAATGATCATGGTCTGTTTGAACGCAAACTAGTCCCTCAGTTTAAAAGATATCTCGATGCAATTTGGATAAAGGCAGCCATTTTGTAAAGCATCAATCATTTGTCGGAACCAGCATGATCGGAGCAATACAACGTAGCTCCCATACAATCGATTGTTCCGATAAACGGGGTTTGGGCTATGTATCTTTAAATTAACAGTTTTGCAGAGGCATATTCATGAAAGGTATAAATTCTTCGGCACAGTCGAAACATCCCTTTCCTCACTTGTTTATATCGATTTCCACATTTTTCCGCTTTTGTAGCTTAAAGCTAGTAGTCCAGTTGATTTTTAAAACTTATAGTTTTCTACTTGCATAACAGCTCATAGAGATATTTAGACGGAAATACACCATCTTGAAGTAATTAAAAAAGTATAAATTTTCAAACGGATCTTTATTCTGGAATTTGGACCTATCGATTCAGGCTTTTATAAAACTGTGGGAACACCTAGCATCCCGAATGTTTGCCCACATCCACGAACAACTATTATTATCAAACATCGAAAACTTATTTCAAGAACTTTGAGAAATTTATATGATTTATTTGATGTCCCACAATACAATGCAATTGGAGGGTCCCGTGCATTAACCGGTCAACTTATTGGCCAAAATGAGGTAGGTTCAAATTCTTGCATAGTTTGAATTCTGAATCTTCCACTGTACAAACCAGACTTTTAATGTTAAAAACGTGAAAACTTGAGGGTAAAATTGGTGACAACCGCTTTATTACTTTGCATAAGCCGATCAAGTCCAGGACACAGCGCTGTCTAAAGCGAAGGGTCCTATACATTAAACGGTAAAGTCACATAAGGAAAAATGGTGGGGAAAAGTAAATAACATTTCCAGTTTAAAATTGTTATCCAAACGAAATTAACGTATCTTGTCTTCCCTTTTCCTTTTTTCAATACTTTTGAAATATGAGATTAGAGGAATGTGCAGCCCCTGACCCTACCAAACACTGTAAATAAGCTATATAGTGAGGTAAGGAAGCTTATCATGTGATGAATGTGGCGAAGAGTGCCACCGTGTGACCATTGGTTCTATGAGGAAATCAGAAAATACCATCAGAGCTTTACGCCGGACGATGCAACAACTTCAGATATATCCAAAATTTGTATCAAAAGTTTAGTTACATTTGTTTATTTCGTTCAGTAACTCAATGAATAAATTGTTCTGGTATTCCCCCTTAAAAATGAAATTACTTTGCATAAACCAGTCAAGCCCATTATTTTATACTCATGACTCAGTTATTAATTAATTTTTTAAGTTCTTTAATTAACAAAATAGTATGGCAGGATTATCTGCAAATAACACTAGATACGAAAATTTCCTTTACATAATAATTGTAAACTATAAATGTTTGGCTGATTGGTTTTTATTTGTATTAGAATTAATTGATTCATTATAGGAGGGATCAATCTTGAGCCAACAGAATTCAGAACAACAGCTTTTACAATTTTTGTCTGTCTTAAAATTTAAGATATCCTTTAATTCGATATATCGACCGGTTTCGGAGTTATCGACCAATATGTAGACCAGGGTGACCCAAAATGTATTGGTACAATATGGTTATCCAACGAAAGGTGTTAATGAGTGCTGTAATAAGCAATGTGATTAAGTTCCATATCTCAACTGTTTCGGAGAAACAATGATTAAGACCGGACACAGTCTATTATAAGTTTTACGACGCAGCGAAGCGTGGAGGGTCTGCTGGTAGACTTATATTTATCTAGCAAAGTTTCATTATTTTTTCCCCAATTACAGTATTCGATTGACTTGCGGAACTTTTTGCGGGTCTGTAGCTTTGTGGTTACTGTCTTTTACATACTTACATATACAGTGTATGACAAAACTGAGGCACCAAAAGTCCCTCTGCTAAATATGATTAATTAAACTTTTATGTGCAGGTCTTAAATCTGGTTTTTGTTTTTTATAATGAAGGCCCCATACTAGCCATTTGAAATAGTCAGGATATCTAAAAAATCTGTGCGACAAAACTAAACCAAGAGGCTGGATGATCGTAGAAGTCTAAGAGATTTGCTGGAAATAAATATTTCGTGGTACTTCGCTACAGAATTTTACTAGAATTTAATCAAAGTAAACCAGGAAATACTATTTCAAATGTTTTAACATTTTTCATTGCCTTATTTAGCGTACTATAAACGTTTTCCCATTCAACTGGCTCTCCTAGCACTGTACAGGGAGGTGCAAGTGCACGAAAAACACCGAATAGTAACGATCGGGAAATCGTTCCTGGACTAAAAATATATCTTCTTGTTTCCACAAGAAGTCTTACGAAAGAAGTGGTGATATCCTCTCCATGTAGGACCATTTAAAGACGTGTTCTTTAAGAAGATTACTTTACTTCGGAGCTTTGAAACCCCTTTGATTTCAGATAGAAGAGAAACAAGGAATTTCAAGATTCCACCTGCATCGGAGTAGTACAATACGACGAGGAATCTTATTTTCTGTCAAATAAAAGTTTTCTGAAATAAAGGATGCTCTGAAGCTTTTTGATTGGTGAAACACGGTTGAGGCATTCATACGATTGAATTGGTATTGGATCGCTTCATCTACAAAGATATTCATAAAATCTTCATCCTATCTCATGAGGGGAAGGAATGCCATTGAAGTGGATCTATCAGGAAACATGTAGCGATTTGATTCCAAAACTAGTTTAGGGCTTAGAATGTTGACGTATTGTCGTAGTCGTGCTATTTAACCGACCAGAGAGTCTATGGAAAATGATGGATCCTAAAAATCCAGAGGAAAATTGCAGCTACAAAGACTCTCTATTCGGACAAGTTGAGCAGGCGTAGACTTTTATTTCTTAAGATATTTTACTTAAATTATTACTCAATGCCAACACAATATGAACCTGCCATAAAGAGCTAAGTATATGCCACGAAACAACAACAAAAAACGGATTTGTCTCATAAATATTTGATGGTGCTTTAGTTTTGTCGCTCTACTTTTTGAGTTCATCGGATTCTTTGTACTACATTTTTTAGATGAGCTGGTAAACTACTTTTATTTATTCAAATTTGTAATACCTATTATGTGTTCTTCCTGAATAAAAAGGACTAAACATTGTGGAACCTGTACTTAGGATTTTGTTGAGTGTTTTAACAGTAATATCGGTTAGTTAAGTTTTGATGCACACTGTATGTAATATTATATGGTGTCGAAATTGAGGCGAGGGGGAGGGGGGGGGGGGGCGGGCTAAATAACTATTGTGCACCGGGCGCGAGTTAAGCTCACTACGCTACTGAATAGGATCCTTTGCTTTAGACAGCAGCGTGTCCTGTGTCCTGGCGGGTTTATGCATTGAACTCTTCAATTGTTCTCCAATCTTTCAGACAGTTTTAGAACTTTAAAGTTGACCTTCAACCCAAGAGACATTTTTAAAAATGTATATTTGTAAGCTTATATCCAGCATATTCCTTCTGTTGTCATCTTACTTTGGAAAGTAAGTTGAGGTGAATTTTCTCCACGGTGACATCAGCGAAGTCAACAGCCATTCATTGTGGAAAATAAACAAATGCTAAATTTATATACATGAACAAATTTATATCAAATTACTAATGCCGCTTTAAATAAAGAAAATATGCACATGCTGAATTTTATTTTCAGTATTGCTATCATACATTTTAGAGAACACTATAGTAAAAATTAGGAACTGACTTTGTCTCAAAAAAGGTACCAAAGAGGTAGTTTTGTTTAAAAAAGTTAACTGAATAATATTTTATATTTACCAATGTTAGCCATATATAATTATTTTCATCCATCATTGTGTATTTACTTGCATATACATTTATAAGTATGTATGTATCTAATTATGTACATATATATAATACAATGGCTTGGCTTGAGCGTTGTAACCGTCGACGTATTGAGGTAGTGTTTTTGCGGAGAGAGTTAAAGTTGACGCCGCTATTCCCGTACTGCACTATTTTTTTCTGGAATGTGCGTTTGGGTTTTCCAAAACGCCGTTCCACAAAGGCGCTGCTGTTAAAGCAGCATCGCTTTGGCGTTAGTTCTTGGTCAGCGCAGCGGGGGGCGCTCCACTCGAAGTGACATTGCTGCACATTGAATGGTTGACAATGATTTACATATATACAAAAGATACAAGAGGCAATGAGCCAAGTAGTCGCCAGAATGTGCGAAGTGCAGAAGCGAATATACTTAATACATATATTTATTTATGTATGGATATGTACAATCGCAAGCGCTGAAAAGTTCGTGAATTAAATATAATTTCTTTAAAAAACGAAAATTGCCAATGTTATGGAGAAATGAGTAAAGCTAGGCATATATTTATAAAAGTAAAATTGTTGCTTTGTAAAGCTCAAATACATAAACACATTTATTCGATAATCGATAAGCGATAAAAAATCCTCGATGTTTAACCCGATTCTAAATATACGCTCGGAATTCTTTCCTTCTAAATATCCACTTTTAATTTTTTTTGGCGAATAAAAACTTGCGTCAATTCTCTTTTGTTAGTGAAAAGAAAAAAATGGCGAAGAGGAATCTCGAATTTTCGCAATGTGTTATGTTGCTATTTCACGTTATGTTTTGGCACTACCTTGTTGTGATCAGTGAATGAATTATAGTATTGCCTTTCTATGCATTGGAGCAGAAGACGAAACGCAAGACCCTGTAGCGCAGCAACTTCAACTGAAGTCTATAAGACGAAGGGCGATGATATACCCACTTGAGTGGATGGAATTATTGTAAGAGATACCTATATTATTTTTAGTGCATTTTATTGATAAATATAAATATTTGTTGCATATTTTAACAACGCACACATAACAGCCCAAAAAACAGTTTCACCGGTGTAGCTCCTATTGATAAAACTTGTGCGATACCTTTTGTGGTGGTTTTGCCGAATTTAACTCCTCTGCATTGCCCCAAAATCTATTCAACGCTTTCTTACTTTCTTTATAGAAGCCAAGCGCGAATTCTGGCTGTCCTTGGATAAGGCATTCTAAAGTATCTATTTGGAGCTTATTTATACTTTTCGTCCTAAAAAAAAACAAAAAGAATACAAAGGTAATGTAGTGATTTTTTTATTAAAAGTTATATTTACTTACATTTTCTTGGCAAACAATTTTTATGAATTCTTATTTTTCTTTTCATGCTTTACTCGCCAAACAAATTTCCGCTTTTTCAAACATCGTTTCGAAGCGAACAAATGCGTGCGGAATTTGTGTTCAGAATAAGAGTCGTTTCGAATCGATCTATGCAATTATATTGGAGATTGATTACATTATAATTTGTTGATATGCAATTTTCTTTAATAAGTCTAGTGGGTTTCATCAATCTATCTTTATATCCAATTTCATTTTCATTTTGGGGTCGTAATGGTATCGAGGAAAAAGAGTATATTAGTGTTCATAGGCACATACAAGCTTAGGGAATTTTTAAATTTTCAAAAACATTTTCATTACATTTTTTGAATTCAAGATCGGTTGTTTGGTGTTTTTGTAAAATAGTTTTATGTTGCACTTTTTACAAATTTGTACGTTAAATTATATATTCGTTAATAATTGAAATTTAGAAGCTTTAGAAATAGAAATAATAAGGTTATAACATAATAATAGCAAGTGGGCGTCTGCCTTGGATCAAGCGGCTAGCTATATGAACGTGTAACATAACTACATAACTTGCCCCGCCTCTAGAGTTTTCATGCAGATAAGCGCAGATTCGTCGTCGGATTTGTGGTGTGAGAGAGACTCCGTCGCGGAGTAATGTCGTACACAGATGTGGATGAGCGTATTGCCGCGATCTTCATAAAAACAGGTTTCACATAAACCGACGAAAAAAAGTACAACTTGGAAAAGGGTGCATTCTACGAGCGATTGAAAAGCACTTACAAGCGCTGGGCCCGTCATGATGACAAAGTCGGCTTCAATCCAGGGTCTGTAAAGAGGGCGTGTTCATCCTCTCAGTCGGAAAGTTTAGTCTCCACGATGATAGTTGTCAAATGTATATACGCTGATCTACTTCGCACGTTCCCGAATCATGGTTACATCCAGCACCAGGCTTACACAAAAATATCCACCAACTCGAACACGTTGACATACGGCATGTTTCCAGTGTTTCAGGTGTTCGCACTATTCAAGGTCTTAACATCGACTCGGATCATTACCTAGTAGCAGCCAAAAAAGCAAAACACGCAAGGACCGATAATTGCAACAAACCGCTAATCACTTAGTAGATCGACTCTGAGAGCACAACTCAATTCAATGGAATGCATGAGCAGTAGGAGCAATGCAACAAGCAGTGTGTGAGTGAAAGCTACCGCTTTGTTTCTTTTAAAACCGCTTTCTATAGCATAAAGAGCTAGTGCTTATATATCGCTATGTCCAGGCAAAACTTACGAGTCTGTGCACGATGTGCGATACCAACAGCTCGACTAGAACTGGGAAGGACCTCTCCTAGTCGTGTGAAGTTAAAGAAGGGCTCAAATATGGTCACCCCCTGACGTGCGATTTCTTTAATTTGATCGGCGTTAACAGCCGCGCCGTAAAATCACTGTTCTCCAAACTAGAACTAAGAAGTGGAAAAATTGGTTTTAGTGGTGACCGAGGATAAAATAAAGTACATAATATTAACAAGCAAATAGTTAGCCCATTTGCGTCTTGACAATCACGCCACTATTGGCAGCCATAGTGACGAAATAGTAAATGAGCTCGTTTACCTGGGAACCCATGTTAACTTGAAACCATCACTGAGTAGTCAAATGACAAGAAAAGTCATTTCTCGACGAAGGAAAATAACACTCTATAAGTGACTTATCGTACCCGTCTTGATACTGACCACATCTGATGATCGGCTGTGGGATATTCCAAAGAAAGGTTCTACGAAAAATGTATGGGCCCCTACGAGTAGGCGACAGTGATTACCGTAAAAGATTTAATGTCGAATTAGAATTCAGCGGATTCGCTGCCTAGGCCATGTTGTGGGAATGAACGATTATGCTTCGGCCTGGAAGGTATTCTCATCGACATCTGACGGCGGAAACAGAGAAAGAGGCAGACAACTACTGCTATGGAAGGATGAAGTTTAGGTTAAAAGTGTTAAGACGGTTAATAAATATTTTACAAAAATAAAAGAACCGGTCTTGAACTCAAAAAATGAAACGAATAATAAAACATTATAGACCAATATACTGAGTTCGATTTTAATCATTTTATCTCTGAAACCAGTTAAGATATGGTTCTAAATCGTATCGCTTATTGACGCACTCATTAGCACTTTCCGTTACCATATTGTTTTAACATACTTGGGGTCACCCTAGTCCACATATTTATTCGATAATTAATCGAAATAAGTTATATCTTATATTTTAAGTTAGACGACTAATAATGATACGAATCAAAATAGAGGAAACATAACGTTTTAAGTTAGACATCTAGTAAGGCAATGGTAAACGTTTCATTCAATTTTATTTTGAGTGATACGCTCCGAAACATACAGACAAAAGTTCTAAAACTGTTGAATTGGATTCCATTGGCTTAGTAATAAGCCTTCTATCAATTTTTCTTGAATGAGTATCTGTAATACAAAACCACACCAATTATAATAAAAAGTTAAAAAAAAAAACAAAATGATCTCGGAATTATAGCGTACACAGTAGCTTACAAAATTACTCTTGAAAAATCACAATTTTTTATCCCTGAATAGTGGTCTATTTTCGGTTAGATAATTGGTGTTAATATAATATTTTTCATACATTTCGTTCTGGTAATTAATTTGAGACAACAACCATCAACATATTGAAATCAGTATTTAAGATGACAAGAGCAAGCCATAACAAATTCATTATAGAGTTTATTAAAAAGCAATTTAGCATCTCGCATCGGTCAACAATTATTAACATAATTTCCGCACATGACTCGCTTGACGCTCCTACTTTCGTTTCGCCATTTATTAGACTACCTTTTTGCTAATAAATTTTGGCAAAAACTCCGTTATAACAAAAGTAAAATCCATACACCCACAAGTATCTGCACCAAAAATGCCAACTAAAGTGCTAGTGGGAGCATAAACAATAAATATCTTAATTTTAGCAAATTCTGTGTTATTTGTAAGGACAGCTCAAAATGTAAATGAATATGGATGAATCAAGGCGGCAACAGCAAAGTAATAGCAAAAACATCTATAAAAATACAACGATTTAAACTCATGTTCTAATTCTTATACAATTGCATATATTTATGTATATATAGTCGGTGACACTTCAAAACCGCGTAACGCACAAATTCTTTAACTACAAATTCTTTAATTTGGAGTCGAATAATGACTTTATGGAAAAACTCCTAGCAAGATCTATGCTTTTAATTACTTTCCAAACGAACATGTTTGTTGAAAATAAATGAATAGATCTTAGGGGCAGGGTTCTATGAAAGTGTTTGTCACAAATGTAGCTTACGCGGTTTTGCAGTGTCACTGGCGATATGTACATACGAAGTTGTTTTCCATTGTCTATTTACAGCAGCTTTGCAGTTTCAGACACAACAGCTATCCCTTTCATTTGCACTTTTATGTTTCTGTATAAAATCATTGAATGTTGCATGCGTGCAACATACAAAAACAATTCGGAAGTATAGTGGAAATATATTGCCGACACATCTACAGCAAAATATGCACACTAATACACATCTATATTTATATTGTTTCCTCGGACAACAACTGCGCATACGACAGAGCTACACGGAATTTCATAATTCAAAACTTAAGCTCCAAGTTCAAAGCGACCATAACTTGTAAAACACTACTATGCTTGAATATTGGTGCATGTGATTGTGAACAGACCCGATACGTATATCCTTACGTATGCACGTGTATACCGTACACAAGAGCCTTGTATGAATAAATCTGAATTCGACTAACAGGGAGACATGAAGTTGCACCGTCAGTGGTTCAAACAGGAGACGACACATGCTAGCGGGAGGCCACTGGGCCATGGGGCTGTAGAGCTTAATAAGCCTGTCAACAGCAAGTCATAAACGTGATGCAGCTTTGTGCACTGAGATGCTGTAAACGCAATTGCATTAAACAAGTTGGAGAGTCGTCAGACGTCACTGTGGCATGAATACGAATATTTAGTCGTAACAAAATACTAGGTAATATACATAAAACAACAAATTACAACAAACAATTTGCAAATATGTTATGCGAACAATAAAATTCGAAACATAAGAGTGGCTCGTGGGCCTCTACATATGCACATATATATTTGCTGCTCGTAGTACGACTATGAATTATTGAGTGTCACAGTGATTGGATTTAATTTGAAATTTGCAATTTCGAAATTTATGATGATTAAAATTTAATGCGACACATATTGTTATAAAGTGATAAGAATTTAAAGACTAAGTATACTTTTAGGTATCTGTACAAAATACTAGTAATTTTCTGTAAAATAAGGCCACCCATCAGATGTAAATTGCAAACTGGTGGAAGTTGATTCTACCATCCTTGGTAAGAATGAAAGCAAAAAATAATACGCTTGTCGCAACTATAAAATAACTATAAAATCTGGCGGTTCATAGAGGCGGTCTTATCTTGTTTCAAAACTGTAGAATCTAAAGATTTGTCGAATCACAATTTGCCTACCGATCTCAAAAGCAGGCAGGTTGTTTCTGACCAGAACATGTCAACAAATTACCTTATATACCTCCAGCTGCAAATCGGCCCAGCTCACATAATATGTTCCAGTATCAAGTTATTATAGGGAGGTCTAAGTTAAATAAACTTTGTGACATAAAAACCCGTACTGAGAAATATGCTCTTGCTCATCCCAAAATGTCATTGCTCTTAAACGTATATGCCGTATATATACGTTCTCGTTTTTTTGCAAATATCGTTAAGTTACTGTATTCTCCTGATCATCTGTCGACATGTCCCTTCGTCCTTTCCCGACACTCAGTATACCCATTTTTCTTCTTCTTCTCCCCAATATCCCTTCCATTCCTCTGTTCGTATTTCTCTTAATATTAACATTTGTTTGCCATTCCTCTACCTCTACCTTAGTGTAGAGTCACTTTTAAGACAATACCCTACATAAATCTCATTCTAGAATAGGTTTTGGTGTATACATAAATCAGAACCGGCTTGAGTTATCCTACTATAGAAATGTCCTCCCTCGCACACAAGGTATATTAACTTTAGTCGCCTAACGGTAGTATGTAACGGCATAAACGGATCAAGATAGATATTGACTTATGTATATCAAAATGTTCAGGACGAAAAGAGAAATTGATTACGCCATGTCCATCCGTCCGTCCGTCTGTGAACACGATGACTTGAGTAAATTTAGAGATATCTTAATGAAATTTGGTATGCAGGTTCCTTGGTACTCATCTCCGAGCGCTATTTAAAATGGGCGAAATCGGACGATGGCCACTCCAACTTTTTATATATAGAATATTTTCGAAAACACAAAAAAAGTGATTACTCAGTACATAATACACCTATAAGGATAAACATTGGTATATACATTAAGATTGAGACATAAAATAAATTTTTCATTAAATTTTTGAAAATGGTCTTGGCACGGCCCACTTTTGATTAAGTCAAATTTAGAAATGTCATTAATCATAAATCAAAAACCGTTCAAGATATCGAAATTCAGCACGCAGGTTTCCAGGTATGCAAGGAATGTTTCAGGAAAAAATGGGCGGGATCGGTTAAGGTCTACGCCCACTTTTATATTAAAGATTTTTAAGAGGATCGTAGATATATTAAATAGGCAATAACTTTTCGGTCAAAATCGCCCAGGCGGTTAGATGACCATTTAAAGAAGAAAGAATAACTTTTCGAAAATAGCTTTACATCATTTATATTTCACTTTTAAAGTTTCTGTAAACCCCTTTTATAGTGGAGTATTCCACAAAACTTTTTAAGCCATAACTCCGCCAAAAATGGATTTGTCGAAACGAAATATAGTGATAATGTTCTATATATAAAGGTAACTATTTGCTGTAAAAATGGGCGAAATCGGTTAATTTCCACGCCCAGTTTTTTAACATAGTTCTGAAAACTGTTTTTGTAAAATTAAAAAGGCGATATTTCTACAACTAAGCAAGTTATATCAATCAGATATTGCACGAATAATAAGCTTTTTAAGAAAAACTCGGCCGCAAAAAACTTTGTCAATTTTGAAGAAGTAGGCGTGGCGCTGCCTACTTTTCAGCATAAAATTTCTGCTATTTTCAAAGGCAATAGCTTATAATTCAATCTTGATATTTCAATGAAAATTGGTCAGCTGCTTCTCAGTAGTATGTATTATACTCCTGCCAAAAACTAGCGAAATCGGAAAACACACAAGCACACGGGGCGTAGTTAATAGCCCACTGCAATAGCAAAGTTATATATCTTTTTTGGTTTTCATAACTTTCATAAACATTAAATGTATGTAAGTATGAGAACAAGAAAATAAAAGTTCACTAAAATGATTAGCACGATGAGCGGAGTCGATTTAGTCATGCCCGTCTCTCCGTCCGTCTGTCTGTCTGTCCGTCTGTCTGTTTGAACGCAAACTAGTCTCTCAGTTTTACAAAAGAATGCTGAAATTCGTTGTTTGCTTTCTCCATTTTATAATATACTAGCAAATCCGGTAGACGTTGTTTTGACGTGTTGATACATAGAACACATCTATATATAAAATGTCATTAACTTGAACTAAATAAACTCCTAACTATACCGAACTGCAGCTTTATATAACCTGGGGGCTTTCCCAAAAGCTATATACAGACTGTGTCGTGCCCAGCGAACTCCTGAACCTATCGTGAAAGCTCAAGAGCAAAACAAAACACAAAATATGTGGGCTTGGCACCGCCCACTTTTGAAAAATTATGTAGATATTGACTAAGTGACAGATATATCCAAATTTCATTAATTTAGACCAAAAAGTTCGGAGTTATGACGAATTGAAACTTTATATAGCTGGGGGCTTATATCTATTTTTGTTACGCACATAAGGTATATTACTTCATTCGGCATAAACGAATCGATATATATATTTATTAATGTATATCAAAACGTTCAGGATGAAAAGTAAAATATCCGGGCAAGTAGTTAATACCCCACTGCAAAAGCGTAGTAGTACAAGGTGGCGCAAAAGTAAGCTTCCGATGTTCAGCATATCGGTTGTGGCACGTGCAGTGTGTGCTGTTGCACCGTCTTGTTGGAACCACATGTTTTCCAATCCCAATTCATCAAGTTGCGGCAAAAAGAACTCGTTGATCATTGCTCTGTAGCGCTCACCATTCACAGTAACCGTTTGGCCCCGACCGATTATTGGTCAAATAAATAGTCAGCAATATTCCGCGTTCTGGAGCAGTGTAGCGTAACATTGTTTATTAACGTGTATTTCGCATGTGTTTACTACACAAATGTCAAAACAGAACTGACTTTAGGGGCCAATCGCAAAATTTATAGCATTTCTAATAGGAGGATTACTTTTGCGCAGTAACTGTTTTTCACCGACCGATTATTGGTCAAATAAATAGTCAGCAATGTTCCGCGTTCTGGAGCAGTGTAGCATAACAGTGTTTACTAACGTGTATTTCGCATGTGTTTACTACACAAATGTCAAAACAGAAATGACTTTAGGGGCCAATCGCAAAATTTATAGCATTTTCTGATAGGAGGATTACTTTTGCGCCACCTTGTATATCTTTTTTGATATTCATGCGTTTCATGAACATGAAATGT
Source organism: Merzomyia westermanni (assembly GCA_949987695.1). Classification (NCBI taxonomy): domain Eukaryota; kingdom Metazoa; phylum Arthropoda; class Insecta; order Diptera; family Tephritidae; genus Merzomyia; species Merzomyia westermanni. The sequence goes on along the minus strand of OX465288.1, from coordinate 121,438,498 downwards.
TTGTACGTATACTAAAATGATCAGGAGGATGAGCTGAGTCCATCTAGCCATGTTCGTCTCGCAATACGTCTATCTGGCTGTCTGTCTATTTGAAAGAAAATACGAACTGAAAGTATTAAAATAGACCTGCGAAAATTGGGATGCTATAATAGATCACGACTAGGTATATAATGTTCGGTTCCACCCGAACGTAGACTTCCTTACTTGTTTAAATTGTGTAAATATTTATTAAAGGACACATATACCAAGTACATTCAGAGTTATGACGAATTGTTGTTTTATCTAGCATGGGGCGTGGTACCGCTCACTTTTCCAAAATTATATATGCTGTAACCAGTGAACCCGAGAATCTATTGTGAAAATATAAGGAAAATCGGTTTAGTACTTTGGACGCCTATAAAAGGTTGCAATTTTTATAGCATTGGGGCTTGGCCGCGACCACTTTTCCAACATTATATATAGCCTATGCTGTTACCAGTGAACCCGAGAATCTACTGTGAAGATTTCATAATTGGCGCTATATATACCTTCTGGGGAAATTAAGGCAGAGTTTCTCTACAAATTTGTGGTGTGCAGCTCGTAATTTTTCTACATATTAGCGGGACCTACAGTTTTTTGCCGATTCCAAACGGCATCAGCAAAGCAGATGAATTTTTGCTAAGAAGCCTTCCATGGCAGAAATACATTCGGAGAGTTTGCCAAACCACTGCCGAGTGGCGACCCCGTTTTAAAAAAACTTTTTCAACCCACTTTTGATGTTACCTGTACTAGGGTCGGCAACACCATCGACACAACACGGCGGCCACCTTCTTGAGTACTCAGTTGAGTACTTTGTACGCATATAAAGACACACAGATCCACATACACACATGCAATTTTATTTATAAGATATGGCCACATGGTATTAGAAAAAATTTAAAACCTTTACACGTCATAACTCCACAACAATTTACCAATTAACTACGACCATTTTTACACAGCTGGGTATTAAATGTTCGATTCCACCCAAATTTAGGTTAGGTTAGGTTTGGTTAAGGCAGAATTGCCCATTGTGATACTACTGACTACTGAATAAAGGCTGAGACCCGTACTCCTTTAAACCTTTAGGAAGTTGAAAAATCGAGTCCGCTTAGTAAAACGCAGAATATCCACGAGTGCGACAGAGCCTAGCCACGCTAAACTAGTGAATAAGCACCTATTAGATACTCCAATCGAGTCATAGCTATTGCGGGGAAGCTGCAGAGGAAGTGTTCAATACTTTCTTTTCCACCTCCTCCCGACAGCTACGACAGAAGTCATTTGAAGGTACCCCTAAGCGTTCATCACGTGTTCCCATTAGACAATGTCCGTGAGTAACCCAATCATTTAGGTTCAGTTGTACTAGGTCGGTTTCCTACAGATGCGGGGCCACCTTTGCCTGGACTACTCCCATGTGGTCCTCAGTGTCCATCTAGAATTTGCTTTTTCCTCGAATTCGCGTAGGATACAGAGTTTAGTCGTGTCAAGAGCGGTGGAAATTCTCCACCCGAATTTGGACTTCCTTAACTGTTTTAGATTAACTTTGGTACCATTTTCTTTGTTGGATAATCAGTTCTTGTGTAACTTATGTTTAAGGGATACATTTTAAGTCATGCCCAGTTTAGTTAGTATGCATGAAAAAACAGGAGTCACGAAGTTGTGAAAGTTTGTGCCGCTTACCTCTGTAATACTCAACTAAGGGATTATGTCCTATTGCCCTTATTCAATGAAAAGATCCAGCAAATATGTATCTTGCCAATTTTTAAGGAAAATTTATGTAGCACGCAACGAAATTGTAAGGGGGCTAGTCCTGGAACTCCTCGCACGTATTTAGTTCAAAATATGTATGTACGAGTACATACATATCAATAATGATAATTAGCACTAAATACGTGCGAAGAGTTTTAGGGAAAGCTCCCTTACTTCCAAAATGTATTACTACTAATATCCTACATTTTTGCTATCTCTATTAAGAAGAGAAAAATACATTCCCTCTTTTCTTTCCTTCGCAAAGAAAACACATACAAAATTAAGGAAGTGGGAATGTCAAAATCAAACGTCAGTATGGAGCACACCTCTTTATGATTGCATACTGAGCTTATACCATAGTGTATGTTGAAGTTTCAAGATCGCTTTCGAACCGTAGAATCAGTCTGCTTCCAAGCTGACCCAAGGCATTAAGCCTATTTGCAGTTGTTAAAGCATTATTCTTGGCCACTAGTTCTTCGGGTGGGATGTGCAGAATGGCATGGCATGCTGTCGGGTTGGTTTGCAAAGCTTCCGTTATACTAATCACTGATAACCTGCATAACCTCTTTAGTCTATGAACACTCGTGCTCTTTTGAGTGGGTGTCCACCAAACTAATTCGGAACATTATACCTCCTACTGAATGATATCAGATCCGTCTTTTTCGCATTTTCGGTCAACCCGATATCCGACGCCCAAGTATGCACCTCTCGAAGTGCCCTTTCCATCATATAGCTAATTGTGGGCACTGCCCAGTAGGCAGCCATTATCTGAGCCACGTAAGTTTGACGAGTTCGCCGTCTGAGTAGCTGGTATCCACCAACTTGAATTTGATGTACATTTGTCGTGTTGTGGAAACAAGTTTTCGTCATTTTAGACTTCATGTAAACGTCTATAAACCTCTCAAGAGTTTTGAGAAGGAAAGACGTTAAGCTGAAAAGTAAGCATAATGGTTTAAATCAGGACCTGAGAACGGCTAGTATTTAATAAACTAACCGGTTCATAAAAAGAATTGTTTCCGGTTCGGCAATATGTTGTAAAAACAACCATTTTAATAACGCTCGCTATGGAGCATTTGATGAAGTCACTTTTCATTTGTATATGCTTTGTAGGTAACTTTAAGCAGATCTCTTCCCAGTTTTGCCTTTCGACTTTTCGAGATAATGTACAATGATATATTAAATTTCATCACAAAGGAGTAATTTTAATTCTCCCTCCCATTCTCGTTGAGGGCTAGAAACTGTCCCCTTCCTTCTTTTATCACGCACGTTAGTCAGTACCACCAACTCCTTGGGAGTTCCACTATTTGTCGGCAAAGATTATATACGCCTGCGGGATTGGTCAGATGCCGAGATAACTGAATTCATGAAGCGAACTTACATCAAATACGCTGCGATTCATGTGTCTCTTGAATCTACCCAACTTGTGATGGGTATAATGTACATCCCGTAATGGAGGTCTGGAGTTCATCACACATTGCACATGTACAGGATAACCTCTTTGTCCCCGACAATAACCTAGAGTCCCTAGGACTCTACCTTAAAATGCCAAGGTAGAATGGTTCAGTCTGGCTATGCCGATCTTCAAATTATACTCATTCACATTCCCCTGTAACGTCTTGTCCAAGGGCTATCACCTTGAAAATAGTGTTGTGATTTGAATGCACACTATGATCTCTGGCACTCAAACATGTCAGTGGAGAGTAGAGGACATGCACTTGCAGAACAAATAGATGACTCGGCATTCTATACACTGAACAGAGACGCTCCCACCAGAATGGAAAGTAATTGCCACACTTCCCCAGACATATTCATTGTAAGCACAGGCCACATAAACTGCACCGACTGGCGAACTATAATTAGTTATTGATTCAGCCTCAGGCCTCTCTATTCCTGCTGGAATAATACCTGAAATTCGCCCGAATTTCCCCGGAGAAGCAGCGGGCCTTGCAAGAGAACGTCACGAAGTGCGACTCATCGATCCCATAGTTCATCGAATAACGGATCCCAACCTGCTCAAACTGACTTAGTGGAAACAACATATTAAGGTTTGCAACGTCTGGGGCGGTGTCGGCCATGGTCAACAGTGAAGGCGCATAAAATCCAAATAAAAACAACGACTACATTGCAATCTGCATTGCAAATCTGCTAATCAACAATTATTTGAACCAGCAGTCCACCATGCCACATTCATTCAAGATCTGAAAAGAGCCACAGCTTCCTGCCAACTTAAACAGGTGAACCGCTAGCTAGCTCAACGGTCGGCGAGCGTCAGTAGCATTCAGAGACACAAAATCGAAATCAAAAAGGATTAGGCCTCAGGGCAGTGCCCTTTTGTTAGTTTTGTATATATCGAGGCTTCCTACTCCACCCGATCGAGTCTCTATAGTCTCCTACGCTAACAACTGCGCTATAATGGATTTGGGCTCCTCCATTGCCGAACTCTATGTAAGGATCAATAGTTATCTCCACGACCTTTCCAGTTTCTTACCTATCAAAATCTGAGAACATCTCTAATTGAATTGGCGGCGACACTTTTTACGACGTGGAATGAGGCAAGAGTTACACGCCCACGTAGATGGAGTAACTCTACCTACTGACAACGGCCTCACATTGGCTAGTCATGCCACCGCAATAGCCGCAAAGCTACAGAGCCGCAATAAGATCCTCAAGCGAATTGCCGACAACATTTGAGTAAAAGATAGAGAAATGTTGATTGGTGCATAGAATGCTATCGGCCGACCGGTTACTGATTACTCTCTGATCTCTCTGACACCAATTGGAGGAGTTGCAAGTTTTTTAAAACACCGTCATCAGAACTTCTAAGGGATATCTTCTTATGGCATCTGATTCTCCCCTCCATCAAGAGGCTAAAATGCTCAATGTTAGAGAACACGCGGAACTGTTAAGCAGACAATTTCTACGGAACTGCTATAAAACTAGTCACCCAAACCGTCATCTATTGCTTCAAGATCCACCACCTAGGCCGTTTTATGTACGTAATTACAGCGAGTCGGTTAACAGATCCCTCAGATCTCGGCTTGTGCACCCCGTAATATCGAGGAAGACTAGAGTCATACTATCATATCTTTGATCTAAATACTGTAATAGGTTAAACTCTTACCTATCCAGGCTCAAACCACGATACCAAATACTTGACCTGCATGTACCACATCGGCCGATAGCCTTCTATGACACTAAACATCTCTTTACATGTTTAATTGATCGTTCTATTCTAACAACAAGATCGATTTGGTCCAACCTTGTTGAAACTGCTTGTTTCCTTAGACTCCCGTTATCAGAGTGATCATGCCCTTTATGCAGGGCGAAGCACTGTTAAAACCAACAACAAAAACAACACTTTTCACCAGAACAGACAGCATGGATCGAACTTTTGTGAAGTCTGAGGTCGCTAGGCTAGGTACACATGGCCGTAGCTTATATAAGGTCACAATGTGCGTTCATGCAGCTTCTTCGTAAAAGCAGACTTTTGTAGTTTTAAGAATATTAACGCGAATCCGGTAAAAAGCATGGACGTTCTTGCTATGTAATTAATAATTCTATATTTTTTTTTTTTTGTCAATTAAGGATATCGCACCCTCTGAAAAATCTCGGAGCCCGTTGCAAAGATAAAATATTCAAGTAAGTACATGTATATACTATTCGCATTTTTTGTAAAATCTTGGTATGTTTATCTAAATAAATATAGAATAAAAAATTTGGTTTTTCTAACCTTCTTGGCCCAGTAAATCTTCGTCGCCTTGCCGGAAAATCGAATAAGAACACAAAGTGGCTTCTACTTGCGCTTTCCTCTTATTTTATGTACTGCTATGTGATACTTTTTCTTCTCACAAAGAATAAACTATAAATCACTGGTCTAAACTCGCTTTTTTATTTTCGGTCTATTTCTTTAAATTATATTTTAGTAGCGCACAATCACTCGCGATTACGAGAGAATGCTCTGTTATGGGGAAGTAATTGCTGTTGCGCGCATATGCCGTTTTTTGCTGTAATCCTTTTGGTGTAATCCTTTTACCACAAATCCGAGTTATTTACTCGTTCACACAGTGGAGCGGATTAAATCAAATCAAATGTGCATTAATATTTGTAGTGAAGAAAATAGTAGATTTATTCTATATTGAACATTGTAGATTTATTTCTATATTGCGCACCATTTCTTTCTTTTAAATGATCATGTCCTCCTTAGTGAAGATATATTTTGTTGTACAATATTGCTGGTTTTTAACGACTAGATTTGCTTTATTCCTTTTTTTTTGTTATTTTGCACAAGGTTAAAAACAATTTGAAGTATAAGATTTGGCATTAAGTTTTCACTTTGGGTTCTCTTTCGGAACTTAGTTTAGAATAGTTGAGCTGATTAGCTTGTATAATTATAACTCTCTATTGGCACAGCTTTTATTTTTTCACTTTGTCTGGAAATTGTTGTAAATTTTGGTTTGTATTTTGAGGGAAGCTCTCTTAATTTATTGCACAATTTTGAGATATCTAAGGTATTTTTATTTCGATTTAGTATTCACTATACCTACATTGTAGGCCTTGCCTGTAGCTTCATGTCTTCCAACTATGTATTACCTTTTTATTCAGTTTGAACCACTCTTAATTAACTTATACACCAAACTTGCATACATTGACACACCCATTAAAATTAGAATGGGTTAAGCTTTCACTTTAGTGCAAATAAACAAAACTTTACCACGAATTTATTAAGCCTTTTACACCTTCTGATACAGCTGTTTTTAATTTTTCTGTAACTTAATAAACTATTGCCACATTATCCCGAACTAATACTGTTGTACTTCACTTAGACAAATGCGCTATTAAAACCGTTCCATTACTTTGGAAAATTAGTTGTTCACCGATATGCTGTGCCTTTAAATTGCTGAGCCTTCGATTCGTGCCTTTAAATTGCTGAGCCTTCGATTCGTGCCGATGTTAAGAATGTTTTATATTTATCAAGTCCAATTGTAAGTTATCTGCGAAATTTCATATAGCAACCAAGAGGGTGCAATAGGGATTTGAAGGTTTTCAGTTTAATAATTGGCAGACTACAGCAACTTGCCACACTGTGCTACCTAACCTCTCTTCGTTCTTGGGTGCAGCTGTTAGCTAGTCTCAATCAAAGTAGTGTGTTTTTGTAGAGTGATGTCCTTCGAAAGTTGAATATGCACGATAGTTGAAAGTGTATTCATACGTGTGCGTGCATTATACGAGCCATTTTCAGTGTACTGTAAATTAGATCATTTGCGGTTTATTAATCCATTCGTTAACACTTTAGGTGAAAATTTGAAAATTGCCGCCCACGGCAATATTGGGTTATATTATTGCCAATTATTATTATATGTTATTATGTAAGGTAATATTTCTTTGTGTATTGTTTGATGATGTTCATTTCTTTACGACTTCTATCAAACTAAACCCATAAAGCATTCAATTCAAGTCATATACTTCACATATCAAACGAGCGTGGCAGCTGCATGTGAAGTTCCGTCCGTCCGTCCGTCCGAGCGCTCGCCTACACGAGCAATCAAAAGCGAGCAAACAGTCAGCAGCAGCAGTAGTAGCAGCTGCAGCAGCGGCGCAAACGTGCGAGCGGCACCAATATTGCCCGGAGCAACGGGAATGTAGAGAATGAGTAGGGTTGAGGTACATACAAACAACGATATGATATTATCAGCAGTAGAGGCAGTTAACGCACAACTCAACAACAACAGCAATAAAACCAACTGAAGAAACCATAGACATACTGTCGTTTGAGGGCGAATACTAAAGCACTTCGTATACCGCCTATGTCACCCCGAAATAAACATTTTAGTTAACAACAACAAATTATCAACATGCAAGAGAATAAATATACGAATTTTGAAAAATATATTTCCTAATCGCTGCTACCATATGAGCTATCACGGGATTGAGAGCGATCGGCTCAGGCAATTGCACGAGAAACATTATTATAAGAAAACCAGCCACTAAAGCACCACAACAAGACTCAGCAATGCTCACCATTTATTTATGTAGCTGACGCAGACGCTGACGCAGACATTGCCGCCGACTGCAATGCTGGTGTTGCCGTTAATTTATGTCATTTTGCAGCTGTTGGCTGCTCGAAGTTCAGTATGCCGTGCTGCGTCCCTTTTTTAATATCAGCGACCAAGACGACGTCGATTGTAGAGCGCCGAAGCAATAAAGTATCTACTGGATACCGAAAAATATACTCCGAGAAGATTGGTAAAATTTATGGTGTGAACTTCTTGGTTTTTTTGCTTTACTTCCTACCGAGGCGAGCACGACAACTACAGAAATGAGTGAGTGAGCAATTACTTTGGCAATAAACTCAATTCAACTGTGAGTGCAACAACTCATTTGCTTGTTGTTTTGGTTCTGAAATTTATGTGCGATTTTTTGTGTATATTGGGTTGGAATGGACGCAGTGGAGAGGCAGAATCCGCTTTTGGCTTGGTTTAACTTGTAGTTAGTATTTGGCGCTCTGGTGCTCCCCGTTTCATACGTATAGTGGCACGTAAACAAAATTTCTCATTTCGGTCCCACATCCTCTCTTCTTTCATACAGTAAAAAGCTCAGCACTTCTGTAATGTACCCCTTAGTTAGCTGGGTGCATGTATGTAGGTTACTGAAAGCTTTATTGCTTGATGGTTGAGTTATGAGCACATTTTTGTTGAATATACGAGCAATGAAATAACCTAACTGGGGAGAGCTCAAAGCTGAGTAGACGGGGTCTTGTTAATTTTTTTGTTGTTCTGCAGAGTAATATTTTTACTTTGCGAATTCTCAGTGAGTCATTCTTTTTTACGAGCAGTAATCATTTGTTGTGGTATGAAGTTTTTCGCACCGCATATCTTTTGTTTTATGACCATAACAAACACGGACAGGGTTGCCTGCCTTAAATAATTTGTGGATAATATTAATGCATACATTTAATTTTCATTTAAGAAGCTCGTCTAACAATTATTATTTAAGTTATGTTTGAGGAAATGGAAAACTCAAGCTTTGATCCCATTTAATATTTCAATACATGTGTATGTATATATTGTTGTAAGAACTCTGCATAAGTTACAAGTTGGTGTAACGTATCATGGTTAGCCAATTCGCAGTGGCTTAACTACAGAGTGCCAAGTTTATAAATGCTATAAAGTTAAAGATTTAAAACAGAAGAAAATAGTATTAGTATGATAAGCCCCGAGGATCCTATGACTCATTAGAGTAGATTTTGATGAGATTTGTGAGAATAAACGTCTCCAAATTCTAAAATCTTGTTTGAAGTGAACTTATTCTATTGTGTATTAAAATAATCTTCGTTTTTGGCGACTTTTGTGCATTAAAATAAATAAATATACCTCTAAAGCGATTGAGGCTGATCTTAAGCAATTTGTGGTGTGCTCCTAATTTTTGCTGCTGGACGTACATGTTTTAGCCTCCGACCGGCATCTGCAAATTCAGATGAATTTTTGCTCAGAAGTTTTTGATGGTTAGTAATTTTAATGGAGAGCATCGAACGTACTCTTTTGGTACTGGCCATGAGGAAAATACTTGTTAATTGGCTTTTTGAGGAACCCATGAAGTGAAATTGGCAACCCTGTCGTAATAAGCTTCAAACACACCAGTTTGTTGCTCTTCAAGAAATACCTATCTACAAACGCATTCTTATAAATTTTCGTTTTTCATTAATTTCTTGCGAGTAAGCAAAAATATATTTAGGTCTGATTCTAAGAGAGAGCTACTTACTGGCTTGCTTATTTCACCGCACCGCGGTAGAAGTTGCTAAGTCCACTTCTCAATTAAAACAATTTACTGATTTTGATTGAAAAGACTAAAAATAAAAAGTCTTGAGTCCAAAAAATGTAAGAAAAGCAATAAAAGTTAAAATTTTTTAATTGATTATAAGATTTCATTCAATTTGATTTTTCGTTCTACCGAAAAATGTTGCTGGATATAGTTAGCAGCCCTTACCGCGGGGCCGACGATACGCTACTTTGTGGCTTTGTTGAGTGTAAGTTTTATATTTTCTGTTGTGATAGCAAGTTACCGACGGCAGTCAAATAACTAGTATCACCAGTTATAATTTGCAACATAGAACATATACATATCTGCAAGTAACGTAATTTAAGGCCCGTAGTTAATTCCGCTATCATGTTACATTCAAAAAATATTAAGAAATTTTGCCTATTATAGAGTGCACAATTTTGCAAAAAGGGTCAACCTAAACTTTTCCTTTTATGGAGACCTGTTAGGTTGTAGATCATGTCACCATGTCTAATTTTACGTCGTTTGTATTGTGCATGAATCCTGTTCAGTAATAGCTACTCTAAGGGGGGAAAAAAAGTGTAAAACTTTGAGGCCTGTATTACCAAAGTTTTTGTAAATATGTAAATAAGTGAAGAATTCTTGAACGTCAACAACAACAATGAAGTGTGACAAATATAAATAAATCGAAGCATATAGTATTTGTTTCGATGCATCATTGGACATTAATCGATATTGTCGGATTATTCTCTTAAAAAAATTATTAACAAATTTTTCAAGAGTTTTCGGTTTTATTTTTCATTTAATTGAGTGTTTTCGTTCCTTTTGAAAAGTTTTGTTGAATGAAGTAAGCAGCTTTTATCGCCACATGGACGATATATTGGAACACCATCTCTTGTCGAGTGATTCTTCCACCCATCTTAGCATCGAGAACTGCATTCAGCCTTCAAAATTTTGAAATATATAAAACGATCCAATTATGTATATTCTTTCCCCACCAAGTGTAGAAATTTACGACCAATCCATCAACATAAAAAAGCCGTTTGACCGCGGAAGCTGTCAATGTGCTGTCTATGAAAAATTGTATAAGAGTGCTAACTCTATTCAGACAAATTTTACAGTGGAACAAAAAGCCTAGTTTATGAAAAGCGTATTCAAAATATTTAGAAAATGTATGAAGCTAGAATCTTTTCATATTTTTTTTGGAGAACACCAAATCTTCTTTCCCCGCCAAGTACAGAAATCTCCAACCTTACCACCAGTACGAAATATTCGTCTTGAGTTATAATGGATAAGGCAAGCTTTTACAGCCGTGGCTACAACATATTATGTAACAATTACTACGACCTCCTTACTTTTTTACGCTTCACTGTGAATATAAAATTTGTAAGTACTCTTATAAAAAGTATTGTGTAATCGGACAAAATCTTATAAAAAAATCATTAGACTATGGACTAGCGGCTGCAGATTCAAACTTCTATCATTTTGTTTTCAACATATGTCCGCCATATTACCAGTTTTATGGTCGAGTTGTTAATTAATAAACTCGTTTTTGAATTTATTTGAAATTTTGTGGTAAAATTAGACAAAGGAATATTTTTTCTTGGTTTTGATTTAGATTATTTAAAGCAATTTTTGCGCCCGGGTTTTGTTTTTTTTAATTCTTTCAATCGAATCTAATAGAATTTGTTTACATTGGAATGTTTTTCTTGTAACGTACTCCAACATTAAATATTAAATTATCCACCATTTTATAAAAGTTATGGCGACCATCCCCATTGCAATTACAGTCGGTAAGATTTGTTCTAAACAAAATTTGTGCATCCATATTTACCGTCGGCCAAACAATCATGGCCGGGAACAGAAATAAACAGTCCGTTATTCAGCAACTTTACGCAGTGCATTGAAGAGTTAATAGAGTAAACGCACACACACACATATGCACAAGTAGTACGCACCTAAATACAAATACCATTTTTTTAATATGGCTGGCCTATGTTTACTCTGGCTCATTTAATACGCATTCGCTCTATTCAAGCCATAAAGTAATCAACAACGCAGGAGAGAATAATCCGAATACAACAAAAGAAGAACAAATGAGAAAAAAAAGTGAAAGATTTCAATGGATACCGAAATATCTCTCCCCACACTAGCATTGTACACGTCCAACTGTAAATAACAGAGAGTGCATGCGTCTCTTGTTTTGAAGAGAGAAAAATTAATCCCCCACGTAATGCTACTATTATTACCCTTACAATCATCACCATACAACAATACTCCTACCTCATCGGAACAATCCAATTGGCATAAGTAGGACCAGATTTCTGAGGGAGGAGCCGAGCTCATAAAGCATTTCCACTTCGCTTTGCAGTGCGGCAGCTGTCAGTCCAAAGTGTTATCGCTGCTTTGCCTGCCAGAGAGCCCGCAAGCAAATAGTTCGAAAGATGAATGGCTTTGTGTGAATGCGACAGCAATAAATACAGCCATTGCTAAAGTGCGAGCGAGATGCCATACAATGGGATGCGTTGAATGTGACGAATTGCGTTATTATTTTGTTTTATGTAAGGCATTGACAACAATAAAAGTTACAATGGCACTGCCGCTTATGAGCCATGTTACTTTTTTTGGACACTGCCGTTGTTATTTCCCACATAAATATCGCAAGGCATTGGCAGCGTAGTAGACAAGCAGATGTCATGAGCACAGGTAGTGTATTGTGGGTTTCAATAACCGTTTTGCGTGACCTGTCAATGCATGGGATGAAATCCAGCAAATATCTACTACTCAATGGTTGGTGTCAATTCGAGTTTCAAGAACTGTGCTAGCATTCTATACGGGAGGAGTTTCAGTGAGCGAAATTAGAGAGCTATTGGTTGCCCTATATAGAAAAAGTTAAGTTGAAATGCGCCCAGGAAAGACCAGTTTGTTTTTGTTTCAGAAAATCTATAGAAAATTCGTACACATAATATTTTATATTATGATTCTAATCATTTAAAGGGTATAAGACCTACAGAGAAAAAAAATTAAAAAACTCTTATATTTTACATTGACGTGATTCTTAATTTTCTCTTTCATTCAACTAAATCAGACTTTTCATTTGCGTTGCACTATAAACGAATTAACACGTTTAGTTTTTGTTGTAATTTTCTATTTCCAACCAATTATCTTTAGGTGCAAGTGTCATATATGCACATACATACTTGGAAAAACTCGTATTTTCCCAAAGGAGAAGCAGAGATTTCAAATCAGGAGCAGTATGTATTGTTTTCAATGTTTACAAAAATAAAAGAAAGACCAAATTGTATAGTACTTATCGTCGGTGACACTGCCAAACCGGGTAAAGCATAAATGCAAAACCGCATAAGATACATTTCTGTCAAAAACTTTCATCGGCCCCTGCCGTTACGATCTATTTATTTATTCTCAAGGAAACTATATGTTGGTTTGGAAAATAATAAAAAGAATCGATCTTGATGTGAACTTTTTCCATAAAGTCATTATTCGTCTTTAAATTGAGCAATTTGTTGTCTGCATAAACTACTGAAAGGTACTGATCAGATCTGAAAACCCGACGGCACATCGCTTTGCTAAATTTTGTACACAAAAATAATTAAATTTGTTATTGAAAAGTCAATATAAATCATATGATAGCTAAAAATGTTTAACAGTAACGGACTTCGTATAATTCGGAGCCAGCTTGTTATGAACTTCCCTGTCTGCCCTGGCATTGCTACTCAGGCTGTGTCTTTTTGGCTACGTCGTGTGCACTGGCATCAGCCCGGAGCTTCAGCACCGTGGGTATCCAAAGATATGTAACCTTGAGGTAAGACACAAAAGGAAGAACTAATGAAACAAAGAAAGATTTGCCCAGTAAACAAAATCCCCGTACTAAGGGATACCTAAAATAATGAAACTGCATTACCCATATTCCTTACTTTCTTACCCGCTTAGCTCATTGACGGCGGCATCTACGAAAAGTCGGTGACCGCCTCCTATGCCCTCCCTACCTTGGCTCAATAGGTGTTAGTCTAGCCCCAACAACAGAAAAACACAGGGTTTTGATTGAAGAAGAAAACAAAAAAACCCGTCACATATTCCACCCCACAAAAATCACATAAGTTTCAGACAATAAAGCTTCCTTTTAATTACACATTTTAATATTTATTAACTAAGGAAGTAAAATTATATATATAATCTTCTGAGAACATCGGAATTCAATAGGTAACTTTGTTTAGAGCATAACTTTACTACGTATATAAATATATAAACATGTATAAAGATTTTCAAACATTATTACTCTGTATTTTTTTGTTTTGTTTTAGTTAAACTGGTAAAAGTTAGAATAATAAGAAACAATTTTTGTTTTCTGGTAACCTCTCACTCATTCATAAGAGCACAGGCTAACATATAAATATATGTCATAAGAGAGGATGAATAAAACTATTTCGAGACTCGAAATCGAGTCAGTGTAAACAGTCATATACTAGGAATAATAAAAAAAATGCAGATCCGTTTGAGAGGCCTCCAAAACGTTGTTGTTGCTTTTTATTTTTGTACCTTTTCGCTCTAAATGATTATATCATTACAAACTACACGAAATAATTTTATATTTTTCACCTTTCGTCTTATTCACCCACTATATATAGATAATTAAGTGTCCGATGCCTCTAAGGAACAAGTGTTTACTCTACTAACTTTTCTTTCTTTTACTTTTTTTGTCTTTTACTATTACAATATTTTTTGTTTTTTTTTTTTTGTTTCAAATTTCACATTTCATTTGCAATAATTTAAACTTTGCACAAACCAACAACTACTGCGAGTACTTAATACTACATATTGATTTCATTAATAACTCTTTCTATTATCTTTCATTTATTTGGGTTTTTTTTTCTTTTTTTTTTTTTTATAGTATATAAGTAATTTCGTTATGAATAAAATTCCCGCGTGACTAAATATCTTATTTTTAGTTTTTTGTTTTTTTTTTTTTGGAAACGATTTACTATCAAAAAGGAAAATTAAGAAACGTCAAAAAAACTAATTGCGTAGCACAGCAAGGGTTGGAGTGACCACATGCCCGTCAAAAATCTGGTGAGGATAACCACGTGAAAAATATGCCTGCTTGCGTCAATTGATGTAATTTCTTCATTTCGGTTCACCGGAGTTTTGAAGTAAATAATATTACCCAGTAATGAGCGTCACTACGATATGATAAAGGTTACCCGTAGTCTTTTATATACTTTAATCTCGTGTTCACGGGTGATCGGAAAGTATGTGATTTCTTCCTAGAAAGCGCCTCCAAATCCAGATTACAGCGTATACCAGGAACTAGACACATTACAAAATTGAAGCAGGATCAATAGTACTTATCTCTGTGACAGCCATACGGGAAAAGAAAGAAAAACCTATCCGGCCTAACCAAGATGGCTTCGGTCAGTCTGTTCTCAGCCGGTGTTGCCTATTTCACGGTAGTTATCTTATTATCGTAGATGTGTTTAGTAAGCACAACAAAAGTGCGACACTGGCTATTTTCACTACCGGCATAAGCTGACGGATGGCAAAAGAAAACTCCGAATAACAACCAAAGTCCCTGTAAGGGGAAATGAATTGCTCTGATACCTGTACTCCTACAAGCTTTATCACCGAAAATAATGTCAATAAGTGCTACTTTGGACTATGTAGGCAACTGAGATTGAAAGTCCTCTTTCGACAAACAAATATTTCGCTCTATAACCTCTCTATACGCTGATGTACTGCACGGAATCATAAACACTGTTGAAGGAAGATGATATTGACTTTGGAGTATTCAAGAGAAAAGTGCCAACGACGAGTACCGTTGGAAATATAGCAATGGCCTGCACTAGAATTACGTAGAAATGACACTAATACAGCAAATTAAAACCGAAGGCTCCGCTGGCTGGGTCGTTTATGCAATTGGCCAATGAAATTCCATCCCACAAGGTTTTCCTATACACACCTGGTTTCTTCAGCAGTGCTAGAAAAGGCCTCGTCTAAGATAGAAAAACAGAAGAAGGATGTTTTGGATTACTGGCATGCTTTGATACGCAACGGCCAAAATCGCCAGTCAATAATGATATCGAAATTACACTAGGCCAACCAACTTTTCGGATGCCCATACCGATATCGAAAAATAAAGTTCCTTTTGTTGTTGTAACAGTACTTCGGTTCGCTTGGTAGGCATGCTCGTTTAAGCAAATTCATATTGAATGAGGAACCCTCGATCAGGTACTTACGCTTTCAAAGTAAAAACTAAGAGAAAATATTTAACAGATGACGTTAACTTATGTTTGAGCAGGTTTTGAACTTAAGAGCGGAATCGTTCCATTGAATTAATTCTTTACGACACTTACCTGGTAATAAAAATTAAACAAATTTGTCTTATTATATCATATACTGAATAATGAATAAGTTCGAGACTATTCGCTGTTAACCATGGTTGGCAAATAAATGAATTCCTTCACAGTTTTAAACGTTTTGTCTGTGTACAGGTATTGTCTTCCCAGGTGCTGGTCAGCGAGGGTCTTCAGTTTTTACTTTACTCTAAATTGAACCTTATATCCAATATATTGAAGACTGATTCCGTGATTCCTGCTTCAGCTTATAGGATTGCTTTTCTTAATAATTTCTCAAGTGCACACTGATAAAATACTTGGTAAAACTATAAATTAATTTATTCAGCTCAAGGAGTAGATACAGGTAGATTTTGTGCTTTCTGAACATTGCCCATTTTTAAGTTGATCCCTGTTGGGATTGTACTGTATACTATATTTTAAAATTTTTATCCATGTGAGCTGGATCAGTTCAAAAATACTGTCATTGTTTTTTTTCTTTTTGTCATAAGTAAATGCAGGTTTTAAGAAAATTTCCAAACAAAAGTTATTTTGAATTGTGAAAGGTTAGGTTTTTAATTTTTTCCTGTAAAATTGTATACAAATATTTTAAAAACTAACTTATAAGTGTTTAATAGAAAAAAACTCATTTTAAATTAACATAACTGTTACAATTTGGTTGTAAGGTTATTTCTGTTAAAATTTAAAATATATATGGTAATGTTGGATTTAACAAATGTTCATTTGGAACTTGCCAAACACAAATAATCCATTTTTGAAATTATAATTGAAATCTACACAAATATTTGTCTAATAAATTGAATTGAGTTTGACCAGCGGAAAAACTATACTAGGCGAAAACATTAGAGCGGTAATATGTCCGTAAATATTATAACCACTAGTTAATAGTAATAAATAACTCACGATTGTCCAGAGTTTGTATCTCACAATCAAGTTGGTGCTTTCCTCAATATCAGGTGTCACGGTTACGTTTGGACAACAAATGGGTAATATGAGAGAGTACGAGAAGGTGATAGATCGAATCTCAATGTAGTTCGCTGATTCTGCGGAAATAATGATATCTGGAGCGCTTCTGAAACCTTCGATGCCACTTGTAGGGCCGTCACAATTCAAAGTGTACATTGTCCAATCGGCCGTTGATATAATTTTCCGTAACAGATCAATGAAGAATTGCTTCATAGTTGATATTAGCGACACTGAGTATCGGTGTGGGAGGTTTTCGGGTGCCACGACATAATCCCAAGTAAAATAATTTCGAATATGACACTCTATCCTCAGTGTCATGATCCCATATTTTTTTCTTAACATTGTGGCTCTGCAAGAGGAGTGTAAGTAAAGAAACTTGGGATTATAACACACCCCTTGCAGTTTGTCGAAATGATACTAAGTACCAATCAGTGGTAGTTTCCTGGCAGTACAGTCTTACTCTTCTGGCAAGCAGCGGTTAACCGAATTATAATTTTTTTTTTGCGCGACTTTTAGGCACCTTTTTCAAAAAAATCCAAATTCATAAAATACAAATTTTCTGGGCGACCATAGACGTCTAAAATATAATAATAACACTGGCTACGTAATCAATTTGTAATGCGCATTATTGCATCAGTATGATAAGACAAAATCTTAATACAGTAGGGCACCCTAACACTGATTGTTTAAAGAAAATAGAGTTTACAAACACCTTAAAAACGAATCATATTTGTAAAAATTTGTATGTGCAATACCTACATAAATACCAGGTTATAAAGGTCTAATGCCTTGTACCTTAGTAATTGTATGATACTGAACTCGTGGTTGATGAATTGTTTATAAAATGTTGTCATATGTTTCCCCATCAACAACTGATGGAATTGCAGCAATGCAAACACCGCCACATTTACATTGCATATACATATATAAATGCTACTGTGCCACGCGCAACACATCCGATGCAATAATGCAAGGTAAACAACAACAATAAGAATTTAGTGAGAACCAACAAGCAAGTAGTATAGTTGTTTGTTTTATTTATTGACTCGGCTGATCAAACTGACTGATTGCTATTAAACATGCACGATTAAGGAAACACCAACAAACAATGCAATAATAGAGGTATATTTAAACAAAGGGCATTGACAAATAAAGAAGGAGAAAGTTAAACATTGAAGACCCCAATACATAAAAGAGTTGCGTAATCTTGACTTCATTTTTACTTATGGCAGAAATGTAGAAAAATCCAAAAAGGCTTATAACTACGCATTATTGTAAAAATATATATTAGGGTTAAAACTAAATATTTACAAAAATAAAGTAAGTATGCAGATATACGAGTATACCGAGAGTAAATTTAAACCGATTATCTCGTTGCAGGTAATATAGCAGTCCAACTTGTTTTTGAATCAAAAGCAAGAGTCAACAAATAACCAATACATACAAACAAGCAACAAAATAAACTAGAATCGAACATTCAAGTCCATTCAAAGTTGCACGTCGTAAATTTAATGTTCAACTTAATCGATCATTCGCCATCCAACAAAAGTGTGCTCATCTGTTATTCACCCTTCTCAGTAAAGGTATGCTCTTAACTTAACTCAGTGTTGCAGTGTTGCCAGTTTTCTGGATGTCGCCTTTTTCGGTTTTTTTGGCTAATGGGTTTCACGTTATAGAGACCAACAACATTTAAGGTAGTAGTAGATAATACAATCGTCGCCTGACTGAAGTTTCGTATGAAAACGTATACTACATTTCAAATAATAAATTAAGTAATTATATCTACGTTTACGGGACTAGTCATATAGATAACCGCAGTTTCAGCGAAGGATTTGTCACCAGGCACGGCCGTTCATACTTGTGTATGAGCGTCGACGCAGGGAAAGGACAGCGTGGAAAAGGGCACATTCTACGAGCGAGTGGAAAGCACTTAGGAGCGCTGCCTCCCTCAGTATATCAAAGCCGTGGTTGGCGACTTCAATGCCAGGGTGGGTAAAGAAGCCGTGTTCGGCGCCACGGTTGGTAAGTTCAGTCTACAAGCTGAGAGTTATCCAAATGGATAAAGGCTGACCGGCTTCGTAGTGCCCGAAACATGGCCCTATCCAGCACTAGGTTACACAAGAAGATCCATCAATCCAGTATTTTAGATGTTGGTTCGAGCCGTCGACCTACTAGCAGAGAAGATTCATAACCGCCTGTGCACGACAAAAACATGCAGCAATAAACGTAAGGCTAGATAATCGCAACAAACCGACAGTCAATGCAATGGAATTCATGAGCAGTGGCCGAACATCCCGGAATTACCCCGAAACCCCGATGAAGAGATAATTGTATACGGGCGGAGAAATGGAAAGAAAGGACGCCCTTATAAGGTCATGTTGGGAGCAAATGCAACAAACAGTGTATGTGAAAGTTGCCGCGAGTTGAAGAGGGAAGCGTGGCGGCTTCTCCGGACGAAAAAAAGGGAGGCAGAAAGGCGTGAGGGCGAATGACAGAAGGTTTGAAACCCGAAACACTTCTCATGTAAACATGAGAACGTCAACCTGGTAGCCGATGTTCAGAGAGTACTAAGATTATAGAGTGAAACACTTCTAGCTTTATTGCCTGTGGCTCTATTGCACCCCGCCAACAAATAATGCTTTGGCTGAGTATTTAATTGAAAAGTATAGTCTGGTTTCGACAAATGAAAATAACACTCTATAAGTCACTTATCGTTTCCATAATACAGTACGGTGTAGAAGCTTTTAGAATCAGAAAACATCTGATGAGGCGGTTCTGGAAGTATTAAGAAATGTAAGTATGAGCTGCATGCAGACACCGAAATCCGGCTTTTCATTTATACCAGAAATAATATCACAAGGAATATCGTATATACCATGATATTCAGCTATATTTAAACGAATATATACACAACTACGAGTATACCAAAAATTCTAAAACGTTCTTTTTATGTATTTTGCGTGTTTGTATAGAAACGTGGTTTAAGTCCACGGTGGCCTCCGTAATGTGGCGGTATTGTTGCCGGCCTACCACACTGAAAGTCCAAGGTTCGAGTACTGGGACAGGTAACATCAAAAACGGTTTGAAAAAGTTTTTTCAAAATCGCCCCTCGGCAGTGATGTGGCAAACTATCCAAATGTCTTTCTGCCATGAAAGGCTTCGCAGCAAAAATTTATCTCCTTTGTAGATGCCGTTCGGAGTCGCAAAAAAACTGTAGGTGGCGCCAATTCAGCACACCACAAACTGGAAGAAAGCTCGGCGCAAAAATCTCTTAGGAGGCTTATGATAATATACCTGTTCTATATCGCGCCATAAATAAGTTAGTGATAAATAAACAAAAATGTTATCTTAGATTTCAATGAGCTTGGTCAATTTGAGATTTTTTTTAAAACGCCGTAGTAGATAAGGTAATTTTTCCTCTGACATCTCTTCATGCGGAACAATTTTGGCAAGATTCATATATTCATGGAGCATAATCTCAGGTAATCACTGTGCTATGGTGAGTAGGGAAGGTCCCCATTCAATTCCCGGGACCCTTCAAATTTTTGTATGTCTGAGGCCAAAACCTCAAATTACAAAAGAAAGCCGTCTTTTACCTTTTTAGAGGAATGTAGTATCATGTTGACCGACATCAGATGCAATAAGTTTATACGCAATTAAAAACGTATAAAAATATTAAATAATATATCTCAATTTTATTTACTGATTTGTTCAACATTTTCTCAAATGCTTCTCAAACAGCAATTTTCTACTAAGGTACAACGTGAGTCCCGTGTCGAACTGTTTGAGTTGGATTTGAGAGAGTGAGATTTCTCCATTTGAAAATGCTATGAGCCGTTGTTTGAGACGTATTTGTCAACAATGCGAATCTATATCAAATGTAAGCACTAGCTAAGCTGATTGCTAAGTTTATCGCTAATTTTAGCACTACAAACTTCGCCGCAGTAGGATATTAACATTAAGCCTACGAATTACTAAATCAAAATACGCGAAATTGTAGTCAAGTTGCCCTTCGTCCAATTGAAATGTATGGATTCGACTTGTTTGGCAATTTACATTTGAAATCTGAAAATAAGGTTAGTTCTCAAATACTTCTAATTTTTTGGCAAGGTATGATATGAACACACACACAAATACAGCTTAACCAACAAAGAGGCTGTAATAAAAACTGTATTTTGTACTAGTACACAGAGTATTATTGTCTTGTCCATATAACTGTGGTTTGTAACGGTTTAAAATGATCTAGTTAGATAGATTTAGAGTTCCATATAGAAAAGTTCTTAGAATGAACAAAAGAATCGATTAAGCCACATAGGCACACAGGCTACTTTCCGGTCAAGGAAAGTTTGTATTTAAAATGGTGGGCGACCACGCTCACTTTTGTACTAAAGTTTTCTAAAAGGAAGGTAAAAAAATAGAACATGCCATATTTCCTTTACTGATGCAGATATAATGCTAGAATTTGGTATTTATAATAAGCTGATAGTCTTATTATATATTTTTCTATACGTTTGTAAAGTTGGCTTGGTAAAGCCCACATATGTGAACAAATTATTGAATTTCGACTGTTAATAACTCCAGAAGCGTTTACGATTTAGCTCAAAGAGAAAATTTAGCTAAACAGATTGAGCCTGGTAATTCCCACATGGTAGTAGAAAAAGTTTCAAACCTCTACAGGTCATAACAATTTACCACGACCACTTTTACACAGCGGGGTATTTAATGTTCGGTTTCACTCGAACTTAGACTTCCTTACTAGTTTACTTTCAAAAACGTATATTTTTGCACATTAGAAACATGGGGGCTCGGAGTTTCTCTTGTTTGACGTGAAACGGGATTTTTGTTATATTTTGACGGGGTTGTTTTAGCTCATTTACTCAGAGCACTGCTATTACAAAGATTATACAGATGTTAAGGCGGGAGCTAGGAGAAGAGCTTAGTGTATTTTCCTCTTTTGCGTTTTCGTATTTTTTACATCGACCATTTCCACAGTTGTTGAAGTCCACTATTCTAGTGTGGTAACACAATTAGTTTTACCAGGAAAGAAATCATCTGCCAACTTTTTTACCCTTTTGGTATTCTACCGGCCTATTTCACTTGTTTTGTAAATACTTCTTATAAAGCACAATAGCACAAATTTTGTGCACTCTATTTTACCAATGTCTGAGTGTATTTCTGCAATGGAAGCTTTGCGATTTTCGGTTTTAGTCGTATTATTTATTACCGGTTATGCTCAGAATAAAGCCGTAACTCGATCAATTTTGTGCTACAAATATGATCAAACTAAACTTGCTTTAATATTAAAACTATTCCGATGTTCAAAATAAGAGTTTGTCTTTCAATTTTAAACTGAATAAGCTACGCTAGTAATTTTATTTAAAGAATATTTTTCTTAATTGGCAGGTTTAAAAAAATTACTTGGAAATTGTTCCAGGAATGAAATAAAAAAAATATCATTAAATCTGATCTTATCTGCAGCGAGGCTAACCTTTTTCATAACCTTAAAACTCTTCAGCAGATAAGGATGTTACCAACAAAGCTATGTTGTGTTCCAGCTCATCAGGGAACGCTAAAGGTGTAAGTGCCGGGAGCCTGAGATGTTGACTGATAGGATTAAAGCCCGAATTTGGCGGATGGCTACGAACCAGGGTAAATTCTTAGACGAAAAATAATGGTGATCTGGTTGTAATAGTTAAGGTTTTATTTAACCTTTAAAGGAAGCACTTTTCCACATTGTGACGATTAAATATATATAGATATGTTCAATCACCGTACTATGAAGTGGGGAGAATGGCAAACATAAGGGAAAGCACGGATTACTTGCCGAGCCTTCCAAGGATTGCGTTTGCAGGTATAAGTTCACCATGTACCATGGCCGTGATGGTACTGTATGATGAAGCGATTAGCTTAAACGTTCAATTCTGGCTGAGCCAGCATTCATGAGCTTGACAATAAAATCAATTTTTCTTCATATCTCCATTTTGTAAAACTTAACACTGCCACTTAACCCTGTGCTCTAATATAGGATGCGGCATAACAAGAGTCAATTTACGACGCTGAATTTCTATTAGAGCATCGCTATCCAAATTGTCTCTTTTTTGTGATGTGATCTTAACTACGGTTTGTTAGTTTTGAAACTGTCCAAATGCCAAATCTCTATTAAGGCAGTGTTACGGAAAATTAAATTCTTGACATTTTGAACACTTCTCACATAAAAGTAAGGTGGTCAAAGACTACTATAACATAAAGCCTCGAAGCCACAGAAGAAGAGGTTTGTGTTGTGATATACAATTGGGCATTCATAATTTTTATTGTGGTATCCTAATTTTTAATCATGTTAGCCTAAGAGTTTTCAAGAAAATAAGTGTGGTACAAATTGTTGCAATTTTAAAATTGTCTTACTAATTAATCAGAGTCGAGTGCTTAAGCCACACCCAAATGCCCTGACTCTTTGCTTGAGGACGTCGTGAGCGTCGTGTTACCTATTTCCCGCCTATTTTTCTAGCTTGAAGTAATTAGAAGTTACGGCGCGGTTGTTGAGTCCAATGATCTCAATGTCACCAGCATTATAAATGTTATGAAAATTAAAGATAACGGGTTCCCTGCCTAAAACCTCGTTTAGTTTCGATCTGCTCGTAGATGTCCTTCCCGAGCTGGTGGTATTGCCTAACGTAATTTTGCAAAGCTGTATAAGTTTTACTGGGAAGCCAATTGAGACAATGGGCAGCCATAGTTAACACAGTTCACAGGATCTTCTCTTCCATTCATTTTGTTCACTTTCTCGAAATCCTTATGTCAGAGTCGACTGAGCTACCACACACCCAAAAATGTATTTAGAAATATTCAGTGACTTGAAGAACTTGCCCACTCTTATAGACAGAACGTTTAAAGTTTTTAATTTAGTTTGAAAACAAATTTTTAGTTTATATCTAAGCAGAAAGAAAAATCGTGGTAGGCAAGTGAAAGTTTTCGAATTTGGAAGTTTTTGAAATTGAAATGAATCGATGATTGGTTTCAATTTCAAGCCCAAATCTTTAACCCTATATTATGCGGAAAATACTATAGATGCGGTGTTGAATCAGACCAGGGTTAGTTTTTCTAAACGTGACTGAAGGCCCGCCACTCAGAAAGGTAATATGCGGAGCCAGTGTTGGATGACCACATTGCAACAGTGTAAAAAATCCATATAAAAATTAAGACTAAGTATATGTATCTCTGTGAAACAATCCCCAAAAATAAAAATTGTGTTTCTGCCAACTGGGTTCTTGCCATATCACTTTCCTCATTTTTAGAATTTAAAAGCGGAACAACATACTCCCAACATTTTCACCTTACATACACACATATTTATTAATTATTTTTGTAAGTAATACAAGCTTTGTAGATAAATGTCACAAAACCGACAAAGCCCCAAAGAATGCTGCCATGTAATATAATAAAATCTTTTACCAAATACTCTTGTTGCCTACACGTAATGCTTATTTTAGAAAATTATTGCTTTAATAACGAAACGTGAGAAAAATTACATTTATCATCCATTATTGAAAGAACCATCTGCAAAAAACTGAAATAAATAAAAAAAGTATTCATGAACATTTTCAGAAATCGCCTAGCTGTTGTCTATGTGTGTGTGTTAAATTCATATAAGAATCGGTGTTTAGATGATAATATTATCTTTATGTTGATGGAACATGAATCTTTTCCCAAAAAAGTAAATGGTTGTGATGGCCAATACTGCAGGAAGAGAAGACAACAAAAGCAGAAGCAAAAAAAAAAAACAATGGTATCATAAGCAAAAATAAACAACATTAAAAAGGTAAACAGTGAATAAATGTTAGAACCGACTCACAAAGAAACAATTGAAGCAGATGATGCCCAACTTAAGCAAACGAGGTAGTAAGTAAAATAAGCCATGGTCGCAATCCTGTCCAGTCAAAGCTCATAGCACATTCTTCATTTTTTATTCCTCGCTGCATTCTGCCGCCTTCTCGTTGTTAACAGCCAACAACTCACATGACCATCTGATCGCCACATGGCCTTAGGTGGATGAGCGCCCGATCCGTTGCTTTGCGATATGCGAGCGCATCATAAAGCCAAAAGACGCAACTCATATAAGCATTGACAGTGAACTGAATACCATCAAAAGCAGGGTTGGGCACAAGATGGAGCGATGTGGTGTAGTGTGAGTAGTGGCGCGTTAGCTGTGGTGCTGCCGCGAATCCAAAAGCATCTTCATCTTTTTTGACTGGCGGTGTCATAAATCTTTTTATATTGGACTTTTAGGCAATATCAATGAAATTGTATCTCTTTATCCGCATTATTATAATATACGAGTGCGGATACAGATATGCGTACACACTTGGCCTGGATGGACAAGATATCTCCATATCCCATATGTAGGTGCGCACATACTACGATTGTGTGCGTATATACGAGACTACGTGTACGTGTACTCGTAAGTGTTTCACAAGTTATACAAGACTTTGTATCGAGTTCAGTAAAAGTAGCGGATTGAAAACAAACATCCTGGTTTGATAAAAGAAATATTTATAATAATAATAGTCAGAGAGTTAGACGCCATACTTACATTGTGGATGTGGCCTTAAAAGTATTCTCAGTTCCTTAAAATTTTGTTGATGACAATTCGAAACACGAACCTGAAAAGTATTCCGGGGCAATTTAAAAAAGTTGTCGCAAACTCAAATCTCTCAGCAACGGCAAAATTTAGAGGTTAGGTTAGGTTGAGCTGACCCTTCTGTCAAGACCGCACATAGACCGGAAAAGTCCATAGTGCTACTAGAAGTTTCTTAGACCAGAAACCAAAAACCTTTCTAGAACCAGGATCCACGTTAGGGAATAACTTGCGTTCTCTTGGCAAAAATTAAAAGCTTTATAGGTCCTATCCTATCGTACTTGCGAGATCTGATAACAGATTACACTGTAACCTGTCTATCGATCAAGCAAAAAAAAACATTAGACAGGGTTACACTGGTCTATCATTTATAACTCTTGTCTGCGTTCCAACTCTTCCAGTCTAACCGGGGCTCCTACTGTATGCTCGTCTAGAGCCTTCTTCTTCTTGGCCAATGCGTCAGCCCCGTAGAGGTGTAAGTTCCCCTCTGTCGCAAATCCTTCCTAGCGCCCGTTTCCACTCCAGGACACTGTTTGTTGCTGTGGTCTGCGAGATTATTGCCTTAAGAGCCGCCTGGCTGCTAGTGTAGAAGTTGACTCGACGGCTGCCCAGGGAAGTTTTCACAGTATTCCCGGTCCTTTCGTCAAGGCTACAACTTCCGCCTGAAAGATATTGGCAGCTTGTAAGATCTGCTTATTTCCGGATCAGCACAGTACACAGTAGAACCCACACCTTCCGCTAATTTGGAACCATCGGTGTACACGTGTGCGGTGCTGGCAGTCATTACCTAACCTTTTCGCCAACTATCTAGCTCTATTGCAGGTTTAGGGCCACTTTCGAAGTGCAGAAGCGGTACCATGTAGTGTGTCCGTTCATTAAAAGATGACGATATACTACTTTATACATCTTTATATCATCGGTGACACTACAAAACCGCGTGACTCACAAACGCAAACCCGCGTAAGAGAATTCTAAGTTTGGCTGTTTTGCAACTACAAATGGCAAACTCTTAAGACGAATAGTGAAGAAGTTCACAGCTAGATCCATTCTGGTTTTTTTTTTGAGAATAAATGAATAGATCTAATTGGCAGGGGTCTATAAAAGTTTTTGACACAATTGTAGCTTAGGCAGTTTTGCATTTGGCCGCTACGCGGTTTTGCAGGGTCACCGACGAAAACGTCTGAACCAAATTGAAAACTTTCTTTAGGGAGAAAGGGGGCGTGGCACCTCCCATACAAACTTACCGCTGTAATATCTCTAAAAGGGTTCATGTAGGGATCTGGAAATTGGTATGGAGATATACGATATCAATCTCGTACTCACGGAAAACAAATTGGAGTTATTGGAAACAGCGGCATATCCTTCCCTATGCCAACTGAACTATTCTTATTCCGTGTTTTGGTAGAATAACAAAACATGGTGGGACGATATGCGATCAGTACCAAAATTAGGACGAAGATTGGACTTGTTTAACAATAATTTTTTATACTACATACTAATATTTTTTTCTTGACTATTTATCAAGGACTCGGATTTGCCGGTTTAATATATATACAATTAAAAATGTGAACAATCGCTATAAAAAAAATTAAAAAATAATACGGGAGTAACCGAGAATTTTTGAAATGAACTCAATAAAAAATCAGTTTATGGCAGAACTAGGTTTGCCGGGTCAGCTAGTTTGGATATACATAATGTAATAAATACCAAAGTGGTATGGAATGAAGAGTTGAAAACGCAGTACAGAAAGGTGCTGGGTGAAATTAACTGATTTACGGAGTGTTAGGCTAGATTGAAACGGCAGCCAAATTTCTTTGAAACGCAATTTATTTGCACAAACTTTTGTGGATATTATCGATCTAAACCACACGAAGCCACTAAAATAGAAAAAAAAACTTTTAACAATATTCAACGACACCCTGAATCACAAATCATGTAGATAAGAAAGCACAAAAGAATTTATTTTTATTTTGGCTTTTTTGTGTTCACTTTCACTTTTCCCTCTTAGTCATATCTATTACTTGTCCTTCCTTGTTGTTGCCTTCGCCAGTTTTTGTGTTTTTTTTTCGCTTTTCCCTTATCAACATACATACATATGTGTGTAGGTATTTTGCTTTCAGCTATTTTCACCCCAAAATTTATGATATCTTTTCCTTGCCACCCACTCCTCTATATTTTTCTAAACGCACCGAAATCGCTGACATAAAAAATTCATACGCAGCGTAGGCGCTAAGCACGTTGTAAGCAACATTTACTCCACGTTGTTGTTTTTCACGACAAATACACTTCTCGAACGTTTTGGGGAGTGTTGTCGAAAATGACATACGTTTGGCGGATATAAATCCGGTGGGCTTCGGAACTTCCCTTACGGTACATGCCCGACTATATCGTGAGCGATTTGGTTTGACCAATGCAACCTTCTAGGTAATGTCATGGGTTGGTAGAGATGAGAGGCATCATATCCGTAGATCAACCATCAAGTTGCACGTTTTTACCGCTGTATATTACAATCGCCTCTTACGACAAGTATGCCTACCTCGGGCGTATTCTAAATCCTAACCCATAGGGGGGCTTACTCTACACTATTAGTGCTTAATTTAAAAATGAAAAATATATTATATCTATATAGGATAAAAAATGTCTTGCAGAAGTATTTTTTAATACTTAGTAGCTATTAGTTATTCATATATTTATATTTAGGAGTTGATAACTTTTGAAGGTTTTTGGCCAGTTCAGAGTAGGCCAAACTAACTTTTTAACCGCTTATAACGTTATTCGCGGTTACGTTTCATATGTTGGTGTGTTCTTAATGTGGTTGAACTGAAACACATACGTGATACTTAAATACAAATATGCACAAAAACAATTAAGGAAGTCTAAGTTCGGGTGAAACCGAACAATAACCTGATAGTGATCTTTAAGCACAAAACCTTATGGTATCGCACTTTACGCAGGACTATCGTTTTACTTTAAAATAAATAAATAACAAAAAAGATATATAAGTTCCATTTTGCAGTGGGTACTAACTTAAACGGATATTTTGTTTAGTTTTTATACTATAAGCTAACTATTGCAGGAATATGTCATGTACCAGTGGGTATCAGCTTCCCGATTTTCATTTCTTGATGAAGTTACGAGTATTTGCCTTCAAAAAAAAACCAAAATTTATATGCTGAAAAGTCGGGGGCATTACGCCTACTTTCTTAAAATCCACAACGTGGATTTGTAGTCGAGTTTTTCTTGAAAAAGATATTACGTGGGTCAAGGGGCGGGGCCTTGGCTGTTTTTGAAATTGGCATTTCTTTGTATGTGGGCACCTCGGACGTGAAATAGAATTGATATAAAGTTATTTTTCGCAGAGATATTGTCTGTTATGTTTATCTGTTAAATTGTTTAAATATTTTAATAACAGTTGCAGCAAATCAATATCTAGCTCTATTCGTTTATGCCGTTACACAATGCCATTAGTCGAACGAAATTATCACTATAATTATGAACTAAGGGTACAAAACTGAATACCCAAAAAATTCTAAATATGACCGAATGGTGTTTTTCTCTATAGAACTTCCCATATTCTTATAAAAAGCTTGTTCTATTATTATATTCTCTTTCTAATTTTTGCCAAATTAATTAAATTTCTGTTCGATTCGAATTAATGCATTAATATTTAGAATTTGTGTTCATAATTTGCTGCGTAGGTATATAAATTTTGTTGTTCGGAAAATGTCCAAGGTATTCGTGCACGCACCGGAAGTTTCCATCGTTCAAAGCGTGCTTTCAAACTCCTATTTGGCGCTCACGGGTGCTGATATTTATACCCGTATGGATTTGATATATGTATTCATGCATTTACAACTGAAAAAATTGCACCTTATTTAGAGCTTATTGAATTCTATCAAGAGGCTTATGACATTTAAGAAGTGTAGCTGCAACATTTCTTACAATACTCTCTCCTTCGCTGTGCTGATTTCACCAGATGTAATGTCCCTGTGGGGAAAATCTCTAGTTCTGAACTGGTGCGCATGTAGTGCGTTTCGAACCACAAGTAGTTCTTTGACATGTAATCAACTGGCGAATTAAACATGGCGATGTCCTAGGCGGTGGAAATTGTCCCCCGCTGCATTACCTTTTCGACAGTTCCGAACTAGGTAAAAATTCGACAGTTAGGATGTAGTTCATTTATTGCTATTATTGCTCTAGTTTTGAACCATTTCCAAATCCTGCGGTTTGGATGTAGTTAGTTCAGAATTAAAAAAAAAATATTTTAAGAAGCCTTCCGTGGTAGAACTACACTCGGAGTTTTTTCGCCAAATGACTACTTACGGTCGACCCCCGTTTTGAAAACCAATTTAAACCACTTTTCTCACTCTCACTTGTTACTGACTTCCCAACTGGGATTGAACTCTCTGGTTCTTAACCCCTATAGGAAGTCTGAAATATAGTAAAATCTTTATTACAATGACTGTAATTGTATACAATACGAAGTTTGATAAATTGTAATAAAGGTTATCGGGCATCAGACTATGCAGCGCTGCCGCCGTAATCCTTATTTCTTCAGACCATCTCCTCAATTTTGTGGTGGCATTTGAGGCATAATACATAAGCACTTCCACACATACATATATTTGATGTAGATTCCAGGCGTGCCTGTCCAAGTGCGTGCACGCACCCATTCGTGCGTATTGGCAGTGGTACTTGCGTGATGAGCGTGGCAACTGTTGGGTGGGTTTAATATTGTGCTTCATTTGGAAATGTATTGCCACGTCGTATTTTACCACTACTGCAAGGACTGTCAGGCATAGGTTGTGCTAAGCACCAAATATGAAAAATCACACACCCCAAAACGAATATTTCCTATACATGTTTGTACATACATCTGTGCACATGTATGCATTTCTAGGTAGGGTGTACCAAACGAACGAAGATAAATAACTGGACTTTTACTTTGAAGCATTTCATGACAGAAACTGAACTTGGAGGGTTGCGGACCTTTGCTGAGGGGTGACCCTGTTTTCTAAAACTGTATTCAAAACCATTTCATTATTCTTCGTGTACCACCAAATGAGGAATTCTCCTAGAAGAACGTAGGAAACTTAGCAATTACAATCCTTTGGTCCGGGTTGGGTTCAATACCCGACCGGAGCAAGAGGGTATCGATGAGACCTGCTGCAAGAAGCTGATCGGAGTATGACAATGTAGTTGTGAGAGTGAGATAAGCTTGCACAGAAATAACAGTCCTTGGTCCGGTAAAACCCTAGTCATTGCGGTACAGAGAACCGGCTGTAATCGGAATGTAAGCAATTAAATCAAAAAATTCACCAGCAAGCTACGTCTGCTTCCCTCTGTTACTCACGCAGAAAGGCGCCACCATCTTAAATGACAGCCCAGCGTAGCACTTACCTTCTGGATGTGAGCAATGCCAACCGAAAACCTAATCCCCCGCCCATACTCACTTCTGATTATTCTTCCAGCACCAAAACGATTGCAAGACAAGACCGCCACTCTTGGTCCCTTTCAGTACGTCCACTGATTGCTGGCTAAGACTGAATTCGCCTGCGGCATCGGTAAAATGAATTTCTTTCCTAGGCCTGTACCACTATCGATGCACAGCACGACATCCTAGAGAGTAGACGATGCTACGTCCTTCTCTAGTCTGCGTAGAAAATCATATTAAGATTCCTATTATTTTCTATATGTTTTAAAGTTGCATACATGAACATGAAATGTTATTTTAACTTTGGTCCGATGTTTGTAAGGTTGGGAAGAAAAAGAGATGGACTCACCAATAAGTATACCGAAATGATCAGGACGATGATATAAGTAGATTAAGCTATGTCCGCCTATCCGTTCAGTTTTAGAGATATCTTCCTAAAATTTATTATGTGGGCGCCACTTTGTAATGTATCGGAAGAAACAAGGTTGCACCAATATAACAGATAGACCCAATATAACAGATTGTTTCAATAAACTAGGGTTGGACTATATATCTTTCAATTTAATATGTACGAACGCCAAATTCCCTACAGTTTGTTGATGTTGTAACTAAGATCGGGAAGTGAAAATCGCATTTCTTTTTCCATCACTGTTTGTACACATTAGGGGTATTCGCTAAGTCTAGCAAGGTGCATAGATAGCACTGATTGTGAAAACCCTACATCAAAAAATTCAAGACGGGAGCACCCCTTGCTGAGTTATAGCATGCTTCGGCAACGATTGATTAATTTTTCTCGTAGAGAGTAGCAAAATATGGCAAATAATGATGGTGAAATATTTGCTCACTATTTCTGTGAGCGAAATGAGAGGATTGAGAGACATACCGTTCCACAGGGTTGTGTTTTATTTCCTACATTTAGTACATTGTTTACCCCTACTAGTTTGGCATCTTCTTTTGCGAATCGGAGTGGAAGGCAGTGGATGAATGTACTCCGAGAGAGTGGAATGAAGGAAATCGCGTTCAAAGTTGTTTTAAAGTTAAAACTGCAATTAAAAACTTCAATTTAAACTGAAATATACATTCTATAGTAACTGATAACGTGTCATAACTGCTTTATGTTCAATAATTTGGGAGTTTCAAGTCTTCACATTCAATATTGCAGTATTTCAATTTGATTGTTTTATTATTGCATACAACGCACCCTGTGTGGTTTGTGTGTGTGTGCATATTCGGAGTAAGTTGCGCTACTAGTAGACATATACTATGATTTAGTAGCAGGAAAATAAACATAGGTCTGAGCATGACCCAGATTGCACGGATTGCATATAATTTTTCACATGTATTTTGTTGTCGTAACTTTACAACCCGTGCAATCCGTGCACCGTTTCCTAGACTTAGCGAATACCCCTATTGTAATTTAAGATCAGGAAGTGAAAATTGTATTTGTACAGCACTCTCTTTACTTGTTTCAGGCTAAACTGGTGGAGAATATAGAATACCCAAATCCCGTAATACCTGGACTGCAAACATAGAAAAAGGTTTAATGTCCTTATCAGACGGCCGAGGTATTTCGAACTGATTTTTTTCAGCACTTGCAGATCGAAATTTTATTTACACAAGCCTTTTCGTTGTTTGTTTCAGGATTTCAATAATCAATACAGAAACTTTGATAACTCTGATTTGCTTGCTTTACTTAAATATATATTTATTCGCCACTTAAAATGATTAGATCGATCGAATGAGAGAGTAGATTAGAGACACGGCCTCTCCAACCATCCAGTTATTTCCACCTCGCTAAATATACGACTCGATTAATTTAATTCAAATATTTAACTCCAACTTGATATGATAAGCTCCATGCGATAGTCCTTAAAATAACTAGCGAGTGATCCTACGCTCAATATTTTATTGCTTATGTATGTATATATATTGTCCGTCCGTCGGTATGTTAACACGATAACTTCAGATATCTTAATGAAATTTGGAATGCAGGCACCTTGGCGCTCATCTCATAGCGCTGTTTAAATGGGCGAAATCGGATAATAGCCTCGCCCACTTTTTATATAGAATATTTTCGAAAATATAAAAAAGGTGATTATTCAGTACATAATATACTTATACGGATAAAATTTAGTGTGTACATTAAAGTTAAGGTAGAAAATTAATTTTCCGCCCACTTTTGATTAAGTCAAATTTAGAAATATTATTAATCAAAAATCAAAAACTGTTCAAGATATCGAAACGAAACTCAGCACATATATTTATATTAATGGAAGTAATGTTCCGGAAAAAAATGGGCGAAATCGGTTAAGGTCCAAGCGTACTTTTGTACGAAAGATTTTGAAAAGGAGCATAGATATATTAAATAGACAATAACTTTGCGTAAAATAGCTTTATAGAATTCCTATTTCACTTTGAAAGATATAAATTTTCGAAAATGGGTGTGTCCCCGCCCCATTTATAGTGGATTATTCAACAAAACTCTTTAAGCCATAACTCCGGCAAAAATGTATTTATAGAAACGATATTTGGCGAAAATGTTGAGTATGTAAAGGTAAATTTTTGTTTACAAATGAGCGAAATCGGGTTTAGGGCCACGAGCAGTTTTTTAAAATAGTTCTGAAAGATTTGTTTATAAAAGGTAAAAGGCGATATTTCTTCTATTTTCAAAGGCGATTGCTTGTAGTTCAACTAGATATTTCAATGAAAATTGTTCAGCTAGTTTTCAATAGTATGTGCCAAAATTAGGCAAATCGTATAACACACAAGCAAAATATCCGGGCAAGTAGTTAATCCCCACTGCAATAAGGAAGTTATATATCTTTTTTGATTTTCATACGTTTCATGAACATGAAATGTTTGTAAGTATTAGAAGAAGAAGATATGAGCCATTAATAAGTATACTGAAATGATTAGGACGATGAGCTGAGTCGATTTGGCCATGTATGTCTGTCTGTTCGTATGTCTATTTGAACCCAAATTTTTCAAACATAAAATGTGCATGTATTGGTATTTTGAAAAAATGTGGTTAGCAGTGTTTGGTAGCTAAGCTCTTTATATACAAGTAAATTAATTTACCCCTCAAAGGTCATAACGGAAGTGATTTTATTGAAAACAATCAGCTGGCTTTATAATACGAACTAAAAGTATTAAAATAGACAGGTGTAAATTGGTATTCCATAATAGATCACTACTAGGTATATAACGTTCGGTTCCACCCAAACTTAGACTTCCTTACTTGTTTATTTTATATTTGTGATGTCTAGTCTGTAAGATTTGTTCTTTGCGGCTCTGCGCTGGGCTTTGGATCTACGTAAAAATTACTTCCAATGGAAAACCATGCGGATTGGGACTAAATTTTTACTATTCGTTTGAAGAACAAGTACCCGTCGCAGGTACAATTATCCGAAATATAAACGAGTTCTGCAGCAGGTATTATTTGCTTATCCGCTTGACGTGCACTGCCCCATATTATCTACTAGCATTCCATTTCTCAATATACTCGTATATAAAACGATGAATAGTGACATATCCAACTGCTTGTAAATCGATAAATGTAATAGTTGTTAAGCATTGAGATTGTGTCACCTACGTTTTTAAGCAATGTCCTTGATTATTCTTAGAATATTCTTTCGTCTTCTGCTCGTTTTGGCTCGCGCCGTATAAATTGCACACTTGTAGATTCCGCCCTACAAAATGCTTTCTATTCTTTGCTTTTTACGATCCCCAATTACAGTGCATAATAAAAGACGCTGGTAACCATTGAACACTACTAAAAAGCGCCTAGTCTTCGTACTTGACACAGAAGTAAATAAGCTAACACATCCTCTGCATTGTTATTGTAAACTCCAGTGGGAGTGACGGTGGTTTTCGAGAGTTTGGCTTCCGAATAATTCGCGCCATTCATAACTGTTTGTGGCTGCATTTTACGATTATTTTACGATTATTACGAACAGTTAAAACGATTCTATAAATTTCTGTATGTTCTTGGCAAATGCAGCAATGAGCGTAAGTTTGATTGTGTTCTAGCAGTTGAATGTGTTTTTATTAGTAAAACCTGTTGCTACAATTGCCTCCTTTCATAGTCAAATAAACTCGTTTAAATTTGGGGCGTACCTTATCGTAGAGGGGATCGCAGGAATTTTTGATTCTTACTTATTGAATCTTAACCACCTACGCAGTTCTGGCCGTTGCCGATGATAATTAACTACACGATATTTGTTAGAAGATACCCGCGGTATGTTAATCCTTTCGTAGGCCTCAACTAAAATATGCAACCCGAATATTCGTGGAGCGAAACAAGGCAAAAAGGTCCTAGTACCGTAGCGTATCGTATTCATTCAAGCAAAAGGACTTTCCAAAGCTCCGCGGAGCTAGTTGCGCCTAACAAAAATAGTGAAATCTGACTCCAATTGGAGATGTCAAGTCATACCGCACATTGTTTTACATTTTCGCCTGTTTATTCTTTACTGGAGTCAAAGAGGGACTTTACGCTGCTCACATATGGTAGCTCAACCTTGCTGACACCAACTGGAGTAATTTGCAAATCTGCCAAAACACAGCCATCAGTACTGCCACGGGATGTCTTTCTATGTCAACTGAGTCCCACCTCCATCAAGAGACTAAAATGCTTAATGTACGGGAGCATGCGGAACTGTAGTCTTTACTGACTGCCACAAACCTAGTCATCCACACCGTCATCTATTGGATGAAGCTCCGCCTCCTAGAGGAAACGTCTCCGTAAGCAGTATTATGAGATCCGGCACCATATTCCCTTGCAGTTTGATCTGCATTACCATAGGCGTGCTCTAAACCACCTAAAATAGCTGAAAAGGAGCGCGTCTTTCCAAGGGACATTATAGTCATGCTAGCACAACTTTGTTCTGGATGTTGTAATAGGTGGATAAGTAAGAGTGTTACTTATCCAGACTCAACCGCGCCGTACCAAAAACTTCCCCTGCATGTGGTATGTCCCTTCACTATTCTAAGCATCTCTTTACCTGTTCAATTGAACCTACTCTTTAGTACACTTTTTGATAATTTGGCTGTTACGTCAAACATTTTCTTTAACAAAAGATAGCTTTCTGCACTTTTTTTCGTTATTTTAAATTATTTGTCCTTACATAAGTAAAAAGCAGGGGGTACTGATGGACTGCCTGAAGTTCTATTTTAGCACGGCAACGAGAAGTTGATAAAACGCATGCATTAGCTTCTATACAGAATATGGTAAGATGAATGCATGGTGCTAAGTGCTCTTGCCTGCTGCGTAATGCAGAAAGCTGGACGCTGACAACTTCTATTGATAGGGTTCTGGGAGTATTAGAAAGAAATGTTCTTTGAAAGACTTATGGACCTATACCCGGAAAAGTCCAAAAAGGTTATTTGATGTGCGGTATACAAACATCGACATAGCTCAACGGATAAAAACACTGTGGCTTCGTTTAATGTGGAATCTGAGGAAGACCACCACTCCGAAGGGGAACCGTTTAAACGGTTACTCACCATTTAAGTTAGTAAGTAAGTAAATCCCCTTTTATGTGTTCTTCGAAATGTCGGATATCGGTTCACAAACAGACATTATATTAAAGAAGGAATACTTATTACACCACTTTCTTGGTGAGTTTTCGTACAGATATGCAGTGTGGTATAGAAAATATAATGTAACGCATTTATATTATGTTGTTATTACACGAATTTCACAAATCAATATGCTTTTTGTTTATTTTAACAATATCAATTTGAAAATAAATAAATATAATAAAATTGATATCTGTTAATTGATATTAGACGTGTTTCAAGAAGGAATCTGATGAGAAGTTGGTGACTTGAGTGAATACTGAGAAGTCGACACTTCTGTGGGTTTGATGTGTCTCACATCAGGTCGGTAATCCAAAACGTTTTACCCACGTAAGCATATAAATTGGTGAATGCCCTTGTTGTTTTTGTATTTGTTATATGTTTTGAACTACATAGAAAGAGACTGGGGTATTTCTAATGTGACGATTACCATCTAGAAGGACTTCCCCGTGTTATAAATACTAGGCACTTTCATGGAAGAAAACAGTTCGCTTACTAGCTCGATTTTTTTTTATATAAGTTTGCAACTATGTGGTTACTAGACATGCGCATGTACTATTATTGCTTAACTTAAATTATTTTTCAAGTTTTAACAAAATTGATGGAAAAATGGTTTGAACTTTTTCGATAAATCCCTTTTTGCGTTTCTTTCAAATTTGAATTGTAAATGTGGTAAAGCAATAGAAGCTTTTCACAAAAGCTAACTTGCAAACTCACATAATTTCAAAAGGAATCATACCACAAACAGGAACCATTCAGCACACTACATTCAAAAATACAATTAACTTAATTTATTGGATTTATTATGCACTTTTTTCATCCTCCCCTCTCCATTCGACGTCAAAACATAGTATCATAATGGTAGGCAGCATAATGAACAAAAAAGTGCACCTTACATAAGGCTTATTAGGATTGATCAAAAGCCTTATAGCATTAGGCTGACATTTGTAAAGAATTCATATTATATCAATATTTGGTTGATAAACGTTTTAAAAATCTCTATGACACAATATAATGGTTTCATGAGGCTGAACTCTCTTCATATTTGACGAACCTTTTGTATAAGGCTGACGTATATACATATCGTCGGTGAGACTGTAAAACCGCGTAACGTACAAATGAAAAACCGAGTAAGCTAGATTTGTGTCAAAAATTTTCATAGGCTCTTGCCATTAAAATCTATTCATTTATTAACAGAAAAACTATATGTTGGTTTGGAAAATAATTAAAGGAATTGATTTTCATAGGAACTTTTTCCTATGATCTTTGCGGGACATTAAAATAAATTCCTTCTACAGGGTGGCGCAAAAGTAATCCTCCTATCAGAAAATGCTATAAATTTTGCGATTGGCCCCTAAAGTCAGTTCTGTTTTGACATTTGTGTAGTAAACACATGCGAAATACACGTTAATAAACAATGTTACGCTACACTGCTCCAGAACGCGGAATCTTGTTGACTATTTATTTGACCAATAATCGGTCGGGGCCAAACGGTTACTGTGAATGGTGAGCGCTACAGAGCAATGATCAACGAGTTCTTTTTGCCGCAACTTGATGAATTGGGATTGGAAAACATGTGGTTCCAACAAGACGGTGCAACAGCACACACTGCATGTGCCACAACCGATATGCTGAACATCGGAAGCTTACTTTTGCGCCACCTTGTAAAAGGTAAGTGCAGTCTACAGTACCTTGGATAATGCCCAGAACAAAAGTTAAGGAGAGCACAGACCTTCTCTTTTCTAAACTTTTAAGATTTATGAGCAATAATCTAGAATTATAGGAAGAAACTGGGCCCGAGAAGCGAAGACAGTACAAAGCATTTAAAAAAAAACTTTTTAAACTCGCTCTATCCCGTCAATCCTAAATTGATGGAACTGTTGCCAAATAAAGGCTGCATAGTCTATATGGGGACGAACGAAAGACGTGTAAAGCAATTTTAGGATATAAGGATTTGAGAACTCTCCACTATGAACAAACTAACAGACTTGGTAAACGAGACATTGGAAGCATTTACTTACGTTGAGCGGAAGGTGCGACTTCAGGCACCACGAGTATAAACTTTCAAGGTCAGATTGAATTAGTGCCATTTCGGCAGGATCGCTTACTTTCAAGAAAATCTTTAAGTCGCCTGCATATAACAAAAAGTGACATGACTGAAAACACATAATATCATTGATAAATAAAACAAAAAGCAACGGACCAAGTATGCTACCTTGTTGGACACCAGATGTCGAAACATAAACATCGGAAGAAACATTATCCACCTTTACCGAGCACAGGCTATGACAAAGGTATGATTTAAGCCACATTAAAAAATTCGAATGGAAGCCAAGACGCTCAAACTTTTAAATTAGGATCTTATGAGAAACTTTGTGAAACGCCTTGGAAAAGTCTGTATAGATACAATCTGCCTGAGCACCGTTAGAAAAAGCCGATGTGCAATACTCGGAAAAAACTGCCAGGTTCGAGACAGTAGAACTTCCAGGTATAAGCCCATGTTGATTAGGGCTGATCAAACTTTTGACTGAAAAGTACATTTTGTCCTTACAAATACTTTCAAATAGCTTAGAGGCAGTAGATAGTTTGGAGATTGGTCTATAATTGCTAATTTTATTTTTGTTGCCGCTTTTAAAGACAGGGGTAATACGAGGCCAATTTCCAAGCATGAATAAAATCACCAGTAGACAGTGATCTGTTACGCGGTATTGCATTTGTGAGTTACACGGTTTTGCATTGTCACCGATGATATGTTAGTCATATTATGTAAGGCTTAATTAAGATTTTATTAAAATACATTAATCTGAGTATTATGCACTTATTATGAGGCTTATAATAAGATACTACGCACATTTTAATAAAGTTATTATAAGATGTATCGCTTATGGGAACAAATACCGCAACTGCATTTATCTTATGATCGCTTATAACCATTTTTACTGTGTATTTTATATGTGAAAATATGTATGTTTTGTGTAAGTATACCTACATATGTATTGGGAAAAGTTACAGTTGTCGCTCGTTGCGTTGTCAGTGGAATCGAGTCTACACCCACTTTAATGAAATCCAAATCACTTCCGATTTGTCAATTGAATAAGATTGTCTCAATAAAAAAAAATGTCTGCGAAAAACATACCCAAAAATAAAAAGAGGCAAAGTAAAGAAAACGTAAATGTGGCGCCCTAAAGTAAAATAAAATGTTAAAAGAAATACGAGTGGAATGGCGGTGCTGTAGAAAAAAATTGCCAGCACTTACAGAGAATTGTCAATGACACTAGTAATGATAGAATAAACAACAACAACGTATTCAGCAATCTCGATATTCATGTATATCGTATATAAAGATACATACGAACAAGAATATAAATGGAGAAAGTTTTATTCTTCAGCCACTTAGGATGGATCAAGCTAAAAATGGGTGTTGCCTACAAAAAAGGCTATTTGGTTTTTCGGTGAAACAAACTTAGGAGGCACAACATTATGGCCAGTAGTATTGTTCAGCAAGAATCGTTCTCAGTGAGAGATTAATATATATGAAGTAGTTACAAACCCCAAACATTTAAAAAATTTTGACAAATAAAGAAGAAGAGAAGGTTTTTTTTATATATATTCTTATTGCTTATAGTAGGAGAAAGGAAAAAAATGCACTTTAAATGGGTGCAGTATAAAATATAAACTTAACTTAAAATTATAAGAGGCACGCACCTTTAGGGTTAGTATCCGTAGGACCCCATACTACATTGTGTGAATTGGCGTCAGCTTCTATGATTATTTGCAGATTCGGGCGGGTGCCCCCTTCACTGCATTAACTAAGCAGCTAGTTGGAAACTTCTGGGCGCCATGCACCATATAGGCTGCAATCAACCAAATCTGTCTAGCCTGCAGTTCGAGGCTGATGCTCACAGTATCTGTGTCACTAAAAATGGATAACAGAAAGTAGGAGAAATGCTTTTTTATAAGAATACATGCTCCAGTCCTACAAGTATATGGGGTTTGACCACCTGGTAGGCATGAGAGGCTAAGCCGCAAACCTTGTTTCGGACGATCCACGTTCTTGGATGACGACGAGCTCCTCGGCTTTTGCCCAATTTACATTGCCACTGCCTCCTGACGTCATGTGCTGCTTCCTCCGTTTCGGATTCCAATAACCCCGACACCGAGACCGTATCGCTCTCGGTGAATGTGGAGGCGTCACCCGATTCGCTTAAGGTGTTGTTGGATGACCCATCCTCACCGCTGGATTTCTCGGAAGACCCTGCCAAGTCCACTCAAGGTATTTCCAGGTTTCTCTATTCCAGGTTCCGTTGTTACCTCATCTTCATCATTCACCCTTCTTCTGGATCCGCAGGGTGATGGTGATTGATTCCTTATTGGGAGAGCAACTTAATTCGCCGTTGATGCCAGCCGGCATCACGGATGACAGGTACAGGGCCCGGATGTTTCTCGAAGACTTCGCCGTAAATTCTGCACAGTCCTATCAACACCGCCTTCCAATTATCTGGCGTCATGTTGCCTTCCGGGTGCTCCTTATCCAGTACCACGAGAGTGAAGTGCTCTTTGGCCACTTCACTGAACCATCTGGACGGGCTCTCCGCAGAAGTTCTTGGTGCTTAACGCTTAGTCCAGAGGCGGCATTTTTACCAGTGAAGGGATCCGAGGTGGAGTTTTTGTTGTGGTTCAAGGAGCTGGTTCTTTGGTCCTTTTCTTACTAGATGTTTTTTGGCGACCTTAAAACAAAAAAGGGGGAATTGAACGGTCTACTACCGCAGCGCCCCGTGCCATTAGCAGGTATTCGGGATGCTCCGTTAGAACGCAGTCGGGAGGCCCTGACTGCAAACCACCCAGTAGGCACGGACACGCTTGACACCTTGAGTTAGGGGGAAGGGTATAATCGACACCGTCCAGGTCTTGACCCGTGGTGTTCTGTGCAAAAAGCAGGGTCACCTCGCGAAAGTTACGATCAGTGTCCCACCACTATGGCAGCCCTTATTGATATAAGAATTACCGGTACTGACGAGGCTACTCGTATGTCCCTATACTGCTTTCATCAACACCGACAACCACCGCAGTAGGGGTTGACCGTGCACTACGGTAAATGGCTTATAGTTTTTATTGTGACTTTGTGATTTGATATCCGATTTAAAAAAATTATATATCCATATATTAGTCTTGAGGACCTCTATTTCGTTTAAAGTCATTTTTAGCTCTGAAGTCGTTTTCACATAGTTTCGTCAGCTAACCGAGTTGTTCCTTCTTAAAATATTCTTGTTTGTTTAAAATTTACGACATTGTTTCCTATATGCCGATTGACTACAGTTATAAACAAAGAATATAAAGAAGTTCCAATATGTATTATCACGCTTCTCTAACACTAAATGCAATTAATATTGAAACTTCTATAACTTCTTGTTGGTCAAAAGGACGAAGAGAACATGAGAAT
The DNA here is from genome assembly GCA_949987695.1 of Merzomyia westermanni. Classification (NCBI taxonomy): domain Eukaryota; kingdom Metazoa; phylum Arthropoda; class Insecta; order Diptera; family Tephritidae; genus Merzomyia; species Merzomyia westermanni. The sequence continues at coordinate 121,396,538 of OX465288.1, read as the reverse complement.
TAAATATAGGGCTTCTTAAGACTTTGACATATTAGTTTTAAAAATCAGATGCTAGATAACAAAGTTACAAATAAAAAAAATTTGGGCTGTTTTGTAAGGATAAAAAAAAGTTGTTCCGAAAGCTTCAAATTTAACGGGCGGACTTTTGCAACTTTTTTGTGTGGGGACCGACCCAGTGTAATATACATATGCAAATGGAGAATAAGCAAAACTGTTGCTTTAGATTCAACCAATACGGGCGCGAAGTCACATGGCGTTTTCCGCTGCCAAGTAAAAGTCATATTAACTTCTGAAAACGAATACAATTGTAAACTTGGAAGCACAAAAACCTGATCTCTCTGCGTAGTCTCTAGCGTTCTAGACTACACCTAGATGTGTATATGATATAGCTAAAAACAAACTTAATTCTTCAGCGCCTCAAACGCCGAAGAGGTTAACCTTGGATTCAGGTTAATCGACATTTTATTTAATGAACAAATTGCAACAAAAATTATTGGTCTTAAGTACATAAACACAGAAGTGGAACATATTTGGACTTCCCACTAACTAAAATGCTCAGCTCTAATTATACCTGATTCGATATTTTGAGAACGTAAAGCTGATTTTACAATTTGCGACAGTACGATCAGGATGCAATTGTGCTTCCACAGTCATATGGTAACAACGAAATACGGCCTTAATCTCAGAAAGCTAACCACCTTGTATCAAAACAAGAAAATACTGTAACTGAAACCACATTTTCTTAATTAAAGCATTTTGTGTTGTGATATAACAGTAAAATATTGGTGTGGCTAAATTCCAACAAAGAAAATTAGCAGTGATGGAAGGGGAGCCAGAAAACTTTTATGGCGCATGAATACACAAGGGAAATTGGTTTCACTCAATCTGGAAAATGTTCAACAAGAAATGTAAAAAACAACAACCAAATAAAATAGTCACCAACGCAGAACGAAAGAGAAGGTGACAGAATATGTCCAGATCAGGCCTGTGCACAGGAATTCGAAAGGGAATGCGAACAATAACAAAATCACTTGTGTTTACAGTTTGAATTGGGAGTGAATTTAGTAGGGTGTAAAAGTCCTTTTTTACAGAATATCAAATTGGTTTCATTGTTTCTTTTCGCTGCCAACTGTTGCCAACTGAAAACACCTCGGGATCGCAAATCGGTCTTCACTTGGTTCTTCTATCGAATGAATTAAAAACAGGTTTGAAAATGGTCTTTCTTATGCAAAGATTTAAGTTTCTTTAGTTATTACTTTAAAACGCTAAGTAAACACAGAGGATATATTCGAAAAGAGTTGCCACTTATTTAAAAACTAACTTTAAATTTTGGATACGGAATTTTTTTCAAAAACAAACAGTAGAGGAAAAAATTATTACCGAAATATAACGAAAAGAGAAGAAACTCATTTTAAATGGGTGCAGCAAAACACACTCTTCTTATTTTTATACCTTCCATGAACATGAAATGGTGTTATAACTTTGGTCCGATGTTTGTAAGTAGGAGAATAGGTATACCGAAATGAACAGGGCGATGAGTTGAGCCGATTTAGCCATGGCCGTGTGTCCGTCCGTCTGTCTGTTTGAACGCAAACTAGCCCCTTAGGTTTTGAAGTATCTAGATGAAATTTGATAAGGGGTGCCATTTTGTAAAGCATTAAGCATTTGTCGGAACCAGCATGAACGGATTATTATAACGCATAGCTCCCATAAAATCGATAGTTTCGATAAATGGGGTTTCGGCTATAATTTTTGCAATTAAAAATCCAGGAGCGAAAAATGTTGCAGGTTTGGTACTTATTATATATGTAATGTTTGTAGTGAAAATCAGCCAGATCGGACCTACATAACATAGCTTCAATACAATCGATTGCTCAGATATATGGTGTTTGGGCCATGTATCTTTAAATTAACAGTTTTGCAGAGTTTGTACTAATTGTAAGTAAGGATATGACACTTAACACCGTGATGCGTATTCATGAAAGGTATAAAGTCTTCGACACAGTCAAATACCGCTCTTTCCTTACTTGTTTTGATTATTTTTTCATCGTTTAGTCCTTACTAGAAGAAGAAGACTTTAGTGAACAAAAATCAAGGGATGGTCCGAAAAAGTTCCCACAATCCATTGCCTCTCGACTGAACTAAACATTTTTTAGATAAAAATATTTTTGTTTCCACCCTTGAAAAAATATTGCATTTCGATATTTTCCAAATTTTTAACAAAATAAGCTCACCCAAAAAAGTGGGTTTTCGCACAAACATCCACATCTAGATACATACGCCTTGCCCTAGTAAAATCTGGGCAGATGAGCATGAAGTGACGGCTAAGTGACGAAGTGACAAAACTAATGGGGAGGAACCCCCCAAGGGCTGCTCTTGAGCACGGAACTGGTGCTGAGTCAGATGACAACCATCAACATGAAGTTGAAGAGCGAAGAAAAATGCTAGTTGAAGAAATTAGGAAGAAAAGTCGAAACATTATTGAAGTGAAATACCACATAATGAACTGCGGTATCTAGTGTGCCCCGCTACTGCTTGAATGCCTCACTGACCGCATTCTATATCACAGAAAGTATGCAGTAGTGAAACTAACTTGCAGATGTTGGTGGGTTGCACGACAAGTGTGAAAATAGCAGCGGCGCTGAAACGCGATTTCCCTTGAGCACAACAAACCTAATCGTGTATGAGCTCGCGGTAAGGACGCCATAGGGAGTATGGGGGTTGTAATCGATAGAATAAGATTTCGTAAAAAATGGCTGAAAGAAATAATTGAAAAGTGTCACAGTATACAGAGTCCAGGTATTGCAGTCTATGCTTATTTGAAAATTAAAACATTAAATATGTGTAGGTATTGATGCTTTCAGTGCAAAAGTACGCAGAATATTTTCTATATGAATTTTAAAGCAATATACCTTTAACTTAGGTTAGGTACGGTAGAGGTTGCCACAGGAGGTAGGTCATTTGGACACTTTTACAGTCCGTTGTTTGTTTGTTTTATAACGACAAAAACACTCCCCGAAGGTTTCGGGGAGTGTTGTCGAATGTTATAGTCCTTTGCCGGATATGAACTCGGCACGCTTCGGTACTCTCTTGCGGTACTGCCCGACTGCCGTGGAGCGATTTGTTATGACCAGTGCAACCTTCAAGGTCATGTCTCCCCTCCTTCCATATAATGTTCAGTCGTACAGCATGCACCCCCTCGGGCAATGCCCCATCGGCACTCCAATCACCATGGACAGATGTATCTTGGTAAATCTTAACAGTTCCGCCGACCGCTTGGAGGCTAGTACTGGTCTGAATGATCTCGACACTTGACAAGAAGTGGTGTCAGCCCAGCACTTCGTTGGCTAATCCGAGGCCCACTTACCCAGTAACAGACTGCACGTAGCTGAGGGAATTCCATAAACCCTACCTTGGGGTCGCACGTGCCCGCTCAGGCTAGAATATCTGCTATGCAGTTACCAGAGATGTCCTTGTGCTCCACAACCCAAGCAATATACCTTATAAATCGACTGTTTGTGGGCAAGTATTGGATGATATCCGGACTCTGATCGTATAAAATAGCATATTGGGATATATAGATACTCATATTTTGTATTCGCATAAAAATGTAACTAGTGAAATGCAACAGACACCATAGAGATAAGGGGATTAGCTTATGTCGTAAGAGGTTACCAAAATCTACATCGAACCACGGCAGTCAGGGTGATGCCGCAAGGTGCTTGTAGGTACTGGAGCGTTCCGGATTGATGGTACACAAAGAAAGCTGAAGATTACTTCAAAATTATATTTTATATTCCACTCATAGGTACATTCCTCATAATAACATAAATACATTTTTCAAAGTTTCAGACAATTATTCCATAAGAATCAATTCGATGAAAAAAAATGCAGAGACCTTTACAGATTTTATGAGGCAATTATTCAGAGGGAAATCTCATTTCAGAAATAAAAATGTGGAGACAACGAAGCTGCGATTACAACATCCAGAATGTTTGTGAAGCATAATTATAATGAGTGAGTAGTTTTAAATTTCATTATTTATTTAGAAATAAACTTCGTGCTCAGAACCTTAACGCATAGAATTTTTTAGGTTGGTAATGAAAAGACATTCGAAAACGTCAACGCGATCCTACGAGTTCTGGCAGTATTACACGTAACAACGGATAATATAGACTTATCACAAAAACTCTAAAGGACAAGAGCGTCTCAATGGACTTGCTTCTTTAAGCATTCACCATCACGGCGGCCGCCGTGGTGTGAAGGTAGTGTTGCCGGCCTACCACACCGAAGGTCCATGGTTCGAGCCCTGGTACAGGTAACATCAAAAGTGATTTGAAAAAAGTTTTTCAAAAACGGGGTCGCCCCTCGGCAGTGGTTTGGCAAACTCTCCGAGTGTATTTCTGCCATGACAGGCTTCTCAGCAAAAATTCGTCTCCTTTGTAGATGCCGTCGGGAGTCGGCAAAAAACTGTAGGTCCCACCAATTTGTAGGGAAAATTCAAATCGGCACACCACAAATTGGAAGAGAAGCTTGGCGCAAAAATCTCTTAGGAGGTTTATGATGATATACCTGTTGTATATCGCGCCATAGAGATAGAGAGATCAAATTGATTTAACTGAGGACGAAATTTTCCAAACCTTTTTCAAAAAGCTTCGAAAATTGCAAATACACTATGGAATAATTTAAATGTGCAAAAATTATCTCAAAAAACTGCACTTCAATTGGAAAAAGTTGTTTGACAAACAGAGTAAAAAATGTTCAGATACCCCATGACGAAATCCTGGATCCGAAACTGCTTCAGCTTTTCGCACAATATGTTTGATAGAACCTCTTATGCGATTTTTAAAAGGGTGATTCCTCGATTGTTGTCCCAGGGTGCAGGATCGCCTTTCTAGTGTATGGGGTAGAAAACACTTAGATTCCAATCCTCAGATATGCATTCATCCGACCATATTCTGCAGAAAAGCTGATGCATTCGGCTTAGCAGCTCTTCGCACCCTAGCTTGAATCGTTCATAAGGCAAACCGTCAGCGTCCGGTGCTTTATTGGTTTTCAATCGGGATATACACGATAAACGTCCTTAGGGTTAAATTTTTTGACACGTCTCCCCCGTTCTACGTGCAGTTGTTAACAGTTAAATTAGTTTATTTGTATAAAACAATTCAAAAATGACATAACGACTTTAAAAAAATGTCACTCAAAACAAATTTTAGGTTTTTAGTTAGCTTTCAACGCACGGAATTCAATTTTGGGTGCTCTCATACAATTTGGGTGAACATGCGAAATTTTTGACAGAAAATTCACGGTGGGCATTTATATAGTACGATTGAGCTGTAGGTAAGAGTAAATAATAATCTTCTTCTTCGAGTACCACAAAACAAAGCGACATGACTCGTATCGGGTGCAATATCGACGATCAAAACAAAGTATTTGGCAGAAAGCATTCAGCACAAATTTCGATGAACTGGTTCTAAATATCAACTGGAAGGTAGTTCAGTTGTACACCTTTTTGTTCATGTTGGGCGAGTCTAACACTTCAGTGAGTATCGGGTTATAATGGTCTATGAGTTGAAGCATACCAAAAAGTGAACCCCCTTCCATCAAGGAAAAGGATCATGTCTAAAATGCGACCTACATTTTAGTTTTGGCGATAATTTGTTCACTAAGAAGCATATCAAGTGCGATGTCGCCACAAAAGAAAGGTTTGTCTATGCTATCTCGGAATTATTTTTTTGATTAATTGGTAATTTTAGGGCATTTATAGCCTCCCGAATATACTGGGCTTATTCCATTTTATTTGAACTCAAAATAAGAAAGCGAGGTTTTTCCCACTTTTTCGCATAAAATGCGCCATTTCTGAGCGTCCACCACTTGTGGACAAAACTAAATACTCCATGGTTTTAAGCGCTAAATTTGGTTCAAGAACCCATATTTTTTAATTTTTTCAACGTCGTCTCATTTCTTTCAAACGAAATAAAACACTTTGTGAAAAATTAAATTTTTAAGCTCCCATAGCAACCTCTAGATTTTATTTTTTGGAGTCCATTTGGGCCAGGCCTCATAGTTTTTTCCAAATTAACGGAACTCCAAGATATTTTTTTTTATTGAAACACTTAATGCACATGGACGCAATAATTTATGTAATTTTTTTTAAAAACTTCTTTTATTAACGGAAACTTGATTCCCGGAACTTTTTTAAACTTAAATACGCTCACATAGATTTTTATTCCTTAAATTTTCATTAGCAGGAGTTTTATGGTATATACTACTTTGTAAAAGTAGATAGAAAGAGACAACGTTTAAAAATGTCTCTTCCATTTAATTTGTTATAATATATTTTTTGGGGTTTTTTTTTGTATTCACTATGAAAGTCTTCATTTAAAATTCCTATGCGAGCGTATGATATCTGGGATTCCACTTAACGTTGTGGTATTACTTATCAATTTGTGTAAATACATTCCCCAGGGGCTTTCAGTTTGTTTCAAATGTAAACATCTTCTACTCTTTGGTTTCGCTTTATTATACCTTTTATGAATATGAAATGTTATAATAACTTTGGTTCGATTTTTGTAAATTTGAGAAGAGGATGTGAACCCATCTATCACAGAAATGATCAAGACGATGAGCTGAGTCGATTTATCCACGTCCGTCCCTACGTCTGTCTATTTGAACGTTTTAGAGATATCAATCTAAAATATGGTATAAGGCTAACAATTTGTAATATATTAATCAAGTATAACATACAGCCGCTATACAATCGATTATTCCGATAAACGGGTTTTGGATATACCTTTCAATTAAATAGCTAAGAACGTAAAATTTCATACAGTTCGTACTTATTGTAGATAATGATTCATAAAAGGCATAAGAATATATACTGAATCAATGCCAACTGCCGTTCTGTAGGTACTTACAGTATACACACATACACTAAAGCTTGAGTGGAACATATTTGCATCCTATGAACCATACAAGCCAATTCGCTGTTTAAAATACCCAATAAACATTTTTGACCAATCTTATTGGAGATTGTGATAACTAGCTCTATTCACAAATTTCAAAAGTAAGGTTTTGAAAGCAACCCAAAATTAGTCAGTTCTCAAGCTGAAAAAATGTGGAATCGAAACTCTTTTATCATATTGTTCGTATTCAAGTTGAAAATTAACGTTTGTTTTATAAAACGACTAGCTGACCCGGCAAACTTCATTCTGCCCAAAATGGATTTTTTTATTGAGTTCATTTCAAAAATTATCGATTCCACCCGTATATTTTTTTAATCGAAAATTAGCTATTGTTCTCAATTTCAATTGTGTATAGATTGAACCCCCATTCTGTGTTCTTGATAAATTGTCAATATTAATAAATAGTCAAAAATAACATTATTTTTGCTGTTTTTAATGCAAAGTTCAAAACCATGAAAAAAATATTTGTTTCTTGATTATTTATCAATATTGACAATTTGTTCACAGGATCGGGGTAATGCATTTTGAATTCGTAAATCCTCCACCAAGCTTTGATATTATGGACAAACACCTTAAGAGGTATGGAGTAAGAATAGCTCACACGACAACCCTAATTTGTTTCCCGGGAGTATGGTACTGATATCGTTCATCCACATGCCAATTTCCAAGTCCAGAACACGAACCCTCTAGAGATATTCAGACTCAAAAATTAAGCTTGCATGGGAGGTGTCACGCCCCTTAATATTTTCGTCCTTTTTCCCCCTTAATTTGCGCGTATTCATTACAAACAAACCCCCAAAAGGAAGTATTTAATTTGGTTCAGTCGTTCATTTTTATATACATATCGTCGGTGACACTGCAAAACGTGTAAGTCATTTGGCTGTTTTGCAACTACAAATTCATTATTTTTTTAGAGGAATATTGACTTTATAGGAAAAGTTCCCATCAAGATCGATTCTTTTAATTATTTCCCAAACGAACATGTAGTTTTCTTCAGAATAAATGGATAAATCTTGATGACAGGGGTCTATAACAGCTTTTGACACAAATGTAACTTACGCGGTTTTACATTTGTGCGTTACGAGGTTTTGCAGTGTCACCGACGATATATAGATTACAATCAATTTATTAACAACGCTGAAATCTAAATGAGAACTAAAGTTTTCTCAAACCTTTAAGAATTTTTATTCTCTGGTTTATTGGGCACATCTAAAGTTTGAGAAGATGTTCTCAATTTTGTTTTACTTCGGTTTCGCGTGCTTGGTATGATTTGCCAATTGCTCTAGACGCACCATGAATACCTCAGCCAAAGTAGCTGCTGCAATACTGCATCGCATACAAAGAGCTGAACGAGGGAATGAAGAGATTAACCAGCCGACGACTATTCGAATTGATTTGGTGCCCAAGGACAGTAATATCGAATCTTTCGTATTGAAATGGACTTAAAAAGTAAAGAGTTGAATGAAAAATTAAATTCTAAAACAAAAAGAAAACAAAGCCTTCGATGAACACCAGACGTATCGATTAAGTCATCTCGTAATTCCAATTCTTAATACTGTGCTGTGAACAATTCTTAATGTGCCACACGTACAAGTGCACTGATAAAACACAGTAACACGTTCGAAACTGGGTGGATTTTATATGTTTTTTCGGTCTCTTTCGTTGTCGACATTCGACACAGTTTGCACTACACGCACGCTTATAGATTAGTTTATATTATAATACAGTGTCACATACCGTCGGACACACTGAGTTAACACTTTATAGCGTGTCTGTGTTATTGTGTTAACACTCGAAAAAAGTGTTATTACCCAGGTCTACAAACTCTAACAACAATGGCCAGATAGTAATGCGCACTGCTTTTGCTAATGCCGCCTTTCCATATTGGTGCAAGCAAAGTTATTGATACTAGAGATCGCCCAGTGGTTGAAATTCTACCAAAAAACTAAATTTTTTTTATTTAACTATTTTTAATTTATTTTGTTGTTTTCTATTTAATTGTTATCTTTTCTTGCTTATAAATTCCTTGCCTTACCTTTTCTTTTCTTTCCTTTACTTTCCTTTTCTGTCCTCTCCTTTTAAATTCTCTCTTTCCCTTTCCTTCAGTTTTCTTTTCGTTCCTTTCCTCTCCTCTCCTTTCCCTTCCTTTGATTTCCATTCCTTTCCTTTGTTTGTTTGAGTAGCGACAAAAACACTCCGTAAAGGTTTTGCCGATATGATATGAATCAAGTACGCTTCGGTACTCCCTTGCAGTACATGTCCAACTGTCGCTGGAGCGATTTGTAATGACCAGTACAACTTTCTAGACCATGTCATCCCCCCCTTCATAAGGAAGGAGAAGATGGGTAATGAGAGGTGAGAGGCATCATATCCGAGAGGGCGACGATATGTTAAAAAAAATTGGGCACAAGAAAATTAAGGCTGCAAAGAACGCACCTACAAAGCCTTTAAGTGCATACATGTGTACATACAAATAGGATTTAAGTTTAGGAACAGGAGCGTAAACAGCAAGTACAAAAATTTTAAATTACATCGTTGTAGTTCAAAAATCCAACAGAGCTGTTCGGCTTTTAGGATAATGGAAATGTTAAATGAAAAATAAGGTAATTGTTACCTTTAGGAGACAACTGCTAAAACAAGTCCAAAAATATCGGGAGGGGTATCAAACAACGCGTTTTGAATTCGGTATCAACAATATGAAAGCGGATTTTAATTTTTTTGTTCCAGTAGAAAGTTATTCGCAAAAAACCCCAAAAATGACCCAGGTCCGATTCCCAATAAGGGCTTGATCCAAGGTATTTATGTGCGCTTCAAAAAAATAACCCTTAGACGGTCCAACACCGGCTACGCCGTCCACGGTATTTCTGCGCAGAACACACTTTTGCACTTTTCGGTACACCCTAATCTGTGATTACAACAACCACATGAAAATGACAGAAAATTTTTAACTTTGATTGCAAATATTTTTTCACTGAAACAAAAACTCGAAAATCTGCTTCCGGATTATTGTTACCGAGGTCAAAACGCGTCTTTTGATATTTTGGAAGCGTTTTAGCAGTTGTTTCCTAAAGGAAACAATTACCAAAAATAATATATACATAAATAAAAAATACGTCTATTACAAGGTGGTATTTTCCTTTCTCGTTATAATTTTTCGCCAAGCCATTTTTACGAAGTTTGTTGTACTTGCACAGATGATGGTTTGCAATTCGGCCACCTGTAAAAAATATACATACGTAAGAAATAGCTGCATTTCGATTGAATAGAAGATTAGGAATTAAGATATTCACCAAATCATTATATTTGTTTTCAGAGCTTTGAATCTTTGCTTCAAATTCGGAGAATTCATTCGCTTCTGGAAAAGGCTTTTGATGTAAAATCTTTTTGCGTTTCGCCGTTCAAAAATTTGCTGCCGATTTTACTGAATTTAAATTATTGAATTTATTAATTTTATTATTATATTTAATTATTGAATTTAAATATGGTTTAATTATTATGGTAATTACCTCCTTTAGGAGACAAATCCTAAAACACGTCCGAACACGTGATCGATGTAGCAGACTTTCGCTAGATTTCGATATCTTTACTATGTTGGCATTTCCGGAATGGAACGAAATGCTTCAAAAAATTTTCAAGTATATCTCAACGCATACTCTAATTGAAAAACAACGTTTGAGAAAAATTTGACACTATATTTACTTTCAAACGATAAATAATGTTGAAAATTAAACTAAGAAGCAAGGTTTTCTCAAACGTTTGAGGTTTTTGCGTGCGGTGTTTGTTGGGTAAGATTGCCCACATGGTAGTAGAAAAAGTTTAAAACCACTATAGGTCATAACTCCACAACAATTTACCACGACCACTTGTACAGAGCTGCGGATTTAATGTTCGGTTCCACCCGAACCTAGACTTCCTTACTTGTTTTTTAATTTTTTTCATTCAGGATACTGCAGTTTAGCCATACCTATTCATATATATACATATAATTGGTCATACCTTAGATGTATATTTTGGCCATAAAGTGGGACAATTTCTCGCAACTTGCGCATTTATATTATAGATACCCAAGATTGCGCAACTATCATCTTGAAGCCTAAGTGACTCAAATGTTTTGATTTGGCAGATAAAAATAATACTAGACCAGCCAAAGCTTACGTAAAATGAAACCAAAAATGCTTTCAAAAAATCGTCATACACTAAATAAAAAATTAAAGCTGACGGTATGGTAATAATTAACATTTAAATTCAATTAAGATAGAAATAGTAGGTCATAATTTAGGATTGATGTTTTTCAAACTGATTTCGATACAATTTTATTTTGAGTGACTTTAACCTGTCATACATTTCGTGGAGTATAATTTATAATAATATTGTGCCAGTTTCGTCCAAGTTGAGAAATAATGAGTTTTTGGAAGAAATGACTAATCGTTCTCTTAGCCATATCAACATTGTTCCGAATAAGTTTGGTAAAGATTTAAGTTTGGACTTCGTTGATGATTTATCTAAATGCTTTAGAAATCGTTGTGATCGTCTAGTTTTGAGTGAATATGTTTACCATTCCTTTTTTGAGATAGTATACGAAACCATGAGCATTGAGCGGGATTGCATTAAGAAACCATATGACTTTAATAAAAGATTTGATTTTTCTAAAGCTAACTTCAAAAAGCTAAATAAAGAACTTTGTAAGTTTATCTGACCCCGATATATAGAGAATGTTGAGCATAGGGTCTTACATTTTTATAATACTATTTATAACCTTTTTTAAAAGTATGTACCTAAACGCACCTGTTTTTATGATGAGCCAGCTCACCACTGGTTTACTAATGACCTAAAAGCTTTAAAAAGTAAAAAAGCGTTTTTTTTTTATAAATGTACAAAAAAACTGGTTTACACTCAAATTATATACAGTATTCTATTCTGCGTCATAAATATTTAGAATTAAAAAAATGTGTTATAAAGATTATATATGTAAAACGATAAAACTAATTAGTTACAACCCGAAATCATTTTATGGTTTCGCAAACTCTAAAAGCAGCGCAAAATGGTTTCCTTCAACGATAAAATTTAGGTACAACATCTCTAGCGACAACCTAGAGATTGCCAATTTTTTTCCACAATTCTTTAAGCATAATTATTCTTCTGTAATCAATTCATCACCTAAGAACTACCTGTGTCAGCCACATTCAAGTAATTTAGTCCATGTTCCTAATTTAAATCCGACGATTTCCCTGTGGTCAATTCTACTAGTTTATACTAGTTTGCCAACCCGGCTCAACTAGCTCGAGTTCTGTATTTTCCACATTAGCAGCTGGTATTTTTAACATGTCGATGTCCTACGACATGGCAATTGCCCGCTTCTGCATCAGCACCATACCAACTAGCATACTAGTCAGCCTATGCCTCAGAAATATACCAGTTTACATTCTAGTCATTATGTACACCAATATCATACCAGGTGACATACCAGTCAGTATTATACAAGCCGTCATACAAATCAGTCTACCAAATCAATCCAGTTATTACACCACTTTGCAGTTAATTTTTGGTTGAAAAATACCAAATTACATTACAAACCACTTTATTGAAAATTCAGTCATCAGGTATAAAATATGTGTCTATCAAAATAAATATCACTTCACTATGTTGAACAGGTGAAAGAAATTTTAATAAAAACATAGTCGCTATTCATAGCAATTTTACCCTTTAAAAACATTTACAAAAAGTAATTTCCTTCTTTCTTTAATAATAGCCGTTTTCTGAATGAATTTGAATTTGATTTCTTCAAATTTTCTGACAACATTTATGGATATATTAATTTCAGATACAATCTAATCCATACTTGTAAAAATATCTTTATAGAAAATTAAAGAAATTCAAGGAGAGGCTTTTTATGGTGAAGATTATGTGTTTCGGAGCTATTTTTTAATATCCATGCAGGTAACACTATTATGGAATTCATACAGAATGCGCATGTTCTCACTAACAAAATTTTTTAAAAAGTGCTATTTTTTACTACCTTGTTATTGTATGTGTCTCTGCTCGCCATTTTCGTTGTTGCAGCTTCTAAACGATTCTGTTGGAGACTCACTGTTATTTTATTTCTGAAAACTGCATTTCACAATCGTAATTAGTCAACCCTGGGAAAAAATTATTATAAAACTATTATTTACAAGAAAGTTTTATATTTCATTTAATTAAATGAATATTTAAAAGAATATTAGTTGAACAGAACATTAAAATGTTGGACGGCGTTGTTAACTGAACGATTGCTGCCCGAACTCTGAATGGTTTTCATCTTTGCTCGTGGATAGTGGGAACGTTTCAGTCGCTCAGACTGGTATGAATAGGCCCACGAAATTCTAGTCGTGGGCCGCCGTGGTGTGAAGGTAGTGTTGCCGGCCTACCACACCGAAGGTCCATGGTTCGAGCCCTGGTACAAGTAACATCAAAAGTGATTTGAAAAAAGTTTTTCAAAACGGGGTCGCCCCTCGGCAGTGGTTTGGCAAACTCTCCGAGTGTATTTCTGCCATGACAGGCTTCTCAGCAAAAATTCGTCTCCTTTGTAGATGCCGTTCGGAGTCGGCAAAAAACTGTAGGTCCCACCAATTTGTAGGGAAAATTCAAATCGGCACACCACAAATTGGAAGAGAAGCTTGGCGCAAAAATCTCTTAGGAGGTTTATGATGATATACCTGTTGTATATCGCGCCATAGAGAGAGAAACAAAAATTTCCGTTTATAACACCATTGATGTATCCTCTGGTTTTTCTCACCGCAGTCATCTGAGCCCGGTTCTGCTTTTGAACGTTCGAAGAATGCAGCGCTGCAACGGAAAGCAAGGACGCTGCTATAAGGCCAAATGAGAACAAATGCAAAGCTAGGAGTATGCGGACGCTCCCGAAAGTTGAAGAAGAAAGCGAGACGCCTTTTCTAATACCCAAAAAAAAGGTTCTACAGATAAATACCCAAATTGACATATCTCACTTAATTAAAAAACCAAAATACATCAGTAGATATACAAATACGGTGTGGATATACAAAAGTAACAAATATGTAGGTGATTTGATTTCTTCAAATCAAATACTAGGTGGCGCAAAAGTAAGCTTCCGATATGCTGAACATCGGTTGTGGCACGTGCAGTGTGTGCTGTTGCACCGTCTTGTTGGAACCACATGTTTTCCAATCCCAATTCATCAAGTTGCGGCAAAAAGAACTCGTTGATCATTGCTCTGTAGCGCTCACCATTCACAGTAACCGTTTGGCCCCGACCGATTATTGGTCAAATAAATAGTCAACAAGATTCCGCGTTCTGGAGCAGTGTAGCGTAACATTGTTTATTAACGTGTATTTCGCATGTGTTTACTACACAAATGTCAAAACAGAACTGACTTTAGGGGCCAATCGCAAAAGTTATGGCATTTTCTGATAGGAGGATTACTTTTGCGCAGTAACCGTTTTTCATCGACCGATTATTGGTCAAATAAATAGTCAGCAATATTCCGCGTTCTGGAGCAGTGTAGAGTAACATTGTTTATTAACATGTATTTCGCATGTGTTTACTACACAAATGTCAAAACAGAACTGACTTTAGGGGCCAATCGCAAAATTTATAGCATTTTCTGATAGGAGGATTACTTTTGCGCCACCCTGTACAAAGTAAAAATTTGTGCAAAACACGATCATGTCCAGATTTTTAAAAATTTTTCCATTTTTTTACATCAGCATCAAAAGAAATTTCTTCGGATATTTGATTTCAATACCAAACAGTAGTTTTTTAATTGCTTAATGTTTATATAATGGAGGGTGGGGCCGTGTGCAGATGTCCACGCAAGTGGGGAAAGTTTCTGATCGCCATTCACCTGGGAATGGCCAGAGCGATTCTTTTGCATGCGGTTCAAGCAGCTCACTACTTCCGGGCTTTGCGCCCAAGTATCCTATGCGTAACCACCGAACACCCGTTTGGTGGTGAGCTAAACGTGAGAAGGCGACAACCTGGTAAGGCCACTCCGACATAATCGGTTTAAGGGCTTGCTGGGGGGGTTCAAACAGCAGCGTCTGATCACCAGGTGGTGCGGCTGCAAGCGGGCGTCTGTCTTGGATCAAGCGGCTCGCTATACAAACGTGTAATAGAATTCAACCTCCCGTGAAACGGGTTGTGCGTTGGGTTTGGGACCCACCACATAAAACAACGTTCCAATGAAATTCAACAACAAAGCCTCGGATATGAGAACCCCTTTTTTAGATGACAACACCCGCAAACGAAATAAGGATTATGAGATAAGGGCATGTACCTGGAATGTCCGGTCCCTTAATGGGGAAGGTGCCGCTGCCCGGCTGGTTGAGGTCCTGAGGAAAGCAAAAGCTGACATCACCGCCATACAAGGGATGCGATGGACGGGGCGAGGAAACACGATCAAAACACCTTGCAACATCTACTGGAGTGGGCATGAAGACAAGCGCAGATTCGGCGTCGGATTTGTGGTGGGAGAGAGACTCCGTCACCGAGTACTGTCGTTCACACCCGTGAACGAGCGTCTCGCTGCAATCCGCATAAAAGTACGATTTTTCACCATATCGTTTATCTGCGCTCATGCACCGACGGAAGAGAAGGACGACGTGGAAAAGGATGCATTCTACGAGCGCCTGGAAGAAGCATACGAGCGCTGCCCCCGTCATGATATCAAAGTCGTGCTTGGCGACTTTAACGCCAGGGTGGGTAAGGAGGGTGTATTTGGTCCCACTGTCGGGAAGTTCAGTCTCCACGATCAGACTTCGCCAAATGGATTCAGGCTGATCGACTTCGCCGGTGCCCGAAACATGGTCATATCCAGCACTAGGTTTATGCACAAGAAGATCCATCAGGCTACATGGCTGTCCCCCGATCGAAAAACACGCAACCAGATCGACCACGTTGTGATAGACGGACGGCATGCTTCCAGCGTTTTAGATGTTCGCACAATACTAGGACCTAACATCGACTCTGATCACTACCTAGTAGCAGCCAAGATTCGTACCCGCCTCTGTACGACAAAACAGGTGCAACAAAAAACGCAAAGAAAGCTGGACGTCGAAAAGCTGCAATCGCAACAGACCGCCAATTATTTCGCAGATCGCCTCTCACACCTGCTCTCCGAGAGCACAATTCAACCTAGTGGAATGCATGAGCAGTGGGATCATATCTCAGGAGCACTCCGTACCGCAGAAGAAGAAGTAATTTGATTCCGGCGAACGCGAAGAAACAACTGGTATGATGATGAAGAGTGCCGCGCTGCAACGAAAAGAAAGGACGAAGCCTACAAGACAACGCTGAGATCGAATGCAACTAGGAGTGTGTGTGAACACTACCGCTAGTTGAAGAGGGAAGCGAGGCGGCTTTTCCGGGCGAAAAAAAGAGAGGCAGAAAAGCGTGAAATAAAGGAGCTTGAGATGCTGGCCAAAGAGAATAATGCCCGAAAATTCTATCAAAAAAAATTCGGCGAATGACAGAAGGTTTTAAACCCGGGGCAAACTCCTGTAAGAATAAGAACGGCGACCTGGTGGCCGATGTTCAGAGAGCACTCAGAATATGGAGGGATCACTTCTCTGCCCTTTTAAATGGAGAAACTGAGCAAGAAACCAGAGAAGATGCCGAACCCGAGCCCACAATCGAAGATGAGGGAATTGACGTTCCACAACCCGACTATAATGAGGTGCGAATAGCAATATCCCGATTGAAAAACAATAAAGCAGCTGGCGCTGATGGTTTGCCTGCTGAGCTATTCAAACACGGAGGCGAGGAGCTGGTAAGGCGCATGCATCAGCTTCTATGCAGAATATGGTCGGATGAATGCATGCCTGAAGATTGGAATCTAAGTGTTCTCTGCCCAATCCACAAGAAGGGCGATCCTGCAAACTGCGCCAACTATCGCGGAATCAGCCTTTTGAATATCGCATATAAGGTCCTATCAAGCGTATTGTGCGAAAGACTGAAGCCTGATGTGAACAGACTGATTGGACCTTATCAGTGTGGCTTCAGACCTGGTAAATCTACCATCGACCAAATTTTTACAATACGCCAAATCTTGGAAAAAGCCCGTGAAAAGAGAATCGACACACATCATCTCTTTGTTGATTTTAAAGCCGCTTTCGATAGCACGAAAAGGAGCTGCCTATATGCCGCTATGTCTGAATTTGGTTTCCCCGCAAAACTTATACGGCTAGCTCGGTCAGAATTGGGAAGTACCTCTCCGAGCCGTTCGAAACTACACGAGGTTTCAGACAGGGTGACCCCCTATCGTGCGATTTCTTTAATTTAATGCTGGAGAAAATAATACAAGCTGCAGAACTTAACCGCGCTGGAACAATATTTTATAAAAGCGTGCAACTGTTGGCATATGCTGACGATATTGATATCATTGGCCTTAACAACCGCGCCGTAACTTCTGCTTACTCCAAATTAAAAAAAGAAGCGGAGAAAATGGGATTGGTGGTGAACGAGGGCAAAACGAAGTACCTTCTGTCATCATGCAAAGAGTCAGCGCACTCGCGCCTTGGCAACCAAGCCACTGTTGGCAGCAATAATTTCGAAATAGTAAAGGACTTCGTTTACCTGGGAACCAGCATTAATACCAACAATAATGTTAGCCTAGAAATCCGACGAAGAATCACTCTTGCAAACAAATGCTACTTCGGACTGAGTAGGCAATTGAAAAGTAAAGTCCTCTCTC
Organism: Merzomyia westermanni; assembly: GCA_949987695.1. Classification (NCBI taxonomy): domain Eukaryota; kingdom Metazoa; phylum Arthropoda; class Insecta; order Diptera; family Tephritidae; genus Merzomyia; species Merzomyia westermanni. Next base: position 121,378,868 of record OX465288.1, on the reverse strand, counting down.
GACGAACGAAAATAACACTCTACAAGTCACTCATCGCACCCGTCCTGCTATACGAATATGGTGCAGAAGCGTGGACACTAACGACATCTGATGAGGCGGCTTTGGGAGTATTCGAGAGAAAGGTTCTTCGAAAGATTTGTGGACCTCTACGCGTTGGCGACGGCGAGTACCGAAGAAGATTTAATGATGAGCTGTATGAACTTTACGCAGACGCCGACATAGTTCAGCGAATTGAAACACAGCGGCTTCGGTGGCTAGGCCACGTAGTGCGAATGAGCGAAGATGCTCCAGGCCAGAAGGTATTCTTATCGGCACCCGCCGGTGGAAGCAGAGGAAGAGGGAGACCACCACTACGATGGAAGGACCAAGTGGAGACCGATTTGCGATCCCGCGGTGTTTCCAATTGGCGCCAGTTGGCGCAACGAAGAAACGACTGGCGAGCTATGTTGGACGGTCAAAATCGCCCAGGCGGTTAGATGACCATTTAAAGAAGAAGAATGCTTATATCTGTTATTGACCTTAATTTATTTTTATCTATCTAATTCAAAAAACAGTTAACAAACCCACGGCTTTGCTTACACAATGCAAAATTGGTAAAGAAGCTCTGCCTTAGTCTCCTCGGAGGTTTATCGCCCCAAATTATTATTTTTATAATTATAACTACTTTTTTGTAGTTCATAGAAGGGGGAACTGCTTTATGCACTGACCGGGTAGAAACCTTCGTTATTAGATGCTCTAGTAGCGGTACTCTTCAAGTGTGAGACTCTTTTTTTATGAAGTACTACTCTCTAAAACTTAACCTTCCACGGCCCGTGCATTATTCTTTACCTAGCACCGCAATAAGCATTACTCTACTACTTAGCTACTCTCACGTTAATGGGATAGACAACCGCCTTACCGCTTCGCGAGGAGCACGTTGCTCGCGTATCTGCTGACCATATCCCTTCTTGCAGTTCATCTTTTGGATAGGTCCCCAAGTGTGCCTTCCACCCGCCTTCGACGAAGCAGGTGTGGCGTACATCGTCAGCAACGTGATCGCATATCTACGCTACTTATCACTTGACTTAGTTTAAGCTGTGCCAGGTCGCAGTTCCTTGCTGTTATCCCAGCAGCCACATCGTCTGCAAAAGCGACTAGAAAAGTGCTTTCTGGTAGTTGACAATGAAGAAGCTTGTCATACGTAGCATCCGCTACCCAGCACCCTGGGCTACGCCGCCTGTTACTTTCATACGTTAGCCAGCGGTCTAGTTAAGTAGTCCCTTATTATATTTTTGCAAGTATGTCGGTACCTTGAAGGAGCCTTCTAGGTCGTCATCATGTCACACAACCATTTTTTACATCGAAGGTAACCAATAGTATAGGTCTTGCTTAGCTTGCTGCCTCGATTTTCTTGACTGCTTATATGACTTCTGCTATGGTATCTATATTAGAGTGCCCTGTTTTCAATGGGACTTGCACCTCCTCTCTGGTAAGTTGTGTGAGAATACGTTAATGTTATTCTGTTTCTGGATAGGGTAGTTGAGTTTGAATACGCTGTAGCTGTGGTCGTCGCCACTAAGGTCCTTCACTATTCTCAACCCAACCACGTACCCCACCCAATCAAGTACCCAAACCCCTGGAGTCGGTATGTCCGCATCCTGCTCTTGTTCAGTATGATCATACTGAGCCGGGCTGGCATCTGTAGAATTAACTTTTCCCTGGTATTAACTTCGGGCAATCCCCATTTCACTGCTCTAGCGTTAAAATCTCCTGCTACCACCCGATACCCCGTTTGACCCATAAGGTCGTCCTCCAGGAGTTCGAGCTTTGGGGATAGGTAACAGATAACATTGGTGGTTTGTGGCACAGTTATACGGACGTAGCCATATCCGACAATACGGTTAGCTACATTGACGTCAGCGTCCACGTTTCAAATGATTTATTCTTTGGTCAATTACCAGTTGAGCAGTGCATCAGCTAACCTGAATCGATTCAGGTTGCCTTGAATCAAGCTGTTCATTGGTGCCAAACTTTCGATTTCGCAGAAAGTGATACATGCTCCAGTTTCGCGAAGATGGTCAAGCTTTTGTGACGAACACAGGTAGCATTTTGCTTTTTGAGTTCCGGCTAAGGCTTAAGGCTGATTTGTAGACATTTTCAGCAAGCGCCCTCCCTGTCGGGGCCTTTGCAGGCAGCAATATTTTGTTCTCTTTGGTTTGCAGTGAACAGAGGCATGGAGCTGGTCTGAATTTTTTAGCTACAAAAACACTAGCCGAAGGTTTTTGTGAGTGTTGTCGAAAATGACAGTCCTTTACCAGATATGAACCCGGTATCCTTCGGCACTCCCTTGCGGTACATGCCTGACTGTCGCTGGAGTGATTTGGTTTAACCAGTGGTACCTTCTAGGTCATCTCACCTCCTTCTTCCGTAAGGAAGAAAAAGGTTGGTTATGAGAGGTGAGAGGCATCATAACGGAGGGTCAACAATCAAGTGGCAAGTCATTATCCTTCCTGGATTTTGCTTGCCTCTTGCAAACCTGCCGGACAACCGACTTTGCCATCGGTTGTGAGGCAGGCCACGCACAACTCTCTCTCTATGGCGCGATATACAACAGGTACTATATCATCATAAACCTCCTAAGAGATTTTTGCGCCAAGCTTCTCTTCCAATTTGTGGTGTGCCGATTTGAATTTTTCCCTACAAATTGGTGGGACCTACAGTTTTTTGCCGACTCCGAACGGCATCTACAAAGGAGACGAATTTTTGCTGAGAAGCCTGTCATGGCAGAAATACACTCGGAGAGTTTGCCAAACCACTGCCGAGGGGCGACCCCGTTTTGAAAAACTTTTTTCAAATCACTTTTGATGTTACCTGTACCAGGGCTCGAACCATGGACCTTCGGTGTGGTAGGCCGGCAACACTACCTTCACACCACGGCGGCCGCCACGCACAACGCCTCTAGATTTATCCGCTTGGAGATTTTTCGCTGGTGCCTCCTACTTTGGACAACGATTCTTTAGGCGGGGGATTTTGGCTTTCCTCGTCCCTTTTCTTTTTGGCCTCCGAGTCTTCAGTCTGAGAGTCGGACTTTAAGTGGACCCTCTTGGTTTATAGGCCCGATTGGCTGTTCCCCTCCTTATTTGATCAGTGAGCGCATACAGCTCAGCACCTCTTCTAAAAGGGCCATTCCGGTTCTTATGTCTGAGTGCTGCTTTCACTTCAATGTTAGGGAATACCACCGAGCCTCTCAAATCAGTTGATCGTTTTTCCCTCACCACAGCTCGCCGTGGACATCTGTGGAAAGCGACATCTGGCCTTACGCGGGTTGCAGATGGTGTTGACTGATCGGGAGTGTGCCGCCCTCATTGGGATAATTCTCGCCTATTCAGTGGCACAACTGAAGTGGCCGCTCTAGCAGAGATTTTCAAGACCGCTGATCTAACAGTTTGCTGCTTTTTATAAATCCCCCTCGTCACTATTTTCTTTATCTGTACTGTCCTCGTTGTTATTTGTAGGGTTGTACATTTCTTTTGGTTCTCCGCTTCGAACCGCTATTCCGCAGGATGTGCCGAGGTAGGCATACCGGTCGTAAGAGGCGACTAATATGCACACAGGTAATGACGTACAACTCGCTGGTTGATCTGCGGATATGATGCCTCTCACCTCTCATTACCCATCTCACCTTCCTTACGGAAGTAGGGGTGACATGACTTAGAAGGTTCCATTGGTAATACCAAATCGCTACCACGACAGTCGGGCAGTACCGCAAGGGAGTATCGGAGCGTACCGGATTCGTATCCGGCCAAGGACTGTCAGTTCGACAGCACTCCCCAAAACCTTCGGGGAGTGTTTTTGTCGTTACAACAACAACAACAACATGTGCAGTCACTGTAATCAATTCTCACTATAGAGGGCGGCAACGATAGTGTTGACACAGAATACAGCATACGCCAGGACTTATCTGACCAACTTAATGGCGACGTGCTTCCAACATACTTGAAGACCTGATAGGGTTTTAACGAGACGGGGACCATGGCAATATAAACCTTCCAGCTATTTCTGCAAGTTGTCACCTTTGGTTACTGAAGTGACAGACTATCGACATCGTCAGCACATAGCATACTTTTCATAATCTTATTCCCAGTTTCGGTCTTCAGGATCTTATTGGACTCAATCCTGAGAATGCTTAGTTACAGTGTAACAGAAGCATCCACTCGCTCTTCCATAGGGATTCGAGGAGTATTTCATTTATTTATTACCAGCCATCTTCTACTGGGAAGCGTGCCGCTATCCACCACCTGAAGAGGCGCCCGGAATATTATTCATATTATTATTATTATCATTATTATTATAAAAAAATGTACAGGCCGTAAATCAAGAAAAATTGTTGGTATAAAAAAGCAATAACAAAACCGAGAGCACGCGGTAAGGCAGGTTTGCTGATAAAACAGATCTGTCAAAAAATCCATCATGATCACACTACTAACTGTCAAATGGCGGAAGTGGTTCATGCATATGGTAAAGAAGAATAGAACTAGGAGTTTAGATGACATCAAAAACCAGCGTATTGTTGGCTTAATGGTTAGCAATGCGTGCCAAAATTTCTGTGATGAAGAAGCTTAGCAGCATCCGAAATGGATCTATAAGAAAAGCTATGGTGGTTGTCTCTAAACCTTTTTCCTACTCTATTCAATTATAAAACCTTTTAAAAATGATTATTAAAAAAAAAAATAAAACGATAATAATTTTCATAAAAATTCAACAAGTGAAAAATTATTATTCTTGGCCTTGAGCTTGTTTCATGAATTTTTATTTAATTTAATTTTTATTATAATAATTGTTGTTGTTATGATTATTATTATTGTTAGTAATGCCGTAGAAATCCCTACTGTAAGCCGACCAGCAGGGTATTTATATTCCATGTAATGCCACGGCGGCCGCCGTGGTGTGGAGGTAGTGTTGCCGGCCTACCACACCGAAGGTCCATGGTTCGAGCCCTGGTACAGGTAACATCAAAAGTGATTTGAAAAAAGTTTTTCAAAAACGGGGTCGCCCCTCGGCAGTGGTTTGGCAAACTCTCCGAGTGTATTTCTGCCATGACAGGCTTCTCAGCAAAAATTCGTCTCCTTTGTAGATGCCGTTCGGAGTCGGCAAAAAACTGTAGGTCCCACCAATTTGTAGGGAAAATTCAAATCGGCACACCACAAATTGGAAGAGAAGCTTGGCGCAAAAATCTCTTAGGAGGTTTATGATGATATACCTGTTGTATATCGCGCCATAAAGAGAGAGAAAAGAGAATGCCTAAATAAAACCTTGTGTAAGCCTTGCTTTAAATCTGACTTAGCAATATCCATATAAAGCAACTAGCAGACCCGGCAGAAGTTGTGATGCCTACATTAAACCAATTCCCTCCTCTCTCGGCGCTTTCTCGTAACTTATTCCTATATCTTAATTTTTTTCTACTTTTGCTTTTCCCTACCCCCATTTTCCGCTACCACCGCCCCTTGATCTCAAATTTTCTATTCCTACCCCCATTCCTCTCCCTTTTCCTCTACGAGTAATGATATGTATATAGTTTCGAAGATATAGCGATTTAACTATTTTATCTGGTTTTGGTACCGCTTACTTTTTCCAAGGTTTTTTTGATATACAGATTACATATCTATATATCAAATATCATTAACTTAAACCAAATAAATTCCTAGCTATACCGAATTGCAGCTTTATATAGCCTGGGGGCTTTTCCAAAAACTATATACACCCTGTGCCGTGCCCAACGAACTCCTGAACCTACCGTGAGATTTTCAGAGACATCGACAATAAACTGTGCACATTAATGAAGCACAAGGAAAACACAAAATATGTTTGGCCTAGCACCACCTACTTCTAAAAAAATATGTAAATATTGACTAAATTTTACATTTATCCAAATATCATTAATTTAGATCAAGTATATTAAGAGTTTAACGAATTCAAATTTTATATAGCCTGGGGGCGCGGCACCGCCCACTTTTTCAAAATTATATTAAGAATATGCCGTAGCCAGTGAACCCAAGAATATACTGTAAAAATTTCATAAAGATCGGTTAAGTACTTTGGACGCATATAAAGGACACACAGACCCACAGACATTCATTTTTATACCTAGTAGTGCTACGCACACAAGGTATATTAACTTTAGTCGAATAACGGCAGTACGTAACGGCATAAACGGATCGAGATAGATATTGACTTATATATATCAAAATGTTCAGGACGAAAAGAGAAATTGATTAAGCCATGTCCGTCCGTCCGTCTGTGAACACGATAACTTGAGTAAATTTTGAGATATCTTAATGAAATTTGGTATGCGGGTTCCTTGGCACTCGTCTCCGATCGCTATTTAAAATGGGCGAAGTCGGCTAATAGCCACGCCCACTTTTTATATATAGAATATTTTTTAAAACACAAAAAAGGTGATTACTCAGTACAAAATACACCTCTAAAGATAAAATTTGGTGACTACATTGAGATTGAGGCATAAAATAAATTCTTAAAGAAATTTTTGAAAATGGGAGTGGCACCCCCCACTTTTGATTAAGTAAAATTTAGAAATAATATTAATCATATATCAAAAGTCGTTCAAGATCTCGGACCGAAATTCAGCACGACGGCTTCCAGGTATTCACGAAATGTTCGAGGAAAAAATGGGCGGGATCGGTTAAGGTTTACGCCCACTTTTATATGAAAGATTTTGAAGAGGATCGTAGATATATTAAATAGGCAATAACTTTGCGTAAAATAGCTTTACATCATTTATATTTCACTTTTAAAGTTTCCGTAAGCAAAGAAATTCAAAACCCAAAAATTTTCGAAAATGGGCGTGGTCCCGCCCCTTTTATAGTGAACTATTCCACAAAACTTTATATGCCATAACTCCGCCAAAAATTGATTTGTCGAAACGACATTTAGTGATAATATTCTATATATAAAGGTAACTGTTTGTAGTAAAAATGGGCGAAATCGGTTAATGTCCACGCCCACTTTTTTAACATAGTTCTGAAAAATTTTTTGTTAAATTTTAAAAGCGATATTTGTACAACTAAGCCGCCCACTTTTCAGCATAAAATTTCTGCTATTTTCAAAGGCAATCGCTTATAATTCGATCTGGATATTTCAATGAAAATTGGTCAGCTGCTTCTCAGTAGTATGTATTATTCTCCTGACAAATATTAGGCAAATCGGGAAACGCACAAGCAAAATATTCGAGCACGTACTTAGTAGCCCACTGCAATATCGAAGTTATATATCTTTTTTGATTTTCATACCTTTCATAAACAATGTATGTAAGTATGAGAACAAGAAGATAAAATTTCACTAAAATGATCAGCACGATGAGCGGAGTCGATTTAGCCATGCCCGTCTCTCCGTCCGTCTGTCTGTCTCTCCGTCTGTCTATTTGAACGCAAACTAGTCTCTCAGTTTTACAAAAGAATGCTGAAATTCGTTGTTTTTATAATATACTAGCAAACCCGGTAGAAGTTGTTTCGACGTTTTGATACATTGAACACATCTATATATAAAATGTCATTAACTGGAACCAAATAAACTCCTAGCTATACCGAACTGCAACTCTATATAACCTGGGGGCTTTTCCAAAAGCTATATACAGACTGTGTCGTGCCCAGCGAACTCCTGAACCTATCGTTAAAGTTCAAGAGCAAAACAAAACACAAAATATGTGGGCGTGGCACCGCCCACTTTTGAAAAATTATGTAGATATTAACTAAGTGACACATATATCCAAATTTCATTAATTTTGATGAAAAAGTTCGGAGTTATGACGAATTGAAACTTTATATAGCCTGGGGTGTGGCTCCGCCTACTTTTCCAAAACTATATATTGTCCATGCTGTACCCAGTGAACCAAGTATATATTGTGAAAATTTCATTAAGATCGGTTGAGTTCTTTGGCGCCTATAAAAGACACACATTTTTATATCTATTTTTCTTACGCACACAAGGTATATTACTTCATTCGGCATAAGCGAATAGAGAAATATATTTACTAAAGTATATCAAAACGTTAATACCCCACTGCAAAACCGAAGTTGTATATCTTTTTTGATAGTTATACCTTTTATGAACATGAAATGTTTGTAAATACGTATACTGAAATGATCAGGAGGATAATCGTATCCCTCGATACGTCTATCTGTCTGTCCGTCTGTCTATTTGAACGCAAATACGAACTGAAAGTATTAAAATAGACCTGCGTAAATTGGGATGACATAATAGATCTCTACTAGGTATATAATGTCCGGTTGCACCCGAACTTAGACTTCCTTACTTGTTATACCTAGTATTGCTACGCATACAAGATATATTAACTTCATTCGCCTAACGGTAGTATGAACCGGCATAACCCGATCTAGATAGATATTGACTTATACATATATATCAAAATGTTCAGGAGGAAAAAAGAAATTGATTAAGCCATGTCCGTCCGTCCGTCCGTCTTTTAATACGATTACTTCAGTAAATTTCGAGATATCTTAGGGAAATATGCAGGTTTCTTGGAACTCATCTCCGAGCGCTATTTAAAATGGGCGGAATCGGATGATAGCCACGCCCACTTTTTATGAAAAGAAAATTTCCGAAAATACAAAAAAAGTGATTATTCAGTACATAATACAAATATTAGGATACAATTTGGTGTCTACATTAATATTAAGGCAGAAAATAAGAAATTTTTGAAAATAGGCCTGGCACCGCCCACTTTTGATTAAGTCAAATTTAGAAATAATATTAATCATAAATTAAAAACCGTTCAAGATATCGAAACGAAATTCAGCACACAAATTCATACTAATTCAGGGAATGTACCGGAAAAAAATTAGCGAAATCGGTTTAGGTCAGCGCCCACTTTTATACGAATGATTTTGGAAAGCCTCCTAAGGCCATAACTTTGCGAAAAAAAGATTTTTATCATTTCTATTTCACTTTCAAAGTGTCCGTGAACGAAGAAATTCGAAAAATATAAATTTTCGAAAATGGGCGTGTCCCCGCCCCTTTTATATAGGATTATTTCACGAAACTTTTTATGCCATGACTTCGGCAAAAAATGATTTGTCGAAATGAAATTTGACAAATATGTTGAATGTATAGAGGTAACTGTTTGTTTTAAAAATGGGCAAAATCGGTTACGGGCCACGCCCAGTTTTATACCATAGCTCTGAAAATTTTATTTGTAAAATTTAAAAGGTATATTTCTATAACTATGCAAATTATACCAATAAGATCTTGGACACATAATAGGCTTTTTAAGGAAAACTCGAACGCAACAAATTTTGATTATTTTGGGGAAGTAGCATAAAATTCCGCTTTTTTCAAAAGGCGATTGCTTGTGATTGCAAATAGATATTTTAATGAAAATTTGTCAGCTATAATAATATGTAGTATACTTCTGCCAAAAATTTGGTAAATGAATATTAGTGTCACACTAAAGCGCCTTAGTCGTAAATACAACGTAAGCTTGTATTTTTATTAAGTGCGCCTTCACTTGCTTAATCATAATTTGCTGGCATTTTTATTTAATTTTCTGAATTCTTATGAAACTTCTAACTTGTTATGGCTGTGACTACGTTGACAATAAGCCGCAAAATCAGTTGTAGTAAACTATTTTAGTTCCTAAATTATAAGCCTTATAATCAAGCAAAAATGGGAAATTCTTTGCTCTCAATGTTAATGTTTTTGCATGCAATGATTGTGTGTGGTGTATTGGTCTATCATTCCTACGTGGATTTTTATATATCCGACCTAACAATCGCGCAACCGAACAGTGTTTTCGAATTTCCCTAATTGCCGTGTTGCGGCGCACAGTGTACCTTGCGTGGCAAAAAGAATTCAAAATCAAGCAGGGAAGTTTAAAAAACAGCTAAGTCCAAACGGAAAATTAATTCTCGCGTTAAGTAAGAACTGAAATAAATTTTTCAAATTTTGTCTTGTACTTTTTTTAGGTTGACAGACATAATTACTTTTTTACTTTTATAGTATGTTTTGAAAAAATTGGGAAGACTTTTATCTACGTTATCTATCATAATGGAACGGATATATGTTTAACTCTCCTGAACCTCATAGTTGGTAAATATAAAATTAAATTATGTCATACTTTTAAGTGGAGAGTCACCACCCTATCTATCTGCACATAGTTGTGGTATTTCATAGCTAGGCACATAGGTATTAACTTCATTAAGTTGCCATTGGCATTCTGCACTGCATGAAGATGATCGTCTTTTCTACCAAAGATCCACTGCTCGATTTCCTGGGAAAGTAACATCGAATTTAAGTATGCATACGCTTTAATACTCCTAATGAATATTTAAGACTTATATGAGCATCTGAAAAAGGAATTTTCTTCTGTGGCCAAAATCATAAACATCTAGGAAATCACTTTTCAACTTTCCATCACTTTTTATAAAGTGTTTCTATGGACGTCACTTAGAGCCTTTCTCCACCAATGCTACTACTTTGATTTTTTAAAGTAGTATAGAGCTACTAATCGTAACGCCTTTATTTTTTTCGCCCTCTATCGTAAGGGCTGCCGTTGATATTTCACCACATTTCATTATTCTCCTATCCACAGTGCTAAGCTTCAGTGAAATCGGAGAACACTTGTTGCTCTGGCAGCATGGGTGTGACGTTACTCTGTGCGACGTTTTATTGCAGGCAGAAATAGGCAAGGAAAAATTGCAATCGGTGTGTCAAGTTATATACGCAAAAAAATTTAATTGGTTGGATGCAGTTCGACTGCAAATCGTATTCATTTCAAATGGTTAATGTGATGTCTACAAACAACCCAGAAGTGTGCAATAGAGTTAGGTTAACAGAAAATTTAAAACAAAAGGAGAAAACACAAAACAACGTACACACTTATTTGGAAATAGTCATCGAGCTCGGCGCTCAATGCCAAGCAAAACAAGCACAATCACGACAAAAACAATAGCAACATAATCGACGAAAACATCATAATTTGCTATTAAAAATGATGAGCAAATTTACATGCAACGCACTTGCAACGCGTTGGAATACCACCAACATCACTCTCAGCTGCCCCTATCTATCTACGCACAGTTGTGGTATTTTACGTATGTGCCTAGCTATGAGTATTAACTTCATTAAGTAGCCATTGGCATTCTGCGCTGCATGATGATGTTCGTCGACCTGCTGGCGATGGATATCACTTTGGCCATCAAAACTATTTACAAAAGACTTAATTAGACTGCCAACCTAATGCACCACTTCAAATGGAAAATGTGTCCGACTTGCATTGCCAAAAATTAGCATATGACTTTCTTAATGTACATACATACGTAGGTGGCACGAAATAGTCCCATGTTGCATAATCGCAACTGGCGTTATGACAACTCTTAGTATAAGATTTATTTTTAAGTCCCGGGCTAAAGGTTATATTTGATAAGCGCGTCCAAAGCGCCCACTCTGAAGGGGATTCTGCACAGAAAACCAAGTAAGGAAAGGGCTGTCTTCGACTGTGCCGAAGACTTTATACCTTTCATGAATACGCATCACGGTTTTAAGTGTCCGATCCTAACTCACAATTAGTAAAAACTCTGCAAAACTGATAATTTAAAGATACACAGCCCAAACCCCATTTATCGGAACAATCGATTGTATGGGAGCCATGTGTTATGTTGGTCCGATCTAGCTGATTTTCACTGCATATATTACATACATAATAAATAACAAACCTGCAAAATTTTTCGCTCCTGGATTTTTAATTGCAAAAATTATAGCCGAAACCCCATTTATCGAAACTATCGATTGTATGGGAGCTATGTGTTGTATTGCTCCGATCTTGCTGATTCCGACAAACGATTAATCTCATGCAAAATGGCGGCTCAATACCAAATTTCATCAAGATATCTCAAAAACTGAGGGACTAATTTCCTGCAATTTCTTGGCTTGTTATTATTTCTCTTTTCTACTTCGGATTAAGCCACTTTGCATTATGTTATAGCACCACACACATACATATGCACATTCGAATTTTCATAATAAAGCCTCAAACATTGGGATGGAAATATTATAAACACGAATAATTAAAAGAAATGATACGGTCTAAAACGAAGTTGACAAAACAAGTTTTATATAGTACCTTTTCAAAAGCTATTAACTACTGTAAACAAAAATTAAGTAATATTACTTTTTTGGTTATTGACTTAATTTTTTTCACAGAACGCAATTAGTTTATATTCTGCAACAAGTAAGAAAGTCTAAGTTCGGATGGAACCGAGCATTAAATACCTAGCTCTGTATAAGTGATCGTGGTAAATTATTGTGGAGTTATGACCTATAGTGGTTTTAAACTTTTTCTATTACTATGGGCGCAATCGTATAAATAACAAGTAAGGAAGTCTAAGTTCCCTTGGAACCGAACATTATATACCTAGTAGTGATCTATTATGGAATACCAATTTACACCTGTCTATTTTAATTCTTTCAGTTCGTATTTGCGTTTAAATAGACAGACGGACAGACAGACAGACGGACGGAGAGACGGGCATGGCTAAATCGACTCCTCATCGTGCTGATCCTTTTAGTGAAATTTTCTCTTCTTGTTCTCATACTTACATACATTTAATGTTTATGAAAGGAATGGAAATCAAAAAAGATATATAACTTCGCTATTGCAGTGGGCTATTAACTACGTGCGGGAATATTTTGCTTGTGTGTCTCCCGATTTGGCTAATTTTTGGCAGGAGTATAATACATACTACTGAGAAGCAGCTGACCAATTTTCATTGAAATATCAATATTGATTTATAAGCGATTGCCTTTGAAATTAGCAGAAATTTTATGCTGAAAAGTGCGCGGCGCCACGCCTACTTCTTCAAAATTGACAAAATTTTTCTGCGCTCGAGCTTTTCTTTAAAAGCTTATTATGTGTGCAAAATCTGATTGATATAACTTGCTTAGTGGTAGAAATTATCACCAAATTTCGTTTCGACAAATCAATTTTTGGCGGAGTTATGGCATAAGAAGTTTTGTGGAATATTCCACTATAAAAGGGGCGGGCCTACGCTCATTTTCGAAAATTTTAAGGGTTTAGATTTCTTTGTTTACGGAAACTTTAAAAGTGAAATATAAATGATGTAAAGCTATTTTACGCAAAGTTATTGCCTATTTAATATATCTACGATCCTCTTCTAAATCTTTCATATAAAAGTGGGCGTAGACCTTAACCGATCGCGCCCATTGTTTCCCGGAATATTCCTTGCATACCTGGAAACCGTCGTGCTGAATTTCGTTTCGAGATCTTGAACGGTTTTTGATTTATGATTAATATTATTTCTAAATTTGACTTAATCAAAAGTGGGCGGTGCCACTCCCGTTTTCAAAAATTTCTTGAAAAATGTATTTTATGCCTCAATCTCAATATTTTCACCAAATTTTATCCTTATAGGTGTACTATGTACTGAGTAATCATTTTTTTTATGTTTTCGAAAATATGGAGAGGCAGCTACCGTTAATGGAGACCGGTATAGAGCCATGATAACCGACTATTTTGTTCCCGAATTGGATGGCATGAATGTGGATGAGTTGTGGTTCCAACAAGACGGCGCTACATGCCACACAGCGCACGTCACAATCGATTTATTGAAGGAAACATTCGATGAGCGCATAATTTCGCGGAATGGACCTGTCAATTGGCCACCAAGGTCGTGTGATTTGACACCATTGGATTATTTTCTTTGGGGATATGTGAAGTCGCTCGTCTACACCAACAAACCAGAAACGTTAGAGGAATTGGAAGCCAACATTCGTGGCGTTATTGCCGACATACGGCCCCATATGCTCGAAAAAGTGGTTGAAAATTGGACCTGTAGAATTGGCTTTATTCGAGCCAGCCGCGGCGGCCACATGCCCGAAATCATATTTAAACATTAATGGCATAAAATTATCCTTCCAATAAAGCCAAATTGATGGACCTTAAAACGATTTTCTTGTGTTTTATTTCAATTCGAAGTTCTATACTCCTAAAAAAAAACACCCTTTATATATAAAAAGTGGGCGTGGCTATCATCCGATTTCGCCCATTTTAAATAGCGCTATCATTCTATATGCATCAGTGAATGAGATATGGCATGTTCCGCTTCCCTACTTCTCTTTTAGAAAACTTTGGTCCAAAATTGGGCGTGGTCGTTAACCGAGTTTGCTTATTTACCGTGGGCGTACTGTACGTGTCTGTAGTATACCTTCGTATCAAGTTTCGTAATTCTATCTTACATCGTTATTAAGTTATTAACACTCGAATTTGAAATTTGGTTGACTCATAAGTGGGCCAAGCGCACTTTCCAAAAATTTTTCAAAAATCGTATAAAGAATGAGGAAGTTGATGTAAGTACCAAATTATATTATTATACCTGTATCAGTTAATTGGATATGGGCAGTTCAATATTTCTGCCTCTTTCCATATAACTGAAAAACTAGGAGTGGTCGAAAAGCGATGTCGCTTATTTTCTATTGGTGAATTTATCACAACTATAGTATGTCTTCTACGAAATTTCGTTATCCTAACGTAAACGGTTCTGATGTTTTTAAGAGTCAAAGTTTGAAAATTTCTTCACTCATATATGGGCCGTGCTACGCCCCTTTTCCAAAAATTTGATAAAATCGTCAATGGGACAACTAAGTTAATAAATCTAGCAAAAATTTCGTCATTGCAGTTGCTTTTATTATTGAATTAACCTACTTTATACGTTTTTCGAAATTTTCGATATCGAAAAAGAGGCGTGGTTATGGTTCGATTTCGCCCATTTCAAATAGCAACCTACCTTGGCCGGAAGGAAATCCGTATGCCAAATTTCATTAAAATATCTCAATTTTTACTCAAGTTATCGTGTCCACGGACGGACGGAAGGACGGTCGGACGGTCATGTCTTAATGAATTCCTCTGTTCATTCTAAGAACGTTGATATATGGACCTTCATATCTATCTCTATTATTTTGTACCGTTACAAACCACCGTTATGTGACAAAAACTATAATACCCTGTGTGCTAGTACACGCTGCGTATAAAAATAGAATTACTGTATAATATATACAAGCTTGTTCGTTCTCAATAGCTGTTTACTCTGCAAGTATTTTCACTCTCCTAGAATAGCACAACCTACAAAAACCAAGATTTTTTTTGGTACATGCCGAATATCAACCCTTTACTGAACTCTAATGACGGTTAGGGATTCAGCATACAATTTCCTTTAAGAGTATTTATTTATCTTTTTTCCATCTTAATTATTGAGTTTATAACAAATTTCCAAAGTAAAAACGTGAAATCAAAAATCCATACCAATGTTCCCCAATTTTTGTTGGTTAATTTAATTTTCTATAAAACTATATTCCTATATGTATTCCTAAAGATTCGAAACTATAAATAATAGAACTATAAAAATTAATATATATATACATAATTTTCCTTTTATTTTTGAGGAGTACCGTTATCCGTTATTCACTTCTTACGCTCACTTTTGTCATTTTGATTATTTTAATGGTTAAGTTTGCAATATACCGTTTGTTTTGCAAAATTTTAGCTATCACGGGAAAAGTTCAGTTTTAAAATATTTAATATACATATATTTTTTAGATTTAGAAAATACGGAAAAAGGTGTGGATAAATGCGTTTCGGTAGGTTTTAATTCTAGTATACTCGCATGGGTACAGTGGGAATATTGGTATACATTTCGTGTGTGTACTTCATGGAGGTTGATAATGGATGTTCGAACATTTTAAGTAAGAAGTTTCATAAGCTATCTGCGGCCACTGACTATGTTGAATCGAGCTGCCGTAGTCACTTCGATTTCGCTATAATTATAATACCGCCAAATACTCACTGTGACACAGATGAGGAAGAGATTGACGAGGATCTGGGCGAAATTGAATTATTTTTTTTGCAGTGACAGTGATGACGATATTCCACTTGTAAGCTTAAAAAATAGTCAAAAGTTGTCAAAGGATGCAATTCCAAAATGGAGAAAAAGAATAAATATTATAGAACAAGCTAAATTTGATGCAAGTTCTCTATTGGTACCTAAGCCCCCAGTTGAAATATTCCAAACGATTTTTGATTATGAGGTGGTAAAGTTAATTATCGATCAAGGGAAAATATACGCCTTGCAGCATAACAATCACAATTTTAGTTTTAAATGAGGAGGATCTCAAAATTTTCTTCGGGATTTTACTCTATAGTGGCTATCACTCTATGTTAGAGAACGGTTGTACTGGCAGATGGACGAAGATAACAGAACACCTTTTATAGCCAACAATATGTCTCGCAATCGCTTTCAAGAAATAAAGCAGTTCTTGCATCTTGTTGACAACTCTAATTTGAATTTGAGCGAGAAAATGGCAAAGATTACACCACTCTCAAATATTTTATGGAAACAATTTTGTCAGTTTGTTTATATGCACCAAACACTGTCCATTGACGAACCTGTGGTAAGGTATTTTGGTAGCCATTCCTCAAAACAATTAATAAGAAAAAAGCCGGTTCGTTTTGAGTACAAAAATTTGATGATCACAAGTAGCTGTGGGCTATTTATATCAGTTCGACACATTTTGTGGGGCTAAAACGGTGAACATGTAAAAGAAAGTCTGCCATTAGGTTCAAAAGTCGTCCTTGATATTTTAGAAGACATTCCACATCGGAC
Source organism: Merzomyia westermanni (assembly GCA_949987695.1). Taxonomy (NCBI): domain Eukaryota; kingdom Metazoa; phylum Arthropoda; class Insecta; order Diptera; family Tephritidae; genus Merzomyia; species Merzomyia westermanni. Next base: position 121,362,183 of record OX465288.1, on the reverse strand, counting down.
AGATCATATCACATTTTTCGATAACTTCTTTACATCGTATCACCTTCTGCGACTTTGGAAAGAAAAAGGATTCAAAGCCACTGGAACGGTTCGTGAACGACGGACAAAAAAATGTCCTCTAAACACGAACATGTATAAAATGTGGTATGTCAAACGTCAAACGTTGGTCAAGACGAGAAAGACGCAAAGTGAATGTCCATCAGCCAAAGTTGATCGCAGAATACAACTCAGGAATGGAAGGAGTTGATCTTCACGACCAAGCTTTAAATACTTACCGCATAAAGTTTCAAGGAAAGAAATGGTGGTGGCCTCTTTTCCCCACAATGATAAGCTCGTGCGTTGTATACGCATGGAAACTTTACAAAATTGCAAGTAACAGTCAGTGCGACTTGTTACAATTCAAACTCGAAATTGTGCGATTTTATTTACGTAATTATAACATCCGGTCAATATTTTCAAAACGATCGACAACAGCATCAATATCTGATTTCTCTTCTAATCATTTTCCTAAAAGAATACCGAATCGCCCAGGCGCAGGGAGTGTCACCAAAGATTGCGATGGATTTGCGGTGTAGCCCTTTGCGTGGAGAGAGAATATTTCAAAAACTTTCATACTGTTCACCGAACGGATAATGAAGGAAAAAATGAATGAATTTGTTTCACTTAAAATTACATACTTTCACATAAGCCAATGTATACATACTTTACATACATTACCCCATTGTAATCGCTTGGGTGCAGCTCCAAATAAACATTCCTTGATTTTTTTTTCGGTTTTTTCCTTTAAAGGAGCTTAATTACGATATTTGCATAAACGTTCTATAAACACATTTAAAGAAAACTGTTTATATATAGTTGAGATCTAATCTAATGAAACTTTAACAGTATTTCTCTCGCGAAACTTTGGAAAATAATTTCAATATGATTAAAAAACCTGACTAATTTCCCCTCGTAGACAAGTGTCAATATGGGTCGACAACACACCAACAATGAAAAATCTGAATGATGGGAAATCAGTTGCGATGTCCATATTATTTTGTTCCAGGTAGCAAATTAGGTCTCTGTGCATAGTTGGTGACGTGCTTGACACAGATGTAATTGGTTATGGAGTTTAGTTTACCTTTATCGAGACTAAAAGGGTATACCGGGAACTATGTGAGAGAAACCGTAACTCTCAAAACTTGTACCACTCGTAAATGATAGCTGTTTTCCAGAACACCCCTAAACAGGAAGGAACTTACTTACTTATTAATCAAGTGGCACTTAACCGTCTACTAGTAAGGAATCCTTAGTTAGGGTGAAACCGAACATTTTATAGTGTTCTATTATAACATCCCACTTAAACAGATTTAACATAATAATTGTCAGATTTCATTATATTCGTATATCCACCTGTGTATTCTCAATGATAAGAGAATTGACACGCACCGCTTTTGCAAAGCTTATACGGCGATGCCAAATGACGTTGAGCAATACCCGCAGCTTCGTCCGAATTGGGAAGGACCTCTACAATCCCTTCGAAACCAAACGAAGGCGAATCCTTTCCATCCGATTTCTTCAACGTGATGATGGAGAAGATAATTCCAGCAGCAGAGCTAAACCGCACGAGTACAAACTATTACAAGATGCCGATGAAAAATAAATAAATAAAATACGAAGTATTTGCTGTCATCAAATAAAAAAAAATATCCACCTGCGCCTTGGCACCCAATTCACTGTTTATACCCAGTACATACATAACATTCCTTACCACCCAGATGTTGAGTAAAATTAAGTTGGTTTTCTACGACGGCTAGATCTACTAGGGGTCGATGTTATGGGTGCTGCAGGTGATCTAGGTTGGCTGCCTGTTGCTTAGTCTGGCTGTTGTTCTACTGGCTCACTCACTTGAGGTTCATTGTACGATACTTCTTTACCGTCAGAATCAGCTGCTGGTTCTCGGCTACGAAGCTGACCTTGATGTCGTCTAACTATACGTGAATCATTGAGCATTACCTTGTATGAAATTGGTCCTGTTTGATCCGAGATTTGACGTTCAATCAATCGAGGCCCCTCGGAATAGTTCCTAATCCAAACTGGACTTCCTGTAGGAAAATATTTAGACCCACACCAAACGCGCCTTATTGGCAGACATTTCAGTTTGACGCCAGGTATATGAATAGAGCTTCTCTGATCGGTTGATTTTGTTGCTGGGCAACCCCCTTAGCACCCACTTTAAAACTTTGGATAGCATTGGATCTTTGGATATTTGATTTGCGATGAATTATGCTTTTACGATTGTTTTCATCGAGAAATCGATCATAAGTATCTCTTCATCCGGCATATATTCTGATTTAGAGTGAATTGGACAGCGACTTAAAAAGTCCGCGCTTCCCATCCTAGTTCCAGTGCGATGTATTAATTCAAAGTCATAAGCATTAAGAAAGATCCAGTCACGTAGGGTGCTGATTTTACATTATCAATAACGACACAATTTATTCTATTAGATAAGTATGAACTTATCCATTGCAAGAATGTGAAATAAATACCCACTTCTGTAACTTATCCAATATTACTCGATGAGATACTCTATAAAAGGCTTTGGATAAGTCCGTATAGATGCAGTCGACTTGGCAACCATCTGTGAACGATGAAATGCATTAATAGAAGAAATTAAATTTAAAATCAATTTTGTATGGTCCAATCAATTGATTTAGTAAATACAAAGAAGATGGAAATTTCCCCACAAAATCATTTTTGTTAAAAGAAAGAATTTGCAAAAAAAAAAAGAGATGATATGCAATATTTATTTTACCACGGATTGGACTTATTGTAAATTATTAAGTAGATTACATATTTGAATTATGTAAAGCAGACCTGTTAAATAATGATTACTAATAGTAATGATTACAGATTCGATTAATTACTTTCTTGAGAATCCATTTAATGATTGATTACCAATTACTTAAAATTTTTATAAACTATTTTCCAATTAATTAAAAAAATTTAAAAACAAAAAAATCTAAAATAATCAAAGAAAGGCCAGCATGGATTTGTAAGTTTTAAGTAAGTAAATTTTGCTTGAATGTGGCCTATAATCTGGTGTCCCTATTATGGGATTCACAATAAAAGGATTGAACGTGTTCAAAAAATATTTATGAAGTACTGCTTATCCGATATAAAATTCAATCTGCCACTACCTCCATATATTTCCATTGTAAGTTAATTAATTTCCAACATTAGAGAGTATAAGGGTTATTTCTTCTTTTATATTCATTTATGATATTCTAAATGGCATTATCGATTGTCCAATACTTCTTGAGTCAATAAACTTTCAGGTGCCCCCACGTAGCATGCGTCAACAAAATATGTTTGCTATTGAAAATTTCAGGGCTAATTATGTGCTGAATAAACCAACCATACGCGCTGGAATCTCGTATGTAAGGTTTTTGCATATCACAGACTTAAATATATAAATAAGTAAATAAAAATGTAGCTATGATTACAAGAGGCAAGAAGAGGCATGATGTTAAAAGTAAAAAAAATAGGAAGACATTGAAAAAATGGAGAAAAAATAAAAAGAAGCCGTAAAAAATATATCCAGAAAGCTGCTCTCCCGTCTCTTCAAGTACAAATTGTATTGCACTATAGTGGATAACCAAACATATTCGCAAAATTAACAATGTGTGTGGTAAGGTACAATTTGTACAACCGGAAAAAAGTAAGCTCTTGTTGGCATTATATTTATTCCTGTGGTTGATATCCTCCACATTCAGCACAACCCGCCTAATAAACTCGGAAATTTTTAGGAAACAATATTTCGAAAAGCGGCTTATATATTTTTGAGTCAAAAACAACAGAAAAATTTAGTTTCGACGAAGAAAATTAAACAATCGATAAAAAAAAGTGTTTTCTTGACTATTAAGACAATTTGTCAAAAACAAAGATTCGGGGCATAAGAATGCAATATTTTGATCTAACTTAGAACTTGTCACTATGCTGAACCTTTTATTACGATATTAAAACAAAATAAGGTTAGATATACATATATATGGGTATTCTCCGAAAGTGCTAACATTGCGAACAATTGATAGGCAAATTGATTAAATAAGGCCAAAGAGGCAAATAATCTTAAAGGGTTCAAAATAATTGGAAAATGCGACTAATGCAATTACAAAAGTACTGTAAAAAGTGTAATGATGAGAGCATAAAAAAAAACTGGCGAAAAATTTGATTAAAGTAGTGTAGGCTAAAGTTGATAATTTATCTGCTACTATCAAATAGTGGCGGATAAAATAAGTACTTCCAAGTTTTATGATTTAGTTTTCTCTACATTTTGCACCCTGTTTTATCATCCTCAAATAATAAGCGAAATGTCAACAGAGGAAATGTATGAATGTATTCGAGTTGCACTACTTCATAAACAAATATCTTTTTGTTTTTTTTTAGTCGCAAACGCAGATGCATATACGTGTAAAAAAACATAGCTAATGTTACGGTATGGAATATTGGCAAAATTAGGTTTTTTTCAAAAGCCATATTACTAAGAATATATGTATGTATAAGTTCTGGGGAATTAAGCCGGCATTAAATATATAAGGGGGTTAGAATATGCCTGAGGTAGGTATGCCTGTCTTAGCAGGTGACTAAAATCCAGAAAAGTCGGGCTGGTGCCGCAAGGTGCTTGTACCGGAACGTACATAATTCATAACTGGCAAAGGATTGTCAACATCAGTATAATCCTGTTTGCTCTGTCAGGCCCTATTCCATGAATGAATGCGGCGACTAAAAATGAATGTGTGTCTGTGTGGCCTTTATAGGCATCCAAAGTACACAACCGCTTTTTATGAAATTTTCACAGTATCTTCTTAGGATCACTTGTTAAGGCATAGGCAATATATAGTTTTGGAAAAGTGGATGGTGCCACGCCCCCAAGCTATATACCATTTCAATTCGCCATAACTCTGAATTTATTTGGTCTTAATCAATGATATTTGGACATATGTGTCCTTTAATCAAGATTTACATAATTTTGGAACAGTGGCCGGTGCCAGGGTTCGAATTGCTGGCTGAAAAATAGCAAAAGTGTGACACTTTTAGCTTAACTAGAAATCAGTTTTTTGTCAGATTCGTAGCCTACATTTATAGTTCAAAAACATTTCAGCAACTAAAATCAAGCAATGTAAAAAAATTTTTTTTTTTTCATTTTACTTCAGCAGTAAGTTGAACGGAAACGAGCTTCAGCAATCAGCAGAAAAAAAACTTGAGAATTTTGATGAGGCTTTAAGCTATTAGCTTTTTATATTTAAGTTTTTTCAGTTTTCATATTTTTCAGTTTTTTCACAGCCGAATTTATGTTTCGAATTGCTGACTGAAAGATAGTAAAACTAAATTTTTTTTGCTTTTTTTCAGCAGCTATTTCAAAGGGAAATTCAAATAATTATACGATGTTCTGATCGTCCTGGTGCAATTCCTTCGATTGTTATATGCCTTTTTGCTATACTTACATCCGAAAGACATATGGATGTGTATATGGAAAAACAAAGGTAAGACGAAAAACAAACGAAGTATTATTCCCTGCATAACAGATATTACGCTAGGCTTGGGATTCGAAACATAAAAACTTCTTCCAACTGAGCCTCGCATAATAAAACCACACTATGACGGCGACCGCGGCAGGGCCGTCTTTAAGCTATTGGGGGCCCTGGGAATATTAGGATAATGGGGCCCCTATGACTTTGAGAGAACACTATTTTGTTAGAATATACAAAAACAGTAGATAAACAAGGTTAAATATTTATTTTTATTAACAATCACATGAAACGAATAGATATATGTTATATAGTCCACAAAATGAACTCTTTTAGCATTTATAGGTTAGCGCTTAAATATCTATGTTATTTGAAGAGGAACCTTTCTAGATTTCAGATGGGCAAAATCGTTAGTCACTTCTTCAAATTCATTACTTTTTAGCACATCAGATTCTATGGACATCAGCGACAAGCTGGTTAATCTCTCTTGAAGCATTGTACTTAAGAAATGTTCCCTTTTCCAGGATTCCCAAATTTTTTTAAGTGAACTGCTATATATGGATCGAATTCACTCAATAATTCTACACATCCCAAATAATTTTCTTTATCAAGAGATCTTAGGTTTTCATTGTCACCGCGAAATGAAAGCCTTCTCGATGTCAAACATTTTACAATAGGTACAATCCGTTTAAATTCTCTTGTATAATAATCCATTGCTCTTCAATTTGCGAATAATCAATGCTTTGTTGAAATACCTACATAGTTACTGATTTATTACCAGCTTTGTAGGTTCTGGATGTATCGGAAAAGTCAATTTATTTATATTTAAAATAAGCTGGTCCCTTACGAATCAATACTTCGCATTGTTTTAAGTGAAATTTGCGGCAAGATCGTATGATATTTATTCCGGGTTGGAAAACTGTTGTTGTTCTACTGACAAAGTTGTCGCAACTTGTGAAATCCGGTCGCTTTCTAATTCAATGTACTTTCCAAAGCTTATGGAAATTGTTGAAGAACATGAGGATTCAGAAATTCCCGCAATTTGTGAACGACACGACTAATCATTTGGAAGATTTTTGGTTAGGTTGCTACTTACAGAAGTTTCTCCAGTAGTAGGAGTAAAATATGATGTTCTTCTGATGTACAGCTTTTATCCTTTTTTCAGATCCATTACGATATGACCGTTTCGCTAACACAAAAAGAAACAAGCAAACGATGACTTAATTAAAGAATACCTTAGAACACAATCAATAGTTGCGATCCCGTACGAGTCAGAAACGGTGGAACTTATCCCTTTTGTTTGAGCATGTCCTATGAAGAGACCAATTGTACCCTTTATGGCCAAACGGGTAGTGTCGCACAAATCCCCTTTGTTCCTTTACGAGTACAGTTGGACAAGTTTGCTTTCAACTCCTATAAGTATGCTACACAAATTAAAACTGAATTATCCCAACTATGCCCATATGGGACGAGTTGAGATCAATTATAGCCCACTGTAGACGAAAGGGATGAATCGCGGACAAATCTCTTTAGAGATTAGTGCACGATTTTTTGCAGGGGTAGGCCAACAGACTACCTCTATACCACGGCGGTTTTATTATGCGAGGCTCAGTTGGAAGAAATTTTTATGTTTCGAATCCCAAGCCTAGCGTAATATCTGTTATGCAGGCAATAATACTTCGTTTGTTACTCGTCTTACCTTTGTTTTTCCATATACACATCCGTACATATGTCTTTCGGATGTAAGTATAGTGTATAATTATTTGAATTTCCCTATGAAATTTTGAAATAGCTGCTGAAAAAAAGCAAAAAAATTTTAATTTTACTATCTTTCAGTCAGCAATTCGGAACATAAATTCGGCTGTGAAAAAACTGAAAAATATGAAAACTGAAAAAACTTAAATATAAAATGCTGATAGCTTAAGGCCTCAGCAAAATTCTCAAGTTTTTTTTTCTGCTGATTGCTGAAGCTCGTTTCCGTTCAACTTACTGCTGAAGTAAAATTAAAAAAATTTTTTTTTTTACTTTGCTTATTTTTAGTTGCTGAATCATTTTCAAAACTCGAGTAAAAGCAATTTTGAAATACTTGAAAATAGTTAAGGATTTTCAAAACCTGGGCGGTGCCACTTCCACATTTTTTGTGTTTTGTTTGTTCTTCAATAATGTCCAAAGTTTATAGTCCATATCTATGAAACTTTCACGATAGGTTCAGAAGTTCGCTGGGTACGGCATAGGCTATATATAGTTTTGGAACAATTGGCAGTGCCACGCCCCCAGGCTATATAAAATTTCAATTCCTCATAACTCCGAATTTTTTTGGTCTTAATCAATGATATTTGGATATATGCGTCATTTAGTCAAGATTTGCATAATTTTGGAATAGTGGGTGGTGCCACGCCCCCAGGCTATATAAATTTCAATTCGTCATAAGTCTGACCGTATTTGGTGTAAATTAATGAAATTTTGATATGAGTGTCCTTTAGTCAAGATTTACATAATTTTTGAAAATTGGGATGTGTCACGTTCTTTTTATACCTAGTAGTGCTACGCACACAAGGTATATTAACTTTAGTCGCCTAGCGGTGGTATGTAACGGCATAAACGGATTGTGATAGATATTGACTTATTTATATCAAAATGTTCAGGAGTAAACAAGAAATTGATTAAGCCATGGCCGTCCGTCCGTCTGTTAATACGATAACTTGGGTAAATTTTGAGATATCTTAATGAGATTTGGTATGCAGGTTCCTTGGCACTCTCCTCAGCTCTATTTAAAATGGGCGAAATCGGGTGATAGCCACGCCTACTTTTTATGTGTAGAATATTTTCGCAAATACAAAAGAAGTGATTATTCAGGACAAAATACATTTAAAAAGATAAGATTAGTGTGTAGATTAACGTTAGGACAGAAAATAAACTTTTCAAGCAATTTCTGAAAATGGGTGTGGCACCGCCCACTTTTGATTCAGTCAAATTTAGAAATAATATTAATCATAAATCGAAACCCGTTCAAGATATCGAAACGAAACTTAGCGCAAATCTTTATATTAATACAAGGTATGTTCTGGAAAAAAATGGGCGAAATCGGTTAAGAACCACCACCACTTGTATAAGAAAGATTTTGAAAAGGATCAAATACATATTTAATAGGCAATAACTTTGCGTACAAAAGCTTTATATCATTTATATTTCACTTTTAAAGTGTCCGTGAACAAAGAAAGTTGAAAAGTATAAATTTTTGAAAATGGACCTAGCCCCGGCTCTTTTATGGGGGATTATTCCAGAAAACTTTTTATGTCATAACTCCGGTAAAAATTTATGTATCGCAACATTATTTGTCGAAAATGTTGGATATATAAAGGTAAATGCTTGTTGTAAAAATGGAGAAAATCGGTCAACGACCACGCCCAGTTTTTTAACATAGTTCTGAAAAATTTGTCTGTAAAATGTAAAACACGATATATCTATAACTATGCAAGCTATATTAACAAGATCTTGCGCACATAATAAACTTTTTAGATTTTTATACCTTTAATGAACATTAAATGTTTGTAGGTATGAGAAGAAGAAGAGATGGGTCCATCAATAAGTACACTGAAATAATATGGACGATGAGCTGAGTCGATTTAGCCATGTTCGTCTCCCCGTCCGTCTTTCTATTTGAACAAAAAATTTTCAAACATAAAATATGCATGTATTGGTGTTTTGAAAAAATGTGGTTAGCAGTTGTTGGTAGGGAAGCTATTTATATACAAATAAACTAATACTAATATTTATATACAAATAAATATGTACAAATAAACTAATAATAAACTAATTTCGGCCGCCGTGGTGCGTAGGTAGTGTTGTCGGCCTACCACACTGAATGTCCAAGATTCGTGTCCTGGGACAGGTAACATGAAAAGTGGTTTGAAAAAGTTTTTCAAAACGGGGTCGCCCTTCGGTAGTGGTTTGGCAAACTGTCCGAGTGTCTTTCTGCCATGGAAGGCTTCTCAACAAAAATTCATCTCCTTTGTAGATGCCGTTCGAAGTTGGCAAAAATCTGTATGTTCCGCCAATTTCTAGGAAAAAATTCAAAACGGCACACCACAAATTGGAAGAGAACCTCGGGGCAAAAATCTCTTAGGAGGTTTATGATGATATACCTGTTGTATAACGCGCCATACATTTACATATTGTTTAAATTAATTTAGCACTCAAAACTCATAACGGAAGTGTTTTTATTAAAAACGATCAGCTGGCTTTATAATACGAACTGAAAAGTGTTCAAATAGACCTGCGTTAATTGGTATGCCATAATAGATCACTACTAGGTATATAACGTTCGGTTCAACCCAAACTTAGACTTCCTTACTTGTTTTTTTTTTTTTTGTTTTGTTTGTGCTTTATTAATGGCCAAAATTTATTGTCGATCTCTGTGACTTTGTAAAGTAGCAATTCGGCATAGCCAGGAATTTATTCGGTTCAAGTTAATGATATTTTTTTTATATATAGATATGTGTTCTATATATAAAAAACCCTTGGAAACAGAAAGTAGTACCGGGATCAAATAAAAGGTTATTCTATATATCTTCGAAAGTATGTACATATCAGTACCCACAGAGAAAATGGGAGTAGAAGGGGAGTAGGAATAGAAATTTGAGATATAGGGGTGGTGTTAGAGGAAAATCAAGAGGGTAAAGAAGAGTAATGGTATATGGGGATGGGGGAAAAGTAAAAGTTGGAAGAAAAAGAGGAGATAAGGATAAATGAGAAGAAGCGAAAAGTGGGGGGAAAAGAGTACAATTTGTCAAATGTAGGCAAGCAAAATTTTAGGCAGGACAAAGTCTGCCGGGTCTGCTAGTTATAATCATAATAAGGACAGCTTAAACACAATTTGTACCAAACACGCATTGGAGATAGTTAGCAATTATTCCAAACCCAAAAACTGCAAACGCGGTGTATTTTTGTGGTGGAAACACTATAAAAAGAAGCCATGTACATACAACCAAACATACAGGTGAAGCTGAAACGTGTTAAAAGTTTTTCAACAACTTTCACAATTAATGGCAGCGTTTTATGTGAGGTTCAATAGGGTCTCTTCGATTTTCAATCAATGCAAACGTTTATATTCCACTCTTAAAATAATCCACAATCCACATAATCGATTGTATGCGAAATCTTTACTACTCATGTTTGTACTCATCGTCATCATTCATTGGCCCTTAACCGCAGTCCTCTCCTTTTACGATAACTGACGCCAATTGCAAACACCAACCTGTATTTGCTGTTTCAGAAGGGGCGTACTGGGCCAGAGCTTCTTTGCTCATTCCCATAACATGACCCAGCGCAAAGCCGTTGGCCTTAAATCATTGCATAATTCTTATTTGTGGGTGACCCTCGTATAGCTGATCGTTAAAATTCCGATACACACCATTATCATTGTGTGAAGGACAATACATCTTTCGGAGAAATTTTGTCTTGAAAGCTACAAACGCCATCCCATATTTCTTCGACGCAGCCCCCTATTTCGAGGCATGATTACTCCAAAGCAAAAACTTTATAGTTTGTTTCTTCACATTTTATTTGAGTGTTTGGTGAATCCTTCTTCAGCCTAGAATGGTATACTAATCCTATAGATGTAATACATATATTTTAATAGAACTTAGAAGCACAAACAAGACTATCAGGCATGTGCTACAAATCGTTTTCGCATGAAAATGTAACCGAAATTGTACTGACATGTGCCGAATTTCGGTGTTCCGTTTTCGTTTTCGAACATCGAAATCGCAACGATATGGCATGTGCTTGAAATCGAAATCACCAAATGTTTACTGTTTTGAAATCGTCACACTATATGGTCGTGAATTTAATCTAAAATTACAAACTAAGAGGAAAAGTTAAAAAATGTAAGTATTTCTTAATTCTTCTTTAAGTTTTTAAATAAACTTTTTATTTATTAGGGGTAAACATAAAACTCAGGCTCAAGAGGATAGTTCATAAGTTTTATGGAACAGCATAGTGATAGAGCTACCGCCGGGGGCCGGTTTAATCAATTTGTTTTGACTCACGCCGAAGAACGAATTGCAGTGCTATGTGGTTTATATACGAGTGTGGAAGGGATTTCTAAATCTGTTTTATTTGGTGTTTGTGAAAATAATTTAAATGCATCGGTTGGGGAAGATGCGGCACCAAGTGCCCCTATAAACTCGGCAACAGCTAAATGCTCACCTTCGTCGGATATAAACATTCATTTTAAAAAATTGGTAATTGTTTACTTTCGGAGACAACTGCTAAAACACGTCGAAAAATATCGGGAGAGGTACCAAACTACTCGTTTTGATTTTGCTATTAACAATCCGAAAGCGGATTTAGAATTTTTTGTTTCAGTGCAAAGTTGTTCGCAAAAAACCGAAACATTTCCCAGGTCCGATCACAAATGGGGGCGTGATCCAAAGTATTTATGTGCAGAACACCTTGCTGCGTAGGCGGCTTTTGGCCGCGCTTCAAAAAAATAACCTTTAGCCTGTCCAACACCGGCTACGCGGTCCACAGTATTTCTGCTCAGAACATACTTCTGCACTTTTCGGTACACCCTGTATCTGTGCTTACAACAACAACATGAAAATGACAGAAAATGTTCAACATTGATTGCAAATATCTCTTTACTGAAACAAAAACTCGAAAATCCGCTTCCGGATTATTGTTACCGAGCTCAAAACACGTCTTTTGATACCTTTTCCTATAATTTCGGACGTGTTTTAGCAGTTATATCCTAAAGGAAACAATTACCAAAAATTATATTAGAAGTCATTTAAGTTGATTGTTAAACAAAAAGCACCATGTAATAATTCTATGGTTTCGTAATGACTGGAATGCTTTTGCATACGTTCAAAGGGATTCATTGTGTGTGATAGTACAGGAGCTCTGGGATCAAACTCCATTGCAGACCTAGTACAGGCCAATCAAAACTAAGAATAATAGAATGGGCAAAGGGTTCTCCTTCCGCAAGGAATCTCAACCCCGATGCCAGCTTCAACTCAACTGGTATAGTTGACTGTGTTATTAAAGGCTTTATATCTATTACAAAATAATGAAAATCTTCTTTATTTATTCGGTAGTATGAAATGAAGCTGAAAATATATATTGTGAGTTTATGGTTGCCCAACAGCTTTATATAAGCACTTACACATCCTCTGGAAGGTCCAAGGGATTGGAATGGTCTCTTAGAATACGTCGCGTTATCTTCTCTTTACATTTCCAGTCACTCTGACTCATAAAATAAGCAGTAATAGCAAACACGCTTAGTTTTTGCAGACAATTTTTCTTTTTAGCTAAAAAGTAAAGTTTGTTGCTTTGAGAACAGCTGTTTCGAACTTAACTTCGAACATAATCTAAATCGCATGAATTTCATCACACCTCAAACTAGTTCGTGCGATTTGCAATTTCGGTATCGGAATGAAATCGGGCGATTTCTAGCACATGCCTGTATTTTTCAGAAGACTCGCGACTTAAACATATATGAACTTTTATATGGATGTATATATATCAGCACATGTAGCTGTTTAAAAATATTCAGTCTTCTGAAATGTACCATTTTAATATAAATGGTAAATACGCGGCAACTTTATCACTCATCTGGGAATTTCTACTTATATTATTTAAAACTTTTTCGACTACTGACTAAGTAGGATCATCCAGAAATGTGTAAGTACATACATGTAGTATATAGTATGTTCGCCACACATTCTACATTCCAAACAGGCAACACTGGAGTCAACGTACACAAACATACAATGGCGCAAGTTGTATATCCCGCGTATCCAATTATTTTTCGATTAGTTTCGCTATCATTCTTCAAACATATTCGCCCATCATTCAACCCCTCCCTTCTTCACCACAAATCAAGCGAAGCTGTTTCTATATACATACATATGCCCGTATGTATAAACAATACATAAACAACGATGAATATATATTAACTTTCCCAAATAAATAAATATCCTACATAGCAAACACTCAATGGAAATAAATCTAGATGCGAAGCCATAAAGCATTTGCACCACCCACAATTAAATATTTTCAGTGTATGTAAGCTGTGGGTTTTGTAGGGGTGCACAGAGTTTTATATGCACAGATGTACACCCACGCTTCCATATAAATTCACCCTTACTCTAGCTGCGCCATTGAGATTGAATTTTGGATGGGGTAGAGAAACTAAAAAAAAAGAAATGCGTGCAAGAAGCTGCAGGGTTTAACGTGAGTACTTTAAGTGTGATATATTTCTTGAGATTAAATTCGTATAAATGCTTGCATTTATGTAGTAATGTCTGTTTCTTGTTCTCCGCGGTCGTTCGAAAATTGTTTCTTTTCATGCCAGTTTTGTTTGTTGATTGTGAGGAAATTCGAAGTATCAGCAGTATTCCTTTTTTATAAACAGTTTCTAACGCATAGACCTCTTGGTACGTATAACCCCAACCATGAATTGGCAGCCACTTTCCTGAAAAACGCTAGCTGTGCAAATGAGATAACTGAGTAAAAGCGTGAAATGCTATGAGGCCTGAAGCGGCTAAGAGGATAGTTTTTGAGTTGAAAATTTAACTATCGCCTACTTAACGATTGTTAACGGTTTACTAAAACTGTAAAATGTAAACAAAATGAATTTTTATGCCGTAAGGATGGAATCAAAGGACACAGGTCGTGCTTAGGCGCCGACCTCTACCAAATTTCGTAAAGCCATGTCAGAAGTATTAATAAAATCGAAGCATTTTTGTTTCCGTTGTTATTGATCACTATATTGGGCCGAACAAGCCTTTTACTTCTTTTTAAAAATTATATTGATATCAAGGTAGATTTAGTAAAATTGATTTCTAGATGTATATCTTTGCTAGTCTAGATTTTGTAGGATTGGTCAAATGTTTGCTTGAAATATGCCAAATTATTAAAGCACACAACTTTAGCTGCTAAATTAAAATCCCTATGAAAAGTTCTGAAGAAGACTTTTCGCCCCACAATATGTATTTCCCACAGTTCCAAAGTAAAAAGTGAAATCAGGAAACCTTACCAATGTTCAAAGCTTATTTACTCTGGAACAGCCCACCTTTTCATTTCCTATCAATATAACTAAAAAAAAACTTTTTTTTGCCCCAGTCTAATGATTCCATTGAAGATTTTTCTTGTCTAGAAATGGTGGAGAAGCTATAAAGAATTACAGTAAAGCTACCTATTTTTGGCAGCAGTTTGTATAGGACCGCGATACTATATGCCGTCATCTGCAAAACTGTTCCTGCAGTCAATTTATGTATATCAAAACACAATCCTGAATATGTCCATGATCGGAAAATTAAGTATTCAGTACAATTAACGGTACAGTGTTATCCTTAAAAAAAAACTGACCGAACAATGTTTACTAAAATGAATCGAGACTCGATATAAACGATCTATCAAGTTTCATTTTTGCAAAAGAGCACAATTTATATGGACGCCGAATTCACGCACGTACATAATATATCACAGCGGTTGGGCTGCAGGTTGGGAAATGAACGCGCCTTTAATCAGCATCTGTTCTTCGCATCTTCAACTTGCCACAAAATGCTTTATTACATTTTGTTCTGCACATTTTTGTTGTTACCGGATGTACAAATTCCAAAGCGACATGAACTAGGGAAAGCGTACCTGAGCAGATTTTCGTCGTCCCCGCCAAACTCAGCCATGAAAAGTTTGTGAGTGTTTGCGCAAATGTCTTTTGCTTTCCACGTACCAAATCCACTTTCGCAGCTCTTGCCGCAATTTTATTACTTCGTTTTTTTATTCTTTCGGTATTTTTCGAAATTAGTTTTTACTCTTCGAGTTTATTTTAATATATGACTTCGCATACATATTTATAAAGCTAAAACACATTCATCTTATGCACAAGGAAAACCCAACAGCTGAGCAACAAAGCAGCGGTTCAAGTAGAAAATAAATATGCTACCAAGTGGGGGCTAATATTGTTGTTGCGTTTATGTTATTTCTTTCGAACACTGCCTGTTACCCTTGACATTTCTTTGACTTTAAAGTTATTATACAGGTTTCGGTGTAGGTCCAAAAAAAATCGGAGTAGATTGAGTAATTTTGCAAAAGGGCCAGTTGTCCTTGAGAAGGGATGAATGGCCGAGGCAGTTTGGAACTAGAGAACATGAAAAGCTTTAATCTGTTGCCACTTTTGGAGGTATATTTTGGGAAATGATTTTATATTTTATAGTTGAACGAATATATACTCCTAATAAAATGATATGTATTTATCAGAGACATAACAGTTATAAGTTTTATCGAATAAACGTTGCGTCGTAACAATTTTCATTTTTGAAATAATAGTTCGACGGCAACGTTTATTTTATTTTTTGGTGGTAATAATTATTTGTCAACGTTTGTTTTTTCCGAGGAGAGTGAATACTATTTATCATATAGAAAATATTAGGAAATTCACAAATTTTTTTAAAATTAAATTTTTTTGGCAACGAAAAAATATTTTTCTCGTCCATAACATTTATCAGGCAACATATTTTTTGTCTCTGGTATTTCGAACGAAAAAGTTTTACGAAAAAAATGAAAATATTCAATAGATTCACAAACGGTACTGCAAGTATATAACGGCAAAGTACATTTAACTTTATTAACATGACTTCAACAAACGTCCTTGTTATATCTGCCTTTTATAGTATAGCAGTATATTTGCACTATAACACAGTAAGAGGCACTTTTCTATTCTACAATGTAGTATATCTCCTGCATTTACAGTAGTGTCCAGAAATCGCCGACGATAGCGGCAACGCAACATGCAAAACTTTAAGAGAGAGACCACTTACGGTAGCTTTTGTATTAAGGTAGAACTTGATTGATATTGCAGATATTTTGTTACTTCTAGAACTGATTCCAAATTAACTTGGAATCTTTGAATAATCTGTAAACCAACTCATAATTTTTATTTAAATAAATTAAGAAGTATTAATGGCAGGTGATTCACAAACTGTTGGTTACATAGTTTTGTAGTTTTTTGATAAGCTCTTTTGCCTTTTAACAGCCGCAATCTGCAAAATAAAAACTTTTTGGGATCAGAAAAGTAATTAAAAATTTGCAAAAGGCTTGTGACAAAGGTTACAATAAGGATATATGTACTAAAAGTTTGTGTGTTGTTGTACAACTACCTCGCCGTACTTAGCCAGAAGCGAACGTGATGATAATGAAGAATGGGATGATAATGAAGAACTTGTAACTGCAGTCCCAGAAGAATTCGTTTCACTGTCAATTTGAGTCGTGGAAAATGGTCCGTCGGTACATGGCCCGTCGGTACACAGCCGGACCATTTTTCATGAGTTCCAATATTGTTTGGAGGTATTCACCAATTTACCTAAAGTCGAATGATATCTTAAGAAAATAGTTTAACGTAACTTAAAAACTCTTTAGAATTTCACAAAAAAAATTAACACTCATTTTAATATACTCTGCACGAAATTTTCTTCTAAAATATATAAACAGAATCATTCAAGATAAACTATGGGTAAATTTTTGTTATTGTTAGCTTTGGTTCTCAGTTCAGATATTTCAGCTGTCATTAAAAGTTGATCATAAACCGACCATAGAAAACATCAAATTTCCTAAATTATAAGTTTGTTGCGGGCTCAAGAAAAAATACCTTAAAATTCTTGCCTGAGCACAGTCTCCATATAAAAAGTGGTCAAGATAGAATAACGGATACATTTGAGTGAAAATTTGTTTCTAAGTGGATTAGAGTACCATGATTTCAAGTCTCACATTTGTTTTTACCTTACCTCTTAAAGTTTTCATAGAAACTTATATTGCAAAATTTTATATTCTGAAGTAGTTCCAAGGTATCTTCAACTCAAACCCTCAAGGAATGGCATTCATTTCTATTTTCGTCCTTTTTGACAACAAAATTGAAACTAAGAAATTAAAATTTTTCAAGAAGTCTTTAAATACGTAAACCATATATTATTTTCCTTTTTTTACTTACTTAGCATGAGCAAGAGATGAGGAAAAAGACTGAATCAACAATTTTTTATTTTTAATGTATCATGTTTATTGTAAAATTAAAGTCGTCAATGTCTTTTTATTTTGACATGTATCGATAGCATCCGTACCATCCAGCCAAAAAAACTACATCATATGTTGCCCATAATAAAGAATATTTCACATCCACGTTACCATCAGAATCCGTATGAGAAAGGAATGTTCAACTAAGCCATTTAAGGCTTCTTTTCCGTCCACGGATAATTTGTTTTGCATTTCACTATTAAAATAATAATGGACAGGTACAAACTAATACTAAATTTTTTATAACCAAATGCATATTAATAGAATTTCTGTCTACAGTGAATATTTTTTTTGTAAAAAGTGTATTTTATACTCATAAAACTGTTTTTTTTTTCGAAAACGCGCTATAAAACCGCTGTCCTCTTATTTTAAACAAAAAGGGTCCTACTTTTATTTGCGAGAATAAAAAAACATACTTCAACATAAATTTTACTTATACCTTTCTAAACTAAAACATTTCTGAAATTTTCTGCAACGAATTTAGCAAATGGCAAGTATCAACCAAGAAACTTAATATTTCTTAAAAATTGTTTTGGAGTGGTTTCCTCACAGATTTTCTAATATTAAAATAAGATATAATAAATTGTATTTTTGAAATTTTTTTTTAAATATTCCAATTAAACGCTCTCTAAAAAAAATTTTTTAAAAACCCAACTTTAAGAGATTTTGTTAGAAACTTGTTAGTTAGAAACAAATATTAAGATCAGCTCCTTTATCTTGCTTAAATTACCTTTCCAACAATACTGAACACGTTGACGTACGTGATGCCCGCTCATGCAGCAATGTGCATCTGCTCAGTCTATGATTTACAAAAAATCTTACAGACTAGATTAAACAAAGGTTCGTAATACATAATTACTTAGTGTAAGTAGATCAACAATGAAAATTCGGCTTATGACAGAAAATAAAAAATGTTGAAAACCAAGCCTAGACGCGGAAAAATCAATACAATGAATATTATTAATTGAATTGATGACAATTAAAGCACGCGTGATCCGCCCATTCAGGGCCGATAATTAGATCTATACTGTTCAATAGCGAACATATTATGTTGCCGCAATATCCGCGATGGTACATAAAAGTTTAAATACTTTAAAAGTATTGGACAGTCAATAATGCCATTAGCAATGTCATAGATAAATATAATTGCCGCGATTACCCGTCTACTCTCTAATGTATGAAGATTAATTAACTTACACCTAGAGGTATAAGAAAGAAGGGGAATGTCGAATCTTATGTCGGATAAGCAATACTTTATAAATATTTTTTGCACTCGTTCAACTCTTTTATTGTGAACCCCGTAGTAGGGACTAGAAATCCGACGAAGAATCACTCTTGCAAACAAATGCTACTTCGGACTGAGTAGGCAATTGAAAAGTAAAGTCCTCTCTCGACGAACGAAAATAACACTCTACAAGTCACTCATCGCACCCGTCCTGCTATATGGTGCAGAAGCGTGGACACTAACAACATCTGATGAGGCGGCTCTGGGAGTATTCGAGAGAAAGGTTCTTCGAAAGATTTGTGGACCTCTACGCGTTGGCGACGGCGAGTACCGAAGAAGATTTAATGATGAGCTGTATGAACTTTACGCAGACGCCGACATAGTTCAGCGAATTAAAACACAGCGGCTTCGCTGGCTAGGCCACGTAGTGCGAATGAGCGAAGATGCTCCAGCCCAGAAGGTATTCTTATCGGCACCCGCCGGTGGAAGCAGAGGAAGAGGGAGACCACCACTCCGATGGAAGGACCAAGTGGAGACCGATTTGCGATCCCGCGGTGTTTCCAATTGGCGCCAGTTGGCGCAACGAAGAAACGACTGGCGAGCTATGTTGGACGGTCAAAATCGCCCAGGCGGTTAGATGACCATTTAAAGAAGAAGAAAGTAGTAGGGACTCCATATAATAGAACGTACAAAGGCATTGTATAATAGCTTTTTAGTATATGGGTCTTTAAACTCAGAACCATTTCTTTTGATAAAGGCCAATAATGAGTATGCCTTGGGAATTATAAAGTTTAAATGTTCAGTAAAGGTGAAAGCCGTTTTCGATAGCACGAAAAGGAACTGCTTATATGCCGCTAAGTCTGAATTTGGTTTCCCAGCAAAACTAATACGGCTGTGCAAAATGACGTTGAGCTACACCTGAAGAACCTGTCCGAGCCGTTCGAAACTAAACGAGGTTGCAGACAGGGTGACCTCCTATCGTGCGATTTCTTTAATTTAATGCTGGAGAAAATAATACAAGCTGCAGAACTTAACCGCGCTGGAACAATATTTTATAAAAGCGTGCAACTATTGGCGTATGCTGACGATATTGATATCATTGGCCTTAACAACCGCGCCGTAACTTCTTCTTACTCCAAATAAGAAAAAGAAGCGGAGAAAATGGGATTGGTGGTGAACGAGGGCAAAACGAAGTACCTTCTGTCATCATGCAAAGAGTCAGCGCATTCGCGCCTTGGCAGCCATGCCACTGTTGGCAGCAATAATGTTGAAATAGTAAAGGACTTCGTTTACTAGGGAACCAGCATTAACAGCAACAATAATGTTAGCCTAGAAATCCGACGAAGAATTACTCTTGCAAACGAATGCTACTTCGGACTGGGTACGCATTTGAAAAGTAAAGTCCTCTCTCGACGAACGAAAATAACAATATATAAGTCGCTCGTCGCACCCGTCCTGCTATATGGTGCAGAAGCGTGGACACTAACAACATCTGATGAGGCGGCTCTGGGAGTATTCGAGAGAAAGGTTCTTTGAAAGATTTGTGGACCTATACGCGTTGGCGACTGCGAGTACCGAAGAAGATTTAATGATGAGCTGTATGAACTTTATGCAGACGCCGACATAGTTCAGCGAATTAAAACACAGCGGCTTCGCTGGCTAGGCCACGTAGTGCGAATGAGCGAAGATGCTCCAGCCCAGAACGTATTCTTATCGGCACCCGCCGGTGGAAGCAGAGGAAGAGGGAGACCACCAATCCGATGGAAGGACCAAGTGGAGACCGATTTGCGATCCCGCGGTATTTCCAATTGGCGCCAGTTGGCGCAACGAAGAAACGACTGGCGACATATGTTGGACGGTCAATATCGCCCAGGCGGTTAGATGACCATTTAAAGAAGAAGAAATGTGAAAGATGAATTAAATACAATACCTAAATCATGTATTTTATTCACCCTAACTAATGGCATATCAGAGACGTAATATGTCATAATCCAATTATTACTCAATTTAGAGTATGTAATACTATAACATTTATTGGCATTAAGCGTAAGGTTATTCTTATAGCACCAATTATTAAAATTATTTAGCTCAGATTGAAGTATGTGTACATCAGACGCATTCTTAATTTTTAAAAAGATTTTTAAGTCATCATTGTAAAGAAGATAAGTACACCTCTTCAAGCACATTCTAACATCATTTATAAAAAGAATAAAAAACAAGGGACCAAGGATACTACCCTGAGGTACACCCGACGTAGCTATGTAAGGTGATGACCTAACATTATCTATAACAACAAAATTGACTCTATTTTATAAGTAAGAGCTTATCCAGCGTAAAAATGCAGAGTGAAAACCCAAGTTTCGCAATTTAGCCAGTAGAGCTCTATGAGATACCCTATCAAAGGCCTTACATATATGTATCTGTATAAGTGCAGTCCACTTGACAACCATCTATAAATGACGAGATGCAGTAGTTAGAAAAACGACAAGAATTCAAATTGTAGATCGTCCTGGATTAAAACCATGCTGATGTGGGCTCACAAAACGCTTTACAACTGATGATAATTTAACCATCACCGTTTTTTCAAAAAGTTTCGAAATAACAGGAATCTTTGATATTGGGCGATTGTTTGAAACATCCACTTTACTCCCACTCTTATGTATAGGTTGAATAAATAAAATTTTCCAATCATCTAAGAAAATTCCGGACTTTAATGATATATTAAATATGTGCAGCAACGGTTCTGCCACAGAAGCTACGCATTGTTTTAGAAAAAAAGATGACATTTTTTGAAAGTCCCATTGTTTTGAGCTTTTGATTGTCTGAATACTAAGAATAATATCATCAATATCAAGAACCAGTTATGAGAAATTAAAGCACGACATAACCTCCTTTAACATAACCCCATCGTCATTCCACAAGTCATCGGTAGCGAAGTTTGTTTTGAAAAATTCTGCAAAGAAATTAGCGGACTCAGTGGACGAGTTCTTTCCTTGATAGGACACAGACAACGAAACTGTGGAAGCTGATTGCTTGGAACGAATAAAGTTCCAAAATGATTTTGATTTCGATTTAATATTATTTTCAAAATTATGTATATATTTACTGTACAGGAAATTATCAAGGCAATTGAACGCTTTCACATACTTGAAATATTCGTGTTTGATTTGACGGCATTCCGATTTTTTGATTGTGCAAATTTTTTAGTTTCTTCAGTCTTTTAGTATACCAAGGCAACTTATATGCCCTTGCTGGGAAACGAGGGATATTGTTGTTTGCTATTTCCAGGATATTACTCTTAAATAATCGGCATTTGAAATTAAAATATTTATCAATTCACAACCACAACGACTATAATTGTAACCAACATCATTACTGTGTACAATATTTCCAAACTCATAGAACTGAAGTTCCAAATTCAATGGTACATGATGCTTATCAGTATTGGATAACGGACAGCAAGAACGCATCATATTGTAATTAAGATCACTGCTGACAAATATAAGATCTAATATTTTTTCTAGCGAATTTACATAATTGTTGATTTGTACTAATTGTAAACCATAAAAACTAAACTACTAAAAAATATTAGTAGCTCCAAGTGATTTTATTTAAATTAAAATCACCTAAAACACAAAGACCGGAATTAGCATAAGTCCTCGAAACAGGCAAAATATTTTTAACGTGAGCTTAGTATACCTTATCATGACTGCTTGGTGGAATATAAGATAATCTGAAAAAAAGACTTTTAGACTTAGCTTTTACCCGGATTCAATACATATCACAACATAAAATGAATTTTTGGAATTAAAAATAGCGCTTGTGCCGCTTTTTCAATGTGAAATAAAAACTTAAGGCCAGCCGCCGACTTTATTTGCTTTCCAAAAAGAAAATCAAGCCAACTGGAAAGCGAAAATAAAGCCCGCTGGGCTTATTGTTTTTTTCAGAAAGGAAATAAAGCCCGTGTCCGTTATTTCCTTGCCCATTATTGCACTGCACGTTCGCAGTAACCTACTCCATGTCATGTGAGGACCGGAGCTGGCTGTCTTCGCTCGTACGAATGTTTGTGTGGGAAAAAATGGATGGGGAGGAGTGTGGGTGAGGTATGGGTGAATCTATTAGAAGGCTTTTAATTTTTGTTCGTCAAGGAACGACTTTACTTGTTCACCACAAGGCCCACTGTTTTGCCTCTTTATCTAGGCCAGAGATCGTATTTATTTTTTATTGGGCTGAGCAAACTTAATTTTAACATTGGAGGCATACCATCGACCTCACTTTCATTTTTATACCTAGTAGTGGTACGCACACAAGACATATCTTATAACTTTAAACGCGTTATTCTTGTATATTTGTATAGTTGTATAGTTGTACTCGTATATTTGTATATCCACTACTACCTCAGGAACGACTTAACCGATTTGGATGAAATTTGGTATATGGGTAGTATCCTTTGTTTTAAGATTTTCTACTTTGGTGTTGCCACTTGGGGTGGTTCACAGGGTTGCCACCTATATCAATTTTTTTTAAATATTAAGCAATATATGGGAATATGGGTAACAAATGAAAGGTATTTTAGGTCGTATACCAACCAAAGTATTTTCGAGTAGGGTTGCCACCTAGGGTTACCACCTACCCGCATTTTATTTATTCCTTCAGATATCGACCACTATCTCGGGAACGACTTAGCCGATTTCGATGAAATTTGGTAGATGGATAGTAAGCTTCCTTCTAAGATTTTTTACGTGGATGTTGCCACTAAACGAAGCTTAGAGGGTTGCCAGCTTTCCGAATTTTTTTTAAATATTAAGCACTATGGGTATCAAACGGAAGGTATTTGAGGCCGTATACCAACCAGAATACTTTGAAGTAGGATTGCCACCTAGGGGTGCCTTAAGTGACTTTTTGTGGTTAGTGTTCGATATTTTGGAAATCTATTTTGGAAATTTATGCTCTTGGTACGTAAGATTATGCGACAAATTCGAAAAATACCGAGCAAGGCTCGGTCACCCAGGTACTTAACTTTAATCGCCTAACGGTGGTATGTATCGGCATAAACGGATCAAGATAGATATTGACTTATAAACTAGTATATCAAACTGTTCAGGAGGAAAAAAGAAGTTGATTAAGCCATGTCTGTCCGTCTGTTAACACGATAACTTAAGTAAATTTTGAAGTGATTACTCAGCACATAATACACTTATAAAGATAAAATATGGTGTTGATTAAGTCAAATTTAGAAGGATCATAGATATATTTAATAGGCAATAACTTTGCGTACAAAAGCTTAATATCATTTATATTTCACTTTCAAAGTGTCCGTGAACGAAGAAAGTCGAAAAATATAAATTTTGAAATAGCCGCAGCCCCGCCGCTTTTGTAGTTGATTAATCCACAAAACATTTTATGCCATAGCTCCGGAAAAAATTTATTTATTGAAACGATAGTTGGCAAAAATGTTGAATATTTGAGGTAAATGTTTGTTGTAAAAATGGACGAAATCGGTCAACGGCCACGCCAAGTTTTTTAACATAGTTTCAAAAAATTTGTTTATAAAGTGTAAAACAACAAGATCTTGCACACATAATAAGGCAAAACTCGACCGCAAAATTTTTTTTTGAAGTTTGGGGAAGTAGGCGTGGCGCCGCCCACTTTTCAGCATAAATATTCTGCTACTTTCAAAGGCGATTGCTTGTCGTTTCAACTAGATATTTCAATTGGTCAGCTGCTTCTCAATAGTATGTATTATATTCCTGCAAAAAAATTAGTGAAATCGGGAAACACACAAGCAAAATATTCGGGCAAGTTGTTAATATCCCATTGCAATAGATAAGTTATATATCTTTTTTGATGGTCATACCTTTTAGGAACATGGAATGTTTGTAGGTATAAGAAGAAGAAAAGATGGGCCCATCAATGAGTAAGCTGAAATAATAAGGACGATGAGCTGAGTCGATTTAGCCATGTCCGTCTCTCCGTCCGTTTGTCTATTTGAACACAAATTTTTCAAACATAAAATGCGCATATATTGGTATTTTGAAAAAATGTGGTTAGCAGTTTTTGGTAGGGAAGATATTTATATACAAATAAATTAATGGCAGCCGCCTTGGTGTGACGGTAGTATTGCCGGCCTACCACACGGAATGTCCAAGGTTCGAGTCCTGGGACAGGTAACATCAAAAGCGGTTTGAAAAAGTTTTTCAAAACGGGGTCGCCCCTCGGCAGTGGTTTGACAAACTCTCCGAGTGTCTTTCTACCATGGAAGGCTTCTCAGCAAAAATTCATCTCCTTTGTAGATGCCGTTCGATGTCGGGTAAAATCTGTAGGTCCCGCAAAAATATCTTAGGAGGTTTATGATGTTATACCTGTTGTATATCGCGCCATACATTTATATTTTTTTAAAACTCATAACAGAATTGGGTTTATTGAAGCTGGCTTTATAATACGAACTGAAAAGTATTAAAATAGACCTGCGTAAATTGGTATGCCATAATAGACCACTTCAAGCTATATAATGTTCGGTTCCTCCCGAACTTAGACTTCCTTACTTGTTATTTATAACATTGGAATCCCGTAAAAATACTACTATGGTTTGATAGAAATTGATTATTTTTTAGTAGTTGATATTACATAATGAGAGTCGGAAAAACAACCTATTATTTATCACATTTTCCTGTAAACTACGTGTCGCTAATAAATAAAGTTATTTGTAAATTTTCTTTATTAAAAGCAAAAGATTAGCGTACTTTCGAGTAATTTCAACTCTACGAAGTGCACTTCCTGGAAACAAAAGCCCATCCTTCATAACCGCTTGGACCGCAACAACCGCAAAAACAGTAAAGCAGATGAGATATTGCCGAGCAATAATCGGCTGCACCATTTGCGCGCCCATTCAAATGCAAATTCGCTGTCAGCAATTTTGATTGCTAGAGCGAATCTGCAATGTGTTCGAATTAATTTAAGTAATTTTATTTTCAGGGCGTTTGTTGTGCAAGTAAAATTATGTATGTATATTAGTGATGTGTCGTCCTTTGGCAAAAAATGCATATAAACCGCCCAGCTAACCTACAATCAAATAATGACATAACTCCCTTTACCAGCAACATTAAATGATAGTAAAAATTATTCATATATTTGTTTGTAACAATGATTGTTTAGCTGTGGTATTATTATAGTTGTTGGAGTAAAAAAAATATGGTGCAGCAGTTGTTTTAACCCGCTATCAAAATATCAACCGTTCGACCAACCAGGCTGTTCTATGCCGTGAATTATGTAGCGCGTAAATCTTTCTGCGGCGTTAGTAACCAGTCGCGAACTGAAAGCACGTGCAAACAGGAAGAATGTGCAGCAGCCATTTAGGTTTGACGCAAGCGAGGAATTTTTCAATTCGAAAACTGTGCGGTTTGGTGGCAACATTAAGCTGCACCAATATTGAGGATCGTTAGAAATGTAAATGTAACTAAATAAATACCCTAAAAAAATGCAGTAACCGATAGTAAAAACAAGTAAGGAAAGCGCTGGCTTTATACCTTTCATGAATAAGCATCTCGGTTTTAAATGTCCGATCCTTGCTTACAAACTCTGCAAAATTTGATGGTCTTACCCTGTTAATACAAAAAAAAACATAGCCCAACCCCGTTTATCGGAAAAATGTGCTGTATGGGGGCTATATGATATATTTGTCCAATCGTGATGATTTTCACTTAACAAATTTTGTATTCCTCGCTATTAAATTGCAATAGTTATCGCCCAAATCCCATTTATCGGAACAATCGATTGTGTGGGAGCTATATGTTATGCTGGTCCGATCTGGCTCAATTTCACTGGTCACATTGCGTATATAAAACGTATGAAACCAACAAAATTTTACGTTCCTAGCTTTTTAATTTTATAAAAGCGTGCAACTGTTGGCATATGCTGACGATATTGATATCATTGGCCTTAACAACCGCGCCGTAACTTCTGCTTACTCCAAATTAGAAAAAGAAGCGGAGAAAATGGGATTGGTGGTGAACGAGGGCAAAACGAAGTACCTTCTGTCCTCATGCAAAGAGTCAGCGTCACTGTTGGCAGCAATAATTTCGAAATAGTACAGGACTTAGTTTTCCTGGAAACCAGCATTAACACCAACAATAATGTTAGCCTAGAAATCCGACGAAGAATTACTCTTGCAAACAAATGCTACTTCGGACTGAGTAGGCAATTGAAAAGTAAAGTCCTCTCTCGACGAACGAAAATAACACTCTACAAGTCACTCATCGCACCCGTCCTGCTATATGGTGCAGAAGCGTGGACACTAACAACATCTGATGAGGCGGCTCTGGGAGTATTCGAGAGAAAGGTTCTTCGAAAGATTTGTGGACCTCTACTCGTTGGCGACGGCGAGTACCGAAGTAGATTTAATGATGAGCTGTATGAACTATACGCAGACGCCGACATAGTTCAGCGAATTAAAACACAGCGGCTTCGCTGGCTAGGCCACGTAGTGCGAATGAGCGAAGATGCTCCAGCCCAGAAGGTGTTCTTATCGGCACCCGCCGGTGGAAGCAGAGGAAGAGGGAGACCACCACTCCGATGGAAGGACCAAGTGGAGACCGATTTGCGATCCCGCGGTATTTCCAATTGGCCCCAGTTGGCCCAACGAAGAGACGACTGGCGACCTATGTTGGACGGTCAAAATCGCCCAGGCACCAGGCCAAAATCACCATTTAAAGAAAAATAAGAAAGCTTTTTAATTGCAAGATTTATAGGTCAAAACCCGTTTATCAAAGAAATCGATTGTTTGGGAGCTATGTGTTGTATTGGTCCGATCTTGTTGTTCCGACAAATGATTAATATATTACAAAATGGCTATCCAATACCAAATTTCAACGAGATATCTCAAAAACTGAGGGACTAGTTTGCGTTCAAACAGACAGACAGATGGGCATAGCTGAATGGACTCAGCTCATCGCCCTGATCATTTCGGCATACTTATGGTGGGTCTGCCTCTTCTTCGCATACTTACAAACATCGCTCCAAAGCTATAATACCATTTCATGTTCATGAAAGGTATAATTATTGCAAACCCATTGGTGTAGAGCTATGGCTTTACCTTACACACTATATATAACTTATCTTTTAGAAAGAACTAGCAGACCCGGCAGACGTTGTCCTAAAATTTGACTTGCCTACATTTAACAAATTGTTCTCTCTTCCCTCCCCACTTAGCGCTTCCTAGTCATTTATTCATATATCTTAATTTTTCTTCCTACATTTGCTACGCACACAAGTTATATTAATTCATTCGCCTAACTGTAGTATGTAACGGCATAAAATTAATTTTTGAAAATTTTCGTGGCGCCGCCAACTTTTGAATAAGTCAAATTAAGGAATATTATTAATCATAATTCAAAAACCGCTCAAGATATCGAAACAAAATCTGGCACACAGATTTCCAAAGAGTGGAATCGGTTAAGGTCGACTCCCACTTTTATATGAAAGATTTCGAAAAAGATCATAGATATATTTAATAGGCAATAACCCTTTTATAGTGAATAATACCACACAACTTTTTATGCCATAACTCCGGCAAAAATTGATTTATCGAAATGATATTTGCCGAAAATATTGAATATATAAAGGTAACTGTTTATCGTAAAAATGAGTGAAATCGGTTTTAGGGCCACGCGCAGTTTTTTAAACTAGTTCTGAAAGATTTGTTTATAAAATTTAAAACGCAATTTTTCTATAACGATGCAAGTTATATCAATAAGACCTTGCACGCATAATAAGCTTTTTAAGCAAAACTCACAAGCAAAATATCCGGGCAAGTACTTAATACCCCACTGCAATAGGGGAGTTATATATCTTTTTTGAGTTTCATACCTTTTATGGTCTGTTCATTTTTACATATTTTTGTAAGTTTAACGAGCTCAAGACCAGTTGATAATAATTCCTAGTTAAATATTATTATTTTGATTAGAGGAAAAATTGAAAGCAACAAACATATACAGCCTATAGTTATAGTACTATTTCGAAAACAGCCACGATTTCTCGTCAGATTAATTCGTATAGTTTTGCTATTTCAGAGGATCTTGTGGAGAATCGAACCCACTCACTCTGATTGCAAGCGCAGCTGCCTAACCCATAGGCTATGCTGCGTGTAGTTTTGCAAGCTGCTTAATTCAAGTTTTTCCTCTAATTGTTGTTTGTTATCTTGCCAACGGTATACACAATATTTTAGACATTCTGTCTGTATGTAAATCATGTATGCTGGACTTTGTTTCTGTACATTCTTCTTTCTATTTTTAGAAGATAGTTATTGTACATAACCGCGTGCTCCGGTATAGTTTTTATTGAAAATAATCCTGGCTTTATAATACGAACTGAAGAGTATTAAAATAGACCTGGTATATCTATCAAGGTATATAATGTTCGGTTCCACCCGAACTTAGACTTCCTTACTTGTTATTTATAAAATTATACTTGTATATTTTTTCGGATGACATCAGCACACAAAGGGGTTGCATAGCAAAGATACATTCAGCTGCTAGCCCTTACAAATTGAAGACCTACCTATCTAAGACTTTTGATAAATTGAAATAAGCCGAATTTAAAGTACAATTTTTGGGTGTTTATGTATATACATACTTAAATCCACATACCATATACACATAAATATGTATGTAAATATATATGTGTGGTAGTTGCTGTCATCATCACTCCGTATGGCCACTATCACCATTGTTATTTGTTCGTTAAAACAATTAATTTTTAATTTCAGTTGTCATCTGCTCATTCAATATATTTACATTTGAATATATGTAGTTCCACATCCGAACTCGTGACGAAAAAATTTTAAGACAATTGAGCATTTGTTTATAAGCACCGCAGTGAAACAGTCAGCCATCCATTGACAACATGGGTATTTGGCAATATGTATGTGACGTGATTTGTATGTAATGTTAGTTTCTTTTTATTCAGCCTTGAAAAACAAATGACACAAAAGCTTAAGTTCATATTTTAGTAGCGGTTTGTAGGGGTTTAAGCGAGTGGTATCTGTTTCGTTCACGAGCATAAAGGATATGTATATTCAAATATTTGGTTTTCCCGATTTGTACACAAATATCTATTAGATACTCTATGAAAATATTTGAGTTAGAGAACAAAACGAACAGATTTCTTCCTAGATTGTTAAAAATATAGATTTTTCTCTTCTATTTCTCACGATCTGCTTGACTTCGATTGCGTTTGCGCTTTCTGGGGACAGGGCTACAGTTTTGATTATCTCAATATATTATATTTTTTCAATTGTTTGCATATACGCACAAAATTATACATTATCACAAAAAAATTACAGTTTTACCTGAAAATTGAGCTCTTTAGCCCCAGCGCCAGGACGGTCCGGGCGCCAACGGCCGCGCCGCTTCAGGCCCTATTTTTTATATATACATTTATATATAAATTTGTGCAATGACGACCTTGTGAATTAATTTTGTGTTACTTTTACCAGGCAGGACCGGATGGGGTTATACCAGCTATTCTACAATATGCTAGGGGCAGTTTGAATTCCCATTTAACTGAAATCTGAAAATCAAGATGCCTACGAAATGGATATGTAACAGAAGCATGGAGAGACATACGGGTAGTTTTCATCCCTAAAGCAAGTAAACTAAACCACTCAGAAGCTAAAGAATTCTAGCCTATTAACCTATCTTCCTTTATTTTAAAAAAACTAGAGAGGCTTATAGACATGCACATAAGAGACAGCACTAACTTCCGCCAAATAGACGCGATTCAGCATGCATACCGAAAGGGAAAATCGGTTGAAAGATTGAGAAATATCTCAGGAGTACACCCTAGCCGGCTTTCTCGACATTGAAGGTGCCTTCAATAATATTAAAACCGAAGCGATCTGTCGGGCACTTACAGTACAAGGGACCCGGGGCTCTATAACTGCATGGATTGATTCTATGCTTAGGGGTAGGATCGGTAGCGCAACTTTAGGCTCGGGCTCTGTAAGTAAAATGACTACCAGGGGCACCCCGCAGGGAGGAGTGCTGTCACCCCTTCTGTGGATAATGGTGGTTAATGAAATCTTGCAAACCTTTCAGGCGAAGAGAACGAGGCTATGCGTGTGAGCTAATGTAGACAGCACTTTAGATTTCCCGTGGGCAGGAAAAAATTCTTGACGAGAAACTAAACTTGAAAAGGAAGGCTGTGGCAGCGTACTACCCCTGTAAAAGAGCCTTCGGGAATAACTTAATACTATCACCGTACATAATCCACGGTATGTACAGCACAGTCATACGACCGATACTAGTGTATGTAAAGTATGGAGCTCTTGTATGGTGGAAGGCGCTAGACAAAAAGAGCAATCAAGTGAAAGCTGAGAAAAAGACTAGCATGCTTGGGTATATCAGGCGCGGTAAGAAGCGCACCTCAGTAGGGGGGGCAAACGTCATATTCCACCTGGTGCCGTTGTTCGTGATTGCTCAGGGTTTGGCCAGAAAGGGAGCTCTTAGACTATGGACACGCGATGATACTAGATGACATGGCAAAGGGACTAAACGAGATCAGAACCGACAACGGACTATATCACGTCGGTTATTGACTTCGGGGCGCAGAATGTAGAGCATCTCTCGAGGGAGGTATGGGAACAGGGCTTACTCACTGGTAGTGAGATTACAATCTACACGGACGGCTCAAAAATAGAGAATGAAGTCATATCGACTCCCTGACTCGTGCAGTGTCTTCCAAACCTAAATCTATGTCATAGAAAAGGTATGTCATAGATTGCTGCGCGAAAATATAGTACCGCCGACAAATGCAATTTGTTGAGAGCCAAGCTTATCCAAATTATTAATTAGAGTCGAACGTGATAAAATCTGATATAGTTCGAAGGTGCCGAACCTCGTTGAAAGTTCTAGATCATCTCAACATTTATGTCTGCTGAGTCTCCGATCACTTTGCCATATGAACTTAAGATCTTTACCTTCTTCTCAAGTTCATATGGTATTGGTTTACACATATTTAAGTGAGTAATATCTGGTTGGACGGATGTGCCCCCACCCGGCACGTAATGAGCGCATTCACAGTGGACATAAGTGTCTCTGAGTGGAGGAGTGGGATATTCCATGCGCGCTCCCTTAACCCAAAATAACCTACTAGATTTTTCTAGTATTTTTCATTTTGACAAATAAATAAGTAAACAAAATGCTATGCACATATAGCCAGAAGAAGACATTTTTTAAGATCACCTGTATCTTGAAGATGAGTAGGTGGAAAAAGAAGAAGATATTGCGCCGAAGCCATCCGAAATATCGCGCTCTCAAAGTCTTTGCGTGATTTGTTTTGAGGTTGAACCCAATACGCCCTAACTGCTTGCAAACGTTTGAGAATCTGCATTGCTTGTATTCTAAAACTGCAAGCTCAAAAAGTATTGACGAAGGATTTCAAAACTTTTATTGCCCTATTTGTCGAGAAAACGTAATAAATAAATAGCTTTTGAAATTTGAATTGGGATTTATTACATTTTTTTTGCGCTTGTGGTCTCATTAAGAAATAACTGCCAAATACTTGGGACTTATTTCAGGGTGCTACTGCATTAGGACTTATTTCATTTAGGAGTTTTCGTTTTATCAATGCTGCTTTGGACTGAGAAGGCAATTGAAATGCAAAGTCCTCTCTCGACTAACAAAACTTACCCTCTACGAGTCGCTCATAATACCAAGCATACTCTCCATTTCTAGGCTCGTAGTCACATATAAACGGCATGTTTTGATGCTAGTCTCGGCGACATGCTAGTCGACAGCTTCTAGAAGTGTTCTCCTCCTAAGCCCACAATAACAGCATTCTAGTTAGCCGCTTGATTCAAGACGCCCTCTTGCAGCCCTCTTTGCAAACGTTTATACTGACCACAAAAAAGTAATACCGTGTGATTCATTTAGGGCTACGTTTTACTCCATATTTCGAGAGTTCCTTCAAAGAGTTCCTTTTGCCACAGCAGTCTTCGGTTCCAAATTCCCATAAAACATTATTGCTAGAAAAGTATTAAATGGTAGACGATCAAATAAAGACTTATGGGCTATTTAATGGTTTCAAAATATATGTAATACTTCTATGTTGATGCCAAAACGTGTTATCAATGTAGTTCCAAATCGAAGTCACAGGGAGACAGTCTTCATCAGTTGTTGAGCCTCTAGGAGCCCTTCAGAAAATTGGAATAGTTTAAAACTATCCTGGAGCTAAACCATTTGACAGCACTACTAGTTCTAGCTCAATAACCAAGTAATGCTTTCAACTATCCATTTTTGCATTGCATATTCGTTCCGGGGGGTCAATTCTGGTTTGGCGTTCTTCTGATAAATAAAGTGAAAAGATTTGTTTCCCTTCACGAGAGCGCAAAACCAGAATTGACCCCCAGGGCAGTTAATTTTTACAGCTTGTATTATCGCTTCCATCATCAAATTAAAGGAATCGCACGAAAGGGGGTACCATGTCTGAAACCTTGTTCAGTTTCTAACGGCTCGGAGAGGTCCTTCGCAATCCGGACAGAGCTGTTTTGGCGCGAAACCAAGATCAGACGTATCGGCATATATTCAGCTCTTTTTCGTGTTATCGAAAGCAACCTTAAAATCAAAAAAGTGTGTCAACTCTTTTCTCACTGGTTTTCTCCAAGATTTTGCGTATTGTATAATTATAGCTTTTAGGATTATAAAAAAAAAATAAGGAAAAATCAATACTAATCAAATGAATGATTGTTTTTGATTTTATTTTATTACTACGCCGTGTCATTGTAAAAACATGCAATATCCAGAGAACGGAGTTTTATCTGTTTTTAATATGCTAAAAACATGCAAAAATATGTCAAAAATTTTTAAAATTTATGAACGTAAGATTTGGAGGGTGGGGCCGTGTGCAGAAATCCACGCAAGTGGGGAAAGTTTCTGATCGCCATTCACCTGGGAATGGCCAGAGCGATTCTTTTGCATGCGGTTCAAGCAGCTCACTACTTCCGGGCTTTGCGCCCAAGTATCCTCTGGCTAACCACCGAACACCCGTTTGGTGGTGAGCTAAACGTGAGAAGGCGACAACCTGGTAAGGCCACTCCGACATAATCGGTTTAAGGGCTTGCTGGGGGGTTCAAACAGCAGCGTCTGATCACCAGGTGGTGCGGCTGCAAGCAGGCGTCTGTCTTGGATCAAGCGGCTCGCTATACAAACGTGTAATAGAATTCAACCTCCCGTGAAACGGGTTGTGCGTTGGGTTTGGGACCCACCACATAAAACAACGTTCCAATGAAACTCAACAACAAAGCCTCGGATATGAGAACCCCTGGTCAAAATCGCCCAGGCGGTTAGATGACCATTTAAAAAGATTTCTGGATTTTGTTTTTGTAGTAGCTTTCGAGCCAGGATATCGTTGAGCCGAAAAAGTGTTACGAGTGTTATGCTACCTACTGAAGAGCCAATGAAGTTCTGTAATTTATGTTGGGTTGAAATCAAAGTTTTCCTTACCAGTCCGGGGTTATTCGCGAATCTCTTGACAGAATGTCCTCAGAATGTGAAGCCGCCTTCATTACTTCTTGGTCTAACTCTAGTCGTAGGCGATTCGAGATTTCATCACATCGGCGAACCTAAGCTGTAGCTCTTTGGCAATTCGACAAACAATTATTTCGAAAAAGATGATTTTCCCTAACTTGCCTCGAGTTCGAAATGGGAGCGAAAACTGATATTCGAAAATCTGCCATTGCGAACAAGCCTCGAGCTCGAGACGAGTCTACTTTTGGTTAGAGGAAAAATTTAAAGCAACAAACATATACAGGCTATAGTTATAGTACTATTTTGAAAACAGCCGTTGGCAGATAATAAACTACAATTAGAGGAAAACTTGAATTAAGCAGCTTGCAAAACTACACGCAGCATATCCTATGGGTCAGAGTGAGTGGGTTCGATTCTCCACAAGGTCCTCTGAAAAATTGTTGGTACAAAAAAGCATAAAATAAAAAAAAATTTACTAAAATGTAAATAAACAAGTAAGGAAGTCTAACTTCGGGTGGGACCGAACATTATATACCTAGTAGTGATTTATTATGGCATCCCAATTTAAGCAGGTCTATTTTATTACTTTCAGTTCGTATTTGCCTGCAAATAGACAGACGGACAGACAGATAGACGTATCGAAAGAAGGATGGCTACATCGACTCAGCTCATCCTCCTGATCATTTCAGTATACGTACAAATATTTCATGTTCATGAAAGGAATGGATATCAAAAAAGATATACAACTTCGCTATTGCAGTGGGGTATTAACTACTTGCACGGATATTTCGCTTGTGAGTTTCCGGATTTGGCTAATTTTTGGCAGGAGTATAATACATACTACTGAGAAGCAGCTGACCAATTTTCATTGAAATATCAAGATCGAATTATAAGCGATTGCCTTTGAAAATAGCAGTAATTTAATGCTGAAAAGTGGGTGGCAAATAGCGCTCGGAGATGAGTGCCAAGGAACCCGCATACCAAATTTCATTAAGATATCTCAAAATTTACTCAAGTTATCGTGCTCACAGACGGACGGACGGACATGGCTTAATCAATTTCTCTTTTCGTCCTGAACATTTTGATATACATAAGTCAATATCTATCTCGATCCGTTAATGCCGTTACGCACTGCCGTTACGCGACTAAAGTTAATATACCTTGTGTGCGAAGCACTACTAGGTATAAAAGGCAGCCCTTCATGCATTCTTGCTTGTGTTAATGTTATTGTATTAACCCATATATGTAATACTTTGGTTTGAAAAAATCCATTTTTGGATATGATGCAAAATAGTAATTTTGTTGTACATATGTATGTATGTACACACAAAAAATTAACATTTAACATTTAACATTTAACATTTATTTAACATTTATTTAACTAATTTCATTGTACAACTAAGACTAATCAGTCTTTTATATGTACATCAACAATGGGATACATTCTATTATTTGGTATTAATATTTAAAAAACATTACTTAAAAGATAAGACAAAATATATGATTCAAGCTTAATACTAATGCAATGGCACTTAACAATTTAAGGCAATAGGTGATATAGATAGTAAGTGAAATTTAGAAAATAGAGAAAGACAGAAAATAGAGACTAAGATATTAGCAGCATTATTTGTAGTTAAGAGGCCAGCGTCATATTGAGATCACTAAAATATTTGTATATTAGCTTTCTGAAGTTGCTTCTATTTAGTTGTGATTTTAAATTTTCTGGAATCCTGTTCCACATTTTAATTGCACCAATGAAAAACCATCGGCTAGATGTTAGAGTACTATATTTCGGGATTATTAAGCTGTTTAGTCTCTGAGATCTGGTTAATTGAATCTTGTCATACAGATATTTAGGGGTTTTCCACTCCAGCAACTTAAACATGAAAATACAGTTCCTGGCGGCCAAATATTGCATAATACTACAACCCAGAATTTTGTCGTGCCATGGTGATATGTGAGCATAACGACTTATGCCATAAACGTACCGTGTAACATTGTTGAAGGCTACATTTACCTTATTTGCTGATAGC
The DNA here is from genome assembly GCA_949987695.1 of Merzomyia westermanni. NCBI lineage: Eukaryota > Metazoa > Arthropoda > Insecta > Diptera > Tephritidae > Merzomyia > Merzomyia westermanni. Next base: position 121,325,822 of record OX465288.1, on the reverse strand, counting down.
GAGTCAAGTTTACTATATACTAATTCCGCGTACGTAAAATGGGGCATAATTAATTGTATCGCGAGTTTTTGACGTGTCTCTTGTGGTGTAAATGCAGCAGACATTCTCAACCTACGCAGAATAAGATAAACATTGCTTACTAATTTGTTAACATGATCACAACAACTAAGTTTATTATTTATTATAAAACCAAGGTTCTTTATTTTGTGAGTGATCTCAAGGGTGGATGTCCCAATTACTAAAGGCGGTATATCATCAGGGTCTACATCGGTTTTACATATGGGTACAACATATGATTTACTTGCATTTAAACACAAAACATTTTTTTGCGCCCAGCTCAATATAGCAGACAGATCGTTATTTACTTTATAACATAAGTCTTCTACAAGACCGATACGATTTGAAAGATATAACTGAATGTCATCAGCATACGCATGCGCACTGACATATTTACACACCGAAAATACGTCGTTAATAAACATACTAAACAGGAGCGGGCCAAGGATCGAGCCTTGCGGGACACCTGCTTTGATAGCTCTGAACTGAGATGAGGCATTATCACATATAACACGTTGAACTCTTCCCGTTAGGTAACTTAACAACAGTTTCGAAGAGCTTTCAGAGAACCCGAAAAAATGTCTTAGCTTCCAGCATAACAGAGAATGGTTTACTGAGTCAAATGCCTTAGAGAAATCTAAGAGGCAAAGTATAGTTAAATCTCCTTTATCAAATGGCGTTCTTATGTCATCTACAATTTTAAGCATAGCAGTAGCACAACTGTGCCCAGGCCTAAACCCAGACTGCAATGGAGAAAGAAAATAACGCAAATTTAGCAACATTGACTGGGGCATGACCATGATCTAAAGGTGGAGAACAGATGACAAAATATTTTAAAGTTGTGGATAGAGCAAGCTGAAAAAAATTGCCGAACATAGGCTGATATTTGAGAATAATTATTTTAAAATAAACTCAGCAACCATTTTTTTGTTTCTTGGTACCAAGTTTTCAATTGAAACATGGTGGTATAGGATAAAAATGGACTGAAGTATTATGGCGATTGTAGTTTATCCACTAAGATATTAGTTCTTATTGCCACTTACTTTTGTGGTAGTGGGCAAAAATTTGTGAAGTGATCCACCTAAAACTTTTTCGAAGGTCATGTATTTTAATCAAATTGGTTCGTATGCCTCAGAAATATTAAGTTATAGCTATATAAATATTTTCATTATTCCAAAGTTTTTGTTTACAAGATGGTATCCTCTTTCAAACTGCATTACTTATTTTGGCGTTTTTATTTTTTTTGCAAGAAATTATTCACAAATTTTCAAATATTTTTCACGTCTTCATCATTATAATGTTGTTGGGCATTCCATTACACACTTTTAGCAGAAATAAAAAATTGGGCCCGGCAATAGAACGGCAGTTATTTACTTTTTTTAAAGTGGGGGTGTCTGTATGTAACAATGTTATAAAAAACAGAATAAAGGATGTAATAATGAAAACTCTTGCTTGACACTTCATTTTATTAATAAAAGTGATCAAAAGTCTATCGAAGTATTTTTAAGGCTATAACTCAGAATTCACAGAACACAGTACGTACCGAAGGAAATTGTTCATACAAAGTTAGTTACAATCCTTTAGAAAATTTTAATAACTCCCATCCCATGCATAGTTTTGTAATCTAATCAATTTTAGTATGATAATGTGCAAGTCAAACTAGCTCAAATATTTCTCAGAATTTCTAGAATTTTTATTGCGCAGGGTGTCCCACATTTTTTTTATACAAAATTAAATTTTTGTATGTTTTGTATGGAAGAAATAATGCAACACGCTAGACGGAAAAATTCCGAAAATTTAGAAAATTTTTGAACAATTTCTAACTTGCACATTACGAGTATTATACTTAAATTCATTGGGATACAAAACTGCATGCTCAATGGTGATTTTTAAAGTTTAATTAACTTTCCTAAACTTTGTGTAAATTTTGAAATTTCTTTTTATGTGGATTCTGTTACAGAATTCGCTATATTGTAAATGAAAATTATTAAAAACACAGATTCTTCTTATTACATTGATCCATATCTAATTTAATTACACTACTGTTCTATTGAATACAGCTGTATATACGCCGACGCTTTGGGAGTAACCGGCGAAGTCTGTATTGTGCATTATAATTAACATCGCTTAATGTTAATATCATCTTGTCATTTTGTTTAAGCGATTCGTAGGCTTAATATCAAAGTCATGCTGCGGCACATTACAAGTGTCACCATTAGAGAAAAAAGTTAGCTACAATTTTTTTGAAGTCGCGCTTAACGCCATTACCACTCAGATAAGTGTCGGTCTCAGCCAAAATCGTCCTAATGACAGGACTGTACTGGTTGCACTTGACCTGTCGAAAGCTTACGACATGGCGAATCACACGCAACTTATTAATGATCCTGAAGAGTCAACCCTTCCCCCCTGTCTAAAGCGTTGGACCGGCCATTACCTGAGTGCTCGACAGTCATCGGTGGTGCTCAGAGGCGAACGATCAAAACCACGTATAATTAAACAAGGGGTGCCATAGGGTGGTGTCCTTTCACCGCTTTTGTTAAATTGCTGCATATCGAGGCTCCCCTCCCGTCGGCCACCTTATTTAAGACGTGGACAGCGCAGGTGAACATGGAATTAGACGTCGACGGCATTCAGCTTCCGACTTTCACACATCCCAAAATCTTAGGGGTCACGTTTGCTAATATGTTCAAGTACGGTGCTGATGTAGCTACGATTGCGACCTAAGTATAAAGCCGCAACAAAATCTTCAAGTCACTAGCTGGCAGCACTTGGGGAAAAGATGAAGAAACGTTACTGACAACGCACAAGGCAATCGGCCAGCCGGTTCTGAGCTACGCGACGCCAATATGGTCGCCGTGGTTAGCAGACACATATTGGAGGAGGTTGCAGGCTTGCCGAAACACCGCACTCAGAACTGCCACGGGGTGCCTCCTTATGTCACCTTGACAGCGATCAAAAATGTTTGTAGTTAAAGGCGCCTGCTCGACGAAAACCCGCCTCCGGGGAGAATGAGGAGACATTTCCGTAAGTATTCCGATGTCTCCCCATGACGCGAACCATCTATTCATTTGCTCAACTAAGCCGACTCTTCTAACACCAATTCCACTCTGGTCCAACCTTATTGAAGGGAGTTGCGTTAGAAGAGCTTGATGACCATGCTAGGCGAGGAAATGACGACTAGGCAGGGCACGTGTTACTAATTCAACAACACATTTAATGGTGAATCGAATGAGCCTATTAAAAATCGGAAAATTTACACAGTCAAGTGTCTGGCAAGAGGGAGTCGATGTATGGGTTTTAATGATAATATTTATCTATTTCTCTAACCTAATAATAATTCGTAAACGTAAATTTCTAATGAACAATATTTTACATTTCAGTTCGTGTTTACTGCGTGCATATCTCTGAATGCGCTTTGATTTCGGAAAACACATTCTGTATGCGAACATTCTTTCTTATTTACGTACAAACAGAAAAGGGGCATGGATAATGTGACGGAGTTTCTATGTTGCGCCTAATCCACACAGCTTGCGGCACCTCGTTCACTATTTTTACAGATTTCTGCAAAGCTTTAGTTCTGCTTATACTGAAAGGACCACATAGGTGCCACTGTGTTTTCGTGCATTTCAAATGTTTTCATCCCCTTTCCAATCACTAAAACTGCACATTTATCTTCAAAGTAAATTCCGAATTGTCCTGCGTTGCATGTTCCACGACCCAGCGGTGGTCCTCAAATGATTTGCATGTTGCACATGCTTTTACGCGCATGTGCATAATTATGGTACTTTTAGCGTACAGCGTTTGTTCAGAAATTTGCTTTATACCGATGTAGGACTGCATAATTTCATCATTAAGACACTGGGTTCTTCCTTTAGAGTACTAAAATCCAACAAGAACGAACGTTTAATCAAATAAAGCAGGGCCGGACTTGCGGAAAGGCCAAAAGCCATCCATCAACTGTCCTCTCAAGTCATGCGTCAGATTTTAAGTAGCCCTTTTAAAACAACATATTTAAATTTCGCTAGACCCTAGTAATAAATTTTTATAGGCTCCCTGGTGATGCCATGGCATAGCGTCTTATTTCTGCGTTAACTTGTATCTACCCTGCAGTCAACTGCCAAAGTGGTTAGTAAACATTCTAATTCATTAAACAGAATTTCGTGGGCTTATTCATACCAGTTTGAGCGACTGCAACGTTTCCGCTATCATTAGCAGCAACAACCCTCTAAAATTGTCGATACATGCAGACACAAGCGAAAAAGAAGGCAATTCAGTATTCGGGTCGCAATCATTCAGTTAACAACCCCGTCTTACATTTTACTTTTCTATTAAACTAATATTCTGAGTTTTTAAGTATTCATTTAATTAAATTAAATATAAAACTTTCTTGTAAATAATAGTTCTGATAGTAGAATCACAATCCTTTTAAGAATTTTACATAGTACATTTGGGTTGCAGATCATGTACGTACGTGCACGAACCAATCATTTGCCAAATCAATTGTGTAAGTAAATAACATTTATTTTTGGAATAATCTAGGTAACCTTTTCCTAGTAAAAAAGTTTTCAAAAAATTCACAAAAGAAATATTGCATTGTTGTTATTTTTGAGTGTTGATTTATTGTGATTGTGAAATGTAGCCTGTGAAATCAATTATAAAATTCAATTATATTAGTCAGCGTTACTGTACTTCCTTTTCAGTTCTGAACTGGCGATCTTTTGCTAGATTTTTATTCTAATAGTCTGGAGAGTTCTTAAAAGAAGGTCGCTCTTGTCCAACAACAAAAATACGTATATAAATGTAACTACATACTTGTGTAATCAACCAACTATATGTCTGCTAATGTCATCGCATCTATGATACTTACGATACTTACGTACTTTCCAATCGAGCACTTATTCACCCAATGTCTTGAGTTACAAGACAATGAAGTGAAGAGACCGTGTCTCCAATCTGCACCTGTAGGTTTTCATGTCTGAATTTAACTTATCTGCAAATATTAGACGGCTATGACGATGAGCAATACCAACAGGTAACTAATTGTATGTCAAAATAATGCTATAAAATAATGTAATAATAATAATAAAAGTAAATAATAAGTACAGATATTATAGAAGTTAATTTGTTTGTTTGTCTTGAAACGACAAAAAAACCTCCCGAATGTTTTGTGGAGTGCTGTCGAAAGTGACAGTCCTTTGCCCGATATTAACCCGGTACGCTCTGGTACTCGCTTGCGGTACATGCCCGACTGTCGCGAGAGGTATTTGGTATGACCAGTGAAACCTTCAAGGTCATGTCACCTCTCCTTCCGTAAGAAAGGCGAAGATGGGTAATGAGAGGCATCATATCCGTAGATCAACCACCGAGTTGCACGTCATAAAATTTTTTTTTAGTATCCTTTTACGACCGGTATGCCTACCTCGGGCATATTCTAAGCTCCTAACCCGCAGGGACATAAGGAAGTTGATGCTTTTTTGATGTGAACCACTATAAAAGCTGTTTATGGCCCAGTTTAGATTCACCCAATTAGTGGTATGGAAATAGTAATAAATCAGCTAAATAAAACCCTTACTGTCATTAATTATCGCAAAAAAATGTATGTAACTCCAGTCCAAAGACTAATTTAGTGAGATCGGCTATTTTTCCTAGTTTGGTTGTGTACAACTACTTTTAGAGTTAAAGTGGCATTACCCACAAATTTTCCGAATGAAAATCAAAGGAAGCCACATAAACAAAATTCGAAACACTTTATTTTGTTCCTCCCGCTATTGGCCCATAAACGGCTGAGCAATGTTGAGTGTAATTTGTATTTTGACATTTTTTTTGTGCATATCCGCCATGGACAGTTATTGTCATCGTTATCGTGACCGACATTTCGTCGAGCTTGACTTTCAACAGTTACCAGTTATATTACAACCGGAAAATTATATTACCAATAATGAGTCTATTTACTACTATTATATAAAGAACTAATAATAGGGAATAGAGAATCAAATCAACATTTTAATAAAACTTACGTGAAAATATGGTAATATTGTTTGTAAATTTTTGTAAAATTGTTTGGATACAGTTTGTACTATTCTCTTCGCACCAAAATATTTACTAAGCACACGTGTTTAAGCGAAAACTTTCGCATGCATAAAGAGTTTCAAAATTTTTTGCCATTTTTTGTTACCTGTTGTATGAATGTTGCAACCACTACAGAATTGAGGTGTTAGTGTTAAAACCAGTATTGTTGTTGTTGTTACATACCAAATTCGACTGCGCTCTACAAATGTATTACAGCTTAGGATACGCGTTTATACCTATCTGAGACATGGTTTTTCGTTGGTAATTATTAATGCTGTCGCAAATATTGTAGAATACGAGTCTAAAGCTTTTCCATTTTCCTATTGTACTTTTTAAGTTCTAACCCAAGCAAATATACATAGAAAGCTGCTGTGGCCGATATTAAGGGATTGTATTTTTATGCGAGGGTTGCAGCTCATTTTATCTTTTGAGCTTTCTTGTATGCATTATTGTAAGTTATAAAAATATACACTTTCCATGCCCCTTTTAGAGATGACCTTTGCAAGATATGTATATTCAATCCCGATCCCGACTATCTCTAAAATGAACTATATCAAAGAGGTCGCAAAAAAATAATATATGTATGGCCTTGTAAGAACGAATTCACGAAACTCCCTGAAGCTAAAGAAATGGTAAAGGTACTTATAAAAATTAAGTGAATGCAAATGAGGAAGAATGAGTGTTGTAGAAATAAGTGCGATATAAAGACCGTTCCAAAACATGGTTACTTGATAAAAGCTTGTGAGAATGGAGTAAGCCGATTTTTTTAAAACTCTGGACAGTTTGTTGTCTTATCCCGGCCGTAAGTTTTTAAGCCGATTATACCCATTTCTTCCATCCCAAAACCCATCTTTAGCACTTATATTTATATTCCGCCTCTCGAAAGGAAAACGGTGAAAGCAAATAGGGAGAAGCTGTAACATTAACGAAAAAATTCTTAGCCAATGACTGTGGCAGACTTGGTAGGCAGGAAAATGTCTTTTCACGATAAAAATGATGAATGACATTGTAAATTACCTAACGCTGATGTTGATGGAAGCACTTAGGGTGAATTTAAGTGGATGATATGATAGGGGAGCGGTGGTTGTTTATTTCACTACCTATACGAGTATAAATATCTGCATACATTCAGATGATAAACATTTTTGTAAGTTTTACGAGCTCAATACCATTTGATAATAATTCTTATTCAATTATTATTATTTTTTGATTTTAAAGGACACCTTAAAAGCAACAAACATATAAAATTTAAATACGCAAACAAGATATTAAAATTTTGTATGCACAGCAGTAGGTTGTATAGGCAATTGATCGAAATCTTCTTTCTCTTTCTTTTTTTTCTAAATGGTCATCTAACAGCCTGGGCGATTTTAACCGTCCAACATAGCTCGCCAGTCATTTCTTCGTTGTGCCAACTGGCGACAATTGGAAACACCGCGCGATCGCAAATCGGTCTCCACTTGGTACTTCCATTGGGGTGGTGGTTCCCCCCCTTTCTCGGCTTCCACAGGTGGGTACCGATAAGAATACCTTCTGGGCTGGAGCATCATCGCTCATTCGCACAACGTGGCATAGCCAGCGAACCCGCTGTGTTTTAATTCGCTGAACTATGTCGGCGTCTGCGTAAACTCATATAGCTCATCATTAAATCGTCTTCGGTACTCACCGTCGCCAACGCGTAGAGGTCCACAAATCTTTCGAAGAACCTATCTCTCGAATACTCCCAGAGCAGCCTCATCAGATGTTGTTAGTGTCCACGCTTTTGCACCATATAGTAGGACGGGTGCGATGAGTGACTTATAGAGTGTTATATTTGCCTACACAGTCCGAAGTAGTATTTGTTTGCAAGAGTAATTCTTCCTTGGATTTCTAGGCTAATATTATTGTTGGTGTTAATGCTGGTTCCAGGTAAACGGAGTTCTTTACTATTTCGAAATTATTGCTGCCAACAATGGCGTGGTTTCCAAGATTTCGTTTTGCCCTCGTATACCACCAAACATATTTTTTTCGATTCTTTTCCTAATTTGGAGTAAGCAGAAGTTACGGCGCGGCTGTTAAGGCCATTGATATCAATATTGTCAGCATACGCCAGAAGTTGCACGCCTTTATAAAATATTGTTCCAGCGCGGTTAAGTTCTGCAGCTTGTATTATTTTCTCCAGCATCAAATTAAAGAAATCTCATGTTAGGGGGTCACCCTGCCTGAAACCTCGTTTAGTTTCGAACGGCTCGGAGGGGTCCTTCCCAATTCTGACCGAGCTGGTGGTATTGCTCAAGGTCATCTTGTACATAGCGGCATATAAGCAGCTCCTTTCCGTGCTATCGAAAGCGGCTTTAAAATCAACAAAAAAATTAGATGTGTCGATTGTTTTCTCACGGGTTTTTTCCTAAATTTGGCGTATTGTAAAAATCTGGTCGATTTTATATTTACCAGGTCTGAAGCCATACTTATAGGGTCACATCAGGCTTCAGTCTTTCGCACAATACGCTTGATAGGACCTTATATGCGATATTCAAAAGGCTGATTCCCCGATAATTGGAGCAAAATTGTAGGAACCGCTTTCTTGTGGATTGGGTAGAGGACACTTAGATTCTAATCGCCAGGCATGCATTCTTCCGACCATATTCTGCAAAGCAGCCGGTGCATGCACTTTACCAGCTCCTCACCGCCGTGCTTGAATAGCGGCGGTTGTTTTTAATCGGGATATTGCTATTCGCAACTCATTATAGTCGGGTTGTGGAGTGTCAATTTTGTCGTCTTCGATTGTGGGCTCGGGTTGAGCATCTTCTCTGGTTTCTTGCTCAGTTTCTCCGTTTAAAAGGGCAGAGAAGTAATCCCACCATATTCTAAGTGCTCTCCGTATATCGGCAACCAAGTCGGTGTTCTCATTTTTACAGTATTTTAAAACCTTCCATCATTTGATAGAATTTTCGGGCGTTATTCCCGTTGGCCAGCATCTCAAGCTCCTTGATTTCACGATTTTCTGCCTATCTTTTTTTCGCCGCCTACCTACCTCTTCAACTCGTGGTGTGTTCACACACACTCCTCGTTGCATTCGATCTCAGCGTTGCCTTGTAGGCTTCGTCCTTTCTTTTCGTTGCAGCGCGGTACTCTTCATCATCATACCAGTTGTTTATTCGCGTTCGCCGGAATCAAATGCTCATGCGTTCTACTAGGTTGAATTGTGCTCTCGGAGAGAAGGTGTAAGAGGCGATCTGCGAAATAATTGGCCGTCTGTTGTCGTTGCAGCTTTTCGGCGTCCAGCTTCCCCTGCGTTTTTTTGTTGCACCTGTTTTGTCGTACAGAGGCGGGTACGAATCTTGGATGCTACTAGGAAGTGATCAGAGTCGATGTTAGGTGCTCGTGTTGTGCGAACATGTAAAACGCTGGAAGCATGTCATCCGTCTATCAAAACGTGGTCGATCTCCTTGCTTGTTTTCCGATTGGGGGACAGCCATGTAGCCTGATGGATCTTCTTGTGCATAAACCCAGTCCTGAATATGACCATGTTTCGGGCACCGGCGAAGTCGATCAGCCTGTATCCAATGGATCAAAGTAGATATATATTATGATAAATCAAAATTATCAGTGTAAGAAAAGGCATTTATATGCCCGTTCGTCCATCTAACAGTCAGTTAGCAATATAACTTGAGCAAAACTTGGTATATTTTAACCAAATATGGTATTTATTTTTTCTTTATAGAAAATGTCAAAAAAATTTATGAAATTTAATATTCATTAGCCTTATATTATTATATAAAATACTGGAAATGGATGTGGCCCCGCCATCTTATTAAAGATAAAATTTTTGCAGGTTTACCAAGCGGCCGCCATGGTGTGGCGGTAGTTGAAGGCTTCTCAGTAAAAATTCATCTGCTTTCCAGATGCCGTTCGGAATCGGCTAAAACCTTGTAGGAAAACTTAGAAACAGCACACCATAAATTTGGTAGAGAAGCTCGGCCTTAATATCCCCAGGAGGTATATATCGCGCCGCTAAATCAGTCTTTACATAATAAATTATGCAATATTTTTGTGGGAGTACCTATATTTTATTAACATTTTATAGATATAAAACTATACTAAAGCCCCTTACGAAATTGCGAAAGTCGATTAAGATACACCCCTACTTTTTTAAAGTAGTTCTGAAAACCTTTCTGAAAGCAGACCACACAAGCCACATATTAGAAGTGTTTTTATTGAATATACATAGTTGGATATTAATTGGGACCTAAACCTTTTTAAGACATACCACCGTAAAGCTGGATGCGATAATAGATCACTGCAAACTATATAATGTTCGGCTTCACCCGAGCTTGGCCTTCCTTACTTGATCTGTATTAGTTACATTGAGATTCAGAACGGAATTTTAAAAAGATGATTACCAACATTTTTGCATGTTAAAAATCGCTTCCAACAATAATTTTACTAAAACAAGAAACCTTGCATTATTTACCCTGAAAACTTTTCATTGGAATAGAAGAAAATAAGCTTGATGAGATATACAAAACGATAAAATATTAGCAAGGAAAGTACTATGAGTATGAATGTCGAATTTTTATTCAACAACTAGCTGACCCGCCGAACTTTGTTCCGCCTTAAAAGCACAAATCATACAGTCATCCTGGGTCCACATTTAGGTCAATAAATTGGGACCCGGGTAAAATATCGAGGTGAAAGATATCTTAAATTTTAGGAGAGACGTCTAGAGAATGATTATTGAAAGTTTCATTCATTTCTATGCAGTCGTTTTTGTGTGACGCGGGCGTTATGGTAAAAAAACCACATTCTTGGTCACATTTTTCCCACATTTTTGTCAATAACTCGGGAACTGGATGAGATATCCAAATGAAAGTTGTGTTAAATTTTAAGTTAGACGTTAAGTGATAGAATGGTGAAAGTTTCATGCAATTCTATTTCGTAGTTTTTGCGTGATACGCGCACAATCATACAGACGGACAGACAATCAGACAGACAGACAGACAGAAATTCTAAAAATTGTAGATTTGGGTTCCGCTGGTCCAATAACGACCTCTCCTATCAGTTTTTCTTGAATATCTTCAATGTACAGACATCGACCTGTTACAATTTTATTATATGTAAAGATTGTTATATTCAAAACTTTTAACTGCCCTCAATGTTCGGCAAGTGGACAGTACCACATTCCCACGACAGCCGGTTCTATCGTACCGGAATGACCCGGGTTTTTTTTTACCCGGCCAAGGGCTGTTATTTTAGTGTAACCCTGTCCAATCTGTCCCGTTCCACCCTTAAATTGTCATCCTCGGAGCAAACCCTGGCAGCTGGGTTGCTCCATTGTCTCTTGTTACGGGCTGGGGTCGACCCCAACCCTGGACCCAGAGATTGGATCTGCTGCGTTTGCTGGAAGAAAATTTATATTAAACGGTTGCATTCGGTACAATGCGCCAAGTGTAAGAGATGGCTACAAAAATCTGGATGCTCAGGGCTTAACCCTGCCATCCACAGACCTCGTACTTGCTTTAGTACTTTCGAGTCATCATGCTGTACACGCCCAAGGGCGTCCCGCGGTAGTCGTCGCTCTGGCACTCCCTTATCGCCCCTACCCACTTCAAATAGCCACAATAGTGGCTCAGTCTACAGTCATTCCCGCCTCACCCACTCCCGACTTTCGTTCAAGCACACCAGCGTCTCCATCTCGCACGGCCGATCAACACTCCTATCCCCTCCGGAATAGGCCAGATATGAGCATCGCCGATCGTCAGTCCCTTCTTTCTCTGCCCCAGTGCCCCCCCCCCTGGTTCCAGCCTGCACGTAGGGCAGGACCACCACCTCCTCGTACCTCGTTTGTCGTCAAAGATTATATACGCCTGCGACATCGATCAATTGCAACAATTGCCTTGGCCTGTGTCACACCCTTGTGTGCTCTGGGCTCGCAAACGGTAACCTTTGGACGGATACGTTCATAGCCCCCTGTTGCAATACACAACCGCCTTCCACGTTGTTCAGGCCTTAGCCTACCTCCACCTAGGAAAGCGCATCCGTCCCTCACGCCTAGCATGTCTCCCCTCTCCCCTCCTACACGCTTCAAAATTTTACAGCTGAACTGTTACTGTAACTGTAACTGGATTAGCTGGAAAGCTCGCGGAGATAACTGACTTTATGAAGTCGCACAACATCAAAATCGCCGCAATACAGGAGACAAAAGTAAACCCAAGATCGGACTTACGAACTTGTGATGGGTATCACTCTGTACAATATAATCTATTTTCCCCTGACGTCGACCCCAGGGACTCTACCTTAGAATGCCAAGGAATAGCAGTCCGGTCAGGCGACGCCGACCTGCAAATCATAAACATCTATATTCCCCCTGCCACGTGTTGTCCTAGAGATTATCATCCCGACATTAGTGCTTTGCTAAGGGGCGATAACCGTCTAATCCTAGGCGACTTCAACCCGCATCACGATCTCTGGCACTCCAACTTGCCAGCAGAGAGCAGAGGACACGCTATTGCAGACCAAATAGACAACTCAGCATTCTGTACAGTCAATGGAGATGCCCCCACCAGGGTGGAAGGTAACTGCCACAGTTCGCCAGACATCTCCATAACGAGCGCGGGCCTAATCGATCCTAAACGATCCCAGAATCAAAGGTCTCAATGCGGAAATTCGTAGGATAGTCAACGAACACAAGCTGACCAAGTGGAAACAACACCTTGAGGCATGCAACCTCTCCGGCGGAGTCGGCAAATTATGGTCGAGTGTCATGGCCCTATCCAATCCGACCAAACACAATGACAAGGTCGCCAATGCATTCGGCGACAGCGTCAAATCGGACGCCAGGAAATGCGCTAGCTTCTTTTCCCGGCTGTTTATAATGCATCCACCGCGGGTAGGACTAAGAGAAGAGTCTTCCGACGTGCGCACAAACACTCCACTGCGCCTATTTCCGTCTCAGTCGCAGAGGTCAAGGAAGCCATAATGAAGGCCAAACCCTCAAAATCCATCGAACCCGACGGAATCACCATGAAGATGATCAAACACCTAGGCCACGAGGGACAGAGTTATTTAGCATCTCTTTTTAGCCTTTCTCTAACTACTTTAGTCATACCTGAGATATGGAAACAGGCGATTGTAGTTCCCCTATTAAAACCAGGGAAGCCGGCGAACCAAGGAGAGTCATATCGATCGATATCCCTCCTTTCGCCGGTTGTGAAACTACTAGAGACCATTCTGCTCCCTTACTTCATTACAAATCTGAAATTGGCCGATCACCAACATGGTTTCCGCAAAAATCACAGCACGACATCCGCTTTGCACACCATTACAATGCAGATTAATAACGGTTTGAATCAACACCGACCAAAACATAGGACGGTTCTCGTGGCACTTGACCTATCAAATGCATTCGACACGGTCAATCACGCCACACTCCTTCGAGATCTGGAGAGACACCGCTCCCTGCCGGCCTTAAAAGGTGGACCGCTAATTACCTCAATGGTCGAAAGGCATCAGTCAAATTCAGGAACAAGAAATCTAGGCCACGAAGAATAAAACAAGGGGTGCCGCAAGGTGGTGTTCTCTCTCCCCTTTTGTTTAATTTCTATATTTCGAGACTTCCCCCCCACCAGAGGGAGTCTCCATTGTTTCCTACGCTGACTACTGCACGATAATGGCCTCGGGCAAGGGCCACTCCATTGACGAATCAACAGTTACCTCCGTGACCTTTCCAGCTTCTTCACCGAGCGAAATCTGACCCTATCTCCGACTAAATCGACGGCGACGCTGTTTACGACATGGAATGCGCAGATGGGACAAGAGTTAAATGACCACGTAGACGGAGTACCTCTACCTACTGTCAACCACCCGAAAATCTTGGGTGTGATATTAGACAACGGCCTCACCTTCGCTTGTCATGCCACCGCAATAGCTTCAAAGGTACAGAGCCGCAATAAGATCCTCAAGTCACTGGCCGGCAGTACTTGGAGAAAAGACAAAGAATAATTGCTTGCTACATATAAGGCTATTGGCCGACCGGTTATTGACTACGCTGCGCCGATATGGTCGCCCAATCTTTCTGACACCAATTGGAGGAAATTGCAAGTCTGCCAAAACACCGCCACACTGCTACGGGATGTCTGCTTATGTCAAGTGCGTCTCACCTCCATCAAGAGGCAAAACTGCTCAATGTTCAAGAGCACGCGGAACTCTTGAGTAAACAGTTCCTTCTGAACTGTCATAAACCCAGTCATCCAAATCGACATCTATTGGATGCAGTCCCGCCCCCCAGAGACATAAGGAGACATCCTCGTAAGCACTACGATGAGATCCGGCACCATATCTCTTTGCCGTTTGATCTGCGGAACCATAGACGGGCTCTAAATGACGTCGACACCGAGTCGGTAGACACGTCCCTCAGATCTCGGCCTGTGAATCCAGTTATCAATACTCAACCACCTGAATTGGCTGAAGAGGAGCGTGTACTTCCGAGGGAGACTAGAGTCATGCTAGCACAACTTCGCGTGGGTATTGTAATAGGTAAAACTCTTACTTATCCAGACTGAACCCCAACATACCAAACACATGCCCTGCATGTGGTATGTCCCCTCATGATACCAAACATCTCTTCTCCTGTTCAGTCGAACCCACTCTTCTAACACCTACAGCACTCTGGTCCAACCCTGTGGAAACTGCGCGTTTCCTCGGACTTCCGTTAGAAGAGCCTGATGACAATTTAGAGTGATCGAGCCCATTGGTCAGGGCGAAGCACTGTTAACAACAACAACAACAGTACCATTTTCATTCCCAAAAAGCATACAATAGCATAGGGAAAGTGGGAGGAAGGATTTAATTTTTTTGTGAAATGCGAATTAGGGAAAGTGTGAGGAAGAATTTAGTTTTAGTTAATATTGGAAAATTTTACTAAATAACATTGTCGTTTTATAGTTAAACTTCTAAAAATTTAATGACGCAACGCAAACACCAAAAGTTTAGTTATAGAACAAACAAAGATTTTTATATTTTCTAGTAGCGTTAATGCAAGTTTTCAGTAACACTTGAGATAGATATTAATTTTGTAATAATTTTCTTTCTACACGAAGCCTTATATTGATTGAGGGTTTTAGGATAATTTTTATATAAGATGCAGATTAACTCCACTAGCTCAGTATAGTGTGTATATTTCTGGCCCAATATTACGAACCTCAAAAGTTCAGGTAACTGGCAGGTATATCGCGCAAAACAGAAGGATTATCAGGAAAAAATAATTTAACTCTCATCTCTCTCTTAACTGTCATGATAACAACAAGTTATGCTTCTTATTCCTTAAAATATTGAACGTTTTTGAATATAACAAAAGCTCGGTGTGACCTATTAACTAAGCCACTACCTAAATGGAAGCCACTTACTTGTTATTTCAATTTAGATTATTATAAATTAGCATAGATTAGATAGACTTACTAAAACGCCAGTAAGAACGTTAATAACCCTTAGTAACGCGATTCACAATTTTTCTGCGCAGAATAACGTTCTGTGTGCGCTTATAAATAATAACCCTTCGCCGATCCAACACCACCTGCGGGATCCTCCGTTTTTCTGCACAAAATCTTCTTCTACTCTTCTCTCTGTACTATAACAAAGAGACATTTTTAAAAATGTTTTTTTCTAATTCCCTTGATGTATCCTCAAGTTTCCCTCAGGGCGGGGTTCTGTTATTCATAAACGAATCATAAATCTGTACAACCATAACGTATTCAAAAATCTTGATGTATGTAGTCGGTTTAAAACTATTTAAGTCCCTTGCGTGGATGGAAGAACGATCTTTGCTTCAAACAGATTTAGATTACTTAGTTATTTGGTGCAACCTCAACCATATGCAGCTCAATCTAGATTCTAAATCAATGTAAATTCATGTTTTTTCCATGTAAATGTTTGCAGACAATTCTTCCGCATATAAAGACTACATATTATTGTTTTTTTGACTTTGGTGTGCAAGTTTAGTTTTAGTCCTTTGTGAAAAGGTAGTAAACAGAATTTCGCCACCTTTAAGACATTAATTAGACCAATATTAGAATATGGTTAGATTATCTGCAATACAGTTTATATAGATAGCCCAAAATCAATTCAAAAACAATTCTTACTCTTTGCTTTGGGAAACATGAAATGTGATTCATTCTATAGCCTTCCTTCTTATACAAGGTGGCGCAAAAGTAAGCTTCCGATGTTCAGCATATCGGTTGTGGCACGTGCAGTGTGTGCTGTTGCACCGTCTTGTTGGAACCAAATGTTTTCCAATCCCAATTCATCAAGTTGCGGCAAAAACAACTCGTTGATCATTGCTCATTCACAGTAACCGTTTGGCCCCGACCGATTATTGGTCAAATCAATAGTCAGCAATATTCCGCGTTCTGGAGCAGTGTAGGGTAACATTGTTTATTAACGTGTATTTCGCATGTGTTTGCTACACAAATGTCAAAAGAGAACTGACTTTAGGGGCCAATAGCAAAATTTATAGCATTTTCTGATAGGAGGATTACTTTTGCGCCACCCTGTATTAATCGGTTGAATTTTCTACATATATGTGAAATCTTTCTTCGTCCGTTTTCTTTTTTCTCTCGCCACTTTAGATATACAGAAAATTAAACCTGGGATGCATTGTAATGTTAATATTATCATTTACTGAAAATAAACAAACAAACAGAATTATAATAATAATATTTTGATAATTTCTTTTCGTTAATTAAAGTTAAAGAAACGATGTTCATAACGAAGAACACTGAACTTTATATTGTTCTTCTCTGGCAATGTCGTTACGAACAGTCGACCGAATCTCTGTTTTGACAGTATACTCGTATATTTGACAGTGCCTTTGTACGTGTCGCAGTGGAGTAGGTGGTAAGCATCTCGATTACAGCGGGTGCGTCGCAGATGCGAATTTAGTTTTCGACAATACATTTCATCTATTATATTTTTATTATAATAAATTATGTAAGTACTTCTAAACTTTTTTTTAATTTTTCAAATTTTTTAAACAATATTTTAACTACACCAACGGGTACCGCCATATATCAGCAAATGCCAAGGCGACAAGTTAATAAAATTATGTGTAAGCTAAGTTACGTTAGTAAATATGGTTGAAAAAGTTAGGGAATATTTGAACGAATTTATTTTGTTTTAGGAGAGAGTTATGCATGCGCGCGCCTCGTAAAGGTATTGCCAGTACAATCTAAATGATATATGTTTATTGTTTTATTTCGTTTCCACCCATCGGTTGTATTACTGTATGAAATTATTTTGAGAGTTTTAGTTGATGAACTATCGAAATTATTTTGTTAAGGTTTATTTGCGAACTAACGAGACGAAATAAAATCTTTAACATTCACCGCGGCAGTATTAATAATTGTAAAGGTTTAAATTTTCAAATTGCTGTAATTTCCACAATTTAAATCTGATTCTGAAGCCGTTTGGACTCAGTGGTCTACATTGTTTATTTCTCCCCAAAATAAATACCAAGTAATAGTTTTTTTTTAACAACACGCGGCAGTATTTTCTTATATAAATATTTGCTTTTTCACGTAAATGGTGAAGAAACAGAGCTGAGCCAAAGATAATAAAAACAATTATCCTTTTTTGACTTGGACATTTTTCCTTAACAGTTCTTATATAACGTTAGTGTTTTAGCACATAAGACATAAAATGCATTTCTGAATAGATTGCATAGTCTCAGGTATAATTTCTTTTTCATTGTTGGTCGCCGTGTCGTGGCAAAGAGGCTCAAGTATCATGTTGGGATTTTTCCTGGAGAGTGGCGCTCTGTGAAGCACCAACACCACTTTATGGAAAAACTTAAAAATAATAGTAAACAAGTAAAGAAGTCCAATTTCGGGTGGAACCGAACATTAAATACCCAGCTGTGTAAAAGTGATCGTGGTAAATTGATAAATTGTTGTGAAGTTATGGCATGTAGAGGTTTTAAACTTGTTGTACTACCATGTGGGCAATACCAAGCTTATTCTGTTTAGCTAAATATCAATCCTATAAGTCACTAGTACACGCTGGGTATAAAAATGAATCTGTGTCTGGCGTCCAAAGTACTTAACCAATCATTATGAAACTTTTACAGTAGTCTTATGATTTCACTGGTTATAGTATAGGCTATATATAATTTTGGAAAAGTGGGCGGTGCCACGCCCCAATGCTATATAAAATTCAAAGTACTCAGCCGATCTTTATGAAACTTTCACAGTAGATTTTCGGGTTCACTAGTTACAGTATAGGCTATATATAATTTTAAAAAAGTGGGCGGTACCACACCCCACTTCTGTATAAAATTACAATTCCTCATAACTCTGAACGCATTTGGTCTAAATTAATGATAATTGGATATATGTGTCCTTTAGTCCACATTTAAGCAATTTTAGAAAAGTGGGCGGTGGATCTCTATGCTACTTTCACATATAATATAGTATATAAAGTTGGAAATCAGCATAGTTACGAATTTATTTGATTTCAGATAATGATATTTTATGAAAACGTATCCTATAAATCAAAAAACAAACTTTGGAAAAAGTGAGCGGTACTAAATGTTCATTTATATGTGGGCAGTGCCACGCCCATTTCCCAAAATTAAAAAGAAATTATTTATGAGATCATCAGGTCATTGTAACTACCAAATTCTAGCACTCTATCTGCATCAATGAAGAAGATATGGAGGTTTCCTACCTCTCTTTTAGAAAGCTTTAGTACAAAAATTGGCGTGGTCGTTCACTGATTATACTATATGCGTGTGTAGTATACATACATATATAAAACAACAGCTCTTAATAGCTGTTTGTTTAACAGCCTAAACTATTTTGACCTTCCAACAAAGCGCGCCACCTGACTCTATCCTTCGCCAGTTGACGCCAATTAGAAACGCCAAGGGATCGCAGATTGTTCTCCTCCTGGTCTTTCCAACGGAGTGGGGCCTCCCTCTTCCTCTGCTTCCATAGGTGGGTTCCAACTAGAATACCTTCCGGACCGGAGTATCATCTTCCATTCGCATTACATGCCCAATCCAACGTAGCCGCTGGGTTTTGATTCGTTGGACATACAACTCATCATTAAATCTTCTTCGATAAGCACCGTCGGTATCGCGTAGGGTCCCATAAATTCTTCGAAGTTCCTTTCTCTCGAATACTCCAAGGATCGACTCATCTGCTGCTGTCATCGTCTATGCTTCTGCTCCATATTGCAGGACGGGTATTATGAGCGACTTGTAGAGCGTGGTTTTTGTTTTCCGAGAGAGGACTTTGCTTCTCAATTGCCTACTCAGTCCAAAGTAACATTTGTTTGCAAGAGTAATTCTTCGTCGGATTTCTAGGCTAACATTATTGTTGGTGTTAATGCCGGTTCCCAGGTAAACGAAGCCTTTACTATATCGAAATTATTGCTGCCAACCGTGGCGTGGTTGCCAAGACGCAATGCATGATGACAGAAGGTACTTCGTTTTGCCCTCATTGGCCTCCAAACCCACTTTTTTCGCTTCTTTCTCCAATTTGGAGTAGGCAGAACTTACGGCGCGGTTATATAAACCAATGATGTCAAGGTCATCGACATACGCGAGCAATTGCACACTCTTGTAATAGATGGTTCCTGGGCGTTGTAGTTCTGCAGCTTGCATTATTTTCTCCAGCATAAAATTAGAGCAATCGCACGAAAGGGGGCACCCTGTCTGAAATCTCGTTTAGTTTTGAACGGCTCGGACAGGTTCTTCAGGTGTAGCTCAACGTCATTTTGCACAGCCGTATAAGTTTTGCTGGTAAACCAAATTCAGACATAGCGGCATATAAGCCGTTCCTTTTCGTGCTATCGAAAGCGGCTTTAAAATCAACAAAGAGGTGATGCGTGTCGATTCTTTTCTCACGGGTTTTTCCAAGATTTGGCGCATGGTGAAAATCCGGTGGATGGTAGATTTACCAGGCCTAAAGCCGCACTGATAAGGTCCAATCAGTCTGTTCACGTCAGGCTTCAGTCTCCCGCACAATACGCCTGATAGAACCTTATATGCGATATTCAAAAGGTTGATTCCCCGATAATTGGAGCAAATTGTAGGATCTCCTTTCTTGTGGATTGGGTAGAGGACACTTAGATTCTAATCGCCAGGCATGCATTCTTCCGACCACATTCTGCAAAGCAGCTGGTCCATGCACTTTACCAGCTCCTCACCGCCGTTCTTGAATAGCTCAACCGGCAATCCGTCATCGCCCGCGGCTTGGTTGTTTTTTAATCGCGATATCGTTATGGTCGGATGGGGGAACACTTATTCCATCATCTTCGGCTGTGGGGTTGGGTTCTTCTCTGTGTAGTTGCTCGCTTTCTCCATTTGGAAGGGTAGATAAGTGCTCCCTCCATAATCTAAGCACTCTCTGTACATTGCTCACTAGGTCGCCATTTTTGTCCTTGCACCTGTTCGCTCCGGTTTTAATTCCTCCCTCATTTGGCGGATTTTTTTATAGAATTTTCGAGCGTTATTCTTGCTGGCTAGTAGCTCAAGTTCTTCGCACTCACGCCTTTCTGCCTGTCTTTTTTTCTTACGTAGAAGGAGCCTCGCTTCCTTCTTCAACTTTCGGTAGCGTGTGCGGTATACCTCGTAATATATATCAAGTTTCGTAATTTTATCTAACACTTCTATCTTAAGTTAATAATAGCTGAAATTTGATATTTTGTTCATTCATATATGGGCAGTGCCACACGCATTGGTCAGGTTATTGTATTTACCAAATTCTATCATTCTATCTGCAGCAGTTAAGGAGATATGGCATGTTCCGGTTTCCTACTTTTCTTTTACAAAGCTTTGGCACAAAAGTGGTCGTGGTCGTCCAGCGCTTTTCCTTATTTTCCGTGGACGTACTCTACATGTCCATAGTAACCTCGTATCAAGTTACGCATTTCTATCTTACACGGTTATAAAGTTATTAACAGTCCAATTTGAAAATGGCTTGACTCGTAAGTGGGCGGTGCCACTCCGGTGAAAAAGTAGGCGTGAAATGGGTGTATTTACCACAATCATAGTATACATCGTACCAAATTTCGTTATTCTAGCATAAACGGTTCTGTAGTTATCAACAGTCGAAGTTGGAAATTTGTTCACTCATAAGTGGGCGGTGCCCGCCCAATTTCCAAAAGTTTGTTAAAATCGTGACTAGAACGATCAACTAAATAAATTCACCAAATTCCACTGTTGTTTATTTATTATTGAATTATATCATTAAATTTTTACTCAAGTTATCGTGTCTAAGGATATGTCTTATAGGATTCCTCTGTTTATTCTAAGAACTCTATATCTATTATTATTTTATACCGTTACAAACCACCCTTATATGGACAAAATACCCTGCGTACTAGTACTCGCTGGGTATAAAAACAAGAGTAAAAAGGGGAGAGTGTTCTGGATACACACACCTGGCTAGAAGTTAGAAGGCAGTCAACTCAAGGGATAGCAGGGGACCAACCTTAGTATCCCTCTCATCCCAAGCCAAGAAACAGCCATCTTGCTGAAGCAAAGGTACCAGATGGCATATCGTATTCTCGGAAAGAGGCTGTAGGGTTATTAAATGCGCGGACGGATTCTGACGGGAGTTCCTTAACAAATGTTGTGAAGATTAGTGATACATTCGATGGTCTTACTTAACACCATCCAGGCTTCGGAGATTCCGAGGATACCCATTGGCTTGCCCAAGATAAAACTGGACGAGGGAAGTCTCCCCCAAATATTGAAGTTGCAGAATCCAGATGTTCCGATGAACGACTGGTCTGTCTTCGTAATAGAAAAACCGCAGAGGAAAAGCTAGCCGGTGCTACTGCTGATTTGTAATGAGTCCCTAGGGGTACTAGTGCCAATCTGAATATCTTCCCAGCATCAGTAGCACAGGATGATAACGTAGAGGTAATCGAAGCTGCCAACAAGTTACTAGGGGAGCTCAACCTTGAAGGACAGGTAGAGGAATCTCCGACCCAATCGCAAGTGCGCCTTCTGTCTGATGATGAGACAGGTAACCTTGCAGCATTCTAAAACTGCCTAAGACAAACCTTATGGTCCTCCTCAGGGAGGAGGACATTGACATCTGCTTAGTGCAGGAGCCGTGGGTCTCGGGCTTAAAGACTATGGGCTTCCCGACCCAAAACTACAAGCTCTTTTACACTCATGGAGAAGGTAAACCGAGAGCTAGGAGTACATTTAATGCTTTCTTTTTGCCTAATTTGTGCACATGCGACGTTTCAGCGGTCAAAGGGGAAGCACACATTCTGAAAGGTTTATCTCTGTCCGATAATCGAGTGTTCAACTTTGATAAAGAATGGGATAGGGAGATAAGTCAACCGCATAGAAATCTAAAACGAACTTCGTGGGGCCTATTTCAAAATAAAGTGAGGGATTGGTAGAAAAAAGACATCCATACAATCATCCGACTGTCTGGATGATCGAGTTAAGTCTCTAGGGAAAAGTTTTCAGGTAGCCTATAAAGTTGCCTTTCCAATATCCAGGAGCAAGAAGACCATCCCACCGTTGGATAAAAACCTTGGCGATCTAAGGTCAAATCTCAGGAAGGTTTTCAATGACTGCTACTCGAGGAAGGACTTTCAGGAGTACAGAACCTGCTTGAGAGAGCATAAAAAAGCTGTGCGAATCGCAAAGACGGTAGGAACACTGTCAATAGATTGAGTCCACGTAGGACGGCGAGGTTAGCAGCGACATTTGCTTCGGGGACCAAATTACCTTCTGCTTTGTGGTGAACTTCCAACGCTTCAGATATTCTTGTTGTTGTTGTTGTTTGTTGTTGTGGTAACGACAAAAACACTCCCCGAAGGTCTTGGGGAGTGTTGTCGAATTAACAGTTCTTAGCCAGTGAAACCTTCTAGGGCACGTCACCCCTCCTTCCGTAAGACAGGATAAGATGGGTAATGAGAGGTGAGAGGCATCATATCCGTAGATCAACCATCGAGTTGTACGTCATTGTGCATATTAGTCGCCTCTTACGACCGGTATGCCTACCTCGGGCATATTCTAAGCCCCTAACCCGCAGGGAATCCATAGTCTTCGTCGACACGGGAGCAACTATAAAAATGTTTTTGAAATGTTAAAAATAAAAACTTAATTTCTTAAACCTGGCCTTATTTAAGAACTAGTTATATACGCATTTAGGTAAACTTATTCTGTAAACGTAAAAAATTTGCAGCAAGTTAAAAAAGGTTTAGTTTTGCTACTGCCCGTTTCAAACGTTCTTTGCCCACTGAAATTTCGTTCTACCCTTTCTGAGTTGTTAGACTAGCAGCATACAAATAATTACGGACTTCTCCCTTTTGCCGTTTATCTTCTTTTTGAACCAATCAGCGAACAACACGTGATGTGGTTTATTTTTCGGTTCGTATCGTCTATATTAACAGATCTCATTTCTATTTAAAAAAAAATCAGTTAGATGGGAAGGCAACAACTAATAAGGACTCTTTTAAATGTACCATATTAGCTTTGGGAAAAGTTCATCCAAATAAGTCAAGTCGTTTTTGAGATAGTAGCAGATATGCAATAAAATTATTATAATAGGATTAGGTGGCAACACAAAATACGGGAATATATGACCTTGTTTCTTTCTAGCAAAGTGGTGGTAATACCTACTAAATCAGTAAATTAAAATTATCGAAATAACACACACAAGCTACAGAAACTATAGTGTATTTACATATGTTTGATTTGTGGTCGGCAACCGAGTGTATTTCTCCCATTATAAAGACTAGCGATCGCCCAGTGGTTGAAATTCAACCACAAAACTTTATTTTATTTTAAATAGTTGCTATTCGCCTTTTTTCCTTCCTTTCTCTGCCGTTCCTTTTGTCTAACATATTTTCTCTTTGATTCCTTCTTTTACTCTACAGTCTGTATTTTAAATTTATTTTATTCTTTCCTTTCCTTTCCTTTCCTTCCTTTCCTTTGATTTCATTTCCTTTCCCTTTCTTTCCTTTTCTTACCCTTAATTTTCTTTCCTTTCCTTTCTTTTCCTTTGATTTCCTTTCCTTTCCTTTCCTTTCCTTTCCTTTCCTTTCCTTTCCCTTCCCTTTCTTTCCCTTCCTTTCCTTTTCTCACCGTTAATTTTCTTTCCTTTCCTTTCCTTTCCTTTCATTTCCATTCCCTCTCCTTCCTTTCTATTTCTTTTCTTTTCTTTTCTTTTCTTTTCTTTTCTTTTCTTTTCTTTTCTTTTCTTTTCTTTTCTTTTCTTTTCTTTTCTTTTCTTTTCTTTTCTTTTCTTCTCTTTTCTTTTCTTTTCTTCTCTTTTCTTTTCTTTTCTTTTCTTTTCTTTTCTTTCTTATCTTATCTTATCTTATCTTATCTTATCTTATCTTATCTTATCTTATCTTATCTTATCTTATCTTATCTTATCTTATCTTATCTTATCTTATCTTATCTTATCTTATCTTATCTTATCTTATCTTATCTTATCTTATCTTATCTTATCTTATCTTATCTTATCTTATCTTATCTTATCTTATCTTATCTTATCTTATCTTATCTTATCTTATCTTATCTTATCTTATCTTATCTCATCTTATCTTATCTTATCTTATCTTATCTTATCTTATCTTATCTTATCTTATCTTATCTTATCTTATCTTATCTTATCTTATCTTATCTTATCTTATCTTGTCTTATCTTATCTTATCTTATCTTATCTTATCTTATCTTATCTTATCTTATCTTATCTTATCTTATCTTATCTTATCTTATCTTATCTTATCTTATCTTATCTTATCTTATCTTATCTTATCTTATCTTATCTTATCTTATCTTATCTTATCTTATCTTATCTTATCTTATCTTATCTTATCTTATCTTACATTATCTTATCTTATCTTATCTTATCTTATCTTATCTTATCTTATCTTATCTTATCTTATCTTGTCTTATCTTATCTTATCTTATCTTATTTTTATGCTTTATGCACTAACCGGGCTTAAGCCCTCGTTACTAGATGCTCTAGCAGCGGAACTCTCCGAGTGTGGGACTCCTTCTTATCTTGAAGTATACCGCACTAAAACCTACTGGCTACTCTCACGCTAACTGGCTAGACAACCGTCTTCCCGTTTCGCAAGGAGGACATTCCTCGCGTATCGTCTGACTATATCCCATCTAACGTTTTCGCAGGTCATCTTGCGAATGACACTGCCCGGGGAAAGTTCGCCAATTTTCTCTTTCACCCGCCATCTTTCTTCTGCGAATTGCTCGCATTCGAAGAAGGTGTAGCGTACGTCGTCTATGGCTCCGCAGTAGGTGCAGTTCGGGGTTTGAACTTTGCCCATTCTATGGAGATATTCACGGAAATAACCGTGTCCGGTTAAGAAGTGGGTCAGGTAGAAGTCGACTTCTCCATGAGGTCGGTTCAGCCATGGTTCTAGTTCGGGGATTAATACCCTGGTCCACCTTCCAGCAGCACTGCTGCTCCATTGTAGTTGCCACCGCCGGATCGAATCACCCCGCGCCTGCGTTGCAGCAACGTCTCTACGTACCTCTGCACGAGTGTCGTAAATCATTTTTCTTTCCTCAGCGAGGAGATATATCGGTATAGTCCCCGCGATGACCAGAACAGCATCTGCGGAGACCGTGCGGTATGCTGAGGCGATTCTCAGGGCCCCTCTACGTTGGACTGCGGTAATACCGGCCCGATACTTCCCAAATTTCATTGCGTCCGCCCAGACTTCTGCACCGTACAACAATATAGAATCTGAGGCGGACCCAGCAGCTTTCTTATGCATGGCTTTGGTTCACCTGTATTTGCCATTAGCCGACTCAGACTTGCGATGGTCTTCACATCCTTCTCGGAGGAGCTTCTTAGATGCTCCGAGAAGGTCAGCTTGTTGTCCAATTTCACCCCTAGATATTTCGTAGAGCGGCGCGTCTCTATCTGGTGATCCCCAACATTCATGTTGATGATTGTGGGAATCCTTCTTTTCGTTAGTATCACGATCTCTGTCTTGGCTGTAGCCAGTTGGAGGACGTGATTATTCATCCAGTCGTCTACACTGCGCATCACTTGGTTCAGTTTAAGCTGTGCCAGGTCGCAGTTTCGTGCTGTTATCACCGCAGCCACGTCGTCTGCAAAAGCAACTAGAAAAGTGCTTTCTGGCATCTGCATTCTAAGGAGACTGTCATAGGTAGCATTCCAAAGATCAGGGCCGAGCACCGACCCTTGTGCTGCCCCGCCTGTTAGCTTCACCTTTCTTTGGCCTTGCGTCGTTTCATAGATTAGCCAGCGGTCTCTTAAGTAGTCCCTCAATATATCTAACAAGTATATCGGG
Organism: Merzomyia westermanni; assembly: GCA_949987695.1. Taxonomy (NCBI): domain Eukaryota; kingdom Metazoa; phylum Arthropoda; class Insecta; order Diptera; family Tephritidae; genus Merzomyia; species Merzomyia westermanni. Next base: position 121,299,398 of record OX465288.1, on the reverse strand, counting down.
ACCTTAAAGGAGCGTTCTAATGCATCAAGCATGTCTTCCCGCCTGGCAGAGTTAAAAGCGTTTTTAACATCTAACGTCACCAGTAGTACCACCGGCCTTGCTTGATGGCTTGCCGTCTCGGCCTTCCGGACTGCCTCTACGACCATTGTGGAGGGCCCTCTCCGAAAGCCATGTTGCCGGTGGGAGAGTCCACCCTAGTCTTCTATGGCTGCTGTTAGACGTTGCTTTATAAGGATCTCCATCATTTTTCCCGCTGTGTCGAGCATGCATAGTGGGCGAAAGGATGATGGAGAGTTTGGGTTGCCTTTGCCTTTCGGTATGAGGACGAGCCGTGCTGTCTTCCATCTGGCGGGGAAGACACCTGCTTCTAGACATTTGTTGTACATGTGTAACAAGAGCTCTGGACAACTACAGGGTGTTTTTTTTACAGGTTTGTTTTTCGAATAGAGATAAAACTGGCATTTTGTGGTCAAATCTGGCAACTCTAATGTCATTTATGTTCAGTTTGGTTTGCCATTTCATCATGAACAGGTTGACAAAAGAACAACGCTTGCAGATCGTGCAAATTTATTTCGAAAATAATGGTTCAGTTCGCGAAGTTTACCGTGAGCTCCGTCCATTTTATGGTCGACATAATCGTCCATCAGAGCAATTAATTCGGTTAACCATGGATCGTTTTCGCACTACGTTTACTCTATGTTATAATACGCATCCGCAGAGACGTCGAACAGTGCGCACCGAAGAAACAATTGCCGCTGTAGAGCAAAGTGTTGAAGAGGACCCGAATGAATCGATTCGCCACCGTGCACAGCAATTGGAGCTTTGTCCATCAACTTTATGGAAGATTTTGCGCAACGATCTTCGCTTGCGACCTTACAAGATCCAGCTTGTGCAAGAATTAAAGCCGCGAGACCATGCAATGCGTCGTGATTTTGGTGTATGGGCCGAAAATGAGATTGATTTCGATGCTGATTTTCATCGCAAAATTTTGTTCAGTGGTGAGGCTCATTTTTGGTTGAATGGCTACGTCAACAAGCAAAATTGCGGCATTTGGAGTGAAGAGAATCCACATGAGACCCTTGAAACGCCATTACATCCTCAAAAACTGACTGTTTGGTGTGCTCTATGGGCTGGTGGAGTCATTGGGCCATACTTCTTCCGCAATAATGCTGGAGAGGCAGCTACCGTTAATGGAGACCGGTATAGAGCCATGATAACCGACTATTTTGTTCCCGAATTGGATGGCATGAATGTGGATGAGTTGTGGTTCCAACAAGACGGCGCTACATGCCACACAGCGCACGTTACAATCGATTTATTGAAGGAAACATTCGATGAGCGCATAATTTCGCGGAATGGACCTGTCAATTGGCCACCAAGGTCGTGTGATTTGACACCATTGGATTATTTTCTTTGGGGATATGTGAAGTCGCTCGTCTACACCAACAAACCAGAAACGTTAGGGGAATTGGAAGCCAACATTCGTGGCGTTATTGCCGACATACGGCCCCATATGCTCGAAAAAGTGGTTGAAAATTGGACCTGTAGAATTGGCTTTATTCGAGCCAGGCGCGGCGGCCACATGCCCGAAATCATATTTAAGCATTAATGGCATAAAATTATCCTTCCAATAAAGCCAAATTGATGGACCTTAAAACGACTTTCTTGTGTTTTATTTCAATTCGAAGTTCTATACCCCTAAAAAAAACACCCTTTATTAGCAGTTAATCTGATTGCCTCCGCAGGTATTCCATCGGGTCCTGGGGCTTTAACAGCCCTCATGCTACGCAGGACTCTTTTTAGCTCTTCTTCATTGAAAGGTACCACGTTGCGGTCATCTCCTGCTTGTTCCTCTTCTCTAGTAGGTTGCGTGGAGAATAGCGCTTCCACGATGTTCTTCATGTCATCTTCGTCCACCGTCTGATTTGGTGGTCGAAGTTTCTTCATAACTATTTTGTACCCTTGTCCCCAGGGGTCTTGATCCACTTCCTTACAGAGCTCTTTCCAGCATCTTAGTTTTCTTGCTTTTATGGCGGCGCCGAGAGCTTTTTTCGCCCCCTTTTACGCATCCGCCCTTTCAAGAGCCTCGGATCTGCCACGTGAGCGCGTCGCCAGTCTTCGCATTCTGTGACATGTTTTCCGGAGTTCCGCGATTTTGCTATTCCACCAATATACCTGCTTCTTGCCTCTCCACCTTCCTATTCGTGGCATAGAGACGTTGCAAGCATGGCGCATGCATTGCATGGTTTCTTCAACCGCCGCATGTGGCGTATTGGTGCCGTCGGTTATCCGTCTGGCTTTCGCCAGCACTGTTCCGGTGAACCTGGTGGCGTCAACTTTAGCTGCATCCCATCTACGGGTTTTGTATGACGCGTTCGCTGCCGGTCTCTGACCAGGATGGTCGAGTTGGAAGGTGATGTAGTTGCGGTCGCTGCCAGTAAGGTCCTCCATCACTCTCCACCCAACCGCGCTTGGAAAGAGTCTCTCCGAGACGAGCGTTATGTCGGGGATCGAGTAAACAAAGCCCGGGCGCCTGTATGTCGGGTCGTGCCCGTATTCAGTACGACCACACCGAGTCGGGCTGCCGTTTCCAAAATTAGCTTTCCCTGGTATTAGTTTGAGGCATGCCCCATTCTATTGCTCTAGCGTTGAAGTCTCCAGCGATGACCAGGCTGCCCGTTTGGTCCCGTAGGTCGTCTTCTAATAGCTCCAGCTTTTCTTTGAACCTCTGAATGGGGTCATTTGGGGACAGGTAGCAGCTAACAAGAGTTGTCCGCGCTACAGTTACACGGACGTAGCCATGTCCGGCAGCACGATTAGTAACATTGGTATTGGCGTCCACTATCCAGATAGCAGCAGCGCCAGATCTTATCTTATCTTATCTTATCTTATCTTATCTTATCTTATCTTATCTTATCTTATCTTATCTTATCTTATCTTATCTTATCTTATCTTATCTCATCTTATCTTATCTTATCTTATCTTATCTTATCTTATCTTATCTTATCTTATCTTACCTTATCTTATCTTATCTTATCTTATCTTATCTTATCTTAACTTATCTTACCTTATCTTTTCTTTTCTTTTTTTCATTTCCTTCTTTTCCTTTCCTTTTCTTTCCTTTCCCTTCTTTCCTTTGTTGTTGTGGTAACGACAAAAACACTCCCCGAAGGTTTTAGGGAGTGTTGTCGAATTAACAGTCCTTGGCCGGATTTGAACCCGGTACGCTCCGGTACTCCCTTGCGGTACTGCCCGGCTGTCGTGGTAGCGATTTATGACCAGCGGAACCTTCTAGGTCATGTCACCCCTCCTTCCGCAAGGAAGGATAAGATGGGTAATGAGAGGTGAGAGGCATCATATCCGTAGATCAACCATCGCGTTGCTCGTCATTACCTTTGTGCATATTAGTCGCCTCTTACGACCGGTATGCCTACCTCGGGCATATTCTAAACCCCTAACCCGCAGGGCGCCTTCCTTCCTTTCTTTCCCTTTACTGCTCTTACCTTGCCTTTCCTTTCCTTTTCTTCCCTTCCTTTTCTTACCTTTCTTTTTATTTCCTTTGCGTTCCATTCCTTTCATTTCCATTCCTTTCTTTCCTTTTCTTTCCTTTCCCCTTCTTTCACTTCCTTTCTTTTATTTACCTTTCCATTCCCTTCCTTTCCTTCACTTCACTATCCTTTTCTTTACTTTCCTTTCCATTCCCTTGCTTTCCTTTCCTTTCCTTTTTTTTACTTTACTTTCCTTTCCATTCCCTTCCTTTGCTGTGCTTCGCTTCACTTTTTTTAAATAAACTTTGTTTTATTCTTTTTTGTCTTATTTCTTTTATTTTATTTTATTTTACTTTATTTCAATTCAGCCAAACCCAACTACAAATACAAAACATACTTCGATGTTGAATACTCTTTATGAATAATCATTTATTTTGTTTTTGTAAACACTGTTTGTAGGTATCAGCAATGAAGTTTACGTATTGGGTCATATTTTACATTGCTTGTTTGATGTCTCTAGCAAAGCAACTTTTCGTGCTCTCAGGAGGGCCGCTGACACTGGGGATCGTAGCCAGTGATCAATGCAATAAAAACAACTAAAGCAAAAATGCATGACACGTTTACTCACACAACAGAGGCTCTATAGTGCGAATACTTGTTTTCATTGGTCCACTACCAACTCTTCGCACTCACAGTGAAAGCCGATCACACGAGTACTACAAAAACATGCATGACATGTCTACTCACACAACTACTATTTGTGTTGGTGTATTTTTAAGCAAATTTTTCAGTATTATAATAAATTTTTTTTTAAGTTTTTTTGATTGGCGGTACTGCAGTTCGGCCATACATATACAATTGTTAATACCTTAAATGTATAGTTTGGCCATAAAGTGAAATAAATTTCCCCCCAACTTGCGCATTTATATTATAGATTCTCAGCAAAAATTGCATGAACATACAAAGGTATTATACCTTTGGTCTGATGTTTGTAAGTATGAGAAGAAGAAGAAGAGATAGACGCACCAATAAGTATACGGAAAAGATCAGGGCGATGTCCGTCTGTCTGTTTCAACGCAAACTAGTCCCTCAGTTTTTGAGCTATCTCGTTGAAGGTTGGTGTGGGGCAGCCATTTTGTAATACATTAAATCTTGCTATTAAAGAGCTAGACTTAAAATTTTGCAGATTTCATTCATCTTACATGTTCTTACATCTTGTAAAAATACCTTTCAAGGAAAAATTTACTTTTTATGGTAAAAAATTACAAGTTTCGAGTTCTTTGCAAATAACCATGCAGGTAACTCGGTTATTCTAATACATAATGTGCAAGTTCTTACAAACTAAATTTGTTTAAATTTGCTATTTTAACCATTTTCTTTGCAGCTTCTAAATGATTCCGTTGGAGATTCTCTGTGTTTATACAAGGTGGCGCAAAAGTAAGCTTGCGATGTTCAGCATATCGGTTGTGGCACGTGCAGTGTGTGCTGTTGCACCGTCTAGTTGGAACCACATGTTTTCCAATCCCAATTCATCAAGTTGGGGCAAAAAGAACTCGTTGATCATTGCTCTGTAGCGCTCACCATTCACAGTAACCGTTTGGCCCCGACCGATTATTGGTCAAATAAATAGTCAGCAATATTCCGCGTTCTGGAGCAGTGTAGCGTAACATTGTTTATTAACGTGTATTTCGCATGTGCCTAATACACAAATGTCAAAACAGAACTGACTTTAGGGGCCAATCGCAAAATTTATAGCATTTTCTGATAGGAGGATTACTTTTGCGCAGTAACCGTTTTTCACCGACCGATTATTGGTCAAATAAATAGTCAGCAATATTCCGCGTTCTGGAGCAGTGTAGCGTAACATTGTTTATTAACGTGTATTTCGCATGTGTTTACTACACAAATGTCAAAACAGAACTGACTTTAGGGGCCAATCGCAAAATTTATAGCATTTTCTGATAGGAGGATTACTTTTGCGCCACCTTGTATGTACCTTTCATGAACATGAAATGGTATTATAACTTTGGTCCGATGTTTGTAAGTATGAGAAGAAGAAGAGATAGACCCACCAATAAGTATACCCAAAAATCAGGGCGATGAGCTGAGTTGATCTAGCCATGTCCGTCCGCCCGTCTGTCTGTTTGAACGCAAACTAGTCCCTCAGTTTCAGAGATATCTCGATAAAATTTGGTGAGAGGCAGCCATTTTATAAAGCATTAATCATTTGTCGGAACCAGCATAAACGGACCATTACAACGCATAGCTCCCTTACAATCGATTGTTCCGATAAATTGGTTTTGTGCTATAAATTTTGCATTTACAAAGCTAGGAACGTAAAATTTCGCAGGTTTGATACATATTATATATGTAATGTGTGTAGTGAAAATCACTGAGATCGGACCAACATACCATATGCTCCCATACAATCGATTTTTTCCAATATTGGGGTTTGGGCTATGTATCTTTATATTAACAGTTTTGCAGAGTTTGTACTAATTGTGAGTAAGGATCATGAAAGGTATAAAGTCTTCGGCACAATCGAAGACAGCCCTTTCCTTACTTTTTTTTATCTATAGAAGCTTCATTTCGCAATCACAATAAGTCAACCCTGAAAAATAACAACAATTCAATATTTCTTTTATGCATTTGTTGAAAAGAAAAAGGCTACTTTGATTATTTCAATAAGAAATGCTATTTTGTCTTCTTTAGAAAAAGGTTGCTTTGATTATTTCAATAAGAAATGCTATTTACTTACACAATTGCTTTAACAAATGATCGTTTTGTTTTCACTTTTTTTCGTGGTTTCATTTTAGCCCTGTTTACTAGTTGTTGTTGCGCCGCTATGGCAGCAGCGACATCTCAAAAAAAAAAATAAGGGTGATTTTGTTGAAATGCACGTACGTACATGATTATGATTTCACTATAAAAACTATTATTTACAAGTGAGTATTTGAAAAATCAGAGTATTAATTGAACAGAAAATTAAAATGTATGAAGGCGTCGTTGACTGAACGCTTGTTTTCGAATACTGAATGGTTTTCTTCCTAGCTCGTGTAGGTACATATGTAGCTATCGACAGTTCTAGAGGGTTGTTGAGGAAACATTGCAGTCGCTCAGACTGATATGAATAAGCCCACGAGATTCTAGTTAATGAACTAGAATGTTTACTAACCGGTTTGGCAGTTGACTTCAGGAATATTATGAAATAAGAAGGATTTCTTAATAATACAAAGTTTTTGATAAAATAAAAATGAAATTCGAAACTGCAGCAAGTAATATTATTTCTAATGAAAATAATTATAAATATCACTTTTCATTGAATACAATAAAATAATAAATATATAATAACAAAAGAAAATACTACATCTAGAAAACGTGTAGTAATAAACACGAAAGTTTTTTTAATTATGAAAATAATAATTAATATTTCAAAATAAAAGCCAGGACCTAAGGAAAAGGAGTGTTGTTAGGAACTTGTACATTCAATACTTGTAAATCACAGATATATACTATATCTATTTTCTTAAATCGTACCATCTCATATTTAACAAATTCTTTGTTCTTAATAATACTATTTTTACGTTTATCGAAATTTTCACTTCTGTCATTCAGAAAAACCAATAAAAAAATTAGAAGCAGCAGTCCAAAAATTTGTTGAAAATCTCGGCGTTAATCTCTTCAGAGATATATCGCCTCAAATATTTATTTTTTATTTATTAAAACGCGAATTGATAATCTAGGTAAATTGGTGCAAATACTTTTACTAAACGATAACGCAGAACTGGAATTGATATCCTGTATAATTTGTATGAAAAATTTTTGATATAAAAAATATTCCAAAATTCGTTAAGACATATTACGGTACAATCGATTTCTTTTCTAATGGTGATTTCCGTTAGTTCAAAGGTACTTTTAACTATCACTTTTCTTCCCGGTACAGACCGAGATAATGCAGGGTATCGATTCGATTCGTTTCGTTGGAAAGACTTTTATATACAGAACTATACATCCGCTATGAGGACAAAATTATAATTAATACCCTGCGCGATAGCTGGGTGTAAAAATCCCATATAATATCGCTCATTGTACATATTGTGGTACATACATATATGTTTGTACCCATAGAATATCTATCGTATTTACATGTAACTAAATGGAGCTGCAGTATGCTATGTAGATGTGCACATTTTATTGTAATATAATGGTAAACAAATCTGATTTAACATAAATAAAAACTGAAGCTCAGTGAACCGTGAATGAAAAATGAATTGGAAATCGATTGACAATGTGACGTAAGGGCACCACTCTAAAATACAAATAGAGACCAACCAACAAAGCACACATAAGCCAGAATAAATATGAGCACTTGTAATTGTGTCTGCTGGCTTAATGTACCTTTCACGAACACGAATTGGTATTATAACTTTGGTCCGATATTTGTAAGTATGAGCAGAAGAAAAGATAGAGCCGCAATAAAGTATACCCAAATGGGCCATGAGCTAAGTCGATTTAGCGATGTCCGTCTGTCTGCTGGAACCGCAAGCTAGTCCCGCTGAAATTTGGTATCGGGTTTCTATTTTGTAATATAATAATTTGTCGGCTCCAACAAGATTGGACCAATACAATACATAGCCCCCATACAATCGATTGCTTATTTAAACGGGTTTTGGGCTATAACTCTCGCAATTTAATGGTTATTAACATAGAAGTACCTGGGCGATCGATCTTTCTTCTTTCTTCTTTAAATGGTCATCTAACCGCCTGGGCGATTTTGACCGTCCAACATAGCTCGCCAGTCGTTTCTTCGTTGCGCCAACTGGCGCCAATTGGAAACACCGCGGGATCGCAAATCGGTCTCCACTTGGTCCTTCCATCGGAGTGGTGGTCTCCCTCTTCCTCTGCTTCCACCGGCGGGTGCCGATAAGAACACCTTCTGGGCTGGAGCATCTTCGCTCATTCGCACTACGTGGCCTAGCCAGCGAAGCCGCTGTGTTTTAATTCGCTGAACTATGTCGGCGTCTGCGTATAGTTCATACAGCTCATCATTAAATCTACTTCGGTACTCGCCGTCGCCAACGAGTAGAGGTCCACAAATCTTTCGAAGAACCTTTCTCTCGAATACTCCCAGAGCCGCCTCATCAGATGTTGTTAGTGTCCACGCTTCTGCACCATATAGCAGGACGGGTGCGATGAGTGACTTGTAGAGTGTTATTTTCGTTCGTCGAGAGAGGACTTTACTTTTCAATTGCCTACTCAGTCCGAAGTAGCATTTGTTTGCAAGAGTAATTCTTCGTCGGATTTCTAGGCTAACATTATTGTTGGTGTTAATGCTGGTTCCCAGGTAAACGAAGTCCTTTACTATTTCGAAATTATTGCTGCCAACAGTGGCTTGGTTGCCAAGGCGCGAATGCGCTGACTCTTTGCATGATGACAGAAGGTACTTCGTTTTGCCCTCGTTCACCACCAATCCCATTTTCTCCGCTTCTTTTTCTAATTTGGAGTAAGCAGAAGTTACGGCGCGGTTTTTAAGGCCAATGATATCAATATCGTCAGCATAGGGCAACAGTTGCACGCTATTATAAAATATTGTTCCAGCGCGGTTAATTTCTGCAGCTTGTATTATTTTCTCCAGCACTAAATTAAGGAAATCGCACGATAGGGAGTCACCCTGTCTGAAACCTCGTTTAGTTTCGAACGGCTTGGAGAGGTACTTCCCAATTCTGACCGAGCTGGCGGTGTTGCCCAAGGTCATTTTGCATAGCCGTATAAGTTTTGCGGGGAAACCAAGTTCAGGCATAGCGGCATATAGGCAGCTCCTTTTCGTGCTATCGAAAGCGGCTTTAAAATCAACAAAGAGATGATGTGTGTCGATTCTTTTTTCACGGGTTTTTTCCAAGATTTGGCGTATTGTAAAAATCTGGTCGCTGGTAGATTTACCTGGTCTGAAGCCACACTGATAAGGTCCAATCAGTCTGTTCACATCAGGCTTCAGTCTTTCGCACAATACGCTTGATAGGACCTTATATGCGATATTCAAAAGGCTGATTCCGCGATAGTTGGCGCAGTTTGCAGGATCGCCCTTCTTGTGCCTGAAGATTGGAATGTAAGTGTTCTCTGCCCAATCCACAAGAAGGGCGATCCTGCGATCGAGCTTTGCTCGGCATTTTCATAGGTTGCCATTAGGCATGGGACTATTCGAATACAAATTATTCGAATAAAAAATCAATTTATTCGAAGGCTATAAAAAATCCGAATAATATTTATTCGAATAGTTTATACTGTTATTCGAATAGTATTACTCGAATAAATAATGACTACTATTTGAATAATAGGTATTCGAATAGTTAAATAAATATCACTATAGGTTATGTACACGCAACACACATACATACTCGTACATACAAAACGTGAATGCATGCTCATACCTTGTGGGGAAGTCAGTAACTAGGTAGAATAATTTTTGGTTCAGAACTAGAGATAAAGTGGCTAATAAGAACTAGTGAGATAGTAACTAGACTTTAACTAGTTCGAAACCGGTAGTTGGTTAATCATTAAAAGTTAATAAAATTTAGATTCGTGTTCGGAAAAATGTTTTGTTCTTGTAACGTTCTTTAAAGAAAGGTTACAATTTTAAACCATAAAGAAAAAAAATTAAAACAAGTAAGGAACCGAACATTATATACCTAGTAGTGATCTATTATGTCATCCCGATTTACGCAGGTCTATTTTAATACTTTCAGTTCGTGTTTGCGTTCAAATAGACCGACGAACAGACAGACATACGTATCGAAAGAGGGATGGCTACATCGACTCAGCTCATCCTCCTGATCAGTACAGTATACGTACAAACATTTCATGTTCATGAAAGGTATGAATATCAAAAAAGATATACAACTTCGCTTTTGTAGTGTGGTATTAACTACCTGTTCGGATATTTTACTTTTCATCCTGAACGTTTTGATATACATTAATAAATATATATCTCGATTCGTTTATTCCGAATGAAGTAATATACCTTGTGTGCGTAACAAAAATAGATATAAAAAATGTGTGACTTTTATAGGGCCAAAGAACTCAACCGATCTTTATGAAATTTTTACAATATATACTTGGGTTCACTGGGTACAGCATAGACAATATATTGTTTTGGAAAAACAATTACCATGACTATAATTGATCCAGGTACAGTGCGGGTGCATAACAAATAACACGGAAGTGTTGATATGCAAAAAAGCACTTATGTATCTAAAACTTTTCTATGAACACGCCTAAAAATATTCCACTTTCCTTGAGGTGCTATATAAAATATATGTACCGAAGAATGTATAAAAGGAATAACGCAAATGGCACATTACCAAAGAATGTAGAAAAGTAATAAAGCAAATGGCACATTAGAGGAAAAATGCATTGTGACGCTGCAGGGCATCATAGCTTAGTTGTAATAGTACTCCAACAGCGGCTTTGGTTTCGTATCCCAGTGTCCGAGAAGGGGTCTGATGAGAAGTTGGGCACTTCGAAACATGTCATCCCATACCACCGGTGTGCATATCGTTGTAATTTTTCCTCTAATACCAATTAACAAGCAAGCATAAAAATTCGAGCCACGCCCACAGGCTATAAAAAAAAAAAATTCAATTCGTCATAACTCCAAACTTTTTTGGTCTAAATAAATGAAATTTGGATATATGTGTCACTTAGTCAATACCTACATAATTTTTCAAAAGTGGGCGGTGCGACGCCCACGTATTTTGTGTTTTATTTTGCTCTTGAACTTTCACGATAGGTTCAGGAGTTCGCTGGGCACGACACAGTCTGTATATAGCTTTTGGAAAAGCCCCAGGTTATATAAAGCTGCAGTTGGGCATAGTGAGGAGTTTATTTAGTTCAAGTTAATGACATTTTATATATAGATGTATTCTATGTATGAAAACGTCAAAACAACTTCTACCGGGTTTGCTAGTACGTTATAAAATGGCGAAAGCAAACAACGAATTTCAGCATTCTTTTGTAAAACTGAGAGACTAGTTTGCGTTCAAACAGACAGACGGACAGACAGACAGACGGACGGAGAGACGGGCATAGCTAAATCGACTCCGCTCATCGTGCTGATCATTTTAGTGAACTTTTCTCTTCTTGTTCTCATACTTACATACATTAAATGATTATGAAAGGTATGAAAATCAAAAAAGATATATAACTTCGCTATTGCAGTGGGCTATTAACTACGTGCCCGAATATTTTGCTTGTGTCTTTCCCGATTTGGCTAATTTTTGGCAGGAGTATAATACATACTACTGAGAAGCAGCTGACCAATTTTTATTGAAATATCAAGATTGAATTATAAGCGATTGCCTTTGAAAATAGCAGAAATTTAATGCTAAAAAGTGGGCGGCCTAGTTTTTCTTGAAAAGCTTATTATGTGTGCAAAATCTGATTGATATAACTTGCTTGGTTGTAGAAATATCGCTTTTCAAATTTAGCAAAAAAAATTTTAAGAACTATGTTAAAAAACTGGGCGTGGACATTAACCGATTTCGCCCATTTTTACAGCAAACAGTAACCCTTATGTAGAGAACATTATCACCAAATTTTGTTTCGACAAATAAATTTTTATAAATAATGTAAAGCTATTTTACGCAAAGTTATTACCTATTTAATATATCTACGATCCTCTTCAAAATCTTTCATATAAAAGTGGGCTTAGACCTTAACCGATCCCGCCCATTTTTTCCTGGAACATTCCTTGCATTCCTGGAAACCTGCGTGCTGAATTTCGATATCTTGAACGGTTTTTGATTTATGATTAATATTATTGCCACTCCCATTTTCAAAAATTTCCTGAAAATTTATTTTATGCCGCAATCTCAATGTATTCACCAAATTCTATCCTTATAGGTGTATTATGTACTAAGTAATCACTTTTTTTGTGTTTTCGAAAATATTCTATATATAAAAAGTGGGCGTGGCTATTAGCCGATTTCTCCCATTTTAAATAGCGCTCGGAGGTGAGTGCCAAGGAACCCGCATACCAAATTTCATTAAGATATCTCAAAATATACTCAAGTTTTCGTGCTCACAGACGGGCGGACGGACGGACGGACATGGCTTAATCAATTTCTCTTTTCGTCGTGAACATTTTGATATATGTAAGTCAATATCTATCTCGATCGGCTTATGCCGTTACGTACTGCGGTTAGGCGACTGAAGTTAATATACCTTGTTTGCGTAGCACTACTGGGTATACAAATTATCAGTTGGTAGGATTCGAAACAACGCGTCCGGCATCAGAGTCGAGTGCTCTAACCACTCAGCTACGGCGCACGCATCAATAGTGTGAGAAAAGGTTACATATGTTTACATTGTGACAGAATGGTTTAAAATGTAGGCTCAAATTATTAACCGTAACTGGGAAAGGTAACATCAAAAGTGGTTTGAAACAGTTTTTCAAAACGGGGGTCCCGACCGTAGGCAGTCATTTGAGAAAAAGTCTCCAAGTGAAGTTCTACCATGGAAGGCTACTCCAAATATTTCTTTTTTTAAATCTAAACTAACTACATCCAAACTGCAGAATTTGGAAATAGTTCAGAACTAGAGCAATATTAGCAATACACGAACTACATCCCAACTTTCGAATTTTTAACTAGTAGCCTAGGATATCGCCATGTTAAATACGCCAGTTGATTACATGTGAAAGAGATTGAAGGCGAACTATTTGTGGTTCGAAATGCACTAGATGCTTACCAGTTCAGAACTAGAGATTTTCCCCACAGGGATAGGTACAACCGAAGAAGACAGTGAATTTCGCTTCCGACATCTCTCGCATTTTAATACAACTATTCGAATACCACTACTAGAATAATACTATTCGAATAATACTATGCGAGTAAACGGATAAGTTATTCGAATAAATACTATTAGAATGTTTTGAAACTAATTTTTATTCGTCTATCGAATAGTATTTAGTCCCACTACTAGCATGCAATTTAGTTTGCTTCAGATAGTCATCAGTAAAGATATTCTGGTTGTTCGTATGAATAATTTTACCTACCAGCAGTGGAACTTTTCAAAAAAAGAGTTTAAAAACATATATTGATAATAGCAAAAAGTTTTAAATTTTTTTTTTATGGTAACAAAGTTTGAATTCACTTGGCTACTCAAAAAAGTCTTCCTCATATTTTCGACAAGTCTTTACAAGATTTGTTGATAATTTTATGGTTAGCGGCTGTCGATTTTTAACAAATAATCGAGAAAGAATAGGGTCACATGGGGATATTTGTCGGTTAGTGCTCTATATATCAGTTAACATTCTTTTATTTAATTTTTACTTTTGAAGATAGAATTATCCATAACTTTTCATATTTAATACATATAAAATCTAAGCCAACACTTCCTTCAATACCATTTTCCGAGTACATCTCTGACTTTCTTTCGGAAGCATTACTTTTAACGTATTTGGCCGCTTAACTCTGCATGAACCATGCATGAAATTCGATGAATTTACCTCTACTTCGACAAACTCAAAAGTTTTTCCCTGAGCTTTACGCGCAATCATGGCAAATGGTGGCCTTACTGGAAATTGATGCCGGTGCATGGTACACCCTAGAGTGATTCCCGGTAAATGTATTTTTTTGCCGGATTTTTGTTGTCGAACAAAAGTAGTAACCCTACTTAGAAATGAGTTTTCATAATAATCAGGAAAATACTTTTCGTTTAGTTCCCATACTGGCATCTTTCATTTTATTTAAAAAAATCACATAGGTAGCAACTCCGTAAAAACATCCTACGCCTAGTTAAAAATTCTTAGAATGTGGTACCCTATGTACACACCAAATTTCATCCAAATCGGTTTAGCCATTTTCGAAATGTTCTGAATATACCAATATAAAGGAATAACTCGTTAAAAGTTATAAGATATAAATAGCTTAGATGGCAACCCTACTTGGAAATGTTTTTTTCAATACGCAGGAAAATGCCTTTCCTTTGATACCTACATTGGCATATTTCATTTCATTTGAAAAAACATCACATAGGCGGAAGCTCCATAAAAACATCCTATGTGGCAACACCTAGGGAAAAATTCGTAGAATGTAGTACTCTATGTACATACAAAATTTCATCCCAATCGGTGAAGCGGTTTTCGATATAGTCTGGACATACAAATATACAAACATACAAATATAAAAATATACAAGAATAGCTCGTTTAAAGTTATAAGACTTTGCAGCTACTGTAGTTATTATGTATCGACGGCTAAGTGGAAGGTCACCCTATTTCAAAATATTTTTCAAACACGATTTCAGTATTTCGTCGGTGATACTGCAAACCGTTCTACATCGCTTTCTATTTTGTTGTCCCTAAAATTTTGCAGTAAACTTTACGAAACGTATTTTTTCCTATTGAACCAATTAGTTCAAAAGGTACATGCACCGCTTAAAATTTGAGCCTAAGTTTTTAAATTTATTGGGCTACATATATGACCAAACCAAATTAAAACTATGCCGATCTTTGAAAAATTGCGTGATGGAGAGGGTTTAAATTTTAAACCAGAAATGTTTTAAATAAAAAATTAATTTAAAAAATTTTTATCAACTTGTAAGTCTCGAGCCGACTCATCCCGCGTTAGTGTACAGTGCTCTACCCACAGAGCTACGACGCGCACATGTATGATGTGAGAAAAGTAGAAATTTGCACTGTGTATACGGCTTTCGTTGTGTATACGTTTTTCCCAGTTAAATTTTAAATCTAAACCGAAAGAAATAAAAAGTTGGAGTAGGTAATTGAGAACTACAAAAAGTTTAAAAAATTGCGTAAACCAATGAATAGTTTAAAATTTAGGCTCAAGTTATTAGCCGTTATTGGCTGCCATATCATTTAGTTTGTAGTAGATACTAATCAGTAAAGAGGTGTTGGGTGTTTTATATACATATATATAGGTTTACTTACCAACGGTATGTATTAATTAATTCGTTTAACTAGTTTTCGAGATAATGGCGGATATAAAAAAATATGTATTCATAACGCTAGGTGGTAGCCTTAAATTTTGATCATTTCCAATAGAAAACTTCCTTTGTAGAAAAATAAACTATATTTCATTCAAATAGCTAAATTTTTACTCTGCTATCGTGCGCGGAGACATATGGTTCCCATCGATTTCACTATTCATTTGGTACATAGTATATGAATGAACAAATTTTGTAGACTGTAAATACGACAGCGTGACGAATCTTGGTGTGAGTCATATTATCGTTGTGAAAGTCAAAAAAGCAAAATGCCAGCAGATCACGCCCACTTATTCATAAAAGTTGGCTGAAAATGAGATATCACTTTTATTCTGTTGACGTATTACTTCGTTGCCAGACGAATACAAGGTGGCGCAAAAGTAAGCTTCCGATGTTCAGCATATCGGTTGTGGCACGTGCAGTGTGTGCTGTTGCACCGTCTTGTTGGAACCACATGTTTTCCAATCCCAATTCATCAAGTTGCGGCAAAAAGAACTCGTTGATCATTGCTCTGTAGCGCTCACCATTCAAAGTAACCGTTTGGCCCCGACCGATTATTGGTCAGACAAATAGTCAGCAATATTCCGCGTATTTTAATACTTTCAGTTCGTGTTTGCGTTCAAATAGACCGACGAACAGACAGACATACGTATCGAAAGAGGGATGGCTACATCGACTCAGCTCATCCTCCTGATCAGTACAGTATACGTACAAACATTTCATGTTCATGAAAGGTATGAATATCAAAAAAGATATACAACTTCGCTTTTGTAGTGTGGTATTAACTACCTGTTCGGATATTTTACTTTTCATCCTGAACGTTTTGATATACATTAATAAATATATATCTCGATTCGTTTATGCCGAATGAAGTAATATACCTTGTGTGCGTAACAAAAATAGATATAAAAAATGTGTGACTTTTATAGGGCCAAAGAACTCAACCGATCTTTATGAAATTTTTACAATATATACTTGGGTTCACTGGGTACAGCATAGACAATATATTGTTTTGGAAAAACAATTACCATGACTATAATTGATCCAGGTACAGTGCGGGTGCATAACAAATAACACGGAAGTGTTGATATGCAAAAACGCACTTATGTATCTAAAACTTTTCTATGAACACGCCTAAAAATATTCCACTTTCCTTGAGGTGCTATATAAAATATATGTACCGAAGAATGTATAAAAGGAATAACGCAAATGGCACATTACCAAAGAATGTAGAAAAGTAATAAAGCAAATGGCACATTAGAGGAAAAATGCATTGTGACGCTGCAGGGCATCATAGCTTAGTTGTAAGAGTACTCCAACAGCGGCTTTGGTTTCGTATCCCAGTGTCCGAGAAGGGGTCTGATGAGAAGTTGGGCACTTCGAAACATGTCATCCCATACCACCGGTGTGCATATCGTTGTAATTTTTCCTCTAATACCAATTAACAAGCAAGCATAAAAATTCGAGCCACGCCCACAGGCTATAAAAAAAAAAATTCAATTCGTCATAACTCCAAACTTTTTTGGTCTAAATAAATGAAATTTGGATATATGTGTCACTTAGTCAATACCTACATAATTTTTCAAAAGTGGGCGGTGCGACGCCCACGTATTTTGTGTTTTATTTTGCTCTTGAACTTTCACGATAGGTTCAGGAGTTCGCTGGGCACGACACAGTCTGTATATAGCTTTTGGAAAAGCCCCAGGTTATATAAAGCTGCAGTTGGGCATAGTGAGGAGTTTATTTAGTTCAAGTTAATGACATTTTATATATAGATGTATTCTATGTATGAAAACGTCAAAACAACTTCTACCGGGTTTGCTAGTACGTTATAAAATGGCGAAAGCAAACAACGAATTTCAGCATTCTTTTGTAAAACTGAGAGACTAGTTTGCGTTCAAACAGACAGACGGACAGACAGACAGACGGACGGAGAGACGGGCATAGCTAAATCGACTCCGCTCATCGTGCTGATCATTTTAGTGAACTTTTCTCTTCTTGTTCTCATACTTACATACATTAAATGATTATGAAAGGTATGAAAATCAAAAAAGATATATAACTTCGCTATTGCAGTGGGCTATTAACTACGTGCCCGAATATTTTGCTTGTGTCTTTCCCGATTTGGCTAATTTTTGGCAGGAGTATAATACATACTACTGAGAAGCAGCTGACCAATTTTTATTGAAATATCAAGATTGAATTATAAGCGATTGCCTTTGAAAATAGCAGAAATTTAATGCTAAAAAGTGGGCGGCCTAGTTTTTCTTGAAAAGCTTATTATGTGTGCAAAATCTGATTGATATAACTTGCTTGGTTGTAGAAATATCGCTTTTCAAATTTAGCAAAAAAAATTTTAAGAACTATGTTAAAAAACTGGGCGTGGACATTAACCGATTTCGCCCATTTTTACAGCAAACAGTAACCCTTATGTAGAGAACATTATCACCAAATTTTGTTTCGACAAATAAATTTTTATAAATAATGTAAAGCTATTTTACGCAAAGTTATTACCTATTTAATATATCTACGATCCTCTTCAAAATCTTTCATATAAAAGTGGGCTTAGACCTTAACCGATCCCGCCCATTTTTTCCTGGAACATTCCTTGCATTCCTGGAAACCTGCGTGCTGAATTTCGATATCTTGAACGGTTTTTGATTTATGATTAATATTATTGCCACTCCCATTTTCAAAAATTTCCTGAAAATTTATTTTATGCCGCAATCTCAATGTATTCACCAAATTCTATCCTTATAGGTGTATTATGTACTAAGTAATCACTTTTTTTGTGTTTTCGAAAATATTCTATATATAAAAAGTGGGCGTGGCTATTAGCCGATTTCTCCCATTTTAAATAGCGCTCGGAGGTGAGTGCCAAGGAACCCGCATACCAAATTTCATTAAGATATCTCAAAATATACTCAAGTTTTCGTGCTCACAGACGGGCGGACGGACGGACGGACATGGCTTAATCAATTTCTCTTTTCGTCGTGAACATTTTGATATATGTAAGTCAATATCTATCTCGATCGGCTTATGCCGTTACGTACTGCGGTTAGGCGACTGAAGTTAATATACCTTGTTTGCGTAGCACTACTGGGTATACAAATTATCAGTTGGTAGGATTCGAAACAACGCGTCCGGCATCAGAGTCGAGTGCTCTAACCACTCAGCTACGGCGCACGCATCAATAGTGTGAGAAAAGGTTACATATGTTTACATTGTGACAGAATGGTTTAAAATGTAGGCTCAAATTATTAACCGTAACTGGGAAAGGTAACATCAAAAGTGGTTTGAAACAGTTTTTCAAAACGGGGGTCCCGACCGTAGGCAGTCATTTGAGAAAAAGTCTCCAAGTGAAGTTCTACCATGGAAGGCTACTCCAAATATTTCTTTTTTTAAATCTAAACTAACTACATCCAAACTGCAGAATTTGGAAATAGTTCAGAACTAGAGCAATATTAGCAATACACGAACTACATCCCAACTTTCGAATTTTTAACTAGTAGCCTAGGATATCGCCATGTTAAATACGCCAGTTGATTACATGTGAAAGAGATTGAAGGCGAACTATTTGTGGTTCGAAATGCACTAGATGCTTACCAGTTCAGAACTAGAGATTTTCCCCACAGGGATAGGTACAACCGAAGAAGACAGTGAATTTCGCTTCCGACATCTCTCGCATTTTAATACAACTATTCGAATACCACTACTAGAATAATACTATTCGAATAATACTATGCGAGTAAACGGATAAGTTATTCGAATAAATACTATTAGAATGTTTTGAAACTAATTTTTATTCGTCTATCGAATAGTATTTAGTCCCACTACTAGCATGCAATTTAGTTTGCTTCAGATAGTCATCAGTAAAGATATTCTGGTTGTTCGTATGAATAATTTTACCTACCAGCAGTGGAACTTTTCAAAAAAAGAGTTTAAAAACATATATTGATAATAGCAAAAAGTTTTAAATTTTTTTTTTATGGTAACAAAGTTTGAATTCACTTGGCTACTCAAAAAAGTCTTCCTCATATTTTCGACAAGTCTTTACAAGATTTGTTGATAATTTTATGGTTAGCGGCTGTCGATTTTTAACAAATAATCGAGAAAGAATAGGGTCACATGGGGATATTTGTCGGTTAGTGCTCTATATATCAGTTAACATTCTTTTATTTAATTTTTACTTTTGAAGATAGAATTATCCATAACTTTTCATATTTAATACATATAAAATCTAAGCCAACACTTCCTTCCATACCATTTTCCGAGTACATCTCTGACTTTCTTTCGGAAGCATTACTTTTAACGTATTTGGCCGCTTAACTCTGCATGAACCATGCATGAAATTCGATGAATTTACCTCTACTTCGACAAACTCAAAAGTTTTTCCCTGAGCTTTACGCGCAATCATGGCAAATGGTGGCCTTACTGGAAATTGATGCCGGTGCATGGTACACCCTAGAGTGATTCCCGGTAAATGTATTTTTTTGCCGGATTTTTGTTGTCGAACAAAAGTAGTAACCCTACTTAGAAATGAGTTTTCACAATAATCAGGAAAATACTTTTCGTTTAGTTCCCATACTGGCATCTTTCATTTTATTTAAAAAAATCACATAGGTAGCAACTCCGTAAAAACATCCTACGCCTAGTTAAAAATTCTTAGAATGTGGTACCCTATGTACACACCAAATTTCATCCAAATCGGTTTAGCCATTTTCGAAATGTTCTGAATATACCAATATAAAGGAATAACTCGTTAAAAGTTATAAGATATAAATAGCTTAGATGGCAACCCTACTTGGAAATGTTTTTTTCAATACGCAGGAAAATGCCTTTCCTTTGATACCTACATTGGCATATTTCATTTCATTTGAAAAAACATCACATAGGCGGAAGCTCCATAAAAACATCCTATGTGGCAACACCTAGGGAAAAATTCGTAGAATGTAGTACTCTATGTACATACAAAATTTCATCCCAATCGGTGAAGCGGTTTTCGATATAGTCTGGACATACAAATATACAAACATACAAATATAAAAATATACAAGAATAGCTCGTTTAAAGTTATAAGACTTTGCAGCTACTGTAGTTATTATGTATCGACGGCTAAGTGGAAGGTCACCCTATTTCAAAATATTTTTCAAACACGATTTCAGTATTTCGTCGGTGATACTGCAAACCGTTCTACATCGCTTTCTATTTTGTTGTCCCTAAAATGTTGCAGTAAACTTTACGAAACGTATTTTTTCCTATTGAACCAATTAGTTCAAAAGGTACATGCACCGCTTAAAATTTGAGCCTAAGTTTTTAAATTTATTGGGCTACATACGAGGTGTGTTCAAAAAGTATCGCGAATTTTGTGTTTTTTCAAAAATGATTTATTTATTCATGAATATCTATTTTGTCCCCTTCAAAGTAATCCCCATGAGATATTATACACTTGCGCCAACGGTTTTTCCAATCTTCGAAGCACTTCAAAAAATCATTTTTTTGGATCTTGTTCAGCTCCTCCTTCGATGCCGTCTTTATCTCGTCAAGACAAGCGTAACGTCGTCCTATCATGGGCCTCTTCAGTTTAGGGAACAAGAAAAAGTCACAGGGGGCCAGATCTGGGGAATTCGGTGGCTGCGGCATCATTAGTGTGTTGTTTTTGGCCAAAAAGTCGCGCACAAGCAACGATGCGTGAGCAGGGGCGTTATCGTGGTGCAAAAGCCAATTTTTGTTCTTCCACAAATCCGGGCGTTTCTGGCGGATTGCTTCGCGCAAATTGCGCATAACTTGCAGGTAATATTCCTTATTGACCGTTCTTCCCTGTGGCAAGAACTCATGATGCACCACGCCCCTGCAATCGAAGAAAACTGTCAGCAAAACTTTCACATTCGACCGAACTTGGCGCGCTTTTTTCGGTCTTGGTTCGTGCGGCAGCTTCCATTGAGATGATTGAGCTTTGTTTTCCACGTCATAACCATAAACCCACGACTCGTCACCAGTTATAACCCTCTGGAGCAAATTTGGGTCGTCGCGGACAGAGTTTAACATCTCATTAGCAATGTTCATGCGATGCTGTTTTTGGTCACAATTGAGCAATTTTGGTACGAATTTCGCGTAAAAATCGAAGACGATCCAAAACACATGCAAGCAAAGCAGCTGTCAACAATTAACTGAACATTCAAAATGGCCGAGCTTGTCGGCATAAGTGAGAGACATGAGTACCAACATAACGCCACAAAAAATTCGAAATTCGAATATACGTAACCAGCGAAAATTCAAAATTCGCGATACTTTTTGAACACACCTCGTATATGACCAAACCAAATTAAAACTATGCCGATCTTTGAAAAATTGCGTGATGGAGAGGGTTTAAATTTTAAACCAGAAATGTTTTAAGTAAAAAATTAATTTAAAAAATTTTTATCAACTTGTAAGTCTCGAGCCGACTCATCCCGCGTTAGTGTACAGTGCTCTACCCACAGAGCTACGACGCGCACATGTATGATGTGAGAAAAGTAGAAATTTGCACTGTGTATACGGCTTTCGTTGTGTATACGTTTTTCCCAGTTAAATTTTAAATCTAAACCGAAAGAAATAAAAAGTTGGAGTAGGTAATTGAGAACTACAAAAAGTTTAAAAAATTGCGTAAACCAATGAATAGTTTAAAATTTAGGCTCAAGTTATTAGCCGTTATTGGCTGCCATATCATTTAGTTTGTAGTAGATACTAATCAGTAAAGAGGTGTTGGGTGTTTTATATACATATATATAGGTTTACTTACCAACGGTATGTATTAATTAATTCGTTTAACTAGTTTTCGAGATAATGGCGGATATAAAAAAATATGTATTCATAACGCTAGGTGGTAGCCTTAAATTTTGATCATTTCCAATAGAAAACTTCCTTTGTAGAAAAATAAACTATATTTCATTCAAATAGCTAAATTTTTACTCTGCTATCGTGCGCGGAGACATATGGTTCCCATCGATTTCACTATTCATTTGGTACATAGTATATGAATGAACAAATTTTGTAGACTGTAAATACGACAGCGTGACGAATCTTGGTGTGAGTCATATTATCGTTGTGAAAGTCAAAAAAGCAAAATGCCAGCAGATCACGCCCACTTATTCATAAAAGTTGGCTGAAAATGAGATATCACTTTTATTCTGTTGACGTATTACTTCGTTGCCAGACGAATACAAGGTGGCGCAAAAGTAAGCTTCCGATGTTCAGCATATCGGTTGTGGCACGTGCAGTGTGTGCTGTTGCACCGTCTTGTTGGAACCACATGTTTTCCAATCCCAATTCATCAAGTTGCGGCAAAAAGAACTCGTTGATCATTGCTCTGTAGCGCTCACCATTCAAAGTAACCGTTTGGCCCCGACCGATTATTGGTCAGACAAATAGTCAGCAATATTCCGCGTTCTGGAGCAGTGTAGCGTAACATTGTTTATTAACGTGTATTTCGCATGTGTTTACTACACAAATGTCAAAACAGAACTGACTTTAGGGGCCAATGACAAAATTTATAGCATTTTCTGATAGGAGGATTACTTTTGCGCCACCTTGTATAACTACGTTTAATACATAAAATGTATACTTCCTGTGTACCACACTACAAATCTATGCTAACAATCCAGCAAATCGAACAAGAAATACATATTAAAGCATATACTCAAGTAAATGATTTTGCTAAATAAGAAAATTTTTCTGAAAAGAGAGGGCATCCTACCGCCCACATGGTAGTAGAAAACCACAACAATTTACCAATGTAGTACGCCCACTTTTGCTAAGCTGCGTATTTAATGTTCTGTTCGATACTTTGTTATTTGTTTTAAATAGCTCGTTACCTGTTCCACTTCCCCGAAAAAAAGTACTGACCAACCTTTGTTCAGACCTACTGAATGCACATATAAAATTTCATCAAATCGATTCAGCCGTTTCGGAGGAGTAAAACCACAAACACTGTGCCATTGGATTTCTATATAGATGACAATTTCCTTCCCTAAAGTATATTTAGAAATGTTGCGGACAATTATGTTGAAAAAATTGCTTCAAAATATGCGCATGTACATATTTACTTTAAATTTAATTTCTCAAAAAAAATTTAAGTATATATTAAAATGTTCTTAAAAATGTACTTATTATACAATAGTTATAGGAATCTTAAAATTTGTTGGCCTTGGTTAACACCATTGGTATCCTTAGAATCATCGTAATTTCGCCCTTTACCGGGCCAGTCAAAATTTTTTGCTCTATGATGTTGGGAAAAAGTATAACTTGAAGGCACGTGCAAATACACAAATCAGTAGGCTTAAGATTCCGTAAAAAGATTATTGGTGTACCACTTTTAAATGTCAGTTCATATGGAGGCATACCACATGGATTCAAGGGGTTGAGAAACTCTACTGAATAATGAACCACATCGTTGGCGTCGGTCACTGTATTTACAGTCTTATAGAGTTTGTATCATAGTATATCATAGTCTCCTACCCAGCTATCCAAAAGAGAGAAAAAAGATTCCTTTAGGAGCTATAAAACGCACATTTCTGGGAGCTTTACCGTCCGAAATGGACTCTTTTTGGAACCCAAATGGAGCGAAAAATCGTTCTACGCTGGCACCCCAAAAGAAGTCATAAAAAATTAGTCCGACTCCGATGAATTAGGAGCGTGTTGTCTTTTTAAATAAACTTCGAAGTCTTTTTGGACTCTTTTTGGAGCCTCTTATTGATGCCTTTCTGAAGCTTTTTTCATCCTTTTTAGACACATTTTTTACTCTTTTGTTAAGATTCTTATAGGTTTTTAAGACTCATATCTGCATTTAACTAATCCGAAGAAAGTTCACTTTTTAATGGTTTATACAGTTTTATTTATTTAGTATTAAAAATATATGTAATTTTATACATTTTTTATTTGGAACTTATCACTTCACACAATCAAAAATTATATTCTTTTCATTAAAATGTTATATAGAATATACATACAGTAGTGTCAGGAATAATAGAAACAAAATTAGAAGTAGTTTTACTCGTAAAACAAATTTATTTGTGTTTTTAATAATTTTCATTTAAAATAAAGCAAAATGTTTTACAGAAACCACATAAATAAAATCTTCAAAGCTTACACAAAGCTCAGGAAAATTTATCAATGTTTTAAAAATTGCCATCAAAACTTTATGTTAACTTTTTAAGTTTTTCTATGTGGTTTCTGTAATACACTTTGTTTTATTTTAAATGCACTTCTGGCTTCCAACTTTCGACTATTGATAAACATTCAGAAAAAAAAGACTTTACGTTAAGCAAAATAAAAAAACCTCACTGAGCCTTGCCGTTTATCCGTTCTATAACATTAATTTCTTCTCCCAAGGCTCCGTGAATCTTCATAAAAAAGTGGGGTTTTTGATGTTTAATATATAACACACCAAAATAGCTCAAATTACGGACTCTTTTTGGATCATTATTTCGGAGCGCTTCGACTTTGGAAAGCTGGGTAGCAGCGCAACTTCCCAGCTAACCAAAAGTAGGAAAAAATACTACTTTCGGAGCCATAAAAGGGCACATTTCTCGGAGCTTTACCTTCCGAAATGAGCTCTTTTCGGAACCCAAATGGAGCACAAAATCGTTCTACGCTGGCACCCCAAAAGAAGTCATAAAAAAAGAGTCCAAAATGAGTCCGACTCCGATGAATTAGGAGCGTGTTATGACTCTTTTTAAATGAACTTCGAAGTCTTTTTGGACTCTTTTTGGAGCCTTTTATTGATGCTTTTCTGAAGCTTTTTTGAACCTTTTTTTCCTTTTTTTACTCTTTTGTTAAGATTTCTATAGGCTTTTAAGACTCATATCTGTATTTAAATAATCCGAAGAAAGTTCACTTTTTAATGGTTTATACAGTATTATTTATTTAATATTAAAAATATATGTAATTTTATACATTTTTCATTTGGAACTTATCACTTCATACAATCAAAAATTATATTCTTTTCATTAAAATGTTATATAGAATATAGATACAGTGGTGACAGGAATAATAGAAACAAAATGAGAAGTATTTTTACTCGTAAAATATATTTATTTGTGTTTTTAATAATTTTCTTTAAAATAAAGCAAACTCTTTTACAGAAACCACATAAATAAAATCTTCAAAGTTTACACAATGTTCAGCAAAATTTATCAAAGTTTTAAAAATTGCCATCAAAACTTTATGTTAACTTTTTAAGTTTTTCTATGTGGTTTCTGTAATACACTTTGTGTTATTTTAAATGCACTTCTGGCTTCCAACTTTTGACTATTGATAAACGTTCAGAAAAAAAAGACTTTACCTTAAGTAAAATAAAAAAACCTCACTGAGCCTTGCCGTTTATCCGTTCTATAACATTCATTTCTTCTCCCAAGGCTCAGTGAATCTTCATAAAAAAGTGGGGTTTTTGATGTTTAATATATAACACACCAAGAAAGCTGAAATTACGGACTCTTTTTGGATCATTATTTCGGAGAACTCCGACTTTAGTAAGCTGGGTTACTTCGAATCTGCACACTCACACACGCCACACAGGGTGCGTTGTATGGAATAATAAAACAATCATTTTTAAATACTGCTATATTAAACGTGGAGACATAAAACTCGCAAATTATTGAATATAAAGCAGTTATAACACCTTATCAGTTACTATAGACTGTAAAGTTCAGTTTAAATAGAAGTTTTTAGTTGTAATTTTTGCTTTAAAACAACTCTGAACGCGATTTCCTTCATTCCACTCATTCGGAGTACCTTCATCCGCTTCCTTCCACTCCGATTAGCAAAAGAAGATGGCAAACTAGTAGGAGTCAACAGTGACCTTCATCCACTGTATTCCACTCCGATTCGCAAAGGAAGATGGCACAAACGCTTGAATGGCAAATTGTCTAGCAAAGCCTAATACTTAAATTAAACAATTTTTTTATTAAATGTTTAGTTATATCCTATGTCCTATTATAGGGGGAGTATGATATTTTAAATTTGAAAATAAAAGAATCGGCCAATTGGATCAACAGTTTTGCTTTTCCGAAAGTTGAGTTTTGAATTTTAGATATATTGCATAGATTTGAAGAGAGTCAATGATTCAACGTTATCACAATTCATGTAACTGAAAACAACGACAAATGATGACTGGGTAAAGTTATTCGTTTTAGCTTGTTTAGGTATTGATCAGTGAGGCTTTGCAAAATTTATTAGAGAAAAAACACCAGTAGCTGCTTTTGATGACGCCTTGTTCAGAAAAGTTCTTATTGAAGTTGGCAATTTTTATATATGGAACATGTTTGCTTATTCTTTATTTGTGACAAACAACAACAAGAACAGTCAAGGCCGCAGCCAGGATTATTTGAGGGGGTCGCACTTCGAATATGAAACGTTTCGAAATTATTATGCATATACTGCAAAAGAGTTCGGTCCCATAAAGAGATTTTTCTTATCGATCGTTCCGTAATCATTTGCCTAAACAAATTTGCCAACGAGGAACTTTCAAGTCCCTTTCCACTCCGATCGATTATTCTTACATATCGACTATTTCTTATAAGAAATATGATTAATCTAAAACAAAGCGATAATTCTCAACCTATGTTTGTTTTTCAGCTTCGAGAAGGGATAACCCGAAAATAGTATGAGGATAAAGCTTTTCTACGTTAGTATACAATAAAATTTCATTAGGAATTGATGAGATCTACCAACAGCTGTAGAGTTGTGTGAACATTTCGGACGATGGATTCCAACCCACCTTAACAGCTCCCCCTAAACACGCCCTTGAAACAGCCGGTTCTATCGCACCGGAATGACCCGGGTTTTTTCACCCGGCCAAGGGCTGTTATTTCAGTGTAACCCTGTCCAATCTGAGGCAGGGCGAAGCACTGTTAACAACAACAACAACGCCCTTGAAAATTTTATTTTCTGCTGTTTACGTATCGGATAACAATGTTTTTGTTATGCATTCACGTATATCTATACATATGCTCATACAAAGTATGTAATTACACATGCTATTACAAACCCTGCAAAAAATGCGATTAGTCTAGAATGAATCCGAGATGAGTTGCAAATAAGCATACGACAAATGTCAGTTTTCATATCTTTGTATGGGTTGAAGTGATAAATTTTGTTTGAGCATGTCCTATGAGCGACTTTTAAGCCTAAACTAATAGTGTCGGACGGATTCCCTTTGTTTATCTACAAGCACGGTTGTACAAGTTTACTTTTAACGCCTAAAAGTAGGCTACAGAAATTAAAAGAGACTATCCTCACTATACCTATAACGGAATAGTTGGGATCAATTGTTACCGACTGTAGACGAGAATTATTGATAGCGGATCCCTTTCTTTAGAGATCAGTCGCACGATTTTTTGCAGGGATATTATTATTTGTATAACATTTTCATGTCCGCATTTTGTTTTGCCCAGTTCTTTCTCGCCTTAGCAAAAGGATAGCAGCAGTTTTAGCCGTAGCCGAATTTTATTGCCATAGCCACATCCCAACGATATTTTCTCTTACTTGGTCTAACTGTTGGTATTTCTTATAAAACTAACAATTGATTTTATTTTATTTATAGGTTGGCGTTAAACTATTAAAATATTGTCGTATGCGCAATTTGAGTTGGGATTACTGGCTTCTGCCCCAATGAATAATATTTGTGGCGTCGTTTAGTTATTGACTTTGTTATATGTTATGAACTATAATAAATTTTGACAGAAAAAACTACAACCATGCATTTAAGTAAAGAGCACTTCAATGATTTGAAACTAGGGTTGCGCTGGGTTGCTGGTTGATACCGATCTTTTCTGCCCATTTCCAGATTTAATTATTCTCATTTAAAAAAAAAGGTTTAAATTGAAGATCTTCTGTACTCTGCATCATAAAGCCCTCACGTTAATCCTACTGGTTTCTAACATTTTTCGTTGTCAGTTCCGGCTTTGTTCGTCCTAATTTATATCGGTTCAATTCCGGGTTTGGAATAAAACTATCGCAAGTTTTATTGTAACCAAAAGCCACTCGTTTTTCGGGATCTATGATGCACCAAAATACCTTTTTTAATACCAAAATACGTCGAAAAAAGAAAACTTTGAATGTGTTTTTTTATAAGAAATAAAAATTTAGAATTTTATGTATCTCTGGTTACATCAATTATATTATTCCCCCTGCCTGAGGTAGGTATGCCGAAATCGCTACTGGTGCCTCAATTTGCTTGTACCAGACCGCATCGGAATCATATATGGCAAGGGACTATCAACATACATCAGTATAACCCTGTTTAATTCGTCACGACCCATTCTATAAATTAATGCGCCGGCTAAGCAGGGCGAAGTACTGCTACAGGTGGCGTGTCATAATCGTCGCTTAGACGTTAAGCGCCATTGGAAGATACTGAAATTCAGCCCGATTCTAAATATCCGCTCGAATTTCTTTCCATGCGGAATATTTTATTCGCCTGGAAAAAAAATGAAGCTTTGTGCAGAAGTCCACGCAAGTGGGGAAAGTTTCTGATCGCCATTCACCTGGGAATGGCCAGAGCGATTCTTTTGCATGCGGTTCAAGCAGCTCACTACTTCCGGGTTTTGCGCCCAAGTATCCTCTGGGTAACCACCGAACACCCGTTTGGTGGTGAGCTAAACGTGAGAAGGCGACAACCTGGTAAGGCCACTCCGACATAATCGGTTTAAGGGCTTGCTGGGGGGTTCAAACAGCAGCGTCTGATCACCAGGTGGTGCGGCTGCAAGCGGGCGTCTGTCTTGGATCAAGCGGCTCGCTATACAAACGTGTAATAGAATTCAACCTCCCGTGAAACGGGTTGTGCGTTGGGTTTGGGACCCACCACATAAAACAACGTTCCAATGAAATTCAACAACAAAGCCTCGGATATGAGAACCCCTTTTTTAGATGACAACACCCGCAAACGAAATAAGGATTATGAGATAAGGGCATGTACCTGGAATGTCCGGTCCCTTAATGGGGAAGGTGCCGCTGCCCGGCTGGTTGAGGTCCTGAGGAAAGCAAAAGCTGACATCACCGCCATACAAGAGATGCGATGGACGGGGCGAGGAAATACGATCAGAACACCTTGTAACATCTACTGGAGTGGGCATGAAGACAAGCGCAGATTCGGCGTGGGATTTGTGGTGGGAGAGAGACTCCGTCACCGAGTACTGTCGTTCACACCCGTGAACGAGCGTCTCGCTGCAATCCGCATAAAAGTACGATTTTTCACCAAATCGTTTATCTGCGCTCATGCACCGACGGAAGAGAAGGACGACGTGGAAAAGGATGCATTCTACGAGCGCCTGGAAGAAGCCTACGAGCGCTGCCCCCGTCATGATATCAAAGTCGTGCTTGGCGACTTTAACGGCTGGGTGGGTAAGGAGGGTGTATTCGGCCCCACTGTCGGGAAGTTCAGTCTCCACGATCAGACTTCGCCAAATGGATTCAGGCTGATCGGCTTCGCCGGTGCCCGAAACATGGTCATATCCAGCACTAGGTTTATGCACAAGAAGATCCATCAAGCTACATGGCTGTCCCCCGATCGAAAAACACGCAACCAGATCGACCACGTTGTGATAGACGGACGGCATGCTGCTTCCAGCGTTTTAGATGTTCGCACAATACGAGGACCTAACATCGACTCTGATCACTACCTAGTAGCAGCCAAGATTCGTACCCGCCTCTGTACGACAAAACAGGTGCAACAAAAAACGCAGGGAAAGCTGGACGTCGAAAAGCTGCAATCGCAACAGACCGCCAATTATTTCGCAGATCGCCTCTCACACCTGCTCTCCGAGAGCACAATTCAACCTAGTGGAATGCATGAGCAGTGGGATCATATCTCAGGAGCACTCCGTACCGCAGCCGTAGAAGTAATTTGATTCCGGCGAACGCGAAGAAACAACTGGTATGATGATGAAGAGTGCCGCGCTGCAACGAAAAGAAAGGACGAAGCCTACAAGGCAACGCTGAGATCGGATGCAACTAGGAGTGTGTGTGAACACTACCGCTAGTTGAAGAGGGAAGCGAGGCGGCTTTTCCGGGCGAAAAAAAGAGAGGCAGAAAAGCGTGAAATAAAGGAGCTTGAGATGCTGGCCAAAGGGAATAATGCCCGAAAATTCTATCAAAAAAAATTCGGCGAATGACAGAAGGTTTTAAACCCGGGGCAAACTCCTGTAAGAATAAGAACGGCGACCTGGTGGCCGATGTTCAGAGAGCACTCAGAATATGGAGGGATCACTTCTCTGCCCTTTTAAATGGAGAAACTGAGCAAGAAACCAGAGAAGATGCCGAACCCGAGCCCACAATCGAAGATGAGGGAATTGACGTTCCACAACCCGACTATAATGAGGTGCGAATAGCAATATCCCGATTGAAAAACAATAAAGCAGCTGGCGCTGATGGTTTGCCTGCTGAGCTATTCAAACACGGAGGCGAGGAGCTGGTAAGGCGCATGCATCAGCTTCTATGCAGAATATGGTCGGATGAATGCATGCCTGAAGATTGGAATCTAAGTGTTCTCTGCCCAATCCACAAGAAGGGCGATCCTGCAAACTGCGCCAACTATCGCGGAATCAGCCTTTTGAATATCGCATATAAGGTCCTATCAAGCGTATTGTGCGAAAGACTGAAGCCTGATGTGAACAGACTGATTGGACCTTATCAGTGTGGCTTCAGACCTGGTAAATCTACCATCGACCAAATTTTTACAATACGCCAAATCTGGGAAAAAACCCGTGAAAAGAGAATCGACACTCATCATCTCTTTGTTGATTTTAAAGCCGCTTTCGATAGCACGAAAAGGAGCTGCCTATATGCCGCTATGTCTGAATTTGGTTTCCCCGCAAAACTTATACGGCTAGCTCGGTCAGAATTGGGAAGTACCTCTCTGAGCCGTTCGAAACTAAACGAGGTGCGATTTCTTTAATTTAATGCTGGAGAAAATAATACAAGCTGCAGAACTTAACCGCGCTGGAACAATATTTTATAAAAGCGTCCAACTGTTGGCATATGCTGACGATATTGATATCATTGGCCTTAACAACCGCGCCGTAACTTCTGCTTACTCCAAATTAGAAAAAGAAGCGGAGAAAATGGGATTTGGTGGTGAACGAGGGCAAAACGAAGTACCTTCTGTCATCATGCAAAGAGTCAGCGCATTCGCGCCTTGGCAACCAAGCCACTGTTGGCAGCAATAATTTCGAAATAGTAAAGGACTTCGTTTACCTGGGAACCAGCATTAACACCAACAATAATATTAGCCTAGAAATCCGACGAAGAATTACTCTTGCAAACAAATGCTACTTCGGACTGAGTAGGCAATTGAAAAGTAAAGTCCTCTCTCGACGAACGAAAATAACACTCTACAAGTCACTCATCGCACCCGTCCTGCTATATGGTGCAGAAGCGTGGACACTAACAACATCTGATGAGGCGGCTCTGGGAGTATTCGAGAGAAAGGTTCTTCGAAAGATTTGTGGACCTCTACGCGTTGGCGACGGCGAGTACCGAAGAAGATTTAATGATGAGCTCTATGAACTATACGCAGACGCCGACATAGTTCAGCGAATTAAAACACAGCGGCTTCGCTGACTAGGCCACGTAGTGCGAATGAGCGAAGATGCTCCAGCCCAGAAGGTGTTCTTATCGGCACCCGCCGGTGGAAGCAGAGGAAGAGGGAGACCACCACTCCGATGGAAGGACCAAGTGGAGACCGATTTTCGATCCCGCGGTGTTTCCAATTGGCGCCAGTTGGCGCAACGAAGAAACGACTGGCGAGCTATGTTGGACGGTCAAAATCGCCCAGGCGGTTAGATGACCATTTAAAGAAGAAGAAAGAAAATTTCCGCCAATTCTCTTTTGCTAGTGAACCGAAAAATTGGCGAAGAGGAATTTCGAATTTTCGAATCCAGTTGTGGTGCCATTTTATGTTTAGTTTTGGCACTACTTTTTGTGATCAGTGAATGAAAACTCATAGTTTATGATAAAAAGTTGTTAAATTAATTAAATTAATAATTTATATTCATAGCATTGCCTTTAAAATGGTAGCAGAAGAAGAAACCGAAGATTCTGCAGCACAGCGCCTTGCTGCTTATTTATACTGTTCGTTCTAAAAACGCAAAAGCAATACCTTATTAATGTATAAAAGTAATTTTTTATTGTTAAAAGTTAAATTTACTTACGTTTTGTTCAGGGCGCTCACTTAAAATTGCCTAGTGAATCACTTTTTGCTTTTTCGAACATCCTTTAGAATAGGTGAAGAGCTAGAAGCGAAAAAATACTTGCTGGTTTTTCATTTAGAACCGGGCTGATTATAGTTTTATTCTTCTAATCTATACCACTATAGCTTTATAACCCATTTAATTAAAGTTCAATTAAGTGGTTTGTGTTGCTCCTTAACCGAAAGTAGCACTTGCTGGGCAGAGTGAGATACTAGATAGGGTTTTCGGTTCTAACTCTGGGGTTTTGGTAGACAAAATCAGACCCGCCCCAAAGTACTTTCACCTATTGAATTGTTAATAAAATCTGGTTTTCAGGTTTTAATATTATGTGTGATGTCCATATTTGAGTCGTTATTCAAATCATACTCTTCGATTCTGCAACGCAATTCTTGTGAAATGTGGATTGACGAAGTTTAACTTTGGTGATGACGCATTGATTGATGTTAAAAAAGTTTTAAAAGAATGTTTTCGGTATCTCGAAGAGTCAATTTGTTGATTGATAGGCAACAAATGATATTTTAGGCTGACTGAACCACTTGGAAGTTTTTACTTTATTATTAGATTGCTTTTTTAATTTTATCTACAATTAATGGTCAACTTCAGTACCAATTTGGCATACACTATTTCAAGAATAATAACAATAAACAATGTGCTCTGAGCATCCCAAAGTTAAAAAGCCTCTTGAAGACAAACTGATTCACGGCTTCAAACTATATGACCTTCAAGAAATGGCACGGTAACCCTTTCCCTATCTCTATCCATATTCCTCTCAAGCTCTTTTCCCTCAAACAAAAGAGCTCTATAGCAAATACTACATAGCCCTTAGAAATAGTTGCGGAGTAATATTAATTTAGATTATATCAACAGATGTCACGCCTCCTTCTCCCTTACCCACCTTTTTTCTTGAGGTGGTAGATTTTACTATTGCTACTTCGGACTGAGTAGGCAATTGAAAAATAAAGTCCTCTCTCGACGAACGAAAATAACACTCTATAAGTCACTCATCGCACCCGTCCTGCTATATGGTGCAGAAGCGTGGACACTACCAACATCTGATGAGGCGGCACTATGAGTAGGTATTCGAGAGAAAGGTTCTTCGAAAGATTTGTGGACCTCTAAGCGTTGGCGACGGCGAGTACCAGAGAAGATTTAATGATGAGCTGTATGAGCTTTACGCAGACGCCGACATAGTTCAGCGAATTAAAACACAGTGGCTTCGCTAGCTAGGCCACGTTGTGCGAATGAGCGACGAAGCTCCAGCCCAGAAGGTACTCTTATCGGTACCAGCCGGTGGAAGCAGAGGAAAAGGGAGACCAACACTCCGATGGAACGACCAAGTGCAGACCGATTTGCGATCCCGCGGTGTTCAATTGGCACCAGTTGGCACTACGAAGAAATGGCTGGCAAGCTATGTTGGACGGTCAAAATCGCCCAGGCGGTTAACCATTTAAAGAAGAAGAAGGTAGATTTTAACTCTATACAAGTTTTCAGTATTCTTCCTTCAACATTTGAAAAGATATGCAGTGACAAAAATTCCATTTAAATGCGAGATGCCAGGCCCCCTGTTCTCTTACCCACTTTTTTCCTTGAGGTGATAGCGACCAACCTCAGTAATCCCTTGCACATTTTCAGTGTTCTTGCACGAACACTCCCAGAGATGTGTACGGAGGTGCCACATCCACATCATCCAATCATCGTTTCAAAATCGTTCTTCGGTTCCTGACGCCATTTAGAAACGCCAGGGGATAGCAAATCGTTACCCGGCATCGCCCACGTGTAGGTGTGCATGAACTTTAGAAGAACCTTTCTATTGAATACTCTCGGGCAGCTTCATCATCTTTTTTTGTCGGTGTCCATGCTTCTGTACCAGTGGCGCAGCCAGGATTTTGGGAAGGGGGGTAATAAAAAATTCGCATCGGTAACTGAAATTTGAGACACACAATGGCTAGCGGCTTCGTTATTTCATTGGGTATTGATGATTTAATAAAATTTAAAAAATAAACTTTCTGTATTTTTTTAATTAATTAGTGTGTAATCCAGTTTTTTTGTGAAAGTATATAATGTATAATTTCTTCATTGTTTCATACTTCAGTTTTTACATATTGAACATATCTACATGTTTAATATCTATTTGTATGTACGAAACAACAAAATATTATCACTACATATCACTACATATTATAAAACAAAGTCATAGGGCTGCCCCTTTAAATGCTTAAATCTTGAAAACTAAGCAACGGATTTTGATGCGGTTTTTTTAAATAGATAGATTGGTTGAAGAGGAAGGTTTATGTCATTACAATGTGAAGAAATATATAAAGAGGGCGTGGCAATCGGACAAAATGTGGTAAAAAACCATAAATTTTTTGTTTACACAGCCATAAATCATAAAAGAATCCACCGATTAAAATGAAACTTACTTGAAGTTAAACTTTCAAATATTTACTTTCGTTGTGCATCAAAAAAAATAGTTGATTCATATCTTATTTAACCAAAATTGTTTAACAAAAGCAGCACTTTTTCCAAAAAAAGCTGTTTGTGTGTTTGTTCGCTGTCAACCGAATGAAACATTAGAAGTTATGCGGGAATGTCACCCCACCTCATTCATGTTGAATTAGATCGTATGGTGAAAGAACTCGGTACGTATGTATGTAAGTACATATTGTGGCGACTATTCTCAAGCATGTACCATCCCTAACTCAATAACACTCCCACCACTAGTTAACACACAACTGAGATAACGATGGCTACGCTTATGCATGCAAGCGTGTAACTAGGAAGAGGAAGAGAGATGGCGCGAGTGTTTGCGAATACGATGCAAAGAGGAGATGCTAATAAATAAGACCGACCCTTCCAGAACACGAAAAGCGAACAACCAAGAAAGTTCTCGGTGCGTAGGCAAGCACCCTGTTGGACTATATAAGGCGGTGACCAAGCAAGGCAGGTTGATCAGTTTATTTTCAAGCGTTCAATAGTGAACTACTGTAAAGTTATCAAACTCTTAAAATTGTTTTGCGTTTATTACTAGTAAATAAAACTAGCTATTACTTACATTATCTGTGCGTGTGTTTATTCGACTTTATAGTGATCGAACCCAGGATTGATAATCAAGGAATCGTCGAATTCGTCACAATTGGTGTCAGAAGTGATATTGTTAAATAAATACCGAGAGTTTTCAAGGATAACAAAGACATGGCAAAGCTGAATGAATTAAAGATTCAGCAACTCAAAAATGAGTTGGAACAACGCGGACTAAACACTACAGGCAATAAATCAGAGTTACAGTCACGATTGCGAGAGGCTATGGAAGCGGAAGGAATCAACGTTGATGATCATGTTTTTCATCTTGTGGAGGAGGCACCAACAAAAATGGAAGAAAATAATAAGTCTCCGAATCCAGGAGCAACTGTGGACACAAACATGATATTGGCTGTATTAACTCAGATGTCCACTAAAATGGAAGAACAAGAGACGCGTATTACATCTCGAATGACATCTCAGCTCGAAGAACAGAAAACTTGCATGGCATCTCAGCTGGAAGAACAGAAAACACACATTGCATGTCGAATGGAGGCCCAAGAGACTCGTATTATAGAAATGTCGTCTCAAATTTCGGCCAATATTTCATCACAGCTCTCCGCTCAACTGGAAGAACAAAAGGCGTATATGTCATCGCAGTTGGAAGCACAAGATGCAAAAATTGCACAATTTCAAGATAAAATAGAGACCGAGGTAGATGCGTTAAGGGGCCGTATCCAGGAGTTGCAACTGAACCGTCCATCTGCTTCAGCGAATACTCCCAAGGTAAAATCCCCGTCATTTGATGGTTCTGTTCCATTCCAGGTATTTAAGCTACAATTTGAGAAGACGGCTGCGGTGAATAATTGGTGCACTGAAGATAAAGTTGCAGCACTATTCGTGGCATTGAAGGGACCTGCAGCAGAAATCTTACAGACTATTCCCGAGTCCGAAAGGAACAGTTATGATGCATTGATGGGTGCGGTTGAAAGACGCTATGGTAGCGAACATCGAAAGCAGATATACCAAATAGAGCTACAGAATCGATCCCAGAAACCTAATGAGACTTTGCAGGAATTTGCATCGGACATCGAGAGATTGGCCCATTTGGCAAATGCGGACGCACCTGTGGAGTACACTGAGAGGGTAAAAATCCAGTGTTTCATAAATGGAATACGCGATGTGGAGACGAAGCGGGCCACATATGCAAACCCGAAAAGGACATTTGCTGAAACGGTATCGCATGCTCTGACGCAGGAAACAGCCTCGCTTTTGAGTAAACCTACATACAAGGCTCATCGCGTAGAAGTGGACACTCCGGCTTGGGTAGACAAAATTTTGGAAGTGTTGAACGGAGTACAGAAAAAAAGTGATGGTGCCATTAAATGCTTTAAGTGCGGAAAACCAGGTCACATAGCACGTTATTGCGGCACTGGCTCCAGTAATCCTGGCAATTTAAGTGGAAGTAAACGCAAAGCTGGAGAAGATGAGCAAGATGAATGCCCTATAATCTCTGTGTCACAACTCGAACGGAAAACGGGTAATGTTACTGTTGAAGGCAACGTGGACGGGAAAGAGCGCTTGCTGACTGTGGATACGGGTGCATCACATTCCATCATTCGGAGTGACTTGGTCAGCGGGAAGGTGAGACTATTGCGGAAAGCTAAATTGTGGACAGTAACTGGTGAAAGCAAGCAAGTCCTGGGAGAGGTGACATGTAAGATTGTGATTGGGAATGTAGCTACTTATCACAACTTCTTGGTAGCGAATATTGTCGACGAAGTCATCATTGGCGTTGACTTCTTGGCTGAGAGAGACATTCACATCAACGTAAGGAACAGGGTTATGACTTACAACGGCCAAAAAGTTCCTCTGGTCTTTGGACACAATAGTGGCTATACCACCAAGGGAGTGATCTTGAAGATGAAGCAACAGAAGCCTCGTAAAGCACCGGTAGCTCCTCGACCAAAGGCTTTCATGGACAGGTGCCTCCTGAAGAAGATTCGGCAAGGCCAGGAGGAAGATCCAGATTTGGCACGTGTGTTGAAAGGAATAAAGGAAAACAAACAGCCAAGAAGAGGAGAGATGATTAGAGAGAGTCGCATCGCAAAAGCATACTGGACACAATGGAGTAATTTGAAGCTAATATCTGGGTGTTTGCATCGGATATGGGAAAGTGAAGATGGCCGGAATCATCGAGCACTTATTGTTGTTCCCAAGGCAAGAATTCCAGATGTTATCAAAGCGTCGCATAGTTGCCCAGATGGAAGGCACATGG
Source organism: Merzomyia westermanni (assembly GCA_949987695.1). Classification (NCBI taxonomy): domain Eukaryota; kingdom Metazoa; phylum Arthropoda; class Insecta; order Diptera; family Tephritidae; genus Merzomyia; species Merzomyia westermanni. The sequence goes on along the minus strand of OX465288.1, from coordinate 121,261,387 downwards.
GAATAAAGAAAACGCTGCAAGAGGTAAAGCGGCGGTTCTATTGGATCGGTTGCAAACAAACTGTGAGGAAATGGATTACTAAGTGTGCAGAGTGTGCTGAGGATAAAAGACGAACATCTGGTGGTCATGTTCCGAGGAAGCAACGCAACTTAGTGGATAATGTGAACCAGTGCAATGGGCATGAGAGAACGGAACGGAATCCTGAAGAAACGAGCTGCAGGAATGTTTGCCGGGTACAACTGGGAACGAAAGTGAAGGCACAAATCCATTCGGGATTAACAACGGACAAAATGGTTGGAATATGTGACACTGCAATACATTGTGGGAATCTCTGCAGGAGAGGATTGATGTCGGAGTTTCAATCACTGGAGGTAATGAGGTTTGGTAAAGCAGTGCCAACCATTGAGCGTCTAGCAGCGTTTGGTTTGGGAAATGTGTCTGATCGGGACGATCAGACTTAGGTGGAGGGCAGTGTGGCGACTATTCTCAAGCATGTACCATCCCTAACTCAATAACACTCCCACCACTAGTTAACACACAACTGAGATAACGATGGCTACGCTTATGCATGCAAGCGTGTAACTAGGAAGAGGAAGAGAGATGGCGCGAGTGTTTGCGAATACGATGCAAAGAGGAGATGCTAATAAATAAGACCGACCCTTCCAGAACACGAAAAGCGAACAACCAAGAAAGTTCTCGGTGCGTAGGCAAGCACCCTGTTGGACTATATAAGGCGGTGACCAAGCAAGGCAGGTTGATCAGTTTATTTTCAAGCGTTCAATAGTGAACTACTGTAAAGTTATCAAACTCTTAAAATTGTTTTGCGTTTATTACTAGTAAATAAAACTAGCTATTACTTACATTATCTGTGCGTGTGTTTATTCGACTTTATAGTGATCGAACCCAGGATTGATAATCAAGGAATCGTCGAATTCGTCACAATATGTACGAATCTCTCGCATAATTAAATTTCGGAAGTATGTATCTATGTATTTTCAATTCATGTCTTTAGGCAGGACAAAGTCTGCCGGGTCCTCTAGTTACTTATAAAGCGATTTTTAATCTTCTTTGCTTGAGACACGTTTTTCCCGTTACTTCTTGTGTTGTAATGGGCAAATTTATGTAGGTACCGCCAACATCGTTAACCCATTTAACGGCTCCCTAACTGTTTAAAAATAAGGGATAATTAAGATCGGGTATTCAACCATTGTAAAGCATAATGTCGATCGCTTTGTGCGAAATTATCGTAACGGACATTTTTTCGGAATTTTCTTTTTGATGCAAATTTGTTCTACGTCCCCCAGCGCATCACCTGGTAAAATATTGTAGCTGAAATTCTTATGGTTGTGCCAAAAATTTGGTTTTCTTTTTTATCGTAAGGGACAGTCAACTTTTTTCTTGAACGCGAAATTATCGTATCGCCCATATAAAAATATTTGGAATATGGGTAGTAAGTAATTTGTTGTACTATTTCTTGCTCAACTTCAAAGTAGAATGTGAAGGGGATTGCTAGCTTTATGTGCCATCGCTACAAGATTTTATATGTATTATCTTATAACTTTAAACGACCCTGCAATGTAGTCAGTGAACATACTGGTATCCAACTATAATTTTCTGGTTGAAATCATAATCGTCAGAAAAAATTCAATCCATACTAGTATACGAGTACAATTTTCATAGTATTTGTTTAAGCGAAATAAGCTGTATTTATTTCTTTCGTTTATTTCATTTGCATTACATGCTATTGTAATTCGCAACCAGCTTATGAAATATTCCAAAGATATACAAGGTGGCGCAAAAGTAAGCTTCCGATGTTCAGCATATCGGTTGTGGCACGTGCAGTGTGTGCTGTTGCACCGTCTTGTTGGAACCACATGTTTTCCAATCCCAATTTATCAAGTTGCGGCAAAAAGAACTCGTTGATCATTGCTCTGTAGCGCTCACCATTCACAGTAACCGTTTGGCCCCGACCGATTATTGGTCAAATAAATAGTCAGCAATATTCCGCGTTCTGGAGCAGTGTAGCGTAACATTGTTTATTAACGTGTATTTCGCATGTGTTTACTATACAAATGTCAAAACAGAACTGACTGTATGGGCCAATCGCAAAATTTATAGCATTTTCTGATAGGAGGATTACTTTTGCGCCACCTTGTAGAAATCGGGGTTTTTCGAAACTGATAAAAAAATAATATGATGTATTTATTATTGTACATATTTCTATATCCACTACTATATTGGTAACGTCTGAATCAAATTGGAGGAAATTCGTTACACAGATAGTATGCTTCTTTTTAAGATATTCTTTCCAGGTGCTGCCACTTATAAAACAACATAACACGCTATTTAATTCCTGTTTGCAAATTCGGTCTATGTTGGATATACAAAAATAATTCAGAAAAATATTTAAACCTTTACATCTTATCGGAGCAACAGAAAGAGCTTACTAGTAAAAAAAGCAAAATATAAATTTTTTATAATAATCATGCTATTGCTAATAAATTTGTAAACTAGGCTTAAGGAATCTTTGCATGGCTTCATTCCAAAAAAAATTAAACTCAGTGGAACCTAACTATGGGTATTTTGAGAATTGCAATAAAAAGACTATGAAACATTGTATCACAAACCGTTACGTAGATCCTCAAACGAATTCAATGATTTGTGCAACTTATGTTAAAGTAATAGTATACCATCAAAATTTCATGAGGAGTATTTAAATGTAAGCCTTTTGTCTTAGTGAAAGTTAAATGAGAGCCTTGATGAAGACTAAACAACACAACTTTGTATACGTCCATATTCGTGTATCTACTAATTAACGAAACTAAAAATAATCCTTTGTAATATTAACTGAATACAAAATAAAAACTGCATAAATAAAAATGGACATGGTCACCGACTAAGTCCTCGCCAGCGCTGTAAAAGAGCATAATGAAATGCTGAGCGGGCACCTCTTCTTAAATCGCTGTAAACCGCATCATCAATAGGTAATTGATTGAGGTACCGCTACCCCATCGATAAGAACACATGTCTGTAAGAACTACGATGACACTGACTGCACATAACAACGCAATCAAAGCTGCACAGGATGGCCCTCAACAATATTCATACACAGGGAGACAAAAGTCACCCTGCTCCAAATTCGATCTTGATACTGTAGTAGGTTAACCTTGATAGTAAGTTGACCAGATTTTCCGCATGTATGCAGTCATGCAGCTCGTCCACCCACGATACCAATCACCTTCTCGACGGAGCAGACTATTCTTACACCAAACCCACTCGAATTCAATGTTTCTTTACTATTGATGTTATCGGCCGGAAATCGAACTTGGAAACTATGGTATGGAAGGCTAGTCCAGTACTCCATGTATTGATTACCACCACCTCATCATTAAAATTACAAAATTATGGAATAGAACATTTGCATTTGTCATAAAAATTTTTTTTTAATTATCATAAAGGGCATTTATTCAAACACACTCATAAAGCATTTAGAGCGAAATTATCGTACGGGACAAATTTGTGATTTATAATTATATAAATAAGAGGTTCAGTGTAAAAATTAACTATCTAACCGCGTGTTCAATTTCATTTCAATAAATCAATAAAAAGTGATAAAAACAAAAAATGCTCTCCTGTAAAATTTTCTTTTTGTCCCTTACGATAAGATCGCGCAAAGGGGTCGATGTGCATTTCAATATTTGAATTACCTGTTCGGTAGAGTTACGCAGATAAGTTTTTAAGCTCTTTAGAGTTTTTTTATCTGGGAACAAGCAGTAACACCAACAATTATGTCAGCCTAGAAATCAAACGACGAAGCAGTCAAGCAAACAAGTACTACCTCGGACTGAGTAGACAATTGAGAAGTAAAGTCCTCTCTCGAAGAACGAAAATAACACTCTATAAGTCACTTGTCGTACCGGTCCTGTTTTATGGTGCATAAGCTTGTACACTGACAACATGTGATTAGGCGGCTCTGGGAGTAATCAAGAGAAAGGTATGTATGAGCTAAATGCAGGCACGAATCAAAACACAGCGTTGGCTAGGCCATGGGAGAGTGCAAAACATTGGTGGCAATTTGTATTAGTTATGAAGTGAAGTTTTGTCACAGTTCTGAAGTGCGTGAAGTGCAGTTTTTAGCAGAGAATTATATCGCTTTAAGAACCTTTTCTATAAATTGGTTTCGTTTATTTTGATTTTTAACAAGTGGTTCAATTTAACAGGCTTAAAAAAACGTGTGTAATTTTCTTCACTGTGGTTTGCTGAAAAAATTTAAGCACAACCTCTGAAGAACGTTTTATGTTTAGTGAATCTAGTATCTATTTCCATTATAATATGATCAATAAATGCATAAAAACATCTTGCAAATTTGACTAGATTTTTATCGGTTTCACAAGTTCTAAACAATTTCTCAAAAAAATGTTGGTCTGAACGAATGCGTCGTTACTCCGCTAATAAGTTATTTGCGAAATTCATTACAAGAGTTAAACTATCTTTATCTGGTGCAGCTTATTACACAAATACAAAACGGACCGTGTTTCAGTAAGGGATTTTTAGTTGTGTGTTAACAAAAATACTAAAAGTCTGAACTCGGATTTTTAAAGACGTGAGAGATCAGGGAGTAGAGTTTTAGTTCGGCAATTTCAGACAGCGAAAATTATGGTATTATTTAGGTCTGTTATTTTATTACTACCAGAACCAATGTGTACGCATACCTCGAAACCGGTTTTATCGTCTTCAAAGCCTATAGAGTTTCGTAGAAGGTCTAAAAACACTAGTATATGTATATAGGCTTAGTATTCAAACGCATAATCCACTAACCGGTAACTTAATATATTCATAAAAATGTACTTAGTAATTAGTCTAAAATGAGAATGTTATAAATCAGAAGCAAAAAATAGTAGTTCGTTGACGAAGGGGGGGAACTATCCCCCAGTCCACCATAAAGCAGGACGGGGGCTATAATATTATTTTCATTCGTCGAGAGAGGACTTTACTTTCCGAAGTAGCATTTGTTTTGAAAGAGTAGTTCCTCGTTGGATTTCTAGGCTGACATTACTGTCGGCATTAATGCTACTTCCCAGGTTTACGAAGAACTTTACTATTAACAACGTGATTACAACATGTAGGTTGTTTTAACACCTGCATTAAATATGTTAGTTTTATTATTCAATGTATTACCAAACATGTTTTTTATAATAGTATATTAACCCCTAGTTCATCAACATCGTACATGAATGACAATTTGGATGCTTGTACATTCACTCATCGTTGCTATGCCACGATTGTAATTTATTCGATCAAAGATTGCAAAGGATGACCGCCTGAGTTGCAGAATAAAAATTGCCCTTTAATTGCTGCAACGACAGTATCTACACGGTGACATCTGCTGTTGGAGATGAATGTGTTCAGCCTATGACAAGCTAGCATGAATACCGATATATATGTAGTATATTAAACACCATGAGTACCGTAACTGTGCGTACTTATTTTCATGTGAGGTAGGTTTGATAGCTCTGGAGTTTTGTTAACTCGAAGTTTATTTTAATTATTTATGAAATAGTCGGATATTGGTTAATTAATTATTCGATATTTGGAAATGTACCTGAATAACGGATAATTTAAATGAATACAGACCTAACAAAGAGCCCAAGGCGGTACTATTATATATTATATTATCCTATGTATAGCGATCGTTCTTGACGCCAGGCGATGAGTGCTGCAGTTCAATTCAACTTTTCAAATGAAAAGCCAATTTACTATCTAGTCATTAGACATGTCATAAGAAGCGATAACCGTCTAACTTGAGTCAAGAGCAATCGTGATAGATTTACTAAGAATTTAGTAACAATTTCAATTTAATTCATTACCATAGGGATCTAACAGAATTAGGGTAAAACACTACTACTTTGACACTTATCGATTAATTTGATGGCCAGGAAAATGTGTCTTTTTGAATTTATGAAAGCTTAATTTAGTTCTCAGAAAAAGGCGAGGAAATAATTTAGACAGTTTCAGTCACGCCACTGTTGTTAGATATAAATTCGAAACTACAGAGAATCACTCCTAGTAGTACTTTGCAGTGAAGAGGCAATTAAAAAGGCAAGTAAATTCACCTTTCGATGAACAAAGATCACTTTCTTTAAGCCTCTCATCAAACCTGTCCTGTTGTATGGCTCCAAATCATGGGCACAATTAAAAGAGGATATTTGTTAAATTATTGTTAAAATTTGTTAAAATACCTAAGGCCATGAATTCGAACATTTAATTTTTCTATTTTAATCAAATCATTGATTGTCGAAATTTTACGCATTCAGTTTAAGACAGTTTTTCTTACTAGCTTTATGACAAATAAAACTTGAATTAATTGAAGGGAAGTGTCTTTATTATAATTGGAACACACCTATATGTGTAACTATCTTTCCCCATTGCATTCATGCACATCCCTAGTAAAATCAACAACCTGCTTAACAGGTCAACTGGCCACTTGGTTAACATGTAGAAAGGATGGGTATCCTGTTTAACAACAGATGCAGGAGCTGTGTTGAAAAGGTTCCAAAGAAACATTTGCGCATTATCAATGCTCTAGCGCACATTAGGATAGCACCTTTGGGCAGTTACATAATTCCGGAACTTATGGGCATGGCGAAATGCTCAATAAGGGACATTGGAACTTGATTGACAGAGTCAAATGGTTTGAGCATAACTAGCAAACTATCAACAGAATGCTAAAAATGGGCGGTTCCAGGAGGACGTGCATTGATGGTTTTTCTTGTCCCGGGCAGCACACTACCAAAAAAAAGGAATATACAACCTCAACTCGCTAGTCTGATACGAACGGCTAAGCACAAGTGAATGATAACGAGATTGAAGCTTAGTTAGCACAGAATTGGAGTTACGGGATTGAAAAATATGTGAATAGAGAGGTCCGCTTAATCAAAGACAGATGAGAGCTTGCTGCTGCACCAGCTGGTAATCATTGCGTAGAGGTTTGCGATCCAACGATTTTCTAGTTATGTTAAGGTCAACTTACCTTCCACAGTTAACTCTCGATTTTGAATTTTCAAGTTGAGTTTATTATTTATTTATTTGAAGTCGATACATAGACAAAACGGTGCAAGACAGGAATGAAATTTAGATTATTACTTATATTACATATGAATTGAAATATAACAATAGTATAACTAAAATCACTAGTGCTTAACCGCTCAACATCTTTGAGCTAACCTTGGGTTAGAAATCATAAGGTAGTCTATTGCGTATTGGGCAGTAAATATTAAGCAAAATAGCTCAAACAAAATTTTGAATATATAGTTAACTGTGGAATGTAAGTTTCCTTGCCACTATGAAAAATGACCTTAGTTACGTAATTTCTCTCACGAATCTGTTTCATGTGATTAAAGAAAGTAAATAAATCTATACATATACAGTGGTGAACATAAGTATTGGCACAGCAGTTTTCGGCGATTTTCACCAATTTTGGCCTTAATTTTAACAAAGACTACATAAAAGCATGTGCCATTGTCTATTACAAGAACTATAAATTTTTTATAGAATTTTCAAATTTTTTAGAGTATGAAGTTTTGTAGGCCATGAAATTTTAGTATAATAATGTGTTCATTTTAAGTTCACATCTGCTAATTTGGAAATTTTTTTTCTTGTAGACGTCTGTATTTTTTCCATACAAGTTTATGAACGCTATTTTTTTTATATGAAAAAATGTATAGTTCTTGTAATAGACATTGACACATGCTTTTATATAGTCTTTGTTAAATCAATTTTATGAAGGCCAAAAGTGCTGAAAATCGCCGAAAACTACTGTACCAATACTTATGTTCACTATAGTATATGCATACAATTTTTAAAACTTATAATTTTGGCTTATCGATATAGCTAGTTTTTAATTCGTGGAAGAAAAATAGGTTAACAAACTTGCCTAGCTCAAGTGGAAGCGTATTGGCGTATTCCAATTTAGGTCTTAAAAGCTTTTCTTATGTGTCATTTGATATGGGAATGTTTGGTAGTCGCACTTATATCCGGAAACGTTACCTTAACTTTAACTTATACTCATTTTCGTGTTACGTGTTTAATCGTTATCGCGAACAGTTATATTGTTCGTAACGCTGTAAATATTTTTAGTAATATGACGCTAACAAAACTTTAAAAGATCATGTTTTTAAAAGTAATAAATTGAAACATAAGACAAATTCGAATATTTTAGGTATCCTAACAGTTGCCATATGGTTTTTTAGTATGCTATACTAGCTCTTTGTAGGTTCGGGCGCTGCCTGATTGTCGCTTTAATAGCAATGTTCTGAGAAGACTTTTAGTCTTAGTACAAAAGATATAAGATCCCGAATCGGACTAAGAGCGCGGGGAACCTGACGGCCTTTGAAAACCACCCCGACTGTAGCATTAAATCTCATTCTAAACGTCCTACTCGTACCTTTCATGGCCAAGAACATATCTTTTACACGGATTGCTTCAAACGAATGGAAAGTATAGGATCCGGTTTATATGAAAATAAAATTTATAAAATTAAAGTTTATTATATTTTAAACAAACAAAACTAACTTTTATTATATTGTCTTAATAGACACTTCTCGTTACAGGAACCAGAAATATTGCCGCACCTTAAGGCCTCTGAGAATTTTTATCATTTTTCACTCGCCGTGATCACGCTTTCTACTTGGGAAGAATGCCCCCGTGCAGTTTTCCAATTAGGGGTCGAATTACGTTATACGTTCCGTGATCGAAAGCAAATTTTTAAATCGCAATAGCTCTCAGCCCATAATTCGGAATGACAACATACGTGAGCAATTGGTTAGAAGTGCCAGGCGGTTCAATTATGCATTATTACTCTTTTTACGATCACGGAACGTATGTCGTAATTTTGCCCCAGGTCTCCCCCATATAAAAGCATTTTACTAACTCCGTCCCACAGCACTACATAGAGAGAAGGCTTCACTTTCACTTTGCTTCCTTTCCAATCGTTTCGTGGCCAATTTCCTTTTTTGAGTCACCAGCTTAGACGGACGGAATGCACTTTTGTGATAAAAAGCGGTAATTATATGAAGTTTATGCTTTTCGGATAAAGCTATTACTACCAATACATTCAGAGAAACGAATAGGCTATACTATATTTGCCCTCATAAAATACCGTAATATGCTAAAAATTTATCAAAACTCACTACAAAAACTAAAAAGTTACTTTACCTAGCTGTAGTTCCATTAGAAGCGCTGTTACGGGGTTAAATTTCCTTGGCTTTTTTACAGTAACACCCTAATTCTAGTGTGGTAACAACATTAGTTTTACCGGAAAATAAAGTTTCCAAATACTTTTACACCCTTTTAGTGTTCTGCGGGCTTAAGTTGCAGCTCAATTTCGTAACCACCAAAATAGGTGGTAACGTCGCGTAACCGCGAAAAATTGCAAGTATTTTGTAAATATTTTTGTGCACAGAAAATACCACAAATTTTGTACACAGGTTCACTAGTTTTCTACACGAAGTTTCGTTCGCGGTTGCATTTTATTATAGAATCGCGGTTGCATAAACTGCGTTGTCAAGGGTTACGATTTTCGGTTAGATAATCTTCCAGGTACAAAATTGCCGGTTAAGCTCAGAATTGACCCGTAAGTGCATATTTCAAACACCGATTGTTAATTAGCTTCCATGTTGGTTTTTCGTTTCAACACTCATCTTCCTTTTTATTATGAGCACTTCTATGCAAGCAGCGATGCCTTAACTAATATCTAGAAAGAAGAACATGTAATACATAAGTATTTGTAACAGAAAGTAATCACTCCACTCAAGGTAGATCTTTGCATGTTTTCTTAGAAAGAATAAGTTGCAGTAAAGTGGGTGGAGGGCTAAGCTTACATGGTACCAACTTACAACCCATCCTATATATACATATATTCATAATTCTTTATAATTACGACGTACATTCACATTGGTGGCTCTTAGGTCAAGGTATTTTAAATATGTATGCCACAAAGGTGCCTATAGTCGTGTTACGACTCAGGTCGGTATGATGTTTAAATCGACCCGTCCTACCCTTGATATTCTATTATCAAACGTGAGCCTCACATATGAGGAAGATGTGTGTTCTATGAATAACTGAGTTGTAAGTAAGTTTTGGCGTAATGTTTTTGTGTAAACAAATTCTTGCTTGACTGCTTTCATGGCGATGTCGTACGAGATATCAATTGTCATATTTCCGAAAAAAATATAAATGCCTCAAACTAGTTCAAAATAGACCAAAAAATGGTAGTTCGATTATGATAATCGAAAAATATTTAAATGGTCACTGGTTCGAGTCCTAGTGAGGTAAAGGATTTTTCCAACTCTGGACATTTCAGCAGTCTGCATTACTTTGAATTTTTACTGGTTTTTTGAATTTTGGACTCTTTCGGTACCAGTCAGAAAATTCTACTTGTACACTGGTATGTTTGCTGCCTAGTTTGGTGCTTCACTGAGGTTATGTATGTGAAGCTCTCTTTATGTGTATGTGTGTGTATACAAGTGCTTGCTGATTGTTCCCTACAGTAAAATTGCGAACCAGTCTCCGAAAGAGACAGTCTTGAGCTACACGTTTTGTGAATCGTCCTGTCCCGATACGACAGAGATAGTTTAAAGACAGTTTGAAATACCGGATACCGATGTCATCCACAACCAAAATTAGCCCGGAACTTTTCGAAATATTATAGGTTGAGAACTAGCCAAAGCCAGCTACAACTGTCGCAATGGAAACCGATCAAGAACGAGTTGCAAAGTAGTGCACTGGCGACAATTGCCACCGCCAATGACATCGCCATGTAGAAGGGGACAGTTGAAAGCATTGCTTGGGTATTGAGCTAGAACTGGTGGTATCGTCAAATGGTTTAGCTCAGGGATAGTTCTGAGCTAGTTCAATTTTATGAGCTATTTTTCGAATGTTAATCGGCATAAAGAAAACCAAAAAAGTTCCTAAGTATAAACACCATACCAAATATCATACCAGCACTTAGGCAGAGCAGAAAAGAACGGAAAGATATGGAAAGGAAGGAAAAAAGAAAATGAAGCAAGGAAAGGGTTCCCCGCAAAGCTTATACTACTAAGCAAAATGACTTTGAGGAAAACCACCACTAGCTTGGTCAAAATTGGGAAGGATTTATCCGGCCCGATCGAAATTAAATGAGGATGCAGAGAGGGTGACCCCATATTAAGCGATTTCTATAATTTGATGCTGCAGAAAATAGCAAAAGAAGAGGGAAAAATAGGTATGGTTGTAAGATAAAGACAGTTTTCAGATACCCTATCACACTAGTTGTTAGTTACGCGAAGTTTCGTTCGCGGTTTCATTTTCATCACTCTATTGTGCATTGTTTGTTTTTGGCATTGTTGCGAGGTATGCTAGAATCGCTGTTACATGAACTGTATTGCCAACGGTTAAAATTTTCGGTTAAAATTTTCGGTTAGAATTGACCCGTAAGTGGCTATTTAAGTAAGATAATATAGTTTTACACCTGTCTACATTTACTATGCAAAAGTTTCAATTATGTATACTATCAAAGCGTCTTATAAAAAACCCTAATTAATCCACCATGGATAACGATTTCACTTTTCTACCTAATCAACCCTTTACCAAAGGTATGCTCAGTTTTTGGCTAATTATGTTCATTGTCACTCGTCTGTAAGTTGAGTCTGCATCTAGCCGTAAAAAGTTGTACCAAACATAATATAAGTATGTGACCAGCAAAAAATGGTGTAAGCGAGTAAGAAGAATTAGAATACCGGCTCAGCGATGGCTGTTCCAATGACCGATAAGCCTAATTTTAAGGTACTTCTACGTCATTGAATGTGCTGCAATAAAGGCTTAGGCGGATGTGAGTGGCTGCCATCAATCACCGGCACACTACCCTGCAGGGAACTCATTAACTAGTGAGGAAAATTTTTGGTGCAGAACTAGTTCCAAAGTGCCAATTAATAACTAGTTCAAATGTAACTAAAGGCATTTGGGTAAGCCATTTTGAATTGTATTTCAGTTGAGTTATAAATGCTACCTATACATATAAAATTAAAATGTTGGTAAAAGTCAAGATGCAGATTGACGGATCATAACCAAGTTTAGAACACTAACTGGAAAAATTCCAAATATGGTCACGGGCAGGTGCATACATTTAACACTTGAAATATTGTAACTTGGCTTGCCAAAAAGGTCTTGACTAAATTGAAACGTAATAAAATAATCAACGCCAGAAATAACACCAAAGTACAAGTTGAATACGCGGAAAAGCTGGACAGCGAGAAATTGAAACTGTACACTTACTGTTATGAAGTAGTTTTTTAATCCGTCATCAGTATAAGAAAGTAAACAGAAAGCAGCTGATGCATTCAGGTGCAAATGAAAGCTTTAAGAGTGTCATAATATAGCAAAAAGTCTAAAAATAAAAAAATTATGACTTTATAGAAAAAGTTCCCATCCAAACTTTCCAAACCAACATGTAGTTTTCTTGAGCATAAATGATGAGATCTTAATGGCAGGGGACTATAAAAGTTTTTGACACAAATGTAGCTTACACGGTTTTGCATTTGTTAGTTATGCGGTTTTGCCCTGTCACCGACGATATGCTGTTTAAAAGGTTTAGAAAGCTGATCATTTATGTGTATAGGCGCTTTAGGTTCCTAATGATATTTCGTAGTTCTAACAACTGGACTGTTGAAAATTGTACTTCAAAGTAAATTGTTAACAGGATTTCTGCAATTACTTCCAGTTTATCCAAGTCTAAGTACAATATATCTGTGGCAATAAGGGGGAAAACCCCAAGTATTTTTTTTTGAATTTTTCAGTAGAGCGCTTTAAAAGTTTAAATTGCAGTGTCATGGTATGGACTTGAGATGTCGAGTTTTGTTCATAAAGCCCCAAATTTTGAGCTAAAGCAGTGGAAATTTGTGTGATTATAGATCTTAGAAGGAAGAACAAAAGACTGGTACTATCGCATTTTCCACCAAATTTCAGTTTGGCTCTTGTCGCTTATTGCCACAGATATTAAATTGTATTAAGATTCCTATAAATCGTAATTCTTTTAATGATTATTGAAATATAATGTATCTATTAATACCTATGCTACTCAGCCAAATCCAAACTCGCTTATAAATACACAGTTCTAGAAAAATTATAAAGACCTTTAATTTATTTTGCATATTTTTATATAAGTTTTCATTGAGGACGCCATAGTCATGGTTCCGAATAAAGTAATAAGTTGAATATTTTTTGGTAGGTAAATACGAGTAAATATTCACACACGATTACATCGGTATATTTTAACTGTGGGCCCGATGGGTGATATAGAAGCAGACATTAACAACGTGCAAGATGTTTCGAGGATATACAAGGATATGAAATTAATTTTAAAGCACACTTGTAAGTACATGCGGATAGAAAAGATGTATGTAGTATATACTCGTATGCAGAAATATTTATATATGTACCGTCGGTTAGAGGGCACAACCGCATAAAGTTTTTCCGCTAAATCACATTCTCCTTTTGAGAGTAGATTCGAGAATTTCGTGGAAGGTTATGGTTAGTCTGTCGGTGTGACAGTAAGTACAACAAAGTCCTGACGTTTCTGAAGACTTCCGTTGTTGAAGAGTACCAGACTTCATTGCTGCCGATTCGATAGTTACTACAGAAAATTAAAGGTAAGAGGCGAAACGGCGTCATATTATTTTGATGTAAAAGGTTCTGTTGGAGAAGTGTTTAGAAATGGAAGCTTATTGAAATATTCTCTACCATATAAATAACTGTACAGGATTTAAAATAATATTTGTCTCAATTACGCAAATACTGGATAGACGCTTTTGCACGTTAAACGACCATGTATGTATGCAAATATTTGTGCATGTGTACAGCTAGGAGTATATTATGGTAAAACGAATCGTGCTGTGGAGATTATACGAGTATGTTCCTAGTTGGGCTAAGCTTCCGTATAAACGAACTCGAATGCAAAAGGACTTTAAAAAAATACTTGTGCTACGAGTATTTAGTTAGTTGGATGATAATGAAGCATTGAAATTCGAAACAAAATTAAATTAATTTCGTGCCGCACAAAGACGTGTAAATAAAAGAAAATATGAACTTGTTAAGAATAAGAAGCGCAGTTTTTCTTCCCAACCTTCCCATAACTTTTGCTTGAGCGTAGAACTATTTACTATTACAACCCAAGTCTTCCCCCTTTCGTTGAATTTTGATTCATTGTCAAATTAGTGCAATAAATTTTATGAGGCACATCCTTTGCGTATTCCTTTCGATTTCCTGGCGAAAAAGAAAATAAGTTAACAAAAGACGTAGAATTTCCGACGGTTCATAAAGCAAGAACAAACAATAAAGTTTCTTTTATTTGTAAGATCTTATTAGCCTCAACAGCTCGTGTTGATATAAACTTGCCTCATTAATGTGAAACTTTAGTTTCTTTATAAAATTTATTTTGGTTTTCTGTTTGCTATATATAAGTGAATATATAAAAATTTTATGTAGGTGCAAGCGGATGTTTCCGGATAGTAAAATATGTTGGGTAAGGAAAAACTTTAAATAAACAAGCTTTGCGATTATTTCCCTTAGTGACCGTGCCGTAAATAAATAAAGAATTATGCATTCCTTTCACTACAATATTATACTATAGAGAAATGTTTGTAGTAATTTGTTCTAAAACTGTCACGAAAATAAGCGAGGTCATAAAAAATTTGCGAGCAATCATGAATTGTTTGGTTGCATTTACAAAAGTGATTGCGTGCATGGACTCACGGAAGTTCGGATGGAAGGGCATGGCTAAATTCTAAGAACTTTCCATCCCAGGAACTTTGACAATCTCTTTCAGTTTATACCCCTACCAACCATTTGTTGGGGAGTTTAAGCGTTTCGGTAGTGGCAGCATCTGCTGGAACTTAATCTTTCACAGTTTGCCTGTCCACAAATTCGCCACCGGAAGAGTCTTCATAAATTATAAATTTATGAACTCCGCCATTTATCTCCACGTGTATGATCGGGTTTCACAAGAAAATGTCCATTGCTTGGACTAAAACGAGTTTTCCTTTGTTTTGTTTTTTATGATAATCACAGAAATTAACGTATAAGTCTGTTTACAGAGCAAAAATTTCAAAAAGTCTAATTTAAATTCGAATTTCTGACAAAGTACTATACTTAGTATACTAAATTTGTTTTTCAGTTCATTATTTATACATTTACTTTAACCCCAATTGCTCAACACTTTGAATAAGGTTGCCTTTAAAACTTGTATTTATAATTTCTGATCCATTTCAGAGTCAATAACCGCCCTACAGTCCTAAACCATAATAACGCCCACATCCTAGAGTTAGTGCCACATATTCTTTTTTATATGCTGTATTAGTATGTTTCAAAGCCCCAAGAATCTTGTAATCGTCTTATGTTTTCGGATGAAAGCATTGTTTGCATTTTTGGCTTAGACATTAAGAATCTGGTACGGAGAAAAACTTGCACAACATATAAAAAAAAAATATGTTATATACTAGAGCTTTCGATTTTGTTCGTTGGTTTGTTTTCGAACAGAGCGGTTATTTGAGCAACGAGTACTCACACACCTGCTTGAACTCGAGCATTTCGAGCTTTTTCGAGTATTTTTGAGCAATTTCTTTATTTATTAGTTTTCCATAGCGAAGCAATCATAATATTCTGCCGCTTAATGAAATTCACTATTCAGCTGCAGGACACGAAAGTGCGTAGGGGAGAAATAGACACGCTGTGAGTCAAGGACTGGGGCGTATGCCTAGGTTGAAGCAGGCTAGTCGCGTGCGTCATCGCAATATAGAGGGCGAAGGAACCGGACCACCCGAAGGAGGAGCCGAAACCGTCGACGTTGTAGGCGGCGCCGCGCGACAATGTGGCGCAACGTATGCATTAGCCCAAATATGCTTGTTTCCAGGTTCAGAGTATATAAGCGGGTGACATAAGCCAAGGCATGAGCTGCATTTGACTGATGCCGCCGGTGAATATAATCTCAACCGGCAAACAGTGCACGTGGTGAAGGGACCAGGAGCTGGTGGTCTTGGCTGAGATTCGTGCTAGTGATGGAAGAAGAGGGGTAAATTGGTAGTGGGGTAGGGGAGGGAGGAGCCACGCAAAAAGTAGCTGTGACCTGCCTTGGCACCGGGGAGCGAGCGGCAGCGGGCTGTACTGATGGTGCCAGTCGCGGAGACTGTATGCGGCACATGAGGCGGTGCGTCAATGGCCGGACGTTGGCCACGGGACGCCCTATGGCGCGAACAGCAAGGGGCCACCAAATTTTTAAAGAAACTAGCTGCTCTGTGTGTGGGGAGGGATTTAGTTTTGAGCAACTTGTTTTGTGCCGCCATCTTTTACGTTTGAAACATTGAACACACGGAGTGTAAACGTTTGACATAAATCTTAATCCAGCAAACCCAGCAGATCCAGTCTCTTCGTCCGGGATTAGGTTCAACACCCGCTCGAAGCAAGAAAGTGTTGAGACGCCCTGCTGCAGGGAGCTGCTCGGAGGATGACAGTTTTAGGGGGAAATGTGACGAGTTAGACAGATAGGGTTACATCGAAATAAGAGACCCGGCTGTTGTGGGAATGATTGGTACTGATTTGGGCATGTGGTAGGCTTGGTGGCATCCAAAGGAGGTGGGGTATTGACATTAATTGACTCTACAATGGACCAGAGATTATTAATACAGTTTCTTATTCAAAGTGTTGAGAAATTGGGGATAAAGCTTGGGCTTTTATACAATACAAACAACCAGTGCCAACACCTCCCCAATCTTCAGGTCTAAATCTCATTGAACATTTATGGGGTTAGTCAGTGTACACTGCAACGTTTATTAATCTTTTATTCATGTACTATGTAGATCGGAAAACCATCAGATTTCGGATCATGAAACAATTAATGTTCAATTAAATTAGACCAAATATTACAAATGAGACCTACGAAAACCAGTATCAGTTAAGACAGTTCAGCTATCCTGACTTTGAGAATCTGGATATCGAATATAAGGTTGCATTGCCGATTACTACTTTAACAAGGGCAATGACTAAGTGGTATGATTATGAGTTAGCAAAACTTAAACAAACATAAACTTAACCTAAGTAAATATAAACGACTAATTAGCAGAGAAAAATAACTGCTATTTCCTTATCAAAAATGTTGCTCGAATGCTAAAATTTCATTTGTTTGATCAAAAAATTTTATTTTACAAATAATAGTTATTTGTCAACGTTTCTTTTTCTACATTGTGTTATTACCAGACCTGTTAAATAATGATTAATAATCATAATGATTATCGGTTTTTTTGGAAAAGCATATTAATGATTGATTACCCATTGCTCTCGGCTTTTAATGATTATTTTAAAAAACAATCATAATTTTTTATGATTAAAAAAAAAATAAAAAACAAGTAAGGAAGTCTAAGTTCGGGTGGAACCGAACATTATATACCTAGTAGTGATCTATTACGGCATCCCAATTTACACAGGTCTATTTTAATACTTTCAGTTCGTATTTGCGTTCAAATAGACAGACGGACAGACAGATAAACGTATCGAGAGACGGATATGGCTACATCGACTCAGCTCATTCTCCTGATCATTTCAGTATTCTTTTTGATGGGACTATCTCTCTTTCTTCTCATACGTAAAAATATTTCACGTTCATGAAAGGTATGAATATCAAAAAAGATATACAACTTCGCTTTTGCAGTGGGGTATTAACTACCTGTTCGGATATTTTACTTTTCATCCTGAACGTTTTGATATACATTAATAAATATATATCTCGATTCGTTTATGCCGAATGAAGTAATATACCTTGTGTACGTAACAAAAATAGATATAAAAAATGTGTTACTTTTATAAGCGCCAAAGAACTCAACCGATCTTTATGAAATTTTCACAATACAATATATTGGGTTCACTGGGTACAGCATAGACAATATATAGTTTTGGAAAAGTAGGCGGAGCCACTCCCCCAGGTTATATAAAGTTTCAATTCGTCATAACTCCGAACTTTTTTGGTCTAAATTAATGAAATTTGGATATATGTGTCACTTAGTCAATATCTACATAATTTTTCAAAAGTGGGTGGTGCCACGCCCACATATTTTGTGTTTTTTTTTTGCCCTTGAACTTATACGATAGGTTCAGCAGTTCGCTGGGCACGACACAGTTTGTATATAGCTTTTGGAAAAGCCCCCAGGTTATCTAAAGATGCAGTTCGGTATAGCTAGGAGTTTATTTGGTTCAAGTTAATGAAATTTTATATATAGATGTATTCTATGTATCAAAACGTCAAAACAACTTCTACCGGGTTTGCTAGTATGTTATAAAATGGCGAAAGCAAACAACGAATTTCAGAATTCTTTTGTAAAACTGAGAGACTAGTTTGCGTTCAAATAGACAGACGGACAGATAGACAGACGAACGGGGAGACGAGCATGGCTAAATCGACTCCGCTCAGCGTGCTGATAATTTTAGTGAACTTTTCTCTTCTTGTTCTCATACTTACATACATTAAATGTATATGAAGGGTATGAAAATCAAAAAAGATATATAACTTCGCTATTGCAGTGGGCTATTAACTACGTGCCCGAATATTTCGCTTGTGTGTTTTCCGATTTGGCTAATTTTTGGCAGGAGTATAACACATACTACTGAGAAGCAGCTGACCAATTTTTATTGAAATATCAATGTTGAAATATAAGCGATTGTGTTCGAAATAGCATAATTTAATTCAATGGTAATGTAATAACTTAAAATACTTCTAAAAATATTGGTAATTAATTGGTACAAAAAAATTTATCATCTGGTCACACTTTAATTTAATTTCACCACGATCCATTTCGAACTATGTGGCAACCTGAAAATCATACCATTCTAATTGTCATTTTTCCTTTCTACTTCTACTTCCTAACACCTTTTCCAAGCAAATTTAAGTGTAGATATTTAATTTTCAATAAAATAAAGTTTAAAGTGAAGTAAAATAGAAGACTGAATCGACTCTTCATTCGATAGCATATTTTTACGAACAACTCAGGTGAATCGAGGATTTTGGATTTTGTTCCATCATTGGACGTTTGCTATACCTGCGCTGCTGCGAGCACCTCCACATCAGGGTGGTTCGAATTTGCATTTTCACCGGCAAAGGTAACATCAATTTTATTAAAGTTCACTAACGCAGTGAACAAACTGGTCCTTCGAGCCGGATTTCCTGCTCTGGCTTATATCATCATTCGCATCAGTATGTCCCACCAAAATGTCCGATACCAGGACTCTCGAATCCAAAGTTCAATTGCAACAGAATCGCTTCGACTTGCTAAAAAGCGCCTCTGATCCCATCACGAAATTATCGGCTGCAGAGCTAACAAAAATTAAAATTCAGTCGCGTCTTGATCACTTAGAAAAGACTTGGGAAAGAATTGAACGCGAACACGAGGCAATCTATACCTTAAAGTTTGAGGTTATAAAAGATCATGAGTACATTGCCACAAACGCATTTTCAAACATGTACGAAACTTATGATCAGCAAAAGGTATATTTGTTAGAGAAGCTTGCTGAAGTCAACGCAGCTAATCCCCACGATGGTTCTGTTCTCGCTGACACCTCTTTAGTCCCTGCCGCCTCATCCACCAGAGCTCGATTGCCAGAGCTTGTTCTCCCCACTTTTGATGGTAATTTCCGAAATTGGAGATCTTTTAGTGATATGTACTCGTCACTTGTTGGATCAAGCACTGTTCTCGATAATGTAACCAAATTGCAATATTTGAAACGAAGTCTGTCTGGAGAAGCTGAACGTCTGCTAGCCACCTTTGCTATTACCGCTGATAATTTCGTTCCAGCATGGAATAAGTTAGTTTCTCGACACGAAAACAAACGCGTTTTGATCGAGACCCAGCTCGAAGCTTTATTCACTTTGAAAAAACTTACGCAACCATCCGCAAAAGGGTTTTTCACAACGAAAATGAGGAAGCCAATCCCGCGCAATGCCTCAGAGCCAACAGTGCTCGCCCCCAATTAATAAATACAAGGTTTGCTATCCACCATTGCCGAGGCATCGTCAGCATTAAAAGCTCTTGGTGCTCCAGTCGAAAGTTGGGATCTCATGATTGTTCATTTGTTAACTCGATGCCTTGACTCAACAACTCGGCAAGCATGGGCGCTTGACCAAGGTGCAGCTTCAACCCCAGCCGACCTTTCCACAGTCACCAAGTTTATCGAAGCTCGAGCAGCTGCACTTGAAACAATGGATCGTCATGACACCGTGAAGCCGCAAACTACGCTCAAAGCAAAGAGTCATACTACAACATCCAAACCAACCCCTGCAACTCCATCATCGCGATGTCCTTTATGCTCTGAGAGTCATAAACTCATTCAATGCCCGACATTTGAGCGGAAATCTCTCTCCGAACGCAAGGATTTTGTGAAAATGAAACATCTCTGTTTCAACTGCCTAGGCCTGTTTCATAACCTAAAAGATTGCTCATCAAGAGGAACGTGCCGCAAGTGCAAACAACGCCATAATACTCTGTTACACACCGCCTCTCCAAAGTCGAACAAATCTACTGTAAACCACGTGACCGCAGATGTTGAAGAAGCACAGTCTTCAGATCTGCAAAATAGCGACTCTCAGTCAATCGAAAGCGACGAGCCAGCCGTTATTAATCATGCCACCGCCGGAGCTTGCAAACGCTCCAATGTTCTACTAGCAACTGCGCTTGTAGAGATTCACGTTAATCATGTGCGTCACGTAGTACGTGCACTAATTGATCCTGGCTCAGAGCTTTCATTCGTCAGTGAGCGAATTGTTCAACTTCTTCGATTAAAACGTTCATCAGCCGCAGTTAGTCTTCTTGGCGTCGGAGCTTCTCATGTATCCACTACTCGCGGAGTGATATCGGTCAATTTAAACTCGTTAGCTACCAAACGGTATGCGTGCACAGTCACTGCATTCATATTACCCAAACTCACAGCTCTCTTACCATCCAGCGAAACCAAATCCAAAGATTGGGCTCATATTCAAGGGCTACAACTCGCAGACCCGACTTTTAATACTCCTGGTAAAATAGACATGATTTTAGGCGCTGATGTATATTCCGAAATTTTACAAGATGGCATACGTAAAGGTCCATTGAACACTCCTATGGCACAAGCTACAGTTTTTGGTTGGGTTCTCTCCGGATCAATCGCATACAATCGTTCTGTTTCTTCGGCCCGCATTCACTATTGTTCTCACGACGACGAAGTCAATCAGCTCATTCGGCGTTTTTGGCACCAGGAGGAGGTCCCCACTCTTACTTCAAAACTAACTCAGGAAGAGAAGGCTTGTGAAGATCACTTTCTGCAGACACACACTCGCACCGAAAATGGGCAGTATGTTGTACGAATCCCCTTAAAAGAACCTGCGTCAGCACTTGGCGATTCACGATCTAATGCAATTCGTATTCTTTTCTCCCTAAAACGACGTCTGAATGCGAATTCTGACTACGCAAAAATGTATACCGAATTTCTAAACGACTATGAAAGCAGTATGCACATGTCCCAAGTCCCTGATGACTACGCACCAAAATCAAACATATATTACTTGCCTCACCATGGCGTTCTTCGGTTTTTCAACGGTTCAGCGCGAACAATGAGCGGCAAGTCACTTAATGACATTGTCCACACTGGCAAAAAAGTTCAAACCGACCTGGTCGATGTTCTACATGATGTTCCGTCGCTATAAATACGTCGTCTCCGCTGATGTTAAACAAATGTATCGCAGAGTCTTAGTTCATTCAGACGACTGGGATTTACAAAGAATACTATGGCTAGTGAATGGAAAATTAGTTGAATATCATCTTCGCACTGTCACTTATGGTCAAGCTTGTGCACCATTTTTAGCCTTGCGAGCATTCAAGCAGCTCGTGATCGACGAAGGTCAGCGATTTCCACTTGCAGTTCCCATGCTATCAGTCGGCCGATACGTAGATGACGAATTCGGGGGAGCTGATACAATTGAAGAATGCGTTGAATTGGTCAATCAAGTCATACAAATTTGCCAAGCTGGTCAATTCCACCTTCAAAAGTGGAGCACCAATCAACCGAAAATCCTCGCACATTTGGATCCTAATCTTCTGGCTACTGAATCCAACATAAACTTTGACTCAACAGGCATCATTCGCACCCTCGGCCTAAGTTGGAACCCCGAATCCGACAGCTTTCATTTTTACAATCACTTTGATCCAGTGAAGAATATCACAAAACGTAAAGCTTTATCTCGCATCGCTCAACTGTTTGACCCTCTCGGGTTTGTTTCGCCGATAATCGTTACTGCAAAAATATTTATGCAAAGTCGCTGGCTTCAAAAGCTTGACTGGGATCATCCACTACCTGAAGCTTTACAAAAAACGTGGCAAGCTTTCGAGTCGAATCTGCAAGATCTCCAACTTTTCAAGATTCCTAGACATCTGGGTCTGACAAAAACGGCCAAGGTGGAAATTAATGGGTTTTCCGACGCATCGTTGGCAGCTATGAGTGCGGTGGTGTATCTGAAAGTAATCCATGACGACAATGTCACGGTGAGTTTTGTTCAAGCAAAAACTAAACTCACTCCCACTTCCCGAGTCTCAATTCCCCGTCTAGAACTCAATGCTGCAGTATTGCTCACTCGGCTTACTTATCACGTTCTACAAACTCTCAATCTGCCATCTGCCCCTGTATGGCTTTTGACCGACTCGTCAGTCACTCTCACCTGGCTCACCAACCACCCCTCAAAGTGGAAGGACTTTGTTGCGAATCGAGTGAGCTTCGTCCAGGAAAAACTTCCAATTGCTACATGGAGGTTCGTTCCCGGTAAGGAAAATCCCGCCGATTGTGCATCACGTGGCATGACACCTCATCAGTTGCAGGCTCATCAGCTCTGGTGGCAAGGCCCTCAGTGGCTTAAATTAGACAGCGCCTTTTGTCCAAAAATCAGACTTGCACAGTCATCACAAGCCGAAACTGAGGCACGAAAAGTTAAGTCAAAATCCACATTACATGCAACGGTGAATGATTTCGAAACGGCATTACTCAACAACTATTCAGATTTAAACAAATTATTAAGCGTAACCTCATGGTGCTTTCGATTCGCAAATCGCACTCGTCGAATTCCACTCGTTAACGATAAAAAATGGCTATCAGTCGCAGAAATGCAAGATTCGTTCCTGTTCTGGATAAAATTCGTCCAAAAGACCGCCTTCAAGGAAGAATTAAAGATGCTAGCTGGAAACAAACAACCAATTCCGAAGACTATTAACGCGATCCGCAATTTGAATCCATTTACTGACTCCGATGGCTTCCTGCGAGTTGGGGGACGCCTAGATAATTCAACTATGTCGTATGATGCTAAACATCCATACATCTTACCACGAAACTCTACTCTATCAAAACTCATCATCAGGGATACCTATCACCGAACAATGCACGGAGGTACAAGTTCAACGCTAGCTTTACTCCGACAACGTTTCTGGATTCTTGGTGGTCGCGCAGCCGTACGGCAATCTATACTCCGCTGTGTCACATGCGCCCGATTTCGTGCTGAACGTCAGCAGCAGCTAATGGGTCAGCTTCCATCATCAAGAGTCACCAGCGCCAGACTGTTCCAGCACGCAGGATTGGACTATGCAGGTCCATTCACATTGAAAGAACGGCGCGGTCGGATACGTACAACGTATAAAGCATACGTGGCTCTTTTTATTTGCTCGGCAACATCGTACATACATCTGGAGCTAGTTACAGACTATACAGCCGAAGCCTTCATCGCTGCCTACAAACGGTTTGCTGGAATTTACGGCGTATGCAAAACCCTAACGAGCGATCAAGGAACCAACTTTGTTGGCGCCGACAAAGAGCTGCAGCAACTTTTTTCTACTGCATCCAATCAGGTGTCCCGCCTTGCACATTTATTGGCAAAAGATGGAACTCAATGGCACTTTAATCCTCCCTCAGCTCCAAACTTCGGAGGGCACTGGGAAGCCGGCGTAAAATCGATGAAACACCACCTTAAGCGCGTCATGAAAAGTTACTTGTTCACATTCGAGGAGTTTACAACCACCTTGAGACAGATTCAAGCTGTTCTCAACTCCCGACCAATTTGTAGACTTACGGATGATCCTGACGACATGAACTATCTCACACCAGGCCACTTTTTCGTTGGTGGACCAATCACAAGTCTACCTGAGCCGAGCTTGACTCACGTTCCTCAATCGCGCCTATCCCTCTGGCAACTAACAAGAAGGCTAACTGAACAGTTCTGGGAAAAGTGGCAAACTGAATATTTACAACAATTACAAGCTCGATATAAATGGCAACTGCCTAAATCATCTATTCAAGTTGGGTCAATAGTCTTCATTATCGCCGAGAGATATCCCCCATCAAAATGGCCATTAGGTAAAGTCATCAAATTGCATCCTGGTCGCGATGGCTTAACCAGAGTAGTTACCATAAAAACCGCAACAAACACTATTGATCGTCCTATCAACAAACTATGCCTATTGCCGACCTCTGGAAGTCTAGAAGACCACCAGCATGATACGCATCACCAAGAAAAACCTTCCACTTAAGTTTCCTCTTAGTTTATATTGTCATCTTCTTATATATTTGCTATATTGTTTTTGCCCCACTTCTTGGTGCAACGCGGGGAGTATGTTCGAAATAGCATAATTTAATTCAATGGTAATGTAATAACTTAAAATACTTCTAAAAATATTGGTAATTAATTGGTACAAAAAAATTTATCATCTGGTCACACTTTAATTTAATTTCACCACGATCCATTTCGAACTATGTGGCAACCTGAAAATCATACCATTCTAATTGTCATTTTTCCTTTCTACTTCTACTTCCTAACACCTTTTCCAAGCAAATTTAAGTGTAGTTATTTAATTTTCAATAAAATAAAGTTTAAAGTGAAGTAAAATAGAAGACTGAATCGACTCTTCATTCGATAGCATATTTTTACGAACAACTCAGGTGAATCGAGGATTTTGGATTTTGTTTCATCATTGGACGTTTGCTATACCTGCGCTGCTGCGAGCACCTCCACATCAGGGTGGTTCGAATTTGCATTTTCACCGGCAAAGGTGACATCAATTTTATTAAAGTTCACTACGCAGTGAACAGATTGTCTTTGAAAATAGCAGAAATTTAATGCTGCAAAGTGGGAGATGCCACGCCTACTTCTTCAAAATTGAAAAAATTATTTTGCGGCCTAGTTTTTCTTGAAAAGCTTATTATGTGTGCACAACCTGATTGATATAACTTGCTTAGTTGTAGAAATATCGGTTTTTAAATTTTCCAAAAAAAATTTAAAGAACTATGTTAAAAAACTGGGCGTGCACATTAACCGATTTCGCCCATTTTTACTGCAAACAGTTACCTTTATATATAGAATCTTATCACTAAATGTCGTTTCGACAAATCAATTTTTGGCGGAGTTATGGCATAAGAAGTTTTGTGGAATATTCCACTATAAAAGGGGTGGGCCCCGCCCATTTCCGAAAATTTTAAGTGTTTGGATTTCTTTGTTTACGGAAACTTTAAAAGTGCAATATAAATGATGTAAAGCTATTTTACGCAAAGTTATTGCCTATTTAATATATCTACCTACGATCGTTTTCAAAATCTTTCATATAAAAGTGGGCGCAGACCTTAACCGATCCCTCCCTTTTTTTCCTGGAACATTTCCTGCATACCTGGAAACCTGCATGCTGAATTTCGTTTCGATATCTTGAACGGTTTTTGATTTATGATTAATATTATTGTCACTCCCATTTTCAAAAATTTCCTTAAAATTTGTTTTATGCCTCAATCTCAATGTATTCACCAAATTTTATCTTATAGGTGTATTATGTACTGAGTAACCACTTTTTTTGTGATTTCGAAAATATTCTATATACAAAAAGTGGGCGTGGCTATCATCCGATTTCGCCCATTTTAAACAGCGCTCGGAGATGAGTGCCAAGGAACCCGCATACCAAATTTCATTAAGATATCTCAAAATTTACTCAAGTTATCGTACTCACAGACGGACGGACGGACGGACATGGCTTAATCAATTTGTCTTTTCGTCCTGAACATTTTGATATATACAAGGTGGCGCAAGAGTAAGCTTCCGATGTTCAGCATATCGGTTGTGGCACGTGCAGTGTGTGCTGTTGCACCGTCTTGTTGGAACCACATGTTTTCCAATCCCAATTCATCAAGTTGCGGCAAAAAGAACTTGTTGATCATTGCTCTGTAGCGCTCACCATTCACAGTAACCGTTTGGCCCCGACCGATTATTGGTCAAATAAATAGTCAGCAATATTCCGCGTTCTGGAGCAGTGTAGCGTAACATTGTTTATTAACGTGTATTTCGCATGTGTTTACTACACAAATGTCAAAACAGAACTGACTTTAGGGGCCAATCGCAAAATTTATAGCATTTTCTGATAGGAGGATTACTTTTGCGCCACCTTGTAAAGGGTGTTTTTTTTACAGGTTTGTTTTTCGAATAGAGATAAAACTGGCATTTTGTGGTCAAATCTGGCAACTCTAATGTCATTTATGTTCAGTTTGGTTTGCCATTTCATCATGAACAGGTTGACAAAAGAACAACGCTTGCAAATCGTGCAAATTTATTTCGAAAATAATGGTTCAGTTCGCGAAGTTTACCGTGAGCTCCGTCCATTTTATGGTCGACATAATCGTCCATCAGAGCAATTAATTCGGTTAACCATGGATCGTTTTCGCACTACGTTTACTCTATGTGATAATACGCATCCGCAGAGACGTCGAACAGTGCGCACCGAAGAAACAATTGCCGCTGTAGAGCAAAGTGTTGAAGAGGACCCGAATGAATCGATTCGCCACCGTGCACAGCAATTGGAGCTTTGTCCATCAACTTTATGGAAGATTTTGCGCAAAGATCTTGGCTTGCGATCTTACAAGATCCAGCTTGTGCAAGAATTAAAGCCGCGAGACCATGCAATGCGTCGTGATTTTGGTGTATGGGCCGAAAATGAGATTGATTTCGATGCTGATTTTCATCGCAAAATTTTGTTCAGTGATGAGGCTCATTTTTGGTTGAATGGCTACGTCAACAAGCAAAATTGCCGCATTTGGAGTGAAGAGAATCCACATGAGACCCTTGAAACGCCATTACATCCACAAAAACTGACTGTTTGGTGTGCTCTATGGGCTGGTGGAGTCATTGGGCCATACTTCTTCCGCAATAATGCTGGAGAGGCAGCTACCGTTAATGGAGACCGGTATAGAGCCATGATAACCGACTATTTTGTTCCCGAATTGGATGGCATGAATGTGGATGAGTTGTGGTTCCAACAAGACGGCGCTACATGCCACACAGCGCACGTCACAATCGATTTATTGAAGGAAACATTCGATGAGCGCATAATTTCGCGGAATGGACCTGTCAATTGGCCACCAAGGTCGTGTGATTTGACACCATTGGATTATTTTCTTTGGGGATATGTGAAGTCGCTCGTCTACACCAACAAACCAGAAACGTTAGGGGAATTGGAAGCCAACATTCGTGGCGTTATTGCCGACATACGGCCCCATATGCTCGAAAAAGTGGTTGAAAATTGGACCTGTAGAATTGGCTTTATTCGAGCCAGCCGCGGCGGCCACATGCCCGAAATCATATTTAAACATTAATGGCATAAAATTATCCTTCCAATAAAGCCAAATTGATGGACCTTAAAAGGATTTTCTTGTGTTTTATTTCAATTCGAAGTTCTATACCCCTAAAAAAACACCCTGTATAAGTGAATATCTATCTCGATCCGTTTATGCCGTTACGTACTGCCGTTAGGCGACTAAAGTTAATATACCTTGTGGGCGTAGGACTACAAGTTACAATAATCCAAAACAATCAAAAAAGTTTTTTTTTTACTTTTGATTATTTTTGATTCTGTTATTATTTTTGAATGGTTTTGATTATTTTTTGTATTGTTACAGACAACCAGGAACCCAACCCAACAAGCATTTCTGTAAATGTTTTTAAAAATAATTTAAAGTAAACTTGCTGCAATAAGCAATATGTAAACTTTTTCAGTTTTCATTTATTTGAAAGTTTAAATTAAACTTTTTATAAACTTGAAGAAAAAAATATTTCACTTTAAAAGTGAAATGCAAATGTTTATAAAAATTCAGAAAAAACTATTTGTCGGTTTTTTTTTTTTCACTTAAAATATTTCCAATTCTTTTCAAACAAGATTTTATATGCGAATGACGGCGAAAAAGCAAAAATCATGGTTTCCGCAATCTGGTAATAATTGGTTTAAGTTACAGCATTCAATGTATGATTAGAACTAAGTTATTTATTTTATTGCAATAGCTAAGTAATATACAAAATATGGTTTGAAAAAAGTGTCAAAAAAAAACTTTTAGAAAGCTTTCTTTAAAATCTTTTTTGTAGGTTTAAATTAATAAGCTTTTTATCAACGTGTCGTTTTAATTACTCAACGTTTATTTGCAAACGTTTTATAAACGAAAAATCTAAATTTTGTAAACTTAATATTTATTTCGGAAAGCTTTTTAAAGATTTATTTTAAGTTTACTTTGCGTGTTGGGACGTGAACGCTGAACCGGAATCTGGTAAACAAATGTATAGTCGATTGTAGGAAAAGAAGTAAGAGGCGGCGAAGTTGCTTGGTTTAAGTACAGAAAAATTTCATTATATTCAGTTAAATGTTCTACAATAAGGTCGTTTATCAAAAAGCATAGCCATATTTTTATAACATCACCTGCGATAAAATCATTACAGCAAAAGATTCTATCTAAACAATATTGCTTATTTTTGTTGTTGGTTTTATGGTCTGTTCATTTTTACATATTTTTGTAAGTTTAACGAGCTCAAGACCAGTTGATAATAATTCTTAGTTAATTATTATTATTTTTGGTTAGAGGAAAATTTTAAAGCAACAAACATATACAGGCTATAGTTATAGTACTATTTCGAAAACAGCCATCATTTCTCGTCAGACTAATTCGCATAGTTTTGCTATTGCAGAGGATCTTGTGGATAATCGAACCCACTCACTCTGATTGCAAGCGCAGCTGCCTAACCCATAGGTTATGCTGCGTGTAGTTTTGCAAGCTGCTTAATTCGAGTTTTCCTCTAATTGTTGTTTGTTATATTGTCAACGGTATAAACAATTGTTTATAATTGAACTCCTTACAATCCCAGGCTCCATATTGAAAGCCTTTTGTTATAAGAAAAAAACCCTAGTTGAAAATTTTTGGCGAGCAAATACGAAAGTGAATTTTTAACACTAACATTTCTCAAGTGTTTTATTATAAAGCATGCACACCAACTAGGCTGGAATCCGAACTGGGATTTACATAGCGATGTGTTATGACAGTACCCCCTACTCGTGTTGTTGTTGTGGTAACGACAAAACCACTCCCCCGAAGCGGGAGTGTTGTCGAATTAACAGTCCTTGGCCGGATTTGAACCGGGTACGCTCCGGTACTCCCTTGCGGTACTGCCCGACTGTCGTGGTAGCGATTTATGACCAGTGAAACCTTCTAGGTTATGTCACCCCTCCTTCCGTAAGGAACGATAAGATGGGTAATGAGAGGTGAGAGGCATCATATCTGTAGATCCACAATCGAGTTGCACGTCATTACCTTTGTGCATATTAGTCGCCTCTTACGACCGGTATGGCTACCTCGGGCATATTCTAAACCCCTAACCCGCAGGGGCCCCTACTCCTGTTGGTTCTGAATATCATGGAATACTTTCGGTAGAGAACTTCTAAAGCTAGTAATCCATGGAGTATCTACAGGGAAGTCCTCTTCAAACTACTATCTGTTCTTCATAGAACCACTTGTCCGATTTCATTATTATAACCTTGGTCCGATGTTTGTAAGTATGAGAAGAAGAAGAGATAGACCCACCAATAAGTATACCAAAATGATCAAGGCGATGACCATGTTGATTTAGCCATGTCCGTCGTGTACGTCCGTCTCTCTGTTTGAACGCAAACTAGTCCCTCAGTTTTAGAAATATTTGGATGAAATTTTGTATGGGGGCGCCATTTTGTAAAGCAACAATCATTTGTCCGAACCAGCAAGATCGGACCAATGCCGCGCATAGCACACAATCGATTGTTACGATAAACGGGTTTTTGCCTATAAATCTTGCAATTAAAAAGCTAGGAACGTAAAATTTTGCAAGTTTAGTACATATTATATCTGTAATGTGTGCAGTGAAAATAACCCAAAACGGACCAACATAACATATAGCTCCCATATAATCGATAGTTTCGATAAATGGGTTTTGGGCTATAAATTTTGCAATTGAAAAGTTAGGAACGTACAATTTGCAGGTTTGATACATATTATATATGTAATGCGTGTAGTGAGAATCTCCCAGATCGGGCCATCATAACATATAGCTACCATACAATGGGGTTTGTGTTACGTATCTTTAAATAAACAGTTTTGCAGAGTTTGTGCTAATTGTGGGTAAGGATCGGACACTTAAAACCGTGATGCGTATTCATGAAAGGTATAAAGTCTTCGGCACAGTCGAAGACAGCCCTCTCCTTACTTGTTTTTATTATTAGTTTTATATTTGTTGGCAACTCTATGCATTCGCAAAGATTGGGTTGTAGTAAGCTGAGGTGGCCCGTTAATGCACTACAAAGGAGTACTATGCGAGTACTCCAATATAACAAAGGATCCAACGGTTTTTGCACTGTCACGGTTCTGTACTAATAATAATAATAATAATATGGCGCAATATACCTCCGAGGAGATTAAGACCGAGCTTCTCTTCCAATTTTGTAGTTGGCTGCTTCTTATTATTCCTGCTAAGCTTTTTCATGGAAGAAATCACGCGGGGGGTTGCCAATCCCTGCCGAGGGCTACCCTGTTTTAAAGCCACTTTTTCCAAACATTTTGATGTTCCCTGTCCCGCTATTTGAACGTGGGATCTTCGATGTGGTAGGCTTGCACACAGCCACTACATTGCGTAGGCTGCCACGGTTCAAGACTACATCTTAACAATACCCCCAAATGTACTGTTATACGAGGTGTGTTCAAAAAGTATCGCGAATTTTGTGTTTTTTCAAAAATTATTTATTTATTCATGAATATCTATTTTGTCCCCTTCAAAGTAATCCCCATGAGATATTATACACTTGTGCCAACGGTTTTTCCAATCTTCGAAGCACTTCAAAAAATCATTTTTTTGTATCTTGTTCAGCTCCTCCTTCGATGCCGTCTTTATCTCGTCAAGAGAAGCGTAACGTCGTCCTTTCATGGGCCTCTTCAGTTTAGGGAACAAGAAAAAGTCACAGGGGGCCAGATCTGGGGAATACGGTGGCTGCGGCATCATTAGTGTGTTGTTTTTGGCCAAAAAGTTGCGCACAAGCAACGATGCGTGAGCAGGGGCGTTATCGTGGTGCAAAAGCCAATTTTTGTTCTTCCACAAATCCGGACGTTTCTGGCGGATTGCTTCGCGCAAATTGCGCATAACTTGCAGGTAATATTCCTTATTGACCGTTCTTCCCTGTGGCAAGAACTCATGATGCACCACGCCCCTGCAATCGAAGAAAACTGTCAGCAAAACTTTCACATTCGACCGAACTTGGCGCGCTTTTTTCGGTCTTGGTTCGTGCGGCAGCTTCCATTGAGATGATTGAGCTTTGGTTTCCACGTCATAACCATACACCCACGATTCGTCACCAGTTATGACCCTCTGGAGCAAATTTGGGTCGTCGCGGACAGAGTTTAACATCTCATTAGCAATGTTCATGCGATGCTGTTTTTGGTCACAATTGAGCAATTTTGGTACGAATTTCGCGTAAAAATCAAAGACGATCCAAAACACGTGCAAGCAAAGCAGCTGTCAACAATTAACTGAACATTCAAAATAGCCGAGCTTGTCGGCATAAGTGAGAGACATGAGTACCAACATAACGCCACAAAAAATTCGAAATTCGAATATACGTAACCAGCGAAAATTCAAAATTCGCGATACTTTTTAAACACATCTCGTATGCATATTAGCATACGGGTGCAATAAACTGTGATGTTTCTTACAACGATATAGCAAACAATCAAAAATAATTTAAAAAAATCAAAAATAATTAAAAATAATCAAAAGTAATCAAAAACAATCAAAAAAATTTCGCTTATTACTTTTGATTTTTATTGATTTTTTTTTTTCCAATTCTTATCAATTAGTAATTGAAAATTTCTGAAAACAATTAAAATAATCATTAATGATTGAAAAAGCTATTTAATCAATTGATTACTGAATTCTAATGGGAATTTAACAGGTATAGTTATAGTTGAATGGATGGGAAATATTTTCTGTTGGCAATGAAATCTAAATTTTAAATAAATTTGTTTCTTGTTTCATAATAGTTTCTAGACGATAAATAGACACATATGAGGTTCGATGTTTGAAAATTGCAACGCTTGTAGATGAGCTTGGAATGTGGGATATAACCTATGGAAGTTTAGTTCTAAACAAATTATAGAATTCAAACCTACGAGTACTCACTGATAATTCTTCGAGATCATTCTGGATTTTCATATCGCGGATTCCTTGTCTTCACTTTTTTATATCTGAAATGAAATTTCCCTCTAAACAATTTAATATCCTCTTAGAAAATATGTAAAGGTCTACTTATTTTTTTATCGAATCAAGGGAACTTTTAGAAATGCTTAATAAATTATGATTTCAAATTCTAATTAAATATCTCGGTAATTTTACCTATTTGTTGCACATATTGGGGAAAATAATAGTGTAGCTACCAGAAAGAAACTATAGTCCGATTATATCCAGAGGACCTATATAGTTTGATACTCGTAGAATACATTTCATGTCTTGCCAGGGTATTAAAAATAATTACAAAAAATACTATTATTATGTTAAGTATTAATTATTAATGTCTTTACGAGTATTCTGTAGATTTTAAATATAAAGTCATCATCCAGGGCCTATTCATGAAACTACCACAACTAAGAATAATACCCTTAAGAATTCAGTAAATCATGGTGTATTTGAATTTTTGACATTTAAGAATTTATTTTTAATAAGCAAGCTGATAAGCGTTAGAAGCACTCAAAATACTTGAAAGTGAGTCCGTTTTTATGTACAAATTAGTGCACTTAAGTATGTTTAATGTTGTAAAAAAGTTATTGTGGTAAACAATGAAATGGATGATATAATTATTCACAAGTAAAATAGTTTATTGCAATTGTATGAGCAGCGAATAGTCGAAAATTTCAAAAGGGGCTAAATGGGACGATAGCCATCCCCCTTCCTTACATCTACACTTTTCGCGAATTTTCGAACACAAAAAAACCTTTTTCAGCATCAAAATCTATACACACGCTGTTAGCCTAACATAGCATAGACTTGACTTACGAACTGTCACTTGCAGTTAACTTAAATGAATTTTACATGTATAATTAACACTTAAGTGTACTTATCCAAGTGACATTTTAGGATTAAGTTTGTATTTTCTCAATTCCTTTTAAATTTTTTTTTTGCTGGTGTCGACATTTAATTGAAAGAAAACACATTTATCTGACTCAGTTTTTGTGGACGTGGAAGCAAGACGTGCAAGTATACTACACTTCAAAACCGCTCAACGCACAAATGCAAAACCGCGGAAGTAATATGTCAATCGGCAGTTTTGCAAATATGTATGAATTGTTTAAATTTAAGACGAATATTGACTTTATGGAAAAAATGTCCATCTATAATCTATAATGCATTTAGTTAAATTTTTGGAGCAAAAATTAATATGAACGACTTTTCACGCAATCTGCTTACCTTCAACCGAAAAACAAAATAGAGAGTATTGTACGAGTACGTCGTCGCTAATTTATTAAACTTTAAAAAATGCAAATGTAACGTTTTTGACTGCGGAAATGCCCATGTATTTGTATTTTGCCCATTCGTCCTATTTTACACTGTATTTCGATGAGTCGAAGAGATCGATGGCGGCGCATATTGTCCACGACGAATGGTTTGGTACGACACACCGTGTTGTGGGTCGGCCCGCATAGCATCAGTGCATTGTTGTGGTACAACGGAATAGAGATTCAGGGACACCACGTCAAGTGCATTCGACTAGGACAAATGCAGTCACTGCTCGATTATTTTTACGTTATGTGCTTCTCTTTGTTGCGCTTTGTCTGTCTGTGAGCATGTTGTGTAATTTTAATTTTTTTTTCAAAAAAGTATGAATGCCTGCCACTAAGAGAATAGACGAGGTGGGAACGTAATCCAGCTGAAAATGCGAATGACTGGACAGCCGGCTTAAATGTATGCGTCGGTCTAGTGTTTGGGTGCTTCGCTTGCCGTACTAAAATGCAGCCATGATTTATGATCAGAAACAATATTGAGCGTACAAAAATTTATGGAGTGCGCTCCGTTTTGCAAATGAAATAAAAAAAAAAATTTTAAGTTGAGAGAGATTTTTTTTACATTTTCTCATTTTCAAACATTTTTGCATGACTTTCGCACAGTTTACGCAATACTTACATATGTGCATACTACGAATAAGCCTTGAACGCAGATATGTATATACGCGGCAACGGCTGTGGCATAGATAGTATGTAGTGTACTGCCTTATTTCAATACTATAGGTCTTAGGTTCGAAAATGCTTCAGGATGGAAATGTATTTATGGCATAAAAACTTCTCAGTGAAACTGTCACAAAACCAAATGTCCCACCAATATATAAGAATACAATAAGGCCACAAACACAGAGCCCAGACCTAAAAATGGCAGTGCGTATGGAAAGGAAAAGTTTGCCGTACACCTAGTATATTTATTTTTATAATTTAATCGCCTTTAGAAAATTCTACTTAACCCTTATGGTTTAATCTTATATTAGTGGAATTGTTGAAAATTTTGACAGTGGGGCACACAGCCAAATATTTTGAAGGGGTTTTATTTTCCAAAGAAATATAAAAAATTAATTTCAGACAAACTCGTTTTAAATTTATGTATTTGTAATTTTACCACTAGTTTGCTTATTAAAAAATAAATACAATGCATTTTATTCTTCTATATTTATACCTAGTAGCGCTACGCACACACATTCTCCTAACCGTAGTATCTAACGGCATAAAGAAATCGAAATAGATATGGACTTATGTGTATCAAAATGGTCACGAGGAAAAGAAAAATGTATTAAGCCATGTCCGTCCGTCTGTGAACACAATAATTTCAGTAAATTTTGAGATATCTTCATAAAATTAGGTGTGCAGATTTCTTGGCACTCATCTCCGAGCTCTATTTAAAATGGAGGAATCTGGGATGATAGCTACGCCCACTTTTTATACCTAGAATATTTTCGAAAATACAAAAAAAGTGATTATTCATTGATAAAATTACATACCAACGCATTAACATTAGACAGAAAATAAATTTTTAAGAAATTTTTTAAAATATGTGTGTCACCGCCCACTTTCAATTAAGTCCTAAAAAATTAACGAAATCGGTTTAAGTCCACGCCCACTTTAATATGAAAGATTTTGAAAAGAGTCATAGATGTATTTAGCAGGCAATATCTTTGCGTAAAACAGCTTTATATCATTACTATTTTGACTTCCAAAGTGTCTGCGAACGAAGAAATTTTAAAAATAAAAATTTTCGAAAATGGTCGTGGCCCCGCCCCTTTTATAGTGGATTATTCCAAAAAACTTTTTATGCTATAACTCCGGCAAAAATTGATTTCCCGAAACGAAATTTGGCGAAAATCTTGAATATATAAAGGTAACTGTTTATTGTAAAAATGGGCGAAATCGGTTCAGCAACACGACCAGGGTTTTAACATAGTTCTGAAAAATTTGTTTGTAAAATTTTAAACGCGATATTTCTATAACTACGCAAACTATATCCATAAGCTTTTTAAACAAAACTGAACAGCAACAAATTTTGTAGACTTTGGGGAAGTACGGGTAGCGCATGAAAGTTCTGTTATTTTCAAAGGCGATTGCGTATAATCTCAGCTAGATATTTCAATGAAAATTGCTTTTAGATGGTTGGGAAAAATAATATGGCAATTCAAACGTTATATAAAAAATAGTTTTATTATTGTTAATGGTTTTACGGTCTCTCAATTGTACACATCTTGTAAATCCTACAAGAGAGAGAACACCAGATAATAATTATTATTCAATTAAAAATGTTTCTTAAAGGAAAATTTTGTAAAGCCACAAGCAAAATATGTATATGCTATAGTTATAGCACAGTTTCGGAAACAGCCACAATTCCTCGTCAGACTAATTGGTATATATATTAGGGTGGGTCGAAAGTTAACCGATATCGCGCCATCGATTTTTCGATAGGTTTTGGGCTCATTAAAAGAAGTTCTACCACGCATACCCAAAAAAATAATTTTCGAGCCTGCGAAATTTAATTTTTTTTGACTTTGATTTTTAGGGTTTTTTTCATGACCTACTAAAAAAATTTTCATTTGATTTTAAAATTTTCATGTATACCCTGTCCGACCCAAAAATGTCCGCTAAAAACGTTGGTGATAACAGTTTTTTGGAAAAAAATTTTATTTTCGGGTTTTGGAAAAGTCGATTTTTCGGCTGTGCGTCAGATCGCCCAAAACCAAAAATGTCAAATTTTTTTTTGGGCGATTTGTCATTTGGGCTATCTGTAATTTGGGCAATTAGTCATATGTCTATATGCTATTAGGTTTTGGCCGATCTGACGCAGAGCCGATTTTTCGACCAAAACAAGTCCCAAAACCCGAAAATAAAATTTATTTTCAAAAAACCCTTATCGCCAACGTAGGACAGGAAATATGAGAAAAATTCGTTTTCATCGAAAACATTTTTGCATGTATGCTGAAAAAAACCCTTAAAAAAATGGCGAATGGGTCAATCTTTTGACCTAAACACTCCCCAAAACCCAAAAAATATTTTTTTTTTAAAACTGTTATCGCCAACGTGTTTAGCGGACATTTTTGGGTCGGACTGGGTATACATGAAAATTTTAAAATCAAATGAAAATTTTTTTAGTAGGTCATGAAAAAATCCTTAAAAATCAAAGTCGAAAAAAGTCAAAAAAATTTAATTTCGCAGGCTCGAACTTTATTTTTTTGGGTATGCGTAGTGGAACTTTTTTGTCCTGAGCCCAAAACCTATCGAATAATCGATGGCGCGATATCGGTTAATAAATCGACAGAGTCTAATATATATGTTTCTAATTTTTTATTCTTCCATTAAAATAAACATAACAATAATAATTATTATCAACTGTTGAGTGCGTAAAACTTGCAGATAATAATTTTACTTACGAGGTTAGCCTTGGCAAGTTACAGATTTATCATTAACGACCACATAAATGCTTGACTAATGAAATAAAAGCAACGTCGATTTGACCGCAACAACGTCATTCAATTTTGAAGTAGCTGTACGAATTACAGGTTCAATATTGTACAATACTCTGTGGGCAGGCCCGCGGAGAGGGGGAGCAGTCAGGGCAATTTCCCTGGGGCCCGGAAGGTTTTTGGGGGCCCGGCAAGGCAAAGCAGTATTGACAGTACTCACACAGTATCAGGATTTCAAAGAGAAAGAAACGCGAACTGTCCGTGGGTTGCAGGAGAAGTTTCCATCAAAGTTTAGGACGGTTTCGCGCAGAAATGATGATAAATTTATCATTAAAACTCGCTGCATAATCAACCATAGTTTTTACGAAAGTTTTTTAACAATACAACGCACTGTGTTAGGTTTTGTTATTTTCAACTGTTCAGTTGGCGTCTTTTACAAAGCATAATTCATTGGTTTCAGGGTATATTCAAAGAATAAAACTTATTTGGAAATTGTTCCATGAAGTACCATTCATTGGTTTCAGGGTATATTCAAAGAATAAAACTTATTTGGAAATTGTTCCATGAAGTACCATTCAGGGTGGCAACGATTCCCCTTCCATCTTTACTACATATACATACAAATCCTCAAACAAGCAGAGTCAACACATTGATGAGCATATTGCTACAAAAATATTTCAAATAATTTTCACTTAATGCAAACTTAATTAAGTCACAAATTTATGTGTTCCCGGTGATGCTCGTGTCGATAAATACA
The DNA here is from genome assembly GCA_949987695.1 of Merzomyia westermanni. Lineage (NCBI taxonomy): Eukaryota > Metazoa > Arthropoda > Insecta > Diptera > Tephritidae > Merzomyia > Merzomyia westermanni. The sequence goes on along the minus strand of OX465288.1, from coordinate 121,223,257 downwards.
CAAATATTCAATGCCTACGGCAGCAAATGGGCAGACTGAGTAGACGCAAAAGTTTTGTACCAACAAAAACGCTATGAACGAAAAACGTTGTTTAAATACTTGTATATCTACATAAACATGTACACATACATATGGGGAATCCTCCACAACATTCCCTAACCCAAACTGCAAGTACGCTTGCTTGGCAATCGAATTGTTCAGGGCACTCACAAGCAATACAGAAGCGGCAACTAACCAATAAAGCAAACACCGATGCGGCAATGCCAGTTAAGTGGATGCTCAACGAATTTCATTACTGATGCTGACGCTGCTGCTGTTACGGTTGTTGTTGTTGGTTCGACTTTCAATGAGGATGATCGAATTTAACGATTTGTTTTGATATTTTTACGATTATGGCGTCGTTTACACAACATAAATAGAACATTAAATTTATATAACGTGACGGAGAGTGGCGGGATGCAGAAAGTACAATATGCCACGTAGGGTGACGATAGCGAGACCCGGGTTGCATGATGACATTGTTTAACACATTTGCTGCCATTGTTTCACCGGTGATCACAACAGAGTCAACGGTGATCATACCGAAAAAATATTATCTCACAGGTGCCAGGCATTTTCAATTTAGCAATTTCTAGATCAATTTGCACTGGTGTGACAATAGAAAATACTGGTAAATAAAATCAAAGTTATAACCGGCTTTCCCCTGTAGAAATAAATGTATAATTTTAAGGATCGGTTAGTGCATCATCGGCGCCATGAAATATAAAGAATGACTTTTTCTGTGATTGCCGCTTAGACAGCCAACGTGCTAAGCAGATTTTTTGATTTAATAGGGGGCTGCTAATCGCTTCGACACAATAAGACTGTAGGATGACGCCAGTTCATTTAATTATTAATATGAGGCGTAGCAAAAGTTTTGTTGTTATATATTAATATACATATATTCAGTAAATGAATATGCATTTATGAACTTATGTGCATATGTATTCACTTTAATGAAGTGTAATTGAAAGATTTTCAAAATAATGTGAAAATTTATGGCTCTTCACAGGAGGACACTTACCAGCAAAAGCTCTCACACGCAATATCAATACACAATATATTATTGTGTGCAGGCCCGTTCGCACGGTGGGTTCTGGTGTTCAAAGTGCTTTCACATACGGAATTTTTGATAAAAACTGGTTATCAAGTGTTAATAGTGTTTGATGTTCATATTTTAATCGTACTATACATACCATACTTAGAAACATTTTAACTATGTTTACAACGAAAAATGGTTGCATGAATATTGACTACATTGATTCTATTTATTTTGGAGTTACAGTACTCTATTTTACTTTGAACACACAATATATTTTTAATTATTATTCAATTAAAATTCTTTTTTACTAAATAGTAATAACTCATTTTATAGAGACTTTCTGTTGGACTTACATGAAATTGCCTTTCATTACTAATTTTATTCAAGTCCAATTCTTCACCTTAAAATAGTACTATGGCAGTAGACGAATATCAAAGATACATCTAAATCAACTAAGGACCATGCGCAGGTTTCAACAACGCTTTGAGGCGTGCTTGATCCCTAGACTACAGTTCTGAAGAATATGTTGTAAGATTAATGTATATTATATATTCTAATCAATAAGGAAATACTATTCCCATAAGGTGAGTATGAATATATGTACACTGATGGTATATTTACTTTCAGTCCGATTTTGAACAATACTTCAAGTTTTACAATAAAATAACGTTTGATATAATTTACTTTGAAGTCATTCATATTTTGGAGATGAAAAACAGAAAATTTCTCTCTGGCATCGAAATAATATCATTGATTGATTTAAATTTTAAATTCGATGTAATGCCTAGTGTCCATTTCGCACATTTCCCTATGTTCCGTGCTGGGGAATTTTGTATTCGATCGTACTAGATGTTAAGGCATTAACATCCTGTACGCATGTGATGTACTCAAGCAAATAACGCAATAAAAACGCAAAACTGAGTTCTATGTTGTTTCTCTTGTTGCTTAAAATCAGCAAATAGTTAAATTCGCAGAATAGGCCACCGCTGATTCCGACTCTATATATACTTGTATCAAAGTGAGGGAGCGTGATCGTACTCTCTTTCACAGCGCTTAAGACACTTTCTAGGACACTTTCTAGGACCTCGCAGGATCGTGTAAATTAGGTGAACTTTTTTCAGTTTTTCATAAGCTGCCTACTAGATGAGACGTTTTATATTGAAGGAACTGAACAGGCTTCTATTTGCATCAGATAATTGGGCAGACAAGATAAAAAATATATTATATGCGTTGACTTCATTTCTTTCCTCCTATCAATGATTTCACTGGAAACTGCTTTGAGACTGCTTTTCTTGATTTTTTTGAAATCATCATGGTATGATTGTGCATTTTTTTCGGGCAAGGTTATGAGGGAGCAAAATATGTGAGGGGAGAACTTCACAGAAGCCAAGCATATATACTAATTGCTGTTTATAAACTTACCATTTACTCACATTGTGCAGCACAGACCTTGATATTGAGAAAGTTCTGTGAGACGAGATGGGTCAAACAACCCGAATCTGTATAAAATTATTTACATCAGCTGATCTGATCTATTTAGATCTTAGCGAGATAGATATGTTCGTGATTGATGAAATTTCTGAATTGAAATCCAGGCAGATACTTTACGATTGAATTCGGATTTTCAGCTAAGATTTATTTCCAATTTCGAACACAATACTTCAGTTCATTAACAAAAAAGTATTACGAGAACTTACGAATTTTTGTTTTTGATATGAGAAATTATAAGAATTCGTAGCTTCCACTAATAATGTTTTGTAAACTACTAAACCAAAATGTTTATAGTAAAGATCTGCATTAAATCTAACACATGTCCTTTTTTCACCTGGTTCCCGTTCTTGAGCAATTATCAAGATTATCACCTTGAGAATTATATTGAATTTTGGAGACCAATTTTCAGATAGGCATGGCAGTCTTTAGCCTAGTACACTCCTAAACGAGCCTAGTACATTCCAGTCGAGTTATGCAAACAAAAATCTGGACCGTCCGATGGTTCAAAACAGAAATTGATCAAAAGAAGCCAAGACTTTTTTCGAAACAAATTCAACTCTGCAACGCACCAAATGTTTCAGTTGAGGATTACTATCGAATCACCAGTTACACACCAATCACATTGTTCTGCTGGTATGAATATGTTAAAAAAAATGAGCACAAAAAGTGTAAATGAGGTTGTATGTGAACATTCAGGGTATCAAACTAAGTTTTGAGAAAAATCGTTTTTGCGAAATATTTTACTTTTACCCTTTTGAAGTTCGACAAAAGTATGCCTTTGATTAGAAAATGGTCTCAAAAATAGCTGTTGTGTGTTTGTTGGTGTAATTGGGCTCTTTCTATTACTTACATATATCGACAAAAACCATACTTTGTAAAGAACACGGACCCGTGGCTTGCGATTTAGTGAAAAGCTAGTTGGACACTCAGGATGTTCACATTCACAGTTTTTGTACCCTTTTTTTAAACCTATTCAAGTCAGCAGAACGGTGTGCTTACCTCGATACTTTTATCACTCACAATATTATCGGAATATCGTATGACTTATTCAAATCAAGCTCTGCGATTCTACATGAAATATGAGTTCCTTTTTTGAAAAATTTGTTTCTGCACCTCGAAGAGTTCGTTTGTTGACTGATTTTTCATTTAGATTTAGCAGTAAATAAATATTACAACTAAAAGAACATGTTATTAAAAATTATAATATTCTCTGAGCATCCAAAAGTTCACACTTCTTCCCCCCCCCCCACCAAAGACAATTCCCGCACACGGGCCTGATTGTGTGCATCTGTTCACCATCAACTATCTCTTCCGCTTGCTTTATTGATGCTTCCATCGATAGTTGTGAGCGCAGCAATTGTATTGTGAATTTGTCAAATGGATTTTTATGACCCAAAGTCATAGTCGGCCGCCTGTGGACTATGAACCGCGCGCCAAGACCCGTTTGCTAATTCAACAGTTGTCATTTGTTGTTGGTAATGCAAGCTGTGATTGTACACGCTGGGCACTTTTCTAATTATATTCAATTGCGCTGTTGTAACTGTGAGGCCTTACTCCCCAAATTTGCTCCAATGCTGAGTATGAGTATCAATGATCGATTCACTTTCTGATTGACTGAAAAATTACCGACGCTAGGAATTAGTTGCCGCTTCCGGCAATGTTGACAGTTGTTATATCCTATTAATGACCGTGTTGTGTGGTAACATCTCCATACAAAATGACAACTCAAACACATACTTACCTATGCATGTCAAAAAACACAGTCAGTGCTATTTAATCATTTTGCAATGATAGATAATTTCGTATACACATATTTATATAAATCTTATTCCACTTGACCTGCAACACACACTGCTCTTGAACTAACGATACAAAAGCTGATACATTTATGCTTTTATATTAATTGAAAATCTGTTTGAGTTGAAATACTATTTTATTTTTGTGATCACAAATTGGCCAAGGTTCTTGGCGTTTCAAACAGCGAGAATCAATAGTGACAACATTCCTTATATGAAAACATTTTGATATTTCTTTCAAGGATGCATCGTAACGATAATATTATCGCTTACCGAAAAAAACCAATCGTTTCTATTGAAACGATTCAGTTTTTTATTGTTTATTAAAATATCAAAATTATTTTTTTGTGCTAAAAACGATAATGAAATTATCGAAATAATTTCATTTCGTTAATTAACGTAGACTGTACGTAGTTGATACCGTTAAAACACTAACTTTTTGTGGTTATTCTGCTGGCAATGCCCTCACGAACAGTCTGCCGAATGACATACATACAAACTTAGAATACGAAAGAAAAGTAAACATTCGATTTTTGGAATGCGTGAGTTTGGGCAAGTTTTTCATTAAATTCTAATTTTTTAATAATATAAGCAACTATATTATCTACTTATTGGCAAAATGTAATTTCCATGGTCATTTTTCAATGCTCAAATATCAAGTTTATGTTTGCAAGATTGATTGAAGGTATTGCCAGCAAAGTTTAATTGAGATATGTTCTTTGATTTATTTCATTGCAACGTTATGGGTTACATTTTGATAATTTTATTTTGTGAATTACCGAAAAGAAATATAATCGTTTCGTTCGTTGAGCATCCCTGATTTCTTTTAATTTTTTCATAGAAAATCGACCATCTTTCAATCGACATCCCTGTAAAACACCAACTAAAAATGTATTTCAGTTTTGTTCTGATCTCTTCCTATTTAAAGCATATCACTTAAAAAAGTCATTTTTCTTATGAAAATAAATAACTCAAATAATTGCTATCGAATTGCTTTCATTTAGTTGGCTGAGTCAGCTTTCATTAGATTTTTTTTTGATTTTTTATGTTTCAAGCCAATATTTTCAATTATTCATAGTTATAAACATAACAACATCATATGAACATTGCAACTAATATATTTGCTTTTGAATGCAGCTACATACACAAGTTCATCGAGACAAAGTTATTAAACTTTTAGCACATGTTATAAAAAGTTAATGAAGGATTTCTAGAAGCTACAATTGAACTAACAAAACTAAACGGAAGACGGTTTATACACTTTAGTGGTACCCCGCTTTGTAATAAAAGTAAGCAAACACAAACACTCTTTTCTATGGAGATTTCTACTTTTGTCCAATGCGTTTTCCGCTATCCGGTTTTAGTACTTTTTAGACGGGAAACTTATTTTTCACATTTTAGAAGTTTGCAAAACGGTTCGAAAAAACCAGGTGTTACATTGTTTTGCATTTTATCCATTTATGCCCTAAATTAAACTTTGATATTCAATTCGCTAAGTAGAAAAGCCTGATGTTAGCCGGAAGCAATAACAGAGAGTACTAATATTCTGGAGGTAGCACTTCTCTTCCCTATTAAACGGGAAAATTGAACAAGAACCTAGAGAGATGGTATTGATGTTCCACAACCCGACTTTAATGAGGTGCGAATAGCAATATCCCGATTATAAACGATAAAGCTGCGAGCGCTGATATATTTCCTGCTGAGCTATTCAAGTACGGTGGTGAAGAGCTGGTAAATTCCATGAATCAGCTTCTATCCAGAATATGATGGGATAGATAAATGTCTGAAGACTGGAATCTAATTGTTCTCTGACCAAATTTACAAGAAGAGAGATCTTGCAGATCAGACCTAGGAAATCTACCATCGACCAGGTCTTCACAATACGCTAAATCTTAAAAAAAAACCGGCAGAAAAGAAATTACGCATATCACCTCTTTCTTGCTTTTAAAGCAGCTTTCGATAGCACCAAAAAGCGCTACTTATAAGCCGCTATGTCTGAATTTGGTTTCTCTACAAAACGCATAAGGCTGTGTCAAATTCCGTTGAGTAATACCACCAGCTCGGGAAGGGCTTCTCCGAGCTGTTCGAAAGTAAAGGGCATTTCAGACAGATTAAAATAGTACAAGCTGCAGAACTTAACTACGCTGGAGCAATATATTACAAGAGGGTGCAATTGTTGGCGTATCTGACGACATAGACATTATAAGCTTTAAAACCCGCATCGCGAATTCTGTGATCTCCAAACTAGAACTAAGAAGTGGAAAAATCTGGGATTGATGGTGAACGAGGGTAAAACGAATTATATAATGTCATCAACCAAAGAGTCAACGCACTTGAGTCTTGGCTACCACGTTACTGTTGGCAGTCATAAATTCGAAATAGTAAAAGAATTCATTTACTTTGGAACCAGTAATAACACCAAATGTAATGTAATGTAAAATACTCAGTAGGCAATTGAAAAGTTAAGTCCTGCCTCGCTGAAAAAAAATAACACTATAAGACACTTATCATACCCGCCCTGTTATATGGTGGAAAAGGTTGGATACTGACAACATCTGATGAGGCGTTCGAGGGGAAGGTTATTCTACGAGTATGGAAAAGGATTTATTTGTATCAAGACTCTCCGGGCCAGAAGGTATTCTTACCGGCACCCAACGATGGAAACAGACGAAGAGTCGTCACTTTACTTACCTAGCATTGTCAGGAACCTAGCAACTTGAATCGTATTGGCCCAGAGTGAAATTTGTGTTAGAAGAGTCGAAGAGTTGAATCCTCAAGATCGTTAATAAGTTGCACATGGCTGACCATGTCAAAACATTTTGACAAGTCAGGCGCAACCATTATAGTTGAGACCGCCTTTTATATGAGTGTTTATGGCATCCAGCGCGGTGGTTGTGCTGTGATGAAACACACAGTGCCTACAAAAAGCTCTCGCGCATTTCTTCGGTTTCGACTGAACCTTGTCGCCCAAGGCGATTGATATTTTGTCATTAGGCTTAGTCATAGTGGACAAGAATTTGAGTGTGGGTAACAATTTGCGAACACCAGTACAGAGGTTGCAGAACCTTATGTGCTCCTCCCACTTGGTGCATTTGTGTTGATCAACCAGCCGTCGAATATCCGCACTGAAAGTCCCTACCTTCGACCTGTAGGCTTGAGTGCCAGAGGTCGTAGTGTGCGGTGAAATCTCCGCGGATTGCACGATTCTCACCTCTGAGTAACGCACAAATGTCAGGGTGATAATATTTCGGACAACAGGTGACAGGAGGTACGTATATATTAATGATCTCATATTATCCTTCGGGTTCAAATAGACGATACTAAACATCTTTAGATATTGTAGCCTCACAGGTCCGAAGATCTGATCGACTGCCGAGCTTTGTCCCGTGTTTTGGGGCTATTATATTTTATGACGTTTCATAAAGTTAACTATTTCCGCGACCTTACCGTGCGCGTCGTCGCAGACTAGAGGTCGACGGATCCGAGCAGTCTGAAGGAGGATACGAACCCGTCGACTTTTTAGGCGTATCAGTCCAGCGGGAGTTGCGCACTGTTCGCTAAGCAGTATTAATACTGCCAGTCGTGGAGACGGTATCGCCAAAATCGTTCAAAGGGCTAAGTACGCTAACTTAGTTTCAAAGCTTAGATGTTTTACACTCGGATACAATTATAGACTTTAAAAGTTCAAAAAGCAAAGAAAGTGAAAAGGCACTACAGTAGGGCGCACAATGTTTTGACCATTTTAGGCAAGTTAAAAAAGTCAAGGTAACAAATGACAGATAAACACTGTTTATCCTGGACAGAAAAGACTAAAAGTCGTATATCCGAAGTTGCAGATCTATACCAATTTCCAAGAGCCATTGATTATTCACATAAAGGTATTCATCGTGAAAGATGTATGTTTTGGTATTTTTTCTTTAAAAAATGTCTGGTATTGTAAACTTTTTAGATTACTAACAAAATAAATTGAGTATCGGTTTGACAGGCCTCAAAAGTAGATGTATATTGTAGAAAATTTTATATGGGTTTTTAAAAAATTTTCGAAAACTTTCCATTTTTAGCTTAATATTCTGTAATTTCCCGAAATAAACTTTTCGCCTATGCAAGACCCACGCTAAAGATAAACGAAACGCGAAATGCTTTTTATGTATATTCTCCGTATTTAGGATATCCCGAAAGAGGAACTCCAAAAAAATATTCAATTGAAGTCGGATATGTATTAAAAATGGAATTCAGTTAGAGTTGTACAAGAATTTTAAAAGTACTATTAGGACAACATTCCGGCATATAAACAAAACTATTAAGCGTGATTTCGACGGCAAATAAAAAAAAATTAAAGAGCGTAATGTATATCTAACAGCATAATGTTTAAACATATACATTTTTGTTTGTTTAAAAGCTTGCAGCTTTTTCACGTTTTTAAAGGTTATGCTCCTATTATCTTTAAACATCTATAATGATCTAAAATTTTTTCTACCGAACTTGATCTAGTTGAAACACCGTGCAACGCTGCCTAGGCGGTAACTATCCTCACCGCTATCGTCTACCATCCGCGCTTCTGCATAATACTGAATTATGCATGCATATGAAAAATATTTCCTAACATTTTTACGGACACTATTTCAGTATTTTTTAACTTGACAATTACTCAGCATGGGATTGGGGCTCTTTTAGTACACATTGCTTGTTTGTTTATTCTTTTAATAGGTCATATGCAAAATTTACCCGCACTTCCATAGCTATCTTGGCTAAGTAGTTATATACATGTGTGCATTTTGTTATGTGTCGCAATGCGCCGGTTTACTGCTGAGACCACGATATGTACTTATGCTGACTCGTGAGTTCTGTATGCCACTTCAAAGTCATCTCTTTTCATATTTTATTTTGTCCGGCCTGCTGACAAACAAAGTTTCAAAATTTCATGATTTATTGCCCCGTTGTTTGCTGCATAAACAAAGCAAAAAAATAAATTTCACGGAATACTAGCAACGAATGCAAATATAAATATTTGTATATACATATCTATCTACATAAGACAATACATACATATGTATATGACTTTTAAGAGCATCTTCTTATTAAATTTGACATCTGCACTACGTGCATGTTTGTATGTACTACGTAACTAATTAGTTATTCAAATAATTTTATGATCACAAATACACATTGTCGGAGAAAACTATGAATATGTTGGTTTGGGAAGTTATTCAACTAACTACTCTCCTAAACATTAAACAATTTGCAGTGGCAAAACCGCATCAATCAAATGCCGGAGATTATCTTCTATGGCGTAGTAGTCAGATTGAAAGCAATTTACTTCGTGATCGGTTATGTGAACTCGACTTGCTTATATAATGCTGGGACAAAAGATCATGGTTTTTTTAAATTTTGCTAGCAATATTAACAAGTGATTTTCCAACGCTTATTACCAAATATTTATTAATTAAATTATATTAACAGTTTCTTAGAATTTCCAATTATTAGTTTAACTGCAAAACTTTGGTTTTGCAATTCGTAAGTTCCACTTTAGCAGAAAAATACTTTGCTTTACGTGTATTTTCAGTTATTGTGTGCATGGAATTTGACACGAAAATTATATTGGGATACATGCTTCCTTTAATCGAGATTGACATCATTTTAGGAATGTGGGCGGTGGCACGCCCACATATATCTGTGTGTTGTTTGCCTTTTATTGAAGTCCAGAGTTCATCACTGCTTTTTATGAAATTTTTACAGTATGTTCAGGGGTTCCCTGGCTACGCCACTGGCTATATATAATTTCTGGAAAAGAGGGCGCTGCCACCCCCTATGAAATATTAAGTTTTAGTTATCGTAACTGCGATTCTATATGGTTCAGATTGATGATATTTGTATATATATGTATTCTAAATCAAAACTTATACTATATTATAAAAGTGGGTGGTGCCACGCACCCTTCAAGGAAAAATCTGAAATCGGATTATATTCGTAGCTATTTATCTATATGAAGGATTAGAAGCGGTATAGGGAATGCCGGGAAGGACGAAGGATAAAGGGAGAAGGAGGAGAAAAAAAGAAGACTGGGAAGAGTAAGAGAAGTAAGGGATTAGAGGAAGGATAAAAAAAGAAGAAAGGAAATTGAGGTATCAAAGAAGAGGAAGCGAGAATTGAGGAGGAGAGATAGTAAAATTTTTGGGCACGACAACGTCCTTCTAGATGCCACTGTGCGTACTAAAAATAGCGGTTTTATTTATCACATCAAAAACAATTAACGATGAACTTACATATACTCGTTTAACAAAATTTACTTATTATTGAGCAAAACTTTTTGTTTCCCTTTCTGCATGCATAGCAAACCATTCGTCTAACTTAGAATACAATGTTATTTACTACCAGACTTATTCCAATTGTTGCCTTTAATATTGTGAGCAAACAAATGCTTTACGTAAATTTTTAACCAATACTAATGGTGCCGAATGAAAAAATAAATGAAAATTTTTGGGAAAAAGTACTAATCTTTAATTAAAATAAATTATAAATAAGTTTTGCAACTTAGTATGGATACAAAATTTGTGCTATTTTCTTTCACAAGCATATTAATTAAGCATGTCTTTATTGATTACTAGCTGACCCGCCGAACTTTGTTCCGCCTTAAAAGCACAAATCATACAGTCACCCTGGGTCCACATTTAGGTCAAATATCGAGGTGAAAGATATCTTAAATTTTAGGAGAGACGTCTAGAGATTGATTATTGAAAGTTTCATTCATTTCTATGCAGTCGTTTTTGTGTGACGCGGGCGTTATGGTAAAAAAACCACATTTTTGGTCACATTTTTCCCACATTTTGGTCAATAACTCGGGAACTGGATGAGATATCCAAATGAAAGTTGTTCTAAATATTCAGTAGTTTTTGCGTGATACGCGCACAATCATACAGACGGACAGACAGACAGACAGACAAAAATTCTAAAAATTGTAGATTTGGGTTCCGCTGGTCCATTCACGACCTCTCCTATCAGTTTTTCTTGAATATCTTCAATGTACAGACATCGACCTGTTACAATTTTATTATATGTAAAGATACGTTACCACGTACCGATATTTTATCTAACCGATGACTATACCGATTTCGGCTTTCACTAAACATTATTGACGATCAGCTGTGTCGCTATATAAACAACAAATAATTTGGGGCTGTTATAACATAATATTATTATTATATAAATATTATTATTATAAAATAAATGGCATTTGAGTGCTAAGGGTACGTTTTGTCACAGGATAAGGAATCTCTAATACACAGTCGGTAGTGCAGGCGACAATATCGTTATTTAAAATCTCGTAAAATCGCATCCCTGTAAGTTGGTGAATTCTACTAGTCGTTGCAATTGTTCTTGCTGAAACCATCTTGAACATCCAAAAGTCCAGTGGATACATACATTTTTATGTGTATTGACTAATACAGTAAATATATATATAAATAGATTAACAATTATAAGCATGAATATATTTATATCTCAGTTTTCCCCTCAGAGAATGGGGCGAATTTATTTCAACGCAAGCATCCCTCTTATGAAGTTTCCATCCCTGATGCATGCTTCCATACACGATACTTCGGAATAAAATCCCGACATTCATCATTTGGCTCTGAAGTTATTCCACATCAGTTAGTAAACATCGAATGCCAAATCAAGTTTTAAAGGAACGTGCCGTTTGAATTTCCAATTTGATGCTTTCAACATGTAGAATAATAAATGCAATAATGCTGGTCCCCTTTTCCAAATGCTGCTTGGAATTGATTTGAGAATAAAGGATAAGATAAAATTTTTCGATATTTGATTATAGCAACAAAGCGCTTGTCAGACAGCAACACGATAAATGTGTTGGCGAATTCTGAACTCAATTGAACAAATGCACAAATAAATATACATTAACATATGTACACGATTGGATTCAAGGGGTTGTTAAATTTACATATCGCCCATGTAGATCGAAACTGTGCATACTACTTGATTCCTGAACTCCACAATGGTCGATCTTTATAATTGAGTATGGCCACCTTATTACGTTGGGTAGTATTTTAGTGTATTTCTGTAATGAAAAATTTCTCATCAAAAATTCAACGGCCTTAGCAGGTTCCGTTTGTAGGCATATCGTTCCAATTAGTCATGATTATTATTACATCTTTATTAACTTAGAAATCATTACATTTGTTAAAGAAGAAGAGCAGTGCATGTTGGTAGCTCTAAGTTGCCGGGGTCTCCAAGCCTATTGCGCTCTTCCCCGAAAAACACCTAATAGAATATAACGATTTTCTTACACATGACTTGATTAGTTCTATGTAGTCACTGAGAAGATTTTTTAACAATTAAAAGTTTATTCTATATTGGAAATAACAATATGAAACACAAAACCTCTTAATGCGAATGATTTCAAAAACCGTTTGTATCTGCATAGATAAAAAAAAAATATAGCAATAAACCTATAGAATTTTTAGTTCGTATAAAATATTTAAATAAAACTAAAGTAAGTGTTATAGGAAAGAAACGGGAGTTTGGCAACGGTCTCTTAACCTCACCCTTGGTATAATACTGAGCAATGTTTTCGATACTACATATCGTCGGTGACACTGCAAAACCGCGTAACGCAGAAATGCAGAACCGCGTAAGTGATATTTAGGTTGGGTGTTTTCCCTCAACAAATTTCTTAATTTAAAGACGAAAGTGGAAAAGTTCCTATCAAGGTCGAATTTTTTAATTATTTTCCAAGCCAACATGTAGTTTTGAAGCAAATGTAGCTTATTCGGTTTTGCAGTGTCAACGACGATATGTATTTTCGATATAATTTCCATTCAGTCATAGCCAACACTAGTTGCTTATTCGAAAGCTCATTTCGTGACGCCTATATGCCATTCTGTCCAAATTCGGTTGAATTATTTGAAAAAAACTTCCGTATTTGCCAGAATTTTCCATGTAAAAGATTGTGCCAAAGGCAGAACTGATCAAGTCAGGTTTCGTCTTTTAGAAAGCGTACATTTGCTTAATTAACTGCCACCTCATTTTTTAACTTCCCAAATACACCCAACAGAAATTTTCTTTTAAAAAAAAAATACCTAAAAAGCCTATCTTGGTATATAATCTTATTTCATGAAGTTTTCGAGACAAAAAAATTCTTTTCACCACTATTCTTATCATGCATTTAAAAAAAATGTATGTTAAATATATTTAAATTCATTAAAAATTTCTTAAGACACTTATATATTGTGCAGACAAGCACTTTATCTTCGCAGGCTATGAAGTTATAATTAATTGCCTGAATAAAAAAATAATAATAATAATATGCTGGTGATATTGATATCATTCGCTCCACAGACAACATTTGGTACATGAGAATACTCTTGGAGTATTCCGTGGAATAGCCCTCTTAATAAATGACGAGCCCATGCATGGTAGCTTTACGACAGGGTTTGTACAACTAATACAAATCCAGCAGATACTCCCGGGAAATCATATACGGTATAACGTATTCCTACCAGCATCCAATGGTGGAAGCAGGGGAAGATTGAGGTACCCACACCGGTGGAGTGAGCAAGTGGAAAAATGTTTAAGATCCTTTGGCATTTCCAATGGGAGGCGCCCTGTTGAGCGGCTAACCTGTTTAAACAGTAAAGCACTAAATAAGTAAGTAGTTTAGTCGTCGGTGAAAACGCGGATGTATCAGCTCTTTAGTGATATAGGGTTAAATATTTCAGAACATCTTTAAAACATACGTGGTGACCACCATACGCAACTTACACACTCTTTAACCCGAATCTTCCCACGATTACCATATGGTAATGCAAACATGCCGTTGCAATTTTACGTATTATGTCTGAAGTAAATAACAAAAACAAAAAAGAATAACTGTATTTCACGCAGAGGAAAATCGAAGCGAGGAAAATGAAAATGGACTTCATTTTCGTGCTCAGGAGATCGAAATACATAAGTATACAACATTTCACAAAAATCCAAAACAAAAAAAGTTATGGGACTTCCCGGGTTAAAACAAATTATATGTGTTTTGTGTATATGACCAAATGAAATTTGGATTAAAATTTAAACTAATCCAGATTTTGAGTATCAACATCAAACCAAAATTGTTTTACCATTAAAAAAAAATAAAATTTATGTCAGTCGTTTCCGACTCACTGAGCTACGACACACATAAAAATGGGTGACAGGTAACAAGGTAAATGAAAATAACGTCAATTGACGCTATTTTTCTTTTCCAAATGGATATAAAGTAAATTGACGGTATTTTTCTTTCAAATATTTCATTATCATATCTTCGAGACAGTGATATATTTTACGTGGCGTGATTGTTTGTCTACAAATTCTCACTGTATAGTTGATAAGAATTTTCAATATGTAAAATGATAACTTTCTAAATTTTTAAAATAAATTTTAGGATCCGAATTGAATTTAAAATATTCAATGGTATGACTTTCGAAATTATTAAAAACAAAGCCGCAGAAGAAAATTTTTTATAAAAAGTTCCGTTATTTTTAGTCAACACGCTGTAGGTAGTGTTGACGCTATTTTCATTTGAATTAGGAAATAACTTCGGAAAAACAACAAAAATTGTACGGATTATTCTGACGAGAAACCTTGGCTGTATTCGAAATAGTACTATAACTTTGTATGTGTTTGTTGCTTTGCAATTTTTCCTTTAAAATAAACAATAATAATTATTATCAACTGGTTTCGAGCTAGTTAACTTACAAAAATACCATTTGGGTATAATTCAAAAACCATTTTAAGATTATATAATTGTTCATGGAACATGATGGCAGGAGCCAGAGAAAACTTTTGACAGAAATGCTGTATGAATCTAATATGCTGTAAAGGTTAGGAATGCCACATCTGATAGTTGCGTTGGTTTTTAAAACAGATATTAACTTATCAGAATAAGTAATAAAGAGAGTACTCAAGCTACTATTGCCAACCATTCCGCTGCAGGGCTAGCTGTAGGTAGTACACGAAAACAATTAGTTATTAGGAATATTTGAAATTTCGCAGCATGTTCATCAGACACCTACTACGGCACACAAGTATAAATATATATGTACAAGGTGGCGCAAAAGTAAGCTTCCGATGTTCAGCATATCGGTTATGGCACGTGCAGTGTGTGCTGTTGCACCGTCTTGTTGGAACCACATGTTTTCCAATCCCAATTCATCAAGTTGCGGCAAAAAGAACTCGTTGATCATTGCTCTGTAGCGCTCACCATTCACAGTAACCGTTTGGCCCCGACCGATTATTGGTCAAATAAATAGTCAGCAATATTCCGCGTTCTGGAGCAGTGTAGCGTAACATTGTTTATTAACGTGTATTTCGCATGTGTTTACAACACAAATGTCAAAACAGAACTGACTTTAGGGGCCAAGCGCAAAATGTATAGCATTTTCTGATAGGAGGATTACTTTTGCGCAGTAACCGTTTTTCACCGACCGATTATTGGTCAAATAAATAGTCAGCAATGTTCCGCGTTCTGGAGCAGTGTAGCGTAACATTGTTTATTAACGTGTATTTCGCATGTGTTTACTACACAAATGTCAAAACAGAACTGACTTTAGGGGCCAATCGCAAAATTTATAGCATTTTCTGATAGGAGGATTACTTTTGCGCCACCTTGTAGTATACATACTAGTAAATAAATTTTTCCGTATATAGTAATAACATCAGCGCCATCCCCAGCGGGGTTACTGTTGTGCCAAAGCTTCTGTATCCCATAGCTTTTTCAGTGTCTCAGCATGAGGTGCAAGTGCACAATTTTTACTCCTACAATAATTACTGTTGCAACTACGGCTACTACTATGAAGTTTTGCTGCTGATCGGGGTCGTAGACAATTTTTCGATGTTCGATATATTTTCTCTTATAATGACTAAAAAACTTTTGATTTGAAAGAACGGCAAAAATGTATGTGTTCATAAATGGAATTAGAATTAAAGACACAAAAACTTTGTATGTCTGCGGTATTGAAATAATAAAACCGAATAAAATTGATATTTTATATAAAACGATACATCGATGTTTTTCCCCGAACATCAATGTTTTTCAACGATTTCGACGACTCTTGCACTTAACCACTATAGACAGATCCAAAAGTATCATTTATATAAATATCTTCCAGTTTCAGACACGACATACAGGGTGGCTGATGAATTTTGCTACATTAAGAAACTCAAATAATTTTTTTTTCAGTGTATGGAATTCATTTTTCTTTCATTCATGTTAAAGCTCATTAAATTTTATTAAATATAGCTTAATTAGTTTTAAAAATAATGGAATTTAAATGCCCCCCCTGCTCGTCGATGCATGTGCGGCATCTTACCAAAAAGTTGTTCATTACTGCTTGGAGAGTTGAGACAGGAATAGCCGCAATTGTTTCTCGAATGGATTGCCTTAGTTCATTCAAATTTGTTGGTTTTGCTTTGAAGACGGCCGCCGTGGTGTGAAGGTAGTGTTGCCGGCCTACCACACCGAAGGTCCATGGTTCGAGCCCTGGTACAGGTAACATCAAAAGTGATTTGAAAAAAGTTTTTCAAAACGGGGTCGCCCCTCGGCAGTGGTTTGGCAAACTCTCCGAGTGTATTTCTGCCATGACAGGCTTCTCAGCAAAATATCGTCTCCTTTGTAGATGCCGTTCGGAGTCGGCAAAAAACTGTAGGTCCCACCAATTTGTAGGGAAAATTCAAATCGGCACACCACAAATTGGAAGAGAATCTTGGCGCAAAAATCTCTTAGGAGGTTTATGATGATATACTTGTTGTATATCGCGCCATAGAGAGAGAGAGAGTAAGGTCAGGCGACCTGGGTGGCCAACGGAATGTGGAGTTTCTGGATATCAGCTTATTGGGAAATTTTCGTCGCAATTCTGTCATAACAGGTTGGGCTATATGAGGAGCTGCACCATCTTGATGAAACCACACAGACTTGAAAGAAATTCTCATTCGGCGTAATTCTGGATAGAAAAACTTTTTCAACATGCTCAAGTAACGGTCTCCAGTAACCGTAACTGTGTGACCGTTTTCTTCGAAGAAGTAGGGCCCGACAATGCAGCGTGATGAAACTGCACACCACACTGTGACACGAAGTGGATGCAATTCCGTCTCATGGAGTATCTGTGTGTTGGAAGCACTCCATATTCGACAATTTTGTTTGCTTATGTTGCCGTTTAAATCGAAATGGGCCTCGTCAGACATGAAAAGGCAGTTCAACATGTTTCCATCCTCTTCCACCATTTGAAGCATCTTCTGGCAAAATTCCAAGCGAATCGGCAAGTCTGCAGCGTTCAGTTTCTTGGCCATTTGAATTTTATATGGGAATAAGTCCAAATCTTTGTGCATAATTGACTGTAATGACTGTCTGCTTACACCCATTTGAGCAGATAAGCTTCTTGTCGAAACACGTGGATTGTTTTGTATGGCAGCAGCTACAGCAGCGATTGTTTCCTCCGTTCGAACTGAAGGGTTTCGATGGTAAGGTCTTCTGTTGACTGTCCCATGCTCGGCAAAATTGTTTACAAGTCTTACTATGGTCCATCTGCTCGGAGGATTGCCGCCAAACGTGCGCCTATACTCTCTTTGAACCGAAACTACGGACTCCAGTGCGTGATAGCGGCGGACAATCCAAATTCTTGTTTCAGTGTCCCAGTTATCCATTTTTGTTAAATGTAAAAGTCAATCTGCAAAATAAAAAATAAAATTAACCAGATTCATTAAATAGAAAAAAAGTTATTTAATTTTTTTTTGGTAGCGGCTTTCATTAGCCACCCTGTTATACTAGTCTGAAATTCGGCGATCTGTGATAGCACTTACTCAAAGTACTTCTGGAAATTCTATAAAAAAGAGAATTTCGTGTTTATACTTTTTTTTTAAGCGGGAATATTTTTTTCAAATAAGTTATTATTTTTATCAATTACTAGGAAACCTGGTCACGATTCGCTGCGTGTCAGAACTTATAACAGACTGATATTACATTTACACTGCACTAAATGCGCCATCTTTTATCGCATTTGCTCACATTTGGGCCGCTACAACATAACATTTTTTTCGAACGCATTGCGTTTGAAGTTTCGCATAAAGGAAATATCAAACAAAATGCAAATGAGCTAATAAATGGGTATGAAATTATTTGAATTTTCATTTGGAAAATGATGATGAGTAGTATAAATGTAGTATGAGTCTGATTTTAATCATTATAACTCCGAAAATCGCTGATACATGGAACCTCTCGTTTTATACTCATATTTTAACTACACATTTTGGCTCACATTGGTCCACATATTGGTCAATATTTCCGTAACTGGTTGAGTTAGTTAATAATGCAAAAGCGAACGTTTCATTCAATTCCATTAAGCAGTTTTTGAGTGATACGCTCTAACATACATAAATTCTAAAAACTGTTGAATTGGCTTTTATTGTCTAAATAATGATCGCTCTTATATATTTTTCAGGAATATCTGCAATGTGCAGACATCGACCTATTACAATTTTATCATATGTAGACATGTGTGTGAAATCGCAAGAGTCCTCATTGCAATTTCGACAAATCCTACAAAGAAGTGAATAAGGAGCATGATTTGAAAAGGGTCAATGAAAGTAATTTACCCAAAACTTTTAAATATCTTTGAAATATTCAAAATTTCTTTTAGCTAAACCATTACTGTCTTTCCTAATCTTGCCTGGTCTGAAATTTCGAGGAGGGACGTGCATTCATATTACTCTGCGCACTGGGTAGATATACAAAAAGAGTGATACAGCACATAAAAATAAAGGCTAACTAAGCCACTTACACACAACTTAGAATAGTTGAGCGAGTAACAAAGTTTGAAATCTGGATTGAAAATCGTATGTTCTTCAAATATATATCGTCGGTGACCCAAAAAGATCTATTCTTTCATTCTCAAGAAAACTACGTGTCGGTTTAGAAAACAATTAAAACAACCCATATTGACGGGAAGCTTAAATTTCCTTTGATATTCTCCGGGGCATCGCGAAGTTTCTCTCAAATACTCCATGTGCCATCTTATCTTTTGACACTGTCCATGATTCCGAGGTATATATAAGGAAAGGTATAACGAGAGACTTTTAGAACGTGATGTTTGTCCGTCGAGAGAGGCATTTACTTCTCAGCTGTCTACTCATTCCAAAGTAGCACTTGTTGGCAAGAGTGATTCTGCGCTGAGTTTTCGATGTTAACGTTGGTTCCTAAATAGACGAAGTCTATTCAAATTTGTAACTATCAACATGTCTTAAACGGATAAACTTACTAGGTCTGAAGCCACACTGATAAGGTCTATAAATTCACTACTGAGATATCACTTATGCGGTGTTGCCGACGATATTGAGATGTTGAATTAGAAGATGTGCCCATTTTCATGTTACGTAGCTACTATTGAAATATTTTAGATATTATTCGGGTATGCACTTGTATGCTCATAAATAATAAAGACCAAATTTCCAATCCCTCAAAACTGCAATAGATTAAAAAAAACAATATTTACTTAAAATGAAATATAATTGCTGAGAAATAAAATTCGCATGATCGTCAACATAAAACCTGATACTTTGGAACTGAAATAACAAAGAGTTTAAAATCTCTGAAATACTATCATTGTTGATATCCTTTTGTATAAATTGTTTTTAGCTATTCGAATTCGCCGTCTTCTCATTTCTTGAAAGGAGGTGTTCAATTTAAAATTATGTCATGTTTTTTTTACAATTAAAACACGTCGCAATTGTTAAAAAATAATATAAAAAAATTTCAGGTGACAAGTAACAAGATCACTGAAAATAACGTCAATTGACGTTATTTCGCATCGCAAATGGAAACAACGTCAACTGACGTCATTTCTCTTTTCGAAAGAGAAAGAAGGTCAACAAAAATTGGGAAGTATATTCATTGACGTTATTACCTAATTCATATGGAAATAGCGATATTACTGCCTACAGCATGTCGACAGAAAATCACGCGATATCTTTTCCAAATTTTAATTTTATAATATGATGTGATTTTTAAAATCGCGCGATTTTTAATTCCAAAGTTCCCCCTGCTACGCTTTCTTAAACAATGTTGAAAATCACAATATTGAATATTTTAAATTCAAATCAATTTATTTAAAAAATTTAGAAAGTTGTCATTTTAGGTATTTAAAATGCATGCTTTACTATACAGTCAGAATTTGGAGATAAACAATCACGCTACGTAAAATATCGCAACGCCGTGAAAATGTGATAATTAAATATTTGATAGAGAAATAGTGTCAATGGACTTTATTTCCATTTCGAAAAGAAATAACGTCAATTGACGTTATTTCCATTTGCGGTGCGAAATAACGTCAATTGACGCTATTTCCATTGACTTGTTACCTGACACACATTTTTTTTATTACATTTGAGTTTTTGATGTATACGAATTTGTGTACCTAGGTGTTCTTTTTGAGTTAGTTCCTTAATATTACTACAAATGCCTTTAAGATGCGTCCCTGTGTGGCGTCTATTTCTCTGAGGGGGGTGAAAATCGCCGCATCACCCAAACACTTAAATTGCTAAAATTTATTGAATTTAATTTTGTTATACTTATACAGCATTTCTTTGTTATAATAAAAATGTTTATTTGTACAATTCAAATAACAATGGCCTACCTCCTTCTTGCACAACAGTTTGTTATTAACAATCCCAACAAGCATTTCTGTAAATGTTTTTAGAAATAATTTAAAGTAAACTTGCTACAATAAGTGATATGTAAACTTTTTCAGTTTTCATTTATTGGAAAGTTTAAAGTAAACAAGCAAAGTAAATTTTAAAATAATACTTTAAACAGCTTTTCGAAATAAATACTAAGCTTACAAAATTCTCATTTTTCGTATATAAAACGTTTTGAAAAAACCTTTTGTAATTAAAACGGCACGTTTATTAAAAGCTTATTTCTGTAAGCCTATAAACAATTTACAAAAAAAGCTTTTTGTAACTGTTTTTTCTGAAACTTTATTCAAACGATATTTTTTATATTATTTAGCTGTTGCAATTAAACAAATAAAAAAGTTTTAATCATACATTGAATACTGCAATTTAACCCAATTATTAGCAGATTGCGGAAGTGGTTAAGATGCAGCCATGAATTTTGCTTTTGTGTCGTCATTCTCATGTGAAATCTTTTCTGAAAAGAATTAGAAATATTTTAAGTTGAAAAAAACAAACTGACAAATAGTTTTTTCAGAATTTTTGGAAACATTTGCATTTCACTTTTAAAGTGAAATGATTGATAATAGTTTTTTCTGATGTTTATAAAAAGTTTAATTTAAACTTTCCAATAAATGAAAACTGAAAAAGTTTACATATCAC
The DNA here is from genome assembly GCA_949987695.1 of Merzomyia westermanni. Lineage (NCBI taxonomy): Eukaryota > Metazoa > Arthropoda > Insecta > Diptera > Tephritidae > Merzomyia > Merzomyia westermanni. The sequence goes on along the minus strand of OX465288.1, from coordinate 121,201,522 downwards.
TTATTGTAGTTTAAATTATTTTTAAAAACATTTACCGAAATGCTTGTTGGGATGAGTCCAAAATATGTGGGAAATGTGAGCCACAGAAATGTGATCACATAGGTATATTTTATGATCGAACTAATGAGCTACTCGTTAATTTAACAAAGCAGCTTTGGACATTCTTTATTTTAATAAAAATTTAATTGTGTACATCATCGAATCTGTTCCTGATTTGCACTGTTCTGGGCTTCGTTTATATTATTTTTGCTGCTAAATTAATTTTAAAATATTTTTTTTAATGGGTGGCCTCAAGGACATTCCCTGCCTATAGAGAATCATCCCTTGGTGTGTAAGTATGTACAAACAATGTACATTAGACTGATTTCTTCACCAAAATCTATTGAAAAAACTTCTTTTTCAAACGAAGGTTCAGGTATCCCTCCCCAATTCAAGTGTCCCAATTTTAATGCCAAAAGGCGTCATTTAAGAGCCGATTAATCTCTTATTCAAGCTCATAATACATATGAAATTAGGCTCATATCGGACGACCATCGCAAGAAGGCAAATATTCCCATTTTGGACGCTTTCTGACTCATTTATGACTACGATGGTTTGCTGGGAATGAACATTTTTAGGTTACGAGTTTATGTAGTAAGGAGTGGATGATTTAATTTTAAGTAACATATCATTTATGGCCGAATTAGTCTAGACTTAGACTTAACTTGACTTCAAAACCCTACATTTAACAAATGAGCAGCACGTGTACGCAGTAACCCAGAAAATAACTCAACTTAGAAACTTGGAAAACTAGAGATTTTTTATTTCCAAGTTAAGTTTCTAAGTTCAAAGAGAGCCGTGAGAGAACTGTGCTACCATATACATTTTTTAAATATTTTTAATAAAATTCCTTCATATATTACACAGCATACTAAATTTTTGGATGAAAGAAATTTCAATGGCAATTAGAAAGCAATACGTCAGTCGTTTATTAAAATTTTTCAAAGTAAAAGGCACAGATCTTGGTTAAGTTTTGGAGGCAACAGTTATCGTCATTACCAAATTCTGAGGGAAATGATAGACCCGACAAAGCAATCCCTGAATACTGAAAAATTGTAGCAAGAACCGATAATGATGAAGTAATAATTGTAATAGGAGGAGGAGCGCGTAAAAGAACCCAAAGTGTGCTCCCAGAGAATCCCGCAGATCGTATATCTCATAAAAATGCCTGTATACCATACAGAATAATGCCCAACTAAATCGTGTAGGACTATGTCGACTGGCGTTGAGCAATACCATTATTCGGGTATGAAATGGGAAGGAAATCTTATAGCCTTTCGAAACCAAACGAGGATTCCGACAAAACGACTGGCTAGTTACAGAAATATCGCGTTTTAATTTTACAACCAAATTTTCACAATAAACGGGTAAAGTTATAAAATCAACATTTTCAACCAAGTTCGTTACGATAAATACGTTTTTGTCCGAGTTATGGCATTAAAGGTTTTGGAACAGAGCCAATTTTTTTTTCGCATTTCTGCGTATAAGCACACTACGGATGTAGAATATAATTGATGTAAAGTTACTTTTTGCAGAGATATTGCATATTATATTCTTCTATGATCCTTTTATCTACATATCGTGACAAGCAAAATCTCGTAACTCACAAATGCAAAAACCGAATAACCTACATTTGTGTCAAAAACTTACATACGCCCCTGCTATCAACATCTATTCATTTATTATCAAGAAAAGTGCATGTTTGTTTGGAAATAATTAAAAGTATCGATCTTGATGGAAACATTTTCCATAAAGTCATTATTCGTGTTTAATTAAACAATTGGTAGATGAAAAAAAAGCAAAACTGAGGTATGACTTACGCGGTTTTGCATTTGTGCGTTTCGAGGTTTTGAAGTGTCACCGACGATACATAAAAATTACGACTGAACTAAATTGAATACTTCCTTTTGGGGGCTTGCTTGTAATTAATGCAAGCAGGTTTAGGGGGAAAAAAAGACGAAAATAATAAGGGGGCTTGGCACCTCCCACTAAAACTTAATTTTGCAGCTGAATATCTCTAAAACATGGAGATATACGATATCAATACGATACTCACGAGAAAACACATGACAGTTATGGGAAAACTTGATATTACAGGCGTAATATCTCCAAAAGAATTCATTGTAGGGATCTGAAAATTTGAGATATTCGATATCAATTCCATATTCACGGAAAACCAACTGGAGTTATTGGAAATGGGTGTATGGCATTCCCTATACAAACTGACCTATTTTTATCCAATGTTTCTAAAGGTATTTGCCGCAGAATAACAAAGCTTGATGGAGGATATACGCAATATTGACAATTTATCAAGAACACAGTTCTCACAATTGAAACTGTGAACAATCACTAATTTTCTATTTAACCCTGCAACGGACATGCACTTATTTTCACTATTCCACTGATGTGGTAGTCCAGCAGACACAATTTCAAAAGTTTCGTTCCGTTTTGAGAACTTAACAATTGAGAAAATACCATTGTTCAAAGATTAAGGTTTTTATATATTGTACTACTTTTTTTAGTTCGAAACCGTAATTCAATTTAAATCGTATTTATTTAAATCGACCAAATTGACCTTGAAAACATATACCTATGCGCAAACCAACAAAAAAGTATTCCAACAATTGAGAAAATACCATTGTTCAAAGATTAAGATTTTTATATATTGTACAACTTTTTTTAGTTCGAAACCGTAATTCAATTTAAATCGTATTTATTTAAATCAACCAAATTGACCTTAAAAACATATACCTATGCGCAAACCAACAAAAAAGTATTCCAATTTATAAGTTTTTCTTCTAAGTCTTAAATTCTTATAAAAAAAGCGAAAAATTCAACGGTTGAATAAAAATTTATTTTACGTTAAATATTAGAGTTTCACAGTTTGGCGTACGTATAAACAAAGTTTATCATATTAGGTATACCGTATTTTAAAATCTACTCAGCCTTTACAGCAAGAGATCATATTAAAAGATTGAGAATTACACCTTTTGGTAGATTTCCAGCAGTCGCAGTAAAAGTATCTGGTACCTTTTTATTTTTGATAGACATATTGAGAAAAGCTTTCTGGTTATCTTTAAAACCAAAATAACAAGATATAAAAATATTTAAACAATTTCACTAGCAGTTGTGAAGGGTATGCTACGAAAACATAACATAAATACGGACGTACCTCAGACACCTACCTTATTACTGGTTTAAACCATATGAGATGCGCAACAACGATGAGGTCTACGAACCAGAACCGACAACCGGAAATGTTATCACCATAAATGGCATATCTGTGCGATGAGCAGAATGCTAATTCAGTGTCAGCGTGTCATTTGTAAAAATTTTACAAAGAGAATATTATTGCCGAAACTAAGTGATAAATTCATTTTGAACAAATTAAAAGCATAAGCTCTCAGAAATATTTTTCATTTAACTATTTTAAAAATTGTTATTCCCTACTGATCAGCAGGTCATAAAAATGTACACACATAGTAGTATGGATTAATGCAGAGTATTCTTACATATGCCATGCATGAGTGTTCGTTTATATTTGATTTGGTTTGGACTGATTAATTTAAATAATTGCGGAAAATTAAGAGGCGCAAAAATTGTATTTAATTGAATGAAAAAAAAAACATGCTATGAAGCAGGCTTTAATTGAATATTATTAAATAGGACATTGTGTATGTAAATGAACACTTATTACAAAACAAAAAAATTCAAAACGGAATTGAAAAGAAAATGACAATTTTTGTTTTTTTTCTTTTTGAAAACCACAGAAATGAACGCCTATTTTAGTTCTAGCTATTGTATGATTTATCCTACGAATAAGAGTAAAATATTAAATTAGAGTAGCTTTAAAAGATTGTAGATTTTGTAAATTGTTTGTTTGTAGTAGTAAAATGAGAAACTATACCCATATGCGATACGATCCATTTATTAACTCTAAGTTGCCTTGTAAATATTACGTGATCTGTTTAATTTTAATGTTAATTAAATATTTATTAATGATAGCGGTATGTGCCGCACAATAAAACAATAAACGAGAATTTTTAAAATGAAGTTAATAAAAAGATCTATTTTCTGCAGAACGAAATTTGCCGTCTAATAATATAATACTTATTAGGAAAAAGTAACTTTATACGCAATGAATTTTAATTTATGTGGCATTTTTCTTAGTTTTTTCCTTCCTATAAAATTTTAAGCTGCATAGTATTAGCAGTAATAGTACAAAAGAACCATTTTCGAAATGCTGTGCACAGATCTGGCCTTTCTGAAAATCGTGACAACATCACTTAAAAATTTTGCAATTATCGGATCCAAAATTGAATTCTTAGCAGGTTTGGGGCTTGTGTCGAAGTTGGACCTTACTTTTTTGTTCAGTGGCTAAAGCTAAAGTTTTATACTTCACTAAATATGACATGGAGTAGCTCTCTTGTTTTTGCGGGGCTGAATCTCTGCCAGAAATAATTGCGCCACTAAAGCTGGATCATAAATTGTAAGCTTTTGGGCGGAATGTCTACATTTTTTTGTCCAACAGCAAAACGTTGTCTTTCCGGCGAACATTACACACAAAAATGTTGCGTTGCATTCTCATTTATATTTTAATTACACCTGAATTAGAATTTCGTTTCAGACATAGACGATTTTGAATTTTTAGTGTACCAGAACATATGATTATTTATTTGTTCACAATCACAATATATGGCGTAAGAATGTATGCAAAGAGCTTAAGTGCATGGAAGTATAAAAAAAATAAAAATAGGTTGTAACAATTGTCTCAGCACTTTGTCATCAATCTTCAAAGAGTAACAAAGCAATAAAATGTGAATGGAAGATTTTGCTTTAACCGCTTGCAAAAAGAAAACAAATAAAATTGCTTATGTATACATCTAACAAGAAAATCGAAATAATTCCGATTTGTATGGTTAGTCTATTATTTTTTTTTATTTTCCTAAAAAGCGCGCGAAATGTTTCTCACCAAATATTTTACTCCAAAATGCGCAAACTCCGACTCAATCACATGGCGTACAATACTCTCCCTCAGCTCGTATTATAAAAGTTTCGGCCATGTTTATTTATGATGTAAACAAACCATCACAAAGGAGAAACATGAGTAAGACTGCGCAGCCTTCAGTAAAATGCATACTTCCCCTCACTAAAGCAGAGGCTTACTTAATAAAGTAGCAGAGTTGCTAACGATGGAGTTGCGTTGCGCTCAACAACTACAACAGAGGGCTGCTGCACAGCACACATCCATCTTTGGGTTAATTATATCCACTTGTTGTCTCATTCTTTCGTTAGTATTTTCTTTATTTTTCGCATGATTGTTTATGGCTGCTGTGAGTGGTTTATTGCATCCCCTTCCTTCCGACGAACGATAATACTTAGCAGACGCAAGCAACAAATAAAGAAGTTGAGAATGTGTGAGTATCAGCTGTATTAAATCTTTGATTGCAATACTAAGAGTAATCAAATCTTTCGTAAGAAATTCAGAAAAGGTTTTTTAAGAGATGCAAAGAGTAGCCGCGTTGACTCAGTTCTCCATTGAGCAGAGCAAATTTCGCTGTAATACGATAAACTACGAGAACGTGTCAACAAGTCTCCGCCTATTTTTTCTCTAGCAGTGTTGGAAAATACTGTGATTAAAATTTTGAACATAAGTTTTACATCTGCGACGGAATGCAATTGAAGGACTTGATAAATAAGATTTGTTTCATTATACATGACGAAAAGTGATAAATAGACATTAAACAATTTTCTATTACTTCGCCCTGCTTAGTCGGCGCATGTCTATGACATTAATTCGCTTTTGCAAGGAGAATTAATGTCAAATTATTTTGAAAATTAACGTCATTGAGATTAATTCTCTTTATTTTTGTTGTAAAAGCGAATTAATGTCAGAAATAAATGCTTTACTAATTTCTATAATAACAACCCAACTGCTATTTACGGTGCAGTTACATAATTAAATTTTAATTTTATACCTTATACCTATATGTATGTACATACATATGTATATGAAATAAAAAAAATGTATTAAATGAATTTTTATTATTTTCAAAAAAATCGCCACAGGCGAACATTTGGAATAAAAATTACGCGATTTTAATACCTTTCATGAACATGATATGGTATTATAACTTTGGTCCGATGTTTGTAAGTATGAGAAGAAGAAGAGATAGACCCAACAATAAGTATACCGAAATGAGCAGGGCGATGAGCTGAGTCGATTTAGCCATGTCCGTCTGCCCGTCTGTCTGTTTGTACGACAACTAGTCCCTTAGTTTTTGAGATATCTTGATGAAATTTGGTATGGAGCTGCCATTTTGCATGCGATTAATAATTTGTCCGAATCAGCAAGATCGGAGTAATACAACTCATATCCCCATATGTATGTATATAAGGTGTAAAATGAAAATTTAGAATATAAACTCTCACGATTATTTATTCCAAATTTTCGCCTGCGCCGCTTTTCTCAAGAATATCTAAATTTATTAAATATAATTTTTATTTCATATACATGCATATGTATATAATTTTGCAGTAAAAGCTGCTTAGTCCATTATATTTGTATATAACTGCACCTGAAATAGCAATTAGTAAAGCATTTATGATATTTAGCGCTTCTGACATTAATTCGCATTCTTATAAGAGTTAACGTCATTGACATTAATTCCATTTACATTATGACACGTCCGCTTGATACGCATATTATTATACATGAAATGGTATTATAACTTTGGTTCGATGTTTTTAAGTATGAGAAGAAGAGATAGACCCACCAATAAGTAGCGAAATGATGAGGACGATGAGCCGAGTCGATTTAATCATGTCCGTCCGTCTGCTCGTTCGCCCGTCTGTCTGTTTGCACACAAACTAGTCCCTTAGTTTTACAGATATTTGGCGTGGTATGGGTACGCCATTTTGTAGCACATTAATCATTTGTCGGGACAAAAAAGATCGGACTAATACAACGCATACCTCCAATACAATCCATTGTTCCGATAAACGGGTTTTGGGATATAACTTTTGCAATTAAAAAGCTAGGAAAGTAAAATTTTTCAGATTGGGTACAAATTATATACATAACGTGGCAAATGAAAATCAGGAAGATCGGAGCAACATAACATATAGCTCTCATAAAATCGATTGTTCTGATAAATTGTATCAACATGCTTTTAGCAAATTTTAAACAGTTTTTTTCCTCACGCGGTTTCAGTTATTTTTATCAAATTTTTCACAAATAAATTGAGCCATGATACAAGAAAATCAAGGTATTTCCACTCTGACGTAAACTGTGTTCGTTGTCATTCGGACCTTTTGTCAGTTGTTAAAAGAACGTTGCCACCTCAAAAATTAGTTTTTTGGTAATTTTTGTAATATTTAAACAGATTTTTGGAATAAAAAAAATGTGGGTGCATAAATCGGATCATAACGCTGCTCTAAAATGTGCTCTCTGCTTTAAAGTCAACATACATATGTATTTGTATTTCATTTAAACTTAAAAAAACATTTTCACGTCAGGTCACGCCAATTTGTAGCAATAAATAAAAGAGGCACATCACAATTTGGAAGAGAAGGTCGGCTTAAATATTTTCCGTGGTATGCTTATAGGTCCAAGTAGTAAATATTAATAAAATTTCCTGGTCCATCTTCATCATCTCGCGCCATAGTTTTCTATCGTACGTCCGAGCCCTTTCCTTTTATAAAATATGCAAGTTATAAACTACATACATATCGACGTGCAGTAACAAAAATAGCACCAGCTTTTTTGTGTCTGATGAAAACTAGCACTTTCGATTTTTGGCTGACGAAAACTAGCACTTAAATTGAGTTTGTTATTTTTTTAAAGGGTGTTGACTCGGTAACAATATTGTTGCTTATAATATATATTAAAATAGGAATTCGATATGTAGATAGATATTGAATATGTGAGTTAAATTCAAAGCTAACATGCCGATTTTATTGTTCTTGCAGGTAAATACGGCTTGAGCGTTTTTGTAAACGAATCACGAGCATGTGCTCACCGAAAATGTGGGGCTTATTTGAAATGGCAGGGATGTCATAATAGTAGAGTAAATATAATAAGAACAAGTAAGGAAGTTAAAGATCGGGTGGCTCCGAACATTAAATACCCAGCTTCGTGTAAGTGGTCGTTGCAGGGGGCTTAAACTTTTTCTTCAACCATGTGGCTTAATTTCAAAATGAACGTGTGTCGGTGTGTCTGGAGTCCAAAGTACTCAACCGATCTTTATGAAATTTTCACAGATTTTTGGATTCACTGGTTACAATATAGGTTATAAAAAATTTGGAAAAGTGGGCGCTGCCATGCCGCTATGTTATATAAAATTACAATTTCTCATAACAATGAATGTACTTGGTTCAAATTAATGATATTTGATGTCCTTGAATCAATATTTACGAGGTGTGTTCAAAAAGTATCGCGAATTTTGTGTTTTTTCAAAAATTATTTATTTATTCATGAATATCTATTTTGTCCCCTTCAAAGTAATCCCCATGAGATATTATACACTTGTGCCAATGGTTTTACCAATCTTCGAAGCACTTCAAAAAATCATTTTTTTGTATCTTGTTCAGCTCCACCTTCGATGCCGTCTTTATCTCGTCAAGAGAAGCGTAACGTCGTCCTTTCATGGGCCTCTTCAGTTTAGGGAACAAGAAAAAGTCACAGGGGGCCAGATCTGGGGAATACGGTGGCTGCGGCATCATTAGTGTGTTGTTTTTGGCCAAAAAGTCGCGCACAAGCAACGATGCGTGAGCAGGGGCGTTATCGTGGTGCAAAAGCCAATTTTTGTTCTTCCACAAATCCTAGCGTTTCTGGCGGATTGCTTCGCGCAAATTGCGCATAACTTGCAGGTAATATTTCTTATTGACCGCTCTTCCCTGTGGCAAGAACTTATGATGCACCACGCCCCTGCAATCGAAGAAAACTGTCAGCAAAACTTTCACATTCGACCGAACTTGGCGCGCTTTTTTCGGTCTTGGTTCGTGCGGCAGCTTCCATTGAGATCATTGAGCTTTGGTTTCCACGTCATAACCATAAACCCACGATTCGTCACCAGTTATGACCCTCTGGAGCAAATTTGGGTCGTCGCGGACAGAGTTTAACATCTCATTAGCAATGTTCATGCGATGCTGTTTTTGGTCACAATTGAGCAATTTTGGTACGAATTTCGCGTAAAAATCGAAGACGATCCAAAACACGTGCAAGCAAAGCAGCTGTCAACAATTAACTGAATATTCAAAATGGCCGAGCTTGTCGGCATAAGTGAGAGACATGAGTACCAACATAACGCCACAAAAAATTCGAAATTCGAATATACGTAACCAGCGAAAATTCAAAATTCGCGATACTTTTTGAACACACCTCGTACACAATTTTAGAAAAGTGGGAGGTGGATCTTTATGATACGTTTACAATGGATTCAGGAGGCTATATAAAGTTGGAATCCGTCATATTTACGAATTTATTTGATTCCAGATAATGATATTTTATATAAACGTGTCCTGAAAAAAATACTTGGGAAAAAGTATTAATGCTAATTTATATGTGGGTGGTGGCACACCCATTTCCCAAAAATTTAAAAAAAAAAATTAATAAGATTATCAGATAATTGTAACCACCAAATTCTAGCATTCTTTCTGCATAAGTGCAGTAGATTTGGCTTGTTTAGGTTTCCTACCTCTCTTTGAGAAAGCTCTAGCAAAGAGTGGTCGTGGTCGTACACCGATTTTGCTTATTTTCCTTGGGCGTGCTCTACATGTCCATAGTATACCTCGTACCAAAGAAAAAAAACCTTTGTGCTGATTTTCATTCTATTAGTTTGGGTCATGGATATCACGACTGCAGTGGCTTTATTAATTTTTCAATTGTAGTCATTTCGATACTTATATATACAAAAAATTATAATAATGGACAAGTAAACCGCCAAGGAGGTTGAGACCGATCTATGGCATTTACTAAGGCAGACGAGACGCTTTTTCATGGCAGGAATACAGTCGGAGAGTTGGCGACTTCCGGTTTGGTAGGCCAGAAAGACTACTACCACACCACATCTCAATTTATGTCCGCTTTTTCTAATATTAAAAACCAAAACCTTTTAAAAGAATCTAGACCCTGTAAATAAGCAGAAAAACAAAAACAAAGTGTTAGTTTTCGGCAATCACAAGACGAAAGTGTTGCTTTCCTCAGTCAAAAGTCAAAAGTGCTAGTTTTCGTCAGCCAAAAGTCGAAAGTGTTAGTTTTCGTACGAAATTTAGAAATAGTTAGCTTTCGTAAGAAATTTTGAAAGTGTTAGTTTTCGTATAGCACGTCGATGTGTACACACACTGCGATATCAGCTGCTCCAGCGTTGCGATCCAATTGAGAACATCGGAACCTCTGCTTAAAGTCTTCAGCGGAAAAGTGGTCTGAACATAAAAACTTTTCTTTTAGTACCACATCTACAGTTACCATGTATGCGTTTAGCCACTTCTCCGAAACTTCACTTTGGTTAATTTGCATGCAAATCTTGTGTTTTTATAATTTCTAAATATGCAGCCCATTTTGCAAAAATTAGACCAAAATTTCACTTACCACCCATTTTCATTAACAAAATTTTTCAAGGTAACATCTTTCGATGTCTCTGTTTTAACGAGCAGGGTTCTGTGTCTATTAAAATCGTTCATACCCGATTTGGGCTCTTTTTAGTCTATATTGCTGACTCTTTTCAACTAAGCTCAGCTTTCTTTAAATGGTTTCTTGAACCAAAGTTGTGTTAATTTAGACTCTTGTATTTCTTATAAGGCCAGTTTTACAAAAGTTCAATACGTGGTTTTGCACTGTCACTGACAATATATTACTACAGTACAAGCGGCAAAACTTAGCGCACCTAATCAACATTTTTATTTGCATCAGCCATCAAATTACAAACCTACATTATTCGCTCAAGCTGCGGTAGGTAAACTTGTGTCCTCTTCGCTATACATATTTTGCCACAGTTAATTTATTAATGTTGTCATTCGAATTTGGCAGCGAAACAAACAAATGAAAAATATTAATTGCATTCACCTACCAGCACCATAAGACCGAAAAGGACGAAACTTGCGCATGAAAAATGAGCGCAGGACCAATGCACAGGAAAAATCAGGTATAAAAATTACAAAGTAACTAACCGAATAACTAAGCCAGCAACGTCCAAAAGCCTATCAATCTTATGTTGCCGAGGCTACTCTTGTTTTTGGTTTCTTTGCAGTACACAGAGACGGTTTGCAGTTTCGGATCAACAGCAAAAGCATCCCGGAGGCAATGCACGGGTGTGAAGTGAGCACACCAAAAAGATTTATTCACTTTCAAACATAGAAACCTATGGCATACTCGTATACCTACCTACACCTTCAAGTGAAGTATGTTAGCCATGAATATGTATGCTTTTATATGAGAAAGTATGCATGTCCGGCAGGTCGGTCTATCATTGGGTACATGAGCATCAAGTTTAAACATTCGAGGTTATCAATAAACAAAAAAAAAAGGAAATTTATAAATATCTAGATATATACATAACCTTCGGAAAATGGTGTAAGCGGTTATAAGAAGTAAGGAAAACGGTGACGGCATCGCTTGCTCCGCTAACAGATAGGCTAAATATATATCGTCGGTGACACTGCAAAACCGCGTAACGTGAAATTTGTGTCAAAAACTTTTATTGAAACCTGCCACCAAGATCTATTCATTCAATCTCAAGAAAACTACATGTTGGTTTGGAAAATAATTAAAATAATCGATATTGATGGGAACTTTTTCAACAAAGTCATTATTCGTCTTTAAATTAAGCAATTTGTAGTGGAATAACAGTCGAACTGAGATATCACTTACGCGGTTTTGGATTTGTGCGTTACGCGGTTTTGCAGTGTCACCGACGATATAGACATATTTTCTTTATTGATGTCTTCTTTAGTCCTTATTCGCACTACCACAGAGTGTCTAAAACTGTTTTCTGCTATGTCATCATCATTAATTGGGGCCTAACTATAGGTGATGCTAACAGAAAGTGACATCGCATAGAGTGTCAGTCAATCGTTCTTAGCACTGGAATCACTAAAGGATTCATCCTCCACCTATACATTATAACTCAGTAAAGGTCTCTCTTTCATCAGGTACCAAAGCGGGTGATGATAGGAATGAAGCTAAATATCCTCAAGTGGCCTCTGGGCTTTCAGGCGTTGAATAATATCACCTATCTCTTAAGCTGTAAAAACTAATAGCTGAAAAAAAAAGGTTCGGAAACTATGCGGAATGTATAAAAACCAAGGAAGATTTAAAAAAACTAGTCGATTTTCTTATACGCTAATCATTCAACCCGGAATCGCTTTGCCTCTGCAGAAGATCTTTTGAAAAAACGTGTACAAAAACTGTTATTAATTGTGTGCAAGCTCTCGCCCACATTAGAAAACATTATAACACAACATTTCTCATATTTTGCATACGCAACTCCTTTCAGTCTTCAGGAAGCAAATCTAGGGTAGAATGGACAAAGAAGGTCCGGCCCAGAAGGTTTTCCCATTGGCACCCGAATTCGGCAACAGCGGAAGGGGAAGGCTTCGATTGAGATAGAAATAACAGGTGGGGGAAGGCTAGACCTCCCTTGGTGTTGCTAATTACCGGCAGTGATCGCTAAAAAGTGATGACTGGCATTCTTTTCTTTTCTAGAATTAAGTCAGTGTTGCTGTCGTTCTAAACCTAACCATTTCGCTCCTACACGGGTTTCCCACTCCATGTTCATATGACCCTGAGTTAGTTTTTAGCACTGACTGCCATCCGATCAAATTTACGCGTGCATAACTTCTTAACATGAGCTCGCATATTTCAAAGTGGAGGTGATTTTTTGAAAGCAAGCTTCTGTACTTTTAGCGAGAAGTAGAAACATATTTTGTGCCACTGTGTAACCAATGGTTCTATGAGAAAATCGGAAAATACCTTCAGAATTTTATGCCGGAGGATAAGGAAACTTCCTGTACAGAATTCGGTGACGCTGAATAATAAAAATATCCTAACTTTGTATCAAGTGCTTTTTTTTTAATTTATATTTTATTTATTTAATTTAGTTACTTAACAACGTTTAGTATTTCTAAACTCAAAAAATAAATTATTCTGTTCGTCTTGAAAAAAAGGACTCATTGTGGAATATATATAGCCTAAATCGATACATTATTGGGTGCATGGCTATATATGATCATTTCCTTTAAACGCGCTGAAACATTACTCTATAGGAAGGAAGATAAAGCAATGAACATGTAGTTGTCGATCCTGTCTACTCAAACGAAAATTACAATCTATGCTTAAGCACATATTATTAAAATCCAGCTACTACATTGGATATGACATACAGTAGAACTTCCCTATAGTGAATTCGCACGGGACCTTAAAATCACTTCACTGTATAGAAATTTCATTATAAAGAAACTATGATTTTTTGTAATTTTATTTAAAATAATCATGAAGTTTGGTTTGAATTACAATCTTCCATTTTTAGTTTTCAACAAAACCGTCGAAATCGTTTAGAGAGCTAAAACCATTAATCGGTACGTTACGCCACATCTCCACAAAGGTTCTAATACAGTTAATGGAAGAAGAAACTTGTCTTAATGTAGGTAATGCCTCACCAGTATCTCCCAATTCTTCTTCAACTGCCAAATCGTAATGTAAAAGCAGAAATTATGTTCATTACATTTTTGTTTGACTACAACAAAATAAATAAAAGGTACAGCTAGAACTCCGCGACTTTCTAGAACGCTGCTGAGGATATCTTCTTCGGTTGGGTTGTCCCAGGTCTGCAAATCAAAATCAATAACATTGACGTAGTCCTCGAATGATGCCTCGATATTTACTACTTTTTTAAATGAAGATTGCAAGGCAGCCAAATCCGAGATTGAAAGAAGGTTGTCTTCATCCCAATGCTCAGATGGATTCTGCATGGCATCTGTTGAAAATCCGTCCTATCTAAAACAGTTGGCAATCGTGTCTGGTTTAACATAGACATCCCATACAGTGCTTGAATTTCAAATAGTTTGGGGCAAGTCTATGATCATAACAGAATTTCTTTCATCCAGCTGAGCCTATATATTCGTTAAAATACGTTTTCTGTAAGGTTGTTTCATGTTGTAGAGAATGCCTTGGTCCATTAGTTGCAGTAACGAAGTCATGTTGAGAGGAAAATAAGCGAGCTGAATATTTCTTAGCTTGTCTTTTACATCTCTAGGATGCTCCAGCTTTAGAATACATTTCGTAAAAATATCACTAGTCATCCATGATTTTCTGTTAAATTCATAGTCGACATCTAAAGATTTTCTTCCCTCAAAGCAACACGATTCTTGGCCTTTCAGATTACAAGCAATTTAAGCTTTTTCGATCCAGTTATATTGCTTCCCACCATGACAGTTATTCTCTCCTTGCTTTTTTTCCACCAAACCATTTGTCATTTTTGAATGTCAGTGTTTTATTTGGCAAGCATTTGAAAAACTGTCCAGTTTCATCAGCGTTAAAGATGTCGTTTCCGTTGTAATTTTTAATACATTTCATAACACATTCTTCGCGATTTTGTATTTTGGCGTCAGTACTTTCCCCAAGTAACGTTTTCTGAATAATACTATGCCGTCTTTTGAACTTCTCTAACCAACCTGTACTTTCCTCAAATTCATGCTGCTGTGATGCGTAATTTTTACTTCAATCACTGAACGCAACTGAAATATTTCTATTTAATTTTTGGGATTTGGGTATTACACTTTATCTATTTCTGGGAACACGCAGTTACAAATAAATGAGTGTAACCGAAAACATATTTTCAAAAATTCACTATATATAGACAAAAACGTATGTCTTGACTTTTCAGTTGTACAATTTGTTCATTATATAGAAAACTTCACTACATAGAAATTTATTATAAGGAGACAAAATTGCACCGACAGTAGAATGAAAAAGCTGTGTCTTCAAAATTACTTCATTATAAGGAGAGCTTCTTTATATGGAAGTTCACTATAAAGAAGTTCGACTGTATTATACGAATGAGTTAAGATGCTCCGGAACAGAAGGTATTCCTATCTGAACCCACCAGTGAAAGCAAAGGAAGAGTGAGGCTATAACATCGCGGCGGAAGGACCAACTGGGAAACGATTTGAGACCCGTTGATGTTTCAAATTGACTTGGATAAACCTTGGCCCTATTTTAAGCAATACAAGATGTTATATCATACATATAAACTTCACTGGGGAGAATAACAAATTTATATAGATGTATTTAACTACTTAACCAAGAATTAAATACATATAGACGTTATAGGTAAATATATCTGTTTAAGCATGATACAAAAATAAATATATGAATAAATTTTAGCTTTGATTTGAGGGCATTCATCGGCTTAAGAAATTTTGTAAACTTGTTTTTATTAAGTTCCAAAACTTTCAATTTACTACTCTGATTATTTACTCCTTTTGGCTTGGATTTAACATGTACTCGTAATGTAATTAGAAATCTATTTTTAAGTGTTACATTATTAAACCAAACCCGATGTTTTTGCTTTTATTTTTGCGAAATGGTAATTAGAATCGGTCATATTAGAAGGCAAATAAAAAACGCCACATGGCCAAGTAATTGGCAGGCTGGCGCCAAAATATTTCGATATATCCATCGAAATGGCCATGGTAGTTTTATTTTTTACCACAACTCTAACTAGCAGAGCCCGACGACGTTTTCCAGCTTGAAAGTTGTCAACAACTTTTATATTTATAACAAAATCGATTAATGCCATAGTTACAAAACACAAAAAAAAATTTATTTTAAATATCAAAAGAATAATTTTTTGCCTAAACCTTCTGCAAATACTGTCGTATTTCCCCCAATATATAATATTTATTTTTTATTTTATGAAAGCTTATATAAAAATAAAATTAATATATAAACTATATCTAATTCAGCACTAGCAACAGAGCAATATATAATAAAACCGTTCAGATGAATGAACCATTCATTGGTAAGCCGTAAACTTTTAGTTTTTGATTTTGACGGGTTCAGACTACTCTGATATTTTAGGGCATTTGAGTTTATAATATACTACCTAAACCCGCTGTGTACTGACTCCTGCTACAGCTAATCACAAATTTTCTCCCATTTTTCTTAAGTTATTGGGGCTTAACCTCATATAACTACTTTTCGAATGTCATAGCCTGATAGCATGAATATTTATAGAGATTTGCGCTATGAAAAATCGAATTTGTGTGGGTAGTGCCACGCCCCTTTTTAGCTTGAAGACTGTCTTGGATATCTTCTTCCCGAATTTCAGTTACATATATAGCATTAGTATCTACTCTCAAAGATATGCACATAAAAAATCCAATTTGCCCCGTTACCTTAATTAATCGAAATTATTTTTAGACCATCTCTGGAAGGTTTCCAAGTTTTTGTTCCAAACTTGGTCATGGTCGGTCTATGCATTTAGGACACAACTTGACCCAACCGCACATACATACAAAATTTGAACTTTATATCGTTAGTGGTAATGCATCGGATGTTCATTGTTGTATTACCAATTACAATGTTGTTCGAAACGATCGACAGAACAAAACAGGAGATGGTGTGGCAATTTATTCCAAAAATGTTATGATGTTATGTTGATTTCAATGTCAATTTACTTCTCGTGTAGCCTTAAACTTCTTGATCACATATCAACAGCTGGGCTGTTTGTAGTGAATAGCACAATACCTGCTAGATATGACAATAATTCGAATCCAAGCCATATAGATTACTTTATTACTTCTGACTTGACCTACGTACTTAAATTTTACCAGCTTTGCTCTATTTCGGACCATGATTTTATTTTTTGCACCATTGATATTGTGTTCAAGCGTTCAGTAGCTGATGCAACTTTTATGTACCGTGATTTTCGCTAATTAGATTCTAATGCACTGTTGACTGACTGCTTATATTTGAACTGGAATCATTACTGGTATTGCGAGACAGTGGACAAAAAGCTTGAACATCCCAATAATAACGCAATGTTCGTTTCCGCACTGCCCATATTACTAATAAATCTTGTCCCTCGTTCAATAAAAACATAAGTCTGGCTATAAAGAAGCGGAATATGTTACATTCCAAATGGAGAAAAACACGTACAGATATTTTGTGGAATTTATATAAAGCTGCTCGGAACAAGGCTACTACAAGGCATGATAAGAGAAGAGAACAGACGGTTTTATCATTAATTATCAATTAAATCTCTCTCCCCCATCCAAAGATCTCTGGAGAAATTTATATAGTTTACGAGTCCATGGTAATGATACTGAGCAATGCAATATAGATCCTGGTGCCTTAATGACTTTTTCATTGGTATGACGGATCCCTTCAATCCTATAACCCGAATGAATTAGCATTTAAAGCAGCGAAACGTGTGGAAGAATCTGTGGATCCAATAGGTATAGGATAGGTAGTCTTAGTAGGTGCTACAGATGAACGATTTGGCTTTCAAGGTGTACTTTAGTCTGACGTCGTCAAGGCTGTTACGTCTATCAAGTCAAATGCTGTGGGAAGTGAAGGAATTTCACTGAAGTTTGCGTAGCTTATCCTTCCCTTCATTATAAATCCTCTTACTCATATAGTCAATCACTGCTTTTCAAGTTGTATCTTTCCAGCTGCTTGGAAAACACCTATTATATTGCCAGTTCCAAAGAAAAATCGTGAGTCGCATCCCTGTGATTACAGACCTATCAACATTTGCCTGCATTCTCGAAAGCTTGTGAGTCACTAATGACACAACAAATAGGAAATCCTATCCAATCAAATAACCTACTGTCTTCGCTGCAGTATGGTTTTAGACCGATGCATAGCTGTGTCACTGCTTTGATCAAAATCATGGACGACATTAAAAAGCCATTTGACGATGAAAACTTAACACTTCTCTGCCTCTTAGACTGCTCTAAAGCATTTGACTCAGACAGTCATAAATTGCTATGTTGGAATGTAAGACACTTCTTTGAATTTTCTGAAAGTTTCGTTAAACTGATATACTATATTCTGATATATATTTTTTTAAGTCTTTTAGAAAGGCAGTCTGAAAAAGAGACAACAAATGGACTCACAAAAATTCCCTATACTTAAATGCGTCCAAGTCTTATGTTATGCCTACATCTAAAAATTTAGTAAACACGAATGATATCCCACTATTATGGATCGGTACGTCTGCCCTTAAAACAACATGTGAGATAAAGATCTTAGGCTTTATTCTTAACAGTAAGCTACGCTGTACAGACGATATGAATGGGGTAGTAAGCAAAGTGTATGTCATATTACGCAGATTACAGCTCTCTGCTCCTTTCACACCTTAACAAACACGCCGGAAACTACTGATACAATAAATTTTACCTCACTTTATCTTTGCGCAATTAGTTTATGGTAAACTTGATTCAATTTCGGCTCATAAGATCAATGTAATATTTTTTTGCGGCAAGAAATTGTATGTTTGTATTTAAATTGTTAGAGTGGAAGACTCCTGCGTATTAGTATAATAAGCTGCAGCTAACCAGATCACAGAGACATAATGTTCATATGCTCAACCGAGCCTACTTTTCTAACAGCAATTTCACTCTGGCCCACCCCTGTTGAAGCCGCGAGGTTTCTGTGACTTCCGTTAGAAGAGCCTGATGACAATGTTGGATAAAAGAGGTGACACTTTATGCAGGTTAATTAGTCGCTACCACAACAACAACAACAACAACAGAGACATAATACTTTGGTTGTTCCCAAATACAACTATCTTACATCCGAGCTAATGTTTTTCATTAGTGCATCAATACTTCACTGAAATTTAAATACAGGGTGCGAGTCTTTGTCTTTTTTCTCACTCACTCACTATTTTCTTACCTATCTACTCCATAATCTTTACACTCGTTTTTAGTAATAAGACTATGCACACATTAGATTTAACTATATATTAATAATAAAAATACAAACCTATTACGAATCTAATAATAATAATAATATAATAAAATTGTAACAGGTCGATACACTGCCGATGTTCAGGACAAATTGATAGGAGGGATCATTTCAACAGCTTTCAAAATTTTTTCTGTCGGTCAGTATGTCTGGGGGATGGGGCGCATCACTTAAAATTTAAGATATTCCTTATTTCGATAACTCTACCGGTTTTAGAGTTATCAACCAATATGTGAATCAAACGAAAGGTGACAATGAGTGCTAAAAAACCCGATGTTATTAAGGTCCGGTTTTTCAGTCGTTGGTTAAGATCAATTTAAACTAAGTTTGCTTAGCTCGGCATCATAAATTTAAAATCCAGCTACACTGGAGAGCGGTTTTTCAGTGAGAGTTTAAGGCCGCTTTTAATATTTGCTTTTTATACGGCAACATTGGTTTTTTTTATCTAGATACGGCAACAGATGACCTTTGTTTACATATTCAACGCCATTGCTAGATGAAACACCACTGTATTTCGCTTACTTCTGCATCACTATAATCACTTTCGTCAGAAGATATATACATTATTTAATTAAATATAAAAGTATTGTCCTTTTTAATGGCGTTCAGTTTAATGTTTCACAACCAAAACAATCAAATATGCAAACAGCTGACAGGTTAACTAGAGTTTAACCCAGCCAGATTGGTCGCTAAAACTCCGCTTAAACTTCGTTTAAAGATGACTGAAAAACTGCATAAAAAGTTTAACCTTATTTTAACTGACAAATTCAGTTGAACTTGTGTAAGTTCCAAATCTCAATTGATTTCGGAAATATAATGATTAAAATCGAGACGCATCGAAGCGTCAAAGTTACCATTTTGCAAAAACAAAAAACTGGTTACGAACTAAGTAATAATAATTTAAATACGAGTATAGCAGCGCACCTATCTCAACATAATCAAATTTAAGGGCGGATTTTGAAAACTTCGTTTTCATATATGGATCGCCCAGTCTAAAATACACAAATGTGTGGGTTTGGCCGTGTAAATAAGTCATACATCAAGAAATTCTTGACAAGAATCGTTATAAAATATAGGATGCACTATATCTACCTTATTATATCTACCTACTTTCAATTGCTTACGCGATTTTTTGCTGGGTAATCGCATTCATATGTGAGAGTGAGAATGATCGTATAAAGCTGGTGTGGCCGGGTGACAAACTACAAAGTAAAAGTATCTTAATGGGTTTTCTCAGCTTGGCGGCTGTTAAATGCGATATTAATTAATTGGATGCTTAAGTTAACGACATTTTCTTGCTAGCTGCTTAGTATCCCCACAACTGTATATTGCATTTGAACTAAAGTTGGTTGTTGCTTTTGTTTAAATTAGGAACGAGAGCGGAAAGTTGAGCCTATTGAAATGATTGGTACATACTCTTCGTATATATTTTTTTTTTAGATCTGCTGAGAATTTATGATTAGCGTTTTACAAAAAGAGATTTTAAATGATATTAGATTCGCAATATTTATGAAAATATCTTTTTTCCAACTTATCGATCAAACCCTCCTTTTGGCAATTCACGTTCATTCGCGACGTCAGAGAAAGGTGATAACGATATATAGGAAAAACACACTATTACTACCTACTTTATAACAGTCTTTATCTCTGCATTAGGACAATTCAACCTCCACAGTCAGGAGCGTCGCGAAGGTTCCGATCATGGGGGGGTCATTCTTACTGATATGCCGACTGATCTCGAAAAATTGCCGACTCTTTTTTATAGGTATAATAATGGATTAAAATTTAATTCACGTGAGTCCGAATTCGAGGAACTTAAGAATTTTAGAGTATTTGGAAAACTAAATAAACATGAAACTATTTCTGACAAAATCTTTGTTGCTTAAAAGCAGTATTGTTCATAGTGAAATTCATTTGTTAACTGAAAATGGGCAATATGTTACCGAATGAATTAAAAGTGACTGTGGTTGTTTACACTTTTTTTTATTTTCGTCGTATACAATGTTTTACAAAATTAAATACATACTAAAAAGATACCCTTTTCACAAGAATCAAAATAATTTTACAAAGAAAAATTTGTTCGCGAAAAATGAAAGAATTAAATTCAAGTTTTGACTCTGCGATGTTTTAGTAAAGACCACAACAGCCGGTTCTATCGCACCGGAATGACCCGGGTTTTTTCACCCGGCCAAGGGCTGTTATTTCAGAGTAACCCTGTCCAATCTGGGGCAGGGCGAAGCACTGTTAACAACAACAACAACAACCATTTTGGAACAACTTCACAAAGGTCAATTTCATCTACTTTATCTTTTGAAGAGAAGAGCAGCATCAACGAATTTAAACGATCATCTCCCATTGTTGTGCGCAAATCGTCGAAACCTATTTTGAATTTACTGAAGGAACCTTTACACGAAGCTGACGTGACAGGAACAGTCAAAATATAACGAACAGGTTTATATGCTAAGGGGGTAGTCCCTTTTAACTTGAATGCCACCGTGGAAATATCTTCGAACGATTTACAACCTTGACATGAGTCAAAAAGAATTTGTAACTCACAAAGCAAACATTCGACCTGTTTCTTGAAGAATTCGGGTTCAATTGTACAATAGAGTTTATCAAATCAATCGTAACATTATTTCTGTCTGGTGGAATTCTATACATTTCCTGAATGGTTTTGAAGGTTGACAAACTTTCTTTTAACTTCTCTTGGATGCAACTTGTAAAAACTTGAAGGACAATTTTGAATCCGGATTTTCGTAACATTTTTTGGGCACACGTCGTGTTCTGTGATGCTTTTAAAAGTTTTCGGGGCTTATCTGCCACTTTCGAGCAAAGGAAACCGAACACGCAATTGAATCGTTTATTTGAATATCATCGTTCATCGATTAACTTTGATATTTGATTTTGTGTATACCGACGCATGAATTACCAGAACTTTTGGTACGTATAGTTCGTCGAATTGCGAAAATTCGATTTTTAGTTTTAGTCTACATCACAATTTTTCCGAGTCCGTAAGATGATTCTGATTGTTTATCGGAACGTATATCTAAGATTTATTTGCTTTTTCGGATGGTTCATTGTGAAAACCTGTATTTTCGTAATTTCAACTTATTAGAATAAACTGGAAAACAGTCAATTTATGCACACAAAGTGCAAATAGTAAATACGACGTTCTGTGATTAGAAATCTTTCGAATTACACTTCCAATTTCTTTAATTAAAAAACATTTAAACCTAAACGAATAAATAATTCTTAAAAATTCACCATCAGGTAATATTTTTTGTGTGTTTTTGCTATCAACTTTAGCTTTGAGTCGTCATCTCGAAAAAACCACATCTTCCAATTCGCCGAATGATAATTTTACAACACAACTTGTAGAACAACTAAGTATGGTGAATGAATCTATTTTGATGATATTCTCAATTTTTTGCAAGTTTTGAGATAAGAAATTTAGTCAAATTCTGATTTTTTTTTTTTTCAAATTTGCGGACATTTAGTTGCTAATGGCCGAAATTTGGTCATCCCACATTCAAAAATGCCGACTTCAAAAAATCTGGGAGGGTGTGACGCTCCGCTCGAAGTATAGAAACCTGCAGTATCAAATTCCATACCAGTATCACCATCTCTTAATTTATGTAATACCAACAGCTCCGTCAGGACACTAAACAAGGTGACAGGGACAGATAGAAAGCAGATACTAATACATACTGCCCGACGTGCAACTCCTGGCGCTTTATATAGGTAGGAATCGTAACTTTGGTACTGACTTACTGGTGTGTATTCGTAGAATACATGTCATGTATAGGCGAAGTGGATGGGGTTAAGATCCCTATCCGATTGTGCCCGATTCTCCGGGTCATTGACTGTGTCGTTCAACCTGTATGGTACAATGAATACAATTGTTTTATTTTGAAACAGATATTTACTTTATGGGTCAATTTCGATGCTTCGAATATTTTCCAAGCCGAAATGTGATTTTCTGTAGAGTAATATGTCTTGATGGAAGATTTTCAAAATGTTTGACACAAGTGTTGGTTACTCGGATTTTTAGAAGTGTTGTAGGCTGTTCTGCACTTTCACCTACGAGGGGTGTACTGGCGAGGGATATTATTTGGAAAGATTATACTAAGAAAACGGCCCTTGTTCAGATAAAACCCGAGTCATTGTAGTACGTACAGGACTATTTTGGCGTAACCTGACAAAAAATTGAGGCAGAAACAGCACCGGGGCAAATATCGAAAATTTTCTGAAAATAATACTTTGGGATGTGTTAACATATAACTCAAACGGTTGAACTGAGGTGCACTGGTGGGCTGTCAGCGACGTACTCACAGAGTAAGTAGTTTCGTATGTCGAATATACATAGGCATTTGGATGCCATAATTTATGCCAATGCAATAATCTATAACTAATAGCTGCAGAAAAACGCAATCGTCCCAAGGAAACTGTGGCTGAAATTCGGTCCTGAAATTGGAATAGGAGAAACTCTAACATATCCCGACTAAGTCCAGCCATACATACATATCTAGACACTTCTAACCTCATGGTTGTGTCAGAGTAAGAGGTAGCGAAGTATGAGGAAGGAGAGAGTAAATTTTTTACATGCTGGCAAGCTAATTTTTGGGTAGGACAATATCTTCCGGGTCTGCTAGTATATAATGTAAATGCGCAAGTTGAAAAGGTTTGTCCCACTTTTCGGCCAGACTATACATCTAAGGTATAAACAATTACATATATATCAATAGGACTTTTCAAGCTGCAGTGCCATCAATCAAAAATATTTGAAAGAAACTAATTATAATATCGAAAAGTCTGTTTGAAAATAACATTACTACAAATGTCAAACATGTGTTCAGACTATAGAGCCGTTGTTGTGTGAGGGAAAGGAAAGGAAAGGAGAGGAAAGGAAAGGAAAGGAAAGGAAAGGAAAGGAAAGGAAAGGAAAGGAAAGGAAAGGAAAGGAAATGAAAGGAAAGGAAAAGAAAGGTCTTCTTTCGCACAATAAGCTTGATAGGACCTTATATGCGATATTCAAAAGGCTGATTCCGCGATAGTTGGTGGAGTTTGCAGTACCGCCCTTCTTGTGGATTGGGCAGAGAACACTTAGTTTCCAATCTTTAGGCATACATTCAACCGTGTTTGAATAGCTCAGCAGTCAAACCATCAGCGTCATCTGCTTTATTGTTTTTCATTCGGGATATTGCTATTCGCAAGTCATTATAGTCGAGTAAATTTCATCATCTTCGATTGTGGGCTCAGGTCCGGCATCTTCGCTGGTTTCTTGCCCAACCACAGAAGTGATCCCTCCATATTCTAAGTACTCTCTGAACATCGGTCACCAGGTCGCCATTCTCATTTTTACAGGAGTTTAAAACCTTCCGTCGTTCGACGAATTGTTTGATAGGATTTTCTGGTGTTATTTCCGTTGGCTAGCATCTCAAGCTCTTTTTTTTGCCCGGAAAAGCCGCCTCGATTCCCTCTTCAACTCGCGGTAGTGTTCACACACCCTCTTCGTTGCATTCGATCTCAGCCTAAAAGAAGGCTTCGTCCTTTCTTTTCGTTGCAGCGCGGCACTCATTATCATCATACCATTTGTTTCTTCGCGTTCGCCGGAGTACAATTACTTCCTCGGCTGCGATACAGAGTGCTCCTGAGATATGATCCCTCTGCTCATGCATTCCACTAGGCTGAATTGTGATCTCGGAGAGCACGTGTGAGAGGCGATCTGCGAAATAATTGGAGGTCTGTTGGGATTGCAACTTTTCGACGTCCAACTTTCCCTGCGCTTTTTGTTGCACCTGTTTTGTCGTACAGAGGCGGATACGAATCTTGGCTGCTACTAGGTAGTGATCAAACTCGATGTTGGGTCCTCGTATTGTGCGAACATCTAAAACGCTGGAAGCATGCCGTCCGTCTATCACAACGTGGTCGATCCGATTGCGTGTTTTCCGCTCGGGGGACAGCCATGTATGGATCTTTTTGTGCATAAACCCAGTGCTGGATATGACCATGTTTCGGGCACTGGCAAACTCGATCAGCCTGTATCCATTTGGCGAAGTCTGATCGTGGAGACTGAACTTTCCGACAGTCGGGCAAAATACACCCACCCTGGCGTCAAAATCGCCAAGCACGACTTTGATATCATGACGGCGGCAGCGCTAGTATGCTTATTCCAGGCGCTCGTAGAATGCATCCTTTTCCACGTCATCCTTCTCTGCGGTCGGTGCATGAGCGCAGATAAACGATATGGGGAAAAATTGTACTTTTATACGGATTGTGACCACATGCTCCCTCACGGGTGTGAACGACAGTACTCGGTAACGGAATTGGAACGTTGTTTTATGTAGTGGGTCCCAACGCGCAACCCGTTTCGCGGGATGTTGAATTCAATTACACGTTTGAATACCGAGCCGCTTGATCCTAGACCGACGCTCGCATGCAACCGCACCACGTGGTGATCAGACGCTGCTGTTTGTATCTTCCTCAGCAAACCCTTAAACCGATTATGTCGGAGTGGCTTTACCAGGTTGTCTTCACCAAACGGGTGTTCGGTGGTTACCCAGAGGACACATGTACGCAAGCGCCCGGATATAGTGATCTGGTTGAACCGCATGCAAAAGAATCGCTCTGGCCATTTCCAGGTGAATGGCGATCAGAAACTTTCCCCTTTTGCGTGGACTTTTACACACGGTCCCACCCTCCTATCGATACATATATAATTGTTTATATCTTAGATGTATAGTTTGGCCGTAATGCGGGACAAACTTTTTCAACTTCCGCATTTATATTATAGATATACCTATCGCGCCATAGATTTATTTTTAATTTTATAAAATTAAATGAGTACTGAAACCTCTTCCTTTCCGTCCTTCAAAGTTTATCTTTTTATTGGTCATCAATTCTCCAATTTCCTACTGGTATGCGTATAGTATCATAAATATAATGAAGAGGTATATTTTAATTTCGTTAGACAGTTTAATGTAAATGTTAGCAATATAAGTCCCGAAAGCTCTAGAATAAGTAAAAAATACCTCGCTTTTTGGAATTTCTAACACTCGGATATTAACCTTTTATAGCAAGCGTAGTTAAATATTAGTTGAAAATTCATATACACATACCTTCATAAGTTACAAGTTTGCAGCCAGTTTTTGGAAAGCAAGGTAATTTTTTGTTGAGCAGCGTATTATAATGTGGATTGCTCAATAATTTATTAGCCCAGTCAATAATAATGAATTGAGAGAGATTTTAATGAAATACCTTTTTTGTGACTTCAGAATCGTAAACTATTTTCCTTCTAATCGAAAGGTAGCTACAAAATCCGGTTCTTATAACACTAAAAACAAACTACCATCTCTACTTTAGGTTAAAATCTTTCGATTCTCTGCCAGCTTCATTAACCCATTTGATGACCCAGTACCTAAAGTACTGAGAAACAGTGAATGTAAACCACAATATCTCCTGTGAAACGAAGTAACTGGTATTTGGATATCTTTTAGTATAGCTATTCGAAATCCTGATGAAAAAATATAATAGGGACTTCAATCCGTTATTTCCTAGGACGTTTCATAGTTGCTGAAATTGCAAATGAAGAATAACCAAGTAACTCAAAATTTAACTGGTATTTGGATATCTTTTAGTATAGCTATTCGAAATCCTGATGAAAAAATATAATAGGGACTTCAATCCGTTATTTCCTAGGACGTTTCATAGTTGCTGAAATTGCAAATGAAGAATAACCAAGTAACTCAAAATTTAATGAAAACTGAAGTGAGTGCACGACAGAAACCAATATCCTCATGTGCTTTATAAAAAGAATTCAATCGTTGGGTGCACCTAATGCACTTTTAGACCTCTAACTGGCAAAACCGCCTTTAGGCGAGGTTAAGTTAAATAGAGATAACACGTATACCTCTAATTTTCTTCTATAAGTAGTGACACACAATCTTCGCCAAAAATGTTATCTATGTCGCAACCTTGATTTTATAATTGTAAGTGGTAGCAGAGTGAAGATATAGTCATTCTCGTTAAAAAATTTAGTGCATTTTGTAAAAAAAATTAGTTTTGACAGATGTGGATTTGCCAACTACAAAGAAGTGATAAAAAGTATTTCTGCGGTACAAAACAAAATTGTTGGTAATTGAAATAATTATTAAGGTATGCAATTTATCAATAACATGTGGAATAAAAAGGATATTTATAGAATTATTGGCCACAAATCATACCCCGCCTACAGGCGGATTGGGCTGTTAACAGGGAAGTTCGTCCAGAAAGGGGTTGGGGGCTTTCAGCTCTGGGAATAAAAATATGAACCTTTTTGGAAAGATCACTTAAAAATCAAGTATATCACACTAGAATTACAAAATATGAATTCTTTCATTTTAAACAAAAATTGGCCTGTTAGAGTTAAAACAAAGCGTTTTCCAAATACCTTAAATCGCTAATTCGTTAGGTTTCTTTGTCTAAATCAAAGATTGAGTTTGTAATTAAGCCACCTGCCTACAAATACAGCAGAAAGCTCTCGACTGTCTTTGATTAAGCGGATTTCTATTCACATATTTGTTAACCCCGTAACTCCAGTTGTGCACAAACCAAATTTCCAACTCGTTATTCATTCCCTGGTGCTTAACCGTTCACATCAGATTAGCGAGTTAAGGTTGTAGATTTTTTGGTTGCCGTGCTGTCCGGGAGAGGAAAAACCTAGTTATACCCAAACCATTTGATTCGGTATATCAAGTTGCTACGGCCCCTTATTGAGCATTTGACAAATCCCTTAAGTTCCGGAATTATGTAACTGCCCAAAGTTGCAAACCTAATGTGCGTTAGAGCTAGACATTCGCTTAGATAATGGCGCAACTATTTCTTTGGAACCCTCTTCATCACAGCTCCTGTATGCATGTTGATCCAGGGTCCAGTTATACTAATGATTTCTGTCCTTCGAAAATACACAAGTCATGTGCGTATATCCCTAAAAAATAGTGCTTTCATTTACTTCCGGGAATAATAGACTCACCATCACCCAACGAAGGAGAGGGACAATAACCATAATATTTTTTTGATCGCACATATTGCCCATGATATTTTGTACATAAAACTCTTGCTTAAGAAGGTTCATCAGTATTAGAATTACTCGTAAGGCGGTTGATTAGGACATTTTCATATAGTATTTTGGAAACAAGCTAGAGAATGCGTCCAATGTATCATCAAAAAAGGTGCACCAATAAGTATTTTAATATGAAGCTCAGGGATGTTAAACCTACCGTAAACATATTATTTTTACATTATGACTTGAACTTTATCAAATTGGGATATATCTTATACTTACGTGAACAAGTATTTTCGCTAATTTTATTTTTCTGATTTTGTTGTAAACATTTTTTTAAACTCTACTTATAAAAAAAAAGTATTTTGAAAACTTTGGTACCATTTTAGACAGTATATTAGCAATTTTTAGTAACTGATTGATACTGATTGGAAGTGTTCACATACCAAAAGTGTGTAATCAACTGATTGCGCATTCTGATTTCAAATTTTTTTTTCGACAATCCGATTTAGAACTCTTATTGCTTGCATGTGATAAATAAATCAATCATAATTTCTGTACTTGATTGCTGAATTCATAAGTTGAAGTCTATTGAATATTGACTGCAGATTTGATGAATGATTTCACTGTTTAACGGCTCTGCGATGGAGCAAACACCTAGTAAAAAAGTGTATCATCCAAATATTAATATTTGATCAATCCTTTGCCAGCACTGGATTAATCCACAAATCTCCGAGTCTCATAGATTTAATACTTCTTTTTAACAATCAATGTCCTTAATGGCGAGCACTCCCTTTGAGATCTTCATGGATGAAAAAAGAAGTGTTATTTTAGCTCCTTTTGAGGTCCAAAACGAGAACAAAGGGAGTAATCTTCTCTACATCTTAATGGAGCATAAATGGAGTAATATGTTTTGTCTACAGGAAAGGCGCAAAGTGAGTAATAGCAATATACGAGCATAGTTATATTAGTTACCTCCGTTATTACTCTAAATTAACGAGGAATCAATACAGATTTCTTTATTGCCCGGTCATTGTACTAAAGGGATCAGTAAGTCATTGCTCCTTTATTGTTCGATTCTGGTATTAATCCAAGAATTTCTTACTGGGAAATTGGAAAATACAATTATCGCACGTACATATACACAGTATGAAAATCTAAAACACAGTTCACAAAATTTCTTTAAATCGGTGACCAAATTTTTTGTAAACATTTTCTTTTTGTTAAACTAATTTTTACAAGTCAAACTTAAACTCAATTCCTTTGAAATCCATAAATTTCTAACGAACACTCTATAGAAACTCCAGGCTCAAAAAGTCCTTATAGTTCATAGTTGCATACGTTGTATGTTTGTACAAAATTGCAAGTATGGCGTATGTAGAGTTAACAGTCTACACTTTATTACGCAGCTAAATGCAAAACAACTGCATAAAAATATTTCAAAGGAATGGTGGCAGTTAATAGAACAAAAGCTGGTTACATTCGATTGTACTATGATGTTTTTTGTTGTTTTCATTTTATGCGTGCACCGGTAAAACTTGGAACAAGCGACTAGGTGCCACGGCCTGCATGTGCGTTGCACGTTTATTAATTTACTCTAGTTCACATTGTGAACTTCACAACCAACATTTTCAAAGTATTTTAATGTAAGCGTTGCCAAATTTATGTTCCTAGCAAGAGCATTGCCTAATTTGGAGAACTCAAGCTAGCGGTTAGATGATGGTGGAGTCTGTGAAGTAAGGAGATTCAAAACTTTCAAACAATGCATATACAAGAGGATTCATGCATCGTAAGGAAGACGACGAAACTTTGGCAGCCCAAAAGCTATAGAAAAATGTCTCAGTATTTATATTCAAGAGATTTTAAGAAATGGTGACCGCACCGCACCGTAAAGTATAAAACAAGTTACAAATGAAGGGATTTGTGTGACTTGATAAAATTAAGTAAATTTTGTTCATATAAATGGAAGAATAATATTTCTCTAGATACTGTATCTTATTAAAGATTTAATGCCATTTCCATTAAAGTATTGTGAGAGGAATAGTGAAAATAGTATGAAATGTTTTGGCGTTCCCACAATCCATAACGCCTTATTCGGTTGCATCCTTTTCGTGCCGGATATGAATTGTTATCAAATAATTGCTGGCAAACGAAATTATACAATCAAGATGAAACTGACACAAAAGGGGTTAAATGCTCTGAAGTAAGAGCAAGGCGTCATATGCTCACATGCGATTATATACTTAGGTGTGTATGTGCGTATGGCAGGCAGGCAGTAAAAGGATGAACATTCATTATTTTTGGTTCACCTACGACTGGCGGTCAGGGCAGCTTCTCTTCATCCGTTTTCCATGACTCTTGCTGCATGTGGTATAGCGGTACTTGCGCGCACACATCATTTATAACGTTTTAGTGCTATTGTCCGTCCGGTGATCCTTGACCATCCGTGCAAGTCACGCCACACATGTCCGGTTGTTCACTTTTTCTACAGTTCTAGCAATTTCGCAGCTGAACTGTAGAAATAATCATCTCATACGCCCGCAGTACGAAAGGAGAAGCAATGAAAATACATAAGACCGGCCAAAAATACAGTGCACAGTGAAAAGTATAGCAAAGCCTTACACACTTTAAAAAAATGGCAAGCCTTTTGACCAACTTACGATTTTATGACATTTTTCGGCTTAGTAGTAATAGTAAAGCAATTTCTCTATTTTCCATTTTTTTTATCATTGTTAAACAATGTTACAATCGTAAATATTTATTTTGAAGTAAATTTAAGAAACCCTTTCTAACTGAAACTTGTTCTGTTCAAAATCCTTTTTGGGAAAATGTGATTGTTTATAAGGCACCCGCAACGCCCAATCCTCTCCTATGTTAATTCCAATTTCTCTAAGAATGTGGGTGCGAAGTTTTGCTATCCCTATTCCTAGGTCGGTTTCTGGTCCACTTCCCGGAAAAAGTATCCTATGCTAATTCTTATACCTTTAACATTATGTGTAAAAAGCTTCATGATGATCGGTTAGGTAGTTTTCGCTTGAAAAGATAACAAATAAACATACTTTAACATGTACAACATTATATATTATAAATAAAAATTAATGTGTGACTGCTTTGTTTTCAGAGGAGAAAGCATCGAAAGCCTTAAAGTCACTGTGGGACTTAAACCAGCACTAAAACTCCTACCGTCTTGTACCGATCACCCCGGTACTACCGTTAAAATGTCAACGTCTGTTGGTCAGCGTTACTTTACTTCCATTTCAGTTCTGAGCTGGGGATCTTTTGTTAGATTTTCATTCTATTAGTCTGGAGTGTTATTGCAAGAAGGTCGTTCTTGTCCAACAACAAAAAAGTTTATAAATGTAACTACAAACGCATATAATTTCTTCAATTACAAGGTAATGCAGTGAGGAAGTCGCGTCTCCAATCTGCTCCTTCTGGTTTGGGTCACGTGCACCAGGCGGTTGGAAGGGCAGTGTTTCCAACCCGCATATGTGATACTTACGTACGTTTCCAATTCGCCCAATGTCTTAAAATGCAAGGCAGTGCAGTGGAGAGGCCGCGTCTCTAATATGCGCCTCTTGATATAGGTCAAGGTTCCAACCCGCATCTGTTCCACTTACGTATGTTTCCATCAATCACTCGCGCATTTTGCTTCCACTACCTTGAAATACAGTTGGAGAGGCAGGGTATCCATTCTGTTCCTTCGAAGGCTTATGTTTTCAAACCGAAATTCGCCTTATATAGTTCAAGTAGACTCTCCCTAATATGTCACTGTCCAACGGGTTGAAGAGGATTTGTCTCCCATCCGTTCTTTGTTCTTCGCGTGTTTGGCTCTTTCTCTTAGTCTTCCCTGCTGCGCCACAGCCGTTCCAGACTTCTTAGCCACTTCATGGTTTCTGCGATTACGTCCCCCGCTGCAGTCCATTTGAATTTACTTTGCAGCATATGTCCAATCAGTGACTCGGGAGTGTAGTCCTCACCGACGATGCTGCGTAATTTTATTCTATAGCTGTTCGATCTGGGGCATTCGAAGAACACGTGATAGACATCTTCTGTGTGCCTGTGTGTCCTTTATAGGCGTTCAAAGTACTCAGTGGATTTTTATGAAATTTTCACAGTATATTCTTGGGTTCACTGTTTACAGCATAGGCTATATATAGTTTGGGAAAAGTGCCATGCCCACAGGCTATATAAATTTCAATTCGTCATAACTCTGAACTTTTTTGGTCTAAATTAATGATATTTGGATACATGTGTCCTTTAGTCAAGATTTACATAATTTTGCAAAAGTAGGTGGTGACACGCCCACATATTTTTGTTGTTGTTGTTGTTGTTGTTAACAGTGCTTCGCCCTGCCCCAGATTGGACAGGGTTACACTGAAATAACAGCCCTTGGCCGGGTGAAAAAACCCGGGTCATTCCGGTGCGATAGAACCGGCTGTTGTGGGAATGAATAAATAATCGACATATTTTTGTGGTTTGTTTGAGCTTCATTAATGTTCAAAATTTGTTGTCGATCTCTATGAAACTACAAAGGCCATATATAGTTTGTGGAAAAGAGCCAAGGCTAATGCAAGAATCAATTCGGCATAGCTAGGAATTTATTTGGTTTAAGTTACTGATACTTTATTTATAGATATGTGTTCTATATATCAAAAAACCTTGGAAACAGAAAGCAGTACCAGGATCAAATAAAAGTTAATTCGATATATCTTCGAAACTACGTACATATCAGTACCCTCAGAGGAAATGGGAGAAGAAGGGAAGTAGGAATAGAAATTTGAGATGTAGAGGAAGTGTTAGACGAAAATAAAAGGGGAAAAGAAGAGTAACAGTATATGTGGATGGAGCAAAAGAAAAGTAGAAAGAAAAATTAAGATATAGGAATAAATGACGAGGAAGGGCCTGCTAGAATATATGCATATATAAGCATACATAGATCGGAATTGTATGCAAGTGCTTATTTTTATTTGACACCATAGAAACCCCAGACCAAGCTTTATACTGGTTATGTAAAGAAAGGATTTGTTATAGCGCTAGTACGTTTTACTTATTTTCACGTTTTTATACTAAGGCCCGGTTTTCCAGTCATTGGTTAAGCTCAGTTTAAACTAAGTTTGCTTAAACTCGGCATAAATTTAAACTCCAGTTAAACTGCAGAGCGGTTTTTCAGTGAGAGTTTAAGGCCGCTTTTAAGATTTGCTTTTTATACGGCAACATTGGTTTTTTCTTTATCTAGATACGGCAACAGATAATATTTGTTTACATATTCAACGCCATTGGTTCTCCTCAGTATTGCAATAGTTAGGATTTCGCTAATTTCTGCATCACTATAATCACTTTCGTCAGATGATATATCCAGTATTTAATTAAATATAAAAATATCGTCCTTTTTTAATTGCGTTCAGTTCATTGTTTCACAACGAAAACCATCAAATATGCAAACAGCTGACAGGTTAACTAGAGTTTAACCCTGCCAAATTGGCCGCTTAAATACGTTTAAACTTCGTTTAAAGTTGACTGAAAAACTGCGTAACAAGTTTAAGCTTAGTTTAACTGACAAATTGAGTTAAACTTGCACTGAAAAACCGGGCCTTAGTAGTGCTACGCACACAAGGTATATTAACATCGAGATAGATATTGACTTATATATTTAAAAATGTTTAGGAGAAAAAAAGAAATTGATTAAGCCATGTCCGTCCGTCCGTCGGTCCTTCTGTTAACACGATAACTTAAGTAAATTTTGAGATATCTTAATGAGATTTGGTATGCAGGTTCCTTGGCACTCTCCTCACATCTATTTAAAATGGGCGAAATCGGGAGGTAACCACGCCTACTTTTTATATATAGAATATTTTCGAATACAAAAAAGTGATTATTTAGTATATAATACAATTATAAGGATGAAATTTGGTGTGTACATTAACGAAAGGCCAGAAAATAAACTTTTCAAGAAATTTTTGAAAATGGGAGTGGCACCGCCCACTTTTGATTAAGTCAAATTTAGAAATATTATTTATCATAAGTCAAAAACCGTTCAAGATATGGAAACGAAATTCAGCACACATATTTATATTAATACAAGGAATGTTCAAGGAAAAAATGGGCGAAATCGGTTAAGAACCACCCCCACTTTTATACGAAAGCTTTTGAAAAGAATCATAGATATATTTAATAGGCAATAACTATGCGTACAAAAGCTTTATATCATTTATATTTGACTATAAAAGTGTCCGTGAACGAAGAAAGTCGAAAAATATAAATTTTTGAAAATGGGCGTGGCCCGGCCCTTTTATAGTGGGTTAGTCCACAAAACTTTTTATGCAATAACTGCGGCAAAAATTGATTTATCGAAACGATATTTGACGAAAATGTTGAACATATAATGGTAAAAGGTAAGTGTTTTAACATAGTTCTGAAAAATTTGTTTGTAAAATGTGAAACGTGATATTTCTATAAACATGCAAGCTATATCAATAAGATCTTACACACATAATAAGCTTATTTTGGGGAAGTAGGCGTGACGTCGCCCACTTTTCAGCATAAAAATAATGCTATTTTCAGAGGGAATTGCTTGTAGTTTGAACTAGATTTTTGAATCAAAATTGATCAGCTGCTTCTCAATAGTATGTAGTATACTCCTGCCTTAAAATGAGCAAATCGGATAACACACAAGTTAAATATCCAGGCAAGTTGTTAATACCATACTGCAATAGGGAAGTTATATACCTTTTTTGATTAACATACCATTAATGAACATGAAATGTTTGTAAGTATGAGACGAAGAAGAGATGGGCCCATCAATAAGTAGACTAAAATAATAAGGACGATGAGCTGAGTCGATTTAGCCATGTCCGTCTGTCTATTTGAAATGTGTACTGGGATTTTGAAAAAATGTGGTTAGCAGTGTTTGGTAGGGAAGCTATTTATATACAAATAAATAAATTGACACCTCAATACTCATAACAGAAGTGGGATTATTGAAAACAATCAGCTGGCTTTATAATACGAACTGAAAAGTATTAAAATAGACCTGCGTAAATTGGTATGCCATAATAGATCACTACTAGGTATATAATGTTCGGTTCCACCCGAACTTAGATTTCCTTACTTATTTTTACATTTATTTATTTATTTTGTTTTATTTTATTTATTTATTTGTTTTATTTATTTAATACAAATATAAATTGAAATTTATAATATATTCACATTATATATACAATGACATAACCTCAGTTAAAAGTGCCACGCAATACATTTTCGGAATTCAATTTCGGTTGCTCTCATACAATCTATATAGGCATGAAATGTTTTTGATAAAAAAATCACGCTCGCACGGGAGAATATTGTGCTGGAGATATTGAATTATAGCCAAATTAGTCTAGACTTAGAATTAACTTGACTTGACTAAGTTTACAAAAGAACTGAGAATCAAATTCAACGTGTCATCTTTTTAATTTTTTTTTATTTGACGTAAGTTAAGTTATTTTCTGGGTACTTAAGTACACGTGCTGCTCATTTGTTAGATGTAGGGTTTTCAAGTCAAGTTAAGTCTAAGTTTAGGCTAATTCGGCCATTATTTTATATACATTAGTATAAAGGAAAACAATGTTGAAAAAGATATTTGAATGGCTGGAGGATAAATAAAAGTCTGTATTTTCGAAGAATTCACTACCAGTGTTGACACAGCACAAAAAAAATTAATTACCAGAAAACTATACAGGTCTATTTGAAATTACATGTAGATATACGAAAATGAAATAATATAAAAATATTGAATCTAAAGGGCTGAATGCAGGACTCGAAAAAAATCGCTGAGAAAATTTTTAATTTTTGACATACAAGTCAAATTTTAAGTTATTTTTATTAGAAAGATTGTATAAGTCTTTCTCTAAGAATTTTCTTTATAAAATATCTTTCAATGTGCATTCGGCATGATTATATCAGAGTCAAAAAAATTTTCTTGAGCTTTAATTAAGCATTTCTTTAAGGCCCCTGAGTGCCAGCACTCGAGGCAAGCACCTCTAACTCGCGTTATAGCACCCCAGGTATTTCGAACCATGGACCTTGGACAATTTTGATATCATAATAATCATGAAACTAAATCAAAATTTACATGAATATTCCGTTATTAGACAGAACCAAGTAACATTGCAAAACCATTCGAAATTTCAAATCATATTTTCCTACCGTATTCTTAGCACGGGAGGGTGGGACCGTGTGTAGAAGTCTCCGCAAGTATGGAAAATTTCGGATCGCCATTCACCTGGGAAAGGTCAGAGAGATTCCTTTTCATTTTTTACATGAAAACACCCAAAAACGGAATAGGGATTACGATATAAGGGCATGCACCTGGAATGTTCGGTCCCTTAATGGGGTAGGTGCGGCCATCAGGCTGGTTCAGGTGCTGAGGAAGACAAAAGCTGACATTACCGCCATACAAGGTATACGATGGATGGGGCAAGGAAATACGAACAAAACACCTTGCAACATCTACAGGAGTGGGCATGTAGACAAGCGCAGGCTCGGCGTGGGATTTGTGGTGGAAGAGAGACTTCGTCACCGAGAATGAGCATCTGGCCGCAATCCGCATAAAAGATTTTTCACCACATCGTTTATCTGTACTCATGCACCGATGGAAGAAAAGGATGACTAGGAAAAGGATGCATTCCACTAGCGCCTGGAAGAAGCATACTAGCGCTTCCCCCAGTGGATTGCATGATCAGTGGGATCACATCCCAGGAACAATCCGTACCACAGCCGAAGAAGTAACTCGATTCAGGGGAACGCGAAGAAACAACTGGTACGATGATGGCGAGTGTAGCGCAGCAACGAAAAGAAAAGACGATGCTTGCCTTTCAGGCTGAGAGCGAATGCAACTAGGAGTGTGTGTAAACACTACCGCGAGCTGTAGAGGGAAGTGAGATGGCTTTTGTGGGCCAAAAAAAAAGAGAGGCCGAAAATCGTGAAATCAAAGCGCTTGACATGCTAGCCACCGGGAATAACGCCAGGAAATTCTCTCGAAAAATTCGTCGAATGACGGAAGACTTTCAACTCCTTTAAAAATGAGAACGGTGACCTGGTTGCCGATATTCAGAGAGCACTAAGGTTATGGAGGGATCACTTCTCTGCCATTTGAAGCGGAAAAATTTAGAAAGAATCCAGACAAGAAGCCGGACCCGAACCCACAATCGAAGATGATGGAATTGACGTTCCAAAACCCGTCTATAATGAGG
Source organism: Merzomyia westermanni (assembly GCA_949987695.1). Taxonomy (NCBI): domain Eukaryota; kingdom Metazoa; phylum Arthropoda; class Insecta; order Diptera; family Tephritidae; genus Merzomyia; species Merzomyia westermanni. Next base: position 121,164,234 of record OX465288.1, on the reverse strand, counting down.
TGCGAATAGCAATATCCCGATTGAAAAACAATTAAGCAGCTGGCACTGATGGTTTGCCTGCTGAGCTATTCAAGCACGGCGCCGAGGAGCAGGTAAGGGGCGTGCATCATCTATGCAGAATATGGTCGGATGAATCCACAAGAAGGGCGATCCCAAAAACTGCACCAACTATCGCAGAATTAGCCGTTTGAATATCGCATATAAGGTTCTATCAAGCGTTTTGTGCGAAAGACTGAAGCCTGACGTGAACAGACTGATTGGACCTTGTCAGTGTGGCTTCTGACCTGGTAAGCTTCATCTTGGAAAAAACCCGCAAAAGAATCCATACACATCACCCCTTTGATTTTAAAACCGCTTTCGATAGCACGAAAAGGAGCTGCCTATATGCCGCTATGTCAGAATTTGGCTTCACCGCTGTGCAAAGTGACGTTGGGAACACCACCAGCTCGGTCAGAATTGGGAAGGACCTGTCCGAGCCGTTCGAAACTAAACGAGATTTCAGACAGGGTGCCCCCTTTCGTGCGATTGCTTTAATTTTATGCTAGAGAAAATAATACAATATTTTGTAACAGCGTACAACTGTTGGCGTATGCCGGCGGTTTGATATAATTGGCCTTGACAACCGCGCCGTAACTTTTGCCTATTTCAAACTAGAAAAATAAGTGGAATAAATGAGTTTGGTGGTGAACGACAGCAAAACATAGCACATGTTGTCATCAAGAAAAGAGTCAGCGCATTTGCGTCTTGGTTACCGCTACACTGTTGCCAGCCGTAATATAGAAATAGTAAATGACTTCGTGTACCAGCTTTAACACCAACAACAATGTCTGCCTAGAAATCTAAAGAAGAATTACTCTTACAACCAAATGCTATTTCGGACTGAGTAGGCAATTGAAAAACTGAAAAGTAAAGTCCTCTATAAGTCACGTCCTGCTAAATGATGCAGAAGCGGGGCTACTATCAACATATGATGAGGCGGCACTGGGAGTATTCGAGAGAAAGGTTCTTCTAAAGATTTGTGGACCTCAGGCAGTACCGAAAAGATGTAAAGATGAGCTGTATGAGCTTTACGCAGACGCGGACATAGTTCAGCGAATTAAAACCCAGTGGCTCCGCTGACTAAGCAACGTTGTGCGAATAAACGAAGATGCTCCGGCCCAGAATGTATTCTAATCGGCACCTGCCGATGGAGGCAGAGGAAGAGGGAGACCACCAAGTGGAGATCGATTTGCGATCCCGCGGGATCTCCAACGAAGAAACAACTGGTGGGCTATGTTGGACGCTCAAAATTGCCCAGGCGGTTAGATGACCATTTATAGAAGAAAATGTTCGTAGCAAGTCAAACATAAGTCCAGTTACTGGGTTCTGTTTTAAAGAAAAATGAAGAAAATGAAAAAGTCTTATTCTTGAAGTTTTTGTTTATTCTATCATACCCTTGCTATTTCTTTCCTGTTTTTATTCTGATAATTGATTAACTGTTTGTTATTCGTCACTTTGATGCTAGATAGAAAGCAAGTAAGAAACCAAAATAATATATCAAAAGCAACAAAAAATTAAACAAGCGGGAAAAAATAAATTTGGTTTTCAAAGAAAATTTCTAGTTTTGGAAAAAATTTGTTTCTTTTTTACTTTTATTTTATTTTATAGAAGCTTACACAATAATACAAGTTATTATACAGACTAAAAAAAAACTTGTTATTTATATATTTGTAGAGAAATTTTGGGATTTAAGTAACACTGTGCTTTCATTTCAACATATACTAGTGTAGACATAATAATACTTATACTTATGTATATTTGTAATTTAAGAGCATGTTGTGTTGCTAAGAGACGATGAAATAGATGAGTGAACTTTTCCGACATTTAATGTAGTACATATTCGTGTTGTTATCTTTATGGTTACGTGAGTTCAAAAGAAATATTGCGCTATTCTCACTATAAAATAAAATAAACAATATAATGGTCACACCTTCCAAATTCATAAATAAATAACACTACAGATATAAGACTCTACTTTGGCATGAATATGACAAGTTTCGCTGTACAATTAAACACATCAACATTGAAAGTGCAATAACGCATATCCAGCACTCTGAACACCTCAAGTTATACATTTGAGGAGAGGCTGCTATAGCGACAATTAGTAAAACAAGTAAGGAAGTCTAAGTTCTGGTGGAACCGAACATATATACCTAGTAATGATTTACTATGGCATTCCAATTTACCCAGCTGAATGTTCTCAATAAAAAACACGTCTGTTATGAGTTTTGAGGGGGAAATAAAGTTATTTGTACATAAATAGCGTCCCTACCAACCACTGCTAACCACATTTTTTCAAAATACCAATGCATGCACATTTTGTTTGAAAAATTTGCCTTCAAATAGACAGACGGACAGACAAACAGACGGACGGAGAGATGGACATGGCTAAATCGACTTAGCTCATCGTCCTGATTATTTCAGTATACTTATTGCGGGGCCCTCTTCTCATACTTACAAAAATTTCATGTTCATGAAAAGTATGAAAATCAAAAAAGATATATAGCTTCCCTTTTGCAGTGGGGTATTAACTACTTGCCCAGATATTTTGCTTGTGTGTTATCCGATTTGCTTAATTTTTGGCAGGAGTATACTACATACTATTGAGAAGCAGTTGAAATTACAAGCAATCGCCTTTGAAAATAGCAGAACTTTTATGCCGAAGATCCACAAAATTTGTCTGCTGTCCAGTTTTGCTTAAAAAGCTTATTAAGTTTGCGAGATCTTATTGATATAGCCTGCATATTTATTCATATACAAGTGGGCGTAGACCTTAACCGATTCCGCCTATTTTTTCCTTGAACATTCCTTGTATTCATGGAAATCTGTGTGCCAAATTTCGTTTTGATATCCTCAACGGTTTTTGATTATGATCAATAATATTTATGTATTTGACTTAGTCAAAAGTGGGCGGTGCCACGTCCATTTTCAAACATTTTTTGAAAAGTTTAATTTCTACCTTTATATTAATGTACACACCAATTTTATCCTTATAGGTGTATTATGTACTGAATAATCTTTTTTTTGTATTTGCGAAAATATTCTATATACAAAAAGTGGGCGTGACTATCGCCTGATGTTAAATAGCGTTCGGAGATAAGTATAAGTGTCAAGGAACCTGCATACTAAATTTCATTAAGATATTTCAAAATTTACTCAAGTTATCGTGTTTGCAGACGAACGGACGAACAGATATGCCTTAATCAATTTATCTTTTCCCCCTGAACATTTTAATACACATAAGTCAATATCTATCGCGATTCTTTATGCCGTTACATACTATCTATAAGCGAATGAAGTTAATAGTACCTGGGTGACCGAGCCTTGTACGGTATTTTTCGAATTAGTCGCATAATCTTACTTACCAAGAGCATAAATTTCCAAAATAGATTTCCAAAATATCGAACACTAACCACAAAAAGTCACTTAAGGCAACCCTAGGTGGGAATTCTACTTACAAATATTCTGGTTGGTATACGGCCTCAAATACCTTGCGTTTGATACCCATATTGCCATATATTGCTTAATATTTAAAAAAAAGTCGGAAAGTCGGCAACCCTCTAAGCTTCCTTTAGTGGCAACATCCAAGTAGAAAATCTTAGAAGGAAGCATACTATCCATCTACCAAATTTCATCGAAATCGGTTTAGCCGTTCCCGAGATAGTGGTCGATATCTGAAGGAATAAATAAAATGCGGTCAGGTGGCAACCCTACTCGAAAATACTTTGGTTCCTATACGGCCTAAAATACCTTTCATTTGATACCCATATTCCCATATATTGCTTAATAATTAAAAAAAATTTATATATGTGGCAACCCTGTGAACCACCCCAAGTGGCAACACCAAACTAGAAAATCTTAAAACAAAGGATACTACCCATATACCAAATTTCATCCAAATCGGTTAAGTCGTTCCTGAGATAGTAGTGGATATACGAATATACAAATATAAAAGAATAACTCGTTTAAAGTTATAATACCTTTAAGCGAATGAAGTTAATAGTACCTGGGTGACCGAGCCTTGTACGGTCTTTTTCGAATTTGTCGCATAATCTTACTTACCAAGAGCATAAATTTCCAAAATAGATTTCCAAAAAACGGAACACTAACCACAAAAAGTCACTTAAGGCAACCCTAGGTGGGAATTCTACTTACAAATATTCTGGTTCGTATACGGCCTCAAATACCTTCCGTTTGATACCCACATTGCCATATATTGCTTAATATTTAAAAAAAAATCGGAAAGGTGGCAACCCTCTAAGCTTCCTTTAGTGGCAACATCCAAGTAGAAAATCTTAGAAAGAAGCATACTATCCATCTACCAAATTTCATCGAAGTCGGTTTAGCCGTTCCCGAGATAGTGGTCGATATCTGAAGGAATAAATAAAATGCGGTCAGGTGGCAACCCTAGGTGGCAACCGTACTCGAAAATACTTTGGTTGGTATACGGCCTAAAATACCTTTCATTTGATACCCATATATTGCTTAATATTTAAAAAAAAATTATACAGGTGGCAACCCTGTGAAACACCCCCCAAGTGGCAACACCAAAGTAGAAAATCTTTAAACAAAGGATACTACCCATATACCAAATTTCATCCAAATCGGTTAAGTCCTTCCTGAGATAGTACAAATATACAACTATACAAATATACAAGAATAACTCGTTTAAAGTTATAAGATACATTGTGTGCGTAGCACAACTAAGTATTACAAGTATGGGGCCTGAGCGACTTTATGTATTTGCAGCCAGAAAAGCTGCTGTATTTCTGTTCGCTGAGCTATTTTTACGCCTGAGTTTAGCCCCTACTTGTTAGGGGTTTAGAATATGCCCGAGGTAGGCATACCGGTCGTAAGAGGCGACTAATATGCACAAAGGTAATGACGTGCAACTCGATGGTTGATCTACGGATATGATGCCTCTCACCTCTCATTACCCATCTTATCCTTCCTTACGGAGAAGGTTTCACTGGTCATAAATCACTACCACGACAGTCGCGCAGTACCGCAAAGGAGTACCGGGTTCAAATCGGGACAAGGACTGTTAATTCGACAACACTCCCCAAAACCTTCGGGGAGTGTTTTTGTCGTTACCACAACAACAACAACCATTAAATCTGATCATCTAATCTTGTGTTGACATTGTCAATGGGAGTATTATTATACTAGGCTTTGAATCAGGCGTTTTGTTCGACGTGATCAATGGATGTGCGAGATACGCAAACGCACCTGTGCAGCAAAGAAAGTACTCGTACATATAGTCTGTGGAGATGTTACAGTTCTCGAGTGAGCACCACCACGCTACCTACTGACCGAAGCTATGTAGGGACGAATACGATAGACGGGCGGCATGCTTCCAGCATTTAATATGTCCACATGATTCGTGGACCTAACATCGACTCGTATCACTACCTAGTATCAGCCAGATTCGTACCCTGTTCTGTATGACAAAAAAGGTGTTGCAAGAAACGCAAAGAAAACTGGACGTTGAAAAGTTACAACCGCAACAAGCCGCAAATGATTTCACCTGCTCTATAAGAGCGCAAGTCAGGCCAGCGAAATGCGTGAGCAGTGGGACCGTGTACTCTCAGAATTTATCAGCAATCCATCTAGTTCCAAAAAAAATAGCTAAAAAAATAGGTGTAAAAAGAAATTCCAAAATTTAAGTTATCTCTTACCCATGTTTAATTCGTTAAATCTAAAGTTAAATCTAAAGTTATAGATATTTTATACATTCAGTAAAAAAAAATATTGAGTACCAAGTACTCGTGCAGTTTGATGTGTAAGCATGTGTATCTTGTAGATAAGTTTAATTGAATAAGGGATATCCCATTGGTTGAAATTCAACCACAAAACTTTATTTATCTTAGTTATTAGCTATTCCTTTCATTAGCACACTCTCACTTCTTTCCTCTGCTGCTCCTCGCCTTTAATATATTTTCTTTTTATCTGCTTTTCTCTTATTCAACGGTCTGTATTTGTAACTTATGTTATTGCATTATACGGTATTGTTCCTTTTGCTTATCTTTTCCTTCACTTTCGTTTGCGTACTTTTCTATTATGTTTCGTTTCTTTTTTTTTTCATTTCATTTTATTTCGGTCCATTTCATTCGTTTCATTTCATTTCTTTTCATTTCATTTTATTTAATTTCATTTCATTTCACTTCATGCATTTTCTTTTTATTTGCTTTTCTCTTATTCAACAGTCTCTGTTTGTAACGTATGTTATTGCATTATACTATATTGTTTCTTTTGCTTATGTTGTTGTTGTTGTGGTAACGACAAAAACACTCCACGATTAACAGTCCTTGTCCGGATTTGAGCCCGGTACGCTCCGGTACTCCCTTGCGGTACTGCCCGACTGCCGTGGTAGCGATTTATGACCAGTGAAACCTTCTAGGCTATGTCACCCCTCCTTCCGTAAGGAAGGATACGATGGGTAATGAGAGGTGAGAGGCATCATATCCGTAGATCAACCATCGAGTTGCAAGTCATTACCTTTGTGCATATTAGTCGCCTCTTACGACCAGTATGCCTACCTCGGGCATATTCTAAACCCCTAACCCGCAGGGGGTTCCATTGCTAATCCTTTCCTTCACTTTCGTTTGCGTACTTTTCTATGATGCTGGTCTATTCTTTTCATTTCGTTTCATTTCATTCGTTTAATTTCTTTTCATTTAATTTTTTTCATTTCATTTCGTTTGATTTCATTTTATTTCATTTTATTTCACTTCATTTTATTTCATTTCATTTCATTGCATTTCTTTTCTTTTCTCCACTTTCCTTTTCTATCCTTTCATTTCCTCTCCTTTCCCTTCCTATCCTTTCCTTTCCTTTCCTTTCGTTTCCTTTCCTTTCCTTTCCTTTCCCTTTCCTTTCCTTTCCTTTTCTTTCCTTTCCTCTCCTTTTCGTCCCCTTCCTGTCGTTTCTTTCATCTCCTTCCCTTCCCTTTATCATAATTCCTTTTAATTAATTTTATTTTATTTCATATTTTGTATACCAAAAATTCAATTGAATTGTACATTTGCAAAGTACCATGACTATAAACAAGCTCAAGGCCAATAATAATGATTTTTCTTTTTACTTATGAAAATAATAATAATTTACTTGCATTTCATTCCATAAGTATGAAAACAAAGATTACACAAACAAAACAAACTAACTACCGCGTTCATTATTCCGAGAAATTCAACATGGATAATCAGTTATTTTGTTTTTGTAAACACTGCGTATATTTGCTATATGCACATTTTGGGTTTTTGGCAGAGTCACGGTTACAGGGAGCGACGCGTAACTTTGCTGCTTAACCGGTCCCAAAGATGTTTACATCAACAACACACTGGCACAGTTACAAGCAGCGGCAGAAGCACGCTTACAGGCATCGACGCATAACTTTTATGGACAGCCCCTACCGAACCCAACCATGGTACCAAAATTCATTAAAAAAAAATTTGCGGATATAGACAATTTTTTAAGTCTTATATTTTGTAAATATTATGAGTAGCCGTGCCAAATGGAAATCTTTTGCCATTATTATGTGATTTTTTATTATATATTGCGAATTTTACTTTTTTATGAAACTTTAGTAAGTGTATCAGCTAAATCCAACTCTAAATTAAATATGTGATTCGAAAGTTAGGGCGTAGTTAGCTATCATGGCCGTACCCGTGACCAAAACAGTAGCAATAATTACCATCTTGGCAGGAAAGCGCGTGAATCATTAAAAATGAATTTACTTGCCGTAGCAGTTGCAGTCGTAAGTCGAAATCAAACTTCACCTATCACAAGAATTATTTAAAAATGAAACAATTAAGTTCAAATTTTTAATATTATTTAAAGTCCTGGGGTCGGATTACGTTACACGTTCCGTGATTTGTTACCAATTTCACTTACATTCGTCGCTGCTTTTTGTACTATTCGAATTTTTCTGTCACGTTTCGCGGTGCAATTATATTGCCCATACCCAGAAAAATCTCGAAATATTCCTTTTTATTGATGTACGAGGTGTGTTCAAAAAGTATCGCGAATTTTGTGTTTTTTCATAAATTATTTATTTATTCATGAATATCTATTTTGTCCCCTTCAAAGTAATCCCCATGAGATATTATACACTTGTGCCAACGGTTTTTCCAATCTTCGAAGCACTTCAAAAAATCATTTTTTTGTATCTTGTTCAGCTCCTCCTTCGATGCCGTCTTTATCTCGTCAAGAGAAGCGTAACGTCGTCCTTTCATGGGCCTCTTCAGTTTAGGGAACAAGAAAAAGTCACAGGGGGCCAGATCTGGGGAATACGGTGGCTGCGGCATCATTAGTGTGTTGTTTTTGGCCAAAAAGTCGCGCACAAGCAACGATGCGTGAGCAGGGGCGTTATCGTGGTGCAAAAGCCAATTTTTGTTCTTCCACAAATCCGGGCGTTTCTAGCGGATTGCTTCGCGCAAATTGCGCATAACTTGCAGGTAATATTCCTTATTGACCGTTCTTCCCTGTGGCAAGAACTCATGATGCACCACGCCCCTGCAATCGAAGAAAACTGTCAGCAAAACTTTCACATTCGACCGAGCTTGGCGCGCTTTTTTCGGTCTTGGTTCGTGCGGCAGCTTCCATTGAGATGATTGAGCTTTGGTTTCCACGTCATAACCATAAACCCACGATTCGTCACCAGTTATGACCCTCTGGAGCAAATTTGGGTCGTCGCGGACAGAGTTTAACATCTCATTAGCAATGTTCATGCGATGCTGTTTTTGGTCACAATTGAGCAATTTTGGTACGAATTTCGGTAAAAATCGAAGACGATCCAAAACACGTGCAAGCAAAGCAGCTGTCAACAATTAACTGAACATTCAAAATGGCCGAGCTTGTCGGCAAAAGTGAGAGACATGAGTACCAACATAACGCCACAAAAAATTCGAAATTCGAATATACGTAACCAGCGAAAATTTAAAATTCGCGATACTTTTTGAGCACACCTCGTATATTGGAACGATTTTTCGTCATCCCTTGTCAAATTTGGTTTTGAGACAAACCGGTTTCGGCGTTGTGCCATCATCAGTGTCTTTCTATAGCATGCGATGACTTCACCTCAAAAATTCTCTTGACCGGTTTTCATCCCACTCTAATTGCCCTTTGTCTGTTGGCTTCCCAACCCTACTCCTATCATTGTCCTAATCCCTGTCTGCATGTCTATCGTAATCCCTGTCCCTACTCTCATATCTATCCTTGCCCTAATCCCTATAATTATCCCAATGCATAACCTTGTCCTTATCCCAGTATATGTTGTCATGAACCGACACTAGGGGAATATGGAGCGGCGTGCATGCTTGCGTTAGCCAGGCTTTAGTCACTCGGGAGGTCGGGGTTTTTGCTCCTAATCAATCACCCTAGTATGAGTATATATATAATAATTATTTCATGCACTAAACCAGAAAACCCGAACAGAAATATTCACCACAACAAAAGGGTGCATCCAGCTCAAAACTGAAATTATACGTAACTTGCATAGCAATAAATAAACAGACGGACAGAAAAGAATCGGAGTTCAGAAAAAAAGGAACTGCCTCTGCTCAACTAAGTCATCTATGAATGACCACAACACAGAACGAAATTACTATGCGGGAGTGGTTGATGCGTGAATAAAAAAAAACATGTACCTGTGAGAGGAGGTCGATGGTATTGTTTACCTCCTTATTTACTCTCACTCCCTGCCCTACCACGCATTGAGAGTTGCCAGCAACATCTCCCATACCCATCCAATGCAAACCCCTCCTCGGCTACATAATCAACTCACAAGACTTTAAGATAATTCTCTACTCTTTATTCATAACAAATGATCATTACCAAAAAAAAAAAAGAGATTTCTTTTCATTTTTCTTATTTCTATGTTACATAGTATATACCTATATATGTTTACTCTACTCTTTCATCGTTATGTGTTTAGGTATGTTTGTAAAAAAAAGAATACTTAGGTATATATGTATATAGGCGAGAAGAGTAATCAATGAAAAAAATATAAACTAGCAATAACTGTGTTATTAGTACAATTCATAGTATTTTAATGTCAAATTTACTACTAGTTATAAAAATATATGCATACTTAAGTATGGATGGTTGCTGGTTTTTACTTACATTGTTCTAGGGTGCTCCAACGATGTTTGCGCAAACAGGTTGTACTTGAATTTGTATGATGACTTGTTCGATTAAAAGTTGACTATGGGGTATTTTTTTCCTCCCCAGTAAGTATGCATATTTACAAATATAATTAGTTAGTTAATTTTAAGTTTTGAACCTAATTACTTAAGTTACATACTAAAGGGTTTTGTTTTAATTTTTTCTTCTTGCTCTAGTTCTTCGTCTCTTCTGATCCAGACTTTTTTTTGAATACATAAAATCCTTTTATGCAAAATCTTAATCAATAGTTCTGCCTTCCCTTATTAAGACTCTTTATTAGTTAAATCTCCAAAAGAGGAGTATAATAAGTACGCCTTCGGCAAATTTAAAGAAAAGTGATAGAAAAGAAATTTTGAGAAAAGTTTTGAATAAAAAGGTAAAAAAAGGTTTCATCGGGGAAGCTTTTCTCTGATTGTCTTATTCTTTTTCCCCTTTTTTGTTTTTTTTTTGATAATCGGTGATTAATAAGTTGCTTTGTTTTAATTTCATGTGCTTTATACTTTCACGCTTCAAGCGTGGGTTTTTTTTTCTTGAAGCTAGGTAGTCTCAAATGGGAAAAAATAACCTTATGACAAATTTATCTTCATCGGTTGCACATTATGACTTGGTTACGACTAATGAAAGTTCCAATGATCGCTAGACGAAATTCGAGGTATCCTTTCCACCCATGACTCCCACGTGGAAGGAGTTTGATCGCCTATGAATATAGTAAAACCATGGTTTTACAGGAAACCCTTATCTATTATGGCCAGGATAACTACGTACCTTAGATGAATTATGCCTCTGAATCTCGAATAACTCCGGCAAGATGTTGAAGATTCTTTTAGAAATACTTTCTCTCGTACTTCTTCACTTTAAAGTGGGGTAGATTGTATGTATATATATTTTTTTCCCCCTCACCTGCTTTAATGGTTTTCAAAAGAAATGTTTTATGGACGCGTCACTCTATCACGGTGTTAAAGTTTTTAAACACTTGTTTAAGGCACTGATTATTCAAAGTAAGTCGCGATTGCACAAAAAACTTCCGATTTAACTTTCTACTACGCAGTTCCGTGTGGTCTGCTATGCATGCGTAAAGGAAATGGCAGAGGAAATGATCGGCTAGGCACTTGACACCTTCGCCATTCAGTTTTCTCAGTTGGTCTGACAGGTTTTGGCCAGTGTTGGCTAACGTACACATATTGTGAGATACCTTTTTTTCTTTGTATGACTGGTCTAGATCATCAATGTTGTATGTGACCCTTATCATTTCAGGTGTCAATACCGATTTGATGGCAGATTTAAAAAACTAAAGAAATTAGGCGATAGGTCATTGTGTACGTGTTAACCCATTACCTGCCATCACACAACAGTTTTACAAGCACGTTGTATAGGTACAGCGTACTGAAAAACTGGAAAATGGCAAAGCGTTACTATTTAAGAGACTGCATATCCTTCGCATGGAAAGTCCCCAGTAGCTTACCTGCCATATCTTCCAGTACGTAACAGGATCTGCCTACTTTGTCCCGAACTCTAGCTCTAACAAAAGTTTTTGCCAACTTGCTATTAAACTTTTCTGAAGCTTTACTCAGTTTGAAGTTACGACGCAAGACTGTTTGACCAATGTTGAAAGTAACGTCGCGCGACCGCAGATTGTATCTTTTGGAATTTGTTTCATATGCTAATTGTATGTTCTTTCGTACCAAATCTCGAACAAAGGCTAAACTATCATGTCTACTATCTTGAGTCTCAATCTTGCCTTCATTTATCATACTGATGTTCCGTAGCAACTGATAGTCATTTCCGTGATTAATCATATGTTGGCCGAATACTACGAAATACGGAGAAAAGTTTATTGTTTGATGAATAGATGTTCTTAAAGCACAGTTTATACTGCTCATATGAAGGTCCCAATCGCGCTGGTCCTGTTTAATGTAAGCACGAAGTGCAGCATTGATCGATCGATTTACCCTTTCCGAACTATTACTTTGAGGTGAGTATATAGCCGTGCAAATGTGTTTAACCCCATATTTGTTAAGAAAACCTTCAAACTCATGTGATCGAAATTGGCTTCCGTTATCACTCACAATGAACTCTGGAACACCGAAGATATCAAACACCTGTGTTTTCAAGAAATTGGTGATCGGTGGTGTTGTAAATTTTTTTAGCGGGCATAAGAATGTGAACTTTGACATATGATCCAGAACGATCAGTATGCCAATATGGCCATTCTTCGACCGCGGGAAAGGTCCGATCAAATCTATGTATAGCCTTTGAAAAATGTGCTCTGTTGGTGTGAAGTTACCCATTGGTGGCCTTAAGACTTTGGTGGAGTGTTTAGTAGTCTTACAAACTTCACAACCTGCTACATATTCTCTCACTGAACGATAAAGACCTGACCAATAAAAGAACCTTCTCACCCTTTCTACGGTTTTAGCCACTCCACCATGAGCAGCCGTGTCTACGTTATGAGCATTAAATAAAACCTGTTGCTGTAATCCCTTCGGCACGAGAAGTTTCCATGCTGCTTTTTGTTGATCCTCGTCTCCCGTGTAAAACTCCGTTCTATGATAAATGTACTTATCAACGACTCTGAAGTCAGGATATCGGTCCTCTTCTTTCTGTAAACTTTCTCTTAGCTCAGAGTATTCACCGGAGTCAAACTCAGGCGAATCCAAATCAATATTCGGTACATTTTCGCAAGGTTGTACTAACTCGTCCAAATTCTCGACATTTACCCGCGACAAAGCATCCGGGACTACATTCTCAGAACCTTTACGATGCTCAATTGTAAAAGAAAAAGCTTGTAGCTTGAGTGCCCAGCGAGCCAAACGCCCGCTAAGGTCACTCTGCTTCATTAGCCAACGAAGACTTGCATGGTCGGTTATGATGCGAAATGATTGTCCCTCAATGTAAGCTCTAAACTTCTTTACAGCCAAAAATGCAGCGAGACATTCCTGTTCTGTTACGGAATAATTCTTTTGTGCTTTGTTGAGTTTTTGGCTCATATACGCTATAGGAATTTCCTCGCCATTCTCATTCGTCTGGGCGAGCACCGCACCTACTCCACATTGACTTGCGTCACACTGTATCAGGAACGGTTTACTGAAGTCAGGGTTCGCTAATATAGGTGCAGACGTCAAACGTTGCTTTAGGAGCTCAAAAGAGTCCTGTGCTTCCAAAGACCACTGATAATCGCGACTTTTCTTAAGCAACTCTGTCAACGGGTGGGTAATCGAGGCAAAATTCGCTATGAAGCGTCTGTACCAGCCTGCCATTCCCAAGAAGCGGCGTAGCTGTTTTACCGATTTAGGGGGTGGATACTCAGTGATTGCTGAAACTTTATCTGGGTCGGTCTGGAGGGTACCTTGCCCAACCACATAACCCAAGTAACGGACCTGTTTGAGACAAAATTTACTTTTCCCTATATTAATAGTTAAGTCAGCCTTCTGAATATGTAAAGCTACTTCTTGTAAAAGTTGAATGTGTGAATCAAAATCTTCTGATATCAAAAGGAGGTCGTCAAGGTACACAAAGACGCGTTCTTTGAGGTAGTAGGGGATGACCTTATCCATTAGCCGGCACATGGTTTGAGGAGCATTACACAACCCGAACGGCATCACTTTAAACTGGTATAATGGTCGGTTTGGAACAGTAAAAGCTGTCTTCTCTCTGGAAGATACTTCTAGCGGTATTTGCCAAAATGCGTCTTTCAGATCCAAACTAGAAATATACTCTGCCCGAGGTAGTCTACTCAAAATGCCCTCTATGTGCGGCAATGGATATGCATCCTTAACTGTCAGAGAATTAACCTTGCGACTATCCAAGCATAAACGAACTTTTCCCGGTTTCCTTACTAAAACTACTGGCGAGGACCAGGGACTGTTTGATTCCTCGATCACGCCCAAAGCTATCATTCTATCTATTTCGTCACCCATAAGCTTTTCAATCGCCGGCGAAATTGGGAAGTGCCGTTGTTTGATCGGAACTGCGGCACCAACGTCTATAACATGTTCGAGAATTGTTGTCTTACCCAATCCCTTCTCCTCAAAAGAAGGAAAACATCGAACTGCTGATGCCAACTTCTCCTTTTGAATCGCTGACAGCTTATGAAGATTTTCGTCTGATTCTAATATGTTGATTTCACTCACAATGTTAGGAGCAATTTGAAAAATTTTCCAAAAATTCACTCCTAAGTATACGTCTTGACTGAGGTTAGGCACGATATAGAAATCAATAGGGAAGGTCTTGTTTTCATAGCATACGTCTAGGGTTACTATGCCAAGAACTGACTGTTTTGATCCATCTGCAGTACATAATTTAGTGTCAAGTTCCTTGATTTCAAGATTTTGCTTAAATATATTCGAAGCCCATTTTGCTCCAAGGCAGCTAACCGAAGCGCCTGAGTCAAGTAAGCCCAGAACTTTGTCTCCTAAAATTTCAACCGGTGCGTATGGACGAATGTCATCTGGTTTACACACTACAGTGGCCGATAGGTTTAGTTTCTGTGTTTTGACATTTTGCCAAAATCTTCTAGCACGAATAGTCGAACGTGGTTGGGAAAAGATTTTCTGGCGCTTCAATTCGTACTCTTCCAAACGGCGATGGAGTGGACGAATCGGGTGTAACGGTACACACGCTGGAGATTTCTGCTTACTATTTTGAAGAATTTTGACAGGTTTTATTTCGATATGGGATTGGGATGCCTGCTGGTGGTATTGAAGACATCCCTTTTCTTGTTTTCCGGCTTACTACATTTGGGACAATTTGGTAAAAAGAAAGCAAGTAGACCACATCCATAGCAGAAAACTCTGCGAGGCTTGACACATTGCTTATAGCTATGCCCAGGCGAATCGCAGTTCCAACATTTGCTTTCAATAGCGTCAACGGATGATGCCTCCACTGACTCGGATAAGATTGGATCAGAACTTTCACTAAAATCCCCTTGAAGGACTTCAGCTAGTTGTCGTTTCTGCGGGATCGCTGCTCTTGGAAAACTATTCTTCATTGTATCGAAAAAGTTTTCACGACGCCTACAAGCGCGTCTCAAAACTGAAATAGATGTTATATCTAAGTGCAATAACTCCAAGCGTATTTCAGGGAGTAAGTTGCGTATTAATGTTTCAACTAATTCCTGCTCTGATATTGGTTCTCTCAAACTATCGCTTAGGGTCATAACGGCTTCTAGAAACTGTTCAAACGTCTCGCCATTTTTCTGTTTCCTATTCCTTATCCTTTCCTTTATATCATAATCCGTCCTAACATCCTTAAAATTGTTTTTCAGCGCGTCGCACAAGTCAAACCAATCCAGGGCTCGTACCGAATGGTGATACCTCCAGTACCAGTTCTTGGCTTTACCCTCGAAAAGAACGTGGGCGCTTTGGCAAAGAGCATTGAAATTGCCTCTCAAGGACGACATGGTTAAGGCATTTACTCGATAAATGAATTCGTCAACGGAAACTTTTTCCAGAGATCCATCAAAAGTTAACTTCCAGTTAACAACAATCTTAGAAATTGCTTCCGGTGACAATTGGTGCGTGTTTTCGCTTCTACGATTATTGTTGCCATTGTTCATTGCGTTAAAGTTCCTAACGTCATTGCTTTGATTCTGAGCAGCAGAATGTCGGCTTTGGCCAATATTAGGCAAGTCTAACAAATTTTGAGACGGTTCTAGTTCCTGCCTAATTCGGTCGTTATTGTTATTATTTAGACTTAGATTTTGGAAATGGGTTTCTAATGTCTGAGATACTAACTGACTAACGACATCAGTGATTTCGCGTGTCATGTGAACTCGCTGACGTGTACTAGTCTCGTCTATCATCTGCTGTATGCGTTGTAAATTTATGTTGGCTTGTACATGCTCGTCTCGATTTTGTCTGTAATTACGACCGCGACGTGCATTTGCCGGTGAGCGAGTATCGTCACGTATAGATCTATCAAGTAGAATATTGTTTGCAGCCCTAGATCTTGTTGTAGGACCTCTAAAACTCGTGTTGTTATTTCTGGGTACAGCCCCTTGAGAACCAGTGTTCTCAATTTCTGGAAGGAGCTCCTGCTCAGAGAAACTTCTTAAAGATTGAGAATCGATAGTTCTACGACATAAAGGACAAGAATCGTTGTCTGTTAGCCAAATCATTAAGCAAGATCTGTGAAAACCGTGCATACATGGCGTAGACACGAAACTAAAGTTCGTGGTCTCCTCGTTGCAAATAGAGCAAATGCAGCCAGGAGCCGCTAGGTTGGCTAAATGTTCTTCACTGTGGCGTACGGACATTATAGTGTCTGATAGAGCTCTACACTGACATCCGTATCTAATTTTAGTGAAGCAAATAGTCTAGCAAAAGTGTGTTTATCTATAAATTAAATAAACTAAGTCTTGTAAGTTGAAGTATGCCGAAGAGGAAAAAAAAAGTGGTACATAATTTAATTTCATTACGCATATTAAGAGTTTAAGGGTAGCTGATGCATTAAAGTGTCTCCTTCACTATTTCATTTTCAAACATTAACTCCTAAACGCTTTGAGGAATACGAAAAGGTGATGGAGAGATCCTCCAAAAATTTTAAGCATAACCAGCGGTAGAGTAATCAATTAAAGCTTTAATTAACCCTATTCCAAGATGATTTAAACAAAAAAATTATTTGGGGATGAGAATTGCTAATTTCTCCGAGCTGGTTAGATGGACGTCCATGTGCATCCAAACTAATTCCGTCACTCATCAAAACTAGTGTTCAAAGTGAAAAAAAAATAATAATGGGAACCCCTCACATGACTATCCACACATCACATCTGGACGCATCATATTGTCGGGCCCCACGTTGGGCGCCATTTTATATATATATATCTATTGTCATGAACCGACACTAGGGGAATATGGAGCGGCGTGCATGCTTGCGTTAGCCAGGCTTTAGTCACTCGGGAGGTCGGGGTTTTTGCTCCTAATCAATCACCCTAGTATGAGTATATATATAATAATTATTTCATGCACTAAACCAGAAAACCCGAACAGAAATATTCACCACAACAAAAGGGTGCATCCAGCTCAAAACTGAAATTATACGTAACTTGCATAGCAATAAATAAACAGACGGACAGAAAAGAATCGGAGTTCAGAAAAAAAGGAACTGCCTCTGCTCAACTAAGTCATCTATGAATGACCACAACACAGAACGAAATTACTATGCGGGAGTGGTTGATGCGTGAATAAAAAAAAACATGTACCTGTGAGAGGAGGTCGATGGTATTGTTTACCTCCTTATTTACTCTCACTCCCTGCCCTACCACGCATTGAGAGTTGCCAGCAACATCTCCCATACCCATCCAATGCAAACCCCTCCTCGGCTACATAATCAACTCACAAGACTTTAAGATAATTCTCTACTCTTTATTCATAACAAATGATCATTACCAAAAAAAAAAAAGAGATTTCTTTTCATTTTTCTTATTTCTATGTTACATAGTATATACCTATATATGTTTACTCTACTCTTTCATCGTTATGTGTTTAGGTATGTTTGTAAAAAAAAGAATACTTAGGTATATATGTATATAGGCGAGAAGAGTAATCAATGAAAAAAATATAAACTAGCAATAACTGTGTTATTAGTACAATTCATAGTATTTTAATGTCAAATTTACTACTAGTTATAAAAATATATGCATACTTAAGTATGGATGGTTGCTGGTTTTTACTTACATTGTTCTAGGGTGCTCCAACGATGTTTGCGCAAACAGGTTGTACTTGAATTTGTATGATGACTTGTTCGATTAAAAGTTGACTATGGGGTATTTTTTTCCTCCCCAGTAAGTATGCATATTTACAAATATAATTAGTTAGTTAATTTTAAGTTTTGAACCTAATTACTTAAGTTACATACTAAAGGGTTTTGTTTTAATTTTTTCTTCTTGCTCTAGTTCTTCGTCTCTTCTGATCCAGACTTTTTTTTGAATACATAAAATCCTTTTATGCAAAATCTTAATCAATAGTTCTGCCTTCCCTTATTAAGACTCTTTATTAGTTAAATCTCCAAAAGAGGAGTATAATAAGTACGCCTTCGGCAAATTTAAAGAAAAGTGATAGAAAAGAAATTTTGAGAAAAGTTTTGAATAAAAAGGTAAAAAAAGGTTTCATCGGGGAAGCTTTTCTCTGATTGTCTTATTCTTTTTCCCCTTTTTTGTTTTTTTTTTGATAATCGGTGATTAATAAGTTGCTTTGTTTTAATTTCATGTGCTTTATACTTTCACGCTTCAAGCGTGGGTTTTTTTTTCTTGAAGCTAGGTAGTCTCAAATGGGAAAAAATAACCTTATGACAAATTTATCTTCATCGGTTGCACATTATGACTTGGTTACGACTAATGAAAGTTCCAATGATCGCTAGACGAAATTCTAGGTATCCTTTCCACCCATGACTCCCACGTGGAAGGAGTTTGATCGCCTATGAATATAGTAAAACCATGGTTTTACAGGAAACCCTTATCTATTATGGCCAGGATAACTACGTACCTTAGATGAATTATGCCTCTGAATCTCGAATAACTCCGGCAAGATGTTGAAGATTCTTTTAGAAATACTTTCTCTCGTACTTCTTCACTTTAAAGTGGGGTAGATTGTATGTATATATATTTTTTTCCCCCTCACCTGCTTTAATGGTTTTCAAAAGAAATGTTTTATGGACGCGTCACTCTATCACGGTGTTAAAGTTTTTAAACACTTGTTTAAGGCACTGATTATTCAAAGTAAGTCGCGATTGCACAAAAAACTTCCGATTTAACTTTCTACTACGCAGTTCCGTGTGGTCTGCTATGCATGCGTAAAGGAAATGGCAGAGGAAATGATCGGCTAGGCACTTGACACCTTCGCCATTCAGTTTTCTCAGTTGGTCTGACAGGTTTTGGCCAGTGTTGGCTAACGTACACATATTGTGAGATACCTTTTTTTCTTTGTATGACTGGTCTAGATCATCAATGTTGTATGTGACCCTTATCATTTCAGGTGTCAATACCGATTTGATGGCAGATTTAAAAAACTAAAGAAATTAGGCGATAGGTCATTGTGTACGTGTTAACCCATTACCTGCCATCACAATGTCCCTATCCAAACAGACGGCTTGGGATATTTCAGTACAATAACCTGATGGTATGTAAAACTGGCTATTATCGAAAGTTGGTGTAGATCATCGTGCAAATTGCCCTCTCACTAACAAATGAGCAAGCTTTATCAGTTTGTGTACTTATTGTTGTGGAGAAATTTCGTATGATCGCGCGCGATCCACCATCCTGCATTGCCAAAACCACAGTTCTTCTTTGATATAAAAAAGGGGTTAGGTAAAGTTAATTACAATTAGTAGTAGCATATATACCTATATATATTTTTTTAACTATTCAAAAGACCATACATTTGTAAGATAATGAATAAACATTACAAAACTTCAAAATAATTTCAAATAAATTAAAATTATGCAGAAGCAAAAGTGTTGAGTGCCACACTATAAATAACTAAATTTATTTACCATAAAATGCTTAAGAAAATCGTTTATAATAAGATCTCTGTACTTTAAGCTGTTTTGCATGTATTTGAACAACGTATCACAATCTCTACCATTTAGAATGTTTACCACACTTGCCAGGACCAAAAATTTTTCACCAAAACTAGCCAACCGGAAATCGTTGTAGGCTGGGCAAACACGAATAAAGTGGTGAATACTTTCATCATCGCCTAAGTTACAAACTGGACATGTTGCAGATGTTACGTTCGTGAAAGATCTTGCATTAAGATTCAAAAACCCACCTCTTGCACAAATAATTAAACCAATGCCTACGCTGAATGTTCGTCGTCGAAATATGTAACGCTGGTATATGAGGGTAAAGATCATGTGTGGTAGAGCCTTGATCACGCTCCACATATAGTTTGAACTCTTTTTTGACTAGCAAACTAAGCAAAAAAGGAGTGAAATCTTTAACAAAAGCAGGAGAAAAATCGCTTAGTGGTTCTAAGCCCGCGGTGAGTGATAAGTGTTTCCAATTTTTAATCCAGGGTGTATCTTGTTATATGGCCTCCTCGGCAAGTGTACGCGAAAGAACTGGGGAACTATGCAGCATCGAAGATTTTATTTTTTTTCGAAATACAGATCGGAGGGTTATTTAAATAACTCAACCATGTAGCGTATATTGCCGCTTTTGCCCCGCCAAGCTTTGTGTCTAAGTGGTTAGCGAACGAGAGCTTGTAATTTAACATTCATTCCCAACAAATCACAAGAAGTCAGACGAGAGCCTGCCACCCTTTCCAAAGGCGAGGACTTTTGATTTGGAAACGTTTACTTTTAATGTCCACAGCCTGCAATATTCATGCTTTGCAGATCAACAGCCGACTCTGCTAACAGCAGCAGCATCGGCATACATCAAAAGCTTGATTTTTCTATCCGCAACTTTAACACCACCTGGAAGGTTGTCAATTAAATCGTTAAGATACAGGGAGAAAAGCACTGTGCTTAGCAAGCATATATAAGGCGTAAAATATCAATCAAAATAAAAGAAAGTTACGAGGGACATTATCAAAGGCACATGAAAAGTCTAAAAAAAACAAAAGTTTTCCTCTTTTGCGCCAAAGTTAAAATTAGTGATACTTGTCAGATTAAATAAGTTATCGATGGTTGAATAGTTCTTACGGAAACCCGCCTGGTAATCTGTAAGTATATTATGGAACTCAATCCACACATTAACGCGGCTTAATAACACGCCAGAAAATAATTTATACATCGTATCCAGCAGAGACAGCCCTTGGTAGTCACACGGGAGACAGGGGTCCCCTTTTTCTAACAGTGCGATTATCACAGAAGAGCAGAACGAAGAAGGGGCCTGCTTTTTAAAGAAATTTAAATTAAGTAGAGAGAGAACCTCACTCTAAAAATTTTGTAGAGCATATTTACAAAGTTTAAATGGATGGGGTCTTGGTCAGGAGCTTTATAGTTTTTTGCCTTACTGAGCGCCACCTCAGTGCGTCGAGGAAAGGATCTACAATACAGGATTAAAAAGCAACGTACTAAAGTAGTCCTTGAAGTCTTTAAGTGCAAGGCTACTACTGACACCAGGTGTTGGTCGTTTAAGGGAGTTAGCTATTCGCCACCAACCACTTGAGTTCCTAACTCTATTTAGAAGGTCGATTTCCATGCATTTTCCATGGTTGGCGAAAATCCTACGACTGAACCCTCCAAGAGGGTGCCGACTGGTAATGGATACCACAGTTGTCTGTTCACATTGGTACTTAGTACCTCTCTGTGCGGAAGGTATCCAGCTAAGGTCAGCTATGCGCCTTAGCTCTTCAATAGCCCTGGCGTACGGTCATGATTCTTGACTATGGTCGTGAGGTAAGGGTGACTGACTTAAGACTCTCTTGGACGACGATTTTGGATCTAGCTTGCTTTGGGCTGGTAGGTGCGGTATCCTGCCACCTCACGTTTTTCTGCATGGACAACAAAAATATTAATAATAAAAACAACAACAAGGAAGTTAAGGAGGGGGGGAAGAACGGGAGGAAGACGGACAAGGACAACGGGGACAGGGAACCGGCCAGAAACGAGGCTCGCCCTTGCGTATCGCATGGGAGTGGCTCGGCTGCTGGTCGGCCTACAAGTACGGGACAGGGTCGCAGAACTGATATGGTGCTCTTGACTCCGAATCGAAGGCAAAGGGCTCACCTAGAAGAGATGCGACCAGACATAACTGGTGGCCTGAAATCAGGCCGCAGACACGCCCAAACGCGACGCAACAACAGGGCGGAAAGGACGGACAAGCTCCTAAATTTGGAAGCAACTCCCCCCTTAGGTTGCAGCAGGGCTGGCGGCCCTGTGAGTGTGGGCTCTGCTGGCAACAAAGGAGCGTCGAAGTCGACATCCGCCGGACAAGGTTCCGGTGTACAAGTGGGTGCTCAGCTACAGAGGGCTCATCCGGTGGGCATTATTGATAACGTGGCGAGTACCATTACGCTGTAGGTAGTTGACAGGAGCAGGGAAGACGGGGCCATCTCCAGGGAGGAGTGGAGCTGGGTGGCCAACGCCATTTCTGAAGCATATTTGACTGCCGTTGAAAGGTACGCTAGGCCACAGCCATCCATAGAATATATGGGATGGTATCACGGGTTTAGACTTATTGCGTGCGCTGACGAGCGGTCAGCGAGCTTCTGCAGGTGTCTTATCTCGCTGGTTGGGGAGTTGTGGCGGGGGGCTAGGCTCGAGGCCGTGGACAGGAGGGACCTCCCTCTTCGACCAAGGGCTCGGGTGTGGGTACCTGCCGAACCTTCTCAGCCGGAGAGAATTCTGAGGCGGCCTCTGCCAGCCTCCTACTCTGCCTGGAGCAAGGCGGGGTGGACGTTGTCCTTATCCAGGAGCCGTGGCTAAGCAGCAGCGGCAACAAAATATCTGGACTGAGGACTGGTAAATTCAATTTATTTGTGCACGGATCGGCAGGTAGGCCAAGGTCGTGTGTACTGCTTAAGAAAGATATTAAAGCCTTTCTTCTTTCCAATTTTAGTGACGATGACGTAACGGCTGTGTGTCTGGAGGAAGGTAACAAGGGATCGTGGCTGGTCTCTGCCTACATGGCCCATGATGATACTTGTGGGCCGCCTCCTGAAATCCTATGCATGATTACCGCTGAAGCAAAGCGAAGAGGCATAGGACTTATTGTCGGAACGGATGCGAACTCGCATCATTCACTGTGGGGGAGTTCGGATACGAATGCAAGAGGTGAGTCACTATTTGCTTTTATTCTAAATGAAGGGCTATGTATTTGTAACAGGGGTAATGACCCCACGTTTGTAACCTCAGTTAGGGAGGAGGTCCTAGACCTCACTCTTGCTTCAGGAGACCTGTTTCCCCTTATATCCGACTGGCGTGTTCTTCCGGAACACTCCTTCTCTGATCATAGGTATATTCTGTTCTCTCTTGATAAATCTAGACCCAGCAAAACCATGGTTAGAAATCCTAGGCGTACTAACTGGGTCCGTTGCTGTAGCAAGCTCGATGAGTTTCTCCCAAGAGCACCCGTATCAGACTCGGAATTGTCCGAGACTGCTATTGATGCTCTGGTGGAGAAATTTACCAATGCTTGTAAGAAAGCGTATAAAATTGCATGCCACTGAAAACCGTAAGTGGAAAACGTAAACCACCTTGTGGAGTAAGGAAGTAGACGACCTCAGGGCTTCTAGTAGACGCTTGTTCAACGGGGCCAGGAAGAGGAAATTACCTTCCGACTGGGAGCTCTACAAAGTTGGGTTGGGTATTTATAAATCTGCGATCAGGAAAGCCAAACGAGATTCCTGGAAGGTTTTCTGCGGAAGCGCGGAAGGATGTAATGAGTCTGCGAGATTCCGGAAGATTCTCTCCGGGAATCCTGCACCCTTGGGTTACTTGAGGAATGTGGATGGTAGCTGGGCTATGAGCAGCGAGGAATCTCTCCAGCTTCTCATGGACGCTCACTTCCCTGACGTCCCGGTTTCACAGGACCGCGATACCCCATCGCCCACTAATGTGGGCGGGGGGGGTCGGCCAGTCATCTCCCTGGATGAAAGCCAGCTTGTATGGGCCATTCAATCTTTTAAGCCCTACAAGTCACCCGGGCCTGATGGCATAACTCCTGTGCAACTACACAGATCGCTGGGGATCTCTTGTAGCTGGCTGGCTCCCATCTACGCCAACTGTTTGAGGTTGGACTATATCCCCGCTTCTTGGAATATGGTCAAGGTTACCTTTATTCCAAAGGCGGGGAGGTGCTCTCATGTATTTCCCAAGGACTTCAGGCCAATCAGTCTCTCCTTGTTTCTTTTAAAAACGCTGGAGCGCCTGATTGACCTGCATATACGCAGCAGAGTCCCTAGGGAGAGTTTTTCGGCATCGCAACATGCCTACTGCAAAGGCAGGTCAACTGAAACGGCGCTTCATTCCGTTGTAATACTAATAGAGGGGTCTTTCCAGCACAAAGAGTTCGTGCTGAAGGCCTTTCTGGATATCGAAGGAGCGTTCAATAATGTTTTGCCTTCCGCCATTGTACGGGGCTTAGCGAGTCTGGGAGTTGAACCAAGTTTGATAGAATTTATCAACAGATTACTTTGTGGCAGGATTGTCAAGGCGGAGTGGGGGGGTGCTGGGGCTCAGAGAGGAGTGAGAAGGGGCACGCCACAAGGGGGTGTTCTTTCTCCGCTTCTCTGGGTCATAGTAGTCAACGGCTTACTCCAGGACCTCGAGCGTAGGGGCTGTCAAGTGAGAGCCTATGCGGACGACCTGGCAATCCTCGTCAGGGGAAAGTTTCTTAGTACCGTAAGGGATGTTCTGCAAGGATATCTGGGTATTGTGACAGAGTGGTCCGAATCTTGTGGTCTGGCTGTCAACCCGAGTAAAACGGAACTAGTCCTCTTCACGAGAAGGTATAAGATTGATGGTTTTGTACTTCCCTCTATTGGGGGAGTACCGCTGGTGCTTTCTGCAAAGTTCAAGTACCTAGGGGTTATTCTGGACAGGAAGCTGTCTTGGGAGCTGAATGTAGAGGGCAGGGCTAGAAAAGCTTCGGTCCCCTT
Organism: Merzomyia westermanni; assembly: GCA_949987695.1. NCBI lineage: Eukaryota > Metazoa > Arthropoda > Insecta > Diptera > Tephritidae > Merzomyia > Merzomyia westermanni. The sequence goes on along the minus strand of OX465288.1, from coordinate 121,139,488 downwards.
GTATTGTTGCAGAGGGGCCATTGGCAAACGATGGGGTCTCTCCCCAAGGGTGGTTTATTGGTTGTACGAGATGGTTGTGAAACCTATCCTATTTTATGGGGTATTGGTCTGGTGGGGCGCACTAGACACAGCATCCTCCACGAAGAAGATGGTCACGGTGCAGCGAATGGCCATGGTTGGGATCAGTGGGGCCATGCGCACCACTCCTACCCTGGCATTGAATGTTATGCTCAATATGCACCCAGTTGACCTTGTAGGAAAAATAAGCGCAGCTCGGGCTGCAATTAGGCTCCGAGACGCTGGATATAGGCTTGTGCAGTATGGCCATTTCAATATACTTTCGGGCTTTGACTTTATCCCTAACAGAACGGATTACTGTGCGCCGACCTCTACCCCGGCAAAGGGTTTTTCGACTTACATACCCGCAAGGGACGAGTGGACAGGCGGGGAACCTATCTGGGGGGAGGCTCTGGCGAATCTGTTTACGGACGGGTCAAGGCTGGATGGATGTGTTGGGGGGGGGGGGGGGGTGTTTACTGTGAGGAACTTGGGATTAGCACGAAATGTAGGCTACCTGATCATTGTAGCGTCTTCCAAGCGGAGGTTACCGCCATAAAGGAGGCGGTGGATGGGATGCTGTCCAGCGCATTCGCTGTCAAGGAGTTCAACATCTACTCCGACAGTCAAGCGGCAATTAGGGCGCTGAGTGCAGGCAACGTTCAATCGAGGACAGTGAGCGACTGTCTGGAATGGCTTGCGGTTGCATCCAACTATTTTAAAATAAAAATTATCTGGGTGCCAGGCCACTGTGACATTCCCGGCAATTGCCATGCGGATCTCTTGGCCAGAGCGGGCACTCGTGAGGCAGATGTGTCTGCCTCCAGAACACTGGGTATTCCCCTTACCACCTGTAGGTTGCTTCTGGGCAGGTGGGCTTCGGATCAGCTAAGCAAACGCTGGGCTGACACCACCTTATGTCAGGTGTCGAAGTCCTTCTGGCCGGTGGTTGACTCCGGGCGTTCAATAGGAGTACTAGGGTTCTCCAAGTTACATCTTTCCATGTTTATTGGCGTGTTGACTGGGCACTTTCCGATGGGGGTCCATGCGGTGCGGTTGAATATTCTTGATAACCCGAGCTGCGTGAGCTGCATGGAGGATGACGAGGTGGAATCATCAAATAATTTCATGCTCAGTTGTCCAGCGTTTGCTAGGACCAGGCGCAGGTATCTCGGCTCGGATGTTCTCAGGTCTCCGGAAGACGTGTCGAAAATCGATGTGTGCCAAATCCGGAGTTTTATTGTCGCTACGCAGCGATTTGCTAAGCTATCTTAAGTTAGTGTCACCGTTTAAAATTGTGGTATCACAACGGACCTTGTAAGTGTCCAAGTGAGCTGCCCTCCTAGTGGGACAGCTACCACCTAACCTAACCTAACCTAACCTAAGGGAGTTAGCTATTCGCCACCAACCACTTGAGCTCCTAACTCTATTTAGAAGGTCGATTTCCATGCATTTCCATAACATTTTTTTCTCGTTACATAGCTGGACGTATTTCTAGCGAGAGGCACGGTCTAGTTCTAGCAGAATCATCGATAACTTTTCTATAATTGTTTAAGTCACGTAACATTTCCAGGCGTAACTTATGACACTGAGAGTCGAACCAAGCGTTTTTTTAGCGTGAAAATAGCCCTGGAGTGCCGTACCACTTCCGCTGCTTTTATCTTCTCCTTTAAAAGGGACACTTTATCTTCTATTGGGAAGCTCGAGTAAATATAGTCATAGCCACAAGCTCTTGGCATGTGCTCAGTGTACTCTCTGCTATCAATGTATGAACAAACAGCATGTCAATGACTGAGCTGCCAACAGGACCACAAAATGTAAATGCACCAAACATATCCCCGTAGCTCTTCCGTTAAAAATAATAACCCAAAAACTAGCGATTAGTGCTACGCCTTTTTTCCTACGCCTTTTTTCCTGTTTTCCTTTTTTGTCTATGACTATATCTATAGAGCTCCGCGGTTCAGAAATGCACGGTGACTCCAAAAAGGAGTTCTGACAGATTATTTGCAAGGAACTAACTCTCGCATTCAGGTCCCAAATGATACAGCAAGTTTTCTTAACGGCTAAAATCAGAGTCCCAGCTTGTGCAATTTATGTATTGAGGGATTAAACAAAAGCTTACATTGTTTATTTTTACCGTTAAAAGCACGCCCTCTGGTGATACCTGAAAACTGGGGTTCACGTGATATTCAATGTAGTTTCTATAACCCAACAGACAACCACCGATGGCACGACCCGCTCTGAATTTTTTTGTACCATCAACCCAATGAAGCCGGTAATCTTGAAAGTGGTGAAGAAATTTTGAAAATGAAAAATAACACATCGAGATACAGAAAAATTATACCCGTATGTGCATATAGACATAATGCGTATTTGTAAAGATTTTTTGGTTATTTCTGTATGACACCTACAACACCAATTTGTGCCTTTAATTTACCGATGTCTGATTTTGTGGCAAGACAATTCAGTGACTTCCCTGCATAAGTACTTAGCGGCGATCTCAACATTTTCGACATACTACGCTTTATTTGTCAAACTTTTTATGTAAAAGATAGCTTCTGGTCACCTAAGAACTTATCGATACTGTGTATCACTAGGGAATGGGGTGATAAATTAGAAAGCAGGTCCTTTAAAGTTTTCGTTTTCAAAAAAAATTTGTGAAAATAGCAATGTCCATCAATACTTTTAAAGGCTGTAAAAATGTAAATTGTGTCAATTTCTGCAGAACTTTGATATTTTCACATGAACTGCGACTCTAATCCGCATATAGTTCGAGCCTTCAATTTTGCACAGATTTTATTTAAGTACTAGAGGGTCCGGCAGAGTTTCTCCTGCCCAGATATTTACCTGTATGGATGTAGAAATATTACCTATGCCTATCCCTATCACTGTTACTATCCTTGTCCCTTTGCTACCCTATTCCTATCCCACCCTTCTCCTTCATATAAAAGATCTCTACATAGATCTTAAATATGTAGTTCGAAGAAATAGTTGCGGAGTAATACTAATTTAGATAAAATCAAATCAACCCTTCTTTTCCGTTACCGACCTTTTTTCTCTCTCACTCACGTTTTTTTCTGATATGTTAGAGATTAAACCATTTATAAATCTGTAGCAGTTTTTAGTATTTTACCATGAATAATTCCAGAGCTACACAGTATGAAAAATGTAATTTTTATAAGAGGTGCCTAGCCCGCTTCTCCCTTCCTATTCTTTTTACTTGAGCTGTTAGAGATTGGTTCTCCTTTAACTCCTTACCAGTTTTCAATTTTCTACAATGATTACTTCCGGAGATGTGCAGTATGAAAATGTTCGTTTGTATTCACCACTTTTTTCATGAGGTGTTAGAGTTTGGTCTCCTTTAACTCCTTACCAATTGAATACTTCTAGACAGTAAATCTGAAATGTATGGGAGGTGCAACTTCCACTTCTCCTTTCCTCCTTTTTTTCTTGATGTGTTATAGATTCTTCTCATTTAGCTCCTTAGCAAGTTTTAATATCGTACCATAAATGATTCCAGAGATATTCAATACGGAAAAACTAATTTGTTCCTTCCACCCATTTTTTCTTGAGATGGTGGAGATGGTCTCATTTAACTCGTAAACAATTTTCAATATCCTACCACAAATACTTTCAGAGATATGCAATACGGAAAATCTCATCCCACTTCTCCTTTTCTCCCTTTTTTTCTTGAAATGGTATCATTTAACTCGTTATAAATTTTCAATATTCTACCATAAATACTTCCAGAGATATGCGGTACGGAAAATCTAATTTGTATGGGAGTTGCCACGCCTACTCTTCCCTTCCCTTTTTTCTTGAGGCGTTAGCGATTGGTCTCCTTTAACTTCTTACCAATTTTCAATATCCTACTATAAATACTTCCAGAGATATGCGGTGCGGAAATCTGGTTTGTATGGGAGGTGCCACGCCCACATCATCCACTGCTCCGGATTGTGAATCTAAACCATCCTCGAGCCTACTTGAGTATACAAAAAAAATTTCATCAATATCGGTCCAGGCATTTAGAAGGAGTTTAGTAACAACGGATGGACGCACAGAAGTTTTTTATGCGGCAGCACGGTTTCTTACTTTTGTCAGCAATGCAGACCAGTGACGTTTGCATTGTCAATTTTGTATATTTATTTTTGTTTTGCGCTAGGTATTCACCCCTTTATTTATACACATACACGCATCACATTCGCGGTTAGAACTTCTTAATGTTTTAAGTTATTTGTGAAAATGTTTTACCAATTAATTACAATTATTGTTCAAGGGTGCACAACCTCCGAGTATCCAGCCCCACAACTTTTCACTAATCTTGCTCTGAAAGAATTAAAAAAATCTAATATGTACATAGATGTACGATGTATATATGTACATTCTGAAAATTTTGTATAGCGCTCTTTGAAAACGACGTTTTGCTTTTGCAAGTATTTATCTCGCTGGGCTTCAAATGTTCTGAACAAACAAACTATATCTTTGGAAGCTAATTACCATTGATTCCTAATAAAGAGAATCGTCGGAAACCTAAAAAATGTTATGTAGGAGCCTTTGCAAAAATGTATTGTGTTCTCACAATCTTTCAACGCAAAGCTCATGACTTTTTTTTTAAATAATTTCTTTCTCTATAATTTTTTTTTTTAAATAAATAATATTTATTTTGCCACGCACGTCAATATACGAATCGAAAAAACATTTCTGCTATTTACTCTGTTAGAATGATTTTGAGTAATATGTCATAATTTCTGCAAGTGTCAAATATAAAAAATGGCTGCTTACGTCATTATGTGAATTTACCTTCTATACTTATACCATGGATTGTACTTCAATTTCATAATAATAAAAAAGGGTGTTTTTTTCTTTTCTTTTTTAATGGCAAAAAAACTCCCCGAAGGTTGTTTATTTATGTGCTTCTAGCTTCTACAACAATACTAAAAAAAATCAAGTATTATCAAAAAAAAAAAAATTAATATTCAACAAAAAAATGGTTTCTTAAGAAAATAATCAGTCAAACCGTTAATCATTACAGTAAGTAATCATTATATAATAAAATAAATGATTTTATTTTGTTTTGTTGTTTTTCCGACAGGATGAATAATTGATGTATATTGGAACGATTTTTACAAAAAACAAAGTAATCACTCAGGTACAACAAACACACCCGCAACGACAAATAAACTCAAAACAGCAAATGATCAAAAACAAGCAAAAAAGGTCAAACAACAAAAATCACCAACTCTTACCCGCCTCAGTCAACCACACAAAAACCGATCGGGGCAAACCACCCCCGTTCCGATTGTACACACACAACACATACACACACGTACATAAACCGACACCCATGCTGAAAATCGACACTGATGATGGCACAAGGCCGAAACCGGTTTGTCTCACAACCAAATTTGACAAGGGATTGGAAAATCGTTCCAATATACATACATCAAAATTAAATTACTATGAACTGGGACGGCTGAGGCATGCGATGGGTTTAACGAAATATTTATTTTTTGTTTGAAGAAGGGCTGGCTGAAGCATACCATTAGTTGGTAGCCTGCAGTGTAGTCTTACATTCGGCAAGTTTTTTTATATATAATTGTTGTGTAGATTCTGGCATTGATAAATGCAGTATTTCATTAAATAATAACTAATTCTGCACTTGGTCGAAGGAGTTTAAACCAACACTATCACAATATTATCGAATTTCTGTCCTCGCTAATAAAAAAATTCAATAGACTATTTAAAAAATAAAAATTATTAGGTTTCACAAAGGGTTCGATGTGAGACATTTTTACATTTTAAGATAAAGAAGGACATTTTTCAACAATTCTGAGATTTGTTTTGAGTACCGATTACGGCGGATTGAACCACTTGTGAAATATAGCTAAAACCCCTTTAAACTTACTAACACCAATAAACCGAAAGTGACAAAATTGTTGCTAAAATTTCGTTAGCCTTACTTCATAACTCCAAATTTCGATCTGAGGTATGTTCTTGGGAATCAGTGTGACCAGGTTAGCCTTTTCGAAGCTAGATTTAGCCTTTTTTTGTCACTTAGCCTCATAATTTTCGTTTTAGCTTCGTGGCTTTTTTCTAGCCTTTTTTTACTCCAAACCTTTTCTGGTCCCAACACCATATTTTTCATACAAATTCGAGGAATATATAAAATTAAAGTTGAATGAAGGTAGTATTGATCACGAAATACAGAAAATTATTCGTAAAAATTGTCAATTATTTTTAATGGAGTTGATAACCCAATTGGGATATCGCCTACCTGCTAATATGAACTCTTTACAAAAAAAAAAAATTTTTTCAGTTGATAATTCTTTGAAAGTTACAAAGCCGGATGTATTTTCTCACTTTCAAGAAGATAAGTCTAGGTATTCTCCAAGTCAAGTAACATTGATTGAGCTTCCGTGGCTAAAGCTAATAATAATAGAAATTTGGGCGGAAGTCCGAGAACATACAAATTCATTAAACGAACCCCCTTTTTTTAAACTGGTCGAATTCGTATCTAACTTTTTGGTATTACCTTTCAGTAATAGGGAGGTTGAAAGAATTTTTAGTGCCATGAACACTTTAAAAACTGTTAAGGAACAGATTAAAAATTAAAATGCTTAACTCGCTGTTTAATATTAGATGCTCGTTAAAAAGCTTATCCAAATGTTGCACTGATTTTGAAGTTACCGATGATCTCATCTATATGATAAATACAAAAAGTTTGTACGCAGGCTCGTGCTCTTCTGATTAATCAGACGAAGAAGTGACTTTCATTCTAAACTCATCTGCAATTTCGAAAGGCCCGATCTTAAAACATACTTTTTTTCAAAGACCCAACTTCAGAGCACGTTTCAGAAATTTCATTTCTTAGGATACGGTTGAAGAAGGCTTCCATGTAGAATTTGTTTCAAAAACCCCTATCTTAACAGAGAATATTTGGGATTGGCGTTGAGAAAGGGCGTTTACGAGACAAAATCCGAATTATAAATAGTGGGGTTTTTGAAAAGCAATCTTCAAACCAATTGTGATACGGGTCGTTTTTCATGCGGGTTCTCGGTTTAGGGCCTTTTCGTTTCAATTCATTTTCTTACTTGGGCCCTAATGCATAATTTCTAGTAAGTACAGACAGGACAAAAATACATCGATATAAACTGTGCTGGCGTGATGGATTATAAAACAGTACGGTAAAAAAACTTATCTTAACCACCTAAGATTGTTTCTCTTACATAACGGAAATATTTCTTGAAGCATTATATTGTTGCAGAGATTTGTTAATGGAGGAATATTAAAAGCGTTAATTTTTAGGAATTTTCGAGCTCTTCTGATTCATCAGGCGAGGAAAATATTATATAATTAATTAGTTTGTATGTATATATGTATGTATTTCTTTGAAAAAATGCCTAGTCAAGGTAAATGTGCCTGATAGTTCCTTCAAGTTTTGTCTACAAACAGTTTAAACTAAAATAAAAAGTTTCAAATGGATTCCGTAAGAAAATTTCTGACTTTTTTTTAGCTTCTTTTTTTCTTAATTTTAGCCTTTTCTAACCTTTAATTTTGCCGATTTAGCCTCTTTTTTTCCTATCACCTGGTCACACTGTTGGTAATATTGAGGCATCTTTCAGATATTCAGTTTGATTTTCATTTTGATAATAACGGTATTTTCCAAGTAATTGAAGTGAGATATTTCAATTATAAAAAATAAAAAAGGTTTGTAACTGAATGCAATGTTTAAATAGAAATGTCATTTTCAAAAGTTTTATAAACCAAATTTATTTTTAATGGTCATAGACTTTTACTTTTTTATCATTCAGTTTGCTCGTAAAGATTATTAAAGTAAGCGGTTACTTGGGAAAAAGAGATGTGTATTCGTTGAATAAATTTATGCTGCGCGGAGATAAAATAGCATTTGTTAAAATATAATTTTTTTAGTGCGAACGTCGGCATCAAAAAATAACTTATGCTGTCTGTAACCATAGCAACCGGTGGTTGTTTGAGTATCGAGTGATTGTCGCATTTATTTCATATTGCATTTTGCTGCATACAGAGTTATACCAATTTTCGGGTTTCACTCCCATTTCTCATAAACTAGACAGTATGGGAAATTTTGAGCACGGATTCGTATTCAGCGTGAAAAAGTATTCAGATAACATTTGGTTTTATTCGATTTTAATTAAAAATACAGGGAAGGGCAACTAGTGTCATTATTTTATTTAGTAATAGGTTTGCAATTTTTGCTAAACAAATTTTTTTGAAACTAAATTTCCCAGCAGAACGCTATGTCTAACTCAAAGATTTTAACATAATTATGAAATAAAAATACCACTTTGTTTAAAAATCATAGAGCAGAAAGAGTTCAAGTTATGATAACTGGCGTCCATATGGCGGGCCTTTTTTTTCTTAACGGAATATGTTAGAGACTAATATTTTGCTCTGGAACAATTTTTTTGCATGGTTTTTGCACCGATTTTAAAGATATATTTATAATATTTAAAATCAAACTTTAAACAAATAAAAAATGTGCTGTTGAAGAGTTTTTGGAAGCGAGAATATTGGAATTATCAAAATCTGTCCAATATATCGGAAGTTATTGAACTTTGAAATTAAGGAAAAAATTCACCTTGAACAAGAAATTTATTTATAATTTAAAATTAGGAAACCCACAAACAAAACGTAATATTTAATCATATACAGATAGATGCATTTTTCACTTTGGGGCTCAACATATTTGAGAAACTTAAGAGAAAGTCAATTGAACTATCTCATAATAGATGCAAGAACATTAAATCAAGCAGTAGTTCTATAACAGCGCATAAAACAACATGAATTAATTATATTAGAGTTTAAGATGTCTATGTCCGCTTTGCCCTTCGAAAAAAGGAAGAGCCGTGATGTCTTCTGTCTGGTGGGGAAGATTTGTGCCTCCAGGCATTTGTTGTGTATGTGCAAAAAAATCTCTGGGCAATTATCAGCAGTTAATCTGATAGCCTCCGCTGGTATCCCATCTCTACCACATACACCGTTGAAAGAGGTAGCATCTGACCTTTCGCTGGTGGCAGATGATATGGACTGGCCGAGCACTTGTGTGTCGCCCCTCGGTGGTTTGTTTCTTGCCGATCCAGTGCCCTGTGAAGATATACCTGGAGTGGCCGCTCTAGCGATCCTAGCAGTTTACACCCTTTTATAAATGCGACCTCGTCGCTCTTTTCACTCTCCATTCTTTCGTCGAGACGGAGACCATGGCAATATTACCTAGGCAGCCATTTCATCAAGGTGCCACTGTTGGTTATTGAGGTGGCAGACTACTGACATCGCTACCCCATATCATAATTTTCATAATCGTGTTTCTAGTTTCGGTCTTTAGTATCTGACTCCACTCAATCCTGAGAATGATTGGTTAAAGTTTAGGGGTTCCACTCGGCTTTCCATTGGGATTCAAGGAGTGTATGGCTTTCTCGACCACGTCGTCTCCTGGCAGCTGGCATTGCTAGTTTTGGCTCGCCCTGAGTATTTCTTTTCTACTTCGTCTGGAAAGCGTTACTCTTTCCACCACCTTTGGCCGCCCAGAAGAGGGCAATTTGGCAGGACGGGTAGTTTACAGGCAGATGAATTTTTGGTTGTAAGCTTTTTCACTGCAGAAATACACTCGAACGTTTACCGACCACTGTCCCCCTTAGGGAAAAACCTTATACAAACATGTTACTTGTCCAGTCCCTATAACCAGGAACCTTCGGTATGGTAGGCCAGCAACACTACCTTTACACCACTGCTCCCGCCAATAAAATATTATTATTACAAAATAAAACAAATAAATTTAAAATAATGTTCAGAAAATCAAAACAGGTACAGCCACTTTCGCAAAGTGCTTTGTGGTTACAATAATAACATTGAAACATTTTCTAACGAATTAGCATATACGGACCGCCGAAAATAGGAATGAGTTTAAAAAAAAAATATAGAAAACTTGTCATAAGCCTTACTTTTGAGACGCTTATACAGGGTGGCTGATGAATTTTGCTACATTAAGAAACTCAAATAATTTTTTTTTCAGTGTATGTAATTCATTTTCCTTTTATTCATGTTAAAGCTCATTAAATTTTATTAAATATAGCTTAATTAGTTTTAAAAATAATGGAATTTAAATGCCCCCCCTGCTCGTCGATGCATGTGCGGCATCTTACCAAAAAGTTGTTCATTACTGCTTGGAGAGTTGAGACAGGAATAGCCGCAATTGTTTCTCGAATGGATTGCCTTGGTTCATTCAAATTTGTTGGTTTTGCTTTGAAGACTTCCTGTTTGCAATAACCCCACAAGAAAAAGTCAGGTGCAGTAAAGTCAGGCGACCTGGGTGGCCAACGGAATGTGGATATCAGCTTATTGGGAAATTTTCGTCGCAATTCTGTCATAACAGGTTGGGCTATATGAAGAGCTGCACCATCTTGCTGAAACCACACAGAGTTGAAAAAAATTCTCATTCGGCGTAATTCTGGATAGAAAAACTCTCTCAACATGCTCAAGTAACGGTCTCCAGTAACCGTAACGGTGTGACCGTTTTCTTCGAAGAAGTAGGGCCCGACAATGCAGCGTGATGAAACTGCACACCACACTGTGACACGAAATGGATGCAATTCCGTCTCATGGAGTATCTGTGGGTTGGAAGCACTCCATATTCGACAATTTTGTTTGTTTATGTTGCCGTTTAAATCGAAATGGGCCTCGTCAGACATGAAAAGACAGTTCAACATGTTTTCATACTCTTCCACCATTTGAAGCATCTTCTGGCAAAATTCCAAGCGAATCGGCAAGTCTGCAGCGTTCAGTTTGTTGGCCATTTCAATTTTATATGGGAATAAGTCCAAATCTTTGTGCATAATTGACTGTAATGACTGTCTGCTTACACCCATTTGAGCAGATAAGCTTCTTGTCCAAACACGTGGATTGTTTTGTATGGCAGCAGCTACAGCAGCGATTGTTTCCTCCGTTCGAACTGAAGGGTTTCGATGGTAAGGTCTTCTGTTGACTGTCTTATGCTCGGCAAAATTGTTTACAAGTCTTATTATGGTCCATCTGCTCGGAGGATTGCCGCCAAACGTGCGCCTATACTCTCTTTGAACCGAAACTACGGACTCCAGTGCGTGATAGCGGCGGACAATCCAAATTCTTGTTTCAGTGTCCCAGTTATCCATTTTTGTTAAACGTAAAAGTCAATCTGCAAAATAAAAAAAAAATTAACCAGATTCATTAAATAGAAAAAAAGTTATTTAATTTTTTTTTGGTAGCGGCTTTCATTAGCCACCCTGTATATATATAATTTTCTATGGTGAGTTCAGCGCTCACACCACCATCATATTAATACTCCATCCAAAATGTAAGTTTATCTACATATGGTAGTCAGGCGAAATATTATATTTATAAATAATTAAACAAAAAATTACTTCCACCATCATTTGAAAGAAGATACCTTTGCATTTTAATGGTATTCAACAAATGTGCCATTCGACATACAGTAAGTAGTTGGGTCGGCATTGTCAACTCTAATTTAAATTCTTATCCGCGATCCCTATAAGTCCGCACATGTTCATTCTACTTTCAATTTGACAGCTCGACAGACAGGTGACAACTCATAACTTACTGTCTCCCGCCATGTAAGGATGAAAAGTTATGTACTTTTCTTTATTTTGTTACTACGAAAGTTGTGCAGGTATCAAAAAGAAAGCCCGCGCCCGCCTTTAAAAAAATTAGCCCGGATGCAAGTTCAACATAGACTAAACGATGAATATACACATTAATGCAAGTCAAGTACTACGGTATTGATAAAGACATACTTAATTGACAGCTAGCCTTGGGAGAACCTTGAAAAAAAATAACATATAATCACTCTTGTCAATAAGTGCGACTTTGGACTGAGTAGGCAACTGAGAAGTAAAGTCCTCTCTCGGCGAATCAAAATCACGGAATCATGAGCATAAAATTAAATGGCTCTTCGATTAAGTGAGAGAAAAGTTCTCCGGAAGATTTATGGTCCTTCCCCTGAGCGAATTGTCTTCTGACAATACTAAAGAATCCCAGATTCCATTGGAATCTGGAGTTGGAAGTGGCTTCCATTATTATGTCGTTTAAATTCGCTCGGCGTATTTTCTCTCGTATTTCTTTTTCTACGATCAACAGACGGACGACGTCAATCATCGCCACGGAAAGCTGCATAAAAGCTCCAATTACCATCACCAACAACATAAGTATAATGCTTTGGCGTGCGCCGACTATTCCAATTATAGAAATACTCCCTATTTTCTCTATTTGAATTATTAATATCATTATTTTGTTAAAATAAATTCTTTTAAAAATAAATATAATTTATATTCAGTCAAGTCTCAAATGGCTTTAAAAAAAATCTGCACACCGACGTTATTTATACGGATTTCAGCAAAGCTTTTGACAAAGTGTGTCACTCATTACTTATTCATAAACTCGATCAGTTGGGCTTGCAGCCGGGTCTCAATCGCTGGATCTCTTCTTACCTTAGTGACAGGACACAAAGAGTAGTGTTTAAAAATTTAGTATCCGATGTCATTTATGTCTCTCCAGGAGTTCCTCAAGGAAGCCATCTTGGCCCGATTCTGTTCTTGTTGTATGCTGACGACGTAAAGCTTTTCATGCCATTCCCGTCATTTGAAGATAGAAATAAGCTACAGTCAGATCTAGATACACTAGTTACTTGGTGCGATTTAAATTATATGCCACTTAACCTTAAAAAATGTAAATACATGGGGTTTTCGCGTGGAACTTCTCAGCCGGCTTCCTATACAATTAAAAATTATAGTCTTGAGCAAGTGTATGATTTTGTTGACCTGGGGGACTATAAACTCAGTTTCAGCCGCCATAGTAACGCAACAGTCAATAAGGCTAGAAGTGTTCTGGCATTCGTTAAACGATGGTCTAAAGAATTTAGCTACCCTTATGTCACTAAAGCTCTCTTCACTACAGTAGTCAGACCGATACTTTAATACGGTTCTATAAATTGGAACCCGCGTTACCAGGTTCATGTAGATCACCTAGAATCAGTTCAAAAACAATTTTTACTATTTTCCTTAAGAGATTTTCATTGGGATCCCTTGTATAATCTGCCACCCTATACGAATCGTTTAAAACTCATTAATCTTCACACACTTTCTAGTCGGAGAGAAATGCTTGGAATTGTTTTTATGATTAAATTGCTAAATAGTTCACTCTCCAGCGCATTTCTTCTAAGTGAAGTGAACTTCAATGTACTGTCTCGTCCTTCAAGGCATTTTAAACCTCTAGTCTTAAAACAGTGCCGAACCAATTTTCAGTTAAATGAGCCTTTTTGCTGTAGAATTGATATTTCAGACTCGCTTTTCAGCATAAAAAAATCAATTCTTTCTATCCTAAATACATAGCAACTAATTGTTTCTTATTCTTTGACGTTTATATTAATTTCTAGCAATAATTTTACTCTGTTAACTAATTATTTCTTAATGTGTAACCTATCTTATATCTACTTTACTTAGCTGATGAGGTTTTCTCTGTAGCTGAGCAGTTGTAGATCTCGACGATTAACAAAGCAAAGCCTTTCAACGACTCGGCACGAACGAACAATCCGCGCGTTTTGCGGATGCGCCCTAGCAGCTTCCAAAATGGATCTATAAGAAAAGCTATGGCGGTTGTCTCTAAAAATTTTTCCTACTCTATTTAATTAAAACAAATTTTAATAATTAATTAAAAAATTATTATTAAAAAAATAAAAACAATAATAATTTTCATAAAAATTAAAATGTGAAAATTTATTATTCTTGGCCCTGAGCTCGTTTCATGAATATTTGATTAAATAAATATTAATGTTAATTTGAAAGCTTAACTCGCAAAAATCCTTCCATTGAATTGAACAACAATATTTCCAAAAAAATTTTAAAAAACGCCCTATCTCATAATTTGGGTATATAACCCGATATCCGCAAAACGTGTGAAATAAGGCCATCTTCCATTCAACCGTCGAAAGAAAATCAACGGCAAGTCTGTATCTATCGTTGGGTTTAGGGGTCCCCGTACTAAGGAAATAGGAGTGATTTTAATAAAAACAGTTTTCTCTAAAAGTTTTTTGAAAGAATTAAAAAACAATACTAGCACTTTTTACACAAAATGTGTTCATTCAAATTTTCATTCTACTCAATATTGTGAATTTTTCCATTTTGACAGTTTTACCAGAATCGTGGTTACATGAACTCGTAACGCGTTTTGATTACATAATCCTACATCGTGGGACTGATCTCTAAAGAGAGTGATCCGCGATCAATACCTTTCGTTTACTTACAGTGGGCTACAATTGCTCCCCACTATTCCGTTAAGGCATAGTTGGGGTAAGTCGATTTTAATTTATGTAGCCTACTTTTAGGCGTTCCAAGTAAACTTGTCCGACTTTATCCGTAGGGGAACAAGGGGAATCTGTCCGACACTACCCGTTTGGGCATGAAAGAGACAAATTAGTCTCTTCATAGGGCATGCTCAAACAAAAGGGATCACTCCAACCCATGCAAGAGATCAAAACTGGCATTGGTCGCATGCTCCTTTGCGAATTATCCCGGGTCCATCCTAGAGTAATCGCATTTTTCGCAGGGTACCTTCAGAGAATTTGCAAACTTAACATGTTTACAAAGGAACATGTATGCATACTACATACATCAGTGTAAGTTTTCAATGCCGCCAAAGTACGCGCCAAAAACAAAAGTGTCAACTGCAATGTTATTGTCTTCGTTTGGTTGCCTCCTAACAACGTAATTGATGATATTGTCTTTTAATTCGTTGGGTTTACGTGAGAAGAATGGCAAGTTTTATTGCATCGGTGTTGTTCTGAAGACACTGACATACAGGCACTGCCAAAATTTGCGTAACGCATTTTGAAAACTTTATTTATAAATACAATACTGAGCTCGTTTGCAGAGAATAAAATGAAATACCTCAGGAATTGGGAAATCCAGATATTATGTTAGATCCCTAATTTCAGAAGATATATATGTAATTTAGCGCTGCCATTCCGCCCCATCTAATCTTATAAATAACAAGTTAGGAAGTCTAAGTTCGGGTGGAACCGAACATTATATACCTAGTAGTGATCTATTATGTCATACCAATATACGCAGGTCTATTTTAATACTTTTTAGTTCGTATTATAAAGCCAATGGGATTGTTTTCAATAAAAACACGAACGTTATGAGTGTTGAGGTGTAAATTAATTTATTTGTATATAAGTACCTTCCCTACCAACAACTGCTAACCACATTTTTTCAACATACCAATACATGCACATTTTATGTTTGAAAAATTTTGCGTTTAAATAGACAGACGGACAGACAGACATACGGACATAGCTATCTCAACTCAGCTCATCGTACTGATTGTTTACGTATATTTATTGATGGGCCCATCTCTTCTTCTTCTCATAATTAAAAATATTTAATGTTGCATACCAATCAAAAAATATATGT
The DNA here is from genome assembly GCA_949987695.1 of Merzomyia westermanni. Lineage (NCBI taxonomy): Eukaryota > Metazoa > Arthropoda > Insecta > Diptera > Tephritidae > Merzomyia > Merzomyia westermanni. Next base: position 121,123,934 of record OX465288.1, on the reverse strand, counting down.
ATGTAACTCATCTATTGCAGTAGGGGTATTAACTACTTGGCCAGATATTTTGCTTGTATGTTATCCGATTTGCATAATTTTTGGCAGCAGTATATTATATACTATTGACAAGCAGCTGAAATTACAAGCAATCGCCTTTGAAAATAGCAGAACTTTATGCTGAGGAGTGGGCGGCGCCACGCCTACTTCCCCAAAATCCACACAATTGTTTTGCCGTCGAGTTTTCCTTAAAAAGCCTATTATGTGTGCAAGATCTTATTGATATTGCTTTCATAGTTATAGAAATACAAACAAATGGGTGTGGGCGTTGACGGATTTCGCCCATTTTTACAATAAACAGTTACTTTTATATGTTCAACATTTTCGCCAAAATTTTGTTTCGACAAATCAAGGTTTGGCGGCGTTATGGCATAAAAACTTTTGTGGAATAATCCACTATAAAAGGGGCGAAAATTTATATTTTCCGACTTCCTTCGTTCACTTCACATTTTGAAAGTGACATAGAAATGATATAAAGCTATTTTACGCAAAGTTATTGCCTAATAAATATATCTATGATCCTTTTCAAAATCTTTCGTATAACAGTGGGCGTAAACCTTAACCAAATCCGCCTACTTTTTCCTTCAACATTCCTTGTATTAATATAAATATGTGTGCTGATTTCGTTTCCATATCTTGAACGGTTTTTGATTTATAGTTAATAATATTTCTAAATTTGACTTAATAAAAAGTGGGCGGTGCCACTCCCATTTTCAAAAATTTCTTGAAAAGTTATTTCTGGCCTTTCGTTAATGTACACACCAAATTGTATCCTTATAATTGTATTATATACTAAATAATCAGTTTTTTTGTTTCCGAAAATATTCTCTATATAAAAAGTGTATCCTTATAATTGTATTATATACTAAATAATCAGTTTTTTTGTTTCCGAAAATATTCTATATATAAAAAGTGGGCGTGGCTATAATCCGATTTCGCAAATTTTAAATAGCGCTCGGAGATAAGTGCCGAGGAACCTGCATACCGAATTTCATTAAAATTCGCTGGTTACGTATATTCGAATTTCGAATTTTTTGTGGCGTTATGTTGGTACTCATGTCTCTCACTTATGCCGGCAAGCTCGGCCATTTTGAATGTTGAGTTAATTGTTGACAGCTGCTTTGCTTGCACGTGTTTTGGATCGTCTTCGATTTTTACCTATTCAAAAAAATGGATCAAAGAACCTGTATCAAATTTTGTGTGAAAAACGAAATTGAGTGCGCGGATGCATTCCGAATGTTGACTGTGGCATACGGAGAAGCTACCTTGGACCGAAGAAACGTTTATCGGTGGTACAAAATGTTCTCAGAAGGCCGAGAAGATGTGCAAAGAAGAACAAAAATTGGCTTTAGCACCACGATAACGCCCCTGCTCACGCATCGTTGCTTGTGCGCGACTTTTTGGCCAAAAACAACACACTAATGATGCCGCAGCCACCGTATTCCCCAGATCTGGCCCCCTGTGACTTTTTCTTGTTCCCTAAACTGAAGAGGCCCATGAAAGGACGACGTTACGCTTCTCTTGACGAGATAAAGACGGCATCGAAGGAGGAGCTGAACAAGATACAAAAAAATGATTTTTTGAAGTGCTTCGAAGATTGGAAAACCCGTTGGCACAAGTGTATAATATCTCATGGGGATTACTTTGAAGGGGACAAAATAGATTATCATGAATAAATAAATAATTTTTGAAAAAACACAAAATTCGCGATACTTTTTGAACACACCTCGTAAGTCAATATCTACCTCGATCCGTTTATGCCGTTGCATACTACCGTTAGGCGACTAAAGTTAATATATCTTGTGTGCGTAGCACTACTAGGTATATATATAAATGATTGTCTGTGTGTCTTTTATGGTGTTTTTGTGCTTCATTAATGTCCAAAGTTTACTGTCAATTTCTATGAAACTTTCACGACAGGTTCAGGAGTTCGCTGGGTGCGAAATATATATATTTTTTAGAAAATTGATCGGTGCCACGCCCACTCATTTTTGTGTTTTGTCCCTCAAACATACGAACAACATAGGTCTTTGAAAAAGCCCCCAGGTTGTATAACGTTGCAACTCGCCATAGCTAGGAATTTATTTGGTTCAAGTTAATATTATTTTATATATAGATTAGCAGTCCCGGCATACTTTGTCCTGCCTCAAATTTTACTTGCCTACATTTAACGCACTTTTCTTTCCACTTTTGCGTTCCCCTACCCCCAAATACCGTTACTTGTCTTTACCCTCTTCTTTTTCCCCTAACACCTCCCCTATATCTCAAATTTCTATTCCTACTAACCTTCCTTTCCCATTTCTTCTGCGGGTACTGATATCTACATAGTTTCGGAGATATAATGAATTAACTTTTATTTGATGCTGGCACCGCTTACTTTTTCCAAGGTTTTGCTGATATATAGAGCACATATCTTATAAATAAAAATTAATGTCTGTGTATCTTTCATAGCCGTCCAAAGTACTCAACCGATCTCTATGAAATTCTTAGGTCCACTGTTTACAGCATAGACTATACATAATTTTGGAAAAGTGGGCGTTGCCACGACCGCACGTTTTGTGTTTTGTTTGTGCTTCTTTAATGCCCACAGTTTATTGTCGATGTCTCTTAAACTTTCACGATAGCTTCAGGGGTTCGCTTGGCACGACACAGGCTGTACATAGTTTTTGGAAAAGCTCCCAGGTTATATAAAGCTACAATTCGGTATATCTAGGAATTTATTTGGTTCAAGTTAATGATATTTTATATATAGATAGAAAACACAAAATATGTGGGCGTGGCACTGCACACTTTTCAAAAGTTATGTAAATCTAAACTAAAGGACGCATATATTAAAATATCATTAATTTAAAACTATTACGGAACAAAAGTAGAAAGAAAAATTCGTTTAATGTTGGCAAGTCAATTATTAGGCAGGACAACGTCTGCCGGGTCCGCTAGTAGGAAATATGTTGCAAATACCTTTTCATTCGTCCCGCAACCGAAGCAAAAATCAGCAAATAGAAGGATTTGGGCGTACATGTTAGGTTATTTAAGAGTTCGCATACCTTATGTGTGCTTTAAAACTCGGCAAGGTCCTCATCCTCAAAGTGCATATCCGAAAAGGGCACTGGAATCCGAAGCATCATATTTTTTTGGAAGAATTTTTTATTTGTTGGATCCTTAGTCAATGCAAGCTAAGCCGTGGAACAACAACCTACGCACAAGGAAGTTACAAGCACTTCAACTTTGTCTTGATTGAGAAAATAATCGTGCTACTGGCCTGGCTCACAGAATTCCATTCATTAATTCGTCAAATCAGCAATTGGCATTGTAGTGGTTTGAATAACGACATACATTTATTCGAATGCGGGCAAAGAAGTTGTTTGCAGTGGCTAGTAGCATCACATGAACCAGCTGTTTTACCAAAGTCTTACGTAAGCTCTTACCGAAGTTGGCTTCCTGCAAAATTTGATATTTAAATAACGGCAATTGGTGTGAGTGTCAATGCTAGTTTTCTTGTAGACGCCGATATTTGGATGAAAACTTAGCTCCTATACTTTCTTCCCCTTCTCCACATTTGAAGAAAATCTGTTGAAACGTAGCTCTTCATAAGTATTCGCATCAGCTACTCGGCACTGGCATGACAACAGCCAAAAATACCAACAGCTTTAAGTACTAGTACCAATGGATATGAACAAAAAATGCTAACGCGCTATATATACAAAACACTCTTCCCTTTTACTGGAGGGTCGAAAAGAAACAAACCTACATGAGGTGGTAGTAGAAAGGACGAAGAAATTCGATGCACAAAATAGTTTGCTTCTTACAATTTTCTTCTGCGCTGAAGCTGAGCACAGCTGCGATGTCTTTACCACATCTTTCCACCACCCGAAAATCCTCTTAACGCCTTAATTTATATTTGCTGTGCTGCCTTTATTTCGCTAGATGTGGGATGGGTAGGACCTGGTGCAAAGCGAGTTGAAACGAGACGTGCGAAAACATCTTACTTGCTTTTTAAAATGTCCAATAAAAATTGCCGACACATTCTGGCCATATTTCTTCGGAATCCCATATAAATCACTAGCTGTAATCCCTCATGCTATCGTTGCGCTCGTCCACGTCGTCTCCTTTGGCCGCTTTCCCGTTTGAGTTTATATTGTATTCACCACATAGTTGCCGTCAGCGTTGCCTTGTGTTGCTGTGCTTGTCACTGGCTTATAAACGTATGTAGGTATATAAATATGTTTATTGGTATGCGCAAAAGTTGGGCCTTTTTGGCTTTGGAACTACGTCGCCGACCGCAATATCCGCCCACCACCACTAGAAGTATAGCATAACAAGAAAGTTTTCGCGAAGCCACATTGTGTGTACTACAACTTCGTTCATTGCTTGCCTAAGAAACCCTAAACTCATTGTTCAAATTAGCAAATATGCAGTGCCGAAATTTATAAAGTCAATCCAAAATAAAGTTTGAGTTTATTTGAGTTGAAAGGGAGCAATATTTTGTTTAGCCCTGCAGCTTGACTTTGCATTACAGTCACACATTTAGAAACGCATGTAAAGAGCAACATAGTTTTGCATAACAAACAGTTCTACTCCTGCATAATTATAAACTAATTGCCAGAACTGTCAAAATTACAATCGCATTCTGCTAGCGGAGGGAAGAGGACCTAAGGCCTTCTTTACTTCAACTTCCCAGCTCAGCGGTAGCCTGTCTCACCGGCTCTCAGCTGCTAACGGAGAGTGCCTACAGAAAAACCGGGTCCACATTTTGATCGTTAACTCTGAAGCCTGTCGAGTTATCGAAATGACGGATATCTTTTTAAGTTAGAAGTCTTTTAATACAACGGTGAAAGTTCCAAAGGATGGGGCGTGTGCAGAAGTCCACGCAAGTGGGGAAAGTTTCTGATCGCCATTCAGCTGGGAATGGCCAGAGCGATTCTTTTGCATGCGGTTCAAGCAGCTCACTACATCCGGGCTTTGCACATAAAACAACGTTCAAATGAAATTCAACAACAAAGCCTCGGATATGAGAACCCCTTTATTAGATGACAACACCCGCAAACGAAATAAGGATTACGAGATAAGGGCATGTACCTGGAATGTCCGGTCCCTTAATGGGAAAGGTGCCGCTGCCCGGCTGGTTGAGGTCCTGAGGAAAGCAAAAGCTGACATCACCGCCATACAAGAGATGCGATGGACGGGGCGAGGAAACACGATCAAAATACCTTGCAACATCTACTGAAGTGGGCATGAAGACAAGCGCAGATTCGGCGTGGGATTTGTGGTGGGAAAGAGACTCCGTCACCGAGTACTGTCGTTCACACTCGTGAACGAGCGTCTCGCCGCAATCCGCATAAAAGTACGATTTTTCACCATATCGTTTATCTGCGCTCATGCACTGACGGAAGAGAAGGACGACGTGGAAAAGGATGCATTCTACGAGCACCTGGAAGAAGCATTACGCTGCCCCCGTCATGATATCAAAGTCGTGCTTGGCGACTTTAACTCCAAGGTGGCTATGGAGGGTGTATTCGGCCCCACTGTCGGGAAGTTCGGTCTCCACGATCAGACTTCGCCAAATGGATTCAGGATGATCGACTTCGCCGGTGCCGAAACATGGTCATATCCAGCACTGGGTTTATGCACAAGAAGATCCATCAGGCTACATGGCTGTCCCCCGATCGAAAAACACGCAACCATATCGACCACGTTGCGTTAGACGGACGGCATGCCTCCAGCGTTTTAGATGTTCGCACAATACGAGGACCTAACATCGACTCTGATCACTACCTAGTAGCAGCCAAGATTCGTACCCGCCTCTGTACGACAAAACAGGTGCAACAAAAAACGCAGGGAAAGCTGGACGCCGAAAAGCTGCAATCGCATTAGACCGCCAATTATTTCGCAGATCGCCTCTCACACCTGCTCTCCGAGATCACTATTCAACCTAGTGGAATGCATGAGCAGTGGGATCATATCTCAGGAGCACTCCGTACCGCAGCCGAAGAAGTAATTTGATTCCGGCGAAAGCGAACAAACAACTGGTATGATGATGAAGAGTGCCGCGCTGCAACGAAAAGAAAGGACGAAGCCTACAAGGCAATGCTGAGATCGAATGCAACGAGGAGTGTGTGTGAACACTACCGCGAGTTGAAGAGGGAAGCGAGGCGGCTTTTCCGGGCGAAAAAAAGAGAGGCAGAAAAGCGTGAAATAAAGGAGCTTGAGATGCTGGCCAACGGGAATAATGCCCGAAAATTCTATCAAAAAAATCCGCGAATGACAGAAGGTTTTAAACCCGCGGCAAACTCCTGTAAGAATGAGAACGGCGACCTGGTGGCCAATGTTCAGAGAGCACTCAGAATATGGAGGGATCACTTATCTGCCCTTTTAAATGGAGAAACTGAGCAAGAAACCAGAGAAGATGCCGAACCCGAGCCCACAATCGAAGATGATGGAATTGACGTTCCACAACCCGACTATAATGAGGTGCGAACAGCAATATCCCGATTGAAAAACAATAAAGCAGCTGGCGCTGATGGTTTGCCTGCTGAGCTATTCAAACACGGAGGCGAGGAGCTGGTAAGGCCCATGCATCAGCTTCTATGGAGAATATGGTTGGATGAATGCATGCCTGAAGATTGGAATCGAGGTGTTCCCTGCCCAATCCACAAGAAGGGCGATCCTGCAAACTGCGCCAACTATCGCGGAATCAGCCTTTTGAATATCGCATATATGGTCCTATTAAGCGTATTGTGCGAAAGACTGAAGCCTGATGTAAACAGACTGATTGGACATTATCAGTGTGGCTTCAGACCTGGTAAATCTACCATCGACCAGATTTTTACAATACGCTAAATCTTGGAAAAAACCCGTGAGAAAAGAATCGACACACATCATCTCTTTGTTGATTTTAAAGCCGCTTTCGATAGCACGAAAAGGAGCTGCCTATATGCCGCTATGTTTGAATTTGGCTAGGCCACGTAGTGCGAATGAGCGAAGATGCTCCAGCCCAGAAGGTATTCTGATCGGCACCCGCCGGTGGAAGCAGAGGAAGAGGGAGACCACCACTCCGATGGAAGGAACAAGTGGAGACCGATTTGCGATCCCGCGATGTTTCCAATTGGCGCCAGTTGGCGCAACGAAGAAACGACTGGCGAGCTATGTTGGGCGGTCAAAATCGCCCGGGCGGTTAGATGACCATTTAAAGAAGAAAGAAAGAAAGTTCCAATCAATTCCACTAAGCTGTTTCAAAGTGATGCGAGCCCAAACATACAGAAAGACAGACAAAAATTCTAAAAAGTATTGGTTTGGATTGTAAAATCATGTCATTCCAACTAAAAAGCATTATTGCCAATTGTTTATAAAAATTCAAATCGGCTTATACTAACACTAGCCACTTATTACAAAAATAGTTATAGGCATGGTTTAATTTTAGAAGGTGTGTCTGTTGTCGACAGATCAGATTTGAAGCTCCCGAACTGCCATCTAGCACAGTTGCATTTACGACTTGTACAAAAATGGGGAAATAAAAGTTCCCCTTTGGGATGAAAGTAGCAGAAAAATGCGGAATTTAGTTTTTAAACTCAAATATGTTTTCAAGAAATTTGGCATTTTAAAATACTTGCTTGATTAATTCTGTGGCAATAAGCACAAACTACCAAACTCAAGTTTGGTCGAAAACGAGGTAGTACCACCATTGTGTTCTCCATGTGAGGTTCTATAATCATCACGACTTTTGCTCGAAAATTTTATATTTTATAGACAAAAAACTATATCTCAATTCCATACATTGACAATACAATTACATTTTTCAAATCGCTCTACTGAAAACCTCACGCAAATGACTGGAAGTTTGTCCTTATTGCCACAGAATTATAGGATATAAATTGCTGTTTAGATATTCTTGAATGACAAATGGTCTTCAAATTTAAATTTTTGTGCATTGGGAGGCATTTTAAAAATACTTTTTTCGTGTAAAACTGAGTTCTGTACCGAAATAGTTTGTAAGATATCTTAAATTACAGGAGATGAACTCCAAGGGCGATCGAATCTTAGCGAGTTTTGATTGGGATCCCTAAAAAGGGTTTCAAATTTTGCGATGTAGTCATTTCGACCTCACCTGAGGTAAAGTTACTGGCGCGTTTTTTTTTTAACGTGGTCCTCCCAATAGGCTCAGTGACCTTACGCAAGTATGCATTGATGTAAATAAATTTACATTCATTATGGTTTTGGAAAAAAAAGATTTGCAGGGGCTGAATTTTCGCATCTTGTTGTGGTGCTTTATCAACTGATACATGTTTTGTAGAACAGTTTCACTACTTCGATGCCGACGTGTTTGCAAGAAATTTTTGGTACAATTTATCTTATCCTCATTAAAGGTTTTAAAAACCATCTCCAGCTTTTTAGTGGTGTGCAAAAATCCGCTAAATGGTTTCGTTAACCCACATCTCGGTCGTTCGTCCATATACATATATGTATAAGTTTTTTCGACGCATGAAACATATTCAGCAAGGCCCAACTTTCTTATGACAGAGCCTGCTCTGTACTCCAAAGCATTTTCATGTAAAGGGCTTGTGTCCATGGTTTGTGTCATCTTATGGAGAACCGCTAAAGCGGTTGGAGTTTCGAATTTCTCAGAACTCACCTCATCAAAGAGTCAGGTAGCACACTGACATGTCAGTGATGTGAACCCACTTGGTTTCTCATTTCCACGAGGAAACACGAAGTACGTTTCTCGCTGCAAAATGAAAATAAATTCTAATAAACAATATGAAAATATTAAATAAATAATACCTAGCAAATATTTGCTCAGTCTATATTTAAAGCTTTGAAGACTTGAATTGTCGTGAAGTCCACCCCTTGCACGCATCGCCCCGAAAAATCTCTACATAATGGCTTGACTTAACGTGTACGTCAGGATATATTCAAAACCATGCTGGTATTTTACGTGAATGTGTATCGTACGCACATATCTTATCGAGGGATTGTAAAAGAAGTAAATTTATTGTTTTAAAACTATCTATCTTACATAAATATCAAATATCTTTTAATTCTCTACACGGCTAAAAATTTGAGCTTTAATTTTAAACCATTCGTCCGTTTAAGCAGTTTTTAAAACTTTTTTGTAATAAATTCCAAACCCTTCAATTTACCAAACCAATTTTTAATTTCTTGCGATTTAGTTTTAAAACTGAACTGAAAGAAACGTCTAAAATTTTGTAAATTTCTTTTCATTTATTTCTGAAAGCTTTTTCAAGTCATTGACTTTTTCTTTTAACAGGTTTGTGTGCGCCGTAGCTCAGTGAGTAGAGCAGACGAGTCTGATGCGTCGGTTCGAATCCTGCCAACTGATACAAATATGCTTTAATTGTAAAGACATTTCTTGTTTCGACATATATGTAGCCCAAAAATTAACATTAATAACAACATATGAGACAAAGACGAGTAAGGAAAGAGCTGTATTCGGCTGTGCCGAAGGATTTATACCTTTCATGAATACGCATCACAGTATTAAGTGTCCAATCCTTCTTTACAGTAAATCCAAACTCTGCAAAATTTGACGGTCTACCCCTGTTAATTTAAGGCTACATAGCCAGAACACCGTTTCACGGAAAATGGGTTGTAAGGGGCTATACAATACAGGGTGGCTGATGAATTTTGCTACATTAAGAAACTCAAATAATTTTTTTTTCAGTGTATGGAATTCATTTTTCTTTTATTCAGGTTAAAGCTCATTAAATTTTATTAAATATAGCTTAATTAGTTTTAAAAATAATGGAATTTAAATGCCCCCCCTGCTCGTCGATGCATGTGCGGCATCTTACCAAAAAGTTGTTCATTACTGCTTGGAGAGTTGAGACAGGAATAGCCGCAATTGTTTCTCGAATGGATTGCCTTAGTTCATTCAAATTTCTTGGTTTTGCTTTGAAGACTTCCTGTTTGCAATAACCCCACAAGAAAAAGTCAGGTGCAGTAAGGTCAGGCGACCTGGGTGGCCAACGGAATGTGGAGTTTCTGGATATCAGCTTATTGGGAAATTTTCGTCGCAATTCTGTCATAACAGGTTGGGCTATATGAGGAGCTGCACCATCTTGCTGAAACCACACAGAGTTGAAAGAAATTCTCATTCGGCGTAATTCTGGATAGAAAAACTCTCTCAACATGCTCAAGTAACGGTCTTCAGTAACCGTAACGGTGTGACCGTTTTCTTCGAAGAAGTAGGGCCCGACAATGCAGCGTGATGAAACTGCACACCACACTGTGACACGAAGTGGATGCAATTCCGTCTCATGGAGTATCTGTGGGTTGGAAGCACTCCATATTCGACAATTTTGTTTGTTTATGTTGCCGTTTAAATCGAAATGGGCCTCGTCAGACATGAAAAGACAGTTCCATCCTCTTCCACCATTTGAAGCATTTTCTGGAAAAATTCCAAGCGAATCGGCAAGTCTGCAGCGTTGTTTGTTGGCCATTTGAATTTTATATGGGAATAAGTCCAAATCTTTGTGCATAATTGACTGTAATGACTGTCTGCTTACACCCATTTGAGCAGATAAGCTTCTTGTCGAAACACGTGGATTGTTTTGTATGGCAGCAGCTACAGCAGCGATTGTTTCCTCCGTTCGAACTGAAGGGTTTCGATGGTAAGGTCTTCTGTTGACTGTCCCATGCTCGGCAAAATTGTTTACAAGTCTTATTATGGTCCATCTGCTCGGAGGATTGCCGCCAAACGTACGCCTATACTCTCTTTGAACCGAAACTACGGACTCCAGTGCGTGATAGCGGCGGACAATCCAAATTCTTGTTTCAGTGTCCCAGTTATCCATTTTTGTTAAATGTAAAAGTCAATCTGCAAAATAAAAAAAAATTAACCAGATTCATTAAACAGAAAAAAAGTTATTTAATTTTTTTTTGGTAGCGGCTTTCATTAGCCACCCTGTATATTAATCCAAACTGGCTGATTTTCACTGGCCACATTACATATATAATTTGTATCAAACTTTTTTTTACTTCCTAGCTAGAGTTATAGGCTAAAATCCGTTTATTGGAACAATCGATTGCATGGAGGCTATTCGTTGTATTGGTCCGACCTTGTTGTTCCGACAAATTATTACTATCCTACAAAATGGCGGCCCCATACCATATTTCAATGAGATATCTCCAAAACTGAGTGACTAGTTTGCTTTCAAACATACAGACTGACGGACGGACAGACGGAAATAGCAAAATCGACTCACCTCATCGCCGAGATCATTTCAGTATACTTATTGGTGGGTCTATCTCTTCTTCTTCTCATACTTACAAATCTCGGACCAAAGTTATAATACCATTTCATGTTCATGAAAGGAAAAAAATTTTTTCATGCTCACTAAGAGGTGTATCGCGGCCTTAAGTTATAACACTGTCGTATAATGCTGGCATTACTATTTGAAAACATTTCTGCAGCCAACCTAGTGTTCGGACGTCCAGTATTTTGTACCGTCAGATGTCCCTCCTTCAATTTATACGTAATCGAGGCATCCGACATTGAGATCAGAGTGAGCAATCAAGCTCTTTACAATCTGCTAATACAAATATCTTGCCGGCTAAGACCGGATTCTGGAACCAAGGTTGCTCTGGATAAGTAAAGAAAGTTTCAGTTAGTTTTGAAAAAATTATCCTGAAAGGAGTTAAAATAACATTTAAAAGTGAAACTTAATTTCATGTTGCAACTTTGGCTGTTTACCTTAACAGGACTTTACACAAGTAAACCTACAATTCCTTACTTTCGGCTCTTTCTAGAGGTATTGATTGTCTGGGCCCATGTCAGATACAATCCCTACCACGGTATATTGTCAGCTCTCGCCCAGTTAATGCCGCCACGCAGGCACAAGCTCCACCTGTTGCTGAAGATGAACACGAAATGCCTAGGGAGGCAGTAATAGATTAAACTCATACCTATCCAGACTGAACCCTGACATGCCAAACGTTTGCTTGACATGTGGTGTTTCTCCCCACGACACCAACCATGTATTCATCCGCTCTACAAGGCAGACTTTTCTAACACCAATCTCGTTCTAGCCCCAATATCTGGTGACGATATGCTCTGGTTACGGCCGGATGAAGAGCAATGGCTGAAGAAATGACTTCCCACTCCCAGTGTATTCTTTTCATTGGATCTAGCAATTTCCGTACCTGTCCTTGTGTAAAAATGGAAGAAACGTATTTCACAGGTTTTTCATATTCACTAACCCGACCTCGCAAATTTTCTACTTCTTTTCAAAAATTACATTTCTGTTTAGTTGCTAGACCTAAAGCAAGATAAAGGTACAGAACTTTACAATGCTAAACATTAAGAGCTGGGTAGATTCAATTCGATTACAATTACAATTACATTTCTGAGTAATTGGGAAATGTGATCAATTCCTTTGCCCCACAAAAAGGGAATTGATTACATTTCAGTTCTTCGAATGTAATTTCCTCGTTTTGAAGCTCGAATACAAAAATTTTGTTTTTTGGAATGGAAAAAAATACTTTGCTCAAAAGTAATTTCTTCCCTAATGCTTTGGAAAGGAATTGAAAATGTAATTGAAATTTTTCCAATAACATTACAAGGAAACCCAAAAGTACTCTCGAATCTCTAATTACATTCCTCAAAGGAATTGTGGGGAGAGTAAAGTCGTTCTCTTGATTTCGCCCGCAAAATAGAGGCGTCCTCTTCCTTCTGCTGTCAAAGGCGTGTGCAGATTGGGATTTATCGGATGAGTAAATTTTCTTTGAATTTTTTTATACTCGCTCTTGGTAGATGAGTAGAGCTTTTACCTCTAACACTACAAGGCTCATATGCTTCTGAAATCGTCCATTATTTCTGGCAAATATATCATGGCGTGGTTGAAAAGCGACTTATAGAACGTGACCTTTATCAAGAGAGAGCATCTCAGTTTCCTGTAATGAAGGCCATCGAGTTGTCGAATTCCTTCACACTTTCCGTCATAAATTCGTACTAAATAACTACACCAATACCTCGTTTTGCGTCGTTTCGAAGTTGCGTCGCTGATGAATTAGTACGAATTCTCACTGTGCGTCGTTAGATTTTCGAAGTTGCGTTGTTTTGGGTTCGAGATTTTTTTAAAAAACGATCCTGACAGCGTAAGGAGTTTAAAAGTGTCCCAGGCGGTAGCTACAAATATCAATTGCTACAAAGAAATGTATCTTAACTTGAAAAAAAAAAGCTGTTCAGACAACTTTGGACCAATTACTATGGACTCATCCGATAGTGATTAATTTTAGTTTGGTTTCTATAAATTGATTGAATATTTTATTTTGTTTCAATTGAATTTGTTTTTGTTTATGGTTTTTTTGAATGTATGTATGCAATACAATTTTTTATACTATTTCCCTTTTTAAATATTTACTTTGTTATGTTTTTTTTAAGTAGTATTTTCGTAACCCTGGAACCTATCTTCGATCTTTTCATGGTTTTCTATAGAAAATCATAATTCACTTTGCGTCGTTTCAGTTTGCGTCGTGTTTTTTTGGAACGTAACTACGACGCAAAGCGAGGTATTGGTGTATAGATTTTTAAAAAGATGATTTATTTGCGACTACGCGTTGGAGGACCAGAAGAAATACTAGGATAAGAAGTCCTTCTATGACAAGTTATATACAGAAAATGAGTGATGACCCCGCTTTCGTCATACGTTCGAAAATTTTAGCTTCAATGACATAGGAACTTCCAACGACCTAACCATTTATACCTGTATGGTCAATTAAGTCCTTCATCTGATGAGGAAATCATAGGGTGCCAGCGCGATACAAGGAATCTAAGTGACACCAACTAATGGAATCTACAGGTCTGCCAAACACCGTAATCAGAACACCTACCGGATGTCTACTTGCCTCGCTTGTGTGTCACCTTCACCATGAAGCTAAAATGCTCCAGACAGTCTCTGTTGAACGAAGATCAGTCACCCAGTGGCATAAGGAAACATTTTCGTAAGCTTCATGATGAGATACGTCATTACTTTATTCAGCAGTTTGATACGTCGAACCTAAAGGACCTCCACACCGAGTCGGTAGATACCTCTCTCAAGTCAATGCATGTGAATCATCTAACATAGTTTAGGAAAAAATCGTCCTTCCCAGGGGGGCTATCCAGTATTTCCTATCCAAATACATGCCCTGCATGTGCTATGTCCCTCAAACGCAAACAAATTTTATTCGCAAATGAACATTCATCAGTTTTTCACTTACTTTTGCGATTCCTTTGAGGAATGGGAAATCGGAAATTACTTTTGGGATGCCTTGTAATGTAATTGGAAAAATTTCAACTACATTTTCAATTTCTATCCAAAGTATGTGGGAAGAAATTACATTCGCTCAAAGTATTTTTTTCAATTCCAAAAAAGAAATGTTTGTAATCGAGCCTCAGAACGAGGAGATTACTTTTGGTAATTTCTTTTGAGGAATTAAAATGTAATCAATTCATTTTTTGTGGGGCAAAGGAATTCATTACTTTTCCAATTACCTGCTTAGTCGATATAGCCATTACCGTCTGTATGTCTGTTTGAACGCAAATTGGTATAGGCCGCCATATTAATCATTTGTCGGAACCAACAAGATCGGACCAATATAACGCATAGCTCCCATACAATCGATTGTTCCAAAAAAGGGTTTTGGCCTATAACTTTTATAATTAAAAAGCAGGTTTGACACATATTATATACGTAATCTGGCTAGCGAAAATCAGCCATATCGGACAAACATAACATACATCTCTCATATAATAGATAGTTCCGATAAATAGGTTTTGGGATATACATTTTGCAATTAAAAAGCTAAGAACGTAAATTTTTGCAGATTATGTAAATATTATATACGTAATGTGACAAATGAAAATCAGTCAGATTGGACAAACATAACATATAGCTCCCATAAAATCGATAGTTCCGAAAAATGGGTTTTGGGCTATACATTTTGCAATTAAAAAGTTAGGAACGTAAAATTTTTGCAGATTCTGTAGATATTATATACGTAATGTGACAAATGAAAATGAGCCAGATCGGGTCTACGTAACATATAGCTCCCATACAATCGATTGTTCCGATAAATAGGGTTTGGGCTGTTACTATTGCAATTTAATAGCGAGGAACACAAAATTTGGTAGTACAGCAATTACAAATGTAAAGTGTGTAGTGAAAACATCAAGGTTGGACGAATATATAGACTCCATACAATATATTTGTCCTATCCCGTTTATAGGGGCTTTTATCTTTAAATTAAGAGGGTAAGACCATTAAATTTTGCAGAGTTCGTATTTACAGTAAGTAATGGTCGGGCACGTAAAACCGTGATGCGTATTCATGAAAGGTATAAAGCCTTCGGCACAGCCGAAGACAGTTCCTTACTTGTTTCTTTTCAATTCTACCTCCTTCATGTTTTTTTGCACAAGTCACAAGAGCTTTTGTCATCTTCAATTTGCTATACTCGTATATGTTAGTAAAAATATAATTAGCATATTTTTGTAGATTCTAATTTCGGCTGGAAACTGCCAAAAGTTATATGCATGTGATCAAAAGAAGCAATTAGGTTTTATGAACTTTATTTAGTACCCAGGTCACTCAAACTATTCCTATATTTATTAAATATAGCTACTTTCATATATTACTAAATATATAAAAATCGGCACCATTTCCAGTTGTAATTGGTAAAGGGTCATATATAAATGAGAAAGCTTCATTTTTAATTAAGACTGGTCAATTGTAAATGCGAAAACGTCAAGTGTAAATGAGACTAGGTACTTGTAAATGAGAAAGTGTCACATGAAAATGAGAAAATGTTGTTTGAAAATGAGATAGCGTCATTGGGAAATAAGAATAGTCAGTTGTAAATAAGAAAGCATCGATTCAAAATAAGAAAGTGTTATTTGTAAATGCAAAACTTCTTTTATTCAGGTACCGTTTACATGCACTGCACATACATACATATATTGTGTATGAAAATTATCAAAGAGACAACCAACCAAAGTATTAAGAGCCGACGGGCATGGCTTCCAAAGATATATTCTCTTAGCGCCATCTATCAAATTCCGAGATATTGTAGGCGTTTCTCAACAACACGTGGCGCGTTTGTATGGGGGTTCGAAATATGTCCCTTGACATACATTTTAATTTTTCTCCAAATTATCTTTATTGGGCTGAGCATGGAAATGGTGTATTGCACAGTGAAAGCTGTCATTTATGTGTAATTTGGTGCATCTCGAGAGATCATAGCTTTTTTTATTTTCAGAAAAGCTTAAATTCCTAGTAAAGGGTGTTTTTTTAGGGGTATAGAACTTCGAATTGAAATAAAACACAAGAAAATCGTTTTAAGGTCCATCAATTTGGTTTTATTGGAAGGATAATTTTATGCCATTAATGTTTAAATATGATTTCGGGCATGTGGCCAATTCCCTTAACGTTTCTGGTTTGTTGGTGTAGACGAGCGACTTCACATATCCCCAAAGAAAATAATCCAATGGTGTCAAATCACACGACCTTGGTGGCCAATTGACAGGTCCATTCCGCGAAATTATGCTCTCATCGAATGTTTCCTTCAATAAATCGATTGTGACGTGCGCTGTGTGGCATGTAGCGCCGTCTTGTTGGAACCACAACTCACCCACATTCATGCCATCCAATTCGGGAACAAAATAGTCGGTTATCATGGCTCTATACCGGTCTCCATTAACGGTAGCTGCCTCTCCAGCATTATTGCGGAAGAAGTATGGCCCAATGACTCCACCAGCCCATAGAGCACACCAAACAGTCAGTTTTTGTGGATGTAATGGCGTTTCAAGGGTCTCATGTGGATTCTCTTCACTCCAAATGCGGCAATTTTGCTTGTTGACGTAGCCATTCAACCAAAAATGAGCCTCATCACTGAACAAAATTTTGCGATGAAAACCAGCATCGAAATCAATCTCATTTTCGGCCCATACACCAAAATCACGACGCATTGCATGGTCTCGCGGCTTTAATTCTTGCACAAGCTGGATCTTGTAAGGTCGCAAGCCAAGATCTTTGCGCAAAATCTTCCATAAAGTTGATGGACAAAGCTCCAATTGCTGTGCACGGTGGCGAATCGATTCATTCGGGTCCTCTTCAACACTTTGCTCTACAGCGGCAATTGTTTCTTCGGTGCGCACTGTTCGACGTCTCTGCGGATGCGTATTATCACATAGAGTAAACGTAGTGCGAAAACGATCCATGGTTAACCGAATTAATTGCTCTGATGGACGATTATGTCGACCATAAAATGGACGGAGCTCACGGTAAACTTCGCGAACTGAACCATTATTTTCGAAATAAATTTGCACGATTTGCAAGCGTTGTTCTTTTGTCAACCTGTTCATGATGAAATGACAAACCAAACTGAACATAAATGACATTAGAGTTGCCAGATTTGACCACAAAATGCCAGTTTTATCTCTATTCGAAAAACAAACCTGTAAAAAAAACACCCTGTAGTTGCAAATTTATTTGAAATAGTTATGGGAATAAAGTATTAGAATAAGAGAAAGCCATAAAGTAAGAGGAAAAGGGAGGACAAAAAGGAGGGATATGGAGAGGAAAGAGAATGAGCATTTGAGTAACATTTTTCACATCCAGGCAAGTAAATTTTTGGGTAGAAGACCGTCTGGCGGGTCTGCAAATACATGTATCTTATAACTTTAAACGAGTTATTCTTGTATATTTGTATAATTGTATGTTTGTATATCCACTACTATCTCAGGAACGACTTAAACGATTTGGATGAAATTTGGTAAATGCGTAGTATCCTTTGTTTTAAGATTTTCTACTTTGGTGTTGCCACTTGGGGTGGTTCACAGAGTTGCCACCTATATCAATTTTTTTTAAATATTAAGCAATATATGGGAATATGGGTATCCAATGAAAGGTATTTTAGGCCGTATACCAACCAAAGTATTTTCGAGTAGGGAGATTTGGTAGATGGATAGTATGCTTCCTTCTAAGATTTTCTACCTGGATGTTTCCACTAAAGGAAGCTTAGAGGGTTGCCACCTTTCCGAATTTTTTTTAAATATTAAGCAATATATGGCAATATGGGTATCAAACGGAAGGTATTTGAGGCCGTATACCAACCAGAATATTTTTAAGTAGGATTGCCACCTAGGGTTGCCTTAAGACAAATTCGAAAAATACCGAGCAAGGCTCGGTCACCCAGGTACTATACATTTAATTAATCTAATTATATCAATCTTTTATCTTATCTGAATACTAAAACTAGGCTTAATGTGCCTTAATACGCATATACATACATATATTTATGGCTCTGGTTTATCGACTCTAGTTTTTTATATAACTTAACGCCCTAGTTAATCCATTGATACCCATATTGTTTCTAACCCATATTTAGGTCATTATTATTATTGCTACAATTGGTCAATATCTCAGATATCGCTTAGTATAGCTAAATTATTTCAAATGTTTTAGCTAAACATATCGACCTCTTTTGCGCGAAATTATCGTAGCGGAAATTTTTTCGAAATTTAGATCCGTCAGCACATTACCTGGTAAAATATTATATCTGAAATCCGTATGGTTGTGCCAAAAATTGTGTTAAGGGACAACCAACTTTTTTCTTGAACTTGAAATTATCGTATCGCCCCCATAAAAATATTTGGAACGTAGCTAGTAAGTAATTTAATGTACTATTTCTTCCTCAACCTTGCAGTAGAATGTGAAGGGGATTGCGAACTTAATGCTATCATCGCTACAGGATTATACATATATTATTTTATAACTTTAAGCGAGCTATTCTTGCACGTATATTTATATATTAGTTTATTTATATACTTCTATATCCACTAGTATTTAGGGAACAGCTGAACCGATTTGGACGAAATTCGTTATGCATAGTAGTATGCTTCATTTTTAGACATTTTAACCAAGTTCTGCCACTGAGGATGTTTAACAAGGTTTCCACCTTTTTGATGTTAATATAGGTATCAAATTAAAAATGTTTTGCCACGTTTTGTTTCGATATCTTGAACGGTTTTTGATTTATGATTAATAATATTTCAAATTTGACTTAATCAAAAATTGACGGTGCCACGCCAATTTCCAAACATTTCTTGTATACACCAAATTTATCCTTATAGGTGTATTATGTACTGAATAATCAAATATTCTATGTACAGAAACTGGGCGGGGCTATAATCTGATTTCGCTCATTTTAAATAGCGCTCGGAGATAAGTGCCAAGCAAGCTGCATACCAAATTTCATTACGATATCTCAAAATTTACTCAAGGTATCGTGTTCACAGACGGACGGACGGACGTAGTGCTACGCACACAAGGTATACTAACTTTAGTCGTCCTACGGTGGTATGTAACAGCATAAATGGATCGAGATAGATATTAACTTATATGCATATATCAAAATGTTCCGGAGGAAAAAAGAAATTGAGTAAGTCATGTCCTTCCGTTCGTTCGTCCGTCTGCTAACACGATAACTTTGAGTAAATATCAAAATATCGAAACGAAATTTAGCAGACATATTAACACTAATAGTAGGAATGTTGCGGAAGAAATGGACGAAATCGGTTAAGGTCCACGCCCACTTTTATACGTAAGGTTTTATAGATATATTTAATAGGCAATAACTTTTACGTAAAAACACTTTATATCATTTCTATTTCACTTTCAAAGTGTCCGTGAACGAAGAAATTTGATAAATATAAATTTGTGAAAATGGCGCCACCCCTTTTATAGTTGATTATTCCACAAAACTTTTTATGCCATAACTGCGGAAAAAATTGATTTATCGAAACGGTATTTGGCGAAAATGTTGAATATATAAAGGTAAATGTTTGTTGTAAACATAGTTCTGAAAAATTTTTTTGTAAAATGTAAAACGCTATATTTCTATAACCATGCATATATATATGCCAATGAGATATTGCACACGTAATAAGCTTTTTAATCAAAACTCGACCGCCGCAAATTTTTGTGGATTTTGGGGAAGTATGCGTGGCGCCGCCCACTTTTCAACATAAAAATTCTGCTATTTTCAAAGGCGATTGCTTGTAGTTTCAACCAGGGTTTGAATTGCTGGCTGAAAAATAGCAAAAGTTAGAAATTTTTAGCTTAACTAGAAATCAGTTTTTTGTCAGATTCGAAAATTTGCTTGTAGCCTACATTTATAGTTCAAAACCATTTCAGCAACTAAAAATAAGCAAAGTAAAAAAAATTTTTTTTTTCATTTTACTTCAGCAGTAAGTTGAACGGAAACGAGCTTCAGCAATCAGCAGAAAAAAAAAACTTGAGAATTTTGCTGAGGCTTTAAGCTATTAGCTTTTTATATTTAAGTTTTTTCGTTTTTCATATTTTTCAGTTTTTTCACAGCCGAATTTATGTTTCGAATTGCTGACTGAAAGATAGTAAAACTAAAATTTTTTTGCTTTTTTTCAGCAGCTATTTCAAAATTTCATAGGGAAATTCAAATATACGATGTTCTGACCGTACTGGTGCAATTTCTTCGATTGTTATATGCCTTTTTGCTATACCTACATCCGAAAGACATATGTACGGATGTGTATGTGGAAAAACAAAAGTAATTCGAGTAACAAACGAAGTATTATTCCCTGCATAACAGATATTACGTTAGGCTTCTTCCAACTGAGCGTCGCATAATAAAACCACACTATGACGGCCACCGCGGCAGGGCGTCTTTAACATATTGGGGGCCCTGGGCCTACAAGGATAATGGGGCCCCTATGACTTTGAGAGAACACTATTTTGTTAGAATAGACAAAAAAAGTAGATAAACAAGGTTAAATATTTATTTTTATTAACAATCACATGAAACGAATAGATATATGTATGTTATATAGTCCACAAAATGAACTCTTTTAGCATTTATAGGTTAGCGCTTAAATATCTATGTTATTTGAGGAGGAACCCTTCTAGATTTCAGATGGGCAAAATCGTTAGTCACTTCTGCAAAATTATTATTTTTAGCACATCAGATTCTATGGACTTCAGCGACAAGCTGGTTAATCTCTCTTGAAGCATAGTACTTAAGAAATGTTACCTTTTCCAGGATTCCCAAATTTTTTTAAGTGAATAATTTCCTTTATCAAAAGATCTTAGGTTTTCATTGTCACCGCGAAATGAAAGCCCTCTCAATGTCAAAAATTTTACAATAGGTACAATCCGTTTAAATTCTCTTGTATAGGGTGTTTTTTTTACAGGTTTGTTTTTCGAATAGAGATAAAACTGGCATTTTATGGTCAAATCTGGCAACTCTAATGTCATTTATGTTCAGTTTGGTTTGTCATTTCATCATGAACAGGTTGACAAAAGAACAACGCTTGCAAATCGTGCAAATTTATTTCGAAAATAATGGTTCAGTTCGCGAAGTTTACCGTGAGCTCCGTCCATTTTATGGTCGACATAATCGTCCATCAGAGCAATTAATTCGGTTAACCATGGATCGTTTTCGCACTACGTTTACTCTATGTGATAATACGCATCCGCAGAGACGTCGAACAGTGCGCACCGAAGAAACAATTGCCGCTGTAGAGCAAAGTGTTGAAGAGGACCCGAATGAATCGATTCGCCACCGTGCAAAGCAATTGGAGCTTTGTCCATCAACTTTATGGAAGATTTTGCGCAAAGATCTTGGCTTGCGACCTTACAAGATCCAGCTTGTGCAAGAATTAAAGCCGCGAGACCATGCAATGCGTCGTGATTTTGGTGTATGGGCCGAAAATGAGATTGATTTCGATGCTGATTTTCATCGCAAAATTTGGTTCAGTGATGAGGCTCATTTTTGGTTGAATGGCTACGTCAACAAGCAAAATTGCCGCATTTGGAGTGAAGAGAATCCACATGAGACCCTTGAAACGCCATTACATCCACAAAAACTGACTGTTTGGTGTGCTCTATGGGCTGGTGGAGTCATTGGGCCATACTTCTTCCGCAATAATGCTGGAGAGGCAGCTACCTTTAATGGAGACCGGTATAGAGCCATGATAACCGACTATTTTGTTCCCGAATTGGATGGCATGAATGTGGATGAGTTGTGGTTCCAACAAGACGGCGCTACATGCCACACAGCGCACGTCACAATCGATTTATTGAAGGAAACATTCGATGAGCGCATAATTTCGCGGAATGGACCTGTCAATTGGCCACCAAGGTCGTGTGATTTGACACCATTGGATTATTTTCTTTGGGGATATGTGAAGTCGCTCGTCTACACCAACAAACCAGAAACGTTAGGGGAATTGGAAGCCAACATTGGTGGCGTTATTGCCGACATACGGCCCCATATGCTCGAAAAAGTGGTTGAAAATTTGACCTGTAGATTTGGCTTTATTCGAGCCAGCCGCGGCGGCCACATGCCCGAAATCATATTCAAACATTAATGGCATAAAATTATCCTTCCAATAAAGCCAAATTGTCGGACCTTAAAACGATTTTCTTGTGTTTTATTTCAATTCAAAGTTCTATACCCTTAAAAAAAACACCCTTTATAATAATCCATTGCTCTTCAATTTACGAATAATCAATGCTTTGTTGAAATACAGGGTGGCTGATGAATTTTGCTACATTAAGAAACTCAAATAATTTTTTTTTCAGTGTATGGAATTCATTTTTCTTTTATTCATGTTAAAGCTCATTAAATTTTATTAAATATAGCTTAATTAGTTTTAAAAATAATGGAATTTAAATGCCCCCCCTGCTCGTCGATGCATGTGCGGCATCTTACCAAAAAGTTGTTCATTACTGCTTGGAGAGTTGAGACAGAAATAGCCGCAATTGTTTCTCGAATGGATTGCCTTAGTTCATTCAAATTTGTTGGTTTTGCTTTGAAGACTTCCTGGTTGCAATAACCCCACAAGAAAAAGTCAGGTGCAGTAAGGTCAGGCGACCTGGGTGGCCAACGGAATGTGGAGTTTCTGGATATCAGCTTATTGGGAAATTTTCGTCGCAATTCTGTCATAACAGGTTGGGCTATATGAGGAGCTGCACCATCTTGCTGAAACCACACAGAGTTGAAAGAAATTCTCATTCGGCGTAATTCTGGATAGAAAAACTCTCTCAACATGCTCAAGTAACGGTCTCCAGTAACCGTAACGGTGTGACCGTTTTCTTCGAAGAAGTAGGGCCCGACAATGCAGCGTGATGAAACTGCACACCACACTGTGACACGAAGTGGATGCAATTCCGTCTCATGGAGTATCTGTGGGTTGGAAGCACTCCATATTCGACAATTTTGTTTGTTTATGTTGCCGTTTAAATCGAAATGGGCCTCGTCAGACGTGAAAAGACAGTTCAACATGTTTCCATCCTCTTCCACCATTTGAAGCATCTTCTGGCAAAATTCCAAGCGAATCGGCAAGTCTGCAGCGTTCAGTTTGTTGGCCATTTGAATTTTATATGGGAATAAGTCCAAATCTTTGTGCATAATTGACTGTAATGACTGTCTGCTTACACCCATTTGAGCAGATAAGCTTCTTGTCGAAACACGTGGATTGTTTTGTATGGCAGCAGCTACAGCAGCGATTGTTTCCTCCGTTCGAACTGAAGGGTTTCGATGGTAAGGTCTTCTGTTGACTGTCCCATGCTCGGCAAAATTGTTTACAAGTCTTATTATGGTCCATCTGCTCGGAGGATTGCCGCCAAACGTGCGCCTATACTCTCTTTGAACCGAAACTACGGACTCCAGTGCGTGATAGCGGCGGACAATCCAAATTCTTGTTTCAGTGTCCCAGTTATCCATTTTTGTTAAACGTAAAAGTCAATCTGCAAAATAAAAAAAAAGTTAACCAGATTCATTAAATAGAAAAAAAGTTATTTAATTTTTTTTTGGTAGCGGCTTTCATCAGCCACCCTGTACCTACATAGTTACTGATTTATTACCATCTTTGTAGGTAAAATATGCTGGTCCCTTACGAATCAATATTTCGCATTTTTTTAAGTAAAATTTTCGGCAAAGATCGTGTGATATTTATTCCGGGTTGGAAAACTGTTGTTGTTCCACTGACACAGTTCTCGCAACTTGTGAAATCCCTGAATTTGTAGCTCGTCCGTTATAGGGACGGTGGGTTTCTACTTCAATGTACTTTCCAAAGTTTATGGAAATTGTTAAAGAACATGAGGATTCAGAAATTCCCGCAATTTGTGAACGACACGACTAATCATTTGGAAGATTTTTGGTTTGGTTGCTACTTACAGAAGTTTCTCCAGTAGTAGTAGTAAAATATAATGTTAATTTTTGTTACTTCTCAATTACTTTCTTCTGATGTACAGCTTTTATCCTTTTTTCAGATCCATTACGATATGACCGTTTCGCTAACACAAAAAGAAACAAGCAAACGATGACTTAATTAAAGAATACCTTAGAACACAATCAATAGTTGTGATCCCGTACGAGTCAGAAACGGTGGA
Source organism: Merzomyia westermanni (assembly GCA_949987695.1). NCBI lineage: Eukaryota > Metazoa > Arthropoda > Insecta > Diptera > Tephritidae > Merzomyia > Merzomyia westermanni. The sequence goes on along the minus strand of OX465288.1, from coordinate 121,099,470 downwards.
GTGCAATGAACTTATCCCTTTTGTTGGAGCATGTCCTATGAAGAGACCAATTGTACCCTTTATGGCCAAATGGGTAGTGTCGCACAAATCCCCTTTGTTCCTTTACGAGTACAGTTGGACAAGTTTGCTTTCAACTCCTATAAGTATGCTACACAAATTAAAACTGAATTATCCCAACTAAGCCCATATGGGACGAGTTGAGATCAATTATAGCCCACTGTAGGCGAAAGGGATGAATCGCAGACAAATCTCTTTAGAGATTAGTGCACGATTTTTTGCAGGGGTAGGCCAACACACTACCTCCATACCACGGCGGTTGAATTATGCGAGGCTCAGTTGGAAGAAGTTTTTATGTTTCGAATCCCAAGCATAGGAATAATGCTTATGTTATGTTATGCAGGGCATAATACTTCGTTTGTTACTCGTCTTACTTTTGTTTTTCCATATACACATCCGTACATATGTCTTTCGGATGTAAGTATAGCAAAAAGGCATATAACAATCGAAGGAATTGCACCAGTACGATCAGAACATCGTATAATTATTTGAATTTCCCTATGAAATTTTGAAATAGCTGCTGAAAAAAGCAAAAAAATTTTAGTTTTACTATCTTTCAGTCAGCAATTCGAAACATAAATTCGGCTGTGAAAAATCTGAAAAATATGAAAAACTTAAATATAAAAAGCTAATAGCTTAAAGCCTCAGCAAAATTCTCATGTTTTGTTTCTGCTGATTGCTGAAGCTCGTTTCCGTTCAACTTACTGCTGAATTAAAATGAAAAAAAAAACTTTTTTTACTTGGCTTATTTTTAGTTGCTGAATCATTTTCAAAACTCGAGTAAAAGCAATTTTGAAATACTTGAAAATAGTTAAGCATTTTCAAACCCTGGTTTCAACTAGATATTTCAATCAAAATTGGTCAGGTGCTTCTTAATAGTATGTAATATAGTCCTGCCAAAAATTAGGCAAATTGGATAACACACAAATATAATATCCGGGCAATTAGTTAATACCCCACTGCAAAAAGGAAGTTATATACCTATTTTGATCTTCATACCTTTCATGAACATGAAATGTTTGTAAGTATGAGAAGAAGAGGGGATGGGTCCATCAATAATTAAACTGAAATAATAAGGACTATGAGCTGAAGCGATTTAGCCATGTCCGTCTCCCCGTCCGTTTCAAACATAAAATGTGCATGTATTGGTATTTTGAAAAAAAGTGGTTAGCATTCAAAAGTGGTTTGACAAAATTTTTCAAAACAAGGTCGCCCCTCGGCAGTGGGTTGGGAAACTCTCCGAGTGTCTTTCTACCATGGAAGGCTTTTCAGATAAAATTAATCTCCTTTGCAGATGCCGTTCGAAGTCGGCGAAAATCTGTACGTTCCGCCAATTTGTAGGAAAAAGTTCAAAACGGCACACCAAAAATTAGAAGGGAAGCTCGGTTCAAAAATCCCTTAGGAGGTTTTTAAAATTAGTTTACCCCTCAATACTCATAACAGAAGTGGGATTATTGAAAACAATCAGCTGGCTTTATAATACCAACTGAAAAGTATTAGAATAGCCTGCGTGAATTGGTATGCCATAATAGACCACTACTAGGTATATAATGTTCGGTTCCACCAGCACTTAGACTTCCTCACTTGTTTGCAAATTTAAATAGTCAAATAAAATTTGCAAAAATATGCGAATGTCGCAATGAATCGGACTATAACTATTATTATGCTTATTTGTTGTTCTAGCTCTAGATAACGGTTAGTGCTGAAGTAAAAACGTTTTTAGCCTCTCTTTGGCTTGCAACACTTACACGATTTTGCAGAATTATGCTTCGCGGTTATGCGCTTCCCCCGACGCATTGCATCTTGGTGTCTATTTTGTACCCCACTTTTAAACAAATATACAAAAGATCGAGGATTGTTGGAGGTTCAAAAAATTTTATTTCCAAACACTCTAATATACATACATACACATAGATATATTTGTATGGCAGTGTAAGGCGGAACTTATGCAATCATTCAAGGTCATATCAAATAAGAAAGATTCATACAAATAATTCGTCCTATTATCTGTGGTTAAGGTTTTCATATGGCAGACAGTTTACTTTCGCCTTCAAACATAAATTCTCTTGAATGATTGTTTGTCTAACCTTGAGTTAATGTTTTATTGACCTAAATGCTAACATAGAATGTGATGATAATAATCACTTTTACTTTTACCTTGGAATTTACGCATACACGCAGATTCCTTTGTATCGCCCAGTGTTGCATCAGACCTCACCTGCCTAACGGCGTGGAAATCATAGGGAGCTAGGACACTTTTGTTTTAATATTAAACCATACTTTAACTTGTTTATAGAAGTCAAACTGAGTGCCTTAATGTGTACCTGTGTGAAGCGAGCAAGTGATTATTCCGGTTATTACCAGAGCCAATGGATTATTTCTCTTGTGCCTAAGCTACACTTAAATACATGCACATGGCTATATACATACAACACTCTTTTTGCCCGTGGAAGTGGAAAATCTTGTACCGGCATACATCGACTAATGGTTGAGCATTGGGATACGCGTCCATCAAAAATACTAGCGTTTTTCCTTTATCATTTGTTATCCAATTATACATATATTATACTATATATTAGGGTTATTTATTTCCACAACAATAATATTTCTTTAGGTGCTCAAGCAAAATTTTAAATCTAAGTGTAAAAAAACATCCTTTATATTAATTCTAAGTTCTTCCAATTAAAATTTTTAGTTTAAAAATTGCTTTTCCTCTTTTCGAATTTGGAATGCTTACCCGCAATGTTTTGCAATGTTGTGAATCTATTTTAAGGGCTTTGTTTCACGCTCTTCAAAATTGAGTTTTATCTTGTACTTGCACTGGTACACCAGTTATTAAATCACGCCCGGGACCTTTCTTAAGGAAGGAACTCTACAGAATATACGACGACTGTTTAGTTTACAAGAAAGTCAAACAAAGATCGGCTGACAATTCGACATCGTAAATCTCGATTTGACTGCATTACAGAAAAGTAATTTGTAAGCACTTTGATAAAGAACATGTAACCTAACAATCTTTGCCTCAAACATCTGCGAATGGTCTTACCATGATCACCAACAAACATATTTGGGGAGAACATGAAAAGCCGCCGAGACAGAGTGGTAAACTAAGAGAGAAAAATTTGGTTCTTTGTTCTACTGAAAAGTGATGCCAATTCCTCGATAAGATTGGTTAATGCTGCCAACACAAGTGTCATAAATCTCCCGCTAAGGATGCCAAAATGCGCATGAGAAAAGTAAAACATAAAAAATTGCAAAAACAATTAAGTGAACGCCATTCAAGAATATTTGCTGAGCGTTGCAAATATTGTGGTGCAATTCATCCATGGCGGACGTTGTGTTGCTTTGTGCATAATATTCTATACGTCCGTATACTTTTACTTGAACTTAAGTATAGCTGTAAGTACCCTGCAAAAAATCGTGCGACTGATATCTAAAGAGAGTGATCCGCGATGAATACCTTTCGTCTACAGTGGGTTACAATTGATTCCCACTATTCCGTTAAGGCATAATTGAGGTAAGTCGATTTTAATTTTTGTAGCCTACTTTTAGGTGTTAAAAGTAAACTTGTCCGACCGTACCCGTAGGGAAACAAAGGGAATCTGTCCGACACTACCCGTTTGGGCATGAAAGGGACCAATTAGTCTCTTCATAGGACATGCTCAAACAAAATAGATCACTCCAACCCATACAAAGAGATCAAAACTGTCATTGGTCACATGCTCCGTTGCGACCCATCGTGGATCCATCCTAGACTAATCGTATTTTTTGCAGGGTGTGCTTGACAAAGATTACATATGTGTTGCAACGTCGCGGTTGGGCGACATGATTTCACTTGACTGCGCTGATTTATTTTCACAGTTTGTAGCAGATTTTTTGATGCAGTAAAAGGCGACAGACCGACGGACAAGGCGGGAGCCACATGTAACTCTAAGCTCATATACGTATAGACACTGACTCACAAACACCGGCTATAAAGTTGACAGACAAATGGCGGCTAGTTGCAGTGAGCAACATCGCTGTAAAAACACTTGAATTAAAAATAAGTGTGAAGACATCATATAAAAAATCTTTCAAATTTAGTATTTCACATTTAGCATTCAAGATATCAGGGAAGGATTTCAAAGGAACAAATCTGACGGAGAAAACTGCCTTTTAAAGTGTATGATATAAGCGTTCCTAAATGGCTGCTTCTGAGTCCTGAAATGATCGTCCGAAAATAATATTAAAATGCCTTCCATACTGTTTTCATTTATTGATTTATCAACTTGTTTTTACTATTAAAAGGAAGAAATAATGAAATTGTTATGGTAATTGTTGTTGGAGCAGTGCTCGAATTTTTGTGTTTTGTTTGTTGATTGATATTAGAGAAAAATTACAACGATATGCAAAGCGATGGTATGGGATGACATGTTTCGAAGTGCCCAACTTCTCATCAGACCCCTTCTCGGACACTGGAATGCGAACCCAAGTGTCTGCACCAAAACCACTGTTAGAGTACTCTAACAACTTAGCTATGATGCCCTTTAGCGTCACGATGCATTTTTCCTCTTATGTGCTATTTGCTTTATTCCTTTTATACATTCTTTGTAACAGTAAAGTAGAATATTTTTAGGCGTGTTCATAGAACAGTTTAGATACAGAACGGCTTTTTTGCATATCAGATGGAGCTATTTAGAAAATTCGTTTGAAATTGGAAATTATGATTGAATTTTAGCTAACTTCCCTGAGAATACTCGTATAGCTATAACGTAGTACGTCCGAGCAACACCAAAAAGCGGGTAGCTAAATCTGAATAAATAAATGTAAGCATATCACTTATTAACAACTAATTTCTTAAATAACTAATCACAATTGCAATTGCCTTTTTGTGGGCAGTACTTAATATAGAAAATAACAAGTAAGGAGAGCGCTGTCTGCGGCTGTGCCGGAGACTTTATATATCTTTCATGAAAACGCATCACGGGTTTCAGTGTCAGATCTTTATTTACAATAAGTAAAAAACTTGAAGGTCTTACCCCAATAATTGAAATATACATAGCCCTAACAAAGTTTATCGGAAGAATGTGTTGTATGGGGGCTATACAATATATTAGTCCAATCGTACAATCGTAATGATTTTCACAACACACAATACATAAAAATTGCAAGAGTAATAGCTCAAACCTAGTTTATCGGAACATTCGATCGGGGGGCTATGTGTTGTATTGGTCCGATGTTTTTGGTTTCGAAAAATTATTAATTTATTACAAAATGGATGCCCGATACAAAGTTTCAGCGAGATATCTGCAAAACTAAGAGAATCGTTTGCGTTCAAACCGACATACGGGCATGGCTAAATCGACTCAGCTCATCGCCCTGATCATTAAAGTGTACTTATTTGTGGGTCCATCTCTTCTTCTTCCCATACTTACAAACATCGGACCAAAGTTATAATTCCATTTAATGTTAACGAAAAGTATAAAAACAAATTTCGCTGTTGTTACCGGCCGCTGAAAAAAATTTTTTTTTTATTTTTGAAATCTCCAACAAGTAGACATTCGAACCAGGAGGAACATTTAAACTGTTTTTGGTGATACACTCTAAAAATATGTATGTACACATGTTCGCTAGAAAGGTATTCTTGGCTGTTACTCTATTTTTGCCTTTGTAAAGCCTCAGCCTGACTTATGTAATGGATTTCACTTTCTACCCCTGTCGAAGTGATTATGCTCATAAGTCAAGCGTTCGGCAATAAATTACATTCCAATCCTCTAATTCTCTTTATTCCTTAAGTTAGAATCCCTCTTCCCTCCAATCCCATCTCCTCACACGTACAGACTTTAAATCTTCTTGGTATACTGACATACCTATATGAGACGAATTAAAAAATGGCTTTCTGGAGTGCTACAGAAAAATTATTTCAAATAACAGGACACACTGACATTTGTATTTACAGAAATTAGGCACATAGGTATTTACATAGCCAAAGCAATATAAAACCACCGAACATTATATACATAATAGTGATCTGTTATGGCGTCTCTCTTTTCGCAGGACTATCGTTTTAGTAGTGAAGTAAAGTGTTAAGTAGCAGATCTTATTTCCGCAGTATCGACATAAATTGTTTTCAGATTTTTATTAAAAATTATCAATTTTATTCTGTTGGTTTATTATTTCCAAAGTGATATTGTTAACATAACCAACAAAAACTCGTGTAACTTCTGTGCCTACTTTTAAACCCACTCTTGGTGACAACTTGAGTACTTAAAAGTCTGTTTATGTATCGATATCGAACATATCGAAAAACCAATACATAGTTTGCGCTACTATTATTAAATCATAATACAGTGTCTCTCGAAGTGCTTTGTTTGTTTAAGTACCAGCAGGTTTGGGGGAACCCGACCCCACAATCGAAGGCGATACAATTGATGCAACATACCGATTGAAAAACAATAAATCAGCAGTAACTTAAAGTACCCGTCCTGCTATATGGTGCCCAGCGACTTCGTTGGCTAGGCCATGTTGTGCGAATGAATGAAGGTGCTCCGGCAACTGCCGGTGGAAGCAGAGGCAGAGTGAGACCACCACACCACAATTCAGTTTTGTTTCCAATTGACAGGGAAAATAGACGACTGTCGAGCTATATTGAACGGATAAAATCGTTTAGACGGTTACACGGCATTTAAGGAAAAAAGAAGGAGGGAGAGGGAGTCGTGGCAACTAACATGCAGCATATTTCCTGAAATACTCATGGCTAAATATTGAAAATTGGTGAAGAATTATAAGAGCACATGACCCTTCCATTTCAATGGGATTATTCTGCAGCATATCTCCGGAACTACTCATGGTGAAATACCGAAAAAATTGTATTAGGTTAATCTCCAACGCTCCTAGAAATATGGTGGCTAGCATTAAATTGATATAATCTAAATCAAGGTATAAGCCCGATTAAATTAGCGTTCCAGTTTTGATTTTGTAAACGTTTCTGTTTCGGTTCCGGAATCGTTCTTCAACTCTTATTTCGGTTTCAAAATAAAAAAACGAACAGAAGTTTTGTGAAAAAAATGTATTAAGGTTATTAGTTAGCTACAAAATTCAAGTAGTTTAAAAGAGGTCTGATTATTTGAATTTTTTTTCCTGCGGACCTATGAACTTTCTCCAATAGAATAATAAATTTAATGATAAACACATTTTTTTATTCAGTCGATTTTATAGAGATGCATCTATACGTCATGAAAATTTCAATTGGTTTCTTCACAATATCCGCTAATTAATGGAAATTGATTTTTTTATTTCTGATCCGTGATCCGTAGTAGTTCTTCGGCAAACAAAAATAACCCTATGCAAATACTTCTGGACAAAATAAAAAAATTGACCTTCCTCTTTCAGTTTCTTGATACCGAGGTGAGCATGCGTCTTTTGTAATTAGCCAATTTCGAAAGATGGTACCGAAATTAAATATACACATGCCCACAAAATGAAGTTCAAAGTAAAAAAGCGCTGGTTTAATAGTCCGATCCTTACTTACAGTAAGTACAAATTCTGCAATATTTGACGGTCCTACCCTGTTAATTTAAATATACCTAGCCCAAAAACCTTTTATCGGAAAAATGGGTTGTCCGGTGACTATACGCTATATTCGTCTAATCTTGATGATTTTCACTATACACATTACATATGTGATAAGCACGGATAGGCTTTTTAGGATTTAAAATCCTGTTAAAAGTGCAAAACAAAGTGACGAAACAGGAAGGAAAAGACACTTAAAAATATTAAAAAAAGGCAATTAAAATGCAGCAAAAAAAAATAATGGGTTGAAATATTCATTTATTTTCATAAAGGCACTAATTTTTGGACTTATAACGAAAACGATAAAAAACAAATGATAGACTAGTTCCATTGTACTTTTGGTTTTAACGTTGATTCCAACCGAGCTTTTAACTCAAAAGCCTTATGTGCTGTTTCTAGCATTTTAGAATTTAGCCCAAAGTGCAGCATTTATTTTCGCATTTACCATACAAATTTTGACACCTAAATGCAATTAGCATTATAAATGCTGAAATCAACTCTGTTATCTTTGAAGAAAATCGCTATTCGAATTCAAAAGAGTGGCAATACGGTTTTTTTTTGTTGGCATTCTCCCATTCTCTGTCATTCGTAAACGTAGAACGGAATTCATTAAAAGTTTTAATAAAAATGTGTAAATTTTTGTGTACAAATTTTCAAAACCTCAAAAAATGTTTGTAAACAAAAGACATACGATTCGAACCTATGCCCGAAAATACAAAATGCTGCATTTTAAACTCAGTATGAGCAGCACACTATTTGCTATAATTGTGGCATCATTGTACCAGAAGATGCATCTAAAAATTTTGAAGTAGCAATTTCATTCGATTATCGCGAAGAAAGGCCTCAAGTGCGCTCGACCTGCGTTGATACAAGTGGTGCCCAGTTGAAATATGAAATATTGGAATTTTGGAAATTATCAGGGCTCAGGTCATTATCCTCGTCATTTAATATTTTATCAACATCCCTTATTGTATGGCGTGCTCGAAAGGTCGGTTGGTTGCTGTACCCCTCGAGAGAGGAAAATATCCACGAGCTCAAGTAGCGCTATGAGCGCCATTTTGATGCACTTCCTTCTGGAACCATCAACTTATCAGGATGCTGCTGTTAGTTTTTTGGTTCAAGCCTTTGCTTTAGTCACGCACAAACCATCCGGTTCTGTCTATATAGTTGCCGAAGTCCCTCATCGAGCATTTCGCGATGCCCTTAAGTTCTGGTATTATGTAACTGCCCAGAGTTGCAAACCTGATGTGCGCTAGTGCTGGACATTCGCATAGGTAGTGCTACTCGCAAGGTAGTAGTAAATAGAATCAAACAGTGTCTGGAAAATTATTACATATGTGATAAGTACGTTAGCTTCAATTTTGTGTTCCTCGCCATTAAACTGCTAGAGTTATAGCCCAAAACCCATTCATCTCAAACAGACCTGTTAAATAATGATTAAAAATTTTAGTGATTATTTATTATATTGTGTCGTCCTCAGGAAATTCTGTAGTGATTAATTGCTAGTAGCTGCACCATTCTAAACCCCTAACCCGTAGGGGACGTATTTGTGCTAACTTAATGATATTTGTATATATGTGTCGCTTGGTCAAAATTCACATAATTTTGGAAAAGTGGGAGGTGCCACGCCTACATATTTTGGGTTTTCTGAGACTCTCACGGTAGGTTCAGCAGCTCGTTGGGCACGACACAGGGTGTATGTAGTTTTTGAAAATGCCCACAGGTTACATAAAGCTGCAATTCGGTATAGCTAGGAATTTATTTGGTTCAAGTTAATGATATTTTGTATATATGTGTTCTGTGTATCAAAAAAACCTTGGAAAAAGTAAGCGGTACCAAGACCAAAAAAAAGTTAAACTGCTTTATCTTCGAAACTATGTACATATCAGTACCCGCAAAGGAGAAGGGAGACGAAGGGGAGTAGGAATAGAAAATTTGGGAATTAGAAGTGTTCGAGGAAAATGAAGAGGGTAAAATAAGCTAACGGGATATGGGGGTGGGGGAAATTAACAGTAGAAAAAAAAATTTTGATATTGAATAAATAGCGAATAAGTGCCAAGTGGGGAGGGAAGAGAGTACAACTTGTTAAATGTAGGCAACTCAAATTTTAGGCAGGAGAACGTCTGCCAGGTCTGCTAGTATTTTATAAAAACGTGCAACTGATGGCGTATGCTGATGACCTCAGCCGCTTTTTTTCACGCATATACATCTGTGTTTGCGACTAAGAAAATGGTCATACATTTCGGTTATTAGTTGTCATCCGGTCGACGTGACCCTGAGCCAGACAAAAACCTTTACAAGTAAATGCAACAACAGCGAATGACGGAGATGCTCCGCCGCAGAAGTTATTCTTATCGGCATCCGCCGGTGGAAGTAGAGGAAGAGGGAGACCACCACTTCGATGGAAGAACCAAGTGGAGACCGATTTGCGATCCCGCGGTGTCTCCAATTCGCGCCAGTTGGGGCAACGAAGAAGCGAATGGCGAGCTGTCTTGTACCATTTAAAGAACCTTTAACTTCTTCCTATAAATTGGGGAGGACCTACATGTTTTTTGTCGACTCCGAACAGCATCTTCTAAGGGATATGCATTTTTGCTTAAAGGCATTTCATGGTAGAACCGCCCACGTTCGCAGAGTTACCGATCACTACCCCGTTTTTAGAAATTAGACTTAAGGCTTCATGATATACGAGTGTTAACAAAATGGAGTAAGTCTCATATAAGGTGAAGATTTATTATTGGGTTGTACATGCGTAAACATGTGTACATACACAGACATATAGGTATATGCATGCAGTTTGTAATGACTTAGAGAGAGGAACCACTGGCGGATAAAGGACAATGAAGCTTCCTTTTTAATAAGGAATGCGAATGTACGTGAATGCGCCCACAAATTCTTTAATACTCACGGCGAAGTACACCCATATGGTTGAAGGAGTCTATCTACAGGATATGGCATGCATTGACGGAAGTTTTGATTTTTTATTTCTCCCACATATGTTTTCTTCATCCAACATCCTCTAAGGCATTGTAAATTTTTTGTTTAGCTAAAAATATTTGTATGAGTGCGTGTTTTCAAAGTGTTTCAGAGTATACGGCTCTCACGTATGAACGAAAGCGTATGTTTATGTGTAAGTGTGATCCAAAATAAATTCCGAAACGCTAGGAGCAAAGATTTATTATCAAATTAAATTTCTGACAGAATTTATTGCGTTATCTCTTTTTCGCTGAACATCGAGCATCTAACGCCAAACATAGTTTCAGCAAGCTTCTGATAAGTTGAGCCCTTTTCCTTTCCTTTCACCATGTAATGTTTTGTATTGTATTTCATTTATTATGGAGTATCCTCACCACGACCCAGTTTGGCCGTGGAAGGCCAAGTAACATAATAGCGTATGCAACCACCATTCGCCCTGCAAAACTGCAACTTAGTTCCGAACCCAACCATGAATATGAAAACAGAGCTAAATAACGAATATAAAATTTCGTTTCATTTCGTTTCTCGATTTTTTATGTTTTTTGAGTTTTGTTTATTAAATTTATAGAGAATACATTTTTGCAATTTGCTCTGAACTGCTCGTGCAGAGCAGCCGGGAATGTCAGACATCATTTGCAGCTGTGGGAGCATCGCTGTTAAGATAAAGTCGTTTTAACTCTTGAAAATACTTAGATTTAATTTATTTATTTAAACTTTATTTCAATCAAAATTCGGGATCTTCTTTATAATTTTCTAATACTCCTTCAAATTTGCTAATTTGTTAAATGTATGTTATATGATACAATACTTTGGCTACACGGCAAACAATTTTAGCCTAAATTTGAAACCATTCGTTGGTTTAACCAATTTTTTAAACGTTTTTAAAATAAATTTCAAGCTTTCAATTACCTACACCAACTTTCAATTTCTTGTGGCATAATTTAAATTCCAAACCAAATATGGTTTGAACATATATATAGCCCAGAAAAGTGTAAAATTTAGTCTGTAATTTTTAGCCGTGTACAACTGAATACATATATTAAATGTTTATATTTAGATCTGCTTATGCACAAGGTGTTATAATTTTATGCGAATAGCTTGTTTAAGGGCATCAATGGATCAAAATAGAAATGGCTTCATTCGATTAAAATCAATAGCATCAAAGACGAAATAGATAGAAATCCGCACCCATAACAGGTTTGTATTAAAACTAAATCTGAAGGTAGTCATATTCACATTTTTGCATCGAAAATTTGAGAAAGGGGAAAGTATGTGATAATTTATTTATTAGTGCCGGCAAACTGACAAAATCTAACGTTCTTAAATACAAATTTACGTTCTTAAATACACCTCCCACACATGAGAGAAGAAATTTTGTAGACTTTGTAAGCCATACCTCAAAAGCCGTTAAAAAGTTATCATGTCCAAAGCTGGAAAGTTACTTTTTCTATAATCTTTAAGGTTCACATAGTTGTAAAGACGGCTCCCGGAGTATCAGCCCAACTATCAGTTATGAGTACAATAATTATCATATTCTGGGTCCTTGCAGCATATACGGGTTTGTATATTTTATTTGGCAGACTACCTATGAGAGCTACACTCAGCCTGCAAAGTTCAGAGTTGTAAACACTCATAACTCAAGCATTAAAGTAACCCTGCACGGTATTTTCAATCGCAGTCGGCCATATTCGAGGTGTGTTCAAAACGTATCGCGAATTTTGAATTTTCGCTGGTTACGTATATTCGAATTTCGAATTTTTTGTGGCGTTATGTTGGTACTCATGTCTCTCACTTATGCCGACAAGCTCGGCCATTTTGAATGTTCAGTTAATTGTTGACAGCTGCTTTGCTTGCACGTGTTTTGGATCGTCTTCGATTTTTACCTATTCAAAAAAATGGATCAAAGAACCTGTATCAACTTTGTGTGAAAAACGAAATTAAGTGCGCGGATGCATTCCGAATGTTGACTGTGGCATACGGAGAAGCTATCTTGGACCGAAGCAACGTTTATCGGTGGTACAAAATGTTCTCAGAAGGCCGAGAAGATGTGCGAAGAAGAACAAAAATTGGCTTTTGCACCACGATAACGCCCCTGCTCACGCATCGTTGCTTGTGCGCGACTTTTTGGCCAAAAACAACACACTAATGATGCCGCAGCCACCGTATTCCCCAGATCTGGCCCGCTGTGATTTTTTCTTGTTCCCTAAACTGAAGAGGCCCATGAAAGGACGACGTGACACTTCTCTTGACGAGATAAAGACGGCATCGAAGGAGGAGCTGAACAAGATACAAAAAAATGATTTTTTGAAGTTCGTCGAAGATTGGAAAAACCGTTGGCACAAGTGTATAATATCTCATGGGGATTACTTTGAAGGGGACAAAATAGATATTCATGAATAAATAAATAATTTTTGAAAAAACACAAAATTCGCGATACTTTTTGAACACACCTCGTATATAACATTACATCCTGTCTTAACTTCGAAAAAGCAATATACATTTGAAGTCAATGAATTTGTATCTTTGGTCATGGACCAATCTGAAACTAGTTATTACAATTCAGAAACAGGATTCGATACCTTTACTGTAATACTATAAAATTTTTGTGCATTTCTGTAAGGAAACACCAAAATGTCATCAGAACCGAAGACACCCAATGAAATGGTGCCAAAGTGCTGAAGCTGACATTATGCCCCGGAAAGTGTCACTAAATTGCAGATACGAATTTTCTACGAAAACACATTTGATCAAACTCATGAATCACACCTAGAAGCAGCTGAAGATGTTTCGATTTTTCTCCTTTTTTTTCCAATACAACTGCTGTCATTTGTGCATTATATGGTTCCATCTATAGCTACCTTACAACAGAAGCAATACAAACTGAAACTATAGTCTAAAATTGCAGCGAAAGCTGCTCTGGTTGAGAAAAGAGATAGAATTACATGAGATGCAGGTGCCGCGAATTCAGCCCATAGATATGTCAACTATTGAGGCCATGGCAGTGAAATACTCGGGCGATGATAAATATGACGTCTACAAGTTATTTGACGAGCGCAATAAAATGATTTGCACATGACGCTTACTAGATGGCACCGCGAAACTTTTTGTGGAAACAATAACTGCCTCCACGTATGGAGTTTTAAAGTGTACTTTATTTTATGAATTTGGATGAAAGCATACCGTACTCGAAGTCGACGAGTAACTGAAAACCCGAAAACGCAAACCAAACGAGAGTGCTCAGCGATATTTTGGGGAAATTAGGGTATAAGCTAGTAAGGCAAACATTCCGGAACGAGATTTGGATGCCATCATATCTGGTCTAAATGAAAGGAGTTCATTAGTAACCATTCTATATCAAGCGACCACGGTAGAACAATAGAAGAGACAATTTGAACGCAATGATAAATTATGAGACAAATCAACTTTATCCACAGCCAGACCTCAGACAGAACCTCGTTAAGTAAAATCAAATTCGACAGACAGCTGCTCGCAGATAAGGCATTACCAATCAAATTGTATCAAAGCTTTACGCAAACCAGGATCATGTTTAAAGTGTGGTTGCCTCGGCCATTTCCATCAAACGTGCCCTAAGAAGAAAGTGGCGGTTGCAGCTATAGACAGCAATGAAGAGTCAAAGGACGCAAGTATTGCTGATACGGTTGATGAAATGCAGCTGGTAAGTGTCACTGTTCTGGGAAAAAAAAGAAACGCTCTATTCAACGTATTCTCTGTCTTCTTGATTCCGGTAGTCCGAGGAGTTTTATTAAACGTTCAATAGTGCCATTTCAAATAAGTAGCGAATTTAAGTGCACTTAGTACCGATATGTTGGAAATAAACAACTTTTTTCATATGGAGCAGTTTTATACAACAATAATTTAAAGGGGCAAGAAATTTCCCATCGATTTTTAGTTTTAGATGATTCGGATCTTCTATTTTTGTGCAAATTTAGATCAAAAATTCAGTATTCAAAAAAATGTTGATGAATTTAAAAAATTACATGAGATTAAATAATATTAAATAATATGAATAATATGAATTGCTATGTGGTACACGCTTGGGGTATCCGGTTGGGGGTTTGGTGGGGCCCACCGACGATTTCATTCAGTCAAGTCAGGTAGAAATGCCGTAAAGTGATAAGCAGTTTTTCAGCAAGAATGGTGCTACTCAGCTAGGTAATTGCATTATGAGAGAGGTAATAGGAGTTGTTTCAATCGAAATTTTCGAATGCATGTGAACCTGATGTAAGTTCTGAGCTTAATGCACAGCCATATGGAGTATGAGGAGAGCCTATAGTCAGAAATTACTTGAAGCCTTCATCAGGAGCACAGATTCTTCCCCTTGATTATAAAAGTAAGATAAATCTAATCGACGATACACCTTTTCATTGCGTCGCGAGGACACTGTCTTATTTAGATAAGACTGAAGTATAGGCGGTTATTGAAAAACCTCTTTCTGCGGAAGTAAAAGTTATAGCAACTGTCCGTACGCGTCCGCCATTGTTTTGGAAAAGACGAAAAACGGCGAGGGAAGATTATGTATAGATTATCGGTTCCTGAACAAAAACCCATTAGAGATAGTTTTCCGATGCCATTGACAGAAGACTGTTGAGAGTATTTGTCGGGTAAGAAAATTTTCTATTAAATATACTTCTTTTGTGACCCCTAGAACGAAAATGCCTTTGGATTAAAGAATGCACCAGCTGGGTTTCAGCTCTTTGTTTGTGAAATTTTTAGAGACTTTTTACAGTCAGGGAAAATATTTATTTTTATGGACGACATTCTTGTAGCAACTGGTGATTTTAAAACCAATGTTGAAGAATTGAGTTGTGTGCTAAGACGATTACATATAAAAGGTCTTGAGGTGAAGGTGGAAAAATGTAAATTCGGATCCTCTGAAGTAAACTTCTTGGGATATCACGTGGCCAATAAGAGCATCCGGCCAAACGAAATACATACTGAAAACATTAAGAATTTCCCGAAGCCACAAATCTCTAAACAGCTTCAACAGTGTCTGGGTTTGTTTTCTTATTTGAGAAAATTCGTTCCTTCCTTTTCCACTAAAGCAAAGCCCTTAACGAATCTGCTTGAAAAGAATACTTTTTTTAACTTTTGTGAGAAATGCAATAAAGCTTTTAGGGGTCTTAAAAGTTCTCTGATGTCAGCTCCTGTACTCGCCATTTATAATCCGCGTGAAGAGACCGAGCTACACACCGATATCAGTAAGATAGGATTCAGGTCTGTGCTTATGCAAAAACAAGATGATGGAAAACTTCATCCGGTGTTTAATTTTTCTAAAGCAGCTTCACAGCCTAATTTGAAAATGCACAGTTTTGAGCTAGAATCGCTTTGTTTACTCTATAGAAAGGTTTAAGACCGATCTGAAGGGTATTCCTTCCGTTATAAGTACTGATTGTAGTGTTCTTGCTCAGGCAGTTGACAAACAGCATATACGATAAACCAACGCATAGCTAGATGGGTGGTAAATTTTGGAAATTTCAGCTTTAAAATAAAGCATCGTAGTGGTTTTTCGATGGGTCATGTAGATGCTTTGAGCAAAATAGAAATGCTGCTATAAAAGTTTTAGAGAAAAATTAGAAGAAGTTCCAGTACAGCACTATAATCGTAAAGATGGACTTATTTTCAAATCGAACCCAGTTGTCCATACTAAGGGAAATGGAAACTAATATAATTAGACTGTTGCACGAGAAAATTGCGCTATGAGTGTCGATATGACAGTAGATGAACTAAAAAAGAATTATTGGTTTCCGAAACTTAAGCAAAAAGTTGAAAACAACTTTCGAAATTGTGTTAAATGTATAGTCTTCTTCCCTGCTGCCCCGCTCAAACGAGCATAGCGCCTTTCGATACGGTACATATAGACCACTTCGGCCCACTTCCTTCAATTAGCACGGTGAGAAAGGTAGTGGTAGATAGTAAAGTTGTGTAGTTCGCGAACGAACTAGTTCTATTAAACGTATCAGTTCACAGAACGAACGAACTACTTCGTTCAAATGCTTTCAACCTCGTTCAGTGAATGTAGTACAGGGTGGGCCAAAAGAAACCAAGGGGTGTAAAAGTTTAATAACTTTTTCGTTTATTAATTTTTTTTTATTTTTTCTTTCAGATTATATAATATACAAAAAGGAAATTTTTTTACACTAAGTATGAAAAATGATGTCTCTTAAATGACCGCCGTTTTCAGCTTCGCACTGATGGGCTCTTTTTAGAGCATTTTCCATAACATCTTTCAAAACTTGTGGCTGTAGCGTTCGAATTTCTGCACCAATGTTTGCCTTGAGTTCAAGGATTGTCTCTGGCTTGTTCACATACACTCGCTCCTTCAAATAACCCCAAGGAAAATAGTCGGGTGCTGTCAAATCTGGCGATCGCGCTGGCCAAATAATTTCTGAATTTCTGGAAATTATTCGCCCTCCAAAAATTTGACTTAAAAGTGCCATTGTGTCTCGGGCAGTATGGGCAGTAGCTCCGTCCTGCTGAAACCACATACCAGGTCTGTTTTCAAGAGCAGGACGTAAAAAATTTTCTATCATAAACCGATACCGCTCTCCATGTACGGTTACAGCACTTCCATCTTCATTCTCGAAGAAGTAAGGCCCAATGACATTTTCAGATGTGATCCCACACCATACTGTACACCTGATGGGGTGTAATTGGCGTTGATGAATGTCTCTTGGATTTTGAGAACCCCAGAACCTACAGTTCTGCTTATTAACAAAGCCATTCACATGAAAATGAGCTTCATCACTCATAATCAAATTTTTAATAAAGTTGATTTCATTTCTGGCCAACTCTTGAACGGCCAACGGCGGTCATTTAAGAGACATCATTTTTCATACTTAGTGTAAAAAAATTTCCCTTTTGTATATTATATAATCTGAAAGAAAAAATAAAAAAAAATTAATAAACGAAAAAGTTATTAAACTTTTACACCCCTTGGTTTCTTTTGGCCCACCCTGTAGTTCAAGTGCGCCTGTGGCAACAAGCAACAACAACCAAGGGCGTTGTAAAATTGCTTTAGCAACCAAACTCAACATTGTTTTGGAAAACAGCTTATGTAAGTTAAGGTATTCTCCTGTATGGCTTTGGTACAACTTAAATTGTTTTGAATTTCTTTATCACTTTGAAAAATGTATACAGAAAAGTTTTAAATATGTCTTCAGAATAAAATTTGTGATCGAACAGAAAAGATCATTATTTAATAATTTGAAAATATAATTTTCGAAGTTTTTATTTGGCGCCCGAGCAGGGACTGCCTTGTGTTTTTCAAAGAGGATTTAAAAAGATCATATAATCCTAAACGTTTACATCCCTATGAGGAAGATCCTGAAAGCTATAAACGAGGCAGTCACAAGTGAATCCTGAATTAAAATTCTTTTGAACAATTTAAGTTAACATAAACATAATAGTTGCAAAAAATAATGTATGAATTCCTGTAAGGAGAATGAACTAAGCAAATCTTGTATGCTCAAAAAATTTTATTATCAAGACTTTTCTTTTCAATATCAACTTTTAATCAAGTCCCGTAGCGTTAACAATGGAACAATTCTTCTATCAAAACTTTTTGTTTTAAAATATAAACATTTAGAGGTTTGAAAGCCATTTCATCGATCAATAATACAGCGATATTAAGCTGCAGTTCATAAATTTTGATATGTCAATACATATTTGAAGGCATTAACCGACATTATTAAACTCAACAATCAAACCGTATCAAAAAGGAAAAATGTTAATTTTTTAGAAAAAATCTGAAAAAACATTTGTAAGTAGATATAAAAATTGATGTGCTTAAAATAACTGTTATTAAAATAATCTTTGCAACAATAATAACAGGGTTATATTTTTTTTATGTGAAATAATTTTTTTTAGTCTTTTTTGGTAATCCTTTGTAAAGGATAATTACTTTTTTAATTTACTTTCCGCATAACGCGCGGATTATTCGTTCGTGCCGAGTCGTTGAAAGGCGAGATCTAAAACTGCTCAGCTACAGAGAAAACCTCATCAGCTAAGTAAAGTAGATATAGGATAGATTATACATTAAGAAATAACTAGTTAACAGAATAAAATTATTGTTAGAAGTTAATATAGAAGTCAAAGAATAAGAAACAATTAGTAGCTATGAATTTAGGATAGAAAGAATTGATTTTTTTATGCTGAAAAGGGAAATATCAAATCTACCAGAAAGAGAGTTATAATCTTGACACAAACAGCGAAAAGGCTCTTTCTTTAAATGGTCATCTAACCGCCTGGGCGATTTTGACCGTCCAACATAGCTCGCCAGTCGTTTCTTCGTTGCGCCAACTGGCGCCAATTGGAAACATCGCGGGATCGCAAATCGGTCTCCACTTGTTCCTTCCATCGGAGTGGTGGTCTCCCTCTTCCTCTGCTTCCACCGGCGGGTGCCGATAAGAATACCTTCTGGGCTGGAGCATCTTCGCTCATTCGCACTACGTGGCCTAGCCAGCGAAGCCGCTGTGTTTTAATTCGCTGAACTATGTCGGCGTCTGCGTAAAGTTCATACAGCTCATCATTAAATCTTCTTCGGTACTCGCCGTCGCCAACGCGTAGAGGTCCACAAATCTTTCGAAGAACCTTTCTCTCGAATACTCCCAAAGCCGCCTCATCAGATGTCGTTAGTGTCCACGCTTCTGCACCATATAGCAGGACGGGTGCGATGAGTGACTTGTAGAGTGTTATTTTCGTTCGTCGAGAGAGGACTTTACTTTTCAATTGCCTACTCAGTCCGAAGTAGCATTTGTTTGCAAGAGTAATTCTTCGTCGGATTTCTAAGCTAACATTATTGTTGGTGTTAATGCTGGTTCCCAGATAAACGAAGTCCTTTACTATTTCGAAATTATTGCTGCCAACAGTGGCTTGGTTGCCAAGGCGCGAATGCGCTGACTCTTTGCATGATGACAGAAGGTACTTCGTTTTGCCCTCGTTCACCACCAATCCCATTTTTTCCGCTTCTTTTTCTAATTTGGAGTAAGCAGAAGTTACGGCGGGGTTGTTAAGGCCAATGATATCAATATCGTCAGAATATGCCAACAGTTGCACGCTTTTATAAAATATTGTTCCAGCGCGGTTAAGTTTTGCAGCTTGTATTATTTTCTCCAGCATTAAAAAGGCTCATTTAACTGAAAATTGGTTCGGCACTGTTTTAAGACTAGAGGTTTAAAATGCCTTGAAGGACGAGACGGTACATTGAAGTTCACTTCACTTAGAAGAAATGGGCTGGATAGTGAACCATTTAGCAATTTAATCATAAAAATAATTCCAAGCATTTCCCTCCGACTAGAAAGTGTGTGCAGATTAATGAGTTTTAAACGATTCGTATAGGGTGGCAGATTGTACAAGGGATCCCAATGAAAATCTTATAAGGAAAATAGTAAAAATTGTTTTTCAACTGATTCAAGGCGATCTACATGAACCTGGTAACGCGGGTTCCAAATTATAGAACCGTATTCAAGTATCGGTCTGACTAATGTAGTGAAGAGGGCTTTAGTTACAAAAGGGTCGCTAAATTCTTTAGACCATCGTTTAACGAATGCTAGGACACCTCTAGCCTTATTGACTGTTGTATTAATATGGCGGTTGAAACTGAGTTTATAGTCCATAGTAACCCCCACGTCAATAAAATCATACACTTGCTCAAGACTATCATTTTTAATTGTATAGGAAGCCGGCTGAGAAATTCCACGCGAAAAATCCATGTATTTACATTTTTTAAGGTTAAGTGGCATATAATTTAAATCGCACCAAGTAACAAGTGTATCTAGATCTGATTGTAGCTTATTTCTATCTTCAAATGACGCGAATGACATGAAAAGCTTTACGTCGTCGGCATACATTAACATTTTTGAAAATTTTATTATTGTAGAAATATCATTTATAAACAACAAGAACAAAATCGGGCCAAGATGGCTTCCTTGAGGAACCCCCGAAGAGACATAAATGACATCGGAAACTAAATTTTTAAACATTACTCTTTGTGTCCTGTCACTAAGGTAAGAAGAGATCCAGCGATTGAGACCCGGCTGGAAGCCCAACTGATCGGGTTTATGAATAAGTAATAAGTGACACACTTTGTCAAAAGCTTTGCTGAAATCCGTATAAATGACGCCGGTTTGCAGATTTTTTCTAAAGCCATTTGAGACATGACTGGTAAACTCAAGTAACTGTGGACTTTCCCTTTTGAGCTTTAGGCGCTTTTTAGCTTCGCATAGTTTCAAAAAGTATGCAAACAAGTTAATTTTTTATAGTGCATATTTAAATGTGTCAAAACCCCTTTTTTATGGAGGGGCTATTTTTTTATTTGCTACTCCCAATCTTCATGTACTACCAATCATTGAGAGCAGGTACTATCTCTGAAGATATATTTAATCCAATATCTTATTTCCTAAAAAAAAAAATTTGATTAGAATAAGCTCATTGGGATTTGCACAGATGGCGCAAGGAAAACAACCGGGCAATGAGTTATTCCTAGGCGAACTTTGGCTTCCAAAGCATTGCCACAGGGATTAAGCCGGACTCTGCTGTAAAGATTGTAACCTACATCGATAGCAGCGCTTTGAATAGTAGGTTATTTACTTTACTATGCTAACGTCTTGATTCTGAAGTACGCTGGATTTACAAAGGCAACATGTTGGCTCGCCTTTACGAATTTAAAGATGAGGTATTTCTCTTCTTGTGTTCAAAGAAACACAATGTTTAGAGATGACACATTTCAATAGAGACAGGCATTTTAACTTACATCTTGAATTAGCTCAAATTAAATGCAGAAACGCCACTTTATCACTTTTTAGCTTTGGGATCAAAAATTTGTATGTACGAGTATATCATGTTTGCAATCTAACTCAAGCATTCTAGTGTGGTAACAACATTATTTTCACTGGCAAAAAAGTAATTTCGCAACTTTTGCACCCTTTCGGAATTCTGCCGCCTCAAGTTTCCATCCAATTTAGTAACCAGCAAATAGATGGAAACGTCAGGTAATGTACAAAATTACAAGAGTTTTGTCAATTTTTTTTGTGGAGAGATACTAATTTTGTGAAGATACTAGTTAACAAGAATTATTAAAAAATATAGGCACATTTTTATACCTAGTTACACGTAGTTTCGCTTGCATTTTCATTTGATTCTCTATTACGCATTTTTCTTTTTGACAGAGTTTTTATGTACACCAGATTTGCGGTTACATGGACAGCATTACCGACTGTTACAATTGTTACAATCCTGGTAAAAAATTACCGGTTACGATCAGAATAGACCTGTAAAATACACTTGCACTGCTGCAAGTTATCTTTTTACCTCAGAGTTAACAACAAATGAGGAGTTAAACTCATACGTTTTTGACAACTTTTCACATTAAATTTAGTTAAAAAGATAATTGGCCGCCGTGCGAGTGGGCCTAAGCCAACAATAATATAAAAGTAAATTTAATATTGAGCAGTTAAGGTATTTCCAGTATATATTTGGGATCAGTTCATATTTCTATTTTAAATACTAAACACATCTAACTATATATACGCAAATGTCACAACCAGCATTTTAACAGAACTTTTGAAACAGTGCCAATAACTGTACAACTAGTCGTTGTTTTTGTCCCATTAATTTCCTTAAATATAAGAGGAGAATAAATACCATGTTGTATTCTAATTGATTTATTGAACAAGAAAAAATTACGAGTATTTGATTTCCATAAAGCAATTGATGCCCACATTCGAGTAACATAAGAAGAAATGAAGGACTTCCTACGAGCGAAGCCACAATGAAATAAAATATCTATGCAGCACACACTTATATCCTTCCCTGTCGGGAAGTCAGTAACTAGTGAGAATAATTACTGGTTCAGAACTAGAGATAAAGTGGATAGTAAGAATTAGTGAGATAGGTAATGCAGCGGGGGACAATTTCCACCACCTAGGACATCGCCATGTTAAATTCGCCAGTTGATTACATGTGAAAGGGATTGAAGGCGAACTACTTGTGGTTCGAAACGCACTAGATGCGCACCAGTTCAGAACTAGAGTTTTTTCGCACAGGGTTGTGAAAATACGTATTCACACGCAGCCATGTATATATGTATCATGTATGCCAACCATGGCTAACCGTAGTGAAACTCCGATACTACAAATTCACAAATTTTTACTAACACCAACGCATATTTTTGGAATTCGTATGGAAAACAAAAAGTGCCTAAAAGTATGCACTCACACCTACGCGTCAAAACATTTTCAACATGGCTAAAAAGTGAACCTCGCCGAACAAAGTTCTTATCCAGTTGTTTGGTAAGCGCGACTCCTGTTTATCCAAATTTTTATCCACTGCTGGTTGGCAGGGATGTAGTTTGATCAAGCGTAATAGTACGACCATATAAATACGTTTGTATGTACAGTGGCGGATATAAGTGTACATACAGTCGTTTTCTGCGATTTTCACAAAGGTTGGCCTTAATAAAATTATTTTAACGAAGCTTGAGTAAAAACATGTGCCAGGGTCTAATATAGCAACTATACATTTTGTTTTAAAAATGTACACAAAATAAGTGGAAATTCAAAGAAATTTTATAAAATTTTTTTTTTTGTTTTAACTCAAACTTTGTTGAAATAATTTTATTAAGGCCAACCTTTGTGAAAATCGCAGAAAACGACTATATGTACACTTATGTCCGCCACTGTATATTTAATACAAATAAACCAGTAAATTACAAATGTTCACAAGTTGAATTATTTTGCCTGTAGTAATTCTCATACACGCCCTGCAAAAAATTGCAATGAGTTTGGGATGCGTCAGGATCTAGCCTCAGGCGATCATATGAATTCTACCAAATATTTGATATGTTTCTATCGAATGAACTGTGTATTCCTTTTGCGCATTGTCACTAAACCATTATGCGCCCGGAAGGGTAAAAAAAGAGATGCAATATGTATGTGGAGATATTGAGGTACTCTTTTAATGTATATCTGAGTCCCTAATCCACCCTTGAAAAACTATTTTTCAATCAAACTCAGTGCCCCAATATATTTAGGCATTTCATTTAAACAATCAAATTCTTTGTAACGATTCTCTAAATAATTTGGCATACTTAGCACATTTTGCTTCTTGAGTTTAGTTTCCAAAAATTGTAAAAGGAATATTTTGTCTTTTTGGCCAGTCGAAAAAATCAAGAACAAATACGATGAGAATGTTCATTTCGATATATTATACCTGTGAGATTAACAACCATCGCTCTATATTCAATCTAGATTTACTTCCGACAGGCATATCTTGAAAGTTTTTTCTTGGCTTGTTACAAAAGCGGAGTTGACGGCTCGAAAAGAAACTCCTGGGTTGTACTATCGCTAAAGTACTTCATTCCCCTTTTTTATCAAATATGAAATCCCGGTTTTTGCCTTCCATATATGGTGGGTGACAAAAGTAAAACTGCATTTTTTTCTTACTAATGTGGTTACAAATACGTATTATTATCAGCAAACAGCGCTATCGGATGCATTTCCTTTTTTTTTTGGTATAGTGAATATCAAAATGCAAAATGAAAGGTTATAGAGAAGTTTAAAGAACTGGATAATTTAGAACAAATTAAAGAATATTATAAGAAAATCACAAAAACGCCCCAATCTGAAAATTCAAACAACAATACAACCCCAATTATCGGACTAGAGGGTTCGTATAGTTCTTAGGACAACGATATTCACAGTCGATTAGAGGACAAAAACCCTTTAATTTTTATTGTGAATGCTACTTTTCTCTACTAAAAATTAACACAAAAGGTTTTAACATCTAGGAAACAGTGGTTTTTACTATTAAGAGAAAATTCATAATTTTGGATCGTATGGCATGCCGGGATCGAAATTGAGACCCAAAAATAAATTAAAATCATTAAAACAATTAGTTTTAAACTAATTGATGCCTGACCAGATATATCAGGATTTTCTCTCTTCAGGGACCAGTCGCGAAAGTTGTTCAGCGCATTGCCTATTACATATTCACATCTGTATGTACACCCATTATTACAATATACAAGTATGTACGATGTATACATATGTAAGTATTTAACCAAGGATATTCGACGATAGAGAGTTGAAGTTCGAGCCAATGCCAATATTTCTTAATGCACGCATGGAAATGAACAGGAATTTCCCCAATAAAAGTTCGATGTCGTAAATTAACTGCAGAGCTCTTCTGGCATAGCCGCTATCGTTGTTGTAGATTTTACTCGTACTGTTGCTGCGTACTGCTGCCACACATCCACATAAGTATATACTATAAGGCTCCCCACTCACCTTCTTCTTCCAGATCACAGCTTTTCAATATTTTCTGCTGTCTTTGGCTTAAAAATCATGAGCTATATTTGTACTTAGTGTTCGGCGAAAGGAGTAAATAACGGGTAAGTGAAACCGCTTTTTGTTCACTAGCAATATGGTAGGTAACCTTGTATTTGTGAGGGCTTTTGACTCGCCTTGAAGATATGCGATCAGTAAATACGTTTCCGCTTCTGTTACTAATGCGTTTCCTATTTACTTTCCGGGCTTTTGACACAACATTTGAGAACGTATTTTTGGCTGCTAAGCATTGAGCGCAGCTAATTCACTTGCTACAATGTTGTATGTATATCTCACATTTAGAAACGAAACTTTTGATTATTTAAATTTTACTTCTAAATACATATATGTATATTGCATGCATATTTTTAAGTTTTGTAATTCCAATAGATTTATTATATGCAGGTGTAGCTTCACCAGGCTAGCCGACATTGCCCACAGCTACAACACAATGCAACGTCAGAACATCGCAGCTATCAACAGTTTGCTTTGTACCTACTTCATCACAGCTTTTAGCTTTTTTATCCTTAATCTTTCTTTTGCTAGGTATATATGTATGTATCTATGTGCATACAAGTATTTTTGCAAGCTGCGCGAAGTCATTAATCTCACATGGCACAATTTAGTAAAACTGTAACACTTTGATATTTAGAAACAATTTTATATCCTTTTTCAACCTTCCGCTAAACACCACAGAAGCTGGCAGTGTTGACGCAGTTCGTAGGGCAGATGTTGGATAGATTTATGACGGGCAACAGACTGAGCCATGTCTATGGTGTGAATATATATATTTTTTCCAGGACTACAGTAGCAATAATTTAGAAATAAGCTACTCAAGAGAAATAAGAAGGGAAAAGTAACAAAAGTTAAAGTTTCCCAATACAAAGAGCGGCATGCTGTTTTCCATATAATTGAAAAGTTTTCTCTTTATTAAAAAAAAAGTGTTCTGTATTGAGTAAGCCCATTCTGTACATTTCGATTTCAGGGGGCTAGTTTTGATTGTACCTTATTTTAAGGTGATTACGATTATAGAAAGCTTCAAGTGGAATTGAAGTGAAACCAAAGTTAACAAAGCTAATATAAATTTTCTGTGCAACGTTAGTGTTTCACAAAACTCAGACATTTGCTTTTTTACAAATTTAGCCCCCGATTCTGGATTCTTGACACCCAGTAGAACTTGAAGCGATATCTCCCCAAGCGACGAATAAGAGAGTACTCTTTCTGACATTTTTTGGAATAATAGAAGATATTTTTTCATTTTCTGCTCTTATGCTACTCTTTGTGGAGGACAAGGAGAGATATCCCCGATCGATGAATAAGAGAATACTCCCCTTAACGTCCTTTCGAATCGATAACAGAGATTTCTACACTCTGTGCTCCGAATATACTAATCGTGGAGCAATAGGGGAAACCTCCTTATGTTATTAATAAAAGATTACTCCCTTCTATATATTTTTGGAGCGAAAATAGAGATTTCTCCAACTTCTACTCCAGGCTAACAACTTTTTGAGTAAGCTGAATTTCTCTGTCAACAAAAGAAAAAAAATTCAGCAATAGAAAAAAGTTTCAGTCGTAGAAAATATACTTTTAATTCAGATTCGATACCATTTGTGGTTGTTGGTTCTTTTAAATCAATGTTATTTGTGCCATTTTCCATTATTTTCCCCCTTTTTGCTGGTATTTATGAGTTCTCTTCTATTGCTTCCATTCCTTCATTTGCTTCCATAGAAGGCTTGAGGCATGATTTTCCAAAGATCTTTCATTGGTATTTTATGAGGAATGTGAAATGTCTCCCTCATTCATACATGTAATAAGCCAAACATTACAGTACAGATATAAAGTGGGAAAGGGATATAAAATCTCAGTGGCGGCCGTAAAATTTTTAGGTTCAAAGGAGGGTAAACATTTCTATTTTAGACTTAATGAATTCTTCTTATGTATGTGAAATGCGTTTTTCATGGGGAGACAAAAAATATATGTAAATATATACAAAATGTATGAATGTGTATAAAGAAGTTGTAGGATTATACTTGGACACTCGATGCAAAAAAAAACAACAGACGAAAAAGAGTGCATGCGAAAAAAGTTACGAAGTTGATATTATTTCATAACCAATAAGTAATAATTAACTAATTTAATTAATTTCAGCTAAGTAAAGCAATGAATTCATTTATTGTTTCTATTTTTGTAAAAACTATAATAATAAAATATTTTTTTTTTTTGACGTTAAATTCAAAAAAAAGTTATACAAATATTGTTTTCTTCATTATTTATCAAGATTGACAATTTGTCAAGAACACAGCATCCGGGGGTTAGTCATCTTGAGCCATAAAAACCATTTTTAATTTGTAAATTCTGTGATAAATTATCATTTAGCAAGAAAAGCTGGTGCCAACGTAACTTAAAATTTTATTCAACAAACAAAATCAAGAATCACATCCCTGCAGTCAAATTCCAAACTGGTTAGTAAACATTCTAGTTCATTAACTAGAATTTCGTGGGCTTATTCATACCAGTCTGAGCGACTGCAATGTTTCCGCTATCATAAGTAGGAATAACCCTCCAGAACTGTCGATAGCTATAGCTATACATACATCAATAATGGGCAGACCCTGTAAAAAACGATGGAGTATCAGAGTACTCCAACACTTATCCTCATTCATATAAAAAAGGTGGTCCAATTTACATGGAAATGTCCGGTGATTGGATCACCTAATCCATCTCGGAGTACTATTTACTTTGCTTCCTAATTCTCTATGGAGCACCTACGTAAGAGCACATTCAAAATGCTTCCAAAAGATTACTCTATGGAGTATTCTACACCAAAGCGAAAAAGGAGTAGGTGTACTTTTGGGGACCACCTACTCTCACTCTCGCTTTGGTCTTGAATACTCCATGGAGTAATCCTTTAGGAGCATTTTGAGGTACTCTCACGTAGGTACTCCATGGAGTATTCAAAAGCAAAGAAACTGAGAACTCCTAGATGGATTAGGTGACCCAATCACCGGACCTTGCCATGTAAATTGGACCACCTTTTTTATATGAATGAGGACAAGTGTTGGACATATATGTAATTGCTTTACTTAGCCGAAATTAATTAAATTAGTTAATTATTACTTATTGGTTATGAAATAATATCAACTTCGTAAATTTTTTTCACACGAACTCTTTTTCGTCTGTTGTTTTTTTTTTGCATCGAGTGTCCAAGTATAACCCTACAACTTCTTTATACACATTCATACATTTTGTATATATTTACATATATTTTTTGTCTCCCCATGAAAAACGCATTTGACATACATAAGTAAAGTGCATTAATTCTAAATTAAAAATGTTTACCTCTCCTTTCAACCTAAAAATTTTACGGCCGCCACTGAGATTTTATATCCCTTTCCCACTGTATATCTGTACTGTAATGTTTTGCGAACTGCACTCATAATTACTAGCAATATAGGAGTATTACATATATGGTGTTGGAGTACTCTGATACTCCTTTAGGAGGATTCTTTGGAGTATGGAACGGAGTATTTCCGTTTTTTGCAGGGGAGCGGCACGTACGTTCCGCGAAAGTAAAATCATGTGTATGCATACAAAGGCGGAGAGCATGATTTGAGCGAGAAATTCATGAGTGATACAGTGGCCAAACATTGCTGTATATGTAAAATATTTTTTAATATTTCCAATTGTGTGGGAATCTAAATATTTTTTAGGTAATTTTTGTTGAAACAGTGATCGAATTTTTATGTTTGTTTGTTAATTGATAGCAGAGGAAAATTACAACGATGTGCACAGCGATGGTTTTTATTAGAAATAGCGCTGAAAATCAAGAAAGCTGAAAGCTCGGCGGTATTAAATGTTTTAATGAAATAGTTCAAAAGTTTTATTTTTCGGCGAGGTATATACGTTTTGATATATTTATCCTGATATAAATATTTCTAATAAATGTTTCTCATCGTGATCATAGTTGTGTTCGAGTAAACCCAAACGGATAGTGTTTTAGGTGTTATAACGAAGAAAAATCTGTCGAAATTGTGATTTGTCACACTGTGGAATCGCAAGCACTCTTCCATGTACAAGTTGTGCTGATCAGTGTGACCAGGTTTGCCTTTTCGAGGCTAGATTTAGCCTTTTTTTTGTCCTTTAGCCTCATAATTTTGGGTTTATGTTCGTGGCTTTTTTCTAGCCTTTTTTACTCCAAATCTTTCCTCGTCCCAACACCATATTTTTCATACAAATTCGAGAAACATAAAAAACTTAAGTTGAATTGATGACGAAATACAAAAAATTATTCGTAAAAATTGTCAACTATTTTTAATGGAGTTGATAACCCAATTGCGACATCACCTACCTGATAGTATGAACTCTTTACAAAACATACACTTTTTTTCAGTTGATAATTCTTAGAAAGTTACAAGCCCCGATGTATTTTCTCACTTTCAAAAAGAAAAGTCTATGTATTCTTCAAGTTAAGAAGCATTGATAGAGCTGCAGTGACGAAAGCTAATAACCGTACGATGGACAAGTGTGACCTCTACCATTGAATTTTGGACGGAACTCCGGGAACATAAAAATGCATTAAACGAACCCACTTTTTTAGAACTGGTCGAATTCGTATTTAACTTTTTGGTAATACCTTTCAGTAATGCGGAGGTTGAAAGAATTTTTAGTGCCATGAACATTTTAAAAACTAAGTTAAAGAACAGATTAAAAATTAAAATGCTTAGCTCGGTGCTTAATATTAGATGTTCGTTAAAACGCCTATCCAAATGTTGCACTGATTTTGAAATTACCCATGATCTCATCTCTATGATAAATACCCAAACTTTGTACGCAGACTCAAGCTTTGAATCATCAGACGAAGAAAATATTATAAAACTAATTAGTTTTTAGTGAGTTTTCTATAGTCTGTATTTCTTTGGAAAAATGTGCCTGATATGTGTTGAAACAAGAATAGTTCCTTCAAGTTATGTCTACAGCTTTATATACAAATAGTGTAAGCTAAAATAAAAAAATTGAAATGGATTTCGTAAAAAAATTTCTGACTTTTTTTAGCCTCTTTTTTTCTTAATTTTAGCCTTTTATAACCTTTTTTTTGCCGATTTAGCCTCTTTTTTCTCTAACACCTGGTCACACTGGTGCTGATTTCTGTTTATGGTGGTACCCATAACTGTACATACATACACGAACAATCAAGATTAGAATTCAGTATTCGGACAGCAATCGTTCAGTTAACATCACTGTCCTACATTTTAGTTTTCTGTTCAACTAATATTCTTAGTTTCCAAATGTTTATTTATTTAAATTATATATAAAACTTTCTTGTAAATAATAGTTTTTATAGTGATATCGTAATCCTTTTGAGAATTTCGTGCTTAAAATAGTACAATTGGGTTGCAGATCATGCAATAAGGGCTCAGCAGCGAAGCAACGAGCAAGCAGTGCTGAAATGAAACCACGAAGAAAAGTGGAAACAAAGCGATTATTTGTCAAAGCAATTGTGTAAGTAAATAACAGTTCTTTTTGGAATAATCAAAGTAAAGTTTCTAAGGAAAAGTTTTCAACAAATGCAAAAAAAAATATTGAATTGTTGTTATTTTTAGGGTTGACTTATTGTGATTGTGAAATGCAGTTTTCATAAATAAAATAACAGTGAATCTTCTACGGAATCGTTTAGAAGCTGCAACAACGAAAATGGCGAGCAGAGACACATGATAAAAAGGTGGCCAAAATATCACTTTTTAAAAAAATTTAGTTATCAAAGAACTTGCACATTATGTACTAAAACAAGCGAGTTACCTGCATGGTTATTTGCATAGAACTCCGAAACTTATAATTTTCACCATAAAAATCTTATGTTTCTTTGAAAGATATTTGCAGAAATGTGGATTAGATTCTATCTGAGATTAATATGTAATTTTTAAAATTTTCCACAAAATGTTTCAAAAAATTTTAAAGATTTATGTCTGTGAAATCAATTTCAAATTAAGGAATATTAAGAAAAAAGGAGAAACTTACTTTTTATAAAGGTTTCCCAAGGGTAAAATTGCCATAAACAGCTACTATATTTTTATTGAAATTTGTGTCCATTGTTTAATGTAAAGAAGTAATATTTTGATGCATATTTCATATCAAATGACTAAATTTTGAATAAATTTTTGTAATGTAATTTTGGCTTTTCCTTGTAATTTTCAAACCAAAAAGAACTACCCTGCTA
Source organism: Merzomyia westermanni (assembly GCA_949987695.1). Lineage (NCBI taxonomy): Eukaryota > Metazoa > Arthropoda > Insecta > Diptera > Tephritidae > Merzomyia > Merzomyia westermanni. The sequence continues at coordinate 121,068,330 of OX465288.1, read as the reverse complement.
TGAAGTGGTACGGTAGTATGTTTGATACTGATGCATAGGCTAACTAGTATGACGGCTCATATGATACCGGTGTATATACTGGCTCGCATGTAAACTGGTATGTTCCTGATGTATACTCGTATATGGGCTAGTATGTTAATTGGTATGATCTTAATGTATATAATACTAGTCAACTGGTATATTGCTGATACATGGACTGATTAGTATGCCTATTGGTATGGTGCTGATGCAGAAGTGGACAATTGCCATCTCGTAGGACATCGCCGTGTTAAAAGTACCAGTTGCTAATATGGAAAAATTACAGAACTCGAACTTGAGCCGGTTTGGCAAACTGGGATTTGACTAGTATAAAACTAGTAGAATTAATTGCAGGGTTTATTTTGCGCCTAATAAGCGAACTCACATAAATCAGGGAATTGCTAAACTATATTCGCTAGTAAAAGCTTTACTGAGCTTTTTCACATTTAGCCTCACACCGCCACTAAAAAAGCTGGTTGCACATCAAACATTATTTCGCTTGAAAGGTTAGTTAGGCCCCGCCCTGCATACGCGCCTGATAAAATATGTTCACTTTTGATGATTAAAAACTGATAACAATGTATTTTGTACCTTATAAAATTATACTTTACAATACAATTTTTAATTTTCTCCATTTCAACACATTTTTTCATCATGAAGTTCATTTATTTACGAGCTCAAGACCAGATGATAATATTTCTTAGTCAATTATTATTATTTTTGATTAAAGGAAAATTTTAAAGCAACAAACATATACAGGGTATAGTTATAGTAGGTACTATTTCAAAAACAGAATTCATAAAAATTAAAATATAAAAAATTTATTGAACAATCTGCTCATAGGAAATGTCTGAACGTAATAGCTTCCGCACTGCTTCTAAACAATTTTAATATTCTTCAAATAACCTTTTAGACATGTTATGACCGTTTCCATCTTTCTTACTAAGGTTTGCCTAATTTAATTTAGAAATCTCCTTTACCATCAAATGAGTACATTTAACATTGGTCGAAATAGTAGTAGAAAAAAGACTAAAAATTTAATTTATTGTCATTACAAAATTATATCAAATACGATTTTAAAAATCTTACAAAAGTCGAAAACAATTTAAAATCTAAGATAAAAGTGCATTCATTTTAGTTAAAAAATTGTATCAAATATGATCCAAAAATAACTATAAAGTATTCATAAAAAATAATCAATTATGTTTCTGAAATCAAATTAATAGTGATCACAAAAAAAACAGTCAAATGTTATCACAAAAGAAATTACCCCAGATAACCCTAATGTCCTATATATAGGACGACAAGTTTATGTATTATAACGCACACGCGCGGACGTTAACAAATAACGGGAATGTGCTGTTATACGAAGAAGAGATTGCGCAACTGCTTTAATAGTTGTCTTTTGCTATAGAAGTGTGAGATATTTTATTTTGAAGTTTGTGAAATTTGGAGAATGCAGAATTATAACATGCGCTTTGAAAATTAAGTTAACTTAATGGTGCTAAAATTAAAATTTCGTTAATGTTTTATATTGAAAAAGCAGAGTAAAATAAGTGTGTTATTTAATTTTTTATGGCGAATTTCAATGAAAAAATGTTATTTTACTATATATATGTAGGACCCCTCCAAAAACATAAAAATCGTTTATTAATTTTTGCTTAAATCATATAAATGCGTTTTTATATCTGTTTTAAGAAGTGTGGATGGGAAAAAGTGGAAAAATGTCCACTGCATAACTTTTGGGGTTATCTGGGTTAAATACGACCTTCCAATGATATCAAATATGACAGAAAAAATTTTAAAAAGTGCTCAAAAATATGAATCACTAGAGGGACCGGTAGACTTTGTCCTGCCCAGTTATTTACCTGAATGGATCTAGAAATATTGGCTTTTGCTATCACTATCCCTATCCCTATCCCCATTCCTATCCCTATAGATGCAACTATTTCACACACACAATTCCACTTATTGAGCTTTTCTAACAAACAAAAAAATTATAAAAATTCACAAATTTTATTGGGTATTCTCCTATTCTGGTCAGGGAACAATCTAAATTAGTGTCAATTATCCAAATCGGTGAAGACGTTCTTGAGTTATGAGCGTTGGAATTAACGTCACTCTCTTTTATATATATAGATTAATGATTATTCATTGATAGTCATATTTAGAGTACACTTTTCTCCCGACGGTACATTAATATTCTATTGGAAAATGTTTTTAAATTTGATCGCTTTTAATCACCTGTAGAATGCTATTTGAATGCGTTTTGTCCAAAATTTAAAAAAAATTCTGGTATATGTATATATAAGTATTCCATTTTGATCAAACAATTCACCAGAGTTATACTGTGACCAGAGTGTTTTTCATTTAAGCAGCATTGGCGTTTGTACAATATCAAATAATAAACTTGGCGTAAGTCAGAAATTTCCTTGACTGATTTTTTATAACTTTCATGAACATGAAATGGTATTATAACTTTGATCCGATGTTTGTCAGTATAAGGCAAAGAAGAGATAGACACACCGTTAAGTATTCCGAGATGGCCAGGGCGATGAGATGAGTCGATTTAGCCATGTCCGTCCGCCCGTCTGTCTGTTTGAACGCAAACTAGTCCCTCAGTTTTGCAGATGTCTCGCTGAAATTTAGTATCAGACCGCTATTTTGGTATGTATTAATCATTTGTCGGAATTAACTCGATCGGACCAATACAGCACACAGCCTCCATACAAACTATAGATCCTATAGAAAAGTTTTGGGCTATAACTCTTACAATTTATTAGCTAGGACCAATATGTCGTATAGCCCCCATCAACACATTTTCCGATAAACGGAGTTTGGGCTATGTATCTTACAATTAACGGGGTAAGACCGCAAATTTTTCCGCAGTTTGTACTTATTGGAAATAAAGATCGGACACTGAAAACCGTAATACATTTTCATTAAAGATATAAAGCCTTCGGTACAGCCGAAGACAGTGCTTTCCTTACTTGTTTGTAATAAATTTATTAGGCTCACCAATCAAATGAAAATATACATGGTTGAAGGTGTTATGACGCAATGGACGTTTACACCAATTTCTACAATATTCGTAAAAATAGTTTCTTATGGCTCAGAAATTTTGACATATATGTATGAAGAATATCAGTAAATGTGAAAAAAGCGAAAAGTCAGAAGTGCTGCGTAACACCTTCATCTTTATCCTGTACAAATGGGTAGTGTTTCGGTCTGAACGAACTTTAATTTTCTGACTACTTTGTTTTTGTTATTGTTGGTGGTGGATGCTACCATGTAATATTGAGTGCACAACATTAATCGAACTCGTAGGCAAACGGTGTCCAAGCCAGCCGTGCGAGTATTTATCTGGTTTTCTCTTATAAATCAGGAAACCATAAACACATTTTTAATGTTCAACCTTTCAGTCGCCTCCAACAAGCCAGTTTAATATCAAACGAATGTACTGCTACTCGTATTTAAACATTGAACTTGCAACAATTAGGCTGCAAAACTTCAGTATAAATGTAAATAAAAATGTAGATATGTATTTTTATATAAATTGTGCACATAAGTACTGATTTATACTAATACATAATTTATTTATATTCACATAAGAGTTTTTATATTCATTAAATTCTGATGCTACTTGGTAGTATAGTAGTCAATTATTTGATCCAGGTTCGATCAAAATCCATGGTTAAAAATTTATCGAATTGTCCATATATATTTGGTTATTTGATGCATTGAAAGCACTCATTCAAGGCGCTTAATAAATCATACTATTGATCCTTTCTTAGCGATGACTGTATCGGAAATACAAATGGAGTTCGTGCCAGTCGGGCCCTATCCCCTTCCCTTGCTGCTAAAAACGTCGGATGTTAACAGTAACCTTCTGCGCCAGAGCATCGTTGTCCATTCGCATAACACCGTCAAATTTCAGGACCATTATGATGAAAGACTTTTAGAGTGTTATACTTCTCAGTTGTCCACTCAGTCCAAAGAAGCACCTGTTTTAAGATTCTACATTCAATGATCCGCTGCCATTATTTTCGCTAGTTCCGAGATAGGCGAAGCCCTTAAAAACTCAAAGTTGAAGCAGTCAGCGTGATATGGCAAGTCCAAATAATACTTGTATTCTACTTAATATCTGGAATATAAGCATGGTTTTATGCTAATATTCTCAAGCTGGTTATCTCATATGGAGTCATGGTGGGGTGGAAATCGCTAGACCATTATTGAAATACTACAAAGGGTACATGGCAGGGCCCTGGTTCTATTCAGAAGATCACTGCAAAGGAAACGAATTCAGATTTTGAACGCAATTGTGAATATATTTCCAGTATAAAGTTCCAATATGCCGGATATCTCCGATTATACACTCTAGTATTTTAAATAGTTTCTTTTATGGCGTAATTATGTTCGAACTTCTATCACAGTACGCAGTAAAATCCTCTTCTGTTAGTAGGTTATAACTTATGGAAATATCGATTAAAGTAATTACGAGAGAGAGGACTTTTGCACGTTGGCGACGGCGAGTACCGAAGAAGATATAAACGTAATCTCTATAAGCTCATAACTCAGCGGCTTCGCTTGGTGGGCCATGTTGAGCGAATGAAGGAACATAGTAATCATTTTATTATCAGTTTTTAAAAAATGTTGGGAAATTTTAGTAGAACCGCCTAATTTGAGTGAAATGTTTTTAAAATTTTGACGAGTATAGCTCAAAATCCGACTAAGATATGTAGATCGAGGAAATCGCATATTTTGGAATACGAAAAGGCTTCGCAAAATTGTTAATGTCAAAACTGGTAGCTGTACCCAAAGTCGACTTCTATTTTCCGCAATTTTTTGCCAATCTCATAACTTTAAAAGAGCTAAGAGAAAACTAATTTTTTCTATTGCACTCAATTTTTCAACGAGAATGATTATAACGGAACTCTGCCACCACTTAAAACTATCAAATCAAGGTTGCGAAATAAATAAAATATTTGGCGAAGATTATGTGTCAATAATTATAGAAGATAAGTAGTGGTATGCGGGTTATATCTGTTTAACTTAACCCCACCTAGAGGCGGTCCTGCCGGTTAGAGGGTTAAAAAAAAATCCAAAGGTCTATATAATGGAGTAAGACTTATTGTTACAGGCCAATGTAATCTTATAAATAAAAATGAATGTGTGCCTGTGTGTCCTTTATAGGGTCCAAAGTAATCAACCGATCTTTGTGAGATTTACACAGTATATTCTTGGGTTCCCGAAAAGTGGGCGGTGCCAGGCCCACAGGCTATATAAAATTACAATTCCTCATAAATCTGAGATGGTTGTGGGGGAAAAAGGAAAAGTAGGAAGAATAAGTAAGGAAGTCTAAGTTCGGGTGGAACCGAACATTGTATACCTAGTAGTGATCTATTATGTCATCCAAATTTACGCAGGTCTATTTTAATACTTTCAGTTCGTATTTGCGTTCAGATAGACAGACGGACAGACAGATAGACGTATCGAGAGACGGACATTGTAGCATATATCGCGCATCCTAATGTATACGCATTTCGACCACACGCTTAGTCAACTTATAAGTCACAACCCTCACAACGGGTGATCGACATTTTAGGAAACAATAACATGTGGTAATAACTAGAATTACAAATTCTATGAGTCAAACAGACGGAACAACCGTCGCCGCGTCAATGCGGCTGACGTTAGTTCACATATGGTGATTTGACATTTTTAGGTATACATGAATAGTTTGTAAGAAAGTATTGAAAGTTACACGTATAGGTAGCCTGTAAGTATTAGTTAGAATTAACGTAAGAAATTTGTGTATAAAAGAAAGTAACATTCAATAAAGAAATCAATTCTGATCGAACACTGATCCTCTGTGTTTCTATACCATTACATGGCGATCCTACCAGTGTTTCAATAAGCAAAAATTTGCGCCAACAGCAAAATGCTTAAGAAACATTGAAATAACTCAAAACTAGTTAATTAAATTTTTTTTTTTTAAAGAGCCAGCCATTGGCTCTCAACGATTAAATTTAAACAAATTCTTTAAAGTTGTTGCGGTTTAAATACACTACATTTTTAAAACAAATAAAAGCAAAATGGGTGACGTACAGGATCGAAATTCCGATTCCAATTGATTACTAAGGATGGTCCTGGAGGACGAAGATAATCGCTCACGGTGATAACTACTTGCAAAACACCAATATAGAAATGAGCAATCGAATGTAACGGATGCATAAAAGGGGTGGAATTATCTTATAATCAGTCTGACTGGCAGCAAAAGCATGAAACAGAGGGGAATAATATTAGCAACCCGACTGGAGGCTAGAGGGAAACAAAATAAAAAGAAATAACGTTGACTGGCAGCAAGACTGGCGCCTAGTAATTAAATTATATATGTAGAATAACATAGAAAATTGGTAGACACGCCTCACGGCCGCTAAACCAAGAGCAATTTACTTTGCTTAGGGAACTTAATTGAATAAATTCTTTTTACGATAAATAATGCGCAATTAAGCGCGTATTAGTCTTTGCAAATAAAATCTCTATACAAACGTAAAACAAGATAGCATAATTTTTGTAGATAAATAACATGCAAGAAATTACGACCCAAGAAGAATTTGATCGGATTTTCAAGAAATGCCACGACACCATTAAAGAATTCATAAAAGCTTCCGAACAAATTCTGGCGAGTCGTAATACTGCAAAGCAAGGTCCTACACCGATCACTATAGAGGAGTATCGGCGAAGGAATAAGCTTATTAAAAAGAAGGAAACTCCAAAAATTCCTACCCCCGTAAAAATCCACAAAAGGAAACGAGGTGGTTAACAGGTTAGGAAACGAAAGGAAATAGCTGAAACATTTAGACTACTTAATTTAGCCACAAATATTAATGATAGACTACAATTAAAAAGACAAAATAAAAATGTTAAGAACAAATTTGTGAAAAAAAAAATTTTTTTTAATAAACTAACAAATTGAGTAAATTGGATGAAAAAAAAAAATGTATATAAATCTATTAATTGGAAAAACTTCAATTTTTTTTTTTTGTTAACAATGACATGGTGGAAAATTGCGCTTAATGGTATACTGATAGGAATAGCAGGATACGAGGTAGGCAAAGAAAGTTCCGCGGAGAAGAATTATGAAACTAAACTAGTTAGGTACGAACCACATCCTATTGTTGAAAATAAAGACGAATTTTCTGATAAATGGTTAGCTTTTGTTGCATGCGAAATTACATGTTTAATCGTCGCAATTTCCATTTCAATCAAAAATTACATAAAAAATAAATTAAGACGATTGAACAATGTACAACAACGCGTCTAGGCAAGAAATGAATAAATGGCAGGAAATATATGACGCATTATATGAAGAAAAAGCAAAAGCTACTAATGCCCGGTTTTTCAGTACAAGTTTAACTCAATTTGTCAGTTAAACTAAGCTTAAACTTCTTGCGCAGTTTTTCAGTCAACTTTAAACGAAGTTTAAACGTAGTTTAAGCGGTCAATTCGGCAGGGTTAAACTCTAGTTAACCTGTCAGCTGTTTTGCATATTTGATGCTTTTGGTTGTGAAACAATAAGCTGAACGCAATTAAGAAAGGACGATATTTTTATATTTAATTAAATACTGGATATATCATCTGACGAAAGTGATTATAGTGATGCAGAAATTGGCGAAATGCTAACTATTGCAATACTGAGGAGAAGCAATGGCGTTGAATATGTATACAAATATTATCTGTTGCCGTATCCAGATAAAGAAAAAACCAATGTTGCCGTATAAAAAGCAAATATTAAAAGCGGCCTTAAACTCACACTGAAAAACCGCTCTGCAGTTTAACTGGAGTTTAAATGTATGCCGAGTTTAAGCAAACTTAGTTTAAACTGAGCTTAACCAAGGACTGAAAAACCGAGCCTAAGTCATACAAATGCATAAATAAAAGTAACCCCATAACAACCGAAACGATAGCAAAGCATTTGAAAAAAATTCTAGAATCTTTAAATAACATAGGACAGGTGATTAAATCAGTAAATAACATACTTACTGAAGAACACCAAAGAGAAGCTTACCAACTTTTCTCCGCCGTACGAGATAAACTTGTATCTTCTTTAGCCAGACATAATATAGAAGTTAACATACCAACAACAATTGAGGAAAAACTTCAAATAGATTTCAATCTACTGCTGTCAGAGCGCACCCAGAGCCCGACTCAACCCAACTCTCAGAATCAAACCCCAGCAGTAGAAGAAAGCAAACCAAATTTACAACCAACAGATACCCCAAGCATAAACGTCACAATGGTGCAAACAGTAGTTGAATTTATCAAAACTACTTCGTCAGTGCTACCAGATTTTGATGGTAAGCCCGAAAACTTGCACAGTTTCTTAGATGCCCTTGATATACTTGATCAAATCAAGGATGACCACGAGCCTATAGCGATAACAATGATAAAGACCAAGCTAAAAGGCACGGCGAGGAATTTCATCAGTAATGAAAGCACAATAGAGCAAATAAAAACAAAATTAAAAACTGCAATAAAGGGTGAATCAGTGGAAGTTTTAACCGCTAAACTCCTGAACATCCAAAAGCGCAGCAAATCTGCTAATCAGTACACAGCAGAGGTAGAAAAAATTACAAGGTCATTAGAAGGAGCGTATATCTCGGATGGACTCAATCCAGACCTAGCAACGAGATATTCCACACAGGCAGCAGTCAAATCCATGTGCAAAAACTGCTCCAATGACAAGGTCAAGATGATAATGCAGTCGGGAACGTTCACAACAATGAACGACGCGATCTCGAAATTCACGAACAGCTGTACCGAAATAACAGCAGTTCAAATACAATTCTAAAAGTACGACAACAAAGTCCGTACCGGACTAATTTCCGGTTACCGAAGTAACAACCATGGGAATTACCAAAATAGGAGATTCAGACCACAATCGAGGTACAATAATAACTCGAGATCCAACAATAATAATAATTAGAACCAAAGAGGATCACAAACTCGAAACAACGATAGACCTTACAATCAGACCCGTAACGTGCGCAGCTGCACCCAGATGGAAAACCAGGAAGCTCCACTTCAAGATTAAAAGAAAGAAAAATATGCGTACTAAACTTACATCTCAACAGCTATATATCAACAAGGACGTCCCTAAATAATTCGATTTCAAATTTCTTAATTGATACAGGAGCAGACATTTCCATTATAGAAAAGCATCAAATTAGTAAAAATCATAAAATAAATACAGAACAAATTACAGATTTAAAAGGCATTGGTCAGGGAATAACCAGTACATTAGGTACAATTAAAACAGACTTAAAAGGCGACGACCTTCTTATTTACCATAAATTTCATGTCGTAGACGACGATTTTCCAATTCCATGCGATGGAATAATAGGACTGGATTTCATAAAGAAGTACAATTGCATTTTGAACTATGGAAAAACCGAGGATAAACTGATCCTAAGACCATATGATTTTCCCCAAACGATAACAATGCACCTAACAAATTGTCTGTCTGTCAATACAATTACGATCCCCGCTAGATCTGAAGTCATTAGACAAATTAAAGTAAACACCGATAACAAAAACATTTTCATCCCACACCAACAACTATCTGAAGGTATTTTTATAGCAAACACAATCACAAATAAGGATCAAACTTTCGTTAGAATTATTAACACAACACATAAAAACACAACTATTCAAAATTACAAGATCGAGACCGAAAATTTAGACGATTACACACTAATTAAAACAAAAACACACAGTAAAAATTGCAACGATACAGAAAAATGAAAAAGATTAACCAAAAATTTCCCAAAATTTGTCAACCCTCAATTAACAACACTATGCACAGAATTCATAGACATATTTGCACCAGAAACCGAACCTATTTCCTCTATAAACAAAACTTACACATGAAGGATGACACTCCCGTCTACATAAAAAATTATAGGTTACCTCAGACACAAAAAGGAGAAATTAGCAAACAGGTCAATAAGTTAATCGAAGACGACATAATAGAACCCTCCATAGCGGAATATAACAGCCCGATCCTACTAGTCCCTAAAAAATCACTCCCAGGGAAAACAGAAAAAAGATGGGGACTAGTGGTTGACTACAGACAGGTAAATAAAAAACTAGCAGCAGACAAATTCCCACTCCCAAGAATTGACGATATTTTAGATCAACTTGGAAGAGCAAAATATTTTTCATGCCTAGACCTTATGGCAGGCTTTCATCAAATCGAATTACACCCAGAATCCAGGGATATAACCTCATTCACAGCCGAAAATGGCACACATAGATTCAAAAGGCTACCCTACGGATTAAAAGTAGCACCGAATTCATTCGAAAGAATGATAACACTAGCATTCGCGGGTCTAAAACCATCCCAAGCATTTCTCTACATGGATGATTTAGTCGTATTAGGTTGTTCTGAAAATCACATGCTAAAAAATTTAAGAGACGTATTATCTACCTGTAGAAAATTCAACCTAAAACTACATCCAGATAAATTCCTATTTTTCAGTCAAGAAGTAACTTATTTAGGACATAAATGTACAAACAAGGGAATATTACCCGATCCAAGCAAATTTGAAACCGTCCAAAATTATCCAACACCAAAAACAGCCGATGAAGTTAAAAGATTCGTAGCCTTCTGCAACTATTACAGAAGATTTGTACCGAATTTTGCAGACCATTCAAGAAAATTAACTAGGCTTTGCAAAAAGAACGTTTCCTTCGAATGGACAGAAGAATGTTAAAAAGCTTTTGTCTACTTAAAGGAAGCATTAATTAGTCCAAAACTCTTGCAATACCCAGATTGCGATAAAGAATTCTGCATAACAACAGACGCTAGCGGATACGCTTGTGGAGCAGTCCTTAGCCAAGAACACGATGGCAAACAGTTACCAATTGCCTACGCTTCAAGGTCCTTTACAAAAGGCGAAACCAACAAAGCCACAATAGAAAAAGAATTGGCCGCAATCCATTGGGCCATAACCTTCTTCAGACCATATGTCTATGGCAGAAAATTTCTAGTTAAAACCGACCATCGTCCTTTAACATACCTATTCTCAATGAAGAGTCCTTCATCAAAGCTGACACGAGTAAGACTCGATTTAGAAGAGTACGATTTTGAAGTGGAGTACATAGCTGGAAAAGAAAATCATATAGCGGACGCATTATCCCGCATAACAATAACAAATTTAAAAGACTTGTCAGTGGAAGCAAGTAAAATATTAAAAATAACTACAAGATCAGCAACAAAAAATAACAGTAATAATATTGAGAAAAACGAAAGTCACACAGAGAATCCCAAAATTTACGAAGCGCTAAATAAATTTGAAGTAAAAAGACATGTCGAGCTCGTTTTCACTCCTCCGAAATTATATTTCAAAAAAGGAAAGAAAATTTGTAGCAATTTAGATACAAGCAACCTAATTGTTGAGGATAAGATTGATTTAGGTCAATTCTTTACCAGGCTTGAAAGAGAAGCCGGCAATTTAGGACTTGTACAAGTCCAGTTGTCCTTAGGGGAAAAATTGTTTAAAAAGAATTATACTGCAGTAGGCAAATTTATAGAAATGGGTAATAAAGTTCTCAAAAAACTAACAATCGCTCTAACCCCAGAGGTTATATACGTGAAAATATCATGACGATCCTATTAGTGGTGGCCACCCAGGAATAAATCGCATGACAGAAAAAATAAAGCAGAAGTATAGCTGGCTGAATATGAAAAAAGACGTAAGAAAATACGTAAAAAACTGCATCCACTGCAAGAAAAATAAGACAAGTAAGCATCTAAAAGAGCCAATGACAATAACGGAGACACCTCCGAGGGCGTTTGATATTGTACAAATCGATACAGTTGGACCCTTACCAAAGTCGATAAATGGAAACGAATATGCAGTTACCATTATATGCGACCTAACCAAATATTTGGTAGCGATCCCAGTCCCAAGCAAACACGCAATAACAGTCGCTAAAGCCGTGTTCGAGCATTTCATCTTGATTTACGGACAAATAAAAACAATCACAACAGATATGGGCACAGAATACAAAAATAGCCTATTCAAAGAACTGTGCAAATTGTTGAAAATCGAACACAAAACTTCAACACCGTACCACCATCAAACTTTGGGTACTGTAGAACGCAGTCACCGGACATTCAACGAGCACATACGTTCATACATATCCAGTGACAAAGACGATTGGGATGAATACCTCAGGTATTTCGCGTATTGTTACAATACGACGCCATCTACCACACACAAATATTGTCCATTTGAGCTAATATTTGCAAAAACCCCACCTAACTACGATTTTTTAAAAGAGAATGAAATAAGCCCTTTGTACAATCACGAAGCTTCCGACAAGGAGGTAAAATACAGACTCCAAATAGCCCAGCAAAGAGCTAGGAAATTAGTCCAAGAGGCTAAAGAAAAGCAAAAAACCAATTACGACAAAAGTAGTTATAGTAAGGAAATTAATATAGGAGATTTAGTATTAGTTAGAGAAGAGGCCTCCCATAAGTTAGAAAATAGATATAGTGTGCACTACAAAGTTAAAAGTATTGATAAGAATAATAATTTAACTTTAATTCCGCATAGCGTAGGGAATAGCAATAAAAACAAAAAAGAAATCATAATTCATAAGAATAGAATTAAAGCAGCATAACGTCACTAGTAATAACAAACAAATTTTTAATAAACAAACAAAAAAAAAAAAAAAAGAGCAACAAGCACTCCAACTTACTCAGTTTGATAATGGCAAAAGCCGAAAAAAATATACCGCATATCAGGTTCGAAATAAAAAACACGAAGAATACAATAAAAGCAAAAGACAAACCACTTGTAAACAAATGAAAAAAGGGGTCTTTATGCAATATGAGCCAAAAACCAATTAAAATTTTGTAACACAAGCAAACCATAAGTAGGTCACTAAGTCGTTTTAGGAAACAATAACATGTGGTAATAACTAGAATTACAAATTCTATGAGTCAAACAGACGGAACAACCGTCGCCGCGTCAATGCGGCTGACGTTAGTTCACATATGCTGATTTGATATTTTTAGGTATACATGAATAGTTTGTTATCAAAACGTCAAAACAACGTCTACCGGGTTTGCTAGTATATTATAAAATGGCGAAAGCAAACAACGAATTTCAGCATTCTTTTGTAAAACTGGGAGACTAGTTTGCGTTCAAATAGACAGGCGGACAGACAGACAGACGGACGGAGATACGGGCATGGCTAAATCGACTCCGCTCATCGTGCTGATCATTTTAGTGAACTTTTCTCTTCTTCTCACACTTACATACATTTAATGTTTATGAAAGGTTTGAAAATCAAAAAAGATATATAACTTCGCTATTCTCTCTCTCTCTATGGCGCGATATACAACAGGTATATCATCATAAACCTCCTAAGAGATTTTTGCGCCAAGCTTCTCTTCCAATTTGTGGTGTGCCGATTTGAATTTTTCCCTACAAATTGGTGAGACCTACAGTTTTTTGCCGACTCCGAACGGCATCTACAAAGGAGACGAATTTTTTGCTGAGAAGCCTGTCATGGCAGAAATACACTCGGAGAGTTTGCCAAACCACTGCCGAGGGGCGACCCCGTTTTGAAAAACTTTTTTCAAATCACTTTTGATGTTACCTGTACCAGGGCTCGAACCATGGACCTTCGGTGTGGTAGGCCGGCAACACTACCTTCACACCACGGCGGCCGCTATTGCAGTGGGCTATTAACTACGTGCCCGAATACTTCGCTTGTGTGTTTCCCGATATGGCTAATTTTTGGCAGGAGTATAATACATACTACTGAGAAGCAGGTGACCAATTTTGATGGAAATATCAATATTGAATTATAAGCGATTGCCTTTGAGAATAGCAGAAATTGTATGCTGAAAAGTGGGCGACGCCACGCCCACTTCTTAGAAATTGAAAATATTTGTTTGCGGCCGAGTTTTTCTTAAAAATCTTATTATGTGTGCAAAGTCTGATTGCTATAACTTGCTTAGTTGTAGAAATATCGCTTTTTAAATTTTACAAGAAAATTTTTCAGAACTATATTAAAAACTGGGCGTGGACATTAACCGATTTCGCCCACAGCAATCAGTTACCTTTATATATAAAACATTATCACCAAATTTCGTTTCGACAAATCAATTTTTGGCGGAGTTATGGCATAAAAAGTTTTGTGGAATAGTCCACTATAAAAGGGGTTTACGGAAACTTGAAAAGTGAAATATAAATGATGTAAAGCTATTTTACGCAAAGTTATTGCATATTTAATACGATCCTCTTAAAAATCTTTCATATAAAAGTGGGCGTAGACCTTAACCGATCCCGCCCATTTTTTCCTGGAACATTCCTTGCATACCTGGAAACCTGCCTGATGAATTACGTTTCGATTGCTTGAACGGTTTTTGATTTATGATTGATATTATTTCTAAATTTGACTTAATCAAAAGTGGGCGGTGCCACTCCCATTTTCAAACATTTTGTGAAAAATGTATTTTATGCCTCAATCTCAATCTATTCACCAAATTGTATCCTTATAGGTGTATTATGTTTCATCTATCACTTTTTTTGTGTTTTCGAAAACATTCTATATATAAAAAGTGGGCGTGGCTATCATCCGATTTCGCCCCTTTTAAATAGCACTGGGAGATGAGTGCCAAGGAACCCGCATACAAAATTTCACTAACATATCTCAAAATTTACTCAAGTTATCGTGTTCACAGACGGACGGACGGACAATCAATCAATTTCTCTTTTCGTCCTGAAAATTTTGATATACATAAGTCAATATCTATCTCGATCCGTTTTTGGCGTTACGTACTGCCGTTAGGCGACTAAAGTTAATATACCTTGTGTAGGTAGCACTACTAGGTATACAAATTAAGATATAGGAATAAATGACGAGGATGCGCCCAGTGAGAAGCCCCTGCGGGTTACTGGTTAGAATATGCCCGAGGTAGGCATACCAGTCGTAAGAGGCGACTAATATACACACATACGACAGTCGGGTAGTACCGCAAGGAAATACCAGGTTCATATCCGACAAAGGACTGTCACTTTCAACAACAATCCCCAAAACTTGTTAAATGTAGGCAAGTCAAACTTTAGGCAGGACAACATCTGCCGGGTCTGCTAGTAATATAATAAAAGCTAAAATAGTTACCGGCAAACAATTCGGCAAGGAAGTACATATACTGAGAATCACACTCATACAAGGGGCCGCTAGGGTGTATCATATAACGACATTAATTTCCAGTATGGCCAACATTTCCCATGAAAACGCACAAAGCTCAGGGACAAACTTTTGAGTTTGTCGGAGTGAAGCTAAATTTATCGGTGTTCATGTATGATATGTTATATGTGGCGTTTTCAAGAATAATAGTCCAATTACCCACCGACGTGTGTAACGTACGTTTACGTATCCCGTACACACGCACGTTTAAGCAAATCTTATGCCCGTGGAGCCAACGGAGAAATCAGCTATTTTATTTTGGTTTTAGGTATTTTTGTAAAACAACTAGAAAAGGTTCATAACCAGCATACGAACGGATAAATAGGCAACACTATCATGTGAGAAAGCAATCAGCTGACACGTGCTAACGGAAAAAATCAAAACTTGTTTGATTTCTACGGAACGTTCTACGTACAAGGAAAAATTAAACGTCGGTGAGTGTTCATTTACATTTACTCTCATAAGACAGGTCGTGTCAGCTAAAACGAACCACGCAAATGGAATCAACTTTTTGAGCTTATGACGTTCATTTAGGTAAGATAAATGTAACCGATCACATGAGTGTTAACGAAATCCCGCATCTCAACTGGTTTTGGAGATATAAAGATTAAAATTCGGCCGAGTTTTCTAGTCTCCTTAAAAAAGTTCCACTACTAATTTTTTTGTTAAGGAAAGAACTATTGGTACACTGTCTGAATCTGCCTTCGCAAAGTGTTTAATATTTTATACTTGTGCGCTCATGGGTGAGGTGTATTTACCAATGTACCTATCGATCCATCTCAAATTACCCAGGAAATGTATGTCGAATTTTTTTTTTCGAAGAAACTTTGAGAAATTGTTTTTGAAACTATTTTAAATTACACGAATATTTTCTTTTTCCCTTAAAGACGCCGTTACCGAAATAAATTTTTTACCCGGAGTGGAGATTTCTCATATTCTCACGAACAGCTTTTACGCGAATACTTACAACATTCATAAAAAATATATGGATTTTGGTGATTTTTTTTAGTTTGTAGGAAATCGATCAGTCTATCGAACCCATTTTTGCTTTGGTGGAAACGATATTTCATCCTCTCAAAATTAAAAGAAATAACATAAAAATCAAGACAGTAAAGGCGGAGATACTGACAGATTAGTAATCCTACTTTTTTTCTTAGCTCAAAAACTGAAATTTCACAATACCTTGAAAATTGGTTCACTTTTAAACTGTCTGATTCTATTTGGAATCCGCAGAAAATTCTACATAGGAATCATGTATCGATAGTCGAGGATATTTTTTTTTGTCGGGTAGTGTAATAAAAAAAATACAGAGGGTTCCGGAAAAAAATTGAAAAGATCCTATCTCGAGAAAAACGAATTTTAGCATATTGCCTTGAAAACCGCTATAAATGTTTCATTTAACTTCTTTTTCGCCATCTGTATCTAAAGATGATATCAAAAATTACGTGGCTAGACAAATTGATTTAGATAGGACTTCACTATCATGCTCTCAATATCAACCCTGCATAGAGTTAATTTCAAGTTGGGTTCCTGAGTCTTCTTATGACAAATTATTATATTCGGCCAACAAATGTCACAGTAACAGTAACGACATCTATGTTTTCGATGAGACTTGGTTAAAAAAAAATTTGTTTGATGGTAAATTCTTCAACTCGAATATGTTCCACGTATTTCGCAAAGATCGAGATGCAGAAAAAACTGATTGCCTTCGGGGAGGTGGTGTTCTTATCGCCGTTAAGCTACAATTGCGTGCGTCCTTGGTCCCACTTACGAATGGTGACTCTTTACTTGATCAGCTTTAATGGTACCACATCACAAGGTTCTCTACATCTTATCGCATCGTACGTTCCACCGGGCAGCTAGGCGATTTTAATCTCTGTAGTATTAATTGGTCAACTAGCATTTCTAATTAGGGTCTCACGCCTATTAATGTTATTTCAAATCAAGAACTGTATTTAATTGATAATGTACTTGGTGCTAGTTTATTTCAAACTAACTATATTTTAATACTCTAAATAGGCTATTGGATCTTATATTTATTATGTGTTGTGAAGTTAGTGAGTGCATGAATCTAATTACTTCTAAGGACAGGCATCACTTACCACTGGTTGTTGAGTTTAGTTTTTATCATATTCCTCCGGATACCTCTGAAAGCAGCTTAACTTTTAATTTTTCTTCTTGTTACTTTGCAAGTCTTAATAATTCTTTACCTGAAATAAATTGGGAGGAGTTACTGGGAGGCTTGACACCTCTTTTAACTTTTCCACTTTCAAAACTATCTTACACAACCAATGTTTGGATAGAATTCCTGTACGGGTAAAAATACCCTGGAAATTACCTTGGTATATAAAGGATTTAAAAAATCTTAAGAACCTTAAAAACAAATTCTTATAAAAAATACAACATTACTAAGAATTAGTTCTTCTTAAGTAAGTATAAGCTTATTTAAAGGAGTTTAATGTTTGGGAAACATTAAATCGAATCCAAAAAGCTTTTGGAAATATCTTAAGGCCAAAAAATGTTCCGCTAGTGTACCCACCGGAGTTTTCCTTGATTATATCTCTGCGCAAACTCCGAGTGAGGCGGCAAACTTATTTGCTGAGTTTTTTAAATCAAATTTTTCTGGGAATGATAATAAGCAACCCCATAATGTTTTGAATAGTTTGGACTATGCCTTAAATTGTGGAGCTCTCTATTTTTCATCCGCGGATATTAGTAAAGCCATTAGTAAACGTAACTCTTCCTCCCAAGCTGATTTTGACTGGTTTTTACCTCTCCTGTTTAAAAATGGCCCGGCCTTGATTTATCCACTATAACTGATCTTAAATGGATCTCCATCTTCTGGGACTTTCATTGACGGTTGGAAGGTTACTTCAATTACGCCTATTTTCAAAAGTGACAATAAGAATAATGTGCGCAACTATAGACCCATATCCAAGCTGTCCACTCTTTCCAAAATATTGGAGCATGCAGTCAAAACAAAGTTGAGCTTTGCTGTTAAGTCCCTTATTTTTCCTTACCAGCACGGCTTCGTCTCAGACAGATCAACGATTTCTAACCTGGCTGTCTTTAGTGAGTATTGCATTCATTAGATGTATATTGGAACGATTTTTCGCCATCCCTAGTCAATTTTTGTTTTGTTACAAACCGGTTTCGGCGATCCGCCATCTTCAGTGTATGTTTTCGTTCTGATCTGTGTCTATCCGTTGTTATGTATTTAGAGTCTGAATACTGTGCCAGGTACTGTTAATATGCGTGTATATGGTTCGTGTGTTAGGTTCATGTGTTACGACGCTCGTTTATTACTTTGTGGATGTTAGGTCGGGTAGTGTTAATCGTGTGTTTGAATAGTCTGTATTGGAGGTTGTTTCTGTCGCTCGTTACTTAGGTAGAAGTCCGTGATTTTCGTCTTTTGGTTGGTTTTCTGTGTTCGCTCGATTATTGTTACTCGTTTGGTTATTGTACCTGCTGCGTTGTTTTGTTTTTTGTAAATTAGTTGTAGCGATTCAAATATTGCATCAGAATTGGTGCTTGTTTGTTCGTTTATTATTCTCCCGTCAAACGTTTTTAGTTTGTATATTTCCATGTTTTCAAGCACATTTAATCGTCGACCTTTTCTTTGTACGTGAAGTGTTCTAGCTGTGTTTATGATGTATGCCGGGGTGCATTTGTTTTCGCAGCACAACAGAATCGAATTTTTCTAATCACATGTTCGAAAACAAATTCACCCCGGCAAACATCAAAAACACAGCTAGAACACTTCACGTACAAAGAAAAAGTCGACGCTTAAATGTGCTTGAAAACATGGAAATATACAAACTAAATACGTTTGACGGGAGAATAATAAACGAACAAACAAGCACCAATTCTGATGCAATATTTGAATCGCTAAAACTAATTTTCAAAAAACAAAACAACGCAGCAGGTACAATAACCAAACGAGTAACAATAATCGAGCGAACACAGAAAACAAACCAAAAGACGAAAATCACTGACTTCTACCTAAGTAACGAGCGACAGAAACAACCTCCAATACAGACTATTCAAACACACGATTAACACTACCCGACCTAACATCCACAAAGTAATAAACGAGCGTCAAAACAACCCTTATTATAGGTACCCGTTCGGGAGCATTCGTAACACATGAACCTAACACACGAACCATATACACGCATATTAACAGTACCTGGCACTGTATTCAGACTCTAAATACATAACAACGGATAGACACAGATCAGAACGAAAACATACACTGAAGATGGCGGATCGCCGAAACCGGTTTGTAACAAAACAAAAATTTACAAGGGATGACAAAAAATCGTTCCAATATACATCTAATATCCACCCTGTCGGAAAAACAGAAAGTCAAATCAACTCATTGCATTGATTCTTTTTCTGCTAGTTCGCAGGTAGGTTGTATCTATACTGATTTCTCAAGTATATCATAGAGTTTAATTAATAAACTGAGATGTGTTGGATTTTATTCATCCTCTCTCTCTCTATTCCCGTTTTTACCACTTCAGGGGTTCCTCAGGAGAGTATATTAGGTCCATTATTATTTAATCTCTTTATAAATGACATAAGTAAGTGCTTTTCATTTGCTAAATGTCTGCTGTATGCTGACGACCTAAAACTGTTCTCAATAATTAAGTCGCCTGAGGATACCATAAAGTCACAATTACATTAGCAATCTATATCTGTGGTGTCTGAAGCGTCTATCTTCAAATCCATCTAAATGCTATCATGTGACCTATTCTAAGTCATCAAAAATCCTGCGTATGGTATGACTAATTGTGAACTTCAATGTTGTAATGAGATTCAGGACCTTGGGGCTCTATTTGATAGTAAATTTTCCTTTAGTAATCATATTAATTACGTAACTTCTAAATCATACCCCATGCTGGGTTTCGTGATGTAATGCTCCCATAAATCGTGCTGTACGTGAGTTTATTTCACTAAGTAATAAAGTCCTTTTGGATTTTTCGCTGCCAAGTGCCGCGAATAGAACTGTAAGTTACCTATAAATTAATTTAGTACCTAGTCTGTATTCCAAAGACCTACAAATAAATAAATATATAGTTCTCCATACATTACATTAGGGATACGAATTTCGATATGATTCGATACCTATATTTTATACTCGATACTTTTTGTCATCGAGTATTCAGATACTGGTACCGTATCGAATTTTAATCTCTCTCTATCTCTATGGCGCGATATACAACAGGTATATCATCATAAACCTCCTAAGAGATTTTTTGCGCCAAGCTTCTCTTCCAAATTGTGGTGTGCCGATTTGAATTTTCCCTACAAATTGGAGACGAATTTTTGCTGAGAAGCCTGTCATGGCAGAAATACACTCGGAGAGTTTGCCAAACCACTGCCGAGGGGCGACCCCGTTTTGAAAAACTTTTATCAAATCACTTTTGATGTTACCTGTACCAGGGCTCGAACCATGGACCTTCGGTGTGGTAGGCCGGCAACACTACCTTCACACCACGGCGGCCGCCGAATTTTAATCAGATTCATTGTTTTCCACGGTTGCTTTTTAAATATATTCCATTTTTCTTACATTTTTTTTAAGAAATGGCAAAAGCTTTGAGATGCAATTGAAAGCCGTAAAGTTGAAATTGGTAAAGGGCAAGCGGATACAAACATTGATATACAAACAGTGAAAATTGATTAAGCACTTTATGTTACCAGCTACTGTTCAGGGCAATTAGTTTGATAAAACTTCCAATGAGCTCTATGTAAAAATAGCTGAAATTAAACTTAAGTACCTATTTAATTCTGATATGCCATAGAATTCGAGAAAAAGCGGAACCTCCAATTGGAACATAGCATGCCTGTTTTAAGATGTAACGTTCCCATCGCTTTATCGAACCAGGGTTTACAAATTTTTAAAGCAAATGATTAATGAATGTTAAGCAAATATCCAATGCTACGCAGTCTATGAGTTTGCTTGCATTTTTCTAATTTCAAAAGCAAAAGCCAAGGAGAATTTACTTACAGGTGATCTCATAAGAAGAAGGCGACAACCTGGTAAGGCCACTCCGACATAATCGGTTTAAGGGTTTGCTGGGGAGTTCAAACAGCAGCGTCTGATCACCATTTGGTGCGGCTGAAAGCGGGCGTCTGTCTTGGATCAAGCGGCTCGCTTTACAAACGTGTAATTGAGTACAACCTCCCGTGAAACGGGTTGTGCGTTGGGTTTGGGACCCACCACATAAAACAACGTTCCAATGAAATTCAACAACAAAGCCTCGGATATGAGAATCCCTTTTTTAGATGACAACACCCGCAAACGAAATAAGGATTACGAGATAAGGGCATGTACCTGGAATGTCCGGTCCCTTAATGAGGAAAGCAAAAGCTGACATCACCGCCATACAAGAGATGCGATAGACGGGGCGAGGAAACACGATCAAAACACCTTGCTACATCTACTGGAGTTGGCATGAAGACAAGCGCAGATTCGGCGCAGGAATTGTGGTGGGAGAGAGACTCCGTCGCCGAGTACTGTCGTTCACACCCGTGAACGAGCGTCTCGCCGCAATCCGCATAAAAGTACGATTTTTCGCCATATCGTTTATCTGCGCTCATGCACCGACGGAAGAGAAGGATATCAAAGTCGTGCTTGGCGCCTTTAACGCCAGGGTGGGTAAGGAGGGTGTATTCGGCCCCACTGTCGGGAAGTTCAGTCTCCACGATCAGACTTCGCCAAATGGATTCAGGCTGATCGACTTCGCCGGTGCCTGAAACATGGTCATATCCAGCACTAGGTTTATGCACAAGAAGATCCATCAGGCTACATGGCTGTCCCCCGATCGAACAACACGCAACCAGGTCGCCCACGTTGTGATAGACGGACGGCATGCTTCCAGCGTTTTAGATGTTCGCACAATACGAGGACCTGACTCTGATCACTACCTAGTAGCAGCCAAGATTCGTACCCGCCTCTGTACGACAAAACAGGTGCAACAAAAAACGCAGGGAAAGCTGGACGTCGAAAAGCTGCAATCCCAACAGACCCCCAATTACTTCGCAGATCGCCTCTCACACCTTCTCTCCGAGAGCACAATTCAACCTAGTGGAATGCATGAGCAGTGGGATCATATCTCAGGAGCACTCCGAAGAAGTAATTGGATTCCGGCGAACGCGAATAAACAACTGGTATGATGATGAAGAGTGCCGCGCTGCAACGAAAAGAAAGGACGAAGCCTACAAGGCAACGCTGAGATCGAATGCAACGAGGAGTGTGTGTGAACACTACCGCGAGTTAAGGGGGAAGCGAGGCGGCTTTTCCGGGCGAAAAAAAGAGAGGCAGGAAAGCGTGAAATAAAGGAGCTTGAGATGCTCGCCAACGGAAATAATGCCCGAAAATTCTATCAAAAAATTCGGCGAATGAAAGAAGGTTTTAAACCCGGGGCAAACTTCTGTAAGAATGAGAACGGCAACCTGGTGGCCGATGATCAGAGAGCACTCAGAATATGGAGGGATTACTTCTCTGCCCTTTTAAATGGAGAAACTGAGCAAGAAACCAGAGAAGATGCCGAACCCGAGTCCACAATCGAAGATGATGGAATTGACGTTCCACAACCCGACTATAATGAGGTGCCAATAGCAATATCCCGATTGAAAAACAATAAAGCATCTGGCGCTGATGGTTTGCCTGCTGAGCTATTCAAACACGGAGGCGAGGAGCTGGTAAGGCGCATGCATCAGCTTCTATGCAGAATATGATTGTATGAATGCATGCCTGAAGATTGGAATCTAAGTGTTCTCTGCCCAATCCACAAGAAGGGCGATCCTGCAAACTGCGCCAACTATCGCGGAATCAGCCTTTTGAATATCGCATATAAGGTCCTATCAAGCGTATTGAAGCCTGATGTAAACAGACTGATTGGACCTTATCAGTGTGGCTTCAGACCTGGTAAATCTACCATCGACCAGATTTTTACAATACGCTAAATCTTGGAAAAAACCCGTGAGAAAAGAATCGACACACATCATCTCTTTGTTGATTTTAAAGCCGCTTTCGATAGCACGAAAAGGAACTGCCTATATGCCGCTATGTCTAAATTTGGTTTCCCCGCAAAACTTATACGGCTATGCAAAATGACCTTGAGCAACACCGCCAGATCGGTCAGAATTGGGAAGCACCTCTCCGAGCCGTTCGAAACTAAGCGAGGTTTCAGACAGGGTGACCCCCTATCGTGCGATTTCTTTAATTTAATGCTGGAGAAAATAATACAAGCTGCAGAACTTAACCGCGCTGGAACAATATTTTATAAAAGCGTGCAACTGTTGGCATATGCTGACGATATTGATATAATTGGCCTTAACAACCGCGCCGTAACTTCTGCTTACTCCAAATTAGAAAAAGAAGCGGAGAAAATGGGATTGGTGGTGAACGAGGGCAAAGCGAAGTACCTTCTGCAGAGAGTCAGCGCATTCGCGCCTTGGCAACCAAGCCACTGTTGGCAGCAATAATTTCGAAATAGTAAAGGACTTCGTTTACCTGGGAACCATCATTAACACCAACAATAATGTTAGCCTAGAAATCCGACGAAGAATTACTCTTGCAAACAGAAAGATTTGTGGACCTCTACGCATTGGCGACGGCGAGTACCGAAGAAGATTTAATGATGAGCTGTATGAACTTTACGCAGACGCCGACATAGTTCAGCGAATTAAAACACAGCGGCTTCGCTGGCTAGGCCACGTAGTGCGAATGAGCGAAGATGCTCCAGCCCAGAAGGTATTCTTGTCGGCACCCGCCAGTGGAAGCAGAGGAAGAGGGAGACCACCACTCCGATGGAAGGACCAAGTGGATACCGATTTGCGATCCCGCGGTATTTCCAATTGGCGCCAGTTGGCGCAACGAAGAAACGACTGGCGAGCTATGTTGGACGGTCAAAATCGCCCGGGCGGTTAGATGACCATTTAAAGAAGAAGAAGACCTCATAAGAACATATGACAGGAGAAGCCGCCAAAGGAAAAGCAAAACACATGAAGTATGTGTGTGAATGCAGCAACAAATTCGCCGTGATGTCACCTGGTATAAATTCGCCTTGACAAAAGCAATCGAAGAGTTTCGATATTTGTTGATTGCTACTGCTGCACCCACATTTGACAACAATCCCGAAAAACACTACACAAATTCCAAAATTTTTTTTTTAATTGCCAATATTATTAATATGACAAGGCTGGTTATGTTTGAAAACTTAAAAATATCCTGCAAACCTCAACATTTCTTTAACTTAAACTACCTTTGTTTCTGCTTTGGCTGCTAACTTTTTTCAAGCAAAAGCAAGCATGCTGCTTTTTAAGCAAGACCAATTCAAAGACATAGCATTAGCATATTTTCGTTGCTTTCGGTAATATTACTTAATCATTTGGAACCCTGTATCGAACTGCTTATTTAACTTGTAAATTTAGTATCGATACTTTGAGTGTCGAGTCTTTTTTATTCGATACCATCGGGTGCCCGATACTTGTACAGCGATACTTTAAATGGGTCCAGTATCGATACTTCACATTATACATCGTGCCCCTACATCACATATTATATAAAAAAATTTGCAACATAAAAAAAGGAATGTTGCAAAAACAAATTTATTTTTTGCTTAATCAACAATTTTTAAAACACTGTTTGTTTTCTGTAAGGGGTTCGATAGACTGATCGACCTACAAACTAAAAGAAAGCCCCCCAAATACACAAATTTTTAAGGAAGTCTTTAATTAAGGGGAAAAGCAAAAAATACGTGTAGTTTAAAATAGTTTCAGAACAATTTCTTAAAGTTTCGTCGAAAAATAAAATTTCGACATAAAAATCTTGGGTGATGTGAATTGGATTGACCCACCTAGCATTTTTCCAAAATTTATATATTATTTATTTTCAGATTGACGCAGAATCATTCGGATTTTCGGTTTTCGTACCATTAATCCAAAGCAAGTGCGGTGCATTATCATTGGGCAGAGTTGTGTGCACTCTTCTCTCATACCTTGAATAAGGCAACCTAGAGTTACATTGCGCACAATACCTTCTACCTAATAGGTTTGGCTCGTACTGAAGAGGGGCCTGCACACGAAGTGTTGCTACTAGTCATGGTGCGGCTCATACATGCTGAACCGATGTTGTATACATATATGTATTTTTTTTTAAATAATTTTCAAATTCAACTCAAAGCTTTCTACCTGTAGACTTAAAGCAAAGTAGCGCAAGAAATGCAGAGCGCGCCGCAAAAGCTAATACAACATAAAATCGCCAACTGTACTGATGTGCTAAAATGGATTGCGAAATTTCGATTCATCGCAACTCGTATCTACACTGTAGGGCTGCCATAATTGTATACCTGACGACCGGGGACCGAATTACGACATACGTTCCGTGATCGTAAACCGTTTTTTAAGTCACAATAACTTTGAAACTGTCCAACTTTTTAAAAGAGTAATAATGCATAATTGAACCGGCCGGTACTTCCAGCCAATTGCCCACGTATGCCGTCATTCCAAATTATGGGTTTAAAGCTATTGTGATTTAAAAATTCGCTTTCAAACAAACAAAAATTAAAACTTAACAATTATATTTTATATAATTCAGTGCGATCCAAGTATTTTACTGAAGTTCGTACATTGTGTAAAACTTCATTTTTCTCTAGTACTCGTATATAATTATAAAATTCATAGCATGTCATATTTTACTCTAGATAATACTCTCAAGCATTTAAATATTTAAAGAATTTCTTTCTTTGGTCCGTTGCGCATTTATTAAGCAAAACGTGAGCATTATAACTCAGAAGTTTGTGCAAAAAAAAATATAACCATTTTTCCAGCATGGTCTTTTAAAACTTCCTTATTTATATCCATAAATGATGTAAGGTATAAAACTTCTTCAAAGCACTCATCACTCAGTGTGATATATTTTTCATAAAAGTAAATAATCGTTCTTTGAACGTCAGTCCATTCGGGAATAGTATCCAACACCGTCCAGTTAAAAATTTCATAGGTTTTCAATGGTTTCACTCAATCATCTTAGTAGGTAATTTCAGTTGTAAAAAAAGTTTTAGTGTCATTTTCAGAAAGTTTAATTTTGACTGTTTTTCAAACGATTTAGAATTATTAGTGTTTGAAATCTTATTAATTGTTCTTTACTTGACTTAGTTTACAAAAGAACTGAGAGCAAATTTTTTAACGTGTCATCTTTTTTAATTTTTTTTTTAATTGCTTTTTAATTTCCATTATTTTTATTTGATGAATTGCTTTCTAATTGCCACATGAATTTCATTCATCCAAAAATATAGTATGCTATACACATGTATGTAGTACTTCTATATTGCTAGAAAATACTCAGTACACTCGCCAACATCAGAGTGCAGATACGAGTATATAGGAAACGAACGTACCAAAATGACATTTCGTTTGGAAACATCCATGACGTATTTTACTTTCTTTTGTTGTGTTGATCTTCCGACAGGGTAGTAAGCTGATTTCTACGAAACTAGGCATTGAAAATGGCAGAACGCCGAAACCGGTTTGTCACAAAACCAAACTTGACAAGGGATGACGGAAAATCGTTCCAACAAAAATTATTTTACTTTCATTGAAAAATATTTTTGGAGCAGATACAAAATTGTAATATTGTAGTACCTATGTATAAACTTAAAAAAACGCAAGCCTAGCTTCAGCCCTTAGAAAAGTGACCATATCTAAGGGTGGAGAACAGATGCCAAAGTATTTTCAAGTTGTGGATGGGGCAAGCTGACAAATATTCCCGACCCTGGGCTGATATTTGAGAATAATTATTGTAAGTAGCCTTGCTAACCATTATTCCATGTTTCATCCAATCCGATATTAGTTCTTATTGCCACTGATTCTTGGGAAGTGTTTAAAGATTCTAGGTGCAATTGCAGGACTACGGCTTTTCCAAGCGGGATCGCAACTCTTCTAGAGTTTTTTTACCATAGAGAGATTCTATCGACATTCCATCTGGTCTAGCAGCAACCGTTCGGAGTTGAAACAGGTGGGACCTACATTTTATTTTTGGATAAGAATTAGAAACATCAAAAACAACCAAACCTCAAATTAGAGAAAAGAGAAGCACATCTTTAATTTCCTCCGAGGTATATTGCGCAGATTGAGCTACCCCTGCGTGTTAGGGGTTTAGAATATGCCAGCGGGAGGCATACCGGTCGCACGGTCGCAAGAGGCGACTAAAATGCACCAAGGTAATGACGTGCAACTCAATGGTTGATCTACGGATATGATGCCTCTCATTACCCATCTTCTCCTTCCTTAAGGAAGGAGGGGTGACATGACCTAGAAGGTTGCACTGGTCATGGCAAATCGCTACCACTACAGTCGGGCAGTACCGCAAGGGAGTACCGGAGCGTACCAGGTTCATATCCGGCCAAGGACTGTCAATTCGACAGTATTCCCCCAGTGTTTTGTCGTTACAAACAACAAAATCAACAATAGGTATATTGCGCCAAACTACTATTATTTTCTTCAATATCGTCAAAGCGACATAGTGCTAATTTTCAATCAAATAGACAGGAGTTTCTCATAAAATTCATGGGTCTGTTTATATAAGCTCAAACCGATCCTGTAACACTTTGACTTTTCAGTATATTTCATAGCTAACAAAAATACACGTATACAATACAATCTCAAAAATTGAGTTTCGCTGTCCCCTTTGATTTCGATTTCAAAACACATTGCGGGCATAGCGTGCAAGCAATATAGAAGTATTACATACAGGGTAGCGCAAAAGTAATCCTCCTATCAGAAAATGCTATACATTTTGCGATTGGCCCCTAAAGTCAGTTCTGTTTTGACATTTGTGTAGTAAACACATGCGAAATACACGTTAATAAACAATGTTACGCTACACTGCTCCAGAACGCGGAATATTGCTGACTATTTATTTGACCAATAATCGGTCGGTGAAAAACGGTTACTGCGCAAAAGTAATGCTCCTATCAGAAAATTCTATAAATTTTGCGATTGGCCCCTAAAGTCAGTTCTGTTTTGACATTTGTGTAGTAAACACATGCGAAATACACGTTAATAAATATGGCTATACAATATATGAAGGAATTTTATTAAAAATATTGAAAAGAGTTATATGGTAGCCCAGTTCTCTCTTTGTACTTAGAATCTTAACTTGGAAACCAAAATTCTGTAGTTTTCCAAGTTTCTAAGTTAAGTTATTTTCTGGGTAACTACGTACACGTGCTCCTCATTTGTTAGATGTAGGGTTTTCGAGTCAAGTTAAGTCTAAGTCTAAGATAATTCGGCCATAAATCTATTCTTGAAATCACACAGAGTTTTATTTAAAAATAATTGAACTTCCATCACTGTAATTCTTCTCTCGGTTTTTTTTCGATAGCATGCGCTTGGCTGTCAACGAATGTGAAATACGCTTCTGCCAACGCATTTTTTAAAAAATTAGTAATTAACGTTGTTTTATGTGATGGGTCCCAAACCCAACGCACAACCCGTTTTACGGGAGGTTGTACTCAATTACACGTTTGTAAAGCGAGCCGCTTGATCCAAGACAGACGCCCGCTTTCAGCCGCACCAAATGGTGATCAGACGCTGCTGTTTGAACTCCCCAGCAAACCCTTAAACCCATTATGTCGGAGTGGCCTTACCAGGTTGTCGCCTTCTTCTTATGAGATCACCTGTAAGTAAATTCTCCTTGGCTTTTGCTTTTGAAATTAGAAAAATGCAAGCAAACTCATAGACTGCGTAGCATTGGATATTTGCTTAACATTCATTAATCATTTGCTTTAAAAATTTGTAAACCCTGGTTCGATAAAGCGATGGGAACGTTACATCTTAAAACAGGCATGCTATGTTCCAATTGGAGGTTCCGCTTTTTCTCGAATTCTATGGCATATCAGAATTAAATAGGTACTTAAGTTTAATTTCAGCTATTTTTACATAGAGCTCATTGGAAGTTTTATCAAACTAATTGCCCTGAACAGTAGCTGGTAACATAAAGTGCTTAATCAATTTTCACTGTTTGTATATCAATGTTTGTATCCGCTTGCCCTTTACCAATTTCAACTTTACGGCTTTCAATTGCATCTCAAAGCTTTTGCCATTTCTTAAAAAAATGTAAGAAAAATGGAATATATTTAAAAAGCAACCGTGGAAAACAATGAATCTGATTAAAATTCGGCGGCCGCCGTGGTGTGAAGGTAGTGTTGCCGGCCTACCACACCGAAGGTCCATGGTTCGAGCCCTGGTACAGGTAACATCAAAAGTGATTTGAAAAAAGTTTTTCAAAACGGGGTCGCCCCTCGGCAGTGGTTTGGCAAACTCTCCGAGTGTATTTCTGCCATGACAGGCTTCTCAGCAAAAATTCGTCTCCTTTGTAGATGCCGTTCGGAGTCGGCAAAAAACTGTAGGTCCCACCAATTTGTAGGGAAAATTCAAATCGGCACACCACAAATTGGAAGAGAAGCTTGGCGCAAAAATCTCTTAGGAGGTTTATGATGATATACCTGTTGTATATCGCGCCATAGAGATAGAGAGAGTAATTAATTTTGGTGCTCCTTTTTCGACTTCAAAAAATTCTTTGAGTGGCTATATTGCAGGCAACAGTGACAGCCACCGACTTCTTGTACGAGTATGTGGTAGTATTGCATTAAATGATACCTGTTGTAAATTCGAGCGTTGTGCTAACTGGGAGCGGCGGTGGCTCAAAAGCACGGCGGTCGAATTTGTGCTCGAAATAGAAAAGAAAAAAGAAACGAGAATTCTCGTTATAAAAATGTGGCCGTATATTTATAAAAAATATAATTATGAACAATTATTTTACCTTGGTGCGGGCGAAAAATCCTGGGCTGGCCGTGATGTGGTCGTGTCGACTGTCTCTGGAAAAGTAGACGGTTTTTCGATCGAGGACAACCGTTGAACCTGAAAATCATCCTCCGGTTTTAAGGGGAGGTGAACCCACACATGCACACCCCCATGCATGTATATGTGTGCTGACAAAACACGAATATGCATGCATGCCCACACAGGTGGGTGGGTTGGTGTGAGTGATTGGAAGGGCGCTAAAGTTACATTAGGGTGGCCCATTTTTTGAGACTTTAGGCATCTCGCCTAAACATGCCGGCCCCCTTGCGATACGCAACATCTTACCCCG
Organism: Merzomyia westermanni; assembly: GCA_949987695.1. Taxonomy (NCBI): domain Eukaryota; kingdom Metazoa; phylum Arthropoda; class Insecta; order Diptera; family Tephritidae; genus Merzomyia; species Merzomyia westermanni. Next base: position 121,037,870 of record OX465288.1, on the reverse strand, counting down.
CCCCAGGATTTTCCACCGCGCCTCCTCTTAAGCTAAGGACTTAAACTATCCTAGTGAGTGCCGGCTGGCGCTGTCCCAGTCGTCTGCCTCCGAAATGCCGTTTGAAGTTTGGCGGCTCCATCGTATCGCACCTAGAGCTAAGAGAGAGGAGGAAGAAACTTTAGAAAATAAGAAAGCTGTATATTTCTTGCCATGAAATAAGTGGTTTTATTTACTTTAAATAAAAACAAGAAAAAGAAAAAAAATGTTATTGTTCTTAAATCTAGCCTTACATACTAACGGCTCCCGATAGCACAAATCCGAAAATTGTGCTTTGGGCAAGCAGTGGCCCAAACGACGGCGGAAGCGTGCCCGAGGCTACGACGTCGGCATAGACGTCGCCCCCGAGCACGATTTGTATCGGCGCCGCCTTGTAGAAATTTCGATCCGCCAACCGGATGTGCTGGTACGGAACAGCAACCTGGGCGTCCGCGTTGTGCACCGGACTTATTCGGTGCATATGGTTCACGCACAATGCATGGGCGGTGACCGTTTTATTGTTCCCGTGGTTGCCGCGGATTCGGAGGAAACAACCGCGCTCTCCGCCCGAGTAGGTGGTGGGCAGCCCTAGCTCTTCCGCCAGCCCGCGGTCGATGACTGTGCGAGGGGAGCATGCATCGAGAAGCGCACGGATGCGCCGTAGTCCCCCCCCGGCTTCCAGTTTCACGATCGCGGTTGGCGCGAGAGCAATCATGGGGCGTAGCGGTGGCCCCACCCGGGCGAGAGCGCGGCTGAGACCGTCCCGGAAACCAGTAGTTTGGGGTAGCTGGCGCGGCTGTAGGGCCAGTCTACCGTCGATGGGATCGTTGGTGCGGAGCTGGCGCGGCTGGGAGGCCAGTCTACGCTCGTCTGTAGGTGTGCGTCGATTATTGGTGCGAAGTCGCTGGCGCGGCTGAGTGGCCAGTCGACGTTTGCCGCTATTTCGGTCGGCGCGTCGTGCAGTACGGTTGCCCGTGTTATTATGATGGCTGGCGTTATGGGTGTTGCGTTGCGGTGACCGCGGGGTGCGCCGTTGGAAGGCGCGCCGCTCGTGAGCTAGAAGGGGCCGGAACGGCAGTGAGTCCGGTACCCCTTCGACCGGTCGGAACGGCCGTGGTTCCGGTACCGGCTCGGTGATCTCGCCTTCTTCTGGCGACCAGGCTGTCTCTGATGCGTGGAGTGACAGCATCTCCTCTTCCATCGCGTCCACTGTAGCGGCTTCCAGTTCGGCCTCTTCGACTTGTTGGGCCCAGCTCTTGTAGGGCGTAGGCGCGCGTACTTGATCGTCCATGGGCAGATGGAGGGTGGTGTGGTGTTTTCCACCACATCGTCGGCACCTGACGTCGCTTGTGCAGTCCCTGGCAATATGGACCATCGACAAACAGTTGTCGCAGTAGCCCGCCCGGATAACCTCCTTGAGGCGCTGCAGAGGTTCCATCCCCTGGTATCGGGTGCACGCACGCAGTGGGTGGCTATCGCCACACAGCGGGCATGGCTTTGGGTACCGGGCGGCTAGGCGTTCGGCCCTCTTGCGCAAGGATGCGTAGCGAGTCATACTGCATATGACCGAAAAAGAAAGAAAAAACAGAAAAATCCCCTTGAATATTTGTATATTTGTATGGACGCCCATATACGTGGGTGGCGAGCGACCTCGTTCGGGGTTTATCCATGCCAGATAATGTGGCATTATTCTAATCTACGGTGAAATTTTAGAATTACAACGCATATTACCCGTACATGGGAATTGGGTATTTTTTTCCACACGGCACGGTAGCGACAAGTTGATTACGTTGATCGCCTTGTATTTCGATTCGCCACTGGCCCTCATGCAGAGATTTATTCTTACTTGCATGGTCGCCGTCATAAGTGGCGTTAGTGCCGTGCACACAGCGACATTTTCGCTTTTTTCGGTACTTGGTTTCGGTACCGAACTGGGTAGAGAGTGAGAATGTGGTGACTGTTAGGGTTTATTTTTTTTTTTTTTTTTGTTGTTTTGTGGGCAAAACAGTCCTGCCCCCTCCGAAAACAACAAAACAAAAACAAAACCCCGAGAAAAAATGAATAACAAAAAAACAAACAAAAAAATTTTCGTAGTTCGAAAAAAGCAATTTTCCAAATTTTTGTTTGAAAATTTATTATTTATAGGTTATTTCCTATTTTACTAGAAGCGGGATCTTCGCCGATCAGGTACGAACGTAGATTTCGTTACCCTATTGATCCCGCAGTGACTGGTACCGATTTTGGCATATCGGGATTTCGGTACCCGGTGACTAAAATCTCGCATCACTAGCGTGGTGGTAAATTATACATATACATATATATGTACATATGCTCGCAAATTGTGCGAGTCAATGAGAGTAGCATGGAGTGGTGGTTAATGATTTGCACATATACATACATGTGCGTACTCACGATTTTGCAGTCGTGAAAAAGAAACAAAGAAAATTCATTGAATTGGAACAATTCATAATTTTCTTGTTTCCGGCACGCGTGGGTCAGCAGCAGCACATCGGTAAGTAAAATTATAATTTGCTTTTTTTTTTTAATTATGTGTGCTTAATCCTAACCCTTTTTTTCTTTTTCAGGTGGCAATGGACACATGCGTGTGCGGACAGGAGGATCGCCTGGCCAGCGGTTGGAAATGGACATCGTTGGTAAGTATTTGTTAGCGCTGCCCGAAACTCTGTATCGTTTCGGTGGCAGCACAATTTACTTAACCACAAAATATGTCTCAAAAGCTGTGGCGGCCGGCGCATGCTTTGAGACACATTTTGTGTGTATATATGCATATATGTACATAGATGTCTATGCAAATACTAATGGTTTTCTTTCTTTCTTTTCATTGCAGGTGTATATGGCAAAGATCGTTTTCCATTTCGCACAAAAAGCTTCTAGACTTGCAAAAAAACTAGTGGTGTGGTACTTAAAAGGTGATACATTTTGTTTTATTATAAATAAAAATTGAGAACCAATTCGTACCATGAATTTTCTAGAACTTCCAGATTGCATGCTTATGGAAATATTTGAATTCCTCAGCTATGAAGACGTATCCAAATCGATTGGTCTGCCGGAGAATTAACCAAATTTGCCAACAAGTTTTAAACGGTGGATTCAGTCGCGCTGTACGCCAACATTCCACGATTTTTAAACGAATCAAATCCATGCTGCCCCGCAGAGAGTCCGAAAGACGGAATCCCAGTTTAGCGCGTCATGCCGATATACTCACATCCATAGAGACCCGCATTTCTATGCCCTCAATGACATATTGCAAGTATATTGATCTCAATTTGTGTTGTTTTATACCTGGGCGTGCTGCAGGTGTGGATGCAGATGGCAAAAATTCGATCCAGAAAATTATTCTATCTGGTTCGGTGAATATAAATACAACGACGAGCTTACCAAGGTATTCATGTCATGCAATCTAATCACTGGCATGTTTCAACGTCTGGATAAAATGCGCAAGCAAGCCTTTGCCTCAGTGTGCCTCTTCGGTGAGGATAATAATAGTACCATCTCTGGTATTTGGGTGTGGCGCGGTCATGATCTAGCCTTCACACCATCACCCGATTGGCAAATTGATTACGATTGTTATGCATGGCAAAAATTGGATGCCAAATCGGAAGAGACTAAAAAATTAGTGCAGCAGTACTTCGCATGGGCTGGTACCGATAAGGGTGGACGTAAATTCAATCAGGGTAAAATATTCAAATAAGCATAGAGCGCATAGGTGAACATTTAGAATATATACAAACTCGATGCATAACACGTAATTGAGATTTGAGCGCTGGTTTTTAATATGCAGACAGACGTCTCGTGAATTGTGTTTTGCTTCAAATTTGAATTAACTAACTCCATACATGCATAGCATACCCTTTAACGATCATCCGAAACAACAATAAATTTCCAAGCTCACAAGAAATCGAACGCCTTCTTTGTTATTACACAAATTATAGGGCTTTCGCTTTTACAAGCGTATTGTTTGGAAAACTAGCCGTTCAAAAATGGAAATTATTTATATTTAGCAAAAATAAACTGTTCTTTTTTTAAATAAAAGTTGAAAATGTAATCAAATTTGTTTAAAATTGCGAATATCATTGTGGTGCAAGTAAAATTTAAATATAAAATAAGGTTTCGAATAGAGTACTTTTTTGTTGATTTCGAAAATCATTTTAAATTTTGTATATTTGTCATTTGAAAATATAATTTAAAAAACGAAATACCCATGGCTCAACTACTAGAGGTTTTGTACGTAGAGCTTTTTTCATATGTGACACTCGGCACACATGGTTGATTTAAAGCAGGAGAAGAAAAAGGGGAAAAATTTGAAGCCGTTTTGTAAAAAGTTATAAAAACAATTAGAAAAAGTAGGCAAGTTACGGGGTAGAACACCAAATAAAATTTGATGAAAATATTTAATTTAAGACATTTTATTTGCATAAAATACAACTTTTCGTTTCTATTTTTATTTTTTCTGAAATAATTGGGACAAGATATGTATGTAGTTATTATTAAATAAAAATTTAAAAATTTTCCAATGTAACATTTGTTGGATGTGGATGAAATACGTCCAACAAACCGATCACATTATCATGATCCAAGTGTTTGAGTAGACGCAATTCACGATAAGTACGTTTGGCATGCACAGCAGACTGAAATGGGCGTTTTGGGAAGGACAGCATGCGCAGTTACATATGTTTGTAGTTATGTATTTGCCAGCATAATAATTTGTTAATGGTGCTCATCTATGCTTTTAAGTAATACTTTCTTTAACTGTTACGTACAAAATAAGCCGGCTATATTTTAGCTTAAAAGCAAATAGATACCTATGTACATAATTATGAGTGTCAAGAATGCCTCTTAGGAAAGTTATCCAATGTCCGATAAAACTCGGTACAGAACTTGTGTAACAGAGTATCGAATACTTCTTTTAGATTAAGTATTGATAATACGTTAATAGGACATCGAGATGTTGGCACTTTATTGGACGGAACTTAACTTGCATACGAACCCCTTATTTTACTGGAATTTTGGAAATACCTAGCAATAACCTACGCAAATTGAGTGCCAGTAAGTGTCTATCTTTAATGCGGGCGGAATAATGTAGACAAATTTCTTCCAGATCTGGAAGATAATAGGCTTTAATAAACCCTTGGATACATTAAATTCATTGTCACCCAATCAAAGTGTACGCAATTTATGTAGGCGTGCTATATTTGTAGCAATGGTTGGGAACAGTATGTACGCTTGGCCGGTTAATTTTAATCCAATAACTCATCAGCATGATTTTGAGCCAAGGCGTTATAGAACTGTGACGTCATATAAAATATTTGATCCAAACGTGGTATTGTGTCATGAAAGGGTACACCCTGGTCTCTGATTTCAAATATCTCTTCACTGAGACAAAAACGTGAAAGTCCGCTTCCGGATTATTGTTACCGGGGTCAAAACGCGTCTTTTGATACCTTTCCCGATAATTTCGGACGTGTTTTAGTAGTTGTCTCTTCAGGGTAACAATTACCAAAATTCACTTCACGTTCGCCATCTCCTTTACCTAGCGCTTTGTTCTGATGTTTTGATGTGGTATATATAGATATCTTTCCCCTTGGAATATACACTAAAGTTTGTCCTACTTGCAGGTACGTGAGCAACGTGCAGTACAGAGGGTGGCTTGGCGCGCCACTGGGCCATATGGGATTAGCGCTATAGGCGATGCGCACCGTGGAAAGGGGGTAAGTCAGTTACATTCTGACATAGAAATAATAGAAATAAGTGCACCCAACAAACATTTCTGTAAATGTTTTTTTAAATTAATTTTGCTACAATAAGCGATATGTAGGCTTTTAGTTTAATCTCTTTGAAAACTTTAAGTAAACGCTCTATAAACTTCAAGAACAAACTGTTCCAAATATTTTAATTAATAATAATTCAATTCAATTCAAATTGTTTCTTTTGTTCAACTTAAATTATTTTCATTCTTTCTAAACAAGACTTTATATGAGAATGACTGCGAAAAAAACATTGATCGTGGCTGCATCTTAACCACTTCCCAAAAAATTCAATGTATGACTAGAACTTAGTTATTTATGTTATTGCAATAGCTAAATAATATACAAAATCTGGTTTGAATAAAGTTTGAGAAAACTATTAGAAAGCTTTCTTTAAAATATGTCTTATCGGTTTAAATTAATAAGCTTTTGTCAACGTGTCGTTTCAAGTACACAACGTTTAATTTCAAACGCTTTATACACGAAAAAATCTATATTTTGTAAAATTCATACTTAATTTTGAAAGCGTTTTAAAGATTCATTTTGAGTTAACTTTGCTTGTTGGGTGTTAACAAAAATATATTTTGTTCATATGCACATTTGAAAAAATGAACATATATGTATATGTATATGTATACGAGGGTGGGACCATCTGCTACCAACTTGTCGTGGCAGATGGATAGATTTTCAGTGGCAGATTGGTCCGCCTTCCTGCGTTAGGTTTTCTTTGGCCTCGATATCGAGTGCAATCGCGTTTTCTGTGGCAGAATGGATCGCCCTTCTGCGGTAGGCTTTCTTGTGTCCTCGTTAAGGGTAGCGAGTGAAGGGTGGAAAATTTTGGGATAGGGGCGGTTAAAACGGCAGGGAGGTGATGGAAGGGGATGGTTAAGATGAGGCCCTCGGCCTCTCGCCAGCCATTCCCTCCATAGGGAGCAGAATCAGTTTGACCAACGGTCTTCTGATCTGCCCCTTCTCGGTCATGAGGTCCACTACACGCACTCGGTTATCTTCGCCGGGGTGTACGTGGGTAACTCGGCCGAGCCTCCATTCATTGGGAGACAAGTTGTCTTCTTTGATGACAACGAGATCCCCCACATTAATATTTTGTTTCGGATGCTTCCACTTCACTCGTTTTTGAAGTTCGGATAAGTATTCCACCTTCCATCGCCTGCAGAAGGTTTGATGAAGAGCCTTGAGCTTCTGCCACCTATTAATGATGGAGGCAGGGCTCTCATTCACCTCGGGTTCTGGCGGAGCCAGGAGATGACTTCCAGTCAGGAAGTGCCCGGGGGTCAAGGGTTCCAGGTCCGCGGGCTCATTTGAGGCTGGACTCAGTGGCCGCGAGTTGAGGCATGCCTCAATCCGGCACAATAGCGTATGGAATTCCTCATGCGTGAATTTATGAGGCGAGGCTACCTTCTTAAAGTGGCTTTTGAAGCTCTTCACTCCCGCCTCCCAGAGTCCCCCCATATGTGGAGCCCCGGCCGGAATAAAATGCCATGTCATGGCTTGATGGCTATACTTGGAGATAGTCTTGTCTCGGGCTTCCGAGATAAATGCTTTAAATTCAGATCTCAAAGATCGTGAAGCGCCGACAAAGTTGGTACCATTGTCGGAGTAAATGTTTCTCGGACATCCTCGTCTAGCGATAAAACGTGAAAACGCTGCTAGAAAGGATAGGGTGCTAAGATCACTGGTCGCTTCCAGATGGATCGCTTTAGTCGTGAAACAAACAAAGAGGCAAACGTAGCCCTTTGATAATCGACATCCTCTACCGCGGTAACTTTTAATGTCGAAAGGCCCGGCAAAGTCCACCCCGGTATTGGTAAACGTGCGGGTGAACGTAGTGCGTTCGCAAGGAAGGGTACCCATAAGTTGGGTTTGCGCTCTTTTTTTATAAATGGTGCAGACCTTACAGTTATGGATGGTGGCCCTAATCATGTTCTTAACATTCGGAATCCAATATTGGGTGCGGATGAGACGGAGCATCAGTTGGTTTTCCCCATGGAGGGAGATTTGATGTATCATTTGTACAGTCAGACGCGTCAACCTACAATTGTATGGCAGTATGATTGGGTGGCGCTCGTTATAAGCGAGGTCTTGAGACGCTCCAAGACGACCACCCGCCCTAATAATATCATCTTTGTCGACGAATGGGTTGAGTGGCAATATCTCGCTTTTCCTATCGATTACCTGTCCCTTCTTCAAGTTTACATATTCCTCATTATAATGTTGCTTCTGATAGAGTTTAATCAAGAGTTGCGTCGTGGTCTTGATCTCATCGGATGAGATTAGGCACGATTTTTCTTGAAAGGAAGCTTTTGTCTTGGGATGAGTTCTTCGAAAGAATCTCATAACATATGATAGTACCCTCAAAGCCCTCGGTAAATTCGAAAACCGGTCAAGAATCTCGATCTCTTTTTGCGTTGATATTGCGTAGGCCTGCGCTCTCTTTTCCTCCACGGATGTACTATACTCCTTTTCTTGTACTGGCCATTGGGAATTGTCTTCTTGTAGCCAAGAAGGTCCCTGCCACCACAAAGAATTGTTGACCAAATCCGATGCCGGTAGTCCTCTGCTTCCTAAGTCTGCTGGATTCGTTTCCGAGTTGACATGAAGCCAGTCCTTGCTGCCGACTAGGTCGATGATTTTTGTAATTCTGTGTGCGACGAATGTTGACCAGGAACAGGGTGGTTTCCTTATCCATGCCAAAACGATGGTGGAATCCGTCCATAGATACTGTTTCACAGGTCCCAGTTTTATGTTTCGGAATATTGATTCCATCATCTCCGCTAACAGTACTGCTCCGCAAAGTTCCAAACGCGGAAGTGAGATGGTCTTCACTGGTGCTACTCTGGTTTTGGCAAGGAGTAGATTCACGAAGATATCATCATTGCTTTTGACTCGCATGTAGACAGCTGCAGCGTATGCCTTTTCCGAAGCATCGCAGAATCCATGTATTTCGACATCATCTTCTGGTGAAAAGTTTACCCATCGTGGTATCTTTATGTTGTCGATTTCGTGGTATTGATGTCTGAAGTTTTGCCATCGTTCCAATGTATTGGACGAAACTGGTTCATCCCAATCGGTGCCCTCTAACCAGATGTTCTGCATCAAAATTTTTGCCACAATGACCATTGGTGCAAGCCATCCTAAAGGGTCGAAGAGTCTGGCGATGGCGGATAGAATCGCTCGCTTTGTCAACTTTTCACTTTCTTCTAGTGACCCTGCTTTAAAGTAAAACAGGTCTGAATGGGCATTCCATCTTATGCCCAATGCCTTAACGGTGCTGGTATCTTCGAATGCCAGAAAGTCCTCGGTCAGCCGATCCGATATTGGGATGTCGTTGAGAATTTCCTCAGTATTCGAAGTCCATTTTCGTAGTGGGAAGCCCGCGGAGAGTAAGACTTGTCGAATCTCATTCCTCGCGTTAATGGCCGATGCGAGTGTGTGTCCCCCCGCTAGTACGTCATCTACGTACATGCCTTCCCTTAATATGCTAGATGCTGTAGGGTGAGAACTCTCTACTTCATCTGCTAGTTGTAAAAGGGTTCTAATTGCCAGATAAGGCGCACAATTAACCCCGAAAGTGACCGTTTTCAGCTCGTAAAGGCTTATTGGTTCCTGAGGCGATGTTCGATAAATAATCCGTTGGAATTTGACGTGATCATCGCTCATCCAAATTTGCCTATACATCTTTTCGATGTCACTATTGAAAACGTACCTATACAGTCTCCATCGCAGTATAAGTACTGGAAGATCTGATTGTAGTACTGGGCCTGGCAGGAGAATGTCGTTCAAACTTGTGCCATTTGCCGTTGGGCTCGACGCATTGAATACGACGCGTACCTTAGTGGTGGTACTCTCCGCCTTTACTACGGCGTGATGGGGCAAAAAGTAATTGTCCGCCGAATCGGCTGGTACAATGGCAGTAACTTTTCGCATATGCCCTAATGTCTCGTATTCAGACAAGACCCTTATATATTCTTTCCCTAATTCCGGGTTCTTTGCTAACCGTGTCTCATTTCTAAAAAATTGGGAACACGCCCGCCTAAGAGACCCTCCTATGTTTATCTGATCTGGGTAGTCCTGTCTGAATGGAAGAGAGACGACATATCTCCCATCCTCTCTACGACTTGTAGTTTCCCTATATAAATCTTCGCAGTACTTGTCATCTGCGTTTGGGCTTTTATTTCTTGGAAGATTTTCCAACTCCCAGAATGCTGTAAGCTTTTTGTCCAAAGCAACTTCGCTGTAGAAGGACACTATATTTCTGGTTGGATTCGGTGCTTCTATGCGCCCGGTTAATATCCAACCGAACACCGTTTCTTGGGCGAGAAGTGTACTAAGTACATTCTTTTTCAGCCCACTCAATATAATTTGCGGATATACGTCTCCGCCAAGTATAATATCAACTTCCTCGTTGATGTAGAATCGCTTATCTGCCAAGACTAAGTCTGGGAAAGCCTGCATAGTCGTAGCATCGATATGGCAGGATGGCAGATTCCCAGTTAGTTTGGCTAGAATCAGAACTGATGTTGTTAAGCTGAAGCAAGGGTCCACTGGTGAACGGAGTTCAATATTGGAGGCCTCCTTGACTTGAGCGGACACGGCATTAGTGATGCCCGAAACTTGAGCATGCATCCTTTTTGCCGGTAAATTGATTCTGCGTTTGAGTCGTTCTGTCATAAACGAGCATTCTGAACCAGAATCAATCAGTGCTCTTGCTGGGAAGTCTGTACCATTATGATGAATGGTTACTCGAGCTGTCCCTAGCAGCACACCTGCGCTTGAATGCACATGGCAGGATTTAACGTTTCTGTTTATAGCCGAAACAGATTTTTCCGCTTCCCGTCTCTCTTGTGCCTGTTTTGAAGTTGAGGCAGCATTATCAGCATGATACTGATTAGGGCTGGTGGTTGCCTGCGTCTGGAGAGACTCCGCATGCAGGAGCGTATTATGTCGAGAGTGGCACTTGTTGCAGTCATAAGAACTGGTGCACTTCGACACAGTATGTCCTGGGGATAGGCAATTCAAACAGCCCTTGGTGGATTTGACAAAGTTAATTCTCTCCACCGGAGTTAATTTGAGAAAACGGGGACAGTTTCGCAATCTGTGGGTATTCGATTTGCACTTTGTGCACAGTAGTTTAGTCACGTTTGCTTGGTATGTACCAAGTCTTTTTGCAGGGGTTTCGTTGGCAATCCGCGTACTTTGCGGCTTTTGCACTTTCGAAGAACTCCCTATGAACCCAGACACTGTTTCGAGTGTCTGGAAGCGGTTGGACAAAAATTTGTCCATATCCTCCCACTTGGATATTTCCACTTTGTGGTCTATGCTTTGCTCCCATAGACCAAGCGTACTTTCCGGCAATTTCGTCGAACACAAATACGTTATAATTGCGTCCCAGTTCGACGTGTCAATTTTATGACTTCGCAGGGACGAAAGGCAATTATTTATTTCGCGCTGAAGTGTTTTAATCGCGCTACCACATTCACTCTCTACCTTTTTCAAGTTGAATAAAATTTGGAGTTGCGAGTTTACTAGGATACGTTTGTTTTCGTATCTCTCGCATAAATTTCTCCAGGCCGTATCAAATCCCTCATTCGTGAGTGGACATTTTTTCACGATATCTTTTGCCTCACCTTGTGTCTTATTGTTCAGATGGAACAATTTCTCCACTGGTGTTAGGCGTTTATTTAAGATGTATATAGCCGTGAACATGTCACGAAATGTTGGCCATGACAGATAATCGCCCTTGAAAACTTCAGTATCACATGGAGGCAGGCGGATACTATGTTCAAATTCGGGCTTTTCTTCAGATTTATTTTCTGTTTTGTTGTATGTCGCTTGGCGTGTAGCCATATCTGACATGCAGCGTAAATATACTGCATATGATCTCTTATACTTCTGTTTGACAGAAACTATACCAGTGGCCTCTAACTTATCTGAATTAAGTAAGTCGTCATAAGCCGTTCTGGTTTTTCTCCACATTGCCTTCAAGTCCTCTTGTTGAAGCCCAAGAGTGTACTTGCTGTGGACTGAATCCTCTAATTCATTGTAGTCTGATTCGAATTCAAAAATCGAATCAGCCAGCCTAATGAAACTTTCCATATTTTGGACTTAGAGGATCTGTAGAATCAAAACAAAACCGAAAAAAGAAAGCTGAAGGTACGATGAAATGCTCAACCGTACAAGAAAAATGCTGAATAGAAAAGGTAAAGGCAGTATTTTACCCAGGAAAAACAAACCAACCTCAATAAAATTGTAGTAAACTCAATTAATGTATAATTTAATTCAATTATTTTTATTTATTGTTAATTTTTGAATTATATTGCAGACTTGGCCGATTTGTCTGACGAATAATAATAATAATAATATTTGTTTGCTACAAACGCAAAAATGTAAACAGAATCTTTGTGACTTACTCGCCACCCACACGTATAAGGGGAATATGTATATATAAATGTGTGTATGTGTTGCCGCAATAAAGAAATACACAACAAACACAGATAAAGTGCGCGGTGTATCAAACGAGCGAAAGTGAATATTAAATGAAGAAATGTGAAAACAAAGAAAAGTGCTATACAAATAGTGAATTTTATCAGAAAATAATAACTAGCCTTCGATTAAAATTTTGCTCTGTAATTACGGAAAAAAAAACAAGTGGAAAAACCAAAAAAAACAAACTGAAGATCGAAAGGCTAAGTGAACTTATTTGTGAAAATGAGGTTATGTTTACCTCTTGCCTTGCGCTGTGTCCAAAAAACCTTACCACTGGTGGGGGGATAATCCGGATAGACACAAGGATTTTTAAGCGTTTAATTTAATTTAAAATTTAAAGAAAACTAAAGCACTTAACTGAACCAAAAAAAATCACTATTATTAAATATTCACTAAACGCACTTACGTTTGATTACACTCGCGGGCGGCACTTTTATACAATTGTATGCAACACACAAAAAAAAAAAAAAAACTAAGTGGCAAGAAATATACAACTTACGTGCTTTGATGTGGTGATCGGCCGAATTTGTTGTGTAAAGTTGATGTTGTTTGTTGTGGTATGTGGCAGAGTGTATGGCAGAGTTGTTCGCTTTTTGTAATTGCGCAGAGTGTGTGGCAGAGTTGTGTGTAATTTGTGATTGCGGCAGAGTGTGACCAATATTGAGTATTTTCTCCTTTATTGTGTGGCAGCTTCTGGTAATACAAATTAGATTCTTGATTAATACTCCAATTGTTGTTGTTGTGGACTGTATGCTGGTGTCTCTTGACGGGGAGATGGACCATGTAAATTCGAGCGTTGTGCTAACTGGGAGCGGCGGTGGCTCAAAAGCACGGCGGTCGAATTTGTGCTCGAAATAGAAAAGAAAAAAGAAACGAGAATTCTCGTTATAAAAATGTGGCCGTATATTTATAAAAAATATAATTATGAACAATTATTTTACCTTGGTGCGGGCGAAAAATCCTGGGCTGGCCGTGATGTGGTCGTGTCGACTGTCTCTGGAAAAGTAGACGGTTTTTCGATCGAGGACAACCGTTGAACCTGAAAATCATCCTCCGGTTTTAAGGGGAGGTGAACCCACACATGCACACCCCCATGCATGTATATGTGTGCTGACAAAACACGAATATGCATGCATGCCCACACAGGTGGGTGGGTTGGTGTGAGTGATTGGAAGGGCGCTAAAGTTACATTAGGGTGGCCCATTTTTTGAGACTTTAGGCATCTCGCCTAAACACCTGTGCATTTCACAAAACTCTTTTACTGTGAAGCAGGCCCGTGCGCAGAAAATATCCGAGGGGGGGTTCAAACTCAAGTTACGTAATCAATGAAAAAAGATAAGAAATTTATTTTCGGAGTACGGAAATTTTATTGTCAAAAGTCATATTTAGTTACAATTATTTAATAAATCAACTCTTCGAGGTACTGGAAAAAACTCTTTCAAAATTATTTCCGGTTCGATTTTGACATCGCGATGTACATTAAGTGAGGCTAAGCCGTTCAGACGATCTTCAGACATTGTTCATCTCAAGTACGTTTTTAGTCATCGCAAAGTTAAGAAGGATCGTTCATTCGTTGCTGTTGTCACAGGCAAAACTGCCGTAACGCGAGGCATTTGGTTAACATTTGGAAACGCATCTTCATTACAAATATCGAGTGCTTCAAGTGATTTTTCTCTTTCCTTTCCGGCAATGAGCTTCCGCCAAAGTTGTACTTCGTTCACCCAAATATCACGGGAATCGTCGTGCAAAAATGAGCAGTATGATTGGAATAGTTGAGCGCAAGACTCTTCTTCGAAAATTTGGGGAAAAAGGCAAGCGAAATTTGATAAAATATTGCGGTGATTTAAGAATCGATCTTGCAATTGTGTCAGAAACGAATCAATGTACGGTATGTAGATTGTTATACGGAAATAATCTTCAACTGAATCAGTTTGTACGTTGGAACGTTGGGTCTGGTTCGACGCAATCCTTGGCTTGCGCAATTCAATTTCGTATTGCTCGCTAATTTCGCTCACGGTTTTGAATATTTGTCTGGACTCTCATTTAGCGTTTTCTCTTCTCTCCATCAAAATTTGTTTCGCAGCATTAGCCAATTTCATAGCCTCTCCCAGATCTTGATTTTTTCTTGAAGTACTCGACTCAGAGACCATGTGAGAGAATGCACCGAGCTCAAATTTGCGGTTTTTATAGCTGAAAGCAGTTGGAAAGCTCCAGCCGAAGTCGTTGGGTCTTTCCAGTTGGTGGAAATCACTTCAAGAGCGCGACTTACTGCTGGTTGCAAATGGAGATATGTTGCGACGGATTCATGCTGTTCTATCCATCTGGTTTTACAAAATTTTTCCAATTTCTTCACTCGAGTTTCCGATAGATGTTTATTTTCACTTATATTGCACACAGAGCTTACCGCCAAATTGAAGCTATGAGAAGCACAATGGGAGTAGAGCGCGAGTGGATAAGTTTTTCTGAGATTGAGGCCCTTGGAACTCTCCGCTAACCCTCATATCCTTGCCCGAAGAAATACCTGCAATCCAGTCTGGAAGATTTTAGGAAATCAAGGTAAGCAGTTCCTATTTCCTTTCCAGTGAAATCGGTGATAGGAATAAAACACAAAAAATCTTCCTGAATGATGAACTTTTCGCCGCATTTATCCAAGTAGCGAATGCAAATTGAACTTTGTTCTACTCCTGCAATGTCGGGCGTGTCATCTCCGAGAAAAGAAAAGCCCTTCGATTTGTTCACTCGATCGATGCTGTAACTCATGATGAGGTGGTTTTTTGATGTTGATTATTTCATTGTGGACACGGTTGCTTATGTACATAGCATTCTTTGGTGAATCACTCAGGTGTTTTTTCAACTGCTCATCAGTTTTGTCTCGATATCTTAAGAGAGCTCTAAAGTTTCCATTATTCGTCAACGGTTCGTCTTCAGAAATTCTTCCCGTATCATTGGAACCTCTTAGAGCAAATCCTTGGGGCCACACAGGATAACTGTTTCAATAATTGGAATCATGCGTAGTTTGCTTTCATTCAGAAAGTCCAATTTCCCAAATCGCGCCCCTGCGCACGGGCCTGCTGTGAAGATGCAGAAATATTTATAAATCTGTAGAACAACTGATTCGATGTCAACGGACGTACATCTGTTGCATTTGAAATAGTGTTATGAAGTATATGAGCAGAGCAACCAATGCCCTATATTTCTCTACAGAGTATGTCTTTTAACTTGTAAAAAATATCAATCACGCCATGGTTTGTTTCTTTTGTTTTAGTGCTTGGCTTTCTTTGATGAATCGATGCAGAATATAGTGATTGTTTCGGATGTTTCACCTGGCAATGATTGAACTCGTAATAGTTAAATTTGTAAGCCTTCTCTTCCCGTAAAATAATGAATGAGCAGAAGAAAGATTTTATCAGCTTTGTGATTGCTGGAATGGGCAAATATTCCATAGAATGGAATCTTTTGAAGTATTTGAATAAATTGTTCAACTGAATGTGGTGCCAATACATTTCTTGCAAGTGAGGCTTTAGTTCTGCCGTTCGATTGTTTAAGAGCGACATCTGAGTACGGATATACCAAAGAATTCAGATTTGTGGCAAAATTGATGGAGGTGGACGATTGATGGTGGTTTTTTATTCTGAAGGCACTGGTTGTAAAAGTGCTATTAATTTGATATTCTGTTGACGGCAGATGGTACTGCTAACTATAACTTGAATCAGGATCTAAGGCATTATTCTCTTACTGTGGATATCCTGGTTACAACTATTTATTTCTATGAAAACAAATAAATCATTTAGATATTTTAGATTTGATACACTTACCGCATTTTGCCCCCTGCCTTAGATGAATTTCTCGACACTAATGATTTGACAGTGATGTGAAGCCAAACAAGGGAACTGTGCAAAAAGCAGCCCTACCAACCATGGCTAACCGTGGTGAAACTCTGATTCCACAAATTCACGAATTTTTACTAAACCAACGCATATTTTTGGAATTTGTATGGAAAACCACAAATGCCTAAAAGTATGCACTCACACCTACAAGGAAAAACATTTTCAACATGGTTAAAAAGTGAACCTCGACGAACAAAATTGTACTCTTTTTTATCCACTTGTTTAGTACGCTTTCTGTTTATCCAGATTTTTATCCATTGCTGATTGGCAGAGAATAAGTTAATCGATTGTATTAGATGAGTTTGAGACGAGCGTTTTTCTACACTTACTATTTTGAATTTATCGTACTACGTATTAATACTGCGACAAATTTTTCTTCCTGGGTTCGATCAGTCATAATTTCAAAGAAAATTTTCGAAAAAAAAGCTAATAGCAAGGAACGTAGAACCAGAGAATATTTTATTGTTACATTGCGTTAATGGGCATAGATACGACATATGTAACTAGGATGAGAGTGACGTATATTTGGTAAGAATGACTATGTTCTTGCTGGCTGGTTACTGACTACGGCGACTATTCCAGCGTCGTCACCAACATTCATCTTACGTTCACCGGAAATACTAAGTCGTCAGTTGGTATGATAAATTTAAACATTCACAGTTGAAGTAGATGTAAAAAGATAACTACATATATGTGGCTAGTGCAATAACTGCATCGCAAACAGAGCAACTTTAAGGAAACTTCCGTTAAAACTTCTTTACAATGTTTCTCAGTTTTTCATTTCTTCGCTGAGTTGTTTGCCAGTTTGCTGTGCCAATTTTCTCCTTCTGTAGTTACATGCTTTTGTTAGAGTAACTTTGCCACCAATGTTTGAATAAGAAAGCAATTTTCATTCGTTATAAGATATTTCGCAAACCTACAACGTTACATACTTCCTCTCCAACATGTTCCTTTTTACCAAACTGATGGTTGGAGATTGTAAAAAGTTTTGGGAAAGAACTTCATTGCAATCTACACTATCCGCAGAAATTCATTGTATATTTGTGATTGCGTACAGTACTATGTCGATAATCCGGACACTCGGTAGTCCGGTCACATCTATAATCCGGACAACGCTATAATTCGGACAGTTTAACATTTTTTACTCTATAATCCGGACATTTTTCAAATTTGCTTCGCAATACATATGTACATACATATGTATTTTAATTTTTAGTTTGCTTTGTGAGTTTTTCGTAAAATAGCGGTACTTTAACAGCAATATATGTACATATGTATACGGAATGCAACAGCATAAATCACGCGTTGTGTTTATTCTTTAGTGACAAACTGAATTGAGTGGACATTATTATTATGAGCAGTGGAAAATTTAATAAAAGGGCTCATAAAACCCTTCCTCTTCAGAAAAAATGTGAAATTTTAGATCTCCTTGATAAAGGAAAATCATTAAGATGGTTTGAAAAAGAATATGGTGTCAACAAATCTACTGTTTTTGACATAAAAAAGAAACGTGATGCCATTAGAAAATTCGCGACTAAATGTGAACAGAAACCTGGTTAGTGAACATTTAATTAAATTTAGTTTACAATTAATTAACTTAGTGACACTTTTCAGAAAAAAGGCAGACTATGAAGCTTGGAGAACATGCTCATATGGAGGAGGCCTTAATGACTTGGTTTACCCAACAGAGGCACCAGCATATTCCTATATCAACCGAAATGATTCAAACCAAAGCAAAATATTTCTACAATCAAATAACTGGCAAAAACGATTTTACAGCAAGTCTAGGTTGGATCGAAAAGCACGACATGGCATAAGAAAATTAAAAATTTGTGGTGAAAAAGTTAGCAGTGATGTCTCTGCAGTAGAACCGTTTAGGCAGAAACTTAAAAATATTATTGAAGAAATGGAGCTATATATATATGTGTGGTATATTTCTTTAATAATATTCTAGGTACAAGAGTTTCATTCCCCAATATTAATTTTAGAAAGTGATGAGTTCATTGTACAACTCTACAAGTAAGTTATGTCGGCATCACTTTCTCTTCCTTCTCTCTCTAGCTCATAGGCGTTTGAGACTCACTCGTGGCTGGGTTGCTGGTCTGCTAACAATGAAGGGATGCAAAGGCTTAGTGCAAAAATGGACTGAATTTTACAGCTGGGCTGCTGTGTTAGTTAATTTCTTTTACTAAATTTAGTATGAAAACGTGTTTAACTAACCCTAACTGAATAAAAATAAATGGAAATTCTATACGACCGTACGTAACTGCTAAAACACGTCCAAAATTATCGGGAAAGGTATCAGAGGACGCGCTTTGACCTCGGAATCAATAATCCGAAAGCGGAAACTCGATTATATATTTCTATCAAGAGATATTTGCAATAAAAGTTGAACATGTTCTGTCATTTTAATGTGGTTGTTGTAATCACACATATTGGGCGTTCCGAAATGTGCAGAAGTGAGTTTTTGCAGAAATACTGGGGATCATCTAGCCGGCGTTGGACCGGTTAAGGGTTATTTTTTTGAAGCAAGGTGTTTTCCATATATTTAAATACCATCGATCAGGCCCCCGTTTGGGATCGGACCTAGGCCATTTTTTGGGTTTTTGCCAATATCTTTTCACTAAAATACATAAAATTCCTCTTTGGGATTATTGATACCGAGGTCAAAACGCGTCTTTTTATACCTTTCCCGATAGTTTTGGACGTGTTTACCGTTGTTTTCGTTGTTAATAAAGTTATTTCCATCTAATTATATGATTAACTAATTATAAAATATCTGGATTATTTGCAGTAAATTTTCTTATGGTAATATTACTGAAAAATACCTCTTTGCCATGGAAAAACAGTTCAGTAACTGCGAACTTGTGAAGCCGCCTTAACTATTATTTTTTAAAGTAGTTTTGTTTAGTAGTTCTTTTTTTTTATAAAAAGTAAAATTAAATAATTTTATTTGTAAATATTGCGTCAGTTATGTATATGGGTGATAATAGGCCTACAGGGGAACCGCACACCCAATAAAATTTAGATAACGGGCCTACATTGCAGCCTCCTGGGTGGTGTGGGAAGGCAATGGTTAGCAAAGTGTCAAAAAGGGGTCTGATGAGAAGCGGGTGACTTCCTAACATGAAACCCCAACCATCGCGTGCAAATCGTTTTAATTTTTCTATAATATCAATTAAAATATAACTTTTATAATCTTTTCTAAAAATTAAGGCACAGCTACGATAACTACAGCGCTCAAGCGACGTGGAAGTTCACATAAGCGCACCCTAATATGTACGCTTGGTACACACCATGCACACACAAAGGATAAACAAGAAATGAGCATGCGCATTTTAGGAGACACACTTTAAATGGTAGGAAACTTTATTAAGATACTGTAGCAGTTCATTATCGTTATATGTTATTAAATATAGTTGATTAGTATTTACCTTACCTAAATGTTCATATTGTAATTATTTTCAATACTTATATGTTATTTCGTTGATCTGGCCACTCCTTATTATGACAGTTTCTAAAGTATGTAAATATGTATTGTTGTCCTTTTCTTACATATCGTTCATTTTGTACACTAAGATGATATATAAGAAGGCACAGAAGACAACTGCTTTCATTTGTGTTTGACGATTGGAGGTAAGCAGACTTGTAAAGTATTACGCACAAGGTAACGTGGTGAGCGATAAGCTCGTCGTTCCAAGTGTTAGCTTTACTTAGCAATGCATTTTTAGCAAGATGGCTGCCATGCTAGGTGAACAGCGATAGCTGGTCCTTGCATTGCAGCTGGCGCTTGCTCTGCTACTTCTAACCGTCACAACCACACACGTTTTAGAAATTGAGAACCCGCTAATTATTATTTTAAATAAAAGAGTTTAATAAAACTACATCAATTAAAATTAAACACTTCAACTGGCGCCCAACATAGTGGCCAATTTCACCAATATATTTTTACGACGTAGCCCAAGACTGCAAGGCAATATGGATGTTTCCTTCACCGACGACCAATTCGAGCGATTGATGCGTGCTGTCCACACAACTAACGACCGCGCAGGAACATTTAGCACATGTAATGCGCGTTACAATGGCGAGCGCAATCCATCTAAGGTAGAAGAATTTATTGCCGTTATCTCAACGTTTAAAATGGTAGAGAAAATCAACGACGTCGACACGATCAATGGAATGCCAATGTTGCTTGAGGGTGATGCTGCAGAATGGTGGCGTGGTGTTAAGGACCAGGTTACAGATTTTCCTGATGTCGTACGCAGACTGCGCGAAAGTTTTTCACCCCCAAGACCTGCATGGCGTATTTATGCCGAAATATTCGAACTTAAGCAACATAAGAACGAACCTACGGACACCTTTGTTCGAAAGAAGCGAGCATTATTTTCGCAGCTAGAGAAAGTTCTTGCCGAAGCAGAACAACTAGACATGCTGTTTGGGATGATACATGCTCAAATTCGAGAAAGAGCAAGCCGACAGCGAGCCTCGTCCTATGAGCAGTTGCTTAACGAATGTCGAGAAGCAGAACACTTTTTAAGCGAGCGTAAGAGTGAATATAAGGACCAGGGTGGAAAAACTGCAAATCTTGAAGTTGCACCGCGCTGCGATTTTTGTAGGAAAAAGGGTCACACTATAGAAAGCTGTTTTAAAAAACAAAAAGCTGACGCTGCTGAAGCCCATTCCGCTGTTATTGCGCAGGCGGTTGTGGCAAAACCTAAATTTGCTTGCTATGGGTGCAACACGCCTGGCGTCACTCGCGCAAATTGCCCAACTTGCCGAAATAAAATCAAACCCTCTGAGGGCTCTGTGAATTTCAATTCGGTATCTGTAAATGGTATTGGGAGAGACATTCCCATGGTAAACGTAAAACTTTGTGGTATAACAGGCCAAGCGTTTTTCGATTCAGGTGCACGTACAAGCGTAGCGAGCGCTAATCTGAAGGCTGTGATGGACTATATGGGCTGTAAATACCGCAACGTCAAATGTGAAGTCACTCTAGCCGATGGAAGCACATCTATGCGAGAATGTTTGTCCACCGTGTGCAAAATTGTGATCGGGGGCCGGTGCCTCAACATCGAATTTATGATTTTGCCCAATGCTACCGGTAATCGCACTCTGATTGGCACTGATTTTCTTGAACAGGCTGGTATAGTCTTAAACATGGGCCAAAAGTATTGGTACTTCGAAAGTTGTCCGACGCAGCATTTTGATTTCGCCTCTCCCTTGCCTCTTGAATTAAACATTTTCGAGACCGTAAAAGTGCCAAAGACGCAGCTAAAGCGAATGGCAGCTGAGAAGCTGGAGCCGGAGGTAGAAAAACCGAAAGTTTATGTGTCCGATTTCGAGTCGTATGGTCCGGAGTTTCTGAAAAACGACTACTCCCCGCATTCTGTTCAAGCTATTTTCAAAGATGCTTTACCAGCTACTGCTGCAACACCAGAGAGAAATTCGCAACCATATCTTTTTAATGGTTCACTTTTTAAGGTAGTCCCCTATGACGACAATGATTTCACGAGATTGTATTCAATAGATTTTAAGGTAGTTAAACCTACCGATGGCAATGGCTTGAGGGAAGATCAGAAGAAACAACTTGACGACGTTCTTCAGAACTATATAGAAGCATTTGGAAATATTGACGAACCAACTCCGTATGCGGAGCACAAAATTGACACTGGTACTCATGAGCCCATCTTCAGCCCGCCATACCGCTTATCATTTGCAAAAATGCACGAACTAAAAGCTGAGATAGGAACAATGCTGGAAAATGACATTATCAGGGAGTGTGAGTCTGCATGGGCATCTCCAGTTGTCATGGTGCCGAAAAGAGATGGTGGAGTACGGGTATGCGTTGATTACCGTAAATTGAATGCGGTGACTGTATCAGACCGATATCCTTTGCCCCGCATTGACGATATTTTACATGCAGCAAAAAGTACAAAATTCATGACGACATTGGATCTTCAAATTGGATACTATCAAATTAAGGTACATTTTCTTTTAATAGAATGCCTTTCGGGTTGCGCAACGCTCCTGCAACGTTCCAGCGTCTTATTGACCGTTTCAAAGCAGCAGTCCCGGAAGTGCAGCTCTTTGCATATATCGATGACCTGATTGTTTGTTCACCGTCCTTCGTACAACATCTTGAGGATCTCAATATAGTGCTAAGTAAGCTATGCCAATTTAAACTGCGAATCAATAATTCCAAAAGCCGATTTTGCTGTGAGCACGTGAAATATCTTGGCCATATTCTAACAGCCGATGGTATATATGTTGATCCGGATAAGACGAATGCAATAAGTCAGCGAAAAGCGCCAAAAAATGTAAAAGAACTCATATCTTTTATACAAACCTGCTCATGGTACAGAAGATTTGTAGAACACTATGCAGAAATTTCTAAACCACTAACGGATTTAACAAAAAAGAATGCAGTATGGGCTTGGTCTGAAAAGCAGGAAACGTCATTTAATTCGTTAAAACGTCTGTTGGTAGCAGCTCCGATTTTGAAACAGGCTCAAGATAACATGCCTTTCGTGGTAGAAGCAGACGCTAGCGCATATGCTGTAGGTGCAGCTTTGCTCCAGGGGGAGGGGCCAAATGAGCACCCAATCGAATATGCGAGCCGACTATTAACTACAGCAGAGCGTAATTATTCTACTACAGAACGAGAAGCCTTAGCCATAATATGGGCGTGCTCCAAATTCCGAGGCTATATCGAAGGAGCTGAAATTACGCTAATGACGGATCACCAGCCCCTGAAATGGTTGCTCTCGATGAAGTCTCCATCAGGACGCCTCGCACGGTGGGCTTTACAGATTCAGCAATATAATTTCAAGGTCAAATATACTCCTGGAAAAAGCAACTGTTTAGATGATCTCCTATCACGCCCACCATGTCCAGCGGACGAGCATTCAAATTCGCAAACCTGTATTTGTGCTTTCCATGTCGATTTACCCACAAGAAGCACGAAAGAGATACGAGATGAGCAGCTCAAAGACAAATACGTTAAAACCATCATTGATTCCTTAGAATCTCAAAACGACGACATCTTGCTTTGGATCAATAGAGGCTATATCCTAAATGACGGTATACTTTATTGCTATAATAGCGACGCGGAAGATGCACAATTAGTTGTTCCTTCTCATGAACGGAAGGCGATCCTCAAGCAATATCACGATGACGATACAGCTGGTCATTACGGTGTAGAGCGCACTATCTCGCGTATCGTAAGCCGTTACTTCTGGCCAGGTATAAGGGGAGAGATCGCTAAGTACATAAAAACCTGTATCGAATGTCAGCGATACAAGGCTTCCAATATGAAACCCATGGGCTTGCTGCAAACAACCAGCAGTAAAATGCGATTTGAGGTGTTAGCAGTTGATCTCTTCGGACCATTGCCAAGAGCAGAGGAGGGCTTCCAATGGATATTGATAGCCGAAGATGTGGCGTCACGATGGACAGAAATCTTTCCCTTACGCGAAGCAACTGCAGAAGTATGCGCAAAAACACTCATAGATGAAGTCTTCCTACGATACGGTATACCTCGACGTCTGAAGTCCGATAATGGCGTCCAGTTTGTGTCGGCAGTCATGCAAAAGGTCGCATATTGTATGGGAATCGAGCAGCAGCTTACACCCGTCTACCACCCAGAGGCTAACCCAGTTGAGCGCAGAAATCGAGACCTCAAAGCACAGATGGCAATACTTGTTGGCAATGAGCACACTATGTGGAGTCAGTACCTACCTTCCATAAGATTTGCTATGAACACCACTAAATGCCAAAGTACAAATTTTACCCCAGCGTATCTAACTTTCGGCAGAGAGCTGCGCACAATCGATGATGTCCAACATGATGTCCCCGCCATAGTAGAAAGCGAGAATTTCATTCCACAAATCTCGCCGTACCTTCAAAGCATCAGTAGTAAATTTAAATTGGCGAAAGAAGTTGAGCAGCGCCTCCAAGATAAAAATAAATCTTCTGCTGATAAACACAGACGTCCCCAAGATGATTTCAAGATTGGTTCAGAGGTATTAGTAGCGACACACGTACTTAGTCAAGCGGCGAAGGGCGTTACAGCGAAATTCGTGCCAAAGAGAGATGGTCCCTACGTAATCGTACGTAAGATTGGGTCTACCTCATATGAAATTGCGGCTCGAGAAAACCTGAACATTCCCTTAGGCACTTATCACGTGTCTGCTCTTACACTATACAAGGGAACCAACAAAGACGAAGCTCCAAATCCTGTCCAGCCTTTGAAAAGCGTGGCCGCCCAAAGAAGACTCGAGTTGACATGTGCTCGGGACGAAGCTAACATGTCAAAGGGGGAAATTGTAGCAGTTCATTATCGTTATATGTTATTAAATATAGTTGATTAGTATTTACCTTACCTAAATGTTCATATTGTAATTATTTTCAATACTTATATGTTATTTCGTTGATCTGGCCACTCCTTATTATGACAGTTTCTAAAGTATGTAAATATGTATTGTTGTCCTTTTCTTACATATCGTTCATTTTGTACACTAAGATGATATATAAGAAGGCACAGAAGACAACTGCTTTCATTTGTGTTTGACGATTGGAGGTAAGCAGACTTGTAAAGTATTGCGCACAAGGTAACGTGGTGAGCGATAAGCTCGCCGTTCCAAGTGTTAGCTTTACTTAGCAATGCATTTTTAGCAAGATGGCTGCCATGCTAGGTGAACAGCGATAGCTGGTCCTTGCATTGCAGCTGGCGCTTGCTCTGCTACTTCTAACCGTCACAACCACACACGTTTTAGAAATTGAGAACCCGCTAATTATTATTTTAAATAAAAGAGTTTAATAAAACTACATCAATTAAAATTAAACACTTCAATACGATATAAACAAGAAAAATGCTTCTTAAGTTGAAATATTTGAAAATAATTATCAAATTAGCACGTGCAATTTTATTGTAAACAAAGAACAAGCGAATTGTCATGGCAACATCAACTTCATGGTTGTTTTTTATAGGTCGCACAGACATTTTTATAAAGATTTCAAAGATATCAAAAACTGGTACTTAAATAAGTAAAACTATTGCAAAAATAGTTGTACTTGAAATTATGTCCTTTAAACAATAATTTGCTGTAACAAATTTCTCTTATTTATTTATTTATTGTATATGTTTCTATAGCATCGCCCACTTTTTGTCTGCTGCCAATGAATACGACTCTGCGTTTAATGGCCTTTGAATGACAATCTCTTTACATGGTGGGCACAGCTGTGGAGGAACAGATACATATCTTACTTGTAGACCTTTACAATGGATGAGTTGCTGGACTTTTACACGAACACACCTAAATTCTGGGAGTAATAGAGTTTAAAAAACTATTCATATCCATATAAAAAATATCGCAATCGAGATTTGTATGCCAAAATGGTTGTTTGAAATTGTAAACAAGAGCAGCTGTCACTTTTTATACTTTCATAATGCAACTTTTGTGAATTTTTCCCCAAAAACGTATACAATGACCACCTTTATCATGATATAACTTCGAGTAAACGAAATTGTCATTCTGAGCCAACCGATTAGGTTATCATGTGATAAAGTTGATCATAACGAGCCCTATGCGCAAAAATGACGTCAGAGCCATGATTTTCGATTTTAGCTTTTTGATGAAAAATCGATCACTTATTATCACACACTTAACCTCCCAAAGTTTCGTAGCTGTGAAACGTGCCGTTACGAATTTAGACCAAAAGCAATTAAGGCGTAAGTACATGTGTTTTTTTTTATTAATAACTATAAAACTATCAACGCTAGAATAATGATTGTTGGGAAAAGTACACCGAATGAAAATAAGTTCAATCGCTTTTCAACCATGGTAACATAAAGGTCCGTAAAATTTTACTAAAAATTAGGTAGCAAAATTACAAAGCATGCTATATCTCATTAACCTGCAGATAGAATGCTAAAATTTGGGAACTACATTGTTCTTTAATCCTATTATTGCTTTCTGTGAAAATGAGCTAAATCGCATTTCTACTACGCCAATCTTCATAAACGTTTACTGAAAAGGAGATAGATAGAAATACAGAATATGCAAACTCTTTGGTGATATCAATTTTAGTAAAGGTAATTGTTGTTGGAGCAGTGCCCGTTTTTAATTTTTATTCGTTAATCGATATTAGAGAAAAATTACAACGATTTGCACAGCGATAGAATGGGATTTCATGTTTCGGGGTCACCAACTTCTCATCAGACCCCTTCGCGAAACACGTCATCCCATACCTCGGAAACACGTCATCCCATACAATCGTTGTAATTTTCACTCTAGTCATTTCTTCGATTTACAACTGACACCACGGGATCGTAAATCGGTCTTCACTTGGTGCTTTCTTCGGAGTAGTGGTTTTCCTCCGATTCCAAAGCCGGTTGCCGAAAAGAATACATTCAGCGCCAGAACTTCTTAATTCATCGCCTAGCCAACGAAGCCACATCGTTAAAACTTGTTTGACGTTGCCATAAATCTTTCGAGGAACATTTCTCTCCAATGCACGCAGAACCCTATCAATAGATGTTGTCAGCGTCTAGCTTTCTGCACTATGCCGAAGACAAGAACACTTAGCACCGGGCATTCATCCTACCATCTGTGTAGAAGCTAATGCATGCGTTTTATCAGCTTCTCGTCGCCGTGCGTAAAGACACACATTCATTTTTATTTATATGATTTCAGCAAAGGGTTGTATCATTTAGTGCGGCATTCGTATCTTATCTTATAACTTTAAACAAGCTATTCTTGAATAATATACAAACATTTGTATATTCATACTATCTCGAAAACGGCTCAACCGATTTTGATGAAATTTGGTAAGTACATAGTGAACGACGTTGGCACTGGTCTGAATTTTTTTTAAAATGGAATGAAATATGCCAAAATGGGTAACAAACAAAAGGTATTCTCTTGGGTATTAAAAAAAAAAACAAGTAAGGAAGTCTAAGTTCGGGTGGAACAGAACATGAAATACCTTGTAGTGATCTGTTATGACATCCCAATTTATGCAGGTCTATTTTAATACTTTTTAGTTCGTATTATAAAGCCAGCTGATTGTTTTCAATAAAACACTTCTGTTATGAGTTCTGAGTGGTAAACTAATTTGATTTTATATAAATATGTTCCCTCCCAGCTGCTGCTAATCACATTTTTTCAAAATTTTTGAAAATAGACAGACGGACAGACAGACGGAGACACGGACGCTGCTAAATCGACCCAACTCATCGTCCTGACTATTCCATTATACTTATTGATGGGCCCATCTCCTCTTCTCATACTTACAAACATTTCATGTTCATAAACGGTATGAAAATCAAAAAAGGTATATAACTTCCCTATTGCAGTGGGTTATTAACAACTTGCCCTGATATTTTGCTTGTGTGTTTTCCGATTTACCTAATTTTTGGCAGGAATCGACTACATACTATTGAGAAGCAGCTTACCAATTTTCCTTGAAATATCTAGTTGAAATTACAAGCAATCGCTTTTGAAAAAAGCAGAATTTTTATGCTGAAAAGTGGACGACGCCACGCCTACTTTATATATTCAACATTTCGATCAATTAATTTTTGCCGGAGCTACGACATAAAAAGTTTTGTGGAATAATCCACTAGAAAAGGGCGGGGCCACGCACATTTTCGAAAATTTATATTTTTGGACTTTCATTATTCACGGACTCTCCGAAAGTGAAATAGAAATTATATAAAGCTATTGTACGCAAAGTTATAGCCTATTAAGTATATCTATGATCCTTTTCAAAATCTTTCGTATAGAAGTGGGCGTGGACCTCAACCGATTTCGCCCATTTTTGTGCTGAGCATTCTTGCTATTAATATAAACTCCCACTCCCATTTTAAAAAATTGTTTGAAAAATGTATTTTCTGTCTTAAAGCTAATTTACACACCAAATTGTATCTTTATAAGTGTATTATGTACTGAATAACCACTTCTATTGTATTTTCGAAAATATTCTATATATAAAAAGTGGGTGGCTATCATCCGATTTCGCCTATTTTAAATAGCGCTCGGAGATGAGTGCCAAGGAACCTGCATACCAAATTTCATACTTACAAATATTTCATGTTTATTACAGGGTATGAATATCAAAAAAGGTATATAACTTCACTATTGCAGTGGAGTATTAACCACTTGCCCGGATATTTTACTTGTGTGTTATCCGATTTGCCAAATTTTTGGCAGGAGTGTACTACATACTATTGAAAAGCAGCTGACCAATTTTGATTGAAGTATCTAGTTGAAACAGGCAATCGCCTTTGAAAATAGCAGAAATTTTATGCTGAAAAGTAGGCGGCGCCACGCCTTCCTCCCCAAAATCCACAAAATTTTTATGCGTTCGAGTTTTGCATAGTTATAGAAATATCGCATTTTACATTTTACAAACAAATTTTTTAGAACTGTTCGATCTAGGGCATTCGAAAAACTAGACATCTTCCAATGCTTCTGTGTGTTCTTTATAGCCGTCCAATGTACTAAATCAATTTTTATGAAATTTTCGCAGTACGAGGTGTGTTCAAAAAGTATCGCGAATTTTGAATTTTCGCTGGTTACGTATATTCGAATTTCGAATTTTTTGTGGCGTTATGTTGGTACTCATGTCTCTCACTTATGCCGACAAGCTCGGCCATTTTGAATGTTAAGTTAATTGTTGACAGCTGCTTTGCTTGCACGTGTTTTGGATCGTCTTCGATTTTTACGCGAAATTCGTACCAAAATTGCTCAATTGTGACCAAAAACAGCATCGCATGAACATTGCTAATGAGATGTTAAACTCTGTCCGCGACGACCCAAATTTGCTCCAGAGGGTCATAACTGGTGACGAATCGTGGGTTTATGGTTATGACTTCGAAACCAAAGCTCAATCATCTCAATGGAAGCTGCCGCACGAACCAAGACCGAAAAAAGCGCGCCAAGTTCGGTCGAATGTGAAAGTTTTGCTGACAGTTTTCTTCGATTGCAGGGGCGTGGTGCATCATGAGTTCTTGCCACAGGGAAGAACGGTCAATAAGGAATATTACCTGCAAGTTATGCGCAATTTGCGCAAAGCAATCCGCCAGAAACGCCCGGATTTGTGGAAGAACAAAAATTGGCAAAGGACGACGCTACGCTTCTCTTGACGAGATAAAGACGGCATCGAAGGAGGAGCTGAACAAGATACAAAAAAATGATTTTTTGAAGTGCTTCGAAGATTGGAAAAACCGTTGGCACAAGTCTCATGGGGATCACTTTGAAGGGGACAAAATAGATATTCATGAATAAATAAATAATTTTTGAAAAAACACAAAATTCGCGATACTTTTTGAACACACCTCGTATATTCTGCGGTTCACTGGTTACAGCATAGGCTATATACAGTGGGCGGTGCCACGCCCCCAGGCTTTATAAAATTTCAATTCGTCATAACTCTGAACTTATTTGATCTAAATGACCGATATTTGGATATATGTGTCCTTTAGTCAAGATTTACATAATTTTTGCAAAAGTAGCCGGTGACACGCCCACAAATTTTGTGTTTTGTTTGTGCTTCATATATGTCTAAAATTTATTGTCGAACTCTGTGCCATATTTAGTGGCAAAGCCTCCAGCTAGGAATTTATTTGTTTCAAGATAATGATATGTTATTACAGATATGTGTTTTATATATCAAAAAACCTTGGAAACAGAAAGCAGTACCAGGATCAAATAAATAAAAATTGCTCATAATAATTATTAAAAGACTTTTAAAATGTTGAAAGTGAAATAACTATTATCCAAAATTTTGAAAAGCTTTTTTATATAAGTAGTATTTCAATGATGTGCTTTTGTAAAACTGATTATATGACCTTGTTTAACAGGTAATTTACCCTTATAAAGGACTTTCATTGGGCATTGCATAAGCCACGAAGGTGAGAGTTTCATGTAACATCACATCCAAGATTTTAGGTTGGTTGACAGTTGATAGGGTGGCGCCATCAACCAACGTCCAGGTTCACCTGCTTGTGCCACCTCACCAATTGGGAGGCCGAGGATTCGCTGGATGAAAAAACTGGATAACACCTGGGGATAATCGTTTAGTTTAGAGCAAAGCTCATAAATTTTAGGGTCCTGTTCCATTGCCATTATCGTACAGTCGTCTGCATAAAAACAAAAGAAACCGTGGAGTATCAAAGCACGCCAGTCAGCTCTTGTTACCGATAAATGTCGATAGAAAAACTTTCTGGGTCGGAGTGTCTATGTGCATTGGAATAACATGAACCAGGAAACTTATTAACACTTGTTTTAAAGCATGCTTTGGCTCAGAAATGAACCCAGCAATTTTTCATTGGCAGTGCTGGAAGAAGATAAGAAGGGGCTAGGAGTATTCGAGAGAAAAGTTCTCGGGGAGATCTATGGTCCCACCCGTGATGCCAAAGGCGAGTGTCGCAGGTATCGATGAACTATACGAGCTTTTCCCCAGATATGACCGTAATGCAGTGAATTAAAGAACAAAGACTTCGCTGTCTGGGTCATGGCATGCGAATGGAGAAAGAAGATTCGGCAGCAGCTAGGAGGAGGCCTAGAATGTTATGCAAAAACAGACGGAGGATGGCTTTGTGGGCTAAAATCGTTCAGGCAGTTAAGCGCCAAGAAAAAGCAGCACCACGATTTTTAAAATGTGGTACAGTTCGACAGATATATAATATTTTCCGCTCAATATCAATGTTCGTAATAACCGCGCTTTCTTTGGCTTTCACCTTCACGAAGGCGAGCATGGGCCATGTTCTATTTAAAGCTTCAGCTTGTGATTGTAAATACCTTTGTACAACTTGCTTATTTTACGACAAAGAAAAATTAAAACAATTTTTTTCACAGACATGAAAAAATAAAAATTGTTCATAATTATTATCGAAAGACTTTTATTTTAAAAGTCTCAAAGAAAAAGTCTGTGAAGACTCAAAAAAATAAAAATTGCTCATAATTATTATTTTTAAAGTAAATTATTAAAATAATAATTACGGATGACTCAAAAAAATATATCTCAGTTATAATTATTACAAAAAGATTTTTTCTAATATTTGTTGAAATTTCTGTGATTTTTTATGAAACTCAAATTACAAATAATTATTATTTTGGATGTCTGCTTACAACATCTGGTGAAATGTTTTTTCATATTTGTTTAAGTTCATATTTTTTTAACTTGACGTGAGATTTTCGACTCACCCCCACCAGTTTAAGTGAGATTTCCCTACCAACCGTGGCTAACCGTGGCGAAACTCTGATTCAACAAATTCATAAATTTTTACTAAACCAAGGAATATTTTTGGAATTTGTATCGAAAGCCACAAGTGGCTAAAAGTATGCACTCACACCTTCACGGAAAAACATTTTCAACATGGTTAAAAATTGAACCTCGCCGAACCAAATTGCCCACTTTTTTATCCAGTTGTTTGGTAAGCGCGACTCGCTGTTTATCCAGATTGTTATCCACTGCTGGTTGGCAGGGAAGTAGAGCAACGCGCATACATACATACATTTCCTCTGTTGCCATTCCGCTCATTATCAACCCAACAAACATTTTTATCAAATCTCAATTTGAGATGCATTTGAGAAGCAATCCTAATCTCAAATTTCAAACGTTAGTTCTCAAATGCATCTCAAATAACCGTTGATAGCGTTCTCAAGCTAAAAGGCACATTTCTAATATGGAATTTTCCTTTATTTTCAACTTGAGAAATATGCAATTATCAACATTTTCTCAAACGTGAGTTGAGAGGAACGAAATGGAATCCAGCTTCTCTCATTGAAATATTTACTCAGTGTTGCCAATGATGTAAAACAAATGCTGCAAAAATTTTATTCAATATTCTCTTTATTCACATAGTTCAACAAAAAGATTATAATAATGCACAAAATTAGTCTCATACAGTTCACATTTGACGACATTCTGTTATATAAAAAATTTTGTAATGTAATAAAAGAATACAAATCTACCTATCCAGAAAGAAAGGTCGTAACTAAGAAATGTCGTTGAAAAGAACGTAACTTAGCGATTGCGTTAAACGGTCGTATCTCAGCGATTCCATTAATAAGGACATATCTCAGGAACTTTTTTTAGAATGCATAAATATGAATTTTCTTAGATATGAACAAACGATTCTCGTTTAAATTTCGTAAAATACTTAAATGAGTAAACTTATTAATTTTCATGCATTTATTCGTTCATTATATATGTGATATATTTTAATTCTATATACTTGCGTATAAAGCCGATTTTGGATCAGATTTTTCATGCTTAAAACGGTAAGAGCTGGACATAAGGTGAATAGGTACCTTCCTATTGGAAACAGCTTACAGCCAACGAATTCACATTACAGCAGAAGAGTGCCAGGATCTTCTGAATCTTTGTCAGAAGAATTTGATCCCAGCGGCATATTTTTTCGTGACCCAGCAAAGAGCTGTACCAAGCTTTACCTCAAATGTACCTGAATAACTTTCACATAAAAGTATGTCACAGAAAAGCTTTATAATTAAAAGTGTTACAAATATAATAAATGAATGCATGCAAAATTAACATAGTTTACTCATTTAAGTATTTTACCAGTTGTAAGCAGGAATCAAGTGTTTATATTATATAGCATTCTAAAAAAGTTCCTGAGATATGGCCTTATTACTGAAATCGCCGAGTTACGACCTTTTCAAAGAACCGAGTTATGTGCTTTTAAACCTAAATTCTGAGTTAAGTCTTTTTTATTTCGATAGGTAGAAATGTATCTACATATTATGAAGGTTTAGTCTGAAACGACAATATTTTGCAATCTAAGTTACTTAAATGAGTCAAAATGTACTGATTTTCCGACATATTCATACTCTTGGCGAGAGGGCGATGATATGTTAAAAAAAATTGGAGACAAGAAAATTAAGGCTACAAAGAACGCACCTACAAAGCCTTTAAGTGCATACATGTGTACATACAAATATTATTTGAGTTTAGTAACAGGAGCGTAAACAGCAAGTACAAAAATTTTAAATTACATGGTTGTAGTTCAAAAATCCAACAGAGTTGTTCGGCTTTTAGGGTATTGGAAATGTTAAATGAAAAATAAGGTAATTGTTTCCTTTAGGAGACAACTGCTAAAACTCGTCCAAAAATATCGGGAGGGGTATCAAACAACGCGTTTTGACTTCGGTATCAAAAATCCGAAAGCGGATTTTCATTTTTTTGTTCCAGTGAAAAGTTATTCGCAAAAAACCCCAAAAATGGCCCAGTTCCGATCCCAAATAGGGGCTTGATCCAAGGTATTTATGTGCAAACACCTTTCTGCGTAGGCGGACTTCGGCCGCCCTTCAAAAAAATAACCCTTAGACGGTCCACAGTATTTCTGCGCAGAACACACTTTTGCACTTTTCGGTACACCCTAATCTGTGATTAGAACAACCACATGAAAATGACAGAAAATTTTCAACTTTGATTGCAAATATTTCTTCACTGAAACAAAAACTCGAAAATCTGCTTCCGGATTATTGTTAGCGAGGTCAAAACGCGTCTTTTGACACCTCTCGCGATATTTTGGAAGCGTTTTAGCAGTTGTCTCCTAAAGGAAACAATAACCAAAAATAATATATACATAAATAAAAAATACGTCTATTACAAGGTGGTATTTTCCTTTCTCGTTATAATTTTTCGCCAAGCCATTTTTA
The DNA here is from genome assembly GCA_949987695.1 of Merzomyia westermanni. Classification (NCBI taxonomy): domain Eukaryota; kingdom Metazoa; phylum Arthropoda; class Insecta; order Diptera; family Tephritidae; genus Merzomyia; species Merzomyia westermanni. The sequence goes on along the minus strand of OX465288.1, from coordinate 121,004,006 downwards.
CCAAGTTTGTTGTACTTGCACAGATGATGGTTTGCAATTCGGCCACCTGTAAAAAATATACATACGTATTAAATAGCTGCATTTAGATTGAATAGAAGATTAGGAATTAAGATATTCACCAAATCATTATATTTGTTTTCATAGCTTTGAATCTTTGCTTCAAATTCGCAGAATTCACTCGCTTCTGGAAAAGGTTTTTGATGTAAAATCTTTTTGCGTTTCGCCGTTCAAAAATTTGCTGCCGATTTTATTTCTTCCAATACCCTCTTTAACAACTTATGTATTGATTCATTTTTTGAAATTATTAAATTCAAACATTGTTTTATTACTATGGTAATTGCCTCCTTTAGGAGACAAATGCTAAAACACGTCCGAACACGTGATCGATGTAGCAGACTTTCGCTAGATTTCGATATCTTTACTATATTGTGGCGATTATTCTCAAGCATGTACCATCCCTAACTCAATAACACTCCCACCACTAGTTAAACCACAACAGAGATAACGATGGCTACGCTTATGCATGCAAGCGTGTAACTAGGAAGAGGAAGAGAGATGGCGCGAGTGTTTGCGAATACGATGCAAAGAGGAGATTCCAATAAATAACACCGACCCTTCCAGAACACGAAAAGCGAATAACCAAGAAAGTTCTCGGTGCGTAGGCAAGTACCCTGTTGGACTATATAAGGCGGTGACCAAGCATTGCAGGTTGTTCAGTTTATTTTCAAGCGTTCAATAGTGAACTACTGTAAAGTTATCAAACTCTTAAAATTGTTTTGCGTTTATTACTAGTAAATAAAACTAGCTATTACTTACATTATCTGTGCGTGTGTTTATTCGACTTTATAGTGATCGAACCCAGGATTGATAATCAAGGAATCATCGAATTCGTCACAATTGGTGTCAGAAGCGGTATTGTTGAATAAATACCAGTGAATTTAAGGATAACAAGGACATGGCGAAGCTGAATGAATTAAAGATTCAGCAACTCAAAAATGAGTTGGAACAACGGGGACTGAACACTACAGGCAATAAATCAGAGTTACAGTCACGATTGAGAGAGGCTATGGAAGCAGAAGGAATCGACGTTGATGATCATGTTTTTCATCTTGTGGAGGAGGCACCGACAAAAATGGAAGAAAAAAAGGAGTCTCCGAATCCAGTAGCAACCGTCGACACAAACATGATATTGGCTGTATTAACTCAGATGTCGACTAAAATGGAAGAACAGAAAACTTGCATGGCATCTCAGCTCGAAGAACAGAAAACTTGCATGGCATCTCAGCTGGAAGAACAGAAGACTTGCATGGCATCTCAAATTTCAGCTCAACTAGAGGAACAGGAGGCTCGCTTGTCGTCGAGAATTGCATTGCAGCTGGAGGCACAGGAAGAACGAATGGCATCACAGCTAAGAATGCAAGACGCAAAAATTACTGAAGTGCAGAAGGTATTCAGAGAACGGCAAGACAAAATTGAGGCCGATGTAGATGCGTTAAGGGGCCGTATCCAGGAGTTGCAACTGAACCGTCCATCTGCTTCAGCGAATACTCCCAAGGTAAAATCCCCGTCATTTGATGGTTCTGTTCCTTTCCAGGTATTTAAGCTACAGTTTGAGAAGACAGCAGCGGTGAATAATTGGGGCACTGAAGACAAAGTTGCTGCACTGTTCGTGGCATTGAAGGGTCCTGCAGCCGAAATCTTACAGACGATTCCAGACGGTGAACGCAATAATTATGAAGCATTGATGGGTGCAGTTGAGAGACGCTATGGTAGCGAACATCGAAAACAGATATACCAAATAGAACTACAGAATCGCTGTCAGAAGGCTAATGAGACATTGCAGGAATTTGCATCGGATATCGAGAGGTTGGCCCATCTAGCAAATGCGGACGCACCTGTAGACTATACGGAGAGGGTGAAAATCCAGTGTTTCATAAATGGAATACGCGATGTGGAGACGAAGCGGGCCACATATGCAAACCCCAAAAGGACATTCGCTGAAACGGTATCGCATGCTCTGACGCAGGAAACAGCCTCGCTTTTGAGTAAACCTACATACAAGGCTCATCGCGTAGAAGTGGACACTCCGGCTTGGGTAGACAAAATTTTGGAAGCGTTGAACGGAGTACAGAAAAAAAGTGATGGTGCCATTAAATGCTTTAAGTGCGGAAAACCAGGTCACATAGCACGTTATTGCGGCACTGGCTCCAGTAATCCTGGCAATTTAAGTGGAAGTAAACGCAAAGCTGGAGAAGATGAGCAAGATGAATGCCCTATAATCTCTGTGTCACAACTCGAACGGAAAGCGAGTAATGTTACTGTTGAAGGCTACGTGGAGGGGAAAGAGCGCTTGCTGACTGTGGATACGGGTGCATCACATTCCATCATTCGGAGTGACTTGGTCAGCGGGAAGGTGAGACTATTGCGGAAAGCTAAGTTGTGGACAGTAACTGGTGACAGCAAGCAAGTCCTGGGAGAAGTGAAATGCAAGGTTGTGATTGGGAATGTGGCCACGTATCACAACTTTTTGGTAGCGAATATTGTCGACGAAGTTATCATTGGCGTCGATTTCTTGGCTGAGAGAGACATTCACATCAACGTAAGGAACAGGGTTATGACTTACAACGGCCAAGAAGTTCCTCTGGTTTTTGGACACAATAAAGGCTATACTACCAAAGGAGTGATCTTGAAGATGAAGCAACAGGAGCCTCGTAAAGCAGAGGTAGATCCTCGACCAAAGGCTTTCGCGGACAAGTACCTCCTGAAGAAGATTCGGCAAGACCAGGAGGAAGATCCAGATTTGGCACGTGTGTTGAAAGGAATAAAGAAAAACAAACAGCCAGGAAGAGAAGAGATGGTAGCAGAGAGTCGTATTGCAAAAGCATACTGGGCACAATGGAGTAGTTTGAAGCTAATATCTGGTTGTTTGCATCGGATATGGGAAAGTGAAGATGGCCAGAATCATCGATCACTTATTGTTGTTCCCAAGGCAAGAATTCCAGATGTTATCAAAGCGTCGCATAGGTGCCCAGATGGAAGGCACGTGGGAATAAAGAAAACGCTGCAAGAGGTAAAGCGGCGGTTCTATTGGATCGGTTGCAAGCAAACTGTGAGGAAATGGATTACTAAGTGTGCAGAGTGTGCTGAGAATAAAAGACGAACATCTGGTGGTCATGTTACGAGGAGGCAACGCAACTTAGTGGATAATGTGAAACAGTGCAATGGGCATGAGAGAACGGAACGGAATCCTGAAGAAACGAGTTGCAGGAATGTTTGCCGGGTACCATTGGGAACGAAAGTGAAGGCACAAATCTATTCGAGATTAAGAACGGACAAAGTGGTTGGAATATGTGACACTGCAATGCATTGTGGGAATCTCTGCAGGAGAGGATTGATGTCAGAGTTTCAATCACTGGAGGAAATGAGGTTTAGTAAAGCAGTGCCAACCATTGAGCGTCTAGCAGCGTTTGGTTTGGGAAATGTGTCTGATCGGGACGATCAGACTTAGGTGGAGGGCAGTGTGGCGATTATTCTCAAGCATGTACCATCCCTAACTCAATAACACTCCCACCACTAGTTAAACCACAACAGAGATAACGATGGCTACGCTTATGCATGCAAGCGTGTAACTAGGAAGAGGAAGAGAGATGGCGCGAGTGTTTGCGAATACGATGCAAAGAGGAGATTCCAATAAATAACACCGACCCTTCCAGAACACGAAAAGCGAATAACCAAGAAAGTTCTCGGTGCGTAGGCAAGTACCCTGTTGGACTATATAAGGCGGTGACCAAGCATTGCAGGTTGTTCAGTTTATTTTCAAGCGTTCAATAGTGAACTACTGTAAAGTTATCAAACTCTTAAAATTGTTTTGCGTTTATTACTAGTAAATAAAACTAGCTATTACTTACATTATCTGTGCGTGTGTTTATTCGACTTTATAGTGATCGAACCCAGGATTGATAATCAAGGAATCATCGAATTCGTCACAATATGTTGGCATTTCTGGAATGGAACGAAATGCTTCAAAAATACCTGTTGTAATCAAAACATATATACATACATATATAATTGCAGAGACTTTTAGCATCACAGCTGCAATGTATACACGTGATGTATATTGGTTTTTCAATAAATCACTTCACTTCACTTTTATAATATTATTAACACTTCACAATAACCAAAATAAAACACTTGGCACAATATATTTCCACTTGGATAACTTCGACAATTTGCAAACGCACACACAAAACTCACTTGCATACACAACACAATTCTTTTACGCAGTTTTCACTAATAATTCTTCACAACAATTCACTTGCCTTGTTTTAATGTTTTTTAATTTACTTTTATTACACTTTTATTTCTATTTTTCACTAAATAAACACATTTTCTACTTACTAACAACACATTTTGGCACACAAACTTTCCTCATTTTGACATATTTTGCTAAACACTTATTCTATTCGATGAAGCTCAGTTTTGCTTTTGCAGCTTCTGTCAAATCGCGAAATAACTCAATTTGGCAGTTGCCCATTTGCGGACAAACCAAAGAGGATCGTCAAAGGGGCTGGGACATGCCAGCGAGTAAATGTAATTTCGAGCGAGCAAAAAGTTCGTAAAAATTCTGATTTTTGAAGTGAGAGGACTGACGCCTCTTATTAATATACTCTCTTTGCTAATAAGAGTAAGTATAAAAGGTAACAAAGAATGCAAAGATACTGTGACGAATTCGATGATTCCTTGATTATCAATCCTGGGTTCGATCACTATAAAGTCGAATAAACACACGCACAGATAATGTAAGTAATAGCTAGTTTTATTTACTAGTAATAAACGCAAAACAATTTTAAGAGTTTGATAACTTTACAGTAGTTCACTATTGAACGCTTGAAAATAAACTGATCAACCTGCCTGGCTTGGTCACCGCCTTATACAGTCCAACAGGGTGCTTGCCTACGCACCGAGAACTTTCTTGGTTGTTCGCTTTTCGTGTTCTGGAAGGGTCGGTCTTATTTATTAGCATCTCCTCTTTGCATCGTATTCGCAAACACTCGCGCCATCTCTCTTCCTCTTGCATGCATAAGCGTATCCATCGTTATCTCGGTTGTGTTAACTAGTGGTGGGAGTGTTATTGAGTTAGGGATGGTACATGCTTGAGAGTAATCGCCACACTGCCCTCCACCTAAGTCTGCTCGTCCCGATCAGACACATTGCCGGAACCAAACGCAGCTAGCCTTTCCAAATGGACCACCTTCATCTTATTCCTTGGCCTTCCCATAGTTTGTATGCGATATACCACATCGTTGATCCGTTTTATGACTTTGTATGGGCCTTCCCAGTTACATTGTAGTTTTCCGGAGAAACCTTTCTTACGATGTGGGTTGTATAGGAGCACTAAATCTCCTTCTATAAAAACTTCCGAATTTATTGCTTTGTCGTACCTGGCCTTCATCTTATCGCTCATGATCTTAGTCCGTTGTCTCACAAAGTCGTGAATTTCTCTCATTTCTTCTTCCAATACGCTAGTAGATTTCCGAGCATTTACTCCTGCATCAGCGTTTATCCCAAACTTCAAGTCAGCTGGCAATCGAAGATCATTCCCGAAAATCACCTTTGCAGGAGTGTGACCAGTTGTTTCATGTACTGCAGAGCGATATGCCATTAGGAATAAGGAGATGTGAGTATCCCAATCCTTCTGGAACTTATCCACTACTTTCCTCAGGTGCTCTTCCAAGGTTCTATTGAATCGTTCCACCATGCCACCTGACTGAGGATGTAGTGCAGTTGTTCGAGTTTTCCGAATGCCCAATGTCTTGCACATTTCCTGGAACAAAGCTGATTCGAAATTCCTGCCTTGGTCAGATTGTATCTCCATCGGTGCACCAAACCTAGCTACCCAATTGTTAGTAAACACTTCTGCTATGGTTTCTGCCTCTTGATTTGGAATAGGGTACACTTCTGGCCACTTGCTGAAATAGTCCATAACTACCAGAACATATTTGTTTCCGAGTTTGCTAGTAGGAAATGGACCAGCTACATCCATGGCTATCCTCTCAAATGGCGCACCTGAGTTATACTGTTTCATTTGGCCATGGCTCCTTGATTTCGGTCCTTTAGCTTTGATGCATACTTCACAGTTGGCAATCCACTCCGCGACCGATTGACGGCAACCAACCCAATAGAATCTTTGCTTGACTTTCTCCAAGGTCTTGGTGACTCCAAGATGACCTCCGCTTGGACCGTTATGTAATTCATTGAGTACATCAGGGATTTTCTTCCTTGGGACGACTATCAGCTTTCGAACACATTGACCATCCTCACTCTCCCATATTCGATGCAAACAACCGGATTCTAATTGCAAACTATTCCACTGTGCCCAATATGACTTGGCAACAGGACTTTCTGCTGACATCTCCTCTCTTGATGGTCGCTCGTTTCGTTCGATTCCTTGCATTACACGTGTAAGATCTGGATCTTCGTGCTGAAATCTTCTTAATTGATCAATGTTCCATTCGTCCGTAGATGTTATAGTCATGAGCCGCACATCTATAATGTCTTCCTTGGCCTCAGCTTTGGAACAATGCTTGCATTCCAAGTTACATGGTCTTCGTGACATTGCATCAGCATTTCCGTGGGTGCTACCTTTGCGATGCTCTATGAAAAAGTCATAACTTTGCAGTCGATCTATCTACCGTGCCAATTGACCTTCCGGATTACGGAACTGTAAGAGCCATTTCAACGCTGCGTGGTCTGTCCTGACGTGGAATCGCTGCCCATAGAGATACTTGTGGAAATGCTTAACGCACTCTACCAATGCCAACAGCTCTCTTCGGGTTACACAATAGTTCCTTTCAGGCTTCCCAATTGATCGGCTATAGTATGCAACTACCTTCTCCTGTCCATCAACAATCTGAGACAAAACACCTCCTATAGCATAACCACTCGCATCTGTATCCAGAATAAACTTTGAACCTGGAATTGGATATGCTAACATCGGGGCAGTGCATAGTCGTTCCTTCAATATTTGAAAAGCCACCTCCTGTTCCTTCTTCCATTCAAAACTCATATTCTTCCTTGTAAGGTCATGGAGACTACTAGCTACGCTGGCAAAATTCGGTACAAATCGGCGATAATACGTGCACAGCCCAAGGAAGCTCCGTAACTCATGCAAATTTCTCGGTCTACGGCTTCGATCTTTTCCTTAGCAGTGCAGATTCCCTCCGTAGTTACCTTGTGACCCAAATAACTTACTTCCTTTTTAAACAAGGAACACTTCTTAGGACTTAGTTTCAGACCAGCACCAGCTATTCTTTGGAAAACTTCCTCCAAGTTCTTTAGGTGTTCCTCAAAACTTTTTCCCAGCACGATGATGTCGTCGAGGTACACCAAACATGTTTACAAGTGCAATCCTTTTAGTATCTGGTCCATAAGTCTCTCAAAAGTAGCTGGAGCATTGCATAGCCCGAAGGGCATTACCGTAAATTGCCAAAGCCCTTCTCCAACGCTGAAAGCCGTCTTCTCTTTATCTTCATCCTTTACCTCCACTTGCCAGTAGCCGCTTTTCAAGTCCAGTGTGGAAAACCATTTCGTGCCAGATAACGAGTCCAGAGTATCGTCGATTCTTGGCAATGGATAACTGTCCTTCTTCGTTACGTCGTTTAATTTCCGGTAATCCACACAGAACCTCATTTTTCCATCTTTCTTTTTCACTAGTACTACCGGTGAGCTCCATGGACTAGCTGATGGTTCGATCACACCGCTGTCACTCATTTCCTGTATAATTTCTCTTACTACTTGGCGTTTGGCCAAAGGAATACTACGAGGAGCTTGGCGGATGGGCCTTGCATCACCAGTATCAATTTGATGCTTCACAACTTTGGTCCGACCTGGTTTAGAACCATCCTTGTCAAATATGCTCGAGTACTTTGATAGAGATTCCTTTGCCTTTTTCTGATGATCTTTTTCGAGGCCTGCCGTCCACGACTTGATATCATCTGAAAGATTAATCTTGATGGTAGAATCATTTTCCTGAAGCGGTTCGCAATTGATAACTACCTCGACCTCTTGGCATTGTCCCAATATTGCTCCTTTGGAAAGTTTTATCGGCGATTTGAACTCATTAAGTACTCTTACCGGTACACGTCCATCTTGTTTTGTCATGGCCAGGGTTTTTCCTACTAATATGTTCGTCCTTGATTTGTTTGCTGCCTCGACAACCCACAACTTGTTTGTCCCATAATCTCCATCAATCTTTGCCCATATGATTGCTTCCGACTTCGGTGGAATTTGTTGGCTCTCCTCCACAAGCACTCGCTTACTAACGTGTTTGTTTTCGTAACCAAAATTTAATGGCACATCCATGTTCTGGTAATTCATAATCCTGTTTTGCATGTCGATCTTGATGCCTTGCTCGCTTAAGAAGTCCACACCAACTATGATTTCGTCAACAATATCTGCTACTATAAAACTGTGTAGAACGGGCACGTTCCCAATTGCGATTTCACATGTTACTTCTCCTAGGACATGGGTGTCCTCACCAGTGGCCGTACGTAACTTTGCTCCATGCAATGGTCTCAGCTCCTTGTTGTCTAAATCAGATCGAATTATGGAATGCGATGCGCCTGTATCCATAGTTAGTACGTGCTCTTTTCCATCTACATATGCAACAACAGTAACATTACTAGCTTTCCTTCCGATCTGTGAGACAGAGATTACGGGGCATTCAGTTACGGGAGCCAGTCCACGCCCCTTTCGGCTGGCTCGATTTAGTTTAACGACTGATTTGGTTGGGAGGTTTGCTCATCTCCTTCAGCTTTGCGTTTTCGTCCACGTGAATTGCTGGGGTTACTGGAGCCAGTGCCGCAATAACGTGCTATGTGACCTGGTTTCCCGCACTTAAAGCATTTAATGGCACCATCACTTTTTTTCTGTACTCCGTTCAACGCTTCCAAAATTTTGTCTACCCAAGCCGGAGTGTCCACTTCTACGCGATGAGCCTTGTATGCAGGTTTACTCAAAAGCGAGGCTGTTTCCTGCGTCAGAGCATGCGATACCGTTTCAGCAAATGTCCTTTTCGGGTTTGCATATGTGGCCCGCTTCGTCTCCACATCGCGTATTCCATTTATGAAACACTGGATTTTTACCCTCTCCGTATACTCTACAGGTGCGTCTGCATTTGCTAGATGGGCCAACCTCTCGATATCCGATGCAAATTCCTGTAAAGTCTCATTAGGTTTCTGGAAGCGATTCTGTAGCTCTATTTGGTATATCTGCTTCCGATGTTCGCTACCATAGCGTCTCTCAACTGCACCCATTAATGCTTCATAATTGTTCCGTTCTCCGTCAGGAATAGTCTGCAAAATTTCGGCTGCAGGTCCCTTCAATGCCACGAATAATGCAGCAACTTTGTCTTTCATGCCCCAATTATTCACAGCTGCCGTCTTCTCAAACTGTAGCTTAAATACCTGAAAAGGAACAGAACCATCAAAAGATGGGGTTTTTACCTTCGGGACACTCATTGAAGTAGTTGGACGATTCAGTTGTAACTCCTGGATACGACCTCTCAGTGCATCTACTTCAGCATCGATTTTATTCTGTAGCTGTGCAATTTTCGCATCCTGCACTTCTAGCTGCGAAGACATTCGTGCCACCTGCATAGATATACGCTCCTCTTGTTCTTCCAATTTTGATGTTATACGTGTCTCCTGGTGTTCCATCTGAGATCTCATGTATGCCTTCTGTTCGTCTAGTGGAACTGAAATCTGAGATGCCATGCTAGTCTTCTGTTCTTCCAGCTGAGATGCCATGTGTGCCTTTTGTTCTTCCAACTGAGATGCCATGTGTGTCTTTTGTTCTTCCAACTGAGATGCCATGTGTGTCTTTTGTTCTTCCAACTGAGATGCCATGTGTGTCTTTTGTTCTTCCAGCTGTGTTGAAATGCTAGATGACATCTGAGTCAATACAGTCAACAACGCGTTAGTGTCCACACTTGCGGCTGGAATTGTAGACTCCTTCTCTTCCATTTTTGTCGATGCTTCTTCCACAAGATGAAACACATGATCGTCAACGTTAATTCCTTCAGCTTCCATAGCGTCTCGCAATCGTGACTGTAGTTCTGATTAATTGCATGTGGTATTCAAGCCACGTTGTTGCAGCTCATTTTTGAGTTGCTGGATCTTCAGCTCATTCAACTTTGCCATGCCTTTGTTATCCTTGAAAACTCTCGGTATTTATTTAACAATATCACTTCTGACACCAATTGTGACGAATTCGATGATTCCTTGATTATCAATCCTGGGTTCGATCACTATAAAGTCGAATAAACACACGCACAGATAATGTAAGTAATAGCTAGTTTTATTTACTAGTAATAAACGCAAAACAATTTTAAGAGTTTGATAACTTTACAGTAGTTCACTATTGAACGCTTGAAAATAAACTGATCAACCTGCCTTGCTTGGTCACCGCCTTATATAGTCCAACAGGGTGCTTGCCTACGCACCGAGAACTTTCTTGGTTGTTCGCTTTTCGTGTTCTGGAAGGGTCGGTCTTATTTATTAGCATCTCCTCTTTGCATCGTATTCGCAAACACTCGCGCCATCTCTCTTCCTCTTCCTAGTTATACGCTTGCGTGCATAAGCGTAGCCATCGTTATCTCGGTTGTGTTAACTAGTGGTGGGAGTGTTATTGAGTTAGGGATGGTACATGCTTGAGAGTAATCGCCACAATACATACGACTGTTGTTGGTAGCAATTCAAGCGACGAACTTGCAGTTGCTTCTGTTAAATGGTTGCATTTGTCTTCATTTAAACCTTCTGTGTCATCTAATCATATAGTCGAGTACGTTTCTAAACATGCGGCGATCTCATCATCAAATCTGTTTTGTCATGCTCTTGTTAAGAGAGGGACTGATATCAAATCTTTAAAAAGAGTTAATTTTAAGTTTGGAACTTCTCCGGTTTTTTATAACAAACTCTTAAACTCTAACATTTGGCCTGCTAATGTCACAGTGCAGCCGTTCAAATTTTTTCCAAAGGAGGAGAATGCAGCAAAAGTAACGTAGAGTGTGTGGTTGCACCCCACAATCCGACTGAAGCAATTAATATGGAATTTTCTTTATATTATAATAAAGCTGGCGTCATGCGCACCAAATCCAGCCAAATCCATCGGGATACTTCGTCGCATGAATATGATTTCGTTGCTATCACTAAAACTTGGCTGAATGGTACAATTTCATCCAATGAATACTTTAATGTCTATCGGAAGGATCGCGATGTTATAGCTACTGGACATGAGAAAGGTGGAGCTGTTCTACTAGCTGTAAGATCTGATTTGTGCAGCAATTTAATCAACCTTGATTTACATGATGGGCTTTTGGATCAAATTTGCGTTAGAGTTAAATTTTCTTATAATAAGTCATTAATATTGTTTGTTTCCTATATTCCCCCAGGTAGTGATACTGATATTTATACTAAACACTTAGAAAATGTTATTTCTGTCTCTAACGGTCTAAGCACTTACGATGAAACTATTTTCTTAGGCGACTTTAATCTACCCAATATCTCTTGGGTGAATCATAACAATAGTTTAATACCTCATAACGTGAGTTCTAATATTGAAATATATGTAGTGAGTACATTATTTTCTCACGTTTTTTCGCAACGTTATGGTATTCAAAATGATAACAATAGAATCCTAGATCTAATATTTGTAACTAGTGAATTAAAAGTATCTTGTCACGAATGCCTTTCACCTATTTTGAGCAACAGTATTCATCATAAGGGAATTTGTATCAATTTTATGTTCTACTCTTTCGATAACATAAAAGACGAACCTCCAGTTCGGCGCGATTTTATGAGTGCTGATTATGTATCCATAAATAATTTTTTGGGCTCCTCCGATTATGCGTTTCTAAACAATTCGGGTTGCCCCACCATTTCCTACGTGAAATTGTGCGTTATCATTTCACAAGCCATCTCTAATTTTGTTCCCTTGAAAAGAAGTACCGTGATAACTAGGCCACCATGGTTCAACAGGAGACTTTCTAACTTAAGGAACAAAAAAAACAAAGCATTTAAGAGGTTCAGGAATAATAATTCTGAAGTCAATCGTTGCTGCTTCTATCGGTTAAGAAAGGAATACGATTACCTCCATAATTTTTTATTTCGGCACTAGAATCTAATCTGCAGTCTAATCCCAGAAGTTTTTGGAAATTCATAGACTCCAGAAGGAAAACTAATGGATTTCCATCGAACTTGGTATTTGAGGGCACTATCTCCGATAATACGGTTGACTCCTGCGACTTGTTTGCAACTTATTTTCAGAGAGTATACGAGAATCACCGCATTCTCTCACCGCCCACTTTTCCTCCTGCATATTTGCCTTGCATTACATCCTTTTCAATCACTGAAGAGGATTTCCTCTCTGCTATATCTTCGCTAAAGCCAATCGCCAGCCCCGACTCTGAGGGGTTTTCACCTATTTTCTTTAAGCGCTGTCGCTGTACCTTAGCTCAGCCCTTATCCAATCTGTTCCAGGATTGTGTGAACAATGGCACTTTTTTGGAACAATGGAAGCTATGCTATATTGTCCCGGTCTTTAAATCTGGCGATCGTAATGACGTATGTAACTACAGACCTATCTTTATACAGGGAACGGTGGCTAAATTGTTTGATTGTATAATCCAATCTAAGTTATTCGCCCATGTTAGTGAAGCAATTTGTCAATTTCAACACGGCTTCTTTCCGGGAAGATCAACCTGTTCGAACTTGACTCTTTTAACGAATCAAATAGTGACTGCCTTCGTAAAGCAAGCACAAATGGATTTAATTTACACTGATTTCTCCAAAGCTTTCGATAAGGTGCGTCACTCTATACTTTTGCAGAAATTGAGAAGTTACGGCGTTGCACAGTGGCGCCTTTTGAGTTTTTTCTTTGCAAAAATCATAACTTTTGAACCAATGAAGATATTTTAAAAATTTTAAATGCAAATGAAATATAATTATTTGAAGTTTTATTGTGTGAAAGCTCAGAATGTCACAGATACAGGGTGCTTCTGAAAAATTCGTCAAAGTCGAAAATTTTTAGAAAAATGCAAAAACAAAATGTTTTTAGTAAAAACTAAAAAAAATAAAATGAGATTTGTCTTATAATGACGTATTTAAGCATTAAATAAGATAGACTAATGATTTTGATAAGATAGCGTGGCACTGCCCACTTGTGACAAAAAGTTGTATCTAAGTAGTCACGTAATCAATAACTACCAAAATCGATAGACGTATTGTTTCTCTTAAATGGCAATACTCTTATAAAACTCAAATGTCCGTTTTTGGTGCCACAGTAACAAGGTGCTTCAAATTCATCGTAACATTTTACATGTTTTCTTTTCTTAATTTACAAGCCAAATATGTATTTTATTAATAACTAAAAGTTATTGAAAGTGGTTCAACGAAATTTTATTTGAGCTAAAGATTAAACAGCCAACGAATTTTGGAAAAGGGGAGTGGCACTGCCTATTTATGCTAAAAAGTTTGATCTTAGTAAACGCTTCACCAATTTGTTCTAAACTCGTATTGATTTCTATAAAAATTTAATACTCGTTTGAAGGCGAAATGCCTAAGCTTTAAAATAAATTTGATAAACTTTAGAGAAATGCAATAACGAAAAGTATGTATTTATAAATTACTAAATTAATTAATTCTTTTATTTGAAATAAAAAATTAACTTGTACATAGATATCTTATTTTTCAATAAAGTAACAAAATTGATTAGTAAATCTCTTTTTCATTGTTGTGATAAGAAGTGAGAAACTTATTTTATCTTAACATAGTCATCGTCACTGGAACATATATCTGACAAAGCAACCATTTCTGAGCTATACGCATCTGTAAGATCTTTTTGTGTTCTTACATACCTCATAGATGATATGACTGGATCAGAAGAGATAGCTAACATGTTGAAAAGGTCTTCGTTTTGTCTAACTCGTGATACTTTGCAGGTGTTCATACATCTATATCTTTTGTAGTCCTTGTTCTTAGATTCTTGAGCTTCTTCAGACAATTCTCCTAATGGTAAGCACTGGTACTCTATTAAATCTTTTCCATGTGCTAAAATTTTATGTACCGTTGGTGTAAGTTTCTTCCCAGGATGCTTTTAATGCAGCAACTCTGTAGTTTTAGATGCATATTCTCCAAATTTGGGTCCATTAACTGGTTCATGGCAGTTTAAAATTACTCCCAATCTTTTCACAATATCTCTATCATCGTTTTCAAAAAATCTTCTAGAGGAGAATATCGTTGATGACGGACGTGGATTTTTCCAATATTCTGAAGCTTCATCTTTTAGTCGTAATGGAACAATAGAAGCCATAAACATATTACTATCTGTAATTGTTTCATCGTTTAAATTTATTCTTTGTTTATATGCGCCTTGTCCTGATGATCCATCACAGCCCCACTTAGTTATCAATGCTAGCTCCTTTGGCAGTGATTTCAGCTTTTCTTCAGTAAAACTTTGAAGGAGTCGTGTAGACGTATGATCCATTAGGTTTTGTAGCTCAATTTCAGCTGATACTTTGGTTATTTTGGGACTTAGAGGAACTGCTTCTTTCTTGGTTTGAGTAATTTTTTTGTATCCAGGTAAAATATCGGCATTACGGTGCAATAATGACTTACGCAATATAATATATTTTTCCTCGTTAAACCGAGATCTATAAACAGCGCCACAGCTTCTTCGGGAGTGTATTTCCTAGGTAGCGCATTTGGTGGTGTGGGAATGCTGTTTTTGATCCTCATCAGTCGCACTGGACTTGCTACCGCAACTGCTTCTGTTATATGAGACTTCACGTTTTCTTCGTCTTTTTTATATTTAATAGCCAGTGCTTCTGAAAGATGAGTCGTGGTCATAGCTTTTGTGGTATCAGACAGCTTCCTTTTCCTTGTGTAGGTAGAACACTCTTCTATGGGTTTTGTTGGTCTCCCTCTAGTTGGATTGGTTGAAGTGCTAGGCGTTTCTTCGTCCAAAAAAGTTTTGTCAGCTAGCCACTTTTCATGCTTGCTTAGTAACTTTAAATTGTTACGATAGACGTCCTTCCATTTTTTTTCTATCATAATGTATTGTAAACCAATTTTTTCTACCAGGCCTTCCTTTTCTTTAATGCTTGTTTCACACACTCTCTCTCTCTATGGCGCGATATACAACAGGTATATCATCATAAACCTCCTAAGAGATTTTTGCGCCAAGCTTCTCTTCCAATTTGTGGTGTGCCGATTTGAATTTTTCCCTACAAATTGGTGGGACCTACAGTTTTTTTGCCGACTCCGAACGGCATCTACAAAGGAGACGAATTTTTGCTGAGAAGCCTGTCATGGCAGAAATACACTCGGAGAGTTTGCCAAACCACTGCCGAGGGGCGACCCCGTTTTGAAAAACTTTTTTCAAATCACTTTTGATGTTACCTGTACCAGGGCTCGAACCATGGACCTTCGGTGTGGTAGGCCGGCAACACTACCTTCACACCACGGCGGCCTCACACTAATTCTCTCATAATAGCCTCAACGAAGTCCCGTCTTGACTTTGTAGATTTAAACACCGCAAATAGTTTCGAGTTTTCTAGATACATATTTGAATTGGCTTCGAGTGTATCTGACTAAATATTAAACTGTGAACTATATTTAAAAATACTATTCACTTTGTTTAAGTAAACAGAATACTAAGTTCCTTCATCTCCAAAAGACGAATGATAATGTGCATTGTATGATGGATAGCTTTATATACAGGGTGGCTAATGAAAGCCGCTACCAAAAAAAAATTAAATAACTTTTTTTCTATTTAATGAATCTGGTTAATTTTTTTTTTATTTTGCAGATTGACTTTTACATTTAACAAAAATGGATAACTGGGACACTGAAACAAGAATTTGGATTGTCCGCCGCTATCACGCACTGGAGTCCGTACCATAATAAGACTTGTAAACAATTTTGCCGAGCATGGGACAGTCAACAGAAGACCTTACCATCGAAACCCTTCAGTTCGAACGGAGGAAACAATCGCTGCTGTAGCTGCTGCCATACAAAACAATCCACGTGTTTCGACAAGAAGCTTATCTGCTCAAATGGGTGTAAGCAGACAGCCAATTATGCACAAAGATTTGGACTTATTCCCATATAAAATTCAAATGGCCAACAAACTGAAAGCTGCAGACTTGCCGATTCGCTTGGAATTTTGCCAGAAGATGCTTCAAATGGTGGAACAGGATGGAAACATGTTGAACTGTCTTTTCATGTCTGACGAGGCCCATTTCGATTTAAACGGCAACATAAACAAACAAAATTGTCGAATATGGAGTGCTTCCAACCCACAGATATTCCATGAGACGGAATTGCATCCACTTCGTGTCACAGTGTGGTGTGCAGTTTCGCTGCATTGTCGGGCCCTACTTCTTCGAAGAAAACCGGTCACACCGTTACGGTTACTGGAGACCGTTACTTGAGCATGTTGAGAGAGTTTTTCTATCCAGAATTACGCCGAATGAGAATTTCTTTCAACTCTGTGTGGTTTCAGCATGATGGTGCAGCTCCTCATATAGCCCAACCTGTTATGACAGAATTGCGACGAAAATTTCCCAATAAGCTGATATCCAGAAACTTCACATTCCGTTGGCCACCCAGGTCGCCTGACCTTACTGCACCTGACTTTTTCTTGTGGGGTTATTGCAAACAGGAAGTCTTCAAAGCAAAACCAACAAATTTGAATGAACTAAGGCAATCCATTCGAGAAACAATTGCGGCTATTCCTGTCTCAACTCTCCAAGCAGTAATGAACAACTTTTTGGTAAGATGCCGCACATGCATCGACGAGCAGGGGGGGCATTTAAATTCCATTAGTTTTAAAACTAATTAAGCTATATTTAATAAAATTTAATGGGCTTTAACATTAATAAAAGAAAAATGAATTCCATACACTGAAAAAAAAATTATTTGAGTTTCTTAATGTAGCAAAATTCATCAGCCACCCTGTACCTACTCAAATTATTAAAATGAATTTCAGGTATACAATTCGTAACTAAAAAAATGTATGTTGTTAACAAGTTCCAATAACAAAAACGACCTTACGGCCGTACTGAATTATATATACCTGCTCAGGCGCGTATTTATGCCCAAGGTTGTTTTACTTTATTTGATGTAAAAAGTGAAGTTGCAGCTGGACGCAGGTAGACTTTATGAATTTAGGTAACTGAATATTTCACAAATAACTACTTTTAATTTGACGGAGCACATATTTTAACATTTTTTTTATTTTCCATCAAAATTTTAAAAAGGGCCTAAAAATATGTATTTCGAAAAACAGGTATATCCGCCAACTTTTAACAAAAAAAAAAAATTATTTTTTTTTGTTTCAATCCTAAATTAAATTATCTTGAATTGCTATACAAGAAAACGACAACCGGCCGAGTTATTTACTCACAAACCCATTTTAAATACAACGAAAAAGAAGGAAAATTTCAAATTTTTCCCAATGTTGAAAATTGGTTAACTTTGAGCGGCTCTACCTAGTAAACTATAATTTTCTGTGAAAAAGCAGTTGTATATTCTTGATCCCTGGAAAATTCTCTATTAGAAACATGTATTAGATTTAGCGAACGCTTTCATGATTTTTTTGCTTTTTGCCATCTTTTAACGGCAGATGCGCCACTGTGCGTTGGCGGTCTTCTTATCGACTTCTTTGCCAGTTTTCTATCTGACAGGAAACTGTTTGTTAAATTAGGGAACACAACTTCTAGAGTGTCTGTCGAGGCTTGGTCTGGTATACCGCTGGGTACTCACATTGGCCCACTTTTATTTCTTTTATTTATTAACGATTTACCTAATTGCTTTAAGTTCGCTAAGTGCCTAATGTTTGCGGATGACGTAAAACTTTTTTGCACTGTACTAGACGCATCTGATAGTCATAATCTGCAACTGGACCTTAATTATCTAACTCAGTGGTGCACACTTAACTGCCTCAAACTGAACATTAATAAATGCTGTGTGGTCAGCTTCTCCAGAAATCCAACCAATATAGTGTATGATTATATCAACACCTAAAAGTAGGCTACAGAAATTAAAATCGGCCTACCGCAACTATGACTTAACGGAATAGTGGGGTTCAATTGTGGCCCACTGTAGACGAAAGGAATTGATAGCGGATCACTCACAATGCATAAAACATTTTGTTTTCATTTTTTAAAAAGATAAAACCTGTAAGTATACCTATATGGCTAGAAAATGAATCCGCCCGACCGTACCGGTACGAAGGGAATCTGTCCGACAATACCCTTTCAGGTAAAAAAGAGACCAAGTAGTCTCAAACAAAAGGGATGAATTAAACCCATACAAAGAAATCAAAACTATCATTGGTCGGATAATCCTTTGCGACTCATCCCAGATTCATCCTAGACTAATCACATTTTTGCAGGGTTGGTTTGGTTCAAATGTCCGTGTTCAAACGAGGCGACGATGGAAGAGGACGGGTACAGAGGTGCCTGTGCTCGAGCAACCAGCAACGGGCAAAAATTTAGATACCGAGATCAAAACGCGTCTTTTGATACCTCTCCCGACATTTTTGGACGTGTTTTCCCAGTTGGCGTATTACCAAATTACTGTTTTCTTCAAAAAATAAATAAAGCTTGACATATTTCTTGCGGAAACCTGTGTTGCCGTACTCAAATTTCACTATAAAATAGTAGTAAAATTACGTTGAGAACTGCGTACTACCTCAAGAAAAGGTAATCCAAGAAATTATCTTAAGTATTTCTTAAGTGTTTTTTTATATGGAGTTTTTGCGCTTCTTGTGATCTGCATACCGGCCTTTAAGTTGGCCGCAGACTAATTTTGACGTTCTTCTTCATACTTTTTTTTTACATTCGCATACACACACATTAATAACCCTGTAAAAACTCGTGCGACTAATCGCTAAAGAGAGTGAACCGGGATCAATACCTTTTGTCTACTGTGGGCTAAAATTGATACCAACTATTCCGTTATAGGCATAGTTGGGATAAGTCGATTTTAATTTCTGTAACTTACTTTTAGGTGTTGAAAGTAAACTTGTCCGACCGTACCCGTAGGACAACAAAGGGAAACTGTCCGACACCACCTTTTGGGCATGAAAGGGGCAAATTAGTCTATTCAAAGGACATGCTAAAACAAAAGGGATCACTTCAACCCATACAAAGAGGCATTGGTCGCATGCTCCTTTGCGACTCTTGCCGGATTCATCCTAGACTAAACACATTTCTGTGGCAATAAGCGCAAAAAACCAAACTCAAGTTTGGTCCCCGTGCTAGAATCTATAATCACACAAAATTTCACGACTTTAGTTAAAAAATTGGGGGTTTTATAGACAAAAACCGCTATCTCCATTCCATACACTACAATGTCAACTTTCAAAGCGCTCTACTGAGAAATTAAAAAAAATTACTTTAGTAGTTTTCTTTTATTGCCACAGATTTTTTGCAGTGATTACTTTCTATGGTTTGTTTCAAATTTCTTCCAATTGCTCGAAAAAATCGTAATGCCACGAATAAACGTTCCATCTCGGTATATGTGACATTTACCTTAAAGACTCCATTTCGTCTTAGATCAACTTTGGGTCTTATTACCTGTTTCCAGTGAATTGTCTGTTCACACTTATCGCAATTTAAAAGTCGTGACCACTCTGTGCTAGGGCCCTGCGCCATCTGGCAGGCAGCAGCTGTGGTAACAGTTGTTTCGTATAACAGTTATACTAGCACCGTTTTATATCTGAGAACGTGCACACGTGCAAAACAGTGTATCGTACTTTTCAAAACAGCTCAAGTGTTATTTCAATTTGCGGATTGCAAACACAAAATTTAAACACGTAGTTAATTTATTTGACAAGTTCCATCGATTGAACACTTTTCCAAACCAACACGTAAGTTGTGATCTCGTAAGAGTCAGAAATAGTCGTATTCAGTTAGAAGAAAATCACTAGCGTATTTGGTTCTCTGACTACGGAGAACACAAAAATAAGGGTAAATATGATTTTCTAGCAGCAGTGTTGCCAGAACTTTTTGGCAGCTATATTGGCAAAAGATCCGGCTGAATAAAATATTGCAGTTAAATTTACATTAGGGTGGGCGAATTTTTTTTTATTTTCCTTACTGTATTAAAAATTAAATTGTTATTTAATCCTAAACATGTTTTACTCTATATTTTGAGGTATCCCACTTAAATTTCAAACAATTAAATAATGTTATGACGGAAAAAATTTAGTGTGCCCAAAATCATAAAAACACATAAAATATAGCGCATGTAATTTTTCCAATCCACAGGATTGAGTAAATGGTGACTTTTTCATTACATCGACAATAAACAGGAATAAAATAAACTTGAGTTTGGCTTTTTCCGCCCATTGCCACAGAATTTTAGCTGGCTAATTCTGGAAATCTGTTAAACGATCAGATGTTGTGCTGAATGTTTAAAATTTGATCTTTAAAGCTACCACCTACAGTCCTGCATGGGTTTATAAATGACCTAAAGAATTTGACATAAGTAAACATTTTTTACTAGAAATCCAGCCCGTGCTTGTTTAATGTTGACAGTTTTCTAGTTTCAGTCGGAAAGAAACGGGACTGGACCTAAAGTTTTCTTGCGAATAAATATGTATACCTGTTTAGTATTTGTATTTATTTATGTTTTAGTACATCCTAGCTCGACAATGGTAAACCTTATATTTATTGTGTTAGTCACAGATAAATATCCGTTACATTTGAATATTAAACAAATAAGGAAGTCTAAGGTCTGGTGGAACCGAACATTATATACATACCTAGTAGTGATCCCAATTTACGCAGGTCTATTTTAATACTTTTCAGTCCGTATTATAAAGCCAGCTGATTGTTTTCAATAAAAACACACCTGTTAGGAGTTTTGAGGAGTAAATAAATTTTTTTGTATATAAATAGGTTCCCTACCAACCGAAGCTTACATTTTTTTTTTTAAATTCCAATACATGCATAAGTTAAAAAAATTTGCGTTTAAATAGACTAACGGACAGACACACAGATGGACATGGCTAAATCGACTCCGCTCATCGTGCTGATCATTTTAGTGATTTTTTTCTTCTTCTACTTACATACATTTAATGTTTATGAAAGGTATAAAAATCAAAAAAGATATATAGCGTCCCTTTTGCAGTGGGGTATTAACTACTTGCCCAGATATTTTGCTTGTGTGTCATCCGATTTACCTAGGCAGGAGTATACTACATACTATTTAGAAGCAGCTGAAAAAATTTTCATAGAAATATCTGGTTGAAAGTACAAGCAATCGAATTTGAAAATAGCAGCATTTTTATGCGCCGCCTGTTTCCCCAAAATCCACAAAA
The DNA here is from genome assembly GCA_949987695.1 of Merzomyia westermanni. NCBI lineage: Eukaryota > Metazoa > Arthropoda > Insecta > Diptera > Tephritidae > Merzomyia > Merzomyia westermanni. Next base: position 120,982,619 of record OX465288.1, on the reverse strand, counting down.
GTTTTTTTTGGTCGAATTTCGCTTAAAAAGCTTATTATGTGTGCAAGATCTTATTGATATAGCTTGCATGGTTATAGAAATATCGCGTTTTACATTTTACAACAAAATTTTTCAGAACTATGTTAAAAACTGCGCGCGGCCGTGGAACGATTTCGCCCATTTTTACAACAAACAGTTACCTTTATATACTCAAAATTTTTCGCCATAAAAAGTTTTGTTGAATAATTCACTATAAAAGGTGCGGGGCTCGCCCATTTTTGAAAATTTATATATTTCGACTCTCTTTGTAAAATAGAAATGGCGGTGCCACGTCCATTTTCAAAAATTTCTTGACGCATTTATTTTCTGGCTTAACGTTAATGTACACTCCAATTTCCATCCTTATCTTATAACTTTAAACGAGCTATTCTTGTATATTTGTATATCCAGACTATCTCGAAAACCGCTCCAACGATTTGGATGGAATTTAGTACATACATATTGTACCAGATTCTAAGAATTTTTACCTAGGTGTTGCCACATAGGATTTCTTTCCGGGGTTGCCACCTATTTGATTTTTTTTAAATGAAATTAAATGTGCCAATATGGGTATTGAACGAAAGGTATTTTTCTGCGTATTGAAAAAAAATGATAGTTTCTAAGTATAGTTGCCACTTTTTGTTGCCATCTGAGCTTTTTATATGTTATAACTTTTAACGAGCTATTCCTGTATATTTTTATATTCAGAATATCTCGAAAATGGCCTAACCGATTTGGATGAAATTTGTTAGGTACATAGGGTACCACAGTTTAAGAATTCCCATACAGGTGTTGATACATAGGATGTTTTTACGGGGTTGCCACCTATCTGAATTTTTAAATAAAATTAAATATGCCAATAAAAAAAATTCTAAGTAGGGTTGCCACTTATTGTTGCCATCTGAGCTTATTATATCTTATAACTTTTAACGAGCTATCCTCGTATATTTATATATTCAAAATATCTCGAAAATGGCTTAACCGATTTGGATGAAATTTGGTATGTACATAGTTAGAAAGAAAGAGACGTACTCGGAACATGGTATGGAAGGAAATGTTGGCTTAGATTTCAAATGTATACAAGGTTATGCTTAACTCTATCTTTAAAAATGAAGAAGAAATCAAAGAATGTTGACCGATATATAGAGCACTAACCGACAAATATTCCCATGGCACCCTATTCTTTATCGATTATTTTATACCAACCGACAGTACTTCAGCAAGAAATCTTGTAAAGACTTGTCGAAATTATGGGGAATATTTTTTGAGCAGCCACCAAAGTGTAATTATGTATTCAAACTTTGTTACCAATAAAAAAAAATATTAAACATCTTTTTACTATCAAGATATGCTTTTAAAATCTCTATTTGAAAAGCTCCACTGTTGGTAAGTAAAATTATACATACAAACAACGAGAATATCTTTACTGATAAGTATATTAAAAAAAACTAAATTGTATGGCATCTTATGAAAATGCCGAGCAAAGCTCGATCGGCCAGGTACTAAGTGTATTATGTACTGAATAATCACATTTTTGTATTTTCGAAAATATTATACATATATATAAAAAGTAGGCGTGCCTATCATCCGATTTCGCCCATTTTATATAGCGCTCGGAAATGAGTGATCGGATGGTGGAATGAGATGCGCTCCTTTCCGTACACATATTCTACAACAGTAATATTGCTCGATTTCCTTCCTTTAAGTGAAACAGAGATTCAATAGCGGGAGCCAGCTCACGCCTTTCTCGGCTAGCTCGATTTAGTTTAACGATTGGTGTGTTTGGGAGGCCTTGCTCTCCTAATTCAGCTTTGCGTGTTCGTCCACCTGTATTGGTGGGATTACTTGAGCCTGTGCCGCAATACCGCTGCTGTGCCCAGTTTTTCCACACTTGTAATATTTAATAGCACATGCTTCCCATGTTCACTACCATAACGTCTCTTAAAATAATTGTTTCTTTTGCCTTTGTGGAATAGACTGTAAAATTTAACAGCATGTCCTTTTAATGTTATTTACCAAACTGGAAAGGAAAATAACCATCAAAGGATGGCTCTTAGCTTGGGAATGTTTGTTGAAGCAGTTGGACCATTCCCTTATAACTCCTGCATATAACCACCTCAGACTTGATCTTTTCTTGAAACTGTATTATTTTTTCCATGCTTTCAACTTCGATGGAATGCGAACTTCCTGCTCCTCCAGTTTTGCGATAAAACCTGTGCTGAACTTTGTGACAACATTTCGGCTATATGTGTCTCTTGTGCTTGTGCTTCCATTTAATATAAAATATACGTTTTGTGCTCTTTCAACTTTGCTTGATATCCGATGGACAACTGAGACATGCAGCGCGGAACAATTTTACAAGGCGAAAACACCGGCTTTCAGAATGTTTTGCGTCGAAAACGAGCTCCACGGACGAGTTGTCCGTTAATTGAATTCAATCCTCAAGCCAGTTTCAGTACTCGAACATTCATTTTAACTTGCAAATAAAAAATTTACATTTTTCTAAAGTATTGCTTACTATTCTACGGTCATAACAACTCACAACTGGGCTACAACACTTTTTATTTAAATATTACTCAAAAAATTACTTTTACAGCACAACTTACTTGAAGTAAAAGTACCTATAAAGGCTCGGACTATAGGTTATATCAATTCAACTTTAATTTAATTCTACCCTATAATTATTGTATCAACTTCAACAATTGTACTTGGCCTCAAGAGACGTCCCCGTATTTCAGATAGCGCTAAGATTATTTTAAACTGCTCTTTGGACAACTTATTGAAGATCAGAACTCCCCGTCTCACTCCTCAAATTATACATACGGAAAACCTAAATATCTCAAACCGTTGCGATCTACTTTACTTGTGCATATTAAATATCTTACTTTCGAGCTTTAGTTCTTCATAAACTCAGCCCGTCTTTGGAACTCCCTTCCTATAAGAATAAGGGTGGTAAGAAATTTAAAAAGGAAATTTTATAACGATAACTTATTCTTAATAAGTTCAAGTACGCATTTTCTTTTTTTCTTTCGGTACAAAAAAGCAATAACAAAACCGAGAGCACGCGGTAAGGCAGTTCTGATGATAAAACAGATCTGTCAAAAAAATCCATCATGATCACACTCTCTCTCTGTCTATGGCGCGATATACAACAGGTATATCATCATAAACCTCCTAAGAGATTTTTGCGCCAAGCTTCTCTTCCAATTTGTGGTGTGCCGATTTGAATTTTCCCTACAAATTGGTGGGACCTACAGTTTTTTGCCGACTCCGAACGGCATCTACAAAGGAGACGAATTTTTGCTGAGAAGCCTGTCATGGCAGAAATACACTCGGAGAGTTTGCCAAACCACTGCCGAGGGGCGACCCCGTTTTGAAAAACTTTTTTCAAATCACTTTTGATGTTACCTGTACCAGGGCTCGAACCATGGACCTTCGGTGTGGTAGGCCGGCAACACTACCTTCACACCACGGCGGCCGCCGTGATCATGATCACACTATTAACGGTCAAATGGAGGAAGTGGTTCATGCATATGGTAAAAAGAAGAATAAAACTAGGAGTTTAGATGACATCATAACCAGCGTATTGTTAGCTTAATGGTTAGCAATGCGTGCCAAAATTTCTCTCATGAAGAAGTTAGCAGCTTCCGAAATGGATCTATAAGAAAAGCTATGGCGGTTGTCTCTAAAACATTTTTCCTACTCTATTCAATAAAAAAACTTTTAATAAAATTATTGCTTTTTTTATACCAACAATATTTGTTGATTTACGGCCTGTATATTTTCAAGTATTCATGAAACGAGCTCAAGGCCAAGAATAATAATTTTTCACTTTTTGAGTTTTTATGAAAATTATTATTGTTTTTATTTTTTATAATCATTTTTAATTAATTATTAAAAGTTTTTTTATTGAATAGAGTAGGAAAAGCTATGGCAGTTGTCTCTACACATTTTTCCTACTCTATTCAATAAAAAAACTTTTAATAATTAATTAAAAATGATTATAAAAAATAAAAACAATAGTAATTTTCATAAAAACTCAAAAAGTGAAAAATTATTATTCTTGGCCTTGAGCTCGTTTCATGAATAATTAATTAAAAATGATTATTAAAAAAATAAAAACAATAATAATTTTCATAAAAATTCAAAAAGTGAAAAATTATTATTCTTGGCCTTGAGCTCGTTTCGTGAATGCTTAAATTGAAAATAGTTAAAATAAAGTTAAGTTTTGTTCTCGAATTTCAACCACTGGGCGATCTCTAGTATATCAAAATGTTCAGGAGGAAAAGAGAAATTGATTAAGCCATGCCTGTCCGTCCGTTTGTTAGCACGATAGCTTGAGTAAATTTTGAGATATCTCAATGAAATTTGGTATGCAGATTTCTTGGCATCATTGCATTATTCACTGGAGGTTAGAGGTGTGTAGAAATCCACGCAAGAGCTTTCTGACCTTCATTAACCTTGGAATGGCCAAGCAACTCACTTTCTCCAGGCGATTGCTTCCAAGTATCCTCTGGGTAGCCACCGAAACCAGTTTGGTGATGAGCTAAATGTGAGAAGGCTTCAACCTGGTAAGGCCACCCCGCATAATCGATTCAAGTGCTTGCTGGGGGACTTTAAACAGCAGCGTTTGACCACAATGATCAAGTTTTAAGCGGGTGTTTGTCTGGGATTAAGCGGCAGGCACTGTCGTTCACACCTGTGGATGAGCATCTTGCCGCAATCCGCATAAGAGCAAGATTTTTCAAAGTAAAGTGCAGAGAGAGGCAAAGCGGCTTTTCGATTTGAAAAAGGGACGGACAAGCGTGAGCGCGTGAGGAGATCCTGCAAACTGCCCCAACTATCGCGGAATCAGCCTTTCAAATATCGCATACAAGGTTCTATCAATGTATTCTGTGAAAGAATGGAGACTTACGTGAACGTGACTGATTGGGTCTTCACAGTGTGGCTTAAAAAAATAATATTTGGCGCGATATACCTCCGAAGAAATTAAGGCCGAGCTTCTCTACCAATTTGGGGCATGCTTCGTCTACTTTTTCCAACAAATTGGCTGGACCTATGTTGGCGGGGCGTAATTACAGATGAAATTTTGTTAAGAACTTTTTCATAGCAGAAATACACTCGGAGGGTTGCCAACCACGCCCAGTTGAAAAAAAACACTTTTTCCTAAAATTTTTTGATGCCACCTGCCCCGATACTTGAACCTTGGACCCTCGGTTTGGTAGGCCAGCAATACTACCGCCACACAACGGCGGGCGGTTCAGACATGGTAAATCCACCATCGACCATATTTTTATAATACTACAAATCGTGGAAAAACCCGGGAGAGAAGAAATGGCACACATCACCTCTTTGTTGATTATAAAGCTGATTTGGTCTGAATTTGGTTTTGGACCTCTCTGAGCCGTTCAGACATCAGACTTCTGCAAAACTAGAAAAAGAAAAGGGTATGGTGGTGACCAAGGGCAAATATGCCACTGTTACCATTATTTCGATGTCAACCTAGAAATCCAACGAGGAATCTCTCTTACGCACAAGTGCTACTTCGGTCTGAGTAGGCAATTTGGAAGTAAACTCCTCTCTCCAAGAACGAAATAAGCACTCTATAAGTCGCTTATCCTACCCGTCCTTCTTTATTGTGCAGAGGCTTTGGCAACGACAGACACCGACCTAGTTCAACGTATTAAAGCCCAGCGGCTTCGTTGTATAGGGCATTTTGTGCGAATGAATAAAAATGCCCGGACCCTGAAAGTATTCTTATCGGGACCTGCCAGTCGTAGCAGAGGGAGATCGCCGATCAGACGGTTGCTGTTTCCAATTGGCTTCAGTTGGCAGAAAGATAAAACGAGGACAGCCAACATGGTTTAGACGGTTAAGGGCCAGAGGTTAATATTCCTAACATCGATTTCATTGAGTTCAAATGCATCCGCCTTCAACTAGACAACGTCTCTATGTACTTATATGTTTGCTACATCCCTCCAGCATCAGATTTTTCAGTCTACATGCAACATGTCTCTCTGCTCAAAACTGTTAACCTTATGACTAAAGCTTCAGATTCAATTATTGTTTTGGGTGATTTTAACTTACCTCATATATCGTGGAACATATCTGATGGTAACATTATTCCAAATCCGTCCAAACTGGGGTTCAATGACTTTTTAGATGGAATTTCCGATTTTTGCCTTAATCAAATAAATGTTACCGCTAACAAGTTTGGGAAAGTCTTAGATTTAGTGTATGTTAATGATATAAACCAATTTTCTGTAAATCGTTGTGATCCGTTGGTTTTACCAGAAGACCTTTACCACCCTTCTATGGAAATAGTCTACGAAACCTTAAGTAATGGCCAAGGCACTCAATGCTACTCATGTAGTAGCTTTGATTATAACTTTTCCAAAGCAAACTACAAGAAATTAAATAAAGAACTGTCTAAATTAACTTGGCCTGAATTTGGTTGTGATATCGATCTAAACGTCTCACATTTCAATCACACTATTTACTGCCTATTTGAGAAGTTTATTCCTAAACGTAAAGTAACTTATGATCATCCTACGCAAGCTTGGTTTACTAAAGAGCTTAAGGCTCTTAAAAATAGGAAAACGCGATCATTTAATTTATATAAGAAGTCCGGATTAAATAAACATTACCTGCTGTATTCCATTCTACGTCAGAAGTACATGGATTTAAATAAGAAGTGCTATAAAGCTTATATCTCTAAAACGAAAAGAGACATTATTCTCAATCCTAAGTCATTTTATGGTTTCGTAAATTCTAAACGTAAAGTATCAGGGTTTCCCTCAGCCATGAAATATCAAGACATTATATCTAGCGATAATCAATGTATCGCAAATTTTTTTGCTCAATTTTTCACTTCTAACTATTCTGCTGTCACCAATTCAAACTTTCAAAACTATCCCTATAAGCTACACGGGACAAATTCAATTAATTCACCAATTATATGCGCCAAAAAAGTTCTAATTTACCTTAAAACCTTAAAAGAATCTTTTAAATATGGTCCTGATAGGATTCCTACATGTTTCTTGAAAAAGTGTGCGAACCATATTTACCAACCCCTTACCAATTTGTTCAATCTATCACTAAAGTGTGGTGTTTTTCCAACTGCGTGGAAAGAATCGTTTCTTCTACCGCTGCATAAAAGCGGGAGTAGGTCTTCTATAGAGAACTATCGTGGCATCGCAAAGCTTTCTGCCATTCCAAAATTGTTTGAAGCTATTGTTACAAATCAACTTACGGGTCCGATCTCTACTTTGATAGCTGACTGCCAACACGGGTTCAGTAAGGGAAAGTCCACAGTTACGAATTTACTTGAGTTTACCAGTCATGTCTCAAATGGCTTTAGAAAAAATCTGCAAACCGACGTTATTTATACGGATTTCAGCAAAGCTTTTGACAAAGTGTGCCACTCATTACTTATTCATAAACTCGATCAGTTGGGCTTCCAGCCGGGTCTCAATCGCTGGATCTCTTCTTACCTTAGTGACAGGACACAAAGAGTAATGTTCAAAAATTTAGTATCCGTTGTCATTTATGTCTCTTCGGGGGTTCCTCAAGGAAGCCATCTTGGCCCGATTCTGTTCTTGTTGTTTATAAATGATATTTCTACAATAATAAAATTTTCAAAAATGTTAATGTATGCCGACGACGTAAAGCTTTTCATGTCATTCGCGTCATTTGAAGATAGAAATAAGCTACAATCAGATCTAGATGCACTAGTTACTTGGTGCGATTTAAATTATATGCCACTTAACCTTAAAAAATGTAAGCACATGGGTTTTTCGCGTGGAATTTCTCAGCCGGCTTCCTATACAATTAAAAATTATAGTCTTGAGCAAGTGTATGATTTTGTTGACCTGGGGGTTACTATGGACTATAAACTCAGTTTCAACCGCCATATTAATACAACAGTCAATAAGGCTAGAGGTGTCCTAGCATTCGTTAAACGATGGTCTAAAGAATTTAGCGACCCTTATGTAACTAAAGCCCTCTTCACTACATTAGTCAGACCGATACTTGAATATGGTTCTATAATTTGGAACCCGCGTTACCAGGTTCATGTAGATCGCCTTGAATCAGTTCAAAAACAATTTTTACTATTTGCCTTAAGAGATTTTCATTGGGATCCCTCGTACAATCTGCCACCCTATACGAATCGTTTAAAACTCATTAATCTACACACACTTTCTAGTCGGAGGGAAATGCTTGGAATTATTTTTATGATTAAATTGCTAAATGGTTCACTATCCAGCCCATTTCTTCTAAGTGAAGTGAACTTCAATGTACCGTCTCGTCCTTCAAGGCATTTTAAACCTCTAGTCTTAAAACAGTGCCGAACCAATTTTCAGTTAAATGAGCCTTTTCGCTGTTTGTGTCAAGATTATAACTCTCTTTCTGGTAGATTTGATATTTCAGACTCGCTTTTCAGCATAAAAAAATCAATCCTTTCTGTCCTAAATGCATAGCTACTAATTGTTTTTTATTCTTTGACTTCTATTTTAACTTTTAACAATAATTTTATTCTGTTAACTACTTATTTCTTAATGTATAATCTATCCTATATCTACTTTACTTAGCTGGTGAGGTTTTCTCTGTAGCTGAGCAGTTTTAGATCTCGACGATTAACAAACCAAAGCCTTTCAACGACTCGGCACGAACGAATAATCCGCGCGTTATGCGGATGCGCCCCTCGCGTCGGTCGGGCGGGATATGGTGGGTAATCCGTTGGGAGTTATTATTATTATTAAAAAAAAAAGAAGAAGAAGGTTCTAAACTGGGTCACACCAACGTTGTGAAGAACCAAATAGATATTGGTGAGGCAGGGCCTGTAGTGCTCCATTGACCAAACACCAAGTGGTAAGACAAATTGCACAGGATATGAGTGACAGCGACGTGATCGAACCGTCCGCTAGTCAATGGGCTGGAAGTTTGGAATAAATGCCCGGAAATTTACTATCCTATTGGAAAATGAAATAAGAGAAATGCAAGAGTTTGTGAGACATCGGACCAGAATTCCAGTTACAACAAAGTAATCAATTCTGAAGGTTTTATGGAAGGCGATTTTGTGTTAGTGTACAACCCTCAAAAAATGAAAGGTTTACCCCCGAAATTACAGTGTAACTGGCAGGTCCATACAAAGTTATAACATGAATTAAAGCTAGCAGCCTTTGCTTCGGGCGATATATCTGATCGGGATGATCTGTAGAGACGCTTCTAGGTGATGAAGCTTGCGCTCGGCTAGACTATAAAAGGCAGCATACAATCAGTTTATTTTTAAATGTTGGCCAGTGAAGCTTACTTGACCCGTGAATTTATATTGAGATCATTGCAAGTAAACAAACCAAGCTTTTGATAAACAGTATAGTCGCGTTTTACTTGACTTTATATTGATCGAACTGAGGAGAAAATAATAATAATTTTAAACATATATACTTCTATATTGCTACTATCAGCATGTTGAGGCTTCCACTTTATCCCAAGATGCTTTGATGAAATACACAGCTTCCAGTACATTAATCGATTTTGAGAGCTCTGAGGCTGAACTTGTATCGCCAATTTTAGTTATCAAGTGTTTTAAAACTATGCTTCTATACAAAGTTTTAAAATTTTGGATTATACCTTGATCAAGGGGTTGGCTAACTGCCGTTGTATTTGGTGGCAAGAAACAAATTTTTATGTTGGTCAAGTCTAATTCGTTTGGATGAGAAGCCGCGTTATCTAGAAACAAGATAATTTTTCGATTCTGGGCTTTCATTCTTCGATTGAACTGCTGCAGCCATTCGCTGATCACTTCTCGAGTCATCCATGCTTTTTTATTAGACTTCCAATCCACTGGAAGTTTTGCAATTGGAACATGTTTAAAGGATCGAGGACGGGCTGCTTTCCCTATAACCAAAAGCGGCTCCTTATCTCAAGCCTTATTAGCACAGAACAAAATTGTGAGTCTTTCCTTTGATAGCTTACCTCCCACACATTTTTCGGATTTAAGAGCGAGGGTTTTGTCCGGCAAGGCACGAAAGAAAAGCCCACTCTCATCGGCGTTGTAAATGTCTTCAGGCTTGTACCCATTCAACAGAGTTTGCAGCTTTGTCCGAAACTGTTCGACATCATCCTGATTCACATCTGCAGCTTCACCAGATATGCATTTGAAGGAAACATTATTCCTTAATCGCCATTTATTTAGCCATCCATCCGAAACATTAAAATTAGATACACCCAGTTTTCTTGCAAATTTCCATTGCCTTTGCTTTCAAAATGGGACCAGAAATCGGAATTTTTTGACTTCTAGCCTTAGCGAAAAAATCAAAACACATCCTGTCTATTTCCGAGCCGCCTTCTTTAAGGAAACTTCGCTTTTGGTGAATATTAGATCCAGACTCCCATTTAGAACGAATTTTTTCTTTATTTTTATTAATTTCAGCAGCTTCCGTTTTGCCAATATTGAACCTTTTAAAGCAAAGAAAACGTGTACCTACAAGTTAAATTTTGGACTCACCATACTTTACATTTTTGCAATTCCACTTACTGATAACTTTTCTTTTTCGAAAACATTAATAATTCCCATTTTCTCTTTAATAGAAAGTAGCTTCTTTTTCGGGGCCATATTATTACGAACTTTGAACGCAACCACCTTTTACTTGACACGGGCGGCTTGAATGTGTGCATACATGTTAAAAGGGGAATCCCCTATTTCATTTTTATAATAAACAACAAAGCTTGCTTGCGATGTTTTTGAATTTTGTCCGTTTATGAGAAATTTTTTCATGGAAATGGCTTGAAATACAGTGTCCGCGTCCGGTTATTAGAGCGTCCGTTTATTAGAATGATATTTGTATGAAAAAATTATTGAAAAACCTGTGTACACAAAATTGGTCCGGTTATTGGAGCTGTCCGGTTATAAGGACTGTCCGTCTTGGGGAATTTCACTGTACTTGCAAACTAATTCAAAACTAGTATGTACACCAAGCCCAACTAGTCAGCTAACTGTCTTTTTTTCATATAAGCAACTGGTGTATTAACATGGCGATGTCCTACGAAATGTCAATTGTCAGATTTCGGATAGAAATATACTAGGCTCAAACTAGTTCAAAATATACCAACAATTTTTATTCGAATCGTGGTAAGCGAAAATTATTTAAAAGCCGTCGGACACAGTGTATAAGTAATCGATTCACATCGGCGAGGTCACAGGTTCGTAGTAAAGGGCCATTCAAGAGGCATTATGCGCTTAAATTAGTTAAGTATTACTTAATCGTTATAAAATAAAATCAACTTCGTAACTTTTTTCGCATTAACTCTTTTTCGTCTGGTTTTTTTATACCCAGCGTGTACTAGTACACAGGGTTTTATAGTCATATAACGGTGGTTTGTAACGGTACAAAATAATGGAGATAGATATAGAGTTCGATATATCAATGTTCATAGAATGAACAGAGGAAACCATTAAGACATGTCCGTGCGTCCGTAGACACGGTAAATTGAGTTAAAAATTTAGATATTTGAATGAAATTTGGCACACAGGGCCAAAGTAGGTTGCCATTTGAAATGGGCGAAATCGAACTATACCAAAGCCGATTTTTTCGATATCGAAAATTTCGCAAAACGTATAAAATGGGTTAATTCAATAATAAAAGCAGCTGCAAGGATGAACTTTGCTATATTTATTTTTTTAGTTGGTCCATTGGCGATTTTATCAAAATTTTGGAAAAGGGGCGTGTTACCGCCTACATATGAGTAAGAAATTTTCAAACTTCGACTGTTAATAACTTTAGAACCGTTTACGCTAGTATAACGAAATTTCGTAGGAGGCATACTATTATTGTGATAAATGCACCCACAAATAAGCGAAATTGCTTTTCGATCACGCCTACTTTTTCATAAAAGTTATATGGAAAGGAGGTAGAAATATTGAACTGCCCATACCTAAGTAACTGATACAGGTATAATAATATAATTTGGAAGTTACCTAAATTTTCTAATTCATTATACGATTTTTGTAAAATTTTGGAAAGTGGGCGTGGCACCCCCCACTTATAAGTCAAGCAAATTTCAAATTCGACTGTTAATAACTTCAGAACGGTGTAAGATGAAATTACGAAACTTGATACGAGGTATACTTTAGACATGTATAGTACGCCCAACATCAAATTTCAGCTATTATTAACTTCAGAACCATGTTAAATAAAATTACGAAACATGATACGAGGTATACTATCAACGGTTTTCAAAATTATATATATCCTATGCTGTAACCAGTGAATCCAAGAAATTATTGTGAAAATTTCATAAAGATCGGTTGAGTACCTTGGAAGCGTATACAAGATTAAAATTTTATAAAGCATGGGTGCGTGGCACCTCCTTCTTTTCCACATTGCAGTAGAAAAAGTTTGAAACCTCTATAGGACATAACTCAACAACAATTTAGCACGACCACTTTTACACAGCTGGGTATTTAATGTTCGGTTCCACCTGAACTTAGACTTCCTTACTTCTTTCAATATAGGTTAGAGCCCAGCGCCGTTGGTACAAGTATGGACACCAACTGCCCTGCTGTGCATCCGATTAGCACCAGTTCGGATCTAGTCATAAACTCTCTCTAGCGAAACTGACACGTTCGGTGACTGTCTCCCATTTTTACTGCAGGGTAGTGACTTGCATATGATTAATTTTTAAATAAGGGGGCTATGCGTTGGTTAAAAATATGCCGTAAAGCTCTCATTGTATGTCGCACCCATATGCATACATAAGAGTGAAAATGGAATAAATTTAATTCATACGTCAACCATTGGCGACTATTCTATAATTAGTAAAATTTGGAGGAAAATTATTATTATTATTATTATTATTCTCTTTGCTCGAAAAAATCAATTTAAGAGTTGCGTACTACTACTATTTACAATCATACTGATTCTTTCTACTTTTAACATGATGATGAGTTTTTCTCAGTAGCTGATCAGTTTTAGATCCCGACACTTAACTAACCCCTGCCTTTTAACCACTCGGCAATATACATAAAAAAAAGCCTTGCATTAAAGGAACGCATCTACTGTCGGTTGGGCGGGAGGGTGGATTATCCGTTGGACATATATATATAATACTTCTATATTGCTAGCAATTATGAGTGTAGTTCGCCAAACGTTACAGTACAGATATACAGTGGGAAAGGGATTTAACATCTCAGTGGCGGCCGTAAAATTTTTAGGTTGAAAGGAGAGGTAAACATTTTTAATTTAGAACTAATGAACTTATGTCAAATGCGTTTTTCATGGGGAGACAAAAAATATAAATATATGCAAAATGTATAAATGTGTATATAGGGTTATACTTGAATACTCGGTGCAAAAAACAACTAAGGAAGTCTAAGTTCGGGTGGAACCGAACATTAAACACCCAGCTGTGTGCAAGTGGTCTTGGTAACCCTGTAGTCAACTGCCAAACTGGTTAGTAAACATTCTAGTTCACTAACTAGGATTTCGTGGGCTTATTCATACCAGTTCGAGCGACTGTAACGTTTTCGCTATGATAAGCAGCATATTTAAATATATATATTAAATATTTAAAAAAGGTTTATGGTAGCACAGTCCTCTCACGGCTCTCTTTGAACTTAAAAACTTAACTTGATAATCAAAAATCTGTAGTTTTCCAAGTTTCTAAGTTAAGTTATTTTCTGCTCATTTGTTAGATTTAGGGTTTTCAAGTCAGACTTAAGTCTAGGCTAATTCGGCCATAAAATTGTCGATACATGCGTACACGAGCGAAAAACCAAACAATTCAGTATTCGGGCAGCAATCGTCCAGTTAACAACGCCGTCGTACATTTTAATTTTCTATTTATCTAATTTTCTGAGTTTTTAAATGACACTAATCCAAATGCCAAACATATATTCACACTATAGAGCCGAAGTTGCGTAAGTAGACATGTCATTTACTATGTTATTGTATTACTCGTGTGATCGGCTCTCACTGTGAGTGCGAAGAGTTGGTAGTGGACCAATGAAAAAAAGTATTCGTACTATAGAGCCGCTGTTGTGTGAGTAAACGTGTCCCCTCCAAAAAACGGAAATACTCCGTTCCATACTCCAAAGAATACCCCTTAAGGAGTATCAAAGTACTTCAACACTTATCCTCAGCCATATAAAAAAGGTGGTCCAATTTACATGACAATGTCCGATGATTCATGGAGTACCTACGTGATCCATGGAGTACCTGCGTGAGAGTACTCTCAAAATGCTGCCAACGGATTACTCCATGGAGCATTCAACACCTATAGAGTAATCTTTTGGCAGCATTTTGAATGTACTCTCACGTAGGTGCTCCATTCCTATAGTGAAGCAAAGTAAAGGGTACTCCGACATGGATTAGGTAATCCAATCACCGGACACTGCCATGTTAATGGGACCACCTTTTTTATATGAATGAGGATAAGTGTTGGAGTACTTTGATACTCCATCGTTTTTTACAGGGGCAGGCATTTTTGTTTTAGTTGCTGCTATTGTATTGATCACTGCCTATGATGCCCAAGGGCAGCGGCTCTTCTGAGACCACGAAGAGTTGCTTTCTTGGAAAGATTACGAAAGCAATGTTAAACGTGAGCAAATGACGATACAAACAGCATTTAAAAAACCAAATAATTGATTACTCATAAGAAGTATTCAGCACGGAGCGCGGAGTTTTGTTTTTATATTTATGGTTGAGTTTGTGTGAATTACGAGGTGTGTTCAAAAAGTATCGCGAATTTTGAATTTTCGCTGGTTACGTATATTCGAATTTCGAATTTTTTGTGGCGTTATGTTGGTACTCATGTCTCTCACTTATGCCGACAAGCTCGGCCATTTTGAATGTTCAGTTAATTGTTGACAGCTGCTTTGCTTGCACGTGTTTTGGATCGTCTTCGATTTTTACCTATTTTTTTACCAAAATTGCTCAATTGTGACCAAAAACAGCATCGCATGAACATTGCTAATGAGATGTTAAACTCTGTCCGCGACGACCCAAATTTGCTCCAGAGGGTCATAACTGGTGACGAATCGTGGGTTTATGGTTATGACGTGGAAACCAAAGCTCAATCATCTCAATGGAAGCTGCCGCACGAACCAAGACCGAAAAAAGCGCGCCAAGTTCGGTCGAATGTGAAAGTTTTGCTGACAGTTTTCTTCGATTGCAGGGGCGTGGTGCATCATGAGTTCTTGCCACAGTGAAGAACGGTCAATAAGGAATATTACCTGCAAGTTATGCGCAATTTGCGCGAAGCAATCCGCCAGAAACGCCCGGATTTAAGGAAGAACAAAAATTGGCTTTTGCACCACGATAACGCCCCTGCTCACGCATCGTTGCTTGTGCGCGACTTTTTGGCCAAAAACAACACACTAATGATGCCGCAGCCACCGCATTCCTCAGATCTGGCCCCCTGTGACTTTTTCTTGTTCCCTAAACTGCAGAGGCCCATAAAGGGACCACGTTACGCTTCTCTTGACGAGATAAAGACGGCATCGAAGGAGGAGCTGAACAAGATACAAAAAAATGATTTTTTGAAGTGCTTCGAAGATTGGAAAAACCGTTGGAACAAGTGTATAATATCTCATGGGGATTACTTTGAAGGGGACAAAATAGATATTCATGAACAAATAAATAATTTTTGAAAAAACACAAAATTCGCGATACTTTTTGAACACACCTCGTATATATATTATTATATAAATAAGAAAAATAAAACACAATTAACTAAAAGAAAGTGAAAGAAAGTACAGAAAAGGAATGAAAAAAAAGGAAAAGAAAGTAATGAATAAGCATTTTTGTATAAAGAGAAGGGATACATAAAATAGGATATTCAACAATTGTAGAGCATGATTGTAAAGCGTGATGTAGATAAGTTTTTAACCTCTTTGAAGTTTTTTATCTGGGAACCAGTATTAACACCAACAATAATGTAGAAATCCAACGAAGAATAACTCGGGCAAACAAGTGCTACTCCTGACTGAGTTGGCAATTGAGATGTAAAGTCCTCTCTCGAAGAACGAAAACAAATAAGCCACTTGTCGAACCCGTCCCGGTTTATGGTGCAGAAGATTGGACACTGACAACAGCTGGTGAGGCGGCTGTGGAGTATTCGAGAGAAAGATTCTTCGAAACATTTACAGACCCTTACGCTTTGGCGACGCCGAGTACCGAAGAAGATTTAATGATGAGCTCTATGAGCTATGTGCAGACACAGACTTAGTCCAACGAATTAAAACCCAACGCCTTAATTGGCTAGGCCATGTTGTGCGAATAAATGAAGGTTTTCCGGCCTATAAATTATTCTTATCGGCACCCAGAGGAAGAGGGAGACCACCACTCCGATTAAAGGACAAAGTGGAGCCCGATTTGTGATCCCGTGATGTTTCCAATTGGCAGAAAGACGTAACGAGTGGTGAGCTATGGTAAAAGGCCAAAATGGCTTAAACGGTTAGGCGGCATTTAAGGAAGAAGAGGAATTGAAAAGGTGAGTTCTACTGTAGAAGTGGAAACGGGAGCGTTGCAAAATTTTTTAGCAATTTCTATAACTTATGAAATGACGTTTCGTCGCAGCTCTGAAGTGCGTAAAATGCAATTTTTGGCGAAAGATTATGTCAACTTTAAGAACCTTCTCCATAAATTGGTTTCGGCCACCATATTTTGGTTTTGAACGAGTGGTTCATAAAATTCCGCAAACTTAAATAAATTTTTGAAAAACCGAAGCGAAATCTCTAAAGATAGTTTTATGTTGAGTGAACCGACTATCTATTTCCATTACTCGTATTATATGACCAAAACATGAATGGATAAAAAACAGAAATCTTGAAATACGCATTTAGGTTACATGCTTGCAGACTTTGACTAGAGTTGAATCGATTCTATTTGATTTCAATGTCCATGTCACAAGTTCTGAACAACGTAACTCTAGTAAGTCTTTTGCGCAATCCACTACAAGCGTAAATTATATATTTTTTTGTTGAAGTTTATTACACAAAGGCAGAATGCATTGTGTTAACAAAGATGCTAAAAGTCTGGTTTATTATTTAAAAAAAATAGTTTTTAATGTTGACCTAAGAATTTAATAATACTAAGGCCCGGTTTTTCAGTACAAGTTGAACTCAATTTGTCAGTTAAACTAAGCTTAACCTTGGTACGCAGTATTTCAGTCAACTTTAAACGAAGTTTAAACGTAGTTTAAGCGGCCAATTTGGCAGGGTTAAACTCTAGTTAACCTGTCGCTGTTTGCATATTTGATGGTTTTGGTTGTGAAACAATAAACTGAACGCAATTAAAAAAGGACGATATTTTTATATTTAATTAAATACTGGATATATCATCTGACGAAAGTAATTATAGTGATGCAGAAATTCGCGAAATCCTAACTATTACAATACTGAGGAGAAGCAATGGCGTTGAATATGTAAACAAATGTTACTGTTGCCGTATCTAGATAAAAAAAAACCAATGTTGCCGTATGAACAAATCTTAAAGGCGGCCTTAAACTCTCACTGAAAAACCACTCTGCAGTTTAACTGCAGTTTAAATTTATGCCGAGTTTAAGCAAACTTAGTTTAAACTGAGCTTAACCAAGGACTGAAAAACCGGGCCTAAGCAATAGCGAAAATATTGAAAGTTTTTAAACTTCGAGCCTTTCGCATAACAAAACTTACACCATAAATTTATCAATAAATGCCCATAATTGGCACAATTTTTTGCCAACTTCACCCTGAAACTTTCTTATAAATACTAAAATTTAATAGGTCATAAAACTGCATATCCAAATTTTTTATAAAAATTAGGATTAACAAGTATGGAATTTTGATGAAACTTGGTTGAATTTTCCTAGGTTTTGACCAAAGTTTGAAACTTGTTCTTGAATATTTTTTATCAGATAATGGGCTATACTTTTATAAAAAAAGTGTAAAAAATTCTCACGGCTATCTATTTTTCCGCCGTTGTGTGCTTTGATTAAATTAGTGAGCCTGCCTGCTCTAGTATTTTCAGACCGCCTGAACTCTAATTTTTAAAGACGTGAGAGATAAGGGAGTAGAGTTTTAGCTCAGCAAAATCAGACCTTGAAAAATACGGTATTATTTCGGTCTATTATTTTATTACTACCAGAACCATTGTGTACGCATACCCCGAAACCGGTTTTATCGTCTTGAAAGCCTAGTGAATTTTGTAGAAGGTCTGAAAACACTAGTAAAGGGTGTTTTTTTAGGGGTATAGAACTTCGAATTGAAATAAAACACAAGAAAATCGTTTTAAGGTCCATCAATTTGGCTTTATTGGAAGGATAATTTTATGCCATTAATGTTTAAATATGATTTCGGGCATGTGGCCGCCGCGGCTGGCTCGAATAAAGCCAATTCTACAGGTCCAATTTTCAACCACTTTTTCGAGCATATGGGGCCGTATGTCGGCAATAACGCCACGAATGTTGGCTTCCAATTCCCCTAACGTTTCTGGTTTGTTGGTGTAGACGAGCGACTTCACATATCCCCAAAGAAAATAATCCAATGGTGTCAAATCACACGACCTTGGTGGCCAATTGACAGGTCCATTCCGCGAAATTATGCGCTCATCGAATGTTTCCTTCAATAAATCGATTGTGACGTGCGCTGTGTGGCATGTAGCGCCGTCTTGTTGGAACCACAACTCATCCACATTCATGCCATCCAATTCGGGAACAAAATAGTCGGTTATCATGGCTCTATACCGGTCTCCATTAACGGTAGCTGCCTCTCCAGCATTATTGCGGAAGAAGTATGGCCCAATGACTCCACCAGCCCATAGAGCACACCAAACAGTCAGTTTTTGTGGATGTAATGGCGTTTCAAGGGTCTCATGTGGATTCTCTTCACTCCAAATGCGGCAATTTTGCTTGTTGACGTAGCCATTCAACCAAAAATGAGCCTCATCACTGAACAAAATTTTGCGATGAAAATCAGCATCGAAATCAATCTCATTTTCGGCCCATACACCAAAATCACGACGCATTGCATGGTCTCGCGGCTTTAATTCTTGCACAAGCTGGATCTTGTAAGGTCGCAAGCCAAGATATTTGCGCAAAATCTTCCATAAAGTTGATGGACAAAGCTCCAATTGCTGTGCACGGTGGCGAATCGATTCATTCGGGTCCTCTTCAACACTTTGCTCTACAGCGGCAATTGTTTCTTCGGTGCGCACTGTTCGACGTCTCTGCGGATGCGTGTTATCACATAGAGTAAACGTAGTGAGAAAACGATCCATGGTTAACCGAATTAATTGCTCTGATGGACGATTATGTCGACCATAAAATGGACGGAGCTCACGGTAAACTTCGCGAACTGAACCATTATTTTCGAAATAAATTTGCACGATTTGCAAGCGTTGTTCTTTTGTCAACCTGTTCATGATGAAATGGCAAACCAAACTGAACATAAATGACATTAGAGTTGCCAGATTTGACCACAAAATGCCAGTTTTATCTCTATTCAAAAAACAAACCTGTAAAAAAAACACCCTATATATGTATATAGGCTTAATATTCCATTAACAGATAATTTCATATATTCAAAAAATGGCCTTGGTCATTAGTCTAAAATAAGAAAATTATAAATCAGAAGCATCAAATGGTATTGTGTTATTCAATCGAAAGTAAAAAAGTAGTAGTTCATTGACGAAGGGGAGGATCCATCTCCCCCCTGGCTACGCCACTGGTCTATATTAATGTATACTTTTTCCATAATTATGTATAGTACCGTGGTGTGGAAGTAGTGTTGTTGACCTACCACACCGAAGGTTAGAGGTTCAAGTGGCGGGACAAGTAACATCAATATGTTTGGAAAAAGTTTTTCCTAAACAGGGTCGCCCCTCTGCAGTGGTCAGCTACCCACTGGGGCGTATTTCTGCCATGAAATAGCTTCTCAGCAGAAATTTTTCTGCAATTGCAGAAGCCGTTTCGAGTCTGCATAAAACATGTAGGTTCCACTAATTCGTAGGAAAAAATTAAAATCAGCACACCACAATTTGGTAGAGAATCTCGACCCAAATCTTCTCGGAGGTATATAGCTCTAAAATATTAATATTACTGTTATTAAATAAGGTTAAAGCACATGATATAATCAGAGGATCATTCCTTGATGGTCCATATATTTTCAACTTGGGGGGTTAATTCGCATCTCATCCCATTCGCATCTCTGCCTTGGCGAAGGTTCTCACTACAAACCTCACTTACAGGGAATGCTGGATCAATCGCTGGGTACTATATCAGGTGCTACCACGAGCACTTAGAATAAAAGCGAATATCTACCGTTATTAAAAAGCAACAGCTTCTGTTTTGGCGTTATGGTTAAAAAGTCTTCCTTCCTACAGTAAACGAAAACCCCCTTGGAAAAAAATAGATGGCATTCCTTAATAGCGGAAACTACCAAAGTTTCTTGAACATATGAGAATTTTTTTTTAATGTTCAATGGTTTAATGGCTAAGGAAGGGATAGACCTTTGTGTGAAAAATGTCTAGTGCGAATTAAAGGTTAAAACGAATTACGAACCATACCTGCTAGCAGTTTATTATTTTTAAGGAATGGAGCAGGGTTTCATAATTTTTCGTTCGTCAATTCTTAAAATTGAAAAAAAAACTTGTAGTTCATTCCTTAAATATATCATCTGTATAGAAACATTATAAACGTTCACAAAACATGGATGTATTTTATTATACTCGTATATATATACGAGAGGGCCCGACGGACTTTGTCCTGTCTAGAAATTTACCCGCATGGATCTAGAAATATTAACTATGCCTATCCCTATCAGAATCCTTACCCCTTAAGCTACCCTATTACCATCGCAACCTTCTTCTTCATATAAAATATCTCTATACCAAATATTACATAGCTCGTAGAAAAAGCCGCGGAATGATATTAATTTAGATTATATCAAAAGACCGCCCACTTCTCCCTTTCTCTCCTTTTTTCTTGAGATGGTATCAGTTTACTCTTTAACAATTTTCAATATTCATAAATACTTGCAGAGATATGCAGTACGGAAAATCTCATTTGTATGGGGGGTGCCACGCCTACTTCTTCCTTCCACCCCTTAAGCTGCTAGAGATTGGTCTCCTTTAACTTCTTACCAGTTTTCAATATTCTACCATAAATATTTCCTGAGATATGCAGTACGAAAAATCTGGTTTGTAATGGAGGTACCACGCCCACATCATCCACTGCTCCGGATTGTGAATCTAAACCATCCTCGAGCCCACTTCAGCTTACAAAAAAAAAATTTATCAATATCGGTCCAAGCGTTTAGAAGGAGTTCAGTGACAACGGACGCACAGAAGATTTGTAAATATTAAGATTAATATAAATAAACACCTCGATGAAAAAAAAAAAAATGATTAAATACTGCATTTTTAAGACGTAAAATCAACGGTTACGGTCAGAAAACTAACGACGCGTCGTGACGAATGTGAAAATTAGCGATGTTTAGGTTTTGATGCAGAATAACTAATTCGGACACAACCTTTTTATTTCTGCAACCCATTTTTATTTATTATCTTTAGTTTTTGAGTTATTTAGTGTGCGTTTCTTCGTAAAACAAAATATAACCATTCGGTAATGGTCAGGCCCGTGCGCAGAACATATCCGAGGGGGGGTTTAAACTCAAGTTACGTAATCAATGAAAAAAGATAAGAAATTTATCTTCAAGTGAGTTTTTTCTTTCCTTTCCGGCAATGAGCTTCCGCCAAAGTTGTACTTCGCTCACCCAGATGTCAAGGGAATCGTCGTGCAAAAATGAGCAGTATGATTGGAATAGGTGAGCGCAGGACTCTTCTTCGAAAATTTTCATTTAGTTGGGAAAAAGGCAAGCGAAATTTGATAAAATATTGCGGTGAATTAAGAATCGATCTTGCAATTGTGTCAGAAACGAATCAATGTAGATTGTTATACGGAAATAATCTTCAACTGAATCAGTTTGTACTTTGGAACGTTGGGTCTGGTTCGACGCAATCCTTGGCTTTCGCAATTCAATTTTGTATTGCTCGCTAATTTAGCTCACGGTTTTGAAAATTTGTTTGAACTCCCCCTTAGCGTTTTCCCTTCTTTCCATAAAAATTTGTTTCGCAGCATCAGCCAATTTGATAGCCTCTCCCAGATCTTGACTTTCCCGTTGAAGTACTCGACTCAGAGACAATGTGAGAGAATGCACCGAGCTTAAAATATGCATGGGTATCTGGAAATTTGCGGTTTTTATAGCTGAAAGAAGTTGGAAAGCTCTAGACGAAGCCGTGGGGTCTTTCCAGTTGGTGGAAATCACCGCAAGAGCGGGAATTACTGCTGGTTGCAAATGGAGATATGTTGCGACGGACTCATGCTGTTCTACCCATCTGGTTTTACAAAATGTTTTCAATTTCTTCACTCGAGTTTCCGATAGATGTTCATTTTCACTTATCGCATCCTGAAGGGCATTTTGGCGTTTCGGATAAATGAAGAAGGAATGGATATTCTCTAGAACTCCCAGACACATTTTGATTCCCGTTATATTGCACGCAGAGCTTACCGCCAAATTGAAGTTATGAGCAGCACAATAGGAGTAGAGCGCGAGTGGATAAGTTTTTTTGACAACAGCTTGGGACCCTTGGAACTCTCCGCTAACCGCTCTCGCACCGTCATATCCTTGCCCGAAGATACTCGTATACCTGCAATCCAGTCCGGAAGATTTTAGGAAATCAAGGTAAGCAGTTCCTATTCCCTTTCCAGTGAAATCGGTGATAGGAATAAAACACAAAAAATCTTCCTGAATGATGAACTTTTCGCCGCATTTATCCAAGCAGCGAATGCAAATTGAACTTTGTTCTACTCCTGCAATGTCTGGCATGTAATTTGCGAGAAAAGAAAAACCATTCGATTTGTTCACTCGATCGATGTTGTAACTCCTGATGAGGTGGTGACAAATGTTGATTATTTCATTCTGGATACGGTTGCTTATGTACATAGCATTCTTTGGGGAATCACTCAGGTGTTTTTTCAACTGCTCATCAGTTTTGGCTCGATATCTTAAGAGAGCTCTAAAGTTTCCATTATTCGTCAACGGTTCGTCTTCAGAAATTCTTCCCGTATCATTGGAACCTATGAGAGCAAATCCTTGTGGGCCACACAGGATAACTGTTTTAATAATTGGAATCATGCGTAGTTTGCTTTCATTCAGAAAGTCTAATTTTTGTTTCTACAGTTGCAAATCAATGGGTAGAGCATTTTCTTCTTCGATTCCCATTCTCAATGCCGCATTGCGGCTCAGTTATAAGTAATAAGGCAAATTCAAACCGCTTTACACATACAAGTGAATGCACGAACGTAAATGACAATTTGAATACATATGCCCACCAAAAAATTTGAACCTTATCTAAGGTTGTAAGGAGTATCAGTTGGAATGGAATTTGGAATATAAACGTATGCTGAAATGCTGGGGCTTGAAAACATCCTTGACATAAGCGCATAGAAAATATTATGAAATAGCTTTAGAGATCCTTTACATAAGCGCATCAACACGATCTTAAAATCTGAAATTAATACATGAGATGCCCTTGCCTATTGTGGTTGTCGTAAAGAAAGTTTGGTGAAAATCGACGCAAAAATGCATGTGGTGTGCGTTTTGCAATGAAGAGGTCTTTCATCATTTTTCCCAAGATGGCGGCGCATGAAACCACTGCATAAAACACATCTCACTTTACACCGCTGCGTCAACCGAGGTATAATAAACACTTAAGGATGCATTTTAAATATATGGGTCGCTAGGGTCTTGAGATATCCACCAAAACATGAACCCGGTTAACCTTCAACAATATGGGTGTCAAATTAAAGCTACTGACGAGAGCTTCAACACGATGTCAATTTTATTGCGATATCTCAAGCCGTTTACGAGATTACATGAATAAATCTTTAAAAATATTTAATCTTAATTAACTTTCTTGCTTTGTAACTTATTTGTTTTGATTTTTCACGAACACAGGCTACCAAATTTTAACAAAAACACAAATTTTACGATTTCTTTTGTACTGCGGAATGACTTGCGAAGCAGTCACGGGCAGGCTAGTAGTTCATAAAAATAAAAGTCTTACAACTCCGCGATTTCAGCTTGCACTGAATCTCCAAAGCCAACAAAGAAGCGGAAAAGAAATCCCAGCTTATGGAAGTAGAATGTAAGAAAAAAGTTGAGAGAAGGGGGAAAACCGTACTGGAAGAAAGATGTGGTTACCTTGTGGGGAGAAGTTTTTTCATCAGTGAAGAAGTGCTATCTTTTTTCGTTTCTTAACAAGTTGTTTGTAAAAAGTTTTTTCTCAGCACCATCGGGACATCCGAACGAAAGATATACTATAAGCGCCGGACTTGGCGCGCTACACTCCAAGCTGTTCAAAAAGAGCATGAATCAACTCTAATAATTATATTATCATTTTAATAACTTTCTTTAAATATACAATTTTTATTTTTTATTTTACTTTTCGTATTATATTTACATTCTTCCCAAATTACAAAATTGTTGAAGTTCAATGATTTTGCGGCTATGCAAAACATCCGACTAACTTAATTGGTGCTTAACCTAAGCGGTTAACCTACGGGGTTTGCGTCTAACACTTTGCCAGTCGCATCATGGTTTCATATGAAACACCAAGAAATCTTAAATAATTTTCCACTAGGTCCTTCTATCGGAGTGCTGATTTCTTCCTTTCTCTACTTCCTCGGTAGTTGCTGAGGAAAATACTTTCTTCGGCACCTGCCGTCACTAAGGCTTAGACATTTTTAAATCTTTCGCAGACCCTTTACCTCGAATACCCCCACAGTCGCCTCATCAGATTTTGCCAGCGTCCGGGCTACTGCACCATACAGCGTCGGGTAGTAGGTCCAACTTCCTTCCAACGGCAACCAAAACTTAAACCGGTTGTATAAATCGGTTTTATTTCGGTAATCGCTTCATATTATAATTTTTTTGATATGTGTACAATTATGGAATATATCCTCACGTATGTATCGTTTTATGGATACAGTTGTTTATTTGTCTTTCGTTTAACATAGGTTAGCATGTTTTACCAGTATTTGCTTAAAATATTCGCCAAATCAATATCACTATTGGTATGAGTAAATATAATGCGGTCTACTAGTTTGGTTTGTGTGCCACTCTTATCTTAGTATACTTACCACATCAAACTTTTTTTGAATTCACAAATAACAACAATGTATAACTTTTTTTTTGTTTTGCACATTACCATTTCACTTAGTGGCATTTTATTTCATCTTCGCAATTAAATTAAATTAAATTACTTTTGTTATAATAATTAATAATGTACACCTTAAAGCTACACAAAATTAAACTATTCACTCAACTTCCAAAATTTTTAATTTAGAATTAGTTTTACATTCTTTCCTTTTTGTTCATTTTAATAAAACAATAATATATAAATACAAATAGTAGATAATAGTAATTTTATTATACATAATTATGTTGTATTTTTATGTCCGTATTTTCATGTATTTGCGCTTTTCCAATATTCTGAGTTTTTTAACAGTTTTAATAAATTTTTCATTCTGTTTTTGTATACCTTAAGTAAAATAGTTTTAAGTTTTCAATAAATATATAAAATGTACGTATTTAGTTTTATGGTTGCATATTTAAGGAAGTTTCCAAGCCATCAGTATGTTACTTATTTAATTAAAGTTCTTTAATATGTACACAGTTAAAAGTAGATACAATACCAGTGTCCAACAATCTGTACGTGGTATAGATATTGTCACCCATATTGTTGTTTTCTTGTTATTGTTGTACTAACTGGGAACTATTAACCAGATATCCTAAAGCAACTCCTGGGGAACAGTTTAAGGTGAGTTAGACTATAGCCAGATTACTTTTGGAAGAGTTTGCTCGGTTGAAGAGATGGTTGGTGTGGTGTGGGAACACACACCATACATGACATGTATCAGGAATGTCAGGGTTTAGTTTCGATATGTAAGACATTTACCTACTTCAATACTCAGGCCGAAGTTGGACAATAGTGACCTCATGCTCCTAATTAATTTGTAAGTGTAAATAAATAAAAATACCCATTGTATCTACCATGAACTTTTAGGAAGATAAATTGCAATATGCCAAACTAAATTTTAATTTTCGAACAGTGTCAAAGAGTTAGAAGTTTAGATGAATTATCAATCATTATAGACCAAATTTTTTTGCAACTAACTCAGACTACTTGTTTTCTTTATCTAGTGAACATAATGAAACGGTGCAAAAAATACTTATAATACTCGTAATATGGAAGTTTATAGCTGAACCCAAAAGAAAATTGAAAATAAAATAAATGGCTTAAGTGCAGAATACATACCTTTAACAAATCAAAAAAAAAAAAATTGTATTGAAATCGGTATTTGTGATGGGTTGACCAGTGTATTTTTTTGGTGCAGATAGAAACTTTTGGGGTTATTCCATGTGAAAAGGTAAATTTTGCATTTTTCGAAATCAAAATAATTTGAAAACTAATGGGAGGATTTAAGAATCGTTAATGCCAACAACTAGGTAATAAAAATAGATTTCGTTTTATGTGCATAACTTGTACGAGTATCTTAGTGTTACATATTTTGTGTGACAACTATGTTTTTATGGGAAAAAATTCAAGAAACTGTTAAGAAAGAAAAAAAATATATTATTAACAGTGTTATAATATAGTAGCTTTAATTATTGACGATAAAATTAGCTTTAATTTAATATTTGGCAATTCCATGATCGATGGTGTTGGATCGGCCCAGGGTTATTTTTTTGAAACGCTGCCGAAAAGCGCCAACCAGAAGCAAAATATGCTTTTATGTCCATTTTAGTACATATGGACCCAGAGGGTTAGCTAACTATTTGTATAAGCTATTTTCAAATCATAAAGTTTTTTAAATCCGTATATTAATTTGGAAGATATTTTTAATTGAAAAAATGATAGTTTGACCGCAATATGTATGTTTTTAACTTTTGCTTTGTTGATTTTCCGACAGGGTGTCAAGTTGATGTATATTGGAAGGATCTTCCGTCATCCCTTATCGAATTTGGTTTTGTAACAAACCGGTTTCCGCGTTCCGCCATCCTCAGTGTTTAGTTTCGTTCTGATCTTTGTCTATTCGTTGCCTTGTATTTATAGCCTGCGGATACTGTATCAGGTAATGTTAATATGCGTCCGTGGTATATGATGTATCTAAATGGATGTCTTTAATTCGGGTCGCACTCATGGAAGCATTCATGCAGAACTCCTCAACAAGCAACATGGAAACATTAAATTCATAATGGGAACTGAAAAGGATGGAAGATTGAACTTTGGTATTTTTTTTTTATTGCCAGATATATCGTCGCCCTCTTGCAAGATTTTAGCACATTTATCTTTCTGGCGACGATATATGAACCCTTTCAATCGAACCCAGAGTCAGAGGTACTGTCAACCCCGTTCTTGTAAGGGCACTTTTATTTCTAGGTCCGAACTACTAAACCGAGGCAAGTCGTTTTTTAAAGGGCTTTGCAGAACTGTTGTAAAGCGCGTAAAAAGTATGTGCCCCGATGCTTCTCTGTTCTGTCCGAAATTGCTCTGTATTGTTTGCTTTTTCACTAAACAGTATTATTATTTTAAAATAGCTTTTAAAAATATATAAATAATCAGATGGTTATAAAAGGTATTCTCTGCCTCTCTTCTTGAACTTGTTCTTAATCTGTTACCAGAATGTTCGGCACTCGGTATTGCACTTTCACGGTACAGTGGGTCACAAAAATGTGTAAATGAATATTTAATGATCAACGTTGATGTATGGAATCATCGGTTTCTTGTATAAATATCTTTTTGATATCAGGTAAGGTATCTCCATTTTGTAACCATCCAAAAAATCTTTGAGATCATCAGTAAAATAGGTTTCAAAATGATACGTAACTTGTAAGCAATTTTATTTCCTCGTATCGGAATTTTTCAAAACAGCATGTGCGGTTTTGTAGCTTCCAAAATCACAAACCGCCATGTAGTTTTCGTGATAATAATGAATGCCAGGGGTCTCATAAAATCTTTGACAGAAATGTTGGTTCCCTTTTTGTAATGTAGTGAAATTGAATGGGCTGAAAGCTTTTAATAAAATTTTCAATAAAACTGGTTGTAAGCTGTTTGGATTATAAGCACAATTAAACAACATTCATAAAATATTGAAAATATATTCTGCATTCAAGAAAAATCGTTTGGTACTGCCAATTTCGGATGGGCTGTTTATTTGTCAAAGGGTAAGGCATTTTTTCCGCACGGAACAAATAAATATATACATTTTTCTTTTACTTATGTATAGATATTAAAAATCCGAAACGGCATTGAATCATTACTAATAGACATCTTCCCAAAGGTCTGAAGAATAGAGGAGTGTATAATTTTTGAGATCACAAGAACATCGAACAAAGAGAAAGCTAGGAGATAAAAATATTTAAAAAAAAAAAAAACATTAACTCATGTGTGCTTCCCACCGTAGTTATGTGTATTTTTTGAATGGCTTAAGTAGATCTGAGTTGTAAACTTAAGTTCGCTACAGTTGCTAGACAGAACTTTGTGTATGGGTGTATTTGCATGTTTTTATGTGAGTATTATATTATCACTTAGAAATATTGCACTCACGTTTTTCTAAAATAGAATATCTAGTAGATGTGTTATGTAGAAAGAAAAGTCTAGCTTTATTATATAACCCCCTTACATATTTATTTATGTATCTAGAAGTTTAAGTTTCTAGATACAGCAATTCACATTCTCAAGACGGAAATCATGCACGCATAGACATGTACATAGTAGTTTGCCTCACCAAAAAAATTTCGCATTTTCATTGGAATAATGAAATATCGTGTGTTTTGAGACCTCTGTCAAAATACTTTCGGAAAACTTCAAAACTTACTGGAGCGGAAATGATTTTCTTATTTTTCTTATGAATATGGTAAAGTTTAAACAGGCCAAGGCTTGACTGAATTGAAAGTTTTGTCCGAAATATTTTTGTTCAAAGTTTTCAAGCTTCAACTATTGTGTCATTTTTAAAATGGTACAACTTACTTGAGTTTAAAGTTTTTCCGAGATATTTCGGCGGTGGTCGTAATACATTATTCTGGTAAAATGACCAAGCTTCTTTTTATGAAGGGTGAGGCATTCTAATACTTTAGTATATGTATACATCTTGTAAACATTTAGGTATTTATTTACTTATAAATTTCTATAAATATTAACTTTTTTTATGCCTCACAATCAGTTTCTATTAAATTACGTATATTTGTTACTAGTACTAATTTTTTTGTAATAATGTTTTTATAATTACTTAAAAAAAAATACAATAAATATTAAACTGCATATCAAACTTATTCACCTTAAGACGCTGCAATTATAAATATATAAGTAAATATGTTTGTTTATGTATATTGAAAACTTTTAAGTATTCTAGTAAATTAAATTTTTATTACGTATTTGTGTTTAGAGTGTAGTTGTTTTTTCTTACTTCCTAATAAGTTTTTATATTTTTTTGTTTTCATAAATTTATTTTTCATTTTATTTGTTATTCATTTATTTGCACTTATGATCTAATTACGTATACATTTTGTTGAAGGATTCTGTTCCACTGTTAATGAACAACTTTAGGACCCACTTCATTTTCCACTTAAAAATTGTGTAGGTATGTTTTATTTTCTCCTATGTACATACGTATGTATGGGTGTAGATAAATACATATGAATATGTATGTATATTATACAAAGCACAATAATTATATGTGTGAATGCATTGCAGTATATATATGTATGTTTGGTTATTCCTCAGTTAGGACTAAAGTATACTTCCAATGTATGCCATTTTGTATTTTGCAGGATTTCGTATCGAGAAAGCTAGCATAAGCATTAATCTCTGAAGCTTCGGAGTAAAAAACTTACATGACACATTCTTTCGTATATATGTAAATACATAACTAAAATGTTTGCTTATAAATTGCAAATGTGTCTAATTGATATTGAACTACAAATGTGGTATTGAAATAAAGGATGTATAATTTTTTTAACCTGAACTCGACGCCTTTCTCTAATTTTGCAACTTTACAAAACCATTGAGAATATAACCAGGTGGGTTACTCTGTACGATTCGAAAACTATCAAATTACATACCTTTTTTTTCAAATGCAAAAGAAATTTCATTCGCATCGCAATACAGGGTAACCTCCCAGAAATTATACAGCCTTGAAAATGGGTCCCACGGCCGGCTGGGCCAGCAAACTAACACTAACGCTTCGGTACACTACGGAATTTTTTTTTTTATGTGTGCAAAAGTAAATTTAATGGGATGGTCGTTTTCGGTTTTGCTACTACAAATATTTTAGTTTTAAAACAAGCTCCCATCAAGGCGGATTCCTTTAGTCCCTTTTCAAACTAACATGTCGTTTCTTGAAAATAAAAAAATGAGTATGTATTATAAAACTTTGTCCCGATAACTTAAAAGTAGAGAAGCAAAGGGAAAAATAAACTTTGCACATGATTAAGTATAACCTGATACTGATTTCTAAAGGAATACCTTTCAAATATCTACACGGCTAAATATTTTAATCCAAATTTTAAACCATTCGTT
Source organism: Merzomyia westermanni (assembly GCA_949987695.1). Classification (NCBI taxonomy): domain Eukaryota; kingdom Metazoa; phylum Arthropoda; class Insecta; order Diptera; family Tephritidae; genus Merzomyia; species Merzomyia westermanni. The sequence continues at coordinate 120,951,978 of OX465288.1, read as the reverse complement.
GGGTTAAGCAATTTTTTGAACGTTTTTGTAATAAATTCCAAACCGTTAAATAACCTACACCAACTTTGAATTTATTGCGAATTAGATTTAAAACTGAAATAAACAAAAGGGCAAACATTTTTAAAATTTCTTTTCATTTATTTTTGAAAGATTTTTCAAGTCATTGAATTTTTCTCATTACAGTTTTGTGTGCGCCGTAGGTCAGTGGGTAGAGCAGACGACTCTGATGCGGGAACGTCGGTTCGAATTCTGCCCACTGATACAAATGTTTTTTATATTTTTTAATTGTTAAGACATTTCTGGATTAAAATTTTAACTCTTTTCTTCACGGTAATTTTCTTGAAAACTGGCATAGTTCAAATTCTAAATCAAATTTGGCTTGGACATATATAATAAATAAATATTTAGCCGTGTACCAAGGATCAACTTTGTTTAGTGTTAAGCGGTCTTGTGGATGTTGAGTCCATGAATGGTAAGCACATAATTAAAGAGCTTTTGGGCCCGATTAACAAAATATTGTTGAATGATATGCAAAGAGATATAATAATTCTTCAGTATAAAACAAAGGATTTTTATTTAAAAGAATGTTTGTGAGTTGGAAAATATAATCATGTTATTTTTTACGTCGAGCTCTGTTGTTATGGTTTGGTCAACTATTGTGTGATATTTCAAAACAAATAATTTTCCATTGACTAACACAAGTTCATTAATTCTTCTTTTGTCTTTTTAGAAATAGAAGTTGTTAATGCTGTTATGTTAAAAATAATTTAAAATCTTTACAAGCTTCTAAAATATTGCACCTTAACTTAATAAGTTTTTAGCATGAAATGCTAATTTAGTAGGCCTTCATAGAAATTATTTATGTTATAATATTACTAAAATATATATAGCTTTGTGTTTAATTTCTATTTGTATGAAAAAGTATTAGAAAAGAGGAAGATTTTTGTAATATGAAATTATATGAACTTTTCTAAAATTACCCTGCAAAAAATGCGATTAGTCTGGACACATTTCCCTCATCGGTAAAAAAATTTATTTTTCACTTTTATTTCTGTTGCCACAGAAGTTATTTACTAGCAGAATAAATTGTAACAACTGGCTACTACTCAAGTAAGAAGTATTGTAAATAGCAATTATACCTTGTTTTTATAAAAATTGTATGGTTGCAAAAATTGCGGTAATAAGAAATTTAACTAGTGAAATTTTACCGACAACAGGAGAAATTTGCCAGTAAATTAAAAGTTGTAGTGAATTAATATCTCGGTAAATTTAAAAAAATTTAATTATATTATCTTAAAAGAAAATTGAGCTGAGGTAATATCAAGGTCTGTTTTTTCCATTAACCTTTTAGTTTCAAACTTTTGTATTATCAAGCAGATCAAGAGAAAACCCTTACAAATTGTATCTAAAAACCGAAAGGTTTGCAACTTATTAACGTGTTAGGTCTGTCTTTAGAGAATAGTAAGATATTTTTTCGCAGGGTATTACGAAATTCTTCTAGTATTTGTATGTTTGTACAAATAGAAATGCATTAAATATTCATACTTCAAAAGAAAATCACTAAATTTACATATGAATCAAAAATTACGAGATCACCTATAAACTGACAAAAAGTTAAAGTTTGTTATTAGATTGGAACACTCTTTTGTACACTGTACTTAGACCCAGTTTTTCAGTGTGATTTAAAAGTCAAATTCATTTTAAAGATAACATATTTTTGGCTGTTAAGTTAGCAATGTTAAGCTAAGCGTTACCTGGGTTCTAGCACAGGTACATCATTTCGCTGCGAAAACAGGTGCAGCTGTAACTAATCGAAGCAAATAAAATATGAATGATTTCACTAATGTTTAACAGAAAGGCAAATATATTATGGAATTTAGATAATTAACTTATTTATTAACAAAAATATGAAATTTAAATAATATACACACAATTGGAACTGGTTCAAGAGGGATTTCGATAGTACAACACTTATAAATATATAAAACAAGGTAAACTATACATAAATTTAAATTTTCCTTACATGAATAATGGCAATAATAATGATAAATTCACAGTAACAGAATTCATAACAAATACATACATATGTTTGTATATGGGTATGTAAAATATTTTTGCACCAACATTTACGAATATACCACTGTGTCAGGCAGATATCTTTCAATTTACGCCCCGTCAAACTCTCAATACTAATCACTCATATTATTCAAGCTCCTTACAGACCAACTAAATAAACGAGTGGAACGTGAAGATATCGTCAAACAGTTCTCATGTACATGTGTTCGTATTGCTTTTTGTTGTGTGTATTGCTGTTTATTTATATTTATGGTTATAAGAGGAATTTTACACGATTCAAGTATTGGATTCAAGTCTACCGCGACATAGGCAAAGAGGGTGAGAAGAAAGGGGCGATACAAGTACATTCGTACTGTCAAGTCGTTTCAAAATTTCTCTTCCCATCTCTTCCTCTCTCTCTCTTGTATGAATGAACTCAACAATTTCCTCGTGTAAAAGCGCTAAGAAAAAATCATCTTAATCAGAGACCATACAAGCTGTGATTTTACAATACTGTCAAATATACATTGCAAACTTATAACCTTGCATGGCAAAACCCAGCCTTTGAAGTATGAATGAAAGAAGTAATCTTTTATCTTTACATATTAGTTTTCCAGGGATTCGTTTCGGAAACGAAATATCGAAAAAACATATGTACATTTTCTTTTTACTCACAATACCAGTTGATTGATGCTTTACTTATCAGCTTCCTCAATCTCCATCGCCTACTTTTTTACCCACATGACACTAATATTTCTTTTTCTCGATCACAGGTATAGCTTGGACCTTTCTCTTCAATGGAGGCTCAGCCTTTTGCTATAAAGTAATGGTCTTATATCCTACTTGTATGACAAATTGAACATCGCCGTTAAAAATCTGCGGAATTATATCGAGTTGTTCATTGTTTGGGGCGCGGTAACACCTACCAAGTAACATGTATATTTAGTAATCAATACAAGGCATAAAATATTAGTGACAATACTTTCGAGCAAATCCGTTCAGTAGTTCCTGTGTTATTGAGTAATAAGCCCGAAAACACACAAACTTTTTTGAATATCGATAAGGTAGCATGCACCCTTTATTATTTTTACCTCCATTTAATGCAGGTAGTAAGGCTTTGTCGCAATTCAATAAAACTTATGCGCCCCACTCAATGGCGTGTACTCGTAAATGTTATTGTTTAAAATAAAATTTAGTTTATTATATTAAATATTTGCGTTGCTTAAATTATCAATAAAATTACTGGTATTTGTATGCACTGGATCTGAGTATTGGTTGTTTGTGAGTGATGGTGATGTTGATGTTAATATTGGCGGTGTTGCTGATGTAGATGATCGGCTGAGTACTACATTTAATGTTGCATTTGTTGTTGAATTATGTATGAAGTTATGGTTAAAATTATAAGAACTTTTATTGTTTGCGTTATTATCGTTGCTATTATTTTTATTATTATAATTATGATTATTATGAAACGAAAAATTTTCCATAGTTTTATCCTAGTTTTGATCGCCTATGTGTTGCGCCTGCGCCGCCGCTGCTGCCGCCGCTTGTGCTGCCGCCTTTTGCGCTTGCGCTTGCTTTTCTTGTTCGTTCAGCTCTTTGATGGCTTGAATTTCCTTTTTCAATTTCATTCGCCTATTTTGGAACCAGATTTTGATTTGTCGTTCGGTGAGGCAGAGAGCATGCGCCATTTCGATTCGTCGCCGGCGGGTCAAATAATGATTGGTGTGGAATTCCTTCTCTAATTCTAGAGTCTGATAGCGGGTATATGTTTGCCGACCACGTCTTCGGAGGCCGTTTGTACCTTAAGAAAGAGAGAAAAAAGAAAAGCGCAGGTCAATATTGTTAGATGCACCGAATTTTGGAAAATATATTAAACAGCGAGAAACAGCGAAAACAACTAAGCATTTTATCAAGGAATGAGAAAAACTTATATATTTTTTTATATAAAGATATATAACACATGTGAATTTTAGGGTGGGACGATTTATATGGACGAAAGTTAACCGATATCGCGCCATCGATTTTCGATAGGGTTTGTGCTCAGGAAAAAAAAGTTCCACTACGCATACCCAAAAAAATAACTTTCGAGCCTGCGAAATTTAATTTTTTTGACTTTTTACGACTTTGATTTTTAAGATTTTTTTCATGACCTACTAAAAAATTTTCGTTTGATTTTAATATTTTCATGTATACCCTGGCCGACCCAAAAATGTCCGGTTAAAACGTTGGCGATAACAGTTTTTTGAAAAAAAATTTTATTTTCGGGTTTTGGAACTTGTTTTGGTCGAAAAATCGATGAGACAGGAAATATTAGACAAATTAGTTTTCATCGAAAACATTTTTGCATGTATGCTAAAAAAACCCTTACAAAAAAAACCAAAACACTTCTCAAAACCCAAAAAATTTTTTTTTTTCAAAAAACTGTTAGCGCCAACGTTTTTAGCGGACATTTTTGGGTCGGAGAGGGTATACATGTAAATTTTAAAATCGAATGAACATTTTTTTAGTAGGTCATGAAAAAAACCTTAAAAATCAAAGTCGAAAAAAGTCAAAAAAATGAAATTTCGCAGGCTCGAAAATTATTTTTTTTGGGTATGCGTAGTGCAATTTTTTTTTCCTGAGTCCAAAACCTATAGAAAAATCGATGGCGCGATATCGGTTAATAAATCGACCCAGTCTAGTGGATATGATTCCCATTTTAAGAAGAATCTGCCACTAATTGCCCACTCTACATTTAATATATTCGAAAAGAGATATAGCGGAATTAGCATAGACATAAAATTAACTTGACTTGACTTATGGCCGAATTAGCCTAGACTTAGACTTAACTTCACTTGGAAACCCTGCATCTAACAAATGAGCAGCACGTGTACGTAGTTACCCAGAAAATAACTTTACTTAGAAACTTAGAACATATTTTTGATTTCCAAGTTAAGTTTCTAAGTTCAAGAGAGCCATGAGAGAACTGTGCTACCATAGAACTTTGAGGCAAGCTTTAAATGTCCACGCAGACGGAGTACCTCTACCTACTGTCAACCACCCGAAAATCTTGGGTGTGACGTTTGACAACAGCCTCACCTTCGCTAGTCATGCCACCGCAATAGCTTCAAATGTACAGAGCCGCAATAAGATCCTCAAGTCCCTGGCCGGCAGTCCTTGGGGTAAAGATAGAGAAATATTGCTTGCTACACATAAGGCTATTGGCCGACTGGTCATTGATTATGCTGCGCCTATATGGTCACCCAACCTTCCTGACACCAACTGGAGGAAATTGCAAGTCTGCCAAAACACCGCCATCAGCACTGCCACGGGATGTCTGCTTATGTCATCTGAGTCTCACCTCCATCAAGAGGCTTAATTGCTCAATGTTCGAGAGCACGCGGAACTCTTAAGTAAACAGTTTCTACTGAACTACCATACGCCTAGTCATCCAAATCGACATCTATTGGATGAAGCCCCGCCCCCAGCGACATAAGGAAACATCTTAGCAAGCACTATGACGAGATCCGGCACCACATTTCCTTGCCGCTTGATCTGCGTAACCATAGGCGGGCTCTAAATGACCTCCATACTAAGTCGGTATACAGATCCCTCAGATCTCGGCTCGAGGGAATTTTATTAAAAATATTGAAAAAATTTATATGGTAGCACGGTTCTCTATGTCTCTCTTTGAACTTAGAAACTTAAGAAAACAAACCTCTGTAGTTTTACAAGTTTCTAAGTTAAGTTATTTTCTGGGTAACTACGTACATACACGTGCTGCTTATTTGTTAGATAAGTCTAAGTCTAGGCTAATTCAGCCATTAGCCAATTTACACGGTATGTTATTGTCTTGTGGAGTATTTGTGAGTGAGTACTCTTGTGAACACTACATTGAGTTGTATGTCGTATTCATACACATCAAGTTGAATTTATATGAAAACTTTCCACTAGTTGATAGAACTTTGAAAAGTAAAATAGAACACTTGATATACATATGTATGTAGGTTGCTCAATTCAAAGTGTAACATTGAGATAAGTAGCCAAAATAAAAAATGTAAACAAGCATAATTGACGATTCGTTTGAATGCATGAGTTAAAAAATTGTATCAAATGTCGTTTGTTTTGAATTTAATTTCAATTTAGAAAAAGAAAAGATATTGACATTGTATTAAAATACATGTTGCGCAAATGGTTTTATTTCCACAGTGGTACCAATAAGTTTTTATTACTAATTGTTACAGGGATCGAAAAATTTCGCAGTAGTGGTTTTATTACTACTAACGATATGAGAAGCTAATAGTTCAACTTTGAAGGCATATTATCTGCAATGCTCTAGTGTTTTCCATAGAAAATTACATACTCATATCAGGTTACCTACCACACTCCCGTTATTATAAGCAGTAGAACTCAACTAATTTATTAAGAAATGGAAGATTAGCAAATATATTATGGAAAGAAATGTAATATGTATGTACAGGGTGGCTGATGAATTTTGCTACATTAAGAAACTCAAATAATTTTTTTTTTCAGTGTATGGAATTCATTTTTCTTTTATTCATGTTAGAGCTCATTAAATTTTATTAAATATAGCTTAATTAGTTTTAAAAATAATGGAATTTAAATGCCCCCCTGCTCGTCGATGCATGTGCGGCATCTTACCAAAAAGTTGTTCATTACTGCTTGGAGAGTTGAAACAGGAATAGCCGCAATTGTTTCTCGAATGGATTGCCTTAGTTCATTCAAATTTGTTGGTTTTGCTTTGAAGACTTCCTGTTTGCAATAACCCCACAAGAAAAAGTCAGGTGCAGTAAGGTCAGGCGACCTGGGTGGCCAACGGAATGTGGAGTTTCTGGATATCAGCTTATTGGGAAATTTTCGTCGCAATTCTGTCATAACAGGTTGGGCTATATGAGGAGCTGCACCATCTTGCTGAAACCACACAGAGTTGAAAGAAATTCTCATTCGGCGTAATTCTGGATAATGTGTCGCCGTCTAATTACTTAATTCCCTCGTCTAATTACCTAATCTATATTTGCGCAGAAGATGGAAAAATGACATAATATATATGAATATTTCCCATGGTCGCATACGAACCGTATATGAAATAGTAACTGGACCTTTTGTGAATTTTTCGTTCAATTGTTTTCAAAGGGTTAATGAAAACAAATTACTAACACAAACGAATTATTTCACATACATGTTGTCAGCGGCTGGCTCAGTGTTTTACTGTGGCTCAATTGTATTGCGCTTTTGAAATTTTATATGAGAAACAAGACAAAAAAAAGTATGATCGTTTTAAAATCATAGCACATATGACGAATATGAGACCTTGTCAATTCCTAGGTAGTTTAGGTCGAAAAGCGTAAAGAAAGTATAAGAAACTATCTTATCTCAAAATATGTAACAATTAATTGGAGTTTTAATACATATGCTTACTTTTTATTTAAAACGATGGTTAATTAATTAATAAAAAGTTAATTCAAATAGGTACCTAAATTTGTTTTCAAAAGTGTTTCAAATATATTGCACATGAATAAAATGTTAAGACATGAGTCATAATAAAATCACACACATGTATTTTTTCTTTCTTTATTGATTCCCTGCAAAAAAAGCGATTAGTCAGGATGAATCCTGGATGAGTCGCAAATGAACATGCGACCAATGCCAGCTCTTTGTATGCGTTGAAGTGATAACTTTTATTTTAAGGTGACTTATTGTCCCTTTCATATAACAAGTAGGTTATACTAGAGTAGCTTCAATAGAGATGCTATTAATTCTTTCTTTTGAGTACTGGTTATAAGTACATACATATTTATAAGCGTTCACAAAAATCTGATGAACAAGCGTTGGCAGCCAAAATTGTAAGCTAAACACGATTTATAGGTCTCTAATCATACCCTCTTATAGAACGACGCGAAAAAGTGGTATCTGTTAAAAGTAAATGAGATTGACCTTTTAGTGTTTGAGTGAGTTGGAAATAAAAGGTGGAGAGCATAATTAACATCCTTTGGTTGCCAATTGCCGCTTGGCATCGCTAAGAAGGGGTGGCTGCAGACCGATGTGGCTGTCAATATATATATGTTCTGAGGGCTTTCTTCGATGACAGCAAGTACTTTGACTGATCGTGCAAAAATTCAACAGAAACCGTTTTATTTCTTTCGTGTTTATTGGCCTGTGAATTGACAATTATTTAAATTATTGAGCTCTAGGTCACCCAAATATGTATGTATGATTTCAATTAAAACAATTGGTTTATATCATAATAATATTTGTTTAATTTATATTTATCGATATTTCGACTTCAATTTGAAATCATCATCAGGATCTAAAAGAAAATATACACATTTAGACGAACAAAAATCTACAAAACATTTTCATACACTTACACTATTGACTGCACCTTATCGACTAATTTAACATTTGTACTAGAAAACAATGCAAAGGCATAACATGAAAAAAATAAACAATTTAAAAACAGTAATCATAAACAAAACTTCTTCTTTACTAACAACCATACATGAGAATATGCAAGAGCTTAAATAATGTTGTTGTTGTTAACACTCTCTCTATGCTAGGTGTTCCCCTTTTTTTCTCCTATCAATTTTCGGTATGCGGGAGCACAATTTTAGGCAAATTATGGGGAAAGCTCCACCGGGAAAATCGTCACAGGAACTCACCTTTGCAGCAAATTGTTAGGGGCTTATTTTGAATCATAGTAGAAGCTAAAAAGTCATTAACCTTTAAAAAAGAGACAAGTCGTTTCTATTTACTTTCTGTTGCACTTGCAACGTATCAGTTTATCTGTCTCACCTTTGGTTTTCCTGCAACATGTTTTCGAGAGCTGCACACAGTAATTGCAACAAAAACCAAGTACGGAAAGCGCTGTCTTTGGCTATGCCGAAGGCTTTATACCTTTCATAAAAACGCACCACGGTTTTCAGTGTCCGATCTTTATTTACAATAAGTACAAACTCTGCATTAATTGAATTATACATAGCCCAAAACCCGTTTATCGGGGAAAACGATTGTATGGGAGCTGTATGTTGTGTTTGTCCAATCTTTCTGATCTTCACCACACCCATTACATATGTAATATGTACAGTAGTAAGTTCCTAGCTATTAAATTGCTATTGTAATAGCCCAAAACCCGTTTATCGGAACAATCGATTGTATGGGGGCTATGTGTTGTATTGGTCCGATCTTGTAGGTTCTGACAAATAATCAATATATTAAAAAATGGCGGCCCCATACCAAATTTCAGCTAAACAACTCTAAAACTGAGAGATTAGTTTGCGTTCAAACAGACAGACACCTCTCTTATAATACCATTTCATGTTCAGGAAAGGTATAAAATGAACGCGCAAATAAAATAAATACATTCGCTGTGATCATTTTAGTTGCGATCGTAAATAAAGTCAGCAGTGCTGAGCAAAACCAGCTAACAATCCTCTAAATGTGGCATGTTAAACGTTGTAGTGCAAATGGTTGCACGTTCGTTGTTACTTGCGACGCTGCACTCTGCTCTGATCGTTATTTAGAAAATGGGCAATCGTCGTGTTAAACCTCATTTCATTTCATTTGACTCCTTTGTGTTTTATTTTTGTTAGTTTTTATTGCCTGCTGACGAGTTCGAACCATTGTTTGCCAACTCCATCGTTTAAATCCCGCTGAGAAAACGCTAAAAATGTTATGGCACTGGAAAAAATTACTACCATGTATTTCTATGCTTGCGGAAATATGTTTGTTACTGGGAGTTTTTAGGCTCGGTATAAACTAGCAAAATGGTTTATTTGAGATGTTTGCCAAAGATCCATTTAGGAGAGTCTGAACAGAACTGTCGCAGGTCCATTCTCTTACTTAAGCAGTTGCATAGGTTTGCTCGTGGAAGAAAGGGCATGTTTTCAAAATCTGTTTCTTTCGAAAATAAAATGTTTCAATCAAACTTTTTATTGTATGAAAGATGCACCAATTAGAAAGAAACTCTGAAACTTATGTAATTTTATATTTAAAAAACCCCTATTGGAAGAGAAAAAGGGAATAAGTATTAAGTTAGATATAATAAGACAGAATAAAATTTAGATTTTTTGAAGCTGCAAGTTTTTGAAGTCGAGTTAAATTTGTATGTCTGTTTCGATGTCACTGAGAACATTTCAGCCCTACAAATCTCCTCCCTGGGTGCGGCCTTGTATTTTTGTATTTATGTATGTATACATCTGCTCGCTACCAGTAGCTTCCATTTTCAAAGATAAAGAGTGATATAACTTGTTACTGTTGCATACTTGTATCAAAGGTTAAACAGCCAGCCTATTTCTTCCAGCTAAATCATTTTTCTGCAGCCTCGTAATAAATATAAAGATTGCTATTTCTGAATGTCATATCTACGATGGTTTTTTGAAGAGCTAAATTTTGGCACCAAATAACGAATACTAACTCCGTATAGTTTTTGTTAAAACAATGTTTATAATATTAGCGTCTGCTCTCAATTGTCTAAACACATGTTTGTATGTATGTAGATATATATAAACACAAGTACGGTTACACATCACAACTTCAGGGCAATATAATCGCCGCTGCAATCACAATGTATCTTTTGCAGTTAATCTCCGATTTTAAATATTTATGACTTTTAATTTGCCTCGAGTGTGATAACTCAATTCCATAAATCGCCATGTTAATTTTTAAGTGCTGAGCTTTGTAGGTATGTACCTAGTCTTTGTAGTTTTGTTGTTGGTTCATTACTATATCTATCGCATGTATATATATATATATATACAAAGGATGTTACGGAGAACAGAGTTTGGGGAAAAGTCAGACAGATTTATTTGCTTACACTTATCTATATAAATTTTAAGACGAAGTCGGATTTAATAATTATAATGTAATAATCGGTACCACAGATTTCCTCTTTAATACTATATGCATAAGTTATTTTAATGAAGGAAACTCAGAAATTTTATTTCTCTATATTTAAGAGTGGGTTTTGCCTTAAAACACTCATAAAACTTTAGAAAATCAGTCCATAAAAAGCAGTGTCTTGGGTTATTTGCGAGGAAAGCCTGTATGAATTTTCCAACAAATATCTCGTCGGTGACACTGCAAAACCGCGTAAGTGACATTTGTGTCAAAAACTTTTATAGGCCGCTGTCATCAAGCACTATATGTCAAGAAAACTATATGTTGGTTTGGAAAATAATTAAAAGAATCTTTCTTGATGGACACTTTTTCCATAAAGTCATTGTTCGTCTTTAAATTAAGCAATTTGTGGTTGAAGAACAGCCAAACTGAGATATCACTTACGCGGTTTTCCTTTCTGGCGTTACGCGATTTTGCAGTGTTAACGACGATCTTATCCGTGACCTTTGCATTTGATTGCGAGAAAGTTAACCGTTTCTTTGCTAAAGGTCCAGGCGACTAATGGCAGTCACGATCTCTTTATATGGGTTGAACTGTACGGTTCGGCAGGTCTTTTCACTCCTATGGGTATGCTATAAAAATTAAAAAGGTATTCCTACCCCTATTAGTATGCTAAGCAAATTAAAATTTATTTATATTGAATTATATCCCACTGTAGACTAAAGCGATTAATCGGGGTTCACTCTGCTAAGAGATTAGTTAAACAATTTTTTCCAGGGATATAACATGGATTGAAAATAATTGAAACTGATTTCGCAAGTTTGTCTATAACTGTTTCCACTGCAGGCGTAAGATCTCTATACATATAGAAAAGGGCTAAGCCGTTAAATCTTTCTTGGGGTATTGAACTTCTTACATACGTTTAAAGTCATCGAAGTGCGGAAAATGCTCTTTTAAAATGTATTTATAAGAGTTACTAGAATAGTGAGTAAATAAAATATATTTGGAAATATTTCTTTATCACAAAGTTCCAGAGCTCCAGAAACTGTCTTTGGCATATTTTCGAGCTTCGAGTTGAAAACCATTTTATACCAAATACCTATTTTTATTTTAAGATCTTAGAAATCTAGATTCAGTTCTTCGGAAAAAATTATATAATATTCTTCAATTCAAAAAGAACTTTAAATCCAATAAGTAAGTCTTTATAAAGAAGAGAGTTTTTACGGTGCTTTTAATTTTAAACGCCCCCCTTGTGTGCTTGGTGCAAAACATTGAATAGAATATAATTGCTTTATTATAACGTTTATAAGAAGCAGCTTAAGCTAATGACTACAATATATTATACGAATATCAAGTTTTTCAATGATTGAAAATTTAATAAAAAATGTCAATCTTGTGCAATCGAAAGTTAGTAATCGAGTGATGAAAGTTTTAGAATAACGTAGGGCATTGCAAAGTTTTATTATGTCTCCGCCTGAAAAAAATCGTGCGACTGATATCTAAAGAGACTGATTCGGGATCAATATATTTCGTCTGTATCGGGCTACAATTGACCCAGGCCCCTGCGGGTAAGGGGTTTAGAATATGCTCGAGGTAGGCATACCGGTCGTAAGAGGCAACTAAAATGCATAAAGCTGATGACGTGCAACTCGATGGTTGATGTACGGGTATGTCTCTCACCTCTCTGGGTGACATGACCCAGAAGGTACAAATACCAAAATTGCTATCACGACAGTCGGACGGTACCCGCAATGGAGCACTGCCGGGTTCATATCCGGATAAGGACTGTCAGTTCGACAACAATATCCAAAATTTCGGGGGGTGTTTTTGTCGAAACAAACAACAGCAATTGACCCCAACTATTCCGTTGTAGGCATACTTGAGATAAGTAGATTTTAATTTCTGTATCCTACTTATAGGTGTTGAAAGTAAACTTGTCTGATCATACCCGTGGGAGAACAAATGGGATTTGTCCGACACTACCTTTTCATGCTCAATGACTTCAACCCATACAAAGAGATCAAAACTGGCATGCTCCTTTGTGACCTATCCCGAATTCATCATAGACTAATCGCATATTTTGCAGGGCAAAATTGGAATCTTGCATGCAAATAATTTTATTACAAATCACAGATCTCATCATAAGAAATAAACTTTATATAAGGTCCACATTTTTGGAGAGTGAATATATGTATGTGTTCGGGTAGAGCTTTTGAACGCATTCATTATGTGTGCATTATAAACTGGCCCTAAAGGTATTAACAACTTTATGCCAACATGATTTGCAAGTTTGACTGGTTGTCGGTTAAGCTGGCCGAGCATTTGCCTAGTTGCCAGCTTGCAGATTATTTTTCATTTTTAATGGCATTTAAATGGCGTTTAATAAATTATGTTTTAAACGTACGGTGGGCAGTAGCAAAAATTAAACACGACTTTATTTTTATATCCATACATTAGAGCTGGTCAAATTGTATGGATGGATTTTTTTTCATCAGGAGTATAGCAAAAACGTAATCTACAGATGATTCTAAGTCCGATTTCGAGTCCCACGCTTTTGCAAAATAGATATTTTGCCATATAAATGTAGGGTTTGGCCAAAAAATCTCCATAGCTTCTGATAGAATTATAGGAAAAATATCATATTGGGCTTACTTTAAATGTATTTTACGTACATTTCAGAATCTGTATTAATATCTATATTGTTTTTGAATTGTAGTAGATATATCAGGCTTAAATTATGAGAAATTAGCCTAAAATGAACTTTTAACTACTATATTACCATTTTTAACAAATTTCTTATTGAAATTTTTTTTTCTTTACAGCTAAAATAAGTTCAGAACATTTCCAACAACTTTTATTCAGACAGCAAAATTTTTGTATTTAAATTTAAAATGGATAAACTAAATCCTTCTACATCATCTGAATCCACTTTATCACATATACTTGAACACGATATTATTGCATTCGGTTTATCAAGTGAAATAATCTGAATTTACCGTCTAGTCGTGACATTTTAAGATTTTATTTTATTTTTAAGTGATCATGCTAAAATTCAAAGTAAAATGTTTTCGCATAAAAATTTAACTCATGTAATTAATAAATTGGTTGAAATTTGGAATAAATTGAGTATTCAACTAATTGATAGACGTAGTATTCTACGAAAACTAAATGTATAAATTGAAAAATATCACGAAAGCATTAAAGACAGAAAAAAAGTTCAGGAATTTACAGCATTCGTACAATCAACAAATGAATTATTTTACATTGGAAAATGTAAATGCAAGTTAAAAACAACAGTATGCTCATGTGGTTTAATACCAAACCATTTAAAAGAATTTATGATTGACCAACATAATTATAGAAAATTCACAATGCCTGAATATATGGATGACATTGTAGAAGGAACACCTACAACAGTACCAACAATGCCAACAGTTAGTGATGATCCAACATACGAACGCCTTGGAACAGATATGGAAACAGGTGAAGCACAAATTGCACATGAAGCAGTTACATTTTGCTATGATGTGTGACAGATTCGGCGTTTCAGATAGAGTTGATTTATGTTCAGCAACAGCCATTTTCGAAGATATAAATTTTCGAGATGTTCGTGGTGAACTTGTCATAATGGATAAATCTAAAGTTGTAAGAGAAAAAATGAAGGCTAGAGATGAAGTGCTTCGTAAACGATACTTAGATTCCAACATAACTGTATTTTCTTTCGATGGCAGAAAAAATGAGTCATTAACTAGAGAGAAAATTAATGAGAAATTTCATACAAATATGGTAAAAGAACCCCATTTAATTGTTCTAAAAGAGCCTAACTGAATTACTTGGATATGTTAATTTGGGTGAAGAAGAAAATGCAAATGCAAAAAAAAAAAAAATTAAATATATTCTTCAATAGCAAAAAACTGTCAATAGATCAATTAACTGGCATATGCAGTGATGAAGAACCAGCTAACACTGGAATAGAAAATGGTGTTATAAGACTTTTTGAAAAGCATTTAAATAGATCACTGCACTGGTTTATATATGTTTGCTTCATTTCAATGAATTACCATTTGGTCATTTATTCAGAGCATTAGATAAAACAGTCACGAGTGGACCAAGAGCAGCAAGTGGAAGTATATTCAAAGACATACAAGACTGTGAACAATTTCAGGTATGCGTTTGTGAAAATTATTTTATAATATTTTTTCAATCAAATTAAAATAGGAAGATTATACTAATTTTATTTGATCTAAGGTTGTAAGTGATCTTGAACCAATAGCATTGGAAAATATGCCTGTTATGATCAGTGATGAACAAGATGTTAAATATTTATATCAAATAGCCAAAGCAATTTCAAATGGTGCTGTTTTAGTTGATTTAGCTAACATAAAACCAGGACCGGTTGTACATTCTCGATGGCTAACCAAAGCAAGCAGGGTATTACGTCTATATACCACAACTAATACACCATCGGAAAATTTGAAAACTCTAGCAGTTTATATTATTAGAATTCATGTGCCAATGTATTTCAATGTAAAATACTATAATTCTGTTGTATACGGCAGTGTACTTTTATCAAAGTTTATTCGTTGGACACGATACCTACCACGTAATTTACTTAATATTGTAGATGGTGTAATCCAAAATAATTCATATTACGCTCATCCAGAAAACATTTTAATCACAATGTTATTTGATGATAGAAAAGCCATACGGGATAGAGCTATCAAAAAAATTTTATACTATCGAGAAAAATACTTGATCCAACTAAACTCAGAGTTTACAAAAAATATAATATCAATTTTAATGCTTCAGATTATACTGATATGATTGATCTGAATGACGATAACTTACTATCTTTACATACGATCACTTGGTACAATTCTTAGATTATGATGAGCCAACACTAAATGATCCTAATATTCCAATGCATATACAAGGAACAGAAAGATATGTACAGTTGTTAACATCTGTTTCCAAACGTGTTACAGAAAAAAAACGTGAAGGTGTTATGTCTGAATGAAAGTTGTTGGAAATGTTCTGAACTTATTTTAGCTGTAAAGAAAAAAAATTTTCCATAAGAAATTTGTTAAAAACGATAATATAGTAGTTAAAAGTTCATTTTAGGCTAATTTCTCATAATTTAAGCCTGATATCTCTACTACAATTCAAAAACAATATAGATATTAATACAGATTCTGAAATGTACGTAAAATACATTTAAAGTAAGCCCAATATGATATTTTCCCTATAATTCTATCAGAAGCTATGGAGATTTTTTGGCCAAACCCTACATTCATATGGCAAAATATCTATTTTGCAAAGGTGGGGGACTCGAAATCGGACTTAGAGCTGTGGCGTCTTCAGCAATTTCTCTTAGAATCATCCGTAGATTACGTTTTTGTTATACTCCTGATGGAAAAAAAAATTGACCCGCTCTACTATAAATATTTGTATGTGGTACATCCATCCGTAAAAATTGTAGAGATACATCTAAGAGTTTAGGGGGTATTATTTTAAGTTCAAATTTAACACTATTATGTTGGACTATATTGAAACTAAATTTGAAAGGAAATTATAAATCCGAAACCGACAAGTATTATACATTATCCAATATTCGGCCAACCACGGAAGCCCAACCCAATAAAAATATTATTTCATTCAGGTGTGTAATTTCTTAAATAAGAGAAACAACTTAAAAAATATTTGGCTGGAACAAGAACAAGTCAAAAAGATTTAACTATTAACGTTAATAATATTTATGATTAAAAAGCTTTATCTGAGATGCCAAACAAATAAGTTTGTCAGATTTGATCGTCTATCAAAATGCAGTTCCCAGTTAGATGATTTTACCGAACATCTTTTATTTCCTTTTAAAGGAAACCAATTTGGGCACACGTTGGTTTGTTTCCACTGAAAAACTTCCAAATATTGCTCATGTTTTTAGAAATTCAAAGCAAAACGCAATTGTGTTACTTATATGTTATAGTATAATTACACTTTCAGAGGTATTATTCGAAGTGTCTAGAGATGCACTTAGTAGACCAGGTATTTCCCTTACTCTTTTACATTAAACGTTATCTCCAAAATGATTCACTAACTTGTGGGGTATTTGAGATGCAGTTGAGAAATTGCAAAAAATGATTTCTCAACTTGAAAATTAATGATTTCTCAAGATTGGGATCAGCGGAATTCTTATATTGAAAAAGTGCCTTTTAAGTTGAGGACACTATAAATCCCGTTAGTGAGGTGCTGTTGAGAACTAACATTGGAGGTTTGAGGCAGGCATAAATCTCGAATGCCCACATATAAATATTTTAATTAAAAAATCTAGTCAAAGAGCAATTCAAAGTTTCATCTGCAATGATCGATTTATAACTACTCGTATTTACAATTCGATGTCTAATTTGATGGCAAGTATTTTCTGGGTTATCCGTGTTCCAAATTAGGTTTGCGCTCTGGTTAAGCATTGCCAGTCATATTACTGCGCTTTTATCGAAAATACATTAAAGGTAAAATTGTTCCAATTATTTGTCTCATTGGAAATTATTTGAAGCATTTATGTTTTTTATATCTAATTCTTTGGACGACCGTTAAGCTTACAAGTCGATAAATAAAATAAAGCTACGTTTTAGCGTATATTGGAAACTGATTCGGTATAGTTTCTTATTATTCCAACTTTTATTTAAGAGAAATTACGTTTTCTTTAACTAACGATCTAAAACATCTGCCGGTTTGTGGCCATATTTTATGGAACTATTTGTCCATTGTGCGGTTTTGCACTTTCAACGACGATATGTACAAAAGTTCAAAATAAATTGAAGGAACTTTTAGATTGTATTTTAAGCTCTTAAAGCAAACGCAAATCCCCCTGTGTATGAACAAATATACGTTATCCATCAGCAAACTCCTACAATAAATCAAAAAAAATGCTAATGAAAGCTCACAAGCAATGCCTTTATAGAATTTTGCAATGCTAACAATTCGCTTAATAAATTCCGTAAATGGAAAAAATCAGAAAGTCCGAAGGAAAATGCAAATTATTCAAGAAACGATACCAATGCATACTTGACTTTGGGACCAGCTGAATTGCTCCTTTTCTTCCCACTTAGCCTGTTCATGAAAACTTTCTATTCTTATTAAGTCTGTGCGGAATTAAAGTTGAAGAATGGAAAAGAATGCTGAAAATATTTGCAAAAATGACTCGGTAGAATAAGTTTATAGAAGTAAAATGGAATTGGCAGTGAATAACGAAAGACGTACTAACGGAGCTTAATTTATTCAAAAAGACTTCCCAAACAACAACAATAATGATATATAACACTCGAAATAAAATAGTGCTTGATAATGGCGTAAAAGGTAGTATTGGACGTTTAAAGAGCTAAGATTACATTGGACAGTAAAATAAAAAGGGCTATTGCAGCCGCTGCGCGGTAAAGTCAGCGATTGGCCAAATGGAAGTTTGTGGTCGCGGTTGGCTGCCTGTTGGCACCTTGAAGCAATTAACACTAACATTAAAGGACACAGAGTATACAATTGCATTTGTATGTAAGAATGTTTGAATGCAAATAGAATATAAAAAATTATGCGCCTGAGCGTATGCTTTACTTAAATTACCTTCACGATGCTAAGATGTTGCCGACTCTATTGTTGCGCCATCCTGTTACACATCGCTTTGTATCTCTTCCTTTCCTCTTCTATTACACAACAAACCTCAGACTATATAAAACTACATTAAAAGTGTATACATATGTATGTAAAAGATAATATTTAAGTAAAATATATACTTACATATTACAGGTAAGGTTTGTAGTATACATAGATCATGCTGAGGTTTTCAAAGTTTCATTTATTTACTTAAAGAACATAAAAATTCGGAAAAATTCACTTGCCTTTCATACCCTCGACAATTTCTGCTAGGCAAAGTTCTTACGTATGTGCAGTACTCACCTTCTCTCCTTTGCCTTTGATAACAGCCGCTGAGCCCATCCAAGGTACTACATTGGCAGTTAAGTAGAATTACTGCACAACTTAGTACGTGAGTTCTTCTCAACAATTTTAAATGGAATTTGTCACACTACCATTTTAAACGAAAATACACCTTTCCCAACGCCAACCTGCCTTAAGTGAGCACAGCACAAATCTGAGTAATGTCAGCCATACTCTGCAGGCGATATCGTTGTGTGATTTTTTATATGCAAAATAAAACTTTGTGTAAAACTTTTATTTCATTCCACTTCTAGTTCCATTTTTTTAATGCTTTGCTCAACTTCAAATTTATTATGCGAAAAAGTGCGAAATTCATTTTGGTGCCTGAGCCACCACCTCCGTCATATCCTACCACTCTCCATCCTCGTGCCGAGTACATATTCACACAGTGCCTTACAGCGAAAATGATCCAGTTGGTTTTTCCGACATATAATTTCATAAACAAAAACCGGCAAATAAAGGAAGGATTTAAGATCGGGGCAAACACTTGTAAGGACAAAAACGGCGACCTGATAAGCAAAGTACAAAGAGGGTTTATATTATGAAAGGAGCACTTCTCTACCCTCCCAAATGAAGACACTGAGCAACTACACAGAGAAGAATCCGACCTCAAAATCAAAGATGATGGAATTAGTACCCTCCACCCGACTATACCGAGATACGTGTTGGTAAAGTGCATGCAACAGCTTCTATACAGAATATGGAAGGAAGAGTGCATGCCTGCCGATTGGAAACTAAATTTCCTCTGCTCAATTCATTGGGATCAGCCTCCTTAATATCGCATAGGGTCATATTAAGCGTATTGTGCGAAATACTGAAGCCCACCGTAGACAAACTGATTGGAAGTTATCAGTGCGGCTTCAGACCTGGTAAATCTACCATTAACAAGATTTTCACTATGCACCAAATCTTGGAAATAACCCCTGAAAAAAGAATCGCCACTTATCACCTTTTCGTCGATTTTAGAGCCGCCTTCGACAGCACGAAATGGAGCTGCCCATACAAGGTGTGTTCAAAAAGTATCGCGATTTTTGAATTTTCGCTGGTTACGTATATTCGAATTTCGAATTTTTTGTGGCGTTATGTTGGTACTCATGTCTCTCACTTATGCCGACAAGCTCGGCCATTTTGAAGGTTCAGTTAATTGTTGACAGCTGCTTTGCTTGCACGTGTTTTGGATCGTCTTCGATTTTTACGCGAAATTCGTACCAAAATTGCTGAATTGTGACCAAAAACAGCATCGCATGGACATTGCTAATGAAATGTTAAACTCACAACAAATTTGCTCCAGAAGGTCATAACTGGTGACGTATCGTGGGTTTATGGTTATGACGTGGAAACCAAAGCTCAATCATCTCAATGGAAGCTGCCGCACGAACCAAGACCGAAAAAAGCGCGCCAAGTTCGGTCGAATGTGAAAGTTTTGCTGACAGTTTTCTTCGATTGCAGGGGCGTGGTGCATCATGAGTTCTTGCCACAGGGAAGAACGGTCAATAAGGAAGATTACCTGCAAGTTATGCGCAATTTGCGCGAAGCAATCCGCCAGAAACGCCCGGATTTGTGGAAGAACAAAAATTGGCTTTTGCACCACGATAACGCCCCTGCTCACGCATCGTTGCTTGTGCGCGACTTTTTGGCCAAGAACAACACACTAATGATGCCGCAGCCACCGTATTCCCCAGATCTGGCCCCCTGTGACTTTTTCTTGTTCCCTAAACTGAAGAGGCCCATGAAAGGACGACGTTACGCTTCTCTTGACGAGATAAAGACGGCATCGAAGGAGGAGCTGAACAAGATACAAAAAAATGATTTTTTGAAGTGCTTCGAAGATTGGAAAAACCGTTGGCACAAGTGTATAATATCTCATGGGGATTACTTTGAAGGGGACAAAATAGATATTCATGAATAAATAAATAATTTTTGAAAAAACACAAAATTCGCGATACTTTTTGAACACACCTCGTATGCCGCTATGTCTGAATTTGGTATCCCCGCAAAAGTAATACGGCTGTGCAAAATAACGTCCAGCAACACCACCAGCTTAGTCAAAATCGGGAAGAACTTCTCCAAGCCGTAGAACTTCACCGTTTAGGAACCGTCTATGACATGCCAATGCCATTGACATCATTGCAAAAATATCTCCCTACTCCAAATTGGAGAAAGAAGGAGAAAAAATGGGGTTGGAGGTGAACTAGGACAAAACGAAGTACCTTCTGTCATCATGGGTTAGGGGCTTAGAATATGCCCGAGGTAGGTATACCGGTCGTAAGAGGTGACTAATATGCTCAAAGATAATGACGTGCCACTCGGTGGTTGATCTACAGATATGACACCCCTCCCTCTCATTACCCATCTTCACCTTCCTTACGGAAGGAAGGCTGACATGACCTAGAAGGTTGAACTGGTCATACCAAATCGCCACCACGATAGTCGGGCAGTACCGCAATGGAGTAACGGAGCATACCGAGTGCATATCCGGCAAAGGACTATCACTTTTGACAACACTCATGCAAAGAGTCAGCGTATTCGCGCCTTGGCACCCACCTCACTGTTGACAGCCATACGTTTGAAATAGTTGAGGACTTCGTTTACCTGGGAACGAGCCTTAACACCGACAATAATTTCAGCTTATAAACCCAGCGAAGAATTACCCTTGCCAATAAATGTGACTTTGGACTGAGTAGGCAATTGAGACGTAAAGTCCTTTTTGAACGAAAAAAAATCACGCTCTAGAAGCCGCTCGTAATACCAGTCCTGCAATATGGAGCAAATGCATAGACGGTGACCTTCGCTGATGCGTCTGGAGAAAGGTTCTTTGAAGGACTTAGTAGCCTTTACGCAATGCCGATGGTGTTTACTGAAGAAGATTTAAGGATGAGCTCAACGAAGACTTCGCCATAGTCCAACGAATTAAAACCCAGCTGCTACGATGGTTTCGTCATGTAATGAGAATGGAAAGAGATGCTCTGGCCCAGACGGTATTCTTGCCGGAACCTACCTATAGAAGCAGAGTCTGGAAAGACCAAGTGGACAGCGACTTCCGATCCCGTGGCATTACCTGCCAAAGAACATCCAGGTGGCGCGCTTTTTTGGAAGGTCAAAATCGCTTAGACGGTTAAACAAACAGGGATTTTAACCTTTTTACGTATGTATGCATGTAGTTTCATATGAAATTATAAGTAGTTTTTTCATACAAATATTTTGCATCAGTGTCTCTAAGTTTATTTAAATACTAGAGGGACCGGCAGGCTTTGTCCTGCCCAGATATTTACCTGAATGGATCTAGAAATATTGGCTTTTCCCTTCCCTATCATTATCTCTATCACTATCCCTATCCCATTCCTATCCCTATCCCTATAGATGTAACTATTTCACACACACACAATTCCACTTCACCATCGATTGTACCATTATTAATCTTTTCTAACAAAAAAAAAATTATAAAAATTCGGACCATACAAAATGTATGGGAAAATAAAATTTTTTTTTCAGGAATTTTTTCAGGAATGCTACAAAAAGGAGTCGAAAACAATTTAATGTTATCATAAAAGTCCATTAATTTTAGTTATAAAATTGTACCAAATATGATCAGAAAATAACTATAAAGTATTCATAAGAAACAATCAATTATGTTTCAAAAATCAAATTAAAAGTGATCACAAAAATATTGCGAAAAGCAGTCAAATGTTATTACAAAATAAATTAAATACGACCTTCCAATGATATCAAATATGACGAGAAAATATTTAAAAAGTGTTCAAAAATATGAGTAATTAATGATTATTCACGGATAGTCATATTTAGGGTACACTTTTGTCCCGACGGTACATTAATATTCGATTGGAAAATGTTTTTAAATTTGATTGTCTTTAATCATCTGTAGAATCATATATATTATTTCTAAGGTCTTTTTGTGTTATTTCCTAATTTTCTGCTCTCATTTGGAACCAATATTAATAAATAAGGTATCGTTTTAAAGGTGGGGGTTAGCTCTACATGCGAAACCATGTTTTAATTAGCGGAGTGCTTTTGTTTAAGCATATTTTATAAAAATAAATTCTTTAAAAGAAACGATTGTGAATGCACAAAAAATCAAATTGTACTGCAACGCTATTGTGACTGTGACATTCATATGCCTCGCGACATCTACAGTTGAATAGTAAGACTGAACAGTGCTAGAATAATTAAAGGCGAGCGCGCCATCTACACTTCAAAATGCTAAAATAAGTGAATAAGACTGCGTTCACACTGGGTCATAAACTCGAGTTAAAGGGACATTTTTTGAGTTAATTTATATTGATGTTGGCAATTAACTCAAGTTTATGGCTCAATGTAAATGTAATATAAGTGGTGGAATTTCAAATAGCTGTTTGCGCATATTTGTATAATTTTTTGGGTAATTCTATACGACAGCACGTAACTGCTAATATAGGTCCAAAAATATCGGGAAAGGTATCAAACGACGGGGTTTAACCTTCGTATCAATAATCCGAAAGCGGAAATTCGATATTTTATGTCTGTTCAGAGATATTTGCAATTAAAGTTGAAATTTTTCTGTCATTTTCATGTGGTTGTTGTAATCACAGATTAGGGTGTACCGAAAAGTGCAGAAATGTGTTCTGTGCAGAAATATTGTGGACCGCGTAGCCGGTGTTGGACCGGCTAAGGTTATTTTTTTGAAGCCTACGCAGAAAGCCTATTTGGGATCGGACCTAGGCAATTTTTGGGTTTTTTACTAATAACTTTTCACTGAAACAAATTATTTAATTTCCGCTTTCGGATTATTGATACAGAGATCAAAACGCGTCGTTTGATACCTTTCCCGAGATTTTTGGACCTACATATATTAGCAATTACGTGCTGTCGTATAGAATTACCATTTTTTGTGGTCTCACAACTGAAGCTGAAAATCTTTTTTTATAATTTGAGAAAAAGGTTTGAAAAATCCTGGACCTGGACTAACAAAAAGTTTCAAACCATTTTGGTTTTTTTTTTGCGCAAGGAGCGCACGGGTCCAGCTAGTGATATCTAAATACGTTTTGTTCAAAATTTTCAAAAAATGCTGGTTGGGCATGAATATATAAATATGCGTTTCTATGTAGATCGGTACGATATATTCTAAGCATTCTTTAACACGCTGTAGTATTGTTATAGTTCAAGTACAGGGTGGCTGATGAATTTTGCTACATTAAGAAACTCAAATAATTTTTTTTCAGTGTATGGAATTCATTTTTCTTTTATTCATGTTAAAGCTCATTAAATTTTATTAAATATAGCTTAATTAGTTTTAAAAAGAATGGAATTTAAATGCCCCCCCTGCTCGTCGATGCATGTGCGGCATCTTACCAAAAAGTTGTTCATTACTGCTTGGAGAGTTCAGACAGGAATAGCCGCAATTGTTTCTCGAATGGATTGCCTTAGTTCATTCAAATTTGTTGGTTTTGCTTTGAAGACTTCCTGTTGGCAATAACCCCACAAGAAAAAGTCAGGTGCAGTAAGGTCAGGCGACCTGGGTGGCCAACGGAATGTGGAGTTTCTGGATATCAGCTTATTGGGAAATTTTCGTCGCAATTCTGTCATAACAGGTTGGGCTATATGAGGAGCTGCACCATCTTGCTGAAACCACACAGAGTTGAAAAAAATTCTCATTCGGCGTAATTCTGGATAGAAAAACTCTCTCAACATGCTCAAGTAACGGTCTCCAGTAACCGTAACGGTGTGACCGTTTTCTTCGAAGAAGTAGGGCCCGACAATGCAGCGTGATGAAACTGCACACCACACTGTGACACGAAGTGGATGCAATTCTGTCTCATGGAGTATCTGTGGGTTGGAAGCACTCCATATTCGACAATTTTGTTTGTTTATGTTGCCGTTTAAATCGAAATGGGCCTCGTCAGACATGAAAAGACAGTTCAACATGTTTCCATCTTCTTCCACCATTTGAAGCATCTTCTGGCAAAATTCCAAGCGAATCGGCAAGTCTGCAGCGTTCAGTTTGTTGGCCATTTGAATTTTATATGGGAATAAGTCCAAATCTTTGTGCATAATTGACTGTAATGACTGTCTGCTTACACCCATTTGAGCAGAAGAAGCTTATCTGTCGAAACACGTGGATTGTTTTGTATGGCAGCAGCTACAGCAGCGATTGTTTCCTCCGTTCGAACTGAAGGGTTTCGATGGTAAGGTCTTCTGTTGACTGTCCCATGCTCGGCAAAATTGTTTACAAGTCTTATTATGGTCCATCTGCTCGGAGGATTGCCGCCAAACGTGCGCCTATACTCTCTTTGAACCGAAACTACGGACTCCAGTGCGTGATAGCGGCGGACAATCCAAATTCTTGTTTCAGTGTCCCAGTTATCCATTTTTGTTAAATGTAAAAGTCAATCTGCAAAATAAAAAAAAAATTAACCAGATTCATTAAATAGAAAAAAAGTTATTTAATTTTTTTTGGTAGCGGCTTTCATTAGCCACCCTGTATACGAGTACTAAATATAAACATACGAGCATGCAGTGGCGTAGCCAGTAGTCAATGAACTACTATTTTTTAACTTTCGATTGAATAACACAATAGCATTTTATGCTTCTGATTTATACCCAATAAACAATGAAGTAAGCTAGTTTATTAAACAATATTTTCCAAACGATGAAATCAATGTTTTCCAAACGAGTTTGTAACTAAAAAAATTCACAATTGTTTAAATATGTTTTCACAATTGTATGGTAGCTTTGGGGAATTAACTTGAGGTGAACTTTCTGCGAGGTGAACAGTTTGGCAGTTTTCAAAAATAATGATAAATATTTTACCTACTTGATTTATATGAACTTTATTATATGGGCGACGTGGTGTAGCGGTAGTGTTGCCGGTCTACTACACCGAAAGGCCCAAGGTTCGAGTCCTGGGACAGGTAATATCAAAAGTGGTTTGAAAAAGGTTTTTTAAAACGAAATCGGAGGGTATTTCTGCCATGGAAGGCTTCTTAGCAAAAATTCATCTGCTTTGCTTTGCAGATGCCGTTCGGAGTCCGCAAAAAAACAATAGCTCCCGCCAATTTTTATAAAAAATTGGAAGCAGCACGCCACAAATTAGTAAAAAAGCTAGTGTCGAATATTTTTTAACATTTTTGTATTATACTTAAATTGTAAAACAAGTAATAAATGGAACTGAAAAAACTACAAAACATATTTTAAAATAATAATAATAACTTATTTAATAAGAAAAGTTGAGGAAATTGTCGGGATTCGAACCAGCAACTTTCGGAGCAAAGGTATAGTACATATTCATTAGGCTACTGGCCCGTTTTTACCGTCGTTGCCTATATTGGAGTTTTATTAATCAGTTTTCGACAAACCCTTACTGTACATTGTTTTCCAAACCTCATTTACAATTGTTTAAAAAGGGACCACTTTCGTTGATTCGACAATTTTTTCCAAACGTTTAACAATGATTATAGTAAACGTTTTCCAAACGAAAGGCTTGCTAAAGTAAGTTTATCGTGAACTTATAGTAAACGTATTTTGCTTATTGGGTAACTTTCTTATTTTAGATTTATGAATATATGAAATTATCGGTTAGTGGATTATGCGTTTGAATATTAAGCCTAGTTATATATGTATAATAGTTGTTTCAGACCTTCTACCAATTTTTTTTTGTTTTCGAGACGACAAAACCGGTTTTGAGGTATTCGTACATATTGGCTCTGGTAGTAATAAAATGACAGATCGAAATAGTACCGTAAAACTGCAAAAACTCTACTTCTTTATCTCCATCGTCTTAAAAACCCGAATTCAGCGGTCTGAAAATACTAGAGTAGGCAGGCTCATTAATTTAATCAGAGCAAGCGGTGGCGGAAAATAGATAGCGACGAGAATTTTTTACACGTTACATTATCTAATAAAAAATATTCAAGAACAAATTTCAAACTTTGTTCAAAACCTAGGAAATTCTACACTTTTTAATCCGTGTTTTTATAAAAAAATGTTTATTTGTGGTTTTATGACCTATTAAATTTTAGTATTTCTAATAAAGTGCCAGGGTGAAGTTGGCAAAAAATTGTAGCAATTTTGGGCATTTAATAAATTTATGGTTCCAGTTTTGTTATGCGAAAGGCTCAAAATTAAAAAAATTTCAACATTTTCTCTATTGCTTAGTATTATAAAAACGCTGCGTTCTGCCTTTGTGTAATAAACTTCAAGAAATATAGATAGACTTAGCGATTGAAGTGGATTTCGCAAAAAACTTAGTACTGGAGTTACGAAGTATCCGTTCCGACGAAAATGATTTTGAAAAATTTTTCAGAACTATAACATGAATACTGAAATCAAATAGAACCGATTCAAATCTAGTCACATGCTTACAGAATGTATCCTAGATGTTTATTTCAAGATTTCTGTTTTTATCCATTCATGTATTGATCAATGGAAATAAATTGTCGATTCACTCAACACAAAACTATCTTTAGAGATTTCGATTCGGTTTTTCAACAAACTACAGAGAAGAAAATGACAAAAATTTATTTAAGTTTGGCGAATTTTATGAACCACTCGTTCAAAACGAAAATATAGTCGCCGAAACCAATTTATGGAGAAGGTCCTTAAAGTGACATAATCTTCCGCCAAAAACTACATTTTACGCAGAAAACCTTCTGGGCCGGAACATCAGACTATGTCGGTGTCTGCATGTGGCTCACACAGCTCATCATTAAATCTTCTTCGGTACTCGACGTCGCCAACGCGTAAGGATCCGTAAATCTTTCGAAGAATCTTTCTCTTGAATACTCTCAGAGCCGCCTCATCAGATGTTGTCAATGGCCAAGCTTCTGCACCATAAACCAGGACGGGTACGACAAGTGAGTTATAGAGTGTTATTTTCGTCATTCGAGAGAGGACTTTACATCTCAATTGCCAACTCAGTCAGGAGAAGTACTTGTTTGCGTGAGTGATTCTTCGTTGGATTTCTAGGCTGACATTATAATTGGTGTTAATGCTGGTTTCCAGGTTAAAAACTCTAAAGAAATATTTTCTTGGGGATTTCTGTATTTTCCTCAATACAAGGTTTTGAAAGCAATTTCTTTTATATGAAAGAAAACACTTTAGCTCTTCGGAAAAAAAATTACCAAAAATTAGCAAAATGTGTCACGATCTTAAGATTGACACATTACCGCATTCAAATTTAATGCACTACAGAACTGCATATTCCACAAAATTCAAAAAATTGTGAAAATAATGTAACACGGCCGCCGTGGTGTGAAGGTAGTGTTGCCGGCCTACCACACCGAAGGTCCATGGTTCGAGCCCTGGTACAGGTAACATCAAAAGTGATTTGAAAAAAGTTTTTCAAAACGGGGTCGCCCCTCGGCAATGGTTTGGCAAACCCTCCGAGTGTATTTCTGCCATGACAGGCTTCTCAGCAAAAAATTCGTCTCCTTTGTAGATGCCGTTCGGAGTCGGCAAAAAACTGTAGGTCCCACCAATTTGTAGGGAAAATTCAAATCGGCACACCACAAATTGGAAGAGAAGCTTGGCGCAAAAATCTCTTAGGAGGTTTATGATGATATACCTGTTGTATATCGCGCCATAGAGAGAGAATGTAACACTTTGAAAAAATTGCTATGAATTTTCTCGAATTTTGCGTACATTTTCAAAACACACTTTGTGTGTCTCAAATTTCAGAGGTTTTGATAAAAAAAAATTTAATTCCCCCCTTCCCCAAATCCTGGCTACGCCACTGCGAGCATGCATAGATAATTTAAATGCTTGGATGTGTCTGTATGTAGAAGCAGATCTTGAACCTATCCACAATCAAGTGTCGTAGGTAAAACTTAGTTAATTTATCAAAAAGTGCTAGTGATACAGTGGTTGTTTTAGAAAATACTTACTTTACAAGCGTCAAAGGCACAGTAGATTTCAAAATTAGAAAAATTTACGGTTTTTCCTGAAGAACGTGAACCTTCTAAAATATTGGGTCAGTGAAATTAATACGCATTTACACAGCGAAGGCTGGAGCATTGATCTATATGCGGCTGTGTGTGCTCATTACAGTTAGCTATTCCTTCGGACTTTTTTATTTAGTGATTTTCTTTGACGATGCAAAAGTAGTTTGTCTAAAATAAAATTGTTTTTGATAATCAAAGTTTAATACTTATTACAAATAAAGATTTATATTTAGTAAAATTACTAAGAATCTCAAATAACAGCTTCTTATTTGGCACTATGTAGCTTAGAAATGGTTAAGAAAAGGGATCCTAAGGTCCACTTTCACGTTTACAAGTACATGAACTAAACTCAACACAACCTAGTTGTCGTGAACAGCTTAGCATATTGTAACTGTAGGGTTGGTAGCGCTTAACTTACCGTTAGCCTGTATATCAAAGTCTTTCAGATTTTTTTAATACTTTATATTTACTTTGGTGCGACTGAAAGAAAGTCTGTGTATTGAAGATATTCAAGAAATTAGACAGGAGGGTTTAACTATTACTAATCAAATAGAATCAAAATCAATTTCTGATTTAAATTTGAATGGAACTTCCACCATTGCATTACTAGACGTATAACTTAAAATTTGAGATTTCCCTTATTTCCATAAGCGATTTACCGACCAATATGTGGACCAGGGTTACAAAAAATATGTTAGTACAATGTGGGTATAAGTTTTAAGACTCAGATAAGCTTGGCCGGGTTTTCTCATCTATTACATAGTTTTTCAGAAGTTTGATACGCGGGTTTGTACATTCGCCGATAATATCAAGCTATAGTTATAGTGGCAGTTGTATCCTCTCCATTTCAGTTTTGATTGATAAAGTAAATTTAATTAAAGGCACACAAGGGCGCTTATCTCTGTTCACAGTATGTCGGAATCGCTGCATGAAAGAAAATAGAAATTACAACGCAAGGATAATCCGATGAACTAAAAAAACATTTGTTGAAAGTGTAGCAAAAACGTTTATGTTGTGAGAATGTGAGAATCAAAACAAAATATAATGGAAATCTTAGATCTTAGAACGCTTATGTCTACCTGCACTCACCTGTCTCTTGCCAAGATGGCAAAGCATAAAAGTAGAAATAATTCCTGGAACACAGGAGCAAGTAACCCGCTGTGGGTGGAGAGTTTTATACGTTGCTAAAGCTTACATACATATACAAACATACTTGTATGTACATACATACAAACATACTTATATTACCCAATAAGGCATTGCATATCGTTTAACGCCAAACGCTTCATCAAGTTGCTGAGTTGAGAAATGTGAAAAGCCGAGTTCAGATCCACTTGAGAACTAGTATTAGGGGGTTGAGAATGCAGTTTATTTTCAAATGCTGTTCAACTTGAAATTCACAAATATAATGTGTAGTTTCAGCGCTATTGTGGTGTAAATTATTTTTAAACTAAATTTTTAGCACTGGCAATCGAAAAGCATTAAATCTGTCAATTGAGTCTCCTAAGAGAGCGTATATACCAGTACATATTTGTGTTTTGCACAAAAACTTAAAATTAAAGGAAATCCAGGGTGACCATAAAATAAATTAATATATCAATCTCAACTGTAATTTTAATCACTAGTTACTGAAATTTCTGGGTCAAAGCCAGAACGAAGGAAGATTAATTTATGCTGAAAAGCTTTGCATATCGAAAAAAAAAAAAATTGGAGGTCTTGCCGGCCACTTCCCAGTGACGATACCGTTTATTAACTATTTTCTGAAGATTTTGTTTGGTTTTTCCTCAAGGCAAATATTTTTACGTAGGAAAGGTAGACAATAGTTTACATTTTCTCCTCTTTCTAGAGCAAAAAAATCAGCCTAATGTTCATAAAAAAATATACGATTCGATGCAGATAGGATTACCTTTCGTTTTGCAATCTATTTGAGAGCAAAAAGCATGATATTTGAAAACGTTTACCAATCTCTGTGAATGTACGTGTCTGGGAATACTAACCGTATATTCCAACCGATGAGTGTTATATAACTGCGATTATTTAATTTAGGTTGAGGAATAATTAATTTTTATGGAAACGCGAAGGTAACGAAACCGTTATTTACCAATTGGTCTAGACTTCCATGATAGTAAAAATGTTTCCAACTCAGCTGTTCACAGAAAATTTTAGATACATTTGTATTGCAAATTTCGAATCACAGCTTTCTACGAATTCGTCCATCTTGTTCCCTTAACATGATAAGAGAGTGCAATGCCGATGTGCAGGTACTCAGTCTAATTTAAAATATGTGTATAAATGTACATACAAATGTTTATTGAATGTAAAATTTTGTGTAGGCACGTTACTCTGTCGCCACGAGACCAGTACTTGATTGAACATTTATTGGCTTACGAAACGACATATTGCTTCTGCCATTAAGTAGTACGCTTGTATGTACGTGTAAAGGTAGGCATCTTTGCAACTTAAGCTACATAGCGTGAATGGTATGCAGTTTCCATAGCTTCTGTTGCAGCTACGCATTGCCGCAGAATTTTAATTTTGGCCTGTGGCTATACTTCGGTCTTAAACTTTTGTCACTGCTTCACTGCGAAGCAATCAGATTTTAATTACTTTTGTGCGGTAAGTGTGACTAGTCGTCCTTATCCTCCTTGCAATATTTACATTTTTATTATATACCTATGTATGTACATATGTATGTTGATATGAGAGTAGGAATATGTAGTAGGTACATACGTTTTAATTGCTGGGGCAAGTTTCAAAGGCATGCATTGATAAATTATCTACATGAAATTGTAGAGAGAAAAACACTTGAGCTAAAGAAATTGAATATAATATATAACGAATACTAGAATTCCTAAACAAGCAGCATGACAACATAAAATTCACTATGGAAACTGAGAAAGTTGGAGAACTGGACTACCTGGACCTAACAATAAGAATTGACAAGCTCACAAACAAGTTTATCTACGACATCTATGGAAAACCAACAACCTTGGACACCATAATTCATTCTACATCAAACCATCCGCAACAGCACAAGAATGCAGCATTAAGACACCTAGTAGACAGACTCCAAAGAAAGCCACTCACTCAGGAATCGTACAAGAAAGAGCTCAACACCATACACAGCATAGCTACGAGCAACGGATACAAAAAAGCCCTAGTGGATAAACTCCGAAGGAACCATGGGGCGCAGAAAAGAGAAAACGCAGAGGAGAAATACAAAATTTGGACGACAATGACATACACTGGGAACACGACGTACAAGTTGGCAAACTTTTTCAAGAAACACAACATCAACACAGCGTTCAGAACATCGAACAACGTAGGACAAAAACTAAGAAGCAACACTAACTCAGAGGAGCCGTTTAGCGAATATGGGGTATACAAGCTTACCTGCGAATGCCAGCACAGCTACATAGGACAAACAGGACGAAATATAAGTACACGATTTCGGGAGCACATCAGGGACTACAACAAGAAAGCACGGAAACCCACCATCACACCAGAATCGAATTTTGCTAATCACCTGTTCGAAAACAAATGCTCCCCGGCAAACATCAAAAACACAGCCAGAACACTTCACGTACAAAGAAAGGTCGAAGCTTAAATGTGCTTGAAAACATGGAAATATACAAACTAAAGACTTTTGACGGGAAAATAATAAACGAACAAACAAGCACCAATTTTGATGCAATATTTGAGCCGCTAAAACTAATTTACAAAAAACAAAACAACGCAGCAGGTACGATAACCAAACGAATAACAATAAACGAGCGAACACAGAAAACAAACCAAAAGACGAAAATCACCTACTTCTATCTAAGTAACGAGCTAAAAAAACACCCTTCAATATAGACTATTCAAACACACGATTAACATTACCTGACCTAACATCCACATACTAATTAACGAGCGTTAAAAACAACCATTATTACAGGTACCCGTGCGGAAGCATTCGTAACACACGAACCATATACACGCGTATTAAGAGTACCTGGCACAGCATCCAGACTATAAATACATAACAACGGATAGGCACAGATCAGAACGAAAACATACACTGACGATGGCGGATCGCCGAAACCGGTTTGTAACAAAACAAAAATTGACAAGGGATGACGAAAAATCGTTCCAATATACATATTATATAAGCTTATTTATTTCAAAGTATTTATGTATACTACGTATTATAAAAAAACTTGATCCTAAGTCTTCAGTTTTTTATACTAAATATATGTCCAAACCAAATTTGGCTTAGAATAAAAATAGTAAAGTTTTCAGAAAATGAGCTTTATGAAAAGGGTTAAAATTTTAGACCAGAAACGCCTTATCTATTTAACAAACATTTTTGTATCAGTTGGTAGGATTCAAACTCATGCGCTCAGCATCACAGCCGACGGCTCTACCCACTGAACTACAGCGCTCGCAAAATGGAGAAATTCAATGACTGGAGAAATCTTTCAAAAATAAATAACAGTTAAGATTTAAGTCTAAACCGAAATAAATTAAAAGTTGGTGCAAGCAGTTAAAAGGTTTGGAATTTAATACGAAAAGGTTAAAAATGAATAAATTTCTAACCATAAACATGACGGTTTTGCAAAAATACCCTTTTCTCCATTGATGCGTTATAAAAAATTAGATTTTAAATACCAAAATTTCATAAACTTCTAAAACTCACATATACCATATCTTTGCTTAAAGACTGCTGACCTCTTGGCTACATAAGTATAAAGGCAGTATTTAAATTTTTTTTATCATATTTTTAGTGCTCCCTACAAAAGGGCAATTTCAATTGTGATTATTTAAGGTTTAGGTGCACATGCATCAATTTTATAGCCTACTTTGTATTCAAAAAATTGGAATCTACGCAAAATAGTAAGTACAAGTAACACAGCAGCACGGTTAGCACAATGCTGTTCTGTAATATAGGTGGCTATATATCAAGTTCAAAGTCCTTAGCTCACCGGGAAGTTACTCATAAATCGATAAAGATTTCCCCCGTTTTTCACCTAACTCAATCAGGGCACCACGCAGCGGAATTTTGATTTCGACAAATTATATTGTCATTGTGTCCAGAACCATGAGCTAAGTTTCAAGGTCCTATGTCACCAGGTAGTTAGTTCAGCGATTTTGAGTTATCACGATAATTGCGCCACCTTTCTCAATTTAGATTTCTTCAAATTAAATTTTCATCGTGTCCAGAACTATGACCTAAGTTGTAAGTCCCTAGGCCCCAAGGTTAGTTAAAAATCGATCACAAGATTTCCAATTTCAAACGAATTAAATTATTTGTTACCAAATATTGCATTTCCATCGAGTTCTGAAGCATGTGTCCAGTTTTAAGTCTCTAGCTTACCGGGAAGTTACTTAAAAATCGATTGCAAGATTACCCCCCATCTTTCCGCGATTTTCAGTTATCTAGATCAGCGATCTATTTAACGGAGTTTTGTGTACCGGGTATTGCATGGTATGCCATTGTTAATCTATCTTTCAATGCTCTAGCTTACCGGGAAGTTACTTAAATATGAATCGCAAGATCCCATGTTTTAAATAAAATTTTCGTCTATCTCGATCCATGCGCCACCTAGCGGATTTTGACAAGTTTCAAGTGTTTAGCTCCACGGGAAGTTACTTAAAAAGACTTCGCAAGACAAGAAAGGGACTTAATATAAAGGTCGTAAAAAAATATTTTTGTTGTTTGTTTATTTGGCCCAGCCTAATGTAGATATGGACAACAACGTGCATCCGATCGGAGCTCAAGGCTATATGCGAAACACGCGCAATGCGTATTCTCATTTAACCTAAAATAAGAACCACAATTATCCGTATCTCGATTACTTCTTAATCGAACAAGCAATCATGAAATTACCTCATAATAACAAGCACAATTGAGATTGAAAGTCGCAGCATAAACGCACCAATATATACTTTGGTAGATTCCTACATTGGTAAATATTATGAGATGAGTAGGCGTATTCTTTCGTCACCGAGTTGCAAACGATCAATCGGTAGCAGTAAATAAGCCTCAATCAATAATTGTGAAGGGGAAGTGTAGCAACATAATTATACATAGTATGATTTATGAATATGGCTGCAAAACGTTCAAAGCTTTTTTGCGTTCACGAAAAAGTCGGTCGTTATCTCTTTGTTGAATAGAATCAATACACGCTTTATGAAGTAGTATTTGCGCCCTATGTCGCTGATGGTTAGCATAAAAATGTCATCAGGAAATTTATTTGATATTTTGCAACTCGTTTGCAAAAGACTATAGTGAACAGATTTGTTATTAATATTTATAAAAACTGTGTAAAAGTAATGTTAGGTTATTGCTGAAATTTTTGACGGTTTGCTATCTGAAATTTTTTTCGCTTATAATTTTTTCGGCATGTAATTTTCATATGTTTACTTTGCTACAATGAAACCAGTTTTGGGCAGCATATTTTATATGGGCATCATCAGGATTGTTACTTTGAACCGTATTCGTACATAATGTAATACAACTCTGCTGCACCAAAGTTTTCCTCTGGGTATTTGTAAACAGTTTTATTTTAACTCGGCAGGTTAAGTCACACAATTAGGATTCTGTGAGGAGTTGAACCTAGAGCAAGTGACAGAGTACTGGTTACCTTTCTTGATTTATAGATATCAAATTTGAGTCAAATTACTTCAGTGAATTTCAAATAATCCAAAAATACTTAAAGAATACACATTTAAACTAGATATATGCACTTAAGTGTATAATTTTGCAGGACTTCGTGTACTTATTCTTTATTCTTAAGTCATAATTTATTCTAAATAATAATAGAGATTTTATTCGTTATACAAAATTTTTTCAACAACCAACAACATTGCACCCGTCATTAAAGTTTTCAAAAAACGCCCGTCCTGAAGTCAATGACTTTGAGAACCCTTGAATTTTAAAACGAAATCCATTTCAACAATGAAAGTATAATTCCGAATTAAATAGTTCTGAATATCTTATAAATAGTGTATCTATATATATATATATACAGTGGCGGACATAAGTGTACATACAGTCGTTTTCTGCGATTTTCACAAAGCTTAAGTAAAAACATGCGTCAGGGTCTAATACAACAACTATACATTTTGTTTTAAAAAAGTACGCAAATTTAGTGGAAATTCAAAGAAATTTTATTAAAATTTTAAATTTTTTTCCAGAATTTTTTGGGGTATGCAATTTTGTAGCCCATTAAATTTTGGTACAATAAGGTGTTAATTTAATCTTATTTTTGAAAATTTTCTTTTCGACGAGCTAAAGTATTTTCTTTCATACAAAAAATTTTGCGTTCATAAACTTGTATAAAGGAAAATACAAAAGCCTTCAAGAAAAAATTTGTCAAAAATCAGGGAAATGTGTCACGAACTTAAGATGAAAACCTTATTATACTAAAATTTAATGGGCTACAAAAGTGCATGCTCCAAAAAATTCTAAGAATTCTGGAAAAGAATTCTAAATTTTAGTAAAATTTCTTTGAATTTCCACTTATTTTGTGTACATTTTTAAAACAAAATTTATAGTTGTTGTATTAGACCTTGACACGTGTTTTTACTCAAGTTTTGTTAAAATAATTGTATTAAGGCCAAAATTTGTGACATAGGCATTTCGCTGATTTTTTCATGTAAAGTGCAAAACCGGAGATTTTTTAAAATGTTTGTATGGTGAACCCCCAGGGGGGTTCCAGGGGGTGTGCCACTGGCATCGGTGGGTCGGGCCTCCAATGTTAGTGGGGGTCGGTCATACATTTGGACTCGATTGGAGCACTCTAAATGGGTCAAAGTGGGATTTTTCAAAATTTGCCCCTACCCAAAAGTTCGACCCAAATTGGGGGACATCAGAATTCGTTTTAGAGGTATGGTTCC
Organism: Merzomyia westermanni; assembly: GCA_949987695.1. Classification (NCBI taxonomy): domain Eukaryota; kingdom Metazoa; phylum Arthropoda; class Insecta; order Diptera; family Tephritidae; genus Merzomyia; species Merzomyia westermanni. Next base: position 120,915,289 of record OX465288.1, on the reverse strand, counting down.
TTCGGCAAAGTTTCTTATTTTGATCCCTAGAATACGATTTTCACAGAGCAATGAGCGATTTTTAAATCGACCCAGCCTAATGTACACTTATGTCTGCCACTATATATATAAAAGGGTGTTTTTTGCAAGGCTTTTACAAATATTTGTGAACAGTTTTGGACACAACTTTGAAAAGCGAATACTGTATATTATTAATGGTGTTCTCCGATGTAAGGTTCACAGCTGTTTAAATATGAATTAAAGGTCACAGGACAGGCTATCTCCAATAACCATGACTTATTTAATGTTTAGTTCCATCTGAAATAGGTTTATATGTAAATACGTTTCAGTTATATTTTGACAGAACTCTTAGAATAGACATATGAAAAGTTATAATGGAAGTATATACTAGAGTGCTGCATGCGTTAACTAATGCTACGAGTTAACAACAGAACTTTCTAGTTCAACGCAGAACTCGAGTTGTACGTTGACGCCGATTGCGTTTGTTAGAATACACATGCATGCAACTTATTGTTGGTTGTAGTTCTTCGCTAGCGGTAAACTCGACTCGTTCGTTTCATAAACACAAATAAACAACCCCTTCAACTTTAACTACATTCGAATACAAGAAGTATTTGCACACATTTTTATGTACACACATTGTTCGGATATTTCTTTAAACTGGATTTAGTTAACTATTAACTATCTTAGGCACTCAAATTATTGTTGTTTTCGGCTAATGCTTGCGTGTAGATATCTATTGTTCTGACCATATGTAGATGGTTAAGTGACACAGTTATGCAAATATTGAAATTTGTCATTTGTATTGTGAACTCAGAGAGAAAAGCCGTAAATTTAAACTGTCTTAATATTTTAAAATTAATAAGTGTATATTTTTTACTATTCCAAATTAAAAAAATAAAACACCCAAAATGAATGTAAGTAATTCATAGAAAAACTAAACTGTATTCGTTAAACAATGCTGAGATGCAATAACCTATATTCCTGTGTTTACAAAAATAGGTAACCTATGACGTCAACCCAGTCGACGCCTGCACTGAAGCAACATATTAAAGAAATTAAGGATAAAATAATAAAAGGAGAATATAAGATAATAATTAACTCTGGAAAAAGCCAGTTTTGGGAAGTTTTTGGAAAAGTGGAAAATAATGGAAATTTTGTGAGAGATGTTGTTGCATGCGCAAATTGTAACGCCGTTTTTAAATTTAAATTAAGGAATCGTTCTGATGAGCCAAAAGTAAAAGTTTTCTGTGCTACAAAAAAAAATGTTTCTGCTACTTTGACCGCATGGGTCACTAAAAACTGCAGACCATTTCATATGGTCAAAGATACAGGATTGATAGATTACACAGACTTAATACTTTCAATTGGAGAAAAGTTCGGATCAAACGTGGATACGGATGATCTTCTACCACATCCAACAACCATTTCTAGAAATGTAGAAAATCTGTACAAGGTAGCCCACGATTCCTTAAAACTAGAGCTAAAGGAACTAGGAGCCTTTGGACTAACATCCGATTTATGGACCGACATCTGTTTGAAGCAATCGTTTTTGTCTTTGACTATCCATTTTATAAAAAGCGGAAAAATTGGAATGAAGCTCATTGCTTTTATATCAATGAAGGAGAAGCCTTGTACGAGTAAGTATTTAATGAAACGTCATAGATTGGTAAAACCATATCAAATCAACAAATATAAAGGTAATTTCTGTTTTGACCACTACCCAATTAGATAATTTTTGGTATACTTACTGTACCCATAGAAAAATGTTGCATGAAAAAAATTTCGACAATAGTCTAGGAAACTTTTGACAATAGTCTAGCCATTTATTGTGTTGTTTAAGAAAACAATTTAAAGGAAAAAGTCCTAGTTATTTAATCTAAAAATTTATTATCTTTCTTTATTTAAAATAGGCGATAAAATCAGACAAAAAGTAAAGGCGGCTTTGGAAGAGTTTGGGTGTCACCTTGATAAAGGAATAATGGTCACAGACAGGGGCTCCATAATGAAAGCTGCATTTAGAACATACGATCACATATTCTGCGCCAGTCATATGTTGCACAACATAGTAGAAAAATCGATTGAAGAGTGTTTAGATATAAACGAAATATGTCAAAAATGCATTAAGCTTGTTACATATTTTAAGAAGTCTGGAGCTAATGCGGAACTAAAAACCACTCTTAAGAGTTTTTCTACAACAAGATGGAACTTAATTTATTATTTCATCGAATGAGTTAGAAGGAGATAATTACCCAACTTTAAATTTAGTTATTGTGCATGTTTACTTTTTAAAACGAATGTGTGAAACGCATAATGATGATGATTTAGAATGCATAAAGTCATTTAAACTTAAGCTCAGCACATTAATAGATAGTGTTTTGATTAAAAATCGAAATATTTTTCACAAAATTTCTTTGTTCCTGTTCCCACCAACTAACAAATTATTACAGTTCAATGATGAAGAAAAAAACGATATAAAACTACATTGCAAACGCATGATAGAAGCAATGATTACTGAACAAGATCAGAGCAATAATGAAATTAGTATACCAAATCCTCTCTCAAATAATAAGGAACAACTTTTCTCTGGACTTCTTCAATCTTCAACTCAAATAAATAATCTCGATGGAGTTCACAATGAAATTTTGTTATACGAGAATGTTAACGAGGTAATGCACGACAATTTCGATGTTTTACAATGGTGGGAGCTAAATAAAATAAAATTCCCGTTGCTTCTTAAATTGAGTTTAAAAATTTTAGCAGTCCCGGCAAGTAGTGCCTCCTCGGAGAGAATATTCTCCAATGCCAAAAATTCACTTTCTGAAAAGCGTTGTGTTCTTGGGTCTAACCCTCTTACGGTAGGAAAAATAATGTTTTTACATACAAATACCTAAATTAATAGTAACGTGTGCTTTCGACCACTTAATTATGTATATATGTTTATATTTGTCAAATGAATTGCTTCTTTTTTACTTTATTAATTAATTATTTTATTTTTAAGTAAGGAACTGAAATGCTTTTAATTTTTAAATAAATTATGTATATATGTTTATATTTGTTAAATGAATTGCTTCTTTTTTACTTTATTAATTAATTATTTTATTTTTAAGTAAGGAACTGAAATGCTTTTAATTTTTAAATAAATAAATTATGTTTATGTATTCTTGTTGAAAAAATGCGTTTTAATTTTGGAGTTTGTGTACATAAAAATAAAAAAATGTGTCAACTATTGCTCTCGGCGAAAATCGAATGTTTTGAATTTTTTAATTTGACACCTTCTTGAACCCTAACGCATTCTAGACTAATCGCATTTTTTGCAGGGTAAGGACACGCACATACATATTTATGTGAATGTACACATCTCCTATGCTTTGTTTTCGACTAAAGAACAACTTGCATGTACCTACATACATACAATTTATGTACAGATTTGTTTGCCTAACTGAAAACTTTTAGTTAACTGAGTTAACTAGAAAACTGCATTTACTCGAACTACCTTTTTCTTGAACAGTGCTACTCACAGCAAACGAGTTTGTTTTGTTACTTGTGCGAGTCTTTTTAGTTAAGCGCACTAGTTACAACAGAAACTAGCGAGACTCGCTTCGTATTTTACCCGAACATGAGAGTACATATTTTTGTAGTTTGTGTAAGTTGGAGTTCAAATTTTTAATGAGTTATCCAAAGTTAACTTTTTGGGGAATAATGCAGCTCTTTAGTATATACATATATACATATGTAAGTAAAAATTCTAGAAATCCCTAGTATTATTTTGCATCAGCCATGTACTACATTAGTCAGAACGAAAATGAATTCAACTGTATTGATACATTTATAGCTTCCCCATCTCTAAGAATCGTCACAAATGATCTCATTAAATTTTAGTTTATAAACTGACCAAATGACCCTCACAAACGAAAAAATTTCATAACGTCTCAATTAATGGCGTTCGGTTCAGATTTTGCGTTTCAAACTTACACACATGAAACTCTTCGTCTCCCTCTCACAAATCGTTTCATTTAGTGTACAAGATTAATAAAAAGATATTCAAATTTTCGGTCAGCACGCGATTAGAAATGGTTATATTTTGGGACGACTTATCATACAGAAAACGAAAAGTAGTTGAGTGGAAACGCCTCTAGGTCATTAAAATAATCAACATCTCCATCAACGACATCGTTAGTGCCGTTATTGTCGGCACCGTCCGCTTTTGACTTAATAAACTTCAACTATTTTTGTTTCTACACCATTGGATGTCATCAAACTTTGTCATCAAAAGTTGAATAACTGTAAGAAATGTAAATAAAAAGATACGCAATATATAGTGGAGGCCATATCATTTGCAATCGATTATAACGGCGAGCTTAAACACTTAGTATCTTTCATATCACATTTCATATTACAATTTTGTATGCAAATACCACTTATATTGTAATGAATGCTATTTTGGCCTAAATTTGAACTTTTTTCCTGGGCGATATAGAAAAATTCTGATTGTAGTCTGTTAAAGTATATAGAAGTGCAAGTTTCAAGTCCCTCCGAAATATAATTTTTATTTACATACTAATACATGTAAACAAATAACTGCCAAAAACACAATATAAATACATACCTTTATGAGTAAGTGCAGTTTGATGACTATATTTTTATGAGATATAAATATCCGTAGATGTGTACATATGCGTATGTAGTACATAAATTGAACAGTTTAAGCATACTAGATTTTTAGATAAATTTATATTAAAGATGAATTTGTATAAACAGGCCCGTGCGCAGGGGGGGGGGGGGGAGGGCGTTGGGGGTTCAATTTCAATATTTCAGCATACATTTATATTCCAAATGGCCAAATTCCATTCCAAATGATACTCCTTACAACCTTAGATAAGCTTCAAATTTTTTGGTGGGCATATGTATTCGAATTGCCATTTACTTTCGTGCATTCACTTGTATGTGTAAAGCGGTTTGAATTTGCTTTATTACTTATAACTGAGCCGCAATGCGGCATTGAGAATGGGAATCGAAGAAGAAAATGCTTTACCCAATGATTTGCAACTGTAGAAACAAAAATTAGACTTTCGGAATGAAAGCAAACTACGCATGATTCCAATTATTGAAACAGTTATCCTGTGTGGCCCACAAGGATTTGCTCTCAGAGGTTCCAACGATACGGGAAGAATTTCTGTTGGCGAATGATGGAAACTTTAGAGCTCTCTTAAGATATCGAGCCAAAACTGATGAGCAGTTGAAAAAACACCTGAGTGATTCACCAAAGACGGAGACACGGAGGCGAGGAGCTGGTAAGGCGCATGCATCAGCTTCTATGCAGAATTTGGTCGGATGAATGCATGCCTGAAGATTGGAATCTAAGTGTTCTCTGCCCAATCCACAAGAAGGGCGATCCTGCAAACTGCGCCAACTATCGCGGAATCAGCCTTTTGAATATCGCATATAAGGTCCTATCAAGCGTATTGTGCGAAAGACTGAAACCTGATGTGAACAGACTGATTGGACCTTATCAGTGTGGCTTCAGACCTGGTAAATCTACCATCGACCAGATTTTTACAATACGCCAAATCTTGGAAAAAACCCGTGAAAAAAGAATCGACACGCATCATCTCTTTGTTGATTTTAAAGCCGCTTTCGATAGCACGAAAAGGAGCTGCCTATATGCCGCTATGTCTGAATTTGGTTTCCCCGCAAAACTTATACGGCTATGCAAAATGACCTTGAGCAACACCGCCAGCTCGGTCAGAATTGGGAAGTACCTCTCCGAGCCGTTCGAAACTAAACGAGGTTTCAGACAGGGTGACCCCCTATCGTGCGATTTCTTTAACTTAATGCTGGAGAAAATAATACAAGCTGCAGAACTTAACCGCGCTGGAACAATATTTTATAAAAGCGTCCAACTGTTGGCATATGCTGACGATATTGATATCATTGGCCTTAACAACCGCGCCGTAACTTCTGCTTACTCCAAATTAGAAAAAGAAGCGGAGAAAATGGGATTGGTGGTGAACGAGGGCAAAACGAAGTACCTTCTGTCATCATGCAAAGAGTCAGCGCATTCGCGCCTTGGCAACCAAGTCACTGTTGGCAGCAATAATTTCGAAATAGTAAAGGACTTCGTTTACCTGGGAACCAGCATTAATACCAACAATAATGTTAGCCTAGAAATCCGACGAAGAATCACTCTTGCAAACAAATGCTACTTCGGACTGAGTAGGCAATTGAAAAGTAAAGTCCTCTCTCGGCGAACGAAAATAACACTCTACAAGTCACTCATCGCACCCGTCCTGCTATATGGTGCAGAAGCGTGGACACTAACAACATCTGATGAGGCGGCTCTGGGAGTATTCGAGAGAAAGGTTCTTCGAAAGATTTGTGGACCTCTACGCGTTGGCGACGGCGAGTACCGAAGAAGATTTAATGATGAGCTGTATGAACTTTACGCAGACGCCGACATAGTTCAGCGAATTAAAACACAGCGGCTTCGCTGGCTAGGCCACGTAGTGCGAATGAGCGAAGATGCTCCAGCCCAGAAGGTATTCTTATCGGCACCCGCCGGTGGAAGCAGAGGAAGAGGGAGACCACCACTCCGATGGAAGGACCAAGTGGAGACCGATTTGCGATCCCGCGGTGTTTCCAATTGGCGCCAGTTGGCGCAACGAAGAAACGACTGGCGAGCTATGTTGGACGGTCAAAATCGCCCAGGCGGTTAGATGACCATTTAAAGAAGATTCACCAAAGAATGCTATGTACATAAGCAACCGTGTTCAGAATGAAATAATCAACATTTGTCACCACCTCATCATGAGTTACAACACCGATCGAGTGAACAAATCGAACGGTTTCTCGGAGATAACACGCCAGACATTGCAGGAGTAGAACAAAGTTTAATTTGCTTTCGCTACTTGGATAAATGCGGCGAAAAGTTCATCATTCAGGAAGATTTTTTGTGTTTTATTCCTATCACCGATTTCACTCGAAAGGGAATAGGAACTGCTTATCTTGATTTCCTAAAATCTTCCGGACTGGATTGTAGGTATTTCTTCGGGCAAGGATATGACGGTGCGAGAGCGGTTAGCGGAAAGTTCCAAGGGGCTCAAGCTGTTGTCAGAAAAACCTATTCACTCGCGCTCTACTCCTATTGTGCTGCTCATAGCTTCAATTGGCGGTAAGCTCTGCGTGCAATATAACGGGAATCAAAAATGTGTCTGGGAGTTCTAGAGAATATCCATTCCTTCTTCATTTATCCGAAACGCCAAAATTCCCTTCAGGATCCGATAAGTGAAAATGAGCATCTATCGAAAACTCGAGTGAAGAAATTGAAAACATTTTGTAAAACCAGATGGGTAGAACAGCATGAGTCGCAACATATCTCCATTTGCAACCAGCAGTAATTCGCGCTCTTGATCCATGCATATTTTAAGCTCGGTACATATTCTAACATTGCCTCTGAGTAGAGTACTTCAAGAAGAAAATCAAGATCTGGGAGAGGCTATCAAATTGGCTGATGCTGCGAAACAAATTTTGATGCAAAGAAGAGAAAATGCTAAGGGGGAGTTCAGACAAATTTTCAAAACCGTGAGCAAAATTAGCGAGCAATAGGAAATTGAATTGCTAAAGCCAAGGATTGATTCGAACCAGACCCAACGTTTCAACGTACAAACTGATTCAGTTGAAGACTATTTCTGTATAACAATCTACATACCGTACATTGATTCGTTTTTGACACAATTGCAAGATCGTTTCTTAAATCACCGCAATTTTTTATCAAATTTCGCTTGCCTTTTTCCCAACTAAATGAAAATTTTCGAAGAAGAGTCCTGCGCTCAACTATTCCAATCATACTACTCATTTTTGCACGACGATTCCCGTGACATTTGGGTGAACGAAGTACAACTTTGGCGGAAGCTCATTTCCGGAAAGGAAAGAAAAAACTCACTTAAAGCACTCGATATTTATAATGAAGATGCGTTTCCAAATGTTAACCAAATGCTTCGTGTTATGTCAGTTTTGCCTGTGACAACAGCGACGAAAGAACGATCCTTCTCAACTTTGCGATTACTAAAAACGTATTTGAGATCAATAATGTCTGAAGATCGTCTGAACGGCTTAGCCTCTCTCAATGTACATCGCGATGTCAAAATCGAACCGCAAATAATTTTGAAAGAGTTTTTTTCAATACCTCGAAGAGTTGATTTATTAAATAATTGTAACTAAATATGACTTTTGACAATAAAATTTCCGTACTCCGAAAATTAATTTCTTATCTTTTTTCATTGATTACGTAACTTGAGTTTAAACCCGCCCCCTCCATTCCCCCCTGCGCACAGGCCTGAATTTATATTATAACAATGCTAGTGAAAGTAACAACCATTACTCTGATAGCGTAATTTGCAGATCAGATCCATAATACTTGAACATTTTTTTATAATATGGAGTTTCATATTTATGTATAGATCCAAGTGAATTATAGAGCAACAATTCAAAATTTTCAGCCTCTTAAGGAACATAATAAAGTGGGAAGTTTTAGTTGTTGGTATATTTATATTCTGTAAAGTATTACCAGTTCACTAGCATCATAATTAATATTTCGCCTGAAATATATTACAATCAAAGCCGTTAAGTGTTATTTCACTTAACTTTATATCATACAACCCTGAGTGTGCACTTAATTGCTGTTATTGCACAAATGTATAAAAACATGTCGTGAAGACTCGAGCATGGAAGTAGAGTTCACTGATACAGCCATCATAGACGCTTGAAACCTATAAAGTGAAACCACCATTATATAAGCACAATGGGGTCCAACATATTACTGAGCGAAAAAAGAACAAGTAAGGAAGGCTTTATACATTTCATGAATACGCATCAAGGTTTAAGTTCCCGATGCTTAAGGATACATAGCCCAGACCCCGTTCATCGGAAAAATTTGTTGCATGGGGATATACGATATATTGGTCCAATCTAGATGATTTTCACTACCCACATTAGGTATATAATATGTACAAAACCTGCAAAATTTTACGGTCCTAGCTTTTTAATTGCAAAAGTTGTAGGCTAAAACCCGTTTATCGGAACAATTGCTTGTATAGGAGCTATATGTTATGTTGGTCCGATCAAATTTTCCCTAGCCACATTACGTGTAGAATATGTACCAAACCTGTAAAAATTTTACGTTCCTATCTCTTTAATTGTAAGAGTCAAACCCCATTCAGCGGAACTATCGATTATATGGGAGCTATATGTTATGTTGGTCCGTTCTGGTTGATTTTCACTAGCCACCTGCAAAATTTTACGTGCTTAACTCTTTAATTGCAAGACTTATAGGCCAAAACCCGTTTATCGGAACAATCGATAGTATGGGAGCTATGCGTCCCATGGTATGGTTCCGACAAATGATTAACATATTACAAAATGGCGGCCGTATACCAAATTTCAGCCAGATAACTCTAAAACTGAGGGACTAGTTTGCGATCGGCCAGACAGACGGACATGGCTCAATCAACTCAGCTCGTCGCCCTGACCATTTCGGTATACTTATTGGTGGGTATATCTCTTCTTCTTCTCATACTTTCAAACAGCGGACCAAAGTTTAATAACATTTCATGTTCATGAAAGGTATACAAAAATATTATAGGCAATATGTGGTCATATTCTAGAGCTTATGGTTTGGAATTCACATTCTGTGATTTTAAAATAATAGTGATATATATCTCCGAGGGCATCAAGTCCAAGCAGCTCTTTCCAAATTAGTGGGACTTATCCTAAAGCACACAGATTATTTCTGAAAATCTTTTCAACAAAGAAGTACGTTTGAAGGCTTTTCTGACCACTGCAGAGAGGCTACCCGGTTTTGCAATATTTCATCTGAAGCATTTTTAATGGTACCTGTCCCTGTACTTAAACCTTGAACCTTGGACATGGTAAGCCAGCACTCTGCACACTATATTAGGTTGTACAAAACAATGTACTTCGCATATGTACCATAACTGATCAGTCTGCTTTAATTTAAATTATATACATTGTACATTGTATATATGTACAAATATGTATATGTCTGAATATTCTTATAATTTTGATCAAAGCTATAGCTACAGGAAAATAATACACACTTCAAGTAACAGTATATGTTGTGGCATTAATTGGCTTCTTTAAAAACCAAAATTAAGAGGTAATGCAGACATATCCCAGCAGTTAATACTGCCTATATGCAAACCTCAAATTTTTTGTTATCCTTATTGTTTTTGCTTTACCGCCCTAAATTTATGTAAACATGCATTTAGTTTCATTTCTTTTTTTTTTTTGAATTTATTCGCGCACTAGGTACATTTTCCTTTTTCTAATAGTTTCTTTCGAATATTATAAATGCAATTAAAATTAAATTTCACTGGTGATTTTGCCCCGACCACCGATTGCTCTGTAATTAAAATCGAATTTAAAAACCCCAATATGCGTATGCATTGTATCTTAATTATAAAAGCAGGCGGCACCAAACAAGTGGATGGCGAACGCTATAAAACATTCTACGAAAATCTTCGGGCTGCCTTTGAAATAAATTTTGTGATTTGGTGCGCCGGCTGGTGAAAGCTGGCTGGTGGTTGGCTATGGCGCATGCTGCTTTTCAAGTGTGGATTAAGTAATGAATACCATTTTCAGCACGCAACTCGCTTTTTCTGCAGTTCTTGTTATATTTTCTTCGTTATTGTGAATGTATGATATATAAATATATATTATGGTGGGTCAAAAAAATCGAGTTTCTTTTCTTAGTTATGTTCGCGAATAGAAGAAGCAATGGATCTCGGACAGGCGTACCTACATCATATTATGGAATACATTATCACAAACCATTCGCTACCAAACGACGCATTTTACATTCCGTTTTCATATAATCCAGCTTTGAATACCTTTTTAATGGTTAGCTAAATGAAAAAAGTTTGTATGACCTTTTTTGCAAAGCATTACATTTCCTATATAAATATCTAAACCTCGTTTAAAAACGTTTATGTAAGCTACACAACTTTTTACAAAACCTTATGTATTTTAGAAATTGGTAAATTTTTGACCTTGAATAACTTTGTAAAGGTCACATTATTGATAAAGGCATGTTAGAACTTTTTTGTAGAGTGTTCAGTTTCCTGCAAATATTGGGGAAGGAATTGATTGAGCGAGCTCTGAGCGTATAGGCTCTATACATTCCAGAATGAAATCAGAAAACAGAGAATTGGTAATTTCTGAGCACTTTGTTTCAGGTTCAAACGGGCAAGGTCATGGACGCGTTTCCCTTGACGTCTCTTCATAAACTGAGAAAAAATTACATAATGCTATACATCAAAGAAAGCAAGAGAATTCGTTTACTATTGTATTCTCTAGGGAAATTCAGAAAGACATCAAAAACATTACAACTTCGCTGTTTTCGCGATACATCCGAGCATGCGTTCTCGGTCTCATACCTAGGAAGCTACGATTGAGAGCGCAAACATTGCTACTTCGCTGTTTTTGTGATGGATGCAAACGTGCATTCGGGATCTTATATGTTTGAATCTGAAGCTGAAAGCCTAGACATGACCAGTTCAATGTTTTACGATGCATTCAACCATACATTGGTTGGAAGCTATCGAAAAAAACGCATAATTGAAAATGATAGATTTTAAATTGTTGCATGCTTGTATACAAGCGTTCGCATGCATCTCCGCATACGTCGTTAAAGTCATGCATGACTGATTTTCCTACTAGGTAAGTTCAGTAAGAACTTAGTCAAATGTTCTTTGGTGCATCGAAGTGTTTTTGTTAAAGTTATTCCGCTCATTTTACTCCTACCACATAAGTTTTGACATCAATCAATTTTTTTAACACACGCTTCTTTGGTGTGCAATTTTTTCATCGTCATAACTAAATAAGGAACAGTAAATCAGAGACCGTTGGTCATTGATGTAGAATATCAATTAAAAAATTCGTTTCAGCGTTATTCACATTTTTTATGAAGATAATAAGAATAATGAACAGATTTTAAAGCAGGGGTCTATGAAAGTTTTTGACACAAATGTAGCTTATGCGGTTTTGCAGAAATTCGTTTCGCAGTTTTCAAGTGTCACCGACGATATGTACGAGTATATATGCCCGAATATGCAGATAACACTTTGCCATTAAACTATGAAACGATGAAATCGGTGGGTGATTTTATGAAAGCAAAGGACAAGATGCCTTTTAAACGTGGAATAAGTAAAGGAAGTGAAACCGTGTTTTTTTGATAAATCTATAAGTAACATAACGTTGATGAAAGCGGTTGGAGCACTTTCACAAAAATTTATTTATTTATTCCCATTAAAAAATGAAAACAATTACTTGGGTTTAGAGAGTAAGAAAGTAGTCGAACTTGGTAGGAATACCCCCCACACAATAACTAGCAGTCAAAAAGTTTAGTAAATTTGCGGTAGTGAAAATACACATTTCCACTGACTATAATATAAAAAGTAACGATGCAAATTATGACGTCTTCCTTGTCGAAAATTCAATTTCAATTCAAAAAGCATTATAAAACTGTCCTTATATCCAACGCTCAACCGTTAGTTCTCAAGTAGATTTTAAATAATCGTTGATGACGTTCTCAAACTAGAAGGCACATTTTATATGTGATTATCGCTAGCTCTCACATTGAGAAATTTCATATACCAATCCCATTTGAAGGACAACTCGTTTAGTTTCAGCTGATTAAAAACGCTGGGGTTAAGTCAGTAGCTGCTAGGCGGATCTGTTTCTCCCACTCATTTTATTCTTAGTATATTCATTACAACAAAAACTTTTAAAATATTTGCAAAAGTATGTCTTAGAAGTGTGTGCATGGGCACCATCTTCAAAAACTCCTCCGTTGCCTCCCATCATAGAATAGAAGATGATTTTTCAAAGTTTTGGTGATATACATGTGATAGTGTTCGCTCTTGCTGTATATTTATATCGTCAATGGCTAATTTGTTTAACCAAGCAGTTAACGTTCTATTAGTGGCAAGATATCCACTTCTACCTGAAATTTCTTATGACCTTACTAATCTATCTATTAGCAGGCCTTAAATGTTTAGAAAAGCAGTACTATTTTTTATTTGAATGGCTTGTTGGATGTGAGAATTCTCAGGGTGTATAGTCTGCAAAGTGTGGAAGGATGCTAATGTCAATCACATGCCCATGTTTAAAGGCTAAAGGCGGAACCATATGCTATATAACATTATACTATTACAGCGAAGAGCAGAAAGTAATAAGGTTCTGTCGCGTGTGCAATTTGTGCCAACCTAGCGTATATTTATAAAAGGTTGCTTTTGATAAATTCACTAAATTTAAAGAGCTAAAATTAGGTTTTTGAAAAAAGCGGTACAAATAATTTTAAACTCGACCTTAGTATTTTACTTTTACTATTACATTTAATACAAACGCGTATCACATTGCTTTGGATACTCAATTTTGTAGTTAGTTCAACGAGCAGTTAAGCCTGAACTTCATGACCGGCGTTTTCGGCGATTCAGGCGTTGATATATTGATTGGTTGAGTAGCGAACAAAACAGTCCCAGAAGGTCTTCGGATGTGTTGTCGATGTGACAGTCCTTTGCCGGATATAGACCCGGTACGGTCAGGTATTAGGTACAGTAAGTTACTAGCCCGATTGTCGCGGAAATGATTTGGTATGATCATTGCAAAATTCAAGGTCATGTCACTCGTCCATCAAGTTGCAAGTCATTACCTCTGTTTATTTTAGTCGCCTCTTACGACAGGCTTGCCTACCTCGGGCATGTTCTAACCCCCTAACTCACAGGGGAGCGTTTGGAATTTTGAAATGTTGAGTGAGCTTTTCAGTCGTTCTATACTGTTCCTCGTTGTTAGGTATATAATTTACACAGCTGAAAAAAGAGGTTATGTCTAGAACGTCTGAAAAGCGTAAGAGGATAGTCATGTAGTTCAGGCTGTTTATGGTTAACTTAATCATGTCAATGGGACACCTACAAATACAAATATTTGAGTAGGCAACATATAAGAGTTTGTGTTAGCTTAATATACTGAAATAATGTTAGAATTTTCAAATATCTACTTAATTAAAAGAAAATAAAGGTACGGATATACTATAACTAATAGCACAAAGGCAACCTGCTCTCAAATAACTACTTCCACTTTCGTTTACACATATACAATTGAAATTTACCAAAACGAACTTAATAACGCACATAATTACTACACAGAAGCATCTGCACGTACATATGTAATGTTTGAGTCACAAAAGCCAAATAGTAGGAGGAAAAAATCATTGCAACCAAGAACTAGCCAAACGATACACGAGAAATTCTCGGCATTACTTGGAACAGAGCAGTGTGAATGAAAATGAAAGTGGTTGTTGTTTAGCAAGAATGTGTCAAATGAAAGAAACAAGGCAAGGATGATTGAAAGTGAAATGCGAGGTTTTGGTATCTAAGTGAAAACAAGATGGTTACATTTTTGGGTGAAATTTAACTCAGCCAACGTGAAGAGGAGGTCAAGGTGTTCCGCTGGGACTTACCGCGTTTTACACTTCCAACAGAACGTGCGATTATGGTGATCCGGAAATACCCCGATTATATTATTTTATTCACAAACAATTAAAAAAAAAATTATTTCTAAAGTCAGCGAAAGATAGCCGAAAACGAAGTGTTTCAGGTTTGTTAAGTTATTTATAATAAATTATAATTATAATTAATATTTGTGGTTTATAACATATCTCAACTGCCGATAATGCATTTTTCCTCTCCTCTAGCTATATTCTTTGAATGGCATGATTTTTTAGCTTAGTTTGCAACATCGAATGCAAAAAAACCATGGACACCAGCAAAATATAAATTGAAGAATAAAATGATACAAAGAAGTCCGCAAGGGCTACCATGCGGTTCTCTTTAGGGCTCCCTTTTCACTCCTTATTCAGATCGGTCCTTGGGGGCGTAGATTGTTTCGATTCTATTTAGGTATACATATACTAGAGATGCCATGAATATTCGGCAACTATTCGGTATTCCGACACTATTCGGCCGAATACCGAATAGCAAATCATGAAAAAAAATAACCCGTTCGATTATTCAATTGAATGAAATTGTCCAAATCCAGTGTGTAACGTTCAAAATCGCTACATATTACTTGCGATAAAACCTGCTAAGTCTAAGCTGCTAACTCCAATCAATTGAGTTTTTTCGTTCCACTGAAAAATTACCTTTATTTTCTTAAACCAGCATCCTTGTTCATATCCCTCTATAATTTTAGGAGATATTTCTGAAACCAGTTGAGATAATAAAATTAATCGTATTATTGTTGCAGCACTCATTAACACCTTTCGTTTGATACTCATATTATAAATACTAACACATTTTTGGTCCCCCCTGGTCCAAACATTGGTCGATAACTCCGAAACCGGTCGAGTTATCGAAATAAGGGATACCTTGAAGTTCGACGTAAAGTAAGCAGCTGTGAATTCCTATACATTTTGCTTAAATATCTGCAATGTACGGACAATCGTAACCGTGAAAAGTAGTTCACTGCCGAATATTATGCGCTTCGGCCCAAAGTCTCGCCGAATATTCGTTATTTGGTATTCGGCCAAATAAGTATTCGTGGCATCTCTAATATATATACATAGTATATAAATATACAACCAAATTTTCAAAAAAGTTATATAAATATTCATACATTTACGAGAGATGACAATTTGTCTACTTTTTATATAGCATGAACTTGTTAGTATCTCGAAAGTATATCCTTCTGAAAATAAAGTTCGTTGGTTGAATGAATAGGAGTGAGTAACAAGATTTTAGTAATGCGATATTTTTGGGGTTCTGGATATCGCCAATGCCGAAACTTCACCTTTTGGTCAATAAGTAAGCGAAAACATCTGCTTGCCCCAATGGTGTTAAAAACCGGTATACTATTACTTGCTTGGACTTGATTTTGATCGCAAATAAAACGGAAAGGTGTGATTTTCATTCCTTATAAAAAAAAATAATTATGAAACATTTTTATATACAAGTTATATGGAACCAAATTCGTCGAAATTTTGCGAACAATTTCTCTTTCTCTCCTGAAAAAATACTGAAGAACAGATAACTGTATTCAGTTCTCAAAGATGGCATGCTTATTAAAATATTCCTGTTGTCTACCTAAGATCGAAAACTTATGATGAATTTCACTTCTTCTTGATTTTTTATTATTAACATTTAACTTTCTTTATCATCGCCAGCACCTCTTTTCTTTCTTGCTCTTTATGTGTAAGTTTATGTTTTCAAAGATTAATGACTGCTTATAATGAACTTGTAAAGTAATTATGTGCTGCAGCGCGTAAAACAATGTAAAACCATCCCCAAACAGTCAAGCGACATCAGCAGGATATCAAGAAGAAAATACTTTTATAATAAGAGTAATTCACCGGAGGAGAGCTTTTAAGTGCTGCATTTTTACTAAGAAGCTTTTTATGGCAGAAATACTTTCAAAGTACTGCTGACCACTTGAGAAATGCCTGTCCGTGCAGTCGATAACAGCTTTTTAACTAAATGTTTACTGCCCAATGCACACTACACATCGTCTGATTTCTAACTGGAGTACAACTTGGTAATATTGTACGGCTAAACTGTATTTGATTCAGCAAGAAAATAGATAATCGAGGGTTAACTGTGGAATGTAAGTTAACTCGCCCTCCCTAAGGCCCCCTTGCAGGACGGTAAGATATATTTTTAACTCAGAGTTAATTTAAAAATTTGTCAAAGGTTTATGAGTTAAAAAGATAACCTGCCATTCTGCAAGTGGGCCTAAGAGTAAAAAACCACTGTTTCTAAATCATCGCCGCGTACAGATCTTTTGCAAACACTTTTGCACTGCATATTGTTTAATTTTAGTAAACATAAATATTTTATGAAACAAGTTCCCATTAAGTTATTTTTGAATGATTTTCCAAACCAACGACTCGGTATGGAGAAGTCCTATAGACTGATTTGCGCTTTCGCCGACGAAAATCATATGAAATGGAAACAGAATATTGAGAGTATTTTTGTTTTGTCTTATTACAGTTTTTGTAATATAACCTAGATATGCCAGTGGTTGTGCAAGCACTCAATAAAATCAGGAGTAACTAAAAAGGCCCTCATATGTATTTTTAAGTAATAATATTTGAAAAGCTTGATTTATGCATTTGGTAAAAATAACAACATATTTCTTTAAAGCTTTTACCACATCAGGCCACTACGCAGGGTTGGTTTAAATCCTCCTCAAGGAGAATTGACTTTATGATGAAAAAATATATGTTTTTAAAACAGCACACAGTGTTCAAAAATAGAAAAGGTAATTTTATTCGCATGAAATTAAAAACCCTTTCAAGTAAAAAAACGATGATACAGTTTTGTATCCTATTAAATTTTAATGAAACAAAGTGCAACTTTTAACTAGAATTTTTTGGGCAAACATTTTTTTCCTATAAGCAAAAACATAAATTCTAAAAACTCGCGGCTACTTTTAAACTACAAATCCTCCTAAAAAATCTTTTGAAATTGAAACGCAATTAGAGTAATGTTTCGTAAACGCTATAGAGGGTGTATGAATTAATCGTAGGTAAGGCTAGTATCTCACAAACTGGTACAATTGGTACTAATACCATTCCGGAACTGGAAAAACGCGTTAGAGGCATTCAACAAACATCAATCCACAGATTATCACTACTACAGTTGACTATGCGAGCTAGTATTGACCAAGAAAAAAATTTACCAATAGATTTGCAACTATCACAACAAAAGTTGGATTTTATTGCAAAGAGCAAAACATTTTTAGTTCCCATTATCGATACCATAATTTTGTGCGGTAGACAGGGTATAGCATTGCGTGGATCGGAAGAAAATGGCAGGATAACTTCTAGTGAACCACTCAACAACGATGGAAACTTTCGGTTGCTATTAAGGTATCGAGGTAAGGGTGATGTCGAATTGAAAAAACATTTGGAGTTATCATCGAAAAACGCTACGTACACAAGCCTTCGTATTCAAAATGAGTTGATTTTTATTTGCTTCTCATTGATACAAAAACAAATTATTGAAAAATTCAATAAATCGCAAGCTTTTTCAATATTAGCGGACGAGACTTCAGATATTTCAGGCGTTGAACAAATGTCGATTTGTGTAAGATATTTGGAGACTGACGAAGGTACTCATAAAATTTGCGAAAGTTTCTTGACATTCACACCTGTGACCGATTTCTCTTGAAAAGGATTAGAGGAAACTCTAATACATTTTCTTGAATCTTCTGGCATCGACCTTACATATTTAGTTGGGCAAGGATATGATGGAGCTAGTTCTATTAGTGCCGAATTCCATGGTGCGCAGAGTTACGTCAAAGACAAATATCCGCTAGCCAATTATTCCCATTGCGCTTCGCACAGTTTTAACTTAGCTGTTAATGACGCGTGCAAAAGTAATGAAATAAAAAATTGCATAGGCACCATCAAGAGTGTTTACGGATTTTTTAAATATCCAAAGAGGCAACTTGCTCTACAAAAGGCTATTGACGCTAAACAAAATTTGACGAAGAACAAAAAATTAAAAAGTCATTGTGCCACAAGATGGGTTGAGCAGCATGAAGTTGTAGCGACTTACCTTTATTTACAGCCTGCAGTTATCTCCGCCTTACAGAATATTTCAGCTAAATGGAGGGACTCAACAGCATCCGAAGCTTTTCAGTTGATGTCAGAAATCAAAACATTGGTATTTCAGGTATAGTAAAAACAATATGGGCCTGCTCGATAATGCATCACTGCATAGTATTTTCAAAGCATTATTTTCAAAAATGGAAGCCTAGTCTCCTTTGTTATAGGAGTAGAGGCAATTTTCGCAAAACAAATAGTAATTATTGAGTATTATCAGGAAACTGCTTAGCCGGCAGCCAAAGATCGAGGCAAACTATGCAGTGATGCTTGTATTTACTGCATTATAGGGTAAGGCCAATTTATCAAATAAAATCTTATTTTTTATTTAAGATCGCATTGCAAGTACTCACGTCAGTTCATTCCTTGACTTTGACATTGAGTCGCGCTCTACAAAGTGTCAATCAGGATTTAGGCGAAGTAGTGGTGCTAGCAGATGCTGCAAAAAATATTTTGGCATCGAGGAGGGAACTTACGGAAAAAAATTTTAAAACAATTTTTCAAGCAGCATTGGTTATATGTGATGATTACGATATTGAAATTCGGAAACCAATACTTGCACGCACGAATTTGCAGCTTTCCATTGAAGAGTACTATAGAATTGCAATTTACATCCCTTACTTGGATCTTTACATAACGCATTTGCAAGATAGATTTTTGAAACACAGATACATTTTATCTAATTTTACTTGTCTCTTCCCAGACAAAACAGAAGATTTTGATATAGAGTCTTGTTGTAAGCTATTCAAGACATCTGAATCTATTTTACATGACTCATTGCCAGCAATATGGACGAGTGAGGCACAGTTGTGGGCAAGCTCCTAGCGGGTATGAAGATCAAAAATTCTTTAGGAGCCCTTGATATTTATAATATTGATGCTTTCCCCAATGTATATCAAATTTTGAGAATTCTGGCTGTTTTGTCTGTTACGACTGCAGTAAATGAACGAACATTTTCAACTTTGCGTCGTCTTAAGACTTATTTAAGATCGACAATGAGTGAAGACCGCCTTAATGGTCTTGCTGCACTTAATATCCATCGCAATTTAGAAGTCGACGTTAAATTGGTATTAAAAGAATATTTCTCTATACCCCGGCGAGTGGCAAAATTGAAAGATTGTTAGTTTTAAAATAGCAACTTAAATGTGATTTTTGTTTAACAAAGAAAAATTATAAAATAATCATATTTTAAGATATTTCGTTTTTGTTATTGATAGTAGTTTTTAGCCCCCGCTAGATACACCCACCCTCCTCCGGCCAGCTAACTCGTCCTTTGAACACAGTATTCCTTAATCCGGTAGTAATAATAATTTTTACTGAAAACCCCACCCCCCAAGGGAAAATCCTGCGTACGGCCCTGTACCACATGTATTTAATAATATAATACAGGACCTTCTTCTAAATTTTCGAAGCTATAGGTCAAAAAAAAAATATAAAATATACAATTATGGTTAAAATACAGAAATACTCATAGATAGTCTGTTATTATTGCCTCACTTGGATGATTTATAATGATTCCTGTAGCAACAAAGCCTTTACAAATTATTAAAGTCTTAATACACTCACAAAATCTATTTGAATTAATTAGAAGACTATAAGCTTTGGGATTACATACATTTCTTTGTTTAGTTCGTTGGCAGCACGTTTTACTGTTATAATTAAATTTAATAAAATCGAGTGAGCAAAACTAAAATGAATGAACGATAGGCAGGAATCGAGTTAATTAGGAATATAATGGCATCATATATGTACATACACACGTATGCACTAGCTCTAGTTTAGGGAAAAACTCCCAATAAATTGGAAAAAAACAAATTCTAGGTCTTTATAAATAACACTTTCGCCCCTCGATGATTTATTGCTCAATTTTAATGCTCTCAGGTTTTCTTAACATTTTGCCATATTGGCGTTTTCTGGAAAGGAGCGGCAGCTGACTAAACAAAATTCAACCAAATAAAATCTGCCACAACATAAATATATGTGTTGGTCCGTATAGTATGTTGTATGAATAAGATTCCATGTTTTAAGTCAAAGCTATTTTTGGGAAAGCAAGTGCAGAAGATAAACGACTTGCCTTTGTGAGTGTATGTATGTTGTGTATTTTAGGGGTGGTTTCAGGGTGGTATTGCTATTGCCAGCGAATGGTTTTGGACGTGGTGAGGATTTTTCTTTTTGAAGAGATGCGCAAAACAGCCTGCCAAACCCCAAACGATGCAATGGTGTGGGTGTAGGTATGGGCGGGCGTTTCGTCGATCGCCCCTAATAATGTAGCGTGAATTCCGGCTTGGAAGTTTTTCGCAATTCTTGCCTCGCGGGCTGAATGAGGTTATAATTCAACGAAATAAAATAAAACACGCACCAAAGCACATTCATCCCTTGAGAATTATAGCTT
Organism: Merzomyia westermanni; assembly: GCA_949987695.1. Classification (NCBI taxonomy): domain Eukaryota; kingdom Metazoa; phylum Arthropoda; class Insecta; order Diptera; family Tephritidae; genus Merzomyia; species Merzomyia westermanni. Next base: position 120,894,218 of record OX465288.1, on the reverse strand, counting down.
ATTTGGCTAGTAATAATTCTTTTTCTTTGCCTTATGTTACGTTCACTTGCTTTTTGAAAGAAAGTATGTATATATGTACATACATGCATTGTGCCCTACAAAAAATGTGATTAGTTTAGGTGCGGTCCGAAATGAGTCGCTAAGGAGCATGCGACTAATGCCAGTTCCGCTCTCTTTATATGTGTTGAAGCATTGGCGCACACATATTGATAAGTTTGTAACCATCATCACATGCTGCTATCATTACCGTTGACTCTCATTTGCGGTTATTTTTTTTACAACAAATCGTTGATATAAGCTCCTAAAATTGATTCAGCAATAACAGTTCAACAATTAATTATCAACTACTAATCTTGGCCAGGCGATTTATTAAGAAATTTTTAATGATACTGGTCCATAAAATTTGGCTATTCTACTAATTTTTCCTTAAAAGTATGAGGCATTGCAGTAATTTTGTTCTTAGAAGTTTTCAGTACAGAAGTAAACTCAATTGACATTAAGTCGCTTCGGCAGTGACTGGCGGATCCACGGGGTCGTGCCCCGTGCTTGATCGGCCGGGTTAATCTTTAATTTTTTCTGAAATATTTTCAGGATTTCAGGATTTCATATTCCAAGTTTTTATTTCATGCTATAGATGCCCATAGATGTGCCACACATCCAAAAAATGGTATACACAGCAGAAAAAGCAAAATGTGCCCTGTTTTCAATATACCTAGTATTCGTCGATATTCGCAAACCCTTGCGTGTTCACATTTCCATTCGCAAATTTTTTGCGAATATTTTGCGAATTTGAATGTTAGGGAAGAAAATATTTGAAGATCATAGAAGGTTAATAAAATCAAAATCCATTAACTTCTTAATATTTTATGCGAGAAAAGAGTCTAATCTTAGTCATCGCACTTTGAGTCTCCACTTTATCATTTGGCAATAATTATTTAGGGGGTTTCCTGAAATCCAGTATGAGCAGAACTGCAGAAAAATTCCCTCCCTTATTCCGAAAATATTCAATATTGGCAATGGATGCCAGAAAATAAAATTTTGTTAAAACGTTTAAGATAAAAAATTTATATGGCAATGTAAACAAACAAAACAAAGTTCTTCTACGAAATTTCGTATCAGTCTTTAATTAAAAATGCTATATAATAATTTTTGCGAACAAAAAAAAAAAAAAATATACAATAGAATCGTGCTGGTTGATATATTTTTCATTTTATATTAAAATTCTTTTGTGGAACTTTTTTCAATAAATCTCGAATTCGTTATAATAACTATTATAAAATGAAAATTGTGAATAAAAGAAGCTTAGTCTTGTTATTTGAACCCTGCGGGTTAGGGGCTTAGAATATGCCCGAGGTAGGCATACCTGTCGTAAGAGGCGACAAAAATGAATGGAGTTAATGACGTGAAACTTGATGGTTGATCTACGGATAGGATGCCTCTTACCTCTCATAACCTGTCTTCTCCTGCCTTACGGAAGGGGGGGGGGGGGGGTGAGATGCCCTAGCAGGTTCCACTGGCCATACCAAATGCTCCCTGGACGGTTGAGCATGTAGCGCAAGGGAGTACCGGAGCGTACAGGGTTCAAATCCGGCAAAGGACACTTTCGACACCACTTACCAAAACCTTCGGGGAGTGTTTTTGTCGCTACAAACAACAACTGCCCTATTATATGTTTGTCTGTACTTGATATAGGAATTATATTGTTTTTATACATATTAGTAACGCAGACGCCTAGGTGTGTTAGTAGTATTACAGAAGGCTCCAGGTTCAAGTGACGCGACAAGTAACATCAAAATGTTCGGAAAATCTTTTCTAAAAACCGGGTCGCCTTTCGGCAGTGGTGGGAACCCCCGAGTATTCGTCTGCATTTGCAGATGCCTTTCGGAGTCTGTGTGTGAAACATGAAGGGCGCGCCTATTTGTAGAAAAATTAGAAGCAGCACACCACCCTCTGCTCATGTATTGAAAACTAACCGATATGGCTTTTAATATAATTAGTGCACAAATTCCAGATTCTTGTACAAAGGCAATATACCTCCGAGGTGATCAAAATATGTGATACATTCAAAGAAACCAACTTTAACAAGGAAGTGTATCTCTATATATAAAAAAATCATTTATTCGGTTGCTTATATTTATTTATATGAAGGCTTTAGCTATTACACACAAATTTTATGTGAGAAATGTCGCAAGATATAACTGCCCAAGCACAACTGAATGCAATAGCTCACGGATAAAGTTTCCATAGCTTTTATTTATTTAATATGAGAACAAAAACCGTTAAAATCCCAACAATTTTGGGAACTTGAAATATTCACCTTTGTTAAACAATAGATGTGATGCCAGTAGGAGCGTTTTTATCTACAGAAGTATTTCATTCAAATGTGTCCCATGGGTACCAGTTAATACTAAAGAGGGATGATAGCATGTTGCGCCACCTATAAATAAAAAAGTACACAAAAACTGTAGCAACAGCCATTCCAACATGAGCACACTGTACGCCACTTCGAGTTCCAAACACAGCAAATAAATTAGCTTTACTTACTTGTAAGATATTGTTTCAAATACATAACCTATAAGGGAACGGAGAAATTGAACAAATAAGCACACCGGCTGCAACAGCATGGAAATTAGAGACAAGTGAAGAGAAAATCATGGCAAAGACAACAATAACAGTATCAACATGATACAGTGAAAACTGTGCACGACAGTCCGTGACATCCTGCCAGCATCCGACAGCTGAGAGAGAACAGGAGCGGAAGAAGAGGCGTTAGAGCGTGCTACGAATGCCATGGATCGATGAGTGTAGTATGAGTGCACAAGAGCACGCGCCTTCTTGTTTAAAGTGTGTGCGTTCAGGACGTAATTCAAAAAAGTTAAACTAATAAATTACAAGTTAATTATAAGGGGGTATTAACTCATTTCAGCTCACCAGCCAGCAGGCAAGTGAACCCAATTGTTCTTTAGGCACCTACTCACACCCCAAATCTGTAAGCGCGCTTTTTTTATGAAATGAGACAAACAAATTTTTCTAATTATAATCCGTACGTACGATTTATTTATTTGCTCGGCAACCGAAAAATGCATGAAGTCAAACATTTGGTGACTGTTCGCTGGAAGATAACAAAACGAGCGCAAGTTTTGGAGGCTCGTCAAAGTCGCTTTCACTCGACATCTTTTAGACTAAATAGGAGCGCCGAATATTGGTGGACAGTTTTAGACGAAACTCCAAAAAATATTCCTAATCAAACACAAAATCAAAGCCCCCGAGCTGCTAAATGTGTTAGTAGCTTTTTCAAACTTGTAGAGCTATTGCGTATTATTCTCTGGCTTTGTATTCTTTGAAATGTGAAAATTGAAATGTGAGCTGAATTCAAGACCATATACGTAGGATGCGTAAATCAGTTAAAATATTTGTGTTCGTGAACTTATAGTTAAAGTCAGGCTACCGGCGTATTCTAAAGGACAGAGTGCTTGCCTGCCATACAGAAAGCCCCATGCATAATGAATTATTCTCAAAATGTTTTTCAAATGACATTTCGTCGGTGACAAAATCGCGTCCGCCATTAAGATCTATTCATTTATTCTCAAGAAAACTACATGTTGGTTTCAAAAATAATTAAAGAGTCAATCTTGATGGAAAATTTTTCCATAGAGTTATCATTCGTCTTTAAATTAAGCAATTTGTAGTTGAAAAACAGTCAAACTGAGATATCGCTTACGCGGTTTTGCAGTGTCACCGACGATTTGCTTCTCGCCATTGAAAAGTTGTGCAAAAATGTGTCTGCAATAGCTCATACCGTTCGAACTCACCCCAAGAATATTTGTGGGAAAAACTATAAAAATGGTGGCAAAGCGATAGTCACATACCAGGATATGTCTGTGGAAGAGATGCCGATATAACTAAAAACCAAATATGTATGATTTATTTATAAAAGTTCTTTGCCTTTTTTTGTTGATTGTGGTACTTAAAGTAACATGGGACTTTTTTGTCAATTCATAAGAATATGCTGGTCTACCAAATTTTTACATTTGTTTTTTCAATATCCGACTTTTGCTGTTTAAATGAAACATCTTCTACAGAAAAAACTGAGTTAACTCGGGTTTTAAACTTAACAAGGGTTTCAATTTTAAATATATCGGATTCAGAAATGCTCATTTTTCACACAAATTGTGTTTCCCAAAATAATCCAATTAAATGGTAAGCACATCCTTTTTTGATAAAAATATCGATTAAGTCAAGAGAAGTGTATTTAAAATCAACAAAATAATATATTTTTTGATTGTATGACGTGTTGTGATAAGTTCCAAATGAAAAATGTATAATCTTAGACGCACTTAAAATTTGTCTTTTTCTGATTAGTAAGGCACGTATTTGAATCTCTAATATGACTCCAAAAATTATCCAAAATATTGTAAAAAATTTGGTCTGAAAAGAGACAGAGGTTCCAGAAACCATCAAAATGGAAAAAAATGTGCCAAAAAAAAATCAAAAAAGACTCCAAAAAAGTTTTAGAAAAGCATCAAAAAAATATTCCAAGAAGAAGCCGAAGTTCATTTAGGAAGAGTCATAAAATTCTCCTAATTCATCGGAGTCATTTTGGATTCTTTTTTATGACTTCTTTTAGGGTGCCCGCGTAGAACGATTGTTCTCTCCTTTTGGGCTCCTAAAAGAGCCCCTTTCTGAGGGTAAAGCTCTAAGAAATGTGCGTTTTATGCCTTAGAATGGAGTCTTTTTTCCTACTCTATGTTAGCTGGGTTAATTTCTTTGCCCTTGGTTGACTTTTTCCAGAAAACACCTACATTTGTACATGCGCATATTATATATTTGTGTGTTCATAAAATAGTTGGCGAACACTTTGCTTGCTGTTGATTGGTTGACCAAATGAATATCAACCTGCTACTCACTGGAACACCCACCGATTATCTGCTGCCAACTCCGAACTACAATTTTTAATGCTTAACTGTTGTTGACTTTGGTAATTTTTTATTGCCTTTGATTTTATTTGGCACGACTTTTAGTTTCAGAAATATTCAACCATAGCAATATCGTATTCAAATACTGATTCACTATATTTACCAACAATTTTCCATCAGCGGAAGGGGAAAATTTGTGTTTGCAGATAAAAGTGCCACAGAGCAACTTGTCATAATAAATTTGCTCCGCAGACCAGTATTTATGTGCAATTCAACACAAAAAACAATGGATTTTATATGCGAAAAATAGCTACATAGATATGTACATATATATTAATATATGTATATTTAAATGCGTATTTGCGGCATATATATGACTATGTAAACAACAAAAAATTTACAGCTTATGTAGAGATTATTTAGTTTCATCATAAGACTTATATTTTAAGGCCACATCCTAGTCTACAATTGTTTTCTAAGCTCGAAATTAAAGAATATTGCTTAGATTGCAAACAATGTTTTAATAATTGTGGTTTTTATTTTTATTTACTTGTAATTACAAATTACAAAAGCAGTCGAGAGCAAAAATACTTACAGACTTCGTAGAGATGGACATAATACAAAATAACTTACTATAGAGATTTAAAAAAAGGCTTAGATACTGAAAACTCAAAAGCCTAAAATTTGAGAGAAGATTAAATTCTGAAACGTTAGAGCATAGAAGGTCCGAGCAAATCCCGTATTACGTACCACTATTTCCGAGCAGACTGTTTGGAACATGGGACCGGATACTCTCGAGGAAAGCTGGCGCATCGATTGAACCATTGATAATATCGAAGACAAAGTGTAATTATTTGTTCTTAAGGCCGTACCATCATTATGCTTGAAATTGATCTATGCCATATTAAATAAAGGCTAAATTGGCATACATGTTTATTTTTGCCCAACTAGAAGGCTTATGAAGATAATAAAATGCATTTTTCACCAATCAACATCTGGTATTTTTCCGCCAGAAGCCTTGTTACTTCATAGATTACTAAAAATTGACTAGATAAATCCTTAAATAGTTATTTGTTTTGTCATTATACGCTAATCAACACAATTACAGTTTAATTTTTGCAAACCGATTGGGTGAAAAATTTGTTATTTGAAGTTTTAACTTTTAAAAAGTAACTTGGCCAAATCGAAATTGTGAGTATCCCTTTATATGTCCTGGGTGTTTGGGATCATCCGAAAGTGATTTTTGTTTTATATCGGAACCCCCAAAAAAGTGAACTATTAGTTAGCTTGTTTTCTGCAGGATATTTATCTTTGTACTTTTGTGTTATACTGTATGTACATATCTACATGCAAAAACATATAAATATGTTAATTCGTGACATAGACTTGTCCTTACTATATATTGTATATTTGTGGCCACCTGGAAATTAAGATCAATACAATAGGTAAACAGTTCTTAAAAAGAGTATTTAATAAAATTTTAATATACTGACATATCTGTTTGTGCCACTTTAAATGGATCTAAGTTATTAATAGCCAAAATTTACATACATAAAACAATATATTTACCGCATTTTTATTTAACAAATCTTAAACACTTAAATAAATATTTCCCACTCCTATTTCAATAAACTAGTGAGGAAGGGAAAATTCCTCGTTTTATGAATTTAACAAGATTCTAGGGATCTTGAACAACTTCACGGCGATTGGCTTTCGATCGATAATATTAAATGTTGATATTGGGCGCCAGCCGCTGAAACGTCCTCTAGGGCTTGATAACGAAATGCCAAATATGGAACATTATTACGGCCAAGTTGCAGTAAGTAAAATTCGTGCCTGCATAATGCCACAAGAAGAAAAAAAAAACAATACGAAACAAATCAAAAGCATTGCAGTAACATCGTTTAACTATGTGAGCTTCCTATAACACTCTAGGCTTTGTTTGCATCTAATGTTGCTGTTCCTGTACCAATGTGGCGCAAGTGTAAATAAACTCCAAAAATTTTATAGATGAGCTGCAAATGCTTCTATGGTAGCAACAAAACCAATATCGAAAGGAAGAGTAAAAATACCAATGAAGTGGGAAAATTTCAAAAAGTTCAAATGCGGCAATCGAGCGCCAAACAGAAAAGCAACTAAAACACACTTTAACCTACACATTGCTCCTCCCATATGCAACTGCATGTTGTGCGGCAATATAGGTACATATTTATGTGTTGCCGTATAAATTCTATGAGTGTTGCATGTATGAGTACGTATGAATACATGAATGAGTAGCTGAAGAGCCGACTACAATCACCTCCACTCCATTGACAAGTTTGTGTTAAAGTAGCAGGTTCGGTGATCAGTTGTTGGGTAGGTTCGTTAATCTTCGAGAATCCAAGTGACTATATGCTGCGGTATTATGCTAAAATTTATCTGATTTAACACCTAATATACAATAATTTAATATGCAGTACTCTGATATTGTTCAAACACACTTGCACATTTGGATGATTTACAAACGCAGTTGAGTGTGCGCTCTTACATACCCTCCAAAAAATTTATTAGTCTACGATGAAAACTAAACTATGCCATAAGTATAATGAAATAAGTACTAGTTTGAGACTCACAAAATCAGTGAAACCAAATCTATGTGTGTGATGCATAATACGCCTTTATTGAAATAATTGGTTTGCGCAACTTCTTTTTTTTCTCCTTAAAAGCTACTAAAATTCACGAATAGAAATAATAAATAAATTGCTCCCACGGTAAGAAGCTTGTGCCAGAAGGTATTAGTACCAAAGCATCCCGGGTCCACATCCAGCACAGGACTATCCAATCCGGTAACACTCCCCTAAATCCCCACTTCCCATGGGATACGGTCCTCTTCCTCGCTACTATAGCCGTCTAAAACTTATAAGCTTACCTACATTACAAGGTCGAAGGAAAATGCTTGGTGTTTTATTTATGGTAAGAGTTTTAAGAGTCCTGATGATTTGCCCAGTTTTACTTAGCGAGATTAAGTTTCATGTACCTAGTAGACCACCGAGACTTTTCCATACACTTTTTTAAGGCACGTACATATCGAACTTTGAATTGCACGAACCTTTTCGTTGGGTGTGTCAGAATTTCAATTTCATTTTGCAAAACCTTTGAAACATCTGAGATATCTGCTCATAACCCTGAATTTATCATTTTGTCGAATTAGAGGGTGCCGCGTACCCATCCTTTAAAACAATTCAGTAAGAGCTACTCGTTCTAAACTCTGAATCGACAAAAAATAATGTAACGATTAGATTTACTTAGTTGATGGCATTTGAATGGTTTCTAAAGGAAGGAAGGAACTTAGACTTTTGGAATATATGTACATAAGCTGACGTATTGACCAAGATAACCTGAAATATCTCTTCATTTGCATTACAAGTTCAAGAACTTTGATTGTGCATCTTCATGTCGTCCATGAAGACTAATTATGGTGTAATATCGATATAGAGCAGTACTGAATTCTGATTACATAAGCGAAGCAAAATATCTGTATATATGTTCAGTGATGTTATAAGAGCTATAAATGCAGTCAATCAGCCCATTGGTCATGCAGTATTACTTTGGATGGTCAGCCGAGAGGTGTAAGTTATAAGAGGCATAGGAAAGAAGCTTCTTAGTAGCACCTTTGCCAAACTTGCAAATAACAGCACCAGCCAACCCTACTCTGCTCATATATGTACATATGTATCCTATATTAGGGTGATTTAATTTCTACTTTTTGTTTTTTTGGAAACCTTTAAAAATATAATTGTTAAAACTTCAGATAGATAAAACAAAATATATTAATTTGAGCCTACGAGAAAAATGTAATGTTGATAAAAAATATTAATAATTATAATTATAACATTAAAATAATATTTAAAATTCCCTCGATAAACGAGTAGATTCGGTGTATTTTTTGAGCAAAACTGTCCAATCGCTGAAACTTCATCGGAAGATTAATCAATAATATGTATTGCTTTGCCAATTTCACATTAAACAAACTCAACACTTTCCCAAATTATAACACCTGCTGGTTTTATATTCATATAATGTTAAGAAAAATACAATTTTATAGAATCTGATTAATCAATCATTTTGATTAATTAATCTTTTTGATTATTCTTAACAATGATTAATTAAAGATTTGCTTAATTTCAGACAAATAGTGGCTTAAAAACTGGTAAAAAGTTTAAAAATAAGAAAAAGACCACCCCAATATAAACATGTATATCCGCATCTATGAGCATAAGTACACAGTCATTGCTCACACGCATTCTGAAAATCGGTAACACCGGGCAAAGGAGCAGCAGACGATTATGTTGCTGGGTAAATGTGAATATGAACTGCATAAATCTAACAGAGGCGGCTTGTGTTGCAACAAAAACTTCGGCTTCCCTGTACCGGCAACATGGGCAAAACGTACTCTGTTTTGGCATCAGTTGGGATGGGCGATATAAAAAAGAAACACGATGTAAGTTCGAATATATAGCGTACCGGGCAAATTCTTAAAATGATGGCAAAGATGATGCATACAAACCATCTACTCTCAACTAGCTTGCTATGCAAGAAGTCAGCACAACCGATGACGTTAAGCAGTACCACGTACATGGTCATGTAAATTTGTGTGTGACTATTACTAAGGATACCCATACACAATTTTCGATATATCAGAGATTTGGTGTTGCCAAACGCATTTTCGAGTGCACGAAAGTCATATTTCTTAGATTATTAAGCATTCATATCGCAATTTTAATCATAGTAGGCTTCGCACAAAGCTCACATGAACACAGGGAGCATATATTTAGGTGAGTCTGTATGTCAAGTACTCGAATATAATAAAGTTGGGTATCAACAATACCCCTTTAAGTTAAGGAATAAGTGTTTGACCCTGCTTATATTTAAGGTATGCAAAAAATTTAACAACTAACTGGTTTACCAATTACATTCAGCATTTTTTTATTACTTACATTTAACAAGAGTCCAAAACATAGAAATGCCTAAAATATAGCAATAACAGATATATATTTTCTGGAGAGTTTTTGGAAAGCTGCTTCTTTTTAAAAACGCATAGAGCGATCTTCAATACTATTTCCTTTATAAATCCTTTTCCATTTACGGAAGAACCACTAAACTCTAATTTATTGGTGCGTTATCGGCAACATTATAAAGCAGCTGATTAAGCAACCTTATGAGAAAGTATGTAATCGGTTATTGGTGTTATGTCGTGATTACCTATCCTGTTGCATTGTGGGTTTTCTTGAGTTATTTTGAGAATACGACTATATCGATACCCCAACGAAACCAATGTTTTGAGCTTAATTCGTAATAATCAAGAATCAGAACAAACATGATTTTTAATAAGTTAAGTTAAAATAGGGTGCCGAAAATTTGTTAAACGCAGTCTTAGTTAAAATGTAAACGTCAAGTTCACTTCTTAGAAATTTTTTTGGACAAACAAGTCACCCACTTGTCATTCTTTGACCCATCCCTGGCGAATTTGTGACAAAGTTTCCTCAGAAGTATTTTGGGATTTTTGCGGGTTAGCAGCGGCAAGTTCGTGGCGAGACCAGTTTTGCCATTAACATATTTCTAGGAAATATTGAATCGATTCCCAAAACTTTTAAGTGACCTATTTTTTAAAAGGTTTAACATTAATATAAAGCCCTTAAATGAGATTATCACTTCAATGTGCCAATATTATTCTGCAACAACAATGAATATCATCATGAATCACATTGCAGTGTTTGGACTTAGTTAAGGATTTTTGTGAGCTTTTTGCGATTATGCGCCACAACATCATAGAAGTATGCACAAGAGTGCATGTGTGATTATATGTTTGCACATCATACGTGTAAAATGTTAGCAATTTACAAAGTAATGAAACGTATTGAAATAAAATGACTAAAGAGCGCAGTAAGCCTCCAGTTGGAGTTCAACATGGCAAGTGCCATCCCAATAAACAATAAAGGAAAAAACTCCGAAATATTCGATGAAACGTCAATGCTGAATTTGATCTGCAGCATCTTTATTATTTGAAATTTTTGTTTTATGAAAGTCATCTTGAATACTAGTGGCTAAAAAACGTTCGAAAGCACATTAAATTCCGTTCCGGTCATATTTGAGAAAACTTTGAAGGTATGAAAATTATCAATTAAAAATAACAAAAATTAAAAGTTAAAAATGTGCCTTTCAAATAAAGAAGGCTAGAGGGGCTTAGTATGAGTAAATTTGAGATTTGAAAATACATATATAACGTAAAGGGGATTCAACAAAAATGTTTAATGGGTTCTGTTGTAAATTATATAAATAGTTGTTTATATGATGCTACATCTGTTTGACCGCATGGCCCATGGAATGCCTTTGTTGTTATTTACACACTGTCGCGCTGTAGGCAATTCTATTCTAACAATTTCCTCTTTCCCGCCCACTTTCTGCCACTCCATCACATATCAACAACAAGAAATATACACATGCACTTTTCGGTGTGTAGCGTAGTGGTATCACCACTACAACTGCAAATTCCAGTACAAATGCAATTGCAAATAAATTTACGTACAATAACGTGAAAGTGTGTACACTCCGTAATTTATAAGTGTTTGCAATTTAAGCCAAACTCGTTTCTGTTTTTATTTTTTTTTTTAATTTAGTAGTACACTGGTGGATGCCTTCAGACCTCTGTTCGTTGGTCTTGTTGCTGCCTTTGGGTGAATTATTTGGGCAGCGATTTTCATTCGCTGTTTGCAACACCAATTCAAATATTTTAGTATGCTATCTCAACACGCACATGCGTGCATACATAATAGGATTTGAGGTTTTTAAAATTACTCTGTGTGTGGACCGTTAATGACTAAAGGATTTGAGAGGTAATTTACAGGGTATACTAAGCTAGCTTCAAGTTATCTAATTTAAGAAAAATAATGAAAAAAGTTAGATATGAGTAGCGAAGCTAAATGGCATAGGCGCAGACGTTGTCCTGCTCTAAAATGTACTTGCATGGACCTAAAAAAATTGTCAGTCTCTCTCTTTATATATCGTTTCCTATCTACCTCCCTCTTCCTCCTCTCTTCCTCTTTATATAGTTTTTCTGCTTTTCTTCCTTTTATTATTGCTATCCTTAACTTTGGGCCTAACCCCCTGTTACCAATTTTCCAAATTGTCTCCCTTCGTGTAAAGTATTTCTATAGCAAGTAGAGCTCTCGATTTTGTTCGAACATTTTCGAACAGCCCGGTTATATGAGCAACGAGTACTCGCACACCAACCTGGGGTTTCCATATGGCAACGCGAGAGAAAAGTGTTTTCAAATGACTATAACATACAAAATACTGCAGATATAATTACATGGAAAGAACATTCTTAGGGCACCACGTCACGAACATAAAATCGTATGAAACAGTTTTTTAATTTACACATAAGGATGCTATTAACAAACATCTTTTGCGATTTCAGAAATTTACGTAGGGTGACTCAAGTTAATTCACAAAGTTTGTAACCAAGGCTTTTTTTCGAAACATCCCATATATTGATATGACCATTTATATATATTGTTTAGTTTCACATGCTGCCCGATCCCTCTACTATACTTAAAAAATTTGGCGCCAGGAATGTGCTCCGATAGGAATCTGGGATCCGTTATAGACGTCTGAGCGTAGGCAGATCCGGACGTGAGCAGATCTTACAAGTTGTGACATCAAGCGGGCAACCAAGGCAAGGGAAATTCTGGCAGAGCACTGCATGCATAAACTGAAGCTGTGTCAACTTTTATACTTACAGCCCGGCGGTCATTAAGGAAATAATCTCGCACAGTACAACAACTACATAGAATTGTATATATGAATAGATATAAATAAGTCTTGTCAGTGACAGAAGATGTAGGAAATGAAGGCTGTAGAAAGAATCGGTGGATCATACATTGTTCTAGTGTGCTTTGGTCGGCAGATTAAAGCTCCAGCTCTTAGGAATAGAATAGCTATTAGATCTAGAAGCATGAAGTAGCGCTGCTCGAAGAGGACATGGAGCCTGATTCCGGCCTATTCTACAACCTAACTATTGCTCTAATTATTGTATTTAAGAATACTTAACCTCACTATTCCTTCCATTATTGTATTTAAGAATACGACCAGCGTTAATGCAAATTATATCATAACTGTGCCATTCAATAGCGAATGATTTTTTGCAAGTGCCTCTGTTAACTATGCACAGGGCGGTTAGTTCGCCAGGACGCATCCTTTAAAGCATTTCGCAACAAGCAATTTTTGTAGCGATACATTGTTTTGTGGAAATAATTTCAATTGCTGACAAATATATGTATTTTACAATTTACATTTGGCAGCTCGAATTGTTCAAAAGCTCGACATTTTTGAGCAAACATTTGAGTAGTTGAGCAGCGAACGAGTTTTGAACGAGTATCGGGCTACTCGAACTGCTCGACACCCGGGTATCTAGAGCTCTAATACCAAGTATTGCATAGCTCACCGAATAGTCACTCCCCTTTTCTCTTAGTCACAATTTTTCTAAGAGTGTTGGGTATTAACCTCATAAAACTATCTCCCTTGAGTACTCCCAGATATATCTTCGCTCTAACCCCCCTCTCTCTTGAGGTGTTGGAGATCTCATATCACTCTGAACCGGTTTTCGATTTTCTCTCATGAATCTTCTTTCTTCTTTAAATGGCCAATTGGAGACACCGCGGGATCGCAGCTAGGTCTCCACTTGATCCTTCCATCGAAGTGGTGGAAAAGCTTCTGTTCCAGAGCATCCTCGTTCATACGCATAACGTGGCCTAGCTCATCATTAAATCTTGTACTCGTCGTCGTCAACGACTTTGAGGTCCACAAATCTTCCGAAGAGCCTATTTCCCGAATACTCCCAGATCTGCCTCACTAGATGTCGTCAGTGTCCAAGCTTCTGCACCATATAACAGGACGAGTACGATAAGTGACTTATAGAGTGTTATTTTCGTTCTTCGGGTGAGGACTTTATTTCTAAATTGCCTACTCAGTCCGAAGCATCCCTGTTCTTGCAAAAGTGATTCTTCGTTGGATTTCTGGGCTGAAATTATTATTAGTGTTAATGCTGCTTGCCAAGTAAACGAAGTCCTTCACTATTTCGAAATTATGCCTGCGAACACAACTCAGCGCAGTGCCTAATAATAGCTATAAGCGCCTAATCTAATTGTATAACATACGAGGTGTGTTCAAAAAGTATCGCGAATTTTGTGTTTTTTCAAAAATTATTTATTTATTCATGAATATCTATTTTGCCCCCTTCAAAGTAATCTCCATGAGATATTATACACTTGTGCCAACGGTTTTTCCAATCTTCGAAGCACTTCAAAAAATAATTTTTTTGTATCTTGTTCAGCTCCTCTTTCGATGCCGTCTTTATCTCGTCAAGAGAAGCGTAACGTCGTCCTTTCATGGACCTCTTCAGTTTAAGGAACAAGAAAAAGTCACAGGGGGCCAGATCTGGGGAATACGGTGGCTGCGGCATCATTAGTGTGTTGTTTTTGGCCAAAAAGTCGCGCACAAGCAACGATGCGTGAGCAGGGGCGTTTTCGTGGTGCAAAAGCCAATTTTTGTTCTTCTTTGCACATCTTCTCGGCCTTCTGAGAACATTTTGTACTACCGATAAACGTTGCTTCGGTCCAAGGTAGCTTCTCCGTATGCCACAGTCAACATTCGGAATGCATCCGCGCACTCAATTTCGTTTTTCACACAAAATTTGATACAGGTTCTTTGATCCATTTTTTTGAATAGGTAAAAATCGAAGACGATCCAAAACACGTGCAAGCAAAGCAGCTGTCAACCATTAACTGAACATTCAAAATGGCCGAGCTTGTCGGCATAAGTGAGAGACATGAGTACCAACATAACGCCACAAAAAATTCGAAATTCGAATATACGTAACCAGCGAAAATTCAAAATTTGCGATACGTTTTGAACACACCTCGTATGTACTGTGCTGTTCGGAATCATGTCCATTCCGACAGCATCATTAACCCTTTAAACGTCAACAATAAGACCACGTTTAAATATGTACACCAATAAATCATAAGACTCTACCATAGGATTTAAAACGTGTCCTTTCCAACCTCCCAATGAACTTACACTGCATTGCTCGGAATCGCGTCCATTCCGACAACATCAACAACATATATACTTGCACAAACTGATCATGGAATACTTATTAGTTATGAATATTAACTCTGTCATATTATATAAGATTTACGACTCTTGTCATATCTAGTCTGTAAGATTTGTTCAATCTGTAGACTAATTAAAATAAATAAATAAAACTAAGTATGTTTGGAAGGTCATAAGCCCGCCTTTTCAATAGATAATTTTACTTGAACCTTGAAGAATTGTTCAAAACTCCATGATAGTGCAATAGAAGTGAAGAAGTCCGCTAGGTGTCCCACGCATCGAGATATATGAAAATTCATTAACTTTCCCGTAAGTTAGAGCATTGAAACCTGGTACAAAGATTAACAATTGAAGACAATGCAATAGCCTTGAAGCTTTAGTCATAGTTCAAAACCGGGTGACAATATAATATTTGATCGAAAAAATGTCTTTAGGTGGCGCCGGGTTGAGCTACGTAGGAAATTAATTTGAAATAGGGAATCAGTAGGAAGGGAATGTCACATGCGGCGATGATCGAGATAACTAAAAATCCTATTTTTTCAACACATGCTACTTACTAATTGAAATCGAGCTTGAAATAGTCTTCAATTTTAGAAAAAAAAATCTATGATTGGTTGCAGTTAAAAATTATCAATTTTGCTGTTATTTTTCAATCCTCAGTGCCAAAATGTATTCAAAATAATTGTAGTTATATAAGTGTCGTTATAGTGAAGGTTTCCTTCAGTGTAGTAAAGCAATTACCATGTATGAGTGCATCGGATAACCCTCATAGTTTTTAATAGTGCTTCTTGTATGCGTAATAGCATGAGCGGAAGGCTATTTAAAAGTGAAATGGTTGCGCGCACACTTGATATGTTGGATACCTGTTATTAAGTAAATTGATTCTAACTATGTACGTTTAAAACTTCTCTAAAGGGCGCTAGCAGACTAGGAAGACTTTTCCATACATTTACGAAAAGTCGCTTAATAATGGGCCAATTTTGAACATTAGGCATTTAATGTATTCAAGTATATTTTAATTTTGTTTTTTCCTGAGCTTTTTCTCCAATATGTGTGACACTGCTTTTAATATTAGCTAAATTTATGGATAACCAGTCCAGGACTTATGGCGGTAACCACACTGGCAACTTTTTTACTTGCGTATTTAACAATGTTATTGCCAGTCTAATGTAATAAAGGGCTTGTGGAAACTGAATGAAAAAGTTTGTACTGATCGTGAATGCAATGTTCACTAATTATACCTTTTATGAACATGAAATGGTATTATAACTTTGGTCCCATGTTTGTAAGTATAAGAAGAAGAAGAGATAGGCCCACCAATAAGTATACCGAAATGATCAGGGCCATGAGCTGAGTCGATTTAGCCATGCCCGTCTGTCTGTCTGTTTGAACGGAAACTAGTCCCTCAGTTTTTGATATATCTCGATGAAATTCGGAATGTGGACGCAATTTTGTAATATACTAATCATTTGTCGGAACCAACAAGATCGAATCAATACAACGCATCGCTCCCATACAATCGATTGTTCCGATAAACGGGTTTTGGACTATAACTCTCGTAAATAAAAAGCTAGGAACGTAAAGTTTTGCAGGTTTGTTACATATTATATACGTATTGTGATTAGTGAAATTCAGCTAGATGGGAACTATATGGCCCAAATAATCGATAGTTCCGATAAATGGGGCTTGGGCTATAAATTATGCAATTAAAATACTGGGAACGCAAAATTTTGCAGATTTAGTACTTACAGATAATCTTATATATAAATAGACAAGATGAAAAAATGGGGAACCGTTTTCTGCTAAACTATAATTCTAAGGTATACAAATTATATATGTAGACATAGGAAATTTCGAGGTGTACTTTTATCCGTAAATAAAAAAAATTTAAAAAATCATTTTAATATAAAAAATTTAACATAAAAGTCACACCACTACACATGTACTTATTCAAACTATAGAGCCGCTGTTGTGTGAGTAAATATGTCATGCACGACTTTGTATTACTCGTGTGATCGGCTCTCACTGTGAATGCGAAGAGTTGGTAGTGGACCAATGAATAACAAGCATTCGAACTACAGCGCAGCTGTTGTGTGAGTAAACGTGCCGTGTATTTTTGCTTTAGTTGTTTTTATTGCATTGATCACTGGCTACGCTGCCCAGTGTCGGCGGCTCTCCTGAGAGCACGAAAAGTTGCTTTGTTGGAGACATAGACAAGCAATTTCAAATATGAGCAAATATGTAAACTTCATTGCTGCTACCTACAAACAGGGTTTACAAAAACAAAATAAATGATTACTCATAAAGAGTATTAAACACCGAAGCTTGATTTATATTTGTGGTTGGGTTTGAAATAAAGTAAAATAAAATAAAATAAATTAAATAAGAATAAAAAAAAAACAAAACAAAGTTTATTAAAATAAAGTGAAGGGAAAGACAGTAAAGGTAAGGAAAGAAAAGGGAAGAAAGGGAATGGAAAGGAAAGTAAAGAAAAGAAAAGCAAAGGAAAGGAAAGGAGGGGAATGGAAGGGAAGGAAAAGGAAAGAAAGGGTACGGAAAGGCAAGAATAAAATAAATTCAAAATAGAGACTGCAGAGAGTAAAAGAAGAAATCAAGGAAAACGAAAATATGTAATCGGAAAGGAACGACAGAGAAAGGAAGATGAAAAGTACAGCAAATAATGAAAATAAAATAAAGTTTAGTGGTTGAATTTCAACCACTGGGCGTTCTCTAGTATATATAATATGACAAATGAAAATCAGCCAAATCGGACATACATAACATATAGCTCCCATACAATCGATTGTTCCGATAAATGGGGTTTGGGCTAAAACTATTGCAATTTATTAGCGATGAACACAAAATTTGGCAGCTACGGTACTTATTATAAATGCAATGTGTTTAGTAAAAATCATCAAGGGTGGACGAATATATCGTATATCCCCCATAAAACATATTTTTTCTAACCCTTTATCTTTATCTTTAAATTAACAGAGTAAGATCATAAAATTTTGCAGAGTTTGTACCTATTGTAAGTAAGGATCGGACACTTAAAACCGTGATGCCTATTCATGGAAGGTATAAAGCATTCAGCACAGCCGTAGACAGTGCTTTCCTTACTTTTTTGTTTTTTGATATTTAATCTAGTTTAATTACGAACAGCTATTTAATTGAATAAATTTTATGTGGCAGGCTAAGCTCACACGATGACGGCTGTATATTTAAATAGCTTTTCAAGTTTCATATAATTTAAAAATTGCTGGAAAGCTTATGTAATTAATGTATGTACATATGCCGATACTTTATACGTAAGTATGTATATTTTAGGTCTTTATAAAGCATATAAAAGCGATCATAAACAGCACAATTAACACAACGATCATGTTTATACAATTCAAAAGAGTGCCTCTCAACGGTGACGTCCATTCACTGCCTATTCTCTGCTAGAAGAGTTAAATTTACTGGCAGTATAACAGACCACCCATGATACAAAGAAATGTACACAAAAGCCTTCAAGTTAGCTATCCAAGTCTAAAGACATTTGTAGCACATTTCATGTTGTGAATAGCATAACAAAAATTAGAAAATAAAAATTAAAGTATTTGAGATAGTAAAGCAAGGTGGAAGGAAACATACTTGCTGTATGACAAAAGTTGTAATATTAAACCAAAATGTCAATGATTACGATTACTCCATATAAATCAAAGTGAGACGAACGTGATCAAACCGTTCGTGGAACTTTTGGGCTAGTATATATTATCCAAACGAGCATGATCCAAACTTCAACCTTACAGAACCCAGCAGAGTTATATAATAATAATATGTCGGTATTCTAGGGCAAGAAAATTAACCACTTGTGCTTCAACGAATGTTCGTACTTTTACTAACTTATTATTGCTTTGGACCTCATTATGAAAGTTCTTAATTTCAAAATTATCCCTTCCCTTAATCCTTTTTTGGTCTACTCTTCCTATAAATGATGTATGTATTAAGTACATACATATGTACATATGTACATATTTTAATAGTACCTTTATGAAATATCTTTCTCATCGCAGCACCGTACACCATTAATGTTGTTGTCATGACAATGGCATCTGCGCATGCGTGCACCCTAAATATAACCGGTTCACTGTACAAACATGCCCGACAAGCAACCTGCACACTTAGAGTTTGCTTGATTCAGCCGGCTTGCTTAAGAAAGCGTTGGCTTGTAGCGGACATCGTTGCCTATAACTTTTACGCTGTTATGTTGTTGTCAAACAGTTATGGTGGTGACTTTAATGGCTTCCGAAACGATCATAGAGCTAAATGTATTGCAGACAGGACCAATAAACGTCCGGCATTGCATTTATGAGTAGCGTAGTTGTTGTACGATATGAGTTAGAGCGAGGTCAAATCAGCGCACCATTAAAAACTAAAACTGTCGCAAGATGACGATGGAGATAAATATTGTATGGCAAGTTTTTGTATCTACATATGCACAAAAGAATTTATGTATGAAAATATTAGTGAATATTTTGCGAATAAGAATATCAGAAAAATAGATAGGCGTAGATCTGCACAAAAAAATGCCATCCTCATTCCTAAAGTAAAGAAGGATAAATTTCAGTTCCCGAACTCAACCTTTTTTGGATAATCGGCAAAAATTATTCTATGACTTAATTGAGTTTTAATTTTTTTGAACAAAGAGACACATTAATAATCACTAATAACGCGATATACAGTTTTTCTGCACAGATTCCCCCTCTAGGAGGGGTAAAAACGTGTTACATGTTTTCCGAGTTTTTATAATCAACGGTTTAGTAACCTCAATTTATCACTTAGGATTATGTCATGCCACCCGGGCGAAATTTGAACAAAAACTCAATATTCGCATTAGCATTCCCGAATGTCGATAGCAGATACTTGCATTCGCATTCGCGTCCGCGGATGTTAACAAAATTACATTTTTAAATCGTTAGTACACACGTAGTCAATAAAAAGATTAAGCAGTCAATTAGCGGTATATTTCTAAAGAAAATCTGAACATTGCCCTTTGTTTGTGGCACGGCATTGTTCACCACAGTAAACTTCATTAATTATTGTTTACACAATAATAAAATTGATAATAATAATAAGTGCATAAGACGTATGTCCTAAAAGGAACAAACTATTCTTTTTAGTTATGCATATAACTTTTCACTAAGGAGAGTTTTCATCTCTCGCCTTAATTCTAGTACACATTTGTACTACAATTATATTAGGTCATTTCCTAACATAGTTAGAACCAAGTGTTGGTGCAACCAAGTGTTGGTGCATCGATAACTGAAACTTGAGACACGCAATGGCTAGAGGCCTGTGCAAGTCAAATTTTAGGCAAGACAACGTCTGCTAGTTACTTATCAAGTGAGTTTTAATCTTCTTTGCTGACACTCAATTACTTTTTGTGTTGTAATGGGCACATCTTTATGTACCGTCACCATCGTTAAACCATTTAACGGCTCCTTAACTGTATAAAAAGGAGGGATAAATAAGATCGGGTATTCAACAATTGTAAAGCATAATATTAATTTTAATATTTTAATTACATGTCCGGTAGAGCTACGCAGATAAGTTGTTATCCTCTTTAGAGTTTTTTTTTATCTGGAAACCAGCATTAATGACGAAGCAGTCACGCAAACAAGTGCTACTTCGGGCTGGGAGTATTTGAGAGAAAGGTTCTTCGAAAGATTTACGGACCCTTACGCGTTGGCGACGGCGAGTACCGAAGAAAATTTAATGAAGGGCAGTACGAGCTATATGCAGGCACGAATCAAAACACAGCGTTTGCTAGGCCATGGGAGAGTTGCAATTTTTTTTTTTTTTGCAATTTCTATAAGTTATGAAATTACGTTTTGTCGCAGTTCTGAAGTACTTGCAGTACAGTTTTTGGCGGAAGATTAAGTCGCTTTAAGAACCTTCTCCATAATTTGGTTTCGGCCACTATATTCTAGCTTTGAACAAAGGGGTTCATAAAATTCAGCAAGCTTAAAAAATTGGTTTAATTGTTTTCACTGCAGTTTGTTGAAGAAATCGAAACGAAAAATTTGAAGAGCGTTTAATGTTGAGTGAATCGATTATCTATTTCCAATAAATGGATAAAAACCAGGAATCTTGAAATAAATATTTAAGTTTCATGATTGCAGATTTTGACTAGATTTTCTTCTTTTTGATTTCAATATTCATGTCGTTTGTATCTTTTTCACAAGTTCTAAACAATTTCTCACAGAAGTGTTCGTCGGAACGGATGTGCCGTAGCTCCGCCACTAAGTCATTTGCGAGATCCACTACAAGCTAACTCTATCGTTATTTGTTGGAGTTTATTACACAAAGGCAGGAAGCACCGTTTTTGAGTAAGGGATTTGTAGTTTTGTGTTAACAAAAATGCTAAAAGACTGTGTTTATTATTTAAAAAAAAATAGTTTTCAATGTTGACCTTGGAATTTTATAAAACCAAGCAATAGAGAAAATATTGAAATTTTATAAATTTTTAGTCTTTCGCATAACAAAACTGAAACCATAGATTTATCAATATATGCCAAAATTGGCACTATTTTTTGCCAACTTCACACATTATAAATACTAAAATTTAATAGGTCATAAAGATGCATAACCAAGTTTTTAAAAAAAATTTTCATGAAAGAGTGGAATTTTGATGAGCCTGTATAACCAAGTTTTTTATAAAAATTCTGGTGAAAGAGTGTGGAATTTTGATGAGACTTGGTTAAATTTGGTTTGTACAAAGTTTGAAATTTGTTCTTGCATGTTTTTTATTGGGTAATGGGCTAAACTTTTATAAAAGATGTGTAAACAATTCTCGTCACTATTTTTTCGCTACTGTGTGCTCTGATTAAATTAATGAGCCTGCACACACTAGTATTTTCAGGCCGTCTGAATTCGGATTTTTATAGACGTGAGAGATAAGCGAGTAGAGTTTTAGCTATTATTTCGGTCTGTTATTTTATTACTACCAGAACCAATGTGTGCGCATACCCCGAAATCGGTTTTATCGTCTTGAAAGCCTAGTGAAGGTCTGAAAATACTAGTATATGTATATTAGGCATGCGACTATTCGAATAAAAAGGCTATAAAAAATTCGAATATTATTTATTCGAATAATTTATACTTTTATTCGAATAAATGACAACTATTCCAATAATAGGTATTCGAATAGTTAAACAAATATCACTACAGCTTATGCACATATTTGTTCAAGCAAACATAGATACATACATACAAAACGTGAATGCATGCTCATAGGCGCAAGCGATCAAAACAGTGAATTCGGCATCCGACATCCCTCGCATTTCTATACAACTATTCGAATACCACTATTCGAATAAATGTATAAATTATTCGAATAAATACTATTCGAACTTTTTGAAACGTTTATTCGAATATTATTCGAAAATAGTCTCACTACTAATCCATATAGGCTTAATATTAAAATGCATAATCCACTAACCGATAATTTCATATATTCATGAAAATGTATCTTGGCATTAGTCTAAAATAAAAAAATTATAAATCAGAAGCATAAAATGGTATTGTGTTATTGAATAAAAAGTAAAAAATAGTAGTTCATTGACTGGGCCACTGATGCAACGAAAGTATTGAGATACTGCTAACTTATGTAAATTCCTGGTACGGTAGAGATTTGAAACTTTATAAATAAGTCACTACTCGATTGCTATGTAATATGTATAAGGAAATTAGAATAGGCGTCACCCCGATATATTTAAAAATTTTAAGCAAGTATTTCCGATTGTAATTTCTTTCCCCGGACAGCGCTAAAATATATAAAATTAAAAGATGATACAAAATATTAAATACTTAGTTTAATGCAGCAGAGAATTTGTCCTCACACAAGAAAATTTGAAACACATTAGTTGTAATCAATTTATGAGATTACAACCTAAAAAGGTGGAATACAATTAACAAACTTGCATTGTTTCGTCAACTGCAAAACTTCCATTTCGGCTTTAAGAAATTAGTGTATATGTCTTCAAAACGGCGTAAGCGGCCTCTGCCATTAAGATCTATTTGTTTATTCTCAAGAAAACTACATGTTTGTTTGAAAAATAATTTAAAAAATCGATTTTGATAGGCACTGTTTCCATAAAGTCTTTAATCGTCTTTAAATTGAGCAATTCGTAGTTGAAAAGCAGCCAAACTGAGATATCACTTACACCGTTACGCGGTTTTGCAGTTTCACCGACTAAATATATTATACTGATTACAATTGTTATGACCAAAATTCCGAAATCAAAATTCACTGACACCATATCTTTATTTCATAAACCATGTAAGTCCCTCCAACTTGTAGGAATATTTATTCTCTCGGATGTACATCGCGCTAAATTATTAATATCATTATAAGTAGCGCTGTGCATCAAAAATGATCTGTATAAAGATACTTGATGAAAGTAAGCTGAACTGGCTTACTCCAACACATATTCAATCAGAAAACCCAGGGAACACAAAGTGTGGTAAGTAGGTGAGGCACTAGATCAGAAGAATTAACCCAATGGAAATGCATGTTTCCTGTATGAGTAACAAGGCACTATAATTATGACTACCTAAATATGCTGCTTTTCATATGTCAAATGTATTATAAAAAAATAGTTTGTTACTAAACCGTACGACTGGTTTTGCAATGTTTACTTTTTACATTTTATTAAACAAATATTTTTAAATAAGTTGTTTCATGAATTCAAATACTATATGTACATATATATGTATGTATTTGTAGCTAAAAACTTTCTGCCGTCATCCAAATTAAATCTGATCTTATGTTTTATACAGACATATACCTCAACAAAAAATACATTTTAATAACATTAATCTATTACTGAAAGCGCTAGAAGAAAACAGCAATCATAAATGGCAGACGCTCTTTATCTTTATCATGAAAATAATTTTATATTCATATCTATGTAGAAAAAAGTTCCGTAGCTAACCATCAATCAGTTGGGGTTTAAAGATATTGACCTCCATTACTGTGCTGCTGAAGCTAAACGTATCGGTATATAGGTGCATATGTGTATGCATGTAGATACGAATGCACTTTGTTAGCTAAGCTGTCCTGCAGAGGGCGCTTCGCACATGAATTATAAAAGTAATTTCAAATCGCCAGCAGGACCCAGTAGAAGGGAGAGGAGGGAGAAGATGGGTTACACAATATGAAAAGGCTTGTAACTACAGCGTGCAAGGCCAGACATCGATTGCTCTTACGAAATTGGAGTTCACCTCTCGCGTTTTATTGCCATTCTTTAAAAATAAAATAAAATACCACAATCTTATGAAAATTACATAATATTTGTAGGAAAGTGGAAGGACCAGTGGTCAAGCGATCGACTAATCCATTGATTGATGGACAAAACGAGTTATTTGATTGATTCGATGCGCAAGGCTTGGTTATTGTACGAGTTGCTAAAGGTATAAGCCATCAAAGTAATCTATATTATTAAGTTAAATGATTTGCGATGTTTTAAATCGACGATTTAATTTAAAAAACAAAATCGCAATAAATTACTTGAATGCGCTAGATGTGTGGCTTATAGGCTTTGCAAAAACTTAATACCTCAATATATGTATAAGTACATTGACCCTTATAAAGGGTTAAAGATGTGTAATGGAAAATTCATGCGTATAAATGGAAAATGTGTTTTAACCTATCCGATCTTTAATAAAGAAGTGTGTCAACATCGAGCTCGTATTATAATTTATTTCTTATGTCAGACAAATCATACACGCTTACATCTGTGCTAGTATGGGGATGGCGGTTGTTTTCACGCTATAATAGCTTATACACAATAACGACGATTGACGAACTTCGCCCAGCAGATAACTTTGCTAACGTAAACTTTTAAGGAGGAACATTTAAAATAGAGTATGAAATGCATTTTTCAATATCCGGTCCAAGCGGGATGTTCATACCACACATTTGAAAAGTTTGAAAAGAAATTCCCTTAAATTCAAATCGCTTCTACTTGCTTATGAGTATCGACATTTGAAATCGAGTTGAAATATAGAAAAGGTCTAAACGTCCACTGCTTTTATGGTTCAATTAAAGACTCTGCTACCAATCGCCATTTTATAATTTTGCAGAGAATATTGCTTGCTATCACTTTCATTGAGATTGTTATAAAAACTTAACTTTGGAAAATGTATTTCCATAACATACCAAATTATGCGGACCAATGGTAAAATAAACTTCGTGAATTTACGTTAACTCATTTTTGATTGTGAAAACAGTGAAAATTGTTTTATTGGCTGTTGGGAAATGTCAATCGTATTAGTGCATTAGTTCGTTCCTACCTAGTTGGTACCAAGGCGAATTTAATAAAAGTTGACAAATATAGCTATGTGTTACACATGACTCAATTACAAGAAGGTTACCTCTCTAGCTGACGTTTACTTTTGACACTTCCATTTCCTGGATACCTTTAGAAGTAATAAAACTTCTACTGCGAAAATTTCCGATCCCTGTAACAATTAGGAATAAATACGTATTAGTACCACTGTACAAATAAAACGATTTGCGCACCATGTATTTTAATATAATACAATGTCAATATCTTTTCTTTTTCTAAATTGAAATTAAATTCAAAGTAAAAGCAATATAAAATTTATACGGGTTAAAGCAACCGACATTTATTGAAAATGTTTAACTCATACATTCAAGCGGATTGTCAAATAAGCATGTTTACTTTTTTTTATTTTGGCTACTTGGCTCACTGTTACACTGTGTTACACTGTGGATGGCGGCAATTGGCAAAATATGTCACTAGAGAGCTAACCTTCTAGTGATTGAATCATGTGTGTTACCTTTTTTATCTGTTGAAACTGTCATTAAAAATAAAGACAAATTTCCTTTTGATTCCGCATTCTAAAATAAAATGAATCTGATATGAATTAGCTTTGTTCGTGTTTGTATTCAATTGCCGAATTAAAGAAAATAGTTTGTCCTTGCATTCTACCTAGCTGTTGAGTGGTGGTCCTCTTTTATTTTATTACGAAGAATAAATCTAATAAACCGTATTCAGCATTCCGTATTTTGTAATCAACTTAACTGGCTATAAAATAAATAATATAAATATGTATATACGAAAGTAGAGACCAATAAATAATACATCAAATTAAATACGTTGACTATTTTTTGCAGGCGTAGCGGACCTCGTTTATGTGTGTCAAATAATAATCTTTTTCAAAAAATATGGCATACATATTCCTTGGGTCTTCAACCACCTGACACAGTTAATCACTCCCACCAAACCGGAGGGTGTGAGTGTTTGCTGAACGAGATTTTTTCTGCAGGGAAAAATAGGAAGCCATTACAAAGGATGTGGCTGTGCATTTTGTGGATGTTGCTACAGCATACATGCATATATATGGTTATGTAGATATGGAATCCTGTAACATTGCTGTGAGCTGCTTCGTTTTGCTTTGTTGCCCCACTACCGGTGATGTTTAACTTCTTTGGCTTGGACCCTGCTTACATTCGCAATGAAATCACAATAAAACATATTTGTCACGTAATTTCGTTTGTCTGCGGGATTTTATTTGATTTGCTGTAATGCTCCGCATTTCTCTGGAATCCGACCGACGATTCAAGTTCGTGCAATTTTAAATTGTTATAAATGTGGCGTTGAATCTGTTTGATTATGCGACCGCATTCAATATTTATGAAGTGGAAAATAGTCATGCAGAGTTGGTGTTTTAGAGAATTTTGTGAGGATGGAGCAAAACACGAACTTACATACAAATGTGCATATTCCGCAAATGAAATTGGGTTCAGGTTTATAGATAAGTTTTTTCTAATTTTTTTGGCTTTTTTTTACTTAAATTACTTTCCTAATTTGACAAGCTACCTGATACTTCTGAAACATTCAATGCTTTTCTTTTTGGAATTTTCCAACCCAAGTTCGACACTAGAAAATTAAAGCATTGCCTTAGTAAGGGATATATAAATACATAAATGCAACAGCAGTGGAATTGTCAACGCACACATGAACAACTTATATTAAAGGAACAACAATTAAACTACACCACTTTGATAAATCATTTCCTTACGTTCGTTTCAGTGTTCATAGCTCCATTTAGCTGTAACAATGCAGCAGACTAGTCAAATAGTCCTGGCGCTTCTTAGCTATATGGGCGATATAGACAAACTTGTTTGGGTTCTAATTAGGGGGCATATTCCTTCCTGCCAAAGTCACAACTAACTTGAACTGATAAATATTTGTAATCTGCACTTAAGGGCATACGTATATCTATGGCTATTATAAATGTTTGTTCAAATACGAATTGTTGGTCATAGAAGCTCTTTATGTTTGTGGGAAAGTTGTGATCCGTGCTGGCCCTGTGTGGAATTGCTAAATAACTGGCATATCTGTCATATTTTGTTTACTTTAATGTAGTTTGTAGGACGTACAGGCTTTAGAACTGGCTTGAATGGTAAAATTCCCGTGTTTTCTCACATTTTATGATGTGTTTTTCCCATTTAAATACTGTTTATACTTAATACCCACTATATAATAGCTAATACTAAAGGTTACAAGGAGTATTCCGGGGTTATCAAATAAAAACCCGTCCGTAGATGAAAAAAAAATCTTCAAAATATCAAATAAGATTCGGGAAAATTGGAATGATTGCCATATTTACCTAATAGGCTCAAAAATTAGGAATCTTTTTTCCTGGGAGTCTGGGCGATATTCTTAAAAAGAAGTTAACAAAAATCATTGTGCGGTTGACGTCATTACCATCTCAGATTCAAATTCTCTACCCACTGACCGACACAACAAAATCTTTTCTAAAATACTTAAAGCCAGGGGCTCAATTCTAGTTTTTGCGTTATAGTAAGGTGAAAAAGAACGTTTCACTTTAGTTATCACTTGATGATAGTTTATTATAGAATTGTAAAAATAGAAGTAATTTTTACCATTTAAAACCTTCAAATTTGTAAAAAAAATTGATGTATGCACTTTTTGAAATTTTGACGTTAACACCAAATTTATATTAGCTTTTCACTTCACTTCAAATCGAAAATTTAAAGTTAAACGAAAATCGAAAATCGTGGTGAATTGACGTATTTACTTTTCATTTCACCATAACGCAAAATCAGGATTGACCCTCAGAAAAAAAATTGTAAGCTGTTGAAAATAAATATCAAATTTTCTGCAATTCAATCGTCCACGCTTACGCAAAACCACCAATCGACCAATTGTAATCAAATTTCACAGAAGAGAAAACATGCATTCAGTAGTTATATTTTTTATGAGGTTTTTGCTTTTAGATAGACAGTTCTGCCAGTTTACTTTGATACTTACTTTATATGCAAAGGTAAAATTAATTTTATAAAGAAATTGTTGTAAACGTGATGGCGCACAAAAGAAATTTTAAGAATGTGCAAATGGAAAACTACTTTATCTTCTCATTTAGGATCTTAACTCAACACCGCATTCAAGACGAAATGACACATATATATACACATTTTTCTCATCGCTTTCATATTTAATTGAACTTCGCACTTGGAAGAAAAAGTATATGTATTTAGTAAGTACTTGCAAGTATTTCAAAGTGTTCTTTTAACAACAGATATCAGAATGCTGTATGCGTCGAGCTACTTTCGAAGTACTTACAAGTACCGTACGTCTACCTCAACAATTCAAGTAAACATAACATACTCGTACATATAATAAAACTGTAAAAGGTCGATGTCTGTACATTGAATATATTCAGGAAAAATGGATACTTACTAAGCCAATAGAATCCAAAGCAACAGTTTCTAAAATGTGTGTGTATCTGAATTGAATGCAACCTTCACGGTTGCATTATTAGACGTCTAACTTGAATAGTTGACCGGTTTTGGAGTTATCGACCAATGTGTGGGCCAGGATGACCATAAATTTGATAGTACAGTATGGGTATAAAAGAGAGAAGGAACGCTGCAACGAACGATGTGATTAAGGTCCATATTTCAACTGGTTTCGGAGACATAACAATTAAAATCTAAATCAGAGACGAGAAATCGTGGCTGTTTTCGAAATAGTACTATAACTATAGCCTGTATATGTTTGTTGCTTTCAATTTTTCCTCTAATCAAAAATAATAATAATTAACTAAGAATTATTATCAACTGGTCTTGAGCTCGTTCTACTTACAAAAATCAGTCTGTTATAAGTTAAAAAACGCAACCAAGCGAGGACGGGTTCTATTCCAGATCTGTGTTACCTCACACAAGTTTAGAATAAACAAAACAAAAAATTTAAATTTCTTTCAATGTAAGAGTTTTTTCAATTTTTCTATTGAACACTAAGTTTTTTGGAACCAATTAATAGTTAGCCACAATAAAACGACTAAAACTAGACGTATAACTCTGCAACCTTGTTACCACTCCCGCTTTCCGATCCGATTTTGATAGATCCAATTTAAAAAACCGGTTACGGTAGACTTCGTTTTTTTCATAATAAATACAGTTATTTGTAATGACCATTTGAATGATATAATCTTTAACAAAAATCATCAGTTAGGAATTGCATATTTCTCAAATTTTATCAACAAAATACTTATGTAAAGGTTAAATTAGGAATTCCTCTGATGATTACGAGCGAGTGTGGACATTCGCATAGCTTCACATGAAAAGTTAATTTTCGAATTTTGGTGCCGATATTGAATATGTCGCGAACGTAAACATACCCATCCAAAATTGAATAAGCAATCATAATTAATAAAAATAACACAGTGGCAATAAAGTTGTTTCTGAGAGAAAGAGAGTCTCCTTATATGAAATTCTTAGTTTACACTGTAGTCCTTGTAGGGTATTCCACTTTGTTTTTAATTACTTCGTATTTTTATAAAATATGAAAATAAATAAATATGGTTGTCATATTAAATACATATGGACCACCTCCATACTCCTTACGCGTGTTAGACATCAAGCTGTAAGCCTTTGACGAAACGAAATCAGCCTTATATAAGGTGCATACATTTAAAAATTTTGTAAGTCACAATAGCCATGAAAACGTAATTTGGTATTATAATGCGTTATTATTTTGGAAAGGTGTTTCATAAAATCCTTCTGTCACGCTTTCAGTCACTCAGACGGCAAGGAATTTAGTAGGTTCAATGAAATCTTAACAATTTTATGATACGACGTTTAATAATGTACAGTTTGTATGATTTTCAAAAAGAGCTTCACATAGTTACAATAACAGAAACAAGGGGCTCACATATTTTAATTTTATAGTGATTATCGAACTGCCATATACCAATACAAATACATGTGTCGGTTATTTTTTTTGCAGCTTTTATAACCAGGGGCAGATCACCAAATAACGGGCACAAAATTACCATCTATTCAACGAGTTGTAGCTGTCCCATTTTTAAATATAGGCGATATAAAATCAAGTGTTCGTGAAAGCGAAAACCTACCAGAGCTGTCCCGTTTAAAAAACTGCTGTTCTGTAAATAATTGCTCAAAGATACCGGATTCTTATAAATGTCGCCAGAATGATTTCCAAAATGGTTTGGACATAACACACGATGGCGCTCTCAAAAGAATTAACGTAGAAAAAGAATCATAATATACTGAACAGAATTAAAGAATATGCGTTATGAAAAAAAAGTTGTCTATATGAGGAACACCCGCATCTACGCATACACTTATAGCCTTATGTGACTGAAAATAGAAGCCTATTAGATTATTATTAGATTTTCGGGTTTTAATTGAATTTTAATGGTATACACTATAGTGCACACTAGTAGACACCTACGAACACGCACCGTTACATGGCTGTGTGCGTGATTTTATTTAGCTAGTTTAGGACAATTAGAAGGTAATTTCAGTTTGTACTTTTAGAAAAAGCAGCTTTGATTTTATCTAATTATCTTTTACTGTACCCAGTTGTGCTTTTTATATTTATAACCCGTAAAGAAACGAACGAAAAAGTATCAGAGTAGGATGAACAGATGTTGCTGACGTTTGAGTGCAGCCAAGAGAAGGTGCTTCTTAAAATTGAATACATATTCTGGTGAATCGTGAAATCTAGACAACATATTTTGTGTATATAATGTGTAATTTTGCATAAATCTATTAAGTGATTGTATCATCTTTGCGATAACTAACAGCATCATCATCATGCCTTATCAATATCCAAGATTGGGGGGTATATATCAGGACGGGTATAATAGCAGGGTTAAAGCGAATGATTTTTGTTCGACTAGAGAAGTTTTCATTGACTGCAAAGTGCAAAATAGAACTTTTTTTTAAATGCTGAAAATACTCTTTCAGGTAGACATTATTTCCTGATTAACTTTGGTTCTCAAATATACAAAGTCCTTTACCATTTAAAATCTTCAGATGTCATTGGAGCGAAGGTGGAAACGCACTGATACGTTCTCCGATAGCATTAGGCACTTTGTCTTGCGATTGTTTACATATGCTACTTTCTTTTTTACAATAAATATATCCCGCTGTTTTAAATGACATACAAATTAAGCAACCATACTGCCCTTCGTGAAGCTTCGCGTTCTTGCATCCGTTTTAAGACTTAATTTTTCATCCTCCTAAAAACAGGTTAAATATTTTTTTGCCAATTCTACGTTATAATTTTTATTGCTCTGCGTTTCAATTCACATTTTACTTACACTTGCTTTATTTACAATCTACCTTAGTTTATTCTACTTTTTGTTTTACATTCAAACAAATCATAAGCATCCAGTAACATTCGGCACACATTTATTTTTTGTGAATGGATTCTTATTGATAAGAGCTTTAAGTCATTATTAAATTCTGCATTATGGACTAGGTGCTTCAGTGAACTGTCTTTGACTAGAAAACAAAAGCAGTCATCATATCCATTTTTCGTTTTATGATCTCATTATGCACTGTATGTTTGTTTTTTTGGCTTGTTTTTACCACTAGATGCTGTATTTAAAAAAGCGTAACTGCTTCCCTGACGCATTATTGGGTCTTGAGTTATGTCATATTTTCAGGCTGGAATTATATAAAGGGGTGTGCATCTCTGAAAAAGTATCATCAAAAATGCACTACAAAATAGTTATTCTTAAAAGGAACGAGGCATTTGCCGGCAACCCTCCGGGTGTATTTCTGTCATGAAAGGCTTCTTGCAAAGTGCCATCTGGATAAGCAGGGGAACACCGTAAGGAAATACAAAATTTTTTGAAGATATTCCTCTTAGATAATAAAATCGTCTATCATTTGCTACCACTCTGAAATAATTTTCCGCTATGAAATATATGGCAATAGGTTGATATCTCTCTATCTCTCTATGGCGCGATATACAACAGGTATATCATCATAAACCTCCTAAGAGATTTTTGCGCCAAGCTTCTCTTCCAATTTGTGGTGTGCCGATTTGAATTTTCCCTACAAATTGGTGGGACCTACAGTTTTTTGCCGACTCCGAACGGCATCTACAAAGGAGACGAATTTTTGCTGAGAAGCCTGTCATGGCAGAAATACACTCGGAGAGTTTGCCAAACCACTGCCGAGGGGCGACCCCGTTTTGAAAAACTTTTTTCAAATCACTTTTGATGTTACCTGTACCAGGGCTCGAACCATGGACCTTCGGTGTGGTAGGCCGGCAACACTACCTTCACACCACGGCGGCCGCCATGTTGATATAGGCTTGAGATTAATGCGTTGAAATTTTGTCGGTTTCCCAAGTTTTTCACAAAACTTGGAGCTGATTAGAACTTTGCTTCTAGTTTTATGTGATTTACACAAATGAGTCCATAAAAACTGGTTAAATCTTTGTTGCACAAATATTTGTTCCAGCCTTCAGGTAGGAAACGTTTTTTATGACCTGGCGAACTTTTTTAGGCTCTGAAGTGGGTTTGTTTTCTAGAAAAAAAGTCGAAAATGTTGTCTACCCTAATATAAACAAATAACCTACGGTAAGTCCAGATTGTATAATACCTTCTAAATTTTGTAACAAGCCCAGCTGCTGAAGATCATTGTGAATAGTTTTAAACAACGTTAAAGTACCTATGTTATTGTTGCCTTTAATTAATTGCTTAATTACTTTGCTTGCAATTCATTGTAAAAATCAGTTTTTTCACTTGCATATCTGGATTTAACATTGTTATCCATACATATATACCAATCGCTGTATTTTCACAGTCCCTGGCGCCACCATTAGCAAATGTATAAATTTCCGCTTTGTAGATATGCAATGAAACATGAAATAAAATTGTTTGTAGCAAAGTCTTACCAGGCAGCAGCCGAATTTTAAACTATTTTCTGTGGCTGTTCCACTTGTGTAACTACATGTTTACCACAAATGAAATAAAAATCAAAATATTTGAAAGCACAGCAGCATATTGACTAAAGAAAATCCGAGTTTTGATTTTCCTTTTCCATTAAAAGTCATTGTATTGAACAAAAGCGAGCAATGAAAAAAAGCTCTAATCGTCCACAAATTGTTATAAAAAGTCTGAGAAAATAACCATAATATTTTGTTAATGCCACATTTAATGGCTCCAAGTCATGGCCATACTTAAATAATCGCAATAAATGAATTGAATAGCAAATATTACGGCTACTGCGGCTGCATACATAACTACATATTTTCTATTCTGAAAGGTTGGCGAACTATCGCTATCATTCTTCTCCTCTTCTTTTACTAAACCGTGGTATAGGACTGAAAAACTGAGTCAGAAAAATTTTTGCAGACTGAGGCGTATTCATATGCATTTTATATACTTAAGGGTGTAAGGAGGCTTTGGATTGCAAAATTATGGTGTCACTTGGAGCAGATGCGTTAACCGCTCGAGATACTCTTCTGGTGTAGGTTGTGTCATCAGCCAGTGGTATACTTAAAATCAATTTATATCTGCAACAAAATTACGCCATTACTTTGACAAATTTTTGGCAGCAAGCATTTTTTGCATGGTCGTCAGCACTCCAAAAGTACGTAGAAATGGCCATTGAAGATTCTTCCTTACACTACTGCCATTCAGCAGATTACGCTTTTGCGGCGGCACTACTAAAATTGTGTTGTTGTTGTAGCTTTGTTTGCTTAAAATTGCCAAGCAATATTTCAATTTTATATTTCCCCAAAGTTTATCATTTTAATATTGCATTTTATTACCGTTTTTTGGCAGTTGAGTACTAAGAACAAGAAATAACAAGTAAGGACGGCGCTGTCTTCGGCTGTGCCGAAGGCTTTATACCTTTCAGGAATATGTGCAAACTTAAATACGCATTGCTTAAAGTTCTCTAAAACTTTGTCAGCAATACATTTAATTTTCTTTTAAAATCTATAAGCAAATATCTCACCAAGTTTCATGTTTTAATCTCTTAAAATGAGGGAGAAATGGCCATAATCCTCTTATTTGAACGATCGGTTGTATGGGATATATACTATATATAGCTCCGATCTTGCTGAGTTTTTTACGAAATCTTTTACTATCCATAAGAAAATACCTCACCAAGTTTCAAGTTTTAATCTTTTAAAATGACGGAGAAATGGTCATAATCCTCTTATCTGAACGATCGGTTGTGTGTATATATAGCTCCGATCTTAGCGATTTTTTTACCAAATTTTTTGTTATCTGTAAGCAAATATCTCACCAAGTTTCCAGTTTTAATCTTCCAAAATGAGGGATAAATGGCCATAATCCTCTTATCTGAACGATCGGTTGTGTGGGATATATACTATATATAGCTCCGATCTTAACGATTTTTTTACCAAATTTTTTATTATCTGTAAGCAAATATCTCACCAAGTTTCAAGTTTTAATCTTCCAAAATGAGGGATAAATGGCCATAATCCTCTTATCTGAACGATCGGTTGTATGGGATATATACTATATATAGCTCCGATCTCAGCGATTTTTTACCAAATTTTTTATTATCTTTAAAAAATATCTCACCAAGTTTCAAGATTTAATCTTTAAAAATGAGGGAGAAATGGTCATAATCCTCTTATTTGAACGATCGGTTGTATGGGAGATATATGCTATAGTGACCCGATTATACCGGATCCGACAAATGTCTAATATAATACAAAAATACATCCGTGTGCCAAATTTCATCGAGATATCTCAAAAATTGAGGGACTTGTTTGCGTTCAAACAGACGGACGGACGGACAGACGGACATGGCTGTATCAACTCAGTTCATCGTCCTGATCAATTTGGTATATTTAATGGTGGGTCTATCTCTTATATTTCTAAACGTTACAAACATCGGACCAAAGTTAATATACCATTTCACGTTCATGAAAGATATAAAAATAGAGATACATGGACCATAAAGAGAAAAAAGGCAAGCAATGCCACCAGCACAAATAAAATGACGGACTCTTTTTTGCAATTAAAGTAGCAAATGTTGCAAATAGAAAGCATCGTTGCAATCTCTGATGCTTTTACTATTCACTCGTATTCGCCACCGCATTCGCATTCCTAAAAAATGCAGAAAAGAAAATGTTGTATTTTTCGTTTTCTATTTTCTATTAAACACTTTGTTTCTTCATCAAACAATACCATAAAGGAAATGTGTCATTAGACCAAACGGACTACGAATACTACTTAAATAAACATGTAGTAAAAAAGGCAGAAAGGAAATGTTGAATATATATGGTAAAAGTTCGGGATTTGTGGCTGAATCCGAAATGACATGACCAAAGAAAGTGCTCTTAATAATACTTGTTATCCGTGGATATGAAAGCCAACATCCTCACATTCGTAACATCTCTAATACACAGAGACCTTTGGTATACACATCTTCGTTTTTTCACTTTATTTTGAAAAAACGGCGCATAGCGGGTTTTTACATACACCTTTCTTCCCATCTTAATTTTTGTGGATTTCATAAATATCTATCAGTGAAGACTCGAACTTAGCTATGGTTCTTAAACACTACTTCAGCTTTGTTCATTGGCAAAATATTTAGTTTAAAAAAGGCTGATAAAAAGTATTTGCAATTTCATCAAGCGACAAGGAGATGAGCAAAAAAACTATTGGGATCACTTTCTTATGTAAATTAGTATATACTTTCCATTGTGCACTTCTTTAGGCCTTTCAGGACAGCCATAAAATGTTTTTCTGATCAACATTTTTTTGGCTCTGTAAGAATATTTCTTTTTCCTATAGCCGTTCGCGAACATTCAATGCCAATCACCCACTGATACCACTTTCGTAGTTGAGTATCAAATGGTTCATTTCATTGAGAAAATTTATCTAAATAATATGCAGATAAAAGAACATGTCGTCGAACCGCAGTTGCTTATGTAAATGCAAAAAAATTCCAAACTACCAGTACGGTCGGGCGCTACCTATAAATGTTGAAGGGATGTGGAGGGTTGTGGGGGATTCTGCATTAGCAAATAAATTTATTTAATGCAGCAACAAATGAAAAATAAAACTAAAGAAAGTTAACTAGGGTGAGTGGAATCTGTTGTTTGTAAAGGAGAAAAACGTGTTCATTTGGACTTACATACCCGAAGTGGGTGGGGGATTTACCGTAAGTAATAGGGAAACCTTTGGCAGCGACTTCTACATAAGTGGCTTCTATGAATTTATTTAAGTGGCTCATTGATTAAATGGGATTTTTTGAGTTGATGTAATAAAATAAATATAAAGGAGAGTGATAGAAATCAATAAAATAGAAGTTGCATACTACGAATTTTCTATAAGGAAATATAAAGTCAGTATGGCTAACAGTTCATATATACAAATAAATGTGAATGGATATATGCAAAGGAGTAGCTAGCTGATATAACACTTGGGGCCGTTTTCACAATATCCGGTTTACGCTAACCGGCACTTTTGACAGATAACCGACGATTTTCTGTCAACTAAACTGACGGTTAATGTAAACCGGATATTGAGAAAACGGCCCTTAATGTTTTTGAGATTTCGTTTCAATCCCTTTTTTGTTTATAAACTAATTGACAAAAAATTTAAATTAGCTATACAAAAAATCCACTTTTGCTAAACAGAAGTGGCTTTGTTGTGAAAATTTTGTAAACAAACTCAGGAAAGGTGATGGATATGTATATTAAGGAAATAAAAATATTTATTCTGTATATATTACTTGTCAAGATTTGGTTGAATTTATGATGTTTTTATATATTGGATTCTCAGCACTTCTATCATCCAAAGTGGTTTACTTGGAAATATTTTAGACCTTTGACATATATATATATTCTCCCTCTGTTAACTGGATTTAAAGTCATGTATCCTTATTATATGTAGACACAACTGTATTAGTGAAATAAAACAAAGTCATCTGAAGCAATTGGACACCTATTAATTACATAACAAATATCTTAAAGTGACAAAAAACAAATTTTTTAATTGTTTCTCAGGATTTCATAAAATTTGTATACATAGTAGGGCTATGCACACAAGGTATATTAACTTTAGTCGCTTAACGGTGGTATGTAACGGCATAAACGGATCGAGATAGATATTGTCTATCAAAATGTTCAGGAGGAAAAAAAAATAGATTAAGTCATGTCCGTCCGTCCGCTTGTAACATGATAACTTGAGTAAATTTTAACATATCGTAATGAAATTTCGTATGCGGGTTCGTTGGTACTCGCTTCCGAGCGCTATTTAAAATGGGCGAAATCGGATGATAGCCACGCCCATTTCTTATACATAGAATGTTTTAGAAAAGAAAAAGTGATTATTCAATACGTAATACACCTATTAGGATAAAATTTGGTACGTACATTAACATTAAGGCAGAAAATACTTTTTTAAGAAATTTTTAAAAATGGGCGTGGCACCACCCGCTTTTGATTAAGTAAAATTTAGAAATAATATTAATCATAAATCACCAACCGTTCAAGATATCGAAACGAAATTTAGCACACATATTTATATTAATAGTGAAAATGTTCCGGAAAAAAAAGGGTGAAGTCGGTTAAGGTCCACGCCCACTTTTATACGAAAGATTTTGAAAGGGATTATAGATACATTTAATAGGCAATAACTTTGCGTACAAAAGCTTTATTTCCATTCAATTTCACTTTCACAGTGTCCGTGAACAGAGAAAGTCGAAAAATATATATTTTTAAAAATGGGCGTGGCCCCGCCCTTTTTATAGTGGATTATTCCACAAAACTTTTTATGCTACAACTCGGGAAAAAATTGATTAATAAAAACGATTTTTGGCGGAAATGTTGAATATATAAAGGTAAATGTTTATTGTGAAAATGGGCGAAATCGGTCAACGGGCACGCCCAGTTTATTAACATAGTTCTGAAAAATTTGTTTGTGAAATGTAAAACGCGATATTTCTATAACCATGCAAGCTATATCAACAAGATTTTGCACACATAATAAAATTTTTAAGCAAAACCCGAACGCAAAAAAATTTTGTGGAGTTGGGTGAAGTAGGCGTGGCGCCGCCCACTTTTCAGCATAAAAATTCTGCTACTTTCAAAGGCGATTGCTTGTAGATTCAACTAGATATTTCAATCAAAATTGGTCAGATGCTTCTCAGTAGTATGTAGTATAGTTCTGCCAAAATTAGGCAAATCGGATAACACTCAAATAAAATATCCCCACTGCAATAGGAAAGTTGTATACCTTTTTTGATTTTCATACCCCTCATGGACATGAAATATTTGTAAGTATAAGAAGAAGAAAAGAGGGGCACATAAATAAGTAAACTGAAATTACAAGGACGGTGAGCTGAGTCGATTTAGCCATGTCCGTCTCTCCGTCCGTCTGTCTGTCTATTTGAACGCAAAATTTTTCAAACATAAAATGTGCATGTATTGCTATTTTGAAAAAAGGTGGTTAGCAGTTGTTGGTAGGGAAGCTATTTATATACAAATAAATTATTGGCGCCCGCCTTGGTGTGGCGGTAGTG
Source organism: Merzomyia westermanni (assembly GCA_949987695.1). Lineage (NCBI taxonomy): Eukaryota > Metazoa > Arthropoda > Insecta > Diptera > Tephritidae > Merzomyia > Merzomyia westermanni. The sequence goes on along the minus strand of OX465288.1, from coordinate 120,855,272 downwards.
TTGCCGGCCTACCACACTGAAGATCCAAGGTTCGAGAGGTAATATCAAAAGTGGTTTGAAAAAGTTTTATCAAAACGGGGTCGCCCCTCGGCAGTGGTTGGGCAAACTCGCCGAGCGTATTTCTGCGAGGAAGGCTTCTCAGCAAAAATGCATCTCCTTTGTAGATGCCGTTCGAAGACGGCAAAATCTGTAGGTCCCGCCAATTTGTAGGAAAAAATTCTAAACGGCACACCACAAATTGGAAGAGAAGCTCGGCGCAAAAATCTCTTAGGAGGTTTATGATGATATACCTGTTGTATATAGCGCCATACATTTATATTTTTTTTTAAATTAAGGGGATTCATTTAACCTTATAAATGACTTATAAAGCGTGTAAACTCATAAGTTTATCAAGTATATGTCACTTTTCATCCAAGTTTACGAGCTTTATATGGTTTATAAGCTTTACGGGGCTTTTATAGGCTTATATGAATCCCCCTATTAATTTACCCATTAAAACTTATAACAGAAGTGTTTTTATTGAAAAAAATTAGTTGGATTTATAATATGAACTGTAAAGTATTAAAATAGACCTGCGTAAATTGGTATGCAGTAATAGATCACTACTAGGTATATAATGTTTAGTTCCACCCGAACTTAGACTTTTTTACTTTTTAAATTAAAACGGGTAAGCAGGCCGCCGTCTTCGGCTGTGTCGAAGCCTTTATATCTTCTATTAATCATGATTTTCACTTTTCTATGGATTTACATTAACTGTGTGGAATTTGACGTTCTTATGGTAGTTATATGGGAGGTATATATTATTAGCAAAATAACAAAGGTTCTTCTGAATAGTACCATGACTATACACCAGCTCAAGGCAAAAACAATAATTTTTTTATGAATATTATTATTGTTGTTGTTATTTTTTTAATGATTATTTGTTAATTAATTATTAAAGGTTTTTATTAGAATAGAAGAGGAAAATTTTAGAGATATCCGCCATAGCTTTTCTTATAGATCTATTTCGAAAGCTGCTAGACTTCTTCATCAGAAGAATTTTGTCACGCTCTGCCAACCATTACGCTAGCAGAGCTCTGGTTTTTGTGTCAGCTAAAATCCTAGTTCTATTCACATTTACCATAAATGAGAATGCACCGCCATTTGGCTGCATTGATTACTACTTATTATGGATTTTTTGTTGGTAGTGTAAATTTTTTCTTTTCTACCAACAATTCAATTGAATTTGTGTTTTTACGGCCTGTATATTTTGTGAAGTACCATGATTATAAACGAGCTCAAGGCCAAGAATAATAATTTTTCTTTTTTTATGAAAATTATTATTAATTTTTAATTGATTATTATAAGTTTTTATACATTTTTTTAAATATTTATTTTTAAAATTGTCATGTGTTACAAATTTCGAAGTTTTTGGGCTACCACATTTTGAACTCATTTATCGTTAAATATATCGAAATAGAGCAAGAGTCTCATGAAACCTGTGGCCTTCCCCTTTGTTGTATCATAAGCAGTGGCTGGCTACGATATCCTTCGACAATGAATTATGTTCTACTTTTACTTTTGATTTAATAGCACAATACCATTTTATGCTTTTGATTCATTATATTCTTATTTTAGACTAATGACAAAGTACATTTTTATGAATATATTAAATTATCGGTTAGTGGATTTTGCGTTTGAATATTTAGCCTATATACTCGTACATACATATACTAGCCTTTCCAAACCTAAGAAAGTCCATAGGCTTTCAAAACGATAAACCCGGTTTTGAAGTTGCGTACACATTGGTTCTGGTAGTAATAAAATAACAGACCAAAATAATACCGTAATTTTCGCCGTCTGAAATATCTGAGCTAAAACTCCACTTCCTTATCTCTTACGTCTATAAAAATCCGAACTCAGACGGTCTTAAAATACTAGTGTGTGTAGGCTCATTAATTTAATTAGAGCACACGGTGGCGGAAAAAAAGTTTGATACTAGAACTTTTTACACATTTTTTATAAAAGTATAGCCCATTATCTAATAAAAGAATGCAAGAAAAATTTAACCAACTTTCATCAAAATTCCACACTCTTTGTTCAGATTTTTTATAAAAGATTTGGATTTGCAGTTTTATGAATTATTAAATTTTAACATTTATAATGTGTGAAGTTGGCAAAAAATAAAAATGGCGGAGTAACGACGTATTCCTTCCGACAAACATAATTTTGAAAAATTTTCAGAACTTGTGAAAACATGCAAACGAAATGTATGTTGAAGTCAAAAAGAACCGATACAAATCGGGTCAAAATCTCCAAGCATTTAACATAGATGGTTTTTTCAAAATTTATGTTTTTTATGCATTTATAGATCATATAATAATGGAAATAGATACTCGATTTACTCAACATAAAAAGATCTTCAGAGGTTTCGCTTTGATTTTTTCAATAAATCACAGTGAAGAAAATGACACAAATTTATTTAAGCTTGCTGAATTTTATTTACCACTTGTTCAAAGCCAAAATATAGTGTTGGAAACCAATTTATGGAGAAGGTTCTTAAAGTGACATAAGCTTCCGCCAAAAAATGCTCTTCAGGACTGCGACAAAACTTCATTTCATAACTCATACAAATTGCTACAAATTTGTGCCAATCTCTCCGTTTCCACTTCTACAGCAGAACGCACCTTTTCAACTCTTCTTGTTCTTTAAATGGCGCTTAACCGTCTAAACGATTTTGGCAGCTCTCCAGTCGCTTTTTCTTTCTGCCAACTGGTGTCAATTGGGAACCCCAAGGGATCGAAAACGGTCTCCACTTGGTCCTTCCATCGGACTGGGGGTCTCCCTATTCCTCTGCTACCACCATCGGGTGCGGATAACAATACCTTCTGGGCCGGAGCATCTTCTAGCCAATCAATCCGCTGGGTTTTAATTCGTTGGACTATGTCGGTGTGTGCATATAGCTCATACAACGCATCGTTAATATTTTTCTCGAATACACTTAGAGCCACCTTATCAGATGTTTTCAGTGTCCAAGCTGCTTCGCCGGGTACGATAAGGGACTCATAGAGTGTTTTTTTCGTTCCTCCAGAGACGACTTTACTTCTCAATTGCCTACTCAGCCCGAAGTAGAATTTGCTTGCAAGATTCTTCGTTGGATTTCAAGCTGACATTATTGTTGGCGCTTATGCAGGCTCTTAGGTTAAAAACTCTAAAGAGGTTAGAACACAAGAAGTAATTGAAGCAATGTGTAATAAGCTAAGAAGATTAAAACTCACTTTATAAGTAATAATATTTTGTTGAATTGTATAAAAACATATAGACATGTTTTATGTGTAAAAACTGAAGTACATAACAACGAAGAGATTATATGTAATAAACTTTCACAAAAAAACTGGATTACCCACTAATTAATCAAAAAAATACAGTAAGATTATTTTTAAAATTTTAATAAATCATGAATACCCTATGAAATAAAGGAGTAGAAAAGAAATACACATATGAACGCATTGGCGCAGGCAAAGCCTCTAGCCATTGCGTGTCCCAAACTTTAGTTATCGATTCAAATTTTTTATCATCCCTCCTTCCCAAAATTGGCTACGCCAATGTTCATAAGTTTAGGTCAAGTATACTCAGTGTTATAAAGAATAAAAAATATCAAAAGGAACCCCTATTTTTTAAAACATATAGCCTATACTTCCTTCCAGACTGTCTGCATGCCAAATTTCGTCAAAATCCGTCGTGCCGTTCTCGCCTGATTGAGTAACAAAGGCAAACCTCTGGAGATCCAAACACGCAGATTCATAATATTAGTGCCTATAACTCCATAACCATGAGAGGTATTGAAAGCGCATCAATCTGGTTACCTATTCCCTCCTCCTACGACTTCTTGGAGATCGGTTCAGTAGATCAGACTTGAAAGACTTGCAGACACACTCACTCACAATCTTACGCATTTACAATATTAGTAAGATAAGATTGGTCCAATCTTACGAAAGTTACAAAGTTGTACGTTCCTAACTGTTTATTTCCAGGGGCTACAGCTTAAACCCAGTATTTCGGAGCTATTACTTGTATGGGGGCTATATCTTTGATTGACCCAATATTTTTGGTTCCGACAAATGATTTATACAGGGAAAAGTTATAATACCATTTTATGTTTATGTAATAAGAGTAAGTAGTAAGACTATTTTTTTACAGAAATTAGTTGACTAATAGTGAGTTAAAAGTTATGCAGGGATTCTCGACTTTTCATGCAGGCTAAGCTTGCCTGCGATTATATATTATTCTTTCTAATTAGCGTATAACCGGTTGAGCGATTTTGGCCAACTAAGAAAACACGACAGCCGTTTCTGCTTCTTGCCAACTCTAGGAGATCTCAAGTTTTCCATGTGGCCCTTCCAGCGAAGTGGGTGCCTAGAAAATAATAAATTCTGGGCCGGAACGTTTGCATCCATTAGCATAACATGACCTAGCGTAGCCGTTGGTTTTTTTTCCTCGAATATTTCCAAAGCCGCCTCATCTGGCGTTGTGAGCGCCAGGCTTCTCTAGAGGTAGGGTTTCGTTTGTCGAGAGAAGACTGAAGTTTTAAGTTGCTTACTCGATCCGAAGTATTGTTTGTTGGCAAGTGTAACTCTTCGTTGGACGTATAGGTTAACATTATTGTTGGTGTTAATGTTGGTTCGCAAACAAACGAAATCCTTTATGGCCCAGTTATACTTGCTTAGCAGTTCATCGCACGTCATACAAGGAACTAATTATTTTTCACAGAGCGTATATATTCTATAGCGAAAGCAACCGAAATATCTTCTATCTGAAGTACATAGAAGGCATGCAATACGGTGCTATGCAAGTATAACTGAGCCACTACTATTTCGAAATTTCGACTGTCAGCAGTAACGCGGTAGCTAAGACGCTAATGGGCTTATTCTTTGCTCCATAACGTTTTATCCTTGATCACCTATAATCTATAGCTTTGAGTAGGCAGAGGTTACGTGGCGATTAACGATTATGTCAACGTCGTCAGCATAACGCAGTAAATATTAGTTACATGCTTTCAGCCTCCATGCTTGGAGTCCTTTTTTATTGAGGTGTTAAATATTGGTCTCGTTTAACTCCTTACCGATTTTCAATATTCTAAAATCAATACTTTCAGCGACATGCAGTACGAAAAATCTCATTTGTATGAGAGGTACCATGGCCTATTCTTCCTTCCACCCCTTTTTCTTGAGCTGTCAGAGATTGGTCTCCTTTAACTTCTTACCAATTTTCCATATTTTACCATAAATACTTCCAGAGATATGCAATACGAAAAATATGGTTTGTATAAGGGGGGTGCCACGCCCACATCATCCACTGCTCCGGATTGTGAATCTTAACCATTCTCGAGCCCACTTGAACACACAAAAAAAATTTCATTAACATCGGTTCAGGCGTTTAGAAGGAGTTCAGTGACAACGGACGCACAGAAGATTTTTATAAATAAAGATATAGTCAATACTCACATAGTATCTAGTTTTAGAAGTACCTCATTTGCTTGCTGTTTCTCGTTGCATGACACTTGTTGGTTTTTAAGGATAAAAGATACCGAAATGCCAAACTTACCTGAAATATCAAAAATGAGAAATTAAAATAACAATGAATAAGATTTGGGGATTTTGTTGGAAAAAAGGGCTAAGGAATTTTTGTTAAACATTCAGTGATATAGTATTTTTAAGCAGATAGTTTGCAGCCATATTTTCAAAAACACAAACATATTTATATACATACAAATATTTAAAATATTGAATATTTTGTAGACAACTACTAACACAGCTAACTTTTGGCCTAGTTATTATTAATTGCAATAAAAGCAATTCGTTTCGAAGTCATCCATGGCTCAAAACTTTGCAACACTTCTGCTTCCGATAAAAACACATGCGTACCAAGAAAATACAGTTTATCGCTCTGCATCCCTGCTATTCCCATCATTATCATCATCCACTTCTTCCTTTACTGCATATTTCCCCCTTGTCTTCTCCCATTTACACTGATTCTCAAAACGAGCCGTAAACAAGAACAATCTATTTCGTAACTATTTGACCTGTTAAGCATTCTTCTGCCATTTGAATTATATCTAGCCTGTTAAAAAGATCCAACAGACTTTGTTCTGGCCGAAATTCTGATTAACCGAAAAGTGAATCCAAAAAATTAGAAAAGTTGGTAGGTAGTTGTTTTCTGAGTGTACGTGGAAAATTTAAGTTGAATCAAAAGCATAGTTTAAAAGTTACACGTAATTTTAGTGTCAGAAGTCTGAGCATGCGGCAAAATTGCGGGTTTGTGTAAAAAAAAAAAAGTGGGAGCATTTAAAAGAAGTAAGGGCCTATACAAGTATTTATTAACATATTACAATAAAAGTCTGATGACAAGTTGGGCACTTCGAAACATGTCATCCCATACCATCGCTGTGCATATCGTCGTAATTTTTGCCCTAATATCAATCAACAAATAAAAGTTAATAAAATTTGTTATATTTTATAAATAAAAACTAAATTTACTTTAATTTTCAGCCTAAATTATTACTGTCCGGATACCAGACCCACAATTTTAGATGATTCTGATTTTCCGGACGGGCTGTCCGGATAGAAGAAAGAAGGCGAAAATTACCAATTACCATTTGAATGCTCCTAAATGGCAGTTTATTATATTGTATCTATACATATTATAAAAAGTAAACACTTTTTTTCGTGTCGCCACTTGACGCTCAAACGCGGGGACGGCTTTTAACCAAACTTACACACAGGTCAGGTACATAGCCCGGCATGGTTCTTACGTACGGAAAAGGGGGCGTGGCACCTCCCATACAAATGGGAACTTTCATACTCAATATCTTTGGAGGTATTAATGCTAGACTACTAAATTTTGGTAAGATGTTGTATAAAGTAAGTTCCTTTCCTAATACCTATCCCTTTTTGAAATCGGAAAAAGGGGGCGTGGCACCTCCCATACAAATGAGATCTTTCATACCCCCTATCTATGCAACTATTATCGTTAGACTACTGAAATTTGGTAAGACGTTGTATAAAGTAAGTCCCTTTCCTAATATCTATTACTTTTTGAAATCGAAAAAGGGGGCGTGGCAGCTCCCATACAAATGGGAACTTTCATACTCAATATCTTTGGAGGTATTAATGCTGGACTACTAAGTTTTGGTAAGGCGTTGTATAAAGTAAGTCCCTTTCCTAATACCTATCCCTTTTTGAAATCGGAAAAGGGGGCGTGGCACCTCCAATACAAATGGGATCTTTCACACCCCCTATCTATGCAACTATTATCGCTAGACTACTGAAATTTGGTAAGACGTTGTATAAAGTAAGTCCCTTTCCTATTACCTATAACTTTTTGAAATCGGAAAAGTGGTGTTGGTCCTTCCCATACAAATGGGAACTTTCATACTCAATATCTTTCGAGGTATTAACGCTAGACTACTAAATTTTGGTAAGGCGTTGTATAAAGTAAGTCCCTTTCCTAATACCTATCCCTTTTTAAATCGGAAAAGGGGGCGTGGCACCTCCCATACAAATGAGATCTTTCATACCCCCTATCTATGCAACTTTTATCGCTAGACTACTGAAATTTGGTAAGACGTTGTATAAAGTAAGTCCCTTTCCTAATACCTATTACTTTTTGAAATCGAAAAAGGGGGCGTGGCACCTCCCATACAAATGGGAACTTTCATACTCAATATCTTTGGAGGTATTAATGCTGGACTACTAAGTTTTGGTAAGGCGTTGTATAAAGTAAGTCCCTTTCCTAATACCTATCCCTTTTTGAAATCGGAAAAGTGGTGTTGGCACCTCCCATACAAATGGGAACTTTCATACTCAATATCTTTGGAGGTATTAATGCTAGACTACTAAATTTTGGTAAGGCGTTGCATAAAGTAAGTCCCTTTCCTAATACCTATCCCTTTTTGAAATCGGAAAAGGCGGCGTGGCACCTCCCATACAAATGGGATCTTTCACACCCCCTATCTATGCAACTATTATCGCTAGGCTACTGAAATTTGGTAAGACGTTGTATAAAGTAAGTCCGTTTCCTAATACCTATCCCTTTTTGAAATCGAAAAAGGGGGCGTGGCACCGCCCATACAAATGGGAACTTTCATACTCAATATCTTTGGAGCTATTAATGCTAGACTACTAAATTTTGGTCAGGTGTTGTATAAAGAAAGTTCCTTTCCTAATACCTATCCCTTTTTGAAATCGGAAAAGTGGTGTTGGCACCTCCCATACAAATGGGAACTTTCATACTCAATATCTTTGGAGCTATTAATGCTAGACTACTAAATTTTGGTAAGGCGTTGCATAAAGTAAGTCCCTTTCCTAATACCTATCCCTTTTCGAAATCGGAAAAGGCGGCGTGGCACCTCCCATACAAATGGGATCTTTCACACCCCCTATCTATGCAACTATTATCGCTAGACTACTGAAATTTGGTAAGACGTTGTATAAAGTAAGTCCCTTTCCTATTACCTATCACTTTTTGAAATCGGAAAAGGGGGCGTGGTCCTTCCCATACAAATGGAAACTTTCATACTCAATATCTTTCGAGGTATTAACGCTAGACTACTAAATTTTGGTAAGGCGTTGTAGAAAGTAAGTCCCTTTCCTAATACCTATCCCTTTTTTAAATCGGAAAAAGGGGCGTGGCACCTCCCATACAAATGAGATCTTTCATACCCCCTATCTATGCAACTATTATCGCTAGACTACTGAAATTTGGTAAGACGTTGTATAAAGTAAGTCCCTTTCCTAATACCTATTACTTTTTGAAATCGAAAAAGGGGGCGTGGCACCTCCCATACAAATGGGAACTTTCATACTCAATATCTTTGGAGGTATTAATGCTGGACTACTAAGTTTTGGTAAGGCGTTGTATAAAGTAAGTCCCTTTCCTAATACCTATCCCTTTTTGAAATCGGAAAAGGTGGCGTGGCACCTCCAATACAAATGGGATCTTTCACACCCCCTATCTCTGCAACTATTATCGCTAGACTACTGAAATTTGGTAAGACGTTGTATAAAGTAAGTCCCTTTCCTATTACCTATAACTTTTTGAAATCGGAAAAGGGGGCGTGGCACCTCCCATACAAATGGGAACTTTCATACTCAATATCTTTCGAGGTATTAATTCTAGACTACTAAATTTTGGTAAGGCGTTGTATAAAGTAAGTCCCTTTCCTAATACCTATCCCTTTTTGAAATGGGAAAAGGGGGTGTGGCACCTCCAATACAAATGGGATCTTTCATACCCCCTATCTATGCAACTATTATCGCTAGACTACTGAAATTTGGTAAGACGTTGTATAAAGTAAGTCCCTTTCCTAATACCTATTACTTTTTGAAATCGAAAAAGGGGGCGTGGCACCTCCCATACAAGTAGGAACTTACATACTCAATATCTTTCGAGGTATTAATTCTAGACTACTAAATTTTGGTAAGGCGTTGTATAAAGTAAGTCCCTTTCCTAATACCTATCCCTTTTTGAAATCGGAAAAGGGGACGTGGCACCTCCCATACAAATGGGAACTTTCATACTCAATATCTTTGGAGGTATTAATGCTAGACTACTAAATTTTGGTAAGGCGTTGCATAAAGTAAGTCCCTTTCCTAATACCTATCCCTTTTTGAAATCGGAAAAGGGGGCGTGGCACCTCCAATACAAATGGGATCTTTCACACCCCCTATCTATGCAACTATTATCGCTAGGCTACTGAAATTTGGTAAGACGTTGTATAAAGTAAGTCCGTTTCCTAATACCTATCCCTTTTTGAAATCGGAAAAGGGGGCGTGGTCCTTCCCATACAAATGGAAACTTTCATACTCAATATCTTTCGAGGTATTAACGCTAGACTACTAAATTTTGGTAAGGCGTTGTATAAAGTAAGTCCCTTCCCTAATACCTATCCCTTTTTTAAATCGGAAAAGGGGGCGTGGCACCTCCCATACAGATGAGATTTTTCATACCCCCTATCTTTGCAACTATTATCGCTAGACTACTGAAATTTGGTAAGACGTTGTATAAAGTAAGTCCCTTTCCTGTTACCTATCACTTTTTGAAATCGGAAAAGGGGGCGTGGTCCTTCCCATACAAATGGGAACTTTCATACTCAATATCTTTCGAGGTATTAACGCTAGACTACTAAATTTTGGTAAGGCGTTGTATAAAGTAAGTCCCTTTCCTAATACCTATCCCTTTTTGAAATCGGAAAAGGCGGCGTGGCACCTCCCATACAAATGGGATCTTTCACACCCCCTATCTATGCAACTATTATCGCTAGACTACTGAAATTTGGTAAGACGTTGTATAAAGTAAGTCCCTTTCCTGTTACCTATCACTTTTTGAAATCGGAAAAGGGGGCGTGGTCCTTCCCATACAAATGGGAACTTTCATACTCAATATCTTTCGAGGTATTAACGCTAGACTACTAAATTTTGGTAAGGCGTTGTATAAAGTAAGTCCCTTTCCTATTACCTATAACTTTTTGAAATCGGAAAAGGGGGCGTGGCACCTCCCATACAAATGGAAACTTTCATACTCAATATCTTTCGAGGTATTAACGCTAGACTACTAAATTTTGGTAAGGCGTTGTATAAAGTAAGTCCCTTTCCTAATACCTATCCCTTTTTTAAATCGGAAAAAGGGGCGTGGCACCTCCCATACAAATGAGATCTTTCATACCCCCTATCTATGCAACTATTATCGCTAGACTACTGAAATTTGGTAAGACGTTGTATAAAGTAAGTCCCTTTCCTAATACCTATTACTTTTTGAAATCGAAAAAGGGGGCGTGGCACCTCCCATACAAATGGGAACTTTCATACTCAATATCTTTGGAGGTATTAATGCTGGAATACTAAGTTTTGGTAAGGCGTTGTATAAAGTAAGTCCCTTTCCTAATACCTATCCCTTTTTGAAATCGGAAAAGGGGGCGTGGCACCTCCAATACAAATGGGATCTTTCACACCCCCTATCTATGCAACTATTATCGCTAGACTACTGAAATTTGGTAAGACGTTGTATAAAGTAAGTCCCTTTCCTATTACCTATCACTTTTTGAAATCGGAAAAGGGGGCGTGGTCCTTCCCATACAAATGGGAACTTTCATACTCAATATCATTGGAGGTATTAATGCTGGACTACTAAGTTTTGGTAAGGCGTTGTATAAAGTAAGTCCCTTTCCTAATACCTATCCCTTTTTGAAATCGGAAAAAGGGGCGTGGCACCTCCAATACAAATGGGATCTTTCACACCCCCTATCTATGCAACTATTATCGCTAGGCTACTGAAATTTGGTAAGACGTTGTTTAAAGTAAGTCCGTTTCCTAATACCTATCCCTTTTTGAAATCGGAAAAGGGGGCGTAGTCCTTCCCATACAAATGGAAACTTTCATACTCAATATCTTTCGAGGTATTAACGCTAGACTACTAAATTTTGGTATGGCGTTGTATAAAGTAAGTCCCTTCCCTAATACCTATCCCTTTTTTAAATCGGAAAAGGGGGCGTGGCACCTCCAATACAAATGAAATTTTTCATACCCCCTATCTTTGCAACTATTATCGCTAGACTACTGAAATTTGGTAAGACGTTGTATAAAGTAAGTCCCTTTCCTATTACCTATCACTTTTTGAAATCGGAAAAGGGGGCGTGGTCCTTCCCATACAAATGGGAACTTTCATACTCAATATCTTTCGAGGTATTAACGCTAGACTACTAAATTTTGGTAAGGCGTTGTATAAAGTAAGTCCCTTTCCTAGTACCTATCCCTTTTTTAAATCGGAAAAGGGGGCGTGGCACCTCCCATACAAATGAGATCTTTCATACCCCCTATCTATGCAACTATTATCGCTAGACTACTGAAATTTGGTAAGACGTTGTATAAAGTAAGTCCCTTTCCTAATACCTATTACTTTTTGAAATCGAAAAAGGGGGCGTGGCACCTCCCATACAAATGGGAACTTTCATACTCAATATCTTTGGAGGTATTAATGCTGGACTACTAAGTTTTGGTAAGGCGTTGTATAAAGTAAGTCCCTTTCCTAATACCTATCCCTTTTTGAAATCGGAAAAGGGGGCGTGGCACCTCCAATACAAATGGGATCTTTCACAACCCCTATCTATGCAACTATTATCGCTAGACTACTGAAATTTGGTAAGACGTTTTATAAAGTAAGTCCCTTTCCTATTACCTATAACTTTTTGAAATCGGAAAAGTGGTGTTGGCACCTCCCATACAAATGGGAACTTTCATACTCAATATCTTTGGAGGTATTAATGCTAGACTACTAACTTTTGGTAAGGCGTTGCATAAAGTAAGTCCCTTTCCTAATACCTATCCCTTTTTGAAATCGGAAAAGGCGGCGTGGCACCTCCCATACAAATGGGATCTTTCACACCCCCTATCTATGCAACTATTATCGCTAGGCTACTGAAATTTGGTAAGACGTTGTATAAAGTAAGTCCGTTTCCTAATACCTATCAATTTTTGAAATCGAAAAAGGGGGCGTGGCACCTCCCATACAAATGGGAACTTTTATACTCAATATCTTTGGAGGTATTAATGCTAGACTACTAAATTTTGGTAGGGCGTTGTATAAAGTAAGTCCCCTTCCTAATACCTATCCCTTTTTGAAATCGGAAAAGGGGGTGTGGCACCTCCAATACAAATGGGAACTTTCATACTCAATATCTTTGCAGCTATTAATGCTAGACTACTAAATTTTGGTAAGGTGTTGTATAAAGTAAGTTCCTTTCCTAATACCTATCCCTTTTTGAAATCGGAAAAGGCGGCGTGGCCCCTCCCATACAAATGGGATATTTCATACCCCCTATCTATGCAAGTATTATCGCTAGACTACTGAAATTTGGTAAGACGTTGCATAAAGTAAGCCCCTTTCCTAATAAATATCCCTTTTTAAAATCGGAAAAGGGGGCGTGGCACATCCCATACAAATGGGAACTTTCATGCTCAATATCTTTGGAGGTCTTAATGCTAGACTACTAAATTTTTGTAAGACGTTGTATAAAGTAAGTCCCTTTCCTATTACCTATCACTTTTTGAAATCGGAAAAGGGGGCGTGGTCCTTCCCATACAAATGGAAACTTTCATACTCAATATCTTTCGAGGTATTAACGCTAGACTACTAAATTTTGGTAAGGCGGTGTATAAAGTAAATCCCTTTCCTAATGCCTATCCCTTTTTTAAATCGGAAAAGGGGGCGTGGCACCTCCCATACAAATGAGATCTTTCATACCCCCTATCTATGCAACTATTATCGCTAGACTACTGAAATTTGGTAAGACGTTGTATAAAGTAAGTCCCTTTCCTAATACCTATTACTTTTTGAAATCGAAAAAGGGAGCGCGGCACCTCCCATACAAATGAGAACTTTCATACTCAATATCTTTGGAGGTATTAATGCTGGACTACTAAGTTTTGGTAAGGCGTTGTATAAAGTAAGTCCCTTTCCTAATACCTATCCCTTTTTGAAATCGGAAAAGGGGGCGTGGCACCTCCAATACAAATGGGATCTTTCACACCCCCTATCTATGCAACTATTATCGCTAGACTACTGAAATTTGGTAAGACGTTGTATAAAGTAAGTCCCTTTCCTATTACCTATAACTTTTTGAAATCGGAAAAGGGGGCGTGGCACCTCCCATACAAATGGGAACTTTCATACTCAATATCTTTCGAGGTATTAATTCTAGACTACTAAATTTTGGTAAGGCGTTGTATAAAGTAAGTCCCTTTCCTAATACCTATCCCTTTTTGAAATCGGAAAAGGGGACGTGGCGCCTCCCATACAAATGGGAACTTTCATACTCAATATCTTTGGAGGTATTAATGCTAGACTACTAAATTTTTGTAAGGCGTTGTATAAAGTAAGTCCCTTTATTAATACCTATCCCTTTTTGAAATCGGAAAAGGGGGCGTGGCACCTCCCATACAAATTGAATCTTTCATAACCCCTATCTATGCGTCTATTATCGCTAGACTACTGAAATTTGGTAAGACGTTGTATAAAGTAAGTCCCTTTCCTAATACCTATCTCTTTTGAAATCGGAAAAGGGGGCGTGGCACCTCCCATACAAATGGGAACTTTCATACTCAATATCTTTGGAGGTATTAATGCTAGACTACTAAATTTTGGTAAGGCGTTGTATAAAGTAAGTCCCTTTTATAATACCTATCCCTTTTTGAAATCGGAAAAGGGGCGTGGCACCTCCCATACAAATGGGATCTTTCACACCCCCTATCTATGCAACTATTATCGCTAGACTACTGAAATTTGGTAAGACGTTGTATAAAGTAAGTCCCTTTCCTAATACCTATTACCTTTTGAAATCGAAAAAGGGGGCGTGGCACCTCCCATACAAATGGGAACTCTCATACTCAATATCTTTCGAGGTATTAATTCTAGACTACTAAATTTTGGTAAGGCGTTGCATAAAGTAATTCCCTTTCCTAATACCTATCCCTTTTTGAAATCGGAAAAGGCGGCGTGGCACCTCCCATACAAATGGGATCTTTCACACCCCCTATCTATGCAACTATTATCGCTAGGCTACTGAAATTTGGTAAGACGTTGTATAAAGTAAGTCCCTTTCCTAATACCTATCCCTTTTTGAAATCGGAAAAGGGGGCGTGGCACCTCCCATACAAATTGAATCTTTCATATCCCCTATCTATGCATCTATTATCGCTAGACTACTGAAATTTGGTAAGACGTTGTATAAAGTAAGTCCCTTTCCTAATACCTATCTCTTTTGAAATCGGAAAAGGGGGCGTGGCACCTCCCATACAAAGGGGATCTTTCACACCCCCTATCTACGCAACTATTATCGCTAAGCTACTGAAATTTGGTAAGACGTTGTATAAAGTAAGTCCTTTCCTAATACCTATCCCTTTTTGAAATCGGAAAAGGGGGCGTGGCACCTCCCATACAAATGGGAACTTTCATACTCAATATCTTTGGAGGTATTAATGCTAGACTACTAAATTTTGGTGAGGCGTTGTATAAAGTAAGTCCCCTTCCTAATACCTATCCCTTTTTGAAATCGGAAAAGGGGGTGTGGCACCTCCCATACAAATGGGAACTTTCATACTCAATATCTTTGCAGCTATTAATGCTAGACTACTAAATTTTGGTAAGGTTTTGT
Organism: Merzomyia westermanni; assembly: GCA_949987695.1. Classification (NCBI taxonomy): domain Eukaryota; kingdom Metazoa; phylum Arthropoda; class Insecta; order Diptera; family Tephritidae; genus Merzomyia; species Merzomyia westermanni. Next base: position 120,840,088 of record OX465288.1, on the reverse strand, counting down.
ATAAAGTAAGTTCCTTTCCTAATACTTATCTCTTTTGAAATCGGAAAAGGGGGCGTGGCACCTCCCATACAAATGGGATCTTTCACACCCCCTATCTATGCAACTATTATCGCTAGGCTACTGAAATTTGGTAAGACGTTGTATAAAGTAAGTCCCTTTCGTAATACCTATCCCTTTTTGAAATCGGAAAAGGGGGCGTGGCACCTCCCATACAAATTGAATCTTTCATAACCTCTATCTATGCATCTATTATCGCTAGACTACTGAAATTTGGTAAGACGTTGTATAAAGTAAGTCCCTTTCCTAATACCTATCTCTTTTGAAATCGGAAAAGGGGGCGTGGCACCTCCCATACAAATGGGATCTTTCACACCCCCTATCTATGCAACTATTATCGCTAGGCTACTGAAATTTGGTAAGACGTTGTATAAAGTAAGTCCCTTTCCTAATACCTATCCCTTTTTGAAATCGGAAAAGGGGCGTGGCACCTCCCATACAAATGGGATCTTTCACACCCCCTATCTATGCAACTATTATCGCTAGACTACTGAAATTTGGTAAGACGTTGTATAAAGTAAGTCCCTTTCCTAATACCTATTACTTTTTGAAATCGAAAAAGGGGGCGTGGCACCTCCCATACAAATGGGAACTTTCATACTCAATATCTTTCGAGGTATTAATTCTAGACTACTAAATTTTGGTAAGGCGTTGTATAAAGTAAGTCCCCTTCCTAATACCTATCCCTTTTTGAAATCGGAAAAGGGGGTGTGGCACCTCCCATACAAATGGGAACTTTCATACTCAATATCTTTGCAGCTATTAATGCTAGACTACTAAATTTTGGTAAGGTGTTGTATAAAGTAAGTTCCTTTCCTAATACCTATCCCTTTTTGAAATCGGAAAAGGCGGCGTGGCACCTCCCATACAAATGGGATCTTTCATACCCCCTATCTATGCAAGTATTATCGCTAGACTACTGAAATTTGGTAAGACGTTGCATAAAGTAAGCCCCTTTCCTAATAAATATCCCTTTTTAAAATCGGAAAAGGGGGCGTGGCACCTCCCATACAAATGGGAACTTTCATGCTCAATATCTTTGGAGGTCTTAATGCTAGACTACTAAATTTGGGTAAGACGTTGTATAAAGTAAGTCCCTTTCCTATTACCTATCACTTTTTGAAATCGGAAAAGGGGGCGTGGTCCTTCCCATACAAATGGAAACTTTCATACTTAATATCTTTCGAGGTATTAACGCTAGACTACTAAATTTTGGTAAGGCGGTGTATAAAGTAAGTCCCTTTCCTAATGCCTATCCCTTTTTTAAATCGGAAAAGGGGGCGTGGCACCTCCCATACAAATGAGATCTTTCATACCCCCTATCTATGCAACTATTATCGCTAGACTACTGAAATTTGGTAAGACGTTGTATAAAGTAAGTCCCTTTCCTAATACCTATTACTTTTTGAAATCGAAAAAGGGGGCGTGGCACCTCCCATACAAATGGGAACTTTCATACTCAATATCTTTGGAGGTATTAATGCTGGACTACTAAGTTTTGGTAAGGCGTTGTATAAAGTAAGTCCCTTTCCTAATACCTATCCCTTTTTGAAATCGGAAAAGGGGGCGTGGCACCTCCAATACAAATGGGATCTTTCACACCCCCTATCTATGCAACTATTATCGCTAGACTACTGAAATTTGGTAAGACGTTGTATAAAGTAAGTCCCTTTCCTATTACCTATAACTTTTTGAAATCGGAAAAGGGGGCGTGGCACCTCCCATACAAATGGGAACTTTCATACTCAATATCTTTCGAGGTATTAATTCTAGACTACTAAATTTTGGTAAGGCGTTGTATAAAGTAAGTCCCTTTCCTAATACCTATCCCTTTTTGAAATCGGAAAAGGGGGCGTGGCACCTCCAATACAAATGGGATCTTTCACACCCCCTATCTATGCAACTATTATCGCTAGACTACTGAAATTTGGTAAGACGTTGTATAAAGTAAGTCCCTTTCCTAATACCTATTACTTTTTGAAATCGAAAAAGGGGGCGTGGCACCTCCCATACAAATGGGAACTTTCATACTCAATATCTTTCGAGGTATTAATTCTAGACTACTAAATTTTGGTAAGGCGTTGTATAAAGTAAGTCCCTTTCCTAATACCTATCCCTTTTTAAAATCGGAAAAGGGGACGTGGCACCTCCCATACAAATGGGAACTTTCATACTCAATATCTTTGGAGGTATTAATGCTAGACTACTAAATTTTGGTAAGGCGTTGCATAAAGTAAGTCCCTTTCCTAACACCTATCCCTTTTTGAAATCGGAAAAGGCGGCGTGGCACCTCCCATACAAATGGGATCTTTCATACTCAATATCTTTGGAGGTATTAATGCTAGACTACTAAATTTTGGTAAGGCGTTGTATAAAGTAAGTCCCTTTCCTAATACCTATCCCTTTTTGAAATCGGAAAAGGGGGCGTGGCACCTCCAATACAAATGGGATCTTTCACACCCCCTATCTATGCAACTATTATCGCTAGACTACTGAAATTTGGTAAGACGTTGTATAAAGTAAGTCCCTTTCCTAATACCTATCTCTTTTGAAATCGGAAAAGGGGGCGTGGCACCTCCCATACAAATGGGATCTTTCACACCCCCTATCTATGCAACTATTATCGCTAGGCTACTGAAATTTGGTAAGACGTTGTATAAAGTAAGTCCCTTTCCTAATACCTATCCCTTTTAGAAATCGGAAAAGGGGCGTGGCACCTCCCATACAAATGGGATCTTTCACACCCCCTATCTATGCAACTATTATCGCTAGACTACTGAAATTTGGTAAGACGTTGTATAAAGTAAGTCCCTTTCCTAATACCTATTACCTTTTGAAATCGAAAAAGGGGGCGTGGCACCTCCCATACAAATGGGAACTTTCATACTCAATATCTTTCGAGGTATTAATTCTAGACTACTAAATTTTGGTAGGGCGTTGTATAAAGTAAGTCCCTTTCCTAATACCTATGCCTTTTTGAAATCGGAAAAGGGGACGTGGCACCTCCCATACAAATGGGAACTTTCATACTCAATATCTTTGGAGGTATTAATGCTAGACTACTAAATTTTGGTAAGGCGTTGCATAAAGTAATTCCCTTTCCTAATACCTATCCCTTTTTTGAAATCGGAAAAGGCGGCGTGGCACCTCCCATACAAATGGGATCTTTCACACCCCCTATCTATGCAACTATTATCGCTAGGCTACTGAAATTTGGTAAGACGTTGTATAAAGTAAGTCCCTTTCCTAATACCTATCCCTTTTTGAAATGGGAAAAGGGGGCGTGGCACCTCCCATACAAATGGGAACTTTCATACTCAATATCTTTGGAGGTATTAATGCTAGACTACTAAATTTTGGTAAGGCGTTGTATAAAGTAAGTCCCTTTCCTAATACCTATGCCTTTTTGAAATCGGAAAAGGGGACGTGGCACCTCCCATACAAATGGGAACTTTCATACTCAATATCTTTAGAGGTATTAATGCTAGACTACTAAATTTTGGTAAGGCGTTGCATAAAGTAATTCCCTTTCCTAATACCTATCCCTTTTTTGAAATCGGAAAAGGCGGCGTGGCACCTCCCATACAAATGGGATCTTTCACACCCCCTATCTATGCAACTATTATCGCTAGGCTACTGAAATTTGGTAAGACGTTGTATAAAGTAAGTCCCTTTCCTAATACCTATCCCTTTTTTGAAATCGGAAAAGGCGGCGTGGCACCTCCCATACAAATGGGATCTTTCACACCCCCTATCTATGCAACTATTATCGCTAGGCTACTGAAATTTGGTAAGACGTTGTATAAAGTAAGTCCCTTTCCTAATACCTATCCCTTTTAGAAATCGGAAAAGGGGCGTGGCACCTCCCATACAAATGGGATCTTTCACACCCCCTATCTATGCAACTATTATCGCTAGACTACTGAAATTTGGTAAGACGTTGTATAAAGTAAGTCCCTTTCCTATTACCTATAACTTTTTGAAATCGGAAAAGGGGGCGTGGCACCTCCCATACAAATGGGAACTTTCATACTCAATATCTTTCGAGGTATTAATTCTAGACTACTAAATTTTGGTAAGGCGTTGTAAAAAGTAAGTCCCTTTCCTAATACCTATCCCTTTTTGAAATCGGAAAAGGGGGCGTGGCACCTCCAATACAAATGGGATCTTTCACACCCCCTATCTATGCAACTATTATCGCTAGACTACTGAAATTTGGTAAGACGTTGTATAAAGTAAGTCCCTTTCCTAATACCTATTACTTTTTGAAATCGAAAAAGGGGGCGTGGCACCTCCCATACAAATGGGAACTTTCATACTCAATATCTTTCGAGGTATTAATTCTAGACTACTAAATTTTAGTAAGGCGTTGTATAAAGCAAGTCCCTTTCCTAATACCTATCCCTTTTTGAAATCGGAAAAGGCGGCGTGGCACCTCCCATACAAATGGGATCTTTCACACCCCCTATCTATGCAACTATTATCGCTAGGCTACTGAAATTTGGTAAGACGTTGTATAAACTAAGTCCCTTTCCTAATACCTATCCCTTTTTGAAATCGGAAAAGGGGCGTGGCACCTCCCATACAAATGGGAACTTTCATGCTCAATATCTTTGGAGGTCTTAATGCTAGACTACTAAATTTTGGTAAGACGTTGTATAAAGTAAGTCCCTTTCCTAATACCTATCTCTTTTGAAATCGGAAAAGGGGGCGTGGCACCTCCCATACAAATTGAATCTTTCATAACCCCTATCTATGCATCTATTATCGCTAGACTATTGAAATTTGGTAACACGTTGTATAAAGTAAGTCCCTTTCCTAATACCTATCACTTTTGAAATCGGAAAAGGGGGCGTGGCACCTCCCATACAAATGGGATCTTTCACACCCCATATCTATGCAACTATTATCGCTAGGCTACTGAAATTTGGTAAGACGTTGTCTAAAGCAAGTCCCTTTCCTAATACCTATCCCTTTTTGAAATCGGAAAAGGGGCGTGGCACCTCCCATACAAATGGGAACTTTCATACTCAATATCTTTGGAGGTATTAATGCTAGACTACTAAATTTTGGTAAGGCGTTGTATAAAGTAAGTCCCCTTCCTAATACCTATCCCTTTTTGAAATCGGAAAAGGGGGTGTGGCACCTCCCATACAAATGGGAACTTTCATACTCAATATCTTTGCAGCTATTAATGCTAGACTACTAAATTTTGGTAAGGTGTTGTATAAAGTAAGTTCCTTTCCTAATACCTATCTCTTTTGAAATCGGAAAAGGGGGCGTGGCACCTCCCATACAAATGGGATCTTTCACACCCCCTATCTATGCAACTATTATCGCTAGGCTACTGAAATTTGGTAAGACGTTGCATAAAGTAAGCCCCTTTCCTAACAAATATCCCTTTTTAAAATCGGAAAAGGGGGCGTGGCACCTCTCATACAAATGGGAACTTTCATGCTCAATATCTTTGGAGGTCTTAATGCTAGACTACTAAATTTTGGTAAGACGTTGTATAAAGTAAGTCCCTTTCCTAATACCTATCTCTTTTGAAATCGGAAAAGGGGGCGTGGCACCTCCCATACAAATGGGATCTTTCACACCCCCTATCTATGCAACTATTATCGCTAGGCTACTGAAATTTGGTAAGACGTTGCATAAAGTAAGCCCCTTTCCTAATAAATATCCCTTTTTAAAATCGGAAAAGGGGGCGTGGCACCTCCCATACAAATGGAAACTTTCATGCTCAATATCTTTGGAGGTCTTAATGCTAGACTACTAAATTTTGGTAAGACGTTGTATAAAGTAAGTCCCTTTCCTATTACCTATCACTTTTTGTAATCGGAAAAGGGGGCGCGGTCCTTCCCATACAAATGGGAACTTTCATACTCAATATCTTTCGAGGTATTAACGCTAGACTACTAAATTTTGGTAAGGCGTTGTATAAAGTAAGTCCCTTTCCTAATACCTATCCCTTTTTTACATCGGAAAAGGGGGCGTGGCACCTCCCATACAAATGAGATCTTTCATACCCCCTATCTATGCAACTATTATCGCTAGACTACTGAAATTTGGTAAGACGTTGTATAAAGTAAGTCCCTTTCCTAATACCTATTACTTTTTGAAATCGAAAAAGGGGGCGTGGCACCTCCCATACAAATGGGAACTTTCATACTCAATATCTTTGGAGGTATTAATGCTGGACTACTAAATTTTGGTAAGGCGTTGTATAAAGTAAGTCCCTTTCCTAATACCTATCCCTTTTTGAAATCGGAAAAGGGGGCGTGGCACCTCCAATACAAATGGGATCTTTCACACCCCCTATCTATGCAACTATTATCGCTAGACTACTGAAATTTGGTAAGACGTTGTATAAAGTAAGTCCCTTTCCTATTACCTATAACTTTTTGAAATCGGAAAAGGGGGCGTGGCACCTCCCATACAAATGGGAACTTTCATACTCAATATCTTTCGAGGTATTAATTCTAGACTACTAAATTTTGGTAAGGCGTTGTATAAAGTAAGTCCCTTTCCTAATACCTATCCCTTTTTGAAATCGGAAAAGGGGGCGTGGCACCTCCAATACAAATGGGATCTTTCACACCCCCTATCTATGCAACTATTATCGCTAGACTACTGAAATTTGGTAAGACGTTGTATAAAGTAAGTCCCTTTCCTAATACCTATTACTTTTTGAAATCGAAAAAGGGGGCGTGGCACCTCCCATACAAATGGGAACTTTCATACTCAATATCTTTCGAGGTATTAATTCTAGACTACTAAATTTTAGTAAGGCGTTGTATAAAGTAAGTCCCTTTCCTAATACCTATCCCTTTTTGAAATCGGAAAAGGGGACGTGGCACCTCCCATACAAATGGGAACTTTCATACTCAATATCTTTGGAGGTATTAATGCTAGACTACTAAATTTTGGTAAGGCGTTGTATAAAGTAAGTCCCCTTCCTAATACCTATCCCTTTTTGAAATCGGAAAAGGGGGTGTGGCACCTCCCATACAAATGGGAACTTTCATACTCAATATCTTTGCAGCTATTAATGCTAGACTATTGAAATTTGGTAACACGTTGTATAAAGTAAGTCCCTTTCCTAATACCTATCTCTTTTGAAATCGGAAAAGAGGGCGTGGCACCTCCCATACAAATGGGATCTTTCACACCCCATATCTATGCAACTATTATCGCTAGGCTACTGAAATTTGGTAAGACGTTGTCTAAAGTAAGTCCCTTTCCTAATACCTATCCCTTTTTGAAATCGGAAAAGGGGCGTGGCACCTCCCATACAAATGGGAACTTTCATGCTCAATATCTTTGGAGGTCTTAATGCTAGACTACTAAATTTTGGTAAGACGTTGTATAAAGTAAGTCCCTTTCCTAATACCTATCTCTTTTGAAATCGGAAAAGGGGGCGTGGCACCTCCCATACAAATTGAATCTTTCATAACCCCTATCTATGCATCTATTATCGCTAGACTATTGAAATTTGGTAACACGTTGTATAAAGTAAGTCCCTTTCCTAATACCTATCTCTTTTGAAATCGGAAAAGGGGGCGTGGCACCTCCGATACAAATGGGATCTTTCACACCCCATATCTATGCAACTATTATCGCTAGGCTACTGAAATTTGGTAAGACGTTGTCTAAAGTAAGTCCCTTTCCTAATACCTATCCCTTTTTGAAATCGGAAAAGGGGGCGTGGCACCTCCCATACAAATTGAATCTTTCATAACCCCTATCTATGCATCTATTATCGCTAGACTATTGAAATTTGGTAACACGTTGTATAAAGTAAGTCCCTTTCCTAATACCTATCTCTTTTGAAATCGGAAAAGGGGGCGTGGCACCTCCCATACAAATGGGATCTTTCACACCCCATATCTATGCAACTATTATCGCTAGGCTACTGAAATTTGGTAAGACGTTGTCTAAAGCAAGTCCCTTTCCTAATACCTATCCCTTTTTGAAATCGGAAAAGGGGCGTGGCACCTCCCATACAAATGGGAACTTTCATACTCAATATCTTTGGAGGTATTAATGCTAGACTACTAAATTTTGGTAAGGCGTTGTATAAAGTAAGTCCCCTTCCTAATACCTATCCCTTTTTGAAATCGGAAAAGGGGGTGTGGCACCTCCCATACAAATGGGAACTTTCATACTCAATATCTTTGCAGCTATTAATGCTAGACTACTAAATTTTGGTAAGGTGTTGTATAAAGTAAGTTCCTTTCCTAATACCTATCTCTTTTGAAATCGGAAAAGGGGGCGTGGCACCTCCCATACAAATGGGATCTTTCACACCCCCTATCTATGCAACTATTATCGCTAGGCTACTGAAATTTGGTAAGACGTTGCATAAAGTAAGCCCCTTTCCTAACAAATATCCCTTTTTAAAATCGGAAAAGGGGGCGTGGCACCTCTCATACAAATGGGAACTTTCATGCTCAATATCTTTGGAGGTCTTAATGCTAGACTACTAAATTTTGGTAAGACGTTGTATAAAGTAAGTCCCTTTCCTAATACCTATCTCTTTTGAAATCGGAAAAGGGGGCGTGGCACCTCCCATACAAATGGGATCTTTCACACCCCCTATCTATGCAACTATTATCGCTAGGCTACTGAAATTTGGTAAGACGTTGCATAAAGTAAGCTTCTTTCCTAATAAATATCCCTTTTTAAAATCGGAAAAGGGGGCGTGGCACCTCCCATACAAATGGAAACTTTCATGCTCAATATCTTTGGAGGTCTTAATGCTAGACTACTAAATTTTGGTAAGACGTTGTATAAAGTAAGTCCCTTTCCTATTACCTATCACTTTTTGTAATCGGAAAAGGGGGCGCGGTCCTTCCCATACAAATGGGAACTTTCATACTCAATATCTTTCGAGGTATTAACGCTAGACTACTAAATTTTGGTAAGGCGTTGTATAAAGTAAGTCCCTTTCCTAATACCTATCCCTTTTTTACATCGGAAAAGGGGGCGTGGCACCTCCCATACAAATGAGATCTTTCATACCCCCTATCTATGCAACTATTATCGCTAGACTACTGAAATTTGGTAAGACGTTGTATAAAGTAAGTCCCTTTCCTAATACCTATTACTTTTTGAAATCGAAAAAGGGGGCGTGGCACCTCCCATACAAATGGGAACTTTCATACTCAATATCTTTGGAGGTATTAATGCTGGACTACTAAATTTTGGTAAGGCGTTGTATAAAGTAAGTCCCTTTATTAATACCTATCCCTTTTTGAAATCGGAAAAGGGGGCGTGGCAATTCCAATACAAATGGGATCTTTCACACCCCCTATCTATCTATGCAACTATTATCGCTAGACTACTGAAATTTGGTAAGACGTTGTATAAAGTAAGTCCCTTTCCTATTACCTATAACTTTTTGAAATCGGAAAAGGGGGCGTGGCACCTCCCATACAAATGGGAACTTTCATACTCAATATCTTTCGAGGTATTAATTCTAGACTACTAAATTTTGGTAAGGCGTTGTATAAAGTAAGTCCCTTTCCTAATACCTATCCCTTTTTGAAATCGGAAAAGGGGGCGTGGCACCTCCAATACAAATGGGATCTTTCACACCCCCTATCTATGCAACTATTATCGCTAGACTACTGAAATTTGGTAAGACGTTGTATAAAGTAAGTCCCTTTCCTAATACCTATTACTTTTTGAAATCGAAAAAGGGGGCGTGGCACCTCCCATACAAATGGGAACTTTCATACTCAATATCTTTCGAGGTATTAATTCTAGACTACTAAATTTTAGTAAGGCGTTGTATAAAGTAAGTCCCTTTCCTAATACCTATCCCTTTTTGAAATCGGAAAAGGGGACGTGGCACCTCCCATACAAATGGGATCTTTCACACCCCCTATCTATGCAACTATTATCGCTAGACTACTGAAATTTGGTAAGACGTTGTATAAAGTAAGTCCCTTTCCTAATACCTATTACTTTTTGAAATCGAAAAAGGGGGCGTGGCACCTCCCATACAAATGGGAACTTTCATACTCAATATCTTTCGAGGTATTAATTCTAGACTACTAAATTTTAGTAAGGCGTTGTATAAAGTAAGTCCCTTTCCTAATACCTATCTCTTTTTGAAATCGGAAAAGGGGACGTGGCACCTCCCATACAAATGGGAACTTTCATACTCAATATCTTTGGAGGTATTAATGCTAGACTACTAAATTTTGGTAAGGCGTTGTATAAAGTAAGTCCCCTTCCTAATACCTATCCCTTTTTGAAATCGGAAAAGGGGGTGTGGCACCTCCCATACAAATGGGAACTTTCATACTCAATATCTTTGCAGCTATTAATGCTAGACTATTGAAATTTGGTAACACGTTGTATAAAGTAAGTCCCTTTCCTAATACCTATCTCTTTTGAAATCGGAAAAGAGGGCGTGGCACCTCCTATACAAATGGGATCTTTCACACCCCATATCTATGCAACTATTATCGCTAGGCTACTGAAATTTGGTAAGACGTTGTCTAAAGTAAGTCCCTTTCCTAATACCTATCCCTTTTTGAAATCGGAAAAGGGGCGTGGCACCTCCCATACAAATGGGAACTTTCATGCTCAATATCTTTGGAGGTCTTAATGCTAGACTACTAAATTTTGGTAAGACGTTGTATAAAGTAAGTCCCTTTCCTAATACCTATCTCTTTTGAAATCGGAAAAGGGGGCGTGGCACCTCCCATACAAATTGAATCTTTCATAACCCCTATCTATGCATCTATTATCGCTAGACTATTGAAATTTGGTAACACGTTGTATAAAGTAAGTCCCTTTCCTAATACCTATCTCTTTTGAAATCGGAAAAGGGGGCGTGGCACCTCCCATACAAATGGGATCTTTCACAATCCATATCTATGCAACTATTATCGCTAGGCTACTGAAATTTGGTAAGACGTTGTCTAAAGCAAGTCCCTTTCCTAATACCTATCCCTTTTTGAAATCGGAAAAGGGGCGTGGCACCTCCCATACAAATGGGATCTTTCATACTCAATATCTTTGGAGGTATTAATGCTAGACTACTAAATTTTGGTAAGGCGTTGTATAAAGTAAGTCCCCTTCCTACTACCTATCCCTTTTTGAAATCGGAAAAGGGGGTGTGGCACCTCCCATACAAATGGGAACTTTCATACTCAATATCTTTGCAGCTATTAATGCTAGACTACTAAATTTTGGTAAGGTGTTGTATAAAGTAAGTTCCTTTCCTAATACCTATCTCTTTTGAAATCGGAAAAGGGGGCGTGGCACCTCCCATACAAATGGGATCTTTCACACCCCCTATCTATGCAACTATTATCGCTAGGCTACTGAAATTTGGTAAGACGTTGCATAAAGTAAGCCCCTTTCCTAACAAATATCCCTTTTTAAAATCGGAAAAGGGGGCGTGGCACCTCTCATACAAATGGGAACTTTCATGCTCAATATCTTTGGAGGTCTTAATGCTAGACTACTAAATTTTGGTAAGACGTTGTATAAAGTAAGTCCCTTTCCTAATACCTATCTCTTTTGAAATCGGAAAAGGGGGCGTGGCACCTCCCATACAAATGGGATCTTTCACACCCCCTATCTATGCAACTATTATCGCTAGGCTACTGAAATTTGGTAAGACGTTGCATAAAGTAAGCCCCTTTCCTAATAAATATCCCTTTTTAAAATCGGAAAAGGGGGCGTGGCACCTCCTATACAAATGGAAACTTTCATGCTCAATATCTTTGGAGGTCTTAATGATAGACTACTAAATTTTGGTAAGACGTTGTATAAAGTAAGTCCCTTTCCTATTACCTATCACTTTTTGTAATCGGAAAAGGGGGCGCGGTCCTTCCCATACAAATGGGAACTTTCATACTCAATATCTTTCGAGGTATTAACGCTAGACTACTAAATTTTGGTAAGGCGTTGTATAAAGTAAGTCCCTTTCCTAATACCTATCCCTTTTTTACATCGGAAAAGGGGGCGTGGCACCTCCCATACAAATGAGATCTTTCATACCCCCTATCTATGCAACTATTATCGCTAGACTACTGAAATTTGGTAAGACGTTGTATAAAGTAAGTCCCTTTCCTAATACCTATTACTTTTTGAAATCGAAAAAGGGGGCGTGGCACCTCCCATACAAATGGGAACTTTCATACTCAATATCTTTGGAGGTATTAATGCTGGACTACTAAATTTTGGTAAGGCGTTGTATAAAGTAAGTCCCTTTCCTAATACCTATCCCTTTTTGAAATCGGAAAAGGGGGCGTGGCACCTCCAATACAAATGGGATCTTTCACACCCCCTATCTATGCAACTATTATCGCTAGACTACTGAAATTTGGTAAGACGTTGTATAAAGTAAGTCCCTTTCCTATTACCTATAACTTTTTGAAATCGGAAAAGGGGGCGTGGCACCTCCCATACAAATGGGAACTTTCATACTCAATATCTTTCGAGGTATTAATTCTAGACTACTAAATTTTGGTAAGGCGTTGTATAAAGTAAGTCCCTTTCCTAATACCTATCCCTTTTTGAAATCGCAAAAGGGGGCGTGGCACCTCCAATACAAATGGGATCTTTCACACCCCCTATCTATGCAACTATTATCGCTAGACTACTGAAATTTGGTAAGACGTTGTATAAAGTAAGTCCCTTTCCTAATACCTATTACTTTTTGAAATCGAAAAAGGGGGCGTGGCACCTCCCATACAAATGGGAACTTTCATACTCAATATCTTTCGAGGTATTAATTCTAGACTACTAAATTTTAGTAAGGCGTTGTATAAAGTAAGTCCCTTTCCTAATACCTATCCCTTTTTGAAATCGGAAAAGGGGACGTGGCACCTCCCATACAAATGGGAACTTTCATACTCAATATCTTTGGAGGCCTGCGCTGGTCTTGTTCCAAATGCCGGTCGACGGAAGTTGATCTGTGTAAAATCTTTAGGCATATCAGAAACGGTTTTTCTGAAATAAGCAAAGATTTTTCATTGCTGACTGAAAAGTTCCAAAAATATGAAAATATTTTCAAAACCTTGGAAACTTTGGAGAATTCGCCTCATTTGGAATGCCCTGATCATCGCGAAAACAAGCGCAGGCGTACGGATGATCGGCCTACTACCTCAACAGTCCCGAACCTGCCTCAACCCCTTGAACTTATAGATTTGGCTTCTCCAGTTCCTAGTACGGTTGTCCGAGCAACGTCGAAGAACGCCCCTTCAAAAATGTCCACTAGGAAAAACCAGGAAATTCCAACTATTGCAATGGAGTCTGAACCAATCGTTGGTAAGCTGGTTGTGGTTCCTCGCAAAAAATCTATTTTTGTGTCTAGGTTCCATCCAGACACTACCGAGGATGATTTGTTGTACCATATTTCTTCTAAAGTTAAAGATCAAAGCGTAACTGTTAGAAAATTTAATTTCACATATCAAAGAAGTATGTCTTCGTTTAAGATTGATGTATCTGGGAAAGATTTCGATACTCTTTTGGACAGCTCTTTTTGGCCTCCCGGGGCTCTTGTGCGGGAGTTTGAATACAGACCGAATAGGAATGTTCAAAATGTAGCGAAAATTTCTCGTAATAACGTTGAGTCAAAAAACTGAGCACTAAATCCGTGAATATCTTTTATCAAAATGTCAGAGGTCTAAATACCAAATTAACTGATCTCTTTTTGAAATCTTTTCATTGTAATTATAACGTAATTGCTTTTACCGAAACTTGGCTAAAACCTCATGTTTTCAATTCAGAGTTTTTATGTAATGAATATCAAGTATATAGAAATGATCGCTTGAACAGAGTCGGAGGTGGTGTTCTACTTGCCGTTCATTCCTCCATCCCTTCAGAAGAGGTTAATATTCCTAACATCGATTTCATTGAGTTCAAATGCATCCGCATCCAGCTAGAGAACGTCTCTATGTACTTATATGTTTGCTACATCCCTCCAGCATCAGATTTTTCAGTCTACATGCAACATGTCTCTCTGCTCAAAACTGTTAACCTTATGACTAAAGCTTCAGATTCAATTATTGTTTTGGGTGATTTTAACTTACCTCATATATCGTGGAACATATCTGATGGTAACATTATTCCAAATCCGTCCAAACTGGGGTTCAATGACTTTTTAGATGGAATTTCCGATCTTTGCCTTAATCAAATAAATGTTACCGCTAACAAGTTTGGGAGAGTCTTAGATTTAGTGTATGTTAATGATATAAACCAATTTACTGTAAATCGTTGTGATCCGTTGGTTTTACCAGAAGACCTTTACCACCCTTCTATGGAAATAGTCTACGAAACCATAAGTAATGGCCAAGGCACTCAATGCTACTCATGTAGTAGCTTTGATTATAACTTTTCCAAAGCAAACTACAAGAAATTAAATAAAGAACTGTCTAAATTAACTTGGCCTGAATTTGGTTGTGATATCGATCTAAACGTCTCACATTTCAATCACACTATTTACTGCCTATTTGAGAAGTTTATTCCTAAACGTAAAGTAACTTATGATCATCCTACGCAAGCTTGGTTTACTAAAGAGCTTAAGGCTCTTAAAAATAGGAAAACGCGATCATTTAATTTATATAAGAAATCCGGATTAAATAAACATTACCTACTGTATTCCATTCTACGTCAGAAGTACATAGATTTAAATAAAAAGTGCTATAAAGCTTATATCTCTAAAACGAAAAGAGACATTATTCTCAATCCTAAGTCATTTTATGGTTTCGTAAATTCTAAACGTAAAGTATCAGGGTTTCCCTCAGCCATGAAATATCAAGACATTATATCTAGCGATAATCAATGTATCGCAAATTTTTTTTGCTCAATTTTTCACTTCTAACTATTCTGTTGTCACCAATTCAAACTTTCAAAACTATCCCTATAAGCTACACGGGACAAATTCAATTAATTCACCAATTATATGCACCAAAGATGTTCTAATTTACCTTAAAACCTAAAAAGAATCTTTTAAATATGGTCCTGATAGGATTCCTACATGTTTCTTGAAAAAGTGTGCGAACCATATTTACCAACCCCTTACCAATTTGTTCAATCTATCACTAAAGTGTGGTGTTTTTCCAACTGCGTGGAAAGAATCGTTTCTTCTACCGCTGCATAAAAGCGGGAGTAGGTCTTCTATAGAGAACTATCGTGGCATCGCAAAGCTTTCTGCCATCCCAAAATTGTTTGAAGCTATTGTTACAAATCAACTTACGGGTCCGATCTCTACTTTGATAGCTGACTGCCAACACGGGTTCAGTAAGGGAAAGTCCACAGTTACGAATTTACTTGAGTTTACCAGTCATGTCTCAAATGGCTTTAGAAAAAATCTGCAAACCGACGTTATTTATACGGATTTCAGCAAAGCTTTTGACAAAGTGTGTCACTCATTACTTATTCATAAACTCGATCAGTTGGGCTTCCAGCCGGGTCTCAATCGCTGGATCTCTTCTTACCTTAGTGACAGGACACAAAGAGTAATGTTTAAAAATTTAGTATCCGATGTCATTTATGTCTCTTCGGGGGTTCCTCAAGGAAGCCATCTTGGCCCGATTCTGTTCTTGTTGTTTATAAATGATATTTCTACAATAATAAAATTTTCAAAAATGTTAATGTATGCCGACGACGTAAAGCTTTTCATGTCATTCGCGTCATTTGAAGATAGAAATAAGCTACAATCAGATCTAGATGCACTAGTTACTTGGTGCGATTTAAATTATATGCCACTTAACCTTAAAAAATGTAAACACATGGGTTTTTCGCGTGGAATTTCTCAGCCGGCTTCCTATACAATTAAAAATTATAGTCTTGAGCAAGTGTATGATTTTGTTGACCTGGGGGTTACTATGGACTATAAACTCAGTTTCAACCGCCATATTAATACAACAGTCAATAAGGCTAGAGGTGTCCTAGCATTCGTTAAACGATGGTCTAAAGAATTTAGCGACCCTTATGTAACTAAAGCCCTCTTCACTACATTAGTCAGACCGATACTTGAATATGGTTCTATAATTTGGAACCCGCGTTACCAGGTTCATGTAGATCGCCTTGAATCAGTTCAAAAACAATTTTTACTATTTGCCTTAAGAGATTTTCATTGGGATCCCTCGTACAATCTGCCACCCTATACGAATCGTTTAAAACTCATTAATCTACACACACTTTCTAGTCGGAGGGAAATGCTTGGAATTATTTTTATGATTAAATTGCTAAATGGTTCACTATCCAGCCCATTTCTTCTAAGTGAAGTGAACTTCAATGTACCGTCTCGTCCTTCAAGGCATTTTAAACCTCTAGTCTTAAAACAGTGCCGAACCAATTTTCAGTTAAATGAGCCTTTTCGCTGTTTGTGTCAAGATTATAACTCTCTTTCTGGTAGATTTGATATTTCAGACTCACTTTTCAGCATAAAAAAATCAATTCTTTCTGTCCTAAATTCATAGCTACTAATTGTTTTTTATTCTTTGACTTCTATTTTAACTTTTAACAATAATTTTATTCTGTTAACTAGTTATTTCTTAATGTATAATCTATCCTATATCTACTTTACTTAGCTGATGAGGTTTTCTCTGTAGCTGAGCAGTTTTAGATCTCGACGATTAACAAACCAAAGCCTTTCAACGACTCGGCACGAACGAATAATCCGCGCGTTATGCGGATGCGCCCCTCGCGCCGGTCGGGCGGGATATGGTGGGTAATCCGTTGGGAATTATTATTATTATTAATGCTAGACTACTAAATTTTGGTAAGGCGTTGCATAAAGTAAGTCCCTTTCCTAATACCTATCGCTTTTTGAAATCGGAAAAGGCGGCGTGGCACCTCCAATACAAATGGGATCTTTCACACCCCCTATCTATGCAACTATTATTGCTAGGCTACTGAAATTTCATAAGACGTTGTATAAAGTAAGTCCCTTTCCAAATACCTATCCCTTTTTGAAATCGGAAAAGGGGGCGTGGCACCTCCCATACAAATGGGAACTTTCATACTCAATATCTTTGGAGGTATTAATGCTAGACTACTAAATTTTGGTAAGGCGTTGTATAAAGTAAGTCCCTTTATTAATACCTATCCCTTTTTGAAATCGGAAAAGGGGGCGTGGCACCTCCCATACAAATTGAATTTTTCATAACCCCTATCTATGCATCTATTATCGCTAGACTACTGAAATTTGGTAAGACGTTGTATAAAGTAAGTCCCTTTCCTAATACCTATCTCTTTTGAAATCGGAAAAGGGGGCGTCGCACCTCCCATACAAATGAGATCTTTCATACCCCCTATCTATGCAACTATTATCGCTAGACTACTGAAATTCGGTAAGACGTTGTATAAAGTAAGTCCCTTTCCTAATACCTATTACTTTTTGAAATCGAAAAAGGAGGCGTGGCACCTCCCATACAAATGGGAACTTTCATACTCAATATCTTTGGAGGTATTAATGCTGGACTACTAAGTTTTGGTAAGGCGTTGTATAAAGTAAGTCCCTTTCTTAATACCTATCCCTTTTTGAAATCGGAAAAGTGGGCGTGGCACTTCCAATACAAATGGGATCTTTCACACCCCCTATCTATGCAACTATTATCGCTAGACTACTGAAATTTGGTAAGACGTTGTATAAAGTAAGTCCCTTTCCTATTACCTATAACTTTTGAAATCGGAAAAGGGGTGTTGGCACCTCCCATACAAATGGGAACTTTCATACTCAATATCTTTGGAGGTATTAATGCTAGGCTACTAAGTTTTGGTAAGGCGTTGTATAAAGTAAGTCCCTTTCCTAATACCTATCCCTTTTTGAAATCGGAAAAGGGGGCGTTGCACCTCCCATACAAATGGGATTTTTCATACCCCCTATCTTTGCAACTATTATCGCTAGACTACTGAAATTTGGTAAGACGTTGTATAAAGTAAGTCCCTTTCCTAATACCTATCCCTTTTTGAAATCGGAAAAAGGGGGCGTGGCACCTCCCATACAAATGAGATCTTTCATACCCCCTATCTATGCAACTATTATCGCTAGACTACTGAAATTTGGTAAGACGTTGTATAAAGTAAGTCCCTTTCCTAATACCTATCTGTTTTGAAATCGGAAAAGGGGGCGTGGCACCTCCCATACAAATTGGATCTTTCATACCCCCTATCTATGCAACTGTTATCGCTAGACTACTGAAATTTGGTGAGACGTTGTATAAAGTAAGTCCCCTTCCTATTACCTATCACCTTTTGAAATCGAACATAATACCTATCCCTTTTTGAAATCGGAAAAGGGAACGTGGCACCTCCCATACAAATGGGAACTTTCATACTCAATATCTTTGGAGCTATTAATACTAGACTACTAAGTTTTGGTAAGATGTTGTATAAAGTAAGTTCCTTTCCTAATACTTATCCCTTTTTGAAATCGGAAAAGGAGGCGTGGCACCTCCCATACAAATGGGATCTTTCATACCCCCTATCTATGCAACTATTATCGCTAGACTACTGAAATTTTGTAAGACTTTGTATAAAGTAAGTCCCTTTCCTAATAAATATCCCTTTTTAAAATCGGAAAAGTGGGCGTGGCACCTCCCATACAAATGGGAACTTTCATACTCAATATCTTTCGAGGTATTAACGCTAGACTACTAAATTTTGGTAAGGCGTTGTATAAAGTAAGTCCCTTTCCTAATACCTATCTCTTTTGAAATCGGAAAAGGGGGCGTGGGACCTCCCATACAAATGGGATCTTTCATACCCCCTATCTATGCAACTATTATCGCTAGACTACTGAAATTTTGTAAGACTTTGTATAAAGTAAGTCCCTTTCCTAATAAATATCCCTTTTTAAAATCGGAAAAGTGGGCGTGGCACCTCCCATACAAATGGGAACTTTCATACTCAATATCTTTCGAGGTATTAACGCTAGACTACTAAATTTTGGTAAGGCGTTGTATAAAGTAAGTCCCTTTCCTAATACCTATCTCTTTTGAAATCGGAAAAGGGGGCGTGGGACCTCCCATACAAATTGGATCTTTCATACCCCCTATCTATGCAACTGTTATCGATAGACTTCTGAAATTTGGTAAGACGTTGTATGAAGTAAGTCCCTTTCCTAATACCTATTACTTTTTGAAATCGGAAAAGGGGGCGTGGCATCTCCCATACAAATGGGATCTTCCATACCCCCTATCTATGCAACTATTATCGATAGACTACTAAATTTTGGTAAGGCGTTGTATAAAGTAAGTCCCTTTCCTGTTACCTATCACTTTTTGAAATCGGAAAAGGGGGCGTGGCACCTCCCATACAAATGGGAACTTTCATACTCAATATCTTTGGAGGTATTAATGCTAGACTACTAAGTTTTGGTAAGGCGTTGTATAAAGTAAGTCCCTTTCCTAATACCTATCCCTTTTTGAAATCGGAAAATGTGGCGTGGCACCTCCCATACAAATGGGATCTTTCATACCCCCTATCTATGCAACTATTATCGATAGACTTCTGAAATTTGGTAAGACGTTGTATGAAGTAAGTCCCTTTCCTAATACCTATTACTTTTTGAAATCGGAAAAGGGGGCGTGGCATCTCCCATACAAATGGGATCTTCCATACCCCCTATCTATGCAACTATTATCGATAGACTACTGAAATTTGGTAAGACGTTGTATAAAGTAGACCCTCTCCTATTGCCTATCACTTTTTGAAATCGGAAAAGGGAGCGGTGCACCTCCCATACAAATGAGATTTTTCATCTATACATAACTTATACATATTATAAAAAGTAAACACTTTTTTCGTGTCGCCACTTGGCGCTCAAACGCGTGGACGGCTCTTAACCAAACTTACACACAGGTCAGGTACATAGCCCGGCATGGTTCTTACGTACTTTTCTTTGAAATCGGAAAAGGCGGCGTGGCACCTCCCATACAAATGGGATCTTTCATACCCCCTACCTTTGCAACTATTATCGCTAGACTTGAGTTTCACACCTTTCATGAACATGAAATGTTTGAAGTAGAGAAAAAGAAGAGATGGGTCCATCCGTCTGTCTATTCGAACGCGGATTTTTCCAACATAAAATGTGCATGTATTGGTATTTTGAAAAAATGTAGTTAGCAGTGGTTGGTAGGGACGCTATTTATATACAAATAAATTTATTTACCCCTCAAGACTCATAACAGAAGTATTTTTATAGAAAAAAATCAGCTGGCTTTATAATTCGAAGTAAAAAGTATTAAAATAGACCTGCGTAAATTGGGATGCAATAATAGATCACTACTTGTTTTTAAATAGGAAGTGATATTTTTGTTCGCGACTACGTCTTATGAAAGTTGTTCAATAATCCCGAACTTTTTCGTTACCAGCTTTGGAGATTTCTAAGTAAACCCTAGCCCCGCAAGGGACAAGTATTGTGTATACAACGCACAAATGCAAAACCGCGTTAGTGATATCTCAGTTTGGCTGCTTTGCAACTACAAATTGCTTAATTATAAGATGAATGGTGACTTTATGGAAAAAGTTCACATCGAGAGCGATTATTTTAATTGATTTTTAAATTAACATGTAGTTTTCTTGACAATAAATGAATAGATCTTGATGGCTGGGGCCGATAAAATTTTTGACACAAATGTAGCTTACGCGGTTTTGCATTTGTGCGTTTCGCGGTTTTGCATTGCCACCGAAGATATACAATAATTATCCCCTGCGGGGTTAGGGGCTTAGAATATGCGCGAAGTAGGCATACCGGTCGTAAGAGGCGACTGAAATGCGACGGATATGATGCCACTCACCTCTCATTACCCATCCTCTCCTTCCCTAAGGTCTGTCAAATCGACTGCACTCCCCAAAATATTCAAAAAAAACATATACAATATTTTTTTATTTACATTAAAGGAAGAAATCACTTAAGTTTGTTCTTATAATTGAAAATCACAAGCAATTAAAAAAAGGAAAGAAATCATTGCAAAAGTTTAAATAAACTATTTTAAAAATAGCACTTGAAATCCGAACTATGCGTTTAAGTCGACCGCTTTACTGCTACTAGAGCACATAATTATCAACTAGTACGTTCATACTTTCGTATGGGCTCTGCAATACCTTTTCCTTCTGCTCAGTTTGTAATAAATCATAAAACAATGTCTAAATAAACAAATAAAAAAAGCACACAAGCTGTTTCACTTTGTGACAGCGATTTAATGCCAGGTAGCAGCTGGCATATCTTTGTTTGTAACAGTCAGCAAAATATACTGAAAATACCAAAAATATTTATTTGCAAAAATCTTCTTTGTGGAAATATCTTTTGTCATATTCGGACCATTCATCCTCGCAAATATGAAGAAATTTGTCTATGCTATCGTACAGGTCGTTATCAAAAGGTAAAATTCGCATGAGATACATGTTCTTGCTGAACCTTGACGAATTGCCCAATGGAACGGTTACAATAAACACACCATCAACATCTAAAGAAGAAGTATGGAAAAAATAAAATAATGTAAAAATATGACCCATAAAAATATTATATTTTGTGTTTTAGTTTAGATTAAAAGTGTGCAAGTAAAAAAATATGTAAAATGGGAAGTAACCTGTAGCGCAGCATTTGTTGTATTATTTTACAAAAGATTTTCTAAAGAAACGTTTTGGGTATGCAAAAACCTGTCGTAAATGAAAACTTTTAGAAACATGCACATGAATATAAATATTTTGGTGGATAAATTATACGCTTACTACTGTGCGATCTACCGGGGTGCGTAAATAATTTGCTTTTTATGTTCGTAAGGTAATTAAATTTGAAAATAAACTTGACTGATACCAACCCAGATCAATCAAGCGTGAAGATAAAAAGTTAGACAATTAATAATTAGTAAATAGTTTTTGAAATTAAAATTAGTTTAGTCTACTATGGGCGTTTAAGCTAAAATATGTTTACAGCCAAGTTTGGACTTAAATTACCAAATTGGAACGGGCGCGACTTAGCCTTAATATTGTTTAATATATAATATATAATAGCCTTAATATTGTTTAAAATGGTTCCATTACATAATTCTATATGTGTTTTATCTGGAGTTATGACACTGCGGGGAAGTGTCATAATTCCAATTGAAGTTAATATACCTTTGATTTTAAAAAAGATGAAAATATTGAACAGGCTTCTAGCGTTTTATTAATAGGGTAAGAGTTATTTTTTATAAGCGAAGGTCGCCGGCGAAGAAGAGTATCCTATGCTGAAAAACTGTGGATGGTGAATCCAGTGTTGGATCGCGTTATTAATATGGGACTATGTCTCATTTTTACTTTACTTGGGATTGTGCCAATTGAGATTATGTAATGTTTTGAGCTCTAAATTTAAACTACGAAGCTATTGCTCCAAATGTGTAAAATATTCCGCAGTTAAAGGTGCTGACAAACTGCCTTGATTTCTTGAACCGATGAGTGATACGAGTTTTCAAATGAAACAATATTTATTTATTACTAGTAAACCTTGCTCGCTTCGCTGCACTAATAACACTGTGGTACAAAAACGAACTTTTTTTCTGTGCTATGACCAAATAGACTTTTTCGGAAAGGGGACAAAAAATGAAAATACACGTGTATCGGCAATTTTCATGTACACGTCAGAATTTTTTTTTTTTTAGGTATAAAGTATAAAATTCGTAGTGTCCATTTGCCGCCTGTGTGAAAGACTTTGGATCGATTTTTACCCCTTCTTCCGTGATCCAATTGAGCTGAATTTTTGCAGGCAGACTCGTGAAAATGTCTGTATCACGTCAAATTAAAAAAATTCTCAAATTTTCCTGAATTAAAAAAAAAAAAAAAAAAAAGTTCCCATCGAGACAGAGAGTTTAAATTGTCGAACAGTGTTTTAAACAGCTGTTATATATTATATTATTATCAAAAATTGTTACATTAAAAACTGTTGTCAAATAATACCAATCTGGCAGCGCTATTTTTCACTCTTTATATTTCTTATATTTTTGTTATACATAACTACATTGAATAAAGAAGTTAGTTGCTTTTCTATCATTACATTGTGCGCAAGTATTTTTCTCTGCTCATCAGGTTATGGGCCTTTTGCAGTAATTTTAAAATGGCACCGGTGTTTTAAGCTTTCCATTTGAGCGGCTACGTGGCCGAGAAAATTTCGATGTGTGGAAACGGCACGCGAAATCATACCTGGTAATTAAAAATTGCTGGAAGGTGACGGACGGCGGCGTGAACGGAGGTGACACAAAATCTAAGGATTCCGATGAACGGGCGTTAGCCGAGATAACGCTAATGGTGGAGCCATGCAATTTTGCTCACATAGCTAATGCCTCAAGCGCGAAAGATGCTTGGGACTCGTTGATATCGGCCTACGAAGACAGTGGCCTCACTCGTAAAGTGGAGCTACTAAAAAAATTTGTTCATATTAAACTAGAAGATTTTTCGTCCATGCAAAACTATGTTAATGAAATGGTCATGACATCCATTAAAGTGCGAAATGCTGGCTTAAGCATTGATGACGAGGTTGTTGCATCTTTAATGCTTGCGGGATTGCCGAACGATTACCAAGCACTTGTAATGGCGGTAGAAAATTCGAAGGAAAAATTAACAGTCGATGCTGTTAAAAGTTTGCTTTTGCAAGACACGAAATTTGATAGTAGCAACGAATCTGTAAGTAATGCCTTATATACAAAAAAATCAAAAGCAAAATCAAACGCAAATACAAAGCACTTCTATAAGAAACGATTCAAATGTTATGGTTGCGGTCAGGAAGGGCATGTGCGCAGAGAATGCACAAAGAAGGCGGAAAATGTTGACCGATCAAAGTCATCAAATTCGCTGCTAGCAAGTGTATGTATGTATTCGAAGAACAATGAGAACGTATGGTACATAGATTCGGGTGCTACTTCGCATATGACAAATAATAGAGACTTGCTTGTAGAAGAAAAGCAATCACAACATAAAGAAGTAATATTTGCTAACAAAGAGAAGGTCAAAATTGAAAGCATAGGAAATGTCAAACTTGTTTTGAATGGAAACAAAAACAAACAAAATACGAATGTTGAGAATGTAGAATATGTGCCAAATCTTTGCGCAAATTTATTGTCTGTAAGGCCCGGTTTTTCAGTACAAGTTTAACTCAATTTGTCAGTTAAACTAAGCTTAAACTTGTTACGCAGTTTTTCAGTCAACTTTAAACGAAGTTTAAACGTAGTTTAAGCGGTCAATTCGGCAGGGTTAAACTCTAGTTAACCTGTCAGCTGTTTTGCATATTTGATGCTTTTGGTTGTGAAACAGTAAGCTGAACGCAATTAAGAAGGACGATATTTTTATATTTAATTAAATACTGGATATATCATCTGACGAAAGTAATTATAGTGATGCAGAAATTGGCGAAATGCTAACTATTACAATACTGAGGAGAAGCAATGGCGTTGAATATGTATACAAATATTATATGTTGCCGTATCTAGATAAAGAAAAAACCAATGTTGCCGTATAAAAAGCAAATATTAAAAGCGGCCTTAAACTCACACTGAAAAACCGCTCTGCAGTTTAACTGGAGTTTAAATTTATGCCGAGTTTAAGCAAACTTAGTTTAAACTGAGCTTAACCAAGGACTGAAAAACCGGGCCTAAGACAAATGACTCTAAAGGGTAAACAAGTTGTGTTTTCTGGTGATAATTGCAAAATTTTCGATCAACGTGGTAAGCTAATTGCAACAGCTCATGTAGAAAATGATTTGTACAGGCTGGACTGTGAAACGGTGCGCGCTGGGAAGTTGATGACAGCGATTGATAGTTATCAGCTATGGCATCGCAGGCTCGGGCATATTTGTAGCAAAAATCTAAACAACGTAAAAAATTCCTCGATTGGTATAAACTACGAACGCGTTAGTGATGAAAAGTGCATTGTATGCGCAAAGGGCAAACAAACGCGAACAATTAGTAAGGAGTGCGGAGCGCGTGCAACAAATCTACTTGATTTAGTTCATTCTGACATTATGGGTCCGATTGGTACAAACTCTTTTAGTGGCGCGAGGTATTTACTATTGTTTATTGATGATTATTCAAGGAAAGTCTTTCCATTTCCCATTTTGAGAAAATCGGATGCTCTCGAAAAGTTTAAGATTTTTAAAAGCCTGGTCGAAAATCAATGTGGGCGCAAAATTAAAATTCTTCGCACCGACAATGGTACCGAGTATTGCAATGAGAAGTTCTCAAGTTTCATACGCGAATGTGGTATAATGCACCAAAAAACGGCTCCGTATACACCTGAGCAAAACGGCGTTGCTGAACGTATGAACAGGACATTGATTGAGCGGGTGCGGTGCATGCTGTTTGACTCTGGCCTCGACAACATTTTCTGGGCGGAAGCAGCAAACACTGCAGCATATATAATTAATCGTATTCCTTGTCGTGGAAACAGCAAGAGTCCTGAGGAGCTATGGTCAGGTATCAAGCCTAATTTAAAGAATCTACGTATTTTTGGGTGTACCGCATTAGTGCATATACCAAAACAGAAGAGAACAAAGCTCGATCCGAAGTTAGGAGAATGCATTTTCGTTGGATATAGCGACGAGACAAAAGCATATCGTTTATATAGAAAATCAGATCGTAAGTTTTTGATTAGCCGTGATGTAAGGTTTATTGAAGTTTCGAATAGTATCACAGACTCGAGCCATCGCAATTTAGTTGTAGATTTTGGGGGCCATCGCAATTTAGTTGTAGATTTTGGGGCGATGATGTGTTGTGTAACAACAACAATTCGCCGGACGATGATTTACTGTGTGACAGCCACAATTCAGTGGGCGATGACGTAAAAGAATTGTCGCATATCAAGACGCTTGACAGCGATTGTGAAGGTGAGTTTGACACACCTTGCAGCAAATCCTATGATGATTTGGAAGAGCCTACTGACGCAGAAGTTAGTATTCGTCGCTCTAAACGCATTGCCGGTAAAGCAAGTAAGAAATTGGTGTTATGTGCTACGAATTGCATTGACGACCCAGTTACTTATGATGAAGCGATTGAGTGCAGTGACAGTGATGCTTGGGATGAGGCAATGCACGAAGAAATTGAATCGCTTAAATGGAATAAAACTTGGTATCTGACAAACCTACCAACGGATAAAAAAGCTATATCGTCAAAATGGGTGTACAAAACGAAACGCGATGCTAATGGTATATTTGTACGACGAAAGGCGAGACTAGTCGTCAAAGGCTGCGCACAGAAGGAGGGTGTTGATTATACAGAGACATTCGCACCTGTTGTTAGGTATACATCAATAAGGTTTCTGTTTGCTATGGCTGCAAAATATGACCTTAGTGTACACCAATTAGATGCCGTCACTGCTTTCCTTAATGGTAAACTAAGCGAGGAGGTGTATATGAAGCAGCCCGAAGGTTTCGATGACGGCACTGGTAGAGTGTGTCGTCTGGTCAAGTCAATCTATGGGCTGAAGCAAGCTAGTCGTATTTGGAACGAGCAACTTAACTCAGTTCTAGTCAATCTTGATCTTAAACGCAGTAACGTTGATCAGTGTATCTATTTTAACGTAAGCAAAAAGCGTATGGAAACATGCCGTCCGTCTATCACAACGTGAAGCGTTTTAGATGTTCGCACAATACGAGGACCTAACATCGACTCTGATCACTACCTAGTAGCAGCCAAGATTCGTACCCGCCTCTGTACGACAAAACAGGTGCAACAAAAAACGCAGGGAAAGCTGGACGTCGAAAAGCTGCAATCGCAACAGACCGCCAATTATTTCGCAGATCGCCTCTCACACCTGCTCTCCGAGAGCACAATTCAACCTAGTGGAATGCATGAGCAGTGGGATCATATCTCAGGAGCACTCCGTACCGCAGCCGAAGAAGTAATTGGATTCCGGCGAACGCGAAGAAACAACTGGTACGATGATGAAGAGTGCCGCGCTGCAACGAAAAGAAAGGACGAAGCCTACAAGACAACGCTGAGATCGAATGCAACGAGGAGTGTGTGTGAACACTACCGCGAGTTGAAGAGGGAAGCGAGGTAGCTTTTCCGGGCGAAAAAAAGAGAGGCAGAAAAGCGTGAAATAAAGGAGCTTGAGATGCTGGCCAAAGGGAATAATGCCCGAAAATTCTATCAAAAATTCGGCGAATGACAGAAGGTTTTAAACCCGGGGCAAACTCCTGTAAGAATGAGAACGGCGACCTGGTGGCCGATGTTCAGAGAGCACTCAGAATATGGAGGGATCACTTCTCTGCCCTTTTAAATGGAGAAACTGAGCAAGAAACCAGAGAAGATGCCGAACCCGAGCCCACAATCGAAGATGATGGAATTGACGTTCCACAACCCGACTATAATGAGGTGCGAATAGCAATATCCCGATTGAAAAACAAGAAAGCAGCTGGCGCTGATGGTTTGCCTGCTGAGCTATTCAAACACGGAGGCGAGGAGCTGGTAAGGCGCATGCATCAGCTTCTATGCAGAATATGGTCGGACGAATGCATGCCTGAAGATTGGCATCTAAGTGTTCTCTGCCCAATCCACAAGAAGGGCGATCCTGCAAAATGCGCCAACTATCGCGGAATCAGCCTTTTGAATATCGCATATAAGGTCCTATCAAGCGTATTGTACGAAAGACTGAAGCCTGATGTGAACAGACTGATTGGACCTTATCAGTGTGGCTTCAGACCTGGTAAATCTACCATCGACCAAATTTTTACAATACGCCAAATCTTGGAAAAAACCCGTGAAAAGAGAATCGACACACATCATCTCTTTGTTGATTTTAAAGCCGCTTTCGATAGCACGAAAAGGAGCTGCCTATATGCTGCTATGTCTGAATTTGGTTTCCCCGCAAAACTTATACGGCTATGCAAAATGACCTTGAGCAACACCGCCAGCTCGGTCAGAATTGGGAAGTACCTCTCCGAGCCGTTCGAAACTAAACGAGGTTTCAGACAGGGTGACCCCCTATCGTGCGATTTCTTTAACTGAATGCTGGAGAAAATAATACAAGCTGCAGAACTTAACCGCGCTGGAACAATATTTTATAAAAGCGTCCAACTGTTGGCATATGCTGACGATATTGATATCATTGGCCTTAACAACCGCGCCGTAACTTCTGCTTACTCCAAGTTAGAAAAAGAAGCGGAGAAAATGGGATTGGTGGTGAACGAGGGCAAAACGAAGTACCTTCTGTCATCATGCAAAGAGTCAGCGCATTCGCGCCTTGGCAACCAAGCCACTGTTGGCAGCAATAATTTTGAAATAGTAAAGGACTTCGTTTACCTGGGAACCAGCATTAACACCAACAATAATGTTAGCCTAGAAATCCGACGAAGAATTACTCTTGCAAACAAATGCTACTTCGGACTGAGTAGGCAATTGAAAAGTAAAGTCCTCTCTCGACGAACGAAAATAACACTCTACAAGTCACTCATCGCACCCGTCCTGCTATATGGTGCAGAAGCGTGGACACTAACAACATCTGATGAGGCGGCTCTGGGAGTATCCGAGAGAAAGGTTCTTCGAAAGATTTGTGGACCTCTACGCGTTGGCGACGGCGAGTACCGAAGAAGATTTAATGATGAGCTGTATGCACTTTACGCAGACGCCGACATAGTTCAGCGAATTATAACACAGCGGCTTCGCTGGCTAGGCCACGTAGTGCGAATGAGCAAAGATGCTCCAGCCCAGAAGGTATTCTTATCGGCACCCGCCGGTGGAAGCAGAGGAAGAGGGAGACCACCACTCCGATGGAAGGACCAAGTGGAGACCGATTTGCGATCCCGCGGTGTTTCCAATTGGCGCCAGTTGGCGCAACGAAGAATCGACTAGCGAGCTATGTTGGACGGTCAAAATCGCCCAGGCGGTTAGATGACCATTTAAAAAAGAAGAAAAAGCGTATGGTGTATGTTGCCATATATGTCGATGACGTGCTAATATTTTCGAATGATGAAAATGAGACTCGACGGATAAAAACAGAGTTATCGTCAAAATTTAGAGTGAAAGACATGGGACTGGCATCGCCAGTTTTGGGCATGCGCATGCATCGTGATGCGAAAAATAAGACTTACAAAATTGATCAATCTGAGTACATTGCCAGTGTACTAAAGCGTTTCGGTATGAGAGATTGCAATCCAATTTCAACTCCAATTGATATAGGTCAAAAGATGACAAAAGAAATGTGTCCACAAAATGACGCAGCTGCTAAGGAAATGAAAAACGTTCCGTACATGGAAGCAATTGGTTCATGGCTATATGCTGCACAGAACACACGCCCTGACATATGCTACGCTGTAAATTTGTTAAGCCGGTTCTCACAAAATCCGGGTCAAAGCCATTGGTTAGGTGTTAAGCGCATAATGAGATACCTTAAGGGTACAGTTAACAAGGGCATAGTATACTCTAATAGTAGCGAAGGCCTTGTCGGTTACTGTGATTCCGATTGGGCAGCAGACGTCGATGAGAATCGTTCGACTTCTGGCTATGTATTCGCCATGCAAGGTGGCGCAATTTCATGGTCAACACAACGGCAACGAACGGTAGCGCTTTCTTCTACAGAAGCCGAGCTGATGTCCATTGTAGAGGCAATGAAGGAGATGATGTGGTTAAGGCGGCTAAGAACTGAACTTGTATCTGGTGGCAATGAAGTTACAACTTTGCATTGCGATAACAAAAGCGCCATACACATTGTTCGAAATAATAATTTTTCGCCACGCACAAAACATGTGGACATTAAATTAAATTTCATCCGTGAGAAGATAGAAGATGGTTCGATCAAACTCGAGTACATATCCACCGCAGAAATGTTAGCAGATGGTCTTACTAAAGGCGTTCCAGCTATCAAAAATGAATTTTTATATAATAATTTGGGACTTATACAAACCTAACAATTCCAATACGTAGTTCTTTGCAAACGAACGTTGCCAGATATGCTATTAAAGGCGAGTGTTGTTAAATAATACCAATCTGGCAGAGCTATTTTTCACTCTACATTGAATAAAGAAGTTAGTTGCTTTTCTATCATTACATTGTGCGCAAGTATTTTTCTCTGCTCATCAAAAATTCCAATTCTTTTAAAGAGGCCTTTAGGCCTTTTATTTTTGCGTTTGTAAGCATTTGTGTCAGTATCGCGACAAATAGACCAACAGTATTCGCCAAGCATATGCGTAATGTCTCCTCCTTTAAAGCGCTTTTCAATAGCCGCAATGTCCTGATGGAACCTTTCGCCATGCTCATCGCTACAAGCTCCTAGATCATCAGGGAAAAAATCTAAATGGTTGTGAAGGAAATGGATCTTTAGCGACATTAATATGCCCATTTCGCCATATGCCGAAATCATTTCTGCAACAATATCTTTATAATAACAGCTCGTTTGTTGCCAAGAAACTGCTCAATAACGGCAACTGTGCCTTTCCATGCACGTTGTTCGATAGGACTCAATTTTGATGAAAATTCATTACTTGCAACTATTTGTTTTATCTGCGGACCATTGAAAACACCTTAAATCATACACGTTGTTAAAAAAAATAAACTTACAGAATGCTTTCTTAAAAAAATACCTGCATGAATCTTTGCGTCGCTCAATTTCGGAAAAATTTTGCGCAAACTTGCAATCGCCTCGCCCTCACGATCCAGTTTTTTAACAAAATTTGATACGAGACCGAGCTTAATGTGTAGTGGGGGCAAAATAATTTGAGATGCCTGCACCAATGGTACATTTTCAATGCTTTCTACGCCTACTTTGTAGCATGTTCGCGGCTTCCACTTAAATTCAGTATAATGCTGATCTCTTTTGCGACCTTCCCATGTACACAAAAAGCACTGGTGGGTTGGAAATCCACGCTTAACACCCATGAGTAATCCCACCACTTTGAGATCGCAGCATATTTTCCAATTATGCTTTTGATACTTTATCAGCTGTAATATAAGTTCCATGCCTTCGTATGTTTCTTTGAGGTTTGTGGCATATGCGATCGGGACAGCTGGTTGTTTGTTACTGATATGAAGCAGCACGACTTTAAGGCTGTTGACCGATGCATCGATGAAAAGTCGCCACTCCTCTGAAATATGAGAGTAAAAAAATTCTTCATATGGAATAGTGCTAGGTCGATCACGCGCGGCTGTTATTTTGAAATCAGCCGCCACTATATTCCACTGCTTAAATCTTGATGCAAAGAGTTCCGCTGTTTTCTTCGATAAATTTCCCTCTCGTACAAGGTCAATGAAGTCGGATTGCGTTACTAAATGCGGCACTGCAATCCCAAGCTCACTGGGTGTTGGTACAAATTCCGATACTACTGAATTCTCGCATATCGGCGTCGATGCAAGAAATGTTGATAGCACTGTTGGTACTTCTGTTGATTCTCCATCGCTTAATTCGGGAACATCATCAAAAATCTCCATTGAAGCCGCTATACGTTCTTCTGGTGAGTACAGAACCGCTGGAATAACCGATTCCACATTAGCGTAGCAAATTTTGTTGCGGCGAGAGTATTGGTACCCTGATTTTTGTTGGAACGATTTTCCGTCATCCCTTGTCAAGTTTGGTTTTGTGACAAACCGGTTTCGGCGTTCTGCCATTTTCAATGCCTAGTTTCGTTCTGGTCTGTGTCTATCCGCTGCGTTGTTTTTATAGTCCGTGGGTGCTGTGGCAGGTAATGTCAATCTATGTGTTCGTGGTAGGTAACGTTAATATGCGTGTGTGTGTGAGCGGTATTGATACGTCCGAATTGTTATCTGTCCCAAGGGTTGTTTTTGTAGGTATGTAGACATACCGCTTGTTAGCTAAGCGGTAGGTTGAGATAGGTAGAAATCGGTGATTTTTGCAGTTTGGTTCATATTTCGTTTTTCGTATTGGTACCCTTTAGTTTTAGTAAAACTTTGGCAAAAGTTGCACAATTCTTTGTAGTGCTCCGTACGTGGTAGCCAAATTGTTGGTACAGCGTACTTTATTGTCGACCTTCCATCAGTAAACTTGCATAAATTTCTATAGCAATAGTCGCACACAACTTCCGGAGTATACCACAAGTAAGGAACATAAGCAGTCTTGAATGTTTTCTGAAACGAATTAACCACTGTTTTCGTGACATTTTTAAGATTTTTACTTGGTGCGAATAAGCCACAAACGTAACAAAAGTTATTTCGAGTCGGGCACTGCATTTTTTCTCAGATGAAATATATAGAAACACGTTTTCGCACCACAGAACTTGTAATCGCTGGACCGGCTTAGCACATTTAACGCGTTTAAAACTAACCGACAACTAAATGATTTAAAAACAGGTTTAATGGAACGGTCTCTTCTACTGAAAGTGAAGTGTAGTGAAAGTGAAGTGTAGTGAAAGTGAAAGATAACAGCTGTTTAAAACACTGTTCGACAATTTAAACTCTCTGTCTCGCTGAAAAATGGGATTTTTTTTTTTTTTATTCAGGAAAATTTGAGAATTTTTTTAATTTGACGTGATACAGACACTTTCACGAGTCTGCCTGCAAAAATTCAGCTCGATTGGATCACGGAAGAAGGGGTAAAAATCGATCCAAAGTCTTTCACACAGGCGGCAAATGGACACTACGAATTTTATACTTTATACCTAAAAAAAAAAAAATTCTGACGTGTACATGAAAATCGCCGATACACGTGTATTTTTATATTTTGTCCCCTTTCCGAAAAAGTCCATTTGGTTCATAGGACAGAATGTGTGTAGAGCAGTGTAATAGACTGAGTCCGATTTTAATCATTATATCCCATACCAGATAATATATGGAAATTAATTACATCGCTTATTGCAGCACTCATTACTACCAACGGTAAAATCTCCATTTAATTCCACTCAGCAGTTTTTAAGTGATGCGCTTCCAAACATAAAGACAGACAAAAATTGTAAAAACAGTTGATTTGGCTTCTATTGGCTTAATAAAGATCCCTGCTGTCGATTTTTCTTAAATGTCTGCAATGTACAGACATCGACCTTTTACAATTTTATTACATGTAGAGATATTCAATAATTTCGTAATTTTCGATTAAACCAATTTTAAAAAAAGTTACTCGGTTAGTTCTATTTATTTCATTATTCCTTCTATCCCTTGAGCGCTGAAAAGAAACATAATATTGTGGCTTCCTCGAGGAATCTTTTTTGTTGCGACTACTGCGTTTGGTATATGTAGGCATTTGTGTTTTTACCATATATGGATATGAACGCCATTATCATTTAGTCCATATATGCATGTGGAAATTTCTCTTCGCAAACCTGTGCATCTTATTTTTACTTTATTTTGCAAAGGTTGGGGAAGCACTATCAGCTGAAATTGGTTAAAATTGTTCGGCCCATTATTCGAATTGCTCAACATTCTCAACAAAATTTCAAAAGTGACCGCAAAAAAGTCGCACACAATTCATGCGACATACCAATGTATTTAATGCGAACCTGCAAAGGTAAAAAATCTCAATCTACAGCGAAAGGACAATGCTAACGGTAACCAATATGTGAAGTTGCACTATTCTGATAAAAAACAGCTCAAACCAATTTAAAATCAACAAGACGGCATATACATTCATCAAGCGCACATGCAACAGTGGCCACCAAAAACTTACAACAAAATGAAGGAAAAAAGGAAACAACACGAAGTCAACAGAAGCAAACGTCAATGGCGCAGTCGGCTGTCTGTGACAGCATTGGCCACAAGTGGCTGGATTGCAAGGCGTTGCAGCTATAGCAATCATCGCTACGGCGTAACGCATCGTCTTGCCTTTTTGGCATTGTAGCATGGCAATTGCCATGGTTGTAGAGTGCAAAGTCGAAACACATCATTAAGTATAAAATTCTTAAAATGGAATTTTAAATCATTAAATGCGCAATAGTAACAACAACAGCAGAAGTAATGTCAGCATAAACAGTAAATAGCAAAGCGTCAACACGACTAACTGGATAAAGGAGCTAAGGTACTCAACAAAATAAACAAGTTTTTTTAGAAAATGCCACTCCAAGTAAAAGCGGGAATGCTTTTGAAACAGCGATTGTGTAGTGTAGTGGCTACGACCTTTGAATGTTGCAAAGCAATACGATATTCCAGCGAACGTATGTTAGACTTGTAAAATCGGCATGACCTTACAACAATAATACCTTAAATACCCTCTTAACGACAAAGCATCGATCGACCTTAAATAAGGACTTGTGTTTTAGATGCACACATATAAAGTCTTGAAGTGGCCGGAATTCAAAATCTGCGAAACAATATTTTTGGATTTTACCATTCCTTGAACTTCCGTTGAAAGTTTTTATTCGATACTCTTGGTATCGGTTAAAAATGCCCAGATGAAACTAGCATGTGCCTTTATTTTTCCAAAAAAAATGTTAATTGCATATATGTCTGTAGCACTATTGCTTCTATGTTGTATGTAAAAAGAGACAATTTCTCTCCTATTTACTTATCAGTTCCAGGAAAATAGTGCGAAGAATTGATTTCATAGATTTAAAATGTTAAAATACGTCAAAAGATTTAGATACGTTGATCTCAAAATGCAATTTTCAAAGAAGAGTTATTTAAAAGGGCATGGAAAATTTAGATAAAATTTAAGTTTGTAAGATTTTAAAATATTTTGCAGAACTTTTTGAATATGAAATATGGCGGGACTTTTAAGGTTTTAAGGATTTTAAAATATATATTTAGACTTTTCACCCTAAAGGATGGAGTGAGTTGAGATGCCACAGTGTAATTTTATTTTCGTGTTTTCTAACAGTTAAAATATTTACACAAAGGTAAGTAAATAACAAGTAAGGAAGTCTAAGTTTGGGTGGAACCAAACATTATATACCTAGTAGTGATCTATTATGGCATCCCAATTTACGCAGGTCTATTTTAATACTTTTTAGTTCGTATTATAAAGCCAGCTTACTGTGAGGTAAATTAATTTATTTGTATATAAATAGCTTCCCTAGTGCTATCCAAATTTTTTCAAAGTACCAATACATGCACATTTTATGTTTGAAAAATTTGCGTTTAAATAAACAGAGAGACATACAGACAGACGGACGGAGAGACGGACATGGCTAAATCGACTCAGCTCATCGTCCTGATTATTTCAGTATACTTATTGATGGGCCCATTTCTTCTTCTTCTCATACTTACAAACATTTCTTGTTGATCAAAGGTATGAAAATCAAAAAAGATATTTAACTTTCCTTTAGCAGTGGGGTATAAATTACTTGCCGGATATTTTGGTTGTGTGTCATCCGATTTCTATAATTTTTGGCAGAAGTATACAACGTACTATTGAGAAGCAGCTGACGAATTTTCATTGAAATATCTTGTTGAAATTACAAGCAATCGGTTTTGAAAATAGCAGAATTTTTTTTCGGTCGAGTTTTGCTTGAAAAACTTATTATGTGTACAAGATCTTATTGATATAGTTTGCATAGTTATAGAAATATCGCGTTTTAAATTTTACAAACAAATTTTTCAAAACTGCGTTAAAAAACT
Source organism: Merzomyia westermanni (assembly GCA_949987695.1). Taxonomy (NCBI): domain Eukaryota; kingdom Metazoa; phylum Arthropoda; class Insecta; order Diptera; family Tephritidae; genus Merzomyia; species Merzomyia westermanni. The sequence goes on along the minus strand of OX465288.1, from coordinate 120,804,593 downwards.
GGGCGTGGCCTTTAACCGATTTCGCCCATTTTTACAATAAACAGTTACCTTTATTTATTTATTCGTTTCGGCAAATCGATTTATGCCGGAATTATGGCATAAAAAGTTTTGTAGAATAATCCACTATAACATGGGAGAGGCCACGCCCATTTTCAACAATTTATATTTTTCAAGTTTCTTCGTTCACGGAAACTTTGGAAGGGAAATAGAAATGATATAAAGCTAGTTTACGCAAATTTATTGCCTATTAAATATATTTTCCTTTAATCTTTCAAATTAAAGTGAGCGTGGAACTTAACCGATTTTTCCCGAAACCTTTCTTGTATTCATGGCAATCTGTGGGCTAAATTTGGTTTCGATAATTGAACGGTTATTGATTCATGATTAATAACATTTCTTAATTGGATTATTTTCGAATATATTCTATGTACAAAAAGTGGGCGTGGCGTTTATCCGATATCCCCAATTTTAAATAGCGCTCGGAGATGAGTGCCAAGGAACCTGCATAACAAATTTTATTGAGATATCTCAAGATTTACTCAACTTATCGTATTCACAGACGGACGGACGGATGGACATGGTTTAATCAATTTCTCTTTTCCTCCTGAACATTTTGATATCTATAAGTCAATATCTATCTCAATACGTTTATGCCGTTACATACTACCGTTAGTCGAATGAAGTTAATATACCTTGTGTGCGTAGCACTACTAGGTATAAAACGGGGTTGGCGTTTTAAGAATATTGTATTGCTGTATGTAAATTAACCAACAAGGCAGAAAATCTGCATTTTAGATATACGAGCCGACTATGAATACCTAGATAATGCAATACGATATGCAAACTGCGCTCTAACCAGAAAAAAGGGAGTATCGTTGAAAGCTAAAGCAACGGAAAACTGTTGCACTCCATAGCACTGCGTTGGGAAACTTAAACGAGCACGGTGAAGCACAGCTTTGAAATATTGGTGAAAAACATTTACTAATAGATACTTAATGTTTGGTGGCAGCAGCTTAGCACATTGTTTTTTAAATATGAATACTCACATACGTTCATATGAAATTCGTATTTATGAGGGGGGTAAAGATATCATGGCTGAAAACGGCAGTGATTTTTTTAAGTAGATCTAGTAGTGCTATGCAAACAAGGTATATTAGTTTTCTTCTCCTAAAGGGAGTGCGAAATAGAGAATGATATTGACTTATATACATCAAAGTTTTTAGTTGAAAAACAGAAGTTGATTAAGCTAGGTCCGTCTGTGTGTGAACAAGATATCTTGAGCAAATTTGGATATATCTTACTACAATTTGATATCCTTGGCGCGAAACAGGATAATAGCCTCGCCTACTTTTTCTATAGCGAACGAAATGAATTTTGTAAATTTTGTGAAAGTAGGTCTTGCGCGAACACTTTCTCTACTATATTAACGCTGTTATCAATTTGAAAGTTTTATTAATTCGGTTTATAGCTCAAACAAATAATTTAAAACCATCAAATTTACCTTTCTTAAGTTTAATCAGTTAATACTTTACAAACATTTAAAAAGTCAAGATATAACTATTAAAAATGACGTATCTGTCAGGGATTGCCGGGTTGTTCTTACATCGGAATCATGTTAACTATAACATTTCTTGAAAGTTTGATAACACTCATACCTCAACTATTTATTTTTCCTTGCAAAGCTCATTTAATGTTCCTGAAATCAAACTCTACATTTTTGTATGGAAGAATAGTATATATTAGTATCAAAACGACACAATAATTCACTAGCAAGTCATAAAAACTTCATGGAAAAATAAATCTCAATTTTGTACCTATGTAACCCTACCTCCAAAAAAACATCGCTGCGGTCTTGATTCATACCTATCATCTACTAAACCTCTATTAAATTGAAACAAAATGAGGTAGCTGAAGAAAATATTTTAAACAATACAAAATTGGCACGAGGAAAAAACTTACAACGCAAAAAAAAGAAAACCCGTTTAAGAAAGAGCTACTGTGTTTTAAAGAGAAAAAATAAAACCTTCTCCAGTTCCCTTACTAGACAGAACTTAATGTGTGTCTGTGTACCTTCATAAGAAAGAAAAAATCTAGCAAGCTGGAATATTTTGCCACGAACAGTAAAACTTTCTGCATCCGCTTTTTTTCGTATGGAAAGGAATGCGCTGAAAAATGTGTGCGCAACATATTTGCATATGTTGCATGCCACAATAGAAACGACACTGTTCAAAACAAACAGTATAACCTGAAGGCAAAATTATTACTTGCAATTTTTTTTCTTATAAAAAACTCTTCGTAGTCCAGTCAAAAGAGATAAAAATCAATGGGTTGAGGAATTGCAATGAATATTCCGCATTTGTTCTGAGAATTTTTTTTAAATTAAATTGGTTATATTAATCTTCATATTATTTTATGTCAATATTTGAAATCAGATCTGGAAGCAGAAACACACAAGTTTGCAGTTATTTAAGAATGTTCCGGAAATGGTGTTACACTTTCTAAAAAATTCCACAAATGTTCGTTAGATTGGATAAAAAGTAACCTAAGATATTCTAAGAAAACCCTTGGATATTGTTCTTTGAAACTTTTGTAATTTGTTCCACAAAAGAATGATAAATACGCGTACCGTAAATTTGTAGTTTTAGCATATTTGGATGCTAATATTATAAAAACATAAGGTTATGTAGGGAAAATACTTCTGAATAGGAGTACTAAGGTGTGAGTGTTTGTCCAATGCACAACTTACGGTTTTGTACACGAAACAGCTTTAGAATTATATGTATCATGGGCAAAATAGTAAATAAATGATTGCTTCTAAATATAACGAAATAAATGAAAATATATATAAAGTTAAGTTTTTAACTGACAACATATACAGTTAAACATTTGGGCTTAAATTTGACAACATTCATGGCTTGTAACAATTTTTAACCGGTTTACCGGCTTACTACAATTTTAATTTCATTCTAATTAAAATTAAAGCTTAACTGAATAAAAAACCTACCCCCCTAAACTCATTTTTAAACAAAACCAGAAGGTTTAAACGTTCTGCCGATAAGAGTAGACACATTTGGTTTGGTCATAAGTGTAGTCCAAAAATTTTAAAAATTCTGCTCAAATTTGTAATCATGTATGCACATTTTGGCTGCCTTTTAATAACATGAGCATTTCTAAAAGATGCGCTGATATTAAAAAGGTTCTCTCAGAATCGTTTAAGACAAAATGGGTTTCCAGACAATCCTTATCACTATATTGGTATTTCTGCAACTTAATAGCGCAAAGGATACTTCGAGAATCGTGTTCGCAAGTGTTTCCCATTATATCTGCATCGCTTTAAAATTTTTTGGTTTAGTTTTCAAACAATTTTATGATTTTAGTCTTATCTACTCAACTCGCTACATTCATTGTACCAAAATACTCGGAAAATTAGCAGATGAAGAAGGTAGAAAACTACAATTTTATTATGCTTTTGGTTTTCTATTGCGATGTCTTAAAAACCATAGACATAGATAATGGCATGACCTGAGGCCATCGATACTTCAAGTGTTGTCAAGTCTGTCTAGAATAACAAGAAAAGTATCGACATGAAATTGAAGATTTAGAAACGGAACAAAATAGTGGTGCAGTGAAATGGTCTACAAACACCCAACTTCTTAGAACACGAGTAAATTGAAACGTCATTTTGATAATATTTGTTAGGACAATCGTCTCGAAGATCCTGGAAATGAAATGTTTGAAATGAACACGGCTAATAATGGCAGCCTAAATTGTAAACCCTTCATTGGGTACGCATTTTCTTAAACTTTCACCTAGATTAGATTTAAAACTTAACTATAAAACGTATGCACAAAATAAACGTATACTTTTCTCCCCAGATTTAGTTATGCGCCGTAGCTCGGTAGGTAAAGCATTCGACTCTGATGTGGGACGCGTCGGTTTTAATCCTGCCAACTGATACAAATATTTTTTTTATATTTATATATAAAATAAATAAATATATATTTATATTTATATATAAAATAAATAAATATATATTTATATTAAATTTTTTTTAAATATAAAAACATTGATGGATTAAAATTTAAACCCTTTTCATCCCAAGCATTTTTTTCGAAAACCGGTATAGCTTTAATTCTGAACGAAATTTTGTTTGGACATATATGTAGCCCAAAAAGTTAAAAATTTGGGTACAATTTTTAGCCGTGTGGACTATTCTATCCATTGATAATTCGAAAATGTCATTGATGATGATAATATCGGATGAAGTGAGCATTGAGGAAGAAATGAAAGTACTTAGGGAGATTACTGGGTCGTATAGCGTTTAATCATAAAAGATTGACGTTATTATTGTTATTATTATTATTGTAACAGTACTTCGCCATGCTTAGTCGTTCCATCCATTCACAGGATGCGACGTGACTGACCAAACAGGGTTGTAGTGATGTTGAAAGTTCTTTTGCCAGATATGAATCCCGAACCGCTCCCCTACAAGCACCTTGCGGCAGCAGCCCGACTGCCGGGGTATCGATTTTCTCGACCCTTCAATCGGCGTCGAAGTGCATTGTAGTCGGCTCTTACGACAGTCATACCTACATCGGGCATATTCTAACCCCCGGGTAAATCATATACGTTAGTTGCCATGTGTGAGGAGCGACTATCTAGCTCTGTTGAACTCGGCTAAAGTGATCTACTCCATCAATCGACAATTCATAAACAAAAAATAGGTCCTATTCTGTTTGTTTGTTTTACCAGAATAATTTTTTTAATTTTGTTTTTTTAGCTTCAGTCAGATGGACTGAGCTTCATTTTTGCATTTAGCCGATATTTAAAAGGTAACTAAGTAAATTTTATTTCAATACTTCCTCCGACACTAAATAAAACAAATGTGCAGTAAAACGGAGCACACAGTTGGATGCTGTGCATGCAATGGACACTCGGCTTGTGTAACCCACGCATCGGTGTAGGGACAAATCCACAAAGTTATTTGAATTTTTCAAACTCTACATTATATCACCATACTATCACATAGGAATAGTCTTGTCTGTTGTTTTCTTTATTGCTAAAGCTTCATCTAATTGTGTTAGTAGATTTTAGGTGATTGCTTTTCTGAAGCGAATAAAAGAATTGGCTGTAGCAAATGCGCTAACTTAAAGAATGGTAGTGGCAGCAACGCAAAAAAAAAGGGAGGGATATTCGCCTTCATTGCTTGCTTTTAATAACAAATTAACTGGTTTCTTCGTTTGCAAAACATTTTTGGTAGAAAGCTTTTCTCCTTTTGAATAAAAACAAAATAACGTAAGTACAAGTAACGAAGTCTTACAATAATCAAATAAATTTGAAGTAACGAACATCGATAGGCTAAATTTTCAGAAAATAAAGTACAGAGGAGTTAGAGAGAAGCAAACGTGAAGTCTTCGGATGAAAAATAGAACTCTATTAAAAAATAACAACAAAAAAACAACGGTGCAAAATAGACTTCAGAATGTAACAAAAGCTTTAGCATGCTGCAACAAAAAAGGCAAGCCGCAACAATCGGACGATTTGCATCCCAAGTGCACGCTTAGCATGTCTCATCGTGGCACATGTAATACCGAACATAGACGGGCAACTAAGAGTCGATATGTACATATGTATGTGAAACAAGAATCGGACACAAAAAAAGCATAGCACGCTGCAGGAAGTCAACAAGAGTATGGTGTTCATTTTTGGCATAGAAAATCGCATGTAAATAAATTTTAAATGTAAAAACAACTATAAGAACCATACGAGAATTGTTCAAAGAAAGATACGAGACATACAACAAGTACCGGCAACCGAGTGAATGGCGACGCTATCGATACGATAAAACGTGCAACCGAATGCGGGTATGTGGAAACATGCATACATTATGCTCGTACCACATGTGGTATGTTGAGTTTATGTTGGCATGCATACTTAGATGAGCGCTTGTTTGGTAAACAAGTTACACAATTCCCTTAGGCCATCTCTTACTCATATGGGTTGCAAGAAATTGGGCGTTCTCAACAGTCAGCCGCCGTTGGGGCTACAAAGTTACAACTTGAAAGTTGCCCGCTCCCCAATGAAGAATTGATCGTCCATCGAAGATGAATAAGGAACTATTTTGACTTTTAAATCTTCAACAATGACCCTCATGAGGTTTCTCTTATATGTATATGTAAGTATGTACATCTGTACACGATCACAAGAAATTGTTCAGTTATATATGTCCAAACGCCCAACAAAAAATGGTCTAAGCTATTATAAGAAATATGGTGGTAGCGCTACTTGTTGCGGTATCCCATACATATACATGAAGTTGTCTCTCAATAAGAGAGTTAAACCCACGAAAAGTACAACAAAGGAATGTTTGCATCAAACTGATAGCTATTACACAATAAAAATAAATGCCTTTTTATTTTATATTATGCCGACTTTTCGACCATCAAGGCTAAAATCGTTGCATTCTTTCTTGTAAATTTTAACTATATATTAGATTAAGAAAACAACGCAATGTACAATTAAATTTGAGGGGAATGCAGTCATTTTTAGTCTTGAAAAAGGCCACGATAAAATGTTCAAATGTCGGCATAGTATAAAATAAGAGAACCGTTATTTAATTTTTTATACTTTAAGCCCGATTATCTAACATCTATCTTAGTTTGTATTTAGAAACACTCCTCATTGGCATCGGGCACTTGAAACATAACTTGACAACTACCTAACTACAAGTGTGAAGCCTAGCATCAGGTTAATAATACTGCTTATGATCTTCCTGTGGTGAGATCTACATGTTTTATACCGACTCACACGGCAGAAACATTTGTACTGAGAAGCATGGCTCAAATATACTGGGAGTGTTGCCTGTCACTGCTGAGCGGCGCTCCGGGAAAAAACTTTTTAAACCACATTTGATGTTACCTGTCCCGGTACTTGAACCAGGGACCTTTCGCCATAGTATGCCAGCACACTACGACTATACCGCGCCCGCTACCTACTTCCATAAAATATTATAATTTACTTGTGATCTGATTTGAAAATGTGTCCAAAACGTATACTAAAAATTCAAAGGGAAGTATTTGTAATATATTCTTATAAAGTAGGCATGTGGTGAGGAGTGTTGAAGCTTGACGTTTTCCCCAACACAAAGCCGCGTCATCGAACTGTTGCTTATGTAAGAAATGACGTCCTATTACCATCATCATCCATCATTTATTTGTGCTTAACAGCAGGGGAGGTTTTTGCACTTCTGTATCAAAGAAAGTCAGTCATCCCTTTTTAGCGATAATTGACGCCAATTGTTCCATCTCAGTCGAGGTATCTTCCTTCTTCTACTGCAAAATTCGGGTGTATTAATTTTCTCAAATAGAACACTGCGCTTCCACTAACAACATCTGATGAGGTGGCTCTGGGAGTGTTAGCAAGAAAGGTTCTTCGAAAGATTTGTGCACCTCTACGCGTTGGCGACGGCGAGTACCGAAGAAGATTGAATGATGAGCTGTATGAGCTTTGCGCAGACGCCGACATAGTTCAGCGAATTAAAACACAGCGGCTTCGCTGGCTAGGCCACGTTGTGCGAGTGAGCGAACATGCTCCAGTCCAGAAGGTATTCTTACCGGCACCCGGCGGTGGAAGCAGAGGAAGAGGAAGACCACCACTCTGATGGAAGGACTAAGTCGCGCAACGAAGAAATGACTGGCGAGCTATGTTGGACGGTCAAAATCGCCCAGGTTAGATGACCATTTAAAGAAGAAGAGGAAAATATAAATTTTTGAGCACACAGTTACAATTATTTTGCGAAATAAATATTTTAGTGGTCGAGTTTAATATATTTTTATCGTCATTCAGTTTAACTCTCAGCATGCAAACTAAGAGACATAATAATGATTTATATACATTCTTACTATGTTAGATTATGTTATCATGTTAATTAGTAGATACATACTAAGCAAGTTATTTTTTGTGGATTTGTATATATAACAAATTTGTGTGCCAAATAAATATTCTATGCCGGTAGTGGACAACCTTCCCTACTAGAATGGAAACCTGGATGAGAACGTACATCACAGGCTTTCCACAAAATTTGTATCGCAATGTTAAGGGTACTATGAAAAATGTGTCGAAAACATTAGTGTACATGTCGTCTCGCGAATTCTAATCAATTCATTTGTCAAACGACAGCATGTGCTATAATCTAGGTTAAAAAAAGATATATTTATACAGTGTTGGAACCGATATTTTAAATTTTAGAGTTATACTATAAAATAACAGAAAAAGGAAAACAAATAAAATATCAAAACTTCATTTATTTTAACACTCAAGTATAGATATGTACAAATAGTAGACGAAGCCAAAAAACCGCCAAAAAAGATTTCGAGAAGATTTAGTTCTCAACTTCTTCGTTCGAAGTACGCAGATAGCTTGGACATTCAGAACAATTGCATATATACATATGCCATCGTGGTCACACCTTTATAGAACAGCATAAACATAAAGTACTAATGCATAATTAGACTGGGTCAAAAAAATTAAAATTGTTTTTATATAATTTTTTAGAACAGCGAAAAAAATACTGATAAAGTTTTTGATTTTAATATTAATTAAATTCATAAGGTTTGACAGTTTTAAGACAAAAGTGAGATCAAACTAGCAATGACAGACCTCAAAAAGCATATATTAAGGCCTGAAACTTCTACAGTATTTTTTTCCGCCATTCTAAAAAAAAAATATATATTTTTTTTTGTCCCAGTCTAATATACCTTGATGTACTCGTATGTATATCTATATGCCTTCCCTAGTGTCAACTTCAGTTAGTTTGAATGTCTGATTGAAGCAAACAACTAAAATAGAAGATTTGCCAGCTACGAGTAAGACTTCCAGCAATAACGCCAACACCGGTGCTAGAGCCTAAGGGAAGGGCGGCAGTGTATACTCCGATTTATGCGTTTTTAAGTTCTTGAAGAAAAATTACTTTTGTTTACCGTTCAACGCTGCATTGTTGCACACTTTCCATTCTTACTAGAAGCACGCCATAAGCATACAAAAGTCTTCCCTGTAAGTAAATGCGCATGCACATAACCATGTGAACATATTTAAGTTTGCTATACATATATAAATAAAACTAAAAACATTTTATGTTAAACAACTGTGAATTCCTAACGTAATGCGTGATAGTAAGTGGAGGCTACACATTTTTAGGTATTATTTAAAATAAAAAGGACTCACTTTCTTCTGAAGCCGACAGATAAATTTGCCTGTTCAAAAGGGATGCGCAGTAATTCAACTGTATTTGCCGCAATTTTATTTCGTTTGCTTGAGATGTAAAGGACCGAACTTGGTAGTTTTCGTTCTTGCATAATACGAATGGTTGTTAAAACTATATATGTGAATTTTCAATTTATTATACGTTTTAATTGCTCCAGTCTATACACCATCTAGTGTTATTTATAACAAAACAAAATGTAATAAGTATAAAAAAGCAGTTCAAAACCAGCCATAAAAAATTCGCAGGAAAATACAAAACAAATTTTTTGGAAACAAATCCCTGCATATAATCATAGTAAAGAATTATTTAAAATTAGGCTGTCTTAGAAATTATATTAAGTCAAATACATATTATAAGACATAACCCTCATCAGTCGTGTCATCCCCCCTTTACACATTTTACAGCCATTAAACAAAAACAAGACTCATCTTGATTCTCAATTGCTCCATGTCTAACAAGTAGCATAAGTAAACTTTAAAATTATTTGCCCTTTTTTTAGCCAAAATTAGAAATATAATCTTTTATTGCTGGCAGTATGTTGTTCAAAGAATGTCAAAGAGATCTTGGTTACGACATTACCATAATTTGTTCACTAAAACTAACTTTACTGTTATTGGTGTTATGGCACAATACCAATGTATTAGGTACTCGTGTTTACTAGAAGCATTTAAAATACCAAGAAAACTGACACTTCAAAGGTTAAGTTGAAAATTGCAACATCATAGCCGGTGCAAGTGATAGTATTTGTTTTACCCATGTAAAGGAGAGTTCAAAATGCTTATTAAAAAGTTACTAAAAACTAAAATGTCTAACGTTTATCGCCAAATAGCTCAAGCCACTTGGCAAACCAATTTGCACCAAATAAAAACACTAGAGAAATGCAATAGCAAGAAATTACAGATGCATATGTAGACGTTTATGTCTGTGGGATACTTTTTATATTACGTAGACTTCGCAAACTATCGATGGCAGTATCGACATAGAATTTCGATGGTTCCGATTGTTCGTAGTAACTGAAGCGCAAAAAACCCTTTACATCCAAATACTTTGGCAACATCGTCCCAGTAGTAGACTACTTTCAGAAAAAGGGGAGGCTTATTGAAAATTATCCTAAAATACTGACCCTGCTAAAAGGTATATTATCCCTTACATCGATGGTGAGTAAACAATATATCGTTCGCCTACGTTCCGACTACCGAAAGCTTTCGAACTATATTTTGTTTTAGATACATATCTGTATGTACTATGTACATAATGACCGAAAATGCTTTTTACTTCAACATTTTACGTTTGCCTGTAAATCTAGGTGTGATCTACAATGAATGAAGCTGTATGAATACCATCGGTTTTTATTACGGCAATTAATTTCATAATTAAAAGAAGCAGTGAAAAGCGACAAAGATTATCATTTTGAATTGGCAAGTTTAAATTTTGTTACTTAATCAAGACTGGTACATATTTCGGAAATAATAAATCAATGGAATTAGTGTCCATGTGGCCAGCGATGAAAATACATTCAACCCGCTTCATTATAATGAAAGAAAAAAAATGGTTTCCCTGTTGTCATTCCGTATTGACAAGTTGCAATAGCAAGTATATATGTACATAAACTCGTATATGACTTTGGTACTCCATTTAGTTTTAGTAGTTTATGATTTATTACATTTTTTCTGCTTCACTCATAAAATGTCATCGGACATACATACATAAGAACGTGCATATTACATTCGTATTTTTGTTTTGTGTATATATGTATATACATAACATATGTGCACATGGTGAATGTAATTTCTTTCTTTTGCACTTAGAATAACAATATATGTAGTAATGGCAATGAATGACAATAATTGTACTGTAAAACAAGTAAGCAAATTAATGAACGGGCACTACAGAAAATTTTATACCCAAAAAATGCATTAATTAGACATTCGAAAGTAGTTAAATATATTAGATCAAATAAAGATGGTGACACGATATCTCCCAAAAAAATCTTTATCGTCGGATCTCCATTACTATATTGTGAAAAGTTTTAGACATACATATTGTTTAGTAATAGAGCTTTAATATATCAAAAGAATAATTCTGTTATCTTAAGGCGAAGGCTTGAAGTGCTCATTGTTCGCTTCACATGTATGTAATCTAAAGGAGATCAATATAGTCACAGCGGTCTACCACGCACTTATAATTACCAACACAGGAATTTCTCTATAGAATTTATACAGGACAATTGTTTGAATCAGTTTTTGTATTCCATTTCTTTCTTCTTCTTTAAATGGTCATCTAACCGCCTGGGCGATTTTGACCGTCCAACATAGCTCGCCAGTCGTTTCTTCGTTGCGCCAACTGGCGCCAATTGGAAACACCGCGGGATCGCAAATCGGTCTCCACTTGGTCTTTCCATCGGAGTGGTGGTCTCCCTCTTCCTCTGCTTCCACCGGCGGGTGCCGATAAGAATACCTTCTGGACTGGAGCATCTTCGCTCATTCGCACTACGTGGCCTAGCCAGCGAAGCCGCTGTGTTTTAATTCGCTGAACTATGTCGGCGTCTGCGTAAAGTTCATACAGCTCATCATTAAATCTTCTTCGGTACTCGCCGTCGCCAACGCGTAGAGGTCCACAAATCTTTCGAAGAACCTTTCTCTCGAATACTCCCAGAGCCGCCTCATCAGATGTTGTTAGTGTCCACGCTTCTGCACCATATAGCAGGACGGGTGCGATGAGTGACTTGTAGAGTGTTATTTTCGTTCGTCGAGAGAGGACTTTACTTTTCAATTGCCTACTCAGTCCGAAGTAGCATTTGTTTGCAAGAGTGATTCTTCGTCGGATTTCTAGGCTAACATTATTGTTGGTATTAATGCTGGTTCCCAGGTAAACGAAGTCCTTTACTATTTCGAAATTATTGCTGCCAACAGTGGCTTGGTTGCCAAGGCGCGAATGCGATGACTCTTTGCATGATGACAGAAGGTACTTCGTTTTGCCCTCGTTCACCACCAATCCCATTTTCTCCGCTTCTTTTTCTAATTTGGAGTAAGCAGAAGTTACGGCGCGGTTGTTAAGGCCAATGATATCAATATCGTCAGCATATGCCAACAGTTGGACGCTTTTATAAAATATTGTTCCAGCGCGGTTAAGTTCTGCAGCTTGTATTATTTTCTCCAGCATTCAGTTAAAGAAATCGCACGATAGGGGGTCACCCTGTCTGAAACCTCGTTTAGTTTCGAACGGCTCGGAGAGGTACTTCCCAATTCTGACCGGGCTGGCGGTGTTGCTCAAGGTCATTTTGCATAGCCGTATAAGTTTTGCGGGGAAACCAAATTCAGACATAGCGGCATATAGGCAGCTCCTTTTCGTGCTATCGAAAGCGGCTTTAAAATCAACAAAGAGATGATGCGTGTCGATCCTTTTTTCACGGGTTTTTTCCAAGATTTGGCGTATTGTAAAAATCTGGTCGATGGTAGATTTACCAGGTCTGAAGCCACACTGATAAGGTCCAATCAGTCTGTTCACATCAGGCTTCAGTCTTTCGCACAATACGCTTGATAGGACCTTATATGCGATATTCAAAAGGCTGATTCCGCGATAGTTGGCGCAGTTTGCAGGATCGCCCTTCTTGTGGATTGGGCAGAGAACACTTAGATTCCAATCTTCAGGCATGCATTCATCCGACCATATTCTGCATAGAAGCTGATGCATGCCCTTACCAGCTCCTCGCCTCCGTGTTTGCATAGCTCAGCAGGCAAACCATCAGCGCCAGCTGCTTTATTGTTTTTCAATCGGGATATTGCTATTCGCACCTCATTATAGTCGGGTTGTGCAACGTCAATTCCGTCATCTTCGATTGTGGGCTCGGGTTCGGCATCTTCTCTGGTTTCTTGCTCAGTTTTTCCATTTAAAAGGGCAGAGAGTTGATCCCTCCATATTCTGAGTGCTCTCTGAACATCGGCCACCAGGTCGCCGTTCTCATTCTTACAGGAGTTTGCCCCGGGTTTAAAACCTTCTGTCATTCGCCGAATTTTTTGATAGAATTTTCGGGCATTATCCCCGTTGGCCAGCAGCTCAAGCTCCTTTATTTCACGCTTTTCTGCCTCTCTTTTTTTCGCCCGGAAAAGCCGCCTCGCTTCCCTCTTCAACTCGCGGTAGTGTTCACACACACTCCTCGTTGCATTCGATCTCAGCGTTGCCTTGTAGGCTTCGTCCTTTCTTTTCGTTGCAGCGCAGCACTCTTCATCATCATACCAGTTGTTTCTTCGCGTTCGCCGGAATCCAATTACTTCTTCGGCTGCGGTACGGAGTGCTCCTGAGATATGATCCCACGGCTCATGCATTCCACTAGGTTGAATTGTGCTCTCGGAGAGCAGGTGTGAGAGGCGATCTGCGAAATAATTGGCGGTCTGTTGCGATTGCAGCTTTTTGACGTTCAGCTTTCCCTGCGTTTTTTGTTGCACCTGTTTTGTCGTACAGAGGCGGGTACGAATCTTGGCTGCTACTAAGTAGTGATCAGAGTCGATGTTAGGTCCTCGTATTGTGCGAAGATCTAAAACGCTGGAAGCATGCCGTCCATCTATCACAACATGGTCGATCTGGTTGCGTGTTTTTCGAACGGGGGACAGCCATGTAGCCTGATGGATCTCCTTGTGCATAAACCTAGTGCTGGATATGACCATGTTTCGGGCACCGGCGAAGTCGATCAGCCTGAATCCATTTGGCGAAGTCTGATCGTGGAGACTGAACTTCCCGACAGTGGGGCCAAGCACGACTTTGATATCATGACGGGGGCAGCGCTCGTATGCTTCTTTCAGGCGCTCGTAGAATGCATCCTTTTCCACGTCGTCCTTCTCTTCCGTCGGTGCATGAGCGCAGATAAACGATATGGTGAAAAATCGTGCTTTTATGCGGATTGCAGCGAGACGATCGTTCACGGGTGTGAACGACAGTACTCGGTGACGGAGTCTCTCTCCCACCACAAATCCCACGCCGAATCTGCGCTTGTCTTCATGCCCATTCCAGTAGATGTTGCAAGGTGTTTTGATCGTGTTTCCTCGCCCCGTCCATCGCATCTCTTGCATGGCGGTGATGTCAGCTTTTGCTTTCCTCAGGACCTCAACCAGCCGGGCAGCGGCACCTTCCCCATTAAGGGACCGGATATTCCAGGTACATTGTTGTATTCCATTTGCAAAGAGAAAATTTAGATGATCGCGTAACAGTTGATGGGTAGGCTCACGGTTTTACAAAACACGACCTAATGACCCCAACACAGGTAGGTGCACAGGTCGCACAGAACCGATGATATACCGTTGCCATGGGATCAATCCTGTTTTTGCGTTAACGTGGAGTAAAAAGGAAATGCACCAATTCACCACGATTGTCACTTCTAGCTTTACTCTAAAACTTGGATTGCAGTGAATTGAAAAACGTTAATGTCGATATGGTTTTTTTTTTACCAATTAAACGTTTTTTTTATTTTTAGTTTATTACGGCTCTATTGAGCCTAGATCATTACAATTATAATTTTGTTTCTGACTACTAATTACCAAAAAGCCTAATCTCCGACTTAAGCCTATAGGAACTCTGGGGCGTTAATTGAAATAACAATTAAAAAAAAAATAGAAATAAAATCAAGGAAGGAAGCAGAATTGGCATATACTTATAATATTCAAAAAGCTCTTACTTTGCTTAATATTATCAGGTAATTCATTATACCATTGTAGACCTTTATAGAAAATATTACATTTATCTTCCTCAGATCTGAATGCAGGTAGCTTAAAACCTTTCTTTCTGTGTATATCATTGCAATACTTTATGTTAACTTTTAGTTACTCTGGCAAGTTATCATCTTTAATATTTTTAAGGAATTTCATTGTGTAATAAAAGAGTCGATAACAAGTCTCTAATTGGAATGGCATACCGCTTACGAAGAATGAATCTCATTGCTGGATTCTGTTGTGTTTGTAGTTTATAAATTTGGCTATCATGCATTATGAAAAATTTGGTTTTTATTTTGTATTTTCTTTTTAGAAATTTGCAAGTGCTTTGCATGAAGTATAGCTTTGTTGCAATTTTGCTCACAGTTTAATTGGCATGGTCCTTAAAATTCAACGTATCAATTAATTTTTATTCCCAAATATTTAATATTTGGCAATCTTTCTATTGTTTCATGGCTTATGTTCAAACTGCTCAGGTTCTGTATGTCCACAGATCTTCTAGATATGTTCTGCTGATATTTAGTTTGAGTTGAGCACAGCTATTTGTATATTTCATCTATGTCAGATTGCAGCTTTTCAACCATATCGTTTACATTTTCACCGCTTAGCATTTTTAAAGTATCATTTGCGAACAGATTGACATCGCTGTACTTCACACAGATCGACATGTCATTTATATATATACTAGCTATATCATTGGTGGCTACCTAATAGAGCAAACAAATAGCTTCATTGATCTAGGAGTTAAAATTGACCCTAAACTTGATTTTAAATCCCACATTTAAAGTTGTGTGAACAGGGCTAAAGAGGTGTTGGCCTTTGTTAAACGGTGGTCGAAGGAATTCAAGGACTAAAACGGTTTCTACCTCGTTAGTAAGACCGATTTTGGAATATGCTTCATTATTATGGAACCCGCGTTATCAGGTCCATTCTGATAAATTGGAATCGGTACAAAAACAATTTTTACTGTTTGCGTTGAGGAACCTACCGTGGTATCCACCGAGGAGCCTTTCTCCATAGTGCAAATGCCTAAAACTTCTACAGCTGCCAACATTACAAAGCCGGCGAGAAATGCTTGGAGTTTTGTTCATGGCGAAACTTTTGAGAGGCATAGTGAATGGGCCATTCTTGTTTGACACGATTATGTTGAATGTCCCTCTCAGACCGTCTAGACATTTGCAAACGATTTTTTTAAACACTTGCAGATCAAACTTTGAATTGCACAAGCCTCTTCGCAGTTTGCGTCAGGATTTCAATAATTATTGCAGAAGCATTGATACCTCTGACTCGCTTTTCTTAATTAAAAGATATCTAATCACTACTTTAAATGATTAAATGAACTTACACTGTGCTTCTCGAGTCGCGTAAATTCCACCGACATCAACAACACAACATCTTTATTTATATAAACATGTAATGCGATTCCATAGAGTCCCTCCTGGCTCATGCGCCTCCTTCTGGGCATACGTATCAGCGCCTTACTGATCTTACATATAATAAACATATGTATAGTACAAGAATACCTGTTTGTAAACTACTATGTTAAGAAATTTAAATTTGTATATTTTTTACTTTATATACCAGTAAATTTTTTTTTCATTTTATCTCGTAAGCTGTACCTAATCGAATGTAACTCAGACACATAATTCACTTTATATTCTCTGTACAGTACTTTCATGCTGCCTTTATGTACACTTTCATATTTAGTCTGAAATAATATTTATATTTAGTCAATAAAAAAATAATAATATAGGTCCTAATACTGAGCCTTGGGGAAGCCCCGCTGCTATTTTTCTGGTGTCTGATACCGCCGATCCACTAAGGTTTTTTGTACAACTTTCGAACCATTTCAGTTTAGTATCACTTATGCCTATACCGGCTCACTTTTTCTGTAAAAGATCCTGACTATTGTCTCAAATACACGTCCAAATTCAGGGCAGTTTCGCATGAGTGTTTTCTCCTAAAGCCAGACTGTTTCGGGATTAATATCTTAATAGTTTCTAGGTATGGCACTAATTGCTTTTTAACCATGCGTTCAAGTATTTTTTCATCATTCGATAATGTGTTATAGGGCGCATCTCATCAGCTCGAATTGTATCGCCACTTTTTCTATTGGAACAACAATAGAAGGATTCCATAAGTTTGGCACAACTCCATGTTTCAAGCTATCGTTTATTAATTGCAAATAGAAAACCCCAAAATATGTTACCGAGTCTTTTAGGACACCTTCCGATAAAAGTTTATTTCTTCCTATTTTATTTTTGAAGCCAGTAGCAACTCTAGCTATTTCATCATTATCTATTTCGACAAATTTAAAATTGTGTTCAGTTAACTAAGATATCGGAAATTCTCCATCTACAACTTTTATATTTGAATTGTTTTGTGTGATACTATCGATAAAATAATTATTTAATGCTTGAGCAATTTTATTTTCAGATACTTTATTGATGGTATTGGTCGTCTTTGATGTACTTATGCAATTTTTGAGATGGTTCCACATTGTCTTACTATGCCCTATATTAGCAGATATCTTGCGGTGCATGTACTTAACCTTTTCGACTCTTACTAACCGCTTATATTGATTCTTAACAGTATGGTAATCGTGCCAGTTTCCCGTGTCTTAGGCTATTTTTTTCTTGTTTAGGCTTGCTAATATACCATTTGTTCAATAATTTAACACTTATTTCCTTTGTAAAAGTGAGAGTATTCGGTACTTCGGATAATACACAGTGTACAGTAGACAGGTAATGACGTCTTTGCTTATTTGAAAATTTATACATAAAAAATGTGATGTATTGGTGCTTTAAGTCGTTAACCCATTTGAACTGTCCGGTTCAGGGTTTACTAGAATCAATAGTTACCTCCGTGACCTTTCCAGCTTCTTCACCGAGCGAAATCTGACCCTCTCTCCGACTAAATCGACGGCGACCCTGTTTACGACATGGGATGCGCAGATGGGGCAAGAGTTAAATGTCCACGTAGACGGGGCACCTCTACCTACTGTCCACCACCCGAAAATCTTGGGTGTGACGTTTGACAACGGCCTCACCTTCGCTGGGCATGCCACCGCAATAGCTTCAAAGGTACAGAGCCGCAATGAGATTCTAAAGTCACTGGCCGGCAGTACTTGGGGAAAAGACAAAGAAACATTGCTTGCTACATATAAGGCTATTGGCCGGCCGGTTATTGACTATGCTGCGCCTATATGGTCTCCCAATCTTGCTGACACCAATTGGACGAAATTGCAAGTCTGCCAAAACACCGCCATCAGAACTGCTACGGGATGTCGGCTTATGTCATCTAAGTCTCCCCTTCATCAAGAGGCAAAATTGCTCAATGTTCAAGAGCACGCGGAACTCTTGAGTAAACATTGCCTTCTGAACTGTCATAAACCCAGTCATCCAAATCGACATCTATTGGATGTAGTCCCGCCCCCCAGAGACATAAGGAGACATCTTCGTAAGGACTACGATGAAATCCGGCACCATATCTCTTTGCCGTTTGATCTGCGGAACCATAGCCGGGCTTTAAATAACCTCCACACCGAGTCGGTAGACAGATCCCTTAGATCTGGGCCTGTGAATCCCGTTATCAATACTCAGCCACCTGAATTGGCTGAAGAGGAGCGTGTACTTCCGAGGGAGACTAGAGTCATGCTAGCACAACTTCGCTCTGGACATTGTAAGAACCCCAACATACCAAACACATGCCCTGCATGTGGTATGTCCCCTCATGATACCAAACATCTCTTCTCCTGTTCAGTCTAACCCACTCTTCTAACACCTACATCACTCTGGTCCAACCCTGTGGAAACTGCGCTTTTCCTCGGACTTCCGTTAGAAGAGCCTGATGACAATTTAGAGTGATCGAGCCTATTGGGCAGGGCGAAGCACTGTTAACAACAACAACAACCGTCCGGTTAAAAAGTACACAGAAAATGTTTTATATGAGGTTTAAAGCAAAAGGCCGCATTAAACTATTGTTTCTGAGTAGTTATTGGATGATGCTTCTCATCTTTGATATCATAAAAATGACAAGTATTTGTATATCTGGACTCTTCGGAATATCCGCTTACGCGTATATTGTATTCGCATACATATCCCGCTAACTGCAACTTTGGCGTAACCAACAAAATTTTGAAAATCCGTATCTTGGCAGATATCGACATTTCTGCTTGTTTTAACCCATCTCACAAAATATCACAACTGTAGTATGTAGCGTTACAAAAATAAATCAAAGGCAGTTATGATGTAAGTAACATTTTGCCTTAAACTTTTTTATATTTGTTAGAACCTGCATATCTCGCTTAATCAATGTAACATCTGGTGCCCCGCAAGGTAGCCATCTTGGTCCTATTTTGTTTTTGTTGTTTATTAATGACCTTCCTACAGTTGTGAATTACTCCAAGCCGTTAATGTTTGCCGATGACGTCAAGCTCCTTATGCCTATCCGCAGCCCAGAGGATATATTACGACTTCAATTTGATGTAAACAGCTTAGTTAATTGGTGCAGTGCGAACAACATGAAAATCAACCTGAAAAAATGCAAGTCCATGTGACCCACAAAGAAAGTTCTGCCGGTGCATAGTTATAACATTGGTGACTACGTAATAGAGCAGACAAATAGCTTCATTGATCTAGGAGTTAAAATGGACCCTAAACTGAATTCTAAATCCCACATTGAAAGTTGTGTGAACAGGGCTAAAGGGGTGTTGGCGTTTGATAAACGTTGGTCGAAGGAATTCAAGGACCCTTATATAACTAAAACGCTTTTTAGCTCGTTAGTAAGACCGATTTTGTAATATGCTTCATTAGCATGGAACCCGCGGTATCAGATCCATTCCGATAAATTGGAATCGGTACAAAAACAATTTTTACTTTTTGCGTGGAGGAACTTACTGTGGGATCCATCGAAGAGCCTTCCTCCATACTGCAACCGTCTAAAACTTCTACAGCTGCCTACATTACAAAGCCGACAAGAAATGCTTGAAGTTTTGTTCATGGTGAAACTTTTGAGAGGCATAGTAAATATACTATTCTTGCTTAACACGATTATGTTGAGTGTCCCTCTCAGACCGTGGAAACATTCTTAAACGATCTTTTTGAGCACTTGCAGATCGAACTTAGAATCGCACGAGCCTTTTCGTAGTTTGTGTCAGGATTTCAATAATCATTGCAGAAACATTGATACCTCTGACTCGTTTTTCTTAATTAAAATATTTCTACTTACTACTTTAAATGATTTAATTGATCGAATAAGAGGGTGGATTGGAGACATGGCCTCTCCAACCATACCGTTAGTCCTACAGACTTTTACTCTCAACTCTAAATGAATAACTCGAATGAATGAGAGGGTGGATTGGAGAGGCCGTACTCCAACCACCCAGTTTGACCTACAGTTTTCTACTCAAAACCGTAAATGAGTAAATCGATCAAATGAGAGAGTGGATTGGAGACACGGCCTGACAGTCGAAAAATTGCACTCGCTTTATTAAGCAAAATTTATGACTCAAACTTTATATCTAAGCTTCTTACAATATTCTTTAAAATAAGTATCGAGTGATCCTACTGTCAACAATTTATTGTTTATACATATACTCGTATGTATGTATGCATCTCAATTACGCCTAAGCTCATGCTATAATGTTCAATATATTTTACTTTATATTTTTCATATCTAGTCTATAAGATTCGTTCAATCTGTAGACTTATAATTAAATAAATAAATAAAGATATAAACTAAAAACCTTCTCCTGTAAAATTTTATTTTTTGTTGGTTACGTCAAAATGGCCGTTAGGGCTCGATATGTACATATATGATATGCAATAGAGAGCAAATAGATAAGTATTTACTTTCACATGTTTTTCGATACTATTCTGCAGTTAGGCAAAAAAACCATTTTATCATATTAATCGGACATTCGTATTTGGATGCTGCTATTTTAATAAAATCCCTAAATTTGAGTGAAAGTTACTCCACCTACTGATCACCAGAGTTGTGCCAATTATCACACATTGGTCGTCTTGAACATAGGCGTTCCCACTTCACGCTTGGGGAAGAAAATTCGCTTGGATTCAAATATTTTTACAAGAATATGATGTGGGTGGTAATGATGCTCCTTTTGGTGGTTATTTTAAATTCCAAAAACTATTTTATTTGATTGAAGAATAGTTGAAAATTTAATGAACATTTTTTGAAACATTTGTTGATACAAAAAATCAAAGTAACATAACAAATTTAATTGTTCAAACAAGACATAAAAGTAGTACATAAACAGGTACACAAAATTTCCCTACATTTACTCCCCCTCCAGCGAAACAATTAAATTAATTAATATTAAATGTAACCTTCTTAGATGAAATGCTCGGTTCAAGTGTAGATGTGTGAGAAGTTATGATATGAGCTGGTTTTAAATGACATATTGATATGCTTTTAACCATGTTACCTCCCTCATAAGGAGGTTGAAGCCCCGAAGTTTGATTTACCTTTATGAAAACATATTCACATTCTTCAAGAGATTTTGGAACGAAACTCACATCCCTATTATGATGTAAAATTTTTGTTCTGACCCGCGAAAAATGTTCACGTAAACTTTTAAGGGTATCTTGTGTAGAATTTTCCTCACCGGTAGAAACAACTAATTCACCAGGTATTCTAATAGTTTGACCATAAACTAACTCAGCTGGGGATGACATTAAATCTTCCTTTACTGTAGTACGTAAACTTAATAATATAATCGGCAAAATTTCAGACCAATGAATCGATTCTCCTGAAGTTATAATCAAAGTTTTGAGTTGACGATGAAATCGTTCTATCATGCCATTAGCTTGTGGATGATAAGCAGAAGTTTGAATTTTATGTGAACCAAGAATTTGGGTGAGCTCATTAAATAATTGAGAAGAAAATTGTGGACCTTGATCTACAGTAATTTTAAGGGGAACACCAAATCTAGAAACATAATTTTGAACAAAGACTTTTGCTACAGTGGAAGCAGTAATATTCCGAAGCAGGGTATGCCTCGGGCCACCTAGAATGTCTGTCAATAATTGTTAAAACATATCGGTACCCATCGGATGGTGGAAGTGGTCCTCCTAAATCCAAATGAATATGCTCAAACTTATATTTTGGTATTTCAATTTTTTGTAACGGAGGTTTCGTGTACCTTGAAATTTTGGATTGCTGACAATAAATACAATTCTATCCCCATTTATTTATATCGCTTCGCATGTTAGGCCAAAAATATTTTGATTGAATTAAACGCCTGGTTCCATGAACCCCTGAATGTGACAAAGAGTGTAATTTTGAAAAAATTATCTCTCTCATGGAATTCGGAACAGAAGGACGTGGTGTTGGACCATAAATATCACACCAAATTTTTAAATTATTAATTGGAATGACAATTTGCTTCAAATTATTTTTAGACGTAGAAGAAGAAACTAAAGCCTTAAGAGTCTCATCAATTTGTTGTTCAGCAAATAAAGTTTGAAAACTGATATCTCTTGCTAAAAGTACATCTATTTCTGGAAATCTTGATAATATATCTGCCAAAATATTATTCTTTCCAGAGATATGCTGTTTATCATTCGTAAATTGTGCTATATATTTTCCAAATGGTGTGTTTGTCTAGATCTTTCCGTTTTTGAATTTAATACATATGTCAATGGTTTGTGATCTGTATATACTGTAAAAACTTGACCTTCTAAAAAATGTTTAATTGCTCTATAAATGCCTAGGAGTTCCCTATCAAAAGTTGAATACTTGCTTTCTGCAGGACTTAACTTCTTAGAAAAATAAGCCAAAGGTTCCAAAATGTTATTCTTTGATTAGTGTAACACAGCACCAATCGCAACATTTGAAGCATCAACTGATAGTGACAATTTAGAAAACCCATCAAAATGATTCAAAAGTGTATTTTGAGCAAAAAGATATTTAACATTATCAAAGGCTTTAGTTGACTCATCAGTCCAATTAAGCACTTTGGTTTTATTTTTACTGGCAATCATTGGAATATAACGATGGTAATAATTGGATTTATATTGGAACGAATTTTCGTCATCCCTTGTCAATTTTAGTTTTGTAACAAACCGGTTTCGGCGAACCACCATCTTCAGTGCTTGATTTCGTTCTGATCTGTGTCTATCCGTTGTCATGTATTTATAGTCTGAATGTTGTATCAGGTAGTGTTAGTATTCGTGTATATGAGTCGTGTCTTACGAACGTATCCGAACGGGTACCTGCAATGAGGGTTGTTTTTAACGCTCGTTTATTAGATGTGGTGTTATATCAGATAATTAGTTTGAGGATGTTAGGTCAGGTAATGTTAAGTGTATACTAAAGGGTGGGTTTTGACGCTCGTTAGTCATGTAGAAGTCATTAGTTGTGGTAATAATTAACCATTCCAATAAATTTTTGAAGTTTGTTTATGGAATTTGGCCTTTCAAAGTTAGTTATAATTTCTACTCGGTCTTGTGATGGTTTAATTCCATTTGCTGAAATTTCATAACTTAAAAAATTTATAACAGATGCACCAAAAATACATTTTGAAGGTTTAATGTTTAAACCATATTGCTCCAAACGTTGAAAAACAATTTTTAAATGCTCAAGATGTTGCACCTCATTTTCACTTGCTATCAATATATCGTCTACATATGCAAATACAAAATCTAAACCAAAAAGTGTTTCATTTATTAAGCGTTGAAAGGTTTGAGCACTATTTCTTAATCCGAAAGTCATACGGAGGAATTCAAATAAACCAAACGGTGTGGTAATAGCAGTTTTATGCACATCTTCAGGTGCAACTGGTATTTGATGATATGCGCGAATTAAATCTAACTTTGAAAATTTATTTTTATTTTTGAAATCTATAATCTATCTTAAATCGTGAATGTGTGGAAGTGGATAGCGATCTGGTACTGTAACCATATTAAGTCTTCTATAGTCTCCACAAGGACGCCAATCATTGGCTTCTTTTTTAGAAACCAAATGTAAAGGTGAAGCAATAGAAGAACTTGAAGGTCTACAAATCCCAATTTTAACTAAATATTCAAATTCTGTCTTAGCTACTTTAAGTTTTACTGGATCTAAACGGCGTGGTCTTAAAAATGGTAAAATTCTTTTGGTTTCAATTCTATGAACAGTACTATGCTTAACTATTTTATTATAACTCGGTTCAGCAATAACCTCAGGAAATTGTTCGATTAATTTCGAAAATTTATTAACTCTCAATTCTAATTTTAATTCGAAAATTTCACAAAAACCAAAAGAACCCATTGATTTTAATTTTGTTTCTGAGTCTATAATTATTTTATTTTTAATATCTACAAGCAGCCCAAATTTTTCTAAAAAATTTGCTCCAATGATTGGAGTTTTTATATCTGCCAAAATAAAAGGAAAATGAAATTCACGCCTTAATCCCAAATCTATTCGAAGTAATTTCGAGCCAAACGTTTGAATGATCGTTTCATTTGCAGCTGATAAATTTAAATCAGAATTTCTTTTAAATTGCTTAAATTTTGTAATAGGAATAACTGAAACAACAGCTCCTGTATCTATTAAGAAATTTAATTTATTTTGCTTATCAAAAATAAAAAGGCGGCTAGCTGGCTTGACATCTCTTCTATCATCAGCCACCGGCATGATAGAATGATTAAATTTAAATGGTTTTGGTGATTGTTGTTGGAGCAAAGCTCGAATTTTTATGTTTGTTTGTTAATTGATATTAGAGGAAAAATTACAACGATATGCACAGCGATGGTATGGGATGACATGTTTCGAAGTGCCCAACTTCTCATCAGACCCCTTCTCGGACACTGGGATACGAACCCAAGTGTCTGCACCAAAGCCGCTGTTAGAGTGCTCGAACAACTAAGCTATGATGCCCTGTAGCGTCACGATGCATTTTTCCTCTAATGTGCCATTTGCTTATTCCTTTTATACATTCTTTGGTACATATGTATATTTTATATGTCAACTCAAGGAAAGTGGAATATTTTTAGGCGCGTTCATAGAACAGTTTTAGATACAGACGGGCTTTTTTCCATATCAACACTACCGTGTTATTTGTTATGCACCCGCACTGTACCTGTATCAACTATAGTTATGGTGATTGTTGTTGGAGCAAAGCCCGAATTTTTATGTTTGTTTGTTAATTGACATTAGAGGAAAAATTACAACGATATGCACAGCGATGGTATGGGATGACATGTTTCGAAGTGCCCAACTTCTCATCAGACCCCTTCTCGGACACTGGGATACGAACCCAGTTTTTTGTTTTGAACTAAAAAACTTACAAGGTTTAATGCATTTAACTGCATTATCCCCAAATTTGGCATGATACCAGCATACACTACTGGGAGAATTTGACCGTTCTCTAACTGACCTTTTATTTTTGTTGTTAAAATTATTTCGTTCATAATATTTTGGTTTTGCTCGCAGCTCGTTTACATCTAGAGTTAATTTATTTAAATTTTCACAAAGTATGGAAGTCAATTGAGTTAAATTTTGAATACTTTGTTCCAAAGGAGAATTTTGAGAGATAGAAGAAACTTGTGATTGAATATGGTGCTATAAATTTTATCGGCAATATTCATTTTATTATCCACAGTTTCATTATAACAAGACGCTAAATGTGCCCGAATTTGTTGTGGTAACTTACGTAACCAAAGTTTATAAAGCAGTTCTTGTCCAATAACTGAACTTGAACCAATAAGACACTTCATTTCACGATATAACTCAGAAGGTTTTCTATCTCCCAGTTGAGTTTTAGAGAAAAGTTTTTCTACCCGACTATCCTCAGGTTTGGTTAGCCTCTCACATAATATTCTTTTAATTGTTTCATATTTGTTTACTGATGGTGGAGGATTAATAACGTCTAATATTTTTGAGACAATTTCTTGTGGAAGGGCAACTAAAATATTATGAAATTTCAATGTGTCATCAAAAATATTATTTATAACAAATTGAGCTTCAGCATGGATAAACCATACCTCGGGAATTTCACACCAAAATTGTGGTAATTTAAGAAATTTATTTGTTGGTTGATTGTTTTGAAAAGGTTGCATTGCAACAAAAGGTGTTGGTGAAGTATTTAAAAGATTTGATGTTGTAAAAATAGTTTGATTAAATGTTGTTGTTGCTGTTGTGGGAATTTTAGTCGGTGTGATTGTAGTTGTTGGACTTTGTGAAAGAAGAATATTTGCAGTAGTTAACGTAGAAAAATTAGGTTGTGGTATTCGTGATGAGGTTGTTGGACTATGGGTTAGAGGCATGTTTTCATCTAATGAAATTATATTTGTTTCCTGAGACCTTGTTAAAACCATACTAGGAAAATAATATATGTTTGTATTTATAAAATAAATACACTGAAGAGAGAGTTATCAAATTTGAAAATAAACATTTCATAAAAAAATTTAAAAAGTAGATAAACGTAATTTGAAAAAGTAATTATTAAATAAAATGTAACCAATTTCTCACCAAAATTTTGTTTTATTCGAAGGGATATAGTTAAATAAATATATTTTGCTCGTATTATGCCAAAACCTATATGGTGATATAGTTAAATAAATATATTTTGTTCGTATTATGCCAAAAACTATATGGTGGTGATATACTGCAACTGTTGTTAATATTCCTTTTTGAACTGGTTATTGTAGTGTTGAATTGTATTCCCAATAAAGTTGATATTATTGCAAATCTTGATGAATTATTGACAATGTTCAAAACAGCGCTCACTCATAGAAACATTAACTTTTGAATCCATTGTTATATACAATAACTTTATTTTGATTGTTGTTTGAATATTTATTCACAAAATATATACATTTATTCGAATTTTGCATATATACGTTATATCAAATTTTCGATATGTATCACTTCGCAATTGATTTTTGTAAATTTTTTTTTAACTTTTATGTATATTAAATTGTTTTTGTGGCAGAATGAATATGATGTTATTAGTTTATATCTATTGTTTGTCACAAATTTATTTAAAATGCCCTTTCAAGGATTAATGTTCCTTCTGAAAATCATTGAATATTTTACACCATACGTACATATATTTTTAAAATGACAAATAAATGCAAGAAGGCATAAACGTGATAAATGAAATGGATTAAGCTTTGTTGATTGAATCTGGTTCCGTTAATTAAATTTGCAGGATCGCCATTTTTGGTGGTTATTTTAAGTTCCAAAAATTATTTTATTTGATTGTAGAATAGAGTTCTTTATTTTATTAAGTTGAAAATTGAATGAAACATTTGTTGATACAAAAAATCAAAGTAACATAACAAATTTAATTGTTCAACCAAGATATAAAAGTAGTACATAAACAGGTACACAAAATTCCCCTACACTGCTCATGCAACTTTCCACTGGATTTTCATATATTCGTCTTGCGGTATACAATAACAGATTTAGAGCATTTATTTAACTTATTACGGAGGTGCAATATATCCATCTATCTAGTATCTAGTATGTAAGCCCTTATAATAAGATAATTCAATTTAGTTCTCAAACACTCACTTGATCCTTAAATAAAACTTCCGAATAGGTTTGTTTTACAAATTCAGTTGTCCTATATAGAATTATTACCGAGTATTTAAGTGTTGTATAGGGCCAACCCCGTTTAGAAAAAACGTTGACCCGGAATCTTCGATATGCTTAGCCAAAACACTACACGGCTAAAAATGTGAGCCTAAATCTCAAACTATATAAACTAAATTTGGTTTAGAATTAAAACTAGTTGAGTTTTAAAAGAAAATGAGCATTTTAAACCAGAAATGTTTTACCAATTAAAAAATAAAATGTTGTATCAGTGGACAGAACAAAAACCAAGTTTGTATTCCTAGAATTTTCTAATGTGTAATTGAAGAACACCAATATATGTTAGTTCCTGTTCTTTAAATGGTCATCTAACCGCCTGCGCGATTTTGACCGTCCAACATAGCTCGCCAGTCGTTTCTTCGTTGCGCCAACTGGCGCCAATTGAAAACACCGCGGGATCGAAAATCGGTCCCCACTTGGTCCTTCCATCGGAGTAGTGGTCTCCCTCTTCCTCTGCTTCCACCGGCGGGTGACGATAAGAATACCTTCTGGGCTGGAGCATCTTCGCTCATTCGCACTACGTGGCCTAGCCAGCGAAGCCGTCGCCAACGCGTAGAGGTCCACAAATCTTTCGAAGAACCTTTCTCTCGAATGCTCCCAGAGCCGCCTCTTCAGATGTTGTTAGTGTCCACGCTTCTGCACCATATAGCAGGACGGGTGCGATGAGTGACTTGTAGAGTGTTATTTTCGTTCGTCGAGAGAGGACTTAACTTTTCAATTGCCTACTCAGTCCGAAGTAGCATTTGTTTGCAAGAGTAATTCTTCGTCGGATTTCGAGGCTAACATTATTGTTGGTGTTAATGCTGGTTCCCAGGTAAACGAAGTCCTTTACTATTTCAAAATTATTGCTGCCAACAGTGGCTTGGTTGCCAAGGCGCGAATGCGCTGACTCTTTGCATGATGACAGAAGGTTCTTCGTTTTGGCCTCGTTCACCACCAATCCCATTTTCTCCGCTTCTTTTTCTAATTTGGAGTAAGCAGAAGTTACGGCGCAGTTGTTACGGCCAATGATATCAATATCGTTAGCATACGCCAACAGTTGCACGCTTTTATAAAATATTGTTCCAGCGCGGTTAAGTTCTGCAGCTTGTATTATTTTCTCCAGCATTAAATTAAATATGTTAGTTGCACTTGTAATATATTAAGTAATTGAAGTAAGTAACCAAGAGGAGTCGCAATTCTGACTAATTTGTCTTCACTTTTACTATTTCTTTACCTTTTATATGAATAGTTCTAATTTTCTTTTGTGATGGATTCTGAACGTGAAGACACGTTGAAGTTTTTCCTTGTAAACTTTTCACATATTAAGTATCTTTAATGTTCCGTGATTAACAAGAAAAATCATTTTTACCTACATTTTGAACTTCCGATGTAGAAAATGTATATGCCACGGCTTCAAATCTTGTTCATATTAGTTTTCTGAGTATCTTATAACACTCGAAACAAAAAACCATTGCATATTGAGTACAAATTACTTTTTTATACTTTTCAAGGACATGAAGTGGTCTGTCCGTCCGTCGTTCTATTTGAACAGAACTAGTCCCACAGTTTTGCAGATATTTCGTTGAAATTTGGTATCGGGTCGCCATTTTGTAATATATTAATCATTTGTTGGAAACAAAAAGATCGGATCAATACAACACATGACTGTTCCAATAAATGGGGTTTGGGCTATAAATCTTGCAACTTAAAAGTTAGGAACATATAAATTTTGCAGCTGCTGTACTCAATACATATGTAATGTGTGTAGTAAAACTATGATATGGTATAGCCCTCATACAACCCATTTTTCCGTTAAAGAGGGTATGAGTAATGCATCCTTCAATTAACGGGGTAAGACATTAGGCCTTAGGTGTAACCATACCGAAAATCGAGTTTTCCGAAATTTGGTTGAAACATTTGAAGCAAACAAGAAATAATAAAGTCATTGGACTCTGTCCAATTCAAGTATAATTTAAGCGAAGTAACCGAAAACGCCTTTAGCATACAAATTTCTTAAATTTCGTTGAAGTTATCTGAGATTTAGGATATCTCTGGAATACATCGATAACGCTTTGTAAATAAAAGGTCGGAGTTGCTTTCTGTACATTCAAACTTGTATCGTAGCTACCACATTCATCTTTCAAACCCCAGGCCCATTTCCATTATCATCCGTTTTTCTGGAGTTGTTTTAGACTAACCTCGTATAACTCATTGCCGCTCCTTAAAGTTTTGCAGTGGTTAGTCTAGAATTGGTTATAATCGGTCAAACCCTCTATGACGCAACTATGCTCATTCCTACCCTGCAAAAAATCGTGCAACTAGTCTCTAAAGAGAGTGAACCGTGATTAATCCCTTTAGCCTATAGTTGGCTATAATTCAATATAAGTAAATTTATATTTTCGTAGCATATTCACAAGGGTAAAAAACATATTTAGTTTGTTTAACATACTCATAGGGGTAAAGAAACATATCGGACCGTTGGTTTAAAAAGTGGATCAGTCCTATCGTTCCCGTAGGACATGCTCAAACAAATGTGAACAGTTCAGCCCAGTTCAGCCTTTATGAAGAGAACATTACTGGTATTAGCCGCATGCTCATCTCGGACTGAGCCTAGACTAATCGCATTTTTGCAGGGTACTTACATACATATTTAAATTATAATTTTATACATCTCAAATTTTACAGGGGACGCTAAAAACTGGTTTACTTCAACATGAATCGTTATCTAGTAGCATAAATTCCCACAAGGCTAGATCTTTAAAATATATATCCATACCAACTATAAGCATAGCCATAGTAAATACATTTTTTCAAGCAGTATTTCGCAACCAGCTACCTGCACAATCAATAATCATAGTGTTGAACAAATGCATAATTTTGTTGATTTGGTAGTTACGATGGATTGCAAACATAGTTTCAACCTCCATATTAATGCAACTGTTAATAAAGCTAGAGGTGTTTTATTATTTGTTTATTGATAACTAGATCCCTTTTTGCGACATTAGTAAGACTAGATTATGGCTCAATTATTTGTAATCCTATATACCAGGCTCACGTACATCGGATTAATTTGGTTCAAAAAATTTCTTACTCTTCGCGGTAAGAGATGGGATTCCTTATATAATCTGCACCGCTCTACTTAACGTTAGAAACTTATTCCTTTTGATGTTTGTGTGATAATTATAACATTCACTCCAGCACATTTGATATTTTTGACTAGCTTTTCAGTATCAAAAAATTTACATTATTCTCACTTAAGGGAAATATTCTTTACAATAAAACTTATTCATTCTTCTCTTAATAAATTAAGTTTTGTTTTTATTTCTAATGTTACTTAGCTGCAGTTACACAAAATAAAGCTAAAGATTTAAAAACGAAGAAAATTTAAAACGAAAACCATTTTTTTCAATTCGAACCATGGACCTTTAGTTTGGTAGGCTAGAAACACTACCGCCACACCACGGCGGCCACCGAATTGAATTCAAAAAGTTTAGAAAATTGCTATAACCTTTCAACCATTTTTATCAAATTCAAACTCAAACGATTTAAAAAAATGGATTTTGTGGTGAATGAGGACAAGATCAATAATTTTCTGTCACGAATGAACAAGTCGCTCATGAAGACACGGTTTTTGTTGTTTTCAAAAGTACTAACGATGAGGAAACCTTGCACCTTCTGGTACTATACCGTCCAAAATTCAGGTAACCTAACTTTTTTATCTGTTTCCTAAATAAATTTTGCAGAGAACAGTGTCTTAACTTTTTGCCAAAATGGTAAAAATACCTTCAAAATAAAACTCCATCCAACTAAGATATTTTGATCGTTCCAAATTTACCATATTTTTAAACATAACTTAGTCGATCTTTAAATTTCTACATATCTATATATGAAGGTATGTAGAAAAAGATGTAAGATATTTAAAAGCGCAACAATTTTTTTCGCAGATGCTTTAGATTTCAGTAGTGCCTTCTCTTAATCGTTCATTATAATTCAGACTGTGCCATTAGCTTTACATATGAGATTGTTTACATACACACATTTTCTTTCCTTTTTCTTTGTTTTTGCACATCCATTTTTTCGGCACCACAGTAAATTAAATTTCTGCATTTAAAATGACAAAATGTCTGTCAACACAACGATAGCGTCGAACGTAAATAGAATTGAATTTTTAATTCACACAATCTACGTTGCCTCACTGACTTGTTAACTATAACATGTCTCTCCCGCTCGCGTAAAATTCTTGCAAAGCAAATAATCTTCAACATCTTCATATGTGCATATCTAGATGTCTCTGTATGTAAATTTCATTTTATTTCTCCCTTAAGCGCGAATATGTGATATGCATAAATCCATCAACTGTTTGATATCATAAAACCTTGCCCCCCCTCTTGTACCACTTATTTCATTCTGTTTTATTTCTTCTACTTACATATGTATGGGTTGGTCGTTGTATGATCAGCATTTTTTTGGGTACTTTCAGTTCAAATTGCCGCGTCAAGTTGACAGTTCTATGGGGCGCGTTGACAGCTCCTACTACACACTTCATTGTATATGCAAATATGTAGTAGAAGTAACTGTCGCTAGCCTCTAACCATTACAACTACAACTTAAACTATAAACTATATAAAATAGAAAACTAAACTCAACAAAAAAGCTGGCGAAGTAGTATGAGTTCTTAACTGAAACATACTGCGACGGAAACATATACAAAACGGAAGTAAAGAAAAAAGTTCATCTTTGTAGTTGTTTCTAAAGAAATGGGAACATAGAAGTGTGGAAGAATGACAAAAAAAATAAACATATAAAAAGTCAAGCATTATTCTTGCATAGAAAGTTTATGACCATATACCTGTGTGTTTGTTTGGCTAAGTTGAAACTTTTAAAATTCAAATAAAAGTTGGCTGCAATTTCATTTTAGTAATCAACTGTGAAATCGGCCGTAAGTATTTCGTTTACTTGACTCGGTGTCTTGTTCCCTGTAGTGTTTATTGATGAAAATGTGTGTACTTTGCGAAAAACATGACTACTCTATACATGTAGGTAAGAATAAAGCTTTAGATTAAAGGAGCACTTCAAAACTAACCAAAATTCGTATACAAAAGGTGATACATTTATCAATCAAATTTCCCAGGCCAGAATAATCCATTTTAGCTATCCTTAACTTTTTCTATGAAAGCAAATTTCGGAAACCTGAGCTAAAATTTTTTAATTTAATATATATATAATATACACCGCCGAGGAGGTTAAGGCCGACCTTCTTTACCAATTTGTAGTGTGCTGCTTCTAACTTTTCCTACAAATTGGCGGGACCAGCAGATTAATTTTTGCTGAGAAGCCTTCCATGGCAGAAATACACTGGGAGAGTTTGCCAAACCACTGCTAAGGGGCGACGCCGTTTTAAAAAAACGTTTTCAAACCACTCTTGATGCTACCTGCACCACACCACACAAACGTATAAAACTGCTTATACAAAATGTAACATAGAATAAGATGAGAACTTGAGAATTACATAAGAGCTTATTTTTGTGGGTTCAGCTTTTTTAAACAAAAAAAAATTATAAAATATAAGTGCACTTCTATTAATATTTAATTAAACTTTTTAAATGCAACTTACAAGTTCTAACATTAATCCAATCGGTATGGAATTTTGCGCATATATTTTTAGATCAAAATACATCGTCTTCCACTCATCACACTATGAAATTCCAAAAAAAGTTCATGTATTGAGGACAACATATGTGTATATACTACATAAATATGATTTCTTTCTTTGTGGTTTAAAATAGAAAACTTTATTTTCATTGTGTTGATTTCTGTATAGTTCTTTCAATGGACACAATCATTCTTTTTTTTCTACAATAAAATATAATCACGTTTGTACATAGCTACCGTTTACGTCTCCGCGTTTATAAATTTAAAAAACTATTTTTTTTTTCCAAGAACTTATTTATGAGTTCAGACAGCTATCCCCATACGAGGATGGAAAAATTTACCCCTCCGAATTTACTGTTTACACTGCTGTTTGGCGGGAATTTATGTGGGGAAACCAATAAAAAAAAAGTTATTAATATTTACAAATGATAACACAAGATAAACGATTGACTTGGTGCATGCAGTGTCTTCCTTTTTTGGAAAATCCACCTAAACTCTATTATACGCTTATGATATGGAGCTGCTTATTTTATATATGTATATATATAAATATAGCTTACACGTTATATACATGTGTATATGTGTCTATATAGGACCATGTAGAAAACTAAGAAGGAGGGCGACTAATTAACTATTTCATCTGGAGTTTGACGATTACATGGACAACATTTTTAGTTTAAATTTTCTTCAATTAAAAAAAAATAAGTACATTTTATGGCATGGGAAAAGGCAAACGTCTCCGTGGTGCGCCCGCGAAAGCATTCATAGATATTTACTTTCAGGAAAATGGCATTTGAATAAGAAGGCATGGACGGTTCCATAGAGGATGCGAGATTTCGACACTGAGATGGAAATCAATATTTAAAAAATATTCAATTATCTCTGCTGGGCAGACAAAATTTACTGACGATGGCTGTGTGACATTTCAACCTTATTACACTATCAGTATCATATTTGGTTTAAAACTGAAACCCAGTTCAGTGCACTTTTTCTACGAAATCCATAATAGTTTAAATTTTAAACCAAATTTTGTTTGCGTATACATGTAATACAAAAAGTTTGAAATTTAGACCGAAATGTTTAATTGTGTAGGAGGCACGCCATGTCACGAAATTCTTTACCCCATGTACTACGCACTAATACAACGTTGAAAGTAAATGCATTTAGCCAGATGGAAGTCAAATTCCACTTAACTATGTTTACCATAAGCGTAATGCGTGCTTAAGTTTGGGTGTAGGGCTGTGTCAATTCTAAAAATAGTTAAAACTAAAAAAAAATAAGTTCTTTAGAAGTTTTGAAACGAAACGGCAATTAAAACTAAGACAATATACTTTTTAAAACTATACATAATTTGTGTTTGCCTACTATACCGAAAGGTCCCTTGTTGAAGTACCGGAAAAAAAACATCAAAAGTGGGATCGCCCCCACGGAAGAGGTCATATAAAAGGTTCTCAGGAAAAGTTCACCAGCCGTTCGGAGTCGGTATAAGATATGCAGTTACCACCAATTTGTAGGGCAAAATTAGAAGAAGAACACCACAAATTGGAAGAGAAGCTCGGCATAAATCTCTTCGGTAAAACCCTAGTCAATCTGATAAGTAACACTGGCTATAGTTAGTGAGGTTACAAATTCCTTATGAAAGATGGGTTGGGGGCTTAGGGTAACCTGGAGGTTCAACACGGTCTTCCCAAATCGTTCACACGGCGGTCGGAATAGAAAGGTGCTATCTAGTATCTGACTGTACCGGATTGTTATCTGGAAAGGACAAACAACCACGCAGTGAGGTCTCGAACCTATTCTGTTTATTTGGTTTGCTACATTAACACTTCCCAAAAATTTTGGAGTGTTCTGTCCATTCAGTGGCGTATCTAGGTTCGGAAATGGGGGATAGATCCCCCGCTTCCTCAATGCACTACTATTTTTTTTACATATGATTTAGTAACACAACTCCATTTTATGCTTCTGATTTATAATTTTTTTTTATACTGCTGACAAAGTACACTTTTATGAATATATGAATATATCGGTTAGTGGATTATGCGTTTGAATATTAAGTCTATATGCATATACTAGTCTTTTCAGACCTTCTAGGAAATTCACCAGGCTTTCAAGGCGATATAAACTGGTTTCGAGTTTTGCGTACATATTGGTTCTGGTGGTAGTAAAATAACAGACCGAAATATTATTGTAATTTTCGCGGTCTGAAATTGCTGAGCTGAACTCTATGCCCTTATCTCTCACGTCGATAGAAAATCGATTCAGACGGTCAGAAAATACCAGTGTGTGCAGGCTCATAAATTTACGACGACCATTTTTTACACGTTTTTTATAAAAGTATAGCCTATCATCTAATAAAAAAAAATACAAAAACAAATTTCAAACCTTGTACAAAGCTAAGGAAAATTTAGTCAAATTTTATCAAAATTCCAAACTCTTTAATCAGCATTTTTATAAAAAATTTTGATATGCAGGTTTATGATATATTAAACTTTAGTATTTATGATAAAGTGCAAGTGTGAATAGGGCCAATTATGGGCATTTATTGATAAATTTATGGTGTCAGTTTTCTTATGCCAAATAAACAAAATTTATAACATTTCAACCTCCTGTTGAATACTTATATAAGCTTTTTGTCTGTTAAATTTGTTGAAGGAAAAGCCATAACGAGCACAACAGAAAACAAAATTTTGTTCAAACAAGAGATAATATTAAGCACGACAAAATGACCCTTAGTATTTTAAAATTTTTAGGGCAACATTAAAAACTATTGTTTTTTAACAAGACAAAACTAAAAATCCTTTACTCAAAACCGCGCGTTCTGTCTTTGTGTAATAAACTCCAACAAATAAATATCGATGTAGAGCATGTAGTGGATTTCGCAAATGGCTTAGTGGCGGAGTAACGACGTATTTCTTCCGACGAACATAATTTTGAAAAATTTTTAGAACTTGTGAAAAAATGCAAACGACATCCATCAGAAAGAACCGATAAAAATCTAGTCAGAATCTGCAATCCAGTAACTTGAGATGTTTATTTTAACATTTTTTGTGTTTTTTTATCCATTTATTGATCATATAATAACGAAAATGGATACCCGATTCACTCAACATAAAACGATCTTCAGAGATTCCGCTTCAGTTTTCATCAAACCATAGTGAAAAAAATTACACAAATTTATTTAAGCTTGCTGAATTTTATGAACCACTTGTTCAAAGCCAAAATATAGTGGTCGAAACCAATTTATGGAGAAGGTTCTTAAAGCAACATAATTTCCGCTAAAAACTGCACTTCACGCACTTCAGACCAGCCACAAACTCTCCCCGTTTCCACCTTTTCAACTTTTCTTCTCCAACATAGCTCGCCAGTCGTTACTTCTTTCTGACATTAGGAAACTCATCGCAAATCGGTCTCGACTTGGTGCTTCCATGGTGTTTCCCTCTTCCTCTGCTACCACCGGCGCGTGCCGATAAGAATACCTTCTAAGCCAGATCATCTTCTGGGTCTTCTGGGTTTTTATTAGTTGGACTATGTCGGTGTCTGCATATAGCTCATAAAGCTCCTCATTAAATCTTCTTCCGTAATCACCGCCGCCAACACGTAAGGGTCCGTAAATCTTTCGAAGAACCTTTCTCTCGAATACTCCCAGAGCCGTCTCAGCAGATGTTGTCAGTGGCCAAGCTTCTACAACATAAACTAAGACGTGTACGATTATTGACTTATAGAGTGCTATTTTAGTACTTCGAGAGAGGACTTTACTTGGCAATTGCCTACTCAGCCCGAAGTAGCACTTGTTTGCAAGAGCGAGTCTTTTTTTATTCCTAGGCTGACATTATTGTTGGTGTTAATGCAGGCTCTCAGGTAAAACACTCTAGAGGTTAAAATCTTATTTACGTAACTCTACAGGCCGGCAATTAAAATATTGATAGTGCACACGCTTTACAATTGTTCAGAATCTTACCTTATTTATCCCTTCTTTTTATACAATTAAGGAGCGGTTGGCGGTACATAAAGATGTGCCCATTACAACACAGGAAGTAATTGTAAATATGTGTGTTAATCAAAGAAGACTAAAATTCGCTTTCTAAGTAATAATATTTTGTTGACTTGTACTCGTACATAAGTAGAAAGCAAGTAGATATGTTCAATGTGTAAAAACTGAAGTACCGAACAATAAAGGGATTATACATTATAAAGTTTCACAAAAAAAAATGGATAACACATTAATTAATTAAAAAAATATAGTAAAATTTAAAAAAATATTTTAATAAGTCATGAAATAAACGAGTAAACAAGAAATATATTACGGCAAGAATGGAATATGCACATATAAACGAATGGGAACAGGCTATTGTGTATGTCAAATTGCAGTTATCGATGCAAATTTTTTATCATACCCCCTTCCCCAAGTCCTGGCTACGCCACTGTCTCCATTTGATAGTTATTTGTCGGATGAAGTGACAGTAAGCTAGGGTATTAGCTCCGACTATTGCGCGCATGATATTTCAAAACTTCTAGGTCATGCTACATTCATCCAGAGCCCACTTTCAAAATGGCTGTAAACACTTCGCTTGGTCTTCGTCCTTCATCCATTCCAGATAAGGCCAATACCAATATCAATAATGTAACAAGACGAATATATATAAATGATAAAAAACGAAATAAGAAAGATTTAACGACTGTTATTATTGTTATTAAAATCTAATAAGAGAAGACGAAGTGAAGTAGTAAAATGGGCGTAATATCACAGAGTCGAAAGGAGATAACAGCAGCTAAGAGAAGCAGAGATTAAATGCGTTCCAAAAAACACCGCATGGGTTTTTCATTTTTATCGTATAACCATAAGCACATAATAAGTACGCACCTACGGTCATACATACATATGTATACATGTTCATACCCCGCAGTGAAATACCTAACAAGGCAGGAATCATACCAGTATACAATTTTCTGACTGGTACCGAAACAGCCCAAAAAGGTGTAAACTTCTACCAGTAAGAATTCAAAGTTATGCAGACTTCTAAAATGTCCAGAGTTAGAAAAACCCGATTAAAGCTCTTATTTAAATTTCACTTTTTAATCGAGTACTTTACCACAGACCCCGACTGCATTTATATACCTAACTTTGTTTGAACTAAAATGGATTGGGCTATTTGGAACTAGTTGGATATTAGTATATTTCTCTCAATTGACTTCTCGTAGAGCATCGCCGTGTTAAAAATACCAGTTTCTTATATGGGAAAAATACAGTTGGCTGAGCAAGCCCACTTGGTGTACATTCTAGTTTTGAAGTATTTTGCAACTAGGTGGTTTGACTACAGGGTATATACTACAGTTACTTATGTTCATATTGTTTGTTGAAAAAGTAATTATGATTGCGTAGCGTGAGCTTTGTTCACCATTATCCACAGATACAATGTATGTATGCATGTATGAATACATCGTCAATGATGTGCAAAACCGCACATCACGTTTTGCAATTATTATTGTCCTCATCGAAGTCATGGTGTGACATCGAATAATGCAAACATCACGCATCAGGAGCTTTTGGAAAATGTTCGCCATGTACATATGCCACTTATATAGGTTTGAAGTTGTTTGATATGCCTTTTTGAAGTTTCACCGACAGTATATGACAGTGTAGGTATATAAATGAAAAATAAAAACAAAAACAGTTTGTAATGATTCATAATCTCTCACCGAAAATCGTTTTTATTTTCGATTTTTAACCTATCGTTTCACAATTTTTGTTTATCTCTTAGCGGCATTCAGCCAAATGGCATTTTTTATTTCATTCTGCTTTTGGGAATGCCAATCAAGGGGACCCAGGTCATTGTCGTTATTCTTGTTATTACTTTATTTGCTTTGTATTTCATACAAAGTGTTCAATGAAGTGATTTTTAATAAACAATAACAGCAACAACAAATGATAATACAAACAAACGAGAAATAAACACGATGAAATTGATGCAGCTCCACAGAAATTGTTTATGAGATTAATATCGTAAACTTAGTTGTTGTTGTTTTATCGCTAGCTGCTGGCAGAAGAATGCAAACTGCATTTTAATTGAAGTGGACCTTTGGGAGGCCTTAAGTCAACCAAAAAACAAAAAATGTAACTGTGAACTCGGACGGCGATAACCCCATTGTTGGTGATAGGGCTACCTTGCTATTGATGATCCGTGCGACAATAAGTTAAATATCGCAATATCCATAAACAAAATTCCAAAGGCTCACTGGAATATTGTTTTATATTTTAACATGAGTTATTGTGAAAAACTTGATTACATTTTGACGGTATTATGTGCTGTTATTTTATTAACCAAAAATTGCTTTTTTAATATATTTATAATGTGGAAAAATTTATAAACAATAGCCCCACTGTTTTACACAAAATCTTTGCGCTGCAAAGAGCACTCACACAAAATCACAAGAAAAACGAGTAAGGAAAGGGCTGTCTTCGACTATGCCGAAGACTTTATACCTTTCATGAATACGCATCACGGTTTTAAGTGTCCGATTCTTACTCACAATTAGTAAAAACTCTGCAAAACTGATAATTTAAAGAGACATAGCCCAACCCCCATTTATCGGAACAATCGATTGTATGGGAACTATATGTTATGTTGGTCCGATCTGGGTGATTTTCACTAATCACATTACATACATATGTACCAAACCTGCAAAACTTTATGTTCCTAGCTTTTTATAGTCCAAAACCCGTTTATGGGAACAATCGATTGTATGGGAGAGATACGTTGTATTGATCCGATCTTGTTGGTTCCAACAAATGATTAATATATTACAAACTGGCGTCCACATACCGAATTTCATCGAGATATATCAAAACTTGAGGGACTAGTTTGCGTTCAAACAGACAGACAGACGGGCATGGCT
The DNA here is from genome assembly GCA_949987695.1 of Merzomyia westermanni. Classification (NCBI taxonomy): domain Eukaryota; kingdom Metazoa; phylum Arthropoda; class Insecta; order Diptera; family Tephritidae; genus Merzomyia; species Merzomyia westermanni. The sequence continues at coordinate 120,764,501 of OX465288.1, read as the reverse complement.
TAATCGACTCAGCTCATCGCCCTAATGATTTCGGTATACTTATTGGTGGGTATATCTCTTCTTCTTCTCATACTTACAAACATCGGACCAAAGTTATAATACCAGATGTCGAAATGCTGACAAAGACTTCGTAACTCGACTCTCACACATGCTCGCTGTGAGCAGAAGTCAACCCGACGGAATATATTAACAACTAGGGAAACATATTTTGATAACTTTTTTGAAAGGATCAGTGAGTAGGTAACTTCAAAACTGCTGAAATATATGGACTGCAGAGATTTGTTTGAAAAGATCGTTATTTACAATCCATATATCGACATAACTTAGGCGCTATGTATCATGTTTCCATGACCGTATGAGCACGCGAGGCACTGGAGGTTCCAAGTTTTATACTCAATAATATTAATAACAATCTGAATTTATATAGCTATGAGGAGATTAAGGCCGATTTTCTCATGCAAATTGTTGTGTAATGCTTCCAATTTTGTTCCCACAAATTAGCGGGACCGACATGTCTTTTACCGACTCTGGATAGCACCTGCCAGGCAGACGAATATTTGCTGAGAATTTCAAATTGGGCAGTTAATTGTCTCACCTCCAAAAAAACTAAGGATAACGAAAAAGCGGGCGTGCCACCTCCCATACAACTGGAATTTTTCATAGTCCATATCTCTGGAAGGATTTGGGCTAGACCACTGAAATTTGGAAAGGGGTTATATGAGATTAATCGCTAACAGCTGCCCATGTGGGGTAAGACCTGGTATAAGCTAGTATTATATATATTTCATTGCATGTCCAGTATAATATCGCTAAAATGTATACGCACGTATATCTTGATAGTTAATTTTTTTGGAAGGCAATCGCTGTAGAACACTTTACCTTATTTTGTTGCATTTCTGCCATCCCCTTCGGCATAGTGAGCGTTCTTCATTATGGTTTTGTATTATTACTGTTTGTTTTCGTTTAGTTGGCGCTTATTGCAAATGGGCAATTAGAGAAACAGTTTACATGCTCATAAATCGTTAACGATCGCTTTTAAAGTGTAAAACGTATATACAGACGTTTATGTACCAAAGCAAAAAAAAAGCATTTGCTTTTTGTTGCTTCAGATACCTCTTTTACATATAGATATCTATGGAGATACATACATATGTATACATGCATGTTTTGGTTCTGTGCTTCTAAACGATATAACTAGCGCTACTGTTCAGATCACTATACACCTCATGATGGGGTCGTTATAATTCACTTAGGATCACATTTACAGCTTTAAAATAAGATAATTATATTCCATTAAATGTCTAATAATAAAGCCACATGTGAGTCTCACTGTCAATAGTTTACCTCATATATAAAGTATAGTATGGCATACAAGTCCCCACAAATTTAAGGCCTCAACCAAATACGGTGCAGCTAAGTATTTTGTGGGTATACATATCTTCGGTGACACTGCAAAACGGCGTAATGCACAAATGCGTAAGTGATATCGCAGTTTGGCTGTTTTTCCACTACAAATTGCTTAATTTGAAGACGAATAATGACTTTATGGGAAAATTTCCCATCAAGATCGATTCTTTTAATTATTTTCCTACATGCTGGTAGTTTTGTTGAGAATAAATGAATATATATCAATGCCAGGGGCCTATGAAAGTTTTTGACAAAAATGTCACCAACGCTGTTTTGAATTTGTGCGCTACGCGGTTTTGCGACGATATATGAGTTTTTTTCTCTGTCATTCTGACTTGCAATGGAACCAAATTAGAAAGAGCTGTCATAATCACAATGACCGGAGAACTGTCTCGATACATGGTAAAAAATAAAAATAAACCCTGCAGATGCAAAGAAGTTCGGCGAAACGTAGGCAAAAATTGTAAGGAGAAACTAGTGTTTTCGATTGTAACGCCCTCTTGGTATTCTGCCGGCTTAAGTTGCAGGTCAATTTCGTAACAACCAAAATAGACGGAAACGTCATGTAAACGTGAAAAATTGCGGGTGTTTGGTAAATATTTTTGTGTAAGCACTTTGTAACGCTAAGTTTTCTTCGCGTTTTCATTTTATTCTTAACTACGCATTGTTTGTTTTTCACATTGTTTCCATGTACGACAGAATCGCGGTTACATAAACTATGTTGCCGACAGTTACGATTTTCGGTTAAAAACCTACCAGGTACAAAATTGCCGGTTTCGCTCAGAATTGACCAGTAAATGGAACCATTAGACCAGCAAAGCTTGTAAAAAATTTGTATTAAATGATTACGATAGCTGGTCAAAAATCATCAAAAAAAAAATTATGTCGGGACATTTGAAACCATTGCTTGGTGGTGAGGGGTGGGATAAATCTTAGCTGGATTTTGGTACTTTGTTTGCCAACCCCAACTTCAAAACTTTGGAGGTACATCGTAGATGTGTGTACTACTTTATAAAACTATTATTAACTGTTTATATTGACTTGCTTTTGTCAAAATTATTCAACTACTGGCTGACTCTTTGAAGCCTGAATATTTTTAACTGCTAAATAAATTTGCTCAGATTTTAATGTTAATTTTTTGGAAAGAACCAACCAATAGTTTAGAAATATAGTTTATAAAATATTTAAAAATTGATACAAATATCATCTGGCCATCTTTACTTGATTTGATCCCATTATGCGCCTCTAGTATTTTCTTGACGAACGCCTTTGACCACGATATTTTTGTTGTCAGTTGTTGGCTCCACTCGAGTATATCTCAATGTTGACAGCATTTTTGTGATTGTCTGATTTATTGTCGGCAAATAGATGGCAAATAAATTACATTTAATTTCTTAAAACATCAACAGCAAAGCCAAAAGGCAACCGACAAATCGAAATGGCTGCAAAAAGCTGCACAATAAAAGAAACAAGCATTAAGCAAGACTAAGGCACGTCATTCGTTAAGATGCAGTCATAGTTATCGACTACCGTACTATAGTCATGTCTTACCACTTTTGGTATTTGTGGCAATAGCATTTATGGCCGGTTAGTGAGCTTGGCATTTTATAAAATTGTACGTACAGACCTACATACATATCTGAGTTTGTTAGTTGGGTAATTACAATTTTTATGATTTGGCATAAATTGGCATAAATTCAATTAAACTGGCATAAATTCCCCAAGATGTCGTTAAAATGCGGCAAATGGCGTCTACTTGGCGACTATGAAGAAAATCATTGAACTCAACTTGCAGACTTTTGAAACACATACTGGTTTTTTCAATTTTGTTCATCATCTGGTGTAGATAAATCATAATCAAAAATACCTATTTTGACTAGGACTATAAAAACCGTAAAACAATCCGAAAAAATTCTAGAGCATGACAAATTAAAGAAATTAAAACTAAAACTTTTCTTATTGTAATTGCAGATGGAAAAAATCGACGTAAATGCAATATTAAAATCATATACGTAAAAGCACGTTGCAAGTTGGTGTTGTTGTGGTGCTCTCTTTCCTCCCCATCGCTCTTGGATCAACTTACTTTTTGGCTTTCATTACGGTTAAGCGCCTCGATATTAAGCAGACAAACAACAGCAGTTTCTAATGCCGTTTGTTGCACAAACAAAAGTCATATGTATTGCATTGTGTTTAATTCCAACGACACAATTGCTATTGCTGCTGCTGCACATACGCCGCATCTAAATCCGCATACAAACATACTTCTCATCCATGTAATGCAAACTAATTAAAATTCAAAAGCCATAAACAGATTTTACCTATAAAACTTTTACACACAAAACATTTTCGACAACGCCAATGACGAGAGAAAAAACAACAATAACACGTAACGTAACAAAAGAGGAATCAAAGAAAGCTGCGATAAAATGAGAAAGATGATTAGGAATAGACTTTCGGTACGTATGAAGCGATAAAAGGAAGAAAACTGCAAGGCGAAATTTTAACTTAAGTCTTTTAAACTCAATTCAACACTTTGTCACTTCGCCACTTCCGACTGAAGAACCCGACTAAGAAAGCCGACTAACACACTCTTTAGCTTTGTATGAAGAAATTATTGGTGCTGTACCACCTCCATCTCCATACACAAGAGTTGACGCCGAAAGGCCTGAACCGCCGCTGAACAATTCTAAGTTAAGTATGAGAATGAAATAAAATTTTGCATTTGAGCGCACAATATTCAGTCATGTGAGCGCCTCCCTCTTGGCGAGTATCAAAGGAAGGGACATGCGAGAAATCCAGCTTTACTTGAACATGGATAGAAAACTTTAAAAAAGATGCAAAAGATGTAAGTGGAGGACTTGCAGCACCTAGACGCAGAGCCAATACACTTGGCATACGATATTCTTAGAAGCAGCTGGGAGTGTATGCTGCTTGGTAGCCTAGCTAAATTTTTGCTGTGTACATGAGGGATGGCAAAGCTGATGGCTTGTACAGCTTAACTTCATTGCTAGAGCTGCGATAAAATGAAAATTGCACACGAGCCATAAATAAGGATTCTCTCAAGTATAATTTATAAAAGTTTGTGGAAATATTTTACTTTCTACTTTTTTTATTATTATTTTTTGCATTTGCTTTTACTCTGACTTTGAAAACATAAGCCAAGGCAAATGCACATACATACACAAATATATATGCAAGCCGCATGCCTAGGCTAGGAAGAAAGGAATCAACACAAAAAAGCACCAGGGAACTGTGTACACCCTCTTTTATTGTATGTTTTTTACAGGTAACAACTCTGCAAGATACCGAGCAATTTGGGATGAGCATATTAAAAACGTGGTTTTGATCCATTCCAAATTTGAATGACAGAGGTCAGTGGCGGATTTACATTGAATAAGTTTTAGGAGGAAGTGAGAGGATGGCGGCCATTTTCATGTTTGTTGTTGTTTTTTAACGGCAAAGAAACTAGCCGAAGGTTTTGGGGAGAGTGGTCTAAGGTGACAATCCTTTACCGGATATGAAACCGGTACGCTCCGGTAATCTCTTGCGGTACATGCCCGACTGTCGCGGTCGCAATTTGGTGTAAACAGTGAAACTTTCTAGGTCATCTCACCCCTCCTTCCGGAAGAAAGTAAAAGACGAGAGGTAATATCCGTAGATCGAACAGCATAACATCCGTAGATCGGCATTACCTTTGTGAATTTTAGTAGCCTCCTACGACAGGTATGCCTACCTCGAGCATATTTTAACCCCTAATCCGCAGGGGTGTTATATTTCATGTATACTATAATCTGTTTTGCATGGATTTTCAGATTACATCACAAAATGTCCATAGCTTGCATCCAAACAGCCCACTGCAAATAACTTCTTATCAGATTTTTAATTAATTCTAATTTTTTATCCTATTGACGGGACACCAAATGCACAAAATAATCAGCTAAAAATCAACTAAATTAACTTGAATCCTGACGACCTTTCACAATTGACACTTTGCTAGTCAAACTACCACGATTCTCAACGAAAAGCCGACAGTTTTCAGTCGTGATTTTGCTGTTGTTGAAAATTAAGGTTTTGTTAACTGATTAGAAAGTGCAGCCATGGAAATATCACTGCAGGTACAAGGTACTGTCAGTGTATTGACATATCGAAGACAGCGTCAAAAAAGTTCGTTAACAATTTCGTACAATGGGAACTGTTAACATATGCGAATTTAGTATGTATGTATGTACACATATGAATCGTCACGTCACAGTCGCCATAACCGTCTATGAACTGTGCGGATGAATGAATTTCACCGTTAGTTTTGCGGCCATTATTGCCGTCTGATTATGCAAACAATGTTTTGCCGAAGGAGACCAAACAATGAGTGTAGAAAAATCACCTCAGTACCAGCAGAAAATCACCAGTACCAGCAGAAAAATCACCTCAGTAACCAGCTTCAACACTGTAAGGAAAATCTCTAGTTCTGGACGGTGTCCTTATAGTGCGTTCGGACCCACTTCCTTTCGTCCTTAATCTCTTTTGTGTGCATTCAATTTACTGCATGGCGGTGTGTTTCAAAATAGTGAGATATTCTACAGCTAGGATTCTACAGAGAATTTCTTAACATTTTACTTTATTTAATAAACAAACTTTTTCTATTTTAAAGAACATAAAATTTAACTTAATGTTTTTTATATTTGTTGAAGTAAACACAATTTGCTGTTAATCGGTTTTCATTCTGCTGGAATGGTGGAAGATTTCTGCACTTGGTTTTTAAAGAAAATAATATGTTCAGTGTTCAGAATCGGTGAAACTTACTAAAAAGAAAATCGGCTAAGACTCATATCGGACTCCTAAATTATGAGCACTGCGATAATGTTTGAAGGGAAGATATCAGCTTTTACAGCTTCGTCGAAGACATTTTTAAATTTTCAAAAATTAGTGTAATTTTCGATAAATTGAGTCTTTCCGTTCTACCGAAACATTTTTCGAATGAAGTTAGCAGATTTTACCTCCGGGACGACGAAATGTTTGCGGTAAAGAATATCGTATAAAATATAATATTTTTTTCACAAATAATTATTTTTATGGTTACACAGCTGTCGGTTTTTTACTAGTCGAAGTAGTGCTTATTTGGAAATTTAGAGCTAGTTCTGAACGAAAAATTTGTCTTATAAGTCACTGAGTTTCCTGCAGGGTATACATACTTGCGCAAACCTATGGATATATATGAGTAGCAGTTAGCTAGTTAGGCTTATTTAGCGAAAACCTCACCATTGTCGTTGGCATCGATATTCGGGCTACATATTGTCCATCTTGGGTGCTTTGCCCATGTAATGTTTTTCTATAATTTTATGCAGCCATTGTAGTTTTGTGCAATGCTAACATTTGTATGCGATTTTTTGTCTTCATTTTTGTAGGTAAAGCAGCTGTAGGTTATAAGGGTATAAAGAACAACAAACTTCTTTGTTCACCTCTACCTGTCCCTATTTCTTTCTGTGGCTTTATGTAGACGACAAGGCTTGCAAGGTATTGTAGATTGATATTCTTGTTTTGGTAACTGACGCAGTAAAGATAGAGTTTTTAAGTATTATTGGTAGCAACTGAATTTTAAATGCAATGATTTCCTTTTCCCTTTTATATCTTTGTTTCTGTATTTGATTAGTTTCTTTAGCTAAATATTTGCTGCTACTTAAGTTTGCACGTTTTTTTTTTTCTTGCTTGTTACTTAGTTAGCTCAGATTGGTTGTCATTTGTGGCCTCCTTAGTACAAGTGCACTGCAACTTTTTGTCTACGTTAAATATATGTGCTAAGACTGAGTCATATCCTAGCAAGCAGTCAACAATTGCACGATAAACTCGTGAGTACACATACGTGTCTGTACGAAATACCAGGCTTTTGTGTGTAACTCTACTGTTACCCATTCGTTTTTTGGTTGGAGTAGTAGCAGAGGACTTTGTTACTTTTGCTAAGATTTGCTATTGGTAAAATGATTCTTCATTTTACCAGCGGTTGCACTAGGTAAATAGTATAACAATACACATGATGTCATTGTCGCCATGTACTAAGCCTCAACCATGTATGAAAGTATGTGTGTATTCATGCATTGCCCTTTTTTTTGCTTTTTATGCTCCTTGGTTGACGGAGACAAACTTTAGCGCTAAGCATTTTTTGTGTTTTTGCTCCTAAAATATACAGTTTTTATAATAGTTAATAGGTAGTATGTGTAAATGTTTGTTCAGAGTAGGCATTTTGTCTAAGTAAGGGTTTCTTTGCTGGCTGACATTGTCAATATGTTTAAATAAGTAAAATTCACATCAGCAAATTTACACCGGTCGTGACAAAATTTAGATTTCAAATTTCAGCTTGAAGTCAACTTTAGACAGTAAGGGAAATGAAATGACAACAGTTTAAATATGCAAAACGGTATATGTTCGTGTGAGGATCGTTTGAGTATATTGTATTTTTTTGTCTGCAGTGCAAGCACATATCAAATATCATACATGCTTAAATTTATTCAGTAAAACTGACGTTTAAACATGGCCATGTTATGGGTAATAATGTGTGAGTTATCATGTGCAATTTATATATCAGGACTGTACAATTAAAAATATGAATGGTTTATTATTATATAAGTTGACCGATAATTGACTTTTATTGGGCATACAAAAGTTTAAAATTTTAATTAGTTTCTGAACAAATATATATTCAAGATATATATTTGCATACATATATAATAGTACCTATGAACTTTCTTGAATCCATTCGTTTTGAGCCAAAATAAAAAAAATATATATATAAAAAATGTATGGTATGATTAAAAACGTATGTATCTACTTGAATAACTTCATATGCATAAGGGTGTAGTTTGGCAGCTACTTTTAACTGTTGGAGTGCTGATTGTTGTTTAATTATATAGTTTGATCAAAGTCAAGGCAAAACTAAAGGCGCAATAAAACTAGTAACTTTTTACTTTACTTCAGTTGTTTGTTCGGGAAATGAAGATTTGTGGCATTATATTCTCGCGGATTTTGTTCGGCTCTTGCAACAGGTATGCCTTACCGTGGGTATAGTCTGAGCCCCTGACCCAGTAGGACACTTTACTTTAGTTATAGCACACGCTTGATATTCTTGGTAAAAGTGTGACAAATTCCTGTAAAAACGCAAAGGGTTACCAAGTCGCCGAAACGTGCATGTGCTTAGACTATGGAGGGAATACTTCCCTGCCCTTTTAAATGGAGAAAATGAGCAACCGCCAGGTTAAAACCTAGCAATCAGCGATGATGGAATTAGTTCTTCACACCCTTTTATGACAAGACTATTGAAAACCCATTAAGTCGTTGGCGCTTGGAATCTAAGTGTTCTCTGTCCTACCCACAAAAAGGAAGATCCTGCAAACTGTGCTAACTACCGTGCAATCAGTCTTCTTCATATCGCATATGACATTTCATCAAGCGTATTGTGCGAAAACTTAGGGCCCACCGTGAACCGGCTTATTGGACCTTATCAGTGCGGCTCCAGGCCTGCTAAATCAAAAATCAATGCATCAAAAATTGGAAAAAAGCTTTTAACACCAAAAGGAGTTGCCTATATTCTGCAACGTCTTAATTTGGTTTTCACGGAAAACTTGAACAGATATGTAAATTTACGTTGAGTAATACCACCAATTCAGTCAAAATTTTAATGGACCTCTTCGAGCCGTTCGAAACTTAGCGAGGATTCAGACAGAGTACGATTTCTTTTACTCGATGCAAAACTTAAGCACGCTTTAGCAATGTTTTACAAGAGGATGCTGGCATTCACATCATCAGTCTTAACACCTGCACCGTAAACTCCAAACTAAAAATTTAATCTGAAAAAATTAGTTTGCTATCATGGAACATTTCAACTATAGTGTAGCGCCTATGCTACCCAGTACATGTTTTGCGAATGGACGAAGAAGATCCGGTCCCTGTAAGCAGGGGAAGAGGAAAGACGCCTCTCCGCTGGAAGATCCAAGTAGAGAACTACATGAGATAATTTTCAGGTTACAATTGGCGCAAGTTGGCCAAATTAGTTTATACGGTTAAGCGTCAGTTATTTAAGTAAAGGTCAAGGTTGGAAGTTACTGGTTCGTGTATTCACATATCAGCTACCCAGGTCTAAAAACAATCGTCTCAAACAACGATTAGTTCAGAAATCGCCAAAACTAGCTGCTCTTTCATATGCGCTATGGAAATTTGTGTCAGTATTGAGTTAAGCAACCTGTCTAATACCTTCAAAAATTTAGATTTTTAACTTAGCCAACTTTACAACAAATAAAAATTTAGTTTAATGAATATAACACGATTTTAGCGAAAAGAAACATTTCTTCAACAGCTCTTACATAGTGCAAAAAAAAAATTATATTTTAGTTAAGTACCATGAGTTCAGAGAAAAGTTTTGAATGCTTCATTAAGTAACAATAAGTTAAAAGTACTTTCAGGTCTCTAACAAAAAACCAAAGTCCTTGACTAACATAAGTAAGTGCATATGTATGTACCTCATAAAATTTTTTAGCAGCCACTCAAATTTCATGTTTCGACTAAAAAAACGAATCTTCTTTCGAACCTTGAATTTTCCGACTGAATCGCTTTGTGGCAGCCTTGACTCTATGAAAGAAGTCAATTGACTCTCATAAAAATAGCAATTCCGCTAACAGTTCCAACATAAAAAGCGGCCTCTCTATGCATGTTTGAAATATGCCCCGTAACATATGTTGCTAGAAGACCTTAAACAAGGTAAAAATACAAATAAAAAATGCAATAAACAATACAAAAATATACACCAGCATGTGTTGGACATTTTCTTTTTTTTGCTTATGCTTGTATGGCAAATGAACTTACCGCAGCATCCGTCGTTGATTTTGCAGCAATTAACATGTCGAGATGCCAAAATGCCGCATTCAAGGATACAACCATGTGAAACCATTAAATCCCTTCATTTTTTTTGTTTTGCTTCAAATGTGCTATTTTTGCCCCCATCTAACGCTTCCTGTGTGCTTTCCGTGCACAAAAACACTCTTAACTTCTATTTTACCGCCTATCGGCATTTTACTAATCAGTAAAGGAGGAGCTGCAACAGTTGGCGCATCGTTTCGCTTTTACCCCTTTATCCCACCACACTTTCTGCTTAAAAGCAATTCACCACTGTATTTAGACCGTTGGTTGTACGTGCATGGTGTTCTGACGAGTTGATGGTGGCGATGAAGCAAACTCTTATGTATTGCCTCCATGAATTCAGACTTCAACTTACACTTCGTGCTAGACATGAATTTACAACATTTTCGAACAGTGAACAACGAAATATCGTGCGGGCGCGTTCATATCTCATTCCGGCGACGGCAGCAGCAACACCAATAGCTAGGATCTTAGTCGAAAAACCTTTGCTATTGTACCGGCCAAGCGTTGGCAGAAAAGCACGAAAAAATTGTCATGATTCGATCTTTTATTTATTTGCTCATTCCAACTCACGAAACATCGAGAGAAAAAAAGAGGCAATAGAAACTATAGCGCAATGGCAGAATAACAAGAAAGCAATAACAATTCGGCAGTATCCAACAGTGTTGTAATAATATTCCATAGAAAACCGAGACAGGCACAGTTCACTGCGGCAGGTTCGCATGCCGCGCTATTTTTTATTTTTTACTTATTCCGGAGATATATACATTTTCTGCCTTTATGAGGTTTTTAATTATCTTTTCCATTTATTTGTAGCGGCGAAAAAAATTTTCCACTAAATTTCACTACATTATTAGTGAAGCAAAATGCGAGCTACACACAAAACTTGTTGCGCTCGGTACCTTCAACTGCAAACGATGTATTATGTAGGTGGATGAAAGGGGAATGTGTTTTTGGATCAGGGTTTTGGCTACAAAATTTAATTGATATATATATATTATTTTTATGTACTCTGGATGCATTGAATAGAATTCGAAAGCTATCTTTAGGGGATAGTAATGAATCAACGATCGTTGGAGACAAATTGAGAATCGAAAAACTTCTAGGAATTTTTAAGGTATCGAACCACTTTGAACTGTGTAAAACTCGGCTTGAGACATGTATACCTAAGTTGATATACATAGCTCTAAATAATATAAAATATATCGCTGAAGAATATTTAAGCAAAATATTGTGTTTCTTCGTTGCTTACTAGTCAGATAAATTTTTTGTGTAGTAGCAGAATTTAAGTAAGATATATAACTAAGAATATACATTCCCACAACAGCCGGTTCTATCGCACCGGAATGACCCGGGTTTTCTCACCCGGCCAAGGGCTGTTATTTCAGTGTAACCCTGTCCAATCTGTCCCGTCCCACCCTTAAATTGTCGTCCTCGGAGCAAACCCTTGCAGCTGGGTTGCTCCATTGTCTCTTGTTACGGGCTGGGGTCGAACCCAACCCTGGACCAAGAGACTGGATCTGCTGCGTTTGCTCGAAGAAAATTTATATTAAACGGTCGTATTCGGTACAATGCGCCAAGTGTAAGAGATGGTTACATAAATCTGGATGTTCAGGGCTTAACCCTGCCATCCACAGACCCCGTACTTTCTTTAGTACTTTTGAGGCACCTTGCTGTACACGTCCTAGGACGTCCCGCGGTAGCCGCCGCTCTGGCACTCCCTTACCGCCTCTAACTACTTCCAATAGTCACAATAGTGGCTCAGTCTACACGACTGGCAGCACCGCTGCCATCCCTGCCTCACCCACTCCTGACTGTCGCTCACGCACGTCAGCGTCTCCATCTTACACGGCCGCTCAACACTCCTATCCCCCCCGGAATAGGTCAGATATGAGCATCGCCGAGCGTCAGTCCCCTCTGTCTCTGCCCCTAATGCCCCCCCCTGCTTCCAGCCTGCACGTGGGTCAGGAACACCACCTCCTAGTACCTTTCACTACGTGCACCGTTTGTCGGCAAAGATTGTATACGCCTGCGACATCGGTCAAGTGCAACAGTTGCCTTGGCCTGTGTCACACCCTTATGTGCTTTGGGCTCGCAAACGGCAACCTTTGGACGGATTCGTTCATAGCCCCCTGTTGCAGTACACAGCCGCCCTCCACGCCAGACAACATCGGCCTTGGCGCTGTCAACTCTAGACTGCGACATAGTTTAGGCCTTAGCCTACCTCCACCTAGGCAAACGCATCCGTCCCTCACGCCTAGTATGTCCCCCGCCTCCCCTCCTACACACTTCAAAATTCTGCAGCTGAACTGTAATGGATTAGCTGGAAAGATCGCGGAGATAACTGACTTTATGAAGACGCACAACATCAAAATCGCCGCGATACAAAAGACAAAACTGAACACGAGATCGGACTTACGAACTTGTGATGGGTATAATGTACATCGTAAAGACCGTCCCAGCGGTCTTGGGGGTGGCCTTGCGTTCATTACACATCACTCTGTACAATACAATCTATTTTCCCCTGACGTCGACCCCAGGGACTCTACCTTAGAATGCCAAGGCATAGCAGTCCGGTCAGGAGACGCCGACCTGCAAATCATAAACATCTATATTCCTCCTGTCACGTGTTGTCCTAGAGATTATCATCCCGACATTAGTGCGTTGCTAAGGGGCGATAACCGCCTAATCCTAGGCGACTTCAACGCACATCACGATCTCTGGCACTCCAACTTGCCAGCAGACAGTAGAGGACAGGCAATTGCAGACCAAATAGATAACTCAGCATTCTGTACAGTCAATGGAGATGCCCCCACCAGGGTGGCAGGTAACTGTCACAGCTCGCCAGACATCTCCATAACGAGCGCGGGCCTTATTAACTTTGTCATCTGGCGACCGATGCTTACATTAGCTTCAGACCACCTACCCATCTTACTCTCTGTTGAACGACCGACCGACTTCATAACGACTGATAAAATAACATACATCAACTTCACCAAAGCGGACTGGGACCGCTTTACTGAATATACAGAGCGCTCCTTCGCTGCCTTACCCACTCCAACGGACGTACGCAAAGGCGAACGAGAGTTTCGCAAGATCATCGATTCAGCCTCATGTCGCTTTATTCCTGCTGGCAGAATACCAGAAATTCGTCCGAATTTCCCGGCAGAAGCTGCGGCGATGGCAAGAGAACGAGACCAAGTGAGACTTATCAATCCCGCAGATCCCAGAACAAAAGATCTCAATGCGGAAATCCGTAGGATTGTCAACGAACACAAGCTGACCAAGTGGAAACAACACCTTGAGACATGCAACCTCTCCGGCGGAGTCGGCAAACTATGGTCGACTGTCAAGGCCCTATCCAATCCGACCAAACACAAAGACAAGGTCGCCATTGCTTTCGGCGACAGTGTCAAATCGGACGCCAGGAAATGCGCTTGCTCCTTTTTCCGGCTGTTTATAATGCATCCACCTGCGGATAGGACTAAGAGAAGAGCCTTACGACGTGCGCGCAAACACAAACACTCTACTGCGCCCATTGCCGTCTCAGCCGCAATGAAGGCCAAACCCTCAAAATCCATCGGACCCGACGGAATTGCCATGAAGATGATCAAACACCTTGGCCATGAAGGACAGAATTATTTAGCGGCTCTCTTCAATCTCTCTCTAACTACCTTCGTTATACCTGAGATATGGAAACAAGCGATTGTAGTTCCCCTATTAAAACCAGGGAAGCCGGCGAACCTAGGAGAGTCCTATCGTCCGATATCCCTCCTTTCGCCGGTAGCGAAATTGCTAGAGTCCATTCTGCTTCCTTACTTCGTTACAAATCTAAAATTGGCCGATCATCAACATGGTTTTCGCAAAAATCACAGCACGAGATCCGCTTTGAACGCCATCACAACGCAGATTAACAACGGTTTGAATCAAAATCCACCAAACCATAGGACGGTTCTCGTGGCACTTGATCTGTCAAATGCATTCGACACGGTCAATCACGCCACCCTCCTCCGAGACCTGGATGAGACACCGCTCCCTGCCGGCCTCAAGAGGTGGACCGTTAATTACCTCAATGGTCGACAGGCAACAGTCAAATTTAGGAACAAGAAATCTAGACCACGAAGAATAAAACAAGGGGTGCCGCAAGGTGGTGTTCTCTCCCCTCTTGTTTAATTTCTATATTTCGAGACTTCCCCCCCCACCAGAGGGAGTCTCCATTGTTTCCTACGCTGACGACTGCACGATTATGGCCTCGGGCAAGGGTCCCTCCATTGATGAACTCTGTATAAGAATCAACAGTTACCTCCATGACCTTTCCAGCTTCTTCACCGAGCGTAATCTGACCCTGTCTCCGACTAAATCTACGGCGACCCTGTTTACTACATGGAATGCGCAGATGGGGCAAGAGTTAAATGTCCACGCAGATGGAGTACCTCTACCTACTGTCAACCACCCAAAAATCTTGGGCATGACATTTGACAACGGCCTTACCTTTGCTGGTCATGCCACCGCAATAGCCTCAAAGGTACAGAGCCGCAATAAGATCCTCAAGTCACTGGCCGGCAGTACTTGGGGAAAAGACAAAGAAACATTGCTTGCTACATATAAGGCTATTGGCCGGCCGGTTATTGACTATGCTGCGCCTATATGGTCGCCCAACCTTTCTGACACCAATTGGAGGAAATTGCAAGTCTGCCAAAACACCGCCATCAGAACCGCTACGGGATGTCTGCTTATGTCATCTGAGTCTCACCTCCATCAAGAGGCGAAATTGCTCAATGTTCAAGAGCACGCGGAACTCTTGAGTAGACAGTTCCTCTTGAGTAGACAGTTCCTTCCAAACCGACATCTTTTGGATGTAGCACCGCCCCCCAGAGACATAAGGAGACATCTCCGTAAGCATTACGATGAGATCCGGCATCATATCTCTTTGCCGTTTGATCTGCGGAACCATAGACGGGCTCTAAATGACCGCCACACTGAGTCGGTAGACAGATCCCTCAGATCTCGGCCTGTGAATCCCGTTATTAATACTCAACCACTTGAATTGGCTGAAGAGGAGCGTGTACTTCCGAGGGAGACTAGAGTCATACTAGCACAACTTCGCTCTGGATATTGTAATAGGTTAAACTCTTACTTATGCAGACTGAACCTCAACATACCAAATACATGCCCTGCATGTACTTTATATATACTTTAACTTATTTTCTTTCGTTATTTACCGCAGAATCTGGTTTACTTCTTAAGTATATTTTAGATGTCGCAGCGAGGAAAATGGCTTGAAGACACAGACATTGGTAAAGTTACACCAATCCGTAAGCACCGCTTGATATATGTAAACATCGCACCCTAAATCAACACCGCACAAAAGTTAATTAAGTTTTGATTTAGGATGGAAAGTACCACAGCAATTCAGGAAATCTTTAAATGTATCAGTATCAGGCTAATTCCAACAGTGTCTAAAAAAATTGTTTTAAGAGTTATTGCAAGGAATTTAGTTTTTGTTACTACAAATATGTAGTATTTAAATAGTTCGTATGCTCAAAGTTTAGTTTAATTTTGTTTTTAAACTTACTATAATATCGAAATCCAATTTCAAATTTATAAAGCAGAATCTGTTTGATTATCATAAACTCGATAAATAAAGGAGAATGGAAAATATGTAAATACAAAACAAAACGCAAAAAAAGTAATATGCAATTTCTGGCTCACAAAAGCTTTTTGCTTCTGACTATATTCCGACGCTTTTGGATAGATTCCACTAGTTTTATACAAAATTGTGCCCCAAAACTGATGTGGGAAAAATTTTCGATGAAAGTAACCACATTTCAATATCATATTCTGCTGGTTTTAGGGGATCGTGTTGTTGCAATAAAAAATAATTGCTAAACATACCAGTTTTTCTGCAATGGAGTGTAAATTTTCCTTAGAAATGGATAAATAAATAGAAATATCCATCGTACCTTCTATAAACACATACTTCCCAACTCTCTTAGCGGACATACAGCTCTACACCATGTTTTAATGTTTTTGGATTTCTGTTCGTAAATTCGCTCCCACAACACCTAAAACTATTAATTTGCGCTTCACACCAAATATTATTGTTTTCCCGAAATTGAAACCTTTCCGAATCAAATTCGCCATTCTTTGTTCACTTTGGAAATTAGATAATTTTTTAAGCGCTAGTCGACCGGGAATACAAACTAATAGCTTAGCAAAAATAAATTGCTGGGTTTCAAATCCATAAACAAAATACTTATGTGAGACAATAATTTCTTTGCGTAGCCTAGATCCTCTTGGATGTACTGCGCTCACTGGTTGCTTCAAATACTTCTTTTAGTGCATGAATATAAAACTCACTCCGTTTTTCCATAGCAATTATACATTTTATTTGTTTTATAATTTTATAGCCAAAATAGTTTCAATTGACAATCAACGGTTTCTGTTTTTCGAACTGACAAATTTTAAAGGTTGAATTTTCGGCCTGCTAAATTTGTCGACGGAAAAGCCGTAACGAGCACTACAGAAAACAACATTTTGTTTGAAGAAGAGATAATTTTTAGCACGATAAAATGGCCTATAATATATTGAAATTCGTTGGTCAATTTTTTATACATAATAAACCCAGTCATTTAGTATTTTTGTTAACACAAAACTAAAAATCCCTTTCTCAAAAACGGTGCGTTCTGTCTTTGTGTAATAAACTCCAACAAATAAAGATCGATGTAGTACGTGTAGTGGATTTCGCAAATGTCTTAGTGGCGGAGTAACGACGTATTCGCTCCGACGAACATTATTTTGAAAACATTTTTAGAACTTGTGAAAAAATGCAAACGACTTCCATATTGAAATCAAAAAGAACCGATTCAATCTAGTCAGAATCTGCAATCCAGTAACTTGAGATATTTATTTCAACTTTTCTTGTGTTTTTTATCCATTTATTGACCATACAATAATGATCTTCAAAAATATCGCTCCGATTTTTTCAACTAACCACAGTGAAGAAAATGGCACAAATGGCTGAATTTTATCAAGCACCTGTTCAAAGCCAAAATATAAAGGCCGAAACCAATCTATGGAGAAGGTTCTTAATGCGAAATAGTCTGCGACAAAACGTAATTTCATAACTTATACAAACTGTTAAAAATTTTTGCAGCACTCCCCGGTTTCACTTCAACAGGATAACGCACCATTTCAACTCTTCTTTTTCCTTTAAATTGCTTATCAGTCGTAACGATTTTGGCCGCCCAATATAGCTCGCCAGTCGTTTCTTCGTTCTGCCAACTGGCGCCAATTAGAAACACCACGGCATCTCAAATCGATCTCGACTTCCTTCCAGGGTGTCTCCCTCTTCCTCTGCTACCACCGGCGGTGCCAATTAGAATACCTTGCAGGAGCATTTTCAATCATTCTAAATTGTTATTTTTTATTAGGATATGAATTTAAAATATTTAGTCCTATTAATTTGACATTTATTAAACAAAAATCGCGTGATTTTTTATTCCAAATTTTGCCTGCTGCGATTTTTTTTAATAAATGCCAAATTAATAGGACTAAACATGTGACTTTTTCTGATTTATTGTGCGATGTGATTATATGACTTTATTTCTCAAATTTCCATGGCTTTATTTCACATTAAATATTTCACGTATTAGAAATAATGATAATGATTAATATGGCCTTATTTCTCAATATGTTGACAAATATGGACATATGGCTTTATTGCACCCCGCCCTAGCCATTATGTGTCTCAAAAATCAGTTATCGATGCAAACTTTTTTATCATCTTCCCCAAATTATGGCTACGCCACTGATGTGCACTGTATACAATGACCAAGCGAATGACCTGACCTCAAGCTAATCGAGTGGCCCCAAGAGGCGACTTGCAGTATTTTTAATTCAGAAAAAGGATTCATTGCATCGGAAAGCGCAGGAGCTAGTTATCAAAATCCGAATCCATAAAATAGGTTAACCATGCAAAATCACCGAGGATATACGATTATTAAAACACCGTGGACTAAATAGTTGATAAGCCAATTGTATGCTTTAATTTGGAAAAGAAGATTGGTATTTTGACCACTAAACATTTTTTTTTTTTTTTGATAAGATTTAAATTTTCCTCTTGGATCAAAATATCATAAACTATTAGTTTGTAAACCACAACTTTAAATTTATAATTAAGAAGTATTACTGGCACTGAAATATAATTCTCTAATTGTTGTGCCAGGATGGATAAAACCAATAAACAAACCAACAATATTTAGTTTAATTAATTAAATTGAAAGAATTTTTACACTTTCAGTTTCAATCAAAAAAAAGTCGTCATATTACAAAAAAACTTTGTTTCAATTGAAAGTGTTGTAATGTTATGGAGTAACATACAGTAATTATTTAGCTCCAAAAGGTCTATATCTTCGGTGGCACTGTAAACCCGCGTATCGCACAAAATAATTTAAAGAGTCGATCTTGATGGGAACTTTTTCCATAAAGTCATAATTCGTCTCTAAATTAAGCAATTTGTAATTGAAAAACAGCCAAACTGAGATATCACTTCCGCGGTTTGTCATTTATGCATTACGCGATTTTGCATCGTCACCGACGATACATAAAAAAGGAATGAATAATGATACAATTGTTTTTTTTTTGTGTTGAACTATACGCATTTTCTGAAGCTATTTCAAATATATCATCAAGCTTCTTTATACATTAAATTGTTTACGCTATTTGCATTAAGCTCTTTTTATGAAGGCTTATGGTGGATATTTTTCCATTACTCATGCAATCCTTTCAATGGCGGTATACAGTTTCTTCAACGGAACTCTTTTGTAAAACTTTTTCTTAGGGTAACACTCGCAAATTTACGATTTTCAAATGTAAGGGCCAATCTAATTCTATATATTTCGACACTAAACTTTCCTAAACAGGGGAAAGTTCAAATCTTGCAGTGTTGAAAACATATCTTTTTGCATTCATCCTATAATACTACATGGTAAGTGTATACATATGTACATATATGCATGTACGTAGCTTGTAATAACAACCAGCAGTAGTTGTCATCAACCAACCATAAAATAAACTTAAGCAAAGCAATAAAAACAACAAAAAGAGCAAGCACCAAATGAGCCATTGCACGCGCCATCTGACTTTCCGAAATTCTACTTGTACTCGAATATTGTATGCCAACCATAAACACTTCAGAGCGGCCATTAAAATCTCGCCAGCAAACTACCCAAAATGAATGAGCACAGGCAAAGCACCAAAGACACATTTGTGAGTAGAAATTGTCTTACTGTTTTCTCATTGTCAATGGCAATAACAATAACAACAAGCCTCTGCTTTCCTGGAAATGAGCACAATGCGTCCCGTCTATTAACTGATAACAGCTGTTGAGCAAAACCCAAACAACCAACTAGCAGGGAAGATGAGAGTGTAACTGAGTATTTGCCTACTGGGAGGCACCTTTTGTGAGAGCGTCAAGCGGTCTAGTCTGCTCAGGAAGAGTAATATAAATGAATAATGGCGGTTGAGGCAAGACGAATAACCCAGCCTCTTTATTCATTTTGGCGCATAAAGTTGAGTCGGTGCTTTTCTAAACGACAGTCTATCTCGCTCTGGCTGAATTGAAGACGTAAACTCATCCATAGCTGTTAGATGAGTAATTTAGCGTGGTGAACAAATAAACGTATTTATGTATATCTAAAATCACACGTTTCACTCTAACAAATGGCAAATAAATCTGAAAGTATGTAAATATGAATGTATGAATTTTTTATTATGCGATGTAACTTTAATATCTTTTGAGTGAGATTCGATTTATATTATTGTACTTATGGAAATATTTATGTATATACGGCTATATGTGCATACATATGTGTGTATGCTGATAAATAACGATGAATACAGTATAACGTAGTTCAAGCAAACTAAGGGAATTTTGTTTAGTTGCAATAAGTGCAATCGGTCAAGAAATGAAACTGCTTGAACAATAATAATAGGAGTGCGGGTTAAAATCCGACTCCCTGAAAAAAACCTTTGAAGTGATGGGTCGTAGTAACAACGAAATAGCTGTCGGAAATTAAGTAACTGCATAAAGAAATTCTTTAATGGGCATTCAATAAATTACACCACAACTAACATACACACATATATACATATTTGTTGGTGATTATTCAAATTGGGAAGTGTACTTGAATACCATTCCGAAGGTGTCATTTGCAATTCTCATGGTAAGTAACATCACTTAAAAAGTTGTTTAATTAGAATCGAAAATTTAAATTTCTGGTCGTATTTTATTCGATTGTTGCTATCAAAAATCGAGCTATGATTTCGTTTGTGCAAAATTTAAAAACGGCAATCCTCAATTTATTAATGTTAAAATCACTATTTTTTGCTTTTTTGTATATAGGTTCGGTTTTGGTTAGTCGCTGTATGACAGTGTCGAGTTAAAAGTATATGTAATTCGCTGAAAGGTCAGAAAAAATGTTCTAATTGATTTTTAAAATTTAAAGCACTTGGAGTTAATGTTTTGCTTGGTTGCATCTTTCTTTCATTTAAAGAAAACTTATAACAAGAAATAGTTTTTCTAAAAAAGCTGCATTTTGTACACTTCTAATGGTTAATCAGTGTAATTTCTCACAACATCCATTAAACGATCACAATATTGCAAAAGTCGGCAAAATCATTCATTATTTACTAAGTGCTAAGAATTGGTGAGCATTTCTATTTCAACATGTAGATTAATTGTTTATTGGAGTAACTAAAGAAAAGAAAGGAATCCCCCAAATATATACACGTTTAATTAAAACCAGCATATGACACGTATTGAGCTGTATTGGCTCTACCTTATGTTTTCTTGTTTTGATTATAAAAATAAAAAAATAAAAAATTGCATCATAGTTTGTTTTTTTTTATGTCGAAAGGTGAAAAGGAAGGGTTATATAAAAATGGAAGAATGTCTGGGATTAAAAATGTTTCATAAATAAAAATTAATGTACGGCGCGGCCTCCATGGTGGCTCATCCAATTTGTGGTTGAGGGCCGCCTACGCAGAAAGGTGTGCTGCGCAGAAGTACTGTGGATCGCATAGCTGGAGTGAGATCGGCTAAGGGTTATTTTTTTAAAGCGCGACAGACCGGCAGCCTACGTAAAGGGATGTTCTGTCTAAAAATACTGTGGATTGCTTAGCCGGGGTTTAATGGGTTAAGGTCACGAAAACTTTCGCTAAAATATCATGAATATTGTTGGTGTGACTATCGTTAGTTGTTAAATACTTTGTAAGATCACGACAGTTGATAACATATTATATATCAAAATGGAATCTAGAAACATTCCATATTCAATTATGGCATTTAATTTTAAAGGTAAGTGTAATTTTAACACAAACTTTACGAGGTGTGTTCAAAAAGTATCGCGAATTTTGTGTTTTTTCAAAAATTATTTATTTATTCATGAATATCTATTTTGTCCCCTTCAAAGTAATCCCCATGAGATATTATACACTTGTGCCAACGGTTTTTCCAATCTTCGAAGCACTTCAAAAAATCATTTTTTTGTATCTTGTTCAGCTCCTCCTTCGATGCCATCTTTATCTCGTCAAGGGAAGCGTAACGTCGTCCTTTCATGGGCCTCTTCAGTTTAGGGAACAAGAAAAGGTCACAGGGGGCCAGATCTGGGGAATACGGTGGCTGCGGCATCATTAGTGTGTTGTTTTTGGCCAAAAAGTCGGGCACAAGCAACGATGCGTGAGCAGGGGCGTTATCGTGGTGCAAAAGCCAATTTTTGTTCTTCCACAAATCCGGGCGTTTCTGGCGGATTGCTTCGCGCAAATTGCGCATAACTTGCAGGTAATATTCCTTATTGACCGTTCTTCCCTGTGGCAAGAACTCATGATGCACCACGCCCCTGCAATCGAAGAAAACTGTCAGCAAAACTTTCACATTCGACCGAACTTGGCGCGCTTTTTTCGGTCTTGGTTCGTGCGGCAGCTTCCATTGAGATGATTGAGCTTTGGTTTCCACGTCATAACCATAAACCCACGATTCGTCACCAGTTATGACCCTCTGGAGCAAATTTGGGTCGTCGCGGACAGAGTTTAACATCTCATTAGCAATGTGGTAATGGTAAAAAAATAGGTGAAAATCGAAGACGATCCAAAACACGTGCAAGTAAAGCAGCTGTCAACAATTAACTGAACATTGAAAATGGCCGAGATTGTCGGCATAAGTGAGAGACATGAGTGCCAACATAACGCCACAAAAAATTCGAAATTCGAATATACGTAACCAGCGAAAATTCAAAATTCGCGATACTTTTTGAACACACCTCGTATGCACATTGTTTAAGTGACTTGCGACACTTAAAGCTCATCCGAGGACTCACACGTATGAGAGGAATCAAAAGACACAGAATCACCTGAATTCACCATATGACTTCACTCTCATGTGCAGACTACACATGCAATTATTATATTTTGGCATGATTTATTATTCGTTGGAAAAGTTAAACACAATGGAAATGGATTCCAGTGTTGTCGTCTATAAAAAAATATACCGTTATGTTCACTGCAATAATGTCTATCGATCCCAATTTTTGGTATTTTTATCAGAGAGTTAGAGCTATTCTGCATTTGTTCCGAATTTTCCTACAAATTAGCGGGACCTACAGCCCGACTCCGAAAGGCCTGTGCAAAGCACATGCATTTTTGTTAGGAAGCCTTCCATAGCAGAAATACACCCCGAGAGCTTGTCATCCCACTGCCAATGGAGTGACCTCTTTTTAAAAACACCACTCTTGATGTTACCTTTCCCGGTACTCGAAGTATAGACCTTCGGTGTGGTAGGCGAGCAATACTATCGCCACAATACGGCGGTCCCCTAATAACAAATTGGTTCTTATTTGTGAGCGTCTACCGTACATTTTTTGACATCAACATGTTGCAGCAACATTTTCGGTGTATATTTAATAATGAATTTTCACTCTACTCATAACGAAACTTACTCGTTTTACTACCGATTAGTTCACTCAAAGATACGCATTGAGAGAAACACTC
Source organism: Merzomyia westermanni (assembly GCA_949987695.1). Taxonomy (NCBI): domain Eukaryota; kingdom Metazoa; phylum Arthropoda; class Insecta; order Diptera; family Tephritidae; genus Merzomyia; species Merzomyia westermanni. The sequence goes on along the minus strand of OX465288.1, from coordinate 120,741,146 downwards.
ATTAGGTAAGAGAATGAATTCACGACAAAGATGAATTACGTAGTGCTCCAATGTTGATGAGGCTTCTGTGGTGTATTTGCGTGTGACTACGGTGAATAAATTTACGACGCCATATTTGTTGTCAACGGTTTCAAACAAGTTTAAGCATCGCAGACCATATTCGCCGCATTAAGTGACAACCAAAAACCCCCTACCAAAGAACATCAAATGTGTATAAGCAACTTTAAAACAAAAAGTTAAATTTGATGATCATTTAAACAAAATTGAACTCGATTTGAAATTTGTTCCAGAATAAGCATTTGATAATCTGTATCACAATATAAGTGTAAGTAATGCTGTAGGCGATGTTGTATTGCAAAACCCTTGAGCGGTTTTAAATTTTACCGACATTAAATTTGTAAGTTTCTCCTTTGATCCAACTAAAGCTCTGTGTTTGTGTTAAAATACATGCTTATGAAGAACCTCAAGTGGCGAATCAGCACTCAAGGACAATAATTCATTCAGTTTGTAATAGCGATTTTGTGAAAGCAGTGTTGACAATAGAACAGATCTATATTACTACATTGGCAAAGCAAAACATTGTAACAAAAATAAGTTAAAATATACTATGCAAATAAAAAAAAAAATTTTAATATAATAAATTCAAATATTATTTTCATTTCATTCAAATATTATATTATTTTAATTTGATGTGGAATAAAATATGTTAAGATTACTAGTAAATATGCACCTATTTTTTTTATTTTGATACGAAAATTAAAATTGACAAACTATGTTCTGACAACCCTAATATCCACAGATTCGAGTTGAATGCTTTATTGCCGCAGGACGTGTAAATTTATTGCTTTCGCCTTGTAGCGAAACTGAGCGAAACCTTATTCATTGCTCACTTTCTTATATAGGGCAATAAATTCTATTGGAAAATGTACTACCTACGAAATTGAGCATGCAGACAAAAATTTACAAACAGCAATCAACAAACTCTCCGTTTCCGCTGTTCCAATGAGCTTTGGGAATTGTAGTATATTTGTATGCATGTGCCGAAGTGAATTAAATTCTTAAGGGTAAAAGTAAAGCAATAAGTCTTCAAATGAATCAACTTATTAGACACGTATTTGGTTTTACGGAACGTTCAATAAATAATTTTAATGAAAAAGTGATACATATTATATACTTTTGTGAACTCGTAGGCGCATTTTATGAATGCTCGATTACCTTGATTCCTTATAGGTTAAATTATGAATGCTCGGCAAGTGAAATTTGTGAGGAAGAACACGTGGCGAAAAGCTAAGTGATTTTCATTTATTTGCGCTCAGGCGAAAGCGTGTGAATTTACACAAATGGTATATATAGGTACTTTCTCGAAAGTAACAATGTATTGCGAAACTTACTTTCGAATATGTGGGTCATTCTATCGGGAGTACAAAAACAAATGACAAGACAGTAGCATGGTTACATTCATGCTTTATGACCTTAAAAAGTTGTAGAGAATATTTTTAAAGCATCTAACAATTGAATACGTTCTCAAATTTGAAAATGAATGGAATTTGCTTTCACATCTGCTGTTACATTCGTTTTCTGTCTTCATTATTTTCAGAATGCCATCCAAAGCAAATCCTTCTTCAGTTACACTTTTGTATGTTCATTTATGTATTACAAAAGTACTTTTTATTTCTACAAATGGTATATGGTAATAAAATTTGCGGTGATTTGGAAGCAGTTGAGTGGTTAACGTATATACAAACATAAAAAATTATATCGTCGAAAGTGCAAAACAGCGTAAGAGTCATCACAGTTACTCTATTTTGCATCATGTTCGATTCCTTGAATGGCTTTCCACATCAAATTTTTCAGACAAATTTTAAGTTATTATTTTTCCAACATTTCATGTCAACTTCAACGTTTCGATAACTGTTACGAGATTCGATAAAAAAAAAATTATATTCCGACTCACTTCTTCCGTCCCTGGTACTTTAAAATTTAGCACATTACATTCCAATTGCATAAGTATTAGTAGATAAGTGTTGTATTTCGTCGGTGACACTGCAAAATCACGTAATGCATAAATGCAAACCCGCTTAAGTAATATCTCAGTTTGACTGTTTTTCAACTACAAATTGCTTAATTTAAAGACGAATAATGACAAACCAACATGTATATTTTTTAGAGAATAAATTAATAGAAAGTCTTTGACACAAAAGTAGCTTGCGCGGTTTTGCAGTGTATTACGTGTGTAAGGACACGATATTTAAGTTCAGTTGATGTACATATAAAAGATGTTTAGGTCTTAGTTGTACAATTATTGTAATACTATTAAATAAATAAATAAATAAATATATGGTATATATGGTAATACACATCAGTGTCGTAGCCAGGATTTTGGGAAGAGTGGGGTTTAAAATTTTTTTTATCGAAATCTGAAATTTGAAACACACAATAAATTTTGTTTTACAAATGCACGCAAAAATGTATCAAAGTCTTAAATTTTTTTTCAGAATTTTTGGAATGTTTTGGAGTATGCAGTTTTGTAGTTCATTAAATTTTAATACAGTAATGGGTCAGTCTTAAGGTCGTGACACATTTTGCTCATTTAAGCAATTTTTTTACCGAAGAGCTAAAGAAAGAAGATTTAATGATGAGCTGTATGAACTATGTGCAGACACCGACTTAGTCCAACAAATTAAAACCCAACGTCTTAATTGGCTAGGCTATTTTGTGCGATGAATGAAGGTTTCCCCGCCCATAAGGTATTCTTATCGACACCCAGAGGAAGAGGGAGACCACCACTCCGATTTAAGGACAAAGTGGAGACCGATTTGTGATCCCGTGATGTTTCCAATTGGCAGAAAGACGTAACGAGTGGCGAGCTATGGAAAAAGGACAAAATGGCTTAGACGGTTAGGTGGCATTTAAAGAAGAAGAAGGGTGGAAAAGATGAGTTCTACTGTAGAAGTGGAAACGGGAGCGTTGCAAAATTTTTTAGCAATTTGTATAAGTCATGAAATGACGGTGTGTCGCAGTTTTGAAGTGCGTAAAACGCAGTTTTTGGCGAAAGATTATGTCAATTTTAAGAACCTTCTCCATAAATTGGTTTCGGCCACTATATTTTGGTTTTGAACAAGTGGTTCATAAAATTCGGCAAACTTTAATAAATTTTTGTCATTTTCTTCTCTGTGGTTTGTTGAAAAACCTAATCGAAATTTTTAAATATAGTTTTATGTTGAGTGAATCGACTATCTTTTTCCATTATTATATGATCAATACATGAATGGATAAAAAACAGTAATCTTGAAATAAACATCTAGGTTACATGCTTGTACAATTGGACTAAATTTGAATCGGTTCTATTTGATTTCAATAGCCATGTCACAAGTTCTGAACAACGTAACTCTAGTACTAAGTCTTTTGCGAAATCCACTACAAGCGTCTATATTTTTTTGTTGAAGTTTATTATACAAAGGCAGAATACATTGTGTTAACAAAGATGCTAAAAGACTGGTTTATTATTTAAAAAAAAATAGTTTTTAATTTTGACCTAAGAATTTTATAATACTAAGCAATAGAGAAAATGTTGAAATTTTATAAATTTTGAGCCTTTCGCATAGCAAAACCTACACCATAAATTTATTAATAAATGCCCTTAATTGGCACAATTTTTTGCCAACTTCACCCTGAAACTTTCTTATAAACCCTAAAATTGAATAGGTCATAAAACTGCATATCCAAATTTTTTATAAAAATTAGGATTAACAAGTATGGAGTTTTGATGAAACTTGGTTAAATTTTTTTAATGTTTTGAACAAAGCTTGAAATTTGTTCTTGAATATTTTTTATCAGATTATGGGCTATACTTTTATAAAAAACGTGTAAAAAATTCTCGTCGCTATCTATTTTTCCGCCGTTGTGTGCCTACTCTAGTATTTTCAGACCGCCTGAATTCGAATTTTTTAAGACTGGAGGGTGGGGCCGTGTGCAGAAGTCCACGCAAGTGGGGAAAGTTTTTGATCGCCATTCACCTGGGAATGGCCAGAGCGATTCTTTTGCATGCGGTTCAAGCAGCTCACTACTTCCGGGCTTTGCGCCCAAGTATCCTCTGGGTAACCACCGAACACCCGTTTGGTGGTGAGCTAAACGTGAGAAGGCGACAACCTGGTAAGGCCACTCCGACATAATCGGTTTAAGGGCTTGCTGGGGGGGTTCAAACAGCAGCGTCTGCTCACCAGGTGGTGCGGCTGCAAGCGGGCGTCTGTCTTGGATCAAGCGGCTCGCTATACAAACGTGTAATAGAATTCAACCTCCCGTGAAACGGGTTGTGCGTTGGGTTTGGGACCCACCACATAAAACAACGTTCCAATGAAATTCAACAACAAAGCCTCGGATATGAGAACCCCTTTTTTAGATGACAACACCCGCAAACGAAATAAGGATTATGAGATAAGGGCATGTACCTGGAATGTCCGGTCCCTTAATGGGGAAGGTGCCGCTGCCCGGCTGGTTGAGGTCCTGAGGAAAGCAAAAGCTGACATCACCGCCATACAAGAGATGCGATGGACGGGGCGAGGAAACACGATCAAAACACCTTGCAACATCTACTGGAGTGGGCATGAAGACAAGCGCAGATTCGCCGTGGGATTTGTAGTGGGAGAGAGACTCCGTCACCGAGTACTGTCGTTCACACCCGTGAACGAGCGTCTCGCTGCAATCCGCATAAAAGTACGATTTTTCACCATATCGTTTATCTGCGCCCATGCACCGACGGAAGAGAAGGACGACGTGGAAAAGGATGCATTCTACGAGCGCCTGGAAGAAGCATACGAGCGCTGCCCCCGTCATGATATCAAAGTCGTGCTTGGCGACTTTAACGCCAGGGTGGGTAAGGAGGGTGTATTTGGCCCCACTGTCGGGAAGTTCAGTCTCCACGATCAGACTTCGCCAAATGGATACAGGCTGATCGACTTCGCCGGTGCCCGAAACATGGTCATATCCAGCACTAGGTTTATGCACAAGAAGATCCATCAGGCTACATGGCTGTCCCCCGATCGAAAAACACGCAACCAGATCGACCACGTTGTGATAGACGGACGGCATGCTTCCAGCGTTTTAGATGTTCGCACAATACGAGGACCTAACATCGACTCTGATCACTACCTAGTAGCAGCCAAGATTCGTACCCGCCTCTGTACGACAAAACAGGTGCAACAAAAAACGCAGGGAAAGCTGGACGTCGAAAAGCTGCAACCGCAACAGACCGCCAATTATTTCGCATATCGCCTCTCACACCTGCTCTCCGAGAGCACAATTCAACCTAGTGGAATGCATGAGCAGTGGGATCATATCTCAGGAGCACTCCGTACCGCAGCCGAAGAAGTAATTGGATTCCGGCGAACGCGAAAAAACAACTGGTATGATGATGAAGAGTGCCGCGCTGCAACGAAAAGAAAGGACGAAGCCTACAAGGCAACGCTGAGATCGAATGCAACGAGGAGTGTGTGTGAACACTACCGCGAGTTGAAGAGGGAAGCGAGGCGGCTTTTCCGGGCGAAAAAAAGAGAGGCAGAAAAGCGTGAAATAAAGGAGCTTGAGATGCTGGCCAACGGGAATAATGCCCGAAAATTCTATCAAAAAATTCGGCGAATGACAGAAGGTTTCAAACCCGGGGCAAACTCCTGTAAGAATGAGAACGGCGACCTGGTGACCGATGTTCAGAGAACACTCAGAATATGGAGGGATCACTTCTCTGCCCTTTTAAATGGAGAAACTGAGCAAGAAACCAGAGAAGATGCCGAACCCGAGCCCACAATCGAAGATGATGGAATTGACGTTCCACAACCCGACTACAATGAGGTGCGAATAGCAATATCCCGATTGAAAAACAATAAAGCAGCTGGCGCTGATGGTTTGCCTGCTGAGCTATTCAAACACGGAGGCGAGGAGCTGGTAAGGCGCATGCATCAGCTTCTATGCAGAATTTGGTCGGATGAATGCATGCCTGAAGATTGGAATCTAAGTGTTCTCTGCCCAATCCACAAGAAGGGCGATCCTGCAAACTGCGCCAACTATCGCGGAATCAGCCTTTTGAATATCGCATATAAGGTCCTATCAAGCGTATTGTGCGAAAGACTGAAACCTGATGTGAACAGACTGATTGGACCTTATCAGTGTGGCTTCAGACCTGGTAAATCTACCATCGACCAGATTTTTACAATACGCCAAATCTTGGAAAAAACCCGTGAAAAAAGAATCGACACGCATCATCTCTTTGTTGATTTTAAAGCCGCTTTCGATAGCACGAAAAGGAGCTGCCTATATGCCGCTATGTCTGAATTTGGTTTCCCCGCAAAACTTATACGGCTATGCAAAATGACCTTGAGCAACACCGCCAGCTCGGTCAGAATTAGGAAGTACCTCTCCGAGCCGTTCGAAACTAAACGAGGTTTCAGACAGGGTGACCCCCTATCGTGCGATTTCTTTAATTTAATGCTGGAGAAAATAATACAAGCTGCAGAACTTAACCGCGCTGGAACAATATTTTATAAAAGCGTCCAACTGTTGGCATATGCTGACGATATTGATATCATTGGCCTTAACAACCGCGCCGTAACTTCTGCTTACTCCAAATTAGAAAAAGAAGCGGAGAAAATGGGATTGGTGGTGAACGAGGGCAAAACGAAGTACCTTCTGTCATCATGCAAAGAGTCAGCGCATTCGCGCCTTGGCAACCAAGCCACTGTTGGCAGCAATAATTTCGAAATAGTAAAGGACTTCGTTTACCTGGGAACCAGCATTAATACCAACAATAATGTTAGCCTAGAAATCCGACGAAGAATCACTCTTGCAAACAAATGCTACTTCGGACTGAGTAGGCAATTGAAAAGTAAAGTCCTCTCTCGACGAACGAAAATAACACTCTACAAGTCACTCATCGCACCCGTCCTGCTATATGGTGCAGAAGCGTGGACACTAACAACATCTGATGAGGCGGCTCTGGGAGTATTCGAGAGAAAGGTTCTTCGAAAGATTTGTGGACCTCTACGCGTTGGCGACGGCGAGTACCGAAGAAGATTTAATGATGAGCTGTATGAACTTTACGCAGACGCCGACATAGTTCAGCGAATGAAAACACAGCGGCTTCGCTGGCTAGGCCACGTAGTGCGAATGAGCGAAGATGCTCCAGCCCAGAAGGTATTCTTATCGGCACCCGCCGGTGGAAGCAGAGGAAGAGGGAGACCACCACTCCGATGGAAGGACCAAGTGGAGACCGATTTGCGATCCCGCGGTGTTTCCAATTGGCGCCAGTTGGCGCAACGAAGAAACGACTGGCGAGCTATGTTGGACGGTCAAAATCGCCCAGGCGGTTAGATGACCATTTAAAGAAGAAAGAGAGATAAGGAAGTAGAGTTTTAGTTTAGCAATATCATACCTTGAAAATTACGGTATTATTTCGATCAATTATTTTATTACTACCAGAACCAATGTGTACGCATACCTCGAAACCGGGTTTATCGTCTTGAAAGCCTAGTGAATTTTGTAGAATGTCTGAAAATACTAGTATATGTTAATAGGCTTAATATTCCACTAACCGATCATTTAATATATGCATAAAAATGTACTTTGTCATTAGTCTAAAATAAGAAAATTGTAAATCAGAAGCATCAAATGGTATTTTGTTATTCAATCGAAAGTAAACAAGTAAGGAAGTCTAAGTTCGGGTGGAACCGAACATTATATACCTAATACTGATCTATTATGTCATCCCAATTTACGTAGGTCTATTTTAATACTTTCAGTTCGTATTTGCATTCAAATAGACAGACGGACAGGCAGATAGACGTATCGAGGACGGACATGGCTACATCGACTCAGCTCATCCTTCTTCCTTTCATTATACGTACAAACATTTCATGTTCATGAAAGGTATGAACATAAAAAAAAGATATACAACTTCGATTTTGCAGTGGGGTATTAACTACTTGCATGGATATTTTACTTTTCATCCTGAACGTTTTGATATACATTAATAAATATTTATCTCGATTCGTTTATACCGAATGAAGTAATATACCTTGTGGGCGTAACAAAAATAGATATAAAAAATGTGTATCTTTTATAGGCGCCAAAGAACTCAACCGAGTTTATCTCAAAAAGCTTATTAAGTGTACAAAATCTGATTGATATAACTTCCTTATTTATAGGAATATCGCTTTTCAATTTTGCAAAAAAAATTTCAGAACTATGTTAAGAAACTGGGCGTGGACATTAACCGATTTCGCCCATTTTTACAGCAAACAGTTACCTTTATATATAGAACATTATCATCAAATTTCGTTTCGACAAATAAATTTTTGGCGGAGTTATGGCATAAAAAGTTTTGTGGAATAATCCACTATAAAAGGGGCGGGGACACGCCCATTTTCAAAAATCTTAAGTTTTTGGATTTCTTTGTTTACGGAAACTTTAAAAGTGAAATATAAATGATGTAAAGCTATTTACGCAAAGTTATTGCCTATTTAATATATCTACGATCCTCTTCAAAATCTTTATTATAAAAGTGGGCGTGGACCTTAACCGATCCCGCCCATTTTCCTGGAACATTCCTTGCATAGCTGGAAACCTGCGAGCTGAATTTCGTTTCGATATCTTGAACGGTTTTTAATTTATGATTAATATTATTTCTAAATTTGACTTAATCAAAAGTTGGGCGGTGCCACTCCCATTTTCAAAAATTTCTTGAAAAATGTATTTTGTGCCTCAATCTCAATGTATTCACCAAATTTTATCCTTATAGGTATATTATGTACTGAGTAATCACTTTTTTTGTGTTTACGAAAATATTCTATGTATAAAAAAAGGGGCGTGGCTATCGTCCGATTTCGGCCACCTTGCATGGAATTTTCATTATCTTTTTAATGGCTGCTCTCAGCTTAAGACTCACAATTTCAACATTATTAAAGGCTTTAGAATCTAAAGTTTAGATACAACTTCATTCTACGACTGATGGTCAATATATAATGACTTAATAATTGAGATAATTTTGTAGGATTGAGACGGATATCCGTTAAGCATACGGAATCTGTTTTCAACTTCCCAGTTATCGATTAAAAACACTGCACTTTTGTTTGTGACTTAGAAAAATTCTGAGTAAAGGTAAGGATTTTTATAATCTAGATAATAAAATGGGAATTTAAGCATTTACATTATTTCTAATCTTATTAAGTGTACGTACATATATTTTTATATTTTCAAAAGCTAGAGTTCTTTTCAATTCAGTAAATGTGAAAAAAATTTACCAAACACTCACTCATTCTCAATGTCAATATTCGTTGTTTGGGACAACTTGTTCAGTCCTTACTTTGGCTGAAATTGACACCGTCCGCCAAGCGTGTCGATGAAGTTGGTTTGGCCAGTGATACGACTTTCTTAAATTTTAACACGTTAAAACTGTCGTTTATTTATTTTGGTACACTTTTGGTGAACAGCCTTATAGTTTTTCAATATGTTTGTTACGCCCCTGCCGTTAAGATCTATTAATTTATTTTCTAGAAAACTACATGTTGGTTTGGAAAATAGTTCAAAGAATCGATATTGGTGGGAATTTTTTTGAAAAAGTCACTATTTTTCTTTAACATCTAAACTGAGATATCACTTACGCGGTTTTGCTTTTGTTCGTTACGCGGTTTTGCAGTGCCACCATATCGTCGTTCGGTTTCCCCCGCGTTCACCATCTGGATATTTTCCTATATTTATGTTAGAACATAGTATTGTAGAAAACTGAATTTTCCAAAGCTTTTTCCTGTTTTTAAATTTTTTTATTTTTGAGAGGTAATTGGGAAAAGTTCAGTTTTGAAGCAGAAAATGTGTTTTTCATACACAAATGTAGACTAAATTTTATAAAAATGTATTTTAGTAAAAGTCCGCATATTGTAGATAATTCAATGAGGAATCGGATGCTGTTATTTAGACCTAAAAATTTTGATAGTATCGCTGTTAAATTTGACTTTTAAAAATCAAATTGCCTAGAGAAAATTATATAAAGGGCAAGATATAAAATATGTACAGATGGGGATTCATTAGCTTCTTTCAAATGGTGTTAAGATGATGTCTGTAGCATTAGTACATGCCGAGATATGATTTGAGGGGTATATGTTTTCGGTAGTGTATGAAAAACCCCATATTTTGACAGATCATACTCCGAGAAAAAGCAAAAAAAGGAAAAACAAAAAAAATACATGTCAAACCATTTGATGGTGAGTTTCTTAATTCGGTGCCTCAATTGAAAAGGAAAGGCTTCTATTTGAAAAGTAGGCAATATCGTTACATGAAACATTACCTAAGTTGAAGAAAAGAAATACTACATCTTCTTTTCATGACTTAGAAACAGAGTACTACTGTATCACATTCGACACAATGAAGAGCGCTGTCTTTGGCTTATATGAATACGCATGATGATTTTCACCGTCCGATTCTTATCTACAAATCTGTGAAAAATGTGTAGTTCTTACCTTGTTAATTGACGAATATATAGCCCAAATCTCGTTTATCGGACCAATTCTCTCTAACTTACAAACATCAAACGTATGATAAAGAATGTTTCTTTGGGAAGAATATTTGCTTAACAGCAAATAAATCTCGAAGAACCCTTGAGAATGTAACCAACTACCAGAAAAAAAGATGTGTACAAGGCGGAAATAACTATAATACGGAAACTGCTAGATTTCTTAAAATTTGGAATTTTTTTAACGTGTGGCAAATAATTTTTTCTTTTTGATGGGCATGGTTAGCACTCGACAACGCAACTTAATAACCTTTTTTGTTGTAACCACACATACTTATTTTGTATTGTACGTACACTGCTAAAAATATGGGCTTACGTTTAAAACCGGCTTTATCAATTTTACAACTTTTTTCCAAAGCTTTAAATTGCCTACTAGGATTTTTACTTTATTTCTGATTATAATTTTTTTGAAAACAGGACAAGTGTAAATGTTAAATCTTTTTGGTTTGTTAATTTATTTATTCAAAAATAGTTTCATATCGAGGCTGAAATTTTTGATCGTGTATACATTGTATTGCTATTGCGTAAACGAGCCCCTTATAGAGTTGTAGCTCTATATATATACATATATACATAACTACGATCACATCTAAAAAGTTCGCGAAATTCGTTTTTGTTTTGTTCCAAATGGGATAAACTTGTACCTGAACTTTACGGTTGGCGGTCTAAAAAGGGAAACCTTTTTAAATTGTTTGAAAATAATAATGAAGTCATCGCAGCTACGATCGGCCATATGTGATGTGAATAAATAAAATGTTGCATCGATATTACTGTAAATATACGCGTATACAGTAAGCGTGTTAGAATTTGAAATTAAGAAGTATTAAAAAGTTGTATAAAATTATTTGAAGTCATGAAAAAAATGTTTATAAATAATAAATAAAGAAGAATAATGAATAAAGAAAAAAAAAGCTCAGTTTAAGAACTATAATTGAAAAATCATAGAAGTGGAATGGAAAAAACAATTCATTTATTCTTAATAAAACAATATGTTGGTCTGGAAAATCTTTTAAAAAATCTTACTTGCTGGGAGTTTGTTCCATAAGGAATTATTCGGATTAAAATTTTAAAAATTATACACGCGGAATTAAAATGTCGGGTATGGTAGAAAACCTCGGCCTTAATCTCCTCGGAGGTATATATCGCGCCAATTATTTATTACTAGAGGGACCGGCAGACTTTGTCCTGCCCAGATATTTACCTGAATGGATCTAGAAATATTTGCTTTTCCTATCCCTATCATTATCTCTATCACTATCCCTATCCCCATTCCTATCCCTATCCCTATAAATGTAACTATTTCACACACACACAATTCCACTTCACTATCGATCGCACCATTATTGAGCTTTTCTAACAAAAAAAAAAATTATAAAAGTTAGCACCATACAAATTGTATGGGAAAATAAATTTTTTTTTCAGGAAATTTTCGGAGATTTTATTGGGTATTCCCTATTCTGGTCAGAAAACAATTTAAATTAGTGTCAATCATCCAAATCGGTGCAGGCATACTTGAGTTATGAGCGTTGGAACTAACGTCACTTTCTTTTATATACAAGGTGGCGCAAAAGTAAGCTTCCGATGTTCAGCATATCGGTTGTGGCACGTGCAGTGTGTGCTGTTGCACCGTCTTGTTGGAACCACATGTTTTCCAATCCCAATTCATCAAGTTGCGGCAAAAAGAACTCGTTGATCATTGCTCTGTAGCGGTCACCATTCACAGTAACCGTTTGGCCCCGACCGATTATTGGTCAAATAAATAGTCAGCAATATTCCGCGTTCTGGAGCAGTGTAGCGTAATATTGTCTATTAACGTGTATTTCGCATGTGTTTACTACAAAAATGTCAAAACAGAACTGACTTTAAGGGCCAATCGCAAAATTTATAGCATTTTCTGATAGGAGGATTACTGTTGCGCAGTAACCGTTTTTCACCGACCGATTATTGGTCAAATAAATAGTCAGCAATATTCCGCGTTCTGGAGCAGTGTAGCGTAACATTGTTTATTAACGTGTATTTCGCATGTGCTTACTACAAAAATGTCAAAACAGAACTGACTTTAGGGGCCAATCGCAAAATTTATACCATTTTCTGATAGGAGGATTACTTTTGCGCCACCTTGTATATAGAAGATTTTAATCAAGATGCCGGTTACACGGTTCTTAAAAAGTACCGTAACCGGTTTTGCATTTTCACTAACGATGTTGTATTGGCGAATATATTTAAATTTTATTGAAACCGTAGAATATCACTACGATGCAGTTTCTTCAAATCAAACCTTTTCACTTTTAACGTGTAATATTTATTTTTATAAAATAAACTTTTGCTAACTTTTAGCTTCAAAATTGATAGCAAGTTTCTAGTAACTCGGCAACTATAATTGCGTTAACGAGTTTTCGCTACTTTGCAATAGATGGGGCTACTCTAAAGAAATCCGCTCCATCAATAAAAAGAAACCATACAAATCAGATAACATTAATATTTTACCTGCAAAAGTTCGGCAGAGATGAATATTCATACAAATTAGGGATGTCACGAATATTCGTACTGTCAAACGCGAAACTTCCTCATTGACTTACAATAGCAATACATCTGTTTTCGTATTCGAAAATGTACTTCTTATAATAGACTCTTTAAACTGGACTTACATAAACTTGAAATTTGTGGAAATTGTATTTCTTCTGAAACATATGTATTTAATTTCTTAGCTTGTTTGGGAGTTTAAAATTCTTACAGCCAGCTTCACGAAAGAATTACAAATGAAAAATAATTTTTTACTCGGATTTTACATGAAGTACGATGCAAAAAACTTATTTTTCAATTAAATTTCTTTTGCTGTTTTGTTTAGAGGAAATTTTAGTTTTTCTTATTGGTGAATACAGTTACTTTCAAATATCAAAAATTAATCTGGATCTTATTACAAGTAGTACTTGTTTAAGGGAATAAAAATAAAACTATCAAAACTTACCGGCAATTTATAACAAAAGTTAAAATTAAATGACTTGTACTTGTGAAAATGTATGGAAATAATCATATAAAATTATTTAGTAAATTTATTGAGAAATGTGAAATAATACATTTGAAACTTGTAACATAGTTCTGAAATTCGTGACAATGCAACTTGAATAAAAATAAATATCCGCTAGATATTTCATTACAAAAATTACGCTAGGAGGCGCACGGATCTACCTATTTTGAAAACTCATTTGAAATTGGGAATCCTGCAATAAATTTCTACCTGATGGCATGAACTTAAAACTTGGTAGATGGTATAGGATACGATCACAATATAATTTGTAGAAATTAAAATTCCGCTAGGTGCCGCATTGACCTAGATAACAGAAAATCGATAAAAAGTGGGCAGAATCTTGCTATCGGGCTTTAAATAATTTCTCGGCGACCTAGGGGCTTGAAGCTTAGCAAATAGATGACAGTATGGTTTGCTGAAAATAAAACTCCGCTAGGTGGCGGGCTGATATTGATAGGCGAAAAACCGGGGAATCTTGCCATAGATTTTTGCCTTACTTTCCGGTGAGCTTAAGACTTTAAACATTACAAATGTCCAACAATATTACAGAACATATCCACTAATGACTGTTTTCAGAGTAGCATTGGGCCAACTGTGCTGCTGTGTTACTCGTCTATACTATTTTGCGAGAATTCGAATCTTTTGAATACGAAGTAGGCTATAAAATATGTTCATAAGCGCCTTTTATAATAATAGATTTTCGAAATGATAAAATAAAAAAAGATGATATCAAATTTGCAAAATTGTGATTAAACAAAGATATGGTAACTGTGAGGTTTAGTTTTGAAATATTAATAAATTTTTGTGGTTTGAAAATGTATAGGTGAAGTGCAATTAATAAACTTTAAATGTTTTGTCAATTGCCGTACTTCCACTTGGGACTCGAAAAATTGATTACCTTAGTTTGGAAACGTGCACCTTTATGTTTTCAAATCTCAGAAATTAATTAAAATTGGTATGGTTAAAATTTCAAAACTAAGCCTCACAGATACCATAACTTTGTTTAAGGACCATTTTGATGCTGTTGTTTGGCGACATAAATGTAAAGGTAGTTTTTAAAAATTTTGTATCATCTTTTTACTGAATACATATTTTGTCACGAGTAATGCTAACTGGGTAAAAATTTGTGAAATGGGCGACTTTTTTTGAAGTTCGACTTTCTTTCTGTATAGTTTCCAACAACAAAAAACTAATACGTTTGGGACGGTTTTTCGAAATTTGAGTTATTTTCAAATTTTTACTTCTTCATCGCTGTTAGATCGCGCTTTAGTATAATTTTGTTGGTCACTATATTACACACTTTTAGCAGAAATAAAAAATTGGACGCGGGAGTTATTTAAATTTTTGAAAGGATTGTAACTAACTTTGTATGAAAATTTTTTTTTCGGTAAGTACTGTGTACTGTAATTGCTGAGTTGAAGTGTTGTCATAATACATTATTTATTCTTCTTATATACTTTACTTTATAATAGTGTTATAATAGCGTTTAAAAGAGTAAATAACTCCTGTTCCATTGTAGGGCCCCTTTTTTTTCTGCTGATAGTTTGTAATGGAATGACCAACAACAATATGCTAAAGAGCGCTCTGACTGCGATGAAAAAGTCACAAAAATTTTAAAATATAAACGAAATATAAAAAAATTAATATGCCAAAACAAGTAATGCAGTTTGAAATATATATATTTAAAAAATGAGCAAAATCGGACTGATCGCGAGAAATTAAACAAAAACTTTGGAACTTTGATGATATGTTTATAGATATAACTTAGAAAATAATTTGAGTTTTGAAAAATTGTGGAGTATGTATTTTTGTTTAATCGTTCTGAGCCATACAATAATTTCATTATTTTTACAAATTTCTACTCAAATTTTAAATAAGCCTTTTAACTTTATAGTGGTTGGCAATATCTCCGACAGGTGAGTCTTCTTTCGCAAAAATATACCACTTTTTTTTAAATATCTCGAGTTTTAATGCAAACGAGATACGCATCTTTGTAAAATTGCAAATACATATATCATTACATTCTTTAATGTTTTATCTGAAATATTTTAATTCAGCTTTACCAGAAAGTGCCAAACTTATATTAAAATTATTAATAGAGGGGCAAATTTTTACGAAATAAAAAAACATCAGTATATCATATAGTTAAAATTAGTCCTTTTTGACTTTTTATATAACAGTTATATGAGTTAATTTTTTTTTGACCTCGTTTAGGCCTTATGGTCTGTTCTCTACAAAATGATATTTTTTTTTACTTTTTGACACTTGGCCTTTGTCTAATTTTGATCATGTTTCAGATTTGTACTGTCAAGAGTGAGTAGATGTAAAATCGGAAACGCGAACTATTTTTTGCCGTTTATGTGAGATCACGACACGATTAATTTGTGTTTTAGATAAATATCTCTGTGCCATTTGAAATAATTTTGCACGCCATCGGGTTCTGGGCTTTGTGCAGAATAAGACTTCACCACTCACGTAAAAATTGAACATAAACTGATAAATATGTAGTAAAAAGGTAGAAATATACCTAAAATATACTATAAGTTTGAAAAACATGGCCAAATCCGAGTAGAAAAACAAAACATTGCGCGCTCTATTCTTAATTATTTGTGCATGTTGAAATTTCACATTCGGGACATCCCCAATATATAAATCTAATTGAGAAAAGGCTAAAATAAACCTGGGTGAAACTTCCTCGCTTATGTTTCTGAATAAACTAATACATAAATACATTCAAATACGAAAATGTAATATATCGTATGTGCTTGGTAGTATTGCGTGCCAGCGATAAAACCGAGCCCAACATAATGTTCTTAGATTTACCGACTGCTAATGTTCTTATCAGTTCATGGCAATATAATATGCCCACCAAAAAATATGTAGATACATTATATTTTTCTGCGTTAATCGCGTAAATTGACTTATTGAGAGAATTCAATTTTTATAACATAAGGTATAACTCTCTCTGTGAGGCAACCAAATGTATTTTAAAAACGCTAATAAATAGTCTATAACAGTACAAACACTAATAATAATTAGGGCCGTTTACTCAATGTCTGATTAACTGCTAAATCAAGACTTTATCCAAAGTTGACCCAAAAACCGTTTACTCAATGTCTGTTTCTGATAAAAGTTATCAAAGGATGGACCTCTGATTATGTGCTTAGCAAAGCAAAAAGTGACAGCTGAAAGTAAAAATCTGATTTTGTGATAAATTGTTTTGCTATCAAACTTTGCGATTAATGGAGTTTAAAAATGTAATAATACACATATAAAGAAATATCACAATCGAAATTTGTACCCCAAAATGGTTCGTTTAAAATTGTAAACAAGAGCACCTGTCACTTTTTATGCGTTCACAATGCAACTTTTGTGAATTTTTTCCCAAAAACGTTCACAATGACCAACTTTTTCATAATAACTTAATCAGACTTTTACGTAAACGAAAATGTCATTCTGAGGCAAGCTATGATTAGGTTATCATGTGATAAGGTTATCTTTACCAGATATTGCGTAAACGGCCCTTAGTCTCCATATACCTCGTAGAATGTTAAGGTCGAACTTTTACTCCAATGGTTACTGTGCGTGATTATCACCATCAATTTTGGGAGATAATTGACGCCATTTGGAAACACCAAGAGAAGAAAAGTCACCCAGCACTTGTTATTTGCTCCTTTCATAGAAATCGGGTATTGATAGGTTTGTCCTCCGAGATGCAGCGCCTTTGTTTCGTTGTATAACATGATGTATCCAGTGAAGCTGTGGGCTTTAACCCTATGTGCTATGCACATAACTCCGTTAAGTTCCTATAGGTCGAAGCTAAATTTCATTCGATACACTCCGTTTATTTTATTGCTAGAAACTGTAATAGTTGTAGCGGTATTTGATTCTAGGACTTTCTATATGTTAAACCAGTACACTACCCACCACAGTAAAGCTACCTCCAAATCACCCACCAAAATGTATATTTCGCAGTCTGGTATTGGTAGTGTAGACAAGCTGCCCTTAACCCAGTCTCCAGATGAAACTCGAAGGATTAGCAGCCATGCTTTTAACCGACAGATCTAAGTAAAAGAGCTTCGACAACAAGTATTATGATAATTTTTTTGTGGTTATGTCTACGACTCAATTATACGTACACACCATTTCTCGTTCCTTAAAAGTTAAAATATCCTTCGTTCCTAGGACACATATACATATTACGAGCTTGTAGGCAGTCATTGCGTCAGCTTTGATGACACTTTTTCGTCACATCAACATAATTGTTATATACAATATGAATACCCTTCAGGAAACTCAGCAACTGGTGAGACAAATTTTTGGGTCAGAACTACGTCTAAAGAGGCATTGACGAACTAGTTCGAAAACAACTAGATATTTACCAGTTGAAAACCGGCAGTTACGTGGCAAGCAATAGGCATTTTGAATTGAATTTAAAAACTTGGTTCCATATAAAACGGCGTTTAAAGGAACGCATTTAACCCTATATTCATAAAAAATATTTGTGCAAAGATCTTATAAGCGAAAATTTATATGAAAATGTCAGTTAAACAAAAGTTATTTTTTACATTGGTAATCAATTATTAAATACAGATTTCTGTGAACAATTGAAATAATCACTATCAAATAAAACATGCATTGAATATATCGTTTACTTATGCTAACAGGACTAACTAAAGTGTTCTGTACTTTTGACGAGCTCAAGACCAACTAATAATAATTGTTATTCAATTGAAAATTGTCCAATAAAAATATAATAATAACTGATACAAATTTGTTTCCACTGCTCTCGAGCTCGCAAAGTTTGCAAAAATATTCAAAATGAATAGACCGTATAAACAATAACAAAAGCAATTGAGTAAAGTGTCTTTCATTTTCGTGTGATTCGGAACCAATGTAATAATTAAAATTAACGAACTAAATCTAAGCTGTTGAACTATAGAAAAGGTTAAATTCGCCAGCTTATTGAATGTAAAAGAAATGAACTAGTAGTGGTTCTAGAGATTTTTCCATCAGTGTATACGAATATCTCACAGAAATACGCATGTAAAG
Source organism: Merzomyia westermanni (assembly GCA_949987695.1). NCBI lineage: Eukaryota > Metazoa > Arthropoda > Insecta > Diptera > Tephritidae > Merzomyia > Merzomyia westermanni. The sequence continues at coordinate 120,722,514 of OX465288.1, read as the reverse complement.
AATGGCAAAAAAAAAAGGTTTATCAAAGGAAAAAATTTGTCAGTTGTAAGAAAATGTGATTAGTACCTCAGGTCTACCACCGAAAGTTGAAAAGAATGAGTGCAACACAACCCCCTTAATCACCATCTTTGATAAGAATTCCCGCCATGCACACCGTTATCAGAACACTGATATATACTGTGCATAAATGATATACAAAATAATGAAACAAATTGAAATAATTAAAGCAATAAAATGTGCAGAGTAGAAAGCTGCGTACAAAGCAAAGTAGAAAATGCGCCATGTTGGGTGGAATACGTTTTGTAATGACAATCAACATAAAAAAATTGCTCTCTCTCTTCAATCTTTGCAACAATTCAATAGGCATTTTCGCTGAGTGTACATATAAACGCCGCTAATGGTAAGCGTGGGTGATTTTCATTAGCATACATATTTATACGTAAATGTATATAGGTATATTTGTATACTTTTTATGCACATACATTTATACGAATTTACAAGCAGAGGTTTGGAATGAAATGTATACATGCGAAGTAAAACCCAGTAAGAAAAACCTTTTTTTCTAAACTAGGGCGCTTCTACTGCCTTCGAAACCACTACTAGTTCATCCTACATACCTTTAACATACAATCAACAGGTGAAATTAAATAGCTATGTCCTAAGCCGTAGAAATTGTCCCCTCTGCATTACTTTTGTATGGTTCCGAACTAGTTTAATACTCTACAGTTCAGCTCTAGTTCGTATGTTCGGACAATTTTGGGGGCTCGAATCCCACCAATATTCTTTATGACTACAGGTAGTAGAGCGTTCAAACTCCTTGTGACATTTTACGTAGTACATGCTAGACATTTTATTTAGTTATTTTTGTTATTGTTTTGACTATCTAGATAGTAATCGAATGATTAGGCGCTTGTTTTCATTGACAATGATTATTTGAATTCGTTATAGAAACCAGTGATTAAAAATTGCTTACCATTGTAAAATATAAAACATTTTTAATTTTTTACAATCATTCAAAAAAATTTAACTACTTTTTTAGTACTATGCCATATGATTGCAAGAAACAAATAATCATTAAAAATGAAACAATTAATCAACAAATGTATTCTCAATTTAATAATCAATACATTTTTTTTATTATTTATTATAAAAAACTGCTGAATCAAATTGAATGAAACATTCACTTAAAATATCTGTTATGTCGATAACCCGACCAGTTTTTAAACCCCACGATTTTACGTACGGCGGCCGCCGTGGTGTGAAGGTAGTGTTGCCGGCCTACCACACCGAAGGTCCATGGTTCGAGCCCTGGTACAGGTAACATCAAAAAGTGATTTGAAAAAAGTTTTTCAAAACGGGGTCGCCCCTCGGCAGTGGTTTGGCAAACTCTCCGAGTGTATTTCTGCCATGACAGGCTTCTCAGCAAAAATTCGTCTCCTTTGTAGATGCCGTTCGGAGTCGGCAAAAAACTGTAGGTCCCACCAATTTGTAGGGAAAATTCAAATCGGCACACCACAAATTGGAAGAGAAGCTTGGCGCAAAAAACCCTTAGAAGGTTTATGATGATATACCTGTTGTATATCGCGCCATAGAGATAGAGATATATTTTTCGTTTGCTTATGTTTGAAAAAAAAACGAATAGCCCAGCAGTAGCATGAAAAATGATGATAATACTGTACAACAAGATTTTTAGTAATTGATGAAACCAACAAAATCTGAAGCTCTATCCCTCTCGTATCAAAACCTCATACTAGGTTTTTGGCCTATAGGTCTGGTTTTTTTATTTGAGTTTAAAGTTTTTAACCCTATGTATAGGGGTTAAGTGAGGAAAACTTGATAAAATGAAGCAATTGGTTACAAAATAGTGGCTAAATTAATGTTTTTGGGGCAAGGAATTCATTTTTGATGTTTATTTTTACATAAAACTTACGATAGATGACGCAGTGGTACAATTTTAAAAATTTTTTAACGGTTTTTCATGGAAAAATATTCTTTTAATAGTTTTTAAGTAGAAATAGTAGCAATTGCTTACGAAATGTGTGTTAAAGTAATGTTTTTAGGGTCGAGCAACTCATTTTTGACATTAATACTTTGCAATTGCCACGTCTTTATTACCATCAAAATGTTTCCATAAAATATTCTTTTCGGACATTTTAATTAATTCACTCGCTCTTACTAAATTAATATCTATATTCAATTCTTCAATTGTTTTTTAACTTACTACTGAGCTGTTGTTTTTAAATATGACAGGAGCAGCAAAGCTTACTGTTGTTTCCATAGTATACAGTAGTTGTTTGCCCCTGCGGGTTAGGGGCTTAGAATATGCCCGAGGTAGGCCTACCGGTCGTAAGAGGCGACTAATATGCACAATGGTAATGATGTACAACTCGATGGTTGATCTACGGATATGATGCCTCTCACCTCTCATTACCCATCTTTACCTTCCTTACGGAAGGAAAGATGACAAGACCTAGAAGGTAACACTGGCCATACCATATCGGCACCACGAGAGTAGGGCAGTACCGCAAGGGAGTACCGGAGCCTATCGGATTCATATCCGGGCAAGGACTGTCAATGGGACAAAACTGCCCAAAACGTAGACGCCAAAATACCACTTAGTTGCAAAAGAAAAGCCGTTTCTTCCCTAGGTTGGAGCTTTTTTGGTTGGTAATGCTGGTTTCCAAATAGGATCTTTCCCAATATTAATCGTTTTGCGGCTTTAGAAGTTTCCATGTTGTTGTTGTATTAACGATGGAAATCGCCCTGCCTAGCCGTCACTTACCTTACCTAGCATTGTTATCAAATTCTTCTAACGAAAGTCCAAAAACTGGCAAAGAAACCGGACAAGGATGGCAAGTATGCGTTAATTCTAGAGAAAAGCTCATCAACAGACGCGCCAGTAGCCATAATCGTGAAGTCATCTGCATAAGAGACGATCGAGACACCCTTTGGTGGAGCCTCGAAATGTAAAAGTTAAACAGAAGCGTGGATAGGACAACCCCCTGCTTAATAGTACGAGGTGGTTGAGGAGCAGTTTCCATCTTAATTTTAATAAAAAAATGTTGTGTGACCCAAATATTGTGCGCGGGTCACATAGTGTAAGTACGCTTGTTTATATTTTGTTGAAGTAAGATTTTGTTACGTACAACCTTGATATAAAATATGGAGCAGTAAGATCCTCAAAAAAGGCAAATGAAAGGGAGAAAGTAATAACATTATCCATGCTGAGCTCAGTTTAACAATAATACCAGCTAATGTGAACACTTAGCACATTCTTCCATTTAATTTTTCATTTATTAATTAATGCATTAGTGCAATAAAAAATATCGATTTTTTTTGGTAAACAATAGGAAATTTGTCATTTGTATAAAACTAAGTATTTTCGTAATATTTTAAAACTATAAAACCCTCTAAATAAATTTTCAAAACAAATTTTTGCAAGTCTTCTTGAAGTGATATTTTAACTGATGATTACAATTTAATTATGTACATTTATTACTTTTCGATTTATATAGATGTTGCACATAGTGACAATGAAGTCTATGAATGAAGTACTATTTGTTTCGAATGTTATTACCTCTTAGCAGTGGTTTTTAGTAGGTACGAAACATTTCTCTTTTTTGCTTTAATAGAGTAATCTCAAAAAAGATTTATCATTATAAGATAGAGTAAATAGGATTATGCAGGACCAGTGTACTAAAATAAATTGTAAAACATTGTATGTTACTATTTTGTTTAGTTTATTAATTCGAAGGCTCGATACAAAACACAAGCTAATGGCTGAGTTCGCCTTGCCATCAATTGTCGGATAATATTTGAATTTACAGACGAAACAATTAGCGAGTTGTGCAAAGACACGCATAAACTTAATACAAATTGTTCATTTATTTATAAATTATAATGGTTTCGTGGTGAGTCACAATAGTCCTCTATTTGAGAACAAATCCCATAGTAGAGTTCTGCTGGGTGATTCGAAGTCAGTTTCGAATGCTGACGGTATTCATATCTTGGTCTCAAGAACCCCACCGTAACTTCTGCTATCACTACCCTAGAGAAACAGCGAAAAAACGGGTTTGGTGGTGAGTATAGCGAAAACAAAGTAAATTTTGTCATTGTCAGGCAAAAACGCAAAGCATTTACGTCTTGGCAATCATGTCACTGTTCGCAGCCATCATTTCGAAATGGTGAAGGACTCAGTTTAGCTAGGAATCAGAAAAAGAAAGGGCAAGTAATATATTATTTTTAGGACGCAGCATAGTTTTACCACCAAAATAAAAATCAAATCGACAATATTATTTATCATACATACTTTGTTTTAACTCAATTTAAACGCTTGCGTTTATAACGTCTAACTATTTTTCGAAGCTTCCCACTTTTGATACTATTTCCTCTCGAAGCATAAATGCATATTTAAATATATATGTAGTGTGAGGACGTATGTATGTACATATATTTGGCGGGGAAAGAAAAGAGCCATGCGCACATATTTTCTTTGAAAATCCCTCTCAGTAACTACATATTGCCAAATATTTAAAAGCAAATTACCTAAAATGCGAAAGGAGAATGTTATATTATGTGCTAAAAAGGGATGACATGAATTATTATGTAACACAAAACACATTCATACATAGAGAAGCAAAAAAGAAAAAACGGTCACAGCAGGTTAATTTCCATACTGATTCTTGCCTCTTTAATGGCTTAGTTGGTATGTATCTTTGAGGCGCGTCAATGTACACGAAAATTGGGAATTCGTTCCTTTTTAAATTGCCATTGTGCTTCTGAAAACAGAGAAATTTTTTTTCACGTTTCGAGTAACTGAGTGCGATAAAGTTATTGGGAATGTAATAAAATCTAGTAGCATAGATACGTAAAAGAAATTTCCTCACAAGCATTTAGATTTAGCGGAAACTGCTGTATACATATATACATTACGGTGCCCCACAAGAAAACTATGTTTTTTACCATCGAATGGCAGAATAGATTTCTGATGGTGCCTTAGATGTTCTGCTTAAAGCAAAACATCTTCCGAACAAGCCTAATATAGCATAGATATACAATTTCGTTATCTTGAAGAGTTTATTTTTTTTTGAAATTATTGATTCTAACTGTTTACCCTTCAAAAGTAATTTCATAAAGCTTTTATACATAATTCCAATGGAAAAAAGCTCGAGTTGTTTTTGTATGTCAAGTGTGGCATTCTAATGTGCATGTACTACATATGTATGTATGTATATTTAGGAAAAAAAAGTACAGCTTTTCATGTTTCATTTTATTTTTAATACAAAGGAATGCCAAAAAGGATCTTGAATATGGGGCAATGGGTAAGTAACAATTTGCATGCTGGGGTGGTTGTTTTATGCTGCAGACTGAAGGAAGAAATCAATAAGTATGTTGGGCAATGAGTTAATTGAAATGTATAGCGAAGAACATGAATGAAAATAAACAAAATAGGTATGTAGGTAGTTATCTGAAATGGAAGTAGATTAAAAATTTTATTTAGAGAAACTCTTTAATTGTAGTACCTTCGACACTTGTATGTAGTATGTACAGGGTGTTTTTTTTATAGGTTTGTTTTTCGAATAGAGATAAAACTGGCATTTTGTGGTCAAATCTGGCAACTCTAATATCATTTATGTTCAGTTTGGTTTGCCATTTCATCATGAACAGGTTGACAAAAGAACAACGCTTGCAAATCGTGCAAATTTATTTCGAAAATAATGGTTCAGTTCGCGAAGTTTACCGTGAGCTCCGTCCATTTTATGGTCGACATAATCGTCCATCAGAGCAATTAATTCGGTTAACCATGGATCGTTTTCGCACTACGTTTACTCTATGTGATAATACGCATCCGCAGAGACGTCGAACAGTGCGCACCGAAGAAACAATTGCCGCTGTAGAGCAAAGTGTTGAAGAGGACCCGAATGAATCGATTCGCCACCGTGCACAGCAATTGGAGCTTTGTGCATCAACTTTATGGAAGATTTTGCGCAAAGATCTTGGCTTGCGACCTTACAAGATCCAGCTTGTGTAAGAATTAAAGCCGCGAGACCATGCAATGCGTCGTGATTTTGGTGTATGGGCCGAAAATGAGATTGATTTCGATGCTGATTTTCATCGCAAAATTTTGTTCAGTGATGAGGCTCATTTTTGGTTGAATGGCTACGTCAACAAGCAAAATTGCCGCATTTGGAGTGAAGAGAATCCACATGAGACCCTTGAAACGCCATTACATCCACAAAAACTGACTGTTTGGTGTGCTCTATGGGCTGGTGGAGTCATTGGGCCATACTTCTTCCGCAATAATGCTGGAGAGGCAGCTACCGTTAATGGAGACCGGTATAGAGCCATGATAACCGACTATTTTGTTCCCGAATTGGATGGCATGAATGTGGATGAGTTGTGGTTCCAACAAGACGGCGCTACATGCCACACAGTGCACGTCACAATCGATTTATTGAAGGAAACATTCGATGAGCGCATAATTTCGCGGAATGGACCTGTCAATTGGCCACCAAGGTCGTGTGATTTGACACCATTGGATTATTTTCTTTGGGGATATGTGAAGTCGCTCGTCTACACCAACAAACCAGAAACGTTAGGGGAATTGGAAGCCAACATTCGTGGCGTTATTGCCGACATACGGCCCCATATGCTCGAAAAAGTGGTTGAAAATTGGACCTGTAGAATTGGCTTTATTCGAGCCAGCCGCGGCGGCCACATGCCCGAAATCATATTTAAACATTAATGGCATAAAATTATCCTTCCAATAAAGCCAAACTGATGGACCTTAAAATGATTTTCTTGTGTTTTATTCCAATTCAAAGTTCTATACCCCTAAAAAAACACCCTTTACATATTTATGTTTTTAAGGCGTCATAATGAGTAGACAGCTGTAGTCGGTAGTAGAAATGCCACGAATTTCTAAAAAAAAATACACATATCGTCGGTGACACTGCAAAACCACGTAATGAGCAAATGCAAAGCCGCCTAAGTGATTTCTCAGTTTGGCTGTTTTGCAACAAGACCGATTCTTTTAATTATTTTCCAAACCAACAAGTAGGTTTCTTGAGAATAAATATTTTTAATACAAATGTAGCTTACGCGGCTACACAAAAAACGAAGAAGAAAAGTAATTTTAACCAGAGCTTTAAGAAAATAACCGTTTGAAAATCAACTACGGGGTTCTGATTTTTAGACTAATTTTGTAATTTGATAATTGTATCAGGACATAATAAATAGTTTTTTATTTTATTCGTATTAGGTGTAAAAATGTAGGTCCTGCCAATTTGTATGCAAAGTTAAGAGGTATAAAGATGATTATATAATACAGAAATATGTGTTACAAAAATCTGAAAAAACTTTCAATTATGTTTATATAAAATCCATTGTAAAAGTAATAGAGGTATGTTACATGTTTACAATAAGTTAATAGGTTTCTCATGTACTCTCAAATATATTAATATTCATATTTATATTCATATTCATATCTTTATTAATTCCAATGACACCAAACATTACTGACATTATAACTCTTGCTTAGTACTAAATTAAAATAAAACAGATATCAATTAATTAACTAATTAACTTGATCGATAAAAAGATTCAGTAGATAACTTAAACTGAAATCTCGACATTGAATAATCAAGATCTAGACTTCGATAAAGTCGATTAAATCCTTTGAGCCCTCTTTTAAGAGGAGCAAAGCTAAGATAGGTAGATCTAAGAAATTCAATATGAAAAAAGTTATGAGAGCGGATGGTTCTATTGGTATTGTTAAAACTTAGCTGATAAAGGAGAGCTGAACAATCGATGGTCCCAGAGATTATATCATAAATAAACATGAAATGCTGAACAGACCGTCCCGTTTCAAGTGGAAAAATATTGATAAGCAAACACCTATCATTGTAGGGTGGCAAGGGATTGTCGAAATGGAGAGCTTGCAGCGAAAATCGTATGGATTTCCGCTGAACCCTTTAAATTCTTGAAGAGCGTGATGAGTAGATAGGGTTCCATACTATTGAGGCATACTCAAGTTTTGATCCCACCAAAGAACTATACAATATCTTCCTCGTGTACGGGTCTTTGAACTCCTAAGCGTAACGTCGCAAGAAAGCTAGGTCTGCATAAGCTTTTGGAATAAGATAGTTAACATCGTATCTTGGAAAGCTTAGTATCCTTGTAAGTTTAATTAAATGTGCTGGTTTTAACTTTAAATGCAACATATTAAATTCGAAACAAATTGTAGTTTTGAGGCATTTTCCCCTGACGTATATGTACTTATGTACTTGTGTACCCGTTTTTATAATTGATACTTAGTGCCAATTAACTAATTCGCAGTACCTCAACAAAGCAATCAAATACTGACGAATTCTCCGGTCAAGACTACAGACGATAAAGGCAAGTGTGCCGTGACTGCGTACAATGGACAGTAAAGCCTAGAAAAGCGGACAAAATAATTTTCACCTTTACGTTCATAAATAATTTCATAAACTTTATTTTACATATTTTAAAATGTAGTTAGGTATTTGAGGTTTTTTAAACTTCGCAAACTCAATGGAGGTTACACAAATTTAAAATTAAGTATAATTCTCCATAAATCAATTTCAACAGTTCGATACACACAATGCTAAAATCAACATTTTACCACCTGCATGTTTACATACGTAGCAGACAATTTACAATCTGTAGTACTATGGTTAAATTCTTGAGCTTCAGAGTTTTTGTAATCAAGGAAACAATGTTAATAACAATAATCGACAGGAAATCTGAGTATTATTGTGTATTGAACATTTTCTATTAACCTGAGCAATGAAGTATGGCCAAACCAGAGAAACCTGTCCAACTTATTGCAGATAGATTTTTTGCAAATGCTTTGATAAATTTGAAGTGTTTCTACAATTTCAGCCTTTTCACCCATTGTATGACGCGTCGCTTTACATGCCGTAGATTTTTGTCCCAAAGCAAAAGTAAGTAAACAGAAAAAAAAACTGGCAAACCTACCTAACAACGTAACAATATATATGCGAATATTATTGCTGGCCGTGTGCAATATTCTATCAACAGAGACTAAAATTTTGGTAGTTGGTCAGTATGTAACAGAGTGTACAATAGGTATCACTTCGTCATTAAAGTTTCGCTCAGAAAATTTTGCTACCAGCATAACAACCTACATCGTACACCCAAGCAGAGGCAAAACAAATAACTGAGATTATCGGAGGGAAGGTATGGGTCGGAAACGGAACTTTTGTCTGACTCGTAATCACATGAAGGGATTCAAAATTAGTGTTACACGGAAGTGTGTGCCTACTATGTACATGCATGTTCACGGTAGGTGCCAGTCTATAACTGGAGTAATTTGTTAATTGCTGTTGCAGAGTATGGCAACTTCAGTAATGATTATATGCGTTTTGATGTGCGAATTTTTTCAGTGGCAAGCAAAACGGATGAGAGGACGGCTGGTTGCAAGGAGTTGTTGATTGAAGTGAATTGCTGACTTAATTAGCAGCCCATTAGTGCTCGCGTTCTGGGCCACTCAAAACACTTTCATATACATAAATAAGTAATTAGCTGAATAAAAGGTGACAAGGGACACGCCTCTTTTTCGTTTAAAATTTAAGAGCTTTTCTCAAATTTGTTCCTCAGGTACCTGAAAAGACGACATTTTGTATTAAATCTGTAGGCTGATTTACCTAAATATTTATAAGTTCTAATTTTTCTAAAAATTGGCCGACTCCGAGCGGCAAATGGTTTTTTGCTAATGAGATTTTCATGGCAGAAATACAATTATGAAAAATCTAACCACATATTCAAATTGTACAAAATTTTTTGGTGAACTCCTTAAAATTCCCTAACTGTTATAAGAGGCATCTCCAACAAAATTGTGGGAAACTCCTTACTTTACCGTACTAATTTATACATTATGTACTGCTACCTAAAACAGAAAATAAAAACTTATATATTTCAATGCCAACATTTTGACGAAAATTTAAATTTTTTTACTAAATAAAGTACAATATAAGCTTGAGTAATAAGAGAGAAATTTAGTAAGCATTTACTCTGTCCCTTTGAAAAGTGTGGTAATAATTATATCAAATTTGGTTGACATTTAGATTAAAAAATTTTAAATTGCATAAACAATCCATAGAAATTACATTTTTGATACAATAATCAAATCCCTAACTGTCCACTTATATATGACAGTTCTTACGGAAGGAACGAGGTCAACAAAGATATCTAGGCAAGATATTTTATTTATATCAATTGCGTACATAGTAATTACTAATGTTACCTCGAACAAAAATGTGACAAAGGTGATTTAAAAGATTACTTTTTAAGTTACTTTCAAAAATAAAATAGTCACTTATGTATTTAACATGGGTGACCGAATTTTATGTTGTTTATATAAACAATTATATGATTTTTTGACGTGTCGGTTCTGGTAGAAAGTTACCATTTGTATTCAAGTGATCTATGATAAGAGTACAAACTTTTTCATTTCTTTTGTATATTTGATGACTGTATGGCCTTTACAACACTTGACTTACACAAAAAGGTTTAATACCACTTTATTCCATTAACCCTCGAGTCTTTAACTTGATGTTCAAACACAGAATTTATGGATTGAGCTCGATACCTGAAGATCAGAATATTAATTTTCGCGGATTTTAAAAACAATCGGCGTGCGCTTCTAGTAAAATATCGGTGATTTAAATTATTTCTTCCCAAAATGGTATGAAACAGTTTAAATATATTTAATGCAAGTTATTCTAAATACATGCCAGATGAATAAATTACATATTAATACAGATATAAAGTGGTGAATACCTTGAATAAATGTAATAGATTTTTTTACTAAAAAGTTAAAATTTTATATAATAAACAGTAACAACAAATTCTACTCCGGACAGGATAGAAGATATTCTTAAGGAACCCATTACCTTAATATAACCTTAGAAAGTTTTACTTTGGTATAATTCTGAAGAAACGTGACTTATGAATTTCTTGTAACTTGATTGACTGTTTTTTTCAACATATTTATAAATAATTAAATTAGGTATAATTTTGTTCACGCCATAAGTATCAAGTATAAATTCTTTACAAAGTTCGATTGGGAGAAAGCCCCAAAGATCTGCGCTATTGTAACGTTGTAACGTGAGCTACAGCTATATCTCCTTTCTGTTTTTTTTTTAATTACAGGATATTTTACAATGCCATCGATGGTACGTACTGACTAATGTCTTTGCCTATGAATTTTCACCGCAAGAATACATAAGAAAATTGATTGCTATGTTACAATTCGAATATATTATTTCGATTGCTAATAAATGCGGATCCTGAAACCACACTTATTTCCATATTAATTTTCTAATGGATTTTAGGTTGTTTTTTTAACAACAAAATATTCAACCCCTACGGGTTGACAGCGGAATATTTCTGTTATAAAATGTGCGTATGGACATTAGACTGGGCTAAAACAAAAAGCATATATTGATATTTTTTTTCAGAATGGCGAAAAAAATGTTGTAAAAGTTACAGATCTTAATATTAACCACTAGAGGTCTATCTTTGATAGTCTAGATTTTGTACAACTGATCCCATTTCAGGTGTAAAATTGTCAAAACTATTGCATATAATTTTGTAACAGATTGAATTCCCACAAAACGGACCAACAAACATTTCCGTCGCGTGGGGGAAGCCTATAAATATAGTTATGGTTTTCTGACTTCACTGTGCTATTTGGGATATTTATCATAAGCGTACAAATTACTGTAGATAGAACACAAACACATTTTCTAATAGGAGATTGTATGATCAAAAACAGGTGTCAATATTTAATAAAGGTTCTTTTCAAAAGGTATTTATTATTGAATTAAAAATTTAAATTTCTATTTTTTTGTTGTAATTTTTGACTCAAAATTTCCTTACTCAGTGGATTAAATTTATAATATACATCATCTAGAAACATTACTTTATCGAAATTATTACTAAAATATAGGGATCTCGTGGTGCATTCAAGCTTATTCTAGCTCAAAAGCTGTTCACTCTGCGAAAACGTTGTTTTACTGTTTTCACAGCCACAAAAACAAGAAGTGTTGGCTAATTTGATTACTCGAAACATGCGTTTTTAGTATTTTATCACAGAGAACCAAATCCATTATCATAATTTACCTCATGGGTCCAGTTCGACAGTAACCTCAAAAAACGAATTAGAGAACTTTAAGGTAAAGGCCGAACATAGATCGATTATCAAATTCCTATGATGGATTCAGATTCGGAATTGTTTGAATACTGATTTTTAGGGATTTCCCAAATTTTTTTAAGTAAAATCCCGAAACCAAGAGAACATACCACTGTTTAAAGCGTGATTACTTTGAAACGGCCCACCTTACGAAAATTTTCATTCACATTTTTTGTGGGGAATTCAATTTCCTAGAAAGCTGGATGCAGTTTTACACCAAAAATGAGACAAGTTCTGTAAAATCGAGAGTAGCATAATAGACCTCTAAAACTAATATAAAGATATGTTACTACTAGGCCAGTCTAATGTACATCAGTGTGTGTATGAAATTCTGCAGCAATACAATCTTTTTATGTCACTTATCGAATATGCGTTTGGTTTAGTACTCTCCCTCAAACAGCCTTCTCTTGAGATTGAAAAAAATGTTACGTATTTTCCATAGATGTAATATCAATACAAAAGCTGAGGTTGTACGAATGTGCTACATTGACACACAATTTATGTTTCCTATATTTCGGTAATAACTCCCAAAGTTCTTAAAAAATACAAGTGAATGCAGTGGTGAATTCAACTATGCGGAGGGGGCTTCCGATTTACGTTTTGCAAATGAGCCACAATTTTGTCTGGCTTTTAATGAAAAATATATTACGAACATCAATTATTATTGTTAAAAAAGTGGGTGGATAGATAATTTGCAATTAAATTAACCAAAGTAATATTTGGTGATTGCTATGTACGTAATACTCCTATATTTCTAGTGCAAAGAGAGATTTGATTAGAACGGAATGAAGCCATTGCATTACACGTTTAACATAGAATTTAAAATATCGCTTATTTAGCTTACTTAACTCAACTTAAGTTATCGACCAATATGTGAATAACGGTAACCCAAAATGTGTTAATAAAATATTTAAATCGGGCTCCGTCTGTTTGAAGTCCTTAGATGCTGCGAAGCGTGGACAGTTTTTTAGTCATAAACAAATTCGGATTTCCTCTTCTAACTAGGGCTGCTTAATGCCACGAAATCTTAAGTAGGCACATTTAAAGTTCTTAGCTGGTTTTGCCCTTATTGTGATTAGAAATACCTTAAAAAGAGTTCAGTTCACTCAAAGAGTATACCTTGGAGAAAATGATTATAATCAGAAAGTTGGTCAACATTTGACCTTTAATAACTTTATAAAGGACACATTATTTAAAAAAGTATTCTCGATCTATTCTGTAGAGCAATATATTTTCTGCAAAATGTCGGTGACACCGCCAGCTCAGTTAGGCTATTTTTTCAACTACAAATTGCTTAATTTAAAGACGAATAATGACTTTATGGAAAAAATTCCATAAAGATAGATTCTTTTAATTATTTTCCAGCGGGTTTGTAGTGTCACCGACGAAATATTGATTAAGAGAAGTTGGCTGAACTATTTGCTAGTGATAAAATATAATAATTTTGATAGAAGGATGTAAGCAGGTCCTTCCCTTTAATATTTTAGACTCATATTTGGTCAGTTACTCGATTTTTAACTAGAAATTCGATTTTCGTATACCATTAAAAAAAAAAACAAAAAATGTATTCTCCATTTTAAAAAGGATCAACAAAACATTGTACTCCATTGCTAACAACAAATCACGAGAAACGTTTCCTGTGTATGGTAAAACATGAAAACTAAACAAAATCTGTCAATACTAGGTAGCTGTCCTTAGTGTGCTTTGACGTGTTATTTGTTAAAAAGAAGTGATAGTTTTACCAGAAAAGTCGCGTGATCTCGAAGAATTACCAGTAATAAGACAGCATGCTAGTCAGACAATGTTTGGATTTATGACCTACATTATAAAATGATAATTATGTAAGATAGCTTTTCCACTGTTTAATCTGATAAATATTAAGTAACAAAGGTGCTGCAAATGGTTTTTGTTTAATTGCACTAAATTAGTTTTAAAGTGATACTCGTATAGTATGACATAATGCAAAATATACTAAATAAAATATATATATGTACATACATATATATATGAAGATATGTCTATAATTAATGCATGCATACAGGTACATATATGCATTTGAATACATTTCATGCACATGCTGATATTTGTTGTTCTAGTATATACAAATGCATATAAGTGTAATAAGTCTACACTTCATCTATAGAAGGAAAATCAATAATTTTTCTGCAATAGAATTTCATTACCTTTACCCAATAAACCACAGAATTTTCAAATTTATTCCAACTAGTTAGCCAGTACACAATAAAAATAATGTTAAATGTTAAGTTACAAAAATTTCTTTGCGTACTTTTTTTTGTTCTTCTTTTGCATGAGACCTCGTGTACCACAGATGTTAATAAATGCATTCCTTTTGGAAAATTATCCATTTCATTGCAGACCGAAAGGATTACAATACTTTTCGTTATTCCGGAACACGGAATAAAAAAATGCATTATTGCAGAAAATTAATAATTATTTTATTTTTATTCCTGATGGTAGTGTGCCGGAAGCTAACATATAAACGATTTGAAGAAGTTTTTTTCAAAACGGGGTTGACCCTCGGCAACCCACCGATTTTATTTCTGCCATGAAGGTCATAAACAGAAACACATCTGATTTGGCAGATTTGTAGCAAAATAAGGAAGAAGCACAGTTGCGAATAAAAAACTCATTTATTCGAAGGATGTATTGACATGAAAGAGATTTAGAAAGCGAAATTCACTATTTTCATCGCTTGTACCTCATTCATATAAAAAAGGTTGTCCAATTTACATGGCAATGTCCGGTGATTGGATCACCTAATCCATATCGGAGTACTCCGTTTCTTTGGGTTGAATATTTCATGGGTACCAATGTGAGAGTTCTCTCAAAATGCTCCCGAAAAATTACTCCATGGAGTATTCAACACCAAAGCGAGAGTGGGAGTAGGTGGTCCTCACAAGTACTTTGGTATATAACACTCCATAGAGTAATATTTTGGCAGCATTTTGAATGCACTCTCACGTAGGTGCTCCATAGAGTATTCAGAAGCAAAGTAAATAGTACTCCAATATGGATTAGGTCAGGCACGGATCCAGAAAATATTTGGTGGGGGGGGGATCCAAATTTTTTTTCCATTTTGAGTGTAAAATGGAAATTACAAAATTGCAGTTTTATTTTGTATCTAGTGGGGACGCAAACCAAAGTTATCAAAACCTAGAGAAAAAAAATAAGTACCTATTCTTTTGAAGGACGATAACAAAACAAGTTCACATTTATTTAAAATTTCAGGCAGCAATGTATTTAAGATATATTAAAGAAAAAAATTCTATGGATAGGGATAAAGCATTTTACTTTGCAGAGTACCTTTCTTTAGTTACGTGAATCAGAATAAAAAATCGCTCATGTAATTTGTATGGAAAATTTAAAAAAATCCATTGCGTAACATCTAAAATATTATCTCTATGTTTATAGCCAAATTTTTGCATTGCATATGGAAAACGCCTAAAAAAATGTTTTTTGTATGGGAAATGTTCACCTCACTAAATTTCAATATTCAGGGCCCCAACCCTTAGGGTATTTTTATAGGTAGGTACTTACCATAGTATTTCGAAGTAGAACTCAAAAAAAAAAATAAAGTCGAAAATAGATCCCAAATAATCACATACATTCCCCCCATTCTGTATTTAATATTGACAATTTGCCAACAACACACAATTGGATGTAGAGAAACAAGAGTCCCACCGCGCTAGCTTTTTGTTTTCGTTTTCATTGGTTAAATCACCAGGTGTGGTATCAAAATGGCGCATTAGCGCTAAATGGAGCCACTCCAACCAACCAACTATTTCAGAGACTTGTTGCACTTCCTTGTAATTTTAATGCAAATACATTAAGAGTACATGATTTCTTAAGGATTTTCCATGCTGAACCCGAATACGTCCTCAAAAATGTCCAATCATTCCTAGTTCCCAAGACAAAGGGGTCTGAAACCATAAAATTGGTATGATTTGTTTTTGACATGATTTTCACGTAAAGAATGCTTTCGAACTTCGTTATTTACAAGACGACTGCGAATTTTATTATTACACATACATAAATACATATGTATGTCAACAGTCCTTAAATGGATATTTACTTCATCGTCTAAACGATTTTTGCCTTCCAACAAAGTACGTCGTCTAACTCTATCCTTTGCCAGCTGACGCAAAATAGAAACGCCTAGGGATTGCAGATTGCTCCCCACTTGGTCTTTCCAACGGAGTGGGGGCCTCCCTCCCCCTTTCCTTCCATAAGTGGATTACGACAAGAATTCCTTCTGGGCCGGAGCATCTCCTTGAATTCGCATACAAAGCCAAGCCAACATAGTCGCTGTGTTTTAATTCGTTGGACTATGTTGATGTCGGCGTAGAGCTCATACAACTCATAATTAAATCTTCTTCCGTAAACACCGTCGCGTAAGATACTTCGTTTTGTCCTCGTTCACCTCAAAACCCACTTTTTTCGCTTCTTTCGCCAAATTGAAGTAGCAAAAACTTACGGCTATTCGTGCAATTGCACGGTCGTGTAATATATGGTTCCTGATCGGTGAGGTTCTGCGGCACATCCTTTTCGTCGAGAGAAGGCGGCCTTAAACTCGACAAAAAAGTGATGAGTTTCGATTATTTTGTAACGTTTTTTTTCAAGATTTGGCGCATAGTGAAATTTTCGTCGATGGTAGATTTACCTGGGGTCGAATTACGTTTTACGTTCCGTGATCGAAAGCGAATTTTTAAATCACAATGGCTTGAAGCTCATAATTCGGAATGACGGCATACATGAGCAATTGGCTGGAAGTATCGGTAGGTTCAATTATGCATTATTACACTTTTAAAAAGTTGGACAGTTTCAACGTTATTGTGACTTAAAAAATGGATTACGATCACGGAACGTATGTCGTAATTCCGCCCCAGGTCTGAAACTGCACTGATAAGGTCCAAACATTTTGTGGGTTGCAGTCTTTCTAAAATAATACGCTTGATAGCGCCTCATTATATGCGATATGAAGGGTAGTCGTTATTATTAACAAAGAAATTGTATTACCTCACAAAAGGAATAGATTTTAGGGAATATTAAAAAAGGCTAGAAATTTTGCATTTCTTATATAAAAGAATGGAATAAAGGCTGCAAGCAAAAGTTATTATTGAACGAGCGGATGGGTTCCTTAACACCTCTGTTGTGTGCATATATAGGAAATGTGCATGCATAAATAATAACATGATGTGCATATATACCAAATGATAATCAGTCAAGCGAACGTTTGGCATTCCATTATACAGTTAATGAATTTTATAACACAGTTTAACTGACTACACACAAATACAACATCTATATTTCTATATTTTTAACGACTATAATAGGTTACCTTATCTCTTCGATTTCGGGTACAGGAAACATCGAGCTGCTTCTAGCTTCTTTGGCTTCGACTTGACTTTGAGTTTGAATTCAGATAATAAAACAAAACACGCATTCTCTAATTAATCAAAAATTCAAAAAAAGCTTTCCTTGATAAATGATTTAAGGAAAATATTTTAGTGTAATTTTTTGGTCAAAACATCTTCATGTTTTGTATAGGCATGTGTGTCTAAAATGTCAAGTATTGTTTTGTCACGTAAGCAAAACTTGAAATAAAATATTAGTAAAATTTGTATATGTGTGCGGAGGTACTTTGGATAGAGCGATGTGGGTACATTTACTTAGTTGTTGGCCAATTCATATGATAGTGTGTTTTTAATATATATCGACCTCTTGCCAGGAGGGTGAATATGCAAAAATGTTCAGCTTCAACTTACTTGGTTCGCTTGATGAACCATTCAATAAATATTGCACTAGTATCCAAACCATAATTGGTCAAGTATTTAACAATAAAAGATATGAAATGGAACAGATTGTTTTAGAGCAAAAAGAAAAAACTCTCTCTCTCTATGGCGCGATATACAACAGGTATATCATCATAAACCTCCTAAGAGATTTTTTGCGCCAAGCTTCTCTTCCAATTTGTGGTGTGCCGATTTTTAAATTTTCCCTACAAATTGGTGGGACCTACAGTTTTTTTGCCGACTCCGAACGGCATCTACAAAGGAGACGAATTTTTGCTGAGAAGCCTGTCATGGCAGAAATACACTCGGAGAGTTTGCCAAACCACTGCCGAGGGGAAAAAGAAAAAACTAAAACTAATAAAAAACTCTAATTCCGAAAAGCTGGCATTTTTACACACTCTGGCACTGGCACTGAGTGATCGTTTTTGTCGGAAAGCCAATTAAATAATTTTGTTATTTAAAATTTTAAGTCAGTTTCTCGTTTCCTAGTTTCAACATGTTTGTGTTTAGGAACATAAGTTCGTATTTAATTGAAACTTCAAAAAAAGTTTTGCAATACAAAAATATGACTCGCAAAATATCAAAAAAGACAAACAAAATTAAACGGGAAAAGTAAAAAATCAAAATAGGTAGTGGTTTTCGCTATTTGTTTTGTACTTACCTAACCAATCCGGCAGAAGAGAGCCCGCAAGAGATTCTGAGTATCTCTTACCTGAAAAGAAGGGAAAAGCGTTTTAAATCATAGGCTAATTTACTATTAATTGCGTCCAAGTGCAACATCTAGAGTACATAAAGTCGACGAAAGTGCAAAACTGCAAATCAAGGTTTTGAAATAAAGTGTGCTTGCTAGGGATGCAATTTTCTCGAATTTAACCGTCCCAGGATTTTCGGGTTCTGATTTTACAATACCGGAATCCTGGGATATGAATATTCGATATTCTTCAACAGTTTAAGTTACTTCATTAAAAAACAGCGAAAAATCAAATGGGTAACCCATTCTTTGCAAACTTTTAAAATGGAAAAAAATCGAATGATGAATAAATAAATAGGAAAATTAGATAAATCCACAGTCTCATGTAAGTTGATAGAAACCCTCATGGAACTTTAAGTAACACAACCAACTAGGAAATTAACTAAATTTCAGTAACATATATATATTAATTTGCTAATCGAATTAACACACTATACCTATACACAAGGGTGTCTTAAGACATATATAAGCAGGCAATTTTTGTCTATTTGATATCAAAAACTTATATAGGAAATATAACCGCAATTGGATATGGATTACCCATGTCGTATTGATTCCAAAACTTTATGGTCAGTTAGTATGAAGAGATGTATAGCTGAATGTAAGTATATACAAATACATACATATATATATCTTAAGAGCATTTATTATTTAAATTTTTTAGATTATTTTGTAAACTTTATTTTCAATGTTAAATCTTTCGACGCTCCTGCTCACAACGTAATAAATATTGTTTCTGTTCCTCCTCAACCTTGATAAAACCATGAACCCCTGCTCTTTCAGCTGAGTCGTTAACTGCACTAAGACTCGCCTTCTCTTTGGCTTCTTGAAATCAGTGACTATTTGTAAATAAATTAGGGGAATCGTATAGAACAGCTGTTGTCAATGTTAAAGAGTTAAAAAAATGATTTGGACGGAAATAAAGTCAGATATGTATTTTCCTAACATAAAACAGGACTTGAACAAATTTTAATATCAACTGAAAACTAAAGGAATAGTTTCTAAATTTACTAACGGAGCTAACCATATAATCCCTCCTGATTTTTCTATGCTCGTTAGTTTAAAGCACTATCTATCACAAAAGCATATCAATGCTGTGCGACACCCAGTGGTCTAATTTCAAGTTTTCGTTCTTGATCTCCACCTAATACTATGACACAAAGCCCTGCCAGTACGCGATGGATGCTTTGGTCAGCTTGATAGAAGTGCAGCAGCTCGTTTTTTTAACACAGTATTTAATTAGCATCGACACTTTGCTCGTTATCTCCCAACTTTTGAAAAACGCACTGCCGGGACTTTTGGTCGATTGACTTCAAACACGTTCTTTTACACCAATTCATAGTCAAGATTGCAACAAACTTAAACTTATATTTCTGTATTAAATGGTTGCTCAAGACATATGGAGGCCCCATCGATATGAGCTTTATTTGAAGCTGTAGTATCACAACCATAAATTTACACTTTGACTTTGAGGTTCTAGTGCATTATCGGGTCCCAATTAGACTGTGGCTGCTAAATTCCTAAACACTTTTTTATCCTCGGCACTGAAATGAGAAGTTCCTTACTCGCATAATAAATTTCTATCGGAAGACGCTTTCTTTTGAACTTCGATCGTTGTTGTTGTAACGATGCTTCACCCAGCCTAGTCGTCACTTTCCTTACCTAGCATTGTCATCAAAATCTTCTAACGGAAGGCCCAGGAACCTAGCAGCTTCAATAGGGTTCGACCAGAGTGAGATTTTTGTTAGAAGAGTGTCTGTTGAGCATACCGGGCAGAAATTTGGCATGTCAGATAGGTGAGAGTTAAATCTTTTACAATAACCAGACCGAAGTTGGGGCGGTGTGACTCTTGTCTCCCTTGGAAGTTCGCGTTCCTCTTCGCCAAAAGGTGGAGCTTATGCCTGAATGAAGCCCTTCACTGGGCGTGAGCTGACAAAGGAGTTTACCTTCTATGTAAAGACTTACGAAATATCAACTTTCCATAGAGATATGAAGGCGTTTTGGTTAACATAAGGTGGAGTGTAATTAATATACTTTAAATGTTTTGTCAATTCCCGAACATCCATTTAGGCTTCAAGGCATTACCTAAGTCTGGATACGAGCACTGCACCTTTAGTTCGATCCGTTTCGCCATGTTTTTAATGCATAACCGCCGAACTCGGAATTGCGATCATAAACATCTGCATATCGTCGGTGACACTGAAAAACGGCGTAACGCACAAATGCAAAATTGCGTAAGTGAAAAATCGATTGTATGGGAGTTATACTCGTATGTTATGTAGTTCCGATCTGATTTTCACTACACACATTACATACATAATAAGTACCAAATCTGCAAAACTTTACGTACCTAGCTTTTTAATTGCAAAATGTATAGCCCAAAACCCGTTTATCGAAACTATCGATTGTATGGGATGATTAATCTCATGCAAAATGGAGGCTCCATACCAAATTTTATCAAGATATCTCAAAAACTGAGGTACTAGTTTGCGTACAAACAGACAGACGGACATGGTTAAATTCACTCAGCTCATCACCCTAATCATTTCGGTATACTTATTGGTGGGTTTATCTCTTCTTCTTCTCATACTTACAAACATCGGACCAAAGTTATAATACCATTTCATGTTCATGAAAGGTATAAAAAGCTGCATGTTGTTTTGGAAAGTATTTAAAAGAATCTACCTTGATGGGAATTTTCCCATAAAGTCATTGTTCGGGTATGTGGCATTTGTGTCAAAAGCTAGGAAATTTACTTTAGGGTGATTCGAGGTAGTTTTTATGAGTTTCTGTTTTACTTTTTGTCAGTAAAAAACCGATTTTGTTCGAAGCCTGTAGTGTTTTAAAGTGAACATTCTAAAAAACGCATTCCCCAACATCACCAAATCAAAAAATTTGATTCGCTAATAAAATAACAAGTATAGGTAAATGTAATTTGCGTTAAACGCAAACTTGGTTATATTTATTAAGCGCTATCTAAATAAGTATAGATATAGTAAATGTGCGTATTCTTTGAAGTTTGGGGCAGTAATAAAACGCATCTGATACAACAAACTTAATGTGGCTTGCGTAAATTACAAGAATACAGTAAAGCTTGTATACCTATACTTATAAATGTAAATACAGTTATGTATTACAATATGTGTAATATGGAAATGCGAAGTCTGCCGGCAGGTGCTTCATGTCATCAGGCAAGAGCATTAAATCAAAAAATTAGCGCAATATATATTTTTTAGCGTAAATTCCAAAACAACTTGCAGCACATGTGCACGTCGCCCATTAAGAAGATGCATAAAGACATTGCCATCATCCTTCAGTCTAAGACAATGTTAATCTAATAACTTAAGTAAGAACACCCGTTGCAGCTCACACGTAAACATCCCCAATATTCACGAAAATTTCCTTCCATACGCTTAAGTAGAAATTCACACATAAAATATGTATAAATGTGAGTTAAGTATTAAGAGTTAGCCTGTACGTTTCCAGCGTCAGGTGCTTACATAATGCGAAAATATACTTTTAAGTGAGAAACCAAAAGTGGTATCTCAAAACAGGCAAAGTAACTCGTGCAACCCCTGAGCATGAGTTCTTTTAAAGCTTTGTGTGTTGCCAGTGGTCATATTTATATAAGAACGGAGAACAAATAGAATCAAGAAATTCGTGAAGCTGGGGATAGCCTGCGTACTAATTTATATCTACATATCGTCGGTGATACTGCAAAACTGAGTTAGCTACATTTGTGTCAAAAACTTTTATATGCCCCTGTCATTAAGATATATTTATTTATTCTCACGAAAACTACATGTTGATTTGGAAAATAATAAAAAGAATCGATCTTGATAGAAACTTTCTCCATAAAGTCGTTATTCTTCTTTAAATTTAGAAATTTGTAGTTGAAAACCACCAAGCTGAGATATCACTTACCCGGTTTTGCATTTGTGTGTTACGCGGTTTTGCAGTGGCACCGACGATATGTATGTTCGCTTTGCTACGGATATTAAAAGTTAAAAATGATCTATCTGAGTTGACTGTTAATTATTTTTCTATTCGTAAAATATATTTCTGTGGCCGCCGTGGTCCAAAGGTCCAAGGTTCGAGCCCTGAAAAAGGTAACGTCAAAAGTGGTTCGAAAACGTTTTTTCAAAAAGGAGTCACCCCTCGGCCTTTCGGAATCGACAAAATACTGTAGACCCCACCAGTTTGTAGGAAAAATTAGAAGCAGCACACAAGAAGCTCAGCCTTAATCTCCTCGGAGGTATATATCGCGCCAATTATTTATTATTTATAAAGTATATTTACTTGTTTTTTTGTTATATTTATGCATATGTACCTAACAAACATTTAGGCTTCAGTCACTTGTTTATCAACACCACCTTAGTATGAGAGTCCTAGCGTTCTCAACAAAAATAGTATCTTTTGTATGGCACAAAATGCTGTTTCTCCAGTTGAGAAAAAGTTAGTTTTCAACTTGTACGCAAATCTGATTCCCTAATCGAACTCAAAGATATAACTACTAGACTGAAAATAAAATAAAACGTGATACATGATTTCAAATTTAAAACACCATGAATAATTTTGATTTAAATTTAATTCGTGTTCGTTGTTTTAACTTTAAATAAGTTGGATATCAGCTTGAGATTTATAAGGTTTAAAAAATGTCTCAAAGATTGGAGAAATCATAGATACGCCAAGATCTTCAGATGCAATTACAAAATGATATCCAACTAACATTGCGATGCCTTAGCAAAGTTTTTGTTGTATTTCCAAATACTTTCCAAACTAATTCCCATGTATTCCCTAGCGAAGTTGCTTATTTGAATTTTAAGAGACTAAAATATATATTACTTATATATACTAAAAATAGACATGAGGTCCCTATATAAGAATTTATTAATGTTCAACTCGAATATTATAAAAACTAAACACATTATCCAAGCATTTTTTGATGGAGAAATACTCAAAATAATGCTCTATAAGTCACTAATTGCACCCGTCTTGCTATATGGTGCAAAAACCTGGACGCTAACAACATCTGATGAGGCCGCTCTGGGAGTATTAGAGAGAAATGTTCTTCGAAAGATTTGTGGAACTCTACGCATTGGGGACGGCGAGTACCGAAGAAGATTTAATGATGAGCTGTATGAGCTTTACGCAGACGCCGAGATAGTTCTGCGAATTAAAACACAGCTGCTTCGCTGGCTAGGCCACGTTGTGTGAATGAGCGAAGATGCTTCAGCCCAGCAGGTATTCTTATCGGCACCCTCCGGTGGAAGCAGAGGAATAGGGAGACCACAGTTCTATACTAGTTTGGGTTAGAGCGTCAACTAATATATGCATCATGGATAAAATGTTACATGCAAGTGGTTGGAATTAGTACCTGTAAATTGTATACCATGCTGCATACATATAACATTCAATATTTTACTTTAAATTGAAAGTTATTTGCAATATATTTTCCAACACTGTCATAAAGCACCTAATGCTCCTAAGCTACAAGTAGAAGCCACAACTTTAATGGTAAGATATACTTTGAATGTATTGTATAGGGGTGGTGGCGATTGGATGAGAAAATACCACGATGATATCATATCCTGCACGAAATTCTATTAATACGGAAATGGAAAAAATTCTTCATTTATATGAAATAACTCCTCAATTTTGTTCAAGCCTGTCCTATGAAAATGTAGGTTTATTAGAAGAAATACTCGCTTCATATATTCGGTACATGATGAATATTTGCTAAATGTATTACACATATTGTCATAGATATAGGTGTCACCAAGTATTTTTTATTAAATTCTTTAAGAAACCGTTCTTAGTGTTGTCCTTATCAAGTTTAACATTGAAAACAACAGCTATTCAAGAAAGAGAATATGTCTTATTTGTATATAGTACTAGCTGACCCGCCGGCCACCGTGGTGTGAGGGTAGTGGTGCTGGCCCACCACACCGAAGATCCTAGGTTCGAATCCTGGGACAGGTAACATCAAATATGGTTTGAAGGGAGGACCCCTCGGTAGTGGTTTGGCAAACTCTCCGAGTGTATTTCTGCCATGGAAACAGTAGGACCCGCCAATTTGTAAGTAAAATTAGAAGAAGCACACGACAAATTGGTGGAGAAGCTCGATCTTAATCTCCTTAGAAGTATATCGCGCCAAATATTTATTTATTGATTTATTTCTAGCTGATCCGTCAAACTTCGTTCTGCTCAAAATATATTTTTATTGAGTTCATTGCAAAAACTCGCGATTCAAGTCAAGGAAAAAAAATATTAGTAACAAGTGTTTCATTATAATCTGCCTTAAAAAACATTATTTTTTCTGTTTTTGATTAAACCTATATCATAATTTTAGTACTGATTGCATGTAACATGTTTTGTTATTCTACCAATCTTCTAGGGGTTTTGGTACACAAAATTCGGTGTATATCTACAAACTAATTTTCAGATCCCTATCCTGAACCCTTTGAAGATATTACGTCTGTGAAACCAAGTTCGCATAACTCCCATTTATTTTCTCGTAAGTATGGTATTCGTATTATGTATCTCCATATAAATTTTCAGGTCCCTACCCTGAACCCTTTTAGAGATATTCAGCCTGAATAGTTAAGTTTGTGTGTGGCACATCCCAATTCCGATAATTCCCACTTTTTTCCCTTTAGTATGGTATTGATATCGAATGTCTCCATCTCCGTACCATGAAACCTTTGGAGATATTACGCCTGTAAAATCAAGTTTGCATCGGAGGTCCCACACCCTCTTAATATTACCGTCTTTTTGTTATTTTATAAACTTGCGCGTTCTAATTACAAACAAACCCCCAAAAGGAAGGAACAAAAAACGATTCATTTTTATATTCGTATATGTATATGGATTTTATTTAATAACAGTCAATAAAAATAAATTCAATAAAATAAAATTTTACTAATTCGACGTTATTGTAATGTAAGGTGTATTGAAATAGATGTGAAAAAAGTAGGTAGCTGTAAAATAGTAATTTGCATTTTCGGTGGTGCTCAGTTTGCATAATTATTTAGTTGTACTGCAAACTTTGCATGTGTGTTGTCTGACATGTGGCGACTGATTGTCGGTTTAATCGTTTGTCAAATAGGTATAATAAATAAACAATCACATACTTAAGTGGTTCTGAAGCCCGTTTTTCGCTTCAGTTGGTCAGTTGATATGACAATGCCGAACAAGTATCATTGGTGCGGCCTTAAGTCAGTTGTATGTAGACAGTGCAGTTGGTGCCAATCATGTATCTCTAGGTACCAATCGAAACTCTGAGATTCTTAACTAACACAATGAAATGCACCTAGAGTTTTTGAATTACAGGGTTTGCGGGAGATAGATGCTTACGACAAACCCATTGAAAGCATGTAGGGAAGTATATGTTCTGGTGGCATCAGACATTAAATACCCATTGTGATCTATTATGTCATCTACATAATTTTCAGGTCCCATTATATACCCAGTGGAAAAAGAAGGAAACTCTTTAGTTAGGTGTTTTGTGTGGTAAATTTTGTTATGTCATACAAAGTAATTTTTTGGTATATTAATTTAAATAGCAGAAAAATACATCGAACTTTTAGTTTGTAAAGAAATAAAATAAATATTTGGCTCGATATACAACTAGGAGATTAAGACCGAGTTTATCTACCAATTTGTGGTATGCTGTTTTAACTTCGTCGGACCCTGAAAGGCATCTGCAAATCGTCGGTGACACTTCAAAACCGCGTAGCTCACAAATGCAAAACCGCATAAGTGTTGCGACTCAAATTTTGCAGGAGGATTTCCTATTACATTTGTCTATGATCCTTTTACAATTTTTTTGGTATAAATGAGCACGGTCCTTGACCGATTTCGTCCATAATCGGTATATTTCTTTTCAAATTCCAATAATACAGACGACCGGACATGGCTTAGTAAATTACCCTATAGCTCCAAATCGATCTCAATTCGTTTATACTGTTACGTCCTACCGTTGGGCGAGTAAAGGTCGATGTTTTCGTTTGCTAAACGTTAAAAGTTTTCAACACTGTATTCCAGTAATATTTAACAATATGGCAATACATTTAACGGGCTAGGGATGTGTTTGCTGCGACTAAGACATTGGGTGGAAATTTCGTATAGGGGAACGTGATACCATCACCTTGCTCCGGAGTATACCACATAAGACAGAACTTCATAACTAGTTATTAACACATGAATGAAATTTGCTTTCACAAAAATATTTAATAGTGTTAAAGTTGCTTGTCGTTTTCTTAACCTCCAATAAGAATGCTGTGGTTTTGGCGCAAATATGCAAGCCGAAGTCACATTATCTTTCATTACTCACGATGCAGGAAAAAGATGCGGGATAATGAACTTGATTGTAAACTTTAGTTATAACTAAGGTGACTAATTGGATTAAGCACTGTTAAAAATAACAACAACATGACTTAATCTTTTGTCAACAAATCTAAACTTTAATATAATTTGAACTTTGGAATTAATCTAAGATGTGTTGTTTAAATTTACAAACACAAGTTTGTTAGTATACGCTTCTACAAACTGTTCCTGTTTTATTACCAACCACCCACTTTGCCCGGTAGCCATTCATTTAATTTATTTATTGGCGTTTCATTGGTAAATTTATGCATTTCGAACCCCAGTGTTGTAAATTTAGTCAAATGTGAAA
Organism: Merzomyia westermanni; assembly: GCA_949987695.1. Classification (NCBI taxonomy): domain Eukaryota; kingdom Metazoa; phylum Arthropoda; class Insecta; order Diptera; family Tephritidae; genus Merzomyia; species Merzomyia westermanni. Next base: position 120,695,035 of record OX465288.1, on the reverse strand, counting down.
ATTGTGCATTTTGGCATAGACTGAATATGTCCATGATGTTAACACATGCGTACATACAATCACACTCGATGTATCAGATTATGCTTGTTGTATGTGCGTATGACTGCCGGGATTTTCATTTTAAAATATCGCATAGCAATATGGCATGTGGAGTAAGCTAAAATAAAAAAAAAACGGAACTCACAACAAAAAACAAAAGCTGTTGAAATAAAACAATTGCAAAAAGCTGTGCAGCGGAAAAAACGAACTTAAAAGCAATGACAAATAGTATTCTGAGATAAAAGGCATCCACTCTCTCATAACATTAACATACGCACACATAAAGGAACAACTATCACCCAGCAAAAAAGGTGTAAGCGATTATAAGTATGAAATAAGGATTACGGCGATATCTCAGCTTGCTAATATAAGAGATAAACTTTCTAATACAGGTATTATAATACATCTATTACCCTGCAAATCATGTGATTAGCCTAGGATGCGTCCGGGATGATTCGCAAAGGAGGTTGTGACTAATGCCAGTTCTGATCACTTTGTAAGTGCTGGACTGTTGACGTTTGTTTGATCATGTCCTATGAATATACGAATTGTACCCATGTATACCTAAACGGTGAAAGTACTAATCCCCTTTCTACCCAAACGGGTACTTTCAACTCCTATGAGTATTCTACAAAACAAAATTTACATATATGAAGGGATCAGAAGAAAAAGGATGTAAGTGAAATTTTTTGAGCTAGACCCATATTGGTATAGCTAAATACAGTGTATATTTGTTGACAAAAATATCCAAGTCTTTTCGGACATTGTAGTGCCATCCATTAGCCCGGCAAAAAACGCACTATCCAAAATTTACATGGAATTTACAATAGGTAATCAACTTTAAACTTAAATATCTCGAAACAATGTCAGTCCTACTTAGATCCGTTTGCTTTTAGCTTTAGCCAACTGCATGCTAAAAGGATTAATCACGGCTCACTCTCTTTAGAGATTAATCGCACAATTTGTGGAAGGCTAAGCGTAGACGAACTCAGCGGATTATCTTAAAACACACGCAAATACAATTTTGTGCAAATAATATAGATGAATTGTAATTTTGGAGGAAAAATTCGGCGTTGAATAAGAATAAATTTAGAAGTAAAAATGTGGTACATAGGAAGTATTTGTATTAATATCATGGCTGCGTTTCAAATTGTAATTTGCAAACACAGTTATAGACTTTCGGCGTTTATAGAGAGAGTGAACTGAATGATGGTGAGATCAAAAAGGAAGACAAGGTGTGGTTTAAGATTTAATAAATTCAACGGATTACCCACCATTCCCGAAACTAGGGGCGCATTCGGGTATTGTGTGGGACTTATGTTCCTTAATTTTTGAGGGATCGTTACTTAATAGTAAGCCTTATGTATAGTGAACATATTTTGATGGCGAGGCCTACATATGCATAGTAATGTATGTGTACATATCAACGTGATGCCAGGCGCTGTGGCCAATATCCGATGGCAGTAGACGAGCGCGATGCAAACTTGTGATGCGCTGTGGTGATTTATTTGCATATAAATGGGGCGAAAATGCAAAGTCATGGCCATATCCATACATTTATATAATGTATATACATACATATGTTGCAAGCATCCCTATGAATATGTAACATGTGCACTTTCTATCATCGAACTGATTGCCCTGAGACTGTCAAATTTAGAACCATGCGTAGTTCCCATTACTTACTTATAACTTCAACTTCATTTATCAAAGAAATAGATGTTTAACCCTTTACAGTCATAGGAAGATATGTGTGTGCTACTCGTTGAAAAATGTTATGAGACCCGTAAAGTATTATGTCTTGGTTTAAGTTGAGCGCGTTTTCAGTATTACTTCGTTTCTTATCAATCAACCGTTCCAAGTTATTCACGTTATGTGACGTGTTTTTTTTAGTTTTTTTTTGCCATTTACTCAATTATGTGGAATCTATCCCGAAATGAATTTATAATAAGTCGTTTTTAAAATTGCAAACGTGTATTCAGGCTTAGTGCGTGAACTGGTTAGATATTTATGTAAGCTCACATCCCCAGTACTTTTACATATTATCTCAACTTATTTCAGCTGTGAAAATTATTTAAGTAGCTCTGGGTATGGTAAAAAAAGGTGGGTAACCAAAGCTGACTTAGTTATGGCAATACTTTTGACAATATCTTAAATATTTTATTATATATCCTTTGTGCGAAATATTTCGATGAATAGATGTATTTTCACATATCATAGATTTCCCAATGATTAATAATGAATTATTATATTAGACGGTCTTTGTGGCATAAAAAAGTTTTATTTAGTTAGCTCGGAATATAAAATTTTCCAGATTTTTTAATTTTATATGAGAAAGCGTTAGTACTTGAATAGCGTGAGTGCGTTGCATTTTTGTGTTTTGCTATGAATTAGCAGAAACATATACACTATGTGGGGGTTTTTAATAGAAATACTCAATGTGTGCCAGGTTTCTATGGGAAGTGATTTAAAAATGTTGGGAAAAAGTATCTAACTGCGCCTGCGTCTATTTATGCCCATAGACGATGAAATCTGCAAACTTTTTTTTTGGCACATAAGATAAAGCTTTTTCACTTTGTATGTTACGAACGTCAAGGTTGAACTGTTTTTGACATTTTACAGCCAATTATGTTTTTTTGTGAGTTTTTCCTTTTAAGAAATAATAAAACTGAATTCTTTTGAAATAGAAAATCAGATACTTAAGTCTGTGTTTTTATGTTATAAACGTAAAATTTAATTGTAGTATTCGGGCACACGGGCCACAATGCCAAAAAATATTAAAATAATCGCTCAAACAGCAAAAATAACAATCTGAATTCTACATCTAGGTCTGAATTCAGCTTTGAACCACTAGCACTTTTCACTACTCTCAAATTTGGTTACAGGGTTTTATTAAGTGCACACTCCCATATATTCATGTATAAATATATACATTATATATTTACAAAAAGTGAATATATTTATATCCATGTGCAATTTCTGTCAAGCTATAGGGTTAAGTGCGGTGGATACTAGTTGGCGTAATGCGGCATTCGCAATCGAAGAATAAAATGTTTTTGCAAGGGCATAAAGGAAAACCCTCCCTTTTTTGACGCCAATGCAGCACATAATTTAAGCGCCGGCTGGCTGTTGATGGTTATGGTGAGCAAGTTTTGTACAATACATGCATGGGTGCTTGTTGCACAATCGTGTTTATGTAGTATTTACATATTTCAAAATCTTTCAAAGTTCTAAATACATATGTGTAATTGATAAATATAGGAACTGATCTTATATAAAAGAAAATAAAGACTTGAAAAAGCAATATGCAAACAATATGATTTTTTTCTCAAGCAAACTATGCTTGCTTGATTTGTAAATTAAAAGCATCCAGTCTTCACAAAACAGAGAACTAACGAGCTTTTCGACTGGGATTATCGTGATGAATATCAATTAAAAGTAGTCTTATAAGAGTTGTAATTTTAAGAAAATGATTTCACGTATCCTAACTTATAAAAGTTTTAAACATTATTTAACTATACTTAAGTATGTGCGTAATGTATCTCAGGTCTGCATTTAGCATTTCGCGGCCTTGAGGAAATAGTTTGTGAGAGCCTTCAAATGTTTAAAAATTGTTAAAATCTTGGAAAGAATTGTTATAGAATGCTTATTACAAATAAGTCTACTGAAATTCATGTAAGGAAACCTATCTTTGAACTGAATTTTTTTTGAAAAATCACCTGCTATTTCCAATTTCCTTTTTGGAAATAATATAAGTGTATAGAGGGAATCTATTTACATTTGTATGCATAAGTAAGTCATTACTATCCTTAATTTTTCTCAACACTATTATCGAACATTTAAATAATAGATAAGTTGTAAAACTGTATCTACGTATACCCAGAAGTAAGAGTTATTCGCACATATGGATGTATGGTCGTAGCTAAAAGCCAAACAAACAATACCTTCTACATTGGGAACGTTACGAATGTCACATTTTTTACTAGTGAGCGAATAGAAGAGAAAAACGAGACATTTAACATCTAAGTGGGTTTAAGTCATTGTTAAAATTACTAACAAGTTACAATAGAAATATACAGTCATAATATGAATATACTTTGTAACAATATACTAGCCTAATATTTGAAGTTTTACGTGACGTGGCTTGTTTAAGCGACATAAGCTATAACGATTTACTTCGTCTATTTTATTTGCGCTGCACTCTCTTGTAATTCGCAAGCAGCTTATAAAATATCCCAAAGATATAGTTTATGTTTTTTAATCCCAAATCGGGGGGTTTTTCACAACGGAAATGAGGAAGCCAATCCCGTGCAATGCCTCAGAGCCAACAGTGCTCGCCCCCAATTAATACATACAAGGTGTAACAGGTGCACCGCACCGCGTTCTATATAGAACAAATAATTTAAATAAATAAAATAATAATTTAATAAATATTAGAAAAGGGCTCCCTATTTAATATGTGCTCCGCACACCCCCTTTTCCTCGCTAAACTAATAATATAATATAAATAATAAAATAAAATAAAAAAATAACTCAAAAAAACTACTCGCCCTCCATAAAGCTTAGACATGGCTTATTAAGTGCTGCTGTAATTGGGCGCGGAGTTTAACTATTGCAAGTGACAGAACTTTGTTTGCATTTTTGCAGTAAAAAAAAATCGAATTTCGAGAAAAAAAAAATTGAAATTTGTTTGTGCATGGTCACAACCAAAATGAGGTTTTGCAAATATCTGACTTTCTATGGCCTGTAGAGTATTTTCTGATCGTCATAGTGCTGCGAACCTCGAAAATCATTACAAGATTTGTCTGAGATGTTTATTTTCACATGTTAAACATTTTAAAAATATGCGTGACTTTTTTTGTCATTATGAGCTTTTCAAAATTGGTTTAAGAATTAGTAAGCAGTATTTCATAGATTTCCATTCCTCGGGTTGTCCGAATAGTTAAATTGATAGCTACGCTCATTTATGAGGGTGTGAGAGCAAGTGAACATTGGCAGAAATAACAATATCACAATGATTCGAATCGTTCGAAACTACGAATGCCAAAAGTCGCATCATCTCTAGTAAACATACATCCATATGTACAACCTATATCTCACCCTACATACAAACATTGACAGTTAATTTTGCAATTGTATTTCAATATCAATAAATTTGCGCCTCTGACGTGAAATACGAATGTGATGTTTGTTGTTGGTATTATACGAGGTCTGTTGGTTTTGGGTAAGAGTAGTAGCGCAGTATGTTCTGGGAGAGTGTGTGAAAGTTGCGTATTCATATGCGATGGGGGAAAATGAACTTGCCACTTGCCGCAGTGTGCAAAATTTAGTTTAAATTTAAATACATTGCACCTATGTACATATTTTGATATACATACATATGTGCGTATGCATATACCTACTTATAACACATATATTTCACACATTAGCATGTACACATTTATAAAATGTAATTAAATTTGGTATTAGTAAAACATAAAATATGCTTAGTGACAGTGCCACAAATACACACAATTTAGTTGAACGCCACTCACACGACCAAGAAACTTACTTAAGCGAGCATAAGGGAATTAAGATAGATTTTCATAACTAAGAAGTTCGCTACATATAAGGATCTAGAGTTTAAAACGCATGCTTATGCTTTTTGTCAAACATATAAAAAATTAAATAAATTATAAATGCTGATATCGCACATAATATCCGGAATCCCATAGTTTTTTCGGGTGTTTTATGAGGAAGAACGTACCGAACACGAAGTATGTAAATATTCGAAATTCCATTCAATATAATTTTTTTAATTAATGCTTTGGTATTTGTCATGTATAAAACATATAAGATAGAGTCCAGAGACGCAGGTTACATAAATCATTATAGGCAATTAATTAGTTGACTGCACTTGTGAAACATTTATTAATGTGTAGTTAATGTATTACTTACAGATATAAAAATAAAAAAATTTAAATTAGTGGAAACATTTCCAACCCGTCTTCAATACTTTTAAAGTCACTTTCCTGATAGTAAAAAGCATCGAAAATACGTCCGTTTCCGGTCCATTTTTAAAAACGAGAAATGGTTGTTACTGAATGTAGAGAAAGTGTGCTGTGCTGCCACAACCTGAGTGAAAGGTAATATATTTTCGATAGTTTTAAAGAATCCATTAACGATAGTTTTGTTCGCAAAGGTATTGCTTAAACTTCGGAAAATTGAGCATTCTCGTCTACGTTTATCTGGTGGGTTAGTGCATAAATGTATATATTATATCTAAGTATTACAGATAAATATTGAGATCAGAGCCATTTGAAAATGCATATGTATATACAGCTGTGTTCAATATAATAGTAGCGAAATTCATTTAAAATATAGCAAATGCTGTAAAAGAATATACATAAAAGGAAGTGCCAAATTTTACACAAAGTCCAGGAGAGTTAATTAAACATTAAAAAATGGCCATTAAAATCTGAAAATTTTCAGCAGAGTTTCTAAAAAATATTTCAGTACACAGTTTTGTGCCAGTTAGAAATTGTTCAAAAATTTCCCTAAATTCTCAGAATTTTTTTCGTCGAGGGTGTTCAGTGATTTTTTCCATACAACGCATGAACCAAATTTAATTTTGTATTGATGAAAATTTTGAACAGCCTTTAAAATAAAAATTCAGGGAATTTTTGAGCGAATTCTGACTTGCACATTATTGCATTAAAATTGATTGGTCTGCAAAACTCCGTACTCAAAAATTGTCTAAAAATTTCTTTTTATATGGATTCTGTTACAGAATTCCCTACATTTTAAATGAAAATAATCAACACACAGCTTCTTCTTTTTTCGTCGGACGATATCCAATTTAATTCCAGTATTATTATACTGAACACAACTGCACGCTAAAGGATCGCAGATCGCCCTCCACTTGGCATTTTCAACGGAGTGGGGGTCTGCTTCTTCCTCTGCCTCCATAAGTGGGCTCGGACAAGAATACGTTAAGGGTCGGAACATCGCTTTGCATTCCCATCAAACGGCCAAGGCAACGTAGCGCCTGTATTTTAATTCGTTGGACTATGCCGATGTCTTCGTAAAGCTCTTACAATGCATCATTGAATCTTCTACGGTAAATATCGACAGCATCTCGTATATGCCCATATATACTTCGAATAACTTTACTCTCGAATAACTACTCCAACGGCTGACTTCACTGGATTTCTAAGCTGACATTATTGTTAGTGCTAATGCTGGGCCCCAGGTAACCGAAGTCCTTTAGTATTTCAAGCTTATGGCTCCCAACAGTACTGTGGGTGCTAAGGCGCGAATGCTCTGACTCTGATGATGACAGAAGGTACTATATAATAAAATAAACACAACTCAAAGTGTTGTTTTGATAGCCGGAGGTTCTCCAATCCGTTCTTTTGGAGTTCTTTTCATTCGTTTTCGGGGAGGGGTTCACTAAGACCATTTATGTCTTGGTTAAAGCTTCGTCTAACATATTTTCCGTAAACTTTTTTTTCAAAATAAGTTGGCTAAGCCCTTGGATAGGTATAATGTAACGTATATATAATATTCGATTTGTTTCGAGGAGGTATGTATAAGTTATGCCATCTGACCAAGATATTTCGAACTTCAGTCTATACGCAAAAGTTTCTTAAGTTCGAAGACAGAAAGGTAAGTACAAACATTTCATAAGGAATATTTTTTGGTTTGAAATTAAAAATGAAATGAATCCAAATGTCTTAATGTTATGACTGGGATAACATTTGTTCAAATAGGACATCTACGGGGTTTTTGCTATGGTGGTCCCTAGTATTCGCAGAAAAGGTTTTCTGTGGTAGATCAAATTTTTATGAGTTATTATGTTTAGCTTACGGTATTCACTTGTTTCTGATTTTTTTCAACTCGTTAATAAGGTTTTTTGATTTTTGCTATTTATTTTAAATGACTTGATTTAGATTGCTGGTTACTATATCATACTTAAACAAGTTGTACAAGTATGGTTTACCTATCGGATATGGCTGACAAGTACGGCCATAAAGTATTTTACTACCCATTGCCGTTCATTTCAAAGGAGAAGGGGTGTCTGCCAGGAGTCTAGCGCAGGCAAAATTACGTTACGCATGCACATTGATCAATTAAAGAGTAATACTTTCATTTGTCATTTGGTTAATTTATAGCCAAATGAGTTTCAATCCTGCCACCATGCGTTTAGGAGATTAAGTAATGGGCTGCAAATGCTTAGGTGGGGGGGTTGATCTGAGCGCCATCACTACAAACACAAATAGTTATTCGTTTACTCGCGATAACTAAGTTAAGTGGCAAATAGCTGGTGCATAATTCGTATTCGTACAATATGTATGCATGTATGCACGTATGCACGTATTTAGACATACATATACCCATTTGTAATGACACATTTCATACCATAAATCCATATACAAATGTATGTACATATATGGAGGTTTCCATGTTGGCATGGTTTCACTGGTATGGCGGTCCGTTCGAAAGTATTATGGCTGCGACAGGTGAAGCCATTATTGCGCTCGCGTAGTCAGACCCAAACATTCCCTGTGGGGAAGTCTGTAACTAGAGAGAACATTTTCTGTTTCAGAACTAGAGATAAAGTGGCTAATAGGGACTAGTGCAATAGTAAGTAGATTTTCACTAACTCGAATCAAGCAGTTGAGTAATCATTAATGGGTGTGTGGATTCGTATTTGGAAAACTGTTTTATTCTTTTAACGTTCTTTAACGCAGGACATTTATAATTTGAATTTAAGTTATTTTATTTTACAATAAAAGAAAAAAAATTGGCGCGATATGTACCTCTGTACTTCTCTACCAATTTGTGGTGTCCTACTTCTAATTTTTTCCTACAAATTGGCGGGATTTACCGTTTTTTGCCCATTCCGAACGGCATCTGCAAAGCAGATTAATTTTTTCTGAGAAGCGTTCTATGGCAGAAATACACAGTTTGACAAACCACTGCCGAGGGGCGACCACGTTTTGAAAATACTTTTTCAAACCACTTCTAATGTTACCTGTACCAAGGCTCGAACCTTGGACCTTCGGTGTGGTAGGCCAGTAACACTACCGCTACACCATGGTGGCCGCCGGAATAAGTGGAGTATTTACTTGTAATTCAAAGCCAACATAGTGAACTGAACACGTTAATTTAATAGTAATGGATTTTTGAGGTTTTCTAGGTATACATTTCAAGTGAGTCCTTGTTCCGAACGGTCGAAAAGGAGTTGGAATGCACTAGTTTAGAACTATCGAAAAACAGAGTAAGGTAAAATCGCACTAGCTTAAATGTGTGGAGCTTTGATCTAGTTTGGAATCAACGAAATAGTACCCATAAACTAACTAGACATAAGCTGTAGAACTTAGAAATTTTTTCAAAACTCAAACAAGTTAGTTCTCAATTTTACTGCAGGGAAGGGTTGTATTGCAACCTCATATCTAATTCTTTTTTCCTTTCTCTTCATTATGATTTTGTTCTTTTTTTAAACCAAAATATACATTCCTGCATGCTGTAACCTGTACCTGTAATCATATGAAACGCAAAGTTTAATCATTTCTAGGAAAACGTAAAGAAAGTTGTGTGAATTGTCACTATGGAAAGTAAGCAGCAAAACTACAATAATTAGACTGTTACACAATATATTTATACTTATACTTAATTTCAACGCTAACAGTTGAATTCAAGCTAATTCGCTAAGGAATTATAATAATCCTTCATTTAAAAAATAAATGTACATACAGGGTGGCTGATGAATTTTGCTACATTAAGAAACTCAAATAATTTTTTTTTCAGTGTATGGAATTCATTTTTCTTTTATTCATGTTAAAGCTCATTAAATTTTACTAAATATAGCTTAATTAGTTTTAAAAATAATGGAATTTAAATGCCCCCCCTGCTCGTCGATGCATGTGCGGCATCTTACCAAAAAGTTGTTCATTACTGCTTGGAGAGTTGAGACAGGAATAGCCGCAATTGTTTCTCGAATGGATTGCCTTAGTTCAAATTTGTTGGTTTTGCTTTGAAGACTTCCTGTTTGCAATAACCCCACAAGAAAAAGTCAGGTGCAGTAAGGTCAGGCGACCTGGGTGGCCAACGGAATGTGGAGTTTCTGGATATCAGCTTATTGGGAAATTTTCGTCGCAATTCTGTCATAACAGGTTGGGCTATATGAGGAGCTGCACCATCTTGCTGAAACCACACAGAGTTGAAAGAAATTCTCATTCGGCGTAATTCTGGATAGAAAAACTCTCTCAACATGCTCAAGTAACGGTCTCCAGTAACCGTAACGGTGTGACCGTTTTCTTCGAAGAAGTAGGGCCCGACAATGCAGCGTGATGAAACTGCACACCACACTGTGACACGAAGTGGATGCAATTCCGTCTCATGGAGTATCTGTGGGTTGGAAGCACTCCATATTCGACAACTTTGTTTGTTTATGTTGCCGTTTAAATCGAAATGGGCCTCGTCAGACATGAAAAGACAGTTCAACATGTTTCCATCCTCTTCCACCATTTGAAGCATCTTCTGGCAAAATTCCAAGCGAATCGGCAAGTCTGCAGCGTTCAGTTTGTTGGCCATTTGAATTTTATATGGGAATAAGTCCAAATCTTTGTGCATAATTGACTGTAATGACTGTCTGCTTACACCCATTTAAGCAGATAAGCTTCTTGTCGAAACACGTGGATTGTTTTGTATGGCAGGAGCTACAGCAGCGATTGTTTCCTCCGTTCGAACTGAAGGGTTTCGATGGTAAGGTATTCTGTTGACTGTCCCATGCTCGGCAAAATTGTTTACAAGTCTTATTATGGTCCATCTGCTCGGAGGATTGCCGCCAAACGTGCGCCTATACTCTCTTTGAACCGAAACTACGGACTCCAGTGCGTGATAGCGGCGGACAATCCAAATTCTTGTTTCAGTGTCCCAGTTATCCATTTTTGTTAAATGTAAAAGTCAATCTGCAAAATAAAAAAAAAATTTACCAGATTCATTAAATAGAAAAAAAGTTATTTAATTTTTTTTTGGTAGCGGCTTTCATTAGCCACCCTGTATTAGTGAAAACGTACATTAAATTGAAAACTATTAACTGAAAAATCAAAACATTTTCAATGAACTGGATACAGTCAAAATTATATAAGACAGAAAGTAATGATAAACCGGTATCGGGGTTGTGTTTGTAAGGCAGAAGTCTGTTCTTATCTGTTTTAGCAACATAAATTATGATCCATTTCCTGCATTTATTTCATGGTCCTTGCATGCTCTTGTAATTCGCAATCAGCTCATGGTATATTCAAAAGACATAGCTTATGTTTGCAATCCCAAAGCGGGGATTCTTACAGCAAAATGAGGTGACTAGCCCGATGGTAATGCCGCAGTCTCGATTCGCTCGTCCCCAAAGTAATACATAAAAGGAGTAACAGGTGCTCTGCAACCGTTTCAGTTGTATGAGCATTATACATACATATATCTGTGTGTTTATTTTGTAACGACAAAAACACTCCCTGAAGGGTTTGGAGTGGTGTCACTTGTTTGATTGTTCGAGGCCTAGATTTCTTTTTCCTAAACGTGGCTGAAGAATGCCGAGCTTTAAGGTAGTTATCGGTCAACCTTTTCAAGCCAGCAGGGAGCGGTGTCTTCGTCAGGTCTTTTAGGAGTGTGGCGTGGTTGACCGCAGAATGCTTTGGATAGGTCGAGTGCTACGAGCACCGTACTATGGTTTGAAGGATGTTGGTTCAAAGCATAGTTTAAGCTCAAGTTATTGGTGCGTTATCGGTAATCTTATAAAACAGCTGATTCGACCAACCTTATGAGAAACAATGCAATCGATTATTGGTGCCGTATCGTTAGCTTACCGACCAATTGCATGTTGGTTATTGTCTTACGTTAAGGATACGACTATAGCGATACGTTAACAGCGCCAATGTTTTGAGCTTTATCTGTGACGTCATGGCATTCAAATCAGGTGTTGTGCTATGTGACTTGCGGAAGTCATGTTGGTGTTCGACCAACTTGCAGTTTAATAGGGGAGCAGAGTGGTCCCCAATAACTTTGCAGACGGCTACAGGAGAGATATCGGGCGATATGATTCCCCGCGATTCGCGGCTTTCAATTTTTAGTATGGGAACTACAACCCCTGTTTATATATCTGAGGAATGGTGAAGGTGGTTAGCGAGAGGTTAAAAAGTGCCGCTAAATAACTCCGTCCCTCGTGACCAAGGTGTTTCAGCATCTTCATTTCAATACCGTCAGGTGCATTGATTTTAAGGGATTGACCTTCATTATGACTGCCTTGACCTAGCCGACAAATGGATCGTCTGTTGACCCTGTTAGCAGGTAGATGCATTACAAACTGTCGGTAAAATGAGATCGCGGTACGACATGACGCCGTCACCAAATGTAATGGCGACATTGGTGGGATTTTATAGGGCCTTGACTGTTGACCGTAGTTTGCCAACACCGCCGGAGAGCTTGCATGTTTCAAAATGTTGTTTTTACTTAGTCAGTTTTGTTCGTTGACTGTCCGTCGGATTTCAAGGTTGAGATCTTTTATTCGGGATCTGCGGGATGAGTCTGATAAATCGCACTCGGTCACGTTCTCTTGCCAGACCCGCTTCTTTCTCCTGGAAATTCGGACAAAATTCCGGTATTCTTCCAGCGGGAATGAAGCCACCGGAGGCTAATTCAATAACCTTGCGAAACTCTGCCGGTGTGGATAAGACAGTGAAGGAGCTCCCTGTATATTCCGTAAAACGTTCCCAGTCCGCTTTGTTAAAGTTAATACGAGTACGGCGTACAGATGTAATGAAGTCAGTGGATCGATCGATTGAGAATATTATATGTAGATGGTCAAATGCCAATGTAAGTATAGGTCGCCAGTCCACACAGTTGATGAGCTCTGCGCTTACAATGGATATGTCCAGTGAGCTGTGGCTTCCTTTAACTTCCTTTGATTAGACTGTGTATGCATATAAATAATTAGGTTTTCACTATTTATATCGCTCACTTTGGTGACCTCTTCCGACAGATTTCCTTGGACTTTAATGATACGGGTTTCTGAATCGTTCCAAAAATTATCAATGAGCACTCAAGGAGTGTTTTCGCCTCTCACACCGAAGAGCCCGAACAAGTGCGGCGTCGTTCGCATGCAGGCGATTTTGGTCAAAACTTTATTCACTTAGAAGGCATGGGTACATATCGTCACCTGGAATACATTATCTTCTCAATAGTCCAGTTTACATTGCTAGCATTCGTATCTGTGTATGTGAAAAACATGGTATTCGTAACATCCCTAAATTGTACATACCTACATTTCCTATGGGCGTGAAGTTCGTTTATGTGTTCACATCAACGGACTACACTCGTTTTTGATTTATGTGTTCGTAGAAATTTTACTGCCTCAGCCAGTGTCCGTCCCAATACCATTGTTATGTTCTACAACGACAGACCTGTGTTCTGCCAGGCGGTCGTAAACTAGTGATTTCTTTATTCCACATTTTCTTAAATCTAATTAGAGTTGCGTTATAGTTAAAATAATGAGATGTGCTCACAGAGTTAGCGAGATAATTATTATAGATAATTCAAAATGGTTCTACCCAACAACTATGGAGTGTGTTAAGAGGCAGGGCTAAATGTATGACAACGAAAAAAGCAGTGACACTTGCATTTACACGGAAAATTAATATTTGTAAATGTAAATATTTCTATTATGCAATCGTGTTAAACGAATGACTCACTGACACACTACCAAAGATAACAAACTATCCTAGAAAATACATCGTAAGTTCTACAAGCATTTTGTGAACACCTCAGCGAAGTGAAGCTTTTGGGACTCTCACACCCGTATACTGCATCCTCTCTGTTTATTCCCTGCGGGACATGGATGATGGGTACCAATACAAACATGAATTATTTTATGAAAGGGAAGAGATACGAGTTACTGTTTGCTAAAAAGTGAAAGATGATTTTAATACCAACACATATAAATACAATCCGAAAGAGAAGTTTTGCTAGAAAGAGAAGGAGTGTTGTTGTTAAATTTGTTTTCATCATCATGGAAGTGTTTATATATCATCGGTGTAATAATCGCTTATTATTTTGAATGTAACCGATGTTGTTTGGTTTTCCCCAAAATTTAAGTTTTATATTTTGATCATCGTGGCAGAGTTTAAACATTGCCAGGACAACTAATATTAATCAATGATAAATATTTTGCATATCATCGCTGAAACTCATCGTCAGTGAATACTTGTATAACACTGCTGATGTTTTGGCTCTTTGTCAAATTTGATTTCAGGTTTTTATCAACTCTGTTGTGTTTATATTTCAGCAGAACTAGTAATGAATATTTTGATTTTCATTTCTGATGTTTTGCTTCTTGTCAAACTGTGGTTGATCACCATGGTTGTCTTTATAAGTCAGCAGGAGCCAACATCGATGCATCTTTCGGACTTCATCGATAATAATGCTAACCGTCTCAGATTTGTTTTGATCATGGTTGCAGTGCTTGCGCATCAGCATTTAAATAACCATCGTCAATAAATAGTTCGCACATCAGCGATACTGGTTTTCCCTCTCTCAAATTTATTTTTGATCATGGCTGCATTGTTGCTACATCAGCGGGGCGTTACATCGCTGATTTTTTCCCTCTGCATAGATGATCGGTTTTTCCCTATAAAGTTGAATTTCGTCAGCTATGCATTTTGTGTACATCAGCAGTGCAAATGATCCATGAAACGCCATGTTTCATGTAAAAGCAAACGAAAAATTTGGTCAACATGTACGAGTACATTACTTATATTAAAAATAAATTTTTCTGTTTTTTAGACTAGATCTAATTCCCCCGAAATATATTTTTCGGACTAATTTACAGGATGCAGTTCCAATTCGAGTTTTAATCGATTTCCGTGGAAACATAGAGCATATTTAAGTAAAATATTTCAGAAAACACAAATTTAGCATCAAAATTAAATATTTATATGTTATTATTCATAAAAATTGATTTACAAAAGTAAATATATACGTCAATGATGATGCTCATTTTTGACCAAGCTTTCAATTAGCGCTGATGTCATTATTGAGGGAATTTATACTCTTCGCAGACGTCACTGCTGAGGATAAACATTGCCCATGGTGATAGACATTTGTCGTTACAACAACAACACAAACTAATATCATTTTAAATAAGCACTGATGTAAACAATTTTCATAGAAGAGTCTGTACTGATTAAGTTCGTTATCATTGCTGTCATCACTGGTGGTACTATTTTGGATCATTTGTGATTAGAGTAAGAGAGACAAATCAAAATTGTGTAGGTTCCCTAATTACATGAGTTAGAAGGTGATGCAAAACCAGGCATCAGCTTTTTTGACAAGGATGATCAGCTCATGCTGTTTCATCTGATGCTCAGTGTCCCGTAGGGTTACTATAAATTATTTGTATGTATGTATATGTAGTTCACAAACAAATGCTTTGGATGATTTTACTTATTGTTTTTTTTTTTCGTTTGCCACTTTACTTGTGTAGTTGGTTATGCAAAATAGTTACCTGCCTGTTTGCTAGCTGCCTGCCAAGTCTGATTAAAGAATTCTTTAGTTGCTGTTGTTGTTGAAGTCATGTTCATTTGATGCTGTCTAAGTGACACTTGAGACTTTTGCACCGTACATCATACAAGTGGTTCGCATAAACACAACAAATCTTTTGAATGACACACATGCTAGTGTATGTATAGTGTAGCCTCAGTTCAGTTGGAATAATAACTGGCTGTCTCCTGTCCGTCCGCTAATCCATGCCTCATGCCAACAAGGCTGAGCAACAGAAACTTTGCGCCTATTTTTATGACTTATGCATGAACTGAGCTAAATGAGCAGGTAACTTAATTCTTGAGTATCCACCTTAATGAACGCCTTGATGTTTTTTGAATATTTTATTTATATTTCTTGCACGGTGTTTAAGTGAGAACAGATGTGTACACATTTATCTGAGTGTCACGGTCTTGCTGAACCGATACTTTTGTAAAAATTGTGTGCTACGCGTCAAAGAGTTCTGGCCATACTCTAATCTTAAGTAAGTTTTTTTGTGTCAGTTAATCTACACTTACTTGTGAACACTGTATATTGTACAGGGTGGCGCAAAAGTAATCCTCCTATCAGAAAATGCTATAAATTTTGCGATTGGCCCCTAAAGTCAGTTCTGTTTTGACATTTGTGTAGTAAACACATGCGAAATACACGTTAATAAACAATGTTACGCTACACTGCTCCAGAACGCGGAATATTGCTGACTATTTATTTGACCAATAATCGGTCGGTGAAAAACGGTTACTGCGCAAAAGTAATCCTCCTATCAGAAAATGCTATAAATTTTGCGATTGGCCCCTAAAGTCAGTTCTGTTTTGACATTTGTGTAGTAAACACATGCGAAATACACGTTAATAAACAATGTTACGCTACACTGCTCCAGAACGCGGAATATTGCTGACTATTTATTTGACCAATAATCGGTCGGGGCCAAACGGTTACTGTGAATGGTGAGCGCTACAGAGCAATGATCAACGAGTTCTTTTTACCGCAACTTGATGAATTGAGATTGGAAAACATGTGGTTCCAACAAGACGGTGCAACAGCACACACTGCACGTGCCACAACCGATATGCTGAACATCGGAAGCTTACTTTTGCGCCACCTTGTATATTATATTTTTGCTGAGATAGAGCATTTCTGAAAAATGTTCTGAAGTAAGGCGCCTTTCAATGTTGAGATAGGGCTTTTGTCATTCTCAGTTAAAGCGTTTTCAAAACCACAGCAGAGACAGAGTCACCTTCGATTTAACCAACAACGTAATATAATAATAAATAAAGTTTGATTGAAAGTAAAAACAAATAAGACTTTCCTTCTCCACACAGGACTACGCCAATTTAATGTATTGACCACGTGCTTTCAAAGCGGCTACTTTCTGTAATTGAGAAGTTACTTTTTACATTGGCAAAACTACTTACACAGAAAAAAAACTAAACGCTTAGATCTTCGCATTAAAGAGGAAACTAAGAATTGAAGTCTTCGCATCCTCATCTGCTACATGGTGCTGATGCCTGTACACTCACTACATCTGATAAGACGGCTGTGGTACTACTGCACTCACAGTCAGGGTTGTTCCGATACCGCCCTGTACTCACAACCTGTGCCTACTCATTTAAATTTTCAGGAGAGGGAGTCGATTCCAAAAAAGTATCGAGAGAAAGTACTCGATAACTGCTGGTATCGTACTCTATCAAAGACGTATTTATTACTAAGAATTTTTTGGTTAGAACGAAATCATCATTAGACAATGATAGAAACTATTAGCAGAGAAATAGGGAATTAAAATTGGATTCTATATCGTAAAATTTTATGAGGGGAACGCAAAATTCATGAACATTCGCCCTTAAGGGGAATGCAAAATGGGCAAATAGGCAATTCTAAAAAAAATTTGTCTGGAATCAATAAAGTAACAACAGGCGGGAAGCGATAACTGACGTGCGAGTTCGATACTGACTCACTAACTCGATACCTGAACTTGTAATGTTAGGTGGTAATCGATTGCAAAAACATACTGTACAGAGTACTCTATCACCACTACTCACAGTTTGTAAGTACGCCTCCTTCTACGCAGCTATGGTCCAAAAACTCAAATTTTTTTAATTAAATACAAATTTTGTGACATCATCTTTTTCCAAGTAGGCCCTTTGAGAGTAATTATAATACAAATACAAGTTAATTTAGCAAAGTTTCCAGAAAAAAGTTACTTTGTTGTACATTTTGTTTTAAAAAGTTCATCATTTTCAAAAGAGTATTTGTGACAGTGTAATAAGTTTTATAAAGGCGTTTAAATGGAGACAAGCCTTGCATATTAAAATGGTGAGCATGATGTGTGTTTCTTAAGGGGGTACATCGTATTCACAAACAATGCGCCGAATGCTTAACGTTTTTTACGGTAACTTCTTCATTTTCATACACACATACACTCTTTACCGTGAGTTGATTTGAAGAATATTAAGACGGTTGAGCTTAATAGTAACTTAATCTATAAAATAAACTATATTTTTGAAATAAAAAAGTTAAGCTTCAGTACCGCTTATCTGTGGTCACCAGCTGGAACGCGATGTGCTATGTCATCGACTAATAGGTGAAATCTTTTAACAATATCTAGTCACTGATAGAGGAATTTTGTGGTCAATTTCAATTTTGAGACAATTTGGTATTCAGTAACCTGTCTCATGTCTCTAGTCTCAAAAAAAAAGAGTCACTAATTTGTCAGCTGGTTCTAGGCAGGTCATAAACAGAGAAATATTGGGTTAAAAAATTAATAAATTAAAAAAAAAAATTTTAAAGCCTGGAACCATTTATATATTTAAAAAAAAATATTTAATCAACAAAAAAAAAGTTAAATAATAATAAATTGTCCCCTATCCTGGGTTCGAGCCTGCGTCGCACGTGTTGTACTCGAGAGACTTACTAGCTGCGCTATTGCGATATTTATACAAATACTGTCAAGTGCTGTACTTAAGATGAATGCAATTGTGGGTTTACGACATATCACTTTCGAACTCATCTGAAGTCACAAAAATTGTCTCTAATGAAAAATCTCAAATTTAGTGACTTGAGATGAGACAGACTTACAGAATACAGCTATTAATTGTTATTAGTATCAACAGAAAAAAAAACGGGAGGTTAAGGCATACCTTCTCTTCTAATATGTTATGTGCTACTTTTTATGAATTTTCGGTGAAGGCCTTTTTTAGCAGAAAGAAAGTAGAAGGGTTGTAGACGGGTACCTAGTTTGTTGAAAAACATTTTCCATCTTATTTTTGAAGTGGTTTTCAACCCCAGTGTATCTTGCCTAATACGAACCCGATACTGTACGCTTGACTGAGAATTTTTAAGTGTTAGCGCACTCGGCGGTGCTCGTGTCGCACCTACTTGCATTCGACTGTCGTCGTATCTCTATCGGAGTTGATTGCCTAAACTCCAATATTTTGGATTTTTCAAGGTAAAACATGGTAAATTTGATCGTCTCGGGTCATGCTTGACGAGCAGGGTACTAATGTTGTGCTGCGCTTAGCAATTGCGCTTACAGCGCTAGTGGGTGTTATTGCACTAGAGCTGTTGGCGCAATTGCCTACCGCAGCACAATATTACCACCCTCAAAAAAGAAGAAATTCAAAATTTTAGATTTTAGCCAAGTAGGTGTTATACGAGGAGTGCACTAACACTTAAAAATTCTCTGTCAAGCCTGCAGTATCGTCCCTATAACATTCACGCTTTATGTACTCACATCCACAATTACTGACATAAACAATTTGCGTAAATAAAATTCGTTATGTAGAATAGGTTTGTTCAGAGAGAGTTGTGAAATGTTTGCGCGTACAGCTTTAAATGACACTCTTCTCGAAGCATCGTGACATTTCTTGCGACAGTTGCGAATCCGCGTTCGTGTCACTTTCGTTGACATTTTACCCACATTGCCCACTGTGATGGCGTCAAAGGATCATGCGACCCAACAGAACACAACAAAGGCGAGAAAATAGCCGCAAGCGGTTTTAAAGTTCATGCGTAAATTTATGTATGTATATGCCCTATAAACATTTAGGCTTCCAAACAAACAATTTAGATTGATGTTTACTTGAGCGCATTTGATATTAATTACCTTTTTTAAATTTCCAATAGTGGAATTATAGTGTTGACCTCAAATGAATTTCTCCAATTGGACAATGACACAATCTTTTTATAAATTTCATGAACATGAAATGGTATTATAACGATGTTTTTAAGCATGGGAAGAAGAAGAGATGGACACACCAATAAGTATACCGAAATGATCAGGGCGATGAGCTGAGTCGATTTAGCCATGCCCGTCTGTCTGTCTGTCTGCTTGAACGCAAACTAGTCCCTCAGTTTTTGAGATATCTCCCTCAAATGCCGCCATTTTGTAAAACATTACTCATTTGTCGGAACCAAAAACATCGGACCATTACAACGCATAGCTTCCATGCAATCGATTGTTCCGATGAACGGGTTTTGGCCTATAACTCCGGGAATTAAAAAGCTAGAAACGTAAAGGTTTCATACCTTTTATATACGTAATATGTGTCGTGAAAATCAGCCAGATCGGATATAAATAACATATATCTCCCATACAATCGATTGTTCCGATTAATGGGGTTTGGGCTTGAGAACTATATATACCTCAAAATGTCTCAAAGGTTGGAGATCAACTTGAGAACTATAAAGTTGTCAAAATGTCTCTCAAAACTTAGCGAATTATTCGAGTGAGACGCTAGCATCAACATGAGAGTTATAAAATTGCTCAAAGTTTGACGAAATATTTTTTCATGTTTGCTGGGTATGAATGCAAGTATGTACTTCTCCGTATGCACAGAACTCACGACATAAAATAAACTTACGCCTTAAACAAGAAACCATTTGATATAATTCATATTACGGAAGGGTTTCAATTGAAAGTCAATTGCATGCAGCATACCTTATGCTGCGATACACTTCCGATATTTAGGCCAGGTTTATCTATGGATACGCGGTGTGCTTGCTTTGAATTTTTTTATCTAATTGGCGTGTTTTTGTTTTTGTGCACAAAAGGCTAAAGTGCGATGGGCTTACAGGGAGTATAATCACGAGTACCTTATCATTATGCTTTTAATGCGAAACAACTAAGTCCGCTTTTACATTAGTCAATTGTTGAATTCGATTCTGCTGGCGTTCTCTTTTGTGTTTACTATTCTCGTTTACATGTGTAAATTTTTCCACTGATTAAGCACCTGCCACTGATTAAACTCGCAACTCGGCATGCTCAATATTTCGTACATATCGCATTTTAAATCAAAAACCTGCACAACACGATAATCTTCATGCTAGAAAATTTTAAAATAATTCAATAACTAAAATAAAAAGTTACATAAATACATTTCAAGCGCGGCCGGTTAGTGACAACGTTATTGAACGGGTATGTTAGCTATTATCAATATAACCTTGTACAAATCATTACACATAACTCATAACCTTAGTAAAATGTCTTATCATTCCTTACATTGCAACATCGGCTGATCTAAACTAATATAATAATAAGATAAATCTAGAAAAAAGTGCTCAGCCTACAATTCGCACCATTTCCTCTACTCTTTTTTTTGTTTTTGTGGCCCGTATTTTAGTGCTAATGAAATAACTTTTCTTATTACCGACTATACGAATTTTACTTTTTTGGTCTTTTATAATAAAGACGACATTTATTCTTGGATTTTGCTAACATATTTTTGCATTTAAGCATAAGACATAGTCAGTGGACAATTTTTTCTAATCTTCCTTATCATCAACTCTAATTATGCCAGGAGTTACTCTATCGGCTTAAAAAAATCGAAAAATTTTGCTATTAACAGGTGATGTTTTCATCATGGCACGCGTAATTTTCTGATATCCACGATAAAACTGGCGTTAAGGGATAATATTAACTCACTCGGTATTTTCAATCCCCAAGATTCTCACCGATTTCTATAACAACCTGTCGGAGTATACACATTACGATGAAAAGGTAGATAGAACAATTAGCGGGCAAAAGGATATTTTTTATACAAAAAATTAGGGTGAAAGAAAATTTTCTTATTGTTGAACATTTTTCTAATTATTTTATGACGTGTTTTGGCCCAGTTGATAAAGCGCAATACACACATTCCAAAGGTCCCAAGTTCGAAGCCCACTGACTCCCTTATCATACTTTTTTTAAATTTTATTTTACCAACTGTCTTAATAATTGAACCATTTTAGGACACAATATCTTTAGTAAGTCTCCTACTATATTTTAGTTACGTTTTTTCTTAGTATTGAATTTCTCAAATAATTTTCCTTTAACTAACATAGATTGTCAAAAAGTTTCTTTCCTGCTACTGTTAGCTGTTATTTGATATCTTTCTTAATTTATAGCTTGAACGGCGTCTGTTTTAGATACAACAATAGTAAAACTGAAAACTCGAGGGTAATTTTTTTGATTCTTATGGGAAACAAGAACAAAATTATGGAATTATAAGACTAGATAATCCGAAACTGTGAATAGCGTAAGTACAAAATTATTTTTAAATACATTTCTTCTATATATCGAAAGCTTTCACTATTTGTCAAGAAGAAGCAATGTTGATGGTCTTTTTAAGGCAGTATGTATTTTCACTCATTGTTAATGAGCTTCTAATAGCTGTTAAAAAAATTAACTATTTAATAAATAAGTCAAACTGGATGGTTGATTGCACACAGAAAATTTATAAATTTTTACCAGTAGACGCGGGGACTCTTTTTTTTAACAATAAGTGTTCCCTTCAGAGAAATTAAATCGAAACCCTTAAAATTGCAATAGTACAATGTATGTATGATGAGAGGTCATTATTCAGCCAATAGAATCCAAAGCAACAGGTTTTGGAATTTTTGTCTGTCTGTATGTTAGGGTGCGTATCATTCAAAAACTGATCCACAGAATTTGAAATTATTAATTATTTTTCAAGTAATTTTTTAATTGTATATTTATTTATTATTTTAAAGTTTAATAAATAGTTTTTTTTATAATTTAATTAGGGGTTAATTTATAAATATAGTTTATTGAGGTTTTAATTGTGGGAGTTATTTTATTTTTAATTAAAAAATGTTATTAGTTAATAGTTATAATTATAGTTGTTAAATTTAGATTTTATATTATAAATAATTTATTAAATTTAATTATTTAATTATATATTATATTATATTATATTATATTATATTATATTATATTATATTATATTATATTATATTATATTATATTATATTATATTATATTATAGATTTAAGTTATATTAAAAACTCAATTTATATAAATAATTAAGTTTATACTTTTGAAATTATTAACTATTTTTTAAGTAATTTTTGATTGTATATTGATTTATTATTTTAAATTTTAATAAACTATTTTTTTATAATTTAATTAGGGGTTTATTTATAAATATAGTTTATTGAGATTTTAATTGTAGGGATTATTTTATTTTTAATTGAAAAATGTTATTAATTAATAGTTATAATTATAGTTGTTAAATTTTGATTTTATATCATAAATAATTTATTAAGTTTAATTATTTAATTATATATTATATTATATTAAATTATATTATATTATATTATATTATATTATATTATATTATATTATATTATATTATATTATATTATATTATATTATATTATATTATAAATTTAAGTTATATTAAACATTTAATTTATATAAATAATTAAATTTATAATTTAAAATTATTAATTATTTTTTTAATTATTTCTGGTTGTATATTGATTTATTATTTTAAGTTTTAATAAATTATATTTTTATAATTTAATTAGGGGTTAATTTATAAATATAGTTTATTGAGATTTTCACAGTTGCATTACTAGGCGTTCAACGTAAAATTTAAGATAACCGGACCGGTTTCGGAGTTATTGGCGAATATATGGACCAGGGTGACAAATAATATGTTAGTGCAGCATGAGTATCAAACGAAAGGTACTGATTAGTGCTGCAATAAGCGATGTGATAAAGTTCTATGTCTCAACTGGTTTCGGAGATACTTAGAACGGTTAAAAGCAAACTCAGTCAGTTATAAGTTCTGAGAAGCAGCGAAGAATGGCCGGGTTTTCTAGTTAAAATATCTGTGCCGATTTGCAGTTATCGCTTAAGTCATAATTTTTAGTTCCACGCAAATCTAGTAACCTCGAAATTCATATTTGAAGAAAGTATAAACAGGTACATAAATCTAAGTTAATGAAAACGATAGGTAAGTACAGTAGTAGTTAGGGTATAAAGAGCGCAATATTTATTCCGAACGTATGGGCATTTATATATTCCTGGAAATGGTGCTTAATATATATTTATAGAAATGTAAGTGGATTCAATTCCGAGGCGAATATACACTTGCTAGTATCTTTTTTATAAATTTACATAGGGTACTTTGGCATCCCTACCTCG
This sequence comes from Merzomyia westermanni, assembly GCA_949987695.1. Taxonomy (NCBI): domain Eukaryota; kingdom Metazoa; phylum Arthropoda; class Insecta; order Diptera; family Tephritidae; genus Merzomyia; species Merzomyia westermanni. The sequence goes on along the minus strand of OX465288.1, from coordinate 120,670,989 downwards.
ATATCGTCTTAAGTCCACTTAAGTGGTTATTTATGGACACCAGAGATATTTTTCTCACAAATGGAATTTTAATACCTTTAATTTACATGAAATGGTATTATAACATTAATCCGTTGTTTGTAAGTATGAGAAGAAGAACACTTAGACCCACTATTAAGTATACCGAAATAAAAAGTTTACGAGTTTCTGCCATGGAAAGCTTCTCAGCAAAAATTCATCTCCTTTGTAGATGCCGTTTGGAGTCGGGAAAACTGTAGGACCCGCCAATTTGTAGGAAAATATTCAAAGCGGCACACCACAAATTGGAAGAGAAGCTCTCTTAGGATGATATACCTGTTGTATATCGCGCCATACATTAATTTAACTTTTGCAAATAAACATCAGGATTTTGTAGCTGCTGTACTTATTATATTTGTAATGTGGATATTGAAAATCAGTAAGATCGGACTAATAGCCATGTGTGATAATGAAAATGAAATATTAAAAAGACTGTGTTTTATGTTTGATGCCAAAAATCTCATAAATAGATATATAATATCAGCTTCCACCGCATTTGCAAATCAAAATTAATGTTACTCCGCAGCTATTTCTACGAGCTATGTAATATTTGGTATATGGAAATTGTATGTGAAGGAGAGGGGCGGGATAGGAATAGAGTAGCGTAAGGGGTAAGGATAGGGATGGAGAAAGGCATAGGCAATATTTATATGCAGGTAAATATCTAGGCAAGACAAAGTCGTTCATGAACATGAAATGGTATTATAACTTTGGTCCGATGTTTGAAAGTATGAGAAGAAGAAGAGATAGACCCACCAATAAGTATACCCAAATGATCAGGGCAATGAGCTGTTGCGATATAGCCATGTCCATCTGTTCGTCTGTCCGTCTGATTGAACGCAAACTAGTCCCTCAGTTTTTGAATATTTCGATGAAATTTGCTATGGGACCGCCATTTTGTAATATATTAATGATTTGTCGGAACCAACAAGATCGGATCAATATAAGGCATACCTGTAATACAGTGGATTGTACCGATAAACGGGTTTATGCCCGTAACTGTTGAAATTAAAAAGATAGGAACGTAATTTTTGCAGGTTTGGTACATATTATATACGTAATGTGGCTAGTGAAAAACAGCCAGATCGGACCAAGTTAACAATTAGCTCCCCTATAATCGATAGTTCTGATAAATGGGTTTTGGGCCATGAATTTTGCAATCAAAAAGCTAGGAGCGTAAAATTTTACAGATTTGGTTCATATTTAGTGTGTGTAGTGAAACTCATCAAGTTTGGACCAGTATACTCGTACTCATGAAAGGTATAAAACCTTCGGCAAAGCCGAAGACAGCGCATACCTTACTTGGTTTAACTTAATAAACTATATAAATAAGCTAACGAAAACAAATTGGTCTGGAATTTCATTTTGATTTATTTACATAAATATATACTTTATTAACGATTTGAAGTAGAGATGGGTTAGTTTGATTCTACGAATAGTTCACTTCTGGGTAGTTCAATCCATTGAACTAGTTCTTACGGTCGTAGTTAATCGCCTTATTTAACTATAGTTCAACTTATTGAAATAGTTCATTTAATTAAGCTAGTTCAATTTGAAACTCTCTGATTTAACCATTCCCTGCAGGGAACTTAGTAAAAAGTGTTAAAAATTTCTGGTTCAGAACTAGATCTGAAGTGCCAAATAAAAACTAGCTCGATAAGAGCTACATTTTCATTAGCTAAAAATTGTATCTGAAAAGCCTAGCCCTAGTAAAATGTCATTTTAGGAAAAGTATTTATTATTTCTATTTATATATGTTTAACTTTTATAGATTTCATTAGCAAGAAATGGTATAATAACTCTGGCTCGATGTTTGTAAGTATGAGAAGAATAAATAGACCCACCAATATGTATACCGAAGTAATCAGCGTGATGAACTGAGTCGATTTAGCCGTCTGTTTGACCCCGAGCTAGTCCCATGTTTTAAGATATAGATGGCTAAAATTTGGTTGTGGCTACCATTTTGTAATATATTAATTCATCGGACTAATATAACTTACAATCGATTGTTCCTTTAAAACGGTTTTGTGGCATAACTCCTGCAATTAAACAGATAGGAACGTACAGTTCTGCAGGTTTTGTACTCAGTCTAATACTACATAAAGCTCGCATATAAACGATTGCTCCTATTAGATATGTAAGAACGTAAAATTCCACACAGTTTGTACTTATTGTGAATTAAGATCAAGAAGTCAAAATCGGTTTTGTGTTCATGAAAGGTATGAAGCTCTCGGCACAGCTGTCCTTGTTTTTTATTTAAAATAAAGCAGATTCGTCAGTCAATACTTTAAAACATGTTTGATACATAGTTGTTTACTTGTATGAAGGTTTGCATAAAAACTCGACTTTGCTCGTCTAGGCTATTCTGTCTATATACATCGTACCAAGCAGTTAAAGAATTTCATATTTGTCAGCATTTCATTTATTTTCTTTGCAACCAAAAACACAACACACAAAAATATAATATTAATGGCTTTACCCAGATATCCAGCCCGATTATGAATATCCGCTAGGATTTGTTTCCTTGCGGAATTTTTTTCTCTTTCGCTGTGTATAGAAATATTGGCCAAGAGGAGTTTCGAATTTTCGAATCTAGCGGTGTTGATATTTTACGTTTTGTTTTGGCACTTCTTTTTGTGTTCAGTGAATGAAAAATAATATTTTTTGATAATAAGTTTGTACTTATTGTGAATTAAGATCACGAAGTCAAAATCGGTTTTGTATTCATGAAAGGTATGAAGCCTTCGGCACATCTGTCCTGGTTTTTTATTTAAAATAAAACAGATTCTTCATACAATACTTTAAAACATGTTTGATACATAGTTGTTTACTTGTATGGAGGTTTGCATAAGAACTCGACTTTGCTCGTCTCGGATACTCTGTCTATATACACCATACCAAGCGGTTAAAGAATTTTCATTTCATTTATTTTTTTTGCAACCAAAAACTCTTTACTTTAGACATTTTTTGAAAAATATGAATTTTAATAAAGATGTATCCCTGGAGAGGTAATGTGCCACACTCCTGATCGATGATGAACTTTTGACAGCATTAAAGGACACACAAAAATAGAATATTAATTGCATTACTCAGATATCATTTATTTGAACAAAATATACGCAGAGTTATGACGAATGGAAATTTTGCGTTACCTGGGGGTATGCCCCCGCCCACTTGCAAAAATTATATATGCACTATGCTATTATTTATAACATTGACAATTTTAATTGTTTGCAACTTTGACATACACTTTGTTTGTAAATTTCCAAATTTACACCAAATATTTTCTACGTAGATGCCAACTACTTGACGAGTCTCACTAAAGTTCGCAGTTTGAGGCTCTATATTACTTACAAGTTCTACAAAAGTCTCTTCAAATAAAAGAAAACCTCAACCCTCAAAAACTGTTAAGCATTAATAAATCTTGATTGGTCAGAATGGGTTTGAGATAACAAGACCCTAAGGGTCATCCATACCCTCTATCGTACTAAATATATTTCAACATGAAGTGTTAGAAGATGAGATATAAACCCAAATAAATATTTGTACACCGAGACAAAAGCATTAAACAAAAGAAACGAAGAAATCTGAAACAACGTGCTTCGTAAAATATGAGGTAAACCGTACCCCATACACTGGAAACCAGTTAGGTGCCTCGTAAAAGTAGAGATCCCATTAAAACTGGATCTTCGAGAGGCGGAGGGGTCCTAATAGTAAGGCTTTCTTTTCCCTCTGCATTCGTTCGGCTCCTTAATAGTGACTCTCTGCTTGAACAACTGTGTGTTTCCATCGGTGGACCCTGTGGAGATTTGTTTATCTGTGAGTTGTATATTCCGTCTTGCAGTAATGCCTCATTGTACTGCGCTCACGTATTTGATATTTTTGACGTTTACAAAAAAAGTCATTTTTGTGTTTTACGTGATTTTAATCTATATATTGTTGTTCGGTCAAAATTACTCAATGATGATCTATTAACTCCAACTAAAATGAATTATGCTCATAAATGAATTTCCTTGAAACTCTTTTTAGTGCCAACTTTACTCAGATTAACTCATTTGTTAACAACTCATCTGACAGAGTGTCATTTTCCAATTTGTAAGTCGGGCACGCATCATGTACTCCTATCTTTAGGATAGGAATTTTTTGAGTTTGTGGCATATAATAATAATATTGTTAAAAACGCCAATTTTAATAATCGTAACTCCATCATATCTTAAACTGATTCGACGTCTAACTTTTCTGGGGAAACCTACCTGACTGTTTCGATATTTTTCTTCTCGAGCTGACTGGCATATTTAGCAGAAACCTCCTTTGCTACCCTTGAAAAAAAAAATAAATTACCAAGTTACACTACTAAGGTCAAAAGTTGAAAAATCAAAAGAATTAATATTTTAAAATGTTCAAAGTAAACGGTGATATCTCGTTTAGAGATCAATATTTTTACTATGTGAAACAATTCAATACACTTGACAAGTTTTTATATAGCAAATATATTTCTCGATTCGAGGTTGAGTTAAAATAAAACCCTAAATACTTCTGGAACTACGTCCGCTCGAAAAAAGGTTCGTAGAATATCCCAACCCGGTTGAAATTTAAAAGGATTTGCTCAAGCAGTTTGGCTGAGTCATTGAACTTTTTTGCAGATTTTTTTTAAAGCCATTTTTGTTATTGAATCGAACAATATCGATTACGGGTGTTGTATTGGTACACCCAAATCCTTAGATTTTGGGGCTTTGTCAGTATCTGTAATGTATATGATCAGTAGGATATCCTCCTTATTACCCTCCTTGAAAAGAGATAGTGATGGATTGTGTGTTTCTCTGTTTAAAAAATGTAGCAGATCACTCTGTGTGCCATTGTGCCTTATTTTCAATATCTAACTTTCTACTGGTGTTTTCATTGATCGTTGGAAGTTGTCGTCTATCCCACCAATCATCAAGGAAATAAAAATGATGTGATCAATTATAAACCGATATATAAGCTGTCAACTTGTTCGAAACTTTTTGAGAAAGTAGTCAAAGGCAATTTAGAATTTTCTGTTAAAGGAATAGTTGATCCATATCAGCATGGCTTTGTTGGTTTTTCTCAACTCTGTGTCTCCGCATTTAGGGAGAGTTAGCATCAAAAAACGTTAAGGAAAATACTGCGAAAATTGCCGGTTACTCCAAAACCGAGACACATCAACTTTACAAAGCCATACACAATCTGTTAAACTACATGCTCATGGAAAAAAATGCATCAAAATACCTCAATATTAATACCAACTGTGAAAGCAATTTCCTTTTATTCTATTAAGCCACAGCTCACCACGGGTAAACATTATTTGCAAAAGGGTGTAGTGAAATTTTTGTCAACTTAAGTAAAGGACAGTATGCCGACATCATAATCATTTACTGGCGCTTAACCACCTAGGCGAATTTGCCCGTTTCGTATCAAAGCACTAATTATCCCTATTTATCGATAACTGACACCAATTGGAAACACCAAGGGAGTTCAAGTCATCCTCCATCTGCGTTTTCCAACTCAGCCGAGGCTGCCCCTTACTATGCTCCCTTCTTGGCTGGAGCTTCTTTGTCCATTCGCATTCTATGAACTATGGTCAGATCTGCGTAAAGTTCATACAGCTCATCTTTAAATTTCCTTCGATACTCACGGTTGGTATTCTCCCGAATACTCCAAAGGCCATCTCAGCTTCTTTCGGAGCCGAACATGAGGACAGGTATGATGAGAGAGCTATAGAGCGTGATCTTTGCCCGTCGAGAGAGGACTTTACTGCTCAGTTGTTTACTCAGTTCAAAGTAGCACTTGTTGGCAATAGTGATTCTCCTTTGAATTTCTCGATTGACATTTTTGGTTCCCAAATAGGCGGATTCCTTCATAGTTTCAAATTTGTAACTATCAACAAGGACGTTGGTGCCAAGGCGGTGCGCCGACTCTTCCTTTGTAGACAGAAAATATTTCGTATTGCCCTCGTTCACCACAACACCCACTTTCTCCGCTCCTTTATCCAGGCCAGAGAAGGAAGAACTTACTGCGCGGTTATTAAGGCCAATGATATCAATATCATTTTCATAAGCAAGCAATTGTATGCTCTTCTAGTAGATTGTGCCATTGCGGCTCAGCTCTGCTGCTCTAATTATCTTCTCAAGCATCAAGTTGAAGAAATCGCACGAGAGGGAGTCGCGTTTTCAGAAGCCTCGTTTGATTTCGAATGGCGAATGGCTCGGGGAGGTCCTTCCCAATTCTGAGGGAGCTGTTGGTATTGCTCAACATTATTTGGCTATGTCGTATAAGCTTTGCAGGGAAGTCAAATTCAGACATGGCAGAATAGGGGCTACTCCTTTTCGAACTATCAAAAGCGGATTTGAAATCGACAAAGAGATGGTGCTTGTCGATCCTCTTTTCATGGGTCTTCTCAAGGATTTGGCTTATAGTCAAGATCTGTGGTCTACTTATCATGCTCAGTACAGGGTTGGTCACTTTTAATAAAAAAATTGTATTTTATTTGTGATTCAAAAAAATTCGAGTGATGAGTGAAATATTATTGGTTATTCAAAAAATTTTGAATAAAAATAAAATTTTAATTTTTATTCAAGCTTTTGAAAATGAAAAATAACACATCCTGATACAGCAAAATTATACCCGTATATGCATATAGACATAATGCGTATTTGTACCGATTTATTTTGGTTATTTCTGTATAAATTGAGATGCACTAAGCTAATTTGATTCAATTTCGGGATCGTTGCTGCACAAAATAAGGCTACTTATGGACTACTTGGTGGTTTTCAGGGTGATTTCGGGAAAGTTTTAGGGATAATTTTGCGATTTTTCCAGCAACATTTCCTAATTGATTGATGGACTATATTAAGACTTTTTTGGGACCATTTTTAATTATGTTACGGGTCTTTGTGGGACTTTTTCAGAGAAATTACTCCAAAAAAGTCTCGTAATGATTCCAAAATAGTCTCAAAAACAACACAGAAATTACCCGGTAAAGCCCACAACATAATTCAGCATATGTCCCGAAACTACCCTGAAAAAGTCACAAAATGGTTCCTAAAACTATCCCGAAAACTTCGAAAGAATCCCGCCAAAAGCCTTATTTTGTCCAGCAATGGTTCCGAACTTGCATCCAATCAACTCAGTGAATCTCAATTTATACAGAAATAACCGAAAAAGTCTTTATAAATACACATTATATTTTTCTGTATCTCGATGTGTTATTTTTCATTTTCAAAAGCTTGAATAAAAATTGAAATTAAATTTTTTATTAAACATTTTTTGAATAACCAATAATACTTAACTCTTCACTAAAATTGTTTTAAATACATTTTTGTTTGTTACTTTTTCGGCACTCATCACTCAAATTTTTGAAAACGCCCATTCTTGGATCAGAATTCTACCGCTCTAAATGCGAAGTGTGTGATGACTTCTGGTATAAAAACTACAAAAGCCACTTCAAAATCATGATTCGACTTAATCTCAACTTTGAAAGTAAAATCCGGAATAAAAGTCCGTTGAATTTTGTAATTCACTGTTCAGGTCAAAAGATAATAGCAAATAGAGTTTTGTGAAAATATTTCATACTCAAATTAATTACAATTCAAAGCCTGGCAGTGATTTCTTATTTTCTCAGTAATTTAAATGGTGTTTATGGACATATACAATGCAAATACAGGTATAAATACATGTATGCAAATTTAAATATACACACATGCAAAATTTGATTCGCAAATCAGTTGAGTGTGAAAAATATCACAAAAAATGGTAAGGTTGGACAAAGGGCCGAAATGGCTAGGTGCCATAAATCTTCGAAACATGACACTTTTGGCAGTCGAAATAAAATATGGAATGTGGCGAAGTAAAATGTCGTACGAAGCGGTCAATGCCAGCGTGCAGAACATACGCAACAAATTCCGTATAAATAAAATAATAAAAATAATACCAACGCATGTGAATGTGTATGCATACATCTCTCTCTCTATGGCGCGATATACAACAGGTATATCATCATAAACCTCCTAAGAGATTTTTGCGCCAAGCTTCTCTTCCAATTTGTGGTGTGCCGATTTGAATTTTCCCTACAAATTGGTGGGACCTACAGTTTTTTGCCGACTCCGAACGGCATCTACAAAGGAGACGAATTTTTGCTGAGAAGACTGTCATGGCAGAAATACACTCGGAGAGTTTGCCAAACCACTGCCGAGGGGCGACCCCGTTTTGAAAAACTTTTTTCAAATCACTTTTGATGTTACCTGTACCAGGGCTCGAACCATGGACCTCCGGTGTGGTAGGCCGGCAACACTACCTTCACACCACGGCGGCCGCCACATGCATATATAAGTATAATTATTCTAGGGTGTGTCAATTTAATGCAATATCTTAAATGACGACCTACCTTCCCACTCATTGAGGCTCTCTGCTGCTGAAATCGGGTATTTGTAGGAACATCTTCTGGGCCAGGCCTTCGTGCATTCGCAATACATGACCTAGCTAGCAAAGCCTGGTTTAAAGTTTGTAATCTTAATATGTTTGTGCTTTCGATTTTGTGCTGAATGTGTACTCAATAGCGAAAATTACATAGCGCAGAGCAGGTGATATAAGTTCTCACCAAAATTTAAGCTAACAATTTGTCTGGACATTTCCAACCAATAACTACGAGCAACAAAACACACCTCAAATGTAAAAAACCTTAAGCCGAATGTGTCCGCCTTGGAATAGTGGTAGTGTGCTGGAGCTATTCAAGTACCGGAACAGGTAATACCATAGTATTTTAGAAAACATTCCCCAAAAAGGGGTCGGCACCCGACAATGTATTTCTAAGAGTGAATTTCTGCCACTAAACAGCATTTCAGCCACTTGCATACCACGAATTGGAAGAGAAGATCGGCCTTTATCTTCTTAATAGGAAGCATAATAACTTTTTTTATATATTTAAGCGAACTACCCTGTACTAAAAAACGAATTACCTTTAACAATCTATCTCATTTCTCACTATGCTTATTTGAATGTTACCTAAAAATAATCTAATTGGTTTTCTTATTTAAGGTGTCTACTAATAAGAAACCATGGATTCTTACTTGAATAGAATTAAAAGGAAAACCCATTTCAATGCATTCATAAACCAACAAAAACAGGTATTGTGTAAGAATATTCCTAACATTTCAGGTAGCAATGAAAGTGTGCTACCGTGCTGTTTGCCAAGCACGCGGATATTACTTTTAAAATCTCTCACAGGTAAGATTTAACATACATGACATAATCCCTCTCTACGCTCTGAAATATTTAAGGACGTGTTCCAATGGTTTGATTCACGATTGTGGAGGTTGAACTTACTGAATTGTCCTAACAGAAACTCTTCGGCTAACTTTGTGAATATTTGTAATTTTTGCAGTTTAGAGATAACTGAAAACAATTTGGAAGCACCAGGGGAGAAGTTATATTACGGCTGGTTTCTTATAACTCATTGGTCATCCTCCTCTATAGCTGCCAAATCGAGTGTCGATAGAAGGAATGTATTAGCGTATTTGTTCGTTCGCCCAACATTCCTCTCTACGCATAGTGCAATCATTTCTGAATTTACTTCGATTTACATGACGGAATTACCACTTGTTGGCAGGAAAATTTCTACGTTGAATTTCTTGGCTGATATATTTTCGCTGTTATCGCTGTTTTGAAGTCCTTCATATTTTCAAATTGTATGTCATACGCACCACGTAATTATAACTGTGTTAGCATCACTGTTATAGATATAGTTATTTGGACATGAATATTTAAGAGAATCAGCAACTTAATGACGTTTTAATCGATAGTAAGAGCTAGAAGAGACTATTACTTAAGATTGATTAAGAGAAGATTTACTTAAGTTTGGCGCGAGAGTTAAACTTGAAGCAAACGCTCTTCTCTCTACAGGGGATGTTTACATTTAACAGCGACCATAAACAATTCCATCAATATCATGACCAGCAAGATAGTCGATCATACTCGTCTTCCACCAGTTTCTTCCTCTCTTTTACAAACACATCGTTATTCATACTAACTACCCTGCAAAAAATGCGATTAGTGTAGAATGCTTCCAGGATGAGTCGCAAAAGAAGATGCGACTAATATCAGTTCTGACCATTTTGTATGGGTTGGACTGTTCACATTTGTTTCAGCATGTCCTATGGAGAGGCCAATTGTACCCGAACGCGTACGAAAGGACTAATAAACTTTCTACCCAGACGGGTACTCTTAACTCCTATAAGTATGCTACAAAAACTGAAATTAATTTACAAACCTGTGAGTATCCTACACAATTAAAAAATTTCCTTATGTATATTGATTTATAGCTAACTGTAGGATAAAGGGATTAATCGCGGATCACTCTCTTTAGAGATTAATCGCAAAATTGTTTGCAGGGTACCTTTCACATTATACATGTTTCGCTATTCACATACTTACATACCTGTCAAAATTTAATTCAAAATGGGATCAACCACACCACTCAAACAAAACAACAATAAAGCATTTTAAAGACGAGCTACGCCAACTGTCTACCAGTGTTGCCGCAGGAAAGTTTTTGTGGAGACTAATTTTGGTTTAAAACGGGCTAAAATGATTTTTGACGAAGAAAATCGCAAACAAATTTTGCACAAATAAAATCATTCAAATTGAAATTAAACAAATAGAAACTGTTCTACGAACACGACTAAGAACATTCCTCTTCCCTTATGTTAACATATAAAATATATGTACCAAAGGATGTAAAGGAATATTATCAAAATATCACATTAGAGGAAAACTGATGCAGGGAATCATAGGTGAATTGCTGCAAGATCGATTTTGATGCAGGCACTCGGGTTCGCATCCCAATGTCTGAGAATGGGTCTAATGAGAAGCTGATGACTTCGAAACATGTCATCGACTACTATCGCTGTACAAATCGTTGTAATTTTTCTCTAATATCAATTAACAAGGAAACATTAAAATCGATCACTGCTTTCAAAACAATTATCTTAAGATATTAGAACATATAAGCTTATTCTAAAAATTGTTTAATTGTAATAATCACTTTAATTCATTTATCTTAAATTTTTAGGCCAATCCTTCGAGGTCTTACCTCGGAATTTAAGAAACTGGAACGCGTGGTATTCCAATACCCTCTTTTAGTTCCTTCAGTTTTTTCAAAACACGTAACATCAAACACTTTAGAAAAGTTAAAAAACTTGAGTGATTGGCAAATGGAGTACTGTATTTGTGCCATTTGCGCAGAAATTAAATATGTCATTGCCGATGCATTTCGAAATCGGCTCACAAATTATATTCAAAACGGTTTGTAGAAGAAATAACAATAAGCGCACCTTAAACTGAAAAAGATCTTTCAAAGAGATTGGGCAACTGCCTAAAATGCCATTTGTGACGTTTAAATTCGAATCTCTTAATTTAAAAATCAAGCCTTAATCATGTTCTTCATTCTTATTAACTTTAGCGTAATGGTTGTGTGTATGTACATATATTAAAATGCACATTATAGAAACAAAAAATTCCGTTATTAGTCATAACATATTTATTTGATGTTCATTCAAAATTGTGGATATATGTAAGTAAAAAGGGCGTTTTTTTTAAAAGCTGTCATTCTGAAATATTCTTTCTGCAAAGTCCCATTTCTTGCCGGTAAAAAATCGACACTTGGCGGGACTAAAGCTATTTTGACAACCCTGGTGCACATCCAGACATATCAGCATTCATATGGAAATACACATGCATATGGACATACATATCTAAGCGCTTATGTTGCCTCCTGGCATTATTGCGGCTGCCACTATTTCATTCGATTCGTAGGCATTGTGCCAGTATGATGTATATTTGGAACCGTAGTATTACTTAGCAATGATACATCTCGACAATATACATGCATACTTATATATCTTGGCGGAAATCAGCTGTGCGTTGACTATACTGGAGGCCATGATGGCCGCCACTGTTGCTCGATCATCCCAAGCAAAGCAGGTTTTTTCTATATAGTTCATATTGGCGGGCGCGAGCATTAATCATTGAAAGAGTGCATTATATCGTTTGAGTACAACCATTAGAAAAGTAATTTTATGCCGTTGTATTATCTTAAAGTTTTCAAATTTCCAAAAGTGTCTTAATACCTACCCATATTTGATAGCGTAAATAGATGCCTCTAGGTGAGACCAAACCGAATATACTTTGATATATCTGTGTGTGCGCCAAGAGCTTCTTTGTAACAACAATAACAAGCAAATCGTTTTAGAGCAATATTTCATTAGTCGTAAAATTTAGTATTTATGAATAAATTTGGACGATTATAAAAGCTGGTATATTTCAAGAATTCTGACTCGGCGGATTGTTTAAAAGTGTGTTGATCTATTGGATTTTAAAATTTTCATCCAAATATTTCAATACCTTTATCTAAATACAGAAAAAGGCAACAAAATCAAAAGGTATGATTTACAAGTTTAGTTATTTGCTTAAAATAATTTTAATTTATAGTTGTATCTAAATATAATGCAAAAGCTATGCAAAAAATCGCAAAACGTGTTTATTAAGAATCAATAATGTTAGAGTGATAAAACAGAATATTTCAATTTTTGTAAAATAATTCATAAATTTAAATTAACTCTAACAGTCTACGAATTTCATAATTATGACAACAAAAATCGGAACATCAGAATTACTGAATATGCATAAAATAACGATATTTCATTTATCACTGCAATGGAAGATTCAGCAAGCAAAACAACTTACATGTTTGCACTTAATGAGAAAAGTCAAATTTTAATTTCGACGGGTATATGGATAATTGCTCAACTTAGACTTATATCTTCAACTAAATTCATTATTTGTTTAATTATTTCATATTGAATAATCTATAACATGCCTTTGCCGAGGCCCTTGACAGTTTGACTATACAGTTTTTCTATTAAAACTCGATAGCTTAGGTTTGTAGGCCAACTAAGTGGCTACCGCTTACCCACTTTAGCGAAAATTGCTAGTTCTAAACTCGTGGGCTCTAGTGCATTCGGAACCACCTCTACGCCGCCCACAATATGATATATACTACAATTCATTCTAGTTCGTTTATTGGTTGTATAATCGTACCATGTTTCGTACGATTTCAAATTTTATTGCATTTGGTCTGAACCACTCCGTAAATACACACATTGGAGTCATTGTTTTCGACCAAGTATTCCATAGTTCCGAAATTCTAGGCATTTTACCTAATGCCGGTTTTTCTCAGAAATCATGACTAACTATGTAACCACAGTAAGATACTAATTTATCTGATGAGCAAATTATTTCTCTTTGATATTATTTCATCTGTTAAAAATTAACCTTAAGTAATTTAATGGATTTATATTGGAACGAATTTTCGTCATCCCTTGTCAATTTTGGTTTTGTAACAAACCGGTTTCGGCGAACCGCCATTTTCAGTGCTTGATTTCGTTCTGATCTGTGTCCATCCGTTGTCATGTATATACATATTTATAGTCTGGATGCTGTATCAGGTAGTGTTAGTATTCGTGTATATGAGTCGTGTCTTACGAACGTATCCGAATGGGTACCTGCAATGAGGGTTGTTTTTAACGCTCGTTTATTAGTTGTGGTGTTATATCGGATAATGAGTTTGAGGATGTTAGGACAGGTAATTTTAAGTGTATATTTAAGGGTGGGTTTTGACGCTCGTTAGTCATGTAGAAGTCAGTGATTTTTGTTTTCTGATTTGTTTTGTGTGTGTGCTCGTTTATTGCTACTCGTTTTGTTATTGTACCTGCGGTGTTGTTTGGTCCTCTGTAAATTAGTTTTAGCGGTTCAAATATTGCGTCAGAAATGGTGTTTGTTTGTTCGTTAATTACTCTCCCGTCAAATGTCTTAAGTTTGTATATTTCCATGTTTTCTAATTTAATTTAATAGTTTTTTCTGAAAGATATTTGTCGTAGAATATCGTCGACCCGACGGTAAAAGCTGCTAACTCCATTCAACAAATATTTTATGTTGAACGAAAAACTAAATTGAATAAAATCTAAACTGCATCTTCAGAATAAAAAATTTATGGAGTTAGTAACTTTTCATAATTTTTAGCAGATTTTCTTTTGAGTAAGTTTCAGCGATTCTGAACATTGATGATATAAAATACTAAAATAAAATATCAAAATGAAATATTAAATGAGCCTTGTGGTAAGAATATTTTTATACCTTTTGTTTAAGCGACATAAGCTATAACGATTTATTTCGTCTATTTTATTTACGCTGCACTCTCTTGTAATTCGCAAGCAGCTTATGAAATATCCCAAAGATATAGTTTATGTTTTGTTATCCCAAAGCGGGGTTTTTTAGAACGAAAATGAGGAAGCCAATCCCGTGCAATGCCTCAGAGCCAACAGTGCTCGCCCCCAATTAATACATACAAGGTGTAACAGGTGCACCGCACCCCGTTCTATATAGACCAAATAATTTAAATAAATAAAATAATAATTAAATAAATATTAGAAAAGGGCTCCCTATTTAATATGTGCTCCGCACATCCCCTTTTCCTTTCTAAACTAATAATATAATATAAATAATAAAATAAAATAAAAAATAACTCAAAAAAACTACTCGCCCTCCATAGAGCTTAGACACCTTTCATGAACATGAAATGGTATTATAACTTTGGTATGATGTTTCTAAGTATGAGAAGAAGAAGAGATATACCCACCAATAAGTATACCGAAATGATCAGGGCGATGAGCTGAGTCGATTTAGCCATGTCCGTCTGTCCGTCAGTCTGTGTGTACGCAAACTTGTCCCTCAATTTTTGAAATATCTTGATGAAATTTGGTATGGAGCCGCCATTTTGCATGAGATTAATTATTTGTCGGAATCAGCAAGATCGAAGCAATACAACGCATAGCTCCCATACAATCGATAGTTTCGATAAATGGGTTTTGGGCTTTAAATTTTGCAATTAAAAGCTAGGAACGTAAAGTTTTGCAGGTACTTATTATGTATGTAATGTGTGTAGTGAAAATCAGCCAGATCGAACTTAAATAACAAATAGCTCCCAAACAATCGATTGTTCCGATAAATGGGGTTTGGGCTATGTATCTTTAATTATCAGTTTTGCAGAGTTTTTACTAATTGTGAGTATTCATGAAAGGTATAAAGTTGTCGGCACAGTCGAAGACAGCCCTTTCCTTACTTGTTTTAAATACAATTCAAAATGTCCTTCGAACTCCACATTAAGTGAACCTTCGAGGGTATCTTCTGCTAAGAAAAGCTCCCAGCAAAAATTCAGATTCCTTAGTAGGCGCCGTTGGGAGCTGGCATAACATCTGGAAAGCCTTATCTGAAATTAATATAAATTATTATCATAAGGAGGCAGTAATCCTAATATGCTTCACTTGAGCTGTTCAAATATATACCATCGTGCATGAACAATATCCAAATGCTGTGCTTACTGTGTGTGTATGAATCAGATTCCCTCACAGCTTCCGTTCGCGCTTCCACGCGATATATGAACAGAGGTGAAACAAAGGAGGTGGCAGCATGCAAACAAGTTTGCCGCCGGCGATACTTGCCTGACGCTTTTCGGCTCACCTTAATCAACATTTTTAAATAAATTTATGTAGGTAAACTGTTGCTACATCCAGAGAGTTTTGTTGTTGTTTTTACTTTCCCTCTCGTCGATTTCGATGTCAATAAATTTTTAAAAACGAATATTGACTAATTGTGGGACATACGAATACAATACATACATGCATAGCCGCTGAGTAACAGCACTGGAATAAGGTAAAGTGAACATTCAGAAACAGGAAACGCATAAGATCTGTAGCGATCGCGCGAAAACCGACGGCAAAACAAGGTAACTACTTAAGCCAAGTGTATCTAAAGGGTGTTTTTTTTACAGGTTTGTTTTTCGAATAGAGATAAAACTGGCATTTTGTGGTCAAATCTGGAAACTCTAATGTCATTTATGTTTAGTTTGGTTTGCCATTTCATCATGAACAGGTTGACAAAAGAATAACGCTTGCAAATCGTGCAAATTTATTTCGAAAATAATGGTTCAGTTCGCGAAGTTTACCGTGAGCTCCGTCCATTTTATGGTCGACATAATCGTCCATCAGAGCAATTAATTCGGTTAACCATGGATCGTTTTCGCACTACGTTTACTCTATGTGATAATACGCATCCGCAGAGACGTCGAACAGTGCGCACCGAAGAAACAATTGCCGCTGTAGAGCAAAGTGTTGAAGAGGACCCGAATGAATCGATTCGCCACTGTGCACAGCAATTGGAGCTTTGTCCATCAACTTTATGGAAGATTTTGCGCAAAGATCTTGGCTTGCGACCTTACAAGATCCAGCTTGTGCAAGAATTAAAGCCGCGAGACCATGCAATGCGTCGTGATTTTGGTGTATGGGCCGAAAATGAGATTGATTTCGATGCTGATTTTCATCGCAAAATTTTGTTCAGTGATGAGGCTCATTTTTGGTTGAATGGCTACGTCAACAAGCAAAATTGCCGCATTTGGAGTGAAGAGAATCCACATGAGACCCTTGAAACGCCATTACATCCACAAAAACTGACTGTTTGGTGTGCTCTATGGGCTGGTGGAGTCATTGGGCCATACTTCTTCCGCAATAATGCTGGAGAGGCAGCTACCGTTAATGGAGACCGGTATAGAGCCATGATAACCGACTATTTTGTTCCCGAATTGGATGGCATGAATGTGGATGAGTTGTGGTTCCAACAAGACGGCGCTACATGCCACACAGCGCACGTCACAATCGATTTATTGAAGGAAACATTCGATGAGCGCATAATTTCGCGGAATGGACCTGTCAATTGGCCACCAAGGTCGTGTGATTTGACACCATTGGATTATTTTCTTTGGGGATATGTGAAGTCGCTCGTCTACACCAACAAACCAGAAACGTTAGGGGAATTGGAAGCCAACATTCGTGGCGTTATTGCCGACATACGGCCCCATATGCTCGAAAAAGTGGTTGAAAATTGGACCTGTAGAATTGGCTTTATTCGAGCCAGCCGCGGCGGCCACATGCCCGAAATCATATTTAAACATTAATGACATAAAATTATCCTTCCAATAAAGCCAAATTGATGGCCTTAAAACGATTTTCTTGTGTTTTATTTCAATTCGAAGTTCTATACCCCTAAAAAAAACACCCTTTACTAAATAAATATTTTTTTGTATGCAACAGACCTAAAACCAAACTAAACTCAGTTTAAAATGTTGATGGTGTATCTAAGTTGTTTACAGAATCATAAGCAGAATTGTTTTTGTGTCGTATCTGAGCATAGTCTGCGGACCGCCTGCATTTACTTTTGCTCTGATTAACCAAATACCTATAAGCACGTGTATGCATCCGAACATCATACATATCTGCAGTAAATGTTTAGTATCTGTTGTGAATACGCAATATGCATCCGATAGTTGGTGCAATTGCAACTGCAAATACATATGTATGTAAATATTTTACATTTTTTCACTTATATTAAGTGAACATTAATCTTCTCAGGTGATAATTAACAGGCGTTTTGCGCTTGTTAAACATTAAGTGAGCTTTTTGCCCGACCGTGCAGGAGCTTGTAGCAGCATCGGATCTACGTCATCGTGCTGTTTATGTGAAATGATTAATTGTAACATTTAACAGTAGCACCTGTTCACTCATGAAAGATTTTGCAGACAACAATCCACACAGTTATACAGTATGTAGATTAGAGTGTTCCTAAAATAACTAAAAAATATATATCTCCGTTAAGCCTTGAGAATCTTTTTATTTTACTAAAAAGGAAATTCGACTAAACACCATTACTTGGTACTATCGTTTACGGCAGCCTTACGGGGGCACATCCAGAAATATATTTTGAGGATTTTGAAATTTCTTTTGTATTTGTATTTATTTGACTTATTCCGAGAACAACAGTTGTACAAATTATTTTGTAGTACTAGTTAGCATTAGCGTAACGATAGCAGAATTTCGGTGAGAGCATTGGAGCAACATACCCAACTAGCACGAAAGTAACAGAAACGGAGATGGCAACCTAAAGGGAGTAAAATTTACGAAGCCATCACCAAATTTGCAACTTTTGGGTATAAATAACTTTGTTTGAATCTTAGGTAGCTGTAGGGTAACGACTACCACTTGCGGTTACCTTAAAACTATGCGACTATTAAGTAGCATTACCAGTATTGAAGAAGTCGTTATTACCTGTCTTTCAACTCAAAAGACGTCATAACTTTTAAGTTGTGGATCACTTAACGGTGACTGACTCAAGTTACTGGTTTAATACTTCAAAGTTTCCAAGCCCTCTAAGAGGTTTTGGTAGTTTCAGCAACGTTGTGGGGGTTCATTTTTGTGCACATAAAATTGTTAGTTCTATTTCTGAGTAGTAGAATTAGCACCAATACGTGAGTAAATGACTTTGGTTACTACGGAGACTCTAAAGTTATTTATGGTAGCGGAAGCCATTTTGATAAAAACATCATTCAGCACCATTGAATAATTTTAAAAAATTGTATATATTTTGCATGTTTTATGCACACTATGTAATGACTCAATGCACAATGGTTGTTTTTTCCTGTTAAGGAACAAAAACAGAAGACGCCCAGCGTGCAATTTCCTAATTATAAATTCTATACAGTTTAGTAACATTAGACCAATAAGTCTCTGAAGTATCTTCCCAGTGGTCGAATCTAGGAAAACGAACATTCGCTTGAATATGCGGATGTTGATGTTCTTTATAGTCTTCAATGTATGGTAGGATGCCACTTTCCATGCCATTAATAATAAAGTAGAAATATGAAAATCATGAAAATTTCATAAAAATTTCTAAACTGCCCGTAATATGTTTGACAAAAATTTACACTTTGAATTGTTGGCCGCCATATGTCATATCAAATAAGTGCAACTGCTGTTGTTTGCAGTTTCGTTGTTTTTGATTAGCAAATCCATCTTTAAAAACTCACTAATTCAAAAATTTGAGGCTGAAGTAAAACAATTTAATTTATTATTTAACAGATAAATTTGACAAACCAATGCACCATTTATATTATATGATAAATGCCATAGGTATAGATTTTATATTAATTTTACAGAAATGAAAAGTAAAATATTATTTGTTTTGTGTACCAATAATTCAATTGAATTGCTTTTTGTTACTGCCTGTACCTTTGTACATTTTTCTCTAAGTTTTCCTTCTCTATTCTAATATAAGCTTTTAATAATTAATTTAAAAATGAAAACAATAATAATTTTCATAAAAAAGGAGCTCAAGGCCAAGATAATAATTTTTATGAATGTTAATTTTTCAATTCCGTATTATGATTCAAGGGACGCGTGCGCTAAAACAAATAAGTATCAAATCGTATCGTCGGTGACACTGCAAAACCGCGTAAACACAAATGCAAAACCGCAAAAGTGACATTTGAGTCAAAAAGTTTTATAGGCCCCTTCCATTAAGATCTATTAATTTATTTTCAAAAAAGCTATACGTTGGTTTGGAAAATAGTTAAAAAAAATCGATCTTGTGGGAACTTTATACTTGAAGTCATAATTCGTCTATAAATTAAGCAATTTGTAGTTGAAAAACAGCCAAACTGTGATATCACTTACGCGGTTTTGCATTTATGCGTTACCCGGTTTTTGAGTGTCACCGACGATATGTACATATATGAGAACAAAATGCTACAACAATTGCATGGTCCTTAATTTCACCTCCATAGATGAAGATTGAGTGCACAAAACTTACGTGCTTCCGACTACCATCTAACATTTTTTTTTTAGCTGAGTAGTTATGACTTCCGAAATACATCTGCGAATTTGCTACAAAAGTGCCTGGAGAAAAATTACGTGTACAAGTACCTAGCCCAAAGTCAGTCCGGGCGGCTTGTAATAGACTCATTTGCAAAATACTTCAAATCATGTATAAAGTGAATGTAAAAGTAGTTAGTGCTTTTTTCAAACGTTCGGACGCAAAATATACTTTGTAGTAAAAAAAACCATACATACCTTTTCAAACTTTTTCTCACAAAACGCAGTTTTTGGTGCTCTTGCAGGTCGGGTAACACTTTTTTCAAAAGTAAGAAGGATTCCCGTGGGTAAGTGTATAAAATATTGGAACGTCCGAACGGAAAAATTATTTTCCTTTAAATAAAGTGTTTATCATTTCGCTAAAAAGCTATCTATTGTTTTAGTGTTCAGAATGTACAAGTATTGTAAATTTCTGCTTAAATGAGTTAATTGCAATAAAAGATGTACTCAATATTTGTTTTGTTGTAAAAGGTTTGTTTTCTTTCAGAGAAAAAGCTGGAACGTCCGAACGGGAACGTCCGAACAAAATTAAAACCGATATTTGGCCAATAAAAACGTCTCTAGATAGATAATGTTAATGCAGTACCAGTCCTTGTTAATGCCTGTATTAATCTTATATACACCATCCTTTTGTAACATCAACCAATTAGCAGAATTTTATGAAAATCATAAATCACTTCAAATACGAGGTACGTTTGAGGAACGTCCGAACGGTAACTTTAAATTATTCTAGAGTGGTCACGTGTCATCTCTAGAAAATTTGTTTGATCGTGTTAGATAGATAGGCTATATATGACAAAAAAAAGTGGGATCCAAAGCCTACTACAGGCTTTATACTGAAAATAGTATGTCAGCATGGAACGTCCGTAACGCTGGAAACACCCATATAGTGTTTCTTCACCTGTTTGTTAAAATAAAATTTAAAATCGATGCGAAAAATCTATTTTAAATGCCATAAGTGACCCGTTAATTGAAGATGTTTAAGCTCATAATTTTTGAGATAATATACGAAATCTCATTTCGTAGTGCCAAAACTGGTTTTTATATTGAAACACTCTAATTTATATAACTATACACATATAACAGCGCTGAACAAAATTGAACTAAAATTTTGTTGGTGCTTTTGATACCCTTATTGTGATTGTCGATTTGCAGTGCAATATAAATAAATTTTTATTTAACTTATTCGAACAAGAACTGCAGTATTTTGAACGATCCACTCAGCTGAAGTTAGCGGCTTTTTGTTTGTGCAAAATGGCTGTAGACAGATGATTGATTAAAAAGGATTCACTGCCGCTCATTGATCGATCAGTTCGTTCCTCGAAATAGCTCGATAATTGATAATCGCTTAGTAGTCGCTTGTCTATTCTTGATTGATTCTCACAATACGGGCGCTAGTCATGCTCAGATCGTACTAGCTCACTTAGGTCCTGATGTGTTTCAATAATGCTTTAACAATTATGCAATTATGAATTTCATGGCCCAATTTGAAAGGGTTTGCTGTGAGCGGGCTTTAGCTTGTAATGTTGTTTAGTTTTTAAGAAGGTGAACATTGCATGGCTATCAACTATTGCAATGTAAGTAACACAATGACACAGTTGCACATTTAATAGTTCAGTTGGTTTATGGAAAATAAGTCGAAATGTGACAACAATGTCTATTGACATTTTCGTTGGCATGGAAACTCTGTTAATGCTTATTATCGGTGAAAGTGCTAAACCACGTATTAAAGAGGTGCAAAACTGTGTTTAACTCAATTGTAAACAGATTATATAAAGCTGCTGATATCATAAATATATAGACCTATCATAAATTTAATGAGGGTAAGAACTAGTGAAATCTTAGCACAGGTGTTTCATCTTCGTAAGTATTGCAACGATATCCGGCACCACATAGAAACGCCTTTTGATTGAGATTCCAATTAAAATATAATTTTTCCTATATAAAGTCTTTATACATACAGATATAACCGCCAAAACAGTTGTTAATATATAACAATTCATACTACTTTTATATTTCTTTTTATTTGAAACGTTATTTTTGCCATTAATAATTTAAACAACGCACCTAAGCGAAACAATTGTTAACAAAACTATATAATTATCCACTTGAAATTAAACGTAGTTTTTTAATTTATAACATCACTGCAAGAAATTAATCTAACCTAAAAGTAGCGGCCGCCGTGGTGTGAAGGTAGTGTTGCCGGCCTACCACACCGAAGGTCCATGGTTCGAGCCCTGGTACAGGTAACATCAAAAGTGATTTGAAAAAAGTTTTTCAAAAACGGGGTCGCCCCTCGGCAGCGGTTTGGCAAATTCTCGGAGTGTATTTCTGCCATGACAGGCTTCTCAGCAAAAAATTCGTCTCCTTTGTAGATGCCGTTCGGAGTCGGCAAAAAACTGTAGGTCCCACCAATTTGTAGGGAAAATTCAAATCGGCACACCACAAATTGGAAGAGAAGCTTGGCGCAAAAATCTCTTAGGAGGTTTATGATGATAATAGATAGAAAAGTAGCTTCGAATTGCTTGGTGTATATGGGCACATCCGCCGTAGTGTTACATTTTTGCCAAAAAAAAAAAATTTTTGAAACATCGAAGCACAAGAATAAGTTTTTTTCTGGTACATTGGTAGATAAAGAGGAGCCTAAATTTATCGGCGTAATTCGTCTTACATAATGCCTCAAAAAGATATAGTCAATAGATCGGAGATAATATATATAAATTCAAGTCGCAGTGTTTAATATACATTTATTTAAACACTACTGCACCGATTTTGTTGAAATTTTACCAACGTGTGGAGATATAAGAAGCTTATATTTCGGCAAATTTTTTTGATATCCGACATCCGGTTTTGGAGATATCATTAAAAATATATAGCCGAAAAACCGTCAAATATTTTTTAGTGCCAAGTTGGTTATGCATTAATTTTAACAGTTTCCTACCAATCATCTTGAAATTTTACCAGCGTACTGACGAATAAACGAAGAATGATTTGGGAAAAAATGATCGATATCCGAAAGCCGGTTTCGGATATATTGATGAAAGTAAAACCCGAAAAACCGTTAAATATTTTTGCTAATTTGAGCACTTCTTTACCGATTATGTTAAAAGTTTAGCAGCATGTAGATATTTATGTAAAGTATATTTGGGTAAACTTTTTTTGATACCCGAAACCCGGTTTTCGAGATATCCTCAAAAATATGAAACCGGGTAAAAAATCTTTCTACCTGCAATATGGGTATCAAACGAAAGGTACTGAAGAAAGCTTTGACGTAATAAACTTTTTTTTGATACCCGAAACACGGTTTTCGAGATATCTTCAAAAATATGAAACCGGGTAAAAAATCTTTCTACCTGCAATATGGCTATCAAACGAAAGGTACTGAAGAGAGCTTTGACGTACTATGGGTCTCATATCAATATTTCTACTTCTTCGGAGGTGTATTCCGATATTTGGACCCAGGGACCCGAAAACTTCTCTAAACAATAAGGGTATCAAATAGACGTAGAAGCGAGGTGGTTTCGACTTCATGGGTAAAAGTAGTGTGGAAAAATAAAACGATGTGTTATGTTATTATTATAAAATGATCAGAGCCCTAAACCACAAAAAACACGTTTATTTTTGTAAACCCTAAAACGCCGACTATGCCCTCCCTGCTAAAGTGACAAATCCGGAAATCATGCAAATGTTAATTTTTTTTCCTATTAATGGCTCAATTACATCTGACCTCTGTTCTCCAGCTTTTCGTTAAATTTTATTTAACGAACAGGAGAACTTTAAGTCTCTTCACTAAAGGGATCATTATGAAAGCTTTAACTTTAAGGCTATTACAGAGGAATAATGATGATATGTATACTTGCATGTTTTGATTTTTTTTAATCATTATACTTAATTTGTGTTTCATTTCACTAACGTTTGAATAAAAATTAGTTTGGAAGTAATTAGATATATTTTTCCAAATTTTTTTACGGTTTCTGATGTACCTCGAAAATTTCCCATATTTGCCCCTTGTACAAATTTCAATAACTTTCGTTATGTTAATCTTTCGAAATGAGGCATTTGGTTTTATACTACTGTAGTGTGGGACAACAAATTAGAAAAGAGTAACATGTAATAAAAGTAACACAGTAGCTGTGCCAACAAAAAAACATGCTACCGAAAAAAAATTACGCAGCAAAGTACCTCGACATTTCTGCCCCTAACTTCAAAACTACAGAGAGCACATCAAATTCAAAACCACCGAAAGTTTTGCTGTATAATAGGCTATCATCGCGTATAACCAAAATTTTAATACTCTGTTGCCTCAAAAACTTATAAGCACAAATTCACAAATATTGAAAAAGGCCAAAAATAGAGTATCGCTAATTTCATTGATGATAACTTTAAATGTTGGAGGAGCACATTAACTCCGCTTACATTTTAAGAATCTGCGTCTCAAAAACTACACCCAGTTAAAATTTCAAAGCGATACATTGATGCCTCAAAATTTTATAGAACAAATACCAAAAAAAAAAACCGAGTATCACTTGAAAAAACGGAAAAATCGACGTTTTCACTTTTCAAAGTTCTGAAAAAACTTTTTGTCTACATTTCCATTCCATCCATATCTTCAGAGGTGATAGTGAATACGTCAAACTAAATATCCATATGCTTTTTACCGGCTTTAATTCATTAACCCATGTGTCGCATCCGAGTATCCAAAAATGTAACACTACGGCGGATTTGCCCATATTTATTGTAAATTTTCATATAATCGGACTGATTATTTTTGTTGGCGATGGCTAGAATCTGGTCAACTATGGTTACCTCTGCATGGGATCACAACCAATTATTATGTAGCTACTTTTCAACTAATAATTATGTACCTACTTTTCAACCACAAAACAGCCAAATATATATATTTTTTTTATTTTATGATATGATATCTTCATTATTTATTTTTTATCATTTTCCAACTAATAACATTTTATACTTTATGTGTATCAAATTTATTCTTTAGAAAACAGCGACTAATTGCATTTAATGAATCACGAAAAAGCATCTATGAATTATAAGAGAAGACGAAAAATTTAACATATATCGTAATTTTTAATTTATTTAATTCTGCATGACGTATGGTCTAATTCTACCTTAGTTATTTTTAAGTACGCTTAAAATGGATTATTTTCTACAACTGCCACAAAGTAGTTATTTATAAGCTAGCTAGTTTTTCGCAATATGCATTTTTCTACTGCAGGAATATTCTAAAACTCAACCACCACTGTAATTTTAAAAGTATAAAATAGCGTGTTTAATTTTTTTAGATACTTCCCAAAGAAATGATATGCATTTCTTGGAATTCGAAAAATTAAAAAAAAAACTGTAACTTAATATTTACTAAATGCAAATAAAGTGGTTTTATGTGTTCAAAAATGTTAAATGATGATTACTAATCGTAATAAATTATGCACTTATCACCAGCGAAGCCCCATCGCACTAATTTGCCCTGTCTTTTGCGATCGATCTTACGCAATAATATTATAGAAATAATTCAAATATTTTTTGATAATTCTTTTGATAGGTAACGAAACTAAATTTGTTTTGATAATTTTTTTTTGTTGTCTAACAAAACAATCCTTTTTTTCGTTGGCCGTTTAACGTTAATATTATTTATAAACGATAAGTTTTAAAACGTTACATTTCACATCTAAACCAAAAACTTATAACACTGAGCCTGTTGATAAAGGGTCTAGAATTTTCAAGCCAGAGAGCACTTTAACAGGCTTACTACTGCCTCGGCTTTGAATGTGCCTTTGACCTTACCTGAAAATCATAGAAATTGCGTCACAGGAACTACATTTAAAAACCTTCTGAATTTAAAATTTAAACCTAACAAAAATGTCATGTGTAATTCACATTAAGGAAAAGGTGTTGCAAGATGGTTGGCATTAACGCAATTGTGAATATGTACGTATGTATACAATTGTCCACCGAGAATTAAGTTTAAAAGTCGACTCATGTGGCTGGATATTTAGGGAGAGACTATTGTGACAACTATTCAAGTTGCATACGTTATATCGCAACCCCTTTTACATGTCTACAAAGTTCCTAGCATACATTCGTATATATGGTTATGAAGTACTTAACGAGGAGCAAAGAGAGCTATACATTTGAAACTACGAAGCACTAAAAAAAAACATTTGCGGAATATTGAAGAAAGAGTGTTGCCGGCTTATTGTAAAAGAAGAGCAATTATAAAACTCTCCTGGTAAAAACCATTGCATATGTATTGTTACATAAAAAGCACAATGGCAAATATTCACCAAGGTTTGATAAATCCTTAATTCTCTACAAGTTTGAAAATTTTTATTTACTATTGAAATTTGACGGTCTATAGCTGTATGTGACCAGGCTAAATTAGGTTTAAAATGTAAACACTTTTCATACAAATTTAATTAGTTGAAAGGTTTTAAATAGTAAAAAAAAGAATTTCTGCTCTTAGATGCAGCATATTTAAACTTTGAAGTTTTAAAACATTTGCAAGATTCTCGACATGTTATTTAATTAGATTTTCAATATATCTATAAAAATCGCCATTGCAATTCATAGGTTGGGAGTTCCCTACAATAAAAGTTTCAATAATTTCTTAAGCCGAAATGTGGTTTTAAGCAAACATTTTTACTAGTGTCCTTAAGTTTCAACATTTCACGTCATTTGAGATTAAAGCCTATTCCTTAACTAGTACAGACCTGAGGAAATATTTTAGGAATTACATAATTTGATGCATAGTTAAAACGCAACGAAAAAGGTCTACAGTGAAGTAAACAGCTTTTTTTATGATATTCATGTTGATATCAAGCAAATATGTTTGCTGGGTACATGAGAATTCCACATGAACGATCTTTTTTGTTACTGTTGCTATTGTGACGTCCAGTTGGCGGTGTAAACAAGTTGTGTGGTAAGAACTGTGCTACTGTTTTTGCTTCTATGTATGTATGCATTTGGAATGTTGTTGTATCCGCAATGCAGCAGCATAGTCAAAACATGACATTGTAATTGACCAAGTGTTGTGGAGCAATAAAAGCGATCGGGGTGACCCGTTAACGCTGTCTTAAAAAGCGGTATAAAACCAACAAAAAATGTTTCAATAGAAATAAAACACAATTTTTTTTTTAGAAGAAAATCTAACTTTTTTCTTTTTTTAATATGCGTGCGAACATAGTGCTGCAAATGTGCATGGCCCTTCATTATTAAGAATCGGTGATAAAAACCTGAAGCACTTAGTGAAAAAAGAGTTTTTACTTTTGAAAGTCGAAATGATTTAATTAAACAGAAAACTTATATAAATAGATCTGAAATTTGACTCAGTTTGATTTCAAAATGATTTGGTTTTACATGATGTTGTTCATGATCATCAATTAAAAGGTTTCAACGCCTAGGAAATTTTTAAATTTGCGTAAAGCTCATATAAGCAGTTGGTATCTCGTGAAGAACTATAAATGTTCCGGAGAACATTGTTCTCGAAAATTCCTGAGGCCAACCAATTTCATTGCGGGAAAGGGCTTTACTCCACAATTGCCTAACTAGTGGCATATGATGTGAATACGAAGTTATTACAAGCAATTCAACTCCTTATGTATTTCAGCCATGTTGTAAGCTTTTGCATCGAAAGAAATAAGTTTTATACAGTGGATACTTTTTTTTATTGGGGCTGTGCATGCAAGTGTGTTTACTTGTTTTTTCTGTTTTGCTTTTGCAGATGTTGCAAATTTTATTTTTCGTAGGTAATAAATTTATATTCAAATTTTGAATTGAATATTATTTGTGGCAACAAAAGGCATTAATGTTTTGAACCGAGGTAATTGTTTGCTCGCCTACCTGAGCTGATTAAAGTGTAGTACTTAAGGCGTTTGAGTACACTTTTAGGCCCAATAAGTTGTAGAAGCATTTTATATGTACGTATATTTACATGAGTGTAGTTAAACATTATTATAGATGTACACAGCTTCATTTCTAACTAAATCCAGCCGCTAAGGATCTCCAAGTGAAATGTATACATCATAGCAAAATGTAGTTAGCTTTCAAAAGAATTATGGTTTTTTATTTATTTTATTAATATAAACGAGACGTTCCTGTATATTCAGTAAATTCTACAGGCGCTTTTCTTAAGCTTGAAAGCCTGAAGTTTGCTTATGTGAGCCAACTTCTGTATTAAAAAAAGTATTAACTAAATGCTGAAAATTATCCAAACATCCCGTATTGGAACAGAAAAGGTGAAGTTACAACCCAATTGAATTGGCCATTTGCATACTATACCAAAAACAGATCTAAAATTTTGGAAGCATACAAATCTTTTTTACAGTGAAATTCATACCTTTTAAAGAAAATATGAAACTATGATCTCATATTAAAAAAAAAATATTGTAATACGATAGAGGTCGCGATTTTTTAATCCGAAATCATTCCATTGAACATTTGAAATTCATATCATATTATAAAATGAAAATTTGGAACTAAAAATCGGTTGATTTTTAGACGGCAGGCTTTAAGCAATGTTAACATTATTTCCCTTTGAATTAGCAAATAAACGCCAATGACCATATTTCCAAATTTTTGTTGACTTTATTTCTCTACTGGCATTATTTCCCTTTGTGATGCGAAATAAAGTCAACTGACGTTATTTCCGTAGATCTTGTTACCTTCAACATTATTATTGATAATGGCGAAAAAAATACAGTAAAAGAAACAGATCTTAATATTCCTTTCTGGAGGTCTATCATTGCTATTCTAGGTTTTGTAGAACTCATCTCATTTTTTGCTTTTAAAACTAAAGAAGTATTGAAGCCCCACAAAACGGTTTAAAAAAAAATTTCGTCAACCGGGCCGTTCCAGAATCATCAAGCATTAAACACAGGTAGGATTTTCTGATTTGAAGTTTATAAAGTAAGTTAGTTAAATTTGAGTCAACAACAAAAAATTAGAAGAAATTTGATTACAGACATGTACAGGGTGGCTGATGAATTTTGCTACATTAAGAAACTCAAACATTTTTTTTTTCAGTGTATGGAATTAATTTTTCTTTTATTCATGTTAAAGCTCATTAAATTTGATTAAATATAGCTTAATTAGTTTTAAAAATAATGGAATTTAAATGCCCCCCCTGCTCGTCGATGCATGTGCGGCATCTTACCAAACAGTTGTTCATTACTGCTTGGAGAGTTGAGACAGGAATAGCCGCAATTGTTTCTCGAATGGATTGCCTTAGTTCATTCAAATTTGTTGGTTTTGCTTTGAAGACTTCCTGTTTGCAATAACCCCACAAGAAAAAGTCAGGTGCAGTAAGGTCAGGCGACCTGGGTGGCCAACGGAATGTGGAGTTTCTGGATATCAGCTTATTGGGAAATTTTCGTCGCAATTCTGTCATAACAGGTTGGGCTATATGAAGAGCTGCACCATCTTGCTGAAACCACACAGAGTTGAAAGAAATTCTCATTCGGCGTAATTCTGGATAGAAAAACTCTCTCAACATGCTCAAGTAACGGTCTCCAGTAACCGTAACGGTGTGACCGTTTTCTTCGAAGAAGTAGGGCCGACAATGCAGCGTGATGAAACTGCACACCACACTGTGACACGAAGTGGATGCAATTCCGTCTCATGGAGTATCTGTGGGTTGGAAGCACTCCATATTCGACAATTTTGTTTGTTTATGTTGCCGTTTAAATCGAAATGGGCCTCGTCAGACATGAAAAGACAGTTCAACATGTTTCCATCCTCTTCCACCATTTGAAGCATCTTCTGGCAAAATTCCAAGCGAATCGGCAAGTCTGCAGCGTTCAGTTTGTTGGCCATTTGAATTTTATATGGGAATAAGTCCAAATCTTTGTGCATAATTGACTGTAATGACTGTCTGCTTACACCCATTTGAGCAGATAAGCTTCTTGTCGAAACACGTGAATTGTTTTGTATGGCAGCAGCTACAGCAGCGATTGTTTCCTCCGTTCGAACTGAAGGGTTTCGATGGTAAGGTCTTCTGTTGACTGTCCCATGCTCGGCAACCGAAACTACGGACTCCAGTGCGTGATAGCGGCGGACAATCCAAATTCTTGTTTCAGTGTCCCAGTTATCCATTTTTGTTAAACGTAAAAGTCAATCTGCAAAATAAAAAAAAAATTAACCAGATTCATTAAATAGAAAAAAAGTTATTTAATTTTTTTTTGGTAGCGGCTTTCATTAGCCACCCTGTAAATAAAAGCAAAAAGATTTCAAAAGTGAGTTGCCTTATTTTAGTCCACTATTGCCAGAATTTAGTAAATAGGTCAGTAACAGTCCTGTAACAGTCACTTTTGTCATCTAAAGTCAATTAAAAATAATTGAAATTTATATTTTTTATATACCTGTATGTATTTAGATGCCAACACATGTATTATAGGACAATGAACAGCACAAATAAAAACAGACAAACGGCGACAGCAATAAAGATAATAACATCTGGATAATCGTGACATTGCACGCGTTGTTGGCAACCATTCCTTTGCATTTGCCCTTATTGGTCAGGTTGACAAACAAGGAAATACTTGCACACATGTATGTACATACTACATATTTGTTTTGCTTATTTCCTGCAAAAAATGGTGCAGTACAGAAAAGGCGACAAGTATACTTTCATACTTTATATATACTTCCATACCCGTTCCGGGAGAAGTTAGTCTCTTCCTGGGACAAACTCGAACCAAAGCGCTCGAAAGTGGTATTATCCCTGCACCTCATTGTGGTGGAATTTTGGTTAACTTGTTTATTTTGTACTTTTGTATTTGTTTAAATAATCAAGTTTTGTGATTTTGGTTTTTGATTTATATTTCAACAAAATGTTTAAATTGATTCTTTCAATTTTTGCTACAATCAATCATTCTAAATTCTCAATCGGCTATTATTTTTATTTTTATTTTGTATGTATGTAAGTACAAATTAGTTAATTTAAAATTTTCAAGATGAGAAATATCCAGTGTTTGCGTTGAGTATATATATACATATATATAAACCGATAAATTTTCATACTCAATACTTATTATCAAAATAATCTATTATATATATATGTATATATTGATTTGTTAGTTCTGCCTCCAGTATATATATATACTTTTTAAATATACTATATATATATAATTTTTTTTTTTAATATTATGGTCTTAACAAGGTCAAAGGAAACTAATTTACCTTCTTTAATTGAAAATATGCTACTTGCACATAGTCCTACAACCTTGTCACGAACAGTACAAGGCAATATTTTTACATTATCTCCTTCAACCATTCCCTTAATTAATAGTCCAACAATTACATAGTCCCTTGTAGCTCAAAATTCTCTTTCGAATAATCCAACAATTACAACAATGATACAAAATACTCTTACAACACCAACTCTTTCAAATATTCAACCAATTTCAATACCATCTACTTCAAATAACCAACCAATTAGCAGATTTTTTAAATTACCACAATTTTGGTCTGAAAACCCTGAAGTATGGTTTATCCATGCGAAGCACAATTTTTGATAAATAATATATACGAGATGTGTTCAAAAAGTATCGCGAATTTTGAATTTTCGCTGGTTACGTATATTCGAATTTCGAATTTTTTGTGGCGTTATGTTGGTACTCATGTCTCTCACTTATGCCGACAAGCTCGGCCATTTTGAATGTTCAGTTAATTGTTGACAGCTGCTTTGCTTGCACGTGTTTTGGATCGTCTTCGATTTTTACCTATTTTTTTACCAAAATTGCTTAATTGTGACCAAAAACAGCATCGCATGAACATTGCTAATGAGATGTTAAACTCTGTCCGCGACGACCCAAATTTGCTCCAGAGGGTCATAACTGGTGACGAATCGTGGGTTTATGGTTATGACGTGGAAACCAAAGCTCAATCATCTCAATGGAAGCTGCCGCACGAACCAAGACCGAAAAAAGCGCGCCAAGTTCGGTCGAATGTGAAAGTTTTGCTGACAGTTTTCTTCGATTGCAGGGGCGTGGTGCATCATGAGTTCTTGCCACAGAGAAGAACGGTCAATAAGGAATATTACCTGCAAGTTATGCGCAATTTGCGCGAAGCAATCCGCCAGAAACGCCCGGATTTGTGGAAGAACAAAAATTGGCTTTTGCACCACGATAACGCCCCTGCTCACGCATCGTTGCTTGTGCGCGACTTTTTGGCCAAAAACAACACACTAATGATGCCGCAGCCACCGTATTCCCCAGATCTGGCCCCCTGTGACTTTTTCTTGTTCCCTAAACTGAAGAGGCCCATGAAAGGACGACGTTACGCTCCTCTTGACGAGATAAAGACGGCATCGAAGGAGGAGCTGAACAAGATACAAAAAAATGATTTTTTGATGTGCTTCGAAGATTGGAAAAACCGTTGGCACAAGTGTATAATATCTCATGGGGATTACTTTGAAGGGGACAAAATAAATATTCATGAATAAATAAATAATTTTTGAAAAAACGCAAAATTCGCGATACTTTTTGAACACACCTCGTATGATGATGTTTTAAAAGAGAACGAAACTAGGCATTGAAAATGGCAGAACGCCGAAACCGGTTTGTCACAAAACCAAACTTGACAAGGGATGACGGAAAATCGTTCCAACAAAAATCAGTTTTAAAATTCCATAATGTATTAGTTTCACTTCCTCAAGAAGTTGTTACCATAATATCAGACATTTTAGAGACTCCAATTATTGGTGCAAAATTTCTCAAAAATTTTGGAATTTTAGTAGATGTTAAAAATAAATCAATAATAGATTCAGAAACAAAATTAAAAGCTGTTGGCTCTTTTGGTTTTTCTGAAATTTTCGAGTTAAAATTACCAATGGAAACTAACAAATTTTCTGAATTAATTAAACACTTTCCTGAGGTTATTGCGGAGCCTAATTATAATAAAATAGTTAAACATAATACAATTCATAGATCTGAAACTAAAGGAAATTTACCATTTTCAAGACCACGTCGCTTAGATCCACTAAAACTTAAAGTAGCTAAAACAGAATTTGAGTATTTAGTTAAAATTGGTGTTTGTAGGCCTTCATTTTCCTCTATTGCTTCCCAAGAAAGAAGCCAATGATTGGCGACCTTGTGGAGATTACAGGAGGCTTAATTGTATTACTGTTCCAGATCGTTATCCTCTTCCACATATCCACGATTTGAGCATAGATTTAAAAAATAAAAACATATTTTCCAAGTTAGATTTAGTTCGTGCTTATCATCAAATTCCAGTATCACCTGAAGATGTACATAAAACAGCCATTACAACACCTTTTGGCTTATTTGAATTTCTCCGTATGCCTTTTGGTTTAAGAAATAGCGCTCAAACCTTCCAAAGATTTATTAATGAAACATTTTTTGGTTTAGATTTCGTGTTTGCGTATGTAGACGACATATTAATAGCAAGTGAAAATGAGGAACAACACTTTGAACATTTAAAGATTGTTTTTGAACGTTTAGAGCAATATGGTCTAAATATAAAATTAACAAAATGTATTTTTGGTTCACCTGTTATAAATTTCTTAAGTTATGAAATTTCGGCGAAAGGAATTAAACCCGCACAAGATAGAGTAAATATAATAACAAGTTTTTATAAACCGAATTCTATAAACAAACTTCAGAAATTCATTGGAATGGTTAATTATTACCATCGCTATATTCCAATGATTGCAAAAGAGCTTATCCCTTTACATCAAATTGTAACAGCTGCAAACAAAAGTAAGAGTAAAACTATTAGCTGGACTAATACATCTTTAACAGCATTTGAAAATGTTAAACAACTTTTTGCTCAGGAAACACTTTTAAATCATTTTGATGGAAATTCTAAATTATCTTTATCTGTTGATGCTTCAAATATTGCAAATCGGGCTGTTTTACAACAATTAAAAATAATAGATTGCAACCTTTGGCTTATTTTTCTAGGAAATTAAGTCCAGCAGAATGTAAATATTCAACTTTTGATAGAGAACTTTTGGGTGTATATAGATCAATTAAACATTTTTTAGAAGGTCATACATTTACAGTATATACATATCATAAGCCATTGACATACATCTTAAATTCAAAAACCGAAAGATCCCCTAGGCAAACTCGTCATTTAGAATACATAGCTGAATTCACGAATGATATACAACATATTTCTGGAAAGAGTAACATTGTAGCAGATACATTGTCAAGACTTCCAGAAATAGATGCTATAGCATCGAGAGATATTAATTTTCAGACCTTATTTATTGAACAGCAACCTGATGAGACTCTTAAAACTTTTGTTTCTTCTCCAATATCTAAAAATAATCTACAACAAATTATTATTCCAATATTTAATTTAAAAATTTGGTGTGACATTTCTGGTCCAACACCACGTCCTTATGTTCCGAACTGCATGAGAGAGACAATTTTTTCAAAATTACACTCTTTATCGCATCCTGGAGTTCGTGCAACCAGGCATTTAATTCAATCAAAATATTTTTGGCCTAACTTGCTAAGTGATATTAATAAATTAGCTTCAAGTTGCGTTTCTTGTCAACAATCAAAAGTTTCTCGGTACACTAAACCACCTTTACAAAAAATTGAAATACCAAAATCAAGGTTTGAACATATTCATTTGGATTTAGTTGGACCGCTTCCACCATCCGATGGATACCGATATGTTTTGACAATTATTGATAGACATTCGAGGTGGCCAGAGGCCTATCCTCTTCGAAATATAACTGCTCCAACTGTGGCAAAAGCTTTTGTTCAAAACTACATATCTAGATTTGGTGTCCCTCTCAAAATTACAGTTGATCAAGGTTCACAATTTTCATCCCAATTGTTCAATGAACTCACTAAAATTCTTGGTTCACATAAAATTCAAACATCTGCTTATCATCCTCAAGCCAACGGTATGATAGAAAGATTTCACCGTCAGCTCAAAACTTCAATTGTTGCTTCCGGTGTTCCGTTCACTGGTCGGAAGTTTTACCAATTATTTTATTAGGGTTACGCACTGCAGTAAAAGAGGATTTAAAGGTTTGTTCAGCAGAGTTAGCTTATGGACAAACTATTAGGATTCCTGGAGAATCTGGATATGAAGAAAATTCTACACAGGATACTCTTACAAATCTATGAGATCATTTTTCGAAATTCAGAACAAAAATTTTACATCACAACAAGGAAGTTAGTTTCGTTCCAAAGTCTCTTGAGGAATGTGACTATGTTTTCGTTAAGGTGAATCAAACTTCAGGGCTTCAACCCCCTTATGAGGGACCATTTAAGGTAATATCTAAACATAAAAATACATTCAGAATCCAAAAAGGGAACATTATTAAAAACCTTTCAATTTGTCACTTAAAACCAGCTCACATTATATCTGCATCTACACCTGAACCTAAAACTATATTGAAGAAGGTTACTTTTAATATTAATTAATTTTTTTTTGTTATAATATAAAATTTGTATTTCTTTTGTTTAATTTGTTACGCGTTTCACTGAAGGGTTAGTAGATGTGGTGGAATTTTGGTTAACTTGTTTATTTTTTACTTTTGTAATTGTTTAAATAAGCAAGTTTTGTGATTTTGGTTTTTGATTTATATTTCAACAAAATGTTTAAATTGATTCTTTCAATTTTTGTCTGAAAATTTAAATTGAATTTCTTTGTATAAGAATTAATAAATAAAATATTTTATCATATATAAAAGAACCAATTAGTTAATTTAAATGATGGATAAACAACTAAACTCATAACGGGACTTTAAGTAATATTAATAAAATGAGAGTGATATTATATACTTAAGTGCTCGATATTATTAATTCGGCGCAAATTAGTTTTTAAGAGTTAAATCCATATTTGAAAAAGTAAGAACAGGTACTCAAACCAAAGTTAATGAAATAGGTTATTGTAATGGGATAAAAGGTTTATCATAGGTAATCATTTGTACAGAGATTGTTTATTCAGCGAGTTACTTGTTGATGCTTTTCCAACGGGTTATCACTGCTGTTGTCGGCACCATCCTCTACGAAAGTTGTTGCTTCACCTCGTTTGTTGGTTGTTTTTTAACAGTTTGTAAAACTGCTGCAGCTATTATTGGTAGGTCTATGTTTTTGAATAATCGCCAACACAGAAAGCAAAGAAAGCTGGAATTTATCTCAAAAGATTATCCGAAAAAGAAACGTTTGTCATGACTGCATGTGTTGCACGATACGGGCCGCTGTTAATAATAAAGCATACATTCCATATAAATTTTTTAGTTTTTGTGATCAATGTTTGACTTACGCTTTTTAATGCATTTGTATATTTCAAAATTGTTTGGCCGACTGTGAATAATCTAAAATTACATGGAACGTTTTGCAGTATCCCCTAGTATGTGTAAAAAGTACTCTTTCATTTATCCTTATAACGAAAGTTAATATTTTGTATTGCAGTAAATCAAAAACTGCAGAAGCGGTTCGCAAGTGTTAACAATTATCGCTATCAAAGCATGTGCGCATGTGTTACTACCACCCGGAGGCTAAGAAAGCACGTGTGGATGTGCACACACCTAAAGACTTATGAAAGCTTAAGAAGGCGCTTCATCTAGTTGGCATTGTGCTTATCTGTTTACATGTTTGCGTTTCTAGCCAACCGAAACCCCCTCAACATGTAAGGCAAATGGAAGAAGTTAAAGAGAAGAAATGGACTTGAAATAGTTGATAATTTGGGTACGCAGTTGCTACTATAACGTACCAGCACTTATCGTTATAAAATAAAAAGCGCTCTAGTGCATCGAAGGGAAATCATAAGTAGAAAAGACTGATTTTAGGCACTCCTTCATGATCAAAACAGAGCTGATGTGCATATACATAAATATTATACATTAGAACACTCAAAAAGTATAGGCAACTCTCAAACGTGTATAGGCAACTCTCATCGTGTTTAGATTCACATTCGCATTCGTATTTGCGAATATTCGCATGTTTTTGGACATTCGTATTCACAAAATTTCTGCGAATGTTTTGCGAATATAAATATCAGAAAAAAAGTAATTTGAAGGTAATACCAGGGTAATAAGACTAAACTCCATTTACTTCCAATGTTTCTTAATGCATGAAAAACTGGGTCAACTAATAATAAATGATATAAAATATAAATATATATACATATAAATATAAATATATTCTCTCTTAGAAAATAAATCGATTCGCGCACAAAATTAAAACGAAACGCGCGTCGATTGAACGAGACTGCATAGCCATACACAATTGGCGACAAACTTGAACAAAAACTAAATATTCGCATTCGCGAATATCATTAGTGGATATTTGCATTCGCATTCGCGAATATTTAAAAAGTGGCATTCGTTGCATCACTGATGCACACGCACCCACATAACCAGAGCGCCGGATACATATCAGCAAAGCAGTCAAACAAGATTCTATACACGCATACTAAGCCAAATTTCACTTACAACTCAGATATGCACAGAAACAAAATCAACACCAAGGAATAGACAGAGACGCAGGCAGATCTTACGCGCAATTTCGCTGCCCCACCGAGCCCAAAAGTGCTTACACTCACGCTTACAAGCAGCGACGCGTAACTTTTCTGGGCATCCCCTACCGAGCCCAAAGATGTTGACACATCAAAAACCATTTATATTAGACTTTTATAATAAAAGTAATTTTTGACCGTTATTTTTGACTTTTATAACAAAAGTAATGTTTAACCGTTACGTTGAACTTTTAGAATAAAAGTAATTTTTAACCGTTATTTTTGACTTTTATAACAAAAGTAATGTTTAACAGTTATGTTTAACTTTTAGAATGAAAGTAATTTTTAACAGTTATTTTTTCACTTTTTTCATAAAAATCACAAAATATAAGCTATTTCAAATAAAAATTTTCTGCATCGCATGCATTACTCTGGTGAATTCAAGTGTACAATAGAGATATTCTTTTTGACTTCAAGTCTCAAGATAAGTTATTTTAATTCATGCAACATTCATGTACAGGGTGGCGCAAAAGTAATCCTCCTATCAGAAAATGCTATAAATTTTGCGATTGGCCCCTAAAGTCAGTTCTGTTCTGACATTTGTGTAGTAAACACAAGAAATACACGTTAATAAACAATGTTACGCTACACTGCTCCAGAACGCGGAATATTGCTGACTATTTATTTGACCAATAATCGGTCGGGGCCAAACGGTTACTGTGAATGGTGAGCGCTACAGAGCAATGATCAACGAGTTCTTTTTGCCGCAACTTGATGAATTGGGATTGGAAAACATGTGGTTCCAACAAGACGGTGCAACAGCACACACTGCACGTGCCACAACCGATATGCTGAACATCGGAAGCTTACTTTTGCGCCACCTTGTATATGAGTTAAGATATTTTGAATAGTCTTGTAACTTTTTAATAGTAATCACTATTAAAATAAGAAAAAAAACAAATTGGTTTGTCAACGTTGAAGGATAACGCTTTCAATAAAACAAAATTATGACTTATGTCGACTTAAGCTACTTTGAAAAAAATGGCACAGAAATATACAATACATAATATACAAAACATACATACACAAACCAACACCAAATTGAAAATTCATAAGAAAAGTTAATTTAGAAAAATAAAATGAAAATATTCTTACCCATATCTGTTGGAATTCCTCCGTATTGTGTTAAATCAGATCTTATCTTACCTGAAAAAATTACAGTAAACCAAATTTATTTAGAAAGCAATATTTAGGTTTTAGTAAGTACTGTTTGGACAGTTAAAAACAAAATGTAAAATTTGCTTCACAAGTTTCCAAAAAGTTTCATTACCTATTTTATGTTCATGCTTATAAAGCTATATATCCGTTAAAATCAAAATTTTAGAAAATTATCATTTAAAACCAGCCAAGATGCCATATTAAAAATAGTCTATCAACTGTTATTTGAAATATATTTTAGAACTAACATTTTCGAGCACAGAACAAGATAATTTTCAAATGCTTTTAAAGTTGAGACTCAATAAAAGTGTTTATTGTGTTGTTAAAAAACATGCATACATATATAAATTATAGTTCCAAATTTTTTTATCCTACGAAATTGTGTGCTCACTTTTGTGTTTACACCGTAAAGTGTGAAATGTAAACAATGGAATTGCCGCCACAAGTGTATGGCTCAGCACCAAGCGGAATGTAGCACCGAGAAGTGTGCTAAGTTAAAAGAGCTGCGGTATACGGTTTAAAAATTTGATTTAATAGCAGTGATAGACCACGTTTGTATTTAAATATGCTTTGCCGACCTGGCGCCCAAAGAAGGGGGTCCGTTGGCTACCAGCTGCCAACTTCTGTCTGTCAGCTGAACTAATGTGGGAAGAATGGGGAAAAGTGCCAAAAGTTAGAAAAAAATTGTATGTATGTATGAATAAAAACTCAGGAAAATTGCATCTTTCTTTTTTAATCAAACAAATTTACACTAGATATGTGTATTAGAACATACATAAACCCATATAAATTTAACTTAAACACTGCGTGTCATCCAAAAAGCGCTTCCTACAGATTTTAGCAGAATACTGAGGGCTCATTTCTAAAATGCGCTAGATGGAAAATGTAATATTTCCTGTAATTTTTATACCTTTCATGAACATGAAATGATATTATAACTTTGGCCCGATGTTTGTAAGAATAGGAAGAAGAAGGGATAGACCTACCAATAAGTATACCGAAATGATGTTGTTGTTGTGGTAACGACAAAAACACTCCCCGAAGGTTTTCGGGAGTATTGTCGAATTAACAGTCCTTGGCCGGATTTGAGACCGGTACGCTCCGGTACTCCCTTGCGGTACTGCCCGAGTGTCGTGGTAGCGATTTATGACCAGTGAAACCTTCTAGGTCATGTCACCCCTCCTTCCGTAAGGAAGGATAAGATGGGTAATGAGAAGTGAGAGGCATCATATCCGTAGATCAACCATCGAGTTGCACGTCACATGCACCTTTGTGCATATTAGTCGCCTCTTACGATCGGTATGCCTACCTCGGGCATATTCTAAACCCCTAACCCGCAGGGGCGAAATGATCAGGGCGATGATCTGAGTTGATTTAACTATGTGCGTCCCTCAGTTTTAACTCCTATACAATCAATTGTTCCGACAAACGGTGTCTGACCTATAACTGTTGCAATTAAAAAGCTAGGAACGTAAAATGCAGTTTTGGTACATATTATATGTGTAATGTGTGTAGTGAAAATCACCCAGATCGGACCAACATAACATATAGCTCCTATATCATCAATAGCTTCGATAAATGGGTTTTGGGCTATGAATTTTGCAATTAAAAAGCTAGGAACGCAAAATTTTGCAGGTTTTGTACTTATTATATATGTAATGTGTGTAGTGAAAATCACCCAGGTCGGACCAACATAACATATAGCTTACATATAATCGATTTTTCCGATAAATGGGGCTTGGGCTATGTATTTTTAATTTAACCGTTTTGCAGAGTTTGTACTAATTGTGAGTAAGGATTGTACACTTAAAACCGTGATGCGATTTATGAAAGGTAAAAGACTTCGTCACAGTCGAAGACAGACCTTTCCTTACTTGTTATCTTATGAAAAAGTAAGTTGTTTCCTTTAACCATTCAATGTTTTACAAAATGTTTTAAACTTATAAATATAGTATTCTCTTTTTGTTATAGAAGGTACTCAGAATTATTTTAATTTAATTTGTTAAAAAAAGGATTATTTACCAAGAATTCACTGGATTTTAAAGAAATTTAAAAACGTCTTTCGTTATGATTGGGATATGATTTACAATCATTGTATTAGTCCCGCGAGTTACTTATTCGTTTTTCTCCCAAGGTTTAGCTTGAAAAAATTAGCAAATTCATTGAGACTATCATTTTTACTTAAAACAATATTTATTTCATGTTATTAAAGCAAAATAAAATAGGTACAAAATACCTTTGTTTTTCATTTTTCATTTTTGAAACAATTATTCCGATTTATAAAGGGAATTTTCAAAATCAATTATATTAATACACCCAATTGTTTTTGAAACAAATGTCTCTTTATATTTACTAGTGTTCGCCCAGTGGTTGAAATTCAACCAATAAACTTTATTTTATTTTATTTTTTTGCTGTAGGTATGTTTTATCCGCCTTTTTTTCTTCCTTTCTATGTCGTTCCTTTCCTCTAACATATTTTTATTTTCCTTGATTTCTTTTTTTACTCTCTTATTTTATTTTTTACTTTCCTCAAACTTCTTTTCCTTTCCCTTCCCTTCCTTTTATTTTCTTTCTTTCCCCTTCGTTTTCTTACCTTTCCTTTAATTCCCTTTCCCTTCCCTTCCTTTCATTTCCTTACCATTCCTTTCTTTCCTTTAATTTTCCTACCTTTCCTATCCTTTCCATTTCCTTCCCTTTCCTTCCTTTCCTTTCCTTTTCCTTTTCTTTCCTTTCTTTCCTTTAATTTTCCTTCCTTTCAATTCTTTTCCTTTCCTCTATTTTCCTTTAATTTTCTTCGGTGTTTAATACTCTTTATGAGTAATCATTTATTTTATTATTTGCTCATATTTTACATTGCTTGTTTAATGTGTCCAACAAAGCAACTTTTCGTGCTCTCAGGATAGCAGCTGACACTGGGCATCGTAGCCAGTAATCAATACAATAACAAAACCTAAAGCAAAAATGCATGACACAACAGAGTATCTATAGTGCGAATACTTATTTTTCATTGGTCCACTACCAACTCTTCGCACTCACAGTGAGAGCCGACCACACGAATAACACAAAAACATGCATGTCAAGTCTACTCACACTATTACGGCTCTTAATTTTTTCCTACAAAGCAACTCCTCGGCCATGCTCACGATTCAGCATAGTACACAAAAAGCAAGTACACACACACACAGCGTGTCTATAGTGTGAATAAGTAAATGTGTAGTGGTGTGACTTTTATGTAAAATTTTTTATATTAAAATGATTTTTAAAATTTTTTTTATTTACGGATAAAAGTACACCTCAAAATTTCCTATCTATACATATATAATTTGTATACCTTAGAATTATAGTTTAGCAGAAAACGGTTCTACATTGCATTCATCTTGTCTATTTATATATATTTATATGAAAAAAATTGCATTTGTCAGCCGGTTTATAATTGTTGTAAAATATGCTACTTTAAATAAAATCCGAAACTGAATATATTAATCAAAAATTTCATAGTTTCTTGCTAGTTGGAAGGCTCATTCATGTTACTTTAACTAACGCAATCAACAAAGAAATCCCCCAAAGAAGAAATAATGATGAGCTTTACGTAGAAGTGTGCATAGTT
The DNA here is from genome assembly GCA_949987695.1 of Merzomyia westermanni. Taxonomy (NCBI): domain Eukaryota; kingdom Metazoa; phylum Arthropoda; class Insecta; order Diptera; family Tephritidae; genus Merzomyia; species Merzomyia westermanni. The sequence goes on along the minus strand of OX465288.1, from coordinate 120,628,818 downwards.
CAGCGAATTAAAGCCTAAAACGAAGAACGAAGATGATCCGGCCCAGAAGTTATTTTTAAACGGTTAAACACCATTTAAATAAGTAAGTAAGTAAAAAAGCACAGGAGCCCGGTATTGGTGACCGTAATGTTTACATATTAATCAAGTGTATATCAACAAAAAAATTTATTTTGTGAATCTAGTTTTAATTTCTACAGTGGGTGCTCAACTATATGAACCACAAATTTCACACATTCGACTGCGCTGTTAGGCGATGAGTAACAAAGCCTGAGAATAATGCATTCATAGCAATAACTGCGGTCAGTTGGAAACACCAACGGAGTTCACCTTCTCGTTAGTCATTTGGGCTTTAATTCCCTGTAATTTGTACATTTCCCCGTAAACCGCACACAGATCATCAGTACATTACTTTAAATGATACAAAATCATCAGATTGTATCAGCACCTGCACTCTCTTATAAAATATGGTGCCTGAGCGGTTTCGCTCCACTTTAGACTCCTAATAGACCCAACATAGAAAAACTATTACTTTTATTAGATTATGCTTCCCCGCTGTGTGTGCTTTATCAAAAAAAATTCCTGAGCTCAGCTTAATCGGATTAAGAGTTTTACGTCAATCCAGACAAACACTGTTTGTTAAGTAAATAAATAATCAATAAAATCTTAATTTCACTGTCGAACTTTAAGACCTAAAATGATTGCTATAGTTGTTTGCATACCACTTTTGTTTGCAAAATACACGTATCAGCTAGTAATGAGTAAAAAATCACTACAGATGATTTCCAGTGTGACTAAAAGTAGAGATGTTTTGCACTTGGATAACAATAATAAGGAAAACAGTATCTAACCACTTGGGTTTTTATAATACCTTATTGGAAATATTTTACGCAAAATTTTGTATTTAAAAACTTATTATGCAAGTTTCTGGATTTATATATGTACGTAGTTTCTGGATTTTTTCCTAAATAGCAGGCTGGCGGGTATGAAGGCATTTCCAGTAGTGGGAGAATTTGGCTCACAATTAACCTTTCGATCGCTGTGCTTTGCTGTTTTTATTGGATCATTATTCCTGTTAAAAGTGCATGCTAGTGGTTAGGAGTTATTAGCGCATTTTCCGTTGTTGATATTTACAACTTAGTTTGATGGCTAGCTATATTGTGAAAAATGTCACCTAGAACTCTAACAGAACCTATGTTAGATTTGAACAGTTTTTCTATCTGTTCGACTTATAAAAACATAAAATTGAGCTGAATTGTGGGCATATAAAGGGGAAGCAGCGCCAAACCACCTATCTGTCATTTACAATACCGAGTAAGGGTTTTATGGAAAAGTGTGAAGGGGTCTAAACTTTTTTTAATTTTGAATTTCATTCAACGAATTCCAAACTTATACCTTTAACAGGACTCGCTGAATATCTTCGAGGCCAATATCAGTTAAGCGGTATATTCGGCTTTGCATTTGCACCGAAGGTATACAAATACATGAATACACTGTTGAAAATTTGAGCATAAGTTTGAAACTTTTTTACCAAATTTGGTATAATGTGATGAAAAATTATATTCATTTTAAACCCAAAATATAATAGTACAAAATTATGTCAGTTCGCAGTATTCGAACCAACGCTCATTTTTTCTGCTCTTATCGGCAGAACATTTATCCTTTTTTGCTAATTGTAACAACCCATGAATGGTAAAAGATTTCAGCCGAAACATTTAACCGTGTACATATGTACATATGTACATTCTCGATTGTGTGATGTAGGTAATGTTTAGATGTGTGCTTTCGCAATAAATTAAAAATCGTTCATAACAAAGATGCGGCTGGTTTTGATTTCACGAACTGCTTTCATTATGTGTTTTTATACAATCAATCGGCCCAAGGCATAACATGAAACGAAAGCACACATTTCCTCAAAAGCGATTTGTGAGCGTTTCAATATTTACATTATGCTTATTAACACTACTGCTAATAGGGACTAGTTTACTAAAGTGAAATATTTAGGTATAATCATAATAAAGCACTAATATAAGCAATTAAAAATATATTTTCCTTCGCTTTTTAGATAAATGGTCGGAAAGCGCACTGGCGTCTATTTTGCACACAGCGAGACGTGGACAGATATGGCCTGCATCTTAGAGATACACATGGTGTATTTATTTGGGTCGGCAATTAAGATTTATATCAGCTAAAGATGAGCAATAAAACTCTTCAAGCAGTCGGTACGCTGCCACGTAACATAAGCATTAATGCAAGTGGGAAGTGAAGATATGTAAACAAGCGCAGCAACATACAGGGTGGCTGATGAATTTTGCTACATTAAGAAACTCAAATAATTTTTTTTTCAGTGTATGGAATTCATTTTTCTTTTATTCATGTTAAAGCTCATTAAATTTTATTAAATATAGCTTAATTAGTTTTAAAAATAATGGAATTTAAATGCCCCCCCTGCTCGTCGATGCATGTGCGGCATCTTACCAAAAAGTTGTTCATTACTGCTTGGAGAGTTGAGACAGGAATAGCCGCAATTGTTTCTCGAATGGATTGCCTTAGTTCATTCAAATTTGTTGGTTTTGCTTTGAAGACTTCCTGTTTGCAATAACCCCACAAGAAAAAGTCAGGTGCAGTAAGGTCAGGCGACCTGGGTGGCCAACGGAATGTGGAGTTTCTGGATATCAGCTTATTGGGAAATTTTCGTCGCAATTCTGTCATAACAGGTTGGGCTATATGAGGAGCTGCACCATCTTGCTGAAACCACACAGAGTTGAAAGAAATTCTCATTCGGCGTAATTCTGGATAGAAAAACTCTCTCAACATGCTCAAGTAACGGTCTCCAGTAACCGTAACGGTGTGACCGTTTTCTTCGAAGAAGTAGGGCCCGACAATGCAGCGTGATGAAACTGCACACCACACTGTGACACGAAGTGGATGCAATTCCGTCTCATGGAGTATCTGTGGGTTGGAAGCACTCCATATTCGACAATTTTGTTTGTTTATGTTGCCGTTTAAATCGAAATGGGCCTCGTCAGACATGAAAAGACAGTTCAACATGTTTCCATCCTCTTCCACCATTTGAAGCATCTTCTGGCAAAATTCCAAGCGAATCGGCAAGTCTGCAGCGTTTAGTTTGTTGGCCATTTGAATTTTATATGGGAATAAGTCCAAATCTTTGTGCATAATTGACTGTAATGACTGTCTGCTTACAACCATTTGAGCAGATAAGCTTCTTGTCGAAACACGTGGATTGTTTTGTATGGCAGCAGCTACAGCAGCGATTGTTTCCTCCGTTCGAACTGAAGGGTTTCGATGGTAAGGTCTTCTGTTGACTCTCCCATGCTCGGCAAAATTGTTTACAAGTCTTATTATGGTCCATCTGCTCGGAGGATTGCCGCCAAACGTGCGCCTATACTCTCTTTGAACCGAAACTACGGACTCCAGTGCGTGATAGCGGCGGACAATCCAAATTCTTGTTTTAGTGTCCCAGTTATCCATTTTTGTTAAATGTAAAAGTCAATCTGCAAAATAAAAAAAAAATTAACCAGATTCATTAAATAGAAAAAAAGTTATTTAATTTTTTTTTGGTAGCGGCTTTCATTAGCCACCCTGTACAACATGTTGCTGAGGAATATGTGGGAGACAAGCTAAAAAACCACGCAGATAACTGACTACATCCGTATGGTTTCAAAGCAACAAAGCCAAACATAGTACCTCTTAAGTTTAAACGAAAGTAGTAAATCTTTTTAATTTTATATAAATATAATTTATTTTGTTAGCTTTAACGAGCAGGGAGGTATGTGTATGGCGAAATTGTGTAGTAGGGTCTAGATTAATTGCGATTATAAAAATTTGAATAAGTATTTTATTAAGTTATGAATAGGCTTGAATTAAAATACGAATTTAACAAATTGATAGTTATTTATGTAAGTATACATGTATGTTTTAAGCTTGAAGTGGAGAACACAACTATGGCATAGTCGGAACAAATTAAACAGTGCAATGAATTCGCTAATTTTGTGAAAGAGTAACCAAGGAATTTATCCGGCAGGAGGCTACGTACGGGTCTTTCTTGTGTCGGTTTCTTTATATTTTCCCTTGATGATTAAGGGAATCATACAAGGTGTTGTGACCACATGTACAAACCTTTAGGAGTTGCATCTTTGTTGATCCTTACAACATACTAACAATTATTGTTGACAATTTTGTATGTCACCAATTATCCTTAAATTTTGCGGAAATTCCCCAAGTGAAAATGCTAAAAATATAATTACTATCATTTTAAAACAACAATTTACTACTTTTTCATGAATTCGGGGGGAAAGTGAATAAAAGGTAGGACGAGGAGTAGTAGCCTGTTTAAATGTAAGTTAAGCTCCATGAGAACTAAAGCTGGAACTCTTCTAATGTTGAGCCCTTGCCAAATACCGCTTGTAACTCCCTTACACTTTAATTCCAAATGAAACAAGTAAGGACGGCGCTGTCTTCGGCTGTGCCGAAGGCTTTATACCTTTCATGAATACGTGCAAACTTAAATACGCATTGTTTCAAGTTCTCTAATATATATAGCTCCGATCAAAGTGATTTTTTCAACGAATATATTATTATATATAAGCAAATATCTCACCAAGGTTTACCTTTTATCTGCTAGAATGAGGGAGAAATGGCCAAAACCCTCTTATCTGAACGATCGGTCGTATGGGATATATACGAGGTGTGTTCAAAACGTATCGCGAATTTTGAATTTTCGCTGGTTACGTATATTCGAATTTCGAATTTTTTGTGGCGTTATGTTGGTACTCATGTCTCTCACTTATGATTTATTTTGTTGTGTTGATCTTCCGACAGGGTAGTAAGCTGATTTTTGTTGGAACGATTTTCCGTCATCCCTTGTCAAGTTTGGTTTTGTGACATTGAAAATGGCAGAACGCCGAAACCGGTTTGTCACAAAACCAAACTTGACAAGGGATGACGGAAAATCGTTCCAACAAAAATCTCTCACTTATGCCGACAAGCTCGGCCATTTTGAATGTTCAGTTAATTGTTGACAGCTGCTTTGCTTGCACGTGTTTTGGATCGTCTTCGATTTTTACCTATTCAAAAAAATGGATCAAAGAACCTGTATCAAATTTTGTGTGAAAAACGAAATTAAATGCGCGGATGCATTCCGAATGTTGACTGTGGCATACGGAGAAGCTAGCTTGGACCGAAGCAACGTTTATCGGTGGTACAAAATGTTCTCAGAAGGGCGAGAAGATGTGCAAAGAAGAACAAAAATTGGCTTTTGCACCACGATAACGCCCCTGCTCACGCATCGTTGCTTGTGCGCGACTTTTTGGCCAAAAACTACACACTAATGATGCCGCAGCCACCGTATTCCCCAGATCTGGCCCCCTGTTACTTTTTCTTGTTCCCTAAACTGAAGAGGCCCATGAAAGGACGACGTTACGCTTCTCTTGACGAGATAAAGACGGCATCGAAGGAGGAGCTGAACAAGATACAAAAAAATGATTTTTTGAAGTTCTTCGAAGATTGGAAAACCCGTTGGCACAAGTGTATAATATCTCATGGGGATTACTTTGAAGGGGACAAAATAGATATTCATGAATAAATAAATAATTTTTGAAAAAACACAAAATTCGCGATACTTTTTGAACACACCTCGTATTATACATAGCTCCGATCAAACTTATTTTCTCAGGAAATCTTTTATGATATATTAAAAGATATTTTGCCAAGTTTCACGTTTTTAACTGCGAAAATGAGGGAGAAATGGTCCAAAACCTCTTATGTGAACGATCGGTTGTATGGGAGATATATGCTATAGTGACCCGATTATAGCGGATCCGACAAATGTCTTATATAATACAAAAATACGTCTGTGTGCCAAATTTCATCGAGATATCTCAAAAATTGAGGGACTAGTTTGCGTTCAAACAGACGGACGGACGGACAGACGGACAGACAGACGGACAGACAGACGGACAGACGGACATGGCTGTATCAACTCAGTTCATCGTCCTGATCAATTTGGTATACTTAATGGTTGGGGGGTATCTCTTATATTTCTAAACGTTACAAACATCGGACCAAAGTTAATATACCATTTCATGTTCATGAAAGGTATAAAAACTGAGCTATACATAGGTATGCTGAGAAAGAGTGATCTGTTCAAAATCTCTTGTCCGAAAAATTCCAGAGTCAATCTGGGACAAAATTGTTGTTGTAATTGGTGCGATATATACCTCTTGAGGAGATTAAGGCCGTGCTGCTTCTAATTTTTCCTACAAACTGGCGGGACCTACAGTTTTTTGTTGGAAACCCCTATCAACGCAATTCATACATATAATGTAGCTATTCCTGTACATGCAAAGAAAATGTTGTGTTTGATGTTCAGAAACGCTAGTTCCAAAAAATAAGAGAAGCTGTTATTATCTTTATCTATATTTATAAAAATGAAATGTGTTTCGTATGACCGCGATGGATGTCTAAACGCCTAAACAGATTTTCATTATGTAAAAAGGTCTTTCGTTAAAAATTATTTTCAACTTTTAGTTATTGCTACCGAAAAATGAATGCAGCAGAGAGGTCACGATTTCGCAATTTTGTTAAGTTTTCCGTACATTGTAGGCCACCACACTACTAAACCGGCAAACAGATTTCGTTCATGTTTGGAAAATGTGTTGTTGCTTTGGGGATAGATGGCGTTGGAGACAGTCCGAGTTATTGACCAAAACGTGGACCAGGTGTGGCCCTAGAAGGCGTTCATACAATATGGGTATCAAATGCAAGGTAATTTTGAGTGTTTTAAAAGGGAGTACTTCTTCGGCCCACATAAGAACCCGTTTCTGAGTTATGTACCAAAATGTGGACCAGGTGTGGCACTAGAATGTGTTTCTACACCATGAGCATCAAATGAAAGGTGTCGATGAAGGTTTTAACAAGAAAAAGTTCTAAGTCCCATGTGAGACTACGTTTTCAAAATATTGACCAAAATGTGGATCAGGTGTGGCCCTAGAAGATGTTTCCACGATATGGGTATCAAATTTAAAGTGTTGATTAGGGTATTAGCAGGCATATGTTTCTAGGATAGGGCCTGGGATAGGAATAGGGATAGCGAGACGGATAGTGATAGTGATAGCAATAGAGATATGGTAAGTTCAATAAGACATCAACGATATGAAAAAGGAGAAGCAGATAAAGGGGAAGAAAAGCCAGGGAGAAGAATATAGATCTAATGAGAAGGGAGAGTCAAGTAAATTTTTTAGCAAAACCTCTTCCGGGCCAAGCAGAATTGTGTGAACCTCACGTGGGTCCCGGGTCACAGGGACATTGAGGGTAACTGTGGGGCAGATAAGCTTGGTAGGCAGGGCACTACCAAACGGGTTCTTCCTGACAAAGAACGCTTGGGTATACCCTTTGCCACATGCAGGCTACTGCTAAACGAATATACCTATCGACAAGCCAACGACAGATGGCAACAAATCCCTGGCCAAAATGTATCCCAAGAGATCTCGACAAATCTACGCCCTAAGAAGGACCGATATTTCCAAGTTAAAAGGAATATTAACTGGGCATTGCCTTATTGGGAGGCATGCGGAGATGCTAGGTGTCCCCTATCGTCGTTGCTGTAGGAGCTGCAAAGCCGACTAAGAGCAAGAAACGGTAGAATCGGTAGAACACCTCATCTGCAACTGCCCCGCTTTTAGTGGCGCCAGACGGCGCTGCCTGGGAGTTCCCTTCCTGGACAACATTCGCCAAATTGCGGAGTATGACATCAAGGACTTGATGGCCTTCATCAAGTCTTCAAATTGTTTCGAAGAGGGGGTGTAACGGTGTCTTTACGTGGTGCCACAACGGGCCTTACGATACTGGCCTATGTGTGCCCTATTGGCAGCCACTTCAACCTAACATATAACCGCTTAAGGCATCAACACGAAATTCGGCATGCAGATGACCTAAATGCAATGTTAAAAACTCGTTTAAAGACTGAACGATTTTTAAAAGGATCATGGGCGAATATATTAATATACAACATGTCTCCGAAAAAGTGTAGCTCCACTTTCACGAGGTTTCAGGTTTTGTAGCCAAAAACTGTCAAAACTTAAGTCAAGCGGTTGATAAACGGCGGATGTAAAGTCAGAATAATTAATGCATCTTTATCGAATAAAGTGCTACAAAGCTATAATAACAAGGCTCTGAAACACAGATGAACCCAATCAAAGTAGATCTTTTAAAAGGACGAAATAACTCCCACTGTGTTGCTAACCTGTTACTAACCTGCTAACCGTGGCAAATACATGTAGCATTAAACATGTTGCTGGCCTACCACATCGAAGGTTCGAGTCCTCGGACAGGTAACATCAAAAGTGGTTTGAAAAAGTTTTTTCAAAACGGGGACGCCCCTCGGCAGTGGGTTTCAATCCTCCCAAGTGTATTTCGATGGCTTTCGGAGTCGGCAAAAAATATTTATTTTAGGACCACTGGTACTTTGCATACCGCATTCAAAATGGAGCTGTCCTAAGAAGTTACTGAATTCCAATTGCTCAACCTAGCACGTTCTGTAGATTAAAATAAACGAAGCGTTATTCGAGTTTAATGGCAAACAGTCTATATTACTTATTCACCGAAATATTCATACCTTTAGTGAGCATGAAAGGTATAGAGCACAGCCGAAAACATCGCTCACCTTAATTGTATTAAAATCTTTTGAATTCTGTAAAGTGATTGATGGATGCTATCGAAACAGGGTATAAGTAAATATAATATATTAAGTGCATACATACAAACGGAGTATATGAGTTGTAACATGGTGCTACCAACAATAATAATATGCGTCAATTTAGATAAACATCATCCGATTCAAAACGATTTATAGTTTGCTCCCTGCTCTGTACCTTCTTGACTTTAAGGCCGATGCCACTTTCAGTCTTTCCATCGCCAACATCGTGTATGATTACCTACTCTCATTGCACTGCTTTTACTAGTAAATATGTGCATACAATTTAATGCTGTGGCCAGTTTATGATTTATGGAGTGTTCCCACTTGATAAATGAAGATGTATACCCTTCTGCGCTAATATGCGAGAAATCAGATATGAAATAATAAAAATTTAAAAATAGTAAATAATTGCTCCATTATGGCATTTCGAAAGAGTTTTATTTCGTACATCCAGTTGTTACAAATAGCTTCATTTGCAGGTGCACTTCTGCATTTTTCCAAAATGGTCGAGCATTTCAGAGTCCATCAACTAATGCCTTGACTGAAAGTCGAATAGCAAGTGTCGCTTTTATGAGTTAAAGGAATAGGAATTTCCTTTTTTTTGGGTCAAAGAAAACGCGATCTGACATATTTGGTAACTTGAATGAGTTGAACTTAAAACTTCAGTGCGGTAACTACAGATGAAAGCTAATTCTCCGGGAAAGGACACTTTATCTTTCAACATTGTGAAAATTTTGGATCACAATATTGCCGTTAATGTGAAATGAGCTTCTCTTGCCTTTTCTACAACTTACTTGTGGGAAACAGGCTTTTTCGCTCTAGTTTTAATTAAAACTAAACATAATTATGTTTTTATTGAAAAAATAGTAGCCCCCTCCTTATTATTATGTTTCTGGGAAGGCCCACCAAAGAAAAGTTTGGAAAGCCCTGATTTAAATAACAAAAATAGTCAAACAACAATTCATAGCAATGACAAAATTTGAATAAAAAATGTTACGCAAAACAAATTTCGGATTTTGAATTAGCTTTTATTGTACGGAATTCAATTTGCGTTGTTCTTATAGAAGTGGCCATTGGACATTGAAACTGAATGAGGTATCTGGCTCATATTGTCCTTTTATCAAGTATAAAAATTTAAAAAGAACACTAAATATTTAAGAACTTGGATATATTTTCCAATTTAACCTTCGCGACAAAACATGTAAGCTGAATATTAAAATTTAGTCAGCTAGCATACCAAATGTTTAAGAGCTAACCTGTGACTGGGTACCGACTACGGACTTTAAACTGCTAGAATTTATGTATTGATTAATGCATCGCCAAGAACAAAATATTGTACGATGTTGATTAAAAACAGATTTGAATTTGTTTGAGTAAAACGGAACAGGTCTTTATTTATTTTTTTGCTATAAGTTCAAGCTTATTAAGTGACACCGACCCGGGAACCTTCATACTACTGAGTTTGTTTTGATCTTATACCCAAAAATGTCTAGCTGAGCTGTATTCTCATCAAATTAAAAAATTCTAAAGATTAGTATTTAATTAACTATTTCAACAAAATGAAATATAACTGAATTGCAGTCATTCACCGTAGGGTTAAACCAGTGCATGCATGCATATCAGACTAGATTAATAGAGTTTTTCGAGAAACTGTAACGTGTATACCTCAATAATTTTTTAAAGTGACTTCATTAGAATACACAACTTGGTATATAACTTATGTAATTCAATTTGTTTAATATACATATTTGATGTAGGGAAGCACCGGATGCGTGGCTGAGCATTTTTACTTGTGCGAACGCTGGTCGAAATAAGAGCTACAAAAGGCAAATGTATGCAAGTATAAAACCCGTTGTCGTTGTTTGGTCACTAGGCCACGGTTACTCTCATATTTTATTTTAATTACCATATTACAATATTCATATAAATAAACTAACCATTCTAAATGGATGATGTATGGGATTTTGTTGCTATTGCATCTTTTTCATCAGTTATTTAAATATTTTCGTTAGTAATATTGGGTGCATTTAATTGTGTGCAATCCTGTTTCAGTACTTTAAACACAGAACGGTGGAGTATAAGACATTAGTGTCAACTTAATGTTTCCCTAATGACAGTTACAAATGCATTGGAGCTTAGATGATGTAGAGAAGGGACACAGCTACTTCTTATCAGTTCGTTAGGTCAACTTTTCCGGTTCGTAGGAAAGAAATAATTGACATCCAGAGCTTATAAGAAAACTGAAAATAAGATTTGGAAGAATAATAATAACTTTAATTTTACAAAGCAGGGGTGCCTGAAATGTTATATTTCCCAAAAACGATTAGAGGTTTAAGAATTAGTTGGATCGCTGAGTTAAAGGTGGCAATACAGTCGGCTCTGATATTTAAGCTTAACACTATCATATAGAGGTGCTCCCCCCGTACAATAGAACCGAATATGCAATTTAACCTGCAAGAAAACCCTTCATGAGTGGGTTGGCTGGATCCAAAAATATCAGCCGCCAAAGTAGCGACATGAATTGTTTATGTAGTTGGAATTTTGTGGATTTTTATACCTTTCATGTCCATGAAATCGTATAAAAGCTTTTGTCCGAGGTTTGTGAATATGAGAAAAAAAGATGGATATCTATGTTCCTCTGCCTGTTTGAAAACAAACTAGTTCCTTAATTCTAGAGGTATCTGCATGGAATTTGGTAAGCGGTTATCATCTCTACATATAATAAAATTGTAAAAGGTTGATGCCTGTATATTGCAGATATTTAAGAAAAAACGAAAATAGGGATCATTATTGAGCGAGTAGAAGCCAAATCAACCATTTTTAGAATTTTGGTCTGTCTGTCTTTCTGACTATGTGTCTGTATGTTTGGTCGCGCATCACTCAAAAACTGCTAAATGGAATTGAATGGAACTTTTTCCGTTATATTACTAGACGCTTAGCTTAAAATTTAAGATGTCATATATTCCGATATCTCGACCAGTTTCGGAGACATCGACCAATATGTGGGTGACCCAAAATGTGCTTCAATAAGCGATGTAATGAAGTTCCATATCTTATCCGGTATTTGTGGGAGATATAATGATTAAAATCGGACTCAGTCTATTACAAGTTCTGTGACGCAGCGAAGCGGTGACGGGTTTACTAGTTTACAATATATTTGTCAGAACCAACAAGATCGGGTTTGGAAAGTCAAAATCGTTTAGACAGTTAAACAACCAGCTGGTAAATGCTGTTGACCTATATATGTTTGCATGTAACTGATTGTTTCGGTTAACGGGTTTGGGGCTATATATTTTCCAAATAACAAGGTAAGTAAGTTCAATTACGAATAGTTTGAACTTGTTGTAATTAAAAGTTGGAAAGTGAAACTCGTGATTTATATTCATTAAAGGTATAAAGCCTTTGGCATGGTCGAAGACAGAGCTGCTTTTTTCTACAGTTGTTTGAACCTAAATATACAATACGAGGTGTGTTCAAAAAGTATCGCGAATTTTGTGTTTTTTCAAAAATTATTTATTTATTCATGAATATCCATTTGGTCCCTTTCAAAGTAATCCCCATGAGATATTATACACTTGTGCCAACGGTTTTTCCAATCTTCGAAGTACTTCAAAAAATCATTTTTTTGTATCTTGTTCAGCTCCTCCTTCGATGCCGTCTTTATTTCGTCAAGAGAAGCGTAACGTCGTCCTTTCATGGGCCTCTTCAGTTTAGGGAAAAAGAAAAAGTCACAGGGGGCCAGATCTGGGGAATACGGTGGCTGCGGCATCATTAGTGTGTTGTTTTTGGCCAAAAAGTCGCGCACAATCAACGATGCGTGAGCAGGGGCGTTATCGTGGTGCAAAAGCCAATTTTTGTTCTTCCACAAATCCGGGCGTTTCTGGCGGATCTCTCTATCTATCTCTATGGCGCGATATACAACAGGTATATCATCATAAACCTCCTAAGAGATTTTTGCGCCAAGCTTCTCTTCTAATTTGTGGTGTGCCGATTTGAATTTTCCCTACAAATTGGTGGGACCTACAGTTTTTTGCCGACTCCGAACGGCATCTACAAAGGAGACGAATTTTTGCTGAGAAGCCTGTCATGGCAGAAATACACTCGGACAGTTTGCCAAACCACTGCCGAGGGGCGACCCCGTTTTGAAAAACTTTTTTCAAATCACTTTTGATGTTACCTGTACCAGGGCTCGAACCATGGACCTTCGGTGTGGTAGGCCGGCAACACTACCTTCACACCACGGCGGTTTCTGGCGGATTGCTTCGCGCAAATTGCGCATAACTTGCAGGTAATATTCCTTATTGGCCGTTCTTCCCTGTGGCAAGAACTCATGATGCACCACGCCCCTGCAATCGAAGAAAACTGTCAGCAAAACTTTCACATTCGAGCGAACTTGGCGCGCTTTTTTCGGTCTTGGTTCGTGCGGCAGCTTCCATTGAGATGATTGAGCTTTTGTTTCGACGTCATAACCATAAACCCACGATTCGTCACCAGTTATGACCCTCTGAAGCAAATTTGGGTCGTCGCGGACAGAGTTTAACATCTCATTAGCAATGTTCATGCGATGCTGTTTTTGGTCACAATTGAGCAATTTTGGTACGAATTTCGCGGCGACCCGTCTCATGCCCAAATCATTGATAAAAATCGAATGGCACGAGCCAATCGATATGTTAAGGTCCTCAGCAACTTCTCTAACGGTGATTCGACGATTGGCCAATACCATTTTCTCCACTTCATTAATTTGTTCGTCTGTTGTTGAAGTGCTCGGGCGTCCGGCACGCTCTACGTCGTTCACATCTTCTAGGCCTTCTGAGAACATTTTGTACCACCGATAAACGTTGCTTCGGTCCAAGGTAGCTTCTCCGTATGCCACAGTCAACATTCGGAATGCATCCGCGCACTTAATTTCGTTTTTCACACAAAATTTGATACAGGTTCTTTGATCCATTTTTTTGAATAGGTAAAAATCGAAGACGATCCAAAACACGTGCAAGCAAAGCAGCTGTCAACAATTAACTGAACATTCAAAATGGCCGAGCTTGTCGGCATAAGTGAGAGACATGAGTACCAACATAACGCCACAAAAAATTCGAAATTCGAATACGTAACCAGCGAAAATTCAAAATTCGCGATACTTTTTGAACACAACTCGTACATATAATTTTTTCTTTAAAAGTTTAACCGAATACAAATTGAAGATTGTATACTGTATTAGCTATCGGTATTAATGTCGAAATTCCTGGACCTACCCTCAGTCTTTACTTTTACGACAAACATATTTATACTGTTACTGAGACATTTGAAACCTTGAATATAATCGATTTACAATGGTCATACGCAGATATGTATTTGTCATTCATTTACCTATTTGGTTTAACGCTATTTCGTTTCGAATACGTGCAAATTATAATTGAGGCGTCACAACACCAAGTGTTGGGAATATTAAACCGGATAATTGAAACAATGGGATCTATAATTCTTGTAACGCAATTTCTTTCACAAAAATTTGTTACGTGAGCAAATATAGGACATAGAGCGTAAGTCATCAATGTATGTGGATGTGTTATATTTTATATTCCCTCTTACACTTTCAAGGCCAAAATTATTTTATGCATTACATTATGTGGCCTGCGGAATTTCGCAAACGTGTTGTATGTTTTATATGTGAACAGTGTATGTATCTGTAATGCTTTATTTAAATGCAAAAAAGCATCATTCCTTTCTGATATTATATTTCCTATAATATTTATAATTAATGTAAATAGCATCGGAGCCATAGAAATAGAGCTATTTGCAAAAGCAGCCTTTTGTGAAATTTTTATAACAGGTTATGATCGTGTCTAACTGCATGGACTACACACCGGAAAGATCCTTGTCGACTTAACAGCAACAACAACATTATCTTACTAAAATGTAAAATTTTCTAATTTATTACCGCTTTACTTACGGATATGCTGATGTTTGAATTTTACCTAGATGTTGCCACCTAGGTAAATTTTTTTTTAAATGGAATGGAATATGCCAATATGGGTATCAAACCAAAGGGATTTTCCTGCGTATTAAAACAAAAATATTTCTAAGTATAGTTGCCACCTATTATTGCCACCTGTGCTTATTATATCTTGTTACTTAAAACTAGCTATTCTAGTACAAGTATATTTGTAAATTCAGACTATATCGAAAACGCTTCAACTGATTTGGAGAAATTCTAAGAATTTTCACCTAAGCGTTGCCACCTATGTAACTGAGTTTTATTAAATGAAATTAAATATGCCAATATGGGTATCAAACGAAAGGGATTTTTCTGCGTATTAAAACAAAAATATTTCTAAGTATGGTTGCCACCTGTGCTTATTATATCTTATAACTTTAAACTAGCTATTCTTGTACAAGTATATATGTAAATTCAGACTATCTCGAAAACGGCTCAACTGATTTGGAACAATTTAGAAATTTGATATGTACACAGTGAATAGGATGTCTTTTCGGGGTTGCCACCTTTCTGCTATTATAAATGAAATGAAATATGCCGATATAGGTATCAAACGAAATGAATTTTCATGCGTATTTGAAAAAAAAATATTCCTAAGTAGGGTCGCCACTTTTTGTTGCCACCTGAGCTTTCCCGTAAATACTAAACGATAGATGTCGCTGTGGGAACTTCATCAAAGCAACCTCAGCAGCCTCGTAGCAACCGTCTCCATGTAATGGTGTTGAGATATCAACAATCCTTTCTGAGGTGAAAAGTTCAAACAGCTGTTCAAATTGGGACAGTCAAATTTGGACGTTTAACTGGTGTACGTTAAAAAGTAAAATAGTATTGTTATTTGAAAAATTTATAAATTGGTTATATTTAACAAAAAATTGAGCTCTTAAAAGAGTATATAGCTAAAAAAAAGTGTCTGAAGTCTATAAAAATTTTAGTGGACATTATTTCTAAGCAGGGTTCAAAAAGCATGTTTGCTTTTGCTTTTGCTTGAAAAAAATGAGCAGCGCAAGCATTAGCTTTTGCTGTGCATTTTGTGCTATAAAATGGTGAGAAAGGAGAAATTATAGATTTCTGAAATGTTTTGTCGTTTAGTTTGGATTTTATAGCGATTTTTATGAAATTTAAAACATAAACTCTCTAGGCATACGACATGGTTAAAGCTAAAAAAACTCTAATTTTTTCCGGGTTTTCCAGACATCGGTCAAAATATGAACCAGGGGTGACCCCAGAAGATGTTTATACGATATGGGTATTGAATGGAAGTTGTTGATGAGTGTTTTAAAAGGGAGTGGTTTTCAGGTCCATATGTGAACTCGTTTAGAAGATATCGACCGAAATGTGGACCAAGGGTCTTAAATATTAATAAAAGCAAAGGGCTACCAATGTACCGAATTTCAAGAAAATCAGCATAAATAAAAAATGTTGGAATAGGTCGGCCCCTTGTCTACTTCCAGGAAAAAAACAAACATTTTAATAAAAGTAAATGTGCCGAATTTCCAGCAAATCGCACCGTTAATAAAAAGTTTTGGAATAGGTCTATCCCTAGTCCACTTTCCGGAAAAAGTATCCTTTGTCCGTTTCCTGGTTCTAAGCTACCTTCCCACCAATTTTAAGCCAAATCGGTTCAGCCGTTCTTTTATGTATATAGATGTTGCATATTGCTTTGCTGGTTGCATCAGCCCTTTTATATGGACATGATTGAGCTACCCCTTATTATTGCTTTACAACTGCTAAGCAGTTCGCTTTTCACACTTGGCAGCAGCACCAACCAACAAATACCACAAGCCTCTCGATTGCTTTTGCTTGTGCTTTTGAAATTTTCAATAAGCAAGCAACAGGAAACGAAAAAATAGCTAAGCGCCCATTGCCATCACCACCACAGAGCTTCGGGAGGCCATACGGGGGTCCAAAAGCTCCAAATCGATTGGCCCAGACGGTATATTCGTGCTGATGCTAAAACATCTCGGGGAAGAGGGGGTAAGGTACCTAACAACTGTCTACGACCACCTTTGTCACATTCCCACAACAGCCGGTTCTATCATACCGGAATGACCCGAGTTTTTTTACCCGGCCAAGGGCTGTTATTTCAGTGTAACCCTGTCCCACCCTTAAATTGTTATCCTCGGAGCAAATCCTGGCAGCTGGGTTGATCCATTGGCTCTTGTTACGGGCTGGGGTTGAACCCAATCCTGGACCAAGAGATTGGATCTGCTGCGTTTGCTGGAAGAAAATTTATATTAAACGGTCGCATTCGGTACAATGCGCCAAGTGTAAGAGATGGTTACATAAATCTGGATGCTCAGGGCTTAACCCTGCCATTCACAGACCCCGTACTTTCTTTAGTACTTTTGAGGCACCATGCTGTACACGTCCAAGGACGTCCGGCGGTAGTCGACGTTCTGGCACTCCCTTACCGCTTCTACAAACTTCCAATAGCCACAATAGTGGCTCAATATATACGACTGGCAGCACCTCTGCCATTCCCGCCTCACCCACTCCCGACTGTCGCTCACGCACACCAGCGTCTCCATCTCACACGGCCGCTCAACACTCCTATCCCCTCCGGAATAGGTCAGATATGAGCATCGCCGAGCGTCAGTCCCCTCTCTCTCTGCCCCTAATGCCCCCCCCCCCCCTGCTTCCAGCTTGCACGTGGGTCAGGAACACTTGTCGGCAAAGATTATATACGCCTGCGACATCGGTCAAGTGCAACAATTGCCTTGGCCTGTGTTACACCCTTATGTGCTCTGGGCTCGCAAACGGTAACCTTTGGACGGATTCGTTCATAGCGCCCTGTTGCAGTACACAGCCGCCTTCCACGCCAGACAACATCGGCCATGGCGCTGTCAACTCTAGACTGCGACATAGTTTAGGCCTTAGCCTACCTCCACCTAGGCACACGCATCCGTCCATCACGCCTAGTATGTCCCCCGTCTCTCCTCCTACACGCTTCAAAATTTTGTAGCTGAACTGTAACGGATTAGCTGGAAAGATCGCGGAGATAACTGACTTTATGACGACGCACAACATCAAAATCGCCGCGCTACAAGAGACAAAATTGAACACGAGATCGGACTTACGAACTTGTGATGGGTATAATGTACATCGAAAAGACCGTCCCAGCGGTCTTGGGGGTGGCCTTGCGTTCATTACACATCACTCTGTACAATATAATCTATTTTCCACTGACGTAGACCCCAGGGACTCTACCTTAGAATGCCAAGGCATAGCAGTCCGGTCAGGAGACGCCGACCTGCAAATCATAAACATCTATATTCCTCCTGTCACGTGTTGTCCTAGAGATTATCATCCCGACATTAGTGCGTTTCTAAGGGGCGATAACCGTCTAATCCTAGGCGACTTCAATGCGCATCACGATCTCTGGCACTCCAACTTGCCAGCAGACAGCAGAGGACACGGAATTGCAGACCAAATAGATAAGTCAGGATTCTGTACAGTCAATGGAGATGCCCCCGCCAGGGTGGCAGGTAACTGCCACAGTTCGCCAGACATCTGCATAACGAGCGCGGGCCTAATTAACGATGCTTACATTAGCTTCAGACCACCTACCCATCTTACTCTCCGTTGAACAACCGACCGACTTCATAACGACTGATAAATTAACATAAATCAACTTCACCAAAGCGGAATGGGACCGCTTTACTGACTATACAGAGCGCTCCTTCGCTGCCTTACCCACTCCAACGGACGTACGCAAAGGCGAAAGGGAGTTTCGCAAAATCATTGATTCAGCCTCATGCCGCTTTATTCCTGCTGGTAGAATACCAGAAATTCGTCCGAATTTTCCGGCAGAAGCTGCGGCGATGGCAAGAGAACGTGACCAAGTGAGACTCATCAATCCCGCAGATCCCAGAATCAAAGATCTCAATGCGGAAATTCGTAGGATAGTCAACGAACACAAGCTGACTAAGTGCAAACAACACCTTGAGACATGCAACCTCTCCGGCGGAGTCGACAAATTATGGTCGACTGTCAAGGCCCTATCCAATCCGACCAAGCACAAAGACAAGGTCGCCATTGCGTTCGTCGACAGCGTCAAATCGGCTGTTTATAATGCATCCACCTGCGGATAGGACTAAGAGAAGAGTCTTCCGACGTGCGCACAAACAGAAACACTCTACTGCGCCCATTGCCGTCTCAGTCGCAGAGGTTAAGGAAGCCATAATGAAGGCCAAACCCTCAAAATCCATCGGACCCGACGGAATCGCCATGAAGATGATCAAACACCTATGCCTCGAGGGACAGAGTTATTTAGCGGCTCTCTTTAATCTCTCTCTAACTACCTTCGTTACACCTGAGATATGGAAACAAGCGATTGTAGTTCCCCTACTAAAACCAGGGAAGCCGGCGAACCAAGGAGAGTCTTATCGCCCGATATCCCTCCTTTCGCCGGTAGTGAAATTACTAGAGAGCATTCTGCTCCCTTACTTCATTGCAAATCTGAAATTGGCTGATCACCAACATGGTTTCCGCAAAAATCACAGCACGACATCAGCTTTGATCACCTTTACAACGCAGATTAATAACGGTTTGTATCAACACCCACCAAACCATAGGACGGTTCTCGTGGCACTTGACCTATTAAATGCATTCGACACGGTCAATCACGCCACACTTCTGCGAGATCTGGAGGAGACACCGCTCCCTGCCGGCCTTAAAAGGTGGACCGCCAATTACCTCAATGGTCGACAGGCAACAGTCAAATTCAGGAACAAGAAATCTAGACCACGAAGAATAAAACAAGGGGTGCCGCAAGGTGGTGTTCTCTCTCCCCTTTTGTTTAATTTCTATGTTTCGAGACTTCCCCCCACCAGAGGGAGTCTCCATTGTTTCCTACGCTGACGACTGCACGAGAATGGCCTCGGGCAAGGGTCCCTCCATTGGCGAGCTCTGTATTTGAATCAACAGTTACCTCCATGACCTTTCCAGCTTCTTCACCGAGCGAAATCTGACCCTGTCTCCGACTAAATCAACGGCGACCCTGTTTACTACATGGAATGCGCAGATGGGGCAATTGTTAAATGTCCACGTAGACGGAATATCTCTACCTACTGTCAACCACCCAAAAATTTTGGGTGTGACATTTGACAACGGCCTCACCTTAGCTGGTCATGCCACCGAAATAGCCTCAAAGGTACAGAGCCGCAATAAGATCCTCAAGTCACTGGCCGGCAGTACTTGGGGAAAAGACAAAGAAACATTGCTTGCTACATATAAGGCTATTGGCCGGCCGGTTATTGACTATGCTGCGCCCATATGGTCGCCCAATTTTTCTGACACCAACTGGAGGAAATTGCAAGTCTGCCAAAACACCGCCATCAGAACTGCTACGGGATGCCTGCTTATGTCATCTGAGTCTCACCTCCATCAAGAGGCAGCGGCCCTGGCTAATGAACGTGACTAAGTCACACAGATAGGTGTCGGTCTCAACCAACCTCGTCCAAATGACAGGACCGTGCTAGTTGCGCTTGATCTGTCGAAAGCTTTCGACACTGTCAATCATGCGTAACTCATTAACGACCTGGAGGTTTCAAATCTTCCCCCTGTCTAAAGCGTTGGACCGCCAACTATCTGAGTGGTCGGCAGTCATCGGTTGAATTTAGAGGCGCAAGATCAAAACCATGTATAATTCAGCAAGGGGTTCCACAGGGTGGTGTCCTATCCCCGCTTTTGTTTAATTGCTAAATATTGAGGCTCCCCTCCCCACCAGAGGGTGTCTCGATGGTCTCCTACGCCGGTAACTGCACGATCCTGGCGACGAGCCCCTCCCTAGACTCAAGAGTTAACTCATACCTCCCGGTTTTTTCGCTGGACGAAATTTGACACTGTCACCGACCAAGTCTTCGGCCACCTTATTTACGACTCGGGAGGGCAGGTGAACATGGAACTAGACGTCTACGTCGATGGCATTAAGCTTCCGACTGTCACACACCCCAAAATTTTAGGGGTCAGGTTTGATAACATGTTCAACTACATGTTCATGCAGCCGCGATTGCCATCAAAGTACAAAGCCGCAACAAAATCCTCAAGTCACTAGCTGGCAGCATTAGGGGGAAAGATAAAGAAACGTTACTGGCAACGTACAAGGCAATCGGTCAGCCGGGTCCGACCTACGCGACGCCTATATGGCCGCCGGGGCTAGCAGATACACACTGGAGGAGGCTGCTAGCCTGCCAAACCACCGCACTCAGAACTGCCACGGTGTGCCTCCTTATGTTTCCTGAGCATCACCTTCACAGTGGGGCTAAAATGCTCGGTGTAAAAGAGCATAGCGAGATGTTGACCAGGCAATTCCTGTTAACTGAACCCTGACATATCCCCACGATACTAACCATCTGTTCATCTGCTCAACCGAGCCTACTCTTCTAAAAGCAACTTGACTCTGGTCCACCCCTGTTGAAGCCGCGAGGTTTCTGGGACTTCCGTTAGAAGAGCCTGATGACAATGTTAGTTAAGAGGAGATACTTTAGGCAGGCTAAATAGTCGCTAATACAACAACAACAACAGCAAACGCATAGGCTGCCAAGCATTGAACATATGCTTAACAGCAATCTATCGTTTGCTTATCAGCATTTTTCATGCTGCTGCTGGGCTGCTCATTTATTTTCAAGCAAAAGCAAAAGCAAAATCATGTGCTTTAAAATTTTTTAAGCATTTTCGAAACCTGTTTCTAAACGAAGAAGTGTCGTATAGTTTAAATTTGGTTCGACAACTAAAATCCGGCAAAGAAGGACATATACTGAAACTCACACTCATCCAAGGGGTCACTAGGGTGTTTCTCGGAGTGGACCTAATTCAGCGGTGCTCATGCATGGTAAATTATATGTGTGGCGTTTTCGAAATTTATTCGGAACATGGTATGCAAGGAAGTTTTGGCTTAGATTTCATATATACATATATGGAAGCTTATGGATAATTCTATCTTGAAAAATAAATAAGAAATCAAAAAGTGTTGCCCGTTATACAAAGCACTAACCGACAAATACTCGTATACCCATGTGACCGTATTCTTTCTCGATTATTTTACAGCAACCGACTAATAGGTATGTGACCGCCAATTTGTAATATATTAATCATTTGTCGGAATCAAATAAAAAGCAGCCAGATCGGACCAACATATCATATAGCTCCCATACAGTCGTTTGTTCCGATAAACGGGTTTGGGGATATTTCTTTTGCAATTTAATAACGAGGAACAAACAATTTTGCACCTGCTGTACATTTTATATAAGTAATGTGGGTAGTGAGAATTATTAAGATTGAACCAATATATCGTATAGCCCTCATACAACCAATTTTCCTGATAAACGCGGTTTGGGATGTGTATATTTCAATAAACGGGGTGAGACCATCAAATT
Organism: Merzomyia westermanni; assembly: GCA_949987695.1. Lineage (NCBI taxonomy): Eukaryota > Metazoa > Arthropoda > Insecta > Diptera > Tephritidae > Merzomyia > Merzomyia westermanni. Next base: position 120,606,737 of record OX465288.1, on the reverse strand, counting down.
TTGCACAGTTTATACTTTTTGTAAATAACGATGGGATACTGAAAACCGTGATGCTGTTTCATGAAAGGTATAAAGTCTTCGACAGCGCTTTCCTTACTTGTTTTTTTTTCTCCTTTCCAGTTCTTTCAGGCGGAATCTAGCATCAAGTCGTATTTGCAGTTTTGACTACTCACCAGTTCTTATTGTCTTAAGCTCAAATACCGGACGCGCAATTTAAACTCGTATTGATTTGGGCTAAACTTATCAGTAATCTACATGCTGAAACCTTTAATATCAAAACTCTCGTTAGAAGCCTGCAAATACAATAAGCAATTGTTTATAAAAACATAATCTAACATAGACCAACATTATGTTGCCACCGCGGTAACTGTTGCAAAGTCACAATTCTGTCTTGTTGTTTGAAGTCGTTTGGTTAGAATAAGAGTTTGTCGTTTGAAGACTACTTATATTGAAGCATTGTAGAGGTGATCATACGATTTTTCCCCTTTTATAAGTAAGTAGAATACATAAAAAGTTCGTGGCTGGTTTCAGAGCCTTTGAGCTAAATATTCTTTAAATAAGAAAGAAGTTTATATTTTATTATTATCATAAAAACTGACTAAAACTTTATTGCATTAGAAACCCCTTAAGTAAATAAGGTTTTCCAATTACTTTGTGGAGTTTACACTGTTAACGGGCATTTGAAATTTTACATGAATTCCTTATTTTTATTTTTATCTGATGAACAAATCTGTATGCGGCTGTAGTACAGTTTTAATAAGACTTATTTTTTATTGCCCTAATGAACATGTAAATATGCATGTCAACAAATTTTAAAATAATTTATTAAAGTAGCGTCTACCATAAGAGTTCACTACGCACATATGTGGCTCATCAAGTCAGGTTGATCACCTGCTTGCTTTGCTATTCGGCAATGCAAAAGTCTGTGCCTGCTTGAAGTTATTGATGTGGGAATGTATTTAATTTATTAGTGCATATTTTCGTGTTAGATACTTACTATTTAACATTTTTATTTATACCTATTTGTGTCAGAAACATTGTGCTTTGTTCGTTACAAACTGTAACAGCAATAATGTAGGTTATTAAGTTAAAGATTTTGGGGCATAGTCATAGTCAAATAAAATAAAGTTGTATCGCATTAAACATGATTTTAATATAAACTCAATTTTAACTTTGATATAGCCAACTTAAAACATTTTTTTAACTGTAAAATGTATTTTAAATTTCAAATTACTTGATGGTGATTGTAACTTTTTAGAATAGATTTTAACTCGACCGTCTGAAGAGAAAAGTTTCAAGAATTAAACAAATTCTGACTAAACGGGAAAAACTGTAATCAAAGTGAAAACATGTGCTTCCCTGACCAACTAATCAACTTCAAGAACTAATTTCATCTCTGAAGAATGCTTCTTTTATACGTTTATATTGAAAATTACCCAAATACCAACCGAGCGCCGTAAACTTGGCTCCATTAATCGGATTGTTTGCAATATTGCATGACAATTAATATTTTTGGTTTTCATTGGTTAATTAATGGTTGTTTTGAGCTTAAACGGATATGTGTGAAATTCCAGTCAATCCCGCTTATCAAGAACATTCGAGAAATAGAACTAGCTACGGTTTACTTTTGTAAAAAGATTATAAGAAAATTATTTATGGTGTTTTCGTCTCAACCAAAAAAGCCACATTTCCATTGTCATCTTATTTCCCCGTTTTCGATAGCAATGTGTTCGTTTCAAAAAAGGGGAATTTTGAAAATGTAAATAAGGCACATTTTCTGCACTGTGAAACTTTGACGAAACGGAATCACCCTAAATTTTTATTATCCACGAGGGCATACGAGACCTTCTCCAAAGCTTAGCGTTTTGGTTTAAATAGATAGGAAGCTGTAGGGGAAACTTGGTTTAGAGGAAACATATAAGAAGAAAGTATTGGTTACAGTTTGGTGTTAGTGTACTTGTACTAGTTCCTTGTAATAATTGAATTAAAAGCTCCAATGCTGTACTTTTTTGAATTAAACTATTAAAACTGTCAAAGACTTCAATTCGCTGAGGGAGAGAGAGTAACAATAAAAACGACGTGATTGATTTCTGGTAAAAAGTTAAACTTCACATTAATGTGAAAGTATATCTAAAAATCCCATAAAATAAAGCAAAAACGATCTGAATATGCAGGTTCAATTAAAACGCTGCGAAGGATTATTATTTTCCAATATGTAAGTTCAAAATGTCATTTCCTGTCATTGAGAATTGTTTTGTCAAATGAAAAACAGCTGATCGTTTGACAGATTTACAAGAAGTAGTCAGCAAAAATTCGCTTTGTGCTCTCAGTAGTTAGAGAACCGAGTACGGGGTGGATTTCTGATAATTTCTGACTGCTTCTGCCTTTTCCTGACTAGCAGGGGACCAGAACTATTTTATACAAAAATTCTGACTTCCCGTTCTGAAGTTACTACGTTTAAAATTTACATAATTTCGTTTTCTCACCTTTTTGTCTTACAGGAGTCATAAAAGTATCTTATATGATCATATTTCTGAGGCTCATATTTGTCAAATGTTTCGGACGCATATCAGACACTTAAATTATGAAGCTCCTGGAATGTTTGTGGGGAATTATTCGTTTTTTATGTAACTTTATACCCGAAAAATAAAATATCCTCTTTATTTTGGTTTCAATGAAGAATAAGTAGACTTTATTTGTCTATTAAAATGCTTTCGTATCACCAGTAGGCTATGATTGCCGGCATGCAGCCGACAATACCAAGTACCTAAGTTTAAATAAAATTTTAGCTGCCAAACTAGCGTATTTACGGTTGAGATAGAGAAACCGAAATAAACAATCCCGCTCCATTAAAATATATGCGAGGTAATTTGTTCGATTGCGATCTGAATGCTACAACTTAACGTACCAAAATGAAAAGCACCAGTTTAGGGAACTTGGTGAAACCACCTTTGTATTTTCTCATGCTAACTGATCCTATATTACCGACAAACAATATTATGTTGACAATATTTATTTCTATCGATTATCGATGCACTTAAATAGCCTCAAATAATCTTCCCATATAAGGTACAGGGTAACCCTTTAAAACTCATAAAATTGCATCAAAACGCTGAGTAATTTTTTTTTTATTTCGTGTGGGTAAGTTTGTTTGTCTTATTTTGGGCTAAAACCTGTGTTTAAAATGTCTATAATTGACTTGAATTTTAAACGCTTTTCTAAATAAAGTAAAGGTTTTATTTAAAATACGTTTTAGGTAACGACTGTTACTACAGGCCTTTATATATTTACATATTTGTTACTTAACGTTGAGTTAGCTGGAGCCTCACACCAAGGCGATACTCTTTTATAGTTTATTGGTCTGTCGTAACACTTTATACATTACAAGGAAAGCATACAGTTTATGACTATTGTTGGAATCTGGAGGGATATTAAAGTATAACTGTGCAGCAGGGTTATGGTGTTTTAGGATACAAACCTACCAGCATTCACTCAGTCAACTGCTATCCTCACCACTTCCTTTCCATTGATGGGAAATTCCGGTAGTCTATAATGGGCATTTTATGCACATTCGTTTATAAACCACTATTTTAAAACAACAAAACGTGTCTAGGTGCTTTCATTCGAAATAAAACAGCTTTCCTGTTTTTCTGGATTTCTAATTTTGCAAAATTAATCTCTTTCAGAGAATACCAACAATCTTATAAACAACAATGAACGTGTGTTGTGTGTAGGCGTCCAAAGTACTCAACCGATCCTTATGAAATTTTGAGTGGAGGCAAAAGTGGAAAGATAATATAATATGGGCTTAGAGCTCGTACATTTCATCGTTAAATTTTCTTCGCAGTTGGCATAGCGGAAAGGACCATGAATCTTCCACAGAACTTTTCTCTCGCATACTTCCAGGGTCATCTCATCTCGACATTGAAAAAGTTACTTAGCATAATCTATGTTCGTCGAGAGAGGACTTAACTTCCCAGTCCAAGTAGCACTTCTTAGCAAAAGTTATTCTCAGTATAATTTGTGGGCTGACACTTTCTTTGCTATGTTATGATATCAATATATATAATCAGGCTGGTTAATGAAAGTTCATTTGCAAACATATATCCCTAGACTAATGCCGGCCTTAGGTTTGAACTTGTCTCTTGAGAGAGGAACCTTTTACTTAAAGCCGTAGCTGATTATCGGCGTCTTAACAAAGCTGACGGGTTATGTCTTACGCATGTGGGAGTTAACTCAGAAGCTCGCATCTACATAAACGAGACTTTGACAAAATCGAATCACCAAATTTTCAAAGCAGCTCTGAGTCTCAAAAAACGGAAAAGGGTTTGGTCTGTGTTTACTAGAAGGGGCCTGGTCTACATAAAACTCAGCAAAAATCACGATCCACGTCCAATCAAATCCCTGGATATGATGTATATTGGAACGATTTTTCGTCATCCCTCGTAAAATTTGGTTTTGAGACAAACCGGTTTCGGCGTTGTGCCATCATCAGTGTCGATTTCCTCCACTACATCAATCATTCACCCTGTCGGAAAAACAACAAAACAAAATAAAACCCTGGATATGCTTAAAGAGCTTGAAAACTTCAATCCAGAAAGCGACCGATCCTTTCGTGAAGAAGAGAACACTTGTGACGACCATCGGGTTGCTCCGAATGAACAATACCTTCTATCTTAACCATCTATGCATATACTTCTTTTCTTCTATGTTCCGTTCTTATCTACTCATGTACTTTATTTCAATAGGTTACTCGTTAAGTAAATATTTAATATTGTCAGTGTCTTCTAGCAGTGTGAATTCAACGTTACTGTTTTTAAGTCCTTTTAATGGCTATGTCAAATTTTAACGCTATGAGTTCCAAAGACTACGTATACTATGTTGCGTGTTCTTGGTAAGCAGGCAATGGGGCTCAAAATAATTCATATAAATGCCCAGAGTTTATTTAAAAAGATTGATGAATTTAGATACTTTTTTGAAAATTCTTCAATTGACGTTCTTTGTGTATCCGAAACTTGGTTTACGTCTCGCCATAGTAACGGTTTGTTGAAAGTAAGTGGTTACCAATTGTTCAGAGCTGATCGCGAGGGTCATGGTGGTGGTGTTGCGGTTTATGTAAAAGATAGCTTGTCCTGTAGACTACGTTGTATTTCTGGAGGGGGTGATTCTGTTGAATATGTGTTTATTGAGATACTTTCAGACCCTAATAAGCTTCTTATTGGATGTGTATATCGCCCCAATCGTCAAGTGAACTTCTCGGATTTCACTGAATTCATTCAACCACTCCTTTGCAGCTACACTAATATTATAATTGCCGGTGATTTCAACAGCAATTTGCTTGTAGACACCGGGTTAAAACTAAGTATGGAATCACTTGGACTCTATCCTGTGAACGCCTCCTCGCCTACGCATTTCACTCGTACTAGCAGCACTCTCCTTGATCTTTACTTTGTAAGCGACCTCCAAAAATCCCTCCACTACAACGAATTATCTGCTTCTGGTTTCTCGAAGCACGACTTAATTTTCATGATATATGACTTCCGGGCAATAGGACCACCTGGCCCCGTGACATATCGTGACTTTAATAGAATTAATTATGAGTCGCTGTCAGCTGCGTTAGAGTCGGTGGAGTGGAGCCTCATCCGGAATTTCGTTTCTGCTGAAGAACAAACATGCTTTCTACAAGATAAAATTAGCTGGCCCTTGCTATGGATTGCTATGTCCCTTTAAAAACGAAAATAGTTAATCGGTGCAGTAGGCCCTGGTTCACTGCCAATCTTAAACATTTAATTTATATGCGCAATAAAGCTTATACGCGTTGGAAGAGGTATCGCACTGCTGAAACATTAATACAATTTAAGTCGGCCCGAATCACTGTAACGAAGGCAATTAAAAGAGCGAAAACTTTATTTTACAATGAGAAGTTTAGCCTTGCTATGAACTCGCGCCAAACTTGGAATACTATAAGGACAATTGGCGTAGGAAAGACTAAGGAAAGAGATCCTAGTTTCTCTAATTTAGATGAAATGAACGTAAATTATGTTTCCTTGCCTGTATCTAATCCTCCTGTGCGTCTCTATAGTTATCCTGACCTTGTAAATGATGGCATCAGTCCTCTTGAATTTGTGGGTGTTGCTGACTGTGACGTAGTCGAAGCCATCCTTTCTGTCAAGTCCAACGCTATTGGTTTTGATGGAACCAGTGCCAAGTTTCTTAAAATTATCCTGCCAAAGATTTTGCCTCACGTGACCTACCTAGTAAACTCTATTCTAACGACCTGTGTTTTTCCGACGTGCTGGAAAGTCGCTAAGATTATTCCTGTGCATAAGAAAAATAATGAATTCAGACTATCTTGCCTTTTCTATCAAAAGTTATGGAGCGTATCATGCATAAACAGATTATGTCATATGTTCATGCAAACCGACTTCTCACGGACCATCAGTCTGGTTTCAGACCGAAACGAAGTTGCATTTCGGCACTTTTGGAAGTAATCGAAAGCATTCGGATGGAAATTGATGGTAATAGTCTAGCTTTTCTTACTCTTCTCGACCATTCCAAGGCATTTGACTTGGTTGATCATGAGCTTTTATGTTGCAAGCTGAAAAACCTGTTTAATTTCTCCTGTCATGCCGTTGCTTTGATTAGGTCTTACTTACTTGACAGATCGCAGGCTGTATGTGCTGGAGGCAAAACGTCTTATTTCGTACCTGTGCTCAGGGGTGTTCCACAAGGTTCAATCCTAGGCCCTTTGTTGTTTGTACTATATGTTAATGACTTACCTAATACCCTGCAACATTGCAATGTGCATATTTATGCTGACGATGTCCAATTGTATATGTCCTGTCTACCTGATCGTATTCGTACGTGTCTAAATGAACTCAATCCCGACCTGATGCGAGTAGGTGCATGGGCATCTGCAAATGGTTTATCAATTAATCCTGGAAAATCTAAATGTATTGTCATTCGCAGAAAATCCTTCAATACACAAGACCTGGATAAAGTGATGCTGGGCGGTTCTGTTATACAATATGTTGATACTGCGAAAAATCTCGGTTTACTATTCAACAAAACTCTGACATGGAATAATCACATTTTTAGTGCAATTGGCAAAGTGTATGGAATGCTCCGCACACTATGGCTAGCTCAGTATTTCACTCCTTTACACATCAGACTTCTTCTTGCTAAAGCGTACTTGATACCCACGCTACTGTATGGTTGTGAGATTTATGCTAGTTGTGACTCTTTATGTAGAAACAAGCTTCATGTTATTTATAATAACATTGCCAGATACGTATTTGGGCTAAACCGATCTGACCATGTGTCTGCGTATGCTGAAAAATTGTTAAACATTTCTTTCGACAATTTGTTAAAAGTCAGAACTCTGCTGTTCATACACAAAATAATTCATACAAAGGAACCGAACTATTTATATCAAAGGCTTCAGTTTCTACAGTCTTCAAGGTCTACATTGCTTGTTTACACGAAACACAGAACTCTGACATCCGAGCGTCAATTTTTCATTAATGCGGTTCGTCTTTGGAACTCACTACCATCCAGATTAAGGCTTCTTACAAATCCACTGCTTTTTAGAAAAGAAGTTACCAATTATTACAATAATCGCTAATTATTCCAGCTGTATTGTATATGCATTTCCTCATCTCCTTATTATAGTCATTAAGTTATTCAACTATTGTAATTTCCTTTTCCACCCATCTTTCCTGTTTTCCTCTTTTATTTATTTATCTTTTTTTTTTTTTCTTCCCCTCTTTATGTTATTTGTTAGAACTCTTAGAACATTTAGCTTTAATTTTAATTGTATCATACGTGACTGGCGGCCGCCGTGGTGTGAAGGTAGTGTTGCCGGCCTACCACACCGAAGGTCCATGGTTCGAGCCCTGGTACAGGTAACATCAAAAGTGATTTGAAAAAAGTTTTTCAAAACGGGGTCGCCCCTCGGCAGTGGTTTGGCAAACTCTCCGAGTGTATTTCTGCCATGACAGGCTTATCAGCAAAAATTCGTCTCCTTTGTAGATGCCGTTCGGAGTCGGCAAAAAACTGTAGGTCCCACCAATTTTTAGGGAAAATTCAAATCGGCACACCACAAATTGGAAGAGAAGCTTGGCGCAAAAATCTCTTAGGAGGTTTATGATGATATACCTGTTGTATATCGCGCCATAGAGATAGAGATACGTGACTGGCACTGTTAATAATTTTTTCCAAAATTGTTGTGCTAGGGTGACTCATAATAAATTTGATTTGATTTGACTTGATTTCCCTTGATAAACGTTTGAAATATGATCATTGCGAAATTGTTTACATTCTATATATAGTAAGGTAAAAATGGTTTTTCATCGTTGTACAGTAACCAAATTCAATACAATAATACAGTCTCGCCATATGCACATCTCAAATACCTTGAGCGTTGTTATCGTTGATTATACTTATTCCGCGGGATTAACCTATTGATTGGATCACATTCTCACTTCCAATAAGCTACCAATAAGCTAAAACTACCAAAATATACATAACATCACTAGAGGAACAAAGCCGTATATCAAGCTTTTAATATACCACCGATGGATTTTGATAACAGAAGCCTTACAAAATGTTTGATAAGAATGTTCTTAGATATGCGGTTGCTCACATCCACCGCCGATATGTGTACGAGTGTTTTCACTGTGAGGTCTATCCAAAGGATTTTTAAAATTGTATATAAACGTGCATCCATATAATTGACGCAAAATATACATACGTGGATATGTAGTTATGTTTGCATTTAGGATCTAAATCATCTGACGATCAAATGGTTTTGCATGGATAAGAGATAAATATGCGTTTTTGTCTGCCAATGTTTGCACGAGATATTCGTTGGGGCATTCTGAGCTGCTGAAATACGACTACCCAGTTTGCCGAAAATGATCTTCGAATCCTTTAAGGCCGGATATTAGCACGAATCGATTTGTCCACGTGGAACCTTTAAGATCACCTTATTTTAATTGTCTGCACGGCGCCTACAACTAAATTCAGAATGTATGTATTTTTTAATTTGCTTTTAAATCTGTAATCCTTGATATTTACATATCGTCGGTGACACTGCAAAACCGCGTAACGCATAAATGCAAAACCGTGTAAGTGATATCTCAGTTTGGCTGTTTTACCACTACAAATTCCTTATTTTTTCGAATAATATTCACTTTATGGAAAGAGTTTCCATCAAGTTCGATTCTTTTAATTATTTTCCAAACCAACATATAACTTTCTTGAGAATAAATCAGTTGATCTTGATGGCAGGGGCCTATACAAGTCTTTGACACAAATGTCACTTGCGTGGTTTTGCATTTGTGCGTTACGCGGTTTTGCAGTGTCACCGACGATATATGATATACTCGGGAATAAAGCTTGGGTATTTTTAAAATGGAGAAATTGATTAACATATTAGTCAAACAAATTGTTCTCTAAGCGAGTCTGAACTACATCGTTACAAGTTCGTTTGGCAAATTGGGTTTGCATAAAGATAGTTTCGTACAGCTATGCTCAGAGGTTTAGCGCACTTCCTTTAGTAAAAAAAATACTCAAAAATATATATTCAGACAAAGCCAGTAAGATTTAGTTGGCCAAACTTTTATTACATAGATATATACATAGGTTAACAGCCCTTAAATGGCTGTTTTTTTTCCTTCCAACAAATCGCATCATCTGACTCTATCATTTGACAGGCAATTGAACCGCCAAAGGATTGCAGAGCGCTCTCCACTTGGCCCTTCCAACGGAGTGGTGGCATCCCTCATCCTCTGCTTCCAGAGTTAGCTTCCGGTAAGAGTATTTTTCGGGCCAGAGCATATTCTCTAATTCGCATCACAGGTCCAAGCCAACATAGACGATGGGTTTAATTTGTCGGACTATGTTGATCTCTGCTTTGAGCTTATCCAACTCATTAAGAAATCTTCTGCGGTAAACACTTTGGGCATCGCGTAGAAGGCCATACATCCAACATTTATTTTATATCTTATCTGATTAAATATGCCAGTTCTAGGTTTGGTATTAGTGATTGTTTGCTTGAAAAGTCATATTTTATAAATAACTAGCAGACCCGGCAGACGTTGACTTGCCTAAATTTTTAATTTTCTTATAACACCACCTATGTATCTCAATTTTCTATTCTTACTCCCCTTTTTCTCCCATTTCCTCTGCGGGTACTGATATCAACATACTTTCGAAGATATATCGAATTAACCTTTATTTGACCCTGGTACTGCTTTCTGTTTCCAAGGTCTTTTGTATATAAAATATCATTACCTTGAAACAAATAAATTCCTAGCTATGCCGAATTGCTACTTTAAATAGCCTGGTGGCTTTGCCAAAAACTAAATATGGTCTGTGTCGTTTCGCAGGGATCGACAATAAATTTTGGACATTAATGAAGTACAAACAAAACACAAAAAATGTGGGCGTGACAGTGCCCACTTTTGCAAATCTATGTAAATCTTGGCCAAATGACACATATATCCAAATATCATTGATTGAGACCAAATAAGTTCAGAGTTATGACGAATTGAAATTTTATATAGCCTGGCGGCGTGGCACCTCCCACTTTTCCAAAAATATATATAGGCTATGCTTTAACCTGTGATCCCAAGAATATAATGTGAAAATTTCATAAAAATCGGTTGGGTACTTTGGACGACTATAAAGGACACACAGACACACATTCATTTTTATATATAAGATTATTATTTGTAATAAATCGGCTAAAACGCTAAATGGACAAAGGAAGATGACTGAACCCTACCATTTTTATGAGAAGCTATAATTTTTTAGAGTGTTTTATTTCAATGATGGTACTTTAAAGATCTGACCATAACTTTATGTGAATATAGATATATTTACAGTAGGCTGGGCCGATAAGACATTTTATTTTTAACGATGTCTGGATAATAGCACACTTAGGACAACTCTATCCAAACAACTTTTTAAAATTTACTTGATACTTGTGGATAGCCTAGAATATTGACAAAAAAGGATTATCCTTCTCACAGATTTTTTTAAGCTGTTGTGAATCACAATCCTGCTATTACTAAAAGCCCAGCCTAATCTCTACATATTCCTTTTTGAATTTCAGTGAGTTTTCTAACTCTCTTTAAATCATTGTTCGCAATGCTTTTAAGTCATTAACGATCAAATTCACCATAAATCCCAAAAATTGAAAATGTGTTTTATGTTGTGTTAAATATTTGTGAATACAAAAGTATTTATTTATGATGTTATCAGTGTATTTTGTTGCTTTGTTCTTTAATCTGTTTTCCATTCGCCTTACTTAAAGTTGTTTTTTATACCCAGTTGAATTATAATTTGGTTTAAGTGTTACTGCTGTGCATGTTCTCAAGCTTGCAACCTTTCGCTTTTTGTCTTGCCATGGATAAGTTCGAAAGTGTTCAAATAAAATGCTGTACCTTTTAAACACCCAATAAGGCCTGGCCGACCTAAACTACACATTGTGTTCAACTGAACGTAAGAAAATATTTACAATTAATTATAATTTTAGTGTACAAATACTTACTTAAATAGAAAACGTTGGGAACTCAAGTTTAGAAGTTTATTGGTTTTTAAAAATAAGTTTATATCGACTCATTCAAATGAGCAGAATTTCGAGTTATTACGGCTATTAACAAAACACGAAAATTAAGCAAGTTTTAAAGGATCATAGGGGTTTTATTTGGAATGCAGCACTTAACTAAAGGAACTATGCTCTTGGAATATATTAATTAACTGTTGTGAAAACATATTTGATATTTTACAAGTTCCAAAGTTTGCAGATTCTCCTACAATTTATACAAAGATTTCCATACGAATGAAATAGCTTCCTATCTTTATGTTATAGCATCGGATTTAACATTTTTCCGTAATAAATTAGACGAATTTAAACAATTTCTCAAAAAAAATAACAAAATGTCTAATACCGAGGGCTATTAACGGAAATAAAGTGCATATAAAATTTTTATTTATATTGAATGTTTACTAAACTTGTCACAAGGCTCTTATTAAAAAATGTGAGCATTCCGTTTGTACCACACATAACACAATCAACATAACAACATTTGCGATGAATGCAATCAGCAGCCACCAAAGTGAGGCCCTGGAAGATGAATTTGCACAACGTTATGGTGGTCGAATGGATGGATGAAATAAGTAATAGTCAACAATGCCAAAAAAATTAAACTGGCGAAGGAGGGAAAGAGGTAATGGAATTATTGTGACACCATATGTGCTTCTGACCCGTGTCAAAATCTGATGCATTTAATATACTGGACACTGAACACAACACGTTGCATACTCGTATCTGACATAATGCTTTTGAGGTGATTCGGCGAGCCGTCGGAAAACGCGATACTCAAAAATATAAAGTAAAATATGTAGATATATATGTACATACATTCATGTTAGTCCGAAGATCAAGCGGGCGTATGTATTAACTTTGTACATACATGGGTATGAACATGGCTGTGGTAATTGAACAAATTTTGCAAATAAAATAAAATAAAAATGAAATATCAATAAAATTATCAAAACTTTTATACAAATATATGGGTAGTAATAAAGGATCGCAGAATAAAAATTATTCTTTTGGTTTTGTTGAAGTTAAAAAATCATCTAATGTAGGTAAGTAGTTATGTTTCTATTTACATAAAAGCGTTAGATTTTATAAAAATATCTAAGGACACCTATTTGAACCAAACTATTAACAGCTCGGCAATGAACTAATACCATTATTACTTGCAATTATTAGTTTGGTCAGAAAACACAAAAACGAGACTTCAAAAACTAAAGTAATGTGCATGTGTATTTCTCTTAAGCTGTTAAATATCAGAGCACTGTTGAGAATAGCGGAAGGTATGACGATCGCAGGTAAAAAGTATTATCTTGTTAGACCAGCTACTTGCTACTGCATAACTTATCTGTATGGTTGCTGTGAGATACCAATAAGACAATCCATTTAAAAGAGAAGATATTTGTCTTAGAAAATATTAGTTAAGTTTCTAATCAACAGAATTTAATTTCCATACGCATGTTCACCCTGTGGCTGAGATATGGAACAATCATTTCATCAAAGCAAGGTATGCGCACATGATCCAATTACTAAAGATCACGCATTCCGGCAACCGTGTATTTATAATTTTATTTGAGAAAAAAGTTTTTGAGAAATGACGTCACTATTTTGAAGTTTTCAGTTAGTTTAACTGACTTTTCTATACACATTTTCATTGACGTTTTTTTGAGATTTGAGTTTAAATTTTGTAAACATTAATTCGTTTCGTCGCGATTTTCAAGTTTTATTTAAAAAAAATTAAGTGTTTTGTGAGTGGCTGTAAAAGTAGTTACGAAAAGGACAAATTCGTCCAAAAAGTGGGTGCTGTTTTGTAGCCAGAACATTTACCAAAACGCCAAAATTTGTTTTTTTGTTTTCCATTTTATTCCCTGACTTATTACATTTCGGACATTTAAAACCAAGCAGACATGTTTTCAAAAGCGTGACGTAACAGCCAGATATTTACATTTTTAAAAAAAAGTAAAAAGTTGCAATGCCATTTTATGTTATTTATATCAGAAAACCTGACATTGATACTTCATACGAAATCTGGATATTGTAATAGGTTAAACTCTTACTTATCCAGACTGAACCCCAACATGCCAAACATATGTCCTGCATGTGGTAAGTCCCCTCATGATACCAAACATCTCTTCTCCTGTTCAGTCGAACCTACTCTTCTAACACTTACATCCAACTGGTCCAACCCTGTGGAAACTGCGCGTTTCCTCGGACTTCCGTTAGAAGAGCCTGATGACAATTTAGAGTGATCGAGGCCATTGGGCAGGGCGAAGCACTGTTAACAACAACAGCAACAACAAATTGTAAGTGCATCGAAACATTTTGACAATATTGCATAAGTTTAAACGAGGTATTCTTTTATATTGGTATATCCACCCTATTTCGGAAATGACTTTATAGATTTGGAAGAAATTTGGTGTACTCAGGATGCTTTTGTCACCTATCTGATTTTATTTGTAATGAAATGAGAGAAGCCAACACGCGTATCAAACGAAAGGTATGGTAAGTGGTGTTTCAACAAAAATATTTCTAGGTAGGGTTATTACCTAGAGTTGCCCCACTCCCATTATATTTATTTCTTTTTACCTTAAAAACGTTTTGACACACTACTAGGAAATTTTGTATATAAGATTCTGCTTCAGTCTAAGCTCTCTTATAAATGTGTTGACTTCTCTTTGGTGGTTTTACCCGAGTTTCCATCTATCTTAAATTAAAAAACAAAAACCAAATAACATATGCCTATCTTCGTATTAAAAGAATAGTATTTTACGTTTCACCAAAAAAATGTCCAGGTAAGCAACCTCATAGGTTTACGTATATATATTTTTTTGATATTCTCCTTTATCTCAAATATCATTATCTCTCTTCCAATTCTCAGCCAAAAGTGAAACAAATTGTTTTTGCATATAATTACATGCATGTACATAATGTGAAATAGTTCCGATTTGGCTTGTGAGTTTTTGGTTGCTGATGGCACATACATTTCAGTACGATCATGCGTGCTATAAACATCAATTGATTCCTGTAGGCATGCGTATGCTGGTTGAACCACACATTGTGGAAGCCAAAACACAACTCTGCATATATGTACATTTGTATGCATGTAGTATACGGGTGTATATTGAGCCACATGGCGAAATCCTATATCGATCACACTACATCCTTTGCACTACCGGCAAGTTATAATTAGTGGTAGCTATATTGAAAATCGATCGCCAAAAAGTTAAGGAGGTTGGACAGCATCCCAATACAAGCACAATAAAATCTTATAAGGAAGATACTTTTTTGAAGCAATACAAACTTTGATACACACGAGCGGCATGATAATTTTTTATCACCAAACGAAGAGATTCCATAGGTGTGCAGATGTGGGAGCATTTACAGGGGCCTTAAGCCACGAACAGATACGCATTCACAGCCCATTTAAATATTTTAAAATAAGTAAATTTTCTAATAGGTTTATCTTATAAATAAAAATTAACGTATGTCTCTGTGTCCTATATAGGCGTCCAAAGTACTCAACCGATTTTTATGAAATTTTCGCAGTATATTCTTTGGATCACTGGTTTCAGCATACTCGTTCGACAAACTGAAGCACATAAATTCCCTTTAAAATGTTTTACTCAAAAAGATCGTAAGTAGGTATAATTTCTTTAATGTTTAGTCCTTTTTATTCAGGAATAATACTTATTAGGATGAAGATTTTGTGAATATCTTCTTACATGAAAGAATCCAATACCAGCTCAGTCGTATGAATTGGACCCACTACATGACCGGAAAAACGTCTACAAACCCCGACACTGCCTCAACCGTGTTTCACCAATCAAAATGTATAGTAGTTATAAGTGAGTAAGCGTCGTTTTTTAGGCCTGGGAATAAGCTTCAGAGCTCCCTAATATTTCGGAAAACTTTTATTTGACAGAAAATAAGGTTCCTCGTCATATTGTACTACTCCAATTTAGGTTGAATCTTGAAACCCCTCATTTCTCTTCATTTGAAATCAAAAAGGTTTCAAAGCTCTGAAGTAAAGTTATCGGTCTTAAAGAGCACGTCTACAAATGGTTCTACATGGACTGGATATCACAAACTCTTTCATAAAACTTCTTGTGAAGAAATATTTTTAGTACACGAACGATCGCTCGCTCATTACTATTCGGTGTTTTCAATTCACTATCACCTCCCTCTACAGTGCTAAGGGAACCAGTTGAAGGGAAAAACGTTTGTAGTACGCTAAATAAGGCCATGACAAATGTTAAAACATGTTGAAATAGTACTTCCTGATTTCTTTTGGATACATTTGAGTAAAATTTTTCGCGAAGTACCACGAAATAATTATTTCCAGCAAATCTTTTAGACTTCTACAGACTATCCAACCCCATTTAACGGCTAAATAAAAGAACGAGAACCGTCGTTTGAAAGGTTTCGAAATATATCGGCATGGTTATTGTGGCTCACGTTTACCACGATTTTGAGGTTTTTACAACACATTTGAGGAAAAACAAGATCTACCTTCATTTCATGCTTTAGTTTTATCGCACAAATTTGTTAGTTAGCCTAGAAATTTTTTTAATGGACCATGAAAACAGGTTTTCTTTTTCATATTTCAAATAACTAATATGTGACCTTTATCAGTAAAACAAAGAAAAATTTTAAAGCCTGCACATAGAATTTTATTTAGTCATGTTTAGCAGAGGGACTTTTCGTGCTTTAGTATTGTCATGCACTGTAGATATACATAATTTTGGAAAAGTGAAGGTTCCACGCCCAAATTTTTTGGGTTTTGTCTGTGCTTAATTAATGTCCAACGTTTACAGTCTATCTCTATAAAACTTTCACGATAGGTTTACTCGTAGAAGTTCGGGGGGTACGAGATAGGCTATATATATTTTTTTTGGAAAGGTGGGCGGTGCCACACCCCAGGCTATATACAATTTCAATTCGTCATAACTCTGAACGTATTTGGTCTAAATAAATGATATTTGGATATATGTATCCTTTAGTGAAGATTTACATAATATTTGAAAAGTGGGCGGTATTACACCCACATTTTTTTTAAATATACGCTAGTCAGACTTTAGGCAGAACAACGACTGCCGGGTCTGCTAGTACTGCTGATTTCCTAGTACCCTCATTTCTCAGTGCGATTTTGACGTTAAACCTATGAATTACAAAAACAAAATACAGGGAAAATGTATGTGTGCCTGTATGTTTGTCCAGCTGCTACGACCTGTTAGTTGGACCATGATTACAACTCAGTCTTGGACAAATTATAATTGTTAAAACAATTATTAATTAACAATTGTTAATTGTAATTGCAAAAATGTGCAATTAACAATTAATCAATTGCAATCCCCGTAATTAACAGTTAATTAATTATTAATTGTGTTTCTCTATAATTAAAAATTTGTTAGTTACAATTGTTTTATGAATTTAACTATAAACACGCTACCCCGACGCTATCTAGTATATTATTAGCCGGGTAGAACATGAAGGTTATATATAAGGCCAAAATATCTTTCAAATATCACTTTCGTGAAAATTCTGTGCCCCTGATAAATTGTATTGCATACTTGAATGAAATCAATTAAGAATTACAATTAAAAAATTAATTAAAATTTTTTGAATTGTAATTAGTTTAATTTTAAATAATTTAATTGCAACAAGCAATTAAAATTTTAATTGCGATTAATTGTAAATCAATTTATTTAATTGCAATTGCCACCATTTGACATAAACTGTGTTTGTGACATTTCCTTTTGAAAATAAGCTACCGTATTCTTCTACCAAAAATTAAATGACTTTTACTTAAAACGGAACAAATTTTGAAAGTGAATAAAATAATTGATATTTCTGAATTTAGTTTTTATATTTTCGAGAAATAATGTGAAAGGTCAGTAAAATATTGGTCTACTTTTTGCACGGACATAAATACCGAATTCATTCACTTTAATCGATTTTTAGCAACATGAGCTGCATATTTAGGAATCTCACGTGCAAACGAAGTAAAGTCAAGTTGTAACAACTCCCGGCGGTACCGGTTATGAGGGAGAACTGGCTAAACGTATGCATTGTAACTGCAAATGCGGTACAAAAAGAAATAAGTAAGTAAGTAAGTTCAGACCACTTTTCCGCTAAAGACTTTAAACCGAGAAACCAGACCAGGTAGGATTGAGAGAGCAAAAAATTATTTCTATTATTACTTGAAAATGTATAGTCCGTTAATCAACAAAAATTGTTGGCATAAAAAAGAAATAACAAAACCGAGAGCTCGCGGTAGAGCAGTTCTGCTAATAAAATAGATCTGTCAAAAAATCCATCATGATCACACTACTAACTGTCAAATGGCGGAAGAGGTTCATGCATATGGTAAAGAAGAATAGAACTAGGAGTTTAGATAACATCAAAACCAGCGTATTGTTAGCTTAATGGTTAGCAATGTGTGCCAAAATTTCTTTGATGAAGAAGCTTAGCAGCTCCCGAAATGGATCTATAAGAAAAGTTATGGCAGTTGTCCCTAAACATTTTCCCTACTCTATTCAATCAAAAAACTTTTAATAATAAATTAAAAATTATAATTAAAAAATAAAAACAACAATAATTTTCATAAAAATTCAAAAAGTGAAAAATTATTATTCTTGGCCTTGAGCTCGTTTCACGAATACTTGAAAATGTATTGGCCGTAAATCAACAAAAATTGTTGGTATAAAAAAGCAATTATTCCAAAATCTTTTCTAAAAGGAATAAATATCATCTCTCATCGAATAGGTGTTATAGGAAATAAATTTATATTACTAAATTTGTTTAGCTAATTTGTTTTTGTATTAAGTGCGAAATGAAAATATTTTGTGAACCGGGGGTAATGTGAACTCCACATTACCTACAATTTGGTTTCTTGCCACATGAACCATGAAAATAAAGCTAAAAATCGCGTTGCAAAAATATGAAAAGCTTTGTCTCTGCGTTAAAACTCCGAATGACAGACAACATCGTTTACGTCAAAGTTGAAATAACATGATTTTCTTGTATCATGGTTTTAATTAAAATTTTTTTTAATTGATAAAAACGTTTACATTAAAGTTTAGTATATGGTTTAACTTTTTTCTGAAGGTGAGTTGGCCAAGTTTTTATAATTTAACTTTAAGACATAATTCTATAGGTAGTGTAATTTTCATTCCCTTCATCTTATATGGAGTAGTCATAAAGGCATTTGTTCTATCTTTTCTGCATTTGGAGAACCTTTCAAACTGGCCCAGCTAACAGTAATATTGTCAACGGCTTTATACCTTATATTAATACGAATCGTTATTCCCACAATTCTTAAATTATTTACAACAAGTACAAACTGTGCGTAAATTGGCGATCTTTCCCATTAAATTGAGAGATATGTATGTATGATGTATTTAAGGCCGTTTATCGGGAGTTATGTATATGTAATATTGGTCCAATCGCACTGATTTTCTCTATCCACATTACACTTGTAATAAGTGTAACATTGCAAAATTGTAAGTTCCTAGCTCTTTAATTCCAAGGCTTATAACCCAAAAACCCTTTATCGGCAAAATCGATTGTGTGGACAGTAGATGTACTCGTATGTTATATTGGTTCAATCTAGTTGATCTCTACAAATGATCAAAAAAATGTTAGCCATATACTCGTATCTCTAAGAATGAGGGGCTAAATCGACTTAGCTCATCGTCCTGATCATTTCGGTAGAGTTATTTTTTTCAATTCGACCTCTTACAAACTTCTGACTAAATTTATTGAAACATTTAATCTTCATGAAAGGTACACAAATTTTGGCTCCCCTCCTTTGGCATAACATGGCTACGCCCTTCGAGGAAGGTACTTGGCAACAGTTCATACAGCCTGCATACTAGTTGAATATCAGTTAAGAGGTTCCAATTAAAACTGTCCCTGACCTTTGATTGATTTCTCTGTCTAATTAATTTCTTTTACTGGTTAGCCAGAATGAATTGTCATTTGTAACAGAAACTTATGTAAACTTTTGTTCGTGTTCTCTAGCTAATAAATATCAGTTGGCATACTTCATTTAAAATGTTTGAAAATATATTTATAAATTTCCTATTTATGTACAACACAAGTAGATTGGTGTGTTTCGGAATTTCCATAGTATATCGACTATTCTAAAAACAAAAATTTAGAAGTGTTTCCCATCTCCACTCATAATTTGTGTTTTTTCATTATTTTATTTTATTAAAAAGGCTCCTACAGTTCAAATGGGATATCTAGAATTGTTTGTGTATATACACGTGTATACATGTTTAGCTGGGTGACCAAGCAAAAACAAAAAGGGATTAGCTGTAAAAAAAAAAAATATACCATAAAAAAAGTAACAGAACTTTATACGGATCAGAAATTGATCTGGAAAAATGTCAGGATCGCAAATCGGTTAAAATGGTAATAGTGCTAAAGCATTATGAAATTCCGGTGATGTCAATGAAAATCAAAGCTACCGAATCAGCAATTAAATACTCATAAATATAAATATTATGTTTGCGTATATTTATATTTGTGTTGATGTGTGCAATTGTTTGTTTGAAAATTGCATCACAAACTAAGAACACCAAATAAATTACAGATAGCAAATAACGGTTAACATATGTAATCATATTGCAACAAAGAATTGTCTCACAGTTAGATCAAAAGCGGTTTTACTTACATACTTAGCACTTTATTACAATAGAACTTTTTGTTTTAAGTGTTTGAATAAGTATATTTTTCCATTTTCCATCAAATGATTAGGCAGAGAGCGTATCCCTGCAAAAAATCGTGCGACTAAACTCTAAAGAGAGTGATTCGTGATTAATCCCTTAAGCCTACAGTTGGCTACAATTCAATATAAGTAAATTTTGATTTGTGTAGCATAGTCCCAGGGATAAATATACATATTAATTAAAAATGATTATTACAAAATAAAAACAATAACAATTTTCATAAAAACTCAAAAAGTGAAAAATTATTATTCTTAGCCTTGAGCTCGTTTCATGAATACTTGAAAATGTACAGGCCGTAAATCAACAAATATTGTTGGTATAAAAAAAAAACAATAATAAAACCGAGAGCACACGGTGAGGCAGTTCTGGTGATAAAACAGACCTGTCAAAAAATCCATCATGATCACACTACTGACTGTCAAATGGCGGAAGTGGTTCATGCATATGGTAAAGAAGAATAGAATTTAGATGACATCAAAACCAGCGTATTGTTAGCTTAATGGTTAGCAATGCGTGCCAAAATTTCTCTGATGAGTGAAGTCTAGCAGCTTTCGAAATGGATCTATAAGAAAAGTTATGGCAGTTGTCTCTAAACATTTTTCCTACTCTATTCAATAAAAACTTTTAATAATTAATTAAAAATGATTATTAAAAAATAAAAACAATAACAATTTTCATAAAAACTCAATAAGTGAAAAATTATTATTCTTGGCCTTGAGCTCGTTTCATGAATACATATTTAATTTGTGTAGAATACTTATAGGAGTTAAAAACATCTAATCATCATCATTACTCCTATCGGACCTGTTCCGCTATAAAAAGGTACAATTTGTCTCTCTGTAGGACATGCTCAAACAAATGTGAATGGTTCAGCCTTATAAAGAGATCGGAACTAACATTAGACGCATGCTCCCCTGGGACTCACCACTGCCTGATCCTAGACTAATCGCCTTTTTTCATGTGCATGTGAAAGTATGTATGTACTTTATGAGTGCTGTCGAGGACTTCATCACGGTGTATGCATCCTTAAAAGTGTAAAAAAATCGTTCAATGTTTCGAATAATTTTGTTAAGCAACGATGTCAGAAGTATTAGGGGCCAGAGTTGGGTATTGTGGTACAGAATGGCATGCTGGTACTCCGTAAATATTACCCTCAGTGCTTAGAGCTTTTCACAGCATGCAAAAATCGTTTCACTACAAAAAAGATATAAAAATTTAGTCAAAGGTTTTATAAAATGAATGCCGGATACTTAGACGGTGTTGGATACTTGGTTGTTTGATTGTTCGCTTGCGACAACGACGGTACCCTCGCAGTAGCTAAATTTGTTCCCTTGTTGGTGTTGCCATTCATATATTCCTCAATTTATTGTTGGCATTGTGATAATTTGAAACACTCATATTTGGTGCTAAAATTCTTTTACGTAGTAGTTAGTGCTCTTCACAATAGATTCTGGTCAAGCTCTTCTACAAATTACTGTTTATATTTACACGATTCTTTGACATTTTTCCTTTAGTGGTCTATGTATGTATGTATATTGAATATTGCGTATATACATATAGTGAGAAAAACTACTTAGCACTTGCATATTTATTACAGGTAATAAAAGCCAAGGAGGATGGGGCCGTGTGCAGAAGTCCACGCAAGTGGGGAAAGTTTCTGATCGCCATTCACCTGGGAATGGCCAGAGCGATTCTTTTGCATGCGGTTCAAGCAGCTCACTACTTCCGGGCTTTGCGCCCAAGTATCCTCTGGGTAACCACCGAACACCCGTTTGGTGGTGAGCTAAACGTGAGAAGGCGACAACCTGGTAAGGCCATTCCGACATAATCGGTTTAAGGGCTTGCTGGGGGGGTTCAAACAGCAGCGTCTGATCACCATGTGGTGCGGCTGCAAGCGGGCGTCTGTCTTGGATCAAGCGGCTCGCTATACAAACGTGTAATAGAATTCAACCTCCCGTGAAACGGGTTGTGCGTTGGGTTTGGGACCCACCACATAAAACAACGTTCCAATGAAATTCAACAACAAAGCCTTTTGGCGGGCTATGTTGGACGGTCAAAATCGCCCAGGCGGTTAGATGACCATTTAAAGAAGAAAAAGAATAAAAGCCAAATTGTTTTTCGTAAAGTTATTTTAAGTTAAAATAGTAGTGCGATTTCATGGATTTGAATTTTCTGTCTTCGGAAATGTTTGCAAAATTGTAAAAAACTAACAAACTCTTTTTTTTTTTGTTAGGCACGATTTTATATATTTTCATAAATTTTTATTTTGGGAAGGCACCCATAACTAAAACATACTATCCTGTTTTAAAGTGTGCCTTACTTTTAGTTTTAGCACTATTCTTAAGTAGAGATACCACGAATCTTTATTTGGCCGAAAACGGAGTAACGAATATTCGGCGAGACTCTGAGCCGAAGCGAATAATATTCGGTAGCCGACATTTCGACATTTCGTCATTTCGACAGCACTCCCCAAAACCTTAGGGGAGTGTTTTTGTCGTTAAAAACACAAACTACGACTAACTTAAAATTTAAGATATTTTGATAGCTCGACCAATGTGTGGACCAGGGGTGACCCAAAATGTTCTAGTACAATATGGGTACCAAACAATAGATGTTATTAATTTCAATATTTTAACTGACTTCGGAAATATCGCCTTTAATGTGAAAGGCCAATTGACAAGGATGGGTAGATGCGTTAAAATTTGAGCAGGCCTTTGGGCGAAATAGCGTCTGCCGGGTCTGCTAGTTTATGAAAAAAAACCTGCTAACTCCCTCCAACACAATTTTTAGTAGAACGAAAAACTTCAATTGAGTGTAGTTAGCAGCTTTTCATAGATTTTTTGGACTGAGCTGGTTTTATTGTAAGTCATGGTTAGCGATTCTGAACTTTGAACACTGGTGATGTGGTACAGAAAAGTTCGGTTGATTGTTACATGAAATCTGTTCCCGTAGATGGAAGAGCAGATCATTACAAGTGGTGGTCGGCAAACGCAAAGCAATATCTAACCATTGAATAATTTGCTAAGATTAATTTATCATCTCCCGGTAGTACAGTAAACAGTGGTGGTCGGCAAACGCAAAGCAATATCTAACCATTGAATAATTTGCTAAGATTAATTTATCATCTCCCGGTAGTACAGTAAACAGTGAGCTGTTTTCTGAAGCAGGTATAATTTATAAGGAGAAACACAATAGTCTGCTATCAATAAATGTTGAAAAAATGGTTTTCATTCATCATAACTTACCACTGGTAGATTTTAGATATTAATAAGTTATTTTGCTGGTTAAATAAAGACCTTTTATTTTGGTTTTATTTTTTTTCATAATAGTTTTGCAACATTCTGCCGAATACCGAATAGCAAATTATGAAAAAAAACTCTATATATTACTCAAAAAGGTCTTTATTTAACCAGCAAATTAACACATTAGTTTCCAATATTCGAGCGAATACCGAATAGCAAAAAAAGTGGACGAATAGGCCGATAGTTGCCGAATATTCTTGGCATCTCTATTCTTAAGCTACTATTGTACATACAAGTTTTTTTTTGTAAGAAAAAAGAAATAAATCTAAATCTAATTTTTTTTACATCCTAAACACAGGTTCAAGTTATACCAATTTCGGAGCTTCAGAAAATTTTTTCTCAGGAACGATACAAGGTGGGAAATTTTTGACGCATTCGTATTCATCATAAAAATCTTTTAAAATCATCAACAAATATACAAAAGCTATTTTTGAAGAGATTTTTTGCTCGAATGTATAATTTTGCCGTGTTTCGTAAAAACGACCCCGCATGATTGTACTGAAAACGTAGATCTATAATCTGAACGTTCACAGCAAGACCTCATACGCACTGTTTGTGATCACTTTTTTTAAACCTACTTACTACAGCTGAACTGTGGCGGGGTTTACATTCGAAAACTAGTTTTCTCAAAACAAGAAAAATTAATTGCTTTCCTAAATTAAAAATTCGAATTTTGTAATTATTAAAAAAAAATATATATCCTTGTGCTTTGGAGTTTTCCTCATTTTCGTGGGAGTTATTTTGCTTCGTTCTTTGTTGCAATACCAGTAAACAGTTAATACAACTTTGCCAAAATAGCAGGGGTCTTGAACGGCGTGAAGCAGTCGAGATAGATGTAGAGTACCATATATCAAAGTCGAAAACTGATACATTTAAATAAGTAATCTTTGGCATGTGTTATGTATGATTTTGCAAAAAAAGAATGGGAAGGATACTGTCTTTGCCCATAGCTAAGGGGTTAAGCGTTACTTTATTGACGTTTTGTAATTGTGATAGATGTTCATTTTTGTTATTTAAATTAATTGTTTTATTCAAAAAACTAAATTATAACGTGTATGTATTAGTTACAAATTAAAACTTCCATTTATATAAAAACCACGTACAGTCTTTAATTTCGGTTGGTGATATATTTGCGTGTAGGCTTATGTGCGTCAACAAACGCCGTGCGCTTATATATGGTTGAGGTGTAAAGCAATTATAATCTGTATATATAAAAGAAAGTGACGTTAGTTCCAACGCTCATACCGCCTGCACCGATTTGGATGATTGAAAAATTCCTAAAAATAAATTTTATTTTCCCATACATTTTGTATGGTGCGAATTTTTATAATTGTTTTGTTTGTTAGAAAAGCTCAATAATGGATTGATCGATGGTGAAGTGGAATTGTGTGTGTGTGAAATAGTTACATCTATAGGGATAGGGATAGGAATGGGGATAGGGATAGGGATAGTGATAGAGATAATGATAGGGATAGGAAAAACCAATATTTCTAGATCCATTCAGGTAAATATCTGGGCAGAACAAAGTCTGCCGGTCATGTTTATTGTATATCTACAAAAAATGTATATTTCAGACATAAGAAAGCAAACTAAAATCACATAAGAATGAAACAATTGATGTATACCTGTAGGCGACCACACTTGTGGAATGCCTAGGTTTAAATACAGGGGCAAGTAGCATCGAAAGGGGCTCAGTTTTTCAAAAATTAGGTCTAGGGTATTTATGCAAAAAAGGACTTCTCAGCCTTAACAGATGCCTTTCGGGGTCGGCATACAACACTTTAAACCATTTTAGATTTTGTACAATAAAATGTCAAATGACGGCAAAACCGCTGATAAATAGCTCATTAATATTTGACGCCAAAACCGCAAAAATCTTACCTCATTAGCTAAACTTAACGTACTTCGTCACGTAAACATAGCCTGAATCATAAAATTTAATGTAATTAAATATTACTATAAGAATCATTATTTTTCTGTTTAATTGAGGTAGTGTTCCTTCCGTATCAAATTCCAAAGTACCATTTCCGTAAAGTTGATATGAAAAATTTGAATTCTCGAATTGAATTAATCCCACACATCTTCATTGGCAAGCTCGAGCGGTATCCGGTAAGCAGAAAAAATTTTATACCGTCGCTTTTCTGGCGAAAAACAAGTCTATTTTGAATAACCTTTTTAGAAGAAGAACTTTTAAATCCTATTTCTTTTTATAATGCAACAGTGAAAAACAAGTTACGTTTGCAAAACCACACATATGTGCACAATGTGCGAAATAAATTTGCACACCCGCATATCGCCGGTGTAGGCGCAAAAACCGCGTAAGAACCATTTGCTAAGAAATTGTTTAGAGGCTCTTCGCTTATTCCCTAGAAAACTACGTATTAGTTTTGAAATTAATGAAGAAATCGATCTTGATGGGAACTTTTTCCATAACATTAAACAATTTATGGCTCCAAAACTTCCTAATTGAGATTTACCATACGCGGCTTTGCGTAAGTGCGATGGTTTCATATTACGTGTCCCAGGGCTCGAACCTTGTACCTTCGGTGTAGTAGGCCAGCAACACTACCACCACACCACGGCGACCACAATTTCACTTAGTCAACCGAAAAACCAGATGAAGAAAATCTGTTGACGCTGCGTAGGGTGTGAAAAATTCATTTTGATGTCTCTTGTCTCAATTTGTTGCAAAAATAGTCACAGTAATAGAGTTATGAAAAACATAACAATGCCAAATCCATGTATTTTGTAGGAACCGAAAATTTGTTTCAAAACAATTATGAGTTGTACACATTGCTTTTTTTTACTGGGCACAAGCACATAGAAGATATAATAGCATTCTATATTAACATAGAAAAATATAACAAAATAAAATAAATATTGTTGTGTGATCATAGCTTCAATTCGATTGACAATAACAAAATACATCCAAGAAAAGTTACACAAACACAGTTTGTAGATGCATTTTTACACCAATTTATTTTCTAATAATACTGTGCCACAGTTAAATTTACTTTCCCAAAGAGTAACAGAGCTCAAGTTGACCAATCGAATAGATTAATTAATTAATTTAATTATCAATAAAATGTATTATAATATAAAAATAATTAGCCTACAAGAGACTACTAATCCCAAGCATGTATTCAATAGACAATGCGAAATAGAAAAGAAATTGTTTTATATCAATATAATTATATTGATATTTTTCAGAATGTAAAAGTTAGAGGAGCGATATTTTCTTTGAAGTGAAAAGAGCCAAACTATTGAAGTAAAAAAAAATTGTTTATGTGTTTGAGAGCAAGTTAATTATAATAAACCCAACGTATTACTTACCATTCCCGCCCAACCGAAACGAGGGGCGCATCCGTACAACGCGTGTATTAAATTTTCCGAGTGTTTGAAGGGTGCAGGTTTGTTAAGCGTCTTGTAATTGAAAATTTGTTCTACATTGCTTCAGAAGAATAGGTTTGAAATGTCTGAAGCTCGGGAGGGAATATTTAAGTTAACTCCGTTCAAAAGAAATGGGCTAGAAATTGATCTATTTAAGAGCCTAGACAACAATATTACAAGCATTTCTCTACGACTTGGTAGGTTGGGGAGATTTATCAGATTTCTCAAGGCAAAAAGTAAGAATTGTTTTTGAATCGGTTCTAACCTATCAACATAAACTTGATAACGCGGATTGCAGATAATTGAGCCATATTCCAATATCGGTCTAATTAAAGTAGTAAAAAGAGTCTTAGTAACATAAGGGTCGCTAATTTCTGTTGACCCCCTTTTCACAAAGGCTAAAACACCTCTAGCCTTATTGAATGTAGCCTCAAGTCAAAAAACACATTAACTTGTTCAAGATTGTGTTTGCTTTGCTGGAAATACTAAGCCAACAATAACAGATAAGAGCAAATACGTGAACTTCATTGATTATACATATATTGTTTATAAAAACAAAATACGCGAAATGATAAAGAAATAAAAGAAAATAAAAGGAAGCAGAAGGAAAATAAATTTCTGGACAGAAATTTAAAAGATGGAGAGCAAAGGAAGGACGGAGCAAAGAAATGTACAGATACAAAGGCAAAGGGTATTGACAACTGAATAAAATAAAAGTAGAAACTGTATTTTTAAATAAATATGTATTAAAAAGAGGAAAGGAAATCAAAATAAAGGAAAGGATTACAAAGTTAAAGAAAGAAAAGTTAGAGCCAAGGTGAAGCAATGAAGGAAAGGAACAGAACGGAAAGGAAACGAAATAAAAAAATTAATTAAATAAAACCACACAAAACAAAATAAAATAAATTAAAATCAAACAAAATAATATAAAATAACAAAAAATAAAAATAGATTTTTACGTATTTTATCTCATTTGTAATATTAAATAGTGTAGAAAAGAAAACAACAGGCGGCTCTGGGAGTGTTCGAGAGAAAGGTTCTTCGAAAGATTTGTTGACCTCTACGCCTATTTGGAAAAACCAATTGGACACCCATTTGTGATCCCATGGTGCTTTCAATTGGCGGAGAGAAGACACCACTGGCGCTATATTCACAGACCAAAATCGTTAAGACAGTTAAGCGCCATTGAAAGAAGAGAGAAGTAGAAAGGAAATTCGTTAATACTAGAGTTCGACCCTTATCATTTTAACATACATATATACCTGTATTACTTCGACTGCTGAGTGGAAGATCACACTATTTCAAAAACGCCCTATTTCAGAATTTCTTTGACAAACGCCCCACCGCGTTTTTGAATCAAATTCTGAAATAGGGTGTTATTCAAACAAATTTTGATATAGGGCGTTTTTAAAAAATATTTTGAAACAGGGTGATCTTCCACTCAGCAGTCGACTTTATTTTGAAAATTGTTGATCGTTACCACTAAAAATGCACTTTTATATCAAGTTACGCTAAAATTTTTCCACTTGTGTTTTGGAGGGAAAATGTATTTTGCATTCTGACTAACTGTAAGGACAGGGTAAACAGATCTATTAAAGGCTGCATAACCTCGAGTGAGAATGAGTAATAGCCCTGTATAACTGAATACATTGAACTTTTAGGTAGAATTCAACATGTGTAAAAAACAAAGCATTTATAGAACTTCTTAAATGCAGTTGATACTAATATTTGAATCTAATGAATGAACTGCTACGAAATAATGAGGCTTGATTAACTAGGCAAAAAATGTGCACTCTCTGGTGTATTTGTAACACTCTCATAATTTTACAAGTGACGTTCCGCAAATTTTGTTTAAATCAATTTATTTATAATATTTGCAATTTTGTATGGGTCATCAGATTGTTCCGTAGTAAAGGCGATCCTTATTCCACCATCTACCCTAAAAAATATTCTTTCCCCCATTATTGGTTTTAAAGTTTACTTCTTTTGTCAACCTCAGCCCGAGGCGATCCCTATTCCAACATCTACCCTAAAAAATATTCTTTCCCCCACTATTGGTTTTAAAGCTTACTTCTTTTGTCGACCTCAGCCCACAGTCTGTCGATGTTGGTATGTTCACCAGTTTGTTTTAATCATCGTTTGAGGTAATATTTGCTAATAGGCTTGTTGACGTTCACGTTCTATAACTAAATTTTTTTTTTATAGGTGAATTTTGATAAACTCACCTGCGATAGCCATCCAAGGGTAAAATGTGTGATTAGTGGCTTGATGTAAACTACTGGCGCTTTGTGCCGCTGCAGCTCCGGATATTGTGCAGTTTGCATTCCAAGCGGTGCCTGCGCCTCCTACACCAACACCGCCCACGTTGCCGACACCACTGGCACCACTTTGACCACCAACAACTCCACTGCCTGCTCCTCCACTAGCACCGCCACTGCCACCACGATGGCTAACCGGACTACCACCTGAAGTGTCCAAGTATCCGCCAACACGTGAATCAGGTGTACAGGCGGATGGACGTACTGGCATACTATTCTGCCCATTTGCATTTGATCCGTTTGATCCACCACCTGATCCACCGCCACCACCTGTGCCATTCGCATTAGTATTCCAGATATCTTTGTAGCCATTAACGACAGAATCGGCTTTAATATTGAGGCAATCCTGTTTGTAAGCACCATCACTGTAAATCTTATTGCAAGCTGCAGTGATACTCGCATCGTAAGGAGTATCCTGTGTGGTACGCTGTAAGTGGTGATTGGCATAGGGCGACATACCCAAAGAGAGAGGGAAGCCACGATAGGCTGCTGCAGCGGCTGTAGCTGTTTGATCGTGATGGCCCCCTGTACCCATAGTCATTCCGGTGGCTTGATGCGGATGGCCGTAGAAGCCGGCCGAAGCCTGTTCAAAGTACGAATTCATATTGCTGGTAGTAAGAATTTTGGCGATTTTCGTTTATCTACTGTAGTAAACTGTATATAGTAATTGTTGGGTTGGAGTTTCTGGAAGTGGCGATTTCTTTGTTGGTCAGATATTTATGAATGTATATAAAACAGTTAGTATCTATGTGTTGTATATTTGGCAAGATGAGAGATATGGTTCACTTCTAATTTTGCGTAAGAAGGCTTGACGCCAGTACACGATTATTCCTCCAAGTAAAGTACAGATACCCTTTCCGAATATTTCTGGATATAAGTAAATCACCTCAACACTAACTTATTCTATTTGTATTTTGTTGGGATTAATTTTCGTATACTTCGTTACACTTAAATATTTGAGACTCTTACTAGCTTTGCATCAAGTAAAATATTTTATTTGTTTCGATTTTTAGCAGTTTATTCATTGCATGATCTCGGTAAATAGGTACTAAAGTTATTTGTCACTAAAAATCCCGTTTAAAGAGAAAATCCACAATCCACACATCTTAATTTTTTAGTTTTACACTTTCAAAATATATGTTATATGCGTAAATGTTGTCGTTATTATTCACAAACAATTTCGGTTATAATTTATTTAGCATGATATCATTACGTTCTTCTCAAATTATTGTTTTGGAATATTTAAATATTTTGACTAACAACTAATTTCCAGCGACGGCACATGGAAACGTAATCAACATAATGTTTTGAGCAACAAGACCACTAAACAAAATAATCGTTATAATAATAGTTATGAGGGCAATAATAATAATAATCAAATTTATTTTCATTGAGTCACTTTACCGCGATTTCATTACGAACACTATCGCAGCATTGAATTGCTAAACGACTGACTAATTCAATGCTTGTCCGACTGTCGACTGTTGCTGTGACTGCTACTGCCTTTCGCCTTGATATGATGATTTTTGCTTGTCGCTGTCACAACTCAACACTATACCAATTCGATCCTATCGCACTGTACTGCACCGAAATCCGCCTTACGAAAGCGGGAATATTTCCCGAATCAAACTAAATGCTGTCACTGCCACCAAAACCGCTGCTGCTATTATCGCGGCGCAGTCGGTATTGTTATTGTTCTTGCAACTAACTAGAATATGCACATTTTTAATATCAGAGTATCGAACGTTCAAATACAAGCACAAAGCTAACGAGAATAATTGGTGATAAAGTGGATAATAAAACAAAGTGCGCGCCAGCTGCTCCAATCCAAACCGCTGCCATCGAACGAATGCGCCATCAAAACGCCAGTTTGTTGTATTTCGACTGACGTTGATTATATTCACAATGTTCAAAGCAACGACTACTACAAATGTAAACTGAATATGTACGACGAAATGGCCTGACCATAACAAAAACGGCTACAGCAACGATAACGACGACGCCGATGACGACGACTACAGCAAACGTATTGAGACCTTTATACTCAGTTATATTTTTATTGAAATGCTCTCCCGCTCTGTTGTGGTTGCTCTGTTTTCGCTCCACCAGTGATGAAACAATGCTGAGGAAAAGAAATGCAAAACACCGCCACTATCATCAGCACCACATATGCCTCAGCTATCAGTTGGTGGGTTACCACCACCACCTCCAAGGGAGCAAAGCAAGAAAATATGCTAGAACAGAGCGCAGAGTCCAGGGCGGATCAGATCAACACAATGTAGGTGAGCATAATATATGAAGTTAACTTAGAGTTTATCACAAAGTAAATGCCTTCAAAAATCTACCACCAAAAATAACCAAGCAGAGTGTTGAGGAAATAGATGGCTGTGAATTGAATAATTTTCAAATTGGAATTTCGGCTTGAATAGCAAGGGGGTCAGTGAATTCTGAAGCACCAACTACAAATAACACAATTTTGAGAGCATTGAGCACATTATAAATATGTTCTCATGCTTTTGACTTTGAGCAGCAGTTACCCCGTAATTATACCCAAACATGAATCTCAATTCTTGTTTGGATATTTTGCAGCACATTTAATACACTCCAGTTCATTTTAGTTTTGCTGCTGATAAGAGTAGGTATTCGAAATACTTAGCTTGCGGCAAAAAAGTCAAATTCATGTGTAAATGCTAGGTACATTGGTAATTTTATTAATTGTTGAAACTACGATAGTTAAAACAAGTATACATTTTATTTAATTTTATTTGCACCGAATTACTACTAATCACGCCCTTGTAGTGATTCGCCGACGGTATTTGCAATACATAAAAGTTATGTAGTATAGTCAATTGCATGTGTACGCTATGGATTTAAATCATGACTTAAAAACAATAACCGAAAACACAACCTACAGGCGAATACGCATTGAATAGGAAACCGTAACTGAAATAGCAATATTCACTGGCAGTGCACAGAGATTGTCACACTTAGAGACCGTAAATTATGAATAGCCCAAATCGTAAACCAGCATATCACAACGAAATCGTTGCTCAAGTTACCTACTGTTTATGTTTTTATTCTTTTCTCACTCTTTTTGCTGGTGGTGACCGCCTATTTCGCCTACATTTTGAGTAGCATACAGGCATTGTCAACTACATTTTGGATGAACGCATTGACTTCATGTATAGCGATGTTTGAGCGAATGAGTAAGAAGTTCATTTTTCAGTGAATCAACACAAGATGCGGCAATCAAAATTTTTTAGATAACGCTGAGCTTTGAGTGGAAGTACATATGTGTCGTTTCGATTGGAGTTTTAGTAAAATATTGAGTGGAAACATTTATGTGAATTTTTTTAGTTTTATCTGTTTAAAATTAAACACGGATATTCAAAAATAATAAACATATTTTCAACAATTTTAAACTATTGTTTCTTTTTTAAATTGTGAAAAGTTGTTCTTATTGAAAACAAATTAAAATTTAATAGTCATATACTATTTACTACAAATAGATACGTTTGGAATAGTATATGAAAAATGCCTATTATAAAAAAACTTTAGATGACAAACAAGCAGCAAAGTCGAGCTTATTACAAGTTTGCAATTTTAAAAATGTGTAAAACTTAAGCAAAAAGTGGAAGATGTTTCCTCTCAATTTTGTTTAGATGAAATTCGATCAGGTCGGCATATACCTGAAACTGTGGCTGAAGACACGGATTGGTTACAAAAAAATCGAATTCGTGAATCCTCTGAGCTTTCGGCCCAGGATTGAAAATATCTGTTAAAAATTATAAATGGTGGATCCAAGTTTTTTAAGCCTCAAAGAATTTTCTGTTTCAAACGTTCTTGCAACCACCCTCCCTTGAATGTTTTTTTTTCTGACATCGACGTGATCATTGACGAACAATGCCAGCAAAATGTTTTCATGATTTTAGAAAAAGGAGTTATGAAGCAAACCCTTTTAAGAAACTTCTTTTGGCTTTCCCTGCAAATAGTTTGAGCACATTTGAATTGCTCCATTAGTACAGTCTGGCTCTCTCCGTAAGGCGCACTATATTCTTGCCGCCGAATTGTTGGCTCTTCAGTGGAAATGTGAAGGTGCAAAATGCGATTGGCAGTCGTTAGCCAATGTGTATGTCACATTTTTTCGGGATCTGTGTTTGCTAAAGATTGAAGGCTTATCACAGCTTTAGATAATTCCCATAGGTATCTCTGATCGATATTCAAAGTTAATTCAACTACCAGCAATTTCACATACAATAATTTACCACCGGCACTTATGACAGTTCCCGAGTTCTTCCCCAAAAGATCAGCTGTATTGTGGAGGTGAGGACGGCCCTCCGTCTACGTATGCAATCAAGTGCCGTACAGGTAATTCATAACCGTGGAGAAGACACAAGAGCTACTGTAAGGGTTTCTTTATACCTACCTCTAACATAGAAATGGACCCTTGTTTCCAACCACTCATAACACCAGTATTATTAGACTCAACGGCTTTTAGGGATAAAATCTCCTCTCAGTAAAAAATGATTCGCAGTCGCTTTGCCGTTACTTGCTTCCTGGTTTTCCTACTACTGTAATGTGTTCTTGTGAAATAGTAGTCCTAGCTATTTTTAAGTGTTAGAAGAAGAAGATATGAACCCACCACTAAGTATACCGAAATGGCCAGGGCAATTACCTGCGTCGATTTAGCCATCTCCATCTGTCTGTTTGGACGAAAATTAGTCCCTCAGTTTTAGAGATATCTACTTAAAATATGGTATGCCCCATTTTGTAATATATTGATCATTTATCGAAACCAACCATATCAGCCAACAAAACACATATGCCACATACAATCGATTGTTCCGATAAACGGGTTTTGGGACATATATCTTTCAATTAACACGGTAAGATCGTCAAATAGTACACAGAAAATCGTTCTCCGATTAACAGCGCATCTCGCCTTCGATGTTATGCGAATACTTTACTTCCCTGAAGGTGTTCATATCGACTTTAGCATCAAAGGGGTTGTATGCCCAAAATAAACTCCAAAAGACAAATGGGGAATGAGGGGGCCTTTCTTGACCGCAGATATTTTAAGGAAGGTATGCCGGGTGTGCTTTGGTACACAATAGCAGACGCGCAAAGACTTAAATTAACGCTCCAATAGTCACGCTTATGCATATTGTTGAATATTATCTTATAGTCATGGTCACTCAGGTCTGATTTTTATTTTCCAATATGTTAAAAATGAATCTGATTCGTTTGATTTAGTTTTATAATAAATAATATTTTAATATTACCCTAAAATATTTTTCAATTCATAAAGATTTCCTTTGCAAAAATTATCTTAAAAATGTTCTACGTATGTATGTAGAGCGCGCGACTACTTTCGTCTCACACAGGGGCGCGCCTACTGGAGTGTTATTGATGCGTGAGCCAAATTCTACTGCAATAGATGAATTGATGAATTTACACTTAATCGTCGTTTCTTTAAAAATAATGTGTTGGGAAAACCTCACAGTAGAACTTGAGGCGAGATCGCCCCAAGCGATGAATAAGAAAGAGCTCCCTTTGACATCCTTTTGGAACAATGGAAGATAATTTTTTCGTTTTTTGCTCTTATGCTACTCTTTGTGGAGAAACGGAAGATATCCCCAAGCGATGAACAAGAGGGTACTCCCCTTAATATCCTTTCGGAACGATAACAGAGATTTCTACACTCTGTGCTCCGAGTTTACTAATCTTAGAACAATAGGGGAGACCCCCTAAAGTTCATAATAAAGGATTACTCTCTTCTATATATTACTCCCTATATATATATTTGAGAAAAGTAGAGATTTCTCCAACTTCTACTCCCAGCTAACCACTTTTTGAGTAAGCCGAATTTCTATGTCAACAAAAGAAAAAAAAGTTCAACAAAAAAAAAGGTTGAGTCGTAAAAAATATAATATTTAATTCAGATTCGATCATATATGTAATACTTCTATATTGCGGGTTCAATATTCCGGCAATGCGTTTCCAATTCGAAATCAAAAGAGGACAGCCTACATGATATTTTGAGCTTGTAGTAGTATACCTGAATATTTGTAACGCAAGAATAAACAATTATTACAAGAGCGGCTGAAGCCTATATGAAGAAACCGGCCGCTTGAATGGAATCTTCGAAATCCGTTTTGCGTTACAAAGTACCTGCTAAACTGCTAATATCTTTATGTAAGGCGCCGCAAAATCGTATCTAAGCAATTATTTCTTTGTAAAAAGATTTATTTCAATTTTTCAAAATTTTTTTATTTTATTTATTTGTTGATAGCATACGAATGTTCATTTATTTTTTTATTTCAATGAAGATTTGATACGCTCATGTATTTTTCAAAGTAAAGCTGTAATTTTAGGTACATTCGATTATATGATCTCTCATTCTATTTTCTTTATTTCTGCACTCTGATATTGGGGAATGTACTATGTGCTTTCCAGCAATATAGAAGTATTACATATATGGATTCGATACTATTCGTGGCTGTTCAATTTTATATGAATGTTATATGTATGTAATTTTCCATAATTTATCCCTTTTTGTTGGTATGATGGGGGCATTTATTTGCTTCCATAGAAGGGATGAGTCTACAAAGAACTTTCGTTGGTCTTTTAGGAGGAATATGAAATGTCCCCCTCATTACTCTCCTGGGAAGACTTCTAAAATTTTCCAAAACTCCCCCTTTACTCGATTGCGATTCATAAAAAAGTAATAGCTAAAACTCCATTATTGTTTTTTGGGAGGTGAAAGGGAGTTTTTCTATTACTCGCCCTCTTAGGACATGCAATGTAAAAAAAGTACACAAAATTATATGGTAATACACAGCAGTATAGGGAGTAATAGGGAGTAATCCAATGCTCTCAAGGGAGTACTCCGGGATTAATAAAACGATGATCCCTGGTTTGACCGGGCTTATATAGTAGAAAATTATATTTTTATGATATAATATAGCTAAAGCATCTCTTTGGCTGATTGTGGTTAATGCACGATATATTCCTATTGAATTTTATTATAGTAAGTGGTCGACATTGTACTAACTTTCCTTTATAGGAAATTATCCAAAAAGAAGTATCCAATAATATTTAATCCACCAAGCTACCTTTCTTTATACTGATCAAAAAAAGGGAAACGAAATCTATCAGTTCGTGATCAGCTGTAGCATGGGGAGCATATCTCAGGAGCACTCCGCACCGCAGCCGAAGAAGTAATTGGATTCCAGCGAACGCGAATAAAAAACTGGTACGATGATGAAGAGTGCCGCGCTAGAACGAAACGAAAGGACGAAGCCTACAAGGCAACGCTGAGAGTGAATGCAACGAGGAGTTTGTGAGAACACCACCGCGAGTTGAAGAGGAAAGCAAGGGTGCTTTTCATAACGAAAAAAAGAGAGGAAAAAAAGCGTGAAATAAAAGAGCTTGAGATGCCAGCCAAAGGGAATAACGCCCAGAAATTCTATCAGAAAATTTCGGCGAATGACGGAAGTTTTTAAGCCCGAGGCAAACTCCTGTAAGAATGAGAACGGCTACCTGGTGGCCGATGTTCATAGAGCACTCAGAATATGGGGGGATCACTTCTCTGCCCTTTTAAACGGAGAAACTGAGCAAGAAACCAGAGAAGATACCGAACGTGAATCCATCATCGAATATGATGGAATTGATGTTCCACAACCCGACTATAATGAGGTGCAAATAGCTGTATCCCGATTGAAAAACAATAAATAAAACGTTGATGGTTTGGTTGCTGAGCTATTCGAACACGGCGGCGAGGAGCTGGTAAGGCGCATGCACCAGCTTCTATGAAAAGTTGGGTCGGATGAATGCATGCCTAAAGATTAGAATCTAATTGATCCCCAATCTAACTGAAGGGCGATCCTGCAAACTGTGCCAACTATCGCGGAATCAGCGTTTTAAATATCGCATGTAAGGTTCTATCAAGCGTATTGTGCGGAAAACTGAAGCTTGACGTGGAGATACTGATTGGACTTTATCAGTGTGGCTTCATACCTGGTAAGTCCACCATGGACCAGATTTTTACAATACGCCAAGTCTTGGAACAAAACTGTGAGAAAAGAATCGACACGCATCCCCTCTATGTTGATTTTAAAGCCGCTTTCGATAGCAAGAAAAGGGGCTGCCTATATGCCGCTATGTCTGAATTGGGTTTCCCCGCAAAACTTATACGGCTGTTCAAAATGACCTTGAGCAACACCACCAGCTCGGTCAGAATTGGCAAGGACCTCTCCGATTCATTTGAAACTAAACGACGTTTTAGGCAAGGTGGCCCGCTACCGTGCGATTTCTTCTACAACAATCTACTATATATTTGTGAAAGTATGTGTATGTGTGCTTGTATGTTTGGACTTACAGCCTAAACTGCTTGACAGAATCGAACGAAATTTTGCCAAGACAAACCCTGACTAACTCAATCCATAGTAGGCTACATAAGAAAAGTTTTGGACAAAACGGCGTGGCACTTTACATGGACCCAAAAATTTGGACGATTCATGTATTTGAACTTGCAGCCTAAGCTTTTTTTCACTGAGACAAAACATGCAACCACATGAAACATGACATACGAAACTATGACTGATGTGTGCGCGTGTGTGTGTTTGCATGTTTCCTTTTAAGAGACTTCAATTTCCTCTAAGGCTTAGCTTCGGTATTTCTATCAACAAATCGCAAGGTCAGACATTAAAAGTGGCTGGGCTTCAGCTCGAAGACCCTTGCTTTACACATGGGCGAGTCGGCCCAACAAACATTCTTATCAAATCCCAATTTGAGAAGCAATCCTATTCTCAAATTTCAAACGCTAGGTTTCAAATGCATCTCAAATAACCATTGATACCGTTTTCAAGCTAAAAGGCACATTTTTTATATGGGATTTTTCTTTATTTTAAACTTGAGAAATATTAAATTTTCAACATTTTCTCAAACGTGAGTAGAGCGGAACGAAATGGGATCCAGCTACTCTCATTGAAATATTTATTCAGTGTTGCCAATGATGTAATACAAATGCTCTGTTTTAATAGAAAACAAGTTTTCATTAATGCAGCTAAATTTTTTTCAATATTCTCTTTATTCACATAGTTCAACAAAAAATTATAATAATGCACAAAATTAGTCTCATACAATTCGCATTTCACAACATTCTGTTATATAAAAAATATTGTAATATAATGAAAGAAAACAAATCTACCTATCCAAATAGAAAGGTCGTAACTAAGAAATGTCGTTGAAAAGAACGTAAATCAGCGATTGCGTTTAAAAGTCGTATCTCAACGATTCCATTAATAAGGACATATCTCAGGAACTTGTTTTAGAATGCAAAAATAAGGCTTTTCTTAGAAATGAACATTCGATTCTCGTTTCAAGTTCGTAAAGTACTTAAATGAGTAAACTTTATTAATTTTCATGCATTCATTTATTATATTTGTGATATATTTTAATTCTATATACTTGCGTATAAGCCGATTTTGGAGCAGATTTTTCATGCTTAAAACGGTAAGAGTAGGACATAAGGTGAATCTACGTACCTTCCTATTAGAAACAGCTTACAGACAAATGATTCACATTAGAGCAGAAGAGTGCCAGGATCTTCTGAATCTTTGTCAGAAGAATTTGATCCCAGCGGCATATTTTTTCGTGACCCAGCAGAGCTGTACCAAGCATTACCTAAAATGAACCTGAATAACTTTAACATAAAACTATGTCACAGAAAATCTTTTTAATTAAAAGTATTACAAATATAATAAATGAATGCATGCAAATTAACAAAGTTTACTCATTTAAGTATTTTACCATTTGCAAACAGGAATCAAGTGTTCATATCTAAAAAAAAACGTGTTTTTGTAGTTACAGCATTCTAAAAAAGTTCCTGAGATATGGCCTTATTACTGAAATCGCGGAACCGAGTTATGTGCTTTTAAGCCTAAATTCCAACATAAAAACATTATTTCATCATGATTAAGTATCTATATGTATATGTAAATCAAAAAATTAGGTACTACAACTTAAGTTTACTAATAACAATCCATATGAGATACAAAAGCTCCCACTAGTACACACATACAAACATTTCATTTTCGTTATAAAGAAGAGCGTGAATGTGTAATTTTAATGATTCTATTGAAGGTTTAGTCTGAAACGATAATATTTTGCAATCTAAGTTACTTAAATGAGTCAAAAGGTACTGATTTTCCGACATATTCAATGAATATTATTCATACTCTTGGCGAGAGGGCGACGATGTTAAAAAAAAAAAATTGGGTACAAGAAAATTAAGACTACAAAGAACGCACCTACAAAGTCTTTAAGTGCATACATGTGTACAT
Source organism: Merzomyia westermanni (assembly GCA_949987695.1). Lineage (NCBI taxonomy): Eukaryota > Metazoa > Arthropoda > Insecta > Diptera > Tephritidae > Merzomyia > Merzomyia westermanni. Next base: position 120,567,041 of record OX465288.1, on the reverse strand, counting down.
ACAAATATTATTTGAGTTTAGTAAAAATTTAAAATTACATGGTTGTAGTTCAAAAATCCAACAGAGTTGTTCGGCTTTTAGGATAATGGAAATGTTAAATGAAAAATTATATATACATAAATAAAAAATGCGTCTATTACAAGGTGGTATTTTTCTTTCTCGAGGTCTCAACCTTTTTAGTTAGCCTACTAACGTATGCGGAATGAAATACGAACAATTGTTTTAACGGCAACAGAATATACTTTTATTATTTAAAAAACATAATTTTCACATATGTTTATCTTTACGCTTTTGGCTAGTTTTACAAAAAAAATTGGGACCCGCAGCGATCGGATTTCCTTACATTTTGCGGAACTTTGCGCATTGCTTCCTTAATTCCGGTTGTATCATATTCGACAGTTCCCTTTTGATTTTTGAAATTAAGCAATCAATGTTTTTGGGCTTAAATCCGTTTCCATACACTTTGTTAACTGCGGAACATTCGGAGGATTCTGGTGTTTGGGTATAACATCAATATTAAATTTTTCATAAGCAGTCAATGTCGCTTTGGCATAGTGAGCAGACGCCAAATCGGGCCAAAATATTGTTTTGTCATTCTTATGATACTTTTCGATAAATCTTTCAAGTTGTGGAGGGCAATTTTCTACGTAAACCTTCGCATTTACCGCTAAGCCACTTTTAAAAAAGACTGGATCGCTGAACGTGGCTTATAGCCATCCACAACAAAACTTTTTTCGGAAATTTAGTTTTTGTGTTCTGAGTAACACTTTCATCCGGATCAATATTTCGAAGCTTAAATAATATTTTGGCGTCCACACATTACCCTCGACGGTGAAATAACTTTCGTCATCCATAATGCAAATTGTGGTTGATTTTGCTGAGAAAAAAGTTTGGGAAAGTGACGCAATCGAAGTTTGATGGTTTTTTTCTGGTTTTCTGAAACCGCAGGCACGTTTTTTTTGCCCACTTCATTATTTCCATGTCTTTTATATATTTCTTCACCGTTTTATCACTCACTTTATATTTTTGTGCTAGCCTGCGATATGATTTGGCCGTTCGACCTGCGATTTCACTTTTCAATTTGGATCTTTCTTTGCTGCTCTGCAGTGCACAACTTTTTCCGAATCCGGGTCTTCTCTCCAAATATTTCCCGTTACTTACACTCTCTATTGTTTTATAAATAAAAGTTTTCTTGAACCCTATAGCAAAAAAATGATGAAAAACTTCATTTTTCTACTTGTTCGGATTTTCAAGCAAACATTTACGAATTAATTTTCTACGTTCAGCTTCTTTCAATGACATTATGGCGACTGTGTTGCATATAAAAATTAAATTTTTTGCGAAGTTATTATTCTAATCGTAAAGTTACTTTCCAGTTGACTTTTTTCTCCCGCTTACTCTTGGAATTTTTTTAAGTGATTTTTGAAAAGTGTTCGTATTTCATTCCGCATACGTTACTTGCGTGTTGGAAGAAGTTGATTGTCGCCCGTTCAAAATAACTGTCAGTGGCAGCAGTATCAAATTTAAAATTCAAGGCTTCTATATATAAATAAGGAAATAACTAAAGCCAAACAGAAAATCGTATGAGCAATTACGTTTCAGTGCTGCTGTTACACTAAGTGCCTTAGCCGGTGTCTTTGTCTTAGTTCTTTGCGGTTCCGTTTCGCCGTTCAAAAATTTGCACCCGATTTTACTTATTCCCATACCCTCTTTAAAAACTTATGTATTGATTAGTTTTTTGAAATTATTGAGTTTAAACATTGTTTTAATATTTAATATTTACTTTCAAACGCTAAGTAATATTGAAAATCAAACTGAGAAGCAATGTTTTCTCAAACGTTTGAGATTTTTGTGTGCGGTGTTTGTTGGGGGTAGTCTAAATAATTTGTATGTATGTATAAACATAGTTTATAATGAATCTCATTTTATTCGGATGTGGTTTAAGGTCAGGTACTCTGCTGGCATTTTATAAAAGCGTGCAACTGTTGGCGTATGCTGACATTTTATCATTGTCTTAACGACCGCCCCGTAACTTCTGCTTACTCCAAATTAGAAAAAGGAGCGGAAACAATGGGTTTGGTGGTGAACGAGGGCAAACCGTAGGAAAGAGAAGGCGCATTGGCGTCTTGGCCACTGTTGGCAGGAATAATTTCGAAATAGTAAAGGACTTCGTTTACCTAGGCACCAGCTTTAGCACCAACAATAATGTCCAAAATCCAACGAAGAATTACTCTTTCAAGCAAATGCTACTTCGGACTAGGTAAGCAATTGGAAAGTAAAGTCCTCTCTCGACGAATGAAAATAGCACTCTATAAGTCACTCATCGTAGGCGGCTCTGGGAGTAGCTCCATCGTTCTGGACGGGCGTAACTTACGAGTTCCCAAAATCGATTCGGAACATCATCTTCTGGCAGCTAAGATACGCACACACCTCTGGGCAGTGATGAATTGCGCACAGTAACGAAGGAAAGTTTGACAGAAATAATCAAATATTCAAAAGTAATAAAAACTAATTTTTTTTTATTGTTTTTGATTTTTTTTAAATCATGATTTGTTCTTGGTTTTTTTTTTAAATAATCATTACAACCCGAAAACAATGGGTAATCAACCATTAATACGCTTTTCCAAAAAATAATCAATAAAACCGGTAATCATTATGCTTATAAATCATTACTTAACACATCTGTTTTAATTAAAAAACAAATTTTGCTCATTTATATTGGTTATGGGGACCAAAATCAAGTCAGGTTATGCGCATGGACAAGGGCTTCTTCCTAGAAGGTTTTCCAATCGGCAACGATATCCGACAGCAGGGGAAGTGGGATATCTCGACTGAGATGGAAACTGTAGGTGGAGAACTACCCCACCGAAATACTAAATAAGTGAAACATACGAATTATTTCAAAACATAATTTTTATTTCTGTATTATAAACGCTTACTATTGTTTTTAAGCAGAATGAAATTTGCCACTGAATCTACTTTTTATATCGCGGAGCAATGGCGACAACGAAGTAGACAGAAGACAAAGTATGAGGCGGATATGGCGACGGCAGAACAGCAGTAAAATAGCTTTTGATCTTTTCGCTTATGATACACGATCTTCTGTTTTTGTTTACTTTTCTTTCGCCTTTGATGTTTACAGAAATGTTTCATCGAGAGGGGATAAAAATATTGGAGTCTTTTAGGCGGTCGGACATCAATTGATACTCTTGGCTTGGTAAGTAGAGCGATAAAACTTAAAGAAGACACTCGCTGTTGAAGGGGAGGCAATAATCAACACCTCTATCATTGTATTGTATTAAACTACTTATAGTACCTAATTAAACAGTGGGAGTGGTAATTGAATTCAAATTAATTGTTAAATATATGAGAAGTGCTACAGAAATAAGAAATGCATAGCCCAAATAGCTGGCAAGAATGTATAAGTAGTACACTTGAGAAAGTACACATGATCATATATACAGAGTGGCTGATGAAAGAAGCTACCAAAAAAAAATTAAATAACTTTTTCTATTTAATGAATCTGGTTAATTTTTTTTTTATTTTGCAGATTGACTTTTACATTTAACAAAAATGGATAACTGGGACACTGAAACAAGAATTTGGATTGTCCGCCGCTATCACGCACTGGAGTCCGTAGTTTCGGTTCAAAGAGAGTATAGGCGCACCTTTGGCGGCAATCCTCCGAGCAGATGGACCATAATAAGACTTGTAAACAATTTTGCCGAGCATGGGACAGTCAACAGAAGACCTTACCATCGAAACCCTTCAGTTCGAACGGAGGAAACAATCGCTGCTGTAGCTGCTGCCATACAAAACAATCCACGTGTTTCGACACGAAGCTTATCTGCTCAAATGGGTGTAAGCAGACAGTCATTACAGTCAATTATGCACAAAGATTTGGACTTATTCCCATATAAAATTCAAATGGCCAACAAACTGAATGCTGCAGACTTGCCGATTCGCTTAGAATTTTGCCAGAATATGCTTCAAATGGTGGAAGAGGATGGAAACATGTTGAACTGTCTTTTCATGTCTGACGAGGCCCATTTCGATTTAAACAACATAAACAAACAAAATTGTCGAATATGGAGTGCTTCCAACCCACAGATACTCCATGAGACGAAATTGCATCCACTTCGTGTCACAGTGTGGTGTGCAGTTTCATCACGCTGCATTGTCGGGCCCTACTTCTTCGAAGAAAACGGTCACACCGTTACGGTTACTGGAGACCGTTACTTGAGCATGTTGAGAGAGTTTTTCTATCCAGAATTACGCCGAATGAGAATTTCTTTCAACTCTGTGTGGTTTCAGCAAGATGGTGCAGCTCCTCACATAGCCCAACCTGTTATGACAGAATTGCGACGAAAATTTCCCAATAAGCTGATATCCAGAAACTCCACATTCCGTTGGCCACCCAGGTCGCCTGACCTTACTGCACCTGACTTTTTCTTGTGGGGTTATTGCAAACAGGAAGTCTTCAAAGCAAAACCAACAAATTTAAATGAACTAAGGCAATCCATTCGAGAAACAAATGCGGCTATTCCTGTCTCAACTCTCCAAGCAGTAATGAACAACTTTTTGGTAAGATGCCGCAGATGCATCGACGAGCAGGGGGGGCATTTAAATTCCATTATTTTTAAAACTAATTAAGCTATATTTAATAAAATTTAATGAGCTTTAACATGAATAAAAGAAAAATGAATTCCATACACTGAAAAAAAATTATTTGAGTTTCTTAATGTAGCAAAATTCATCAGCCACCCTGTACATAAATATGAATATATGTACACGCATAAGTATGTAGGGAATATTTGCATTCGCGATTGATGTATACTGTGGAGAACTTTAATATTATATAAGTTCACTTCATTCAGCCAAAGGGCACTCAAAAAGGTACAAGGAACTGTATGACGCATTAAATTCATAGATGAGCCACGATATGTGATAGCAAGTATTGCGAAAATTTATTATTTTAGCAAAAGTCGTCTCCAAACATTTTTTAATATTCCAAGAGAGGTGAGATCGTAGATACAAAGAATAAACAGCGTCTAAATCACGCTGAAGCTTAACTTCATCAGATTCGTCTTTAATTATATTATTTTAATTATTTAATTATATTATTTGTGACATCGAGGGGGCTTTCATTTCGCGGTGACAATGAAAACCTAAGATCTCCTGATAAAGGAAATTATTCACTTAAAAAAATTTTGGAATCCTGGAAAAGTAACATTTCTTAAGTACAATGCTTCACGAGAGATTAACCAGCTTGTCGCTGATGTCCATAGAATCTGATGTGCTTAAGAGTAATGATTTTGAAGAAGTGACTAACGATTTTGCCCATCTGAAATCTAGAAGGGTTCCTCTTCAAATAACATAAATATTTAAGCGCTAACCTATAAATGCTAAAAGAGTTCAGTTTGTGGACTACATATATAACATACTCGTATATCTATTCGTTTCATGTGATTGTTAATAAAAATAAATATTTAACCTTGTTTATCTACTTTTTTTTGACAAAATAGTGTTCTCTCAAAGTCATAGGGTCCCCATTATCCTAATATGCCCAGGGCCCCCAATAGGTTAAAGACTGCACTGCCGCGGTGGCCGTCATAGTGTGGTTTTATTATGCGACGCTCAGTTGGAAGAAGCCTAACGTAATATCTGTTATGCAGGGAATAATACTTCGTTTGTTACTCGTCTTACTTTTGTTTTTCCACATACACATCCGTACATATGTCTTTCGGATGTACGTATAGCAAAAAGGCATATAACAATCGAAGGAATTGCACCAGTACGGTCAGAACATCATATAATTATTTGAATTTCCCTATGAAATTTTGAAATAGCTGCTGAAAAAAAGCAAAAAAATTTTAGTTTTACTGTCTTTCAGTCAGCAATTCGAAACATAAATTCGGCTGTGAAAAAACTGAAAAGTATGAAAAATGAAAAAACTTAAATATAAAAAGCGAATAGCTTAAAGCCTCAGCAAAATTCTCAATTTTTTTTTCTGCTGATTGCTGAAGCTCGTTTGCGTTCAACTTACTGCTGAAGTAAAATGAAAAAAAAAAAATTTTTTTACTTTGCTTATTTTTAGTTGCTGAAATGTTTTTGAACTATCAATGTAGGCTACAAGCAAATTTTCGAATCTGACAAAAAACTGATTTCTAGTTAAGCTAAAAATTTCAAACTTTTGCTTTTTTTCAGCCAGCAATTCAAACCCTGATTTTAAGATAATCTGAAATCCAGAAAACCAGAATGGAAGCCCAGGTATGCTAGTTTTTCGAGGAGAACTCTATTACAAACTTTATCAAAAGCTTTAGAGAAGTCTGTATGTACACAGTCGACCTAGAATCCAACAAAAGTAGAACATTTTACGATAATTTCGTTCTTAAGAAAAAAGCTAATTGTCCTTTTACAATAAAAGAGAATCCCAACTTTTGGCACAGACATACAAATTTCAGCTATAATATTTTACTAGGTAATGCCTTGAAGGATATAGAACAAATTTGCATCGAAACGTGAGTTTCGAAAAAATGTCCGTTACGATAATTTCGCTTAAAGATTTCGGTATGTAATACTTCTATATTGCTTGCACACTATGCCCGGAATATGTTTTGAAATCGAAATCAAAGTGAGACAGCGAAACTCAATTTTTGAGATTGTAGTGTATAAGTGTATTTTTGTTAGCTATGAAATATACTGAAAAGTCAAATCGTCACAGGAGTGGTTCAAGCTTAAATAAATAGATTCAAGAATTTTATGAAAGAATCTTATGTTATTTGATCGAAATTTAACAATGTAGACCACCCACTTTATGTCGCTTTGACGATATTGGAAAAAATAATGGTAATTTGGCTCAATATTATGTCAAAAATTACTCATGTTCATATAACTTGTATGAGAGCAACCGAAATTGAATTCAGTGCTTTAAAGCAAACTCAAAATCCAAAATTTTTGTGCGTGACATTTTCAATTGAGGTTATGTGTTTTTTACACATTATTGTTTGATAATCTTTGTTATTTTACGTAATTTTTTTATACAAATTTATTGATTTTAAACGTGTACAAAATGTTATAATTACAAATATTAACTTCCACATAAATAAAAACAATATGTTTTTTGACTAAGAAAAGTAACACACTGTCATTAATTACGGTAACTCAAATATTTGCGTACAGACTTCTGTGAGTCGGCAAACGTTGTGCGTTTATTTATGATTTAGCTGTAAGCCAGATGGAATTTTGATAGATTCTCTCCATGGTAGAAATACACTAGGAGAGTGGCGACCCCGCTTTCAAAAGACGCAGTCCCGCAATTTTTAACGACCAAATTTTTGTACAACATCCACGCACTAGGAATTGAATTAAACTAAACTTTATGCTACAGATATATAAGTGGTAATCACGTGCGAGTTAAAAGTAGTCAGAAATAGTCAGAGGTTACAGGAAACCAATTCAGTGCTCGATTCTCTGACTCATGAGAGCACAAAAAAGATAGTAAATAAGGTCAGAAGTTGAAAGTGGTAATACTGTTTTGTAAAAAAAATTGGTTTGAATTACTTTTTACAACAATTTTATTAATTCGTATAAAAATCAGATATTATTTTACAAAGGGTTATACAAATTAAATATTAATGAAACGGTCTTAAATAGTTGTAACCGTATTGCAGAACATTAACTATATCTTTGGTATATTTTATAAGCTGGTTGCGAATTACAATAGCATGCAATGCAAATGGAACAAACGGAAGAATTCATTAAAGCTTATGGCGCTTAAAAATACTCGCCCCCTAGAGGGCTTAGTCGTCTAGTAATATTCATAGGTCGCTGGTTCGCATCCGGCTCGAAGGACCATATCTAAGCTTTATGGAGGGCGAGTAGCTTATTTAAGTAAATTTTTATATTATTTTATTTGGTTTGGCTTAGGCCTAGACGACCGTCTTGAGCAAAAGTGTTAAAAATTATTTGTTCTTATAGAACGGGGAGTGCGGGCACCTGTTACACCTTTAATGTGTCAATTGGGGGTCGAGTGCTCGTGTGTCTGAGGTATAAGCGCTGGATTGGCCTCCTCATTTTCGCTGTGAAAAACCCCGCTTTGGCATTGCATTGGAATATTTCATAAGCTGATTGCGAATTACAATACAATGAAATAAATGAAAGAAATCATTTCAGCTTATGTCGCTTAAACACCGGAAAGCCAGGCAACCTATACGAAATTTTTTTGAGCTGTTGAACCAAATATCAATACATCCTCGGAATCGACATGTCCAATTGCCTGTGTCCACGGAACACTAGAGGTCATTTTGGTAATAAAGAATGGACGGAACTTAAATTTTTCTTCATAAAATATTAAAAAAATTATAAATCAGCTTAGCTTATCTAAAATAATGCAATTGTGCTCTGGAAACGACTATGATAGAAAATTGTTCAATTTCAAACATCAAAGACACCGTTTTTCAAAATTAGGTTTCCATGGAATGATATTGTTTGGCAATCTACACTGTAAGATTAAGTTAATAAAATACAATTTTTGACTTGTCACATTTGCTTGTGACTATTTTCCTTAAAACTTTTAGGACTCTCGATGACAGTTGAAATGTGAAAGCTATTTTTATAAATTCAATAAAAATGAGTTAATATTGTGAAATCAGGAAATAAATACTGACACCAGTAGACATTGGTTAAATTTACCCTTGGGGTAGTGTATTTTATTGGTTTGCAATTTTATTACTTTTGAATGTGAAGTGATTGTAAATGCAAAAGCATACATATTTATGTAAGTGCATGCCCAAGTAGAACATATTGCTCATATCAAAATGAACTAAGGCGCCTCAGTCGTTCCAACACTTTAGAGTGGTGCAGCAGTGACCACCATCACCATAGTTCCTGCCCCAATCGAGCGTCAAGCTATTTGTCATTCTAGAAGCATTTTGCTTATTTTCTTTATTTTTTATACACTTGCATCACTGTACATATGTATGAAAACATGCACTTGCCTTAGCTTCTTGCAAATTTTGCTATTGGACATTTTTCACGCTTTTGTCTGACTATGCCAACAACTGCAATGATCGATGCTTTAACTTATGATTTGGATTTATTACCCTTCAACATTTCTATACAGGGTTCGCTGTAAATGGAAATATAGCAACAAATCTGGAAACGAGTACCTACCTAAAACTCCTCTTCGACCATACATAAATATGTACAAATGCCTGTTTGCAAACAGCTACTAGGACGAATCCGGGATTACACGCAAAGAAGTTTTGACTAATTCCAGGATTGATCTCTTTATATGGGTTCAACTGATGCGTTATCTTTGAGCATGACCTGAAGAGACTGACTCTTTGTGCACCTACGGTACTGTTAAAGAAGTCCTCTGGGTACCCCTTAAAATAAGGGTTGATTGCGATAATTATAATCGACAGCAGACGCAAAGGATTGAATGCGAGCCACATGCGCAAAACCGCGTAACGCACAAATGCAAAACAGCGTAAGTGACATTTGTGTCAAAAATGAGATTTGCTCCCAGATTTTTTAGTTATTGTACAATAAAATGAAAAATAACGGCACTAATGCAAAACCGCGGATACAAAATCTTATATGGGTTAGCTCGTTAGTTGAAATAAAAGTTGAAAATAAAGTTGGAATCATAAATATGTTTTTAATTTAAAATATTACTGTGAGACTTATTCTATTTTCTATGAATTCAATGTTTTCCCTTATAGATATACAACTATAAAACAAAGTAATACAGAATAAGGCACCAAAAATTATATCGATTCAGTTTTCAATACACGTTAAAGCATTATTTTATTTAACTGACAGACATGTAACCGTAACAGTCATGGTGCAACTGTAGTGTTCCTACCTTACTGAATACCCCATTTTCTATTCCTAAGAAGTTGATTTAAAAAATAGAAATCGAAATGTAAATAAATCGAAAGTGCAATGATCGAATATATCGAGCCCTTACCGCAATTTTGGCGTAACCAGCAAAATTTTGAAAATCTGTATTTTGACAGATATCGATAGTTCTCTTTATTTGAAAACATCTCACAAAATATCACAACTGTGGTATGTACAATTACAAAAATAAAGGAAAGACAATTATGATGTAAGTAACATTTTGCATTAAATTTTGTATATTTTTAAACTAAAAATCCTTCTCCTGTAAAATTTATTTTTGTTGGATACACTAAAATCGCTGTTAGGGCTCGATATATAAGTCCCAACTAAGTAATCGGATGAATCAGGATGAATGTATCGCAAACCATTTTTAAAGATTTTTCTGATTCCGGAATGCAAATCCGAGTAAGCTACATTTTGGTCAAAAACTTTTATATGTCCCTGCCATTAAAATCGAGTCATTTATTCTCAAGAAAACTACATGTTGACTCACAAAATAATTAAAAGAATCGATATCGATGAAAACTTTTTTCATAAAGACACAATTCGTCTTAAAATTGTAGTAGAAAAAAAGGCCAAAATGAGATATCACTTATGCGGTTTTGCAGTGTCACCGACGATATGTATGTATTCGTGAATATATATGAACATATCTAAATGAAACAAACATCACTAACAGTAGGAATTCGCCGCCTCTCTTTGGCTGATTTATTGAGTGTTAATAAAGAACTTAAATCCATGGATGTCCTTTATGCCTCGTTGCTCTTTGTTCGCCTTTCATTGTGTTGCAAAGTTTTGAAGCTGCATATTACATTTTTGCGTCCTGTTAACGGTGTTGTGTTATTACTATATTTTTCACTGTGGCCCATTGATATTGGAAAGTGGAAATAACATGGCCGTGCGAATATATTTTCGGGAGGGGGAAAGGGGTTTGCTCCCAATATTATTTTTAATCTAAACCTTCCGTGAAAGGAGATTATCAAGAATTATTACACTGGAAACTTTAAACATTTGGTGGCATAAAGATCACAGGTTTTAAGTGGCACATGATGTTACTCCGAATTATCAGAACATCTTATTCTATCCATGATAACGCATGTGTTGTTTAGAAAGAAATCCATCTTTTATTCACATATTTTTTGTATTTAGTTCTACATCGGACAAAGAAAATCAAAACATTTAAATTTATTTTTAAACATTTTTCAAACTAAGATTAAAAAAAATAGAAAATTATTTATGAATAAAGTTTTAGATATGATATTTCTCAGACGACAAGCAATAACAGCCAAAGTCTATCTTTACAACTTTCGAGAGCAGCGATTTGAGAGTTTGAGCAGCGAAATGAGTTTGAAACATTCACAATCAGTGTAAGTAGAGTACTAATGATATAGAGTACTATCAACATTTTAAATAAATACTAGCAGACCCGGCAGATGCTGTCATGCATAGAATTCGACTTGCCTACATTTAACAAACTGTACTCTCTTCCTTCTCCACGTGGAGCTTCCTCATCATTTATTCCAATATCTTAATTTCTCTTTCTACTTTTGCTCTCCCCCACCCCCGTATCTCGTTAGTTTTTTTACCCTCCTCATTTTCCTCTAACACCTCTACTTCTCCTATCTTCTCTTCCTTCTGCCTTTTCCTCTGCGGGTACTGATATGAACCTAATTTCGAAGATATAGGGGTTGAACTTTTTTTGGCCTTCGTACTTTTCCAATGCTTTTTGATATATGGAACACATATCTATATATAAAATATCATTAACTTGAACCAAATAAATACCTAGCTATACCGAATTGTGAAAGTTTCGTAGACATTGACAATAAACTGTGGATATTAATGAAGCGCAAACCAAACACAGAATATGTGTGCGTGGCACCGCCCACTTTTCCAGAATTATGTAAATCTTGACTAAGTAACACATATATCCAAATATCGACCATTTATATCAAATACGTTTAGATTTATGACGAATTGAAATTTTATACAGCCTGGGGGCGTGGCACCGCCCACTTTTCCGAAACTATATTTAATCTATTCTGTAACCAGTGAACCCAAGAACATACTGTGAAAATTTCATAAAGATCGGTTGAGTACTTTGGACGCCTATAAGGGACCCACAGATACACAGATGGAACAAACAGGCAATTGCCCTGGTGCTCGAAAGCCTTAGGGGCCCGGCCATGGCTAAGCAGCATTGGCGGTATTTTAACCAGTTATAAAAGATACATACTACATAAATATTTTGTTTGGTACAAAAAAATTGTTTTAAAATTTAAGCGTTTGTTTTAACCATATCACTAAACTGAAATCATAAGCATCCAATCACAAGTATCGTAATACTTTTTTATTTTTTTAATAAGGGGCATTGGCAAATAAGAATCAACTGCATTCATCAATTCTGTGGCAGTGAGCGAGAAAAGTTTTACGCAGCACTCAATTCTCTGTACTAAGATCTATAATCACAGATTTTATTGGCCCGGCTCGGTTATCGGAGAACAGAAATCCGCTTTTGTAACAAAAGTTTTACTGGGAGTTTATTTTGAGGCTGCCACCGTGGTGTGGTGATAGTATTGCTAGCCTAGGTGGTAGTCCCAGGTTTAAGTTTGGAAAAGGTTTTTTCAAGAACCGGGTAGCCCCGAGTGTATGTATTTCTGCAATAAAAACTATTTTTTAGATACTCTTGCGGTTTGTTTTGTTTGTTATTACAAATTTGGGATGTTATTACAAATTTAAACAGTAGGTAGATAGCAAGTTTTTAGTTTTCGCCTATGAAATGCATCACCGTGCTTGATAGCCTTGTTTTGATCTGAAGGACAAAAAGAACCCAAAGAGAAGAAAATTCGAAAAATGGCGCCGTCCCGAAAAAAAGTTTTTTAACTTTTTCGGCTAGTAAACCCGAAAATAGTTTGACATATGTTTCATAATTTCCATACCACAATTCTCCTCAGGTTTGTAATAGTGAAATGTTTGTTGTCTTTTTCTAAGATCTATTTTTTTCTTTTGTTGGTTTAGTGAAAAATATTTGCTCACATGGGAAACCTCACTAAAATAATTTTAAGGTGTACGCCTATGCGCAAGTGTAACTCTCTTATCTGTCCTCATACAGTTGCTGGTTTCACATGCACAACAAAGGCCATAAAGCCATTTTCATAATAAAATTGCGAGGAGTTGCAAATTAAAATTGCATTGTAATTGGTTAATCCAAGCGCACATTATGAGCGACAAGTGACAATTGTTCTGACATCTGTGGTCAGAGATGGACGAAGGGACGGACTGACGGAGAAGTGGGTGGCGAATTTTATTTAAAATGTGTGGTATTAAATTCAGTTATATGGTGGAAAATGATAAGCCCTATAACTTCGTTTCACAGTTTGTATTCTGCATAGCGTCGTTGAAAGAGCAAAACCGCGTAAAAGTGCGTTCTTACAAAAGACCGTATATAATTTTTTCACAAGGTATTACAATAATTATATTCATGTAATACACAAAAAGTATATGTAAAGCATATTTTACTTATGCCAATTAGCAAAAAGAAGGGCCTGTTTTTAATCATTGGCCAAATAGTGCTACCATCGGTGAAACTGATTGATTGCTTAGACTTGAATTAACATGTGTTACTTTTCCCTTTCGCCGCCCATTTTGCGTCAACCAACACAAACGGTACCCTATAAGAAGTCATACACTGCAGTTCAAAAAGGCTCACCACTTCATGTTTCCAAAACATCATTTCTCTAGTAACGTATGTATGTTTCGCTCATGTTCCTTTGTTGATCTTAACTAAGGACTTTATTTTGTAGCTGGATGTTAATGCAACCAAAAAGCATTACCAGTTCATCCAACTGCCATTCTAGTCCACATGATAACACTGTTGAAAACGAAAAATTCTACATCTATTCAAGTGATATCTCAGTTTGGTTGTTTTCCAACTACAAATTTAAATTAAATACCACTAATGACTTTATCGAAGAAGTTCCCATCAGGATCGATTCTTTTAATTATTTTCGAAACCAATATGTTGTTTTCTTAAGATCTTGATGGCAGGGGTTTATAAAAGTTTTTTAAAAACAAATGTAGCTTACGCGATTTTGCATTTCTGCGTTACGCGGTTGTGCAGTGTCATCGATGATGTTTAGATATAAAACTCAAATTTTGTTTGTACGTATGTAGGTATAGGCCGAGTTCCGATCTGAACGGATTGGCCCATGATAACCAAATTTAAAACACAAACTGGACACCTCCCAGGGATGGCCTGAAACTAAATTCGATACATTAAGGAGGATAGGGGAAAAAGGCGTTGCACCTCCCATACGAAAGGGTTTTTCATAATGCATTTCTCTGGAAGTATTAATTTTACATGGATGAAATTCGGTAAGGAGTTATATTAGGTTAATCTGTAACAACTTCAGAAAAATTGGTGGTTAAGGGAAAGGGGGAGTGACACCTCTACAAATGGGGTTCTTATTCATTCGAGATCCGGTAAATAGTTTTATAAATATGTTTCCAACACTTTCAGGAAAATCAGTTATGTTCAATAAAGTTTCGAAGACAGTAACAAGCTGTAGCAGAGCCGATCTCACCAGATCATGTGCCACCTATGGCCAATTATACGTAATCTAGAAGTTGTTTATTTTCTATATTTGTATAGAAACGTGGCTCAGGTACGTTTACTAAATTTTTTCTATTTTCTTTTCACACAAAAGAGAGAATAAGAAGAGATAGACCGCCAATAAGTGTACTGAAATGATCATTGCGATGAGCTGAGTCGATATAGCCATGTCCGTCTGTCTGTCTGTTTGAACACAAACTAGTCCCTCAGTTTTGCTATAAGTAAGGATGGGACACTTAAAACCGTGACACGTATTCATGCAAGGTATAAACCCTTTACTTTCTTCTTCAATTATCCTTACTGTTTTTTTATTGTTAAATATTCGAAATTCGTAGAAAATTGCTGATTGACTAGTCCAAATATTTTTATCGTCAATATGGCTTTAAATATCTCCCTATATATTAAAAACATTAATTTTTTCGGCCGGTTTCTCCTTTGAAAATTAATAACCAAAATTCCGACCATAACGTCTCTAATCCCAAGAAATGCCTTTATGGTCCAGTCGAGATAGGTTTTTTGTGGAAGTTTTTCGGACCATACTTGAAAGAAAATCATTATCGAAGTCTACTACTAATAACTTTTTCTTCAATGTTGCATTATAAAAAGAATTAACAAACAAACATAAAAATTCGAGCTTTGCTCCAACAACAATCACCATAACTATAATTGTTACAGGTACAGTGCGGGTGCATAACAAATAACACGGAAGTGTTGATATGCATAAAAGCCCTTCTGTATCTAAAACTGTTCTATGAACGCGCCTAAAAATATTTCCACTTTCCTTGAGTTGACATATAAAATATATGTACCAAAGAATGTATAAAAGGAATAAGCAAATGGCACATTAGAGGAAAAATGCATCGTGACGCTACAGGGCATCATAGCTTAGTTGTTAGAGTACTCTAACAGCGGCTTTGGTGCAGACACTTGGGTTCATATCTCAGTGTCCGAGAAGGGGTCTGATGAGAAGTTGGGCACTTCGAAACATGTCATCCCATACCATCGCTGTGCATAACGTTGTAATTTTTCCTCTAATATCAATTAACAAACAAACATAAAAATTCGAGCTTTGCTCCAACAACAATCACCATAACTATAATTGTTACAGGTACAGTGCGGGTGCATAACAAATAACACGGAAGTGTTGATATGCATAAAAGCCCTTCTGTATCTAAAACTGTTCTATGAACGCGCCTAAAAATATTTCCACTTTCCTTGAGTTGACATATAAAATATATGTACCAAAGAATGTATAAAAGGAATAAGCAAATGGCACATTAGAGGAAAAATGCATCGTGACGCTACAGGGCATCATAGCTTAGTTGTTAGAGTACTCTAACAGCGGCTTTGGTGCAGACACTTGGGTTCATATCTCAGTGTCCGAGAAGGGGTCTGATGAGAAGTTGGGCACTTCGAAACATGTCATCCCATACCATCGCTGTGCATAACGTTGTAATTTTTCCTCTAATATCAATTAACAAACAAACATAAAAATTCGAGCTTTGCTCCAACAACAATCACCATAACTATAATTGTTACAGGTACAGTGCGGGTGCATAACAAATAACACGGAAGTGTTGATATGCATAAAAGCCCTTCTGTATCTAAAACTGTTCTATGAACGCGCCTAAAAATATTTCCACTTTCCTTGAGTTGACATATAAAATATATGTACCAAAGAATGTATAAAAGGAATAAGCAAATGGCACATTAGAGGAAAAATGCATCGTGACGCTACAGGGCATCATAGCTTAGTTGTTAGAGTACTCTAACAGCGGCTTTGGTGCAGACACTTGGGTTCATATCTCAGTGTCCGAGAAGGGGTCTGATGAGAAGTTGGGCACTTCGAAACATGTCATCCCATACCATCGCTGTGCATAACGTTGTAATTTTTCCTCTAATATCAATTAACAAACAAACATAAAAATTCGAGCTTTGCTCCAACAACAATCACCATAACTATAATTGTTACAGGTACAGTGCGGGTGCATAACAAATAACACGGAAGTGTTGATATGCATAAAAGCCCTTCTGTATCTAAAACTGTTCTATGAACGCGCCTAAAAATATTTCCACTTTCCTTGAGTTGACATATAAAATATATGTACCAAAGAATGTATAAAAGGAATAAGCAAATGGCACATTAGAGGAAAAATGCATCGTGACGCTACAGGGCATCATAGCTTAGTTGTTAGAGTACTCTAACAGCGGCTTTGGTGCAGACACTTGGGTTCATATCTCAGTGTCCGAGAAGGGGTCTGATGAGAAGTTGGGCACTTCGAAACATGTCATCCCATACCATCGCTGTGCATAACGTTGTAATTTTTCCTCTAATATCAATTAACAAACAAACATAAAAATTCGAGCTTTGCTCCAACAACAATCACCATAACTATAATTGTTACAGGTACAGTGCGGGTGCATAACAAATAACACGGAAGTGTTGATATGCATAAAAGCCCTTCTGTATCTAAAACTGTTCTATGAACGCGCCTAAAAATATTTCCACTTTCCTTGAGTTGACATATAAAATATATGTACCAAAGAATGTATAAAAGGAATAAGCAAATGGCACATTAGAGGAAAAATGCATCGTGACGCTACAGGGCATCATAGCTTAGTTGTTAGAGTACTCTAACAGCGGCTTTGGTGCAGACACTTGGGTTCATATCTCAGTGTCCGAGAAGGGGTCTGATGAGAAGTTGGGCACTTCGAAACATGTCATCCCATACCATCGCTGTGCATAACGTTGTAATTTTTCCTCTAATATCAATTAACAAACAAACATAAAAATTCGAGCTTTGCTCCAACAACAATCACCATAAAAAGAAATACGTTAAATTGCAGTCAGGCGGTCGGTGTGATATACTGCGTAGAGTGCTAGTCTACCTTACCGAAGGTATCAGGGTAATTAAAATCAGAATTCTTCTGAAAAATTTCTTAATATAGATTTGCTTTTGGCCACTGTTTTACAGGTCCTCAGAGCGCAATTTCAGGGTATGCCGTTCAAAATCGGTCTCGACGATTCGTAAAATAAAGAAGACGACTAGAAAATTGCTATACATTTATTTATTTATTGAGTCTTCAAATTCAAAAAATATTATAGACTAAATATCATAAGATAACAATTAAGCATGAGAAGTTTAACGTATTTAATATATTTTTCATATCGAAATATATGCGATTCCTAGCAACAGGGTGTAGGATCACTGAGAGGGGCGGGCAGCGAGAACTATGACTATTACTTACAGATTCAGAGTTTCGAAGAGAATCGATTGAGATGTATCTGAAAGCGATAGTAGAAATAATCACGCCAAGCTAGAATTGACTACTCAGCATGCCTCGTTAAAGTTTCACCTTATACAAAACACCAAGCATTTCTTGGCGACTTTGTAATGTAAACCGCTGTTGAAGTTTCAAACTTTTACAATAGGGAGCAGGTACGTTTACTAAATTTTTTCGTAAGTCTCTCAATGCGAAAAATAGTTATTGCTAAGATTCCATTTAGTCGCAATGATGGTTCCACAGTAATGAAGTGTATTTTAAAACCGGACTTACCAACTATGTATAAGCGTTTTGGTAATATAAAGGTTATTGAATACATTAGACTAACGTTAAATAAAAGCCAACACTTTTATTTACATTTAAAAAAGAAAGTAAGTCGGGCAAACTGTCTCATAAGTAATAACGACCGATTTCAACTTCTGTTTGTGTTTCTATTTAATTGTCTAATTTGATATTTACAGGTACTTTTTCGGTTATCCTTGTACAAAGCTCATATCAGAAAAATCCATAGATTGCGATATATCCATGCCGGCTTCCTGACTTGTAGGATTTTATTCGAATATTACACTTTTACCGAAAACATATTAAAGCTTCCATTTTTCAGTTTATTGTCCGAAGCATTTAATTTTTTTATACCAACTTCTTGGGAATATAATTTGGGACAATCAGTAAGGTGGGAAACGATCGATAAATAAATTATTGCATATATTTTCGAAACTGACTCGCCATATTTTTGGTGCTTTATTATGTATTAGGCTGTTTTAAAGTTGTATGTCTATAAGAGAATGCTTTGAATTCGCCCTAATGAAACAAAATTATAATAAGTTTTGCAGTCAGGTTTTAAATGGAATCAATTTTTTTGATTTCAACTTTATTTACATTAGAAAGTACGTTTAAGTACAAACGGGCTAAGATATACGCGGTTTTGCATTGGTGCCGTTATTTGGCAATATATAATACAAAAACCAAATATTTGGTACTATCGAATGGGGCCCAGTCCCCTGAGGCTCTGGTAAGCAAATCTCGATTTTGACAAAAATGTCACTTACGCGGTTTTGCAGTGTCACCGAGGATATGCAACTTAAAGTAAAATAATCGAATTTGCAATTGCCTTTTTGTAGGTAGCACTAAAAATTAGGTTATAAAAATGCCAAATTTGCTGCTGCTTTAGGAGACATACTTAAATATAAATAATAAAGGTAGTCTTAAAAATTTTTTTATTATCTTTTTATTATGCATTTTCTCATTGAAAGTATGTATTTTCTATGTGTCTATGTATCTGTACACATATTTGTGTTGGCTTGCAGTTGATAGTTAGAATTATAATTGTTCTAGGGTTTGTTGGGACTGCATATAAATTTTATAATTGAATAACTGGATATCATAAAAACGCCCACGATATCTTTTTTAATACAACCAAATAAATGGTGATTTGGTTGTAGAAATCGTCAACATAATGAAGATTTATACACTAAATTTTTTTTTAAGATTTGATTATGTCGAGGGCGGGTAGCTTATTCAAGTTATTTATTTTTATATTTTATTATTTGTTCCGAGAGTATAGCGAGAGTCTGGAGCACATTTTGCGTAGGAGCAACGATTGAGTTATATTAAATTATATTACTATTATTTTATTTTATTGAAATTATTTGTTCTATATAGAACGGGGGGTGCGAGTTTCTGTTGCACCTTATATGTGAAAAACCCCCAATTTGTGATTGCAAACATAAACTATATCTTTGAAATATTTCATAAGCTGGTTGCGAGTTACAATAGCATGCAATGGAAATAAAAATAAACAAAAAAAATTACCACAGCTTACGTCGCTTAAACAATCGTTTCGATTTGAAGCGCTTACAATTTCAAATAAATTCAATAAATGATGTATTGAATCTAAAATAATAATAATCGAATGTTATCAAGTACCGACCAATCCTAACTCAATATTTTTTAAGATTTGATCACAATATTAAACTTTGCAAGAATTTCAAAATATCTTTATCAATATCTTAAGTGGTAATTTGCATCATGTTATTCATAATGTTCCATGTTCCAAATCTCTAACTCACCGAGAAGTTACTTTTTTAAATAAATATTTTATCTTGTTGTTGGTTTTACGGTCTGTTCATTTTACATATTTTTGTAAGTATAACGAGCTCAAGACCAGTTGATAATAATTCTTAGTTAATTATTAGTATTTTTGATTAGAGGAAAAATTGAAAGCAACAAACATATACAGGCTATAGTTATAGTACTATTTCGAAAACAGCCACGATTTCTCGTCAGACTAATTCGTATAGTTTTGCTATTTTCAGAGGATCTTGTGGAGATCGAACCCACTCACTCTGATTGCCAGCGCAGCCGCCTAACCTATAGGCTATGCTGCGTGTAGTTTTGCAAGCTGCTTAATTCACGTTTTCCTCTAATTGTTGTTTGTTATCTTGCCAACGGTATGCACAATATTTTAGACATTCTGTCTATATGTAAATCGTGTATGTTGGACTTTGTTTGTGTACATTCTTCTTTCTATTTTTAGAAGATAGTTATTGTACATAACCGCGTGCTCCGGTATAAATGTATTTTGTTGTTGGTTTTACGGTCTGTTCATTTTACATATTTTTGTAAGTATAACGAGCTCAAGACCAGTTGATAATAATTCTTAGTTAATTATTATTATTTTTGATTAGAGGAAAAATTGAAAGCAACAAACATATACAGGCTATAGTTATAGTACTATTTCGAAAACAGCCACGATTTCTCGTCAGACTAATTCGTATAGTTTTGCTATTTTCAGAGGATCTTCTTGTTATCAACTGGTCTTGAGCTCGTTATACTTACAAAAATAAATATTTTATCATCCAAACAAAATGTTCAGCTCCTATAACGAAATCAAACAAAGTGACAAAATCGCAAGAATACAGTTCCTTTGACTGAAATAAATTTACACATAAATATACATATCCATATAGCCATTTACATTGTACTTATATACATTCATTTTAACGCACACTTGCTTCGTGCCGACGTCAAACTCTAAATTCTTTGCTAACTTCATATCTACCTTGTGATACAATTTCCAAAAGTGAGATATAAGAAGTCCGAAGGAAGACGCAGCAGCAATTTTACCATAAATTTGCCAAGTGTATTAGGTAGCAAAATTTTTACGAGATCATTATGGCTCATTTCACCGATTGTTGTGATCCTTTTATGCGCCTTTCAATGACTTCGAAATGGTTATGAGACTATTCTGTCTGTCGCTACCGAAACACCCCAGCATAACTTTAACGTTTTCATGCATTCAGATTTAGGATGTTGTTGTTGGCCTTATTATCACCAGTGATATTGTTTTTGTTAGTGTAATAGGTATTAGCTAACCATTTTGAGCAACATTGCGTGTTGTCAGGAAAAGGACGCGACAGCTATACGTTTAAGATGTGTTATTGTGTGAAAGCTTGATGCGCACGCAAGTTCTAGAAATAAGAAACTATGTGCATATGTTTATAAATGTGTGTGAATGTACTAAAAAATTTTGGAGCATAAGGTTATTATTTATGTAATAGCTTTTCTTTTTACTTTTAGCTCTTTGTACTTTTTAAGTTCTCGAAATAACAAATTTCATTGTTTTTGTGCTAGCGTATGTTGTATAAATTAATTTTTGTTTGCTTTAATTAACCCACAGATCTCATAGCCATATACCCAGTATTCTCAGTCACAGGAAATTAAATCCCAAAGCAAACAAGAATTTATTTCATAACCAGGGCCCTTACTCTGTAGTTCTATTCCAAAGAAAATTTGTTAGCTTCCGAGTGATTCGTACTCTGCAAGACATTTTCGAGTAGAACACATTCGGTGTTCGGATTTGATTTATCCCACTTTTCGATTGAAGAAAATTTGCTACTCCTTATTTCGAAAACATATGGAAAATGGCCGAAAGTAAGAAAATTCTATTCGACAAGAATTTAGCAATATGTGTGGTTTGTTTGTGAAAATTATCTTAATTTTTTGTTGGCATGCAATGCTTTTGAATATTTTAATTTTCTTTGTTGATTGTGTTACTTACAGCTCAAATATGTAAACGCACAGTGTGAATATTATGTCAAAAATTTATTATGTTCATATAACTTGTATAAAAGCAACCGAAACTGAATTCCGTGCGTTAAAAGCCAACTCAAAATCCAAAATTTTTGTGCATGATATTTTCAAATGAGGTTATGTTAATTTTACGCATTGTTTTTTTTGCTAATTTTGGTATTTTAACGATTTCTTTACATAAATATATTTATTTGAAATGTGTACCAAATGTTGCAAATGTAAACTTCAACTTCTATGTACAATAAAACTATTCATTTTTCGACTTCTGTGCGTCGGCAAACGCTGTGCGTCATTATGTGTGGTTGAGTTGTTAAAGTAATACCTAACTTTCAAGCAACTAACAAGAAACTGTAGGTCTGCCGCTCCCAGCATATATTTTAAACTTAAAAAAAATGCCATTTTCTCACGTCAATCCAAAATATATCGGCCGGATAAACACATATTTTCATAAACTAATTTTTTCGTTAGTCTCCATTAGGGATGTCGAACCCCGCATCCCGTGCTTTACTTGGCATTCGAAATATGCTATTGAAAACTAAATATGTGTGATTTATTTATGCAAATTATCTAATTTTTTTTTGATGACTGGCAATTCATTTGAATATTTTTATTTGATTTATTGATTGTGTTACTTAGGCTCTCAACTCAACTTCTGATTACACTAACCAAGATTTTATTTGACAGATAACCGAACCACTCCAGCTGGCAGTTATAGATGTTTTGTATAAAGTATGTTCAACTTATGGAATAAGATAATAAAATAATAGACTTATATTTAGTTTTAAAAATAAATAACCTTCCAAAAATTTTGATACTGCAGATAGGGGATTCGGAAGACTAAAATTCAGAGGATGACAATGAGGACGGCATAGTAGTTCATGGTAGTTATAAGCGCACAAAGAATACAGAAGAAATATAATTTTAGTTCCGTCATAACAAAAGTAAGAAATATTGTTAGAAAAACTGTTAAAAAGGCCATGGTTGATTTCCAATGAATTTGTCGTCTGACCATGAATATGCAACTATTCAAGAAATACTCGTGTTCTCCACCCAGTCAAAATTACTATTAAGGCCCTGTGCGCTCGCAGCATAGACTTATTGTTGCTTTGAATTTTATGCTACATAAAATTATAATAAATTTGTTGAAAGGATCAAACAACGCAGGACAATTCTCTCAGCTGTTTATTAATTTTTCATTAAGTAATATATACGGCACAAAGCATGCGCTTTCTGAAGCTGTTAGCTTTACTACCATTAGAGAGGAGCTCGAGAGCATCCTTTGTAATGAAGACAACTATATCTTTATTGGAAGTGATACGAATAACAACGAAGAAGTTGTAGAGGCAGAAACGTTGTACGTCTTAAGAAAACGTTGACTCATTTTCACAAATGTCTATTAACAGAAGCAAATATAATTTGAAAGTGGTTTAAGTAAAATGAAATGTTATTTTTAGTAATGGGGGCGATTTTTAGTAATGGGACCTTCAGAAGGCATTTAATTTCTCATCAACAATTAAACCTATTAGTGTTGAGGCAGAACGATGCTTATCAAATGCAGGTTTTATATGCAATAAATTTGGGTTCAGGTTGAAGGATGACCAGATTAAAGCAATAATTTCTTTAAGAGCGCACTTTTTAAAATGGCATAACTACGTTTTATATAACTTTCATTTTCTCTTAAAATTGACTGCCTAATAAATGAATATTTGTATATATCGTCGGTGACACTGCAAAACAACGTAACGCACAAATACAAAACCGCCTAAGTGTTGCCACTCAAATTTTACAGGAGGACCGAAAAACAGTTTTACTTCGGCACGAACCGTTATCTAATAGAATAAATTCGTACAAAGCTAGATTTTTAAAATATATTTCCAACCCAACTACAATTTTTGGTGGGAAAAGCATAATCATGGCTGCATTCCAATTCATTGCAGCATATGCGGTTTTGCAAAATTTTATTTTGGCTCATTGTTTTGCAAATATATTCTATAGAACTATGTGTCCGTGCTTTTGCATTAGTGCCGTTATTTAGCATCCTATTGTACAAAAACAAAATTTTTGTTACTATCGAATGGAGCCTGGTCTTGTTTTTACTCAAATGTCACTTACGCGTTTTTACAGTGTCACCGATAATATGTACTACTATTATTGCACATTTTGGCGAAAACTATTAGCAAATATCCCGGGATTGAATTTTCAAATCCCGAGAGCAGAAAATAGCTAAAATCGACATCCCTAGACTCTATACAGGTTACCAGCAGAGGCGGTCCGTAACGCTGAACAGCGCTCCCATAGTGCTATGTCCTGCCATACATCAAGGATGTGTCTCAGTGTATCGACTGGTCGCTGGGCGACAATACTAGTTCAAGCCGTACCAAGGTCCTAAAGCTGAAGTTATTGGTGCGTTTATCGTATCGCTGTAGTCGTGCCCTTAACGTAAGAGAAAAATCACCATGCAATTGGTCGATAATTTTACTTTACGGATAAGGAATTACGATGTAGCACCAATAATCGATTGCATTGTTTCTCATAAGGTTGGTCGAATCAGCTGTTTCATAAGGTTACCGATAACGCACCAATAACTTCAGCTTTAGGACCTTGCTTAATTAATTAATTTAGTATACTAATAATAATAATAAACTATATTTTGGTCAGATCTTCTGAACCAATGCAAGGCAAACGAAAAAAAGCAGAGACAATTTAGACCAGAAGGTATGTCTGTCACAAAAGGGGAATAAAATCCACATCGACCCCGTTTGCCTGGTTAAAGAAATCGCTACGAAAGCAAAAGGTTCGTAAACCGATAAACAACATTCGA
Organism: Merzomyia westermanni; assembly: GCA_949987695.1. Classification (NCBI taxonomy): domain Eukaryota; kingdom Metazoa; phylum Arthropoda; class Insecta; order Diptera; family Tephritidae; genus Merzomyia; species Merzomyia westermanni. The sequence goes on along the minus strand of OX465288.1, from coordinate 120,542,322 downwards.
AGTTTAAAAAAAAAATTGTATAATATTTTGCTTCAGCACATAAAAAAAAAACTTTGTAAAAGTTAATCACGCTAATGTACTTATAGCAAATTAGTCTCCAAGCTGCATACTGCATTACTGTACATTTCCGATACTTCAAAATTTCAAGTGTAGTCCAGTTGATATAGTTTTTTTTTGTGGAAGTTTTTCGGGCCATACCGTTTTTGTGCTAATCGAAGTTTTGTACTGATTAAGGTGAAATGTTGAAAAAAAAAATTTGCAGAGTTTACTTTGCTGCACACATTTCAAGTGAATTTTCCCACTTTTCCATTATTATTTTGGTAGTGGTAACATTAACCGAAAAATGTTCTCCTTTCTCGTGTTTGTCTCAAAATACCCTATCGAAAATATCTCCAAAGTTTTTTTTGGCAGTGGCAATAGTTCTTGAGCTACAAAAGCTTTTTCTCTGGACATAATACAAAATGTTGCAAACAAGTTGATTTTTGTAGTGCAATTTGTAAGGTGTGAAAAATTCTTATTTCTGGAAAAATATTTTTTTTTTGGATTTCGGTAGAACGTTTAGTTGTTATGAATGTTTGTTCTAGCGATTTTTTGTTATACAGGACTAACCCATCAAAAATGGCCGTACAAATAGTCCTTCCAATAATTTATGTTAGCTTAGTTATTACACGCTAATGGCTGAGCGGATTTATATTAAAAGTGACACCTTTTTAGGTAATTTCTTGTTTATAAATATAGTATATATTTGAAAGAAGTTGGCAGTTGTTTAAAAATAAAGCAAATATAGGTCTGTTTCCGCGCACTGTTTTGAGCAGTTAGTCTTGTTTAACATCGATAGCAACGTAGCGTCCGACCGAAATCCGTAAAAAAGCCTTTTAAGAACCTTACAAGATGCACTACAAAATCAACTTTTCATATTATGTATAGAGAAAAAGCAGCTTAGCTATTGGACTATCGTCTTGACAAAAAATTTTTGTGAAAAACAAACGGTAGAAGAGCATTTTTCGATAGATGTCACCATTACTGAAATAATTGCGAAATACGAGGAAATATGCACTTTAAATTGGTGCAGTAAAATATGCTCTGCATATGTTTTGATTATTTTTTCAACATTCCATCCTCACTATAGTATACTCCAATAAGCCGTCTTTTTGGATGGTCGGGCACCATACCCTAACTACATCAAGTTTTAATAATAAAATTTATATTTTGTGTTGGAGGCCTTGAAATTCGCTTAACTTTTGTTGCAAACGAGATTGGAATATTCTTTACTAGTAAACTCGGACCGCTTCGCTGCGTCTCAGAACTTATAATAGACTGTGTCCGATTTTCATCTTTATATCTCATACCAGATAAGATATGGAACTTAGACCTCGCTTATTACAGCACTCATTGTCATTCGTTTCTTCGTTTGATACCCATATTATACTAACACATTTTGGGTCACCTTGGTCCACATATCGGTCGATATCTGCGAAACTGGTCTAGCTATCGGTACAAATGACATCCTACATTTTAGGTTAAACGTCTAGTAATGCAATGGTAAAAGTTCAATTCAATGCCATTTAGCAGTTTTTGAGTGACGCGCAAAAATTCTATAAAACTGTTGATTTGGCTTCTATTGGCTTAAACTCAAGTTACGTAATCAATGAAAAAAGCTAAGAAATTTATTTTCTGAGTACGGAAGTTTTATTGTCAAAAGTCATATTTAGTTACAATTATTTAATAAATCTACTCTTCGAGGTACTGAAAAAAACTCTTTCAAGATTATTTGCGGATCGATTTGGACACTCGATGTACATTGAGTGAGGATAGGCCGCTCAGACGATCTTCAGGCATTGTTGATCTCAAATACGTTTTTAGTAATCGCAAAGTTGAGAAGAATCGTTCATTCGTCGCTGTTGTCACAGGCAAAGCTGCCATAACGCGAATCATTTGGTTAACATTTGGAAACCCATCTTCATTACAAATATCGAGTGCTTCAAGTGAGTTTTTTATTTCCTTTTCAGCAATGAGCTTCCGCCAAAGTTGTACTTAGTTACCCAGATGTAACGGGAATCGTCGTGCAAAATTTAACAGTATTATTGGAATAGTTGAACGCAGGACTCTTCTTCGAAAATTTTCATTTAGTTGGGAAAAAGGCAATCGAAATTTGATAAAATATTGCGGTGATTTAAGAATCGATCTTGCAATTGTGTCAGAAACGAATCAATGTACGGTATGTAGATTGTTATATGGAAATAATCTTCAACTGAATCAGTTTTTACGTTGGAACGTTGGGTCTGTTTCGACGCAATCCTTGGCTTTCGCCATTCAATTTTCGTATTGCTCGCTAATTTCGCTCACGGTTTTGAAAATTTGTCTGAACTCCCCCTTAGCGTTTTCTTTTCATAAAAATTTGTTTCGCAGCATCAGCCAATTTGATAGCCTCTCCCAGATCTTGATTTTCTCCTTTAAGTACTCGACTCTTTGCTGTTTCTATAGATGAAAGCAGTTGGAAACTCCAGACGAAGTCGTTGAGTATTTCCAGTTGGTGGAAATCACTTCAAGAGCGCGAATTACTGCTGGTTGCAAATGGAGATATGTTGCGACGGACTCATGCTGTTCTACCCATCTGGTTTTACAAAATTTTTTCAATTTCTTCACACGAGTTTCCGAAAGATGTTCATTTTCATTTATCCATCCTGAATGCCATTTTGGCGTTTCGTATAAATGAAGAAGGAATGGATATTCTCTAGATCTCCTAGACAATTTTTGATTCCCATTATATTGCACGCAGAACTTACCGCCAAATTGAAGCTATGAGCAGCACAATGGGAGTAGAGGGCGAGTGGATAAGTTTTTCTGACAACAGCTTGAGCCCCTTGGAACTCTCCGCTAACCGCTCTCGCACCGTCATATCCTCGCCCGAAGAAATACCTGCAATCCAGTCTAGAATATTTTAAGAAATCAAGATAAGCAGTTCCTATTCCCTTTCCAGTGAAATCGGTGTTAGGAATAAAACACAAAAATTTTCCTGAATGATGAACTTTTCGCCGCATTTATCCAAGTAGCGAATGCAAATTAAACTTTGTTCTACTCCTGCAATGTCTGGCGTGTTATCTCCGAGAAAAGAAAAACCGTTCGATTTGTTCACTCGATCGGTGTTGTAACTCATGATGAAGTGGTGACAAATGTTGATTATTTCATTCTGCACACGGTTGCTTATGTACATAGCATTCTTTGGAGAATCACTTAGGTGCTCATCAGTTTTGGCTCGATATCTTAAGAGAGATATAACGTTTCCATCATTCGTCTTCAGAAATTCTTCCCATATCATTGGAACCTCTGAGAGCAAGTCCTTGTCGGCCACACAGGATAACTGTTTCAATAATTGTAATTATGCGTAGTTAGCTTTCATTCAGAAAGTCAAATTTTTGTTTCTAAAGGGGTATAGAACTTCGAATTGAAATAAAACACAAGAAAATCGTCTTAAGGTCCATCAATTTGGCTTTATTGGAAGGATAATTTTATGCCATTAATGTTTAAATATGATTTTGGGCATGTGGCCGCCGCGGCTGGCTCGAATAAAGCCAATTCTACAGGTCCAATTTTCAACCACTTTTTCGAGCATATGGGGCCGTATGTCGGCAATAACGCCACGAATGTTGGCTTCCAATTCCCCTAACGTTTCTGGTTTGTTGGTGTAGACGAGCGACTTCACATATCCCCAAAGAAAATAATCCAATGGTGTCAAATCACACGACCTTGGTGGCCAATTGACAGGTCCATTCCGCGAAATTATGCGCTCATCGAATGTTTCCTTCAATAAATCGATTGTGACGTGCGCTGTGTGGCATGTAGCGCCGTCTTGTTGGAACCACAACTCATCCACATTCATGCCATCCAATTCGGGAACAAAATAGTCGGTTATCATGGCTCTATACCGGTCTCCATTAACGGTAGCTGCCTCTCCAGCATTATTGCGGAAGAAGTATGGCCCAATGACTCCACCAGCCCATAGAGCACACCAAACAGTCAGTTTTTGTGGATGTAATGGCGTTTCAAGGGTCTCATGTGGATTCTCTTCACTCCAAATGCGGCAATTTTGCTTGTTGACGTAGCCATTCAACCAAAAATGAGCCTCATCACTGAACAAAATTTTGCGATGAAAATCAGCATCGAAATCAATCTCATTTTCGGCCCATACACCAAAATCACGACGCATTGCATGGTCTCGCGGCTTTAATTCTTGCACAAGCTGGATCTTTTAAGGTCGCAAGCCAAGATCTTTGCGCAAAATCTTCCATAAAGTTGATGGACAAAGCTCCAATTGCTGTGCACGGTGGCGAATCGATTCATTCGGGTCCTCTTCAACACTTTGCTCTACAGCGGCAATTGTTTCTTCGGTGCGCACTGTTCGACGTCTCTGCGGATGCGTATTATCACATAGAGTAAACGTAGTGCGAAAACGATCCATGGTTAACCGAATTAATTGCTCTGATGGACGATTATGTCGACCATAAAATGGACGGAGCTCACGGTAAACTTCGCGAACTGAACCATTATTTTCGAAATAAATTTGCACGATTTGCAAGCGTTGTTCTTTTGTCAACCTGTTCATGATGAAATGGCAAACCAAACTGAACATAAATGACATTAGAGTTGCCAGATTTGACCACAAAATGCCAGTTTTATCTCTATTCGAAAAACAAACCTGTAAAAAAAACACCCTGTACAGTTGCAAATCAATGGGTAAATCATTTTCTTCTTCGATTCCCATTTTTGTGGTATTCTAATGAACTGTGCTATCCGAAAGTTTGCAGTGCTTTTTTCCAGTAACTAACTGGCCCAGAGTTTGAATACCGACTCCTCTCAATGTAGCACAAAACAAGACACATTATTTGCAATATGCACCGTCTTCTATTGCCGAATACACTAACCATTGATGTTTTTGGTGCCAAGAGCCTTGAAACTTCAAACTTGTAGGGCCCGATGCAGGAAAACTGTAGCCACCAGGGAGACTCCAATTATTAAATAGTTTGTATAAGTCTTATCCTAATATTTTTACCATTGATATTCGTCGTTTTCTGTGTAAAAAAAGGCGAATCGAGAACGAAGATGTAAATTTAACATAATAATAAATACAGCATAAATTCAGATGTGCATAATATTATTTGGTTCATGCTGGGACGTTGGCGAATGTAGTCGTACTAAGCTTCAAACTCAGACAAATATTGCTGAAAATGACGCATGTAAGCTACAACCGGGATTAGCACTGACTACTACAGAAGTGAAATATAATTTGGAGGTACCGAAAAGCTCGTCTTTGCCAGTTTGCTCTTTGAAAAATGATCTCAGTTTCTATGATATTCGACTGTTTGTTCAAAAATCAGCAGCTGATAGAATAAACTCAATTCCTGGATTGCAAAAGAAGATTTGGTAAAAAATATTAGGATAAGACTTATACAAACTATTTAATAATAATGCAAATTATTTAATAATAATATAAATAATGTAATAATATTAAGCTTACCGTAGTGTGTGCCTCATCAGTTTTCTCTGGTCAACGAATGATAATGAAGTGTGCGGCAAAGAATTGTGAAACATTCTAAGACCATGATAGAATACGCGCAACAACGAACCGGTTAAATACGCATTGCGGGAACAACAATAAACAGAAAGGAGTATTTACATATGTATTAAATAAATATAGCTATTATGTAATAATTACAAGCTTTTAATTCGTTTATTATGTGTGCGAAAGGGAGAGCAAATGCCGCATTGCGGTTCAGTTATAAGTAATAAAGCAAATTCAAGCCGCTTTACACATACAATTTTTCACATACAAAATGTGAACCTTATGTTTGGGGTGATTATTCGGTACATAATACACTTGTAAGGATTACATTTGGTGTGTTCATTAATGTTAAGGCAGAAAATAAACTTTTCAAGATATTTTTATAAATGGGTGTGACACCGCCCACTTTTGATTAAGTCAAATTTAGAAATAATATTAATCATAAATCAAAAACCATTCAAGATATCGAAACGAAATTTAGCACACATATTCATATTAATACAAGGTATGTTTTGAAAACGATCTTAGATATATTAAATAGGCAATAGCTTTGCGTACAAAAGCTTTATATGATTTCTATTTCAGTTTCAAAGTGTCCGTGAACGAAGAAAGTCGAAAAATAAATATTTTTGAAAATAGGCGTGGCCCACCCCTTTCATAGTGGATTCTTCCACAAAACTTTTTATGCCATAACTCCTGCAAAAATTGATTTATCGAAACGATATTTGGCAAAAATGTTTAACATATAAAGATAAATGTTTGTTGTAAAAATGGCCGAAATCGGTCAACGTCCACGCCCAGTTTTTTCAAATAGTTCTGAAAAAAGTGTTATGCGATATTTTTATAACCATGCAAGCTATATCAATTACATCTTGCACACATAATAAGCTTTTTAAGAGAAACTCGACCGCAAAAAAAACTTTGTGGATTTTGGGGAAGTAGGCGTGGCGTCGCCCACTTTTCAGCATAAAAATTCTGCTATTTTCAAAGGCGATTTCTTGTAATTTCAACTAGATATTTCAATGAAAATTGGTCAGCTGCTTCTCAATAGTATGTAGTATACTCCTGCCAAAAATTAGGCAAATCAGATAACACACAAGTAAAATATCCGGGCAAGTTGTTAATACCCCATTGCAGTAGGGAAGTTATATACCTTTTTTGATTTTCATACCAAGTATGAGAAGAAGAAGATATGGGCCCATCAATAAGTAAACTGAAATAATGAGGACGATGAGCTGAGTCGATTTAGCCATGCCCGTCTGTATATTTGAACTTAAATTTCTCAAACATAAAATGTGCATGTATTGGTATTTTGAAAAAATGTTGTTAGCAGTTGTTGGTAGGGAAGCTATTTATATACAAATAAATTAATGGCTGCCGCCGTGGTGTGGTGGTAGTGTTGTCGGTCTACCACGCCGAAGGTCCAAGGTTCGAGTCCTAGGACAGGTAAAGCCAAAAGTTGTTAGAAAAAGTTTATAAAAACGGGGTCGCCCCTTTGGCAATGGTTTGGCAAACTGTCCGAGTGTCTTTCTGCTATGGAAGGCTTCTCAGTCAAAATTCATCTCCTTTGTAGATGCCGTTCGAAGCCGGGAAAAATCCTGTTGGCGGGACAATTTGTAGAAAGAAATTCAAAACAGCACACCACAAATTGGAAGGGAAGCTCGGCGCAAACATCTCTTAGGAGGTTTATGATGATATACCTGTTGTATATCGCGCCATACATTTATATTTTTTATACCTTTCATGAATATGAAATGGTATATTAACTTTGGTCCGATGTTTGTAACGTTTAGAAATATAAGAGATAGACCCACCATTAAGTATACCAAATTGATGAGGACGATGAACTGAGTTGATACAGCCATGTCCGTCTGTCCGTCCGTCCGTCTGTTTGAACGCAAACTTGTCCCTCAATTTTTGAGATATCTCGATGAAATTTGGCACACGGATGTATTTTTGTATTATATTAGACATTTGTCGGATCCGGTATAATCGGGTCACTATAGCATATATCTCCCATACAACCGATCGTTCAAATAAGAGGGTTATGACCATTTCTCCCTCATTTTTAAAGATTAAAACTTGAAACTTGGTGAGATATTTTCTTACGGATAGCAAAAGATTTCGTAAAAAAATCACCAAGATCGGAGCTATATATAGTATATATCCCATACAACCGATCGTTCAGATAAGAGGATTATGGCCATTTATACCTCATTTTGGAAGATTGAAACTTGAAACTTGGTGAGATATTTGCTTACAGATAATAAAAAATTTGGTAAAAAAAACCGCTAAGATTGGAGCTTAGAGAACTTTAAACAATGCGTATTTAAGTTTGCACGTATTCATGAAAGGAATAAAGCCTTCGGCACAACCGAAGACATCGCCGTCCTTACTTGTTTTAAATTAATTTACCCCTCAAAACTCATAACAGTGTTTTTGAAAACAATCAGCTGACTTTATAATACGAACTGAAAAGTATTAAAATAGACCTGCGTAAATTAGTATGCCATAATAGATCACTACTAGGTACCTCAGGACCGTGCGCAGAAAATATCCAAGGGGGGGTTTAAACTCAAGTTACGTAATCAAAGAAAAAATATAAGGAATTTATTTTCAGAGTACGGAAATTTTATTGTCGAAAGTCACATTTAGTTACAATTATTTAATAAATCAACTCTTCGAGGTACTGAAAAAAACACTTTCAAAACTATTTGTGGTTCGATTTTGACATCGCGATGTACATTGAGTGAGGCTAAGCCCTTTAGACGATCTTCAGACATTGTTGATCTCAAATACGTCTTTATTCATCGCAAAATTGAGAAGTATCGTTCATTCGTCGCTGTTGTCACAGGCAAATTTGCCCACCAAAAAATTTTAACCTTATTTAAGGTTGTAAGGAGTATCAGTTGGAATGGAATGTGGCCATTTGGAATATAAATGTATGCTGAAATATCCCCAATAGGGGGCCAACCTGAGGTACCTATATAATGTTCGGTTCCACCCGAACTTAGACTTCCTTGCTTGTTCTTTGGTAAAATCACTGTATGAAAACTCGGCGAACGTATTTACAAAAGATCGGAAGTGAATTAAAATAAATATTCGATAGATGAGTATACCCAATTAATTCTAACGGTTATTTCATGCAACTTTAAACAAAGCTAAACTGTTCGATCAGCGCATCTAAATAACAAAAGTCAGCGAATTCAAGTCAGCTTCCTGACTCCAATTAACGTAAAAAGGCAAGTACAAGTACTTTGTATAAAAATGCAATGGAATGGATATGTGCCGTGAAGAAATGCTAATACCAGCAATGCCCACCTTTCTGGCGACAACAAGAGAGTCAACTGTTGCGAATGACGAACATATAGTAAAATTGTTTCATAGCAAACACCCTTCACTTCTTGTTCCAAGAAGCGCTCAGACCACCATTCAGCAGTTTGCCGCCTTTGCTGCAAGCTTCACGAATCCCACAGAATTGCATCTACACGGAGAGGAATATCAGCAAGATTTTTTATTTTATTTATTTCGAAAGTATCCAATACAACAACCATGGGTTATATTTCAGCAAAGGATACATAATATACATACTTGGTGAAAACGTAGAAAGTAGTAGCTTACAGGTTAAGTTTCACAAAGGAAATTATAGATAATATAACGTAGGTAGGAAGGAGCAATAGGTACAATATAGCACATATTATTTAGGGTATATTCTTTGTAATTCCCTTTTGAAACGCAAAGGGCTAGTAATATTTCTTGTCAAGACTGTTCCAAAGACGAACGGCATGGGCGGAAAATTGGCGTTCAGATACTGTTGAGTTGAATTTTGTATGCAGAAGCTGTTGTAACCTGGCTGACCGGGTAAACGGTACTCTATTATAAAGGTACGATGGTTCTTTTGTTACGAGAACTTTTTGAAGCATAGTGAGTCACCTAAACTTCAACAAGTCATCGAAGGACATTGAGAATACTCTGGAAGCATATTGTGTGATGTGATCGCAATGGTTTATGCCATAAATGTATCTCGCGATGTTATTGTACAATACATTCAGTTTTCTTTTACAAACACTATCGCAGTTGGCAAACAATTCGGAGTCATATAACAGGGTGGGTAGCATATAAGCCTTAGCCAAGAGTAATCGAGTTTAAATGGAAGTAAACTATTGGGTAGTCCAAAGAGTTCTTAGCATGCACTTATTGCACTTGAGATATGATTGTTCCACGTCAGAGTTCTATTAAAGGTACCTCCTAGGTTTTTTGTAGAGTCCACATAATGTATGTCAGAATGGTTTAATATGACCTTATCGTATTGGTCTAGACAAAAATATGTTTTATGAATAGCAATGCACTGAGATTTGCTTGGATTAAGCGCTAAACCATTCTTTCAGATTTTTAATTAGCATTGACTGAGTCGAGCGGGCTACTGAGATACAAGTGGACGTCGTGGGCATAAATATGTATTTTACAGTGCTTTAGTATTTTAGGTAGGTCGTTGATGTAGAAAACAAACAGTAAAGGACTAAGTATAGACCCCTGCGGAACACCTTAAGGCACGTTCAAGAAGCGTGACAAGGCATTATCAATACTGACAGCTTGCGATCGACCCCCATAGATAGGAGTTTAGCAGGTTAAGAGCAGATTGAGTTAAGTTAAAGTTTTTTAACTTCAGGCACAAGATCTTGTGATCAACGCTATCAAAGACTTTAGAATGATCAAGAAGAGTAAGAAAAGTTACATGATTTTCATCCATGTTTATTCTAATGTCGTCGCTGACATTGAGAAGTGCGGTGATATAACTTCTATTCCAGATTGGCAGTTACTGAGCATGTAATTATTTCGCATAAACGAGTTAATTTGCCTATACATTATGTGTTCTAGAGCCTTTGACAAATAGGGTAGAATCGCTATGGGCCTAAAGTCTCCGTTTGGTTTTTGAAAAGGCTAAATCTTAGCTCTTTTTCAGTTGGCTGGGAAAACAGATGTGGTAAGGATGGTATTCATTGCATGTGTAATGTATGGTAATATCTTAGGTAGTACGCATTTGACAAATTTAGGATGTATACCATCATATCCAACGGCACTAGACTTTATAGAGGGTATTGTCTGCACAATGTCACTATCGTCTACGCAGTGAAAACTGAAGATATCCATACTTCCAGGGATGCTCTCTGACTGCGTGTTGTATAAATCATAACATATGTTACCTGTCGGCACATCAAGAAATTTAAGGTTAATCTCGTTAACGTCTATAGACTCTGCGCATAGCTTACTTTTAGAGCTAATTCCTATTTCACGTATACGTTTCCAAGTTTGTTTAGAACCGACTGCCGTATTGAACCTGTGCTCATAATATTTAATTTTGTGTGCTCTTATTGCTCTGTTAACATGTTTTTTCAACTCTTTATATTCAGAATAGAGCGCATCTGTTCTTAAGTTCTTCCACTTGGTGTACACATGGTTCCTATCTGCAATTAATTTTTGGTTCTCTCTGTTAAACCATGGTCGGCTTGAACATGCTTTTGATTTTTTTACAAGAGGTACGTATTGTTTAAAGAGAGTATTTATGTTTATTTGAAGAATGTCAATCTGCTCATCACTTGACATCATGCTTCTCACTGCTGGCCAGTTTATTGCGTCAACTGCCATTTCGAGCTGATCATATTCGATATGCATGAAATCGCGATAGTAGTACGATTGGGTTCTTGTACGAGGTGGCGCAAAAGTAAGCTTCCGATGTTCAGCATATCGGTTGCGGCACGTGCAGTGTGTGCTGTTGCACCGTCTTGTTGGAACCACATGTTTTCCAATCCCAATTCATCAAGTTGCGGCAAAAACAACTCGTTGATCATTGCTCTGTAGCGCTCACCATTCACAGTAACCGTTTGGCCCCGACCGATTATTGGTCAAATAAATAGTCAGCAATATTCCTCGTTCTGGAGCAGTGTAGCGTAACATTGTTTATTAACGTGTATTTCGCATGTGTTTACTACACAAATGTCAAAACAGAACTGACTTTAGGGGCCAATCGCAAAATTTATAGCATTTTCTGATAGGAGGATTACTTTTGCGCCACCTTGTATTTGAATCAAGCTCAAAGGCGTATATCAAAAAAATTAAATCATATGCTAAACTCATTTCTTCAAGAAAATCGATAAAGGGAGAGTACCCAACGTTTTTGTTTGGCCTATAGATGCATCCAAGCAAGACTATATCTAGCTTTGACATTATTTCCACAAAAATGTACTCGATGGTACTAGTACTTGATATTACACATTTTAATCTGCACGCAAGACAGTTTCTAATGTACATAGCAACTCCATAGCAACAAATATATTAAAAATTAAGTAAAACTATGAAATTTTATAGAAATATTCGAAAAAGTATTAAATTATAATAAACATTACTGTAAAATACTAAAAAGTTTTGAACGTTTATTAAAAATTGAAGAATATCATAGGAAATTCTATAGTCTTTAACTTTTAATACACCAAAATATTAAAATTTGATATATTCTAATACTTTTCATTCACCAACTACTAAGTTTTACTAATTTTTGTTTACTTTTAAAAAAAATCTTCTTTAAAACTTAGAATAATTTGCATAGCAATCTTCTACTATGTCGTGCTTGAAAAAATATAAAATGGAATAACAAAAATTATTAAACTTTGGAGTTGGACCAACTTTAAAGAGATGGTGTAGTAAAAATTAAGGAAGTTTTTCTCAGCGTGTACACTACAACTCTATACGTGTACCAATGGTTCGCGCTGAATTCGCCGTAGCACATTTGACGAATTGATGAATAAGTTGACGGGCCACCGATTGTCTATGTACGTGCAACAATTGGGCGTACCATTTATTAAATGGTCGATGAGTATTCGCGACAGCCCGTGCAATCCAATTCAAATGGGGCCTTTTAAATTTATGCCACCAACAGAGTAAGCTCCATCACATCCGCACTGCAACTCTCAGCACAAGTGTCGGCGAATGGACAAGGTATGATAATGCATTCGAGGTAAAATTGTACACCAACATACGTGCATACACATATACAGTAGGGGATTGGCTCTGGCAATAGCAAAATGACTTAAAAATAATTGTTGGACCCACATCGGCAACAAAGGTGAAGAGGCACACAATCAACATTGCAAATAAGTTCTCTGCCGGAAAAACAGACAGGTTAAATAATATACCCATTTAGGAAGTGCAGTAATCGAAATAATTTATAAATAATAAAGAAATTTAAAAAATTTTGTCAGCTGTAAAAATTTGTACCGGTACGATCCGGATCAGCATAGATTAATCGAGTGTTGGCATATGCAATGACTTGAATAGGCTTTCAGAAAAAAAAGAATAAAGACAACACAAAATGTTTCCGCTCTTATCGGTAGAAAATTTAGATTATAGATTTTTATTAAATTCAATTTAAAGATCTTACTAGTAGTCAAAATCTTTGTTGTTAATTGAAAGGTTTGGAATTTACTCCAAAAAAGCTTAAAAAATACTAAACCAATGAATCGTTTAAAATTTAAGGACACATTTTTAACCATGTACTTTCGGAGCGTCATAAGTATGTGTATTACTTCTATGTTGCTAGAAAACAAATGGCTCACTCCCTAATATCAGAGTACAGATAGACATGCATATATCGTCGGTGACACTGGAAAACCAAGTAACGCATAAATACAAAGCCGCGTAAGCTACAATTGTGTAGGCCCTATCAAGATCTATTCATTTATTCTCAAGAAAACAATAAGTTGGATTGGAAAATAATTAAAACTATCGATATGGATAGAAAGTTTTTCCATGAATTCAAAATTCGTCTTAAAACTAAGTAATTTGTAGTTGCAAACCCGCAAAACCGCGTTACGCATTTTTTCAATATAAGCGACGATGTGTAGGAAACGAATGTGCCAAAACGGCAAATTTATTTTGGAAACATCTACAACTGTATTGCAAATTCATTTAAAAATATTTTTGGTTGTCAGATAGAATTATGAGTAAATCTATAAAATAAAGCAAGAATATCATCAGAAGCTCCCGGCTGGCACACGCCTAAACATTTGAGCCTAAATTTCAAAGCATTCGGCGGTTTTAGCAAATTTATAAACTTGTTTGTAGTAAATTTCAAACCTTTAAATTACCTACACAAAATTTTAATTCCTCTTGGTTTAGATTAAACCTAACTGAATAAACAACTAAACTTGTTTACTTTGTTTTTATTTATTTCTGATTTGATTTATAAAGTCATTGAATTTTTCTCTTTCCATTTGGCTCACATTTTTACATATTGGTAATGTTTTGTTATTGTTAACTAAAAGATAGTGGCAATGCGTGGTATTTGACTTCCCTGGTAGCAGTTCCATGTAACGGAATCAGTCAACCTTTCAGGTTTTTATAATTATACCGAGGAGTAACCATATTTATTGTAATATATATTGTACTGAGGCATTGGAATCGAACTAGGTATTATGGTAGCCATTCTTCATCCCCTCCGATATTAGTAAGTTTTGGTTGCGACTGATGCTTGTAATAGTCGGAGCAACTCCAAAACCGGAACGTCTTCTTTAATTCATATTTCTCAGCCTAGAAAACGTAGCTAGATTTAAGTTTATTGTTGTTGGAGCAGTGCTCGTTTTCAATTTAAATTTTTTAATTGATATTAGACAAAAACTACATCAATTTGCACAGCTATGATGTGGGATGACATGTTTCGAAGTCAGCTACTTCTCATCCCAAGTCCTGCATCAAAGCTGCTGTTAGAGCTTTAAAAATACTTAATTTCGTATAATTTCGTGTATGTATGCATAAAGCTCATACAGCCAATCTCCGTTGGCAACATGTATATAAATATTTTCTCTAATATATTCCCGGAGCCGTCTGATCATAGATAAGATGTCAATTGAGATTATGACACTTAGAGATTAAAAATACAAAAAAATTTAAGAGGTTTCCATACCACCCAAAATACCCATAGGTAAGGGGGAAAATTTTCATTCAAATGGGCTTTCATCCTGCATATCTTTAGAAGTAATCATACTAGGCAACTGAAATTCGGTAAGCACTTATACTATAAGTGCCTTGCTCGGTATTTTTCGAATTTGTCGCATAATCTTACTTACCAAGAGCATAAATTTCCAAAATAGATTTCCAAAATATCGAACACTAACCACAAAAAGTCACTTAAGGCAACCCTAGGTGGCAATCCTACTTAAAAATGGTTGGTATACGGCCTCAAATACCTTCCGTTTGATACCCATATTGCCATATATTGCTTAATATTTAAAAAAAAATCGGAAAGGTGGCAACCCTCTAAGCTTCCTTTAGTGGCAACATCCAAGTAGAAAATCTTAGAAGGGAGCATACTATCCATCTGCCAAATTTCATCGAAATCGGTTTAGCCGTTCCCGAGATAGTGGTCGATATCTGAAGGAATAAATAAAATGCGGTCAGGTGGCAACCGTAGGTGGCAACCCTACTCGAAAATACTTTGGTTGGTATACGGCCTAAAATCCCTTTCATTTGATACCCATATTCCCATATATTGCTTAATATTTAAAAAAAATTGATATAGGTGGCAACCCTGTGAACCACCCCAAGTGGCAACATCAAAGTAGAAAATCTTAAAACAAAGGATACTACCCATATACCAAATTTTATCCAAATCGGTTAAGTCGTTCCTGAGATAGTAGTGGATATACAAATATACAACTATACAAATATATAAGAATAACTCGTTTAAAGTTATAAGATTATGACCTACACCTTCTGCAAAACCAATGGAGTTCGAGGTTAGTCATTAATGGGGTATAATGCGTACCTTATTGATCGCGCAAAGAAAAAATTAAATCAAATAATATCACAACCAATATCCTGCTTTGCTTTTCAGTTATATCTAAACTCGCTTATAAATACACAACTATTCAAAAAATTAGCGTTATTTTATTTAGTTTGCCTACTTTAATACAAACACCTAGTACCTTATAAATGCATGTGTGTAAATGATAAAGCTAAAAAACGAGGTGAAGTCTAGAACGCTTGAGACGCCTAAAAGGCAATGCCCCGTGATTGCATCCCATAAAATATGAAATCATCGAGTAGTTGTCAAGCAGCTTGCTAGTTCCAACACGTTTATGGCAGGATTAGTAAATGGTACTGTTGACGTCTGTGAATCGTAAACAACTCGTCAAATTCAGTGGGTAATCACAAATACGGTAAACACCTCTCATCTACAAGTTTAAATACGTTTTCCTCTTTAGATTATTGTTTTTTTATTTTTAGTTTGAATTATTATTGGCTTCTTTATTGGTTAATTTATACAATATTTTTTGTACGCTCGCCTCATTATGCCAAAACTTGCAATTTCAATGCACACTGTGCCACGCCACCAATACAACACCAACAACAATAATAAAAGCTACAACAAGAAACATGCTCACAGCAATCTGGCTAAGAGTAACTGAGCAAAGCCATTAAATTGTTGCGCATAGACTTCTTGAGTGAATATTTTCACACTCTTTATGGAAAAACGTAAATCTGCGGCGACTTGCAAAATATAGCGCCCTAGCCGCCAAAAGAGTTTAAAGAATATAATTTTCATACTCCATATTTTTGAGAAACATTTAACCTTCAGTATGTACATCTTATAAAATGTCGAAGGTCAGCAATGTATACATAGTACTCCTTTTATATTTTTAATAGAAAAAACAAGCCATGTTATACATGTGACATCCAAACTTGACTTTCTTTCGAATCAATTCACAATTTGTATACTCCAAACAAAGTGTATGAAGCCTTACATCACTCATTGTCAAGATGTATCTTGAGGTTGTTGTTGTTGTTCGAATCGGTCGAATTTCCCGGATTCTTCCAGCGGAAATAAATCGGCCGGAGGCTGAATCGATAACCTTTCGAATCTCTCGTTCACCTTGGAGTAGGTCTGTCGGTCCGTAAAGCTGATAGTACGTCGTTCGGAGGTTATGAAGTCCGTCTGTCGCTCGACTGAGAGTATAATTGCAAGGTTGTCAGATGCCAATATCAGGATCAGTCGCCAGTTGATGAGTCCTGCGCTCACGATTGAGATGTCTGGCGAGCTGTGGCAGTTGCCTGCCACTCTAGTGGGAGCGTTCCTTCACTGTACAGAATGGCGAGGCATCTATTTGCTCCGCAAGGCTTCCGCGTCGTTGAGCCTACATATATGTCCAAACCAAATTTGGTTTAGAATTTAAACTATGCCAGTTTTCTAGAAAAAGGGCGCGATGAGAAGGCTTTCAATTTAAAACCAGAAATCCCTTAATGATTAAAAATGATTGTAATTTCTATGCCCATTTGAAAAGGCTGCTCCTTTACTAATCCTTTCATGGCAGAAATACTTTTGAAATGTAAGGAGACAACTGCCGAGGGCCTATACCGTTTTAAAATAGGATGAAAACCAGAAGCACCAAAGGCTCCAGGGCTTTATGTTTGACCTTTACCAATATTTTGGTGGGATTTGCAGCGGATTCTGAGTTCATCCATACAGACAGACAGAAAAAAATTTGATTTGGCTACTGTATGCATTTTTCATTAGTATTTTTAATGTATCGGTCTGTTCCAATTATAATTGTGCTTTTAAGTCCTATTTTTGTTGATTAGAATCTGTCGCCCATTTATTGCTTTGGCTTTCTTTTAGATATAAGGATCATTGCATTCCGCAAAAAAGAGTTCCGCATAGCTACTGCAAGAATTATGTACAGTACCTTGGCTTCGAGGTTGTCATACTCG
The DNA here is from genome assembly GCA_949987695.1 of Merzomyia westermanni. Taxonomy (NCBI): domain Eukaryota; kingdom Metazoa; phylum Arthropoda; class Insecta; order Diptera; family Tephritidae; genus Merzomyia; species Merzomyia westermanni. The sequence goes on along the minus strand of OX465288.1, from coordinate 120,525,002 downwards.
TATAATTTAGTTTGTTAAATATACTCATGATTACTGTGACAGCTTTCGGAGCTTCTGTTGGTAATGCAAGCAAGAAAAGCAAGGTAACCAAAGACAGAATTTCGTTCAATTAGTTATCGAAATAATGGCGGCTATCGAAAAAAAAAATATATATATAGGTGAAAACCCTACCTGAAAATTTTTTGTTAAAATATGGCGTAAAACACTTTTCGCTTGATACCCATATCGGCATATCTCATGATTTAAAAAAATTTCAAATAGTAAAAACCTGGAAGTGGAAAAACTCAACTATGGGACCTTGAAATATCAAGTCATTTTCGAGATAATAGCGGATATCCCAACAAATAAATGTAATGGGATTCGGTGACAACCCTGCCTATCTTTTTTGAAATACGACTAAAATAAATTTCGATTAATACCATTACAGAAAAAATCAAATAGGTGGTCGAAATTTGTAAAATATAGTACACTATCTACATTAAAACTTTCATCCAAATCGGTTAGGCCATTTCCGAGATAGTTCAAATGGATACAAAATAATAATAGCTTGTTTAAAGTTATAAATTTAGTCTTGGCGAACGTTAGCCAAAGAACTTTGTCTTATTTCTTTGTTATTCGTTCTTTTCGCAATATGTTTTAGCATGATGATTCATAAAATATGCCTACAAATCTTATGTTTTTAAAATGTAATATTTTTTTATAAAACAATAATTTGACTTTATTGAAAACATCCATACATATCGTCGATGAAAGTGCAAGCCACCTATCTTACTTTAAATTTCAAAGATCGCCCCTCCCCTCCCCCATTTCCAAGTTTTGCCTTTGTACTCAGTTTGAACTTCAATGAGCAATTCATCACACTAAAGACATGTGCATGTCTACATGCCAATAATGGGCGCTGTTTTCATTTAACTGGCAATTACTCCGCCCTCAAATGATTTCCTTCCTTCCTTCGGCTCACACACCTATGCCAACTATTATCGCTTTTACATTTTTCATATATTTATATAGTTGTTGCGCTCACTAGATTAACTTTTCAATCAGGACTTTGTTGCAAAGTAAAATCACTTTATTTCTATACTTGAAAGATGTCCGCCCGACTTCCAAAAATATGCACATACGAGGTGTGTTCAAAAAGTATCGCGAATTTTGTGTTTTTTCAAAAATTATTTATTTATTCATGAATATCTATTTTGTCCCCTTCAAAGTAATCCCCATGAGATATTATACACTTGTGCCAACGGTTTTTCCAATCTTCGAAGCACTTCAAAAAATCATTTTTTTGTATCTTGTTCAGCTCCTCTTTCGATGCCGTCTTTATCTCGTCAAGAGAAGCGTAACGTCGTCCTTTCATGGGCCTCTTCAGTTTAGGGAACAAGAAAAAGTCACAGGGGGGGGGCCAGATCTGGGGAATACGGTGGCTGCGGCATCATTAGTGTGTTGTTTTTGGCCAAAAAGTCGCGCACAAGCAACGATGCGTGAGCAGGGGCGTTATCGTGGTGCAAAAGCCAATTTTTGTTCTTCTTTGCACATCTTCTCGGCCTTCTGAGAACATTTTGTACCACCGATAAACGTTGCTTCGGTCCAAGGTAGCTTCTCCGTATGCCACAGTCAACATTCGGAATGCATCCGCGCACTTTATTTCGTTTTTCACACAAAATTTGATACAGGTTCTTTGATCAATTTTTTTGAATAGGTAAAAATCGAAGACGATCCAAAACACGTGCAAGCAAAGCAGCTGTCAACAATTAACTGAACATTCAAAATGGTCGAGCTTGTTGGCATAAGTGAGAGACATGAGTACCAACATAACGTCACAAAAAATTCGAAATTCGAATATACGTAACCAGCGAAAATTCAAAATTCGCGATACGTTTTGAACACACCTCGTACGTACCTACTATACAGCAAAAAAAAATCCGATATTTTGCAATATGAAATAGAAAGTATCGCTAATTAGTTTAAGGTTTATTTTTTTTCATTTGGTCACTTTCACACTGAAAGTTTCAAGTAGAACAATTATGTGTTCGGGTATCGAACACCTCCAGAGTAACAAAACCGGGTTCTTCGCCTGGCGAAACTTGGCATTGGCACCGACTAAGTCCGCGGCCTCTCTTATCGACGACTTGGACGGCGTAAAAGAACACGGAATTAAAATTATACGTAGACGGTATTAAGCTGATCCCACATCCAAAAATCTGGAGGAAGTTGCAGGTCAGGGGTGTCACCGGAACACCATCTACATAGTGAGATAAAAATTTTTGGTATTGCTCGAGAAAATTCGAAAAGTAAGTAAGGATACAACTTCGTAAGCCCTATGATGAAGTCCGGCAACACATAATATCGCCGCTGGTTCTAAAGGTACATCGGCAGGCCCTCAACACCATCCACACAGACTCAACAACATCCACAAAGCGTCAGTAAACTCCTTTACCGGCTCTAGCCCGGTGAACCTGTTGACGAAGAGGAACGCCTTTTAACCTGTTGACGAAGAGGAACGCGAACTTTCGAGGGAGACAAGAGTCACACTGACCCAACTTCGATCTGGATAATTTAACTCTTACCTATCTAGACTGAACCCTGACTGATGACACCAACCTGAATGTTGACACCAACCATCTGTTCACCCGCTTGACAGAGCAGACTCTTCTGACACCAATCCTACTGTGGCCCAACCCTTTTGAAGCCGCTAGGTTCCTGGGACTTCCGTTATAAGACATTAATGACAGTGCTAGGTAAGGAAAGTGAGATTTTCATCAAAGCTACATTAAAAACAACAACCAAACTCGCGACCTTGGATAAAGAAACCACCTAGAAACTTCTTATTTGACTTTAAAGTGATCGAAAGCAGGGGGAAATAGTCGACGAGTCATCAAGTTCGTCACAATATCCTTGGGTGCCATTGTGTATTTTTTCAGAAATCTATTAAAAAGGGGGTGGCCAACGTATTCAACTAACTGAATCCCACTACAACAACGTAATACAAAAAATGTTTCAAGATAATTTTTTGCTTTCATATTAAACTGTGACTAAACTAAAAATGATTTTAGAAAGGAATTGAAACCAATCTTTTATATCTATTTTATGTAAAAAGTGAACAGGAAGAAATTGTACTAAAGCGTAAGGATATATACACGTAATACATATACGTAGTACCTGGGCTACCGAGCTTTGATCGGCGTTTTCATAGGTTGCCACACAATTTAGTTCGCTTTATACCCATGATACATATGTGGCATAAATACTACAGTATCGATACTGTAGTTTAGAGTATACTGTAACCAGTGACACAAACAATCTACAACTGCTCGTGGTATGAAGGTGATACAAATGTGGAATAGATCGTTCGTTGTATTAATACTATACCACAATGTGTGCCCATACTATTAGATACTTATCTGTAAAGATATTCTGGTTGTTTGTATGTATTATTTTACTCACCAGCTTTGGAGCTTTTCAAAAATAGATTTCAAAAACTTATGGGGGAAAATAGAATGATGCCTAATATTGTTTTTATTGGTAACAAAGTTTGGATACTCACAATAGGACTGTTCAATAACAAAAAATTATTACTGGAAGTTACGAATTCTTACTAACTTTTCCTGTCACCGTGTTCATTAATTGAAATTTCTTGCTGGTAAAAATTTGTTAACTTAAAGAATTCGCTGTCAAACCCAAACTGAAATTAAATTAATAAATATCGTTTTTTAATTTCAAAAAAAATTAAATAAATTTTAATTTTACATAAATGGATAGAAAAAGGAAAATAAAACACCTTCAATGCGTAAGTACTAAACTATGGGATAAAATTCAGTTTATTTGCAAAATCTTTACATGCTTGATGGCAGGATAACTCTCCAACAAGTAGACATATCGCTGTGCAATTGTTTCCCTAATCAAAAAATAAAAATAGGTTATTTGTAAATCAATTTTTGAAATATATCAATCATGTTTTGCTTACCAATTTCTGTTCATTTACTTTTATGTTAAAATTATCTCTTCTAATGAAATTACTCTTAATTTCAAAGTAACACTGTTCTTTGAAGTATTTACTGGGGAAGTATGTATATAAACAGACCTAATTACTCTTAAGTGACTGCTCAAAAAAGTTTTCGCATATTTTCGACAAGTCTTTACAAAGTAGTTTACTGGAAAAGTAAGTGAACAAACCTAATTACAAAAAATTTTTCCCATACTTTCGACAAGTTTTATAAGATTAGAATAGGGTCACATGGGTATGTTTGTCGGTTAGTGCTCGAAATATCTACGAAAAAGTTTTGTTTTCTGCTCTATTTTTCAAAATATATATTTATAACTTGCTATATTTAATACATATGAAATCTAAGCCAGTACTTGCTTCTATACTATGTTCCGAATACCTCTCTGATTTTTTTCGGAATCATTATTTTAACGTACGTGGTCGCTTAACTCTTGAAAACGCCACATATAATATATGCATGTATATCGATGAATTTAGCTCCATTCCGACAAACTCAAAAGTTTGTCACTTCTTTGTAAGCCATGTGCTCTAATTCCAACCATAGTTTGTAATCCAGGGGATTTAAGTCGGCACTGCGCGACGGTCAATCGTCAGCAAAAATGAAAGTAGGAATTTTACGCCGTAATTACTCTTGGGTTGATTTAGCTTTATGCCACCCCTCAGTGCTCTCCGTTACAAAGTGTTGTTGTCAAATTTTTCAACACGCCTTCCAAAACGTCTTGTAAGTAGACTTTTGCTCCAGTTTTCACCACCTTTTCGCAAAAATGCAAAGAAGTTATGGCTCGCTCTGAACCCTTGGTACAATGTTTTTACGTTCTTGGGAAATTTTACCATACACCTTATAATTTTGCTTATTAAAAACTTTTTTCATCTGTAAAAGTGATATTTTAATGGCCGTTACGTGCGTACCACTACAACAGCTTCTTACATCTTTCTGGTCTTATTTATTTTAACAGCGGAGCTAAGAGATGGCCAGTGCTGCTCCGAAAAGCCATTCACATGGAAGTTATCACGGATCAGCCGAGATATGGAGCTGGGGACCCATTCAGCTCTCTGGGCATTACTTTTCGTTTTCTTAAAGGATTTCGACGAATTCGCTCTCGCACGGATTTTATGGCTGCACTAGCACAAACAACACGCGGGCGCCCACTTCTGGTTCTGCCCTCAACTGGAGGAGTTTCTAAGAATCGATCGATAGTACGATAAACGAACATCTTGGATATACTGAGCTTTTTTGACGGCATGAATATCTGACTCGCGCTATTTCCACACTAATGTAAAGCAATTACCGCAGTCCGATTTTCGTTGTCACCCATCATGACTAGACGAAATTTCAAACCAAACTGATTTGAATATATATTAGCATAGAGTATTTAATTAAAATGTGGAATACCTATAATGTCAAAGTTTGCTGCTTTTAAAATTTTGTAACAGAACTGGCAACACAAAGTAATTTCCAAACATCTCTATTCGAATTTCAGAATTTTTTTTTAGCTATATATACTTTTAAGAGCTCACGCTTTTCTTCAATATCACCGATTTATAAATTTTTGAAATAACAAACCTATTTTATGTGATTGCGCGTTGCTGTCAATTGGTTCTTGCGATCAAAGTGCTCTCACCAATACACCCTCACTTACGATTTTTCCGACCTCTGTTTTAGAGAATTTTGTGAAGTTTTTTTTTTACCTAACAGTACGTAAATAGCTTTTTTTCCTAATTGTTTATCAATTAAAGTAAAATAAGTACACAAAATTTTGCGTAAAGTGTGTAAAAGGGAAGCTGCTGAAGTGATAAACTATTTAAAAAACAATTAAGGACGGTGCTGTCTTCGGCTGTGCCGAAGGCTTTATACCTTTCATGAATACGTGCAAACTTAAATACGCATTGCTTAAAGTTCTCTATGGGATATATACTATATATAGTTCCGATCTTGATGACTTTTTCCAAATTCTTTTACTATCCATAAGAAAATATCTCACCAAGTTTCAAGTTTTAATCTTTATAAATGAGGGAGAAATTACCATAATCCTCTTATCTGAACGATCGGTTGTATGGGATATATACTATATATAGCTCCGATCTTAGCGATTTTTTTACCAAATTTTTTATTATCTGTAAGCAAATATCTCACCAAGTTTCAAGTTTTAATCTTCCAAAATGAGGGATAAATGGCCATAATCCTCTTATCTGAACGATCGGTTGTATGGGATATATACTATATATAGCTCCGCTCTTGGTGATTTTTTTACGAAATCTTTAACTATCCGTAAGAAAATATCTCACCAAGTTTCAAGTTTTAATCTTTAAAAATGAGGGAGAAATGGTCACAATCCTCTTATTTGAACGATCGGTTCTATGGGAGATTTATGCTATAGTGACCCGATTATACCGGATCCGACAAATGTCTAATATAATACAAAAATACATCCGTGTGGTAAATTTCATCGAGATATCTCAAAAATTGAGGGACTAGTTTGCGTTCAAACAGACGGACGGACGGACAGACGGACATGGCTGTATCAACTCAGTTCATCGTCCTGATTAATTTGGTATACTTAATGGTGGGTCTATCTCTTATATTTCTAAACGTTACAAACATCGGACCAAAGTTAATATACAATTTCATGTTCATTAAAGGTATAAAGAGCAAAATGGAGAAACAAGATAATAATTTCAGTAAAACAAGTGATATTCAGAATGAAGAATATAGTGAAGTGGAAGCAAATCTGAATTCAAACAGTGATAGTAATAATAATTTTGAAGAAGCGTTTAGTGTGCAACAACCTGAAAGTTTTAATAAGACACTATCAAGTTGGGATTCAATTTTTAATATTAGCGATTCAACTCTACATAAATGCTCTTTTAGAAATTTTGAAAAGACAAATGTCAACTTACAAAAGAAAAGCATCAATAAAAGGCTCCAAAGTGACTAAAAACGATACAAAAACCATCAGAACGGAGGAAAAAATCTGCCTAAAAAGAATCAAAACAACATTTAAAAAAGCATCAATAAAATGCTCCAAAAACCGTCACAATGGAGGAAAAAATGTGCCTTAAGAGATTCCAAAAAGCCTTCAGAAAAGCGTCAGTAAAAGGTTCCAAAAAGATTTCAAAGCTCATTTAAAAATAGTCATAAAATGCTCCTAATTCATCGGATTCGGAGACATTTTCGATTTTTTGTATAACTCCTTTTAGAAAAAATAGCTCATTTCTGAGGGCAAAGTTCCAAGAAATATGTGTTTTATGGTTTCGAATGGATTTTTTTCCTACTTTTGGTTAGCTGGGAACCATGCTTTGGTCGACCAGCAAGCATTAAATTTGAGTTTGATCTCAACTGTGTTCGAAATCCTGCGTTAAATAGAAACTGTTTTGGAAAATTTGAAAAACACCAATTTATTAGAAATAAAAAAATAAAAAATAATTGCACAAACTGCCCAACTCAAGTTTGGTCGAGAACGAGATAGTAACATCATTGTGTTATCCGTGTTAGGATCTATAGTCACACAAAATTTTACGGCTTTTGCTCAAAAAATTTGGATTTTACGGACAAAATCCATATTTCATCTCCATACATTTACTCTACAATTTCAAATTTCAAAGCGCTCTACTAACAAATTTAAACAAAATACTTTGGTAGTTTTGCCTTATTTCCACAGATATACCTCCGAGATTAAGGCCGAGCTTCTCTACCAATTTGTGGTATGCTGCTTCAAATTTTTCCTATAAAGCAGATGCATTTTTTCCGAGAAGCCTTTCATGGTAGAAAACCACTACCAAGGGGGGACCCCGTTTTGAAAAAACTTTTTCGAACCACTTTTGATTTTACCTGTCCCAGGGCTCGAACTTTGGACCTTCGGTGTGGTAGCTCAGCAACACTACCGTCACATCACGGCGGCCGCAGCATAATAAAAATATATATATATCTCGTTTCCCAAGAAAATTCTCCTAGCTATCATTATTCAACTCTGAAGTTATAAAAATTATTTAATGGGGCAAGAAGAGTTAAGTAATTCTATGTCACGAAATTTAAACTTTGATGATATTATTATATTAATAATTTAAAGTGTACTTATTTAACACATGCGCAAAGCAATTTAAATACCAGGTTAATGAGACCAAAATCCCCTGTATTTCCAATGTTCGTTAATGCATGAAAAAGTAACTTAAGTAATATGTTTAATCAATTGACAAAACGCAAGGAAAGCTGGAAGTTGAAAAGTTGCAGTCGCAACAGACCGCCAATAATTTCGCAGATCGCCTCTCACACCTGCTCTCTGAAAGCACAAGTCAATCCAATGGAATGCATGAGCAGTGGGAACACATCTCTAGAGCTCTACATACCACCGCTGAAGAAATAATTGGATACCGGCGAACTCGAAGAAATAATTGGTAATCGTAGTCATTCGGTATGGTAGGCCGCAACACTACTGCCACATCACAGCTCAATTTATCTCGGCCCTTTCTAATTTTAAAAACCGAAACCTCTTTAACGAATCTAGGTCCTGGAAATAAAAATAAAAACAAAAACAAAGTGCTCGTTTTCGTCAACCACAAAACCAAAGTGCTAGTTTTCATCGGCCAGAAGCCAAAAGTGGTAGTTTTCGTCAGCCACAAGTCGAAAGTGTTAGTTTCCTTAAGCTTTGGTTTCCTATAAAAGCGGTGCCGCAATAAAACGTACGCTATATAGCGACCGCTTTTCTGTAAATTTCGATGAGCGTTGTGGTCAATTTGGCGGATTTCTTTTTAATTATTCGCTGCACATTTTTTCTGTTTTTTATTTCTTTCTAATATTTTTTCCAAAACAACAGAAATGTCAGAATTATTGTTTTGGGTAAAATTATTTGAAATATTAGATTGAATTCTCACCGGTCACAGTATACAGCACACCGTCTATGCTTATTTGAAAATAATACATAAAAAATGTGTATGTATTGATGCTTTAAATAATTAACCCATTTCAACCGACCGGTACAAAACCCCACACATAATTTTTTATATGAATTTTAAAGAAAAAGGCTGTATTAATCCATTGTTTCTAGATAGTTATTGGATGATGCTTATCATCTTTAAAAGCATACAAATACCAATACAAAATACCGGAATACCCGGATACCAATATATGTACATACATATATGAGTCTATATAAATGCAAGACACAGCAAATAAATAAGTAGATACTACTCGGTAGTGAGAAAAATAAACCATTCTATCATATTAACCGGACATTCGTATTTGGATGCCTGCCTTATAAATATAAGCCGATCGTACTCTGTGTTTGAGCGTTGTTTTTTGGGTCCTGTCCTGAATGTATTTTTGGAATGTAGGAAACGAATTTGAGGCACGGCCGAAACAACCACAGAATCTTCACTTCAACGAGTAAACTTTCTTGTCATCGGAAACTTGCTCCCGGCCTTTTGTACCTACGTACATATATTTTGAAGAAATCACTGTATTTTAATGAGAGTTATTCCACCTACTGATCGCCAGAGTTGTGCCAAGTGTCACACATGAGTTGTCTTGGTCAGAACATAGGTGTTTCCAGTTCACTCTTAAAGAAGAAAATTAGTTTGGACTAACATTTTTTCGTGATGTGGGTGGTACTGATGATCCTCATGCGACTTCCAACTCATTATATAAGTAACTAAGGCATTTTCTTTTTTTACACATTCACGAATTTTTTTTTAAATGTACTTGTTTTGGGTTAAGCCAAATTACACCTTTTAGAAGAAATGAAATAAATTTGTCGAATAAGCATATTTACATTTGTTTGTTTTGCGTATCTGGTCTACTGTATACTGTGTCACCCGTTTGAATATGACGGTAAGAAAAAACGTTGCCGAACGAATTGCCACCGTCATCAAGGCCGTAATATTTTATGCCTGCCACTATATTACGATTTGGTGAGCTTCGCCGTCTTCTTGTTTACACGTAATTAATTTTACACTGCAATGTTTTTGACAACGTACTCCACCGCAAAGTTACGAGCGCTATATGGCGGCACCACTTTCGAGGAAACCAAAGCTTTACGAAATTTTGAAATTGTTTGTTTTCGTGAGAAGTTTTGAAAGTGTTAGTTTGCGTATGGCACGTCGATATGTAAGAAGTTAAGAAACTCGAAGATTACATTCAAAATTACTTACTTATATTTTACTTCCACTTGTGGATATAAAAAAACTTCAAACCTTTCTGCTTTCTGTTGATAAAGCAAGAAGTTAAGCAGGGCTCATGCAGCTCTTGGTATCAGATATTTCTATGCCATTAAAACTGTACCTGAAATGTGTCCCAATCATTTTTTTTTTTGCACCACATCGGCTCAGCAAAATGTAACATTAACTTTTGCTAGCAGAATTCTTTAATTCTTCTTACTCGATTAAAAATGCCAAAAAGGTAGTTTGTTCACTGTAATGTTTTGCTTAGAATTTATAAAAATGTTCGTTTATTACATTTATACTAACATTACATTACATTAACATTACAATTTATTTTTGTACCCCTATTCGACTTCTCTATTGTCTTGTTCAACTCCGTTCGTATCATTTTGTTAGTCACTTCAAACATTTTTCCACTGAACATTTTTCCACTAACTGTATTTATTCTAGAGAAAATTTATCCAGAAGATTTCCTGTGATGCCCGGGCCCATGTGAGACATCGAACACAGTCGTTACCAACAGTCTAGAATAAACTGCCTTGTAAAGATATCCACATTAACTAGTAGCACCTATACTCGTATACTCATATAATGTTTAAAGTGTCGCTCATTATTTGTATGTAAAATTTTAACCAAATCGATTCAACTGTTTCGGAAACAGTAGTATTATACTAAAATTATTACAGTTTTTTCAATTTCAATTGGTTTGAACATGCCAATAATAGAAACATTACTCCAAGAGTTGGGAAATATATTTTCGGTGCTTGACGAATTTTCGCTTGATAAAGGCTGATACATATGTAAATGCTTAAGAAAAACATCAAAACGAAACCAATTTAATTCTCGTAAAAAGAAATTTATTTTATTTTCGGTAGCTATTAACCACGCTCGTAAAATTGCACTTAAATGCCACCACTACTGCGGTACTTAAGTCCAAAGTACTCATACCGATAAAAATATAAACATTTTATGTCAACAAGCAATTCATTTTACCCAATCACCTGTTTAAAGTTATAGCGAGCCTATGTAGAAGTTGAAACATGGAAACAAGCTTAACCATTGAGTTTATAGTCAAAATATTTAACAATACTAAGAACACATTTTTATAGCATTTTTACGACTTAACGCCATGTACCACTGTACCACAGTGATTTACAGCAGACCCGTAACGTCATCATCATGGTGGCATCAAGCGCATTCAATGGGAGCTGGATCTTGTTGTATATATTTTCACTCAATTCAAAAATCACTTATTGAGATCATAGCAACATTTTGGTTGATCTCTTACAATAAATTTGTGATCGCAATCGGAATTGAGTACTTGCAACGAGCTGAGAACGTCCTCAGCACTTACAGCTCATCAGGAGTAGTAACTCTATTTTTAACTGATAATCACATATATACAAATGTACGAGTGTACGTAAATTAAGTGTCGGATTTTTATTATTCTGCGGCATCACTTCATAGATTTTACGACTTTTTTACGATCATCAACAGTGAAATTGTATTCATATACAAGGGTGTAAATATATAGCATTTACTTTCATGACTTTTGTACCAACATACTTATATTGTGCTCACGTTATGTATTTTGAATGTAAGCATTCACCCATTTTTTGTTGTTGTTGTAATTGGTACTATTAGAGATGATACATAATGTGTTTTTATGACGTGTTACAACCATTACTACAGCTTCCTTTTTAGCCGTTTTGTTATTGCGATATTGAAGGTACTCATAGCTGTTGCATTGTGGATGCCATTGAAATAGTTAATGATGAGGTTGATGGGTAGTTGATGTGTTGTTGATAGCTGCTAGCTATTAGGTTGATATTGGACGTGTGCCATTGCATCGACGATAAACGGCAAAATAATATAATTTTTGACATTACGTTATTGGCAATGGTGCTTAAATTTTTATGGATTTTTAATGATTTGTTTTGTCTGCCTAGATATTTGGCCTTAGCGGGTTGACTTTTATGACAATTTTATTACTCAAATTATGCGACGTATGGGGTCATTGCATTTCATTTGTGACCAAGTTGTTAATTGAGACACTTAAGTGGTATTTGGGCGGTATATCTAAAAAGTAGAAAAGAGAGGAAAGACGAGATAGATCTGAAACATCAAGTTACTTCAATTTATTACTATGCAGTGAAAGCTACTAAAGGAAAAGTAGTTTTGTGATTTTTTTCTAATGTGTAATAAAAAAGTGATTTTCTAATTTTTATTTTTTGCTCAAAAAGTAATTGTTAGCTTTGGGAGGATTTGTTCTTATAGAGATAACATGCCCCACTGTGGGTCAAAATGTATATAATTGGAATTTTATATAGATTTTAATACTTATATATGGTATAGTGCGTATGTGCTGGCCTACCATACCGAAGGTCTAAATGTCAAATCTCTTGGTTGGCAGCCTTCTCAGTGCATTACTGCAATGTAAAGCTTCTTAGTAAAATTCGAATGCTTCTATTCTGTTTAGAGTCGAAATAAGCACACCACAATTTAAAAAGAAGCTCTGCATTAATTTTCAGCTCTACCAAATGCAGCCAAAAAAATTTCATGAAAATGGTTAAAGCCATTTGACGGAGATTTTTTACATATACGCCCCCCTCGCCCCTCAGACCTGAAAAAATATTGAACGTGCTTAATTTGCCCGAAATTCAAATGCATTTTTTTTAGACTTCCGTAAAATTGAGATCGAATGAAATATTTCTTATCTTCTCTTGTCTGCTTGTCCAGGGTAAAATGTCAATGTATAATAAGTATATTCTCTTATAGTAAGGAAGTATAGTATATATATCATAATAAATACACAATATTTAAGTGTATTTATTATATTTTCAAAACATTTAAATCTCAGTTCAAGTGTACTTCGAGCAGTGTATATGAATTTTATGATTCATATTTTTAGTCAATAAATGGTATTTGAAACAGCATGTGGAGCGCTTCGGCTACCCCCTTGTAAAAAAACACTATAGACCACTATAGTAATCTATAGCGACTTCGCGCCAACAGAACACTTCAGAATTCTATAGTGGTTTGCACGAAATCACCATCAAATATTAAGAGAAAAGGAAGAAAAAAAAAAACGTTAATTTCTAAACTCCCTCGAAAATCTAGAATTTAACGAAATAAGACTTAGAAAAAGCGCGTTCAGAACCCTATTTTTGATTTTGACAGTGTTTATGTTTTGCAAATAAGTAATTTATCCTAACATTGTAGAAGTGGAAAATACATTGCTGAGAATTTTTCAAATTAGACGCAAGGTGCAATCTTTGCATCAGTAATGTTGTACTTCCACATAGCATTTGGTCATCCTTAAAGTATAATTTCAATAAACATTATTCTTCACCTCTTTTCCTCTTTTTTTCATTGCTCCAATAAATATAGATTCAAGATAACTCCACTAACCTTTGAGCTGTATAAAATCATTTCTTGATTGCTTTTTGTTCGAATCCTTTCAATTAGTTGAGCTAATTGGAGTGCTTAAAGATAAATTCGTTACGTTTATTCGTAATTATGTCAAAATGGTATTCTGAAATTAATCATTTATTTATATTAGAGTAAGTTAGGGTATTGTGATATAAGCATACCTTTTTCGGCTGCTACTCAACATTTTATTAAGTAGACAGGTTTCTACCTTTCATACAATTCGATAGACTCCAGTATTGTGGAGTACATTCCGAAGCGAGATCGATTTATCTTAAGTATTCTGGAAGATATTTTTTCAAACCCCTAAACAATCAAAAAAGCCGTTATGTCAAAATTTACCCCCCCAATTTGATATACTATACCACATACTTGGCTCTTCTATGAAAGATGTGCTAACCACATGAACTAATCAAGCCACATTGTATCACTTTACCAACCCATATCACAATACCCTAACTTACTCTACTGACTTTTATGGCAATTTGGATTTTGAGCTTTCGCCCATGATCGCCCCTTCTCAACTAGAGACCTGTATCCGCTGTGGGTAAATGTTATGATGGGGAAGAATTGTTGCTGGTCCAAGATTCGAGTACTGGGACAGGTAACATCAAAAGTGGTCTGGAAACGTTTCAACAACGGGGTCATCCTAAAATGCTATCGGCTATTACGTCGGGATCACGATATTTTCTCGAAAATTCGAATTGTGGTAACTTGGCGTCACTAATTTTTATTTACATAAAATAATACGAAAATTGGAAACTAATATACAAGTGCCTTTGCTTTTTGCTGCTAAATGTAAACAAATCCGAAAATATAAACAAAGTTTGGCAACTAAAACACCACTTCAAATAAAAAAATTAAAATTTCTTCATTAGTTGCGTTTTTTTCTTTATACATTTTGCTAAAGTTTTCCGGATCCTTCCTCCGGGAATAGAATATGAAAATAGGATGAAGTAGAGCAAATAAGATGAAAACAAATTTTGACTTTTGCAAAAACTGAACCGCGCTTTAATTTAAATTTAAATTTTTATAATGGATTTGGTTAGTCCAGAAATTGGTAATGTTTTTAAATTAAAATACAAGTGGGAAGTTAAGTGCGGTTTTTAAAAACTCATTTTGATTTGAAATCGAATAAAAATTGTCGGAGTTAATTAAGTTTAAATAAAGTTGTCTTGAGAATATATGAACTTTTTTTTAAATTTTTTGTTGCCTTGTTCCATCACTGTAGGGAAATGGCTTCTGGTGCATCTCTACTACTTGAAGAATCATATGTCTACGATCTACACTGAAGTTACCAACGAGGCCCACAGTGGCAAGGACAGTTTTTTTTTGAAAGAATTTTATACGTTAAGACTTTGTAAATAATGGATTACTAAAATAGAAATGCACAAGCAAATGTATAATTTACCGCTATTTTCAAAACAAAGCTATGACGATGCTCAGTAGTGACTAGCCAGGATCGGGAAGTGAGTGCAGCATGTCGAAATTTATTAGAAAATTTGGCAGACATTGCCAAAAAATTACGTCTTGTAACTACAAAGGTGTCCAATACTTATGCAGCTATAATGGATAACCAGGAAAATATTAGTAACTTCTTCTTAATCGGTAAGTTTTATTAAATTAATTCGTATAGCTGTGCAGAAAAAAACGTATTAAACTATAATACATAATTAACCTATAGACAAACCCATTCGTGCTTTCTTGGAAATAGTTTTGCCTTCTCCGACATTATACCAAATTAATTTCCGATATAAGTACGACAATAAATGTTGAGGGCGTTATTACTGTACGGAAGACCACCCCACGTTTGATTCTGAACATGTGCCTTTTAAAAAGAAGAAGCTCGTTGAAACAAAAACTAGGGCAAAAAAACTATGCATATATTCAAAATTACATTTAAATTTAATTTACTTAATCAATTTTATTTGGATTTTGAATAAAGATGCGTTTTCAAAACCCGCCCTTGAAATCTCTTTTTTTATTGTATTTAAATTTAAAAAAATTACCAATTTCTGGGAAAACTTAGGGGATAAATCTGAAAATTTTTGAAAAAAACTGAAGTTGTCACTTCAGGCAACGTTGGCAACTTTCGCGTAGATCGTCTAAAAAAAGAAAGTATGTAGTGCCCTTCAGCGATTTGTTCTACATTAAGGTGGATGTAACATTTTTTCCTCGCGAAAAACCATAGCTTTTTACGTTTACGGAACTAAATGTATTATAAAATATTTTTCTAAATCGCGGATTTCGGAGTAGCGATCTCAGTTTTTGTAAAAGTCAAACTTTTTTTTTATCTTATTTGCTCTACTTCACCTATTTTCATATTCTGTTGCCGGGGGGAGGATCCGGAAAACTTTAGAAAAAAACTCATCTAATCTTCATAAACTTTTGTATATATATATATGTATATAAAACAAAAGGGTCAGCAACGAAAAATCATCTAAAAGCAGATTCAAACTAACTTCAAAAGAATTGATTGTTATGTGCGACAAACTAAATTTTCCTGTAATTACAAAATCGTAGGTGGAAATACAAATTGCCATTTTTCTTGGGCACTACCTCAAGTTTTCGAAGTATTCGAATGGTAGAAGTATTATGACAGAGTTTGGCAAAGTCTTTAACATATGATAAAATTGTAACAGGTCAATGTCTGTACATTGCAGATATTTAAGAAAAATCGGTAGGAGGGATCATTATTGAGCCAGTAGAAGCCAAATCAATAATTTTTTTTTAATTTTTGTCTGTCTGTTTGGTCGCGGAGCACTCAAGAACTGCTAAATGAAATTGAATTTAGCTTTTACCGTTATATATTCCGATATCTCTACCAGTTTCGGAGACATCGACAAATATGTGGACCAAGGTGACCCAAAATATGCTTAGTACAATATGGATATAAGTGCTTCAATAAGCGATGTAATGCAGTCCCATATTTTATCTGGTATGCGTGGGGGATAAAGTGATTAAAATCGGAACAGTCTATTATAAGTTCTGAGACGCAGCGAATCGGGAACGGGTTTACTAGTTATAAAATAAAAGAGTGAATTGCTAAACAAGGAAGACAAAAATGCATGCCAAATACAAAAATTGCTTTAATACTAAAGTATAATACTACAAATAAAAAAAAACTAGAGTATATCGCTCTAAAGTTAAGTGGGTGCAGCAACAGCAACCTTGTGTTACTGTTAAGAAAGTGGTTCAGTGTCATTTGCTGCAACAAATAATGAATTTTAAGATGGCAAAAAAGCGACGAACGGGCAGCCAGAAAAACTACACAATAATAAGTGTTAAAAATTGTATTCAATCATTTAAAAATAAACATGTCTATTGGCAATTCCGAGTAGTCCCGAAAAAAATTTATCAGAAATTACGAAATTTTCGTAATTAATGGCTACATACGAAACTAAGCTCGAATCAGTCCTGCCTAATCTCTGTGCGAAGTCAGTTGTTTTTTTTTTTTTTTGACTGCACTTAAAGGCACCCCTTATCGAAAGTTTTCAATTTATTTAGAAAATATAAAAAAGAAAATTTCAAGTGTACGGTCATCTATAAAACAAAATTAGCCAACACCGATTTTATACTTTAAAATACTGTTTTTTCTCATTTAATTTAAAAATTTTTCGGACTTATTCTTAACAAAAAGTATTTTGTAAATAAGATAGTGAGATAGTTTCTCAAACACTTTCTTCTCTTTTCTCAACCTGAACTGTTGAAGAAAAACAAATTTCCAAAACCCATAACAAATCCCCTTATTGTAAAATCAGATCCAAATTGGCTCTATACTAATATATAAAGTTAAACGTCTCGGACCAGAATTACACCGTGATATTTTAAACTATAGTTTTATCTGGGTATAAGATACAAAAACTAAATAAAATTTCAATTGAGTCGCCTTAGCCATCCAAAGCGAGACCAATACCGTTTTGTGATCTCGTTGGTAGTGGTAGTACCGTTTCATGGCGGGAGCCTG
This sequence comes from Merzomyia westermanni, assembly GCA_949987695.1. Classification (NCBI taxonomy): domain Eukaryota; kingdom Metazoa; phylum Arthropoda; class Insecta; order Diptera; family Tephritidae; genus Merzomyia; species Merzomyia westermanni. The sequence continues at coordinate 120,507,453 of OX465288.1, read as the reverse complement.
TAAAAATCGGGCATTTGATTTGATGGACCACCCTAATAGGAGTGCATATGTTGATATGTGTATATACTGACTGAACTTATACATACTGTGTGAAGTATAATTCATAATCTGTTGCACGTATGGATCCATTTAAAATGTTCCAGCTGGTAAGAGTGTCGACTACTTTAGTCCAAATTCGAAAAAGACTCAAATGAACTCAAGTGCATCGGATTTGAAAATGGTCGCTTCTTATGGACTGAAAGGCGTCAATAGGTTGCTGTAGTTAAAGCAGCTGTAGTTTCATAAAATTAATGCAGTAAATGAAACGACATGTGGATCATATAACGCATATGTATACACCAATGGAAGTCTAGCGGATAAAATCTGTTCTGCTGGTATACAAAAAATAGTGTCAATTTACAATAATTCGACGACTTTGGCATTTCCTTACATACTCCCATGTTTTACTATTACTAATTAGAATTCAGGCAACTGAACTACTGATCGCCAGTGATGCTGTATTTACAGTATGAAACATGACTTTTGCACTATACAGACATCTCATTGAGAATAATTTTTTTTAACTCCTACTGAGAACTTTATTGGCACTTAAAAAAAGCAAATAAACTTATATCGAACCAAACACGAAAAAATTTTATTGTTCTGTTTTTTTTTTTATTGCAGTATTTTTGTAATGAGTACTTAAGTTGAATTTACTACAATATTAATGAGAGTGAGGAGCATGGAGAAGAAGATTTTAAAAGAAAAATGCTGCGAGATCATTCCAATCCATTGGCGGTTTATGAATTGGCAGAAGGGTGTTTGAATTTCGTTTAAATGTTAAAAAAATTTCTTGCCTTCGGGTCTAGCTTTTGAATAAGGAAAAATGATGAGCCCCACATAAAAGGCACTTCCATTCCCACGCAATAACAAATCGGAGATACTTTTTGATTCCTGGCTGAAGCCGGTTTTCCAAAACCAGTGGGAAACATTCATGGGTTCATGAGTTGCACAGACGAACCTCATATTCAAATAGAAAAGATCACGGTCTTTTTTTATAAGCAAAAGAGATATTTTAGTATCAATGCTATCCTATCCCAACAAGAATTTTTTTCTCATACAACTTAAGACGCAATTCATATCAAATACTTTTCTCAAATCTTTAACCTTAAGTCTCAAAGCGGAATTATAATGTTCTCAACTTAAAAGGTAATTTTAAGTATGGAAGTTTTGTTAGTTATCAAGTGGAGAATTCACTGATTCCAAAATTTACCTGAAATGAATTTCTCCAAGTGGACTGAGAAGACAATATTTTTTCTTTGTACTGTAAATCATTTGTCCGATTATTTACATAGTTATAATATAACATATGAAATAATTCTTATATGTTATGTAATAAATAAACAGTACTTTAAAATAATTGTCTGTTTTCAGTGAAATTAAATTTGGAAGTAAATCAAGGTAATAAATTTAAAAAACTGAATATGGCGTGCGTTTAGCCTATTTACAATCATTCCATTATTAATTTTATACAATCTGCCCTTGGAGGTCTTAATTGGCAGTCGTAAATTTTCGATCAATAATTTTGCTGTTTAAATTTGTACAAGTGCTCCCAAAAATTGTTGGCGATTTCTCAAATGTTTTTTAAATTCTGCACAAGTTGACAAATAAGCGTGGAGAAAAATGATTATCTCAACTGGTAAGGTATGCCTAAACTCAACTTGAGTACTAAGCATTTCTCAAACTTTGGGGAATATATTTTCTTCTGCTAATTGGGATGTAAATCTTATAAACAAAAATTGTGTGTTTTATAGGCGTCCAAAGTACTGAACCGATCTTCATGAAATTTTCCCAGTATATTGCAGCATAGGCTATATATCGACTTTAAAAAAGTTCGGGGTTAGATAGTGTCCCTGAAAAAAGCGATTAACTTTTCTGTCCTTCCAGGACTTCCAGGATCAAAATCATTTGCACATTCAATTTTTCTGACTTCGTCTGCTGGTCTACTAGTACTTTATAAAATGTACCACTGTGATTTTAGGAAAAAAATTATGTCCCTATATTTTAGGAAAACCAGGGGGGACAGTTTGATTATTACAATTAGCGTTTAATACTAAATGGTTGCAAAAAAGTAAAATAGTATATACTTTATTTTAGTACCAATTAAATTAAAATCTTTAACATTACAAATATGGTCGCTGTCTAAGAAGCGACTAAGAGACATATCAATTGGTAAATGCGATTAAAGATCAATATCTGACATTTTTGCCGACCTCTGCTCTACAATCATATTTGCTAACTCCATATCGTAATCCAGAGACAAGCTCAGCCCATCACACGTTCAACAAAGACACAGGGGTTTTAAAAAGTCGGTTTAAATGTTTAGCCCATTCTCTGCAATACCAACCTCAAAATGTGTTGCAAACAATAAATGTTTGGTATGCTTTGCATGAATTTTGCAAACATTATAAAGAGGGAGAGTTACCTAAGGTTGAAACCCAAGAGCAGGAAAATAGATCTGTTGTTGATGAAGGTGTTAGTAGCATATCGTCGGTGACACTGCAAAACCGCGTAACGCATAAATGCAAAACCGCGTAAGTGATATCTCAGTTTGGCTGTTTTTCCACCACAAATTCCTTATTTTTTAGAAGAATATTGACTTTATGGGAAAGGTTCCCATCGAGATCAATTCTTTGAATTATTTTCCAAACCAACATGTAGTTTTCTTCAGAGTAAATGAATATATATATCTTGATGGCAGGGGGCTACACAAATGCCACTTACGCGCTTTGGCATTTGTGCGTTACGCGGTTTTGCAGTGTCACCGACGATATGTATTTCAAATAAATCCCAAGATTTTCAGCGCCTAAAGAAGGACAGGATTAAATTACTATGTTTCCTACCCATGAATAATATGTTGAAGGTCACAAAAATTCGTATAATTTTGGTGACGTATGATTCTATTATGAGTATGTACGAGTATGTATACATCCAAACAGATGTGTGTTCTACAATGCAATCATTATGAAAACCTCTAAACAACTAATAAATCTTAAAAATATGCCATAAAAAGTAATAATTTCGAGGCAGTTAAAAAATACTTTAACAAATCCTTGAACATTTATCTTTGTCTCAACGCTCGATCAGTGCCAGAGAAATTGTTATAAACCGTGTTATCTCTTCGTGGACTTCTTTTAACTATCTATGGGATTTAAAATTTCTGATGACATGTAGAGCAGTAAGAGTGTATATGTAAGAACATGAACATCGCTTTGTTTTAAGCAATTGAATTGTTTCTACATGGTAATAAATCATAAATATATTTTACAAGCCTGTCTACCGCGTTTTTCTTCCATTGTGCTCGCAATTCACCGACCACACGGAAATTTGCTCATTACACGCTGAAATGCCGACCTGATTTTGGCTAGCATGCATATGTCGTACCTATGATAGGTATGGCAACAACAAATTGGAATTAGTTTTTATTTTATAGAACACAATTTGTATTACATTATACACACGTACATATACATATTTGTATCAAAGTACCTACTGTATGAATGTTTAACTGTTCACGGTGTTTTTAGTTTGCCCAGAAAGGCGTTACTGTTGTGGCAACTGTGACACTGTCTGCCTCTATAGCGATAATAAGGTCCAGAGTGTTGCATTAGACTCGAAGCAAGCTGACAATAGTTAAAACTATTATATTTTTCTATGTGTTTGAACGTCAATAAAGGCATGATTTATTGCTAAAAATATGTATTAGATCATGGCGCCATCAATATGAGGTCATTGTTTTATTTGATAAATATGTACATAAATATTAGGGATTTGCCAATAACAGGATGCCACGATTTTTAGGTGCTAAAAATCCCAATTTCGTTCCTACAATCTCGGGATTTTCGGGATTGGAAATATGTTTCTACAAATCAAATATGTGTGATTTATTTATGAAGAGTATTTTAAAGTTTACCATTTATATACTCAATGATCGACATTTTATTCAAGTATAGCATCTTCTATAAATAAAATGTAACAACTGTTACACCAAAATATGTAGGTGCCTGTCTGATTTTACTATGTTATTATTGAATGTTACGTCTTAATATATATTTTGAAAATCGAATTATTTGTTAAATATATTAAGGTTACATAGTTGTTCACTTTTTTCATATGAAACTGTTGCAGAAAAGCGAGCTTACAAATCCCGGGACTAAACTCGCAATCGGGAAATGAAGATCTTATCCCGAAAATCCCGGGATTGTAAAAATCGTCATCCTTAGTTCATATGTATGTCTTTATATGTACATATCTTCTTACAAATGTAAGCCCAGAAAAAAATCGCATAAGCGATCATAAGAAATAATCAACATAAAAAGCAATAATAATTCACTGCTTTCATTGAATAATCTATCAAAATTATATAAAGTTACCTCTCAGAGAGCATTAATTAAAGCTTTATAAGGAGGAAGCTGTAATGCTAATCGTCCAACCAAGATTCGTGATAGTTTCCCAAGCATGAATCTGCATTTTTCTAGTGTTCGGCACAAGAATCCAAAAACTGGTAGTCTTCCAGCAGGAATATGAAACGTGAACTCCCGGCGGGGTGCAATAAAGCCATGTGGCCTTATTATTAATTATTTTAATTATATTTTAGTCAATATGGCATTATTTTCACAATGAATGTGAAATAAATCCATTATGGCATTATTGCACTTTTGGTAATATCAGGTGTGATGTTTATGTACCACATGACATCTCAATGACATCACAGAAACCAAACAGCATTTGCCTGAGACGAGGCTGCTGTTGTCCTATTAATTTGAAATTTATTAAAAAAGGGCCGCATACGAAAATTTTAATGTTTTGTTATGACATGAATTAAAATTATTTAGTCCTATTAATTTTACTTTTATTAAAAAAAGCGCCGCGAGCAATAAATACAGTACTAAATTGATAAAGGCATGTAAAAAAATCGAGAATTTTTTGAACAATAGGCAATCCCGATGCTCTCTTTTTTAAAAAACTCATGCACAAAGTACATCATTTAAGAATGAAAAAGTCACTCTTATTTAACTCAAATTTAGAAAAAAAAAATTTTGAGAAGAGCAGTAGCGCCGAAGTGGGGGTGGGGGCTGCTAGCCAAAGTGAACAAACGTCAAAGAGGCAAAATTTACTTTTCGCATATTTTCAATTCATATCAAAATATAAAATGAAAATATGGAATTAAAAATTTTTTTTCAATAAATGTTAAATTAATTGGACTAAAATGTGAAAGTGTGCGATGTGATATGTATATGACCTTATTTCTCAAATTTCTGTCTCTATTTCACATAGCAGAAATAATCGCATATTGATTAATATTATAATATTCCCTGAATTCAAAACCACTCCCCAAATGTTTATGGGAATTTTATCGATGTCAATAGAATTAATGTCGCTTTTGAAATGCGAATTAATGTCAAATTATTTTGAGAATTAACGTCATTTTACAAAGAGAATTAATGTCAGAAACGCTAAATATTATAAATGCTTTACTGATTTCCATAATAACAACGCAACTGCTATTTCAGGTGCAGTTATGTACATACATAATGGACTAAGCAGGCTTTACTCCAAATTTTCATTTTACACCTTATATATGTATATATATGAAATGAAAAAATTGTATTTAATGAATTTTGATATTTATCAGAAAAGCGCAGCAGGCGAAAATTTGGATAAAAAATATTATTAATGTATATATTTTTATACCTAGTAGTGCCTAACGGTGGTCTGTAACGGCATGAACGGATCAAGTTAGATATTGAATTATACAAGGTGGCGCTAAAGTAATCCTCCTATCAGAAAATGCTATAAATTTTGCGATTGGCCCCTAAAGTCAGTTCTGTTTTGACATTTGTGTAGTAAACACATGCGAAATACACGTTAATAAACAATGTTACGCTATACTGCTCCAGAACGCGGAATATTGCTGACTATTTATTTGACCAATAATCGGTCGGGGCCAAACGGTTACTGTGAATGGTGAGCGCTACAGAGCAATGATCAACGAGTTCTTTTCGCCGCAACTTGATGAATTGGGATTGGAAAACATGTGGTTCCAACAAGACGGTGCAACAGCACACACTGCACGTGCCACAACCGATATGCTGAACATCGGAAGCTTACTTTTGCGCCACCTTGTACATATCAAAATGTTCAGGATGAAAAAAGAAATTGATTAAGCCATGCCCGTAACTTGAGTAAATTTTGAGGTATCTTAATGAAATTTGGTATGCAGGTTCCTTGACACTCATCTCCGATCACTATTTAGAACGGGAGAAATCGGAGCATAGGCACGCCCATTTTTTATATATAGAATATTTTCGAAAATACAAAAGAAGTGATTGTTCAGTACATAATACACTTAGAAGGATAAAATTTGGTCTGTACATTAACTTTAAAGCAAAAAATAAAATTTTCAAGAAATTTTTTAAAATGGAAGTGGCACCGCCCATTAAATTTTGAAAATAATATAAATCATAAATCAAAAACCGTTCAAAATATCGGATCGAAATTTAGCACACATATTCATATTAATACAAGGTATGTTTTGAAAAAAAATTAGCGAAATCGGTTAAGGTCCACGTCCACTTTTATACGAAAGAGTTTGAAAAGGATCATAGATATATTCAATAGGCAATAACTTTGCGTACAAAAGCTTTATATCATTTCTATTTGACTTTTAAAGTGTCCGTGAACGAAGAAGGCCGAAATGGGCGAAACCGATTAAGGACCCGCCCCTTTTATAGTGGGTCAATCCAAAAAACTTTTTATGCCAAAACTCCGGAAAAAATTGATTTATCGAAACGATATTTGGCAAAAATGTTGAATATATAAAGGTAAATATTTGTTGTAAAAAGGGGCGAAATCGGTCAACGGCCACGCCCAGTGTTTTATCATAGTTCTCGAAAATTTGTTTGTAAAATGTAAAATGCGATATTTCTATAACCATGCAAGCTATATCAATAAGATCTTGCAAACATAATAAGCTTTTTAAGAAACACTCGACCGCATAAAAATTTTGTGGATTTTGGGAAAGTAGGCGTGGCGCCGCACACTTTTCATAATACAAATTCTGCTATTCTCAAAGGCGATTGCTTTTAGTTTCACTTAGATATTTTAATTGGTCAGCTGCTTCTCAGTAGTATATAGTATGCTCCTGCCAAAAATTTGGCAAATCGGATAACACACAAGTAAAATATCCGGGCAAGTTGTGAATACCCCACTGCAAAAGGGAAGTTATATACCTTTTTTGATTTTCATACCTTTAATGAACGTGAAATGTTTATCAATCAATAAGTAAACTAAAAAAATGAGGACGATGAACTGTGTCGATTTAGCCATGTCCATCTGTCTATTTGAACGCAAATTTCTCAAACATAAAATGTGCATGTATTGGTATTTTGAAAAAATGTGGTTAGCAGTTCTTGGTAGGGAAGCTATTTATATATCGAAGGACACATCGAAGGTCCAAGGTTCGAGTCCTGGGACAGGTAACATCAAAAGTGGTTTGAAACATTTTTCAAAACGGGGTCGCCCCTCGGCAGTGGTTTGGCAAACCCTCTGAGTGTATCTTGCCGTGGAAGGCTTCTCATCAAAAATTCATCTTCTTTCAAAACGGCACACCACAGGTTTATGATGATATACCCGTTGTATATCGCGCCATACATTTATATATTTTTTTAAAATAATTTACACCTCAAAACTCATAGCAGAAGTGTTTTTATTGAAACCAATCAGTTGGCTTTATAATATGAACTGAAAAGTATTAAAATAGACCTGCGTAAATTGGTATGCCATAATAGATCACTACTAGGTATATAATTTTCGGTTCCACCCAAACTTAGACTTCTTTATTTCTTGTTTTCTAATTTCATAATACAATACATAAGTACTAAATGAAAATTATAAATCTATGTGCTTATTTAAATAAATCCCAATTTCATGAAATATGATTTTTTGATTTCATATAATAGTATAAAATGAAAATAGCGCTTTTATTATTATACAAATTAGTATTGTTTGTATCATATTTAGCGAATACAAGAAAATATATAATAGAATAACATGAAAATTTGGAATATAAAATCGCGCGATTTTTATCAAAATTCATTAAATACAATTTTTTTATTTCATATACGAGGTGTGTTCAAAACGTATCGCGAATTTTGAATTTTCGCTGGTTGCGTACATTCGAATTTCGAATTTTTTGTGGCGTTATGTTGGTACACATGTCTCTCACTTATGCCGACAAGCTCGGCCATTTTGAATGTTCAGTTAATTGTTGACAGCTGCTTTGCTTGCACGTGTTTTGGATCGTCTTCGATTTTTACCTATTCAAAAAAATGGATCAAAGAACCTGTATCAAATTTTGTGTGAAAAACGAAATTAAGTGCGCGGATGCATTCCGAATGTTGACTGTGGCATACGGAGAAGCTACCTTGGACCGAAGCAACGTTTATCGGTGGTACAAAATGTTCTCAGAAGGCCGAGAAGATGTGCAAAGAAGAACAAATATTGGCTTTTGCACCACGATAACGCCCCTGCTCACGCATCGTTGCTTGTGCGCGACTTTTTGGCCAAAAACAACACACTAACGATGCCGCAGCCACCGTATTCCCCAGATCTGGCCTCCTGTGACTTTTTCTTGTTCCCTAAACTGAAGAGGCCCATGAAAGGACGACGTTACGCTTCTCTTGACGAGATAAAGACGGCATCGAAGGAGGAGCTGAACAAGATACAAAAAAATGATTTTTTGAAGTGCTTCGAAGATTGGAAAAACCGTTGGCACAAGTGTATAATATCTCATGGGGATTACTTTGAAGGGGACAAAATAGATATTCATGAATAAATAAATAATTTTTGAAAAAACACAAAATTCGCGATACTTTTTGAACACACCTCGTATATACATGCAAATTAATAATTCTAATAAAACATTTAAGTTTTTAAAAATTAATTTACCGCGAAAGCAGCCGAATTCACTGAACCGTGGTTCCTTATGAACTGAGCTTAATTTGTAATCTACTCTTATTTATTAGATTCTAAAGTTGCTTACATTTTAATTGGCCTTGAAACAAGTATATCAATTTCTACTGCTTCTGAGATGCGCCAACATCCGATGAAGTAAACAGGATGTTTTTGTTATTACAATTCAGTAACTTGAACCATCCATTCAAGATCATAACTGTAGCTGCAATAACAAAGAAGCAAAAGATCGCTTTGTTTACATATGCCGATATGCGGTCTAATGATGCAATTCACTGAGTACCATTTAGGTACTTGAATTCTTGGATATCTGTTTATATTTGCCGTTAGGGGCCTATTGAAGCTGTGTGTTAACTCCCCCTCCTCTAAATCGAAACGTCCCGTCTTAGAGTAGACGTCTGAAATTTTTTGAATTTTAAAAGCAATATCATTTATTACGGCTTCTTTATGATTTTCTCTTTCCAATTTTATTTTAGTTTGAAATATTACCGAAAACTTGTATATAACATATATTAGTAAGAATTCCACCAAATGACAACCAAATCGGATTCTGTTGCATCTCTTGTTTCAATTTATTTAAAACATTAATATTTCTTAATTTTAAATGTTCTTTTTTCGATTCAATATATTCTTTAATATAAAAATTTTTAAATTTCCCTTCTCTTAAATAGTTCAAAAGTTTTCCAGTAGGATTCTCAGATTTCATACTGTCATTTACAACTTTATTATTAAAAGTGACCAAATATAATCCATCTATTGTGTGATTATCTACATTATGTTTTCTTGTTGTTAATATTGCTCCCTCTTTTATTATTTTAAGTTGCTCATTTTTGTCTTTAATTTTTGTACAATTTCTTCTTTCTTCTTTAAATGGTCATCTAACCGCCTGGGCAATTTTGACCGTCCAACATAGCTCGCCAGTCGTTTCTTCGTTGCGCCAACTGGCGCTAATTGGAAACACCGCGGGATCGCAAATCGTTCTCCACTTGGTCCTTCCATCGGAGTGGTGGTCTCCCTCTTCCTCTGCTTCCACCGGCGGGTGCCGATAAGAATACCTTCTGGGCTGGAGCATCTTCGCTCATTCGCACTACGTGGCCTAGCCAGCGAAGCCGCTGTGTATTAATTCGCTGAACTATGTCGGCGTCTGCGTAAAGTTCATACAGCTCATCATTAAATCTTCTTCGGTACTCGCCGTCGCCAACGCGTAGAGGTCCACAAATCTTTCGAAGAACCTTTCTCTCGAACACTCCCAGAGCCGCCTCATCAGATGTTGTTAGTGTCCACGCTTCTGCACCATATAGCAGGACGGGTGCGATGAGTGACTTGTAGAGTGTTATTTTCGTTCGTCGAGAGAGAACTTTACTTTTCAATTGCCTACTCAGTCCGAAGTAGCATTTGTTTGCAAGAGTAATTCTTCGTCGGATTTCTAGGCTAACATTATTGTTGGTGTTAATGCTGGTTCTCAGGTAAACGAAGTCCTTTACTATTTCGAAATTATTGCTGCCAACAAAGGCTTGGTTGCCAAGGCGCGAATGCGCTGACTCTTTGACAATTGCTCTTTCGTACAATTTGCTCTTTCGTTATTTCAAATATTTGTTAAACAAGTTTGATTTTTATTTATCATACAAAAGGCTTGATTTAATTCCTTTTTGCAATTGTTTATTGCATAAAAGTTGTTTTCACATTTAACTACCTGATTTTCAATTAATAATTTTCCATCTTGTTGCGCAATAGCTTCTACATTGAACAGAGTACCTATGTTTATAACTTTTGGATATTTAATGTATATAATAATGACGTCATTTATTTGTACAATTTTGAATTTTGATACATCCATTAAATCAGATATTGTTACATTCTTAACCTCATGATTAATTATTTCGTTTATTTCATCTAAATCTAATATACTTGGGTTTAAAATACCTAATTGTTTGTAATAAATTTTCCAATTCATTTATAATAAATTTATTTCTTTGTTTCTCTATTGTTGTCTTGCTTACACTTTCCTGTAAGTCATTTATTATACGTGTTAAATCTGTTATTGTCTTAAATATTTGGGAATTTGTAGTAAATTGTCGGTTATTATTCTCTATTAAGTCGTTAACTTTGTCTGTAATCCTTAAAAAGTCATCATGGTCAGGTGTGCCTGCAATCCATTTCCACAATGTTCCTATTTCATTAACTCCTCTCTTTTGTCTATTTGATTTTTGCGTTAATTGTCCTAAAAGTGTTTCCGTCAATTCTATTTCAAAATATACTGTATCTTTATCTATTAAAACAAAATCATACGGTTTTTTATAACTTTCAATTACTTCTTGAAAAACGGATAAATTAGTTAAATGAAAAATTGATTCAATTCCTCAAATATTGCTGCCTTTCCTTCCTCTATTAGTACATAATTTTCTCTAGTGTAGTCAATCAAATCTGAGCTTACTCCCCATATAACTGTAATTAATATTATTGAAAGTTCCATTTTTTCGTAAAAATTAAACCTTAATGTTATCTTTATGTATGATTCTATTTCTATTTCTTATTTTAATCTTATCTCCTAAATCCTCACAAACCATTTCTTTCCTATATCTTGGCTTAAGTTTATTCCTTTCTCCAAAAATTTTTTCGTATATTATTTCACCTGGACAATAATATTTATTTATTCTTTTTTTATTATGAAAATTCAAAAGTTTTTCCTGCGCAACTTTCAATCTATTTTCTACATCAGAATGGTTTTCTTTGTTAAATAAAATATTATATGGTTGCTTCCCCGTTACTGAGTGAATTGATGTATTGTATTGTTGTACTGCTCTTATGATTGCCTCCAAATCACTCACTAAGTTATGTTCTTGTTTTAAACATAGAGCTATTTCAACTATTGTTGAATGAACTCGCTCCACTTGTCCATTTGTAGTGCTATGCCTTGGGGTGCAAAAGAAAATTTGGATGTTCAATCTATTCATTAATGATTTAAATTGCACGGTACAAAAACTAGGTTCGTTATCCAAAATTATACTTCTGATATTAGGAAATATCTGCAGAATCTCAAGAATTTTTCCATCCATATCCAATTTATTCTCTATACATTTTATAACTGTGAATTTTGAGTAAGCATCTATACAAGTAATAAACTTTAATTTCTGTGCAAAAAATATATCTACATGTAATTGTTCTCCGTATCTACTAGGTATTGGAGCTTGACCTATAGGAATTAATTTCGGGTGTCTCTCGTACTTATTTGCTATTACAGATATTGCAATTTTTTGCATATTGTTTAAATTGTTTTACCATCTGCGGCCAATAATACTGTCTCGAATCTGTATTATATTCTCTCTATAACTGCGATGAGCTCTGTCACGTGTCTGCTCTATAATAATTGCTTGGTCTTATCAATAAAAATGAGATGGGTAGGCGTTTTTTAACACCGTTTTAATTTCATAAATTACTTCTGGTGTGCAATATATTCCCGTAATAATTCTAGGGTTCAAACATTCAGAGAGAACGGAAACACTATTTTGTGGTGTGTCGTATTCGATTAAATACCTGTTGTTACCAAAACATGAAATTCTTTCCTGAGTGGTAACTCTTGCTCCTTTATCTATCAATATCTGTTGCTTAAAATGATTTAATGGCTTTTTCGTTCTTTCAATATCATATTCATCGCTGCATTTAGCCGAATGCTGCGTATTTGTAAGTGAATCACTTGAATCTGAATCTTCATTATTCGTATCTGTTAAATTATTAAAATGTTGCCTAGATAATGCGTCAGCAACAACATTCGTTGTACCCGGTTTATAAACTATCTTTGGCGAAAACTCCTCATTAAAGGCTCTCCATCTTTCCATTTTTACATTGGGATTTCTCTCAGACATTGCAAACGATAATGGCTGATGATCTGTGTGAATTTCTAAATCCCCTACGGCATAAATGTAATGACGTAATGCCTTCAATGCCCAAACGATCGCGAATAACTCTTTTTCGTTTGTTGCATAATTTTGTTCAGTGGAGTTCAGAGTCTTTGATATAAATGTTATAGGTCCTCCCTCCTGGGATAAACCTGCACCCACCGCTACGTTGGAAGCATCCGTAGTTAAAATCAATTTCGTTTCAAAGTCCGGTTGAGCTAATTCAACTTGTTCTCTTAATGCATTTTTCAAAGTTTCAAAAGCCGCTATTCCCTCCTGGTCAAGATAAATGTTTGTTTTTTTTTGACTTATACTGTGATATTTTACCATTTTCTTCTTTCAAGTGCTTCGTTGTTGGTTTAGCTATATTTGCATAGTCCTTAACAAATTTCCTATAATACCTTGTTAGTCCCAAGAATCCTCTAAGTTGTCGTAAAGTTTTGGGGATTGGGTAATTTTTTATTGTTTCTACCTCTTTTGGGTCTGTTTTTATAACTTTGTGGGATACAACATATCCCAGAAATTCGACTTCCGCTTCTATAAATCTTGATTTTTCTATAGATATTTTCAAATGACCTTTTCAAGTGTTTCAACTATATGCTTTAAATGATTTATATGTTCCTTTAATGTTTTTGAATATATTATAATATCATCAACATAAACATGGCAGAATCTACCAATATACTCATGCAGAACATTATGCCGCCGTGGTGTGGAGGTAGTGTTGCCGGCCTACCACACCGAAGGTCCATGGTTCGAGCCCTGGTACAGGTAACATCAAAAGTGATTTGAAAAAAGTTTTTCAAAACGGGGTCGCCCCTCGGCAGTGGTTTGGCAAACTCTCCGAGTGTATTTCTGCCATGACAGGCTTCGCAGCAAAAATTCGTCTCCTTTGTAGATGCCGTTCGGAGTCGGCAAAAAACTGTAGGTCCCACCAATTTGTAGGGAAAATTCAAATCGGCACACCACAAATTGGAAGAGAAGCTTGGCGCAAAAATCTCTTAGGAGGTTTATGATGATATACCTGTTGTATATCGCGCCATAAAGAGAGAGAGAGAACATTATTCATTGCTCTCTGAAATATGCTTGGGGCATTTTTTAACCCGAATGGCATTCTCAGATATTCATATTTTCCATTATTTACCGAAAACGCTGTTTTTTCAATATCTTCCTCCTTCATTAGTATCTGATGAAATCCCGACTGCAAATCCATTGTTGAAAAATATTACGACTCTCCCAAATTAAAAAGTATAACCTCAGGATTTGGCATTGGATACCTATCAGATATGATTTTTCATTTAGCTTTTTAAAGTCTATAACCATCCTTAATTTAGGACTTCCATCTTTATTTATTCCCTTTTTAGGAAGAACACAAATAGGCGAATTTTATGGGCTTTTACTGTGCCTTATTATATTTTTTTCTAATAAACCCTTAATTTCTTCATTAACAAAACTATTTGCAGATAAAGAATATGGATATTGCTTTGACCATAGTGGCTTGTCATCCTCAGTTCTTATTTCCGCTTCTATATCAGTTCTGAAGGGTAGATCCATATTTACCTCTCCAGGAGCTTTTTCTATTATTTTAATAACGTCCTGTCTTAACAACGGAATATTGACAGTTTTTGTTTTTTTTTATTTATATATTTATCAGCAAATTCGCCACTGCTAACACATTTTTCAAATTGTATATTATTTATTTCCAATATATTATTGGTAAAGGCTTCAGAGATCTCTTTCTCTGATGTAAGTTTTTTTAAATTCTTAGTTTTGGACTGGAGTTGGCGTTGTAGAACCCTTTTGCTCCACAATATATTTTTTATTTGAATTACCGGAATTATCATCGGCGGGCACCTTAGGATTTTTTAATCCCAAGGGGTTTAATTTTTCACTTTTGCCGGTAAAAACTTCGGCGGGAGCCTCAGGACTTCCTTGTCCCAAGGGGTTTACTTTATATATTTCACCATGGTTAGTTTCTTCCATGTTCACAAAACATAACTTCTCCTTATTGTTATCTCCATATATAAGTTCTGCTTTCCCTATATCTATGTTTGCCTTAATCTTCTTCAAAAAGTTGACTCCTGCCAGAAAGTCACTTGCTAAGTTATCTATTTCGTAAAATCTTTCCTTAAATCCAAATAAGTGTACACTATGGTACAAAGTAATGATGATCGAACCATGAAGGGTTCTTACCCTCTTCTTAATTGCTAATTCCTTACCATTGTTATATATACCTTTCCTGATGCAACAACTCGTCGCATCGGTATCTATTAATATTCTCATTACTACTCCGCTATGTCTATCTGTTCGGAAAATGTAGGGCAAGTGGAGGCCTGGTATAAAAAATGATTCTCGTTTAAATTATTTATTCGTGGCTCTTTCAACTTTGGTTGACCACTAAAATTCATATTCCTTTTTACTGGCTGGTTAAATTGTCATTTCTGTGCAAAATGATAATTTTGTTGTTGACCCTGAAATATTTTTGGTTGGGATGATTGATTATAACCGAACGTTTTTTTCTGGACAAGTGGCAGATTATCGGATGATGTATCCATCGGTTCTGGTTTTGGGAAATTCGTAGTATTATTATTTCTCATTTGTGGATATCTCAAATGGTTTTGAAATTGATTTCCCCTCCTTTGTGTGTTATTCCTAGGACTCTGTAAATTATTATTAAAAGTTTTATTTTCTGGAAGGTCAGTTCTTGAAAAATTCAGAGCAAATTCTGAACGCATCTGATTTGAGTGAAGCTCCTGTGCTTTCGCAAGGGCATTTGGCAAATCGGCAGGAGGCAATGTGAAAAGTACTTGGTTTAAAGGAGGATTTAATCCCGTTATAAAGGTTCTTAGAGCGGTTTCGCGATTTTTAATATTTAGTTGCTTGTCTTAATATACTCACTTCTTGAACAATGACGTGGATTGGTCGCTTGTCTGCGTAATCAAAGTCTAGCCTAGCAAATACATCTTCTAAGTTTAAGACAGTGCCATGATTATTAAGGATATCATTGGCATTTCCTACTATTTTATTTCGAAGTATGGTTAATGCTCCGAAATACTTCCTGCTTCCTTCGATATACAAGCTCATCGAATTTTTTGCAGCCTCTCTCCAACTAATATAAGATTTACCAGAGAATTCTGGCAGTGACTTAATTATGTCTAAACTTTCAGTACACGCTACTCCGTCATCAATAGTTTGTGTACGATATTCCGTCACATGCCTAGTACTAGTTATTGTCTTAATTTGATTAGTCAGTTGGTTAATTTCATTTCTAAGATTAGCAGTTTGTGTAGCTACTACCCTAGCGATATCTTCTGCAGAAATATTGCTGACTGCCATTTTGGAAAACTGGTTAGTTAGTTCGTCCACTGCGCTTTTATTTATTTTTAAAGTTACTTCTTTTTTTTCCTAAAGGGACAACTGAGGTTGTCGTGCCTACTACTCTGACAATAGTCACAATAAAAATGCCTTTCGTATTTAATTCTCGTGGGATGGTTTCCCATAAATTTTTTTTTAAAAACCTTATTAATAATATTTATTATCTTAACTTACGCCAGCTTCGTTGTTGGTTTTTGGTTGACCTCCTACGTTGTTGTCAATCGAATTGTCTGTGGTCCCACGTTGGCAACGTCCCGGCGTGACGTGCAATACCTCTATTTAATTTGGTTTTTGATTTCTTGACTTATAATTTTGCTGTTTTTTATTTTTTCCCCGAAGATTGTTTTATTATTTCTTTTCATAAAATATTTTAGTTTTGTTGAGTTTTTTTCTTCTTAACACTTTATCCCTGTTGTAGGACACCTGTTTTCTTATTAGGAAAACGTTCGCACAAAGGTTTTGTAATTTGAAAGTTTTTTTTTTGCACTGGGATACTTTTTTTACACGTTTTCATATTTTTGGGGTACTTGGTATTTTTTGCCCTTTTTTATGTTCTTTCATTTTAAAAAACTTAGGTACTTAGGTACGCCTTTCTTTAAAAATTGGCACTTGGTTTGTTCAACTTTTCTCCCTTTTTTTTTGGGATACTTGATTTTTTTTAATTAGGAAAACTTAACATTTCCTTTCGCACAAGGATTTCTTATGTTAAGTTCTCCTAGCAGGATCGCCAATTAATAATTGTAATAAAACATTTAAGTTTTTAAAAATTTGTTTACCGCGAAAGCGGCCGAATTCACTGAACCGTGGTTCCTTATGAACTGAGCTTAATTTGTAATCTACTCTTATTTATTAGATTCCAAAGTTGCTTACATTCTAATTGGCCTTGGAACAAGTATATCAATTTCTACTGCTTCTGAGATGCGCCAACATCCGATGAAGTAAACAGGATGTTTTTGTTATTACAATTCAGTAACTTGAACCATCCATTCAAGATCATAACTGTAGCTGCAATAACAAAGAAGCAAAAGATCGCTTTGTTTACATATGCCGATATGCGGCCTAATGATGCAATTTACTAAGTACCATTTAGGTACTTGAATTCTTGGATATCTGTTTATATTTGCCGTTAGGCGGCCTATTGAAGCTAGGTGTTAACTTGCATATATAAGGTGTAAAATTAAAATTTTATTAAATACATTTTTTTTCATATGCATACATATACTCGTATAAGGTATAAAATGAAAGTTTGCAGTAAAAGCTGCTTAGTCCATTATCTATGTAGATAACTGCACCTGAAATAGCAGTTGCGTTGTTTTTATAGAAATTAGTCAAGCATTTAGCAAGCAAGTCATGGACATTATTCATTCGCTTTTAAAATGCGATTTAATGTCATTGACATTAATTCCATTGACATTATGACACGTCACCGAATCGGATTCTGTGCGCTCCAGTACTAGAGTCTTGATTGTCACGTGTTTGACTCTCCTTGCTTATCCGTTACCCATGAGCATTTTCGGGTTAACAGTCCTACCTAGTGATGGAAAGTGGGAGATTGAAAGTGAGAGGACATATCAGTTGATCGCCCAATGAACGGCACCTTGCCTCCTATTTATGGTTCTACGCTTTTCAATTACTCCCTGTGACTGATGATAACAATACAAGTACGTACAGCATGGTATACATATTATAAGGAATTCATAAACTTGAAGCCAGATTTTGGAAAACTTTTGATGAAGCGAAATCAGCCTTAAGATCAAATTTTTTTAAGAAAACATAATTATAGATTCGTGAACATATGTACCAGGTTTTAAGCGCTTAGATGACACAATTTTGGCTAAAATAGATACTTTAAATTTAGCTTTTGAATTCGAAATGGCAAGTTTTTAACAATTTTTCTGTATTACTCTCGCAGTGGGCGCTTTATAATGTGCAGAAATTGTGAGCTGTCTAAATAGTGCAATTAATCCCCAAAAGGGGTTTCAAAAATTTTATTTTTAACAACAAGAACAATTTTTTTAATACAAATTTTCGTTTAACGTTTTCCTCAACTTTGACTTAGACTCGTTTTCTCACTATAAACACTACCGCGAAAAGATATACTGTTTATAATAGCATAAATATTGCTCAATAATATGACGGCTTTATAATTTAAAAATATAATGTTAATATTATTAAAGTAAAAACTCAAAAACGTCCGATTTGCTCTAGTTTCCGGACACTCGAAATTTGTATGAAATTTGTATATTGTGGCGATTATTCTCAAACATGTACCATCCCTAATTCAATAACACTCCCACCACTAGTTAAACACAACCGAGATAACGATGGATACGCTTATGCACACAAGCTAGGAAGAGGAAGAGAGGTGGCGCGAGTGTTTGCGAATACGATGCAAAGAGGAGATGCCAATAAATAACACCGACCCTTCCAGAACACGAAAAGCGAACAACCAAGAAAGTTCTCGGTG
The DNA here is from genome assembly GCA_949987695.1 of Merzomyia westermanni. Classification (NCBI taxonomy): domain Eukaryota; kingdom Metazoa; phylum Arthropoda; class Insecta; order Diptera; family Tephritidae; genus Merzomyia; species Merzomyia westermanni. The sequence continues at coordinate 120,488,703 of OX465288.1, read as the reverse complement.
CGTAGGCAAGCACCCTGTTGGACTATATAACGCGGTGGCCAAGCAAGGCAGGTTGATCAGTTTATTTTCAAGCGTTCAATAGTGAACTCCTGCGAAGTTACCAAACTCTTAAATTTGTATTGCGTTTATTACTAGTAAATCTTGTGGAGGAGACATCGACGAAAATGGAAGAGAAAAAGGAGCCTCCAAATACAGTGGCAAGTGTGGACACAAACGCGTTGTTGGCTGTATTGACTCAGATGTCGTCAAGTATTTCAACACAGCTGGAAGAACAGAAGACACACATGGCATCACAGCTGGAAGAACAGAAAACACACATGGCATCACAGCTGGAAGAACAGAAAACAAACATGGCATCTCAGCTGGAAGAACAGAAGACACACATGGCATCTCAGCTGGAAGAACAGAAGACACATATGGCATCTCAGCTGGAAGAACAAGATAGACGTATTACATCCAAGTTGGAGGCACGTATTTCCGAAATATCATCACAAAGTTCAGCACAGGTGTTATCGCAGATCTCTGCAAAGCTGGAAGAGCAGGAAGCCAGGATGACATTGAAGCTAGAGGCACGCATAGACGAGAAAATAATGCAGTTTAAGGAGAAAATCGAGGCCGAGGTAGATGCGTTAAGGGGCCGTATCCAGGAGTTGCAACTGAACCGTCCATCTGGTTCAGCGAATACTCGCAAAGTAAAATCCCCGTCATTTGATGGTTCTGTTCCTTTCCAGGTATTTAAGCTACAGTTTGAGAAGCCGGCAGGTGTGAATAATTGGGGCATGGAGGACAAAGTTGCTGCATTATTCGTGGCATTGAAGGGACCTGCAGCCGAAATTTTGCAGACTATTCCTGACGGATAACGGAACAATTATGAAGCATTAATGGGTGCAGTTGAGAGACGCTATGGTAGCGAACATCGGAAGAAGATATACCAAATAGAGCTACAGAATCGCTCCCAGAAACCTAATGAGACTTTGCAGGAATTTGCATCGGACATCGAGAGGTTGGCCCATCTAGCAAATGCGGGCGCACCCGTGGAGTATACTGAGAGGGTAAAAATCCAAAGTTTTATAAATGGAATACGCGATGTAGAGACGAAGCGGGCCACATACGCAAACCCCAAAAGGACATTCGCTGAAACGGTATCGCATGCTCTGACGCAGGAAACAGCCTCACTTTTGAGTAAACCTGCATACAAGGCTTATCGTGTAGAAGTGGAAACTCCGGCTTGGGTTGATAAAATTTTGGAAGCGTTGAACGGAGTACAGAAAAAAAGTAATGGTGCCATTAAATGCTTTAAGTGCGGAAAACCAGGTCACATAGCACGTTATTGCGGCACTGGCTCCAGTAACTCCAGCAATTCAAGTGGAGGAAAACGCAAAGCTAAAGGAGATGAGCAAACCTCCCAACCAAATCAGTCGTTAAACTAAATCGAGCCAGCCGAAAGGGGCGTGGACTGGCTCCCGCAACTGAATGCCCCATAATCTCTGTCTCACAGATCGGAAGGAAAGCTAGTAATGTTACTGTTGTTGTATATGTGGATGGAAAAGAACACTTACTAACTGTGGATACAGGCGCATCGCATTCCATAATTCGATCTGATTTAGTCAACAAGGAGGTGAGACCATTGCATGGAGCAAAGTTACGTACGGCCACTGGTGAGGACACCCATGTCCTAGGAGAAGTAACATGTGAAATCGCAATTGGGAACGTGGCCGTTCTACACAGTTTTATAGTAGCAGATATTGTTGACGAAATAATAGTTGGTGTGGACTTCTCAAGCGAGCAAGGCATCAAGATTGACATGCAAAACAGGATTATGAATTACCAGAACATGGATGTGCCATTAAATTTTGGTTACGAAAACAAATACGTTAGTAAGCGAGTGCTTGTGGAGGAGAGCCAACAAATTCCACCGAAGTCGGAAGCAATCATATGGGCAAAGATTGATGGAGATTATGGGACAAACAAATTGTGGGTTGTCGAGGCAGCAAACAAATCAAGGACGAACATATTAGTAGGAAAAACCCTGGCCATGACAAAACAAGATGGACGTGTACCGGTAAGAGTACTTAATGAGTTCAAATCGCCGATTAAACTTTCCAAAGGAGCAATATTGGGACAATTCCAAGAGGTCGAGGTAGTTATCAATTGAGAACAGGTTCAGGAAAATGATTCTACCATCAAGATTAATCTTTCAGATGATATCACGTCGTGGACGGCAGGCCTCGAAACAGATCATCAGAAAAAGGCAAAGGAACTTTTATCAAAGTACTCGAGCATATTTGACAAGGGTGGTTCCAAACCAGGTCGGACCAAAGTTGTGAAGCATCAAATTGATACTGGTGATGCAAGACCAATCCGCCAAGGTCCTCGTAGTATTCCATTGGCCAAACGACAAGTGTTAAGAGAAATTATACAGGAAATGAGTGACAGCGGCGTGATCGAACCATCAGCTAGTCCATGGAGCTCACCGGTAGTACTAGTGAAAAAGAAGGATGGAAAAATGAGGTTCTGTGTGGATTACCGGAAGTTGAACGACGTAACTAAGAAAGACAGTTATCCATTGCCAAGAATCGATGACACTCTGGACTCGTTATCTGGCACGAAATGGTTTTCCACACTGGACTTGAAAAGCGGCTACTGCCAAGTGGAAGTAAGAGACGAAGATAAAGAGAAGACGGCCTTCAGCGTTGAAGAAGGGCTTTGGCAATTTACGGTAATGCCCTTCGTTCTATGCAATGCTCCAGCTAATTTTGAGAGACTCATGGATCAGAAACTAAAAGGATTTCACTGGCAAACATGTTTGGTGCTGGGAAAAAGCTTTGAGGAACACCTAAAGAACTTAGAGGAAGTTTTTCAAAGAATAGCTGGTGCTGGTCTGAAACTAAGTCCTAAGAAGTGTTCCTTGTTAAAAAAGGAAGTAAGTTATTTGGGTCACAAGGTAACTACGGAAGGAATCTGCACTGCTAAGGAAAAGATCGAAGCCGTAAAGGATTGGCCAAGACCGAGAAATTTGCATGAGTTACGGAGCTTCCTTGGGCTGTGCATGTATTATCGCCGATTTGTACCGAATTTTGCCAGCGTAGCTAGTAGTCCCCATGACCTTACGAGGAAGAATATGAGTTTTAAATGGAAGAAGGAACAGGAGGTGGCTTTTCAAACATTGAAGGAACGACTATGCACTGCCCCGATGTTAGCATATCCAAATCCAGGTTTAAAGTTTATTCTGGATACAGATGCGAGTGGTTATGCTATAGGAGGTGTTTTGTCTCAGATTGTTGATGGACAGGAGAAGGTAGTTGCATACTATAGCCGCACAATTGGGAAGCCTGAAAGGAACTATTGTGTAACCCGGAGAGAACTGTTGGCATTGGTAGAGTGCGTTAAGCATTTCCACAAGTATCTCTATGGGCAGCGATTCCACGTCAGGACAGACCACGCAGCGTTCAAATGGCTCTTACAGTTCTGTAATCCGGAAGGTCAATTGGCACGGTGGATAGAGCGACTGCAAAGTTATGTCTTTTCCATAGAGCATCGCAAAGGTAGCACCCACGGAAATGCTGATGCAATGTCACGAAGACCATGTAACTTGGAATGCAAGCATTGTTCCAAAGCTGAGGCCAAGGAAGACATTATAGATGTGCGACTCATGACTATAACATCTACGGACGAATGGAACATTGATCAATTAAGAAGGTTTCAGCACGAAGATCCAGACCTTACACGTGTAATGCAAGGAATCGAACGAAACGAGCGACCATCAAGAGAGGAGATGTCAGCAGAAAGTCCTGTTGCCAAGTCATATTGGGCACAGTGGAATAGTTTGCAATTAGAATCCGGTTGTTTGCATCGAATATGGGAGAGTGAGGATGGTCAATGTGTTCGAAAGCTGATAGTCGTCCCAAGGAAGAAAATCCCTGATGTACTCAATGAATTACATAACGGTCCAAGCGGAGGTCATCTTGGAGTCACCAAGACCTTGGAGAAAGTCAAGCAAAGATTCTATTGGGTTCGGTCGCGGAGTGGATTGCCAACTGTGAAGTATGCATCAAAGCTAAAGAACCGAAATCCAGGAGCCATGGCCAAATGAAACAGTATAACTCAGGTGCGCCATTTGAGAGGATATACATGGATGTAGCTGGTCCATTTCCTACTAGCAAACTCGGAAACAAATATGTACTGGTAGTTATGGACTATTTCAGCAAATGGCCAGAAGTGTACCCTATTCCAAATCGAGAGGCAGAAACCATAGCAGAAGTGTTTACCAACAATTGGGTAGCTCGGTATGGTGCACCGATGGAAACACATTCTGACTAAGGCAGAAATTTCGAATCAGCTGTGTTCCAGGAAATGTGCAAGGCATTGGGCATTCGGAAAACTCGAACAACTGCACTACATCCTCAGTCAGATGGCATGGTGGAACGATTCAATAGAACTTGGAAGAGCACCTGAGGAAAGTAGTGGATAAGTTCCAGAAGGATTGGGATACTCACATCTCCTTATTCCTAATGGCATATCGCTCTGCAGTACATGAAACAACTGGTCAGACTCCTGCAAAGGTAATTTTCGGGAATGATCTTCGATTGCCAGCTGACTTAAAGTTTGGGATAAACGTTGATGCAGGAGTAAATGCTCGGAAATCTACTAGCGTATTGGAAGAAGAAATGAGAGAAATTCACGACCTTGTGAGAAAACGGACTAAGATCATGAGTGATAAAATGAAGGCCAGGTACGACAAAGCAATAAATTCGGAAGGTTTTATAGAAGGAGATTTAGTGCTGCTATACAACCCACAGCGTAGGAAAGGATTGTCCCCAAAACTACAATATAACTGGGAAGGCCCATACAAAGTCATAAAACGGATCAACGATGTGGTGTATCGGATACAAACTATGGGAAGGCCAAGGAATAAGATGAAAGTGGTCCATTTAGAAAGGCTAGCTGCGTTTGGTTCCGGAAATGTGTCTGACCGGGACGATCAGACTTAGGCGGAGGGCAGTGTGGCGATTATTCTCAAACATGTACCATCCCTAACTCAATAACACTCCCACCACTAGTTAAACACAACCGAGATAACGAGGGCTACGCTTATGCATGCAAGCGTGTAACTAGGAAGAGGAAGAGAGGTGGCGCGAGTGTTTGCGAATACGATGCAAAGAGGAGATGCCAATAAATAACACCGACCCTTCCAGAACACGAAAAGCGAACAACCAAGAAAGTTCTCGGTGCGTAGGCAAGCACCCTGTTGGACTATATAACGCGGTGGCCAAGCAAGGCAGGTTGATCAGTTTATTTTCAAGCGTTCAATAGTGAACTCCTGCGAAGTTACCAAACTCTTAAATTTGTATTGCGTTTATTACTAGTAAATAAAACTAGCTATTACTTACAATATCTGTGCGAGTGTTTATTTGACTTTATAGTGATCGAACCCAGGATTGATAATCAAGGAATCATCGAATTCGTCACAATATATTCTATATTTTTGTAAAGTATTTCTGAAACATAAAGAAGGACTTTGAATACAATAAATACGTCTTAATCATATTCACATCTCTCTGGATGGTCATCTCACTGATTTGGACACTGGTCATAAACCAACTTTTCGATCGGTGGTTCGAAGGATCAGGCAAAATTACGGCGTACGCAGCTGATGTTTTATTTTTCATAATTGGTAGAGTTTTTCCAACAATTAGCTTTATGAAGGTCCGGGAACTTCAGCAGGTCATTGTCTGGGTATCCGACGTTGGGTTAATCGCAAAATGCGGGCTAACGTAGTCATGGCGGGGTGCACGTGAATCTTCGCATCCTCTTTCTAATTGGGTATTCACCGCGATTTTGGAGGTAAATTACAACAACTAAAAGTGTCTTGAAGTGCAACAAGCGCTAGGAAAAATGTACAAGGAGGGAACGTACATCTATACTTGGTCATGGGTCATATGGGAATAGATGGAAACGAATGCTATGATATCTTCACCTAGAAGGAGAAGTCTCTCGAAAAGTATACCATAGAACTCCCGATCAGATTAAGAGTACTGAAAAGCAGTCAAGAGCTGTAAACGATCTACCAAGCAAAAACTGCTTAGAAGTAACTTGGGATGACAAACTCTCCGAGGCCGGGTGCAAGTCGTATGGGTTAACAACCTAGCTCTTGTCCGTAAAACGGCAAGCCTGCAATATTATGTTTTATAGGTTGTACAAATAATGCTTGAACATATTTTGTGATCCTGTCGCTCGCCAGATTAAGGCTCCGACTATTAGGAGTTCGACAGTTATCCTAAGCTGCCGCTTGTCTGATGCTTGTTTGGTTTGACCTTATAACCTCGAAGGGTTGAGGTAAAGATCTGCATTCTTTATTTAAATAATAATATCGCTAAAAACAACAAAGTTTGTACAAAATGCTAGCCTCCGGCCATTGAAACTTATTTTCTCACTATCCAGACAGCAATATTTGTACTTGAAAAAACGTGCCCGAAGACTGAAAACATAGAAGAAAAATATGTTTTTCTTTTTGTAATGCATATATAATATAATAAACTATCATTTAGGAGCATTAAAATGGTAATTCGTAATTTTCGCCTTCTTTTCAGTATCTGGACGGCCTGTCCGGAAAGTGAAAATTATCTCAAATTTCGGTACTGGTATCCGGAAAGTAATAATTTCGGCTGAAAGTTTAAGTAAATTTATTTTTTATTTATAAAATGAAAGTTTATTATATTTTAAACAAATATTATTAACTTTTATTGTAACATGTTAATAAATACTTGTTTAAGCCCTTACTGTTCTAAAATTCTCCCACTATTTTTTTTTACAAAATCCTACAATTTTGCCACATGCTCAGACTTCTGACACTAAAATTACGTGTAACTTTTAAACTATGCTTTTGATTCATCTTTAATTTTCCACTTACACTCAGTAAACATGTACATTTCCATTTGTGTTGTTATTTAAGACTATTTGTCAGTGATTTGCCTTTTCATCGCAAAACATTGGCATAGTGTCCGGACACTAGCGCTGGCTAGTGCAGTTACCCTATATAGAAGTTCAATTATTTATTTATTTCCATACTGTCAATTAATTTGTATGTTAACAAATCAAAATATCTCTGAAGTATCTCTCAGAAAACGAAACAATTTTTTCTAGGTAGGTACTATACATTAAACGCCAAAGCAATAGAATCCGGAACAAAATTTTACTGCTCGCTATTAATTTCAACAAAAACAAATTTTTTTACCACACAGTCCTAGAAATTCCCGTGTATCTTACTGATTTTCATTGCACTGGTGCTCATAATTTTATTTTTTATTCATCACAGTACATATATATTTAAAATTTATTTTATTGCTCTAGATTAATGAAAATATTACCCAAAATTAATGCATTGAAATACGAGCGTTACCAGAATGTAAGCAAAGGAAAATTGCTAAAACAATCTGCAACCAGTTGCATTCCAAAAACCAGAAAATGTTAATACCCAAATATGGAGTGAGGGGCAATCAGAAAAAACTATAAGAACATTTGAGAAAATAACCAAAAACTCAAGTTAACGAGTTTATGTGAACAGCAATGAGCTAACAAAAGGGAGTTAAGCAACATTGGCTTCATGTATATACATACATATGTACATATACAATAGTTGGACGTCGCCATTTCCATTGCCATCGTCAGCACCATCAGCAACAGCATGTAACTGCAAACAAACACAACCGACAAGTGAGCAGAGCTTGCAGCAACTTGTTCAGTTAATGAAAGCAAAGCCACAGTTACCAAAGAAATAGAATCAAAAGACGTTGATGGAGCTAAAGGGGGAAGCAAAAACATTGGCGCAACTCAATCGGTGAAACATCAAAATAAAAATAAACGAGGAATGAAAACAAGAAGAAAGCAAATCACCAAGGATATGAACTTATTAACTAACACGAAAAACGTGGAACAAGTGTAACAGAGGGGCGCCAACAGCGGTAGTCACAACATCCAGTTGAACCTGCTTTGGCTTCGGGATGTGTCGCGTGTATCGAAGATGGAGTGTTAAAGTGGTGCGTGAGGTATGGGAATGACAAGATGCACTGTGGAAAAATTAAAGCGAGAATAAAGTAAATGGGCACTTTCGGTCGCAATAACGGCGACATTTACGATTATTTTACGGGCACTAAAAATCAAAAGCGTAATTTACTGAATCGTATCGGGTGTAGAATCAGCAGCAAACTGCATAAACAGCAAACAGTGGAGAACAACAAGCGTGCGCCTTGAAGCCATCAAATAAGTTGGAAAGATATTGGGAAGAGCTTGGTGTGCGGAGCGTAGGTAAAGCGTTGAAAGCAATGCAACGTCGACCAGCCAAAACAGATTTACTACTAAAAGGCAAAAAGCAGCAAAGAAGAGAGCAATTTTAGCAACATGTAAGATTCGCCAAAACAAGGATGGTAATCGACGGCAAAGAACCAAATAGTTTCCAAAAACTAGTCGATTTAAGGGACTGGGCGGCAGCCATTTGGGGGTGTATGAGATAACGGGTTCGAGTTTTCGTCATTATTTTGTTGTGTTTGAGTTGAATATTTCATAGCTGCATGTACATTAGGGTGGGTCAATTTGTATGGAGCAAAAAAAATGCACCAAACGGTTATCAAAATCGTAAACTACGATGAATTCTAAGAAAATTTGCCCAAGAAACCATGGGTCTAAAATCAAAATGGAGCTTCCGGTTTTTAACGAGAAACTAATTGATATAGGAGATGACTCCATAATTAAAAGAAGCTTAAGTTTTGCTTTAAATGTTAGAATCGCGAAAATCAGAGGCACACACTTCTTCCTTGAGTAAAAACTTCTAACTGTAATATTGTATCAAAATCATAGCAAACAAATAAAAAAAAAAAAAAAACAAGTGCAAATCAAACAAACAATCGACAGTGTAACAAAAATTGGAATAAATGAAAAGGAAAACAGCAACAACTGCAAGAGTCGAAAACATAAAGCAGTGACCGTACAGAAAAATACCGTTATATGGGAGGTGGCCGTAGTTTTTGCCCAATTTTAATCATTTTCATAATCTCACCTCTTTTTTCTCGTTTCTCGTTAAAAACCGGAAGCTCGATTTTCATTTTAGACCCATGGTTTCTTGGGCAAATTTTCTTAGAATCCATCGTAGTTTACGATTTTGATAACCGCTTTGTCAAGAAAAAAATTGACCCACTCTAATGTACATGCATTCGAAGGGCAAATGAAAGGAAGGAGGAAGGTAATCGCCATGTTACATTTTGAGCAAAAATCGAGTGTCAGCCAGCTAAACTAAAAATTTCAATTCGCCCATCTTCGTAATGTGCATGTGTACATTATTCATAAATGGAAGTAAGGTTTCACGAAATTGAAGAAAAAACGGAATTACAATCATTTTTCTGCTGCGTATAGTTTAAGCAAACATGCATTGAATGCATAGAGTATGTTGATAGTATAAAGCTCTAACAAGACAGAAGTTGTTGTGAAGCCAAGTTGACAACGAATGAATGTATTAGCAATCGGCCATTGTGTTTATGAGCAAAACAGTACAAGGAAGCTTCAGATTTGTTGAGCCTCGCCTTTCAGTTCCAACTTAATCTAACAAGCAAATTTTTGGTTAAACTAAGTTTGAACTTTTTTATTTTTTGTATAGAAAAATGGTCAAAATACCATCAAATGTTCACTAGCAATTGATTCAAAATATTTTCTTAAAGCGGAAACCAGCCAGAGATGCTTGAAAAATATCCGGCGGATGACGGACGATTTCAAGAGCGGGGCGTATTCCTGCGGGTAATCTACAATGCATCCGGAATGAGTCGCAAAGGAGCATGCGATTAATACAAGTTGTTATCTCTTTATATATATTTAACTATTTCATTTTAATTGAGCATGTCCACTGTGGGCATTTCCTATGAAGATATTTTGGAAGCCTTTCATGCCTGAACGTACTGTTGGCCAGGTTCAATTGTTTTTCTCTACCTAAGAGTATGTTATACAGCATAGATTAAAATTGTCTTATTCAAACTATGCCCTAGTTGGGATCACTTATAGCCTACTGTCTACGAATGATATTAATCGCCAGCCACTCTCTATAGGGATTATTCGCACAATTTTTGCAGCCTTATGAGAAAAGAATAGCTGCAAGTAAACCTTAAAAAATTTCGAAAACGGTAGCAGATTTAATAGCCCCAAAACAGTAGAAGTTGCATTAAATTCTATTTAGCATTTTTTGCGTGATAAGCGCCCACACATACAAAAATTCTAAAAACTGTTGCTTTGGATTTCTCTCTATCTCTATGGCGCGATATACAACAGGTATATCATCATAAACCTCCTAAGAGATTTTTGCGCCAAGCTTCTCTTCCAATTTGTGGTGTGCCGATTTGAATTTTCCCTACAAATTGGTGGGACCTACAGTTTTTTGCCGACTCCGAACGGCATCTACAAAGGAGACGAATTTTTGCTGAGAAGCCTGTCATGGCAGAAATACACTCGGAGAGTTTGCCAAACCACTGCCGAGGGGCGACGCCGTTTTGAAAAACTTTTTTCAAATCACTTTTGATGTTACCTGTACCAGGGCTCGAACCATGGACCTTCGGTGTGGTAGGCCGGCAACACTACCTTCACACCACGGCGGCCGATTTAATTAGCTTTGGATTTAATTAGCTCAATAATGATCCCTCCTATCAGTTTTACTTGAATATCTACAATGTACAGACATTGACCTCTTACAATTTTATTATATGTAGAGATAATAACATTTATGCAATAGTAAAAATAACCTTTTCCAAAAATAAAAAGGCCGGAATAATTTAACATTCACGAGCCAGTGAGCTTTAATATGAATATTTTAAAATTATAACATACCGTATGACGAAATCGAAAATGTACTTATACAAAAATTTTTACTTGAAATTTATTTCCGATAACGAATATTATATAAATAAAAACAGATACCATTTTACAAGATGGTTCAATTCCTACTTTTCATCAAAAATTGTCGAAAGAGGTGTCAAAAGACGCGTCTTGACGCCGGTATCAATAATCTGAAAGCGAAAATTAAAAATTTTATTTCTGAAAAAAGTGATTGGCAAAAAATCCAAAAATTGCCATAACTCGGTCCAAAACCGGGGGCCTGATCCATGGTATTTATGTGCAGAACACCTTTCCGAGTTGGCGGTCTATAGCCCCGCACTAAAAAAATAACCCTTAGCCAGTCCAAAACCGGCTACGCCATCCCCAGTATTTCTGCGCCGAATACATTCTGCACTTGTCGGAGCGCTCTCTATTTGATATTACAACAACCACATGAACTTTGGCAAATTTGTTTGCAAATATCACTTAATAGAAATAAAAAATTTAATTTTAGCCTTCGGATTATTGATAGCGGGGACAAGACGCGTCTTTTGACAGCCATATCTACAATTTTTTATGAAAATTGAGCATTGAACCGTCTTGTAAAATAGTACCTAAAAATATATAAATCATTGAAAAAAATTAAATAAAATCCTCAAATATGACTTCAAAAAACATTTAAATGGAGGAAAAAATGTGTCTAAAAACCGTCAGAAAAGCATCAATAAACGGCTAAAAAAAAATCATAAAACGCTCCAAATTCCTCGCATTTGGAATTTTTTTATGACTCCTTTTAGGGTGACAGCGTAGAACGATTTTACGCTCCTTTTGTACTCCGAAAAGAAACATTTCTCCGAGAAATTTGCGTTTTATGGCTCCGAATGGATTCTTTTATCCTACTTTTGGTTAGCTGGGAACCTTCGAACCTTTGTTAGTGTGTTGGAGCATCCACTAGCGGGCTTGTAGTGTGTGCGCTTAACGAGCGATGGTTTTGATTTATTTAATTCCAATTAGAACTAACCAGTTTGTTATATAGTAAAGATCGACACCTTAGTACAGTAGCTATCAAACTACAGTGACAGTGAAATCATTGAAGTTGGAGTCACAATCGTCGTGGTGGACACCGTGCGTTGCGTGTAAATAAGCTATGCATATGCGCATGTGTGTGTGCCAGCGTGAGTGGTAAAGTTGGTGAATAAGCCAGGAGTCATACCGAGCCGAAGACAGTGACATCTTTCTTTGAAATTGCATAATACATTTTGCACAGAATTTGTTTGTAATGAAATTAGCGGATAGCTATATTGATATTAATGGCAATAAGGAAAAACTACCAAAGTATTTTTTTTGAATATTTCAGTAGAGCGCTTTGAGAGTTAAAATTGTAGCGTAAATGTATAGAATTGAACATAGTTTTTTGGCCACAAAATCCTCAATTTTTTAACAAAAGCCGTGTAATTTTGGGTGATTATAGATCATAGATCTCGTTTTCGACCAAACGTGAGTTTATCTTTTCCCGCTTATTGGCACAGAATTAATTTTAGCGCAAAACATAAATCACTTCATTTAAAATGTCTTGCACTGATATTGAATGTAATACATATCTGTGGCAATAAGGAAAAACTACCAAAGTATTTTTTTTTAATTATTCAGTAGAGCGCTTTGAAAGTTGAAATTGTAGTGTAAATGTATGGAATTGAGATATAGTAAAAAATTCCCAATTTTTGAGCAAAAGTCTGGAAAATTTGTGTGATCAGATATTTGCGTACGGAGAACACAATGTTGGTAATATCTCATTTTTGTCCTATCTTGAGTTTGGCTTTTCTCCCTTTTTGCCACAGATATATGTATGCACTTTGTTAATTTTAAATTACTCTTGTATTAACCGCTAACTCAATTGAATCTCAAAGAAAAAAAACAATCACTTCGCTTCGGTACCAACAACGGATTTAACTGCAACTCCACTATTTTCTGGACACTACAGCGTGGTGGTTTTGGTGCCTAGACTTTGTATTGTCAGCGAGCAAACCGTCTGCGCTGCTACGTGGTTCTCTTTGTAATGGGCTATAACGAGTGACTCGCGTATGAACATACCAAACACTCAAACAAGAAAGCGCCTAGTGAACGAATGACGAATGGTGGAGCAGTAACAAAATTTCTGAGCAAGCAAATACCGCGCAGCAGTATATCTGTGGCAATGAGGGAAACTATTAAAGTAATTTTTTTGAATTTTTCAGTAGAGCGCTTTGAAAGTTGAAATTGTAGTGTAAATGTACATATATAATTGAGATACCTATAGTTTTGCGGCCACAAAATCCACAATTTTTGAACAAAAGCCGTCAAATTTTGGGTGATTATAGATCCTAGCACGGAGAACACAAAGGTGTTACTATCTTTTTTTCGACTTAACTTGAGTTTGGCTTTTTCCGCTTATTACCACAGATATGTATGTATGTACAAGTATACGTAGATTGTAAATACGTGTATATGGATGTTTGTATGTGAAATATTAATACGTGCACTTATACAAACACGATGAATGAGTGTACCAGCGCTCACAGTTGCTCAGCTGCATAGATTTACCCCCTTCGCCGATCTAGTTTTCTGTTTCGGTGCTCTTCTTAAAAAACCTTTATAACGACAAATTGTTATGTTCATAAAAACAATACTGCAGTATGATGCGACTTTTAAACCAAGCTGTTGTTGTTGTTGTTAACAGTGCTTCGCCCTGCCCAATGGGCTCGATCACTCACAAGCTCTTATCTATCACCTAAGGTTGTGGATTAGAGGTGGAAAACTATCGACGATACTATCGACAGATCGATGGTTTTTCCCATCGATACTACTATCAATACTATCGGTAAGGTTATATGCTGGTAGCTCTGACAGCATATATGTATGTACTTACAAGGATTGGTAGCACTGTTTTCACCATAAGAGCGAGAAGTGTGTAATAAAGAATGTGAACTGAAATAAAATTTAAAGCAAAAGGTCTGTCTTCGCCCAAAAAAGTGTAAAATATCTTCAGTATAGACCCACCTTTCTAAAAGTATTAGCGCAGCTCCAAAGCTGTGCGCTGTTTTTGTAAAAAATAAATATGTGCTGGTTTTCATTGCTATGCAGTTTTTTTGTATCGCGCAAGGAAAACGTTTTCCTTAGCCAGCTCGTATGTTTTTCTCAATATTCTGAAGATGGATGTTCAAGGTACATATACATCTTAACACAGTTCAAAAGACCAATATTGATAGCATCGTTTATTCTATAAATTGTAGAGATCTTCGAGTAGGGATCGTCACTAGGCTGCTCTGTTAATAGCTTTGCCATAGCAATGTTGATTGACGCTTTTATCATTGAGGCAGCGTCATCAGCAGTGTGACCAGGTGATAGAAAAAAAGAGGCTAATTCGGCACAAAAAAAAAAGGTTAGAAAAGGCTAAAATTAAGAAAAAAAAAGAAGCTAAAAAAAGTCACATATTTTTTTACGAAATCCATTTACAATTTTTTATTTTATTGCTTTTTTATGGCATCAATTTTTGTTGATTTACAGCCTGCACATTTTCAAGTATTCATGAAACGAGCTCAAGGCCAAGAATAATAATTTTTCACTTTTTGAATTTTTATGAAAATTATTATTGTTTTTATTTTTTAGTAATCATTTTTAATTAATTATTAAAAGTTTTTTTAATTGAATAGAGTAGGAAAAATGTGTAGAGACAACCGCCATAGCTTTTCTTATAGATCCATTTCGGAAGCTGCTAGGCTTCTTCATCAGAGAAATTTTGGCACGCATTGCTAGCCATTCAGCTAACAATACGCTGGTTTTGATGTCATCTAAACTCCTAGTTCTATTCTTCTTTAACATGTGCATGAACCACTTCCCCTATTTGACAGTTAGTAGTGTGATCATGATGGATTTTTTGACAGATCTGTTTTATCAGCAGAACTGCCTTACCGCGTGCTTTCGGTTTTGTTATTGCTTTTTTATACCAACAATTTTTGTTGATTTACAGCCTGTATATTTTCAAGTATTCATGAAACGAGCTCAAGGCCAAGAATAATAATTTTTCACTTTTTGAATTTTTATGAAAATTATTATTGTTTTTATTTTTTAGTAATTAATTTTAATTAAATCTTAAAAGTTTTTTTAATTAAATGGAGTAGGAAAAATCTTTATTTTAGTTTAAACTATTTTTATATAAAGCTGTAACATAACTGAAAAGAACTATTCTTGTTTCAACACATATCAGGCACATTTTCCTTGACTAGGAATTTTTTCAAAGAAATACATGCTTTAGAAAAATCACTACAAACTGATTAATTTTATAACATTTTCTTCGTATGATGAATCAGAAGAGCTTGAGTCTGCGTACAAAGTTTGGGTATTTATGCTTAAAGTATCACCTCTTATCCAACATTGTCATCAGGCTCTTCTAACGGAAGCCCAGAAACCTCGCGGCTTCAAGAGGGGTGGACCAGAGTAAAATTGCTTTTAGAAGAGTAGGCTCGGTTGAGCAGATGAACAGATGGTTAGTATCGTGGGGAGATACGCCGCATGCCGGGCAGACATTTGGCATGCCAGTGTTCAGTCTGGATAGGTAAGAGTTTAGTCTGTTACAGTGTCCAGAACGAAGTTGGGCCAGCTTGACTTTGTCTCCCTAGGCAGTTCGCGTTCCTCATCGGCAACAGGTGGAGCTTGTGGCCGTAGGACTGCATTCACCGGAAGAAAACTGACAAAGGAGTTTACCGCCTCCGTGTGGATGAGATTGAGGGCCCGATGATGCACCTTTGCATCGGTAATTTCAAAATCAGCAACATTTGAATAAACGTTTTAACGAACATCTAATATTAAGCAGTGAGTTGAGCATTTTAATTTTTAATCTCTTCCTTAACTTAGGTTTTAAAATCTTCATGGCACTTAAAATTCTTTCAACCTCCCCATTACTGAAAGGTAATACCAAAAAGTTAAATTCGAGTTCGATCAGTTCTAAAAAAGGTGGTTCTTTCAATGCTTTTTTATATTCGCGGACTTCCGCCTAAAATTCAATGGTAGAGGTTGACACTTGTCCACTGAACGGTTATTAGCTTTCTCCACTGCAGCTCAATCAATGCTAATTGACTTGGAGAATACCAAGACTTTTTTTTTTTTGAAAGTGAGAAAATACATCCGGCTTTGTAACTTTCAAAGAATTATCAACTGAAAAAAAATGTGTCTTTTGTAAAGAGCTCATATTACCAGGTAGGCGATGTCACAATTGGGTTATCAACTCCATTAAAATAGTTGACAATTTTTCCGAATAATTTTCTGTATTTCGTCATCAATGCTACCTTTATTCAACTTTAGTTTTATATATCCCGAAGTTGTATGAAAAATATGGTGTTGGGATCAGAAAAGGGGTGGAGTAAAAAATGCTAGAAAAAAGCCACTAAGTTAAAACCAAAATTATGAGGCTGGAGGACAAAAAAAAAAGGCTAGCCTCGAAAAGGCTAACCTTGTCACGCTGGTCATCAGTTGCAATGCAGACAACTTTTTCACTGTCTTTCCATTCCAAGTGTATTTATTATATTTAAGTGGGGCCAAAAATGTTATCCCACAAAGGATTAATGGTCCAACACACGACAAATCAATTATATTATTACAAGAACAAATGGGCGATATTTTAATTCTTTAATTAAGTAAGTTTTGGGTATGTAAGAAATATATGATATGAAGTATAAATATATAAAAATGATTTCAATTAACTGCTAAAAGGCATTTTACACGATATGTTTTTGTCATGTGTATATGCCACATTTAATGTATAAAAGCCAACATAACGTGTAAAAGCAAATTCAACTTTTCTCTTATACAAGTCAGAAAAATTCACATACGATATAGAAACGGTTCTATCTTTGTCTGACACACAATTAGAATCATATGTGCTGTCATTTGTTGACTTAAATTTTTTGGATTTATTTATTTACTGTGTAGAAAGAAGCAAATAAATTGAACTGTTGGAAGTATTGTACTAGCCAATTTTAAGTTAAAGATAATTTTGTCTTCAACAAGTTATTTGCCGTATAGCTTCGCTCCGAAACTTGAAATCGAAGTTTATAAGATATGGACAGTTTTCCTAATAAAACAAAGTTTAGCGCTGCGGAGCCATCTTGTTTTTTTTTTAAACGGTAAATCCTAATAACCTCGATGTTCGGAATCAGGTATTGATTTTACATACGAATTTCCTAACGGCGTATCTGATCTGGTTTTTGGCTATAAGCCAGTGCTATATTTTGGTAATGTTGTAGACAAACATAAGCACATACATACATTTATAAAAACTTTGTGCAAATTAAGAATATACATACATACTACATATGTAATAATAGTACATTAGCCTTAAACCGGCACCCGATAGCAAAAAAGAGTAGTCGATTGTAGCAGGAAGCACGGTCCGATTTCAAAAAGCATACCAGGGTTTTAATAAGATTATATTTCGTTTTTTCGATAGGTTTTGGGCTCAGGAAAAAAAGTTCCACTACGCATACCCAAAAAAATAATATTCGAGCCTGCGAAATTTCATTCTTTTGACTTTTTTCGACTTTGATTTTTAAGGTTTTTTCATGACCTACGTTGAAAAACGCTGAAAACGTTGGCGATAACAGTTTTTAAAAAAAAAAAAAATATTTTTTGGATTTTAGGGAGTGTTTTGGTCAAAAAATTTACCCTTTCGCCATTTTTTTAAAGGGGTTTTTCAGCATACATGCAAAAATGTTTTCGATGAAAACGAATTTGTCTCATATTTCCTGTCCCACTTAAAAGTATGCGCTAAAAACATTGGCGATAACGGTTTTTTGAAAAAAAATTTAATTTTGAGGTTTTGGGACTTGTTTTGGTCGAAAATCGACATCATTATTTAACAGGTCTGATATAAGCATATCGATCGCTTTTACAGTATTTAAACAACACTTCATTCACTAATTATTGCAATATATAATTCTTTCCCACATATTAGTTTACAAACTGCCTCTTAATACATCTATACTAAATTGGTTTCAAAATTGACATACACATCAACTGCGCACTGAAATTTCGCTCCAGTTTTGCTTGAAAATTTTCATCCCTGCGTGGATTTCCCAGGTTTTTTGACACTTTCGTCAGTGTCAAAATTTTTACGGAGAGTGTACGCTAACTTTTTTCGATACGCTCTCGAGTCTAATATATATTTCGTCGGTGACACTGCAAAACTGAGTAATCAAGATATATTAATTTATTCTCAAGAACACTACATGTTGGTCTGGAAAATAGTTACAATAAGCTATCTTGATGGGAACCTTTTCCATAAATTCATTACTCTTCTTTAAATTTAACAATTTGTAGTTGAAAAACCGCCAAACTGAGATATCACTTACGCGGTTTTGCATATATGCGTTACGCGGTTTTGCAGTATCAACGACGATATGTACATAAGTACCGCATACAACTCTTTGTCGAGTTTAAGTGGTCTAGCGTGAATTCTTTCAGAGATATGCAACCAAATTTCTTTTAAATGAATTCTTCAAAAAATATGCACCATACAAAATCTGATTTGTATGGGAGGGAGCATTTACGATACCCCTTGATATATTGAAATCGATTTTAGCTCATGACCATACCGGGAGGGTTTCCAATTTGTGTTCTAAATTTGGTTATGGTCGGTTATTCCGTTTAGAACGAAACTTGCCGGCCCAGCTGACGAAAATTTCTATTCACCAATTTTTTGTGGGCAATTCAAGTTCCTACAAAACTGTTTACAATGGTTGTAATGCATTTTTTTGTGGAAAAGGTCATACTGACTGTTTTTAGCAGATTTGATTTGAATGAGTTTGTGATTAAGTTAATCAAATAATTAATCATTTTTCTGATTATTCAAATCTTGAATAATTACTGATTAATCGAAGGATGTGGATGTGGTTCTTTAAACAGTAAAACTGAGAATATCGCTTTTGAGCAAGAATGAGTTTGAATATATTAAGAAATTGATATATTTTGAGTGGTGATATTGATAAAATTATAATGATAGATGATGAGAATATCCAATAATTCCATTGAGTGAAAAAACGAAGGTCCCAAATCGAATAACTTTTGTTTATATCTCTCAAATTTTGAATTTTTTATTAAAAAAAAAATTTTTAAGTTGAAATGCTAAATCAGGAAACAAATTAAGGTTTAAAGCTTTAATAAAACTCGGGAATTAATCGTCTGAGGAAAATCTGATTCTTACCTTTTTGGAAGAGAATTTAATTTCCAAAAAATACATATCCAACTATAGCATACCTATACAGATATAATCTCAAAAGGTAATTCGATTTATTTCATTTTCATTCTCTATAAATTGTCAAGCTGCGTGTAAATAAACACCTAACAAGCATAGCAAAACCGCTTCCTCAATTTTTCAAGAAATAGTAAAAATTGCAGTTATAATATACATATTTGAAGTTTATACATACATATATTTATTTCAGTGAATTTATTTACTAAAACGAATCAAACTATAAGTAAAAAAAATGGTACAAACAATTTATATGAAAATTCCTCTGAAAATTTTAAGAGCTTTCAATCAACTCTTATTTTCAAATTTTTTATAAACGAAAAATCAACGGTTTGTAAACTTACAAGTCAAGTCTGGCTAAGACAGTTGAAAATCTTTCGTAAGGCGATTTGAAGACGTTGGCTATTCTGGAGCAACCGTCATGGAAAAAAATTCTGAAAACGAGACTTATACAGGGAAATTCTGTATCTCAGAAATTCCCTCTTAGGGCCATTTTCACAGTGCCGACTAAACTTACATTCCACAGTTAACTATCGATTCATAATTTTATTTTCACTATTTTTGTTTAATATTTACTAGACAATACAAGTTAATCAATGGTCAATTTAATAAATATAAATAAATTATTTTAAATAAATACTTTATTAAATACTCTAAAAAATACTTAAATAATTTTTAGAACAACCAAAGAAAATTGAATTAACAAAATTAATGTATAAAAAGCAGAGAAATAACTGGTGTAAGAAATATTCATAAAAGTCTCAAAATAATTATTTCATTTCAGTAGAAATTTTTTTGAGTCTTGAAAAATTATTACTTTGCAATAGAAAAAATAAAAATTGTTCACAATAATTATTGAAAGACTTTTAAAATTTTGATAGTGAAATAATAATTATCCCAATTTTTTATTTTTAAAAGTCTGCAAAGACTTTTATTCTGTAATTTATATTATAAAAGTCTCACAGTAATGATTATTTGTGAGATATATTTTTTTAAGTCTCCAAAGTTGTTCAATGAGAGACGGAAATTGGAAAAGCTTTTTATATAATTAGTATTTCAATGATGTCCTTTAGTAAAACTGAATATATAACATAACAGCTAATTTCTCCTTATAAAGGACTTTCATTGGGTATATCAGGGGCTAATGTAGATACGTATTCCTCCTCGAGTGAAGGTATTCCAGGGACGAGATAGGAAAGAAATCATAAGGCAGATATTTGTGAATACTGCGAACTGCCCGTCAGTGCAACGGGCAAACTATGGCACAGCCGTATTTCGCGGCGTATCTCATTGCGATGCTAATGTAATTGCTTAACACGTGTTCTGACATGCCTTTAACTTGTTCTAATGTGTATCTGCTAGGTTCGGCAACTATATTAGATAATACAGGGTGTTTTTTTTACAGGTTTGTTTTTCGAATAGAGATAAAACTGGCATTTTGTGGTCAAATCTGGCAACTCTAATGTCATTTATGTTCAGTTTGGTTTGCCATTTCATCATGAACAGGTTGACAAAAGAACAACGCTTGCAAATCGTGCAAATTTATTTCGAAAATAATGGTTCAGTTCGCGAAGTTTACCGTGAGCTCCGTCCATTTTATGGTCGACATAATCGTCCATCAGAGCAATTAATTCGGTTAACCATGGATCGTTTTCGCACTACGTTTACTCTATGTGATAATACGCATCCGCAGAGACGTCGAACAGTGCGCACCGAAGAAACAATTGCCGCTGTAGAGCAAAGTGTTGAAGAGGACCCGAATGAATCGATTCGCCACCGTGCACAGCAATTGGAGCTTTGTCCATCAACTTTATGGAAGATTTTGCGCAAAGATCTTGGCTTGCGACCTTACAAGATCCAGCTTGTGCAAGAATTAAAGCCGCGAGACCATGCAATGCGTCGTGATTTTGGTGTATGGGCCGAAAATGAGATTGATTTCGATGCTGATTTTCATCGCAAAATTTTGTTCAGTGATGAGGCTCATTTTTGGTTGAATGGCTACGTCAACAAGCAAAATTGCCGCATTTGGAGTGAAGAGAATCTACATGAGACCCTTGAAACGCCATTACATCCACAAAAACTGACTGTTTGGTGTGCTCTATGGGCTGGTGGAGTCATTGGGCCATACTTCTTCCGCAATAATGCTGGAGAGGCAGCTACCGTTAATGGAGACCGGTATAGAGCCATGATAACCGACTATTTTGTTCCCGAATTGGATGGCATGAATGTGGATGAGTTGTGGTTCCAACAAGACGGCGCTACATGCCACACAGCGCACGTCACAATCGATTTATTGAAGGAAACATTCGATGAGCGCATAATTTCGCGGAATGGACCTGTCAATTGGCCACCAAGGTCGTGTGATTTGACACCATTGGATTATTTTCTTTGGGGATATGTGAAGTCGCTCGTCTACACCAACAAACCAGAAACGTTAGGGGAATTGGAAGCCAACATTCGTGGCGTTATTGCCGACATACGGCCCCATATGCTCGAAAAAGTGGTTGAAAATTGGACCTGTAGAATTGGCTTTATTCGAGCCAGCCGCGGCGGCCACGTGCCCGAAATCATATTGAAACATTAATGGCATAAAATTATCCTTCCAATAAAGCCAAATTGATGGACCTTAAAACGATTTTCTTGTGTTTTATTTCAATTCGAAGTTCTATACCCCTAAAAAAACACCCTTTAGTAGCTCAGGGGCGGCTGGGCGTATGCTTTTTATATTGCCAGCAAAGTTTCTTTATCTTTTCCAGGTACTAATAGACAGTCACTTGAGAATTTTGTTTCCGCTTTACAATCGGAACTGCATAAGCGACGGAGGTGAGCATTTCTTGCATCTCAGTCTAGGCCCCGCTCTTCCTTTTCTGCCGAATTCGATTGTCGAAAGGAAATCTTTCTGGGCCGGAGCGTCTATGTCCATTGGAATAACATGGCCCAGACAGCGGAACCTTTGGGATTTAATTCGCTACGCTATGCTCATATCTGCATATAGCCCGCACAGCTTATTGTTAAATGTCCTTTGACAAATTATTGACACTTGTTTTAAAGCATGATTTGGCTCAGACATAAACCCGACGTTTTTTAAAGGACAGTGCCGGAAAAGGATCAGATGGCTCCTGGAGTATTCGAGAGAAAAGTTCTCCGGACGATGTATGGTCCTACCCGTAGTGCCAAAATGCAGCGAATAAAAACCGAAAGCTTCGCTGGCTGGCTCATGTTATACGAATGGCGAAAGAAGATCCGGCCCAGATGGTTTTCCTTTCGACCCCGGAATTCGGCATCAGCAAAAGCAGATGAAGAAAAAAGACGGACGATGGCTTGACCTCCCTATGTGTGGGCTAAAATCGCCAAGCCGGTTAAGCGCAAAGGAAAAGCACCACCACGATTCTTAAAATGTGGTATTCAATATCAGTATTCATATTAGGTTTAGCGCAATATTGACACCGTAGATAAAGACGCCCTTTCTTTGACTTTTACCTTCACGAAGGCGAAGCTGGGCCATGTTTTATTTAAAGCTTTAGCTTAATTGTACTTTATAGACAGTGCAATTGTAAATATCTTTGTATAATTTGCTTATTTCACGACAAAAAAAATTAAAACTATTTTTCAAAGACTTAAAAAAATAAAAATTGTCCATAATTATTATCGAAAGACTTTTATTTTAAAAGTTTCAAAGAAAAAGTCTTTAAAGACTCAAAAAAATAAAAATTGCTCACAATTATTAATTTGAAATTTTTAAAGTTAAATATCAAAATAATAATTGCAGGTGACTCAAAAAAATATTGCTCAGTTATAATTATTACGAAAAGATTTTTTTATATTTGTTGAAATTTCTGTGATTTTTATAAACTCAAAATACAAATAATTATTATTTTGGATATTTGAGTTTTTGTAACATTTCAGTTTTCAGTTCCTGAAGTTATTGTTAAACAAAGAAAATAGCAAATAGAAAAATTTGAATATTTTTCATTTACACAATAGAAAATCTTATGATATCTAACCCGAGGTTAACTTACCATGATGATGAGCGATTAAATTCTAGGTAACTCAATGACAATGGCCCTTAATGTTTATTTCAGTAAGCTTTTTGAAAATGTACTTTACATTCACTTTGCTTGTTGAGAGTATTTGAAAACTAACTGTAAACGGATTTATAAACGACTAGCGGACCCTCACCCGCTTCGCTGGGTGAAAGAAAAATAGAAATGAAAGGTGTTCTTTCTGCTTGAAAATTTAAGTTTGTATGGGAGATGCCACGCCCCTATTTCTGATAACCCCCTTTTTATGTGTGAGAATGCTTTTGATATCATATAGGTCTATACCAATTTTCAGGTCCCTACCTTGAACCCTTTACTTTACATTCACTTTGCTTGTTGAGAGTATTTGAAAACTAACTGTAAACGGATTTATAAACGACTAGCGGACCCTCACCCGCTTCGCTGGGTGAAAGAAAAATAGAAATGAAAGGTGTTCTTTCTGCTTGAAAATTTAAGTTTGTATGGGAGATGCCACGCCCCTTTTTCTGATAACCCCCTTTTTATGTGTTTGAATGCTTTTGATATCATATAGGTTTATACCAATTTTCAGATATTCACCTTGAAAAATTAAGATTGTATGGGAGGTACCACACCCCCTTTTTCGATAACCCCCAGTTTTATGGGTGAGAATGGTAATGTTATCCTATAGCTCTATACCAATTTTCATGTTCCTACCTTCACCATGAAAAATTAAGTTTGTATGGGGGGTGCCAGCCCCCTTTTCTGATAAGCCCCCGTTTTTGTGTGAAAATACTTTTGATATCATATAGGTCTACACCAATTTTCAGGTCTCTACCTTGAACCCTTCCACAAATATTCTGCTTGAAAAATTTAGTTTGTATGGGAGGTGGCACACCCCCTTCTCTGATAAACCCCTTTTTTAGTTATAAACCTTCTCCACATGTGTCTCTTCAATGTGGCAAAGTTTGGTTAAAATCGGTTCAGCCATTTTCCGTAAAGTTCATCACAACGCGAAAAACGGCTACATTTTTATATATGTATATAGATATAGTTAATAAATGAATACATAGTGTGCTTAAATTACAATATTGTAATTATATACAAGGTGGCGCGAAAGTAATCCTCCTATCAGAAAATGCTTTAAATTTTGTGATTGGCCCCTAAAGTCAGTTCTGTTTTGACATTTGTATAGTAAACACATGCGAAATACACGTTAATAAACAATGTTACGCTAAACTGCTCCAGAACGCGGAATATTGCTGACTATTTATTTGACCAATAATCGGTCGGGGCCAAACGGTTACTGTGAATGGTGAGCGCTACAGAGCAATGATGAACGAGTTCTTTTTGCCGCAACTTGATGAGATGGGATTGGAAAACATGTGGTTCCAACAAGACGGTGCAACAGCACACACTGCACGTGCCACAACCGATATGCTGAACATCGGAAGCTTACTTTTGCGCCACCTTGTATTACACATTCCAATAAAATTGTGCATACCAAAATATATGTATGTAGTTGATTGTGATAAGTGTTTTCTTATGGAATCTGAATGTGATCTGGAAAATGTTTCATTATATAGAGCTTTCGAATGTTTTGGGCCCTATGTAAAATAATAGTTAGACCTAACGCAGTCTTGCCGTGCAGCGACAAAAGTTTCAGGTATATTCGGGTATACAAGTATTACAAATTCGTCACTGTTAAGCCTTAATTGTTCGAAAGCTAATCTAATGTAAAAGGTATATGTCTCCTTTAGGAGACAACTGCTAAAAAAACTAGCTAAAATTTTAAGAAAGGTACCCAATAACGCGTTTTAGTCCCAGGAGTAAGAATAATTTAAAAGTTATAGCTAAAAAGCTTTTGCAAAATTTTGTTGTTTTCTTTAAAGAATTTCACGGTCGAAAACTCACTAAGTCATTAACTAAAAGTTTAAATAGTGTAATTAAATGTGTTGTAGAAAAAACCACATCTTTTTAACAAAAATGCTATAGCTTTTTTATACCAACAATTTTTGTTGATTAATGCTATATATTTTGTGAATGAAGAAGTTATAAAAGTTCCGAAAATGCAGTAAAAATATAAAAATTGGCGAATAGGGCACTTTTCGTAATTGCGAAAATATACCAAGTGAAAACAAAATAATGCAAAATTTGGATTTTAAATGTGCTTTTTGACTTAAAGTATTTGTGAACAAAAAACCTTTATACCTTCCAAACCGTTAATAATATTATTTTTGTGACTCCGGATTCTTATTACTGGCACCAAACCGCGTTCTTTGGATCCCCTATCAAAATTATAGCTAAAGGAAAGACATACCCTCTAAAATATAGAAGATCAGCTTCAGGTTCTGCGGAAATTTCACTACAAAAATCGGCTCCAATATTTTAGTTGCACTTTTGTTGGCCTGTGTTAGAACAAACGGAAAATAGAAAAGTTGACAGATTAAAATTAATAAATGGTGTAAAATAAATTAATATTCTGCTTAATAATTATTATTAAATTTAATATATAGTGAGTAGAAGTTAAAAGAAAAGATGGTAGGCAAAAGCATTTATATCTGGTATACCATAGCATACACACGGGTGCTCAAAATGTACTCAGGTTGCTAAAAGAGTAGATGGGGTTTAACGTACAGTACAAGGGTTGGTGTACTTATTTCAGATGAGGATTTTTCTAATAGAAAGTTCGAAAAGCACCATTGTGAGGTATACCTAAACGAAAAAAGTGTTTTCGAAAATTTAGGAGTAGACATGGTTTCACAAACTCCTCTTGACTGTAGGCACCTTGTAGAATTAGGAATTATGCGCAAATATTTAATTAGAATAATAAGTAATAAATGTTCCTTTCACTTCACCGTAATTAGTAAAAAACATATTTCGGATACATTAGAAGCAATAAAGCCAAATATCCCTAAAGAGTTCGCCAGAAAGCCTAGGAGTTTAGATGCGGTTTTTCATTGGAAAGGGACCAAGTTCAGACAATTTTTATTGTACACTGAGATAATTGGCCTCAAAGATAATATTCCTGAAGATATGTACTACGAATTTCTTTTACTTCATTGTGCATATAGACTTCTTTGCTGCGAAAAACAACGTGCATCTGACCTAGAAACGGCGCAGTCAATGTTAGACCTCTTCGTAGAAAACTTCGCAGCTTTATTTGGGCTAAATAGCGTTTCGTACAATGTTCATTGCCTATTACATTTAAAAGATACAGTCTCAGTTTAAGGAGACCCAATTTCAGGCTCGACATATGCATTCGAAAATTACCTGCAGCAGCTTAAAAAAATGGTCAAAAGGCCGCCTAAAATATTACAGCAATTAAATAGAAAATTTTTTGAGCAGCCTTTGTCGATCCCTGAAGAAGCTCCGGAGTCATACATAGTTGGAAGTACATGTTACTTAAGGGGTGCTGTTTTTAGTTTTTTTGCTATTGTTTTTTGCAAAATAATCTGCCCTTTCAAATTAGCGCTAATTTAGGCTGCCAAAGTAGCATTAGAGGTTCGAAAATGAGGATCATCAGTAGCTTCTATACAGAGCCGTTTGATCCACCTAACTTAGGTATATATAAAGTTAGTAGACCAGTAGATAATATAATAACATAAACCATAACTTTAAAACTAACACACTTAACTTTCATATATTATAATAAAGAATGAATAACAACAACAATCCAAATATCAGCCGTAAGATGTTCAAAAATAGTAAGTTTCTTGCCACTTCAATTGAATTTATTATGCTCACTAAAGTTCGTTATTTCCAGATGAAGAAAATAGAGCCTGCGTGTCACGTTGTGAATGCGAAGGACGCGTAGCCAATTTAGAAGGTAAGATTAAATAAAAAGATATGAAAATTAATAAAGCGTCGCCCCACCTACACCAACGCTTACATTCTCACCCCTCGTTTCACTATAGTGTATAGTATTGTAGACAAGTAAACTGAACGTTCCGGAACATCTTGCCCTTTGATATCAATATTGTTAAAACAATATTGTTGGCTATAGAGGTCCGAAATTAAGTCCAAATCGGTGCAGCCACTTGTTATCGAACCATCTCTTACTTGAATCCCATACTGCATGAACACTCTTTAGAGTAACCCTTGTCTGCATTTTCGTCGATTCCTATGTGACTATTTATACATAGAAACACAATTTTAACTCGAACTGTCTCCCATTCTATTAAAACTAGGACAAGCTAATCAGAACTGTATGATGATACTAATTGCAAAATATAAATAAAGATGAACAGAGAAAGGGAAAGCAGGCTATTATGTCAAAAACTAGAGATGCCACGAATATTCGGCAACTATTCGGTATTCGGCCACTTTTTTCGCAACTCATGAAGAAAATAATTGCGTCTCTCCCCATAAATTACACCTGCTTCTGAAAACACCCGCTCACTGTATGCACTGCTATCGGGAGAAGATAAATTAATCTTAGCAAATTGAGCACGGGTTGGATATTGCTTTGTGTTTGCTGACCACCACTTGTAATGATCTGCTCTTCGATGTGTTCGAATATGTTCGCGTAACTATTTCATGTAAAACGAACTAGTTCGTTCAACCATTCAATTGAATGAAATCGCCAAAATCTAGTGTTCAGAATCGCTAAACTTGACTTACAATAAAGCTTGCTAGTCCAAAAAATCTATGAAAAGCTGTCAACTTCAAGTAATAGGGTTTTTCCGTTTTACGGAAAAGTTTTGTTGAAGGAATTTAGCAGCTTTCTTGTTCATAAACTACCAGGCCCGGCAGACGTTATTTTACCCAAAGGCAGACCTGTGTGAATTTGAACGCATCTACCCATCCTTGTCCATTTATCTCTCACATTTTAGGAGAAACCAGTTGAGATATTAAAATTAATCACATCTGATATCATAAATTTTAAACTAGGCGTAAAGTAAAACAGCTGTGAATTCCTATAAACTTTTCTTAAATATCTGCAATATACGGACATCGATCAGTGACAATTTTAATATATGGAGAGATGACGAGCTGTAACTTGTACCAGTGGAAAGTACTAAGTGCCGCCAAATATTCGGCTGCGGAATATTGTCCCCTCGCGCAGAATATCGTCGAATATTCTTTATTCGGTATTCGGCCAATAAGTATATCTCTTTCAAAAACTATTCTCCGATTGCCATATTGCACACAAATATTTATGTAAATGTTAATAGCCACATTTTGGTCGTGATATCTAAAATAAGGTATACCATGTTCCTTTGTCATCCTTGCTACCTTGTGTACAAAACTTTAGCATTATCGGATAAGTGCTCAGTAATTAACCTTAGTTTTGCATTATAATAACCGTAGTATATAAATGTATGTACTAGGAGGGGTAGGATTTTTTATTTAACCAGTAAATTCTTATAGGCTCAAAAATAATCTTAAATAGTACAACTGTGTATAAAATATGGGGGAAATCAGTAGATATTTTCCTAATAGGAAAAAAACATTGATTGTAACAAACAATAGAATCCAGTAAAACAATTTATATTTTAGAAATAGTAAAAACTCAAGTATAATTTTTGGAAAGAGCCTTAGCCGAACTAAAGGCTATGATAAGTACACTCATAAAGGATCGTGGTGCAGATCAGCAGAGCACACACCATTTTCCTATTACAACCGAGGAAGAGCTAAACAAGTTAAACACTGACGTTGGTAACGGTGACAGAGATGGATATTTAAGTCATTTTATGAAATAAAGTTACATAAGCAAATACTGATTGAGTGCTTTTAACAGGTTCGAACGATGAAAATGCTCCTGCGGCCGCATGGAGCTATTAAAAATCTAAGGTTCATCATCAAAGATGAATTGGCCAACAAATTTAATATTGATGGAGTTTTAGGCAAACAAAGCTTAAAGAAGTATAAAACACACTCTGCATCTGAAAAAATTTATTGTTCCCTGCTCATCTTCCTTTCCTATTCGATGCTCCACTTCCTCTTCTTCCATATCGCCTCTTTCATATTCCACTGTGAATCCTTACCCCCATCCCTTAGAACGCTCATCAACACTTTTTATTTGATACCCATATCGATAAACACTTTCTGGGGTCACCCCTGGTCCATATTTTGGTCGATATCTCGGAAACGGTTTCACATATGGACTTGAAAACCACTTCGGTCTTTTACTTGATACCCATATCGTATAATCGCCTCATGGGTCATACCTGGTCCACATGATAGTCGATATATCGGAAAAGATTTCACAAATGTACATGAAAACCACTCCATTTTCAAACTTTCATCAACGCCTTTCTTTTGATATCCATATCGCATAAATACCTTCTAGGGTAACCCCGGTCCACATTTTGACCGATATCTGGAAAACACGGAAACTTTTTGAATTTTTTTAGCCCATAACCATGTCGTTTAGTTAGAGTTTATGTTTCAAAAATCATCAAAATCGGTTGAGCCGTTCTCGAGATTTGCGGTCAGGAAAAAAAACGGCTTTCAAAATATATTATTAGTATAGATACAGACAAGTAAAGAATTTCATTATGTGCAAGTGAGGCACCATTAACTTTTTTAACATTATGTAGTAGACGGTTCAAAAAATAGTGCAATGCTATGTATTATAGTCACCCCTAATCACAAGTAATTTAATTACAATATTATATAATCCGTTAAACTGAACTTCGTTAACTCCTGTGGCTGCCAAGGCGAATGCGCATTGAAACATTCTTTGATGAAAATACTTCGTCTTACCGTCGCACACTTAGACCCACTTATCCAGACCAGGAAAGGCGAAACTTACGGTGCGCTAGTTGAGGCCGATAATATCAATATCATCAGCACATGCCAGCAATTGCAAGCTCTTGTAATAGATTGTACCAGTGCGGTTTTGCTACACTACTCAAATTATCTTCTCCAACTTCAAATTGCAAAAATTGCACGATACGGAGTCGCCTTGTTTGAAAACTCCTTCATAATCCTGAAGAAGGTGCTGGTATTGCGATATTAAGGGGACTGTTTCCGCTGTAGTTGTTGCAATTTGCGAGGCTTGATTTCTTGTTTATTGGAAGTAGCACACTTAAGTTCCAACCTAGAGGACCGATCATATTTTGCATAATAAAGTATTTAATTATTAAATTAATGTGTGGATGTTTGAGAATTTAGCTGTTATGTTCTTTACGGCATGCCGAACAAAAAGAAAGACGCATATAGTCGCGCACTTGCCAGGAGCGTCAATGTGCTTAAATTAAAATGTTGAGAAATCAAAGTTAAAAGTTTGTTTTTGAAAAATCAATACAGTTATTTTTTTCTAGTTCAGTTAACTGATATTTCCAAATATTTTGGTTTCCTTTTACACACAGTGTACGGGGTTTTTATCAAACAAAGGAGTTTAATGATTAATCTAGCGAGCCTATTGACTAAAATTCGGAAAATTTGCACATTAGTTAGTTGTTGACAGCCTGATATAATGTAGAATAATATATACGGATATTCTTTTTTCAGAATCTATTTCGTTTGGAGATGCTGGAACTCCGAAAGAACAGCTACGAAAGGCATTGCAGTTACAACAAAACTTGCCGCTAAAACACTCCAAGTTGCAAACGAAAATAAAATTGTTATACACATACTTGGTATGTACTCGTACATTCTTGTGCTACGATACCAGTTCAATTATAAGTTGTTTTTATTAAGTTATATAATGTTATGTATTCTTTTAATCGCTAAATCCATCACATATTATTTGTTATATTACTTGTGCTCTACCTGAAGCCAGTTAAATATAGTTATGTATATTATGATCGCAACTACATATTCGATATGTTTGCAAACTTATATTTATACACATCTGTTAATATAAAAAATTTGACTGCATACTAACTTCTGTTAATCTATTTATTATTTCATGTATTAAACTAATAACCAAAAGTATAAATGTAAAGCTGATTTAGCACTACTGCTACAGCTGTTAATCTAATGTGCATAAACTCCTAGGGCAAAATTTTGGATACCGAATACACCTGTTATTTTATATATAAATACAACGGATTACATTTATATATGCACATATTGTATGTAAACGAAAAACATTTAAATAAAATATATTTACAAGAAATACAACATTATGTAGTACAAAACTTTGTTCTCATAAGTTCTAAACTTATTCGTTAGTGAATGTTTCGAAAGAGTTACCTTCCCGGACCGCTAATTCGCAGTACCAAACGAAGTTCCGGTCAGGTTGCCAAGAAGCCTACAATTCGGGTGTAATAATTTTCAGGGCCTAAAATGTGCGGTATATGGCAGGTTGTCCTAAAGTCGTCCTTTTGGGTTTGAGAATTCTCAGGGGCTATAGTCTGCAGTGTGTGGCAGGATGCCCTTTGCAATGACATGCTAATGTTAAAAGGGCGTACAAAATACATGGATTTTGTTGGGGCGAAGGACCAGCCCCCTGTCACAGCGAGTATGAGAATTCTCAAGCCTAGTGGCAAACCTATGGAACAACTGACGAAAGCTTTGAATTCACCCCAATGAAAAAAAAAATAATAAGTCTTACAGTAATAATTTAAATCAAATAAATTTTGATGATTTCAACTTATTTAATAGAGAAAGTACGTTTGTTTTAACGAACGAGTTAAAGCATTCGCGGTTTTGCAGTCTTTTTTATATGCGGTTTTGGATTAGTGCCGTTATTTGGCATTATATTGAACAAGAAAACACATTTTTGGTACTATCGAATGGAGCCTTGTCCCCTGAGGCCCTGGGGAACAAATACAATTTTTCACACAAATGTCACTTACGCGGTTTTGCATTTGTGCGTCACACGATTTTGCACTTTCAACGACGATATATGTATATGTTTGTATTATATAATGATGTACATAAACATGTGCTGTACATGTTCATTCATATCTAAAAGTATGCCTGAATTGTGGCCATTTCTTATTGTACAAAGCGAATCCGAATTAATCTGAGAGAAATTGAAGGGAAAGTGTAAAAATACAGGAACTCACACATATATAGATGCATGCACATACACGTCTTGCCGTTTGCAGCCGTTCAGAATTTTATGGGAATTTAATTCAAGTGTTTCTAATTTTACGATTTCATGGTCCAAAGCACTGCGACACTGTCTGGAAAGAGTTGGAAGCATTTCGGCGGTAAAATTTTATTTGCACAAATGAATATAATATCATCTTCATTAAAAACACAGTGTAAAAAAAAAATACAAGACAATCCACACATACATATTTATGTACCTGTATATAGATATATGTATGTACAAACCATGTATCTACCTAGCAAAACGCGGTGTTAGAAATTATAAGTTTTAGAGATGTGGCTACAGCATTACCTCCCCAACAACCTTTTGATAAGTTGTTATCATCCATATAGTACCTTATTATAAGCCTTAGGATAATTTAAAATTACACTTCAGGAACACCTTTCTTTACACGGCCTATCAACCTTACATTCATCATACGTAAGGTTGTCTCTCAGACATTGAAATCATCTAACCTTACGTCTCTATCGCTTCAGATTTTTTTAGATTTCATATCACAAGTCTTTTGATTAAATGAAGTAAGACATATACAAGGGGCAAATGTTTTGGTGGATATGGTGGATATGTATAAAAGCCAATGATAAAAAACACTTTTGATTAATTTTTGACGGTTCTATATATACTAACAACTGCTTGTATTCATCCCAACGAATATCAGGCATATAATTTGCATCTAACAAAGCACTACGCCATATATGGATTTTTTTGCGTTTAACATAAATGTGATGTGATGATGAGTCGTAAATTGTTAAATTTAGCGTGTATTAATTAAATTTCACACCTAGAACAGCCTTGAACAATAAAATTAGTTGCAATAACAAATAGCCGAGTAGCATAAATAATGGAATTTTTTACACCTAAAGATATTCAGCTTATATACCCATGCACCTTTTGATAAATTAAATATCTCAATATCGGGAAGATATGCGCAAGTAAAACTTTATTATAAGTATAGTAATTACAGAATCAGAATGAGAGAAAGCGTTTTTTTTTCTTTAAATGGCACTTAATCGCCGAAAAAATTTCGGCTGTCCAATATAGCTGGCAGACGCTTCTTCTCTCTCACAACTGGCGCCAATTGGAAAAACCAAGGGGTAGCAATTCGGTCGCCAATTGGTCTTTCCATCGGAGTGGTGGGCTAAATACTCCTTTGCGTCCACCAGCAAATCGGCCTCCATTTGGTACAGCAGGACGGGCACGATAAGTGATCAATAGAGTGTTATTTTCGTTCGTCGGGAGAGGACTACTTCCAACACCGGCCACGTTTTCACAGCACTTTTGCACAATATACAATTCTGGGATGGCCACGATCAGGGTCGGCGTTTTCCTATTCATGCCCTTTGTATGCATACCACTATGATTTTTCTTACCCAAAATGTTCAGGAAGAATTCCTTTCACTAAATTTGTTAATTTTAATTATTATTTAAAGGTGTGTGATCGGTCCAAAGCTATTCTTTTAAAGCGCAGCCAAAGAGTTTGAAATACTACTTACTCAAGAGAGTATTTTGCTTTGTGCGCTTATAATTTTTCTATTTTCCGCACGATCATCCTGAAAATGGTCGGGAAGTCCAAGGAAACAGGGTTGGACCAAACGAAATTGTTTTTGTTTACTTTTTCTCTGTTTATTTATTTTCTTAGCGCTGTTCATTCACAATGGAGCAGTTTTTTTACCGTCCAAAACTACGTTTCAAATCGTGTATTGAATACCCGACATCGTGAGCGAGAGTATAGAATAGCCGAGTTGTGTTGTTGCTTTGAAAGTAATTCGATGAATAAGCAATTATTATTCTTACACTTTCTTCGATTAGAATGCGACTATTACTGGTGTTAAGCTGGTTCCCAGCTGAACGGAGATTTGTGGATTTTTCTTAATTTTTGTAGAAAGTTTACTATTTGATTTTACAAATAAAGGCTTCTATACAAAAATGTAAAATATCTTAAAGATTTTTTTTTTATAGTTGGGAGCACTTGCTTGTTTGTGTCAGGATTTCAATAATGCAGGATGCAGAAACATTTATACCTGTGACTTGCTTTTCTTAGCTAAAAGATATCCATTCACTACTTTAAATGATTAAATCAATCGAATGAGAGGGTGGATTGGAGACACGGCCTTTCCAACCATCCAGTTAGTCCTACAGATTTCTACTCTCAACTTTAAATGAATAACTGTACTGAATATGAGGGTGGATTGGAGACACGGCCTCTCCACCCATCCAGTTAATTCTACACAGCTCAAAGATTCGACTAGCTTTTATTAAGCAAAATATATGACTCAAACTTTATATGCTAAGCTCCTTACAATATTTTTTAAAATATTTATCGAGTGATCCTACTCGCAACAATTTATTGATGTATGTATGAATGTCAATTACGTTTTCATTATCGAAATTAGTTATAGCCCGTGACGATTTGATTATTGGTATACATACCTACTTCATTTTAACACCACAAAATTGCATTGTAAATTATAATTTTATGTATATACGAGATGTGTTCAAAAAGTATCGCGAATTTTGAATTTTCGCTGGTTACGTATATTCGAATTTCGAATTTTTTATGGCGTTATGTTGGTACTCATGTCTCTCACTTATGCCGACAAGCTCGGCGATTTTGAATGTTCAGTTAATTGTTGACAGCTGCTTTGCTTGCACGTGTTTTGGATCGTCTTCGATTTTTACCTATTTTTTTACCAAAATTGCTCAATTGTGACCAAAAACAGCATCACATGAATATTGCTAATGAGATGTTAAACTCTGTCCGCGACGACCCAAATTTGCTCCAGAGGGTCATAACTGGTGACGAATCGTGGGTTTATGGTTATGACGTGGAAACCAAAGCTCAATCATCTCAATGGAAGCTGCCGCACGAACCAAGACCGAAAAAAGCGCGCCAAGTTCGGTCGAATGTGAAAGCTTTGCTGACAGTTTTCTTCGATTGCAGGGGCGTGGTGCATCATGATTTCTTGCCACAGGGAATAACGGTCAATAAGGCATATTACCTGCAAGTTATGCGCAATTTGCGCGAAGCAATCCGCCAAAAACGCCCGGATTTGTGGAAGAATAAAAATTGGCTTTTGCACCACGATAACGCCCCTG
The DNA here is from genome assembly GCA_949987695.1 of Merzomyia westermanni. Classification (NCBI taxonomy): domain Eukaryota; kingdom Metazoa; phylum Arthropoda; class Insecta; order Diptera; family Tephritidae; genus Merzomyia; species Merzomyia westermanni. The sequence goes on along the minus strand of OX465288.1, from coordinate 120,453,464 downwards.
CTCACGCATCGTTGCTTGTGCGCGACTTTTTGGCCAAAAACAACACACTAATGATGCCGCAGCCACCGTATTCCCCAGATCTGGCCCCCTGTGACTTTTTCTTGTTCCCTAAACTGAAGAGGCCCATGAAAGGACGACGTTACGCTTCTCTTGACGAGATAAAGACGGCATCGAAGGAGGAGCTGAACAAGATACAAAAAAATGATTTTTTGAAGTGCTTCGAAGATTGGAAAAACCGTTGGCACAAGTGTATAATATCTCATGGGGATTACTTTGAAGGGGACAAAATAGATATTCATGAATAAATAAATAATTTTTGAAAAAACACAAAATTCGCGATACTTTTTGAACACACCTCGTACATGGCAACGAAAGCAGTTGGGTCAAGTAGACATTAAAGTTAAACCTTCTGCATGGGGAGTTTGGCATTTTTATAAGAAGATGAATTAATGAACTCGGAAAGAGCCTAATAGCCAATAGGGTAGGGTGACAGTATACACATGTGCTCAAATTTGTGCCACTAGACAATAAAGTAAGGCATCCTGAATGCCTCTTCATCGGGTACCGTTTCACATTAAATAAACCCAATAGGAAAACGTACCAATAAACTTAATTAATTATTATATTTGCAGACATTGCATATCGCAAACCTCTACCAAAATAGAGCTTAACTGTACAAAATATAAAGAATTATAAGATGCTACCAACTCGTTTCTCGGTAAGTAGTCGAGCTGTAATTGAATTCATTATGCAGTTCTGTTGAAGAAAGCAAACCGGTTTTATGTTATAAAATTCGGCTTTTGCTTATTTTATTTCAAATTTTTATAGCGAAGTAAAGCATTTAATAATAACCAAAATATCAGAAATGCGCTAAAAGTAAAAGAAGTACTTTTGGGTAACCGCAGAGTAAAAAGGGTGTAGTGGGAACTACTCTCACCCTATACTTTGGAGTACAAAAATGTATAAATGCGTCCCCGCATAAAAAAATATCTAACAAAACTGAATACTGCATTCGATGTAAAGAAGATAGAAATTTGTATCAGTCCCATAATCTCCTGGGACCATTTAGGAAGTCATCGCGGCCCAATCACATTTATTACATGGTTAGGACACATGCGTAAATGATACTAGACGTAAATATGATAAATGAGTTGCCTGCAGCTCAAGAGATCTAAGGCAAATAAATACTAAATAAAAATTTCAACCCTGAAGGGTCGAATAGGCATCACAATAGACAATAGGAACACAAGTTGAGACCCGGGATAGTGAAGAAAAGTTAATTCACATAAAAATGAGTTATGAGTTCAGCCATTTTAAATTAAGAAAGGAGGATGTAGCGTTCATTCCAATTTTCCTCAGCAACATGACGGGTGGCTGAAAAAACAATACACAAAAGCAGAGAAATAGAACGTTAAAAACGTTCAAGGATAGTTGAGCATTTCCACCCTTAATTCCCTAAATCGCATTGAAAGAACGGAATACACCACTATGGGTAAAATATGGATGCGTGGATATAACCACATACATACACATCCAATGGAAGTTGGGTCCTCACGAAGGTTTGTAGTGATGGCAACGTTGACAGAAGTAAATCTTTTGAATTATAGTATTAAAATGCCACGAAGATAAATTTGTAAGCGTCATTGCATTTGTTCATACCACCGCTGAGATATCTGCTGCCAAAAGGTTTGTTGCGATGCGATGAAGCCATATCGTAAATAATAAAAGCAACCACGCCGCATTAAGCAGAGTCTTAAAAAGGGATTTTCAGTCTACCGCTTCTTGGTGACTGCTGTGGAAAATGATTCAAATTCCGTGTTCATATTGAAGATAAGCCACAACCACAGGCGGCTATAGTGAGTCTGAGAAAAATATTCTGGTTGATATTACTCGCTTTCAGAGAGGTTGATCATCACCACCCCATAAATATAATTCGCTTATTTTTCGTTTTTTCAATTCATTTAACAGAGTTTTCTTACTTCAGTTATGTACTCTTTACATATATATAGCTATACACATATCGTTGTTTAACATTTTTTAAGTCTTGTTTGTTGGGTGCGATAAGGTCAAATACCAGAGAAAGAGAATTTCCTGTTTTGCTGCCAAAATTTGTTTAACACAGTCAAAAGTCGCGGTGATTGTATTGTGAACACATACACATTCAGAGAAATGCAGGCAACTTAGGAAAAGATATACTCCTTTGTTGACGTTTAACTTTACGTTTTTTTGCTATTGCCATATATTTTCACAGCTATTGTTTTGCAATTTTTTTCGACATTTTCAAGTACGGAATGCTAGCAGTAGAAAATTATTGTTTCACTGATTTGTGTTAACTTTATTATGCAAACACCAGAACAGTGGGTTTCTTTTATTTTATGTTTATTAGTACCCATACCATATATGACATATTTCTCTAACTGATGGCGTAACCTTTGTACATGTTTGAACAGCACTTTGTGGTAAGCATGAAAATCAGTACTTTTACAGAAAAACTATTGTACTTCTTGCGTTATTTAGTATCTAGCCCAGCTTTGTTCCTTGTGTGAAACGGTCCTCAGCCACGATTTTAGTCGTGACATCAGCTTCCAAAAGTTATTATTTAAAATATAAGCATGTTTATATACATATACATAACCATACTTTAACAATGCAATTATAAAATTTTCTAGAGCTTTTCAAATATTGGCTTGGAGTATCGGTTTTTTAGATACTGTACCGTAAATGGCCATAACGTTTATTGCCTAGACATGTTTAAGCTAATAAGAAGTTCCAATGCTAATTTTCGAGCGACTCCCACAAATCATGGAGGTATCTTCAATTGATGCGGAAAAATTGTATATTTTTTTATCCCGTGTTGAGCGTATATGGGTGATAAAGCAGAAGATATTTTTATGGGTTTTAGCACTTTTTTCTTGCATAAAAAAGTCGATTTATCTAGGATGAATCCGGAATGAGTCGATAATCAGCATGCGACTAATCCAGTTCTGATTTATTTTAGAGGCAAGTTGTCCCAATTTATACCCGAACGAGTACGGTTCGACACGTTCGAACTCTGAGTAAGTTAGATAAATTAAATTTTTTTAAAATTGGAATTATTGAATTATGGCCCGCTTTACAGATAAGCCACCCGAACTTTTGAATGGTTTTAACGTATTTATAGTAATAAAAATATAGTTATATGGATATGTAGACATGAATAGATGAAGGAGTTGTGTCGCAAGGGAGGCAGATTTTTTTTTAAAGAAGAATTTACGTAAAGTATCAAGTTTATCAATAACATTTTTCACAGTGAAATTACGTCATGAAAAACATATTCTACCCGTAAAAAGATGATGATGGGAAACGATAATAGAAAAAATGTGTTACTACAACCATTGGAAATATGGTTTTGTATTTTGTACATGCAAAGCTTAAGTCAATTCTACTAACAAACTCCTTTATATGAAATACAATAAAATAAATTCTATCTTTGCAATAAGAGCAACATGCTAAATGAAAAAACTAAATGCACCCAAGCTACATTGATGTATTCTGTAATTTCCGAGGATTTTTGAAAAAGTTTGGAGAATTTCGTGCTCAGTTTAATCAATTTACTACAACAATAAGAACAATTAATTTTTCTAAATGAAAATGTTATAAAAATCAAAATCTCCGAAATTAACTATTTTAATTTAAATTCTAAATGGTACTTTGACCAGATTTGATTAAAATTTTTGAGGTATACACTTATTTGAAATTTAGTTTACCGATTACCAATACCTTCTTCAAGAGAATCCACCCATTCCTACTTCGAAAGCTATGTACATACCGAGCAAGAAAAATCTCCACGATATACAATTCATTTTTAAATATAATTTTAAGTTGATGATTTGTTGTCAAGAAAATAATAATATAAAAATTATTTTTAAAGTTTTTAATTCGAAGCGTAATGTGAGCTGTGCTTTGTGATGCCCCCCTAAAACAGTTTAACCTAAGAAAGCTAACCTTCGCCCACTCCCTATAAAACCTTACCCTTCGTCGATTCGACGAACATTCTTTAAAATACTTATTTCTAATATAGTTATTTAATTTTTGGTTTCATTTATTAAATAAAACATTTTTTTATTATTTGGAACAATTCAGAAATATTTTTATCTCTTAGAAAGGCAGTCTTAAAAAGAGACAGAAAATGTTGAATAGCGTATTAGTTGAATCGGCGAAGGTTACCTGTCTAGGGTTAAAAACAAAATTTTTTGTATTTCCTCAAATAAACAAAAAAATCTCAGTGTAAACATAATTTTTGTAACTGTATTGTGATTTTAGGTTTAACAAAAATGACGACAAAAAGTGTGAAAGAGGCATGGGGAGGGGCGACTGCCCCAAGTAAAAAAAATCGTTTGAAGTAAAATCGCGCCTGCTCTTTTTAGCGAAATATCTCGCTTTAACCCTTATCTTAGTGAAAGGACCAGTTTTAAAATAAAATGTTTTTTTGGTTTCGTGGGTATATACTGTTTCTATTACTGACGTTTGTCTGCAAGAATGGAAATTTAAAAAAAAAATTTGAAAACTATAACTAAATTAAATAATTTATTCATATTTCAGACATTAATCGCACAACTATATGCTTCCTTAAGGATTTTTCACGCTGAGCTCGAATCCGAGCTCAAAAATGTGCCAGCATGTATAGTTTTAGAGAAAAGCGGGTGTGAAATCCCGATTTGAACTATCGCCCCATGCTTAGGGTTCATAATTATAATTGGAGTTTTAGCTCATTTAAAGAACTAGCTTTAGCAAATATTATCGGTTATAAGATAATATTATACCACGTGACATTAATTTATACAATTTTTTAAAATTGGGCAAAATCGAAAAAATCGTGTTTTTGCTCATTTTTGAAAAATTATATAATTGTAAATTGTTATAATAATTTTTTATATCACGTAATACTGATTGTAAATGTTCAGTCAAAAATGAAGGTATTACCACTTACCTGAAAAATAATATTTACCTCAAACACTGGCTACCACATCAGCTCATTCAAAAGTATTTTAATATTTTCATTAATTTCTATAAAAAAATTTAATGTATATGCAAAAAGTTTTATATACATACATTTCACACAAATTATATTCATTGGTGTTTTGAAAATTCTATAACTGTTTTTTTTAAATTTGACCGGTAAGTTTCACTCTCCATCCTGAAAATTATTCAATTGGTGATAATGACTCGTTTGATAAAAATGAGACTCTAGATTTACATATAGCCAAAAAAAAAACAAACTTAACAAGTGTTTATAGGTTAATTTTATTGTGCGTAGTTCCCGATATAAAAGAAACAGTGCCTGGGTGACCGAGTCTTGCTCGGTATTTTTCGAATTTGTCGCATAATCTTACTTACCAAGAGCACTCAGATAGATAGAGCACCGAGATAGCGGTCGATATAAGAAGGAATAATTAAAATGCAGTCAGGTGGCAATCCTACTTAAAAATATTCTGGTTGGTATACGGCCTCAAATACCTTCCGTTTGATACCCATATTGCCATATATTGCTTAATATTTTAAAAAAAATCGGAAAGGTGGCAACCCGCTAAGCTTCCTTTAGTGGCAACATCCAAGTAGAAAATCTTAGAAGGAAGCATACTATCCATCTACCAAATTTCATCGAAATCGGTTTAGCCGTTCCCGAGATAGTGGTCGATATCTGAAGGAATAAATAAAATGGGGTCAGGTGGCAACCCTACTCGAAAATACTTTGGTTGGTATACGGCCTAAAATATCTTTCATTTGATACCCATATTCCCATATATTTCTTAATATTTAAAAAAAAATTGATATAGGTGGCAACCCTGTGAACCACCCCAAGTGGCAACACCAAAGTGGAAAATCTTAAAACAAAGGATGCTACCCATATACCAAATTTCATCCAAATCGGTTAAGTCGTTCCTGAGATAGTAGTGTACGAGTATATACAAATATACAAGAATAACTCGTTTAAAGTTATAAGATATGATAATGTGAAGACCGTAGATCACTTAACTAAGGTCAACAACATTCCTTTTAAATTTGTATCGGATTTTAAATTGTTACTTATTGTTAATGGTCAACAATCGGCATCACCTACATTTCCATGTCCATATTGTGTAAATAGCATAGTAGTGTATGCAAATCTTCTATTATTTGTCGAAGGTGATGACGTCTGTGTGCTTCAAAAATTCATGGTTTCTGAATTACACATTTTGAAGGCTTTGTGAATCATTGATTTTGGAACGGTCTAACACAAATTTTAGGTAGAGACTGCGCCATACTTTGGTCTAAAAGTATAAATGTCATCTCTAAAAATGATCAAGGAGAAGTGTTTGACGGGAATGCTTGCAGGAAGATCTTAAAACAGCCTGATAAGTTGTTGGATGTTAATATTTGTGGAGGTGTGGGACCGTTAAGATTTGTACCTTTTGTTTCTTGCTTCAAAACTATGGATAAATTTGTGAACAGTTGCCTTTCAATGAGAAAAGTAGGCCCAGATTTCGAGCAACTACATGAGGAACTGTGCAAAAGATTTATTGCTGTAGAAGTGAGCGAAACACTAAAAATCGGAGGCAAGACGTTCCCGGGTTTGGGCTCGGCTCTCGATGGCCCTGTTGCCACGTGCTTGTACAGTTGTTTATGGTTCCATTATTCACTAAGTTCCACTATTGAGTTGATTTGGTTTTGTGTTTTTCCGACAGGGGGGATACTGGATTTATATTGGAACGAATTTTCGTCATCCCTTGTCAATTTTGGTTTTGTAACAAACCGGTTTCGGCGATCCGCCATCTTCAGTGATTGATTTCGTTCTGATCTGTGTCTATCCGTTGTCATGTATTTATAGTCTGGATGCTGTATCAGGTAGTGTTAGTATTCGTGTATATGAGTCGTGTCTTACGAACGTATCCGAACGGGTACCTGCAATGAGTTTTGTTTTTAACGCTCGTTTATTAGTTGTGGTGTTATCTCAGATAATTAGTTTGAGGATGTTAGGTCAGGTAATGTTAAGTGTATACTTAAGGGTGGGTTTTGACGCTCGTTAGTCATGTAGAAGTCAGTGATTTTTGTTTTCTGATTTGTTTTGTGTGTGTGCTCGTTTATTGTTACTCGTTTTGTTATTGTACCTGCGATGTTGTTTGGTCCTCTGTAAATTAGTTTTAGCGGTTCAAATATTGCGTCAGAAGTGGTGTTTGTTTGTTCGTTAATTACTCTCCCGTCAAATGTCTTAAGTTTGTATATTTCCATGTTTTCTAGCACATTTAAGCGCCGCCCTTTTCTTTGTACGTGAAGTATTCTGGCTACGTTTTTGATGTTGGTCGTGGTGCATTTGTTTTTGAACATGTGATTTGCATAGTTTGACTCTGTTGTGATAGTGGGTTTCCGTGTTTTTCTGTTGTAGTCCCTGATGTGCTCCCGGAATCGTGTACTTATTTTTCGTCCTGTTTGCCCTATATAGCTGTGCTGGCATTCGCAGGTAAGCTTGTATATTCCTTGTTTCCTGAATGGTTCTTCCGAGTTAGTGTTGGTTCTTAGTTTTTGTCCTAAGTTGTTCGATGTTCTGAACGCTGTGTTGATATCGTGTTTCTTGAAGAAGTTTGCCAATTTGTGTGTCGTTTTTCCAGTGTATGTCATTGTAGTCCAGATCTTGGATTTTTCTTCTGCGTTGTGTCTTTTTTGTGATCCATGGTTCCTTCGGAGTTTGTCTATTAGGCATTTTTTGTATCCGTTGCTCGTGGCTATGTTGTATATGGTGGTTAGTTCTTTCTTGTATGATTCATGAGTGAGGGGTGTTCTTTGAAGTCTGTCCACTAGGTGCCTTAATGCCGCATTCTTGTGCTGTTGAGGATGGTTTGACGTAGAATGAATTATGGTGTCTGTAGTTGTTGGTTTCCTGTAGATGTCGAATTTAAACTTGTTTGTAATTCTGTCAATTCTTATTGTTAGGTCCAGGTAGTTCAGTTCTCCTTCTTTCTCGGTCTCCATACTACATTTTATGTTTTCATGTTGTCTGTTTAGGAATTCTAGTATTCGTTCTTCATTGTTATTGTTCAGTATGCAGATGATGTCGTCGACGTACCTTGCGTAAAATGTCACTCCTAGTTCGTTTTTTAGTTCTTGCATATATTTTGTTTCCAAGTTCAGTATGAGTGCCTCCATGAGAATTGATGACGTTGGGTTTCCCATTCCTAGTCCGTTTGTTTGCCTATATATTTTATTGTTGAACTTGTAGTAGTTTTGCTGTAAAGTTGTTCTTAGTGTGTTTGTGATTTGTGCTGTTCTGATCATATCTTTGGTTTTGTCTCGTAGTGTTTTGTTTACTATGTCTAATGTCTCTGGAAGCGGTATGGAGGGATATAAGTCTTTTATGTCAAATGAGACGATTGTGCTGCTCTCTGTGAGTTTGACGGTTTCACGTCTTTCTATTAGTTCGATTGTATTCTTTATTGTATGTTCATGGTCGAGTTCAAGCGTATCATTCAGTATCGTCTTTATATGTTTTGAAAGTTTATAACCCGGCGCTGATTTGAAATTTATTATTGGTCGCATTGGCGTGTCCTGCTTATGAATTTTTGTTAGCGCTATTAGTGGGGGAGCTGACGGGTTCATTTGTGTCAGAGTATGTCCCGTCCTATCGTCTATTATTTTTGTGGCATTCTTAATGGCCTTTTTGATTTCCATCTTGTATTTATCGATGGGATCCTCGCTGATTATGCGGCATTTCATTTCTTTAATTAAGTTTTCGGTTTTCGTTATGTATTCGTCCTTGTCCATGAGTACTGTTGTGTTTCCTTTGTCGGCCTTTGTTGTCACCACGTTGTTCCTTTTTAGTTTTTGTTGAAGCCCCTTCCTTATAATCTGCTCTTTATTCGTGTTTCGATGTTTCTGCTGTTTTATGTCCTTATTGATGATCTCCCTACACATGTGTCTTGCGTGTTCTTGTTCTTCGTAGGGGAGGAGCGATATTGCAACCTCTGCATCCACTATCGCTTGCTCCGTTTTTCTAGCCTTGTTGCTGTCTACTATGTTGTGTTTTAATCCCTTCTCAAGAAGTTTCGTTTCTTCGCTGTTGATGTCCACTGTGGTCAGGTTCACGAACCTATCGTGAAATGTATGTGTTTTTTGGCCGTTATGCTCGTGTCTTCCTGATAGTTTGTCTAATTTCTTGTTCAATGTCGTGTATTTTTGTTGGTGCTCGTTCTTTACTACAGCTTCTATCCGGTCCAAGCAGTCCATCAATATAGTTGTTGGTATTAACTCAGCTAGTTGTAAGTGGATTGCCAATATTTCCGCATTTGTCTTGTCCTTCTTAGCCTATAGGTTACGTATTTCATTCCGTAGAAAGTCCTTTTCCGATCTCTTAACCGTTCTCCTGCTCGCTGGTGTGTTTAATTTCATCTGGATCCGGGCGTATTTGGGTGTGACGTTCAAGGACAGACATTGTCTGTTGAACCAGATGTTTGTTTTTGTCGTATGTATTTTGGATAGACGTCGTTTGTACCTTATTAATATTATGTTTGGGTTTACGTTGAAAGCCTGACAGGCTGATTGGGTTGATTTGGTTTTGTGTTTTTCCGACAGGGTGGATACTGGATTTATATTGGAACGAATTTTCGTCATCCCTTGTCAATTTTGGTTTTGTAACAAACCGGTTTCGACGATCCGCCATCTTCAGTGATTGATTTCGTTCTGATCTGTGTCTATCCGTTGTCATGTATTTATAGTCTGGATGCTGTATCAGGTAGTGTTAGTATTCGTGTATATGAGTCGTGTCTTACGAACGTATCCGAACGGGTACCTGCAATTAGGGTTGTTTTTAACGCTCGTTTATTAGTTGTGGTGTTATCTCAGATAATTAGTTTGAGGATGTTAGGTCAAGTAATGTTAAGTGTATACTTAAGGGTTTGTTTTCAGACAACATGAAAACATAAAATTTACTATGGAGACCGAGAAAGAAGGAGAACTGAACTACCTGGACCTAACAATAAGAATTGACAGAATTACAAACAAGTTTAAATACGACATCTACAGGAAACCAACAACTACAGACACCATAATTCATTCTACGTCAAACCATCCTCAACAGCACAGGAATGCGGCATTAAGGCACCTAGTGGACAGACTTCAAAGAACACCCCTCACTCATGAATCATACAAGAAAGAACTAACCACCATATACAACATAGCCACGAGCAACGGATACAAAAAATGCCTAATAGACAAACTCCGAAGGAACCATGGATCACAAAAAAGACACAACGCAGAAGAAAAATCCAAGATCTGGACTACAATAACATACACTGGAAAAACGACACACAAATTGGCAAACTTCTTCAAGAAACACGATATCAACACAGCGTTCAGAACATCGAACAACTTAGGACAAAACTAAGAACCAACACTAACTCGGAAGAACCATTCAGGAAACAAGGAATATACAAGCTTACCTGCGAATGCCAGCACAGCTATATAGGGCAAACAGGACGAAAAATAAGTACACGATTCCGGGAGCACGTCAGGGACTACAATAGAAAAACACGGAAACCCACTATCACAACAGAGTCAAACTATGGAAATCACATGTTCAAAAACAAATGCACCCTGACCAACATCAAAAACACAGCCAGAATACTTCACGTACAAAGAAAAGGGCGGCGCCTAAATGTGCTAGAAAACATGGAAATATACAAACTTAAGACATTTGACGGGAGAGTAATTAACGAACAAACAAACACCACTTCTGACGCAATATTTGAACCGCTAAAACTAATTTACAGAGGACCAAACAACACCGCAGGTACAATAACAAAACGAGTAACAATAAACGAGCACACACACAAAACAAATCAGAAAACAAAAATCACTGACTTCTACATGACTAACGAGCGTCAAAACCCACCCTTAAATATACACTTAACGTTACCTAACATCCTCAAACTAATTACCCGATCTAAAACCACAACTAATGACTTCTACATGACTAACGAGCGTCAAAACCCACCCTTAAGTATACACTTAACATTACCTGACCTAACATCCTCAAACTAATTATCTGAGATAACACCACAACTAATAAACGAGCGTTAAAAACAACCCTCATTACAGGTACCTGTTCGGATACGTTCGTAAGACACGACTCATATACACCAATACTAACACTTCCTGATACAGCATCCAGACTATAAATACATGACAACGGATAGACACAGATCAGATTGAAATCAATCACTGAAGATGGCGGATCGTCGAAACCGGTTTGTTACAAAACCAAAATTGACAAGGGATGACGAAAATTCGTTCCAATATAAATCCAAGTTCCACTATCTTTATAGGTTCATTATTTTCCCAAAATTTTCGCTTTTCCGTTATTTTACAAAATCAACTTTCTCTTTTTTAAATTAATTTACCACTGTTTTCGTTCTTCCTCTGCGGGAAGTACAAACGCTGTCCTTGAGACTAGCTCAAGGAAGCATTGGACATACCAAGTTCACGAAAAGGATCGCAAGAGCTGACCAAGTCCACTTTTGAAGCCCAACCGAGGCCAAGCCTATTTATAAAATTGGTTGGATTATAAGTCAACTTTGCACGTCCTTTCCAGCCAACAAGTATGCCTATGGATTGAAACTTAAATGTGACCTGCCCAATCCACAAGAAAGGACATCCCGCAATTTTCACCAACTACCGCGGAATAAGCTTCCTAATGTGATGACTGCCCTGCTTTGATACAAAGCTGTCGAACTCGCCAGGCAGTTAAGCGCTAATAAATGTGATGATGATGAGAATTAGGCTGCGAAATTGTTAATTGCTTACAAATTTAAAACATCCCACATAAATACATATCTACATACATATGTAACTACGAGGATACCTAGGATAAAACTAAATGGACACATATCGATTTGTATTGTCGACACTAGGCTACTATTCTAACAAACTTTCCCTTATTCGCAATGGGTCAGCCTTGTCAGATTGAAATTTGATCAGTTGGTCACTGGGCCTTCAAAATATGCAAATGAGTTTTTTTCGAGCGAGTGAGCTGGGTGGCATTCTACATATTTTTGGGTTCTGCTTATGAACGGCCAGTTACTTGAATGGGCATTTGCTAGGGCATTCCGCTAGTTGACCGATTGGTATCTGTGTCGGTGGTTGCATTCCTGACATATGTATGTATGTATTTTTGTTCATGGATATGCACATACATGTAACATATGTAATTTATTTTATGCAAATTTGCTGACTTGCATCAAAAGAGATGGTGAAATATAAGGAAAAAGCTAGTTACAATACAGCTATCGGCAATTCCATGGTCTTCGAATCAAATGCCTACAAATACATATAAAATGCGTATTGAATAAAGTGAAAAAATCAACGGTAAATCATATTTTTCGTCTGTAAAATAACAATGGTAATAGAGGACCCAAGTTACTTCAAGGCAACCTCTTCGAAATAAAACACGATCACTTTTTTTGCTTACACTATACATTTTTGTGTTTAACAAAACCAAGTAACTTGAGGATGTTGTCACAGGCGAAATTTTAACTCCCATTTTTGATCCGGTCAAAACCATTTAGATGGTTAAACACCATTTAAGGAAGGAAGGATTGCTGCTTTTGCCAATGAAAATTAACGAAAAACGGTTATTCTTTAAATGGCTCTTAAGTGTCTAAACGATTTGGCAGTCCGACGTAGCTCCTTAGTCGTTTCTTCTTTCTACCATCCCACAACTTTCTTTCTGCCTAGCCAACAAAGCCACTGTTTTTATGCCTGCATACAGCTAATAGAGCTCGACACTAAGAGAAGGGGAGACATTGATCGATCGTTGAGACCGCTCAAGTGCACCTCAAATACCTACATATTTCCTTAGGCGATAACACCTTATTTGCATAGGGGGAGGGAAGCTAGATTCGCATCTAGCACTTTACCATTGAGCATTACTGCGAAATCCTTTACTATAGCAAAATTATGGCTGCCATTGTTTGTTTAAAGCAAATACGATCGCCAAAAGCTCTCTCTGTACAGTAAAGGATACACGATGTACATATGTTTATTTCTATTACATCATTGTACTTTGGTGGTCTTTGAAGCTGTTAATGAATCCGTCAACACGGCCCTAAACTAGTTATGTGATTTTTCCGCTTTATCTTATCATCTCACCCTCAAACTGTTGTGCAGTAGAAACTTGGAGCCTAACCCAATAACTTTATACCCGTAGGACCTGGCAAAGGGGATCATTACTATATAATGCGATCAAAATCATTAGAAATTCCATGATATCTCAACGTTTCTGAGAGTAATAGTATTTCCTGCAGGGTATGTAAAAACGACATTGAATCTATAACTGTGCTCATTCATTCAAGCTTAAGTGAATTTATTACCACACCTAAATCAAATTCATATTCTAATGCGCTAGCCATCTTCCTCTGAGATAGAGTGGCGACGTTGAACAGACCGAAAAATCATTCGAACCTGCATATCGTCGGTGACACCCCAAACCCGCGTAAGCTACATTTCCTTCGCACAATACGCTTGATAGGACCTTATATGCAATATTCAACAGGCTGATTCCGCGATAGTTCTTGTGAATTGGGCAGAGAACACTTAGATTCCAATTTTCAGGCATGCATTCAGCCGACCCTATCCTGCAAAGAAGCCAGCTCCTCGCCTCCGTATGATAGCCCAGCAGGCAATCAGCGCCAGCTGCTTTATTGTTTTTCAATCGGGATATTGATATTCGCACCTCATTATAGTATTGACGTTCCACAATCAATTCCATCATGTTCGATTGTGGGCTCGGATTCGGTATCTTCTCTGATTTCTTGCTCAGTTTCTCGGTTTAAAAGGGCAGAGAAGTGATCCCTCCATATTCTGAGTGCTCTCTGAACATCGGCCACCAGGTCGCCGTTCTCATTCTTACAGGAGTTTGCCCAGGGTTTAAAACCTTCCATCATTCGAATTTTTTGATAGAATTTTCAGGCGTTATGCCCGTTGGCCAGCATTTCAAGCTCCTTGATTTCACGCTTTTCTGCTTCTCCTTTTTTCCAGGAAAAGCCCCTCGCTTCCCTCTTCAACTCGCGGTAGCGTTCACATACACTCCTCGTTGCATTCGATCTCAGCGTTCCTGTCTCTTCTTTGCAGCGCGGCACTCTTCATCATGTTTCATCATGTTTCGGGCACCGGCGAAGTCGATCATCCTATATCCATTTGGCGAAGTCTGATCGTGGAGACTGAACTTCCTGACAGTGGGACCCTCCTTACTCACCCTGGCGTTAAAATAGCCAAGCATTACTTTGATATCATGGGCCAGCGCTCGTATGCTTCTTCCAGGTGCTCGTAGAATGCATCATTTTCCATGTCGTCCTTCTCTTCCTCGGTGCATGAACGCAGATAAACGATATGGTGAAAAATCACTGGTGTGAACGACAGTACTCGGTGACGGAGTCTCTCTCCCACCACAAATCCCACGCCGAATCTGCGCTTGTCTACATGCCCATTCTAGTAGACGTTGCAAGGTGTTTTGTTTGTGTTCCCTCACCCCGTCCATCGCATCTCTTGTATGGCGGTGATGTCAGCTTTTGTTTTCCTCAAGACTACAACCAGCAGGACAGCGTCACCTTCCCCATTAAGGAACCGGGCATTTCAAGTGCATGCCCTTGTCTCGTAGTTCTTATTTCGTTTGCGGGTGTTGCCATCTGAAAAAGGGATTCTCATATCCGAGGCTTCGTTGTTCAATTTCATTGGAACGTTGTTTTATGTGGTGGGTCCCAAACCCAATGCACAACCCGTTTCGCGGGAGGTTGATTACACCTTTGTATAGCGAGCCGCTTGATCCAAGACAGATGCCCGCTTGCAGCCGCACCACATGGTGATCAGACGCTGCTTATTGAATCCCCACAGCAAGCCCTTAATCCGATTATGTCGGAGTGGCCTTACCAGGTTGTCGCCTTCTCACGTTTAGGTCACCACCAAACGGGTGTTCGGTGGTTACCAAAATAATACGTGGAAGCAAGCTCACGGAAGTAGTGATCCCCCCAATTCTGTGTTGTTGACAAATTGTCAATATTGTAAATACAGAATCGCTTAGGTGTACTATGTGTATATTCGAGCGCTATTTTCGACTTTATTTTTTTTCTGATTTCTTCTTGGAAATACTTTGAAAGTACTTACTTATATAAATACCTAAGGGGTTGGGCCCTGATTATTGAAATTTAGAGAGTGTAAACATTTCCATAGAAGATACATTTCTTTAGGCGTTTCCCATAATATTTCAAGGTGGGACATGAAAAAAAATCAGATAAAAAGGAAGTGCCCTAGAGTAGATATATATAGGTATGTACATATATTAGAGCGATTCAAAAAAAAATATTTAAATACAAAAATTCGGCCATAAATATTTAAGCTTTTGAGATGTTTCGCATTCATTTTTTCCATTTTCCAAATTATATGGGCGATTTTTTATTCTAATTCACGTAACAATGCAAAGCAAAACGCTTAACTTTCACTCAATAGTTATTCGAGGTCAAAATTATATTAAGTCTCATAATGGCAAAGTAAGTCTCATAATTGTGTTATTGCTTATTGCCACCTACTTATCAAAGCACAACAATCAGTTGTCGATAGATTCGTTTAAAG
Source organism: Merzomyia westermanni (assembly GCA_949987695.1). Classification (NCBI taxonomy): domain Eukaryota; kingdom Metazoa; phylum Arthropoda; class Insecta; order Diptera; family Tephritidae; genus Merzomyia; species Merzomyia westermanni. Next base: position 120,437,834 of record OX465288.1, on the reverse strand, counting down.
AAGTGATACAACACCAGTAGTGTTATCAAAAATTTAAGCCTGCAAAATAGCATCTTCTCTAGGTTTAGATAAATTTGGTTTGCATTTCCAATAGTGACGAAATTAAAAAGCTATTTCGTCATTTCCATTTTACACTTAAAATCGTTATTATGAAAAAAATTAGGACGCCTTCCCGAAAATATTTTCTGGATCCGCGCTTGCATATCAAAATAATATTAAACTTTTGTAAAATACATACACTCCTGTGCGAGAAATTATCTTAAGGGACAAAAGGCAAATTTTACAGGAATGCATTTTTTTGGTTTTTATCACTTTTTCTTGATTTATTGAAATAAAATTGAGCACGGGGTTCGCAACTTGAGAAAAACATCAAAAATTCGACGTGCTGCCAAACGTCACATGCCAAGGCAAAATTAGTGCTTTGAAGTCAGACTCCGAAAAAAAATTCTATCATAGGAGGAAGTTTACAAAAATAGATTAGAGTGATTTAAAACGAATATCTCTTAACAATTAGAACATGAACCTATATTTGAGCTCAAAAAATTTGTTATTATTGAAATCACTCCTGACTTTATTGAGATAGTGTTATAATGAAAAATAGTGGGGTAACCTAAAACTTAATGAAAATGTGGCTACCAAAACAACCATTGACTTTTGGAAAAGTGTCGCTTTTGTGTTTAAATTTTGATTAGAACGATGACTTGTATCATGATCCAATTATTTGTAATTTTGTAATTTGTAATTTATTAACTTCATAAGTACAGTAAAACATTAAGCTTTTAAGCGTACGAATATAACAATTAAGTACCAAGATCAAACTTAAACTAAAATAGTTATAATAAAATTATGTTTATGATATATACAGGGTGGCTGCTGAATTTTGCTACATTAAGAAACTCAAATAATTTTTTTTTCAGTGTATGGAATTCATTTTTCTTTTATTCATGTTAAAGCTCATTAAATTTTATTAAATATAGATTAATTAGTTTTAAAAATAATGGAATTTAAATGCCCCCCCTGCTCGTCGATGCATGTGCGGCATCTTACCAAAAAGTTGTTCATTACTGCTTGGAGAGTTGAGACAGGAATAGCCGCAATTGTTTCTCGAATGGATTGCCTTAGTTCATTCAAATTTGTTGGTTTTGCTTTGAAGACTTCCTGTTTGCAATAACCCCACAAGAAAAAGTCAGGTGCAGTAAAGTCAGGCGACCTGGGTGGCCAACGGAATGTGGAGTTTCTGGATATCAGCTTATTGGGAAATTTTCGTCGCAATTCTGTCATAACAGGTTGGGCTATATGAGGAGCTGCACCATCTTGCTGAAACCACACAGAGTTGAAAGAAATTCTCATTCGGCGTAATTCTGGATAGAAAAACTCTCTCAACATGCTCAAGTAACGGTCTCCAGTAACCGTAACGGTGTGACCGTTTTCTTCGAAGAAGTAGGGCCCGACAATGCAGCGTGATGAAACTGCACACCACACTGTGACACGAGGTGGATGCAATTCCGTCTCATGGAGTATCTGTGGGTTGGAAGCACTCCATATTCGACAATTTTGTTTGTTTATGTTGCCGTTTAAATCGAAATGGGCCTCGTCAGACATGAAAAGACAGTTCAACATGTTTCCATCCTCTTCCACCATTTGAAGCATCTTCTGGCAAAATTCCAGCGAATCGGCAAGTCTGCAGCGTTCAGTTTGTTGGCCATTTGAATTTTATATGGGAATAAGTCCAAATCTTTGTGCATAATTGACTGTAATGACTGTCTGCTTACACCCATTTGAGCAGATAAGCTTCTTGTCGAAACACGTGGATTGTTTTGTATGGCAGCAGCTACAGCAGCGATTGTTTCCTCCGTTCGAACTGAAGGGTTTCGATGGTAAGGTCTTCTGTTGACTGTCCCATGCTCGGCAAAATTGTTTACAAGTCTTATTATGGTCCATCTGCTCGGAGGATTGCCGCCAAACGTGCGCCTATACTCTCTTTGAACCGAAACTACGGACTCCAGTGCGTGATAGCGGCGGACAATCCAAATTCTTGTTTCAGTGTCCCAGTTATCCATTTTTGTTAAATGTAAAAGTCAATCTGCAAAATAAAAAAATAGGTAGAAAGTCAACATGACTGAGTTTTGAAAGTTACTCTAAACAAGTTATATAGAATGCAGAGATAAGCATAGAAGAAATGGTTTATTATAGCCCTAACAGATTTGCAACTGACGTTTTGAAGCATCGAACTGTTTTTGAAGATCTTACTGAAACAGGTAATTAATTCCATACGCTTATCACACTAACAAAGAATAATCTTGAGGCCACCAAAGTTTCATGCTTAGGTATAATGATATTATTGGTACGAGCTGACTGAGCAAATTTCAGTTGCCTATACAAATATTCTGGCTTACGACTTTTGATCAATTTAAATAAAAATACAACATTTCGATATTTAAGGTAATTTTCCAAGTTGCCACCTAGAATATTATTTGTAAAAGATGATAAGTGATCAAGTTTCTTCTTACAATAAATGAATCTCGCTGCATTGTTTAAAGCTCCCGTAATTTTGTTCTTTGATTTAACATCAAGGTTGCCATAGACTATTTCAAAATAAGAAATATGAGGAACAATAAGCGATTGCACAAGTCTCAGTTTTGTGTGTTTTGGCAAGCAATAACATGTATGCCACAGATTTCTTTTTTTCGTATAGTAAATTTTGGATATGCAATTGTTGATATGATCAGTGCAGGTTAATGCGAGTTCATTCTAAAGCCAAGGTTGGTAACAACAGAACTAAACTTCAGTTCAGTCCCACCCAACAAAATCGGCGATAGACTGTCAAGGTCAAAATATTGTGCGGAGATGGGTAGAACCTGTGTTTTAGAGGCATTTCAACACATGCTATTTGCTCTTGACCAGACTTCGATTCTTTTCAGGTCTTCATTCAGTCGAGCCACAAGGTCTTCCCCCAGTCCGATTGGTCGCGAGTAGTAAATCTGCTCATCATCTGCATAAAGGTGAATGTACGTATTTTTGCAACAGTACACAATGTCGTTCACAAATAGACTGAAGAGTAAGGGGCCAAGGATGGAACCTTGCGGCACACCGGAAGTAATTTTGCTTCGGCATGAAGTGGTATCTGCATATTGCATTTGTTGGTATCTGTTCGACAAATATGCATCCATAAATTTAAGTGATGAATAGCTAAATCCATAATAATGCTTAAGTTTTGCTAGAAGAATATCATGCTGTACAGTATCAAAAGCTTTTGAGAAATCTAATAAGACAAGAATAGTTAATTGTTTACTATCATAAGCAGGTCGGATGTCTTCGATAACTTTTACTACAGCCTTAGAGCAACTGTGATTTGATCGAAAACCTGACTGAAATTCACTCAACAAATTATGGCTATTCAAGAATTTAACTATTTGTATGGACATGAACTTTTCAAACACTTTAGCTAAAGCAGGTAGGATGCTGATGGGCCTAAAGTTTTTAGGAGAGCTACAGGAGTCACTTTTAGCGACAGGAATTATATTTGCAACCTTCCAAAGGTTTGGGAAAGAAGAAGACGTTATGGAAAAATTAGAGATATGAGTAAGAGCTGAGAGAATATGCGGGATAATTAGCTTAATGAAACGTAAACTGATTCCATCCACACCAATAGCATTGGATTTTATCGCAAAAATACATTTTGCAACCTCATCTTCAGTAGCTGGGTCAAAAGAAAATTCGCGAGTGGTTTGGTAAATTAACGAATCAGTTAAACTGAAGGAGTGAGAATTTGCGATTTTACCAGCAGCAATGAAGTAATTGTTAAGCTCATCAGCATCAATCTTACATGGTGTGGAATTACCAGCATTTACGCCTTGTGACTTTAAAATTTTCCACAACGTTCTTGAGGGCAGCTTCGCACTAAATTTATTTTCTAAATAAACTCGTTTGCTGCGCCTAATCTCATTTGTACCTCTGTTTCTCGGCATTTTATACGAGTTCCAGCAATCATCAGTTGGGTTCCTTTTCCAGCATTTATACGCTTTGCTACGATCTCTAACTAGATTTTGAATTTTTTTTTGTAAACCATGGGTTTTTATAACTATTCACTTTAATAGTACGTATAGGAACACATTTATCGTATAAATATTTTACGTGCCTATTGAACTCATCTAATTTGTCGTCAACATTTGAATAGAACCAGCACGAGCTCCAGTCGAGCGAAACACATTCATAGTTTAGTTCAGCCATGTCTACGTTCTTATAGTCTCTAAACGTGAGGTTGCCATTTGTTTTACCCTTGTTAAAATCCAGATTATATGATAGGAATATAATCTCGTGGCCAGAAACTCCATCTAAGGGGAGTTGGTCTATATGCTTGACTTCGTTCATATCACTTACACCGAAGATGTCTAACATGCTTGGCTTACAGTGCGGAGCGAAACGTGTTGCAAATTCGTTGACAATATTGCAGCCGCAACTGTTTACTTTATCGATTAACTCCTTGCACTTCACATTATTCAGTAGTACATGGATATTGAAGTCACCACATATGAGAACATTTACATAGCTCAAAGCGAATTCAGATATTTGGGTAAAGACTGGGCTCAGGTCATTGGATTTATGGGGATTGTAGGCACATATAACTAGACATTTTTGAACGCCATCACTGAACTCTACAAACATATTTTCAATAGCATCTTGAGATACTGATTTGTTCAGAACTATACTTTGAAGGCTAGATTTAAAATACATAGCTATACCACCCCCTCTGTGGCCGGTAGACCTGTAATTTCTTAAAAGCGTGAAGTCACAAAGAGCACACGACATGTTGCTTATAGAAGGCTTGAGCCATGTCTCTGTTACACAGACCACATCAACATTTACATCTCTGAAAATAGAATTCAAATATTCCAGTTTTTCAACAGATAAACTCCGCGCATTAAAGTGACAAATATTAAAGCCAATATTATATTCACACACAAGCTTCATACCCAGCCTAAGATTATCACCGCTAGTGTAACTATTAGTCCTATAAGTCATACCAATCACAGTTTGAGATGCTCAGAAAACGGTCAGTTGCAAAGGTAAAATGAAAAAGAAAAAGAAAAGGAGAGACGAAATTAAAAAGTAAGAAGTAAGCACAGTCTGACATTTTCAGGAATGTAAACAAGCACAAAAACAGATAAAAAACATATAATCGCATTTTTAAGAAATGACGTCACGATTTTGAAGTTTTCAGTTAGTTTAACTGACTTTTCTCTTCACACTTTTATTGACGTTTTTTTGAGATTGAAATTAAATTTCGTAAACATTAATTCGTTTCATCATAATTTTGAAGTTTTATTTTAAAAATTTAAGAAAAAGTGTTTTGTGAGTGGCTGTAAAATAGTTGCGAAAAAGACAAATTCGTCCATTTGTTTGGTCCCCCAAACTTACGGGAAAAGAAGGTGCTGTTTTGTAGCCAGAACGTTTACCAAAACGCCAAAATTGGTTTTTTTGTTTTCCCTTTTATTCCTTTACTTATTACATCTCGGACATTTAAAACCAAGCAGACATGTTTTCGAAAACGTGCCGTAACAGCCAGATATTTACATTTTTAATGCGAGATCTTGTTATTTGGATCATGAAATTGTATTATGGGGCACACAGGTATACCTTAATTATTTTGTAATTTTAAATTTGATAGTCAAATTGTCAATTGCCCTTAATGCAAAAGCATCTTCCATTTGGGATCCTAAAAATTGATTGCCTTAGTGTGGAATCGTGCACTCCACCTTTATATTTTCAAATCTCAGAGGTCGATTACAATTGGTATGGTTAAAATTTCAAACTAAAACTTACAGATACCATGTCTTTGTTTGAGGACAAACTTTTCTGCAATTTTTTGTGGACATAAATATGTTTTTTATCATCTCTTTACTTACTATTTTTTAGTGCTCCCTACAAAAACGCAATCTCAATTGTGATTATTTTAGGTTTAGGTGCATAAAAAATAAATACAATAAATCTATGGCGTGATATACAACAGCTACTCGTATATCATCATAAGCCTCCTAAGAGATTTTTCCGCCAAGCTTCTCTTCCAATTTGTGGTGTGTCGATTTGAATTTTCCAGTTTTTTTCCGACTCCGAACGGCATCTACAAAGGAGATGAATTTTTGCTGAGAAGCCTTCCATGGCAGAAATACACTCGGGGATTTTGGCAAACTACTGCCGAGGGGCGACTCCGTTTTGAAAAAACTTTTTCAAACCACTTTTGATGTTACCTGTACCAGGGCTCGAATCTTGGACCTTCGGTGTGGTAGGCAGGCAACACTACTGCCACACCACGGCGGCCATAGGTGTATATGTACATATTTTACAGCTTACTTCACATTCAAAAGATTCGAATTCTCGCAAAATAGTATGGACGAGTAACACAGCAGCACAGTTGGCCCAATGCCATTCGGATAACAGTTGTTAGTGAATATGATCTGTAATATGGGAAGCACTGCGGGTTAGGGGTTTAGAATATGCCCGAGGTAGGCATACCGGTCGTAAGAGGCGACTAATATGCACAAAGGTAATGACGTGCAACTCGATGGTTGATCTACGGATATGATGCCTCTCACCTCTCATTACCCATCTTTTCCTTCCTTACTAAAGGAGGGGTGACATGACCTAGAAGGTTTTACTGGTCATAAATCGCTACCACGACAGTCGGGCAGTACCGCAAGGGAGTACCGGAGCGTACCGGGTTCAAATCCGGCCAGGGACTATTAATTCGACCTTCGAGGAGCATTTTTGTCGTCAGCACAACAACAACATGGGAGGACATATGTCTAATTTAACGTCTTTAGCTCGCCGGAAAGTTACTCAATCGATAGCAAGATTTCCCCTGGTTTTCAGCTATCGCGGTCAGTACGCCACCAGCAGAATTTTATTTTTAGTAAACCATACTGTCATCGTGTCCTGGCCTATGTGCTAAGCTTCAAGTCCCACGGTTGATGAGAAATTAGTTAAAACCCGATAGCAAGACTCTCCCGTTTTTTTAAGAGATTTTCAGTTATCTAGATTAAAGCGCGACCTAGCAGAATTTTGATTTAAATTTTCGAGTATCTAGTATTGACTTTGCTTTCACCTATCTCGATCAACCAGCAACTTTACTCAATTCTGATTTCTAAAAATTATATTGTCATAGTGTCCTGAACCATGTGCTAAGTTTAAAGTCCCTAGGTCACCAGGTAATGAAGTTAAACGAATTTTCAAAATAGGTAGCTCCGGGCTTCACCTAGCGAAATTTTTGCACGGGGTATTGCAAGGCATTTCATTGTTGATCTACGTGTCAAGTGTCAACGCTTTAGCTTAAAAGTTACTTAAAAATCAATCGCAAGATACCAAATTTCCCATTGCATTGTTACGGCGGTCTATGAAGTCACTATGTTGCAAGTTTCAAGTGTCTAGCGCAACGGGAAGTTACCTAAAAAGACTTTGCAAGATTCCGAAATTTCGTATGGGCAAGGCAAGAAAATTACTTAATAAAAAGGTAGCAAAAAAAAAAAATTTTTTTTGGCCCGGTCTGATATGCACCTAAAATAAATTAATATTTTTGTTTCGTTGTTTATCAATGAGATTTTCAGTAAGTTCTCTGATTTAATATTCAAACATTGTTGTAATGGGTAAAGTTTAATTATGTATATACGTTTTTCCCATTCCGTGCTTATAGTTATAAGCTTTTTCAAACCTTAATTCAATGATGATCAATTTTGAATACTTTTTGCATTTGCCTAATTCAAAAACTTTACCCTAACATAATCTTATTTTATTGGTCATAGCACTATTTAGAAACTGGAAGCATTTAATCTGTATGGATGAAATCAAACAAACATACACTGTGTTCACTTGAATGCAGCCCTGCAGTAAAAATGGGAGACAGTCACTGAACATGTTAGTTTCGATATAGCGAGTTTACGACAAGCTACAAACCGGGTCTAAATACACTGCAAGGCAGTTGGTGGCCATACTAGTACCAACAGCACTGGGGTCTAACCTATATTGAAGTTAAATAAAATAAAATACGGCCACAGGCCTATTTGAACCGCTTCAAGTAATTGGGAATATTACAATTGCTGTTTTCATTGTGTTGGAAGTTTATTAGCAATTGTGAGTCAAAGTAAAGAATTGCAAAATAAATATGCTAGTTTTGCCAAGCTTTCTGCTGATAACTTTCGAATATGTATGTGACAATATTTATCTTCCAACACTGGATTATTGATGGCGATACTGAACGCCAAACTACGTAAATTTTTTTATTTATGATTATTTTGCTAAAAAAAATTTGTTTTGACTAAGATATAGTAACCGATGTAACAGTATGCTCAGATTCTACGAAACAAATTCTATAAAGATAAACTGTGATGTTTAAATCAATAATCAATTTGTGAAATTTTCTGGCCTTGTGTTCTACGAAACAACTGTTGTGCCTGTTTTAATACAAATGAAGCTGAACTCGTAGACATAGTGTAATAAGTAACGATTAAATTTAACAATAAGTTTTGCATACCAATAATTTGATCAATTAAAGAAAAACAGAGAACTCGCGTTAGTATTGTCTTATAATGAAATCCGGATTTCTTTTCAAAGAGTTTATTACCATTTAGCGCGTTTAGACTTGCACTTTTAGAATTGTAATTTCTTAATTAGAACTGAAACATATTTTTTTATTATACATGAAATGTTAATTTAAAATAAAATTTAATTTTTAAAATAAATGGTTATGTTTCTTTCCTCGAATGGTTCCACTTTAAATTTTCCTCTGGCTTTTTTCCTCTATTTCATAGCTACAAATATTTGAACTAGTTCTAAACTATACACTTTACATTGGGTTCGAAGTAGTTCTTCTTACACTAGCTCTGGAGTATGAATTTCCGAACCGTCTCTAAACAGCCTACCAATGAGAGAGAGCTCAGAACGCGTTTAAGGGTTCTGCAGAGGAGGGTAATTGCCACTTCGTAGGACATCACGATGGTAAAAGTATTGCGTGGGGATAGACGGAGAACCAGTACCGCCTTTTAATTCTATAGTACTACTCTAGTTTTGAGCTAGCGTGATTTACTTCAGGGAGTTTATTGAAAAAATACAATTGTATTATTGTATTATATTAGTTAGACTCCTGTACCAATATCCCACTCTAAATAAGTTAATATTGCAAGTACATTCAATATTGGACCACACTTTTATTTCGATAGCTCTACCTAAAGAGTTCTGGGAGTATTTTTGTTGCGACTCTAACAAAACAACCAAACTATAATTTTCCAAAAAAATTGTATTGCTATTTTTTTGCCAGAAATTGTATTGCTATTTTTTTGCCAGTTAAAAAAAAATAAAATAAATAATGGGAGCGATATATACCTCCTTGGGAGATTAAGGCCGAGCTTCTATACAAATTTGTGGTTTGCTGCTCCTAATTTTTCTTACTAATTGGCAGGACCTACAGCATCTGCAAAGCAGATAAATTTTTGATAAGGAGCCTTCCATGGTAGAAATACACTCCGAGAGTTTGCCAAAACACTACCGAGGGGCGACACCGTTTTTTAAAAAACTTTTTCAAACCACTTTTGATGATACCTGCACCAGGGTTTGAACCTTGGACCTTCGGTATGGTAGGCCAGCAACACTTCAGCCACACCACGGCGGCCGCAAACTTTGGTTTGAATTATCACTTCATTCTTTAAAATTAATTTTAATATGTAGCTATGTTTTGAAGAGTTGCAAAAATATAAATATAATGTTCTGAAACAGACTTAGGCCCAGTTTTTCAGTACAAGTTTAACTCAATTTGTCAGTTAAACTAAGCTTAAACTTGTTGCGCAGTTTTTCAGTCAACTTTAAACGAAGTTTAAACGTAGTTTAAGCGGTCAATTCGGCAGGGTTAAACTCTAGTTAACCTGTCAGCTGTTTTGCATACTTGATGGTTTTGGTTGTGAAACAATAAGCTGAACGCAATTAAGAAAGGACGATATTTTTATATTTCATTAAATACTGGATATATCATCTGACGAAAGTGATTATAGTGATGCAGAAATTGGCAAAATGCTAACTATTACAATACTGAGGAGAAGCAATGGCTTTGAATATGTATACAAATATTATCTGTTGCCGTATCTAGATAAAGAAAAATCCAATGTTGCCGTATAAAAAGCAAATATTAAAAGCGGCCTTAAACTCGCACTGAAAAACCGCTCTGCAGTTTAACTGGAGTTTAAATTTATGCCGAGTTTAAGCAAACTTAGTTTAAACTGAGCTTAACCAAGGACTGAAAAACCGGGCCTTAATGTGAAGTTTTTCCAGTAGACCTACAACATTGGCCCCATTGTTGGGGATTTGAGAAAAGCTGCAATATATTGTAAAAGAAACAAATATTGGATAAAGATTTGTCAAGAATAATCTAAATTTTGTATTAAACAACTTATTATTTCTGTCTAATATCACAGTATTTGCTTAGTTACAGGGGTATCCAGATTAAAACCTTAGTCATAAGAACATTGTTTGCTTTAAATATCCTTTGAGCTCGTTAATATTTGTTAGAGCTATGCTATATATATATAGCGATTCTGAACATTTTACATATCATTTTCGTTCACCCCAGGTTGCAGAAATCTCCCTAATTTTCAACAGTTCGAAAAAGGCCGTTTTAAGTGAAAACGTTAGTCCACGCTTTTACCACGTTTCCGACAATATAGTTTTGTAAAAAGATTGGGTAAAAATGGGGTAGAAACCTTGTGCAGTAACATCACTACTGACGTAAAATATCTGTTAACCCGTTATCGACTTTGGAATCATCGAAGCAAGGTTCGACGGGGACAAACACATAACTCGCGCAGCAGCCAGTCTAGACAAGAACATTCTAGTACCATATCTGGAAAGAAATATCCACAACCGATTTAATATTTGGATTTAATATGTTGGAGTGGATATAATGCGAGCTAGCCCATTTTGAATACCAATCTATTCTAGATGCCCGTAAAGCTATATACTAAATTTTGTTAAGCTCTATTATTTTTTGCGCAAGTTATCGTGCCTAGAGGCTGATTAATAGCACGGAACAATCGATTGTATGGGACCTATGCGTCGTATTGGTCGGATCTTTTTGGTTTCGACAAATAATATATATATTCCAAAATGGCGGCCCTATACCAAATTTCATCGAGATATCTCTATAACTGAGGAAATAGTCTGCTTCCAATCAGACAGACGGAAGGACAGACGGACATGGCTAAATCAGCTCAGCGCACTGATCATTTTGGTATATATATTGCCTATCTCTTCTTCTTCTTATACTTTCGAACATCGGACCAAAGTCATAATATAATTATAATCATGAAGGGTTTAGGAAGTAGAGTATTAAGCGCATTTAGGGTAAACAAAAAAAGGCTCGCCAAATCATCACAAATCGCTCGAAATACTTCAGAAACATTTCAAGATTATGCCCGCTAAGCCAACTCAAAGTTCCCTTCATACTTAATTTATTTTTTTACATGCAAATATATTTGGATACCATCTATATATATAGATCATATCTTATGTAAGTGTAGTTGTGTCGTAATCCGATATACTAATCAAAACCAAGTTTAGAACACCCACTGCAAACCTTTCAGGGATGGTCATGGGCTAAATATAATTTTAATAAATTAAGGAGAGAAGCAGAAATTATATTCTTCTAAAGGGCTATAACGCTCACTGATTCAATAAAGCCCACGGCCGATATTTCGTTTTAAAAGGGAATGCGGACGTTTAAAATTTACGGCCGTGGTCGTTGCTTTGTTTCATAAATTGAGGTAGGGGCGTGTGTACAAGAATGGCCACGGCTATTATTTTGCATGCGGTTTAAGCAGCTCAATACTTCATAGTGCTTGAGTCAAAGTATCCTCAAGGTAGCCACCAAACACACGTTTGGTAGTGAACTAAACCTGTTTAGGCCACTCCGACCAAAACGGGCTTAGGACCCACCACAAAAAACAACACTCCAATGAAATCACTTATCGAGAGAAAGGTCCTTCGAAATATTTATGAACCCCTATGAGTCGGCAATGGTTAATACCACATAAGATTTAATAACGAGCTGTATGCAGACACCGATATGCAACTAACTAAAACCCAGCGGCTTCGTTGGCTAGGCCATGTTATGCCAAAACGTTTAGAAATTTCAAAAATATACGGTTACATTTATATCAAAACATAAAATGAAATTTCCAAATTTTCGACTGCGGCGCTGTTTTGAAGAAATTTACGATATATACAATTTAAATAACATCATAAGATATATATGTTACAATAAGCGAAAACTACCAAAGTAATTTTTTTGAATTTTTCAGTAAAGCGCTTTGATAGTTGAAAGTGTAGTGTAAATGGACGGAATGGAGTTATTGTTTTTTGTCCATAAAATCCACAATTTTTGAGCAAAAGCCCTCAATAGTGGTACCATCTGATTTTTCACCAGAAGTGAGTTTGGATTTTCCGCTTATTGCCACAAATATATCAAGGCAAATACGGAACGACAAATCTAGCGAAGGGAAATAAAGATAACATGACTCTGTCGGGCTTTATTTCCCTTCCAGAAGGGAAATAGCGCCCACTGAAAAAGGCTTTATTGGTTTTTCATAGAGGTAACAACATCCATGATCATTAATTTCTTTTTTTTCCTAAAGGCTTTATTTTCATGTGAGTTATGACACTACACCATTTAACTTCAGTACATTAAAAGAGCATTTGAAGCAATGTGGAAAAATTGGGAAACGGGTAAAATGTAACATGAAGTAAATATTAAATTCAACAACAAAAAAAAGTGTCCCACCGCGTGGCCAATGGAAGAAAGGAGTGGACAGTTGGTAAGTAAGTACGGTGAATCACAAGAGAAAAAACTGCAAAATGAGCAATGTTGGACAGCATGACAGCGACAATGTTTGCTTTCCTGACGGTTTTTTTATCCCTAGTGTTGTTGTTACAAGTTTTATTCCTTTTCCATATTTTCCGGTTGTTAAAGAGGAACGAGAAAACAGAAAAATTGTGTAACTGAGTTGTTTTTCCGCAGCAATGCGTGCAATTATGTGACATGTCGTAAATTATATCCTTTCACAGCAAGAACTCCTTGCTGACTGAGTAGACTCTGCAAGACAAGGAACAACACTAGAAAGGAGTAAGTGCTGCATCACAGGGTATTCCTATTCGCCACATTTGAAAACAAAATCGCTGCAGATGTGTACATTTATAGCTTTGCTTTTTTGTAGTAAACGAGTATATTAATAGCAGCGCCAAATTGGAATTTTTTCTAGTTTGGTCAATATATTTAGTTTTTGCAGGAGAAGTTACTTATCTATATTATATACAAAATTATATCCTGTATTTTTGTTTAGAATTGTCTCAAAATATTTCTGTATGAATTTAATCCCAAAGAAAAGTTAAAAATAGGTGAGATGCTCTTACAATTTTTTTAATTATTAATTAATTATTTAATTAAGAGAAGAATGATTAAGTAGAAACTAGGATGCATGCGCTTAATCAACACAATTCAAAATGTACCAATTATTAAAAAATCTATAAAATTAATTTTATTATATCTTCGGCAAACGCTGCTAACTACACTTCTCACTCAACACGTCTTTTTGAAACTGCCGAGAGGTGGAGGACTAATTATAAATAAATCTGCTCACTCAAAAAAATTATGAAAGGACGATCCCTTCATAGTTTTGATGCATTTTGAAATTTTGAAGTTTCAGGTTAGTTTTCATTTAATTGAGTTTTCTCGTTCTACTGGAAAATGATGTTGCAGTATCTACTACATATGAATACCAACTATTTGCAAACTAAGAGGTTTTCACTCAATTTGGTTTTTTTGTTTTTACCGATATTTGACTATATAACTATAGTCGACATTTTTCAATATTTGTTTGAAACATTTGTTACGGAATGAAACTGGATATGATCTTGTTTCAGAACATTGTTTTAAAGTTAAATAACGTATACATAGTTGCATAGTTTTTATTTTTTATCCATATATGATCAGCGCCAAACCATTTCGGTAGAATGTTTAGATCCGCACTTTATTAATGTGCAGCAACTCTAACACGTTTTTATTTTTGTTTTATTCACTTTAAAATTTGTTTTTTAAAAAGTTACAAGCTTTTGCATTATTTGGTATCCGGCTTGAAGAGGTTTTCGGAAGTGAACTTGAACAAAACAATTATTTGTGGTTAGAACTAAAACTAAATTTCCAACCGTGAACTATTTTTAACGGGAAGTCACGACTTTTTACATATTGGTTTGAATGAGACAAAAAGTTAATTTAATTTTTTTGTCTGCAATGCATGTTGTCACCAACACAAACCTGACTAGTTTACATACGCACATATTCTTGCTACAAGATTTCAGCTCTAACATTCGTGTTACTTTTCAAGCCATAAACACAATTTATGTCCACTCAAATGTTGTATATTGCTATCTTTGCCGTAGAAGGTATGTATCTAAACATACAACATGTATGCGGTCTATTTCTTCCTCCACCTCTTTGCATGTTCCTTTGTTAAACAATCCAGCTTTATTCCACTGAAATATATTAAAAGCTCATGCATATTTCATATGGATTTTATTACGCGTAATAGGGTGCGGAAGCACAGGTCCAGTTTTTAGTGCAAGTTTGAAACAGCCGAAGTAGCAGGGTTTAACCACGGTTACCTTTAACTGTGCTTTAAACTCAAATGGAAAAACTGGATCTTAGTGAGACAAATCTGAATATTTGTGTAAAGGCCAGATAATAAAATATGTGCATCAGTAGATGCATATCGCCTTTGCAGGTGCAAAACCGCGTATCGTACTTATGCAAACCGCGCAAGGGATATCTCAGTTACGCGGTTTGGCACATCAAATTGCAACATATTAAGTCGAATAGTTTTTATTACACCAGTGTGGTGTGAATGGCGGACAGCCCAAAGTTTAAGCATTAATGCATTTTTGATTAAATTAATAAACTAAATTTTTGCGAGAAAAATAACAACCATGTACAGCGGGAGGACAAACCGGTAATGTGTAAAGAAAAGGTTTCCTTAAATAGGTTTAGAGAATGTTACGAATATGAGCATTCTTTTGCCGGATTGAATCCGATACGTTAGGGATCCTAGGGTCCCGTATGGTACTAAAAACATAATGTATGTATGAAGGTTACCTTATTATTGTTGATATGCAATATTTTTGAATATTTTGGTTTTCTTTGTTCATTCCGTTACTTAAGGTAACCTGAAGCCTGGGCTAGCGCGCCAACTATCGGAATTTTACTATTTATTTGTTGGATATTCGATTTTTACACCCAGCTGCACTAGTACACCATCACTTTTATCATTATCACAGCAGAAGCCATGAAGGTTTATCAAAGGCGCATCCTTATAAGGTCAATATAGGTAAATGAAAACCGTGTTTTTACTTCAGATTTTATTTGTTTCGGTGACGTGTAATAATGTCAATGGAAATGAATGAACTAATGTTAAAAGTGTATTAATTTCACTGACATTATTTCGCATGTCCAAATCGAATTAGTTTCAAGCTATTTTGAGAATTACCGTCATTGGCTTTAACTCTCTTTGGAAAAGCGAACTAAAGTCAGAATATTTTTTGTATATTCTGACATCAATAATCATTTCACAAGTGAATTGTGTGTGTAATTAATTTGTGACTTATTTAAAAAACTGCCTCAGGCTCGATTTTATATGCAAAGTGATTTTAAGTTTCCCTTTTTGCATTGAAAAAGTCGTTCGATTTTATGTTCTAAATTCTCATTTTATACCTTATGGTGTTATATAATCAATAAGCCAGCAATTATTCATAAACGAACTGCTGAAAATTTTAACAATAAATAAAAAATCTAAATATAGGCTATTAAATTTTTGGTTTCATAAAACTAAAATTGTTAATTAAAATGTGTGTCTGTGTGTCCTTTATAGGCGTCCAAAGTACTCCACCGATCTTCATGAAATTTTCACAGTATATTCTTGGGTTCACTGGTTACAGCATATGCTATATAATTTCAATTCGTCACAAATCTGAACGTATTTGGTATAAATTAATGATATTTGGATATATGTGTCATAATTACATACATAATTTTGGAAAATTGGGCGGTGCCACGACCCCACATTTTTCGTTTTGTTTGTGCTTTGTTAATATTCATAGTTTATTGTCGATGTCTACGAAACTTTCACGATAGGTTCAGGAGTTCGCTGGTTAAAATTTTAATTCGTCATAACTGTAAATATATTTGATCTAAGTGAATGATATTTGGATATACAAGGTGGGGCAAAAGTAAGCTTCCGATGTTCAGCATATCGGTTGTGGCACGTGCAGTGTGTGCTGTTGCACCGTCTTGTTGGAACCACATGTTTTCCAATCCCAACTCATCAAGTTGCGGCAAAAAGAACTCGTTGATCGTTGCTCTGTAGCGCTCACCATTCACAGTAACCGTTTGGCCCCGACCGATTATTGGTCAAAAAATAGTCAGCAATATTCCGCGTTCTGGAGCAGTGTAGCGTAACATTGTTTATTAACGTGTATTTCGCATGTGTTTACTACACAAATGTCAAAACAGAACTGACTTTAGGGGCCAATGGCAAAATTTATAGCATTTTCTGATAGGAGGATTACTTTTGCGCAGTAACCGTTTTTCACCGACCGAAATAAATAGTCAGCAATATTCCGCGTTCTGGAGCAGTGTAGCGTAACATTGTTTATTAACGTGTATTTCGCATGTGTTTACTACACAAATGTCAAAACAGAACTGACTTTAGGGGCCAATCGCAAAATTTATAGCATTTTCTGATAGGAGGATTACTTTTGCGCCACCCTGTATGTATCCTTTAGTAAAGATTTAAATAATTTTAAAAAAGTGGCCCACGCCCATATATTTTGTGTTTTGTTTGTTCTTCATTAATGTCCCCATTTTGTTGTCGATGTCTCTGAAACTCCCACGGTGGGTTCAGGAGCTCGCAAGCTGCAAATCGGTATAGCTAGGAATTTATTTGGTTCAAGTTAATGATATTTTATACATAGATATGTGTTCCATACATCAAAAAAACCTTGAAAAGGAAGCGGTACCGAGACCAAAAAAAAGTTAGGCCTCTATATCTTCGAAACTATGTACATATCAGTACCCGCAGAGGAAAAGGGAGAAAAAGGGGAGTAGGAATAGAACATTTTAGAATTAGAGGAGGTTTTTGAGGAAAATGAAGAGGGTAAAATAAACTATGGATATGGTGGGGGGGGGGAAGCAAAAGTAGAAAAATTAACCCATAGGAATAAATTACGAGAAAGCGCCAAGTGAGGAGGGAAGAAAGTACAATTTGTTAAATGTGGGCAATTAAAATTTTAGGCAGGACAGCGGCTGCCCGGTCTGCTAGTAATAGTATAAATTTGAATTTGGAATATAAGATATCACAATTTCATGAATAAAAGCACCTTTATTAACTTGATCATTATATTTTGTAGAAAAAAACTTGAAAATGGGCGTGGCACCTCCAACTTATTAGTAAAGAAATTTTTAAATTTGACAGTTCAAAATTTCAGAACCGTATACAATAGAATGGCAAAAAAAATAAGCTGAATGGGGTTCAGGACCACGCCCTCTTTTGTATTCAAGTTTTCTAAAAGGGAGGTAGGAAGACCGAAAATGCCAAATCTCCTGCACTGACGCAAATAAAATGCTTTTATTTTGTAGCTACATTGACGTTATCATATTATTAATGGTTTCTTTAAAACTGTGTAAAACAAATTATCAAATCTCGAAACTTAGTAATTTTAGAACTGTTAACGACAGAATGATGAAGCTTGTTACGAGGCATATTATTGTTGTGGAAAGCATGGGCAGTGAAAACACACAAAATCGCCAAATCTTTTGTGATACAAATTTTATTCTGTTGGTATATTATTTCCAAATTGGTATTGTTAGTATTAGGCGAATATATTGATTTGTGAAATTGAGCATAGTCAGACGAGTTCGTCTAGTAACTTCATTTCATAAATACATTATTACATTATACTTCCTATAACACATTGCATATCTGTATCACGAAGTAAATATTCCCACTTTAATATGACGATGAAACACATAAGAGTAGATATTTAAGTAACTGATTTTGCAGAAAATTTATCTAAAATATGATACTGCCCATATGGTAGTAGAAAAAGATTACAACCTGTGCAAATCATAACTCCACAACAATTCACAAATTTGATACGCCAACTTTTAAAAAGCTGAGTATTTAATGTTCTAGACTTTCTTACTTGTTTTATTTTATTGTAAATTATCTTACAACAAAAGTGGGGGTTTCTAACGTCTTGATAACAAATTTTTTAATTGTTTGTGTTAAAATTTTTTTTTACAAAAATTGTTATAATCTCTACATATAATAAAATTGTTTCGGAGATATCGACCAATGTGTAGACCAAGGTCAACCAAAATGTGTTTAGTACAATATGAGTATCAAACGAAAGGTGATAATAAGTGCTTCAATAAGAGATGTAATTAAGTTCCATATCTTATCTGGTATGTGTGGGAGATATAATGATTAAAATTGGACTCAGTCTATTATAAGTTCTGAGATGCAGCGAAGCGGGGACGGGTTTACTAGTATATTTAAAAAAATTCCATAGAAGTACCCTTCCCTTAATAAATGCAATACACTGCAAAAAGAATTTGCTAAATATGTAGACGATATTGTTTTCTTATGAGTATTAATGAAATAACTTTCATTTAACTTTCACTTTTTTTAACTAAACTGTTGGAGTATAACAACACACTTGTGCAAAACCGCGCAACCGACACTTGTGTGAATTCAACTCATATATTGTCAAGTAAGCTGTGTGTTGGATTGGAAGAGAATGCAATGAATAGAAATTGAGGCGAATTTGGTTCATCTTTCTATTCGTATGAGAATAAACAAAATGAATAGATTGAATTGGCATATCAATAACCCAAATTTTAGTTTCTTCTATGCCTTGTGTGTTTTTTCAAATATTTATTCCTATAATTACAATTATTATTTTAATGAGTGATTGTAACAATATTATGCTTTAGATGACTAATTTTTCTTTAAACTATGAACGGCAAAGTACAGTTAAACGCAGCTACGGTAGGAATTACATTGGCAATTCATTCTTAAACAAAACTAATATGACTCACTATATCCTCAAATGCCTTTAGAGCATTAAATATATCTTTTTAAGAACAAAGTGTCTGAATTTAGGGAACCGGCTTAATTTTTTGATATAACAAAATCGCTATTGGAATGAATGAACAATTTTCAATATCTACGCATATCTCGATGTGACAAACAGGTTTTGGCGTAAATGAGGAATAAAATATAAAAAAATTAGAATATATTCCACAATGGCTGGGACAATCGGACCCTCTCTCACGGGGGTGATCTAACTTTTGGCGTATAATGAAAATGGAATCGTACGTGGACTTTCCAGATCTCATTACGCAAGTTAAGATTCAGTCAGATTTTTGATACTGTGATTCAGTGATTCGGACAATGCGATTGATAAAACCTTGAGAGTGCTGGCCGATTTCACTCATTTTTAAAAGAATCCCTAAAAGATATTCCTATAGTACACTTCCGAAAACTAAAATTTTGCATCTATCTAAGAATTTCATTTCTAAATTACCTGACGCTTACTAAAAACCTAAAGGTAAACCTAGTTCTACCCCATCTGCCTTCTCAACTTGAAGCATTATAATAACTTTGCACATCATGACCTACTTATAACTATGTTCTACTTATTCAATACATTAATGTTTAATCGACGTCTCAGTTTCAATAAATATATTATATTTCATTTACCGCCGGTGTAAATCATGCACTGCATACATAGCAACACATAACTAATCACGAAAAGATGAGCGGGTTACTAACTGAACGGACAAATGAAAGTCAATTTGTAGGGACTGGCATACGATTCAATTAAAAGAGTTTTTGGCACGCTCTAAAACTCATAAAATCCATAAAAACTCGCATAAAAACCATAAAAATAAAAAGAATTGTTGCGCACCACAACGGCTACATCTAAAGTATACTATAAAAGCGAGTGGAATAAAAACAAAAAATGAATTTGAATATGTAGGCATAAATGGGGTGGGAGACCTTTTTATTTTAAGAAGCTGTACAAACCAACATGAGTTTTTACTCCAAGAAATGTACACTCAGTAGCGGTTTTATTAGTGGAGAACTTATACTGTTGCTCGAGCCGCCTTATTTGAAGGGGCGCTGAGAAATATTTAGACAAAATTGCTTAAATGTTTGATCGAATGAAGGTGACACGACATAATCCCAAGTGGCATAGTCTTTAGTAAAAATGAGACATAATCTATAGCCAAGAGACATATTAATCACCATTAAAAACCCTTCTCTAGGTAGGTAAAAAATAAGCCTTAAAAATAAATCTTCTTATAAAACCATAAAAACGTGTATAATTTTTCGTCAAGAATAATTAACAACAATGTGAACAAAATATAGTGAAAATTTTTAGCGACATTTTGTTTATAATAATAAATGAATTGTTTGCTGGCTCGAGGTCAAATGAGTGAACAATAAAATCACAGGTTTCTAAATTTTGTTTTCGATATATTTCGGTTACTCTTCGGCAATCGTCTTCAGGTAACTATTATTAGAATGTAAACAATTTTTTAATATAAACAAACACAAACAATTATAAACAAATATAACGATTTATAAATCCGAAAACTGGTTCATGGTGACAGTCAATTTGTATGACTAAATTTATTTTAATTTACTTAAATACAAACTAAGTAATATACTTATACATCTTAATGTTATAAAATCGTTTTACATAATAAATATAATCTTCATCCGCACATGTTTTCAAACATAAAAGACCGCCATAGTGTGGGCTCCTAATTTCTTTCAAGCGGCCCTGCATACACCCTCGAGATAAAGTCAATGCATGGGAAAAAACGCAAGCGAATGTGAAAGAAGCGGCGAAGTCAGTAGCCGTGTCAGGCAGAACAATCATCCGCAGCTACATTGGCAGTCAATAGATCTGGATATTTGCGTCATCGGTTTTAGGAAAAGTGTCTACCTACACTTGATACTAGCTTGCCTTATTCTACAAAATTCAATTGACAAGCAGCCAAAAACACCAAAACATACCACTTTTGGTACTGCTGCTGCGCGTTGACGCCCTCAAGCTTATTGCTGCATTCGCCAATGTTCTATTCAATCAGCGCAATGCCAATGGAGCAATGATTTTTATTTTTATGCGCTCACCTAACGATCTCGTTTCCACTTACTTAAATCTCCATTTTAACGGCACATTTTATGTCCCATTCTGGCACTTAGCCATATTTGTGGCAAAAGCTTTAGAGAAGATAAAACTCAGTATGGCTAAGAAGAAAGGTAAAGCACAAACTGCTGGCGTCAGCTACGGCGCCAAGGAAATGCAGCTTATGCCGAACATGTAAGATAGCGAGAGTACGTACCTAGCCATCGAATAGTGAAATAATTTGAGCACTCGTGTATGAGAGCGGCCAAACTTTGGAGAAAAGAGCCAGATACGAAAGAATGTGCTAAGCTCATTAAACATTCAATTTACCGATTTACATTATACATACACAAGTTTATTCGTAGAAATCTGTATACACAATCTAAATCTTTAGAAATGAAATAGTTAAAAATGAATGAGTTATTAAAGTTCCCTTGTTCAATAAAATTTTGTATACTCAATGACATTATGCTCGCACTTAACTACAAATCAATAGTCAAAAACATGCACTAAAAATTCGTGAAAAGTTGGGATAAACAAACGACAGTAAACCAATAAAACATTGACAACAAATGATTCAGCAACAATAGTTAAAGAAATGATTATGAGGCCATCTCAGTCACACTAAAACGGCCATTAACGACGACAGTTATGGTGGTATTTCTTCTCAGTTAAATGGTTTGTTGTTACTCAGTTTATAATCGTTATTGTTGCTTTCAAACGGTAGTGGTACTAACGATTGCACTGTGCTCATTGAACGACAGCGGTTGAGAGAATTCTCACGGTCGGCAGAACAATATCCATATTGTATGTAAGCTCACACACAAGGGTATATATGCGCCTGGGCATGTACGTAAAATAATAAAAATCAATTATTTATAAGCATGGGTGCTCTGCTCTCGCATTTCGTTAACGAACAAATGCTGCTTATATCTAGTTATGGGGATTTCCCGGGTAATGCCAACCTGAACACACAAGTAAAACACTCTTTCTAAAATGTTTCTGAAGTCAGTCATTGAGCATATATGTAATCTTCTATAAAGCAAGTAGTTAATCTTTTTGATTAAATGGATTACAAGATATTATCTTTCACAAAACCTTTCTTGTAAATATACTTGTACCTTTTCCATCAACAAAAAATCTTTAAATAATTTGAATTCTGTAGAGCATTCATTTACCATAAGCACAAACGAAGTCTCATAAAACTTTATCAACCAAGGATGCATCAATAATAATATATAACAGCTCTAAGTTATTTAAAAAAGGACTTATACCAATACCGATATTTTTTGAAACCTTCATGCGAAGAGTATTTTAAGACACCTTCCTCGTCCTATAAATATTTGTGGCCTACACTTTAGTATTTAGGATTATAAAGACTTAAACAGTTATCTAATATTTATAATGTGTTCGTATGTATGTACCTATGTTGGAAACAAATAATCTTATATCTTATTCTTTTTGGAAAGAAATAAGTAAAGGGATGGCGTCTGAAAGGTTATAATAATCATGCTAGGCCACTTTGGATGTAAATGTTTACGTATGCAAGTGTTTACAGCAAAGCCAAAAGAAATGAAGATTGAAACTATGCTCTATCAGATATGATATGAAGGAAACTTGTTAGGAACCTTCGTTGGGAAAACGAAATTAAAGAGTCTATAAAATAAAAATAGGTATATTGGTGTGAACATTTATTACTACTATCAACAGATTCGCAGAATTTCGCAAATGTTATGCAGGTAATTTATAAAATAAAACTTTCGTCTCTAAAAGGACCGTCCGTAAGCCAGGAAATGCCCATATATAGAAATATCGCAATGCAAAATAACGCTCACCCAAAGCGCGCATACTCCATTTATTTGGATTTACTGTTCTCATCATGAATTTCATTGTACAGTGAATTTGGCAGAGAATCAACCAACCCTCTTCCAACACGTTCAGTCAACGTTTAGAGAGATTGCTATTCATATGCCTTTTCATTCTTAACAATTGTGTCTCCCTCCTTCATAAGCCTTCGCTCGTAGAATTCCATGCAGCTTCATTATGCTGCTGGCAATTTGTGATTTGAGTGGTGCCATCTCTTTCGCTCAAATGTTATTTTTGGGTAATGGCATCTCTGATGGCCTTTTTGAGTTATCGGCAATTTGCTATGCAATCATGGCTTCCGTATGTGCGTCGGCGTCAGAGCATCCTATGTGAGAAGCCATTAACATGTATTTTTATGGCCGTTATTGTTATTATTATTGTGTGCACAGCGAGGGCGTGGCCTCAACCAATGGTTGATTTGCTTTCACTTGATTTCATGTTGGTAACGACTCTTAGCAGT
This sequence comes from Merzomyia westermanni, assembly GCA_949987695.1. NCBI lineage: Eukaryota > Metazoa > Arthropoda > Insecta > Diptera > Tephritidae > Merzomyia > Merzomyia westermanni. Next base: position 120,414,226 of record OX465288.1, on the reverse strand, counting down.
AGCGCTAAGAAATTTTATTACTCATTTTATGAAACATTTTAAGCCAACAACACTGTCGCCGGCTTGGTACTATCATGTAGTATTTCCGACGCTTTGTGTTGATAGCGTTATAAAACGTTTTTTGATTCGTCTTAGCGTCGGCATATGTATGTCTTTGGATGTATTGCATGCAGTAGCTGTTTGTGCCATTACAGTATTATAGCTATAATGATAATTTTCAGAATTGTTATTAGATTGTTGAAATAGCTATAAAACTACATTTTATTACTTCTTAAATGCTTTTTTTTTATGAGGATAACCATATATTTATTAAACAAATAAGAAGATGGTAAACAAATTTTAAATCTATCTATCTATGGCGCGATACACAACAGGTATATCATCATAAACCTCCTAAGAGATTTTTGCGCCAAGCTTCTCTTCCAATTTGTGGTGTGCCGATTTGAATTTTCCCTACAAATTGGTGGGACCTACAGTTTTTTGCCGACTCCGAACGGCATCTACAAAGGAGACGAATTTTTGCTGAGAAGCCTGTCATGGCAGAAATACACTCGGAGAGTTTGCCAAACCACTGCCGAGGGGCGACCCCGTTTTGAAAAACTTTTTTCAAATCACTTTTGATGTTACCTGTACCAGGGCTCGAACCATGGACCTTCGGTGTGGTAGGCCGGCAACACTACCTTCACACCACGGCGGCCGCAAATTTAAACAAATTTTAAATACTACTTTTATATTTATGTTGCCAAAAATGTTTAATGTTTTGTCAATTGCAGAACTTCCATTTATTGCCTTAGCTTGGAAACGTGCACTCCACCTTTATATTTTCAAATCTCTCAAAAGATCCGAATTCGCCCAAAATAGTAGCGACGAGTAACACAGCAGCACAGATGCTACTCTGATAACAGTTATCAGTCAATATGTCATGTAATATTTATGGCCATATGTCAAGTTTTAGTCTTTACCTCACCGGGAAGCTACTCAAATCGATCTCAAAATTCCCCCAACCTAGCGGAATTTTATTTTCAACAAACCATACTGTCACCAGGATATATCGATCCATGTGCCGCCTAGCAATTTTTTTAACCAAATATTGTATTGTCACTGGGCTCTGAAACTTGTGTACAGTTTCAAGCCTCTAACTCACCAGGAAATTACTCAAAAATCGATGGCAAGATTCCACCCATTTTTCAGCGATTTTCAGTTATCACGATAAGTGCGCCACCTAGCGCAATTTTTATTTCTAAAAATTATAATGTTATAGTATTCTGAACTATGTGCTGTGTTTCAAGTCAATAGGTCACCAGGAAGCTAGGTAAAAATCAATCGCAAAATTAAAGATTTGAAAGGAATTTTCAAAATAGGTAGAGCCGTGTGGCACCTATTGAAATTTTTTTGATCAAATTTTGCATTGTCACCGGGTTTTGAACTTTGCGACAAGCTTTGAGTCTGCAGCTGACCAGAAATTTACTCAAAAAGGGATCGCAAGATTTCCCCCATTTTTCAGCGATTTTTATTTGTCTAGATCAGCGCGTCATCTAGTGCAAGTTTGATTTCCAACAATTATATTGATATAGTGTTCTGAACTATGTGCTAAGTTTTAAGTTAAAAGGTCATCAGGAAGTTAGTTTAAATACAGCGGAAAAATTCAACATTTCAAACAAATTTTCAATATATGTAGATCCGTGTTCCACGTATCGAAATTTTTTTGATCGAATATCGCATTGTCACCTTATTCTGAACTATGTGATAAGATTGGAGTCTCTATCTCACCGGGAACTTTTTAAAAATCGATAGCAAGATTCCCCCCTTTTTAAAAGAGTTTCAGCCACCTATAATAGATTAAAATTGGTATGATTAAAGTTCCAAAATCTTTGTTTAAGGACAAATTTGCTCCTGTTTTTTGGCGACATAAATAAAAAAAGAATCTTTACAATTTTTACCATCTTTTTATTTACTATTTTTTAGTGCTACCTACAAAAAATTCAATTGCAATTGTGATTATTTTGGCGTTAGGTGCATAGATACATATTTTGCAGCCTACTTCGCATTCATAAGATTCGAATTTAAACAAAATAGTAGGGACGAGTAACACAGCAGCACATCTGCGCAATGCTTCTCTGATAACAGTTATTAGTGTCAAAGCCTTTAGCTCACCGGAAAGTTACTCAAAAATCTATGGAAAGATTCCCTCCGGTTTTCGTCTATCGCGATCAGGGCGCCACTTAGCCGAATTTTATTTTCAGCAAACCATACTGTCATCGTGTCCTAACCTATGAGCAAGAGATTCAAGTCCATAGGTAGCCGAGGAATTAGTTAAAACCTGACATCAATATTCCAACTTTTTTCGCGATTTTCAGTGATCTAGATCAAAGCCCGAGTTTTGTTTGATCAAATATTGCATTGTCACCGGGTTCCAAACTATGTGGGAAGTTTCAAGTATCTACCTTACCGGGAAGTTAGTCAAAAATTGATCGCAAGATCTCCCTAATTTTTCAGCGATTTTCAGTTATCATGATAAGAGCGCCATCTAGTGCAAGTTTGACTTCTTAAAATTATATTGTCATAGTGTCCCAAGATTTGTGCTAAGGTTTAAGTCCCTAGGTCACCAGGAAGTTTGTTCAAACAATCGCAAGATTTAACATTTCAAAGGAATTTTCACAATAGGTAGATCCGTGCGCCACCTAGCGAAATTGTTTTGATCAAATATTGCATCGTCACTGGGTTTTGAACTATATGACAAGTTTCGAGCCTTAACCTCACCGGGAAGTAACTTAAAAATCGATCGCAAGATTCCAACCCGTTTTTTTTAGCGATTTTCATTTGTCTAGATCAGGGCCCTATATATCGGAATTTTGGGTAAAGAGTATTGTATGGCACTTCATTGTTGATATATGAGTCAAATTTCAATACTTTAGCTAACCGGAAAGTTAGTTTAATCAATCGCAAGATACCAAATTTTAAAGAAAATTTCGTATATATCGATCCTTGAGCCAACTAGCGAAATTTTTTCCGTTCACATTGCATTGTCATGGAGTTCGGAACTATGTTACAAGTTTGGAGTGTCCAGCTCAACGGGAAGTTATCTAAACATACTTTCCTAGATTCCTAAAACTCGTATTTAAATGAGAAAGGGACTTATTATAAAGCTAAAAAAAATTGTTGAAAAAGGCTTAAACGAATTTAGCGGTAAAATTCCATTTTTTAGCTAGACAACAAAAAGAATTTAGTATTACGGGCAGTTTAGCGGCACTGCTTGCCAAGACCATGCTGCTGTTGTTGCTCCTTGAGGATGAGAGGGGAGTACGCTTTGGCGCCGCAAATCGCAAGACGCTATAGCTTGCAAACAACAGTGGCCCTCGAATATTCTACGGGGTCTATGGGTGGCAGGGTTAAACCCAGAATATTCGGATTTGTGTAGCTATCTACTACCTAAATTTTATTCCATCAAACACCCGTAACAAAAAGTAAGGTAGTTGAAGTGCCGCAACTGTTTTCTCCGAGGATGACTATTTCCGGATGGGAGTGTTGAATTAGACAGGATTACACTAAAATAACAAAAACAAACGGCATATTCCCAAAGTTAAAAGTTTCTTTGGCTCGCATGCCAAGTTCCTACGAAAAACATCATTTTCGCATTCACGGCAATATTACTTTAGTCGCGTACACGCTTCAAGTTGTGAATTTAAGAAAAAAGAATGAACAATAATAAATTCCAGCGCACAAACTGCAGAACGTTAAAACAATTTCAACGCAATAACGTGCACGTATCTACACTCATATGTACATACATATGTGTTGTACATATGTTTGTATGAAGGTATGCACACATATACATAGCAAATTAACAACACACCTTTTAGTAATAAACAAAAATGTCACCGGCGAAATTTTACCCCGGTATGGGAATGAAAATTATGGGATTTGTAGCTGGTGAGTTGATCACGTACAACGAGTAAACAAAACACAATAAACTAGTGGTTCAAAACACTATTAAGAAATAAAAGCGCGTAAGGACCTCCGAAAACATTGACCATAAACCCACATGAATATTAAATTGAAAATACTAAATCAGACGCTAGTATTTTTGAGATTTTCTTAATTATTTATTTTCAGTCGAAATAGGAGTTATATATATCGTCGCTGACACTGCAAAACCGCGTAACGTACCAATGCAAAACCGCGTAAGTGATATCTCAGTGTGGCTGTTTTTTAACTCCAAATCGCTTAATTTAAAAACGAATAATGCCTTTATGCGAAAAGTTCCTATCAATATCGATTCTTTTAATTATTTTTCAAACCAACATGTATTATAATTGATTATAAATGAAAATATTCTAATCGCAGGGGCCTATAAAACATTTTGACACAAATGTGCGCTATTTGTGCGTTACGAGGTTTTGCAGTGTCACAGACGATACAATTCATAAACGAGCTTGTAAAGCGCTATGGCCCACTGTTTGCTTTAACATTTTTAAATACACAATTTTAAATGAATTAAATTAAATCATAATAGAGTTTCTACATGCAGCCATTGCCGCAATTAATAACTGGTTAGCACGCTTGCTGAATGTGAGGCACAAGTATGTTTATATAAATACATAGACGCATTGGACTGACCCTTACTTTATTCCGATTTCAAGCAGCCGCGAAAGCAAAGCAGAATACCGTGACATGCCATATCGCAATCGAAAGAATTTGTGTTATTCCATCCTCGTTGCAGTGTTAAACATCTTCTTTAAAAATTTCCAAAATTGTCAATTGTGAGACGGCTTGGAGCCATAGGACGCTTTTAAAAAAATATCACTGGTACAACCCAAAACCGACTAGCCGAAACATATTATATGCTGAAGGAATTAGATGGGTTACTAGAGGAAATTAAGCGTAATTGCTTTTCATTACCTCAACGTAGAGGGATAGCAAGAATAAAAGGAGTTCACCCGCGAAGCTGGGGTATCATCCACATCTGCAGATGGCCTCAACCAATGCTGGAAATTACAATGGGGATAACACTTACATACTTGCCTAACTTGCGCTTTACCGTTTAAGCGGTCGCTATGGTGACATGTAATAATGCCAATGTTAGACACATTCATTCGGATACCAAACGTTTTTTTTTTATATTCTGTTATTAATACACTTTTCGAAAGTGAATTTATGTAAAAAAACGGTGAAAACGGCATTTTAATGAGATTGTGTTTTATTTGATCCCTGCAAAAAATTGGAATAAATACAGGAAAAAAGATGATACAATTTTTTTAAGGACTACCTTCATATTTATGTCGCCAAACAACAGCAGAAAATTTGCCCTTAAACAAAGACATGGTATCTGTGAGTTTTAGTTTTGAAATTTTAAGTATACAAATTTCAGTCAATTTCTACAATTTTAAATTATAGAGGTGGAGTGTAGTTAATAGACTTTAAATGTTATGTCAACTGCCGAACTTCCATTTGGGATTCTAAAAATTGATCTGAGGTATATCAAGCGAAATTATTGCTACAATTAATCCGAGTATGTCGAGGTACGAATAGCAAAGCAGAAAAGCGGATTTCCTGCTGAGCTAGTCAATCACGGTAGCGAGGGGCCGGTAAATGGGCTGAAGCAGGTCCTATTCAAAACATTAACGGATGAGTCCATGCCTGATGATTGGCATGTAAGTTTTCTCTGCCCAATCCAAAAGAATTGAGATCCTGCCATCTGCTCTAACTGTAGCATAATTATCTGAATATCGCATATATGGTTACAAGAGTATAACGCGGAAGAGTCAAGCTTGTAGTGAACCGATTCTTTGAATGATATCATTGTGGCTTCAGTCCTGATAAACTACTGTAGCCCAAATTTATACAATAACCGGGGAAAATAGTTTCAAATATATACGGACTTCATTAATCTGTGAACCAGCGTTAACACCAACAATAGCTTCAGATTAGAATTCCAATGAAAATTTGATCTTCCAAGCAACTTCTACTTCGAAAATCCTTCGATGCTCGTTTCACGTTAAACTATGAGAACGTGGAAGGCAGGGTAAGGACTGCTGTTATAGTAAGAAGAACATTAAACTCATATCATGCAAATGCCCACCACCAGGCCTTGCTTACATTTGCTATAATATATCATTTAATATGCTCAAAGAAGGTGAGTAAAAGTTCTGTGTTGAAAGCTTCAAAAGTATTGCGAGATTGAAATAAGTCCAGTCAAATGGCGAATAAGTCTAGAGCCTTATAAACAAATAAATGTAAAATTGATGCGCAATAGTGCAGAATCCCTTGAGACACTCATAAATGCATACCTTTCATCAGAAGAAGGTATGGGTGAGCAAGTGAACATCATAGTCTCCTAGACCCAGGAGCGCTTGTTGAAGGGAAGTTAACGCATTCCCGGATTTAATGGCTGGTAACTTCGTTTTCCAAGTGTAATTCCCCAAGCCCATGTACGAAATGGCAGGAAAGAGAACCATGAGACGGCTTAGTGTAGTATTCGAAGGTTGTACAAGACTTCATACCGAAAGCGGGAAAGAGTAGTCATGTGTATTACATGAGCAATTAGATTAACATCGTTTTTTATAAAAACATTCGAGAGTTTTATAGATATGCACAGTTAAATGTGAAGAGGTATTTAATTTCCAAAACACAATATGCGTACACCAAGGGCAGGTCAGTGGACACGGCCCTGTATAATGCTCCCATGCACCTAGAAGCACCTAGCCCCAGAACATGGGGAATTTGCAACGGGTGTTTTCAATTCAATTCAATAAAATTTTATTGAGCATTTTTCTTACATCTAAATTTATATACATATATGCAAGGTTACCAATTGCAAAATAAAAAAATTTAACTTAAACGGTATAAGTTAAAAATTAAACAAATACATAGTATATAAGAACAAATAGATATAAAAAATAGGTAAGAAATTTTTTATGTTAGGCTCAACATAGTTTCAAATGTCATAGCTATCAAAAATATTAATACATTAGTACAGCGGGGTGACTGCTAATTATTGAAATTGAAAACCAATTGCGTGTTAAGCTATAATTTTTAACCGCATTACAAAAGATGCAACTTTTGGAATATAAAATAAAAATATTAAAAAACTTTTTTTTTCTTTTCTTTTGCCCAGACCATAGCAAAACTTCGATTTTATTATATGAGAGACCCAGAAGGAAGGATTTGACACATTTCGTTAATTGTAAAAGATTCCTCATAGCACGTATTTCGGAAGGTAGTATATTGAATAGTTTCCAAGACACTATTGTATAAAACTTACTAGAATGTGTGGTTCTGGAAGAAGGTACAACAACTGTAGAATGCGAGGTTTTCTTCAAGTTATAAGTTTCCGATATCATACTATGTAGGTATTCACACCTAATAAAAAAAAAACTTTAAAATAATAAGGGTCTTTTACTGGAAGAATTTCAAGGCATCTAAAAAGCTCTTTTGAGGGGTTGACGGATGCCCACCCACCCAACAGCTGATTCCATATAACAATTTAGAATGTTTTAAGGGTATAATTAGAGCAGCAAGTTCTAAGGGGATAGAAACAGCGTAAAGCATATTAGAGATATTACTTCAGACGGGATATGTGGTTGCCCCAGCTTATATTCTGATCCACAGTTACACCTAGATAACAAAAGCCTTCAACAACATCAATTATGAAACACTTATTATTACAAGTAGCAAGCGGATTAAAGGTACTAGACTGAAACATATGACACGATTCTCCTGAAGAGCAAAACGCTTATTAAACATATCAGGTGCGTTTAGCAACCTTCCAATCCGAGCCTTAAAGGACTAACTAAAACATATTTAGGCGATCAAGCAATTTGACGGAGGGCCAGCCAAACTAACATATCGTTGGTGACACTGCGTAAGGTAAATTTGTGTCAAAAACTTGTATAGACCCTGCCATCAAAATCTACTCATTTATTCTCAAGAGAACTACATATTGGATTGAAAAATAATTGGAGGAATCGATCTTGATGGGAATCCTTTCCCTAAAGTCACTTATTCATCTTAAAATTAAGCAATTTGTAGTTGAAAAACAGCCAAACTGAAATATCACTTACGCGGTTTTGCGGTGTAATCGACGATATGTAGATTACATATCAGTAATAATAACCGGGAAATATTTATTAACGCCCTCTTTGATGAGTCAGGCGCTTAAGGGCATTCATGTCTGGGCCAACGAAGTCGAGCTGAGCACAAATGTTGATAAAACAGATCTAACACTATTTAGCAGGAAATAAAAGTACCGAGTTGGGTAAAGCCAAAACTAGAAGGAGTGGTATTTATTTTTTATACTGGATAGCAAATTTGTTTGGAAACTCAATGTACGGGAACGATCGAAAAAGGCGGCTGCTGCCGTGTATACCTGTGAGAGAATACTGACCTGTCCTGTCAAATTGGATTTTCAAAGTGATTGTAATACCAATCGCTTTATCTGCCACTAAAGCTGATGGATTATTTGCAGTATTTTTTAGGCAAAGGTTGTATCCATAAAAGTGGAAACATTACTTCCAGTAGTACCGCTGCTCGGAGCATAATAGAACATAAAATAAGTCTAGAAAGTTTTAGCACAGAACAAAGAGTACGTATCTATTGGGCCCCGCGTCACAAAGTTATGAAAGTAAATGGAAAGGCCGACGAGCTAGATAGTAGGGGGTAACACACTAGATGTGGGCATTCCACTGATGGAAGCAACACGAAAATATTATTTGTATATTATGAAAAAGCAGATAGGTCATGGGAAGTAGTGTAAGGCTCAAACTCAGAAGCAAACTCACGAAAACATTGCGTTTTGGCTGAACATAACCCACAAGATGGGTATTGTTTTTTTTTTTTTTTTTTCGGTGGAGAAAGCATCGAAAGCCTTAAAGTCAGTGTGGGACTTGAACCTAAGCACTAAAACTCCAACCGTCATGTACCGATCCCCCCGGTACTACCGTTAAGTATTCCGTCGGGAGGTGGTTTGAGCACTAGTCTCAACGTCTGTTGGTCGGCGTAACCGTCCGTTTAAGTTCTTAACTGGGGATCTTTTTACTAGATTTTTCATTCTACTAGTCGGGAGTGGTGTTGAGAAGGTCGGTCTTGTCCACCAACACAAATATATGTATAAATATAACTACATACCTACTCTATGTATATATATGTAAACATGTTTACTCCGTTGGTAATGATTTATCGACACTTACATTTACCTCTTTGGTACTTCCGAAGCTAGGTGGTTGGACGGGCAGTGGTTCTAATCCGCCTCTATGAATATAACGCATCTCTTTGATCAAAAACTTACACTTACTTACACGATAGCTATAATGACAAGCCCCAGGCATTTCTAATGAAACGCTTGCCCTATAGCGGCTCTAAATGTGAGCCCAGACAGTTGGACAGGCCGTGGGTCCAAAACTGTCCTCAGTGGGCCGTATTCGCCATTCTTGATAAGGTCCGGTGGACCCGGCGGTGACAGGGCAGTGGCTCCAATCCGCTTCAAATCTACTCACCCATGTTTCCAATAAAACACTTACTCGTTATGGGCCAAGACAGTTGGACAGGCCGTGGGTCCAAAACTGTCCGTAATTCCAGTGTCATTATCTGGCCGTTAGGGAGGCCATGTCTCCAAACCGCTTATCACCCGCACGATGCCCCATCTCCCATTCAGAGACTCCCGCCAAGCCGGCTTGCAACTCGGACGGATTGGAGACAAGGTCTCTCCAACCGTCCGAGTTGCAAACTAGCTCGGCAAAAATCTCCGAACAAGAGACAAAGCATCGCACGACCTACAAACAGTTCGGAGACATGGCCCGCCTCGCTCTTAGTTTAGTTCTCCCTCATGCGCCGCAGCCTTTCCTGGCTTCTTAGCCACTTCATGGTTTCTGCAATTACGTCGCACGCTGCAGTCCAATTTAGTTTGTTTTGTAGCATGTGCCCCACTAGTGTTTCCGGAGTGTAATCCTCACCGATAATGCTGCGTAGCCTTCTTCTAAAGCTAATCGATCTAGGGCATTCGAAGAATACGTGATAGACGTCCTCAGCCGCTTCGCCACCACAGTGGTCGAATAGGTTGTTTTGCTCGTGTTTGAATCGGTGAAGATATTCCTTGAAGCATCCGTGGCCGCTTAAGAACTGGGTCAAGTAGAAGCCTACTTCCCCGTGTGCTCTCGTTACCCAGCTTTTGATATCTGGGATACAGCGGTACGTCCAGCGCCCCTTTGTGGATGTATTCCATCTGTGCTGCCACTTTTGCACGCTAATCTCGTGTGCTTCGGTCCGCGAGTTTCTGTCCTCAGAAATCAACGCTGCTTCCTTTGCCAAAATGTCAATAGGGCACATTCCTGCGATTACCAGTGCAGCATCGTCTGAGACCGTTCTAAAGGCACTACAGACTCGAAGAGCACAGAGTCGGTAGGTCGACTTTACCCCGCGGAAGTACAACTGATACTCCGTGGCGTGATGCCAAACTGGAGCCCCGTAGAGTAGCTGGCTCTTTACGACGCCTGCAAGAAGCTGGCGGCATCCTTGCTTTGGCCCTCGCGCATTTAGCATTATCCTCGATAACGATGATACTGTTTTAGATGCCTTTTCATTAGCATACTCTAGCTGTGTTTTGAACGATAGCCTGCCGTCTATCATAATCCCCAGATACTTGACTGCTGGTAGAGTGTCGATGTCATGGCTGCCGATTCGAATCGTGACATGCTCTACCTTCTTTCTACTTGATATGAGTACCGCCTCTGTTTTGTGCTCCGCCAGCTGTAATCCGTGTTCCATCAGCCATGATTGAACGCTGGCTATGCTTGTATTAGCTTTGCCGCATATGTCGCTAAGGTGTTTGGCCGTAACAACCAATGCGATGTCATCCGCGAACCCTATAATTTGTACTCCGTGTGGTACTTTGAGCTGTAATACCCCATCGTACATAATGTTCCATAGCAGCGGGCCGAGCACGGACCCTTGAGGAACGCCACCTGTAACGTGGAGGGCTTCCGTGCCATCTGACGTTTCGTACTCAAGTCAAAATAGCTACGTATGATCCTTCTCAGGTAGTAGGAGACGCCTTTCCGATTCAGTATATCCAGAATTTTTGCCCAATTAGCACTGTTAAATGCGTTCTTTACGTCTAAGGTCACGATAAGGCAGTACTCCTTAGAACCTGCGAGCCATCTAGTGCCGCTTATTACCTCTTGAGCCGCCTTTTTTGCCATGTTCACAGCGTGAATGGTGGATCTTCCTTTCCTATACCCAAACTGGTTTTCTGATATGCCCCCCACCTCTTCTATTTCTTTTTCGAGGCGGTCATAGATGATTCGCTCAAAAACTTTTCCAGCAGAGTCGAGCAGACATATTGGTCTGTAGCTGGATGGCTCCGCCAAGTTTTTACCAGGCTTTTGCAACAGAACCAGCGTCTGGCGTTTCCAGATTGAAGGGAATGTCCCCTCCGCTAGGCATGAATTGAACAGACTTGCGAATGTTGACGGGTATGGTAGCCGACAGCATGTGCAGGCAATGCAAAGCCCAGACGGAGACTGTGGAACGTATTATGTGCATCTGTCCTGTACTCGCCAGACTGGATACAAATTTGTTTAAAGGGGTTTTGCAAAACCTAGTAGCCCAAGTAGGCTTATGATCTTTTGCTAAAAGGATATCTATTAAGCCACTGATGTGCTAGTTGTACTTCAAGATGTCGGCTATGTAAGGCCACTGCGTTGACCAGCCAGCACAACCTCACCTACCTCCGAGGAGATTAAAGCCGAATTTTCCTTGCAATTTGTGCTGTGTCACTTCTAATATTAGTACAAGTTGGCTGGACCTACATATGCCGACTGCCAAGGCAGATTAATTTTGACTTCAATGCAGAAATAAACTCGAAGAGGTGTCAACCACTGCCAAGGGGCGACCTCGTTTTTGAATAAACTTTCCAAAACACTTTTGATGGGTCCTCTCCCCGTACTTGGCCCACAGGCCTTTCTGTACAGTATTGCAGCACACTAACACTATCCGCGGCGGTTGCCATAGTGAGATTGGGACATTAATTCCATTAACTTCGCCGGCCCCCTCTGGGTTCCAACTAAATGTGAGGCCAGAGAAGTGCTCCCTCCATAATCTTAGAACTCACTAGGCAATGTTTACCTTAATGTAATAGCCAATAACGATTTTAAGGTAGTTGACAGTCGGTTAAGTTTTATAAAAACAAACCACTTTTTGTTGAAATAAAAAAGGATAACTGAAATACGTATGTTTACTACAAATTAGGCTTCTATGAAATACATATGTATTGGGAAAAAGGCTTGTCACGGCCTTTTTAAATACAAAAAAAGTTCAAAATCTGGGTGAAAAGATAGGGTATTCTTCCTCTTTCTTTGTGAAACAAATCACGTTTATACAAATTAGTACTTCCACAACAACAAGTTTTAATTTGGAGTTTCAACGACCACTCGAAGCATAAATGGGAAACACTTATAACAGTATTAATTTTTAATTGAGTAAAGTAATTATGGTAATAATTGCATTTTCACCATTTTGCAGTGCATCGATTTTATCCGGCAGTGCATGGACTCAGTATAGACACATCGCTTTTAGTTTTCAACTACTTATTATTGGGTAATTGATACTATCATGAAGGTTCCAACAACTATCAAGCTTAAGCCGAAATGAGGTAACAAGGAAATATATACACACATATTATACTGCAATTATTGCTGGCAATCAATTCAGGACAAGACAAGTGAGAAACCGTCAAAAGCCATTGGAAAGGACGCCAACTCGGTGTAATACGAGGGGCACTGCAAATGTTTGTGGAATCAAGTACTCAGTGTATTGCCATCGTTGTCACATTCGTAATATTTAACGTTTTTACCTACAAATCACATGACAGTTCGAAATTAAACCAATCGGTTTTGTTTTCACATAATTTAAGAAGAATAGGTAATAACATGTGAAAAATAGAAATTTCGAATCGAGATTTCTGAGCGATGATATTGTATGATTTTCGATTCGGTTTAACATCGCAGCAAAGTGTAGAAAACCTTTGTTTGTTATTTACGGGTCAGTTCTGTACGTAACCGGTAATTTTGTACCCGGAAGATTATCTAACTGATAATCGTAACCGTTGGAAATGCAATTCATGTAACCGCGATTCTAGCGTATATGGCAACGCTGTCAAAAACAAACAATGCGCAATAGAGAATAAAATGCAAACGCAAATGAAACTTAGTGTAAAAAAGTGATTATATTGTTTATTAATTATTGTGAACTGGTATGTGTACAAAATTTGTGGTATTTTCTGCCCACAAAAATATTTACAAAACACATGTAATTTTTCACGGTTACGCCACGTTACCACCTATTTTGGTGGTTACGAAGTTGAACTGCAATTTAAGCCGGCAGAATACCAAAAGGGTGTCAAAGTTTCCAACTTATTTATTTTCCGGTAAAGCGAATGTTGTTACCACACTGGAATTAGGGCGTTAGGACAAAGTAGTTCGGAGAACTCAAACGTAGGAGACCAATGTCTTTTGTCGCGAAAAATATTGATGTTGTGCATGAAAAGATAAAGATAAAGCCACCCGCAAGCATTGCGGCGAAACGAATACACGGGATTTTGCAAAATCATTTGCATGTCAGGAAGCTTAGAAAGAACAGAAACAAGCACGTGTCAAGTTATGCAAGGAAATGCTGAAGAAAATATCGAAGGGGGTCGTTCAAGTTCTGTGTATAATATAGTAAGAGGTGAAAAATCTTGGATACATTCATATGAACCTGAAACTAAACTAATCGATTGTAAAGGGTGTTTTTTTTAGGGGTATAGAACTTCGAATTGAAATAAAACACAAGAAAATCGTTTTAAGGTCCATCAATTTGGCTTTATTGGAAGGATAATTTTATGCCATTAATGTTTAAATATGATTTCGGGCATGTGGCCGCCGCGGCTGGCTCGAATAAAGCCAATTCTACAGGTCCAATTTTCAACCACTTTTTCGAGCATATGGGGCCGTATGTCGGCAATAACGCCACGAATGTTGGCTTCCAATTCCCCTAACGTTTCTGGTTTGTTGGTGTAGACGAGCGACTTCACATATCCCCAAAGAAAATAATCCAATGGTGTCAAATCACACGACCTTGGTGGCCAATTGACAGGTCCATTCCGCGAAATTATGCGCTCATCGAATGTTTCCTTCAATAAATCGATTGTGACGTGCGCTGTGTGGCATGTAGCGCCGTCTTGTTGGAACCACAACTCATCCACATTCATGCCATCCAATTCGGGAACAAAATAGTCGGTTATCATGGCTCTATACCGGTCTCCATTAACGGTAGCTGCCTCTCCAGCATTATTGCGGAAGAAGTATGGCCCAATGACTCCACCAGCCCATAGAGCACACCAAACAGTCAGTTTTTGTGGATGTAATGGCGTTTCAAGGGTCTCATGTGGATTCTCTTCACTCCAAATGCGGCAATTTTGCTTGTTGACGTAGCCATTCAACCAAAAATGAGCCTCATCACTGAACAAAATTTTGCGATGAAAATCAGCATCGAAATCAATCTCATTTTCGGCCCATACACCAAAATCACGACGCATTGCATGGTCTCGCGGCTTTAATTCTTGCACAAGCTGGATCTTGTAAGGTCGCAAGCCAAGATCTTTGCGCAAAATCTTCCATAAAGTTGATGGACAAAGCTCCAATTGCTGTGCACGGTGGCGAATCGATTCATTCGGGTCCTCTTCAACACTTTGCTCTACAGCGGCAATTGTTTCTTCGGTGCGCACTGTTCGACGTCTCTGCGGATGCGTATTATCACATAGAGTAAACGTAGTGCGAAAACGATCCATGGTTAACCGAATTAATTGCTCTGATGGACGATTATGTCGACCATAAAATGGACGGAGCTCACGGTAAACTTCGCGAACTGAACCATTATTTTCGAAATAAATTTGCACGATTTGCAAGCGTTGTTCTTTTGTCAACCTGTTCATGATGAAATGGCAAACCAAACTGAACATAAATGACATTAGAGTTGCCAGATTTGACCACAAAATGCCAGTTTTATCTCTATTCGAAAAACAAACCTGTAAAAAAAACACCCTTTATATGTGTTCCAAAATTAACCTAGATCCACAAATTTAGTGCGTACAAGAATCGTTTCGGAAAGAATGATTGCTTGTTTCTTCAGAAAAATGGGTAGTTTTGCTAATGTTGCATTAGGGGATCCTCTATAGGGCAGTTAATGTTGACTGGTATACTACAATTTGTTTGCCGGAACTTATCGCTGAAATCATAACGAACTGTAGTTTTTGACCAGTAACAACATCAAAGTAATGCTCATTGACCATATTCGCCTGATTTATCGCCCAACGACTTCTTTCTATTTCGACATATCAAATATACAATGCGTGACTAGCGTTACTCAACGCATGAAGAGGCCGTTGAAGCATTTAAATTAATTGATTTGGAGGTACTTCTCTCAGAGTGAAAAAATTGTATTGAAAATTGGTTTCATCGGATGCAAAACTGTATAGAGGAGAGTTTTTCGAGAAGCAATAAAGCGATATAAAATACGTGGTTAGGTTCACATTTTCCGCGAAATTTTGTAGTGTCCCACGTGTTGTTGGATGTCCAAAGACGAAATAGAGTACGTAAGCCAATTTATAAATAATATAATAGCGTTGGATCTCAGCCTGTGAGGGTTAGCACATATGTATGCTTTCATTGTCATTATGCAATGCTTCATTAATAAAATGCAAACAATTTACTCTGCTGTCGTCGAAGTTGATGCAAAGATAGTTCGTACGAAGAAAATAGTGTGAAGCGTACAATTTAAAGATTTAAATTCATGACATCAAAACAAGAAGCACAAGTCAGTCGCAATGCTTGATGTTGAAGGTAAATTATAGGTAAATACATTAACTTAACTACCATAATGACCAATTGAGATCGTTGGGCAGAGCATAAAACGTTTAAGCATAAGTGCCATTCAGCTCACCCTGTGCACCTGATTCCACCAGTTGCATGTGTTTCAATTACCCATCAACCTTTAAAGACCATGTCGCTGGCAGTTGAATAAAATTTGCCAAAAACTTGGGAATAGGTTATTGAACTCTACTCGAATGAGATACTCGTTCAATTGCTTTTTTTTAATCTTTGTGATCATTCAATATTTTTTTATTTTCTCTTAACATGATGGAATTACATCAGCTTACTATGGTTCAATTTGATGTTATGTGTTTTGTTAGTCTAGGCGAGGAACAGTGGAATATATTGAATAAGCAAGAAAATGAAAACTCAAGAACTATTTCTAGTAGAGATGCCACGAATAGTTATTTGGCCGAATACCGAATATTCGGCGGGACTCTGGGCCGAAGCGCATAATATTCGTCAGCCGAATATTTGGCAGCACTTATACTTTTCACAGGTTACAAGTTACAGCTTTTCATCTGTACATGTAATACAGTTGTAATAGATATTTCAGAAAAATTTATTGGACATAGCATTAACATCTACATTACTCGACCGGTTTCGGAGTTATCGACTAATGTGTGGACCAGGGGTGACCCATGAAAATGTGTTAGTATAATATGGGTAGCAAACGAAAGGTGCTAATCAGTTCTGCAACAATAGATGTGATTAGCTTCAATATATCGACTGGTTTCGGAAATATCTCCTAAAATTTGAGAGGGAATTGCACGGGTAGATGCGTTCAAATTTGCGCAAGTCTGGCTTTGGGCAAGATAACGTCTGCCGGGTCTGTTGGCTTATGAAAAAAAGCTATTAGCTCCCTCCAACACAATTTTTAGTAACGAAAAACTTAATTGAGTGTAGTTAGCAGCTTTTCAAACATTTTTTTTTACTTTACAGGTTTTATGGAAAGTAATGTTTAGTGATTCTGCACGTTTAACACTGGATTTGGGCAATTTCATTCAATTTAATGATCGAACGAGCTATTTTTTTATGATTTGTATTTTAGGCAGAATTCCGATGTATTAGCATCGGTTTTGCAACTTTTTCCACTAAATACGAAATATGTGTCTAAATTTCATATACTTCTTAATGCCAAAAAACATATACATATATATACATATTTCCTCATTCGAAGATTATTTCTGAATTTTGGAAATATTCTTGGGGCCCTACAGGCCCGTAGCTAGGGGGGGGGGCATTGTGGGGCAATTCCCTACCTTAAAATTAGAATGCCCTGCCTTAAAAAGGCCAACAAGTGAGATGAATTATTATAATTAAAATTTTTGTCATAGTTTGAGATACAAAATTATTGCGGTTGGAATGTATGGTATAGAGAATCCACCCTGCATCACAGATATAATTAAATAAGACCACCGAATTTTTGTAGTTTGGTTAAAGGAATGGTTCATTCCGGCACTTTTCTGACAAAAACTGATCTCACTGTGAGCGAACAACACCAAAAGCGCGGAATTGATTTCTAAGGCTGTGTGCTAATCTAAAACATTTTACTCGATGGAAAAATGAGGTGTCTAAATTTTCTATGGTTATCGGTTAATCGTTTTCGAGAGTTTTTTTTTTCTCACCTTGACTTGCGTGCATACCTACAGGCGACCCACATACCAAATTTAAAGATCATAGCTCTCTTAGGTATTGAATAATCGAAGGAGACATTTTGTATATGTTTTAAAAATGAAAGGAGGCGTGTTTACATAGAAGCCATGCCTCGATGTCAGATTAATTGTGATACATTATTTACTTCCGCCCTACCCTAAACCAACGCTGCCCTACCTTAAATTTAAGTCTAGCTACGGCCCTGGGGCCCTATGGCATAGCCTAAATACTAGAGATGCCACGAATATTCGGCCACTTTTTACCCTATTCGGTATTCGGCCGAATATTGCAAACAAGTACAATTGTGTTGTTGTTAATTTTCGTACCAAAACTGGAGTTCGCAACCAGTGGGGCACGCCTCCCACGGCGGAGTAAAGCGTCACGCTTCTAGGTATATCTAAAGATAGTATTAATCTTGTGCATTGATTAGGTACGATTTGTAGGATATACGTATGTTGAGACGCACATAGATAACCACCAAAAAATTAGGGTGTAAGCAATGAGAAATATTCCGTGAACCATTTATTTTAAATCTACCTAGGACAGAAAGTTAACCTCGAATTTAGCTAGACATGTTTCCGCAATGGAGTGGCTAGGCCTTCCTATACACCCCTACTAATAAAACTGCTTTGATTACATTTAGTTTTTCTGGCCTAGTCCGCTGCAATGCTTCGTTAATGTAAATGAAAATATACCATTTTCATACCCGACGTTTCGCTAAAACTTATTTAGCTTCTTTGGGGGTATTTTATTTTCTATAGAAAATGTTTGTTCGTTGTTTCCGCAATACAGTCGAGTGCTCAAACTAATAAGAAAAATGCGTTTAGTATAAGTTTACTATAGCAAGATCGACGTTTGGAGAACTTGTACTTCAACACTAACCACAAACAGAGCTTACTTGAAAATAGAAAGATGTTTCATCTTTTTTTTTATTGGTAAAAAGAATTTGATAACACTTAACTACACCTTGGTGGCTGCTAAAAAATTAATAGAGACAAGTCTTTAAAAGATTTCGTGCTGAAATGTATGTTTAGGGGCTGTCGAACGTTATGAAAAAAAGTAAAAACTAGACAGAAGGGGCTTACATGGGTATATTTGTCGGTTAGTGCTCGATATATAAACCAAAAAGTCTCGTTTTCTACTTAATTTTTCAGATAGAATTATTCATAACTTATTATATTTAATGCATATTAAATTTAAGCCAGCATTTCCTTCCATACCATGTTCCGGTATGTCTCTGACTTTCTTTTGGACGCATTACTTTTAACGTGATTGGGCACTTAACTGTTGAAAATAGCATACCATGAATGAACAATGATGATTTTAACTCCACTGCAACAAAGTCAAAAGTGTGTCGTTGAGTTTTGTGCACAGTCATGGGAAATGCTGGTCTTACTGAAAATTGATGCCGTTGCATGGTATATCCTAGCTGCCCCTTGGATGCGGGTGATTCTCGGTATTTTTATTATATTATTACAAAGGCCTGTCACAATAAGTCTTTCTCAATTACAAAGACCTTCGCTTACAATTCTAGAAATACTTTCCAAACATTTTTGCAGAACGCTTGGAGCGATGTGCTCGTAGCGTATCTTCACTATCTGCATTCGAATTTTTATTAACTTCAGACATTTTTTTTTAGCTATATACACTTTTAAGAGCTCACTTTCTTCTTATTAATTATCACCTCCCTTGCCTAACATTGTCATCGAGCTCTTCTAACGGAGTCGCAGAAACCTCGTGGCTTCAACAGGGTTGGGCCATAGTGGGATTGCTGTTAGAAGAGTAGGCTCAGTTGAGCAGATGAAAAGATGGTTAGTATCATGGGGAGACACGCCGCTTTCCGGGCAGACATTTGGCATGTCGGGGTTCAGTCTGGCTAGGTACGCGTTTAACCTGTTACAGTATCCAGAACGAAGTTGGGCCTGCATGATCCTTGGCAGTTCGCGTTCGTCTTCGGCAACAAGTGGAGCTTGTGCCTGTATAACGGCGGTCACTGGAAGAGAGCCAACAAAGGAGTCATCCCGTAGCAGATCTGAGTGTAATCTCCTCCAGTGTGTTTCTGCTAGCGCACCCCCTTGTGCGTTGCCAGTAACGTTTCTTTATCTTTTCCCCAAGTGCTGGCAGCTAGTGATTTGGGGATTTTGTTGCGGATTTGTACTTTGGTGGCAATCGCGGCTACACGAGCACCGTAGTTGAACATGTTATCAAACGTGACCCCTAAGATTTTGGGATGTGTGACAGTCCGAAGCTTAATGCGGTCGACGGAGACGTCTAATTCCATGTTCACCTGCGCTGTCCACGTCGTAAATAAGGTGGCCGAGGAATTGGTCGGTGACAGTGTCAGATTTCGTCCAGCGAAGAAACCGGACAAGGATGGGAGGTAAAAGTTTATTATTGAGTACAGCTCGTCTACGGAGGATCCCGTAGCCAAAATCGAGGGGAACCTCGATATGTAATAATTAAACAAAGGCGAGGATACGACATCACCCTGTGGCCCTCTTGTTTGATTATACGAGGTTTTGATCGTCCGCCTCTGAACTCCACCGATGACCACTCAGATAGTTCGCGGTCCAACACTTTAGATAGGGGGAAGAGTTGACTATTCCAGGTCATTAATAAGTTGCGCGTGATTAACCCTATCGAAGGCTTTCGACCAGTACAGCCCTGTCATTAGGGCGATTTTGGTTGAGACCGACACCTATTTGAGTGGTAATGGCGTTCAGCGCGGTGGTAGTGCTATGCATTTTACGTAATCCTAGCTGATGTTGGGCAAATCGCAGATTAGCGTTGTAGTAAAGGAACAAGACTGTCTCCAAAGTCGTCACTACTGGCGAGAGGAGCGATATCAGTCGACAGGACTCCCCCTCGTTAGCTGTCTTACCAGGCTTTAGTAGTGGCACCACCTTTGCCTGTCTCCATTCTCTGGAATGACAAAGGTGGTCATGGGCAAATTGAAGACAGTTGTGAGGTACCTTACTCCCTCAGCGCCTAGAGGTTTAACATCAGCATGGTGGAACCGCTGTGGTGGTTATGGCAATGAGCGCTTGACTATTTTTTCGTTCGTGCGCTTCCCTGGTGGCTCGTCTGATTTCCTTGTCAACCGTAGAATGCAGTACAAATTGTCGGCAGAAAGCGCTCGCGCATCTCTTCGGTTTCGACTGGACGTTATCGCCGGAGGTGATGGATATTTTGTAGTTAGGTTTAGTCGGATTTGACAAAGATTTGGCAGTGGACCATAATTTGCCAACACCAGCAGAGAGGTTGCAGGACCTTAGGTGCTTCTCTCATTTGGTGCGTTTGTGTTGATCAACCAGCGTCTGATTACCGCATTGAGATCTTGAATTTGGGGATCCGTTTGCCAGGGCCGTGTCTCCTTGATTCTACCTGACGGAATGTATTGATTTGAGGCTGAAGCTATGACCATGCGAATTGCTTTTTCCCTCCAACTGTCGCTGTTGAGCTTGTAAAAATCTGGTTTATATCAAACTAGCTCGTATTTGTCTCTTTAGATTTAGGCCCGAACCAGAAATATGTCTCACTAGTTACTAATTTTCCTTATAGACTACATTTTGTCGGTGACACTGCAAAATCGCGTAACGCACAAATGCAAGCACGCGTAAGTGATTTTACAGTTTGACTGTTTTTCAATTACAAAGTGCTTAATTTAAAGAAGAATAATAACTTTATGGAAAAAGGTCTCACCAAGAGAGATGCTTTTAATTATTTTACAAACCAACATTTAGTTTTCTTGATAATAAATTAATAGGTTTTATACCAGCGGCCTATGAAAGTTTTTGAAACAAATGTTGCTTACGCGGTTTTGCATTTGTGTGTTATGCGGTTTTGTAGTGTCACCGACGATACGTACATGAATAAAAACGTTTTTTATTCGCTAAGCAAACAACTGCTGTATTTACAGACATCGTAATAAATACTTGCAATACGTCGAGAAATCGGCTTTCTTACATAAAAAAAATAAATAAAGATGCATTTATTGATTGAAAGTTTATTGTTTTCTAAACAGATTCAGTTGTAAGCTGTTGGTATCCTAACTCAGCTCAGAGTTAAGCTACTGACGTCCTGCATCTCAAAATAACGCATAAAAATTTAATAGACCTCAAGTTCATTGAGCCAATCATTTTATACTATTTATTCAGTGGCGTGCACACATTCTCTAGCCTTTAGTTATCACCATTATTGCCTTCACCATTATCTTGTTGTAACAGTACACATCACTTTAGGTTTTATGTTTATGAGCTTTTAATTCTTGCCAATCCATAACAATGTTTTTACGACGTTTCAACTTGACTACGCACTTGACAAGTGTTTTAGAGAAATATATACATAATTGTGCTCGTAAAGATTTGTAAAGCGCCATTGTGGAATTCAGCCACCATGTTTATTGTGTTCCGAAATGGAATTCGGGTAAAAATTGGTCACTTCCTTCATTGGTTAGTAAGTCAAAGTTGAAAGTTTTTATTATTATTTGGGTAGGTCACGATTAGTTGGCTTTTACTTAAAAATCTCCCTCCAAATGAAATGTCAAATGCAAGCAACCCAAAATATAAATTTCAATAGTATTCAGTAATGCGATTATTTTAATCGTAATTGCATTTTTTTACTAACGATTACTGCAAAGTAACATTAATATTAATATTATAAGCAATTTCTTTGATAGTAATAGCTTGCTGAAAAAAAAAGATTTGTTTCAAAAAAAGATATTAGTTAAAAAGTATGGCACCAAAATTTTAGAGGCAAGTAAAATGAGTCTCTACATTTTATTTCCTTTTTGTTAAACAATGGGTTGCGGTTTTCTCCATTGCTTAGAAATGAAATCATTATATATAACAACGGTATAAATAAAAGTTTTCCTTTCAAAAATATTCTTTTATATCAGCCAATATCTTTTCTACGGTGTTAAGGTCAGAAAACTGAGCTGGCCAACGCATATCCTAAACATTGTCTCCCCTACAAAACGAAGTTCGGTTAATTTGCGCCTTAGCGATCTTGTGCAATGAAGGTTTTAGGACTTCTTCCTGTAGTTAAATTTTAATTTTTTTTTTTATTTTAAGAGACTGGGTACGATAGCATGCGACATAGTTTTGTACTACTTCCTATGTGGTTTTGTTGTATTTCCCTTCTCACACAACACGCTTTTTAGATAAAATTTATTCAAATATCTGCTGATATCTGCATTCTACTTCATTTTAAAGTTTTTGTGCTATGCTTTGAAAATAAATTTCTCTTTTTGAAGCAAGTACCCTACACTCTAACTTTTTTTGTGTGGTGGAAACAAATACCGAGGATGTCGAATTTCTATCAAAGCTTTATTGAAATAAGTTATGAGATATCGTATATCATTTTTTTTCAAAAAAGTTATGTAGCATTACACATTTTTCGCTATGACACTCCTATTATTTTGTGAACAGCTGTATATTGTTCCTGGTGCTGGTGTAACAAGACTACAATAACAAATATGAATAAACTTTTTCCAGGTGAGCCGCCTAAAAATATTCAACAACAACCCCAAGAAGTACTTGATGGACGATGCTGTTACAGCGATTGATCATCAACACAGGAGTGCATGTACGAATCCTACCCCCGTGTGTGGGTTTGTCCACTCGCTGTATATGGCTTCTTTTAAAATCCAAGCAAATTTATATATCCCATTCTGCAACCAGTTATTACAGCGAGGAACTTTGACTGCTATTTGTGGGCTCTACATATTAGGAAAATATGATAGGCAGACGTTTTTAATTTTCAAAGGAATTATGAAAACTTTAAGAATAATTCTAACTCTGTGCCATTTAATTATTACACAACGGTATGAAACAATAATTCTAGTTGAATATTTGAATACCACGTTGCTCAACCAGACCTTCATATAAATTTAATAAATAAAACAAATTCGTATGAGAATCTTTGATTAATTTTTTTTGTTATATCTAAAATTCGACATAAAAAAGTCGAATGATAAATATATCAGTATACATATACGAGTATACCTTTAATTTTAAACAAAGATATTGTTTTAAAAATAAAGAAACTGGTTCTAACAATAACACAAGACCATTTTTTATAGTCTATTTAATATATTTCCCTATTAGATCAAACATTAAATAAGTTACTCTAAGTTCGGGTGGATCCAAACATTAAATAGCCAAATTTAGGAGTAACGTACTCGACAGGGTACAAAAACACATGACTTGTAAATAATGTGTGTCTGGTCGACAGATGCTTTAGCTCATTTTCCTTACATATAAGCTCCAAAACTGTCTTGAAAAAAGTATATGTATTCTATCGAAGTTATTAGCTGTAGAAGTTTTCAGGTTTCCTAATTCAAACGTAGGCGGTGCCACATGACCAAGACAATATAACTAAAAATGTTCACCGTTTTAGCTGCATCCGCCAACGATGCAAGTTATTTTATATGACATATTGCTAGATATGTTTTTGGGCTGAAACGACTTGACCACGGGTCTGCGTATGCTGAAAGGTTGCTAAACATTTCTTTTGACAATCTGCTTTAAGTCAGATCACTGTTATTCCTACACAAAGTTATTCATGCAAATTAACCTCACTACTTATATTTAAGGTTTCAGTTTCTCCAATCTTCAAGATCAGTACTACTTGTCTATACTAAACACAGTGCATTGACATCTTAACGAAAATTTTTCGTTAAGACAGCTTGACGAGCTAACCAATTTCTATAATAATTGATACATAAAAACGTGCTACTATCTATTTATGTATATGTTTTTTCTGTTATCTGTTATCATAATTCATATATGTTTTTTAATGTACCTGTTTTTTTTATGTTCCTAGTTGTAAGACAATTTAACTGTATTATAGGTGACTGGTATTAGAAAACAATTTGTTATGCCAGGATAAACATTTTTAATAAAGTATAAAACACAAATACAAATACTTTCGAAATTTTCGATAGTGAAAATAAGGTAGTTGTTGTTGTTGTGGTAACGACAAAAACACACCCCGAAGGTTTTGGGGAGTGTTGTCGAATTAACAGTCCTTGGCCGAATTTGAACCCGGTACGCTCTGGTACTCCTTTGCGATACTGCCCGACTGTCATGGTAGCGATTTATGACCAGTGAAATCTTCTAGGTCATCTTATCCTTCGGTAAGGAAGGATAAGATGGGTAATGAGAGGTGAGCGGCATCATATCCGCAGAGCAACCATCGAGTTGCACGCCATTACCTTTGTGCATATTAGTCGCCTCTTACGACTGGTATGCCTACCTAGGGCATATTCTAAACCCCTAACCCGTAGGGGCATGAATATAAGGTCGTGGATATCATCTAATTTGGCTCATTCTCAATCGCAACCTTTCTTGGCCGGAAATCAATCTTTACTAAATATATTGTGTACAGGACAACCTTCCGGGTAGGCATGGCTAAATCAGTTTCTCTATTCAGCCATGCAAGTTTGACATATATATATCCATCCCGATTACTTTATGTCGTTACAAACCTCTTTTTAAGTTATAAACCCATCTTGGTATAAAAAATATATATTATTGTTGTAGTGACAGTTTTTTACACCTAGTAGGGCTACGCACAAAAGGTATATTAACTTTAGTCGCCTAACGGTGGTCTGTAATGGCATGAACGGATCGAGTTAGATATTGACTTATACATACCAAAATATTCAGGAGGAAAAAATAAATTGATTAAGCCATGCCCGTCCGTCTGTTAACACGATAACTTGAGTAAATTTTGAGATATCTTAATGAAATTTGGTATGCAAGTTCCTTGGCACTCACCTCCGAGCGCTATTTAAAATGGGCGATATCGGATCATAGCCACGCGTGACACCGCCCACTTTTGATTAAGTCATTTTAGAAATAATATTAATCATAAATCAAAAACCTTTCAAAATATCGAAACAAAATTTAGCGCACATATTTATATTAATAGCAGGAATGTTCCGGAAATCCGTTAAGGTCCACGCTCACTTTCATACGAAAGATTTTAAAAAGGATTATAGATATATTTAATAGGCAATAACTTTACTTTCAAAGTGTACGTGAACGAAGGAAGTCGAAAAATATAAATGTTTGAAAATGGGCGAAACCCCGCCTCTTTTATAGTGGCTGATTCCACAAAACTTTTTATGCCATAACTCCAACAAAAATTGATTTATCGAAACGATATTTGGCGAAAATGCTGAATATATTAAGGTAAATGTTTGTTGTAAAAATGGGCGAAATCAGTCAACGAACACGCTCAGTTTTTAACATAGTTCTCAAAATTTTGTCTGTATAATGTAAAACGCGATATTTCTACGATGAGCTGAGTAGATTTAGCCATGTCCATCTCTCCGTCCGTCTGTCTGTCTATCCGTCTGTCTATTTGAACGCAAATTTTTCAGGGTCGCCCCTCGTCAGTTGTTTGGCAAACTCTCCGGGTGTCTTTTTGACATGGAAGGCTTCTCAGCAAAAATTCATCTCCTTTGTAGATGCCGTTCGAAGTCGGCAAAAATCTGTTGGTCCCGCCAATTTGTAGGAAAAAATTCAAAACGGCACACCACAAATTGCTTCCCTTCCTCGGCGCAAAAATCTCTTAGGAGGTTTATGATGATATACCTGTTGTATATAGCGGCATACATTTATATTTTTTTTTAAATTAATTTACCCCTCAAAGCTCATAACAGAAGTGTTTTTATTGAAAACAATCAGATGGCTTTAGAATACGAACTGAAAAGTATTAAAATAGACCTGCTGCGTAAATTGGTATGCCATAATAAATCACTACTAGGTATATAATGTTCGGTTCCACCCAAATTTAGACTTCCTTAGTTGTTTTGTCTTAACTCTATTTTAAAGAATGTTCTAATATACTGACAGTTTGATTAGGGTTGGACCAATTTGAGTTTTCTGTTAAAAGTCTGCTTCGTTTATCAGTTAGAAAGATGATTTGTGTTATTATTAAGGAGACATCACGTGTTATTATTAAGGAGACATCACGTTCAGTACTAAGTGCGGTGAGACCCAAGATTGCATGGGGAAGGCACTTCAAGATGTAGAAGCTTGGAAATGTTGCGTGGTTAACCCTGTCGAAAGCCGCAGATAAGTCTAAGGTTACGAGAAAAGTCCATTTAGATGAGTACCTATGGCGTTCAGCGTGGTGGCAAACTAAACAGCGTTATACTAAATTAGCAGTCCTAGTCGGGTAAAACTCGAGTCATCTTAGTATATAGAACCGGCTGTTGTGTAAATAATTCCTAGTTGAAACTTTAAATTGGAATCTATTTGCTTAGTAATGATCCCTCCTATCAATTTTTCTTTAATATCTGCAATGTACAGACATCCACCTCTTACAATTTTATTATATGTAGAGATACGTATTCTGTTTGACACAACAAAAAAGATTCATTGGGTTGCTGATCGTTTCACATAAAAAGGGTTGTTGTTGTTGTTGTTAACAGTGCTTCGCCCTGCCCAATGGGCTCGATCACTCTAAATTGTCATCAGGCTCTTCTAACGGAAGTCCGAGGAAATGCGCAGTTTCCACAGGGTTGGCCCAGAGTGATGTGGGTGTTAGAAGAGTGGGTTCAACTGAACAGGAAAAGAGATGTATGGTATCATGAGGGGTCATACCACATGCAGGGCATGTATTTGGTATGTTGGGGTTCAGTCTGCATAAGTAAGAGTTTAACCTATTACAATATCCAGAGCGAAGTTGTGCTAGTATGACTCTAGTCTCCCTCGGAAGTACACGCTCCTCTTCAGCCAATTCAGGTGGTTGAGTATTAATAACGGGATTCACAGGCCGAGATCTGAGGGATCTGTCTACCGACTCAGTGTGGAGGTCATTTAGAGCCCGTCTATGGTTCCGCAGATCAAACGGCAAAGGGATATGATGCCGGATCTCATCGTAATGCTTACGGAGATGTCTCCTTATGTCGCTGGGGGGCGGTGCTACATCCAAAAGATGTCGGTTTGGATGGCTAGGTTTGTGACAGTTCAGAAGGAACTGTCTACTCAAGAGTTCCGCGTGCTCTTGAACATTGAGCAATTTTGCCTCTTGATGGAGGTGAGACTCAGATGACATAAGCAGGCATCCCGTAGCAGTTCTGACGGCGGTGTTTTGGCAGACTTGCAATTTCCTCCAGTTGGTGTCAGAAAGGTTGGGCGACCATATAGGCGCAGCACAGTCAATAACCGGCCGGCCAATAGCCTTATATGTAGCAAGCAATGTTTCTTTGTCTTTTCCCCAAGTACTGCCGGCCAGTGACTTGAGGATCTTATTGCGGCTCTGTACCTTTGAGGCTATTGCGGTGGCATGACCAGCGAAGGTGAGGCCGTTGTCAAATGTCACGCCCAAGATTTTTGGGTGGTTGACAGTAGGTAGAGGTACTCCATCTACGTGGACATTTAACTCTTGCCCCATCTGCGCATTCCATGTAGTAAACAGGGTCGCCGTAGATTTAGTTGGAGACAGGGTCAGATCACGCTCGGTGAAGAAGCTGGAAAGGTCATGGGGGTAACTGTTGATTCTTATACAGAGTTCATCAATGGAGGGACCCTTGCCCGAGGCCATTATCGTGCAGTCGTCAGCGTAGGAAACAATGGAGACTCCCTCTGGTGCGGGGGGAAGTCTCGAAATTAAACAAGAGGGGAGAGAGAACACCACCTTGCGGCACCCCTTGTTTTATTCTTCGTGGTCTAGATTTCTTGTTCCTAAATTTGACTGTTGCCTGTCGACCATTGAGGTAATTAGCGGTCCACCTCTTAAGGCCGGCAGGGAGCGGTGTCTCATCCAGGTCTCGGAGGAGAGTGGCGTGATTGACCGTGTCGAATGCATTTGACAGATCAAGTGCCACGAGAACCGTCCTATGGTTTGGTGGATTTTGATTCAAACCGTTGTTAATCTGCGTTGTAATGGCGTTCAAAGCGGATGTCGTGCTGTGATTTTTGCGAAAACCATGTTGATGATCGGCCAATTTTAGATTTGTAACGAAGTAAGGAAGCAGAATGGACTCTAGCAATTTCGCTACCGGCGAAAGGAGGGATATCGGACGACAGGACTCTCCTAGGTTCGACGGCTTCCCTGGTTTTAATAGGGGAACTACAATCGCTTGTTTCCATATCTCAGGTATAACGAAGGTAGTTAGAGAGAGATTGAAGAGAGCCGCTAAATAATTCTGTCCTTCATGGCCAAGGTGTTTGATCATCTTCATAGCAATTCCGTCGGGTCCGATGGATTTTGAGGGTTTGGCCTTCATTATGGCTTCCTTAACCTCTGCGGCTGAGACGGCAATGGGCGCAGTAGAGTGTTTGTGTTTGCGCGCACGTCGGAAGGCTCTTCTCTTAGTCCTCTCCGCAGGTGGATGCATTATAAACAGCCGGCAAAAAGAGCTCGCGCATTTCCTGGCGTCCGATTTGACACTGTCGCCGAGGCCAATGGCGACCTTGTCTTTGTGTTTGGTCGGATTGGATAGGGCCTTGACAGTCGACCATAGTTTGCCGACTCCGCCGGAGAGGTTGCATGTCTCAAGGTGTTGTTTCCACTTGGTCAGCTTGTGTTCGTTGACAATCCTACGGATTTCCGCATTGAGATCTTTTATTCTGGGATCTGCGGGATTGATAAGTCTCACTTGGTCACGTTCTCTTGCCATCGCCGCAGCTTCTGCCAGGAAATTCGGACGAATTTCTGGTATTCTGCCAGCAGGAATAAAGCGGCATGAGGCTGAATCGATGATCTTGCGAAACTCTCTTTCGCCTTTGCGTACGTCCGTTGGAGTGGGTAAGGCAGCGAAGGAGCGCTCTGTATATTCAGTAAAGCGATCCCAGTCCGCTTTGGTGAAGTTGATGTATGTTATTTTATCAGTCGTTATGAAGTCGGTCGGTCGTTCAACAGAGAGTAAGATGGGTAGGTGGTCTGAAGCTAATGTAAGCATCGGTCGCCAGATGACAAAGTTAATAAGGCCCGCGCTCGTTATGGAGATGTCTGGCGAACTGTGACAGTTGCTTGCCACCCTGGTGGGGGCATCTCCATTGACTGTACAGAATGCTGAGTTATCTATTTGGTCTGCAATTGCCTGTCCTCTACTGTCTGCTGGCAAGTTGGAGTGCCAGAGATCGTGATGTGCGTTGAAGTCGCCTAGGATTAGGCGGTTATCGCCCCTTAGCAACGCACTAATGTCGGGATGATAGTCTCTAGGACAACACGTGGCAGGAGGAATATAGATGTTTATGATTGCAGGTCGGCGTCTCCTGACCGGACTGCTATGCCTTGGCATTCTAAGGTAGAGTCCCTGGGGTCGACGTCAGGGGAAAATAGATTGTATTGTACAGAGTGATGTGTAATGAACGCAAGGCCACCCCCAAGACCGCTGGGACGGTCTTTACGATGTACATTATAGCCATCACAAGTTCGTAAGTCCGATCTCGTGTTCAGTTTTGTCTCTTGTATCGCGGCGATTTTGATGTTGTGCGTCTTCATAAAGTCAGTTATCTCCGCGATCTTTCCAGCTAAACCGTTACAGTTCAACTGCAGAATTTTGAAGTGTGTAGGAGGGGAGGCGGGGGACATACTAGGCGTGAGGGACGGATGCGTTTGCCTAGGTGGAGGTAGGCTAAGGCCTAAACTATGTCGCAGTCTAGAGTTGACAGCGCTATGGCCGATGTTGTCTGGCGTGGGGGGCGGCTGTGTACTGCAACAGGGGGCTATGAACGAATCCGTCCAAAGGTTGCCGTTTGCGAGCCCAGAGCACATAAGGGTGTGACACATGCCAAGGCAATTGTTGCACTTGACCGATGTCGCAGGCGTATACAATCTTTGCCGACAAACGGTGCACGTAGTGAAAGGTACTAGGAGGTGGTGTTCCTGACCCGCGTGCAGGCTGGAAGCAGGGGGGGCATTAGGGGCAGAGACAGAGGGGACTGACGCTCGGCGATGCTCATATCTGACCTGTTCCGGGGGGATAGGAGTGTTGAGCGGCCGTGTGAGATGGAGACGCTGGTGTGCGTGGGCGACAGTCGGGAGTGGGTGAGGCAGGGATGGAAGCGGTGCTGCCAGTCGTGTAGACTGAGCCACTATTGTGACTATTGGCAGCAGTTAGAGGCGGTAAAGGAGTTCCAGAGCGGCGACTACTGCGGGACGTCCTAGGACGTGTACAGCAAGGTGCCTCAAAAGTACTAAAGAAAGTACGGGGTCTGTGGATGGCAGGGTTAAGCCCTGAACATCCAGATTTATGTAACCATCTCTTACACTTGGCGCATTATACCGAATACGACCGTTTAATATAAATTTTCTTCCAGCAAACGCAGCAGATCCAGTCTCTTGGTCAAGGGTTGGGTTCGACCCCAGCCCGTAACAAGAGACAATGGAGCAACCCAGCTGCAAGGGTTTGCTCCGAGGACGACAATTTAAGGGTGGGACGGGACAGATTGGACAGGGTTACACTGAAATAACAGCCCTTGGCCGGGTGAGAAAACCCGGGTCATTCCGGTGCGATAGAACCGGCTGTTGTGGGAATGGGTCTTATACATGAATCGATTGTCAACATCGTCTTTCACCTGATTATGAAAATAATTACAAAATATTCCTCTACACTAACCTCACCCTCTTTTACCTTACCGTCGTCTTTCAAAGGGGTTTTATGTACATCAGTCTATAAACCCTTCGATACCAGAAACAGAATTTGTAGGAGTATATGCATGTATGTCTTGCCAAAGGCAACAGTTCAAATGCGGCAATTTATAAACAATAAATGATTTAAACTGAAATAATGGTCTAGTATGCAGGTGATTTTTACGACGTCAGTCAACGGCGGCATCGGCAACAGGGCTGCAAATGTTTAATAGCATGGCATGACATAGTAGCGTAGAGCTGAGAGTGTAGTCATGCGACCTGAGGGCAGTGATAACACAAACACAGCCAAAGCCTTTTTATGATTTTCGATGGTGGTCGAAAGCCTCCGCTGGAAAGTGTTGAATGAGTTGTTAGACAACATTTAAAATTTACACGTCGTTAAAATTATCTGCAGCGCCGGACCGGCCCGTTACGCTGTCTGTGGCTGTAATGCAGACATTTTATAGCGCATTTTTACGACCTATAAAACTCTCATAAATTATATGGGCTCATGACTAGCACGCTGCCAAATTTTTAATTGGGCACCCCATAGATTTGTGAATGACGAGTTCATAAGTGAATGTATCGCAAGCGAAATAAACAGAATTTTTTTTTATAAATATGCGGTTTAATATTTTGTTATTCCTAAAAAATAGCTCAATATGATTTTTTTAATACTAAAACTAAGGCAGGACTGGGCGGTAATTCATTAAATTTCGATTTATAAATTGATTAATTAATTAATTGCAATTAAAGTAATTGCAATTAAAGTAGTTCCAATTAAATAAATCGATTTTAAATTAATTGCTATTACAATATTAATTGCTTGTTGCGATTAAATTATTTAAAATTAAAATGATTACAATTGAAAAAATGAGAATTAGTTTTTTAATTGTGTTATGGAACAATTAATAACAATTCTTAACCTTTTTTACATACAATTTATCGGGGGCAAATAATTTGCACGAAAGTAATATTTGAAAGAAATCCAGCAATTTTTTGGCATATATCACATATTAGAGGGACCGGCAGACTTTGTCCTGCCCAAATATTTACCTGAATGGATCTAGAAATATTGGCTTTTCCTATCCTATCATTATCTCTATCACTATTCCTATCCCTATCCCTATCCCCATTCCTATCCCTATCCCTATCTCTATAGATGTAACTATTTCACACACACAATTCCACTTCACCATCGATCGATTCATTATTGAATAAAAATTCGCGCCATACAAAATGTATGGGAAAATAAAATTTTTTTTTCAGTAATTTTGCGGAAATTTTATTGG
Source organism: Merzomyia westermanni (assembly GCA_949987695.1). NCBI lineage: Eukaryota > Metazoa > Arthropoda > Insecta > Diptera > Tephritidae > Merzomyia > Merzomyia westermanni. The sequence goes on along the minus strand of OX465288.1, from coordinate 120,381,783 downwards.
GTATTCTCCTATTCTGGTCAGAGAACAATCTAAATCAGTGTCAATCATCCCAATCGGTGCAGACGTTCTTGAGCTATGAGCGTTGGAACTAACGTCACTTTCTTTTATATATATACTCGTACATAGATATACCTACTTCTTCTCACAGCAGAAGTGTGTCCCAATATAACACCATGGTTCCCAGGTAATATTATAAAAAAAATGTTAAAATTAATAAATTGTTAATCATAAAGAAACACAATTAATAATTAATTAATTGTTAATTGCTAGCATAGCAATTGACAAATAGTTAATTGTAACGTTTAATAATTACAACTAAAAGTTGTTAATTTTAGAAGTTGCAATTAGCAATTAATTAGTTCTTAATTATTAATTGTTTTAATAATAATCTGCCCAACACTAGAGTAAGGGACCTTGCACGGTAGCAATGGCCAGAGAGATCTTTTAAAAATTTTGAATGAGGAAAAAAGAAAATAATAGGAATATAAAATCTAGGATTGCTTCGGTGAACTTCCTAATAGAGATTATTGCCAGCAAATGGAGGCTAATTATATACAATAGCACGTAACTGCTAAAACACGTCAAAAAATGTCGGATGGGGTATCAAATACGAGTCTTGGCGTGGCTGTTAATAATCCAAAAGCGGAAATGAAATAATTTGTTTCGATGAAAAGTTATTTGCAAAAAAACAAAAAATTACCCGATCCCATTTTTGGTGATCCATGCTTTTAATGTGCAGAACATATTTCTGCTAAGGCAGCCTTCGGTTCACTTCAAACATTTTGCTTTAGGATATCCAACACCGGCTACGCGACCTCATATAATTCTACCCAAAACGCACTCCTGTACATTTCCAATTGATTACAACAACCACATAAAAATTATATAAAACTTTCAACTTTGATTGTAAATATCGCTTGACAGAAATTTCCCGAAATTTTACGTGCAGTTACTTGATGTCATGTAGAATTAACAAAGGGTAACAGTCAGTTAATTTTCCAATGATTATAACTGTTCAAAGTAGAGTAAATTTTTTTTTTAAAGAGTTTGTTTCGTACTTGTTTCATCTTTGCACTATTTGAGGTCTACACTACGTTTTCACCACCACTCAATGTGCTTATAGTGAAAATAAAAAATGTGTCACTATATTTTTTTGGGGCAGTGGAGAAAAGTTACAATATAATGACAGTTGTAATGCAATCAAAATTAGTGCACTACCCCTAACTCTGATTATAAGGCAATCAGAAGAAACGCTTTTGAAATATACATACATAAATACGTTTTTTTTACGAGTAAATAAAAAGTTTAATTTATAGTCGTGGATACTCCAGCAGTTTTAACTTTAAAGGGACAATTTGTTTATATTATGTGTATGTACATATGCCTGTCAAGAAGTGTAAAAATCTAAAATCCCAATTTTTCATACCGTTTTCAAATCTTTGGAGATACACTGATATTATATTATTTATTACATAATTATCTCAGCAGATAGGTCTCTGCAAATGCTGTTCGGAGTCGGTACCAAAAATTTGAAAAAAAAATTACGAGTTGGCAACACAAATTAGAAAAGCTCGTCCTTCAGCTCAACACACTTGAATTCGTACCATGTTACTATAATGTAATATGTTAGTTTCTGCTAAATTTCTGTAGTTCGAATTTTTAGATAAAACACATCAAAACTATTTATAAACTCGCGATAATCTACATACGTCTCAGTGGTCACGGCAAAGAACGCCAACTGATTGTTTTCAAACAGTCACAAGATATGTATGTATGTGTGGGATAGAATTTGTATGCATGCGATTTTTAGTTTTAAACACCAAAATCAATAACAAAAATACATGAAAAACAATACACAGCAACAGTAAACTAAAAGAGTCAAACACTTTTGAAAGGGTCACAACTGATAAAATTTTTCAGAATACCTTAATATGTATATGACTACATAACATATATTGCATAATGACCACGCAACAGCGCAACAAATGCTAGCTATATGCAACAGTGTTTTACGATTTTTCACAGTCCGCCGTTCTTTTTGCTAAAGCCATAAAAAACTGACAGAAGAACAGAACTAGATACACACAAAAATGGTTGAGAATGGAATTGAGAATTGAAAAAAAAAACTTCAGCAGAATCCTACTTAGCAAAACCAAAAAAATTTAAAGCATTCAAGGTCAATAGCTTCGTGTCTGTGCGAATCCGCCAGGCAGGCAGTCAAGAGATCTGAGCAGTGATTTTGATTTTTTGACCTCGCGACCTAAAATAAAGAAGCGAAATATGTTTTGCAATGGAAACCATACTTTTACCAATAATGTAGTTACAGTTTAAAAACGTTAAGAAAGTTAAAACCATGCTGTAGAACGAAAGGCAAAAATGGATCCAGTATCGCTGCTGGTTGTAGGGGGCAAAGGAACAATGTGTACGAGTCGATGAAATTTTTACGCAAAACTACAATTCACACAGTTACCTTGAAGTGTTCTTTCACCTAATTATGTCTAATTTTTAATTTTTATGAAGTATTCGTGTGTAAGGTGCAGTAGATTTTCTTGTCATATTGTCATTATAAATTATGATTAGTGATCTTGTTTTTCACCTGTCGACCTCGACAGCTGCAATATTTTTTGTACGCATAATACTAAAAATTTAATTTGAAGGCATTTCAAAAAACTGAGCCTTAACAAAAGGACCACTTTTGTTAGCTGTTTGTATGCATTGTAAATATGTATGTACATGCATACAAACTAAAAAAATGTAAAGCCATTTAACAGTTCTATTCTTTAAGTATAACAAAATGTTACTCAATGACAATTGTTACAATTGTGACTATAGATATTGTTATAATTTTGATTATAACCTATTGAGTAAGTGGCAATGCCGGAAAAATTATTTTTAATAAAGAGGCATAGTGATGTGAGGGTACGGAAGACCCTGTAGCCATGTCGGCTCTGTAGTAAGGAATGGTAGTCCCATTCTCCCTTACTCCTTTTATCTCAAGTTGTTAGAGATTTGTCTCATTTAACTCCTAGCTAATTTTCAATATCCTACAATAAATACTTCCGTAGATATGCAGTATGATAATTTTCCCTTGGAATAGGAGGTGCCACGCCCACTTCTCCCTTCCACCCCTTTTTTCTTGGGCTGTTAGAGATTGGAATCATTTAACTCCTTACCAATTTTCAATATTCTAAAACAAATACTCTCAGAGATATCCAGTACGGAAAATATCATTTGTATGGAAGGTGCCACGCCCACATCATTCAGTAGTGCAGATTGTGAATCTAAACTATCCTCGAGCCCACTTGAGTATACAAAAACATTTCATCAATATCAGTCCAGGGGCTTAGAAGGAGATTAGTGACAATAGACTTACGCACAGAAGACTTTTATATATTAAGATTAAACTAAAATGTATATTGAAACATTTTTGGCGTGACGAAGAGATTAAAACTTTGAAAATCTCCTTGATCCAAATAAACCTAAATTCCCATATGCTCCCAAAAACGGGTTTTGCAAAAAAACCCATTTGCTGGGCCAGTGCGCTGGATAAAATAACGTGCTCCATCGTTTTTCCGCCTTCAAAATGTTACAGCTACGGCACGAGTTATTATATTCCTGAACCATCCGTGCCGCATGTGACCCATTAGTATAGTGTCCGGTGAGTACCGCAACTAACTTGAAGATGTTCTTTTCATTTTGAGAAAGTATAAATATCGTGTTTCATTATAGGAGCGTTACATACTCCTAGGCACCCCATCTTTTATTAGGTTTGATAAGCCAGCGCTGAGAGACACGGCCCTGATAAGTCTCAAAGGTTGATGACAAGGAAGATCATCTGCTATTAAAGAAACTAAGGTCGACTTGCCTGGTTAATGTCCACTATCTTTAGGCCCGAAATTATCTTTACTGAGCCCGAGAACGAAGATGATAAGGGCCTAGCTGCGAAGCCATTTTCGATGTGCCCATGAAAACTGAAGCGTAGAATTTCTGAGTGATCTCCCCATTATTCAAGACATTCTTAAAAGTTTTGTATCGGATACAGTTCTGTTGCAGATGAAGTCAGTTTCCGTTTTAATATAGAAGTCAACTGTGCCCATAAGTGCACTCTTTAAAAGTTCCAACTCGACAAACCTAAGTGCACCCTGCAGTGGAAAAGCCAGGAGGGATTGGGGGATAGATCTTCCCCCCGCGGCCGCCGTGGTGTGAAGGTAGTGTTGCCGGCCTACCACACCGAAGGTCCATGGTTCGAGCCCAGGTACAGGTAACATCAAAAGTGATTTGAAAAAAGTTTTTCAAAACGGGGTCGCCCCTCGGCAGTGGTTTGGCAAACTCTCCGAGTGTATTTCTGCCATGACAGGCTTCTCAGCAAAAATTCGTCTCCTTTGTAGATGCCGTTCGGAGTCGGCAAAAAAAAAAAAACTGTAGGTCCCACCAATTTGTAGGGAAAATTCAAATCGGCACACCACAAATTGGAAGAGAAGCTTGGCGCAAAAATCTCTTAGGAGGTTTATGATGATATACCTGTTGTATATCGCGCCATAGAGAGAGAGATTATGCGTTGGAATATTAAGCCCATATACATATAATAGCTTTTCGGGCCTTCTACAAAATTCAATAGCCTCTACTCCCTTATCTACTCCCTTACCTCTTTAAAACCCCGAATTAAGGCAGTCTGAAAATACTAGAGTAGGCAGGCTCATTAATTATACAGAGCACACAACGGCGGAAACATATATAGGGACGAGAATTTTTTACAAGTTTTTTATAAAAGAATAGCGCATTACGAGTATTTGATAAAAAATATGCAAGAAAAAATTTCAAACTTTCTTCAAAACTTAAGAAAATTTAACCAAGTTTCATCAAAATTCTACACTTTTTAATCCGAATTTTTATTAAAAGTTAGGATTTGCAGTTTTATGACCTTTTAATTCTTAGTATTTATAATAAAGTGCCAGGGTGAAGTTGGCTAAAAATAGTGCAAATTATGGGCATTTATTGAAAAATTTATAGTCAGTTTTGTTATGCGAAAAGCTCGAATTTAAAAAATTTCAACATTTTCTCTATTGCTTAGTATTATATATTAGTACCTGGGCGACCGAGCTTTGCTCGGCATTTTCATACGTTACCATACAATTTAGTTTATTTAGATTATCGTCAATAAAGATATCCTAGTTGTTTGTATGAATAGATTTACTTACCAGCAGTGAAGCGTTCTAAAGACATATCTTGATAATAAAAATATGTTTAAAATTTTTTATTTGTAACAAAGTTTGAATACACTAATTCCTGGTGGCTGCTCAAACAAATTTTCGACAAGTTACAATTTACAAGATTCCTTGCTGAATTGTATGGTTAGCAGCTGTCGATTGTTATCAAATAATCGAGAAAAATTAGAGTCACATGTGTATATTTGTGGGTTAGAGCTCCATAAATCGGTCAACATTCCGTGATTTCTTCTTTATTTTTAATGACAGAACTATGCAAAACTTTTTATATTCAAGACATATAAAATCTATTGCAACACTTCCTTCCATACCATGTTCCGAGTATGTTTCTTTTTTCCGGAGACATTACCTTAAATGTATTTGGTCACTTAACTCTGGAAACGCTACATATAACATACCATGCATGAACATCGATGAATTTAGCTCCACTCCGACAAACTCAAAAGTTTATCCCTGATCTTTATGTGCAGTCATGGCAAATGTTGGCCTTACTAGATAACACCAAGATAGGAATTCTTAGAATGTGGTACCCTATGTACATACCAAATTTCATCCAAATCGGTTAAGCCATTTGCGAGATATTCTAATATACAAATATATAGGAATAGCTTGTTAAAAATTCAAAGATATAATAAGCTCAAATGGCAACAATAAGTGGCAATCCTACTTAGAAATGTATTTCTGCATATTTTATTTCATATAAAATAAACTTCATGAAGGTGGCAACCCCAAAAAAATAACCTATATGGCAACACATACGAAAAAATTCTTAGAATGTGGTACACTATCTACATACAAAATTTCATCAAAATCGGTTGCGCGGTTTTCGAGATAGTTGTTAAGTAGTTACCCTAAACAAAAAATGTATATAAAAACCTCAATAAGTGGCAACTACACTTAGAATTATTTTTTTTAAAATAGGAATGAAAATATTTTTCATATGATATCCATATTGGCATATCTTATTCTATCTGAAAAAAAGTGAGGTAGGTGGCAACCCCCAAAAAATAACCTATGTGGCAACACCAACGTAAAAATTCTTAGAATGTGGTACACTTTCTACATACCAAATTTCATCGAAATCGGTTGAGCGGTTTTCGAGATAGTTGTTAAGTAGTTACCCTAAACAAAAAATGTATATAAAAACCGCGGTAAGTGGCAACCCCACTTCGAAATATTTTTTTTGAAATACGAATGAAAATGTCTTTCGTATGATACCCATTTGTCATAATTTATTCTATATAAAAAAAATTTAGATAGGTGGCAACCCCCAAAAAATAACCTACGTGGCGACACCAACGTAGAAATTCTAAGAATATGGTACACTATCTACATACCAAATTTCATCCAAATCGGCCGAGCCGTTTTCGAGATAGTCTGGATATACAAATATACAAGATTAGCTCGTTTAAAGTAATAAGATATACTCGTATAGGGTCAACATAAAATTTTTTTTTTAAATAATAAACAGAGTCTTTCAGCATCTTTGTTAACACAATGCGTTCGGCCTTTTTATACCTAGTAGTGCTACGCACACAAGGTATATTAACTTTAGTCGCCTAACGGCAGTACGTAACGGCATAAACGGATCGAGATAGATATTGACTTATATATATCAAAATGCTCAGGACGAAAAGAGAAATTGATTAAGCCATGTCCGTCCGTCCGTCCGTCTGTGAACACGATAACTTGAGTAAATTTTGAGGAATCTTAAGGAAATTTGGTATGCGGGTTCCTTGGCACTCATCTCCGAGCGCTATTTAAAATGGGCGAAATCGGATGATACCCACGCCCAGTTTTTTAACATAGTTCTGAAAGAATTTTGAGACGTTGTTTTGACGTTTTGATACATAGAACACATCTATATATAAAATGTTATTAACTTGAATCAAATAAACTCCTAACTAACCTGGGGGATTTTCCAAAAGCTATATACATACTGTGTCGTGCCCAGCGAACCCCTAAACCTATCGCGAAAGTTCAAGAGCAAGACAAAACACAAAATATGTGGGCGTGGCACCGCCCACTTTTGAAAAATTATGTAGATATTGACTAAGTGATACATACGAGGTGTGTTCAAAAAGTATCGCGAATTTTGTGTTTTTTCAAAAATTATTTATTTATTCATGAATATCTATTTTGTCCCCTTCAAAGTAATCCCCATGAGATATTATACACTTGTGCCAACGGTTTTTCCACTCTTCGAAGCACTTCAAAAAATAATTTTTTTGTATCTTGTTCAGCTCCTCCTTCGATGCCGTCTTTATCTCGTCAAGAGAAGCGTAACGTCGTCCTTTCATGGGCCTCTTCAGTTTAGGGAACAAGAAAAAGTAACAGGGGGCCAGATCTGGGGAATACGGTGGCTGCGGCATCATTAGTGTGTTGTTTTTGGCCAAAAAGTCGCGCACAAGCAACGATGCGTGAGCAGGGGCGTTATCGTGGTGCAAAAGCCAATTTTTGTTCTTCTTTGCACATCTTCTCGGCCTTCTGAGAACATTTTGTACCACCGATAAACGTTGCTTCGGTCCAAGGTAGCTTCTCCGTATGCCACAGTCAACATTCGGAATGCATCCGCGCACTTAATTTCGTTTTTCACACAAAATTTGATACAGGTTCTTTGATCCATTTTTTTGAATAGGTAAAAATCGAAGACGATCCAAAACACGTGCAAGCAAAGCAGCTGTCAACAATTAACTGAACATTCAAAATGGCCGAGCTTGTCGGCATAAGTGAGAGACATGAGTACCAACATAACGCCACAAAAAATTCGAAATTCGAATATACGTAACCAGCGAAAATTCAAAATTCGCGATACGTTTTGAACACACCTCGTATATCCAAATTTCATTAATTTAGACCAAAAAAGTTCGGAGTTATGACGGATGGAAACTTTATATAGCCTGGGGGCGTGGCTCCGCCTACTTTTCCAAAGCTATACATGGTACATGCTGTACCCAGTGAACCCAAGTACAGGGTGGCTGATGAAGTTTGCTACATTAAGAAACTCAAATAATTTTTTTTTCAGTGTATGGCATTCATTTTTCTTTTATTCATGTTAAAGCTCATTAAATTTTATTAGATATAGCTTAATTAGTTTTAAAAATAATAACCAAAAAGTTGTTCATTACTGCTTGGAGAGTTGAGACAGGAATAGCCGCAATTGTTTCTCGAATGGATTGCCTTAGTTCATTCAAATTTGTTGGTTTTGCTTTGAAGACTTCCTGTTTGCAATAACCCCACAAGAAAAAGTCAGGTGCAGTAAGGTCAGGCGACCTGGGTGGCCAACGGAATGTGGAGTTTCTGCATATCAGCTTATTGGGAAATTTTCGTCGCAATTCTGTCATAACAGGTTGGGCTATATGAGGAGCTGCACCATCTTGCTGACACCACACAGAGTTGAAAGAAATTCTCATTCGGCGTAATTCTGGATAGAAAAACTCTCTCAACATGCTCAAGTAACGGTCTCCAGTAACCGTAACGGTGTGACCGTTTTCTTCGAAGAAGTAGGGCCCGACAATGCAGCGTGATGAAACTGCACACCACACTGTGACACGAAGTGGATGCAATTCCGTCTCATGGAGTATCTGTGGGTTGGAAGCACTCCATATTCGACAATTTTGTTTGTTTATGTTGCCGTTTAAATCGAAATGGGCCTCGTCAGACATGAAAAGACAGTTCAACATGTTTCCATCCTCTTCCACCATTTGAAGCATCTTCTGGCAAAATTCCAAGCGAATCGGCAAGTCTGCAGCATTCAGTTTGTTGGCCGTTTGAATTTTATATGGGAATAAGTCCAAATCTTTGTGCATAATTGACTGTAATGACTGTCTGCTTACACCCATTGTTACACCCATATATTGTAAAAATTTCATAAAGATCGGTTGAGTTCTTTGGCGCCTATGAAAGACACCCTTTTTTATATTTATTTTTGTTATGCACACAAGGTATATTACTTTATTCGGCATAAACGAATCGAGATATATATTTATTAATGTATCTCAAAGCGTTCAGGATGAAAAGTAAAATACCCGGGCAAGTAGTTAATACCCCACTGCAAAAGCGAAGTTGTATATCTTTTTTGATTTTCATACCTTTCATGAACATGAAATGTTTGTACGTATGAGAAGAAAAAGAGATAGTCCCATCAAAAAGTATACTGAAATGATCAGGAGGATGAGCTGAGTCGATGTAGGCGTGTCCGTCTCTCGATACGTCTATCTGTCTGTCCGTTTGTCTGTTTGAACGCAAATACGAACAGAAAGTATTAAAATAGACCTGCGTAAATTGGGATGACATAATAGATCACTACTAGGTATATAATGCTCGGTTCCACCTGAACTTAGACTTCCTTACTTGTTGTAATACGCTTCAACAAATAAAGACGGACTTAGCGCTTGTAGTGGATTTCGCAAAAGACTTAGTACTGGAGTTACGGCGTATTTGTTCCGACGAACATGACTTTGAAAAACTGTTCAGAACTTGTTACTTGTGGATATTGAAATCAAATAGAACCGATTTAAATATATTCAAAGTCTGCAAGCATGTAACCTAGATGTTTATTTCAATGATGATTATATAATAATGGAAATAGATAGTAGATTCACTCAACATAAAACTATTGTTAGAGATTTCGCTTCGGTTTTTCAACAAAGCACAGAGAAGAAAATTACTAAAATTTATTTAAGTTTGCTGAATTTTATGAACCACTTGATCAAAGCCAAAATATAGTGGCCGAAACCAATTTATGGAGAAGGTATTTGTGAGATGTTTATATCTATACATGCAGCTCTGGTCGAGATATGAATGAGGTATAGATGAAGGTAGAGATAGAGGAATGTAAATAGTGATATTAATAGGAATACGAATGGCAAGACAAACTCGAAGAGGAAAAGAAAAAGTCAGAGGAAGAGGATATTGGGGAGAAGAAGCAAAGAAAAAGTAGAATGGAGAGTTAGAGTAAGAGGAAGAGACAATTGAGGAGAGTACAGCAAGTAACTTTTTTGGATACTAAATGAAAACTGCTGATGAGAGTTTTGGTACAGAGTATTTTTAATTTTGATTTACTAACCCGTTTCCTAGATATAGCTCATATATGGACCAAGGTCCCCGTTTAATGTGGTTTTCCGAAAAGGGTATGAAACGTAAAGGGAATATGATAAAAAGGCTTTAGATTCGGTTCGGGGAACTGTTCAAAACTTAGGGCTCTCCGAATATGTGTTGACGATACACCAGGCATTAAAGAGGGTATCACTTTAGAATGTTTAAATTTTTAATATCTGATTCTGTTAATATTGAAATAAAGTATACATAATGCAACACAAAGAAATACGCTCAAATAAGTGTTTCAGCGAAAACTACACTAAGATATATTTTTCATACACATATAACAGAAAATTTTGTGATGCAAAAAATCAAAAAGCTTATAACACGAGGGTCGTTCAATTACTTCAAAATTTTATTTCGCATTGAATCGGTGCTTTTTATCATTTAAAATTACTTGATATAATGAGAAAGTTCTCTCTATAGTAAAATATACCAAACATGCAGCAAATGTTTGGCAGACAAGTTCCATAAGCGACAACAGTAAAACTGTATTTCAGTTGATAGTTACGTACAACCTCAAACTAAATAATTTGATTATAAAAGAAAATATGCAAAAACACATAAAACCACCTTTTCAACACAGTAACCGTGGTATATTTCTAAAAGGTTTCAATGCACAGATTTTTTATACCTAGTGGTGCTACGCACACAAGGTATATTAACTTTAGTCGCGCAACGGTGGTATGTAACGGCATAAATGGATCGAGATAGATATTGACTTATACATATCAAAATGTTCAGGAGGAAAAAAAAATTGATTAAACCATGTCCGTCCGTCTATCCGCCTTTGAACACGATAACTTGAGTAAATTTTGAGATATCTTAATGAAATTTGGTATAAAGGTTCATTGGCACTCATCTTTGGGCGCTGTTTAAACTGGGCGAAATCGGATGATAGCCACGCCCACTTTTTATATCTAGAATATTTTCGAAAATAAAAAAAGTGATTATTCAGAATATAATACACTTATAAGCATTAAATTTGGTGTGTTCATTAATGTTAAGGCGGAAAATAAAATTTTCAAGAGAGTTTTGAAAATGGGAGTGGCACCGCCCACTTTCGATTAAGTAATATTTAGAAATAATATTAATCATAAATCAAAAACCGTTTAAGATATCGAAACGAAATTCAGCACACATATTTATATTAATAAAAGGTATGTTTCGGACAAAATGGCGAAATCGGTTAAAATCCACGGCCACTTTTATACGAAAGATTTTAAAAAGGGATCATAGATATATTTAATAGGCAATAACTTTGCGTACAAAAGCTTTATATCATTTATATGTCACTTCCAAAGTGTCCGTGAAGAAAGAAAGGCGAAAAATATAAATTTTTGAAAATGGGCGTTGCCCCGCCCCTTTTATAGTGGATTATTCCACAAAACTTTTTATGCCATAACTCCGGCAAACATCGATTTATCTAATTGTAAAAATGGGCGAAATCGATCAACGGCCATGCCCAGTTTTTTAACACAGTTCTGAAAAATTTGTTTGTAAAATGGAAAACACGATATTTCTATAACTATGAAAGCTATATAAATAAGATCTTGCACACATAATAAGCTTTTTAAGCAAAACTCGACCGCATAAAAGTTTTGTAGATTTTGGGGAAATAGGCGTGGCGCCGTCCACTCTTCAACAGAAAAAATCTGTTATTTTCAAAGGCGATTGCTTGTAGTTTGAAATAGATATTTCAATCAAAATTGGTCAGCTGCTACTCCATAGTAAATATGTAGTATACTCCTGCCAAAAATTAAGCAAAATCGGGTATCACACAAGCAAAATATCCGGGCAAGTATTGAATACCCCACTGCAATAGGGAAGTTATATATATATAATTTTGATTATCATACCATTAATGAATGTGAAATGTGTGTAAGTACGATAAGAAGAAGAGATGGGCCTATCAATAAGTAAAATGAAATAATAAGAACGATGAGCTGAGTCGATTTAGCAATGTCAGTCTCTCCGTCCGTCTGTCTGTCTGTCCGTCTGTCTATTTGAACGCAAATTTTTCAAACATAAAATGTGGATGTATTGGTATCTAAAAAAAATGTGGTTAGCAGTTGTTGGCGGGAAGCTATTTATATACAAGTTAATTAATTTCATGGTGCGGCGGTAGTGTTGTCGGCCTACCACACTGAAGGTCCAAGGTTCGAGTCCTGGGACCGGTAACATCAAAAGAGGTTTGAAAAAGTTTTTCAAAACGGGGTCGCTTCTCGGAAGTGGTTTGGCAAACTCTCCGAGTGTCTTTCTGGCATGAAAGGCTTCTCTGGAAAAATGCATCTCCATTGTAGATGCCGTTTGATTTCGGAAAAAATCGTTAGGTCCCGCCAATTTGCAGGAAAAAATCTAAACCGGCACACCACAAATTGGAAGGGAAGCTTGGCGCAAAAATCTCTTAGGAGGTTTATGATGATATACCTGTTATTAATTTATTCCTCAAAACTCATAACAGAAGTGTTTTTATTGAAAACAATTAGCTGGCTTTATAATACGACCGGAAAAGTATTAAAATAGACCTGCGTAAATTGAGATGCAATAATTGATCACTACTAGGTATACAATGTTCGGTTCCACCCGAACTTAGACTTCCTTACTTAATTTTAACAAACTTTTAGTCCAGCACATTTAATTTTAATAGCTGTACGGATCGAGTAACATTTCACAAAAGCCCTATGAAATTCCTCTTTTTTCGTAGAACTGCTAGGTACTGACGTAAAATGTTGCTAACGATATACTATTTTTACCTCATACAAAATGAAAGCATAAATATTAAGCTAAGTATCAATATTTCCGCTGCACTTTAAGTATGTTCAGCGGAAATGATATATGGGCATCGTATATAATTTTTGAAAACCACTATTGATTCTTTGTTACAAGAATAACAGAAATAAATTTGTTATACTACGTAATTAGTTCGTTCCAGGTACAAGTCATCACACCACTCTAATAAAATCTTTATAACGTGGAACACACTAAAAAAAGATTGACATGATGGTATTACGTTAGTATTTCGAAGAAAAAAAATGTACTTAGAAAAATATCCAAAAAATTGGAAAACATATGCAGATACACAAAAAATTTGCAAGAATAAGCAAAAAATATGCAGATATGCCAAAAATATGAAAACATGCAAATATGCATAGACACAAATCTTCTTCCTTTTCAATAAAACGAGTTCCTGTCTTGGTCCGGGATCTCTATACCGCTAAACAACAATATGAAATTTCATAGAATTCCGATGCCTAGTCATAACAAAAAATATAACAATTTAAATGAAAAGAGCTTTTGAATTTTTCTAAGCATAGCTAAACATATCTATTGTCACAATTATAACAATTGCCACTGAGTTGAATTTTGTTATAGTTCAAGTATAGAGCTGTAGGGCTGTAAGACTTAGCTCATTATCGGTTACAATACGTTCTAAAAAATTAATCAATTTTTATTTGTAAGGAAATGCGGTTTAATTTTCAATATTTTCTGATTGTTACCAATGTTAAGGCTTTGAATACCAGGTAAGCCTTTCACAAATCGTCTAGTATTGCAATCAATGTTAAGAAATGAAGTCATCGCAGCTATAGTATTTCAGTTGCATTCGTATATTAGCGTTTTCTTGTATCTAAACTAATCATAATGCACCCTGAAGCCACAACATTTTCATCTGGACACTGTCAAATATCGGATATCGATAAACACATATCCACAACCAGAACTACGCTCGTGTATTGAGCTAGAACTTGTAGCGTCGTCAAATGGTTTAGTTCTGAGGTAGTTCTGAAGTAGTCCGATTTCTGCAGGGTTACTGCATTACTTAATACCTATGTATTCGATATACTTACTACATGCTTTTTTATTTCAGTGGATATGAATTGAAAGTACGCCAAGTCGATGAAAAAAAGGTGGGGAGACTACATGTTTTTGGAGGTAAAACAACAACTTTAGCGGATATGAAAAATGTTATAAATTCGAACTTTTGATGTATGACGGATGCGTCGACGGTGGCGTACTATATAAAACTAAATATGAGTGATTTAATTGTTTAATTTATCTACACTTTTTTTATTCTTTGGAAGGGGAGAATGCTTCATGCACTGACCGGGTATAAGCCTTCGTTACTAGGTGATCTTTTAGCGGGTCTCTGCGTGTGAGACTCCCTTTTTCTTTTGAAGGACTACCAACTATAACCTAACCTTCCACGGCCACGCAGTGTCCATACCTGGACCGCCTTTAGCACTACATCAAGTACGGAAGCGAGCTACGTGAGCTCTGTGGCCCCTCTCACGCTAATGGGCTAGACAAATGTCTTTCCATTCCGTGAGGAGAATGTTCCTAGCGTATCTGCTGACCCTATCCCATATATCCTTTTCGCAGGTAATTTTTAGGATCACACTTTCCGGGGAAAAGTCGCCTAGCGTCTCTTTCACCCACCTTAGTTGTTGAGCGAGTTGTTCGCATTCGAAATTTTTCGCGGAAGTAGCCTTGTCCGGTTGATAATTGGGTCAGGTAGATGTCTCCATGAGACCACTTCAACCACGGCTCCCCTCCGGGAATTAATTCCCTGGTCCACCTTTCTGTGGCACTGCTTCTCCATTCTCCTCTAATAGCGGAGTTAATATATATTTTTTTCTTTCCTCCGCGAGGAGGTATATACTCGTAGGTATGTTCCCCGTAATGACCAGGACAGCATCTGCGGAGGCCATGCGGTATTCTGAGGAAATCCGGACAACCACGGTTTTCCGAGAGTTCATTTCTGCAATGTAAAACGGTATAGAATCAGAGGTGTATGCTAGCAGCTTTCTTATGCAAGTCTATGGCACGCCTATGTTCGCCATTAGGCGACTCAGGCTCGATATAGTGTGCACATGTATTAACTTTGAAAGTAGTCTGAGAAGCCAAGCTTGCTGCCTAGCCTCACACCCAGATATTTCTTTGGTCTGCGTCGTTTCATACGTTAGCCAGCGGTATTTTAAGTAGTCCCTTATTATGTCTAGCAAGTATTTCGGTACTTTGAAGGAGCGTTCTAGTATGTCAAGCATGTCATCCCACCTGGCAGAGTTAAATGCAGTCTTGCCTGGTGGCTTGTTGTTTTGGTTTTCTTAACTGGGTCTATGACTTCTGCTAAGGCATCTAGCTTGCCCTCACCAAACGCCAAGTTGTCGGTTGAACAGTCCTCCCCATCGTCTATTACTGTCGTTCGGCGTTGCTTTAAAAGGCTTTCCATCATTTTTCCCGCTGTGTGGAGCATGCACAACGGGCGGAAAGTTAATGCGGAGTTTGGGTCCGCTTTGTGCTTCAGTATAAGGATGAACCGTGCTGTCTTTCATCTGCCAGGGAAGATTCTTACTTCCAAGCATTTTTAACAGTTTGTCTAATAGCGGATATTCCCCTTCGTTAATTCGATTTTGTGAGAAAAATATCGTCTACTGTTCTTCTCATACATTCTTCGTCCATCCTATGCTTTGGTGGACGAAATTTATTCATAACTATCATGTACCCTTGTCCCCAGAGGTCCTGATCCACTTCATTACAGAACGCTTTCGAGCATTTGCGCTAGGCCCTTCTTATGGAGGCGCCGAGAGCTATTTTCGCCCCCTTATATGCTTCCGCCATTTCGAATTCTGTCTCTGGCCAGGGTTGAGTTAGAATATGATGTAGTTACGGTCGCTGCCAGTAAGTCCCTCTATCACTCTCCACCCAACCGGGTTTGGCAAAAATCTTTCTGAGGAAGAGTTATATCAAAAATCGTTCTTGTGTTCAGTTTTATCATTCCGAGCTGGGCTGCCTTCTATAGGATTAATTTTCCTCTTATATTAGTTTAGGGCATACCCAATTCTACTGTTCTAGCATTAAAATATATAAATATAACAAATTAAAGTCGTTTTCCAGGAGCTCGAGCTTGTCTTTGAACCTTTGTATGGGGCCATTTGCCTTGTCCGGCAATATGGTCGGTTATATTGACTATAGCGTACATGATCAAAATAGTAGGAGCACCAGTTTCGACAGTGTACCGGTTGTGTTTGCAATTGTAAGGTTCGCTAATGATGCCGTAGTTTATTCTATAGTCAAGGACCAGTTGGTCTACAAGGTCATCAGCTAACCTGCATTGGTGCGAAAGTTCTGCTTTCACAAAAGCAAGTACAATTCTAAAAGTGCCAGACCGTTGACTATAGTCCAGCTTTTATGTTTTGGACAGGTAGCAATTTGTTTAAAGGCGACCTCATAGTTTTTTTTCTTTCACTGGTCTTTCATCCTTTGTATTACTTTTCATTTCTCTTCGATTTCCGCTTCAAGTCGCTATCTACGTACGATGTGCATTCGCTATCAGCAATTCCCGTGTTTATCTGGGGGCATGCCAACGCCTACTTTTCCAAGAATTATATACAGCCTGTGTCGTACCCAGCAAACTCCTAAACTTATAGTAAAAGTTTCATAGACATCGCCAATAAACTGTGGATATTAATGAAGCAAAAACAAAGCACAAAATATGTGGGCATTACGCCGCCCCCTTTCAAAATAATGTAAATATTGACCAAGTGACACATGTATCCAAATATCATTAATTTAGACCAAATACGTTCGGATTTATGACGAATTGAAATTTTATATGGTCTGGGGCGTGGCACCGCCCACTTTTCCGAAACTATATACAGCCTATGCTGTAACCAGTGAACAAAAGAATATACTGTGAAAATATCATGAAGATCGGTTAAGTACTTTCGACGACTATAAAGGACACGCAGACACACATTAATTTTTATACCTAGTAGTGCTACTACTACCTGTTAACACGATAACTTGAGTAAATTTTGAGATATCTTAATGAAATTTGGTATAAAGCTTTATTGGCACTTATCTTTGAGCGCTATTTAAACTGGGAGAAATCGGATGATAGCCACGCCCACTTTTTATGTATAGAATATTTTCGAAAATACAAAATAAGTGATTATTCAATACATAATACACTTATAAGGATTAAATTTTGTGTGTACATTAATGTTAAGGCAAAAAGTAAAACTTTCAAGAAGTTTTTGAAAATGGGGCTGGCACCGCCCACTTTTGATGAAGTCAAATTTAGAAATAATATTAATCATAAATCAAAAACCGTTCAAGATATCGAAATGAAATTTAGCATAGACATTTATATTAATACAAGGTATGTTCCGGAAAAAAATGGGCGAAATCGGTTAAGAACCACGCCCACTTTTATACGAAAGATTTTGGAAAGGATCACAGATATATTTAACAAGCAATAACTTTGCGTACAAAAGCTTTATATCATTTATATTTCACTTTCAAAGTGTCCGTGAAAGAAGAAAGTCGAAAAATATAAATTTATGAAAATAGACGTGCCCCGCCCCTTTTATAGTGGATTATTTCACAAAATTATTTATGCCACAACTCCGGAAAAATGGGGAGGTAGGCATGGCGCCGCCCACTTTTCAGCATTAAAATTCTGCTACTTGAACTAGATATTTGAATCAAAATTGGCCAAAAATTAAGCAAATCGGATAACACACAAGTAAAATATCCGGGCAAGTTGTTAATACCCCACTGCAATAGGGAAGTTATATATATATATATATATACTTGATTATCACACCATTAATGAACATGAAATGTTTGTAAGTATGAGAAGAAGGAGAGATGGGCCCATCAATAAGTAAACTAAAATAATAAGGACGATGAGCTGAGTTGACTTACCCATGCCCGTCTGGCCGTCTGTCTATTTGAAGGCCAATTTTTCCAACATAAAATGTGCGTGTATTCGTATTTTGAAAAAATGTGGTTAGCAGTGTTTGGTAGGGAAGCTATTTATATACAAATAAATTAATTTACCCCTCAAAACTCATAACAGAAGTGTTTTTATTGAAAACAACCATCTGGCTTTAATTTACGAACTAAAAAGTAATTAAATATACCTGCGTAAATGGGTATGCCATAATAGATCACTTCTAGGTATATAATGTTTGGTTCCACCCGAACTTAGACTTCCTTACTTGTTATTTATAAGATTCGTGTTTTCTTTGATTGTAAGATATTCTACAACAAAAGCTGAGTTAACACTGTTTGTAAACTTAACAAAAGTCGTTTTTAAATATCGAAAAACCTTGTTATTTATTTAAACAAGTGAAGACAAAAAACTAGTGATGCAGATCAACAACGTCGTAACAAAGAAACATTAGTGAACAAAAACGAATTTAGCCTAGCCTCAGTTCAACACCCTTATATTGAGTTGTAAAAAGAAAACTGAACATAAAATAAGTAGTTGAAATTTAAGGTCTGATATGGTCGTTAAGTGTATGGAGAACATTTTTACATCGGTTGAATGGTGTACGAAATATGTACTTCACATCATTTTTAAATTAAGATGGTTTCAAAAAAATTAAGTTCAGGATTGTTGTCAGCTTTGACCTCCGTTAAGTTTTGTCTCACAGCGGTCATAATTCAGATAACCATGTTAACATATTGTGTTAGTTTATATCGTAGTTTATATATAAGATATTACGGCATGCATATGTAAAGAAGCTGTTTATGGCCCTGCTATGGGCGACGAAATAGCTGTCCTGCATTTTAAAGGTACGTGTTTAGCGTGAGCTTGCTAACAATCCTATGATTTTCGAGATGGGAAATGTGTTACTTAATACTAATTTGCTTGATTTATTTATGAAAATTACTATAATTTGTGAACGAGAAACATTAAAAAGTATTAAAACAGGCAAATTAATAAATAGCGTAGGTCCTTACAATCCTGAAAAAATGACTGCCCTTTTGCTCCCACCGGCAAGTAGCCTGCAGTCAAATTTTGTTTCTTTCGAACCCAAAGAAGCATACATTCTACACGTAGTTATGCTGTTAGAATGTTTAACAAATTGCCCGATAATATTACCACAGTTGCTATTTTTAATTTATTTTACTGTTTTTTTTATTGTTTCCCTTACTTTCCTTTCCTTTCCCTTCCTTTCTTTTTATTTACTTTCCTTTCCTTTCCTTTCCTTTCGTTTCCTTTCCTTTCCTTTCCTTTCCTTTCTTTTCCTTTCCTTTCCTTTCCCTTCCTTTCATTAATTTCTCTTTACTTTCCTTACACTTCTTAACTTTACTTTACTTTACCTTACTTTCCTTTCCGTTCCTTTCCTTTCCTTTCCCTTCCTTTCATTAATTTTTCTTTACTTTCCTCACATTCCTTAACTTTACTTTATTTTACCTTACTTTCCTTTCCTTTCCGTTCCTTTCCTTTCCTTTCCCTTCCTTTCATTAATTTTTCTTTACTTTCCTTACATTTCTTAACTTTACTTTACTTTACCTTACTTTCCTTTCTTAACTTTACTTTACTTTACCTTACTTTCCTTTCCTTTCCTTTCCTTTCCCTTCCTTTCATTAATTTTTCTTTACTTTCCTTACATTTCTTAACTTTACTTTACTTTACCTTACTTTCCTTTCCTTTCCTTTCCTTTCCTTTCCTTCCCTTTCCTTTCCTTTCCGTTCCATTCCTTTCCTTTCCTTTCCCTTCTTTTCATTAATTTTTCTTTACTTTCCTTACATTTCTTAACTTTACTTTACTTTACCTTACTTTCCTTTCCTTTCCTTTCCTTTCCTTTCCCTTCCTTTCATTAATTTTTCTTTACTTTCCTTACATTTCTTAACTTTACTTTACTTTACTTTCCTTTCCTTTCCTTTCCTTTCCTTTCCTTTCCTTTCCTTTCCTTTCCTTTCCTTTCCTTTCCGTTCCATTCCATTACTTTCTTTTCCTTTCCCTTCCTTTCTTTAATTTTACTTTACTTTCCTTACATTTCTTAACTTTACTTTACTTTACCTTACTTTCTTTTCCTTTCCTTTCCTTTCCTTTTCTTTCCTTTCCTTTCCATTCCTTTCCGTTCCGTTTCTTTCGTCTCCTTTCCTTTCCTTTTCCTTCCTTTGTTTCGTTATCCTTTCCTTTTATTTCCTTTCCTCAAAACTCCCTCTCTCGCTGTGGTGTAGAATACTCCATGAGTAATCTTTTGGCTAGTTTGAAAGTACTCTCACGTAGGTGGTCCATAGACCACTCAGAAGCAAAATTAAGAGTACTCCCAGATGGATTAGGTGATCCAATCAGCGGACATCGCCATGTAAATTGGGCCAACTTTTTTGTATGAATGAGGATAAGTGCTGCAGTACTCTGATACTCCATCGTTTTTTACAGGATTGGCATTGTAGCCACCTTAAGCAATAACAACACCTTAAGCAAAAAAGCATGACACTCACACAACAACGGCTCTATAGTGTGAATATGTGGTTTTCATTGGTCCACTATCACTATTGGCCGATCAAAACTGTTTTACTTCAGCACGAATCGTTATCTGTTAGGACAAATTCTTACAAATCTAGTTTTTTTAAATATATTTCCAGCCCAATTATAAGTTTTGGTGAGAAAAGCATATTCATGGTATATTCCGATTCATTGCAGAACACGCGCTACTTTTATTTTTGATCCTTCTGTAAAATGTGGGCATATGCGCGGTTTTGCAAACATAATTTGTTCGTCATTAATGCATTATAAAAAAAAATATGTTGAATTGCAGCCAGGCGTGTTATTGTGGGTAGAGTGCTGGTCTAACTTACCAAAGGTCCCAGGTGTAAGTCCCAGTGTAGTTGAAATCATTATTATCCTGAAAGATAGATTTGCTTTTCGGCAGTGTTTGACAGGTCCTTTGAGTGTAATTCTAGCGAATTCCGTTCAAAGTCGGTTTCCACAATTTGTAGGAAAAACTAAAGAAGAAGAAAACTGGAATCTTCCTCCGGGGTCCAGGGAAAATTGTTATTCATTTGTTTATTTAGTACCTGGGCGACCGAGCTTTGCTCGGCATTTTCATAGGTTGCCATACAATTTAGTTTATTTAGATAATCATCAATAAAGATATTCTGGTTTTTTGTATGAATAGTTTTACTTACCAGCAGTGAAGCGTTCTAAAGACATATCTTGATAACAAAAATATGTTTAAAATTTGGTATTAGTAACAAAGTTTGAATACACATAATTACTCCCTGGTGGCTGCTCAAACAAATTTTCGACAAGTCTTTACAAGATTTCTTGCTGAATTGTATGGTTAGCAGCTGTCGATTGTTATCAAATAAGTGAAAAAGATTCAGGTCACATGGGTATATTTGTGGGTTGGAGCTCCATATATCGGTCAACATTCTGTGATTTCTTCTTTATTTTTAATAATAGAACTATGTTTAATACATATGAAAGCTATTGCAACACTTCCTTCCATACCATGTTCCGAGTACGTTTCTTTTTTCCGGAAACATTACTTTAAATGTATTTGGTCACTTAACTCTTGAAACGCCACATATAACATACCATGCATGAACATCGATGAATTTAGCTCCACTCCGACAAACTCAAAAGTTTATCCCTGATCTTTATGCGCAGTCATGGCAAATGTTGGCCTCACTGGAAGTTGCACCTTAGCGACTCCTTGGATGAGCGCGAATCTCGGTATATGAACTTCTTTGCCGGATTTTTCTTGTCAAACAAAAGTGGCAACCCTACTTAGAAATATTTTTTTTCAATACGCAGGAAAATACCTTTCCTTTGATACCCATATTGGCATATTTCATTTCTTTTAAAAAAATCTGATAGGTAGCAACTCCGTAAAATCTCCTATAAGGCAACACATGGATAGGAATTCTTAGAATGTCGTACCCTATACAAATATATAGGAATAGCTCGTCAAAAGTTCATATATATAATAAGCTCAAATGGCAACAATAAGTGGCAATCCTACTTAGAAATGTATTTTTTTTGAAATAAGAACGAATATATCTTTTGTATGATGTTCATATTAGCATATTTTATTTCATATAAAAAAAAATCAGATAAGTGGCAACCCCAAAAAATAACCTACATGGCAAGACATACGGAAAAATTCTTAGAATGTGGTACACTATCTACATACCAAATTTCATCGAAATCGGTTAAGCGGTTTTCGAGATAGTTGTTAAGTAGTACTTTTAAGTACTTTTTTTGAAACACGAATGAAAATATCTTTCGTATGATGTCCATACTAGCATATTTTATATCATAAAAAAAAAATTCAGATAAGCGGCAACCCCAAAAAATAACCTATATGGCAACACCTACGTAAAAATTCTTAGAATGTGGTACACTATCTACATACCAAATTTCATCGAAATCGGTTGAGCGGTTTTCGAGATAGTTGTTAAGTAGTACTTTTAAGTACTTTTTTTGAAATACGAATGAAAATATCTTTCGTATGATGTCCATACTAGCATATTTTATTTCATATAAAAAAACTTCAGATAAGTGGCAACCCCAAAAAAATAACCAATGTGGCAACACCTAGGTAAAAATTCTTAGAATTTGGTACATTATCTACATACCAAACTTCATCCAAATCGGTTGAGCCGTTTTCACGATAGTCTGGATATACAAATATACAAGAATAGCTCGTTTAAAGTAATAAGAGTACCTGGGTGACCGAGCCTTGCTCGGTATTTTTCGAATTTGTCGCATAATCTTACTTACCAAGAGCATAAATTTCCAAAATAGATTTCGAAAATATCGAACACTAACCACAAAAAGTCTCTTAAGCCTGTTTGGCGTTTAGGGCTCGATGATTCGACAAAAATTTTCTGTTTTAAATGTTTTAAATTTATTTAGGTAATGCTATCCATTTATTTTAACATTTTTGACAGATACCATATTTAAAATTGTGTCAAAACGTTTTAAATATCATAAACTCATTTTGTATCATGCTGCAAAGTAGTTTCGAAATGCATATTTGATATCGCTTTCTGGAATGTAAGTTTTTTTATCTACTTACAGATCAAGTAAGTTTTGAATAAAAATTATTAAAATAAACAACTTAAACAACTAAAGCTGAGACTACATCTAGCAGCACTACACTACATGACAAAGTATTCTTTGCATGTATTCTTATGGAGCATATCACACCTAGCGACAGCAGCACCACACGACACGATATAGTTGATCAAATAGGCAACAATTTTGTCGTGCTGCTAGATGTACATTCAGCTTAATTCATTCTTTTAAGTATTTGAGTGATGTTTGCCATGTTATGTTATATTTATTCAAGTACTTCGAGATGCCACGAAATTATTTTCACATGCGCACTCCAAATTTCATCCAAATCGGTTAAACCGTTCCCGAGATAGTGGTCGATATAAGAAGGAATAATGAAAATGCAGTCAAGTGGCAACCCTAGGTGGCAACCCTACTCGAAAATACTTTGGTTGGTACACGACCTAAAAGACCTTTCATTTGATACCCATATTCCCATATATTGCTTAATATTTAAAAAAAAAATGATAAAGTTGGCAACCCTGTGAACCACACCAAGTGGCAACACCAAAGTAGAAAATCTAAAAAACAAAGGATACTACCCATATACCAAATTTCATCCAAATCGGTTAAGTCGTTCCTGAGATAGTAGTGGATATACAAATATACAAATAGATTGGACAAATCTTACAGCTAGCCCCAATACTCATAAAAAATAAAAAAGTCAAGTATTAGGATGAGCTAAAACGTAATTTAACATATTTACATACATAAAAAATATATTTTTGGTGTCAAAATATACGATTCCCAGGAACATAGTGCATGACCACTGGGAGGCGAGAGCAGCACTGCACAGCTGAAAAGAAGATATCGAGCCCTAAGAGCCATTTTAGTGTAATCAACAAAACTAAAATTTTACAGGAGTAGGTTTTTCGGTAGTAAATATAAAAAACTTTAAGGCAGA
Source organism: Merzomyia westermanni (assembly GCA_949987695.1). NCBI lineage: Eukaryota > Metazoa > Arthropoda > Insecta > Diptera > Tephritidae > Merzomyia > Merzomyia westermanni. The sequence continues at coordinate 120,357,683 of OX465288.1, read as the reverse complement.
CCTATCGATATCTGTCAAAATACGGATTTTCAAAATTTTGTTGCGTATGCCAAAATCGCTGCTAGGGTTTGATATTTCAAAGCCAAAGTCTCTTTCCATCAATTTATTCATTAACCGACGGACGTATAAATCTTTTAATTAAGAAAATCGAGTCCGAGGTATCTAATAGGGACATTAAACATAAGCACGTCAAACTAGAATAGACTTAATAATGAACGTCTGACAAACTGCCTTATAAGTAATAACGATCGATTTCAAGTTCTGTTAATATAATTAATCGTATTTCCTTATCGATGCCTAATTTGTTACTTTTTGGGTTATTCTTGTACCAAATGCGTTTTGGTCACCTTGGTCAAACCTCAGCATGGCTCGTATCAGAAAAAACCTTAAAAATCGCTTGAGATTTATTAATCCTAGATACCTGAGTTGCAGGCTTATATTCGCATATTACACTTCTATCGGAAATATATTAAAAGCTTTAATTTTTTTCTAAAGTTGTGTTACAGTTTCATTTTAAATTAAATAAAATAATGTGATTTCAACTGTATTTACATGAGAAACTAAATTTATTTCAAATAAAGATCTAACACATGCGCGGTCTTACAGCCATATTTCATGAAACTTTGTAGCCGCGGTTTTGCATTAGTGGCGATATTTGACATCCTATTTTGCAAAAAACCAAATTTTTGGTGTTATCGAATGGAGCCTGGCTCCCTCATTTTTGATACAAAAGTCACTTACTCGGTTTTGCATTTGTACGTAACGCGGTTTTGCTGTGTCAGCGAAAATATTATTATTTTTTATCTTAATGGAAAATTAAATAATCAACAAATGTATACAAGCTATAATTGTAGTACTATTTCGAAAAGAGCCACGATTTCTTTTGACACTCGTATAGTTGCTATTTCACAAGATTCAGGTGATTCGCAAGTGCAGTAGTTTACCCATGTCTGCATGCTGTATTTGTTTGCGTTCGAGTTTCGCTTAAAAACTCATTCTGTGTGCAAGAATTAATTGATATAGCTTGGATAGTTTTAAAAATATCGCGTTTAACAAATTTTTTAGAACTATGTTAAAAAACTGGGCGTGGCTCTTAACCGATTTCGTCCATTTAATAAAAAAAACGTTTATATATTCAACATTTTCGCCAAATATGGTTTCGATAAATATATTTTTACCGGAGTTATGGCATAAAAAGTTTTGTGGAATAATCCACTATAAAAGGGGCGGGGCCACGCCCATTTTCAAAAATTTATATTTTTCTAATTTTTTCGTTCACGTACACTTTGAAAGTGAATTAGAAATGATATAAAGCTTTTGTACGCAAAGTTATTGCCTATTAAATATATCTATGAGCCTTTTCAAAATCTTTCGTATAAAAGTGGGCGTGGAACTCAACCGATTTCACCCATTTTTTCCGGAACATTCCTTCTATTAATATAAATATGTGTGCCAAACTTCGCTTCGATATCTTAAACGGTTTTTGATTTATGATTAATATTACTTCTAAATTTGACTTAATCAAAAGTGGGCGGTGTCACTCCCATTTTCAAATTTAATCCTTATAAGAGTATTATGGATTGAATAATCACTTTTTTGTATTTTCGAAAATATTCTATATAAAAAGTGGCTGGGTGGTTATAATTCGATTTCGCCCATTTTAAATAGTGCTCGGAGATGAGTGCCAAGGAACCTGCATACCAAATTTCATTAAGATATCTCAAAATTTACTCAAGTTATCGTGTTCACAGGCGAGCATGGCTTAATCAATTTATTTTTTCGTTCTGAACATTTTGATATACAAAAGTCAATATCTATCTCGATCCGTTTATGCCGTTACATACCACCGTTACGCGACTAAAGTTAATATGCCTTGTGTGCGTAGCACTAATAGGTATAATAATAAGTATTGTATTGCCAGGTTAATATAAAAATGATTTTCAAACCGATTTTTTGCAGTGCACTTATGAAAACTAAGATAAAGTGTCCGATTTGTTGCTCGCCAACCCGCTCGCGCAACCCACGGTCACAATAGCGACTTGATTTAGAGTCAGAGATTTGTGAGTAATAAATTTGTGTGTCCAGAAGGATATGTGGGCGGAAGAAAATGTGAAGTTACGATGTGGTGGTGGAAGCACGCAATGTCTACTCCACAATGCAGTTAAATATATCGCTAGCATCATATTGTACTAAATAAATTTCTGAGAGTTTATTAGACTGGATGAAATCAAAAAAAGAAATGTTTGAAAATTATATAAATACTAGCTTTCACTCCACGTTTTTGCCAAAATGCAAAATAAATAAAACAACTTTAAGATTTTTGGTATATAACTACTTATCGAATTCAGTGTAGCATGAATACTTGTGAAAAATCCGATTTGTGTGGGAGGTAACATGCCCCTTTTCCTTTATCCCCCATTTTTCTGGAGTTGATGGGATTACCTCAGATAACTAATTAACGAATTTCAGTTAAATAAGATTAAGAAAGAGAAATTAAATAAAATAGGTTAAAGTAAAATAAAAACAGAAAGCTCTTTTATTAAGGGACATTTTCACAGTGCCGAGTTAACTTAAATTCCAGAGGTAACTATTCACAATTTTAGTTTAGCTAGTTTGCTTTGTATTTACTACTCAATACACACTAGTATGATTTCTAAGCAGAGTTTAACTCACTAACATTGGGCGGTTAACCTGTTTAGGTCAATTTCAAAATAAGTAAGTAAGTTAACTCGCCACTGTGAAAATTACCCTAAATGGTGAAGAAATAAAGGCAAACGAAGCAAAATCAAGAGAAAAATTAATTATTAAGGAAATTAACAGCAAAGAAAGCGGTAAAGAAAAGAAAAGAAAAGAAAAGAAAAGAAAAGAAAAGAAAAGAAAAGAAAAGAAAAGAAAAGAAAAGAAAAGAAAAGAAAAGAAAAGAAAAGAAAAGAAAAGAAAAGAAAAGAAAAGAAAAGAAAAGAAAAGAAAAGAAAAGAAAAGAAAAGAAAAGAAAAGAAAAGAAAAGAAAAGAAAATAAAAGAAAATAAAAGAAAAGAAAAGAAAAGAAAAGAAAAGAAAAGAAAAGAAAAGAAAAGAAAAGAAAAGAAAAGAAAAGAAAAGAAAAGAAAAGAAAAGAAAAGAAACGGCAAAGAGAGTAATAAAAAAGCTTAAAGAAAGGGAGAATAGGAAAATGTCCTGAAGGATATGAAGGGCAAACAAGTTAAGGGGAAGGAAGCCGAAGGAAAGGAATAGAAAATAGCTTGAATAAAATTGGATTTTGTGGCTAAATTTCGACCACTGGGCGATCTCTAGTAAGCTTAAATGCATCATGATATTGCGAAATTTCTGCAACAATTTTCATAAAATAGCTTTTCCAGATGATTTACGGTATAAATTCATTGTTTCAATTTAATTCGTCACTTAAATTAAAAAAAGATTTTTGGCACTTGTTTTTTAGACCATATAACTTCCTTTTTCTACATTGATGAAAATAAAAAACTGAAATTATAAAACCATGAAAATGTTTTAAGGTTAGTTACTCTCGAACGGTCCACCTGACGAAATTTTTGTTGTTAACCTTTGTAAAGAATTTCTTGCGCAAGTATATGTAAGTAAAGTTTTTTGTAAGTATATGTAAGTAAAGTTTATTGCTTCAATAGTTTCAGAGTTTCAAAGCAAAAATTATATCAGTCATACAAAATCTAGACTAGACATCTAGATATATAGAAATTAAACTTTAGACATGGAACTCTTACATTTTTCCTTTCGCCACTGCGAACAATAATAATAATAGTAATAATTGCGCGATATATCTCTGAGTACGAGTATATGGGTCGAGCTTCTCTACCAATTTATGATGTGCCGCTCTTAATATTTCCCTCAAATTGGAGAGACATTCGGATTGTTGCCGACCACTGCCAAGGAGGGACCCTTGCGGCTTTCGGTGTGGCAGGCAATAAACGATTTCACTACACCACGGATATTATCAATGCAATTTTCAGGTATACTGTTTTTTTTTTATTTGACGCAATCTAATGTTTATTCATATGCACATGGGCGTAGATATCGATTGCATCCTACCCTACTTATACTCACCCGTTTAACATACAAAATATCTATGTACATATGAAAACGTGCCTTGGTGAATGTGTTGTGTCGCAAAATATATAAAGTTTACGTTTTCATGCTAATATGTAAACATTTATAATAAAGCACACTTCACGATTGGACTAAGTTTATCATAAAATAGTGCATAGGCAATCATGAAAAAATATAGTTTATTCTGTTTGTATTATGTGATGAATTTCATATCAAAACCTATAAAAAAAAGCACATTTTGAACCCGACTCTCTGAGACGGTCATTTTACCCACACAAACACAACCTCATTTTTAGAAATAGCACTTTCGTAAAATTGTGGGCTTTTCAAGATATCGAAATAGTTGAAAAATGGCGGGTATAAGTAATTTCATGCTGTGATTACTCGTACTACGGAATGACTTCACCGATTTGAAAGATCTTTGTATCATTACAAAGGCATTTCAGCTCTCCAAAACATATACTGTAAAAATTTATATTACACTGACCATTTTTTTTTTTGGGAAAACACTTCAAAGGCCAAGTGTTTTTTATTGTTTTAGAAAGGTCTTTTTAATATATATAGCAATCTAAAAACTAAAATGGCGTTTATTTTAAATTTCTTTAAATAAATTTATCTCTTGTTTACTTCCTTATATTTTTATATCATTCTGTGACAAAAAAGAATAAAGTAGCTTTACCTTTAAAGTTATACAGATTGTTTTTTGTAATTCTAATAGATTAGAAAAAAATCGTGTTATCAAGTATTTTAGATATCAAAATCTGAGAGTGTCGAAATCAAAGAACTTTAAATAAAGTCAATGTGCCTTAATTCGTTAAAAGGAATATACTTCTATAAAACGTCATCATTCATGAATTTTATTATTTGAATTTCCAAAAACTATAAATAATCATAGATAAACTTAGCCATCATTAACATAAATGTCAAAATTAATGCAAACTGTGACGTTTGATCCTTAAAAGTAATTATATTATTTTCGTCTGGCATTTCTCCCGAACATTCGTAAAGGCAGGGCTTTGGTTTACCTTGAATATGTAACAACAGTTTCCGCATGGTTTTTTGGTTTTTCTGTATTAGCTAGCTTTTACGAGCAAAAGGGCCGAAATCAAGAAGTACGCCTTTTTCCTTTACGGTATTCTTTGTTTTAAGCATTCTTCCCACATATTTCGACAACTTGCTGACTTGCTTTCTGAATGATTTTGTACAGGTTCGGGTTATACAAAATTCATCATATACCTAAACGTTTTCTTTATATTTTAACATAGGTCTTGAGACATAAATAAAGACATTAGACTCCAATGGAATAAGCCAAACTTTTGACAAAGAATGATAATATTAAACTCATATTTAAATTCCAAAAAATGTTTTGAAGAGCGTTTGGAAGATTCCTGAAATGTAGTATCTTTTAAAGCAGACTTTTTTAATTATACTATTATTTATGTTGCTACACAAAAAACGGTAAAATTTAATGAGTTTATGCCCCTTTGTCCAAGGCTGCCTACGCACAAGTGTGTTCCAATACATACATGTTTAATTATTTATGAGTTCGTTTAATGTATACATATGTGCTTTCCGTTTACTTGTAAGTTTTAATCTACATTTGCGTATATTTTCCTGATGATTTGGATTGCGCTATAGCGTTTACAGTGAACTTGCGCTTAACTTTTGTTGTCATCATTACGAGATGAAAGCGGAGGTTGCTAACAATGCGGCGAGATAAAATTTTTGCGTAGCCTTCCGAATACATATTTACAGAAGTATATAGATGTATGTTGTCTTATACCACTGTTGTCCCAAAATCATCGGGTGGCCTGGATATCCATTACGTAATGTTCTCCCTCAAAATTTTCATTAGGGGAATAGTTTCTATTTCATTCATCTCTTACTTAAAAAAGGAATTATAGCAATTATTTAGTAGTGACTCCCGATTGTTTGAAATCTTAGAGAGGGCTGCTAAGCCCGATTGTCGAATTTGTATTTCTACAATTTTATTGAATCAAAATGCTGAAAAAATTTAAAATTTTGAGGAAAATAATTTCTTTTGGTATTATTCTTTAAAAATTAAAAACGGACTTAACAGATCAATTTTTTATGCAAACAAATCATTTGAGTTTATAAAACTTCATCAGAAAAAGATTCCCTTATTTCCTTTAGAATTAGTTCAAGTCCACCTTGTGTGGAGTGGAAAGTTAAAGTAAATTAAGTTGAAGTAATTGATTCAGGGTCAGGTCCTGTTATTGAAAGTCTGACCAGGTTCGCATCTGGATATTGATGAGTCCAACGCGGTATATAAACCACATTTTTAACGTCCAGTCAACTCCTTTTTCTAAGAAGCTGAATGAAACGCGCTCGTAATATTTGGACAGCTTATAATGATGTAGGAGAAGAATCTGGATCAGCTCAGGCGGCACAGAAAGAGTCCAGATGCAGGCACAAGATTATGCTGATGACAAAGTTCAGGTAAAAAAGGTATTGAATATTCTCTTGCAATATTATATATTTTCGCGTTTATTTCTTTTTCCATTGGATAACAAAGCTTCCTATGGGTATAACTGGTACCTTCGCACGTTCGTGGAATCTATATAATTAAGTGAACGTTATAAATGGTGGATTAACTATACAAAATTGGTATTATGTATGAAAATGTTACGGTCCCTTATAGTTTTTTTTGGATAATAACTTTGATCCTATAAATAAAAATAAATGTGTGTCTGTGTGTCCTTTATAGGCGTCCAAAGTAGTTAGTATATTCTTGGGATCACTGGTTAAAGCATAGGCTATATATAGTTTTAAAAAAGTGGGTGGTGCCACGCCCCCAGGCTATATAAATTTTAATTCGTCATAACTCTGACCTTATTTGGTCTAAAGTAATGATATTTGGATATATGTGTTCTTTAGTAAAGATTTACATAATTTTGGAAAAGTGGGAGGTGCCACGCCCATACATTTTGTGTTTTGTTTGTTCTTCATTACTGTCCAAAATTTATTGTCGCTCTCTGTGAAACGACACAGGACATATTTAGTTTTTGGCAAAGCCTCCAGGCTATTTAAAGTAGGCATAGCTAGGAACTTATTTGGTTCAAGTTATTGATATTTTATACATAGATATGTGTTCTATATATCAAAAAAACTTGGAAACAGAAAGTAGTACCAGGATCAAATAAAATTAAATTCGATATATCTTCGAAAGTATGTACATATCAGTACCCGCAGAGATATAGAAGTGATGTTAGAGGAAAATTAGAAGGGTAAAGAAGAGTAATGCTAAATGGGGATGTAAGAAAAGCAAATGTTTAAAGAAAAAGGAGGAGATAAGGATAAATGTAGAAGATACGAAAATTTGGGAGGGAAAAGAGTACAATTTGCTAAATATAAGCAAGTAAAATTTTAGGCAGGACAACGTCTCCCGGGTCTGCTAGTCATAAATAAAAACCGTTGACCGTTTAAGAACAAAATTCGGCATACGAATTACCCTTTTTATAGGGCAAGTGCCGGAGGAAAAATCCCGAAAATAATCCTGGATGAGCATGCTAGGCAATATCTCTCCAAAAAATAACTTTTTATCAATTATACTATATACAGACAACGGCGTGATCGGCGAGGGTTACCGTTTTGAAAAACGGGTTTCAAATATTTGGATGTTACCTGTGGCACTTGAACCAGGGGTCGTCGGTGTAGTCAGCAAAATGGGTGTTATTTCAAACAAATTAAAAACTGCTTGGGAAGTTCATCATCTACTAACTCGTATCAGATATTTAAATATTTTATAGTATTACATATACATTAGACTGGCCATAATATACTAAAAAGGCATGCCTCCAATGGTATTTCCATTAAATAATGTGTGATTGAAGGTAAAATTTTGAAATGAAATTGAATTTTGAAACCACATACAGACCCCAAGTGAAAGTATTGCAGAAATTTGTATACCTTTTAGTGCTACGCAAACAAGCTACTTTTACTTCATCGATCGAGATAGATATTGACTTATATAAGTTAACACAACACTTCACTAATTCTAAAATGTTCAATAACCCCGTAAGTTGCGACATGTTCCGGTCAATTTATTAGTAAACGCTGATTATGCGTCTGAAGAATATTGACACAAACAACCGTCAGCACTAACCGGCGTAAACAACAGTCAGCAATCAACAATTGACCTATTTAATAAGAAATTGGTTGTCAGCAAATTTATAACAAGAAGCTAGGTGTAAAGTAAGATTAAGAAGTAATTGTAAATTAATCTTAAGTTTTACTCGAACGAATAAAGTATCGACAGCGGGCATAGTCCGTTCGCTCTTTTTTAAAAATTAATTTAATGAGGTAAAACTTTAACTGGCGCCCGAGCAGGGACCGGTTAAAGTTCGTGTATCCGTAAAGTCTTTTGGCAAAATAATTAGCAAACGCATCGTTAGTGTAAAAAAGCCTGCAGAAAATCAGACTAATGAAACATAACCAACGCGTCGCGAGTTTAAAAAAAAAGCCTGTAGAAAAACAGCCGAATAAACTCAAAGCGAAGGACTAACAAATAATCACCTGCTAAATCGCAGCTGAAGAACGTGAACACAAACTTGCCGGTCAAAGGTGTTAGGATCCTGTGGGAATAAAACACCCACCTCTGAAAATCAGTGTGACACGGTGGTACCGCAGTAGCCGCAGCAGCAAAAAGGAATAATACCCCATCACCAAGAGGCAAAATGGACTATATCGGACTTCTAATCATCTCTACCATAATTACAACCTCACTATCGGATGTGAAAATTTTAGACTACAGTAAAGCACAATTAGTTACAATAGACAACGGACAAGCAAAAATACAAGACGGTACCTTCAGACTTATTCACATCATTGACTTAGAAAAATACGAACAATTCTTGACCGAGACTTATGACGAAATAACAAACCAAACCTCCAAAGACAACCTCCTATATCCCATCCTTAAACATGAAACCCTCCAAACCTTCGATATCCTAAATACCCTAAAACCTGTTAGTTACAATAAAAATAAGAGATCAAATATTAATAAATAATTTATTCGAAAAACGTTTAAATAATGTTACTAACATAGTTAATAAGATGTTAAACACAATACGGAAAAATGATAATGTTTTGATTGAAATTCTAGTAAATTTACAAAATAAAATAAGACTAATGAAGGAAGAATTAATAAATATAAGATACGCCATACAATGGGCAAAAAATAATGTAGTAAACTCTGTAATACTAAGCAAGGAAGAAATCGAATTATCAATAAATAAATTAAAAAAGGAAAAAATCCCATTTGAAAATGCCCAAGAAGCATTAAATTTATCAGAAGTAAATGTATTAAGCAAAAACATGAAAATTGTATACATGGTAAAAATACCTGTAACATTAGAAGAAACATTTAGAAGAATTATTATACGACCGGTAAAAAGACCGAACAATATTGTTATTAAAACTGAATATAAGGAAATATTAAGAGGAGTAAATACAATTTATGGAATAAAAAATAAATGCGAAACCTATAGTCATGTAACAATTTGCAAAGAAACAAATTTGGTAGATTTAGATAAAGATTTATGCATAGCTAGGATTATTAATAGCCTAAATTCAACATGCTCGACAACCAATGGCCACCAAGTCCCTACGTTAGAAGAAATAAGATCAGGAATAATATTGCTTAACCAATTAAATGGAAAATTTAGAAATCAACACGGCACCGCAAGAAATAAACGGAACGCATGTAGTAATGTACCACAATTCAACAATTAAAGTCAACAGTCAAATATTCAGCAACATGGAAGCTAAGCCAATCGAAACCATCCCCGCAATACTGTAGCCAAGCCCATTAGAGAAGGAGTATGTAGAACTACTTTCCTTAGAGGCTTTGAAAGATCTACACATCAGAAACATACACCGAATAAACGCACTCAAAAAGGCGACATTCTCTATAGGAAGCCTAATAACGGCAACATCATTAATAACCCTAATACTTTTCCTTTTCCTAAGGAAACGATCCGTGAAGATCCAATACGTTGAAAAAGAAATAGTGAAACCCAGCACAAACCAAGAAATTACACCAACAAATAAAACAAATCACGTTCTGACGTACGTAAGTTTCAACGACTTGCCATTTTATTGATGATCGAGGACGATCATACTTAAGAGGGGAGGAGTTAACACAACACTTCACTAATTCTAAAATGTTCAATAACCCCGTAAGTTGCGACATGTTCCGGTCAATTTATTAGTAAACGCTGATTATGCGTCTGAAGAATATTGACACAAACAACCGTCAGCACTAACCGGCGTAAACAATAGTCAGCAATCAACAATTGACCTATTTAATAAGAAATTGGTTGTCAGCAAATTTATAACAAGAAGCTAGGTGTAAAGTAAGATTAAGAAGTAATTATTAAATAAATAAATAAATTAATCTTAAGTTTTACTCGAACGAATAAAGTATCGACAGCGGGCATAGTCCGTTCGCTCTTTTTTAAAAATTAATTTAATGAGGTAAAACTTTAACTTATATAATAAAAATATGTTCAGGAGGAAAAGAGAAGTTGACTAAGCCATGTCCGTCCGTTCGTCCGTCTGTTAACACGATAATTTTAGTAAATTTTGAGATATCTTATTGCAATTTGGTATGCACGTTACTTGGCTCTCATCTCCGAATGCTACTTAAAATGGGAGAAATCGGATCATAGCCACGCCCACTTTTTATATATAGAATATTTTCGAAAATAAAAAAAACAATATTATTTAGTACATATACTTAAAAGGATACAGTTTGTGGTGTACATTAGTGTTAAGGCAGAAAATTAATTTTTGAAGAAAGTTTTGAAAATTGGCGTGGCACCCCCACTTTTTAATATTAATTATAAATCAAAAACCTTTCAAGATATTGAAACGAAATTAAGCACACCTATTTGTACATAGATATATTTAATAGACAATAATTTTGCGTATAAAAGCTTTATATCATTTATATTTCACTTTCAAAGTGTTCGTGAACGCCCCGTTTCTTTTATAGTGGATTATTCTACAAAATTTTTATGTCATAACTCCGGCCAAAATTGATTTATTTGATGATATTTGGCGAAGATGTTGTACATAAAAAGTTAAATGTTTGTTGTAAAAATGGGCGAAATCAGTGAACGGCCACGCCCAGTTTTTTAACATAGTTCTAAAAAATTTGTTTGTAAAATGTAAAACGCATTATTTTTATTTTGTGAATTTTGGAGAAGTAAGCAAGGCGCCGCCCACTTTTCAGCATAAAAATACTGCTATTTTCAAAGGCAATTGCTTGTAGTTTGGACTAGGCATTCCAATCAAAATTGGTCAGCTGCTTCTCAATAGTATTTACTACACTCCTGCAAAAATTAAGCAAATCGGATAACATACAAGTAAAATATCCGGGAAAGTAGTTAATACCCCTCTGCAATAGGGAAGCTATATACCTTTTTGATTATCATACCATTAATGAACATGAAATGTTTGTAAGTATGAGAAGAAGAAGAGATAATAAGTAAACTGATATAACCAGGACGATGAGCTGACTCGATTTAGCCATGTCCGTCTCTCCGCCCGGCTTGTCTATTTGAATGCAAATTTTTCAAACATAAAATGTGCATGTATTGGTATTTTCAAAAATTTACAAATAAATTAATTTACCCCTCAAAACTGATAACAGAAGAGTTTTGGAACAATCAGTTCGCATTATAATACGAGCTAAAAAGTATTAAAATAGACCTGTGTAAATTGGTATGCAATAATAGATCACTTATAGGTATATAATGCTCGGTTCCACCCGAACTTAGACCTCCTTACTTGTTATATATAAAATATTTTCGAAAATAAAAAAAATGGATTATTCAGTACATAATACACCTATAAGTATAAAATTTGGTGTGTACATTAACATTAGGCAGAAAATATATTTTTTCAAGAAATTTTTGAAAATGGGTGTGGTACTGCCCACTTTTGATCAAGTCAAATTTCGAAATATTAATAATCATAAGCCATGAACCGTTCAAAGATAGCGACACGAAATTTGGAACACAGATTTCCATGAATACAAGGAATGTTCCGGGAAAAAATGGGGGGAATCGGGAAAGGTCCACGCCCACTTTTGTATGAAAGATTTTGAAATGGATCATAGATATATTTAATAGGCAATAACTTTGCGTAAAATACCTTAATATTATTTTTATTTCAGAAACTCTAAAAATATAAATTTTTTAGAATGCGCGTAGCCCCGCCCCTTTGATAGTGGATTATTCCCCAAATATTTTTATGCCATTACTCCGGAAAAAAATAATTAAAAAGGTTACTGTTTATTGCAAAAATGGCCGAAATCGGTTAAGGGCCACGCCCAGTTTTTTAAAATGGTTCTGAAAAATTTGTTTGTAAAATTTAAAACGCGTAATTCTATAACCATGCACGCTACATCAATTACATATTGCACACATAATTAGCTTTTTAAGCAAAACTCGACCTCAAACATTTTTTTGTGGATTTTGGGGAAGTAGGCTAGTCGATTGATTGTAGCTTCAAATAGATATTTCAATAAAAAGTTGTCAGCTGCTTCTCAATAATATGAGTATACTCCCGCCAAAAATTAGACAAAGCGGATAACACACAAACAAAATATCCGGACAAGTAGTTAATACCCCAGTGCAATAGATAACTTATATATCTTTTTTTTATTTTCATACCCTTAATGAACATGAAATGTTTGTAAGTATGTGAAGAAGAAGAGATGGTCTCATGAGTTAGTAAACTGAAATAACCAGGACGATGAGCTGTGTCGATTTAGCCAAGTCCGTCTCTCCGCCCGCCTGTCTGTCTGCCCTTGTGTCTATTTGACGCAAATTTTTCAAACATAAAATGTGAATGTAGTGGTATTTTGAAAATGCGGTTAGCATTGGTTGTAAGGGAAGCTATTTTTATACAAATGAATTAATTTACCCCTCCCAACTCATAACAGAAGTGTTGTTATTGGAAACAAGCAGCTGGCTTTATAATACGAACTGAAATGCGTAATTGGGATGCCATAATTGATCACTACTAGGTATACAATGTTCGGTTCTACCCGAACTTAAACTTCCTTACTTGTTTAATTTTATATTCTCTTTTTTAACTATACTCTAGAAAACCTATACAAAACGCTTCAAAAAAGTTTGATTAAAAGTACCTTTCTAAAGAGCCTTTGGTATAAACAGTAAGTAAAATTTTAAATTTTCCAATTATATTGCAGTCTAGAATCGGTGAAAAAATAATCAAAAAATAGGCAGAGCATACTTTACTGCATCCACTTAAAGTGCATTTTCTGCCCCTTTTCGAATTTATTTCGGTAAGCTTTTAAAATTGTTCTTCTATAGTTTTTTGTCAAGTCGAGAGCTCTCGCGTTAGGTTTTCTCTGTGCGTAATGGAAATAGTATGCAAACAAGATGATTTTTGTAGTGCATTTTGTGAGGTATCAAAAATTCTTTTTTATTGTAAAGTAAAATTTTGTAGCTGATTTTGGTAGAAGTAGATTGATGTAAGAAACTTTTTATTTTTGAGCTGTGTAGAATAAATGTTGCTGTTGTGAGAAGCACTGCAGAACTACTACACTCAAAGAAAAAATCGTTCTAAAACGAACGAAACAAGTTCAAAATTGAGAACATTCGTACACGAAAACCTGTTAAGTACGTTTTAACTAAACTCGTGAACGACGGTCTTATTTTGAGAACGGATTTTTCACGCACACCTTTCGTATTTCATGAACAGTTTGGACTTGATTACTGAATATTTTGGACTTATTTTAAGACCATTTTGGCTTTATTTTTAGAATGTTCCGTGCATGTTCTGAGAACCACCATGGTTTACCATGGCTGTTAAGGGTGCAGGCACCTCAATCAACGTCTATTGAAGACTGATTTGGTACAGCTTTTGGTGCGTAAAAAGTAGTAATAGCAGTCACATTTTGATCCTTTTTGCATTCATATTTATGCACGGCTTTGTATTATTGCTGATATTTGACATCCTATTGTACGGAAAACCAAATTTTGTGTACTATCGAATCGAACCAGATGACCTGAAGTTTTACAATTTCAATGAAAATATTATATAGCGAATACTGTTGTTGTTGTTGTTGTTGTAACGACAAAAACACTCCCCGAAGGTTTTGGGGGTTGCTGTCGAACTGACAGTCCTTGGCCGGATATGAATCCGGTACGCTCCGGTACTCCCTTGCGGTACTGCCCGACTGTCGTGGTAGCGATCAGAGGAACCTTCTAGGTCATGTCACCCCTCCTTCCGTAAGGAAGGAGAGATGGGTAATGAGAGGTGAGAGGCATCATATCCGTAGATCAACCATCGAGTTGCACGTCATTACCTTTGTGCATATTAGTCGCCTCTTACGACCGGTATGCCTACCTCGGGCATATTCTAAACCCCTAACCCGCAGGGGGCGAATACTCTTCGACATGTGCAGTATGAAAACCCCATCTAAATGCCACGACCGTCTTCTCCCACATAACACATCATCCCGTGGTCTGGACTGGGAATCAAAACCATTCTCGAGCCGACTTGAATACACATAAAAAATTCATTCAGGCATTTATATGTAAAGATAAAGATTTGAACAAACGACCATTGGCGGACCAAAAAAACTCACTCAACTTAACTCTCTAATAAAAATTTGAAAAAATTGCTTAGTTTCATCACTTTCCGGTTCAACGATATTTTTAATTTGGTTGAAGAGCGTTGAATTCCCGAAAATGTTGAACCATTTTTTCTAGATAAATATTAAACCGATTAGTGGCGGTGATGTAAATTGGTAAATTGATGGAAGTCTTCATTACATCTATAAAATTGGAAAAGGTGTCTGTACAATATAGATATCAAAGATAAATGAAAACGTGGGACCTTTATTGAGGGTATCAACAATAGTTTTTACAATTTCTGTCAGTCTATGTAAATGCTCGGGCATAACTCAAAACCTCCTGCACGGATCTCAGTGAAGTTTTAACAGAAGCATTTCTGAATACAGTGGTGGCCATAAAAGTAAGACCGTCTCGATGTTTTTCTACTTAAAATGAAATTGTTTCAAGCCGATGTATGTCATAATAGATATAGAAATATTTTGCCATTGCTGCGTCTACATTGTTTTAGGCGAAGGCTAGTTCAATCGGGGTCATCTAGTCTTAATATTTAAAACTCGATTGGCTTGATGTTTAAGAAAAGTAAGCTCTTCACAAAATCAAACGATTTTAGTGAAAAATGACATTTATGTCTAGTGTGGTAAAATTTGAGCGAAGGGATTGTTATTATTTTGCTGTTTTGATAAGGTAAACCAAAGCTCAGAGTTCACAGCATCTTCTTCCCAACTACCGCCATTGACATTTCTATTGCCATTTCCGTTGCCATCGCCACTGATATCACTAATACCTCCGGAAATCAGACACAGATTGATTCCCTGCGAAGGCATGAGCAAAAACTGTAGATTATTTCACTAATTCGAAACTATAGAAAAGGTAATGAATCGGGGACCACCTAGGGCATCGTCATGCTAAATTTTCCTAGTTGATTGCATGTAAAAGAGACTGAGGAAGATTACATGGCGGTTCCCAATGCACAGCAGCATACTAGTTCTAAACTATAGATTTTCCCTACAGGGTTTGTATGACATTGTATGTGTACATATTTGGTAACCTTAATATGTACTAGTGGTAAAAGTAGCAAGCTCATTGATAAAATATTTAGACGTCCGGCAATTGTTGGGCTTACATTAAGTGCATTTTAATTACTTAAAACGCTTAGTGAATGCTCTAACAATTGCCAGAAAATGTTAATTTACACTTTTGTGTTTCTGATCGTTTTCATGCAAATCTAGCTGGCGTCTGATGTTAATGGATCAGAAATTTTTGCAACTGGTGAATGGAAGGGCGGTTCATTTTAATTTTTCAATAGCGTGTTTAAGATTCATTATAAAATTTTAATGATATTGAAATTGCAGCGAAAAGTTAATTATCTAATTAACTATGGATTTTAATTAGTGTTAGTAATATCTACAAATATATGTACACACGTATGAATATACAAGAAGTGGTTGTTGTTAGAATAAACCCGTTTTAGAGTGTTTATTTAAATTTTTTTGTTATTGGTTTGTACGATCTGTAAGTTCCACGAGCCCAAGACCAGTTAATAGTAACGGGGTAATAATTTTTGAAATGGGTTACTTTTTTTCGAAGTTCGACTTTCTTTCTAAAACTTTTTTGTATAGTTCCCAACAACAAATAAAAAATACGTTTAGGTTAGTTATAGCTATAAACCAGTCCGATTTTACTCATGTTATGTTATCTTCTATCAAGCTACATTACTTGTTCTGGCATATTTATTGTTTTGCAAAAATTATTCTCAAATTTTTAAATATTTTTGACTTGTTCATCGCTGTCAGATCTCGCTTTAGTATAATGTTGTTGATCATTCCGTTATACCCTTTTAGCAGAAATAAAAAATTGGGGCTCGGTAATGGGATTGTAATTAATTTTGTATGAAACTTTTTTTCGGTACATACTGCGTACTGTGAATGCAGAGTTATAGCATTAATAATACTTCAAATGACTTTTGATCACGTTTGGAAGTAAAATAAGAGTTGACATAATTACATCCTTTTCATCTCTTTGTGCAGCAACAAATTTCACCGTATGGAAACGGATAGTACTTGGGACTTAAGGTACAACCAGTTCAGTACTAGATAAATTAAATGTGACAACCAAAGAGCAATCACATTACTTAAAATTCCGAATTCGTCAAAGAAGACTAGTGGGAGTTCATTTTATGTATATGAATTATTAATGAATTTTATTTACCTCTTCACTTATGTATTTATATATATACACTACATGTTTCACTCTTTACATGTTTTAAATAAACTGCTGCAAATGAATCTTTCTTTTTCGACTGGACCAGATTTTATAAAAACTATAGCATTACGCTACAAAATTGTTTGACACGTTTTTTTGTTTGTGTATTTGTTTTTTCATTTTTTTCGGAGATCTGATCCGTAAACTAGTGACAACATATACTCATTCTAATCATTATATCTCAGCTTGTACTAAATGGATTTTAGTAAAAGTCCGTATGCTCATCCCATTTTCTAAATGCATAGATTTTGTAGATAACTTAGTAAGTATTTAGAATTAAAAATTTTGATTGTAACGCTATGACATTATACTTTTAAAAATCAGAAGGGCATAAGATAAAATATTCACCGGAAGGCGGCCGCCGTGGTGTGAAGGTAGTGTTGCCGGCCTACCACACCGAAGGTCCATGGTTCGAGCCCTGGTACAGGTAACATCAAAAGTGATTTGAAAAAAGTTTTTCAAAACGGGGTCGCCCCTCGGCAGTGGTTTGGCAAACTCTCCGAGTGTATTTCTGCCATGACAGGCTTCTCAGCAAAAATTCGTCTCCTTTGTAGATGCCGTTCGGAGTCGGCAAAAAACTGTAGGTCCCACCAATTTGTAGGGAAAATTCAAATCGGCACACCACAAATTGGAAGAGAAGCTTGGCGCAAAAATCTCTTAGGAGGTTTATGATGATATACCTGTTGTATATCGCGCCATAGAGAGAGAGAGAAGGTATGAAGCTTGGTTACATTTCAACGGTGTGAAGATGAGCTTGTAGCATTAGTACAAGCCGAAATATGATGATTTGAGTGAGTATTGAAAAAACCAAAAAATCCCAAAACCAAAAAAATGTTTCAAACCATTTTATGGTGAGTGGTTGTATACCGATTTTGAACCAAATGAATAACTGTTTTCTTTCCTCATTAAATTTGGGAAAGAATTTGTTTTCCTACTAATCTTTTCTCCAGTCCAGTGTGACCAGGTGTTAGAAAAAAAAGAGGCTAAATCGCCAAAAAAGGTTAGAAAAGGCTAAAATTAAGAAAAAAAGAAGCTAAAAAAAGGTCAAAATTTTTTCTACGAAATCCATTTCAAATTTTTTTATTTTAGTTGAAACTATTAGGCCCCCAGGCTATATAAAATTTCAATTCGTCATAACTCTGAACTTATTTGGTCTAAATCAATGATATTTGGATATATGTTTCGCCTAGCCAAGATTTATATAATTTTATAAAAGTGGGCGGTGCTAGAGGTGGTATTAGAGGAAAATTAAGAAGGTAAAGAGAGTAATGGTACATGGGGTTGGGGAAAAGCAAAAGTTGAAAGAAAAAGAAGGAGATAAGGATACATCCGCCTTTTTAACTTTCAAAGAATTATCAACTGAAAAAAAGATTACCTTTTGTAAAGAGCTCATATTTTCAGGTAGGCGATGTCGCGATTGGGTTATCAACTCCATTAAAAATAGCTGACAATTTTTACGAATAATTTTCAGGTGGCGCAAAAGTATGCTTCCGATGTTCAGCATATCGGTTGTGGCACGTGCAGTGTGTGCTGTTGCACCGTCTTGTTGGAACCACATGTTTTCCAATCCCAATTCATTAAGTTGCGGCAAAAAGAAATCGTTGATCATTGCTCTGTAGCGCTCACCATTCACAGTAACCGTTTGGCCCCGACCGATTATTGGTCAAATAAATAGTCAGCAATATTCCGCGTTCTGGAGCAGTGTAGCGTAACATTGTTTATTAACGTGTATTTCGCATGCATTTACTACTCAAATGTCAAAACAGAACTGACTTTAGGGGCCAATCGCAAAATGTATAGTATTTTCTGATAGGAGGATAACTTTTGCGCCACCCTATATTTGTATAGTTGTATATTTGTATATCCACTACTATCTCAGGAACGACTTAACCGATTTGGATGAAATTTGGTATATGGGTAGTATCCTTTGCTTTAAGATTTTCTATTTTGGTGTTGTCACTTGGGGTGGTTCACAGGGTTGCCACCTACATAATTTTTTTTCAATATTAAGCAATATATGGGACTATGGGTATCAAATGAAGTGTATTTTAGGCCGTATACCAACCAAAGTATTTTTGAGTAGGGTTGCCACCTAGGGTTGCCACCTGACCGCATTTTATTTATTCCTTCAGATATCGACCCCTATCTCGGAAACGGCGAAACCGATTTCGATGAAATTTGGTAGACGGGTAGTATACTTCCTTCTAAGATTTTCTACTTGGATGTTGCCACTAACGGAAGCTTAGAGGGTTGCCACCTTTCCGATTTTTTTTTAAATATTAAGCAATATATGGCAATATGGATATCAAACGGAAGGTATTTGATGTCGTATACCAACCAGAATATTTTTAAGTAAGATTGCCACTTAGGGTTGCCACCGAGCAAGGCTCGGTCACCCAGGTACTAAGACTTAAATCTGCAATTTAATTTCAGCTGCAATTGAAATGTGTTGATATTTCGACTTCAATTTTAAGTCGACCAGGCACATCCAAAGGTTCCTGAAGATGTCTTCAAATTAAAGTCGAAATATCGACACATTTAAATATATAAATATAGAAAAGAAACTGGAAACATTTTTTCTTCTTTTTTAATATATATGGCCTTGAGCTCGAACTAAGAAAATATATATAAAATGCCGAAAAGCAATTAAATATAAATATTAAATAAGAAGTTTATGAGATTTCTCCCAAAAATCTGCTGTTTCTATATCAGGATGAAGGCGCTGTAACTGTACATATAATTACAAATTGTGCCTATATGCGTCTGGAAAGTAATAAAATACGTTCCTTGGGAAGCGTTCGAAAGCGACTTTTGTAGAAGTCTACGAAAGTGTCTACGATAAATGTCGTTAACAAATATAAACAGCTCCGTTAGGAATGCGAAGGACCCTTCACAGTCATTTGAAACCTAACGATCATTCAAACAAGGCGCTTCTTACTATATGCTCGAGAATATAATTCGAGCAGTAGAACTTAACCGCATAGTTATAATCCATCATAATCTATTATAAAAGCGTACATTGCTTATGCTGGTGACTTCATTGTCCTGGATAAAAAGACTAAACAAGATCAGGCTCCATACCTATCCTTGCCCCTTATAAGCAAAAACAGCAATTTTGCGCTATCGTTGCAACTATGTGTATGTTTAATTGATATCATTGCTCTCTTGACAGATGCATGAATGTTTAAAATGAAAATGTGGGGAAATGGCAATAAGTATAAATAGTTAATGATGAGAAGAGCAGTATATTTTGGCTTATTTAGGTATTGAGGGCGGTAAGATATTAAGAAGTAAAAAAAGAGAAAAAGAGGATGTGGTAGAGAAAGGTATAAAGAGAAATAAGAGACAATGAAAGTAATGAGGAAAAGATATAGTGAGTGGAAGTGGAAGAGTAAAATTAGCAGGAAGTGGAAGGAGAAGGTGAATACGCGGAAGATGGAGAGACAAAGGACGTGAGAGAGAATTTAGCAGGGTAGGGAGCATAATTTTAGGAATGTTGGATAGTAATTTAAAAAATTTTAAATCGGCCATTTGAATCTGTATACAAATTGTATTAGTCAGTCAACAAAGTTTGACGCTTACGAAAACTATCGCAATAAATATCGCTTCACGTCAAGCATAAAGTATGAGAGGCAATGCGCCCTTAGCCTTAGTCATAAACTAATCCAGCATACACTAAAAAATTTGCAATCAATGAATGTTGATCAGCTAAAGTTGCAGTATCCCGCTAGGGAAATAGCAATATAGTCGCTTGCTACACCCACCTCATAAGTAATCACTTATTTACTGCGCTGTTTGCATGGCTAACATACCCATCGGCAAAGTGAATTTGGGGTCATTTCACATAACGCATTGCGAAAAACTTACCTTATTACAATGGGCTTTATTTATTTATTTATTCAATACGGTCTACGAACCAACATTTCTTACAGACTAATTAATAACAATATGTAAATTTGCATATGAATATAACAGATATTGTACGTACTAAAATTAATAAAATTATATTTGTAAATTTATTGCGCGCCTGGCAGAAATGCCGTTTGAGTCGAAAGATTATACTTTTTTTTGTCCACTTCCTCTTTGGCAGAAATACCACACTTTTAAATTTTTATCCTACATATAGGAGAGTGTGTAAGTTTTGTGTTAATCCTCCCCCAGAACTTGTACCTTCTATATGGGATCAATATACTAAGGCGCCCACCGAAATATTTACGTCTCCCAAACAAATTAAAGGGTTGTTTTGTGACTATGCTTTTCGCCACTGGGTAGCTGCGTATTTCTGCTCATCGACACAATGGGCCTTCATAATCTCAGTTCATTAAACTGCTTGTCGTTGCTGTAGTTCAAAAAGAATACCAGCCTTCGCAGCAAATCAGAAAAAGATCGCAAAAGGCGATTGCGAAACTTATCCAAAGTAGTTGCACACCAATTCACTAGAACACTTTGGAAACTGTTTATTGCTTAGCGCTTCTTGTTCTGCTATAAATTGGCTGAAACAGCGCCAAGCTAAACAAGTTGTAAGTTGTAACTAACATCTTCGAATTGAAAAAATATACCCTGCAAAAAATTGCTTATAGTCCAGTCGAGATATAGGAAAATTCAATGGATTGAACAAGTTTTCCGGACCATCGGTTGCTTCTGCTTATCAAAGTTTACTACTAGTAAGGATGAAATGTAAAACTAATCAAAACATATTGAGAACATACTACGCTGAACCCATGTAAAGTGCATCCCCTTTTTGCAAGTCTTTATCTGTAACAAATTTCCCATCGAAAATGTCTCTATAGTGTTTTCTGTAAAAGCGACAGTTCTCTGTGCATAGTATTTATAAAAAGTATATTTTATAAATTTATACACAAAAAAAATTTCTTTGTGCAGATTTGGCAATGCGTTCAACTTCTATGAATGTTTGTTTTAGCGCTTTTGTGTTCAACTGGATAAACCCATCAAAAATGACCGTATATATAGTCCCTCTTAATAAAAAATTTATGTTTAATTGGTTATTACGCGGCTTAACGGGTGTATTCTTTTATATTTTCATTTATTTTGTTTAACAAAAAATATCTAAAACAAACATTCATACCAACTTAACGCTCTACCGAAATCCGCAAAAATTAAAACAGTGCGGTAAAAACTCCAACACATTATAAAGAAATACCTATACATCACATATACATACACCAATATTTTTATCACATGTTTCACAGCACCCTTAATATTGTGATAGAAACTATATAAGTAGTCTGTTATGTATATTTTCTATTCAATATTTGACAGTCACTGTTATTGTAGAGCAATATGAGTCTTATAATATAGGTAATACAAAAAATCCCTAGAAAAATACATAAGAGTATAACTCGGAGAGGCGGCCATCGTGCTATGGCTTCAGTGGCGCCTACCCTCGTCAGTAGCAATTCGTAGGAAAAATAACGAGGAGCACACCATAAAGAGAAGCAAATTATAATTATATCTCACAGCGTGGTACCTCAACCCTTTCAATTGAACGCTTAGTCAGAGTGTGTTTGATCGGTCTTATTTTATATCATCTATGCTGGATTTATTTATTGTAGCCTTGAATCATTTTATTTTTAAGAGTAATACGTATTTAATCTGTCTTTGCGGCATATTGTTGATTTTAAGAGTTTTTGACTTGACTCCATATCAGACACGAATTTAATGGGCTGTAAAGTCACAACAACACATTTTTTTACTGCCAATGGAGACTTTTTGGCATAGGATTCATACATTCCGTGCACCTTGCAAAACTTTGCGAATCCGCTATAATTTTTCAGTTATAATTTCCAAAAGTATTTTTGTGTGCTTGATGATGTACAATGTCATATAAAGTGTTTTTAGAGACACTTATTAAGCTTAAATAAGGCTAAGGGGCGAGCTATTATCTCTCTATCTCTATGGCGCGATATACAACAGGTATATCATCATAAACCTCCTAAGAGATTTTTGCGCCAAGCTTCTCTTCCAATTTGTGGTGTGCCGATTTGAATTTTCCCTACAAATTGGTGGGACCTACAGTTTTTTGCCGACTCCGAACGGCATCTACAAAGGAGACGAATTTTTGCTGAGAAGCCTGTCATGGCAGAAATACACTCGGAGAGTTTGCCAAACCACTGCCGAGGGGCGACCCCGTTTTGAAAAACTTTTTTCAAATCACTTTTGATGTTACCTGTACCAGGGCTCGAACCATGGACCTTCGGTGTGGTAGGCCGGCAACACTACCTTCACACCACGGCGGCCGCCCGAGCTATTATGCGTTATTATAATGTCTAAAAAACTTGATCTACAAGCTCTTTAATAGGATGACATCTTACAATTCATGTATTATCTCAGTAAAAGGCCTTATTTAAGCCTAGTGCTATTTCTTCTACCTCATATATTAGTCCAATTAATTTATTCTAGGCAAAGGAGTAATTGGGGAAGAGAAATCTCGAAATCCCTAATAGCGAATTTCTATTTTTTAAATAGATATACTTAGAAATTTAGTTATAATGAAGAACTCGTCAAAAATTAAGAAAAAATATTAAACAAAGTGTGTGTGGTCGTGTAGGAAACCAGTGACCAATAAGAGAGATATTAGCATAAACAGAGCACACATTTTTGTTTAATATATCTTTAGTTCCAGGTGTTCGCAAATTTTAAAAGTATTACAGAATAAAAATTCAATACTTATTGAAACCCCTTTCATCGTACACTCAACAACTCAAAAAATGAAATTTCATGACGGCTTTGCATCAGGTTCACAAACAGCCTTTCGAAGAAAAATTATGTTTATTGTATGTACTTTACTTTTATATACTTTACTTTTGTATACTTTTTTGTTTGAGATAATTACATACATATGTTAACCTTTGTAAATGAAAATATTGAAATTGAAAAATCAAAAAGAAACATGATTTTATTTATTTTATATTCGTACATATGTATGTAGATCATTTATTTTATCTATGTATATTGTAGAACAATATTATTCCAGTTTAGAATAAGCTGCACTAATTAATATTTTTTCTTAAAATACAATTAACTTTCATTTTACAAAATTTTACTCATATTCGTAATAGCCAATTTTCTTTCTCAACCTGTTTTTTCTTTTTCGAACATTATTCCGAATAAGAGCAAAGGAAGAAGTGAAAAATGTATGAAGGAGTTTTATTCAGATTACCAGGCGTGGGAGAGGAAAAAGATCCGTTATGATTTTTTGTTTAAAAGTATGAACTGAAAGTATTCAGATAAAGAGCACTAATCTTTATAGAGGAACGTTTCATACCTTGTGTAATGTGTAAATTTTGTGGTGGGTATGCATTTATAAATAGATGTATGTATGTAATATGTGACTACAGTGCTTGGGACACGTGAGGCAGATGCGTGTATAATTTAGTTATAAAAATACCCACAACTGCTGTGCCAATGGCTATTTGACGTGAGAATACATAAAGGCATGCAGCCAAAGCGACACCCTATATGTCCCTAGGTGGGAACAATACAACGATCGTAGTAGATTAACTACATTTTTAGAGCAATTTAGAAATATTTTTTTTTTTCAAAATATAAAAAATTTACCTTTTCCGTTTATAAATATTTAAGGGATTTAAATGAGTGGATAGATATGTATAGTCGTATCAGCCTAATAAATTGGATTTTTTCATTTACTAAGGCTTAAGCGCATAGGCAATTTTGGCCCACAAAACATGCCATTCATCTTTCTTTAGCAACAGCTGACGCCAAATGTTTTTTTAAATTTCAGGGGGGGCTACCTCTTCTAGTATCGATAGGCAAACTAGCTGACCCAACCACCAAAGCCTGTGCTAGTCGCCTTGGCCGTCAAGTAAGATGTATGTCAAACTTCATTCAAGTGTCATGCAAGTACGTTAAGTTTTACGCAAGTTATCGTGTGCACGCCGCCGTGTCTCAATCGATATCTCTGTTTATCGATGTAACTCAGATATGTGGAACTATTTATCTATCTCTTTTCCTTCATGCCATTACAAGCAACCGTTATTTAAAGTAGATTTTATTATTCATGAAGTCAAAAACATCAAAAGAAATGTAAACTAAATCAAGTAAGGAAAGCGCTTATCATGAATACGGATCACAGTTTTAAGTGTCCGATCATTTCTTACAATAAGTACAAACTCTGCAAAATTTGATGGTCTTACCCTGGTTATTTAAAGATACATAGCCCAAATCCCGTTTATCTGAAAAATGTGTTGTATGGAGGCTATCTTGATGATTTTCACTACACACATTACATATGGGCATTTTTACAAAAAGGTCAACCACGAGTGCAAAACTCAAACTGTTCCTGAAAACTTTGTGTTGATGAATAATAAATCTGAAATGTGTTTACTTTATATATATAAAAGAATTTTTACTTTCTTTTAATTCAAAGTAATACTATGATGTTTTTATAATTTAGAAATCTTGTACTGATAGTAACATAATGTTTAACAAGCAGACAGACTTAGTGGAGATCGAATAACGGTAGTTTTTTTTTATTACTTCTGCTTATATTCGTATGTCGCGTCCGTTACCGAAAAACAGCATTTATTGTTCTCATCAGTGCACAAAGTGTTGAAGTGTAAATTGCTTTCAGACTTTAAGCAAATAAATTATTTCACTTAAGAAAAGTAGCCATTGACTCTCGGCAAAAACGATAAATAAAATTTATTCGTGTTTGAAATTCGTCGCGTCCGTTACCGCAAATCTTAAATATTAAATAAAGTCGTAGAAATTGCACAAGAGTAAAATGTTATAGATGGCAAAAACAGCAACAGAAACATGAAAAGCAATAACAATGAGATATAGAGAGGAAATGAAAGCAAACGTCGAGAAATGGCAGGAATACAAGAAGAAAGAAGCTAAAGGAAAGCAAGAGTACCGGAAAAGATTATCGAAAAAAATTAAAAGTGATAGCAATTTATTAGAAAAGAAGAAATGCATTGTTTTGTTAAACGTCACCAATAAAATTACTTTGAAACTAAAAAAAAAAAATTTAGCAGCTAATGAAATTGTTATTCAAGTTGATTTTGCTGAAAATTATCACTTGGCATGCCAAAACGAAATTCAAGATGCCCACTTTAGTTATAGCCAAGTAACAGTGTTTACGTGCGTAGCTTGTGTTCTTGGTGAAACCAAGTCCTATGCTGTTATCAGTGATAGATTGACTCACAGTAAATTCGACCTTTACTGCTTTATTTCCAAAATTATCAATATCAAAACCAGTACAAAGGAGTTACCAGCATTTATATTTTCTCTGATGGAAGCACTTCCCAATTCAAAAATAAATTTATTCTTTCTAGTATTCCAAGACTTGCGGCTGAATTTCATTGCGGAATCTTAGAGTGGAATTTTTTCGCCACTTCACATGGCAAAGGTGCTGTAGACGGAATGGGTGTCGTAGTTAAACGAAAAGTCTGGCAAATCGTTAAAGCAAGAAATATAATTCTCGGTGATGCCTTACGCTTCTATGAATGTGCTAAGAACAAAATTGATGGAGTTAACATTTTGTATATCTCTGGAACACAAATTGATAGTTTTTCTAATCAACTGTCAGAGTTATGGCAAAATGTTCCAAATATCAAAGGAGTTAAAAGTATGCATTGGTTTTCATATTTCGACAGTAAATTTATTGAAGTTGCCTATAATTAAAATAGACCATACTAAAAACGAATAACTTTCTTCATAATTTTTTAAGTCATTTTTACTATAATGTTACTTGAGTTTTTATTTTCAATAAAATTGAAGTGTTATAATGAAAACAATTCAATTTCCTAGCTCATGGAAAATTTTGTCGCGTCCGTTATGTCGCGTCCGTATTTCTTCTATACTCAATTAAAAAAAACTAAGAGAAAATTATCATGTTTCATAAACCTACGAATAACAGTCATCTGTTCGCATTTATTAACATATATATTGTATATATATAAAAATCCTTAATTTGCTGAATTTTGTGTATTTCTGAATGCGCCTCAAAAAAACGTCTATTTTTTTCGCGTCCGTATCACTTTATAATTGCTTATAACTACGTATTTATTTGTACAAGATCCTTCCCGTATATATTAAAATCTATCACTCCGTCAGCCCTTTAAAACAATATCAATATATATAAACTTTTACTTTGTCTTCATTGTTTTGGACGCACTTAAAAGCGTGTCAAATTTTGTGTTCCTCGCTTGCGTTCAAACAGACAGACGGACGGACAGACGGACATGGCTATATCGACTCAGCTCATCGCCCTGATCATTTCGGTGTACTTATTGGTGGGTCTATCTCTTTTACTTCTCATACTTACAAACATCGGGCCAAAGTTATAATACCATTCATGAAAGGTATAAAAAAAAAAACAATTGCACAGTTTTTCAGATGTGCAGAAAAAAAATCCGATGTAAATATTTATGTTTATTTCGAATATTGCAGCCCTAAGAACAAATTTTACAGTGGCGACTGAATTTGCATTCCACAAATAGCTATTTTGCTAAATATTTACTCCCCAATGTACACTAGACAACCTTATTAGTGGTCCAAACGCTCAATCTAGCTGGAAAAAAATTATAACTTGGTTTTGCGAAGATGTATCGATGTGAAACTTTGCTGAATGTTTACATCAAAATGGATGTTCTAATCAAACATAAAAGCAATCGGTAAAATTTGTATCTCATAGTTGTAGCCAGAATAAAATTTGCTTGACTTTATAAAACGTTATGATTTATTAAGAAATAGTTTAAGTGTGTTAAAAAATATCAAATACCTATGTTTTGTATTTTTCATTCAGAATCTACAAAACTTTCCGCATCGACTTCTGACTGTGGAAGTAGCCCGTCAAACGCGTATGAAAGTAATGCTATTACTTCTTTAGATAAAGGCTCTGTACTGCTATAACGAAGAGAAGGTTTGGTTGAAAAAGATGATATAAGAGGATCCGATGATAAAAGTAGAAAATAAAAGAGATCGTGCATTCTTTTTTCTCGCGACATTTTTCGTGTATGATTCTCTCGGATATTCCTGAAATTCTTATTTCGAGATTCCAAGGCTTCCTCGGATAACTTTCCAATAGGCAGTACAGCATATTGAATAATGTCTGCCCCAAGCACTAAAACTTTGTGAACACTCGATGGCATATAATACCATGATACAATTCTATGTACAGCTGTGCTGTCTGCATCGCATAATCTCGAAATGCGTCCACATTAATAGCAAAACCACAGGACATAGTATTTAAAATTACTGCAAATCTCTTTATTAATTTTTCATCTACACCAGTTATTTCGGAAGCTAAACCTGGTAGTTGAAAAAATCTTCTAGCCGTGTTGCCGTCATTCGTTGTGCCACATCCCGGCTTGGAAATATCAACCAGCAAGCCCATTTCTTTTTTCAGGCGATCAATACAAATTTTCTTAGTTGCCTCTATTGTTACTTTATCCGAGTCTCCTCTGCTTTGCCATTTTTGAACATTTAGCTTGTACGCAATATGAAGAACACATTCAAAACACCTTATCCAAGCATGTAATGTTGACAAACCATGCTCATAAAGGTTTTCTTTCAGGTCAAATGTTTTTATTGCACTCAGGTTGTTCATAAATTTTGGCGAAGCTCCACAAATTCCACAACATTGTGAAGAAGAATTCGCGATTGTCGAGAATATTGTCCCATCAATCATTGTCAAATAAAAGTTATGATTGACATTAATTTGTTCATCTTCTTCAAAAATTTGAGTTGCAACTATCGCAGCTATTTCAGCTTTTATTTCTTTTTCAACCATCGACTTACTTTCTTTTTCAAAAACAAGTTTGATCGGCCTACAAAATCTTGTAGAAGATGGACGTGGGTTGTGTCAAATAATTTTATTATTTTCTTTGAGTTGCAAGGGAACCAAACAAATTGCAAACAAAAATTCGTCTGTTTTCTTTCGCAATTCTCATCAAACGTTTGCTTGTATCGCGAATGGTCGCTGCTGCCATGACATCCCCACTTAAATGTCAAAACAAGCTCATTGCATTTGTAGTGCCTTAAAACTTCTCTTTGCTGCTCTAAAAGTCTTTTTGTAGTGTGATCTACCAAAATTTGCAAAGACACTTCAGCCGATATATCGGAAATTTTAATACCATCTTTTGGATAGCACTCCATTTTAGCCTCCAAAAGTTTATTGTATGAGGGGTAGATGTTGGCATTGTGACTTTTTGCACCCGATCGCATCAGGTTATATGTGCTTTTCGTGTATCCACCATCAATATATAAAACTAAAGCCTCATTTAAAGTGTAAGGTACTGTTTACTTAATTTTTTTTTCATTGCGGACGCTTTTGACGGGGAAGAGCTTATAGATTTGACAATGTTTGCAGCAGATTTATAGAGACTTACTCCAGCAGTAAACCTAATTCTTCTGGCGACCAACTCTCCAATAAAGGTGCTACTTGCGTTCGCTTCGCTCTCTCGCTTTGATCCAAATTCTTTTGAGGGTCTTCCACGCTTAGATGTTGATGGTTTCTCTAATGATTCTTCTTCAAAGTTGTCGAAGGTTTGGTTGGAACAACAAATATCTCATCTAACCAAACTTTATTTGAAGTCTCAAACACAAGCTTTATTCGATGGGCCTGCGTCCACTTTTTTTTCAAATTAGATATAAAAACATAAACAGATTGCCGCACATCTTTACTAAATATCAACTTTGCAATCAATATTGTATGAACAAACTAGACACCTGTTTTTCAAAGCATAAAGCGAAGCTACTTCGGCGAATTAAAACAAAACAAATATACCGTTGTGCACTGTGGACACTTTTTAACTTATAAACAAACAAAATTGTTGTTTCCAAGATTGTCGACAATTTTATTTTCTTCTAACTAGATTGAGCATTTGGACCACTGTGTGACGTCTAGCTAGAGTTTAACTCGGCAATATTGGGTAGTGAACTCAATATGAAAATTTCAAATCGAGAGTTAACCGTGGAAAGTTAGTTAACTCGCCACAGTAAAGTTACCCTAAATTTATAACTTAAAATTATAAATGCACTTGTAGAAACTATCATCATCGTCATCATTTATTGGCGCATGACAGTCATCCCTTTTTAGCTATAGCTGAGGCCAGTTTAAAACACCAAGGGGGCGAAGTCGTCCTCCACCTATTTTTACATCTCAGCCGAGGCCTGTACCTTTCTCTTTCTCGGCCGAATTTGTTTGTCGATAGGACAGGAGTTTCTTTGTACATTCGCATAACATGATAAAGCCTTGGGGCTTTAACTTGATTAAACAAACTCGTACGTGGAGAATAGTAAAAGCGTTTCTTTTAAACCTTGAGAGTGGCTGCAAAATATTATTAATTAGATACGGGATTTTGCACTACAAGTAACGATTTCATGGTAAGTATATTCTTTCAAAATTTTCAATCAGTTTTTAGCCGTTTGTTTAGTATTGCAAATAAAATGGCACACCTACTCCGATCTTCTGCAAAAGTAAATATACAATTATAAAGGGATGTATTTATGTACATAGTATGTATGTATGTTAATTAAGAAAGTTGCCACGCAGTTACGTGACAACATGAATAAAAACCGAAATTGCCCGATTTTAATTAAAAAATTCTTATCTGATTGGTTTTTATATTACATAAAAAATATATGAATGCGCTTACAGTGGCTCGGAAAAGAATTGCGCATTATAAATTTCGAGTTTCTTATGTACTAAAAATACTTGTTCTATTATTAGTCATCTAGAATAGTACAAATTGCAAAAATATTTGATTATGGCACTTTGAGCTTAACAGATCAGATTGGGATTAAGTCATGTCACCCCGCCAAACGATTCAAAATTTCATAAAACGGTGGCATGAAGCGGTATAACAAAATAGCTAAAGGTAAGAGGAAAATTTTGCTTAGCTTTAAACAACACTACAATCTGAAATATCTAACGATTGAGTTAGATGTTGACGGCCGAGTAGCGCACAAAAAGCAATAACTTCTAGGGGAATAAAGAAATAAAACTTCGGTTTTGTACTTTTAGAAAACAATAATTATTAGTGATGAGATCTAATTCTACAGTTGTGGGTCGGATCGTAAGGACTGGAACTCAGCATCGTGAAAACAACTGTCAAGCACATCGGTCTGCCATAGTGTGACATAGTTCAGAAACAATTTTTATAGAAAGTAAGGAAAACTTGGTATTTTTAGTAAAGGGTTTTTATTTCAACAACACCCCCAAATGAGCAGCACATGTAGTTAAAATGCGGTTACTAGTCCTGAAAAAATCCTAAAGAAGCATTTTGGGACTGTGGTAAAGATCATGTAAGAAAGCAAAAACTTTCGTCGCAGTTTTACTCGAGGAATAGGGTAAAATACCCTAACAAGGTTCATCGTCTTAATCTCCCCTCCTTAGGACCATTTAACGGGCATAACGGGGGTACATGGTGAAAGCATGGGAATTCCTACAGATGACTCCTGTAGCAGCTTTCTCTCTCTATGGCGCGATATACAACAGGTATATCATCATAAACCTCCTAAGAGATTTTTTCGCCAAGCTTCTCTTCCAATTTGTGGTGTGCCGATTTGAATTTTTTCCTACAAATTGGTGGGACCTACAGTTTTTTGCCGACTCCGAACGGCATCTACAAAGGAGACGAATTTTTGCTGAGAAGCCTGTCATGGCAGAAATACACTCGGAGAGTTTGCCAAACCACTGCCGAGGGGCGACCCCGTTTTTGAAAAACTTTTTTCAAATCACTTTTGATGCTACCTGTACCAGGGCTCGAACCATGGACCTTCGGTGTGGTAGGCCGGCAACACTACCTTCACACCACGGCGGCGTAGCAGCTTTAGGGATGAGGAAAAGATAGAGAGTGTTGAAACAAATGGCATACGCTAACTAAAAAAAAAAATTAGGAAATAGTTAAATGTTTTGCTAATATACAGGGCGAAGGGCCTGAGTGAGTCTCTCGGCTGTGCTGAGTAGCAGTCCGCATAATATCACCTAACCCATGCTAAGCCGACTTGATAGGGACTCGGACGGTTACAGATGCAGTTTTAAACAATATAAAGGTAGCATCCAGCCTGCTAAGAAGAAATCATGGGAGCAACATTATGTTAATCTGGGGGCAACAAATGAAACATCAAGGCTTTGCAAAATACTACCTGCATCTTGTTAAGCTCCAGGTAGCATAAATAAATCTGATGGTTCATGAAGCCAGGAAATTTTGGAAGTCTTCAAGGAGGAACACTTTCGAAGATGAACGTATGAGACGAATGACAATGCCAACAAGTCGCACTTATACAAAGGATAACGACGTCACAAACGGGTTATCAAATCATTTTATCCTTACAGGTCTCCAGGATCGGGTTGGGTATGCCAGCTAAGTTGCAATATGCTGGGGACAGATGGGAGCCCCATTTAACTGGAATCTTTTCAAGACTGATTGGTGCATATGAAAGATAAACATAGAGAAACGTGTGGATAATTTTCATCTCTTAAGCCGGTAAACTAAACCAAGTAGAAGCCAAAGACTACAATAGGCCTATCATATTTTGTTTTAAAACACTAGAAAGTTTATTGACATACCTATTTAATTCAAGTTGTTCAATTGACGAAAAGATTTCATTGGATAGGAAAGACGACTGTAATGTAAAGGTTCCCGGATTCGATGCTGCTTCAGAGGTAATGCATTTTTTTGTGCTTGTTATTTGGCATTGCCTTCAAAAAACTAGGCCTAGATAGAGATTACTACCGAGGCGTTGTTTTCAAAAAGCATTAACAAACTGGCTAAGGCCTCCTTATGCTTTCTCCAACGGGCAAAACTGTATGTCGCCTGTTCATGTGTAAGAAAACCATCACATCTATTCGTGTCAGCGAAAGATAAATTAACTAAGAATATACACCAATTAGTGCTTAGATAATTCACAATTTTAGTATATTTTGCAAATGGGGTTTTATCTAAAAACCGCTGTTAAAGGTTTAATATAAAATGAATAAATTGTTAGATCAGTGTGATGATTTGTGTCTAATTTCAACCGCTTACTGGAAGATCTTATTCACTCCTATATGATTCGAAATCGACACAAAGTATTGTTAGGCTATTTCTATTTGTATGTATGTTTCTTTGAATGTATCAAAATAATGATTAAACTGGATCTTAGATATTATAGGTTTTGAGACTCAGCGAAGCGTGGATGAGCTGCTAGTTATGTAATAAAAACTTTGAAGTAATATCCGATTGGTTTCTATCTAAGCAACTGATAATGTCATGAATATATTCATGTTCCTAGTGATGTATAAAAATTTGAAGGTATTTAAAACAATTCGCGGACGTCTCTCGGCTAGCTGTTCCTGCCGACCACAAACTATTGCATATTTTTGACACAAACTCTCGGCCAACAGTAGCTTGGTTTTTGTAGAGTTTCCACATTAATGTTATTCAATTTCTATGTTAAATATATACGTATGTAAGTGCATTCAACGAAATTCTCAGTGCAATGTCACATTTTCAGTTGGAGTGCAACAAAATCATACAGTAATCGCTGCTTTCCTTATGTGATTGAAGTTTAATTTATACCCTTATCGCGAGCGATTTCACCCACGGCTCTTGCCACGCTTGACGAATATGTGTACATGCATAATATTTGAATAATTAACATTCAAATTACTCCGATTCTCCATTTTGCATACACAGAACGTGTATTTTTGACAGTTCCGTCGTTTAATGAATTATAACCTGACAGTGGCGTAGCCAGGATTTGTGGAAAGGGGGAAGACATGAAAAAAAATTTGAATCGAAACTTAAAATTTGAGACACACAATAAATTTTGTTTTAAAAATGTACGCAAAATTCGAGAAAATTCCAAGTAATTTATCAAAATTTTAAATTTTTTTCACAGAATTTTTTGGAGTATGCAGTTTTGTAGGTCATTAAATTTTAGGTGTTCATCTTAAGTTCATGACTTTTGGCAATTTTTGTTTTCGAAGAGCTAAAGTGTTTTCTTTCATATGAAAGAAATTGCTTTCATAACCTTGAATTGAAGAAAATACAGAAATCCCCAACAAAATAGTATTACTTATAAAGAGTTTTAATCTTCTTGTATAAAGAGAAGGGATAAATAGATAGGATATTCAACAATTGTAAATCATAACGCGCATATCAATATTTTAATTACTTCTCCGGTAGAGTTACGTAGATAAGTTTTTAACCTCTTTAGAGTTTTTTATCTGGCAACCAACATTAGCACCAACAATAATGTCAGCCTAGAAATCCAACGAAGAATCACTCACGCAAACAAGTGCTACTTCTGACTGAGTTGGCAATTGAGAAGTAAAGTCCCCTCTCGAAGAACGAAAGTAAATAAGTCACTTATCGCACCCGTCCTGGTTTATGGTACAGAAGCTTGGAAACTGACAACATCTGATGAGGCGGCTCTGGGAGTATTCGAGAAAAAGATTATTCTCGAAAGATTTACTTACCCTTATGCGTTGGCGACGGCGAGTACCGAAGAAGATTTATTGATGAGCTGTATAAGCTATATGAGCTATATACATACACCGACATAGTCCAACGAATTAAAACACAACGTCGAAAGATTTACTTACCCTTATGCGTTGGCGACGGCGAGTACCGAAGAAGATTTATTGATGAGCTGTATAAGCTATATGAGCTATATACATACACCGACATAGTCCAACGAATTAAAACACAACGTCCTAGGCCATGTTGTGCTAATGAATGAAGATGTTCCGGCCCAGAAGGTATTCTTAACGAGTGGCGAGCTATGGTAAAAGGCCACAGTTAAGCGCCATTTAGGCCCGGTTTTTCAGTACAAGTTTAACTCAATTTGTCAGTTAAACTAAGCTTAAACTTGTTACGCAGTTTTTCAGTCAACTTTAAACGAAGTCTAAACGTAGTTTAAGCGGTCAATTCGTCAGGGTTAAACTCTAGTTAACCTGTCAGCTGTTTTGCATATTTGATGGTTTTGGTTGTGAAACAATAAGCTGAAAGCAATTAAGAAAGGACGATATTTTTATATTTAATTAATAACTGGATATATCATCTGACGAAAGTGATTATAGTGATGTAGAAATTGGCGAAATGCTAACTATTACAATACTGAGGAGAAGCAATGGCGTTGAATATGTATAGAAATATTATCTGTTGCCGTATCTAGATAAAGAAAAAACCAATGTTGCCGTATAAAAAGCAAATATTAAAAGCGGCCTTAAACTCGCACTGAAAAACCGCTCTGCAATTTAACTGGAGTTTAAATTTATGCCTAGTTTAAGCAAAGGACTGAAAAACCGGGCCTTAAAGACGAAAATGGTTTGAAAAGGTTAGTTCTATGGGACAAGGGGAAACGGAGAGTTCCAAAATTTGTAGCAATTTGTATAAGTTAAGAAATGACGGTTTGTCGCAGCTCTGAAATACGTAAACCTTCTACATAAATTGGTTTTGGGCACTATATAAGTGGTTCATAAAAATTGAGCAAGCTTAAACAAATTTTTGTAAACCGAAGCGAAATCGACAATCTATTTCCATTTTTATATGATCAACTCATAAATAGATAAAAAACAGAAATTTTGAAATAAATATCTAGGTTATATGCTTGCAGACTTTGACTAGATTTGAATCGGTCCTATTTCATTCCAATATCCACAAGTCACAAGTTCTGAATAGTTTTTCAAAGTCATGTTCGTCGGAGCGAATGCGTCTTAACTCCAGTACTAAGTCTTTTCCGAAATCCACTACAAGCGCTAAGTCCTTTATTTGTTGAAGTTTATTACACAAACGCAGAAAGCATTGTGTTAACAAAGATGATAAAATACTGTGTTTGTTATTTAAAAAAAGTTTTTAATGTTGACCTAAGAATTTTTTAATACTAGGCAAGAGAGAAAATGTTGAAAGTTTTTAAATTTTGAGCCTTTTGCATAACAAAACTGACACCATAAATTAATCAATAAATGCCCATGATTGGCACTATTTTTTGACAAGGGCACACTGGCACTTTACTATAAATATTAAAACTGCATATCCAAATTTTCAAATTAAAAAGTGTAGAAGTCTGAAATTTGTTCTTGAATGTTTTTTATTACATAATGTGCTTTACTTTTATAAAAAACGTGTAAAAAATTTTCGCCGCTATTTGGTTTTCCGC
This sequence comes from Merzomyia westermanni, assembly GCA_949987695.1. Lineage (NCBI taxonomy): Eukaryota > Metazoa > Arthropoda > Insecta > Diptera > Tephritidae > Merzomyia > Merzomyia westermanni. The sequence goes on along the minus strand of OX465288.1, from coordinate 120,321,570 downwards.
TGTTGTGTGCTCTGATTAAATTAATGAGCCTGCCTACTCTAGTATTTTTAGAACGCCTGAATTCGGATTTTGAAAGACGTGAGAGATATGGGAGTAGAGTTTTAACTCAGCAATATCAGACATCCAAAATTATGCTATTATTTCGATCTGTTATTTTATTATTACCAGAACCAATTTGTACGCATACCTCGAATACCACTATCCGATAATTTCATATATTCATAAAAATGCACTTTGTCATTAGTCTAAAATAAGAATATTATAAATCGGAAGAATCAAATGGTATTGTGTTATTCAATCGAAAGTAAAAAAATAGTTGTTCATTGACGAAGGCGGAGGATCTATACCCCAACTCCTCCCCCTGGCTACGCTACTGTAACCTGACGTCGTAACTTTATTTTGTCGGATTCTGTTTATTTATGGGCAAATAGTTTATCAATGCATATTCTGCTTTATGCATTTCTGTAGAAACTCAAATATTATATGGGTCTCAGATTTCACACTATACAGTTGCATATACGAGTTTTGAAATCACCATCATTTATTGGCGTTTAACCGCCTACGCGATTTTGGCTGTTGCGTATCAAAGCACGCCAGTCATCCCTTTTCATCGATAATTAACGCCAATTGGACACACCAAGGGAGTTCAAGTCATCCTCCACCTGTTTTTTCCATCTCAGTCGAGGCCGCCCATTCCTCTGCTGCTGAATTCGAGTGTAGATAGGAGAACCTTCTTGACTGGATCTCCTTTGTCCATTCGCATAACATGACGCAGCTAGCGCAGTCTTTGGGCTTTTATTCGCTGCACAATGGTCATATCTGCATAAAGCTCATACAGGTCATCGTTACATTTCCTTACACATGTGGACAGGTGTAGAGCGTGATCTTTGTATGCCCAGAGAGGGCATTACTTCTCAGTTGTCTACTCAGTCCAAAGTAGCACTTGTTGGAGAGAGTGATTTTCTCGACTGCCATAATGTTCGGTGTTAACGCTGGTTCCCAAATAGACGAAGTCGATCACAGTTTCAAATTTGTAACTATCAACAGTGACGAGCTATGAAATGTACAGTAATTCAGTATGTACACAATTCAGTATGTAGTATGTACTAAACGGTAAATACTTGGATGGTGTACTTTAGGAGCAGTTTTTACAGTCATCAACTCTTGAAATGTACTTATTACTGATGCATCTGTGTATCCGATTCAATTATGGCTTTGTTGATCACCGTGGCAAAAATAGGAAATTATGCTGCAAACACATGTCAGTTCTTAATGTATTTCTACTACCTTTATCTTAAGTCCCTTTCTTGTTTGTCCGCTCATTTCCATACGAATTTTCGAAATCCTGCAAAGTCTTTTTAGGTAACTTCCCGTTGACCTAGACTCTAGAAACTTGTAACATAGTTCCGAACTCCGTGGCAATGCAATGTAAATGGAAAAAATATCCGCTAGAGTGCGCACCGATCGAGATATAAAATTGATTTAAAATTTGGTATCTTGATATTGATCTTTAAGTAACTTCCCGTTAAGCTAAAGCATTGAAACTTGACACATAGATCAACAATGAAATGCCATGCAATATTCTGTACACAAAATTCCAATAGATAGCTCCCTCATCTACACAAACGAAAAACGCTGAAAAATGGGGGGAATCTTGCGATAGATTTTTGAGTAACTTTCCGATAAGGTACCCTTGAAACTTGTCGCATAGTTCAAAACCCGGTGACAATATAAGATTTGAAAAAAAAAATTAAGGTCGCTAGGTGGGGCACGGATCTATTTCCTAATAGTAACACACTGGGAAATCAATTTACTGCTTTATGTATGGTATTGTTCATCGCGTACTCAATAGACACGAGTGCTTTTTGCCAACCGACCCTTTTTCTATACTAACTAGTTTTGCTAACATAGCGCCTAAACTATTGTTTACTATCTGTGCTTATGGAGAGTTCGTAGCTATTTTGACATGTTGAACATTATTGACATTTAAACAATTTTCAAACTCCCCAGATGTGAAGCAAGTTCCTCTGTCAGACGTTAAACATTTTGGTCTACTATAACATCGAAAATAATCTTCTAATGACACTATTTTTTTTTTAACGCCGTGGTTATTGCTGGGTATAATTGAACGAATTTCATAAGAATTTATATTTTGTGGTATTACTTTGAATTGGGCCGGAGTGATGTACATGTAACCTAATATTGGGGAACCAGTAACTTTTACTTACTGTCTCTACTAATTTATCAATACCAATGTGTCCTAGTTCGTCATGGTATTTGTAAAGGACATGATCCTTCATCGACTCTGGTACGTAAAAATATATGTTATCTTCTTTCTTTTTATATACAACTCTGTTTCTCATTTCATATTGACTGCTCTCCGTTACCTCTAAACTGTTTCTAATCAGTGTGACCAGGTTAGCCTTTTCGACGCTATAATTAGCTTTTTTTTTGTCCTTTAGCCTCATAATTTTGGTTTTAGCTTCGTGGCTTTTTTCTAGCCTTTTTTTACTCCAAACCTTTATTGGTCCTAACACCATACTTTTCATACAGCTTACAATTGAATAAAGGTAGTATTGATGACGAAGTACAGAAACTTATTCGTAAAAATTGCCAACTATTTTTAATGGAGTTAATAACCCAATTGCGACATCGCCTACCTGATAACATGAACTCTTTACAAAATATAAATTTTTTTTCAGTTGATAATTCTTTGAAAGTTACAAAGCCGGATGTATTTTCTCACTTTCAAAAAGAAGAAAGTCTATGTATTCTTCAAGTAAAGTAGGATTGATTGAGCTGCAGTGTGACCTTTACCATTGAATTTTGGGCGGAAGTCCGAGAACATAAAAATTCGTTAAACGAACCACCTTTTTTAGAACTGGTCGAATTGGAATTAAACTTTTTGGTATAACCTTTCAGTAATGCGGAGGTTGAAAGAATTTTTAGTGCCATGAACATTTTAAAAGCTAAGTTAAGGAACAGATTAAAAATTTAAATGATTAACTCGCTGCTTAGCATTAGATGTTCGTTAAAACGCTAATCCAAATGTTGCACTTATTTTGAAATTACCGTGTTTTCATCTCTATAATAAATACCCAAACTGTGTACGAAGACTCAAGCTCTTGTGATTCATCAGACGAAGAAAATACTATAAAATTGATTAGTTTGTAGTGATTTTTCTATAGTACGTGTTTCTTTGAAAAATTTCCTAATCAAGGAAAATGTGCCTGATATGTGTTGAAACAAGAATAGTTCCTTTAAGTTATGGCTACAGCTTTATATACAACTAGGTGGACCCGTGCGCGCCTTGCGCAAAAAAAAAAACAAAAATGGTTTGAAACCTTTTATTAGTCCAGGTCCAGGATTTTTCAAAACTTTTTCTCAAATTATACACTACACTTGGTGTGAGACCACAAAAAATTATATAAATATGCGCAAACAGCTATTTGAAATTCCACCACTTATATTACATTCACATTGAGCCATAAACTTGAGTTGATTGACAACATCAATATGAATTAACTCAAAAAATGTCCCTTTAACTCGAGTTTATGACCCAATGTGAACGCAGTCTTATTCAGTTATTTCAGCAATGTTCAAGTGTAGATGGCGCGCTCGCAGTGGGTTGAGCGTTGCGCTATTCGCAATGCCTATAATTATTCTAACACTGTTCAGTCGTAGTATTGAAATGTAGATGTCGCGAGGCATGTGAATGTCACAGTCACAATAGCGTTGCAGTACAAATTGATTTTTTTGTGCATCCACAATCGTTTATTTTAAAGAATTCATTTTTATAAAATACGCTTAAACAAAAGCACTGCGCTAATTAAAACATGGTTTTGCATGTAGAGCTAACCCCCACCTCTAAAACGATACCTTATTTATTAATATTGGTTCCAAATGAGAGCAGAAAATTAGGAACTAACACAAAAAGACCTTACAAAAATAATAGATATGATTAGTTTATACTAAAATAAAAAATTTGAAATGGATTTCGTAAAAACATTTCTGACGTTTTTAGCTTCTTTTTTCTTAATTTTAGCCTTTTCTAACCTTTTTTTTTGTCCATTTAGCCTCTTTTTTTTTCTAACACCTGGTCACACTGTTTCTAATACTATTCATATATTCATTTCTACTCTATATATATATATCATATATATTATTTCTGTAAGGTCGTTTTGTGTTATTTCCTAATTTTTTGCTCTCATTTGGAACCAATATTAATAAATAAGGTACCGTTTTAAAGGTGGGGGTTAGCTCTACATGCAAAACCATGTTTTAATTTGCGGAGTGCTTTTGTTTAAGCGTATTTTATAAAAATGAATTCTTTAAAATAAACGATTGTAAATGCACAAAAAAATCTATTTGTACTGCAACGACTGTGACATTCACATACCTCGCGACATCTACATTTGAATAATAAGACTGAACAGTGCTAGAATAATTAAAGGCATTGCGAATATCACAGCGCTCAAGCCACTGCGAGCGCGCCATCTACACTTGAACATTGCTAAAATAAGTGAATAAGACTGCGTTCACATTGGGTCATAAACTCGAGTTAAAGGGACATTTTTTGAGTTAATTCATATTGATGTTGTCAATCAACTCAAGTTTATGGCTCAATGTGAATGTAATATAAGTGGTGGAATTTAAAATAGCTGTTTGCGCATATTTGTATAATTTTTGGGGGTCTCACAACAAGTGTAGCTGAAAATCTATTTTTATAATTTGAGAAAAACGTTTGAAAAATCCTGGAACTGGACTAATAAAAGGTTTCAAACAATTTTTGTTTTTTTTGCGCAAGACGCGCACGGGTCCAGCTAGTATATACAAGGTGGCGCAAAAGTAAGCTTCCGATGTTCAGCATATCGGTTGTGGCACGTATAGTGTGTGCTGTTGCACCGTCTTGTTGGAACCACATGTTTTCCAATCCCAATTCATCAAGTTGCGGCAAAAAGAACTCGTTGATCATTGCTCTGTAGCGCTCACCATTCACAGTAACCGTTTGGCCCCGACCGATTATTGGTCAAATAAATAGTCAGCAATATTCCGCGTTCTGGAGCAGTGTAGCGTAACATTGTTTATTAACGTGTATTTCGCATGTGTTTACTACACAAATGTCAAAACAGAACTGACTTTAGGGGCCAATCGCAAAATGTATAGCATTTTCTGATAGGAGGATTACTTTTGCGCCACCTTGTATATATTCTGGCATGTGAATTAATTTTCTTCAAGCGTGCTTCTATGTACATATAGTCAAAACGTTATTAACTTTGCTAAGTGCGTCAACAGGTTGTATTTTATTCCCTGCTCTATGCTATAACTTATAATCATAGTTTTTTAACTCGAGTGGCTGCCTAGCAACTTCTTTTTATTACGCGTCAAAGTCAAAGCGTTACAGTCGCTAACCATTCGAAAATTGGATGCATTCTGTTATCCTTCTTCTTTTGAAGAAGTACAGCCCCGAACCCTAAGGCACTCGCATCGCAATAAAGTTCTGTGGCATCGTTGGGATTTTATATTGCCGACACGGGCGGTGCCAATAGTTGTTTTTTTAACGTCCCAAAGGTTTTCATTTGTAACTGACCGAAATTAAATTTGATTCTATTTTCTTAAAAGATCATAGAGTGGTTTCGCTAAGGTCGAAAAGTCCTTTATAAACCTGCGAAAATACGAGCATAGTCCTAAGAAACTCAGTGTTTCTTGTACCTTTGTTGGCACCGCAAAATTTTCAACCGCCTTCAGTCCTTTTCCATCTGCTGTTATTCCTTAGCCTATGATCTAGGGCAACACGAAGTACCTTCTGTAATCATGCAAAGAGTGAGCGCATTCGCGCCTTGGCACCCACTCCACTGTTGGCAGCCATACATTTGAAATAGTAAAGGACTTCGTTTACCTGCGAACCAGCATCAACACCAACAATAATGTCAGCTTAGAAATCTTGTCAATAAATGTTATTTTGGAAGCAAAGTCCTTTCTCGACGAACAAAAACCACGCGCTACAAGTCGCTCATAATAACTGTCCTGCAATATGAAGCAGAAGCATGGACGATGACAGCCGCAGATGAGTCGGCCTTTGGAATGGAAGAAGATGTTCCGGCCCGGAAGGCTTTATTGTCGGAATCCACCTATGGAAGCATAGGAAGAGGGAGGCTCCCTCTCTGTTGGAAAGACAAAGTGGAGAACGATCGATCCCTTGGCTTTTCTAATTGGCGTCAACTGGCAAAGGATAGTCAGGTGGCGAGCTTTGTTGGAAGGTAAAAATCGTTTAGATGGTTAACCAACAGCTATTAAGGGCTGTTGACCTATATATGTTTGTATGTATGTATGTTATCGAGTACCCCAGATAGAAAATGTCTACCTGTAGGAACTCGCAACTGTCTAACCTCAACTTCAACTTTTTTTGTACTAAACATCCAAAAAACTTTCTTAAGAATGTGCCAATGTTCGTCTAGCCGTCCGTCGTAACCCTAATCTCATCAAGGTATACAATGACTTCATTATTACAGATCATTTCGGCGAAAACTTTATTAACAAATTTTTAAGCATTGCTGCGGTATTTCTCAAACCAAAAGGCATTCTTAAGAATTGGAATTGCCATAGTGGTGTTGTAAACGAGGTGTATTTTACTGACTCTTTTTCAATATAAACATTTGAGGTTCAACCTTTTTAAGGTCCAGCTTTGTAAGCCACTTTTCATTCACTAACCTATCCAACAAGTCATCTATTAAGGGTATTGAGTAACTATCCTTCGCGGTAAGTTTATTAATTTTCTGTAGTCTACACACGTCCGCAATTTACCAGTTTTCTTTTTTACCAAGACAAACACAGAACTGCTGGGCCGGATATACTCTTTTGCTAAATAATCGTCTAAGATTTTTTGCAGTTTTATTTTTTCACTATATGACAACCTTTTAGGGGCACAGCTAAAGGGCTTGTCATTCTCTAAAACTAATCGTAACTCCTGCTAACCCTAGGTTCCCTTGGCCGTCCCCTACACAAAAATTCCTCGTTAAATAATTTTCGAAACTTTTTTTAGTCACAATCACTAACTTAACTTCCCAATGTATATTCGACATCATTCGAACTATTAGTATCTATTGCTAGCAACTCATTAATTAATTCACTCTCCTTCTCATGTGCATCGCTTTTATCTACACCTACTCCTATATCTGACACTGAACTTTTGGGTTTGGTATTGGAACTGGATTCAAATATATCTACGTCGTCTATCTTGAGTTTGGCCTCGTTTGCCGCAAGAAAATCCCTGCATAACTTGGTATGTAATTTATTCATCAGGGACTACAACAAGATAAATTAACACGTCTTTATTCGGTAATTTTATTAATTTAATTATTTATATAGTAATTTTCATGTATATCCTGTAACCGAGCGGTTTCTGGCACTAGACTCTTTTTAACCAAACTTATGGGGCTCCACGAATCAATTAGGCTTTCTAAAATCATTTGAATGTTAAAATAAGCTATAATGCATGTGTCAAAGTAACTTACAAAATTGTTTGCCGCTGACTTTTTGTACTGTTTGCAGCTTGCTGAAAAGTTCTCTTGTTCTCCACACGCAAAGCAAGATCCGAGCTCACGTTTACATTTTCCACAGTCCTCGGATATATGGCCGCAACAGTTGCAGTTGCAGCATCGCAACCTGTTTGTAGTAGGTCGGGCGTTTGATCTATGTGGGAGTTCAATGGTGCGGAACGCCTTTGCTAACTAACCAGGCATGTTGAAATTTTGTGGTTTTGCCTGTATTTGCAGTTGCTTGTTGGGATTACTATTTATAATATACTCTTCCAACTCTGTGTCACTAATAGATAGGTAAGTAAAATCGCTGCGACCCAGGTCTCCCAAATAGCTTTAAGAAGCCGTTTTGATGCCATGAAAACTCGGTCGAACCTACCCAAATAGTACGAATGTACTATATCAGATATCCCCTCTCGGTGCTTTCCAAAAAGGGGATCCCAAATTACTCTAAACGCATTCTTGCCAGAGCCGGGAATTTTGCACAGGAAATGCTTAACGGTCTCTTTAGAAGTGACGTTCTTACAACTTCTGTAGTCGCAATGCTGCGGAATACCCATCTTTGCCGCATGCGTGCCTATCACTCAGTGACCTGTGTAGACCGCTATAAGTGTGTAAGTTGTTCTCCTTTCCATATAGTCTGGCCAGGTGGATCTTGATATTGCACAACTAGTGGTGTGCTTCCACTTCAGTTGCGATTTGTTCCGGTAGTACTTTTGAATGTCACCCCTGGCTACTGCTAACGGTACACCCATTTTTAAGCTCGTTGTTTCCTGATTTCCTCCTGATGAGCCTATGCGTGCCAGCTCATCGGTTCTCCCATTACCCTAATGGGAACCCGGAACCTAGGTAAAGGATAATTCAATGTCGGTTAATATAGCCAAAATTTGCTTTCATTCCTGCACCATATTCGAACTAGTATGTGGCACTGCTATTGCCTTTATTGCTGCTTGGATGTCAGAAAGATCGGTACTATACTAGTTGTGTTCCTATACTTCAGTGATTTGCAGGCTTGCAAGATCGCAAGAACTTTTGCTTGAAACACACTACAATGCAAGGGGAGTCTGAATGATACTACATAGATGTCTGAGGACTTCGAAAAAATCGAAAATCCACCTTGGATCCTGAGTCTAAGTGCAATTTCTGTCGCTGTACACAAAATAAAGGGTGTTTTTTTTAGCGGTATAGAACTTTGAATTGAAATAAAACACAAGAAAATCGTTTCAAGGTCCATCAATTTGGCTTTATTAGAAGGATAATTTTATGCCATTAATGTTTAATAATAATTTCGGGCATGTGGCCGCCGCGGCTGGCTCGAATAAAGCCAATTCTACAGGTCCAATTTTCAACCACTTTTTCGAGCATATGGGGCCGTATGTCGGCAATAACGCCACGAATGTTGGCTTCCAATTCCCCTAACGTTTCTGGTTTGTTGGTGTAGACGAGCGACTTCACATATCCCCAAAGAAAATAATCCAATGGTGTCAAATCACACGACCTTGGTGGCCAATTGACAGGTCCATTCCGCGAAATTATGCGCTCATCGAATGTTTCCTTCAATAAATCGATTGTGACGTGCGCTGTGTGGCATGTAGCGCCGTCTTGTTGGAACCACAACTCATCCACATTCATGCCATCCAATTCGGGAACAAAATAGTCGGTTATCATGGCTCTATACCGGTCTCCATTAACGGTAGCTGCCTCTCCAGCATTATTGCGGAAGAAGTATGACCCAATGACTCCACCAGCCCATAGAGCACACCAAACAGTCAGTTTTTGTGGATGTAATGGCGTTTCAAGGGTCTCATGTGGATTCTCTTCACTCCAAATGCGGCAATTTTGCTTGTTGACGTAGCCATTCAACCAAAAATGAGCCTCATCACTGAACAAAATTTTGCGATGAAAATCAGCATCGAAATCAATCTCATTTTCGGCCCATACACCAAAATCACGACGCATTGCATGGTCTCGCGGCTTTAATTCTTGCACAAGCTGGATCTTGTAAGGTCGCAAGCCAAGATCTTTGCGCAAAATCTTCCATAAAGTTGATGGACAAAGCTCCAATTGCTGTGCACGGTGGCGAATCGATTCATTCGGGTCCTCTTCAACACTTTGCTCTACAGCGGCAATTGTTTCTTCGGTGCGCACTGTTCGACGTCTCTGCGGATGCGTATTATCACATAGAGTAAACGTATTGCGAAAACGATCCATGGTTAACCGAATTAATTGCTCTGATGGACGATTATGTCGACCATAAAATGGACGGAGCTCACGGTAAACTTCGCGAACTGAACCATTATTTTCGAAATAAATTTGCACGATTTGCAAGCGTTGTTCTTTTGTCAACCTGTTCGTGATGAAATGGCAAACCAAACTGAACATAAATGACATTAGAGTTGCCAGATTTGACCACAAAATGCCAGTTTTATCTCTATTCGAAAAACAAACCTGTAAAAAAAACACCCTGTATGTAAGTCGATTGGAAGCAAGCTTAAAATCTTAAGGCCACTACTCAGCGAGCATTTGTCGTAGTAGTAGTTTCCGAACGACTCGTTCACACTCCATACACGTTTTTCGAAACGACGCCGTATTGGTAAGAAGTTGTCCCTCTGCATTAACACTGTTGCTATCTCTCTTAGCATGCCAATTATGTAGTGGCATTTTGTTAAAGTTGTACCACGACAGGGCGACTTCTCGTTATTTTAGACGCCCAACCAGATTTAGATTTTCGTTCCCAATGTTTTCGAAGGTGTAGCAACCGTGACTGCCACAGCTCGAAATTCGTGCCGTCGAAGTCGGATATTAGCTGTCCTACCGTTTCGAAGGGTATAACGGTAGTTTTGGCAACTGTTTTTTCTCTTTCTCCAACGATAGCTGTAACTTCAACAATTATATTTCCTTTTGCAGCAAAAGCACTTTGGTATTTTGAGAACTATTGCTAGCGCCTCCATTCGAAGTTGCTAAGGCGCAAACTGGGTCACTATTATGACTTTGCTGGCATTCGGGTACATCCAGCCAAGAATGTGTCTGCCAAATCGACCATAACATAGCAAGTTATGCCACGCGCCATTGTCGTTACTTGGATTAGCCGCACCGTTGTATTTCCCGTATCATAAATTTCGGCCACATTTGGCACTTTTTGATTTTTAGAACTTTTTCCTTCCATAGCGATCTCTTCGGACATATTCAACGTGCCTCCGCAGAAAGTTCACTTAACCTTGCCGCTAGTGAAGCTTTTAAACCGCTCGCAGTGCACCACGCTTTCAATTGTAATAGCGTGTACCTTTTCGCATTGATGGTTTCACTATCCATCTTTCTTACTTAATATTATATATTCAATATCAGCGTGGTTTAAAGCACCACTTCTGATGAAACACTTGTTTGCAATTCGGTGTCACAAATCGAATGACTTATCTTTTATTTTCAAAATGGCGTGTACATTCTGTTTCTTATTCGCTACTTTCACAATTGCATTCTTACATCATAAATATAACTTAATAATTAAATCTTTTGTACTTAATTCTACACTTGAGAAGTGATCAATCTCAACTTGGCCTACTCTAACGTAACTTAATATTCGGCGTTGTAATTCTATAATGTTAGTTATTGTATTCCTACAACGCTTTCGATTTTTTTAATTTTCTTAAATACTCTTTGATACTCTAAATCTGGATTTAAACCTACGGCTTTAAATAAGTAAATAAAATCAATGTATGATTAGCTGATAGCTATACTTTTTATATGCTTCGCTGAGCTGAATACTTCCTATTTATGCTAAGCGGTATTTCATCTTAATGGTAGTATAATTTTATATATGTGAAGTTAAATCTAAATCACTTGGCCAAATAAAAAGCCGATTGAAGACAATTTGAACACTTTGGCTCTGCACTTTGGTCACAAACATCATACTGCATAAACTGCATTGCCGTATGCCCTGCTTTTTCTTCTTTTGTTGTCTTTCCCGATTGAAAAACACAGATCTGAGTATATAGTGTAAAGGTAAAGTGCTATTGAAGGTTGTTGTGGGCTTTCTATTGTTTGCTTTCGTTTCTTTTTTATCAAATTTACACCAAAAACAAATGCAGGGGTCAGCATGTCGTTTTTGCATATCTCTTGACCGCCCCGTCGGCCATGGTTTGACTCCTTTTGCCCAAAAATTTATTGCTAAAACGATTTTCGAACATATATACATGTGTTGTCCACTCCCTTTATCACTGTGCTTTGCTGTGTTCCACATTGTTATATACTGCTTCAAATGTAAACATGTGTATACATTGGCCATTATATTTAAGTGCCTCGTGTACTTTGACACAAACAATTCTGTACTCTTGAATTTATGTTTATAGTTGGATCATAAACGCGCTCACTGTAGTAACATTTACATTTTCCAAAGTGACGGAAGAAGTTTTGCGTGCTACAACGCACTATGAGGAAATTTGGAAAAACTTGTCTCAAAATCGAATTTCACAGTAAAGCTACATCGATCATACAAAAATTGGTAAGGAATTTTCACTAGAACCATGGCATAGTAAAACAAGTAATAGCATGGCGACCATATTGAAAATCGATCCTCTAAAACGTCAAAACAGCAGAGTGTATGTTAAAGTGTAAACAAAACGATTGAAAGCAAGTTTGACAGTTTAAAGAAAATTAAAATGAAAAAAATCAAATCAGCTGTTGAGTTTATATTATCTGTATTAGTATGCCATGATTAGAACTTTTTCATTTTTCCGAAAAAAAACCATGAAGACATGAATGTTTTCAAAAACGTTTTTCAATACGTAGCTTTAAACTTTTTACAAATAACTGGCAAGTAATTCATACTAGCAATTAATACGCATATTGTCACTTGCGAAGCGAATATATTTGGCGAGTCGAACAGATTGGCGAACTCACATAAAATTTGCATTGTGAGTGGCGAATGAACTTATTCGACTGCCATGTGTCCTTGCCATTCAAACAAATTTAATTAGTTCATCCGAACTTGACAATCTGTCATCTGTTTTTATTATTTATCTGTGCACAAACAGAAATGTAAAAAGCAAGTTTAATTAAATAGTAATAAATAAAGTTAAAAATGTTGGTAATTGTTTCCTTTAGGAGACAACTGCTAAAACACGTCCGAAGTTATCGGGAAAGGTATGAAAAGGCTCGTTTTGACCTCGGTAACAATAATCCGGAGGCGGATTTTCGAGTTTTTGTTTCAGTGAAGAGATATTTGCCATCAAAGTTGAAAATTTTTCGTCATTTTCATGTGGTTGTTGTAATCACAGATTGAAGTGTACCGAAAAGTGCAAAAAGTGTGTTTTGCGCAGAAATACTCTGGACCGCGTAGCTGGTGTTGGACCGGCTAAGGGTTATTTTTTTTAAGCGCGGCCGAAGACCGCCTACGCAAAAAGGTGTTCTGCACATAAATACCTTGGATCAAGCCCCCTATTTGGGATCGGACATGGGTAATTTTTGGTGACAATATGCGTATAAATCAGCTTGCAGTCACTTTTTAATTTATCGCTCTTGCATTAACCCTTGCCGAGAAATTTGATTTTGATACAACTTTTTCCCAATTTTCCCCTAGGCGCAACGATGGTACCTTGTTTGCGGTTGGCCTCAAATTGTTGCACTTTAATCAGGGGACAGTTGTTCCAAAGCCGGTGCCTGAAAAAAATAAAAATTCATAAGCAATAATATTTTGTCTCTACTTTTTTCATTTCGAGTTATACATGGACTAATACTGAATAAGGTCCACCAACAACTACCCACTTTCGCTGCTCATACAGCCTCTATTTTCACAAAAGAATATAGCCGTATCTGAAGTAAACAAAACTAGACGTTGCTTGCAATATACAAGGTAGTCGGCCATTCGGCCCTGATCTACGCGTAGCCAATATAGTCACCGAGTTTAGTTACGCAAGTGCAAGAAGTTGCAGGCCCGTCAGAATGCCGCACTCGGACCTGCTAGTGGGTCACTTCATGACGTCTGAACACCTTCTACTTAGCTAGGCTAAATGCTAGTAGTTCGAGAGTACAATAAAATACACAGAGTCGGTAAGTTTCTTTGTCAACCGAAACCATAAATGTTATTTTGATCTGAAATACAACGAAACCGAAACTGTTTCAAAAGGCGGAACCGGTTCCAAACGGTTTTGACTTTTTTATACTCTATTATCTGTGCACATATTTTCTTTTACAAGTTAGTACCCTGACTAATTTTCATCGAAGGTTATCGAGCAAGGTTACAATAGATTTGGTCAAAGTAGTAAGTCAAAGTTTCTAAAACGATCTGGTTAATTTTTTAGTGACCTAGCTATTGACTTTAATGACAACCCCTTATTCTAATTCGGACTTCCCAAAAAGCCTAAGATCAAATTCGATGAAATTTTCAGTAATTATAGATACATATCAATAGAATCGACTGAATACCGGTATGAACAATATTTATTATTTTTTTGTAGAAAATACATGACATAGCTAAAGGGCCTTTTACACTATATGTTTTTTCATATGACCTGCCACTTTTTCTACACTCACGTAATGTCGTATGACTTGCAACACTTCCAACAGTTCATTTTATCTGATTCCTTTTACACAGTAAATAAATAACTCCAAAAAAATTAAAATCAACAAACTAAAGAACAGCTGATTCTAAATGTAGGTCAGACAAAAATATAAACATTTCTATTTCGTGTGTGCATTTTTCTGACTTGTACAAAAGGAACATTTAATTTGCCTTTACACGTTATGTTGTGGTTTTCAGACGTAAAATGTGACATATACACAAGACAAAACCATATCGTGTAAAAGGCCTATAAGTAAAAAACTTAACCAGATTTTTTGTTCACAAACCGGAATGAAACCAAAATAAATGTTGAAGAGCGCTTTCGTAGCCGAGTTTAAAACTCGTGGTCTCATTATATCTGGGACAACGGTTACACGATTCACTAATATAAGAGCTTTCAGTAGCTTCAGTTAGTGCCAATGAACCGTTATATAGTATAACTGCGACTAAATTGCTCACATAATTAGCTCTTAAAGTTTATATTGATAGCTCTTCAAGCGGAAAATCCAAGTAAAAATATGGAATTTTTACTGTGCCATCTAGGAAATAAAATACTATTCAGTACATTGATATTCATAGAGAAATTGCATTTTCTGTTTTCCTACCCCCTTGCTAGGAGGGTGGGCACTATGCGATTTCTCTCATTTTACTGAGCGTCCTATCCGACACCGCAATATTTCTTCAACAAAGTTTCGTATTAATATAGTGAGCCCAAAATTCAAATATAATTTTGTTCCACCAGTCAAAGAACTCCCGCATATTGTTTATTTTCCTAAGCTTTCTTTTCATTTCAGTGGGCTTTAACTAGTCCTTTAATATGTATTAATATTAATATTAATTCCCAACGAAATTTTGCGTTCTTTTCAAGTTAGTTCACTCCAGGGTAGGCCACAGCCGAAGTTAGATGAACTGGTTGCGATTTTCGGTTACAAAATAAAGTGTCATATTTTATATATCCACCTTGGCTGCCAGGCACTTCAATATAGGGTATTACAGGTATGTACTTCAATATCGGTCATCAACCCAACTAATATCTTTAACGAATGGCACAGAAAGAGACGGTATGCCTTAGATATCACAATTGTCATGCTACATGATGTTTGAAACGAAAGTGAGATATAATAAAATAACTATTAGTAAAAGAAATGAGTTCAACGGCTGTTTTTTCGTCATTTCGTAATTGATTTTCAGAGGAGCTTCCAACCTTTGAAAAGAAAACTCAGTTTACGGAAAAAAAAAATCTAATGATACTTAAAAAAAAAATAAAATGTTGTAATAATTCATATTTTTAAAATTGATATTATGTACATACAATGTAAACGCCTGCACTAATATAACACGTTTTTATAGTTTTTATTTTGTCTATTTAATATTCAAATTTTTTGTTTTTATGGTTTTAAGTTAGAAAATTAGTCCACGTGTTATGACTATAGACTTATACTAAACCCGTTGTAGTATTTTAAAATTTATCAGCTTAATAAGCGAAATTTTTGTAAAGAAAATATGTGTCTGGCGTCCAAATTACTTAACCGATCTTTATGAAATCTTTCCGGTAGATTTTTGAGTTCACTGGTTACAACATAGGCTACATATAAGTTTGAAAAACGTAGATAGTATACCTAGTATCAAGTTTCGTAACTTTATCTAACACGGTTCTTAAGATAAAATAGCAGAAATTTGACATTTTCGTTCATTCATACGTGGGCGATGCCGCTCCCGTTTTCCAAAATTTTTAAAAAATCACTAATAAGATCATCAGGTCATTGTAACTACGAAATTCTAGAATTCTATTTGCATCAGTAAAGGAGATATGGCATGTTTCGGTTTCCTACCTCTCTTATAGAAAACTTTGGTCGAAAAGTGGGTGTGGTAATCCACCGATTTTGCTTATTTTCCGTAGGCGTACTCTACATGTCTATAGTATACCTCGTATCAAGTTTCGTAATTCTATCTTACACCGTTATCAAGTTATTAACAGTCGAATTTGAAATTTGCTTGACTCAGAAGTGGGCGGTGCCAAGCCCACTTTTCAAAATTTTGCAAAAATCGTATAAAAAATGAGAAAATTGAGGTAACTGAAAAATTATCTCATTCTACCTGTATAAGTCAATGAGATATGGAAAGTTCAGTATTTTTACCTCCTTTTGAGATAACTTTTATGAAAAAGTAGGCGTGGTCGAAAAGCGATTTCGCTTATTTTCTATGGATGTATGTACCACAACCATAGTATACTTCCTACCGAATTTCGTTGTTCTAGCAAAAACGGGTTTGTAGTTATTAACAGTCGAAGTTTGCAAATTTGTTCACTCATATTCACCCCTTTTCCAAAACTTTGATAAAATCGTCAATGGGACAACTAATTAAATAAATCTAGCAAATTTCATTATTGAATTAACACATTTCATATGTTTTTCGAAATTTTCTATACCGAAAAAGAGGCGTGGTTATAGGTCGATTTCGCCCATTGTAAATAGCAACCTAAGTTTGCCATAAAGCAGCCAGTCTGCAAATTTTCATTCAAATACGCTCTTCGTCGTTCACATCTTCCCGGCCTTCTGAGAACATTTTGTACCACCGATAAACGTTGCTTCGGTCCAAGGTAGCTTCTCCGTATGCCACAGTCAACATTCGGAATGCATCCGCGCACTTAATTTCGTTTTTCACACAAAATTTGATACAGGTTCTTTGATCCATTTTTTTGAATAGGTAAAAATCGAAGACGATCCAAAACACGTGCAAGCAAAGCAGCTGTCAACAATTAACTGAACATTCAAAATGGCCGAGCTTGTCGGCATAAGTGAGAGACATGAGTACCAACATAACGCCACAAAAAATTCGAAATTCGAATATACTTAACCAGCGAAAATTCAAAATTCGCGATACTTTTTGAACACACCTCGTATCTTAATGGATTCCTCCGTTCATTCTAAGAACTTTGATATATGGAACTATACATCTCTCTCCATTATTTTGTAGCGTTACAAACCACCGTTATACAGGGCCGTAGCTAGACTTAAATTTTAGGTAGGGCAGCGTTGGTTTAGGGTAGGGCGGAAGTAAATAATGTATGACAATTAATCTGACATCGAGGCATGGCTTCTATGTAAACACGCCTCCTTTCATATAAAAAACATATACAAAATGTCTCCTTCGATTATTCAATACCTAAGAGAGCTATGATCTTTAAATTTGGTATGTGGGTCGCCTGTGGGTATGCACGCAAGTCGAGGTGAGAAAAAAAAAACTCTCGAAAACGATTAACCGATAACCATAGAAAATTTAGACACCTCATTTTTCCATCGAGTAAAATGCTTTAGATTAGCACACAGCCTTAGAAATCAATTCCGCGCTTTTGGTGTTGTTCGCTCACAGTGAGATCAGTTTTTGTCAGAAAAGTGCCGGAATGAACCATTCCGTTAACCAAACTACAAAAATTCTTATTCTGGTCTTATTTAATTATATCTGCAGGGTGGATTCTCTATACCATACATTCCAACCGCAATAATTTTGTATCTCAAACTATGACAAAAATTTTAATTATAATAATTCATCTCACTTGTTGGCCTTTTTAAGGCAGGGCATTCTAATTTTAAGGTAGGGCATTGCCCTACAACGCCCCCCCCCCCCTAGCTACGAGCTACGGGCATCCCGTTATATGACCAAAAGTATTATACCCTGTGTACTAATACACGCTGGGTAAAATATTATAGCCGGCAACTATGGGCATATCTGTATGCTATGGCTAATATTTGGTGTAGAGAAAAGTGAGGAGTAGGTGAACAAAAAGATAATGGAAAAGTGAGAATGCAAAGGGGAATAGAAAGAAGAAGAGTACATTGGAGAAGTAGAAAGTATAAGGGAGTAGAAGAGGAGTAGGAAGAATAAGAGGGTGGTGGAAGGGTAATGAAGAGGAGCAAAAGAAATGAGGAGGGGAGAGAGTACAATTTGCCAAATGTAGGTATGTCAATTTTCGGGTCTGTTAGTACTAAACAAATAAATAGATAGTGGGTCCCACAGTATGCAGTAGACCAGATAAGCAAAACAAAAAAATTTAGATATGCTTATTTGACAAATTTGTTTAATTTCTGTCTAAAATGTGTCATTTGCCTTAACCCAAAATAAATAAATTTTTATGAACTTTTCGTGAATGAGACAAATACTAAATAATTTGTTTTTTTTTACATAAGTATGCTAAATGCTCTGAGTCTGTTACCCGTGTACCGCTAGACAGATATATGAAAAACCAACAAAAACGGGTTCTGACGGTCAGTAGCTGGAATAACTTTCATTTATATTTAGGAATTGCTTGAAAATATCTGTATGTACAAAGTGACAATATGGTATGAGCAAGTTCTACGTGACAAGAAAGTTTTTTCGTTGAGGTGCGCATTCTGTGGGGGTACTTTTTTGTTTTGGCAGTGGCTCAAGCTCATTTCCGACATTCAATCAACGCTCGAACACAAAAAAGTAAGATCCGTACACGACAGGATTGCGCATTCGAATACGACTGTCCGGTTAATATAATAAAACGGTTTATTTTCTTAACCGCCGAATAGTACCGAAACCAATTGAAAGTATCTACTTATTTATTTGCTCTAAGTTGCATTTTCCTAGACTCATATATGTACCTATGTATGCGAGTACAATAAATTGGTATCCAGATTGGCCGGATATCGAATACTTGATTTTTTTAGGCTATCAAAGATGAGAAGCATCATCCAATAACTACCGAGAAACAGTCGATTAATACGGCCTTTTGCTTTAGAATTCATATAAAAAATTATCTGTGTACTTTTGTACCGGCCGGTTCGAATCGGTTGTTGACTTAATATAATATATATAATAATAGTATTTATTCGAATAATTTATTCGTTAATTCGAATAGTAGAATACTACAATTCGAATAACTCTATTGAAATGGGAGAGATGTCGGAAGCTAAATGCACTGTCTTCAACGAATGAGGATGCATAAACGTTTTGTATGTATGTATGAATGTTTGCGTGTAGAAATGTATGCATAAGCTGTAGTGATATTTGTTTAACTATTCGCATATCTATTATTCGAATAATACTATTCGAATAAAAGTATACAATATTCGAATAAATATGAGATTTTGGTTTTCGGTGTTTGTTGGGAGTTTTCAAATAAGCATAGACCTCAGTATCTGGTCTACTGTACACTGTGGTTGGTCCACAGTGCCTTGTTAGTTGCCAAAAAAGCAATATTCAGGAATACAACAATCAAGGTTGAGATATGACTCATAAAAAATAACACACATTTAGTAATTACTAATTAGTAACAAATTTCGTATCCCGAAAATACCGGAATTGTAAGAAATAAATTCCAGGATTTCGGGGTCTAAAAGCGACAGGGATCCCGGGGCTTACATCTTTAATTATCAGACCTATATTTTTTATGTCATCAAGATCTATTCATTTATTCTCAAGAACACAACATGTTGGTTTGAAAAATAGTTAAAAGAACCTATCTTCATGGAAATTTTTCAATAAAGTCATTATTCTTCCTTACATTTAACAATTTGTAGTTGAAAAACAGCCAAACTGAGATATCACTTACGCGGTTTTTCATTTATGCGTTGCGCGGTTTTGCAGTGTCACCGACGATATGTAGTCAGATAGTTCAAAAGTTCAAAAGTTTTTGAGATATTTTTAAATTTCAGTTTTTGAGCGAAGAAAAAATGTTGGATATTTGTGTCATTTCAATTCATTTTGGGAGGATGAAATAAAATTTCCACCAAAGCAAAAATTGTTAAAATCGATGCAAATTTTCAGTGTTTTTATTTTTTGAATTCATCCTTTTTTTGTATTTTTTTTTTAATTTTTTTTTTACAGAAGATTATTAATATATATATACAAGGTGGCGCAAAAGTAAGCTTCCGATGTTCAGCATATCGGTTGTGGCACGTGCAGTGTGTGCTGTTGCACCGTCTTGTTGGAACCACATGTTTTCCAATCCCAATTCATCAAGTTGCGGCAAAAAGAAATCGTTGATCATTGCTCTGTAGCGCTCACCATTCACAGTAACCGTTTGGCCCCGACCGATTATTGGTCAAATAAATAGTCAGCAATATTCCGCGTTCTGGAGCAGTGTAGCGTAACATTGTTTATTAACGTGTATTTCGCATGTGTTTACTACACAAATGTCAAAACAGAACTGACTTTAGGGGCCAATCGCAAAATTTATAGCATTTTCTGATAGGAGGATGACTTTTGCGCCACCCTGTATATATACAGACATGTGCTGCAATTCACTCTCGAGTGAAATTGTGTGTCGTGCCTATGTAAATTTGCTGGTTAATGACAGCGAAATCGCGTGAAATGCAGCACATGCCTGATATATTATATAATATTTCCGGATTATAATCAGAAGAAAAATGAAAATGTGAAAAGAGATTAACCTAATAAACCTATATTAATTTTTTCATTGAACTTCCAGATCTTGGAAATTTTGAGCCACTATAGGAATATAAACTGTAAGCTGAGTTTTTTTGAGCGGTTTTGTTGCACCATGACTGGAAGACTTGTTCAGATCTTAAGTTCGCTGCGTTACTACTGGAGTGCAACAGGGCTATTCGAAGAACTTCTGCTTTTTGTGCAAGTGGAATCAATACACTAAAAAATTTTGACCAGACTAGTACTAAATACTAAAATATAAATCAGCTGTTAAGAGAGGACAGAATAGTTTTTTTTATTGCAAAAAGCGAGTCCGAAATATCAAAAGTGCCTGAATGAGAGTTAAAATCTTCGCATTGCTTTAGAAGAATTGGTTGAAAATGTCTTGAAGGTCGGTAGGGAATATTAAAGTTAACTCGTCCAGAAGAAATGATCTAGAAATTGATCCATTTAAGAGTTTGGGCATAAGTATTACAGAAAGCATTTCCCTACGACTTGCCAAGGATGGGAGATTTATAAGTTTCAATCGAACCATATTCCAATACCGGTCTAACTAAAGTTGTAAAAAGAGTGTTAGTAACATAAGGGTCGCTAATTTCTTTTGATCATCTTCCCACAGAGGCTAAACACCTGTAGCCTTATTGACTGTAGCCTCAATATGAGGAACTAAGTTTGCTGTGCGTAGTCACACCCAAGTCGACAAACACATTAACTTGTTCAAGCCTGTGGTTGTTAATTGCATAAGAAGCTGGCTGTATATATCTACGTGAGAAACACATAAATTTACATTTATTTAGATTGAGTGACATATGGTTTACGTTGCACCAAGTAGCTAAGTAGTCTAAATCCGACTGAAGCAAAGAACGATCTTCCACCCACTTATATGACTTAAATAGTTTTACATCGTCTGCATACATTAAGATACTTTTTTGTTGTACAGATATCGTTTATGAACAGCAAAAACAGAACCGGGCCAAGATGGCTGCCCTGAGGAACACCTGAGGTCGCGTCAATGGTACTAGAAAAAACATTTTGGAAAATTACTCTTTGTGTTCCACCACTTAGATAGGAAGAGATCGAACGGGTAAGACCAGATTGAAAACCAATCAGATCAAGTTTGTGAATGGGTAAAGAGTGACAAACTTTGTCAAATGCTTTACTAAAGTAGGTATATATAAGGTCGGTGTGGAGATTATCGCGAAAACCATTCGAGACCTGGGAAGTGAATTGTAGTAAATTGGTTATTATCGAATTACCCTTACAAAATCCATGCTGAGAACTTGCAATCAGTGTTAAGATAAAAAATGTTACGTGGCTGGTAACAATTGCTTCAAATAACTTGGGAATTGAGGATAGCTTTGCTATTCCACGATAGTTTTCTATAGACGACTTACTCCCACTTTTATGAGGGGGTATAAGAAAAGACTCTTTCCATGGAGTCGGGAAAACGCCACACTTTAATGACATATTGAACAAATCAGTTAGAGACCGGTAGATGTGTTTTGCACACTTTTTAAGAAATCACGTCGGGATTAAGTCAGGGCCATATTTGACCGACTCCTTTAGGGTAGTTAGAGGTAACAAAACATCTTCACTGTTTATAATTGGAACGTAGATTGAGTTACATGAATGTGGTAGATACGGGTAATTATTTTGTGATGAAACGATGTCGGAAAAATAATAAGACTTGAAGAACTGAGCAAAGAACTTAGCAATCTCTGGGTCATCGCTAGAAATATTATCTTCAAATTTCATCATTGAATGATTTGGGGTTGCAAATAATTTTATTTTTAATTTTCCATATGTACGCTTCATAGCACTTTTTATTCAATTCTAAATACTTATGGCGCAGAATGCAGTACTGTGCATAATCTGAGCGAAACCCAGTTTTCTTGTATAATTTAAAGAAACGAGACTTTTTATTTTTTAAAGTTTTTAGCTCTTTATTGGATCATCATATCGCTAAGGTACATACTTCTCAAAAAGGCTATAAATGGTACCATTAAAATGGAAAATGTTGCGCTCAATATCCTCTTTGTATTGAGGCCAAATAATTTTAGAAAGTGCTTTACTAAACTTTTTGAAGTTGGCTTTCGAGAAATCAAAACTTCTACAAGAGTCACGCAGTTTATTAATGCAATCCCGTTCGTTGCCTATGATTTCGTAAGCTATATCAAGAGAAGGATGGTATACGTCTTGTTCTTTGAAAATCATGTTTGGTGTATACTCATCAAAACTGTCCTTAGTTGTATCAAATGTTTCAATATAAATACTCTCATTGTATTCGAAGCTATGCCTCGGATCTTTTTTGAGCCATCTAGAATTTCGGGTGTCTGTAAAAGATAAAAATAATGTACATGGTTTATACTGTATAACGAGTATAGGTTTGCCAACTTATTACCAAGAGATAGTTATTTTTCTGAAATGGAATTCAGTCGCGATGCTGCTGAAGAAGTTGGTGGTTGATCCACCTCTTCTAATGTTGAAGTTGGGGCAGAGGGCTTTGAGTTATTGAAATCAATTATATCCTCTTCAATATCCAGTTCAATACGTCCAGTCAAATCTGCCGGCAGCATATTATCGTCCAAATTATCTTCATCAAATTCTTCGGTGTCAGTTAGTGGGTCTAGCTCCGGAGGAATGATTATCAAATCCGTATTTGTAACATCATTAGTTCCATCATCATCACATAATAGATCATTAACTGCTTCTTCGAGACCTCTAAAGCTATTTTCCCCACGGAAATTGTTTTTCCCCTGGGTTGCAGACATTTCTAAATTCGATGGAAAAAAATAAAAACGTACACCGTATATGCCGGCTGTACTTTCTAAAGTACACCACATTGTTGAGTGTAAAGAAATGTATAAAATTCAACTTACCAAAAAAATCCTGAATGTAGTGTAGTTACTGACGCCTTCTTAAACACGTTTTTGTCAAAAAACTTTATTTAATTCGACACAATACACTTTGTTTTTACTTTACAAACGTACACCTCTTAAAAGATGTAAACTTTTTACAACTGATTGACTTTGACACTTCATAAATGACACAATGCCAGTCCAATAAGGGTAAAAAAATTCTATGTGCTAGATTGAACTGTCAACTATACACAGGGTTGCGAATTTAATAGAAATCGTTTAAAGTGTGTCCTTACAAATTTTCGGAAAGAATCCAAATTTCCTGTACTTTATAAAGTACAACCGGCGGGAATGGGTTAAAACAGAGAAATTGAAAACTATAATTATTAAATTTGTTTGTATCAAACCGTGCGTTTTTTTTTTGTCTTGTGTCAAGTGCAAATTTCGAAGCAGCAACATCTGTTATGAGAGGATACCTAGCATTTTGTGCTGCAATAGCCCATGATAAAATATTTCAACCAACTTAAGAACAGTTCTTATGTGATTGAAAACCAGCAGAATGTGCGCCAAAAATTAATGAAGATGCATATTCTGCCTGGAGGTATGTTAGTACCAATTACGAAAAGTGCACATAACTATCAGAAGAAATTAGAACCCACTTCGGGCACAAAAATGCCAATACACACGCTCGAGTATAATATCAATGGATACGGGGTGAGCGTTTGAGTTGAAGTACTAATGCATGTATAGGAATACACAAGGCAAAATTGCACCAGTAATTTCACTTATCTTTATTTCGAGACTCATTATATCCACAACCAGTATTTGCGTGTGTAATTTGGCAGCGAAATTTGCCTAGATGAGTGCGAATTTTCAAATGCATTTGCCACTGTTTACGGGAGAATTGCAAAGCACAAAGTTGGAAATCAGTTAAATTAAATTTAAAGTAAGAAAAAAAACGAAAAAAAAGATATTTACAATAAAAAGTTTAATATGTCCACTCTAAACGTGAATTCTGACTTCAAAGTGTATACCTATTTATATGAGTATGAATGCACATACATATGCACACATGTACGTGTTCTTTGCAACCCCTACGCCTGAATAATGATTATTGGGGAGGAAAGCTTTAAACCCTCTTAATATCTTTTAACTCTACAATTCAACGCATTGATTCGAAGTGGAAAATGGCAGGCTCAACCCTTTCGAATAGAGATGTATGTATAAATGTGATATCACATCGATTCGTATCATAAAAAAAGTCCAACATATCGAGGCACTCATGTCTATGAGAGTTGCCACTAACTACATATTTTGTTTTCCATTTTTGTTTTTCAAACATTCAATGATAATAACAAACAAATGGTGATATTTACCAGGTAAATATAGAACGTATTGGCTCGTGATCATGGTCATTGATGAAAATAGTTTTATATAAAATCTTTACTAAATTTGAAAAGGCATTTAAAATGCTGGTCAATCATAATGAAAAAAGATTTTATCCAAAACTAAAAGGAAATTGTTTGGTGCTATGAAGAAATTTAAGATGTTTTAAAAGGTTACACTGTGTCAACTATTTTATGCACATAACCAATAATAGACGCATTATGTAATCGGCCATTTTCATTTTCTTCCCATTTTCTTTTCCAATACAACGCATGGCTCCCATACAATCGATTGTTCCTATGTTTTTGCCTATAACTCTTGCAATTAAAAAGCTACGAAAGTAAAATTTTGCGGGTTTGATACATATTATATACGTAAAGTGACAAATGAAAATCAGCTAGATCGGATCCCCATAACATATACCTCCCATACAATCGATTGTTCCGATAAATGGGGTTTTGGCTACAACTGTTGCAATTTAATAGCAAGGAACACAAAATTTAGCAGCTCCAGTACTTATTACATATGTAATGTGTGTAGTGAAAATAATCAAGATTGCAAATTTTGCAGAGTTTGTGCTTATTGTAAGTAAGGATCAGACACTTAAAACCGTGATGCGTATCCATGAAAGGTATAAATCCTTCGGCACAGCCGAAGACAGCGCTTTTCTTACTTTTTTAAATTTTAACGCAAACCAGAATTTCTATTATACATACATATGTATATGAAAATGCTATTTTGTCCAACCAATGTCACTTTTAAAAGTTCTCATCATCCATTTGGAAAGGATGCTACCGGATCCTGTACACTTTTGCGGTTCACACGTTTTGGGGGCAAACATCTCAAAAAGAAAGCTTTGATTCTAAA
This sequence comes from Merzomyia westermanni, assembly GCA_949987695.1. Taxonomy (NCBI): domain Eukaryota; kingdom Metazoa; phylum Arthropoda; class Insecta; order Diptera; family Tephritidae; genus Merzomyia; species Merzomyia westermanni. The sequence continues at coordinate 120,295,951 of OX465288.1, read as the reverse complement.
GGCCAAGACATATTCAACATTTTGCTTGTATTGTCTATTTTCTAAGTTTTAACAACAAAAAAGTGTTTAGCTTATGAAGTTTATTTCTCTGGTAGTAAAGAACGAAATAGATGCCTTTAATATTTAGAATTGGTAAAAATCCTGAGGGTCATTAATGAAACATCGCATTCATAAGCCCCGGAAGCATATGTAAATATAAAGCTTTTTTATTTACGAGGTTTTCAAGGCAATGAGGTATTTTCTAGTCTTAATGTATTAAAAATGAAACCAGCCGAGTTCTAAACCACATACCTTGAAATAAATTTTGGAGTGTGTAGGTTAAATTCCATTCTGTTGGCTTTCTACTGAAAATGTTTGAATGGAACTATCAACTAAAATGTCATTTTTGAAGCTTATGAAATGTAGCTATCGATATACATATACAGAGGTCTATATGACAATTTTTATATCGTTATGTCTATTCATTTTAAATGTATACAATTGTATCCAAGCGGCAACCCTGATGGCCAACGGTTGATTCCAAAACAGGGAATTACCCAGCAACTGATGAAAGTAATGACTTTTAAATAAACCGCTTTTATAACATGTTCTCTGAGTCCCACCGCGAAATAGGGCTATGCTCTAGAGGTAATAGCTATTATATGGCCCAGATCGCGTGTGAGAATGATTTTGATATCATATAGGTCTATACCAATTTTCAGGTCCCTACCTTGAACCCTTTCACAGATATTCTGCTTGAAAAATTTAGTTTGTATTTGAGGTGCCACGCCCCTTTTTCTGATAACCCCCCTTTCATGTGTTTGAATGCTTTTGATATCATATAGGTCTGTTACCAATTTTCAGGTCCCTACCTTAAGCCCCTTTAGAGATATTCACCTTGAAAAATTAAGATTGTATGGGAGGTACCAAGGCCCCTTTTTCGATAACCCCCAGTTTTATGGGTGAGAATGGTGTTCTTATCCTATAGCTCTATACCAATTTTCATGTTCCTACCTTTAACACTTTTAAATATATTCACTATGAAAAATTAAGTTTGTATGGGAGGTGCCACGCCCCCTTTTCTGACAACCCTCTTTTTTTGTGTGAAAATGTTTTTATATCAGATAGGTCTCTACCTTGAACCCTTCCACAGATATTCTGCTTGAAAATTGAGTTTGTATGGGAGATGCCACGCCCCCACATGTGTCTCTTCAATGTGGCAAAGTTTGGTTAAAATCGGTTAAGCCATTCTCCGTAAAGTTCATCACAACGCGAAAAACGGCTAAATTTTTATATACGATATATAGATAAATTGTATTTAGTATGAATATTTGAAATAGTAGTTTACTAGAAATAAGTATAAGATCATTTTCATCTCTAGAATCATAAGAAAATTCTTTTGATATCTTGTGTGAATTTCATTTCCGTTTTGGGTCTTTGTTTGTTAGGTACAGCAATCTATATTACGGAAACCAGTTTGCAACAAAACAGGAAAATAAATTTTCCCTCTCCAATATACCTTTTGCAAAATTAAACATTCATGGTTTTGGAAGCTTAAAATATTGAGACTTATGTACTTTTATTTCCTTAACACTCACTGGTGTTACACATGTGTATGCAAATTTTGGTAGATGCTCACGCATCCCCCACAAGCCTTTGTCCATTTTATAATGTGTATATAGCGGCTTAGTGCGCCCTGGGGACGTATTGCTGAACTCTTATGGCGCTGAGCAAATATTCTGGCAATTTTATCATTTAAAATCATCAAGAAGGATATATGTTTCAAGCACACCGATGATATTTCAGGATTAAAAAAGCATATTAAGTTATTAACGAAGCTGACAATGCAGAATCCGACGGGTAGTTTTTGTTGGAGGCAGTGAATGAAAGTGTGCTTTGGCAATCTCTGGTAGGTATTATCCTTTTCTATCGTTTTATGCTTGTTTTGTAAGTTTGACTAGCAAACCTTTCTGTGCATTAATAAGCAAAAACGGATGCGCGTTATTTAGATATCTCTTAATGGAATTAAAATGGACAAATAGTATTAAGATACGCTAAACATGTAGTCCTAAATAGAGGACAACACATATACACCAATATAAAACGTCATTATAATAACATTATCTGCTCTTATTTCATCATTTGTTTGAAACGTTGTTTAATCCTAGTCAACGGTTTTCATGAAAAATGATTTTTTTTTTCCAATTACTTGTAAACGAATCAAAAAAATCCAAATCTGTTTAAAAAAATGTGGGTGACTATTCATGCTAGGGATGACAATTTTCACTCCCGAAGTTTTTATTTAAAAAACTATTAATAATATTATAAATAAAGGAATGAGTTCGAAATTGTTAAAAACATATTTTAACAGAGCCCGTCCGACAAATCGAAAATGGCACCGGCCAACAGATTAGGCAACGGATCCGCCATAAGGATAGACCATTTTTAGCCGACTCTCTATGCAGTTTTCTTTCTTTCTGTACCTATTACAATCGTTAGAAGTAAACATCTTTTTCGTGCTGCAGGGCAGCTATATAGCGATAAACGTACCAACTTGCTAGGAGAAAACGTTAATAAGAGTATTTTTCTACATCATAACATAAAATTATTTAACTTTGGCTGTTAGCTAAAAAAAAAAACAAATGTTAAAATCGTTATCCGAAATATCTAATTACTTGAATGTATCCAAGTTAGATCAAGAGCTCAAATGCTGGACGGTAAAATATTCTTCTTTTCTATCCACTTTAACCATACACTTTTCATATTGAAATCCCTTACCACAAAACAGCTTTTGTATCTTGGCTTCGGTAACGTGATCCAAACAAAGCAGCAATCTCTCCGATAACACCTATTACTTTAGTTACAGGCACCGCTCACTTTCTCTAACCAATCCCTCTGACACACTCCTTGCCTCCACACGGAAAGAAGTTACAGTAAACAAATATTTGATGTTATATCTCGACAAACATAACAATTACTCGGATTTTACTCGACCATGGGTCATTCATATCCTTGTTCAATCCGAACCAATCCATGATACCATGAAACTAAACAGGGCAGACAACAAGATGGGCTTTTCATAGGTTGTTCCCAGTGATAACCAATTGCATCTTTAACGACAAGTTGTCTCATCCGTAGCAGCAATATTTTTTCTTATTTGGACAAAAAAATGAAAATAGTTTTAGAGATTAAAAAATAAAACAAGTGAATGTCTAAGTTCGTGCGAGAGGGAAAAGGATAATTATAAGAAAAAAAAAATAAGAGTTAGGAGAAGATCAAACGACTCTTGGACGTACAGCCGCCTCCCACTGACAAAGGGAAACATCTTCCTTCAGTCATCCAAAAAGGCGCCTGTTGGACAAAGCTGCGCCATCTATTTCCCGTGAGGCATGGATCAGAATGCAATCGTTTAACATTATTGGGGGGATAAAAAACCCCCGATCATTCCGGTACATAGAACCGGCTGTCTTGGGTATGCTTATAGAGTTTAATGGTGGGTATGCTAAGCTCCACCTGGAATAGCAAACTCAAGCCCTTGAAATATAGTACGCACATCTTTTAACTGCTGGCTACAAAACGTAACATTGCATAAATAATTGTCTGCAAATGTAATTTTTAGGCTTAGTGAATTAAAGGTGTGAGAGTGTTTCTATTCGAAACATCTACATTTTAGATATGGCATTGTAAAAGAGAACGATGGTAGTTTGTTTCAACGCAATAATAATTCATTCAGTCAGTACCTCGAAGTGAAGACATGATACTGAAACAGGCCCGTGCGCAGAGAATATCCAACAGAGCGGTTTAAACTCAAGTTACGTAATCAATGAAAAAAGATAAGAAATTTAGTTTCGGAGTACGGAAATTTTATTGTCAAATGTCATATTTAGTTACAATTAATAATTAATAAATCAACTCTTGGAGGTACTGAAAAAAACTCCTTCAAAATTATTTGCGGATCGATTTTGATATAGCGATGTACATTGAGTGAGCCTAAGCCGTTCAGACGATCTTCAGAAATTGTTGATCTCAAATACGTTTTTAGTCATCGCAAAGTTGAGAAGGATCGTTCATTCGTCGCTGTTGTCACCGGCAAAACTGCCATAACGCGAAGCATTTGGTTAACATTTGGAAACGAATCTTTATTACAAATATCGAGTGCTTCAAGTGAGTTTTTTATTTCTTTTCCGGCAATGAGCTTCCGCCAAAGTTGTACTTCGTTCACCCAGATGTCACGGGAGCCGTCGTGCAAAATTGAACAGTATGATTGGAATAGTTGAGCGCAGGACTCTTCTTCAAACATTTTCATTTTGTTGGGAAAAAGGCAAGCGAAATTTGATCAAATATTGCGGTGATTTAAGAATCGATCTTGCAATTGTGTCAGAAACGAATCAATGTACGGTATGTAGATTGTTATACGGAAATAATCTTCAACTGAATCAGTTTGTACTTTGGAATGTTGGGTATGGTTCGACGCAATCCTTGGCTTTCGCAATTAAATTTCGTATTGCTCGCTAATTTCGCTCACGGTTTTGAAAATTTGTCTGAACTCTCCCTTAGCGTTTTCTCTTCTATCTATCAAAATTTGTTTCGCAGTATCAGCCAATTTGATAGCCTCTCCCAGATCTTGGTTTTCTTCTTGAAGTAGTCGAATCAGAGTGAGAGAGAGACTCAATGTGAGAGAATGCACCGAGCTTAAAATATACATGGATATCTGGAAATTTTGCGGTTTTTATAGCTGAAGGCAGTTGGAAAACTCCAGACGAAGTCTTTGGGTTTTTCCAGTTGGTGGAAATCACTTCAAGAGCGCGACTTACTGCTGGTTGCAAATAGAGATATGTTGCGACGGACTCATGCTGTTCTACCCATCTGGTTTTAAAAAATTTTTTCAATTTCTTCACTCGAGTTTCCGATAGATGTTCATTTTCATTTATTGCATCCTGAAGGGCATTTTGGCGTTTCGGATAAATGCAGAAGGAATGGATATTCTCTAGATCTCCCAGACAATTTTTGAATCCCGTTATATTGCACGCAGAGCTTACCGCCAAATTTAAGATATGAGCAGCACAATGGGAGTAGAGCGCGAGTGGATAAGCTTTTCTGACGACAGCTTGGGACCCTTGGAACTCTCCGCTAACCGCTCTCGCACCGTCATATCCTTGCCCAAAGAAATACCTGCAATCCAGTCCGGAAGATTTTAGGAAATCAAGGTAAGCAGTTCCTATTCCCTTTCCAGTGAAATCGGTGATCAAAAAATCTTCCTGAATGATGAACTTTTCGCCGCATTTATCCAAGTAGCGAATGCAAATTGAACTTTGTTCTACTCCTGCAATGTCTGGCGTGTCAACTCAGAAATTCTTCCCGTATCATTGGAACCTCTCAGAGCAAATCCGTGTCGGCCACAGAAGATAACTGCTTCAATAATTGGAATCATGCGTAGTTTGCTTTCATTCAGAAAGTTTAATTTTTGTTTCTACAGTTGCAAATCAATGGGTAAAGCATTTTCTTCTTCGATTCCCATTCTCAATGCCGCATTGCGGCTCAGTTATAAGTAATAAGGCAAGTTCAAACCCCTTTACACATACAAGTGAATGTACGAACGTAAATGACAATTTGAATACATATGCCCACCAAAAAATTTGAACCTTATCTAAGATTTTAAGGAGCATCAGTTGGAATGGAATTTGGCCATTTGGAATATAAATGTATGCTGAAATATTTTTTATTCAATGAGGTGGTAATAAATTAAGATATAATTTTTATGGTAGGGGGTAACTTATGTGTGCATAAAAACCAATTTCCCGATTTCGGCCAACTTTTAAAAATTGTATAAAATAATTGTGGCATGACACCATTTTTGCTTATATCGGATAATATTTTCTGAACCTTGTTCTATAAATAAACTGAGAATCAAATCATGGATGTGCACCCAGAGCACGGGGGACTTGTTCAAATTATACCAATTTTGGGATCCCAAAACATTTTTTTTCAGAAAGCAGACATGATGTGAAATTTTTGACCATGGATTCGTGTTCAGCATAACAAAATCCCTAAGAAACAATTTTTTATTTTTTTGCATAAGAAATACAGGGTCCCGAATAATTAATTTTATTTAGTAGTAGTTTTGCCCATTTTTTTTTAAAAGGGTGACTTTTGTCAATTTATGTGACTAACAGAAACCGTCCAAACCAACAAACATACAAAAGCTATTTTTGAAAAAATTGTTTGGTCACATGTATAGTTTTGGAACTCCAAAAGGGTTAAAGTGAACTACTTCCCGAAAACGAGCGGCAGCGATTTCACTGGAAACGTAGTTCGACATTTGGGATGGTCCCAGACAACACCCCATTCACACTTTTTGTGCCCATTTTTGTTGAACTTATTCTTGCCAGCAGATCAGTGTGCCTTATATGCATCCAGCAACTTTTTTCTTATATCTTCTTCTTCTTCTTTAAACAGCATTGTAACAGTTGTTCCTCTTGGAACCCAATGGAGTCCTCAGCAGCGGTCCTAAGTGAGTGAGGTATAAGTGACTACAGGTATAAGTGGTTATGTCGAAAATTGCTCCAAGTGCTGTGAGAGGACACTACCTTCAAAGGACTCTCGATCGTAATTTGGAACTCGAAAATTACGCACAACTAAGACATTTTAGCTATGTTGCAGTTGATCCCAACGTTATCAAGATGCAGTCTCTTCCCGCTGGAAGATTTTATGTCAAGTAGACTAAACTTTTCGAATATAGAACTAAAGACTTCCTTGGACTGGTGTTGAAGCCGCCAAGCAAAAGTTTGATTGATACCATGATTGGCGGGGTCAGCATTTATTTGCTTGATATAATTTGTCATAGAAGAACTACTTTTCCTCGTTTTTCTGCTGGTCCTCCAGCGCGAGGGCGTAGATAATTCATTACTGAAGAACATCGAGTTTGTGCTTATTTATGGCACGTTCTTTAAGTCGTTCCACAACCCCGCCATGATATATTTGTAAGAAATCGTGGACGCTTTCAGTAGCCTATGATCCTTGTAGGGTTAGAGATAAAGGTTATCATAGTCTTGGTTGTTTAGGTTATGAATTCAAAGAAAATTTACTCATCCGCTAAATCCCTATCTACACATGCTTTTGACAACAGAGCGTAGAGGGCGCCTCTACTTGGCTGGAAAAATCAGGACGACTTTATGCGGCGTGTTCGAATGTGGGTAATTATCGGTTTTAAGGGACCCCTTTTGAAATAATGAAAAATATTGCCCGCAAAGTCCATCAACATCTTAGTTTTTATACACGAATTAACTTTTCGCTTCTCAAGTACTTTCACAATTCCTTTCAGGAATGTAATGGGAAATTCGAGAGTACTTTTGCAATTCCTTGTAGTGTAATTGGAAAAATTCTACTACATTTTCAATTACTTTTCAAAGTATTGGGAAAGAAATTACATTTGCGTAAAGTATTTTTTTTCAACCCCAAAAAAAAAATTTTTTTGAAATCGCGCCTCAAAAAGAGGAAAATACTTTCGGTAAATTTTTTTTTGAGGAATTGAAATCTAATCAATTCCTTTTGTGTGAGGCAAAGGAATTGATTACTTTTCCCGATGCCTGAGGAGTGTAATTGTAATTGTAATGGAATTGAATTTGCCCAGCTCTAATATTCATGTATTCAAGAGTATATTTCAAATAAATTATACTAAAAAAACTAAAACTTAATTTTAACAGTTTAATGAAGCACTTTCAACACTTTTTGCTGAATTTTCCAGTTTTTAGATTTGTTGTTCTCATTTTTTTTTTAAAAGAGAGTTTAAGAGTTTGTTCGCATCATTTCAAACAAGTTTAGAAGTTATTGGCAAATCATGTAATAATTTATTTTAAGCATTAACTTTGCTTTAGACATATCAACAGATTTCGAATGTACAAGTATTTAATTTTGGAAGTTTAGACAAGCGAATACTGTTGATTAACCGAACCAATTTCATATCAACTACTGTTTAGAGAAGAGTCAGCCCGGCGCGGCTCTCGACGGCCATGCAAAAGGCACAAAATTCAATATCACCTTCGGTCTAGCAATTCCGTTGTACCGTACATAAATCATGCAGGAATATATTGGTCTTTGTTTTTTTAAAACTAGTAAACCCCGCTCGCATCCCTGTGTCTCAGAACTAATAATAGACTGATTCCGATTTTAATCATTATATCCCATACCAGATAATGTATGAAACTTATTTGCATCGCTTATTGCAGCACTCATTATTACCTTTCGTATAATACCCATATTGTACTAAACACATTTTTGGTCACCTTGGTCCACATGTTGGTCAATATCTCCTAAACTGGTCCAGGTATCGGAACAAATGTAATCTTAAATATTAATTTACACGGCTAGTAATACAGCGGTAAAAATTCCATTCAATTCCATTCAATCGTTTTTGAGTGATTTGCCCAAACATACAGACAGACAGACAGACAGACAGACAAAAATTCTAAAAACAGTTGATTTGGCTTTTATCGGTTTAATAATGATCCCTGCTATCGATTTTTCTTAAATATCTGCAATGTACAGATATCGACCTCTTATAATTTTATTATATGTAGAGATTTATATTTTTCAGAAGGGGGTCTAGGTATCTAGTAAAAAATTACACCATTTAACGAGGATGGGGCCGTGTGTAGAAGTCCACGAAAGTGGGGAAAGTTTCTGATCGCCAATCACCTGGGAATGGCCAGAGTGATTCTTTTGCATGCGGTTGAAGCAGCTCACCATTTCCTCTGGGTAACCACCGAACACCCGTTTGGTGGTGAGCTAAACGTAAGAAGGCGACAACCTGGTAAGGCCACTCCGACATAATCGGATTAAGGGCTTGCTATGGGGATTCAACAAGCAGTGTCTGATCACCATGTGGTGCGGCTGCAAGCGGGCATCTGTCTTGGATCAAGCGGCTCGCTGTACAAACGTGCAATTGAATTCAACCTCCCGTGAAACGGGTTGTGCGCTATGTCTGGGACCCACCACATAAAACAACGTTCCAATGAAATTTAACAGCAAAGCCTCGGATATGAGAACCCCTTTTTTAGATGACAACACCCTCAAACGAAATAACGATTACGAGATAAGGGCATGTACCTAGAATGTCCGGTCCCTTAATGGGAAAGGTGCCGCTGCCCGGCTGGCTGAGGTCCTGGGGAAAGCAAAGCTGGCATCACCGCCATGCAAGAGATGCGATGGACGGGGCGAGGAACCACGATCAAAACACCTTGCAACATCTACTGGAGTGGGCATGAAGACAAGCGCAGATTCGGCGTGGGATTTGTGGTGGGAGAGAGACTCCGTCCGCACTGTCGTTCACTCCCGTGAACGAGCGTCTCGCTGCAATCCGCATTAAAGTACGATTTTTCACCATATCGTTTATCTGCGCTCATGCTCCGACAGAAGATAATAACGACGTGGAAAAGGATGCATTCTACGAGAGTCTGGAAGAAGCATACGAGCGCTGCCCTCGCCATGATATCAAAGTCGTGCTTGGCGACTTTACCGCCAGGGTGTATTCGGCCCCACTGTCGGGACGTTCAGTATCCACGAGCAGACTTCGCCAAATGGATTCAGGCTGATCGACTTCGCCGGTACCCGAAACATGGTCATATCCAGCACTGGGTTTATGCACAAGAAGATCTATCCGATCGAAAATACGCAACCAGATCGACAACGTTGTGATAGACGGCATGCTTCCAGCGTTTTAGATGTTCGCACAATACGAGGACCTAACATCGACTCTGATCACTATCAAGTAGCAGCCAAGATTCGTACCCGCCTCTGTACGACAAAACAGGTGCAACAAAAAACGCAGGAAAAGCTGGACGTCGGAAAGCTGCAATCGCAACAGAGCACCAACTATTTCGCAGAGCGCCTCTCACACCTGCTCTCTGAGAGCACAACTCAGGCAGAAAAGCATGAAATCAAAGAGATTGAGATGCTAGCCAACGGGAATAACGCCCGAAGATTCTATCAAAAAATTCGCTTGTAAGGCGCATGCATCAGCTTCTATGCGGAATATGGTCGGATGAATGCATGCCTGAAGATTGGAATCCAAGTGTTCTCTGCCCAATCCACAAGAAAGGCGATCCTGCAAACTGCGCCAACTATCGCGGATTCAGCCTTTTGAATATCGCATATAAGGTCCTATCAAGCGTATTGTGCGAAAGACTGAAGCCTGATACGAACCGATCGATTGGACCTTATCAGTGTGGCTTCAGACCTGGTAAATCTACCATCGACCAGATTTTTACAATGCGCCAAATTTTGGAAAAAACCCGTGAAAAGGGAATCAACACACATCATCTCTTTGTTGATTTAAAGCCGCTGTCGATAGCAAGAAAAGGAGCTGCCTATGTGCCGCTATGTCTGAATTTGGTTTCCCCGCAAAACTTATACGGCTATGCAAAATGACCTTGAGCAACACCGCCAGCTCGGTCAGAATTGGGAAGTACCTCTCCGAGCCGTTCGAAACTAAACGAGGTTTCAGACAGGGTGACGCCCTATCGTGCGATTTCTTTAATTTAATGCTGGAGAAAATTATACAAGCTGCAGAACTTAACCGCGCTGGAACAATATTTTATAAAGGCGTGCAACTGTTGGCGTATGCTAACGATATTGATATCATTGGCCTTGACAACCGCGCCGTAACTTCTGCTTACTCCCTACTAAGAAAAAAAAGCGGAGAAAATGGGATTGGTGGTGAACGAGGGCAAACCGAAGTACCTTCTGTCATCATGCAAAGAGTCAGTGCATTCGCGCCTTGGCAACCACGCCACTGTTGGTAGCAATAATTTCGAAATACTAAAGGACTTCGTTTACCTGGGCACCAGCATTAACACCAACAATAATGTTAGCCTAGAAATCCGACGAAGAATTACTCTTGCAAACAAATGCTACTTCGGACTGAGTAGGCAATTGAAAAGTGAAGTCCTCTCTCGACGAACGAAAATAAACCTCTATAAGTCACTCATCGCACTCGTCCTGCTATATGGTGTGCAGAAGCGTGGACACTATCTGATGAGGCGGCTCTGGGAGTATTCGAGAGAAAGGTTCTTCGAAAGTTTTGTGGACCTCTACCCGTTGGCGACGGCGAGTACTGAAGAAGGTTTAATGATGAGCTGTATGAACTTTACGCAGACGCCGACATAGTTCTGCGAATTAAATCACAGCGGCTTCGCTGGCTAGGCCACGTAGTGCGAATGAGCGAAGATGCTCCAGCCCAGAAGGTATTCTTATCGGCACCCGCCGGTGGAAGCAGAGGAAGAGGGAGACCGCCACTCCGACGGAAGGACCAAGTGGAGACCGATTTGCGATCCCGCGGTGTTTCCAATTGGCGCCAGTTGGCGCAGCGAAGAAACGACTGGCGAGTTATGTTGGACAGTCAAAATCGCCCAGGCTGTTAAATGACCATTTAAAGAAGGAAAGATTTAACGATTATCAAATAAAACTGTCATATAACTGTATTTTATATGTTGTACGGTTCTTAATTTGAGTTTTGGGAAAAAGCTGGTTATAGCCCAATATTTTTGGAAGAGTACTTTTTCAATTCTTGAGATTTTAAATGCCGCATTCAAGAGATAGAGCTTTCTTTTCAGCATACTCTTTGAAAATATGATAGCATTCGTTGTTTTCTTATTATACCTAGTAGTGCTACGCACCCAAGTGTATTAACTTTATTCGCCTAACGGTAGTATGTGATGGCATAAACGAAGCGAGATAGATATTGACTTATAGGAAAAGAGAGAGAGGAAAAGAGAAATTGATTAAGCCATGTCCGTCCGTCCGTCCGTCCGTCCGTGAACACGATAACTTGAGTAAATTGTAAGATAGCTTAATCAAATTTGGTATGCAAGTTCCTAAGCACTCATTTCCGAGCGCTATTTAAAATGAGCGAAATCGGATGATAGCCACCCCCACTTTTTATATTTAGAATATTTTCGAAAATACGAAAAAATTACACCTATATGGATAAAATTTAGTGCGTACATTAGCATTAAGACACAAAATAAATTTTATAAGAAATTTTCGAAAATGGGCGTGGGCCCGCCCCATTTATAGTGTATTATTCCGTAAAACTTGTTATGCCATAACTTTGGGAAAAATTGATTTGCCGAAAGGAAATTTTTCAGTAAAACTAGACCGGAATAAAAATTTTGTGGATTTTGGGGAAGCAGTCGTGCCGCCGCCCCCTTTTCAGCATTAAAGGCTATTTGTCAAAGGCGATTGATTGTAGTTTCAACTAGATATGTCAATCAAAATTGGTCAGCTGCTTCTCAATAGTATTTAGTATACTCCTGAAAAAATTAAGCAAATCGGATAACACACAAGTCAAATATCCGGGCAAGTTGTTAATACCCCACTGCAATAGAAAAGTTATATATCTTTTTTTGATTTTCTTTCGATGTTTTCGTTTTTCGAATAAATTTGACAAGCATAAATTAATTTTTGTAGGCATCCGTTCTTTTTTTTCAATATTTGGGAATTGGGATGCCATAATCGATCACTACTAGGTATATAATGTTGGGGTCCACCCGAACTTAGACTTTCTTACTTGTTTAAATTAGCAAATATCAATATTTTATCTACTGGCAGGATCGCCAATTGCATTAGAAACCATATATGTAATAATATTGTTAGAAAATACTCAGTACACTCGCCAGAGTGTAGGTATATAGGGAACGAACGTACCAAAATGACATATTTCGTTTGGAAAAAGCTATGAGCGTATTTTACTTGAAAAATATTTTTGGATAAGACACAAATATGTAATTTTGTAGTAAATATGTATAAATTTAAAATAACGCAAGCCTAGTTGACTGAAGCGTGATCTTTATTAAATATTTTTAAGTTGTGGATGGGGCAAGCTGACAAATATTGCCGACCATGGGCTGACATTTTTCAATTATTATTTTAAGTAACCTTGGTAACCATTATTCCATGTTATATCCAATCCGATACTAGTTCTCATTGCCACTGATTCTTGTGGTAGTTTGTGTAATAAAAATTTCTATTGCCATTTATCAATAAGTTTTTTTTTCAGTATCGGCCCGTCTCTGGTGGAGTGTCTAAAGATCCTAGTGAACATATTTCCGCTATGGAGAGGTTCTATCAAAATTCCATTTGGCTTATCAGCAACCGAAAGAATTAGATACACCAAATACAACAAAACCTTAAATTGGAGAAAAGAGGAGCACATCTTTTATTTCTTCGGAGGTATATTGCGCCAAATTACTACTATTTTCGTCAAAGTTGTCAGTCTACAGTGCTAAATTTCGATAAAATATTACAGGGGTCTATTATAAAATTCTGGAATCTATTTATATAAGCTTAAACTGCTCCTGTAACGATTTGACTTTTCAGTATATTTAATGCAATGCAATCTCAAAAATTGAGTCTCCCTGTCTCCCTTTAATTTCGATTTCAAAACACATTGCGGGCATAGCGTGCTAGCAATATAGAAGTATTACATACTCGTATATGTATGTATGATAGAAACGAAGAATATAAATAAAGGGGGAAATCTTGCGATCGATTTTTGAGTAACTTCCCGTTGTGGTAGAGACCTAAAACTAGACACATGCTTCAGAACCGCGTGACATTGCAATATTTCGTGAAAAAAATTTCGCTAGGTGGCGCACGGATCTACCTAATTTGAAAAATCGTCGAAATTGGGAATCTTGCGATCACTTTTTAACTAACTTCCTGATGACCTAGGGACTTGAAGCATAGGTCAGCACACGATGCCAGTATGAGTTGTGGAAAACTAAATTCCGTTAGGTATCGCGATGATCGAGATAGGTAAAAAACGAAGGGATTTGGCGATTGATTTTTGAGTATAAAAAAGACTACCTTTATATATATGTCGCCAAAAAACAGCAGCAAATTTATCCTTAAACAAAGACATGGTATCTGTTAGTTTTAGTTTTGAAATTTTAATCATGCCAATTGTAATCAATCTGAGATTTGAAAAAAGGTAGGGTGCAGTTAGTAGACTTTAAACGTTTTTTGAACTGCCGAACTACCATTTGGGATTCAGACAATTTATTGATCATAAAAAAATCGTTCGAGTGTATTTTGTGTACGGGATTGAAAAGGTTATTGCGAGAGTGGCTTCATTTTCAGTACGAAGAGCTGCTCTTTTAGAAGCATTGAGCAAGCAATGTAAAACATGAGCAAACATGTAAACTTCATTGACAAACTGAATATGTTGAAGCTGAGAGTATCCAACACAATAGACTGTTTCGTTTTTTTTTTTTGCGGTTAGGTTTGTGTGAAATGAAATTAAATTACTTAAATAAAAAATTTAAATAAAATTAAATAAAACAAAATTATATGAAATAAAAGAAATTAAATGAAAGAAAAGGAAAAGAAGGGGAACAAATGAAAAGAAATTAAAGGAAAAGGAACTAAAAGAGAAGTGTCAGAAACAAGTCAAAGTAAAGAAAAGGAGCAGCAAGGGAAGGAAACTGTTAAAGAGAATACAATAAAATTAGATCAATAAAAATCTAAATAAACTGTATTATAAAATGATAGCTGCGCCCAAAAGAGGTTGGAGTTCTTCGATTTCTCTATAATTAGCTACGGCTTTTCTGCTCACAGTAGACCGGCGTACCCTTTTCAGATAGTCATTACTGCCTCGGAAGGACGCCGTTCACCATACGAAGGATTTTTTTAAATAATTCCTATCAGACAGCATCGGTTTCTTCGGCAAGTGACATGCACTTATGTTAAAAAAAAATTAAGTGGTAATCCTGGAAGTGACATCAAGAAAGATCGCTTTTGCGACTGTACTGTGTCTCCTTAGCAATGTGAAGTTCCATTCGTTGCTATTGCTCTTGTTGTTGCTTTATCGTTCTTTCCTTTCTTGTAATTTAATGTTATTTCCATCTTAACAAATAAAAAACCTTGCGTCTTAATCTTTTGAATTCGTCCAATCCTCACACAAACAGACAATCTTAAGTACTTATGCCTGCTTTTTTGTTTTTATGGTTTCGGTTGCAGTGGCTATTGTACGCCAACCATTTTCAATATTTACGTGCGAAATATATGTCCAATACTATATATGGACATCCATATGGGTATATTTTTTCCGACAGCAAACAACGTCTGTGGTTTTAAAGTAACAAAGGATGTAGCAAAAAGGATTTAAATTTATTTCTTCATTTGCATATTTTAAGGAGTACTCAGTTAAATTTATTGTTCTGCTCAATATTCATTGTTGGCGATAGCATTTGCTGTATAGGGCAGGCATATTTCGGACTTTACTGGAATCGCAGTGGGTTCACTGTAATTTAGGGACAAAAATAAAAAATAAAGATCGACTTCTGCGCTCCAGGCCAAGGTAACTACATTTGTGTGCATTGAGTATATAAATGTACGTATTTACATAGAAGCCCGTGCAAGGCCTGGTTTAGATAAAATTTTCTATCCAAACCGCATAAGGAATAATCTATCAAAGCGCTTTATGGATTGTAAATAGGTAATTTTTATACTGGAGCCTGTTCAAGCTCAAGAGACGATTTTCTATCCATTTTATTTTGTTTTTGGAAAATTATATGGATTTTTTTCCAACAATTGCGTAAAAAAACTAAAAACGTTCCAGATCTTAATATTAATTTCTAGAGGTCTATCACGCTGGAAGCCGCTCAACTACAAGCCATGCTAATGATTGTAGTACAATCTATTTATTTGTAGTTTTTTAGTTACCCTGAAAACATACTCGGAATGGTTTACAGCAAGCATTTTTAGTTATATCTAGTTGGTTCGTTTTGAATTAGGTTCTAAATCGTATGTAGTTTTTTTTTAAGAAAAAATAAGTTCTAATGCTATTATAATTTGTACATACATATTTAAAAAACAGAAGATTTTTTTTTCCCACATCGGGTTACTGCGTGATTGCTAGTCTAGATTTTTTTTGGACTGATCTCATATTTGATTTAAAACTGCCAGAATACTGAAGCAAAAAACCTTAGCTATGTAGTTTTTTTTTGTTAAATTCCCTGTAAAACGTTTTCAACAAGGCGAATTTATACCAGGTGATATCGCAGCGAATTCATTGCTGTATACACACAAGGGTGTATCGATTAGTATGGACGAAAGGTAACCGATATCGCACCATCGATTTTTCGATAGGTTTTGAGCTCAGAAAAAAAAAGTTCCACTACGCATACCCAAAAAAATAATTTTCGAGCCTGCGGAATTTAATTTTTTTGACTTTGATTTTTAAGATTTTTTTCATGACTCCCCAAAACCCAAAAAATATTTTTTTTTTTTCAAAAAACTGTTATCGCCAACGTTTTTAGCGGACATTTTTAGGTCGAACTTTAAAATCAAATGAAAAATTTTGTCAATTTTGAAGAAGTAGGCGTGGCGCCGCCCACTTTTCAGCATAAAATTTCTGCTATTTTCAAAGACAATCGCTTTTAATTCAATCTTATATTTTCAATGAAAATTGGTCAGCGGCTTCTCAGTAGTATGTATAATACTCCTGCCAAAAGTTAGCCGAAATATTCGGGCAAGTAGCTAATAGCCCACTGCAATAGCGAAGTTATATATCTTTTTTGATTTTCATACCTTTCATAAACACTAAATGTATGTAAGTATGAGAAGAAGAAGAGAAAAGTTCACTAAAATGATAAGCACGATGAGCGGGGTCGATTTAGCCATGCCGGTCTCTACGTCCGTCTGTCTGTCTATTTGAACGCAAACTAGTCTCTCAGTTTTACAAAAGAATGCTGAAATTCGTTGTTTGCTTTCGCCATTTTATAATATAGACGTTGTTTTGACATTTTAATACACATAATACGAGGTGTGTTCAAAAAGTATCGCGAATTTTGAATTTTCGCTGGTTACGTATATTCCAATTTCAAATTTTTTGTGGCGTTATGTTGGTACTCATGTGTCTCACTTATGCCGATAAGCTCGGCCATTTTGAATGTTCAGTTAATTGTTGACAGCTGCTTTGCTTGCACGTGTTTTGGATCGTCTTCGATTTTTACGCGAAATTCGGACCAAAATTGCTCAATTGTGACCAAAAACAGCATCGCATGAACATTGCTAATGAGATGTTAAACTCTGTCGGCGACGACCCAAATTTGTTCCAGAGGGTCATAACTGGTGACGAATCGTGGGTTTATGGTTATGACGTGGAAACCAAAGCTCAATCATCTCAATGGAAGCTGCCGCACGAACCAAGACCGAAAAAAGCGCGCCAAGTTCGGTCGAATGTGAAAGTTTTGCTGACAGTTTTCTTCGATTGCAGGGGTGGGTGCATCATGAGTTCTTGCCACAGGGAAGAACGGTCAATAAGGAATATTACCTGCAAGTTATGCGCAATTTCCGCGAAGCAATCCGCCAGAAACGCCCGGATTTGTGGAAGAACAAAAATTGGCTTTTGCACCACGATAACGCCCCTGCTCACGCATCGTTGCTTGTGCGAGACTTTTTGGCCAAAAACAACACACTAATGATGCCGCAGCCACCGTATTCCCCAGATCTGGCCCCCTGTGACTTTTTCTTGTTCCCTAAACTGAAGAGGCCCATGAAAGGACGACGTTACGCTTCTCTTGACGAGATAAAGACGGCATCGAAGGAGGAGCTGAACAAAATACAAAAAAATGATTTTTTGAAGTGCTTCGAAGATTGGAAAAACCGTTGGCACAAGTGTATAATATCTCATGGGGATTACTTTGAAGGGGACAAAATAGATATTCATGAATAAATAAATAATTTTTGAAAAAACACAAAATTCGCGATACTTTTTGAACACACCTCGTATATCTATATATAAAATGTCATTAACTTGAACCAAATAAACTCTTAACTATACCGAACTGCAGCTTTATATAACTTGGGGGCTTTTCAAAAAGCTTAATACAGACTGTGTCGTGCCCAGCGAACTCCTGAACGTATCGTGAAAGTTCAAGATCAAAACAAAACACAAAATATGTGGGTGTGGCACCGCCCACTTTTGAAAAATTATGTAGATATTGAGTAAGTGACACATATATCCAACTTTCATAAATTTAGACCAAATAAGTTCGGAGTTATGACGAATTGAAACTTTATGTAGCCTGGGGCGTGGCTCCGCCTACTTTTCCAAAACTATATATTGTCTATGCTGTACCCAGTGAACCCAAGTATATATTTTGAAAATTTCATAAAGATCGGTCTTTGGCGCCTATAAAAGACAAACATTTTGTATATCTATTTTCGTTACGCACACAAGGTATATTATTACTTCATTCGGCATAAACGAATCGAGATATATATTTATTAATGTATATCAAAACGTTCACGATGAAAAGTAAAATATCCGGGCAAGTAGTTAATACCCCACTGCAACAGCGAAGTTGTATATTTTTTTTGATATTCATACCTTTCATGAACATGAAATGTTTGTACGTATACTGAAATGATCAGGAGGATGAGCTGGGTCGATGTAGCCATATCCGTCTCTCGATACGTCTATCTGTCTGTCCGTCTTCCTATTTGAACGCAAATACGAACTGAAAGTATTAAAATAGACCTGCGTAAATTGGGATGACATAATAGACCACTACTTGGTGTATAATGTTCGGTTCCACCCGAACTTAGACTTCCTTACTTGTTTATTTTGACCCTAGACGCCGCTGCTCATATGTCCTTGTTGTTGTGGTAACGACAGAAACACTCCCCGAAGGTTTTGGGGAGTGTTGTCGAATTAACAGTCCTTGGCCGGATTTGAACCCGGTACGCTCCGGTGTTCCCTTGCGATACTGCCCGACTGTCGTGTTAGCGATTTATGACCAGTGAAACCTTCTAGGTCATGTCACCCTTCCTTCCGGAAGGAAGGATAAGATGGGTAATGAGAGGTGAGGGGCATCATACCCGTAGATCAACCATCGAGTTGCACGTCATTACCTTTGTGCATATTAGTCTTACGACCGGTATGCCTACCTCGGGCATATTCTAAACCCCTAACCCGCAGGGGTTATCTTTGTGATATCACTTGTATATGAATTCGCCTTGGTTTTCAACAAAACTTTCCAGTGCAATAAACCTCTAAGCATTGGTATGATTTTCTGAGATCCCTTTTTTTATTTTGAAAATTTGTTGAAATAACTATCAAGCTCTAGGCCACACAAATATATGTATAATAAATATCACAAAATCTATATTATATTATACAATAATATATTTGTTATATTCGACTTCAGTTTCAAGTCATCTTCAGGAACTGAAAAGTATATTGTCGGTGACATTGCCATACCGCGTAAGCTACCTTTGTGTCAAAAACTTTTGTAGGCCCCTTAAGAAAACTACATATTGGTTTTGAAAATAATTAAAAGAATCTATCTTGATGGGAAATTTTTCTATGAAGTCACTATTTATCTTTTCATTTGTGCGTTATGCGGCTTGCAGTGTAACCGACGATATAAACATTATAGAAAGCAATAAATAAATAAAAAAAAAACGGACGCAAATGCACATCTCATTCAAGGGGAGAGCTCCGATATAAAGCTAGGGCTGAGTCACTACTTGATTTACTTTTAATGAGTAACCTTTTAGTTCCCATCGTAGATAATGGACCAACTTTTATTACCAATAACCGCATAGAGGTCATTGACCTTACCATCTGTAGCGAAAGCGTTTATAGGTTAGTTAGGGTTAGTTTAGACCACCGTTACATTGAAGTAGTTTTAGATTTTGTGGTTGAACAATCCATTATGAGACGCAAGCACCTAGCACGACTTTGGAATGACATAAGAAGTTGTTAGCTAGGGTTCTGCCTGTCAGCTAATTGGCTGTTCCATATATATATGGCCTGCTTGGATTTCAACTATATTCCGTTCGCGTGGAGAAGTGTAACAAGGATGCTTCTACGGTACAAATATACCTGCAAAGAAGATCCACGAAGACTGCGCTTCACAGCCTAGTTTGTACCATAGAAGCATCCTTGGATGAGAAAGATTACTGTCTGGTGGCCTTTCTAGATATTGAGGGACCTGGATAAAAGGCTTAACTGGAAGGAAAACGTCAAAAGAAAGCGTATATTGCATATTGCAAGTGCAAAAAAGCCATGGCCAAAAAATGGCCCTCACTCATTCATCGTTGAAATAACCCGAAACTGACGTCGATCTTTCCAAGAGATCGCCAAGCAGAATTGTGTGAAAATCACGGGCGTCCCGGACACAGGGACTTTAAGGGAAACTAGAGAGCAGATGAGCTTGCTTGGCAGGGCACGACCAGGCAGTTTCTTTCTGACAAGGAACGCTGAGGTATACCCTTTTTCCACGAATATAACTAATGAGAAGATAGCGAAAGATTTCAACAAACCACAGGGAGTCGGATATCAAAGCAAACCTGGTCAAAAAGGGATCCCTCGACATCTGGACAAGTCTACACCCTACGGAGTGCTGAAATATCGAAGTTAATATTAGTACTAACTGGGCATTGCCTTATTGGAAAGCACGCAGAGAGGCTAGGTGTCCCCTATCGTCGTTGTTGTAGCGAAGATGACGAAGAAGAAGAAACTGTGGAACATCTCATCTGCAACTGCCCCGTCCTAAGCAGCGCCAGAAGGCGTAGCCTGGGAGTGGCCTTCCTGGACAACCTCTTCCAAATTGTAAGTTGATGCCAAGGACTTGGTGGTCTTCAAATTGGTTCGAAGAGCAGGTGTACCGGTGTCTTTACGTGGTATCACAACGGGCTTTCTGATACTGTCCTAAGTGTACCCCTGCAGCAAGCACTTCAACCTAAGCATTTGTTTTTTATAAATCGCAACAAAGGAATTACAAAGAAATTGTGCGTTTGAGAATGGTATTTCACAATAAAGCGTGAAAACTTTTTGCTTATTTGCAAAGTGTGTAGCAAAATAATGTGTTATAATGTACTTAGGCGGTCGACCTGGTGTGGCGGTGGGGTTGCTAGCCTACTGCATTGAAGATCCAAAATTCGGAAAAACTGCAGGTCCTGCCAGTTTGTAGGAACAATTTTGAGCAGCACACCACAAATTGGTATCGAAGCTCGGAGGTATATCGGGCCGTGTAATAAATAATTATATTGTTGGCATATTGTCTTTATTCATAAATTTCAATTTTTTTTATACAATTCTTTAACTTATAATTTCTTATTTACCGCAATACATATTTATTCTAATTCTTACATACTATTAATACAAACATAGGTATGTGCAGCTAAAAGTCTATGCACATAAATATGGCGTTAATGCAATAATTACATTTTTGAGGACTTTGGTACCTATTTCTCCTTAGGACAACTGTGTCTTTACTTTCTTAATAAGACTGGTAAAGAATTGTGCTAAGTCAATCTTCTCAACAATTAGGTTGCTTGTATCTATTTTGCTGCAAATTTCGGAGGGTTTTACTGCATATCAATTAAGCGCTTCATGTATTATAGGGTTCTCATTGAGAATTTTCTTTTCTTTATTATTAATTATTACGACTGTTTTTTTTTTGCTTAGTTTCCGATAGAGTCGTAACTTTCATTATTTTAAATGCTGCTACTGGCATTTATTCAAGAGCTGTGATATCTATACGTGATAGTGCATCTGCTACATAATTTTCTTTTCCAGCTATATACTCCAAAGTAATACTCTTCCAAATCTCATTTGATTCTAGTTAATTTAGATGAAGGGCCTATCGTCTGTTTGAATTGTGAATTTTCTACCATAAACGTATGGTCTAAAATATGTAACAAATAGCCCAATGAATGGCTGCTAATTCGCTTTTGTGAATGATCTTGACGCGTAGGTAACTGGAAACTGATTTCCATCTTACTCTTGACTTAGTACTGTCCCGCAGTAGTAGCCGCCGCTTGCATCTGTTGTTATGCAAAATTCTGTACTAGAATCAGGATATTGTGGGATATCAGGGCTAATCAGGGCATTTTTAAAATAGTTTAATGATTTTTCACATCCTTCTGACCCATTGAAAACAACTTTTTTATACCTAGTACTGCTACGCACACAAGGTATATTAACTAGTCGCGTAACGGTGGTATGTAACGGCATAAACGGATCGAGATAGATATTGACTTATCCATATAAAAATGTTCAGGAGGAAAAAAGAAATTGATTAAGACATGTCCGTCCGTCCGTCCGTCTGTTAGCACGATAACTTGAGTAAATTTTGAGATATCTTAATGAAATTTGGTATGCGAGTTCCTTGGCACTCATCTCCGAAATCGGATGATAGCCACGCCTACTTTTTACATATAGAATATTTTCGAAAATACAAAAAAAGTGATTATTCAGTACATAATACACTTATAAGGATTAAGTTTTGTGTGTACATTAATGTTAAGGCAAAAAGTAAAACTTTCAAGAAATTTTTGCAAATGGGGCTGGCACCGCCCACTTTTGATTAAGTCAAATTTAGAAATAATATTTATCATAAATCAAAAACCGTTCAAGATATCGAAACGAAATTCAGCACGCAGGTTTCCAGGTATGCAAGGAATGTTCATCGTAAATATATGTATTAAATAGACAATAACTTTGCGTAAAATAGCTTTACATCATTTATATTTCACTTTTAAAGTTTCCGTAAACAAAGAAATCCAAAAACTTAAAATTTTTGAAAATGGTCGTGGCCCCGGCCCTTTTATAGTGGACTATTTCACAAAACTTTTTATGCCATAACTCCGCCAAAAATTGATTTGTCGAAACGAAATTTGGTGATAATGTTCTATATATAAAGGTTACTGTTTGCTGTAAAAATGGGCGAAATCGGTTAATGTCCACGCCCAGTTTTTTAACATAGTTCTGAAGAATTTGTTTGAAAAATTTAAAAAGCGATATTTCTACAACTAAGCAAGATATATCAATCAGATTTTGCACACATAATAAGCTTTTTAAGAAAAACTCGGCCGCAAAAAAAATTTTGTCAATTTTGAAGAAGTAGGCTCGGCGCCGCCCACTCTTCAGCATAAAATTTCTGCTATTTTCAAAGGCAATCGCTTATATTACAACATTGATATTTCAATGAAAATGGGTCAGATGCAGCTTAGTAGTATGTGTTATACTCCTGCCAAAAATTAGCCAAATCGGGGAACACACAAGTAAAATATTCGGGCACGTAGTTAATAGCTCACTGCAATAGCGAAGTTATATATCTTTTTTGATTTTCATACCTTTCATAAACACTAAGGCCACTTTCATAAAGGTCGGTATGAATACATTAATCGAATTCCAGTTAGCAGTTACCGGCTTTTATGAAAGCGGCCCTAAATGTATGTAAGTATGAGAACAAGAAGAGAAAAGTTCACTAAAATGATCAGCACGATGAGCGGAGTCGATTTAGCCATGCCCGTCTCTCCGTCCGTCTTTCTGTCTGTATGCTTGTCTATTTAAACGCAAACTAGTGTCAATTTTACAGAAGAATGCAGAAATTCGTTATTTGCTTTCGCCATTTTAAAATATACTAGCAAGCCCGGTAGACGTTGTTTTGACGTTTTGATACATAGAACACATCTATATACATATAAAATTTCATTAACTTGAACCAAATAAACTCCTACCTATACCGAATTGCAGCTTTATTTAACTGGGGGCTTTTCCAAAAGCTATATACAGACTGTGTCGTGCCCAGGAAACTCCTGAACGTTTCGTGAAAGTTCAAGAGCAAAACAAAACACAATATATGTTGGCGTGACACCGCCCACTTTTGAAAAATTATGTAGATATTGACTAAGTGACACATACGAGGTGTGTTCAAAAAGTATCGCGAATTTTGTGTTTTTTCAAAAATTATTTATTTATTCATGAATATCTATTTTGTCCCCTTCAAAGTAATCCCCATGAGATATTATACACTTGTGCCAACGGTTTTTCCAATCTTCGAAGCACTTCAAAAAATCATTTTTTTGTATTTTGTTCAGCTCCTCCTTCGATGCCGTCTTTATCTCGTCAAGAGAAGCGTAACGTCGTCCTTTCATGGGCCTCTTCAGTTAGGGGCCAGATCTGGGGAATACGGTGGCTGCGGCATCATTAGTGTGTTGTTTTTTGGCCAAAAAGTCGCGCACAAGCAACGATGCGTGAGCAGGGGCGTTATCGTGGTGCAAAAGCCAATTTTTGTTCTTCTTTGCACATCTTCTCGGCCTTCTGAGAACATTTTGTACCACCGATAAACGTTGCTTCGGTCCAAGGTAGCTTCTCCGTATGCCACAGTCAACATTCGGAATGCATCCGCGCACTTAATTTCGTTTTTCACACAAAATTTGATACAGGTTCTTTGATCCATTTTTTTTGTCCTTTGTGTCTGATCACGACTTAATCTTTTGTACTTTAAATTTTAAATTACAATATAGTGATGTTTCAACAACAGGTTTTTACTACCGTGATTACAATGCCATTAATTTAAACAGTCTGTTCTTTGATTTAAACAACTTCTCCTGGGAATGTTGCTGGCAATTAGTCACGGTTGATGACAAACTTAATTTCCTATCGCAATCTCTAACTTACTTCCTAAACAAGCATGTACCACTTCGTAAGCTTGCGTGCTCCCCGCGTTCTGGCCCTTGGATTACACGTGAGGTCAAAGTGGCCATAAAAAACCGCAACCTCGCATATAACGCTTGGAAAAGAAAACCTACTAGTGAAAACTGGATCGCCTATAAGCAGTCTCGTAACAAAGCTTCTATCTCTGTTCTACTGGCTAAAAAGAAATTTTACCTTGGCAAACTTAATACAGATTTGCCCCCTAAACAGCTATGGTCTAATTTAAAGCGGTTAGGCGTACGGCCATGCTCTGAAGCCGCTTGTTCTCTAGACCCTAACCTACTCAATTCATTTTTTGTTTCATCTAGCTCCTCTGCATCCCATAGTCCTCTCCCTTTAAATTCCTTCTCCGCTGTATCACCCTTGCCTGAGTTCCAGTTCGTGCCGGTTGGGGAACTTGAAGTGGCTAAGTGTGTTTATAGTATTAAATCAAATGCAATCGGGTCTGATGGCATTCCACTTAAATTCATCAAGTTAATTTTGCCTAACATTTTGAGCTGTTTTACTCACCTGATAAACCACTGTTTCACTACTTCGACTTTCCCTGCCGCATGGAAAGAAGCAATTGTTACCCCCCTCCCTAAGAAACCTGGGGCTACTGAGCCCTCCGATTTCAGACCCATAAGCATACTAACTGGCCTGTCTAAGGTATATGAGATACTTATGGCGAATCAAATTACCGCGTTTATTGAAAAAAATAATCTCCTTAGTCCATTCCAATCGGGTTTTAGAGAAGCTCATTCTTGCTCGACTGCTGTCACGAAAATACTCGATGACATCCGCCAGGAGTTTGACAAGGGTCACCTGACTCTTTTGTGTCTTTTGGATTTCTCCAAGGCATTTGACTCTGTCAACCATAGTCTTCTCTGTGTTAAGCTATACAAATGTTTCGGTTTTGATAATAATGCAGTTAAACTTGTTAAGAGCTATCTAAGCGATAGAACTCAAAAGGTTAAAATTGACAACAATTTCTCTGAAGTGGGGTACACTAAGTCTGGAGTACCACAGGGCTCGGTCTTGGGTCCCCTTCTCTTCAGTATTTTTATTAATGACATTTTTAATGTCTGTTCTTTTGTTCGACGGCACGCTTACGCTGATGATGTGCAATTATACATCTCAAGCCATGTTAGTATGGTTCAGGATTTAACTGATAAGTTGAATGACGACTTACGATCGATTATGGAGTGGTCCAGGTCAAATCTTCTATGCCTTAACGCTCAAAAATCATATGTACTCCCAATATTCAAAGATAAAATACAGTTTTCCAATATTCCACACCTTTATATTGGCTCTGCCAGACTTCAGTTGGTCGAAAAAGTAAGAAATCTGGGCTTTGTAATCAACTCCAAGTTGTCCTGTGTGGACCACGTCAATCAAGTTGTGGGAAAAATTTATTACACATTGCGTTGCCTTAGATTGTCATCAGTATTCGTACCTTCTGAGACGAAGAAGAAGCTTATTTTGAGTCTTATTGTTCCCTATATTACCTACTTTGAGGTTGTTTATAGCAATTCCCTTCATAAACTCAGTGTTGCTTTTAACCATGCCACTAGATATGTGCACGGTCTGAAGAAATTCGATCACTTATCTACGCTGAGAAACTCAGTACTTGGATGTGACCTAATAAACTTTATCAAAGCGCGTAATTGCATTTTTATGTTTAAATTACTAGTTTACAAAAAGGCCGATTATTTGTACGATAAGCTTACGTTCTCCAAAAGCACACGCTCCTCTAATTTTATTCTGCCAAAGTTCAATTACTTAACCTCTTCCAGGCTTTTCTTTATTAACGGTGTCAGGCTCTGGAACTCCATTCCTCAGTCTTTAAGAAACTCAATGCGAGAAAATAATTTTAAAAATGTAATCTTTGACTATTTTAGTAATAGAATCGCATAAATTGATGTTTTTAAATCTGGTGTTTTTTTATTTACCAACCTAAATAGTTTATAGTTGTTATAATTGTAACATAGTCCTGATGTCATTGGCCCATAGTCATGGTCAAGATTAAACATGATCTCAAGGTAGTTTAAGCATTTTTGACAGTTAGCACATGTAAAGTTGTGTCAAAAAGCTTTGACTGCCTTGAAATCTTGTTTAAGTTTGACTATGACTACGGGCCATTATGTTTATGTTTATTATGTTTATTTTTATTTATATATTGTTATGCTGAGCTTGTTTTAAATTCTACTATTTATTCATACATCTTCATATTTTTCATACTTTATAATTGTTTATATTTATAAGTTTTCTGTTTGTATTGCGCAATAAAAGATTTAATCTTAATGTGCTAATGTATTTAAATTTATAATAAATTGAATTAAATTAAATATGCGAATATAAATACATATGTACAATGTATGTATATTAATATACGACAGACAATTGCAAACATTGTACATGGATGAAAGGAGCAATTAACCTTGTTGCGATTTGTTGATTTGCGTGACAAATTATAATTTCAGTTAATAACTTTTTCGTCGGAAATAATTGAATCAATTATGATATAAATGTTTTAATATGGCAATGTAAAATAAATTGCATAAGTACTACTACGGCCGATTATCGCTTTTAAAGTTAAGCCGGATTTTATTGCCCTGTCACGCTACACAATTTTGGAAGTTTTTTTTGAACTCAGTTCGCATTTTTTGAAAATCTGCGAATCTGTCTAGCTTATATTATTCGCTTTCCTGCACCACGCAGAAAAGATATCAAGCCAACGCTAGAGATCTCCTGTATACCAAAAATCGTATTTCAGTATATCTTACGGCAGTATTTCTGAGCACTGCCATGCTACATTAATTCACTGCCATGCTACTTGTGCGAATAGCAAGGACACTTTTTGAGCAAATAGTAGTACGCATTTTGGATTTATTAAAATAAATGCACTTAAAAGTGAAACAAGAAAGAATTGAAACAATAAATTTTCAGATATGTTTGTGCTGATAACAATATATTACTCCATTAAATTTTTAACAATGTATAAATTTATTATAATTAATAATAATAAGGTTACATATATTCACTAGTTATATCCTTGTTTTGAGATACAAAAAGTAACAATTTTTTTCTCACGCGTTTGTATTTGGTGGGTGCTGGATATTTTAGGTATCGGTTTCGAGTTTGCAAATAGCTCAATAGTTTTCGATTCCGCGTTTATCATATCAATTTGTTTCCCCGTTACCTCTTCAACCAGAATTTTTGATGGAGTCATGAGGACTGCCCGCACAAAGTCAGAAGCATCATTAACAATAATGTCACGTGCCCTTATGTGTTTGCGAACAATTTTTTTTACTGTTGCACCTATCCCATCTACACAGCCCTTTCCATGGGAGGTTGCAAAATAGTTCCAAACAATTTTAATTTCAAATATGTTTTCAAAGTGAACAATTAAAGATGCAATATATTTGTTTTTGAATTGCGAGGATGGTCCGTCACTCCAAATTTTTAAAATTCTGATAGTCCGAGGTAGCTTTTTGAATAACACCCACAAATATGTAAATATCGACTATTTAGTATGGGATAAATTGTTGGATACGAGCACTTTGGCTTCGAAACATTCATTATAATATAGTCCACTAGTGAAAACTGTGAGCTGCCGCTGATTCCAGTGTGCGTTTTGTACCTCATCCTGATTTGCGCAAACGAAATTTTCTGCAATATCAACTTGCATGAATCCTTCCAAGGCATAGTCTATATTGAGAGCTCGTGAAAGATCATGCAAATTGAGCACATATTATGCGGCAATTCAC
Source organism: Merzomyia westermanni (assembly GCA_949987695.1). NCBI lineage: Eukaryota > Metazoa > Arthropoda > Insecta > Diptera > Tephritidae > Merzomyia > Merzomyia westermanni. The sequence goes on along the minus strand of OX465288.1, from coordinate 120,267,709 downwards.
CTATTAGCTTAATGTGGTCCGGCCGATGTTGATTAAAAAACGTAGTTCCACAAGTACCTATGTAGAAGGGTCAAAGAAATAGTTGAAACATCTATATTTGTATTAAGAATAGAATGTGTAAGAAGCACAAAACTTACCATTACCCAACTTTTCCTGCTCCTCGTTAAAGAGTGTATATGCTTCTTTACATGTCACTATCATATGCCTAGTGGGTATTAAGATTTTCTCCCCAGTTTCGCATATATATTCATTCACATCTCGAATCCTGGGTGACACACGAGAAATATCATCACGCGCATAAAATTCCCGCACAGCTTTTGTGACCTTTAGTACATCTGGGATAGCCTTTTTTTTGGTGGTGGTGGTTCCAGGATAACAGTTCTTAAATCTATTTGATCCGCCTCACTCTAATTGCAAAAAATGTTGGCTATCACAGCTTTCTTTTTAGTTGGTGATTTTGGAAATGCACGATCTGCTTTACGCACTGCTTTTCCGAGCGTTTGTATAGACCTATACCCGCGTGCGACTCCAGTCAAGCTGGAGATGTTCTCCGTTAACTTCGCCGCCTTTGTGGCCCGGCATTTTTGGGTTCTTTCGAGAGTTTCTCGACGTCGTTTCACGATAACATTAATTTTCTTTTTTAGTGGCATTTTACTTTCCTCGGTTTTCTTCCTTTTTCTATATAATTTAGCTTTAGCAGCTCTGTTCTCTTTATACTCCTCGTATTTACCCGCTGCTTTAAGCTTAATCACATAAAACTTATTTTGCTGGGCCTTACTTATGCGAACCTGTAGATTTATAATTTCTTAAAAAATTATATCAAATAATTATTATAAAATCACTGCCTCGCTACACATGTTTGGCCATTTTAAGTCCATCTTATCTGCGTTTTTTTTAATGTTATTTTTACAAATACCGAAAGTTCCTCAACTATATTAATAAACATTACGAAGGCATTATCAAGAAATCGCTAAATTTCGCAAAAAAGAAAAAAAAACGGTTTTTTCACTGCCTCGCTACATAAAAGTTGCAGCCTAAATCCTTGTACCCAAACATGCATACCGAGGCCATATCAATTATTTGGTAATTGGTATTAGATAAATTAGACAATTTTCTTTATACTAAACTTTTTCGCCAACGAAAAATATTTTACAAAAAAAATTTATTTACCTTTTTTTCCGGTGCTGAATTTTTTTCCATCTTCCCACTTCAAAGTTCATTTTTCAAAAGGGCGATATGGCGCCCGCCGTGGTGTGAAGGTAGTGTTGCCGGCCTACCACACCGAAGGTCCATGGTTCGAGCCCTGGTACAGGTAACATCAAAAGTGATTTGAAAAAAGTTTTTCAAAACGGGGTCGCCCCTCGGCAGTGGTTTGGCAAACTCTCCGAGTGTATTTCTGCCATGACAGGCTTCTCAGCAAAAATTCGTCTCCTTTGTAGATGCCGTTCGGAGTCGGCAAAAAACTGTAGGTCCCACCAATTTGTAGGGAAAATTCAAATCGGCACACCACAAATTGGAAGAGAAGCTTGGGGCAAAAATCTCTTAGGAGGTTTATGATGATATACCTGTTGTATATCGCGCCATAGAGAGAGAGAGAGATATCAAACTTAGACACTTTTAATTCACTGACACATAATGTTACTAGATATTTTATGAAATAATTTTTCATATCAAGTAGTATTTTACACAGTATTCGTAAAAAAAAAAAAAAAATTGGTTTACTTTATCACGATTTTGGCCATATACGTAACCAGCGAAAATTCAAAATTCGCGATACGTTTTGAACACACCTCGTATATCCAAATTTCATTAATTTCGACCAAAAAAAATCGGAGTTATGACGAATTGAAACTTTATCTAGCCTGGGGGCGTGGCTCCGCCTACTTTTTCAAAACTATATATTGTATATGCTGTACCCAGTGAACCCAAGTATATATTGTGAAAATTTCATAAAAATGGTTGAGTTCTTTGGCGCCCATAAAAGACACACATTTTTTATACCTTTCATGAACATGAAATGGTATATTTACTTTGGTCCGATGTTTGTAACGTTTAGAAATATAAGAGATAGACCCACCATTAAGTATACCAAATTGATCAGGACGATGAACTGAGTTGATACAGCCATGCCCGTCTGTCCGTCTGTCCGTCCGTCTGGTTGAACGCAAACTAGGTCCTCAGTTTTTGAGATATCTCCATGAAATTTGGCACACGGACGTATTTTTGTATTATATTAGACATTTGTCGGATCCGGTATAATCGGGTCACTATAGCATATATCTCCCATACAACCGATCGTTCAAAAAAGAGGATTATGACCATTTCTCCCTCATTTTTAAAGATTAAAACTTAAAACTTGGTGAGATATTTTCTTATGGATAGCAAAACATTTCGTTAAAAATTAACCAAGATCGGAGCTATATATAGTATATATCCCATACAACCGATCGTTCAGATAAGAGGATTATGGCCAATTATCCCTGGTTTTGAAATATTAAAACTTGAAACTTGGTTAGATATTTGCTTATAGATGGTAAAAGAAAACTAAATGTATTGCTGACAAAGTTTTAGAGAACTTTAAACAATGCGTATTTAAGTTTGCACGTATTCATGAAAGGTATAAAGCCTTCGGCACAGCCGAAGACAGCGCCGTCCTAAATTGTTATATCTATTTTTGTTACGCACACAAGGTATATTACTTCATTCGGCATAAACGAATCAAGATATATATTTATTAATCTATATCAAAACGTTCAGGATGAAAAGTAAAATATCCGTGCAAGTAGTTAATTCCCCGACTGCAAAAGCGAAGTTGTATATCTCTTTTGATATTCATGCTTTCATGAACATAATATGTTTTTACGTATACTGAAATGATCAGGAGGATGAGCTGAGTCGATGTAGCCATGTCTGTCTCTCGATACGTCTATCTTTCTGTCCGTCTTTCTATTTGAACGCAAATACGAACTGAAAGTATTAAAATAGACCTGCGTAAATTGGGATGACATAATAGATCACTACTTGGTGTATAATGTTCGGTTCCACCCGAACTTAGACTTTAGACGATCTTTATGAAATTTTCACAATATATACTTGGGTTCACTGGGTAGAGCATAGACAATATATAGTTTTGGAAAAGTAGGTGGAGCCACGCCCCTCAGGCTATATACAGTTTGAATTCGTCACAACTCCGAACTTTTTTGGTGAAAATTAATGAAATTTTGATATACTCGTACTCGTATGTGTCACTTAGTCAATATCTACATAATTTTTCAAAAGTGGGGGTGCCACGCCCACATATTTTGTGTTTTGTTTTGCTCTTAAACTTTCACGATAAGTTCAGGAGTTCGCTGGGCACGACACAGTCTGTATATCTTTTGGAAAATCCCCCAGGTCATATAAAGCTGCAGTTCGGTTCATTTGGTTCAAGTGAATGAAATTTTATATATAGATGTGTTCTATATATATCAAAACGTCAAAACAACGTATATCGGATTTGCTAGTATATTATAAAACGGCCAAAGCAAACCATGAATTTCAGCATTCTTTTGTAAAACTGAGAGACTAGTTTGCGTTCAAATAGACAGACGGACCGACAGACAGACGGACCGACAGACAGACGGACGGAGAGACGGACATTGCTATATCGACTTCGCTCATCGTGCTGATCATTTTAGTGAACTTTTCTCTTCTTCTTCTCATACTTACATACATTTAATGTTTATGAAAGGTATGAAAATCAAAAAAGATATATAACTTCGCTATTGCAGTGGGCTATTAACTACGTGCCCGAATATTTTCCTTGTGTGTTTCCCGCTTTGGCTAATTTTTGGCAGCAGTATAATACATACTACTGAGAAGCAGCTGACCAATGTTCATTGAAATATCAAGATCAAATTACAAGCGATTGCCTTTGAAAATAGCAGAAATTTTATGTTGAAAAGTGGGCGGCGCCAAGCCTACTTCTTCAAAATTTACAAAATTTTTTTGCGGCCGAGTTTTTCCTGAAAAGCTTATTACGTTTGCAAAATCTGATTGATATAACTTGCTTAGTTGTAGAAATATCGCTCTTTAATTTTACAAAAAAAATATTCAGAACTATGTTAAAAAACTGGGCGTGTATTAACCGATTTCGCCCAATTTTACAGCAAACAGTTACCTTTAACATTATCACCAAATTTCGTTTGCACAAATCAATTTTTGACGGAGTTACGGTATAAAAAGTTTTGTGAAATAGGCCACTATAAAATGGGCGGGACTACGCCCATTTTCGAAAATTTTAAGTTTTTGGATTTCTCTGTTTACGGAAACTTTAAACCTGAAATATAAATGATGTAAAGCTATTTTACGCAAAGTAATTGCCTAATTAATATATCTACGATCCTTTTCAAAATCTTTCATGCAAAAGTGGGCGTAGACCTTAACCGATTCAGCCCATTTTTTCCTTGAACATTCGCTGCATACCTGCAAACCTGCGTGCTGAATTTCGTTTCGATATCTTGAACGGTTTCTGATTTATGATTAATATTATTTCTAAATTTGACATAATCAAAAGTGGGCGGTACCACTCCCATTTTTAAAAATTTCTTGAAAGATTTATTTTGTGCCTCAATCTCAATGTATTCACCAAATTTTATCCTTATAGGTGTATTATGTACTTTTTTTGTGTTTTCGAAAATATTCTATATATAAAAAGTGGGCGTGGCTATCATCCGATTTCTCCCATTTTAAATAGCGCTCGGAGATGAGTGCCAAGGAACCCGCATACCAAATTTCATTAAGATATCTCAAAATTTACTCAAGTTATCGTGTTCACAGACGGACGGACGGACGGACATGGCTTAATCAATTTCTCTTTTCGTCCTGAACATTTTGATATCCATATGTCAATATCTATCTAAATCAGTTTATGTCGTTACGCGCTGCCGTTAGGCGACTAAAGTTAATATACCTTGTGTGCGTAGCACTACTAGGTACAAAAATTCTGACGTGTACATGAAAATCGCCGATACACGTGTATTTTTATTTTTCTCCCTTTTCCGAAAAAGTATATTTGGTTCATAGGACAGAACTAAAGCTCGTTTTTGTAACGCAGTGTTATAGAATAGGACTATTTAATTCTGAAACTGATGGTTCTATTATGTCATCTTAAATTAATTAATTTGCCTGTCTATTTAAGTCACTTTTTTGGGCCTGTGGTATTCTATAATTTTTTACGTAAACTGGGTTGCCATCTTTCATATAAAGTTTTTTGGTGTAAAAATTGTTAGTAGTAATTGGTTCTGTTTCTATTGAAAATATGTCTATGAATTCGTGTGTCGATTTTTGGAAATAAAAGAAGCGTGGCAAAGTTGCTTGTTTGGTTTAAGTACAGAAAAATTACATTATATGCAGGAAATATCCCATGGCGAGATCGTTTTTCAAAAAGCATAGCCATCTTCTTATAGTTTCTCTCATGGCGAATATAACCTCATGTCCGATAAAATCATTACAGTAAAAGGTTTTATCTACATAATATTGATTATAATTGAACTCCTTATAATTCCAGGCTCCATATTGAAAAATTTTTTGTTATAAGGAATAAACCATAATTGAACATTTTTTGGCTAACAAATATGAAAGCAAATTTTTAACAATAACATTTCTCAAGTGTTTTTGTCGTTACAACAACAACAACAACAACATTAGGATGAGCCGAAAAATCAATTTTCTGGAATCCGAATTCGTAATAAAAATAGGGACCATATACAATTTACATAGCGATGTGTTATGACAGCACCCCCTACTCCTGTGGTTTTTGTATACTCTATGGAACACCAACTAAGTACTTCTAAAGTTGTTACTCCATGGAGTATCTACAGTAAAATACTATCCAAACTGCTATGTATTCTACATAGAACCACCAGGGCGATTTCATTATTATACCTAGTAGTGCTACGCACCAGTGATGTTGCGAATATTTTGCGAATATGAATATTAGAAAAAAAGTAATTTGAAGAAAATACCAGGTTAATAAGACTTAAATCCATTTATTTGACATGTTTCTTATATATTTTTCAACGATAAACTATAAATATATGTAATCTAAACAAACAAACAAAAAATTGTGGAAGCTTAACCAAAAATTGCATTTTTTTTTTTTAATTTGTTCAGTTAATATTTAAACTTCATCCACTAAAGTATAACAATAAATCGCAGGACAGCTTCAAAGAAAACCCCGTGACGGGCACGCTTTGACAGAATCTGCTCCCGTTTTCAACCAATGAATCTGTGATTTGGGTTATTTAGATAATAGAGAAATGCAGATGCGAATTCAAATTTATAACACAAATACGTGCAGACTTAAAAAATTGATGCTTTCTCCCCAATCTTTTTTAATGTTTATTGAAACATGAATTATCATGGGCTTGCTTTAAGTTTCGAATGCTCAATTTTAATAAATGTAAATATTGTCTTTCGGTGTGTAAAAGGAAATTACTTGCAAATGTCGTTTAAAAACCAAAACTTATAGTTCTTTTTGGTAGTTATTTGGAAAGGTGGGTAATTACTTTGCTATTGCTATTGTTTTAATTTGATTACAAATTTCTTAAATTTTGAAATATTCGAACATTGCAAATAAAGTTGATAACCAAAACAAAGATAACAATAGTCATTGCTGTGTTCTGTGACAAAACTTGCAAAGAAGTGTTAGCAAAGTGCGAAGGAAGTAAAACTTTCTCGAAACGCCGAACGGGAGTCAGTAAAAACTTGCAGCAAAACATCTGTTGCCATTTTGATTGGTTAATAGTTCAAATTTTTTAATTTTTGTTGTTGCTTTCCCATGTGACGATCAGCTGTTATCACTTGCAAGTTTCTGCTGCGGGAATTTCAATGAAATGTCAAAATGCGTTCTCTCGCTGCAAATGCTCTGTATTACCGAACACTTTCCAGTAAAAATTGTATCCTTACCGAACACAGCTACTGCTCTCTTCTTTAAACAAAATTTTGGTTTCTCTAGTGCTCGTTAGCGTTTTCCCGTCGACAAACTTAACAGGCAGCCAACAGCCAATCCAACCTCTAAAATTTTGTCGGTTCGAGAAACACAAAACAGCTGATTGTCAATTGATATTAATTCGGCAAAAAAATTATAAAAGAAAGAAAAATTAACAATTCCTAGGAAGAACACACGTGGGTTTGCACTGGAAGAAGAATTTCTTTCGCAACTTTTCCCAATCGCTCCCATTACTTTTAAGAATCCAAACACAAATTTTAAAAAATTATGTTCCGAATAAAATTGCCCACATTTTGTTAAATTTTTGTATTTTTACAGCTGTTTTTGACATTCCCTTTCCTTCCTTTCGCAGTGCTGCCTTCTTTTCGAAAATGTTTGACATGTAGTTAACAGGAGGTTGAGAAAATGAAGTAGAAATTATCTTGCCGACAAATTATCCTGCCTTTAACAGGAAATCGAGAAAACGGCCCTTATTCTACGTCTATCTCTGTGCAGTCACAGTTCTCTGAAAAATCATAGTCACAAGATACACTGTTCATAAAAAATATTACTCTATTTTCAACAGAGCGCTGTGAAGATACACATATTTTATACCACTTTGGTGCCACTCTTCGGAAAATTAGCAAGCTAGAACTGCTTTATTTTCAATTATTTGTGAATTTTATGGGTCAATATTATATTATTTAAATTTTTTTGTTTTAATATTGAATGCAAACCACCCGTGTTGATTTGTGTTGTGGGGCATCGGAGTAAGTTGCGCTACTTGTAGACATATACTCTGGCCAGGAGGGCCGGAAACACTAGATTATTTTATTTATAAAAACTCATCGTAGACAACTTCGTGGACGGCGCCATGAAAAATATTGAGAGGTGTACCCAGGAGCATAGTGTATGGAGTACCTTCATCCACTACCTTCCACTCCGATTTGCAAAAGAAGATGTCAAACTAGTAGGAGTAAACAATGCCCAGGAGTCTTGGCAACATGTCGATTCGGGAACAAAATGCAAACCAAACGCATGTCTATCGAACGAGACTGCATAGCCCTGCACAATTATCGAAAAATTTGAACAAAAACTGAATATTCGCATTCGCATTCGCGAATATCATTAGTGTTCAAAAAGTGGCATTCGTTACATCACTGCTACGCACACAAGGTATATTAACTTTATTCGCGTAACGGTGGTATGTAACGGCATAAACGGATCGAGATAGATATTGACTTATATATATCAAAATGTTCAGGACGAAAAGAGAAATTGATTAAGCCATGTCTCTCCGTCCGTCCGTCTGTTAGCACGATAACTTGAATAAATTTTGAGATATCTTAATGAAATTTGGTATGCAGGTTCCCATCTCCGAGCGCTATTTAAACTGGGCGAAATCGGATGATACCCACGCCCACTTTTTATATATAGAATATTTTCGAAAATACAAAATAAGTTATTAATACATAATACACTTATAAGGATTAAATTTGGTGTGTACATTAATGTTAAGGCAAAAAGTAAAACTTTCAAAAAATTTTTGAAAATAGGGCTGGCACCGCCCACTTTTGATTAAGCCAAATTTAGAAAGAATATTTATCATAAATAAAAAACCGTTCAAGATATTGAAATGAAATTTAGCACACATATTTATATTAATACAAGGTATGTTCCGAAAAAAAATGGGCGAAATCGGTTAAGAACCACGTCCACTTTTATACGAAAGATTTTGAAAAGAATTATAGATATATTTAATAAGCAATGACTTTGCGTACAAAAGCTTTATATCATTCATATTTCACTTTCAAAGTGTCCGGGAACGAAGAGAGTCGAAAAATTAAAATTTTTTTAAATGGGAGTGGCCCCGCCCGTTTTGTACTCGTACTGTATTATTCCACAACACCTTGTATGCCATAACTCCGGCAAAAATTTATTTATCGGAACGTTATTTGGCGAAAATGTTGCACATGTAAATATACATTGTTAAAATGGCGAAATCGGTGAAGGGACACGCCCAGTTTTTTAACATACGAGGTGTGTTCAAAAAGTATCGCGAATTTCGAATTTTTTGTGGCGTTATGTTGGTACTCATGTCTCTCACTTATGCCGACAAGCTCGGCCATTTTGAATGTTCAGTTAATTGTTGACAGCTGCTTTGCTTGCACGTGTTTTGGATCGTCTTCGATTTTTACCTATTTTTTTACCAAAATTGCTCAATTGTGACCAAAAACAGCATTGCATGAACATTGCTAATGAGATGTTAAACTCTGTCCGCGACGACCCAAATTTGTTCCAGAGGGTCATAACTGGTGACGAATCGTGGGTTTATGGTTATGACGTGGAAACCAAAGCTCAATCATCTCAATGGAAGCTGCCGCACGAACCAAGACCGAAAAAAGCGCGCCAAATTCGGTCGAATGTGAAAGTTTTGCTGACAGTTTTCTTCGATTGCAGGGGCGTGGTGCATCATGAGTTCTTGCCACAGGGAAGAACGGTCAATAAGGAATATTATCTTCAAGTTATGCGCAATTTGCGAGAAGCAATCCGCCAGAAACGCCCTGATTTGTGGAAGAACAAAAATTGGCTTTTGCACCACGATAACGCCCCTGCTCACGCATCGTTGCTTGTGCGCGACTTTTTGGCCAAAAACAACACACTAATGATGCCGCAGCCACCGTATTCCCCATATCTGGCCCCCTGTGACTTTTTCTTGTTCCCTAAACTGAAGAGGCCCATGAAAGGACGACGTTACGCTTCTCTTGACGAGATAAAGACGGCATCGAAGGAGGAGCTGAACAAGATACAAAAAAATGATTTTTTGAAGTGCTTCGAAGATTGGAAAAACCGTTGGCACAAGTGTATAATATCTCATGGGGATTACTTTGAAGGGGACAAAATATATATTCATGAAAAAATAAATAATTTTTGAAAAAACACAAAATTCGCGATACTTTTTGAACACACCTCGTAGTTCTGAAAAATTTGTTTGTAAAATGTAAAACGCGATATTTTAAGAACAACGCAAGCTATATCAATAAGATCTTGCACACATAACAAGCTTTTTAAGCAGAAGTCAACCGAAAAAAAATTTGGTGAATTTTGGGGAAGTAGGCGTGGCGCCGCCCATTTTTAAACATAAAAATTCTATTTGGCTTTAGTGTTGCCGGCCTACCACACCGAAGGGCCAAGGTTCGAGTCCTGGGACAGATAACATCAAAAGTGGTTTGAAAAAGTTTTTCAAAACGGGGTCGCCCCGCGTCAATGGTTTGGCAAACTCTCAGAGTATTTATGATGACTAGAGTTCGCCCAGTGGTTGAAATTCAACCAACAAACTTTATTTTATTTTTTTGCTGTAGGTATGTTTTATCCGCCTTTTTTCTTCCTTTCTATGTCGTTCCTTTCCTCTAACATATTTTTATTTTCCTTGATTTCTTTTTTTACCCTCTTATTTTATTTTTTCCTTTCCTCAAACTTTATTTCCTTTCCCTTCCCTTCCTCTTATTTTCTTTCTTTCCCCTTCGTTTTCTTACCTTTCCTTTAATTCCCTTTCCCTTCCCTTCCTTTCATTTCCTTACCCTTCCTTTCTTTCCTTTAATTTTCCTTCCTTTCCTATCCTTTCCATTCCCTTCCCTTCCTTTCCTTTCCTTTTCCTTTTCTTTCCTTTCTTTCCTTTAATTTTCCTTCCTTTCAATTCTTTTCCTTTCCTCTATTTTCCTTTAATTTTCTTCGGTGTTTAATACTCTTTATGAGTAATCATTTATTTTATTTTTGTAAACCCTGTTTGTAGGTATCAGCAATGAAGTTTACATATTTGATCATATTTGAAATTGCGTGTTTATGTCTCCAACAAAGCAACATTTCGTGCTCTCAGGCGAGCAGCTGACACTGGGCATCGTAGCCAGTAATCAATACAATAACAACAACTAAAGCAAAAATGCATGACACAACAGAGTATCTATAGTGCGAATACTTATTTTTCATTGGTCCACTACCAACTCTTCGCACTCACAGTGAGAGCCGACCACACGAATAACACAAAAACATGCATGGCAAGTATACTCACACTACTACGGCTCTTAATTTTTTCCTACAAAGCAACTCCTCGGCCATGCTCACGATTCAGCATAGTACACAAAAAGCAAGTACACACACACACAGCGTGTCTATAGTGTGAATAAGTGAATGTGTAGTAGTGTGACTTTATGTTAAATTTTTTCTATTAAAATGATTTTTTAAATATTTTTTATTTACGGATAAAAGTACACCTCAAAATTTCCTACCTATACATATATAATTTGTATACCTTAGAATTATAGTTTAGCAGAAAACGGTTCTACATTGCATTCATCTTGTCTATTTATATATAAGATATACATGTTGTATATCGCGCCATACATTTATAATCTCTTTTAAATTAATTTACCCGTCAAAACTCATGACAGAAGTGTTTTTATTAAAAACAATCCGCTGGCTTTATAATACGAACTGAAATATGTTAAAATAGACCTGTGTAAATTAGTATGAAATAATACATCACTACTAGACATATACTGTTCGGTTCCACCCGAACTTAGACTTGCTTACTTTTTGTATTTAAGTTTGACCTATATATTTGGAGAAACCTATTTTAAATTATTTCAGCGAAGCCAAAATTGGCGAGCATGGCAAAAAAATCTACCTGATTTAACCCATTGTAAACAGAATTTAAGGTACATATCTGTATGTATAGTCTTATTTAATATAAATAAACATTACATGTTATAAATAATTATGTATGTATGTACATATATCTTATTATTTTTATCGTTAGGGTATCTAGAATTGGAGAGTAAACCACAGCTTTCAATTGGAACCTAATATACCTATTTTAAGGTATAACTTTTGCATTGCGTTATTGAACTGTTTGTTATCAGTATATATTTCAAATCGATACTTTGTCTTTTTGTTTTGGTACTATCGGATACATCAAATGAGTGCAGCATCGATTCTTTGCATTCGATATCATGTCCCTACAAATATATATGCTCTTGAACATTTTTTGCATATAACATGGACATTTTTTTGTAATTTATGTGAAAGGTCTTATTGAATATTTGTAATGAAATAGAATTGCTCTATAAAACCAGATGGTAATAAAGTGTCGATTTGGATGAATCCGTCTCTATATACAAGGTGGCGCAAAAGTAAGCTTCCGATGTTTTTTGGCTGTAATTAAAAAAAAAAATGGAAAACTTTCATTCTTCTTGTGGATTATTTTTATTTGGTCTTTTAATTTTTTTTACATCAAGTCGAGAATATGATGTCATGTAAATGGCCGCCGCCACATTTGAGCCCTTTTTAGGGCATTTTCCATCACTTTGGCCAAAACTTCCGGCGATAGGTCCTCACATTCTTGACGGATATTGTCTTTAAGAGCTGCAAGAGTCTGAGGCTTGTTGACATAAACCCGCGACTTCAAAAAGCCCCACAAAAAGAAGTCTGGAGCGGTCAAATCAGGCGATCTTGCTGGCCAGTGCAAATCGCCAAAACGGGAGATTAGGCGCCCGGGAAATGCATCTTTCAGCATATCGGTTGTGGCACGTGCAGTGTGTGCTGTTGCACCGTCTTGTTGGAACCACATGTTTTCCAATCCCAATTCATCAAGTTGCGGCAAAAAGAACTCGTTGATCATTGCTCTGTAGCGCTCACCATTCACAGTAACCGTTTGGCCCGCGACGTCTTCGAAGAAAAAAGGTCCGATGACTCCTCCAGCGAAAACAGCACACCATACAGTGACTTTGAGCGGGTGTAATGGCTCTTCGTGGGTTACACGCGGATTTTCAGTGCCCTAGAAGCGAAAATTTTGCTTATTTACGTACCCGCTAAGATGGAAATGGGCCTCATCACTCATGATTATTTTTGATGAAAAATCATCTTCCTCTTGGTGGTGATTAAGGATGGCTTGAGCGTATGTTAGAAGCGATTGGCGGTCAGCAGCTAACAGCTGATGCACCGTCTGGACTTTGTACGGAAACATCTTCAAATCTTGTACCAAAATTCGCTGTAAAGACCGTGGACTAGTACCCATTTGCGTGGCACGTCGTCTGGTCGATGTCGACGGCGCTTCCATGACATCCTCGGCTACAGCAGCAATATTCTCTGCAGAACATCTACTCCGGGGTCTGCCACGCCTGGCAGAATCTCGTGTTGTGCCAGTCTCTTCGAGGCGAGCGGCTAAACGTCGCAGTGTTTCACCAGTAGGCGTTGGACGGCCAGGAAATCTGCGACGAAATTCACGTTGTGCCAAAGTCACCGACCGATTATTGGTCAAATAAATAGTCAGCAATATTCCGCGTTCTGGAGCAGTGTAGCGTAACATTGTTTATTAACGTGTATTTCGCAGAACTGACTTTAGGGGCCAATCGCAAACTTTATAGCATTTTCTGATAGGAGGATTACTTACCTAGTACCTAGTGTAAAGATATTCTGTTTGCATTACTCTAAACTTGGTTTGCATTTTTTAACTTTTTATAATTATCTACGAGATACTTTTGTGGCATGATATATATTACGGCAAGTAAAATAAATTGACATTTGCAGGCACATATTTTTACCTAAAGATATGTATCTAAATTTAACGATGGACACTGATTCAAATACGCCGCATGTTTTTCATCTTGCTTGGAGAATGGACAGACGCTGTCGCCTTAGACAACTCACACACACGAATAAGTGTGCAAAAAAGATGGAAGAAGGGCAAATCAAATATGCTTTTGACCTTGCCGCTAGTATACCAACACCATTTGCAATGTGCAAAGCGGTTGAAGCAACGGTAGAAACACTCATGTGACAGGGTGAGTTATATCTACCATTAGCAGTATTATTCCAACTGTTACAGCATTGTGACGAATTCGATGATTCCTTGATTATCAATCCTGGGTTCGATCACTATAAATTCGAATAAACGCACGCACAGATAATGTAACTAATAGCTAGTTTTATTTACTAGTAATAAACGAAAATTTAAGAGTTTGGTAACTTCGCAGTAGTTCACTATTGAACGCTTGAAAATAAAACTGATCAACCTGCCTTGCTTGGTCACCGCCTTATATAGTCCAACAGGGTGCTTGCCTACGCACCGAAAACTTTCTTGGTTGTTCGCTTTTCGTGTTCTCTTCCTCTTACTAGTTACACGCTTGCATGCATAAGCGTAGCCATCGTTATCTCTGCTGTGTTTAACTAGTGGTGGGAGTGTTATTGAGTTAGGGATGGTACATGCTTGAGAATAATCACCACAGTATCAATGTAATTGGGAATTTTGTTACCGATAATTTTAACCACCTTTCACACCATGACTCTACTCTCAAAGTAACGCTGTAAAAATAAAAAAATTTGCAATGTTTTGTAGAGAATAATGTTTTTATATTACAAAAAGTGGTAAAAGATAGGTTTTTTGTTTTTCTTTAAATTTATTGAATAAATTATAGCAAGTGTACATATCTGCAGACAGATATTTTCATTCGCTATACTACAATGATGGATAAAGTTTTGAAAATTGGATAGATAGTTTTCGTAAAAAAAGGTTTGAAAACTTCGAATTTTCAAATTTTCCCCCCCCTAACCCCTTCCCTTATCATTTGCACCCAAAAAAAAGTGTATCGTTGAAGTCAGTGAAAGAAGGCGGACCATGCCCACATTGTTTTTTTCTCGTAGCTGAACTGGCTGTATTCTTTACTTTAGCCAGTATTTTTACTAGATTACTTCTACTTCTAATAAAAAAGATAAACAAATTTTATTGCGATAAATGAAATTTGAGACACACAAGGCTAACGGCTTCGCCGTGCCCATTTGTTGATTTGTTCTTAGGTCGGTTCCTACGGTAATATATTTCTTGTCTATTCAATTATTTCATGGGGTATTCATGATTTATTAAAATTTAAAATATTAACTAATTTTTTTAGTTAATTAGCGGGTAATCCAGTTTTTTTGTGAAAGTTATAATGTATAATCTTTTCGTTTGTATATACTTAAGTTTCTAATTTATAATGTACATATCAATATTTTAATTACCTGTCTGATAGAGTAACGTAGATAAGCTTTTAGCCTCTTTAGAGTTTTTTACCTGGGAACCTGCAGTACCACCAACAATAATGGCTCTCTCGTAGAACGAAAATAACACTTTATATGTGACTTATCGTACCCGTCCTAGTATATATGGGTAAAGCTTGGGCACTGACAATATCTCATGAGGCGGCTCTGGGAGTATGCGAAAGATTTGAGTACTGAAGAAGACTTAAAGGCGAGCTGTATGAGCTATATGCAGACACCGACATAGTCCAACGAATTAAGACCCAGAAGATGATCCGGCACAGAAGGTATTCTTATCGGCACCCGCCGGTGGTAGCAAAGAAAGAAGGAAACACCATGGAAGCACCAAGTCGAGATCGATTTGCGATGATGTGGTGTTTCCTAATGTCAGAAAGAAGTAACGACTGGCGAGCTATGTTGGACGGCCAAAAAAGTTTAGGTTAAGCACCATTTAAAAAAGAAGAAGAGTTGAAAAGTTTCAATCTACTGTTGCAGTGGAAACAGGGAGAGTTTGCAAAAATTTGTAGTAGTTTGTAAAAGTTATGAAATGGCGTTTTGTTGCTGTTCTAAAGTGTGTGAAGTACAGTTTTGGCGAAAGAGCCTTCTTCATAAATTGGTTTCGGCCACTATATTTTGGAATTGAACAAGTGGTTCATAAAAGCATAGTAACAGGCTTAAATAAATTTGTGCCATTTTGTTAACTATGGTTTGTTGAAAAAATCTATGCGAAATCTCTGTATGTTTAGTGAATCGAGAATCTATTTCCATTATTATATGATCAATAAATGTATGAAAAACAGAAATCTTGAAATAAAGTTACAATTCTGACCAGGTTTGTATCAATTCTTTTTGATTTCAATATCCATATTGTTTGCATCTTTTTCACAAGTTCTGAACAATTTTTTAAAGTAATGTTCGTAAAAACGAACACGTCGTAACTCCGCCACTGAGACACTTGCGAAATCCACTACAAGCTCTAAATCTGTTGGAGTTTATTACACAAAGGCAGAAAACATAGTTTTTTGAGTAAGAGATTTTTAGTTTTGTGTTAACAAAAATACTTAAAGACTGCGTTTCTTATTAAAAAGAAATAGTTTTTAATGCTCACGTAAGAATTTTAAAATACTAAGGGCAGTTTTCTAAAATACTAAGGGCATTTTTCTAAAATAATCTTTTCCTTAAATTAAATTTTGGTTTTGTAGTGCTCGTTATGGGGTTTCTTTCTACCAATTTAACAGGCAGAAAACGAAACCTTTAAAATGTGTCGGTTCGAAAAACAAAAAACGGCTGATTGTCAATTGAAGTTATTTCGGCTATAAAATTATAAAACATAAAAAAAGTAAAGTAGTTATAGAAAAAGGGAGTGTGTTTTATATTGATGCAATGGAAGAAGCATTTGAGAAAACCAGTGAGCGCAGTATAGCCAGAGAAATTTTCGCAACCGCTTGGATTACCTGGAAGAATACAAACACCAATTTTAACAAATTTTGTTAAAAATTCTCTTCGCTATCTATTTTTCCACCACTTTGTGCTCTGATTAAATAAATTTCAGTCCATCTGAATTCGGATTTCTATAGATGTGAGAGATAAAGGCGAGAGTTTTAGCCCAGCAATTTCCGACCGCGAAAACTAGAGTATTATTTCCGTCAGTTATTTAATTACTACCAGAACCAATGTGTACGCATACCTCGAAACCGGTTTTGTCGTCTTGAAAGCGTATGAATTTCTTAGAAGGTCTAGTATATGTATATAGGCTTAATATTCAAACGCATAATCCACTTACCGAAATATTCATATATTCATAAAAATTGTAAATCTGAAGCATAAAATGGTATTGTTTTATTAAATTATATTTCAAAAAATAGTAGGTCATTGATCTCCTCTCCATGGCTACACCACTGCTTAGGTCTATGCATATTAGTTTTTCTGAGTTTCTTGTAAGAGAATGAATGTGTTATATATTGATTATTAAGGGACTTATCGCAAATTTATTGAATTCATTATTTTGTTTTAACAACTACAAGTCACTGCAAACAAGTAATAAATTCTCCCTTATACGAATAGAGAACTCGTCTGAACGCCGTCACTTCGAAACGGTTATTTGCTTGTCAACGTACCTCTTCCCTTTCTTTGCCTGGTGCATTTCGTGGATAGCCTCTATTTATGTAGTGTCAAGCCAAGTTGAATAGAAATTTCGATACCGACAGCCAGCAATAACAATTGCAATCATCATCTCATAAATTTCCAGCAGCGAACCAAACACAATTAAATCAACGGCGATTTCATTGCCATTTAATGCCGATTTAAACAAGCCCTCGTAATTCTCACCATTCGATATTCTCACTTTGCTTATTTTATTTGTTGCCTGGCTGTCTAATGGACTAAATATTTGTCTAATTATTTTTCTTCCGTTTTCCCAGCCGAAATTGCTACACCATAACATTAACAAAAAACAAAAATAATAAACGAAAAGAGACGAAGTGAAGTGCTACAAATTCCACATAACAAAAAATAAAACCAACAATGCATTTCTCTTCCACATTCCACTTCGCAAGGATGGTGACTTGGCCGTCTCTATTCTATTTCTAAATGTCCTTATATCTGTCACAGGTTCTTATATTAATATACTCTGCTTTCAGCAAAACATTGTCGACATTTTTTGCATATAATAGGGATGTTACGGATAACGGATCAAGACAAATTCTGTGTTTTCAAAACATAAGAAAATTAGCCTAAAAATAATGAAATTATAAGGTAAAGAAAATTAAATATTTATCAAAAACTTAAAACTTCTTTTCTTTGAAGAATATAATGTAGTATTGAAACCAAGGGCTAAAACCGAAACCGGTTAAAACCGATTCATTTTTCGAAACCGAAACCGTAAACATTATTCTGATCTGAAAAGGAATAAAACCGAAATCGGAGCCGTGTCCAAACGGTCTTTTTTAATTTTATACCTTCCACGAACTTCAAACGGTTTTATAGCCTTGGTCCGATATTTGTAAGTATTAGAAGAAGAGATGGGCCGACTAGTATACCGAAATGATCACGGCGATGAGCCGAGTCGATTTAGCCATGTCCGTCCGTCCGTCCTTCTGTTACCACGATAACTTGAGTAAACTTTAGGATATCTTAATGAAATTTGGTATAAAGGTTCACTGGCACTCATCTCCTGGCGCTATTTAAACTGGGCGAAATCGGATGATAGCCACGCCCACTTTTGATTAAGTCAAATTTAGAAAGAATATTTATCATAAATAAAAAACCGTTCAAGATATTGAAATGAAATTTAGCACACATATTTATATTAATACAAGGTATGTTTCGAAAAAAAATGGGCGAAATCGGTTAAGAACCACGCCCACTTTTGTACGAAAGATTTTGAGAAGAATCATAGATATATTTAATAGGCAATGACTTTGCGTACAAAAGCTTTATATCATTCATATTTCACTTTCAAAGTGTCCGTGAACGAAGAGAGTCGAAAAATTAAAATTTTTTTAAAATGTGAGTGGCCCCGCCCCTTTTGTACTGTATTATTCCACAAAACCTTTTATGCCATAACTCCGGCAAAAATTTATTTATCGGAACGATATTTGGCGACAATGTTGCACAAGTAAAGGTAAATGTAAAATTTGTTTGTAAAATGTAAAACGCGATATTTTAAGAGCCACACAAGCTATATCAATAAGATCTTGCACACATAGTAAGCTTTTTAAGCAAAAGTCAACCGGAAAAAATTTGGTGAATTTTGGGGAAGTAGACGTGGCGCCGCCCATTTGTAAACAAAAAAATTCTGCTATTTTCAAAAGCGATTGCTTATAATTTCAACAAAGCTATTTCAATCAAGAATGGTCAGCTGCTTCTCAATAGTATGTAGTATACTCTTGCCAAAAATTAAGCAAATCGGATGACGCACAAGTGAAATATTCGGGAAGTGGTTAATACCCCACTGCAATAGGAAGTTATATACCTTTTTTGATTTGCATGCCTTTAATGAAAATGAAACGTTTGTAAGTATGAGAAGAAGAAGAGATGGGCCCATCAATAAGTAAACTGAAATAATAAGGACGATGAGCTGAGTCGATTTGGCAATGTCCGTCTCCCCGTCCGTCTGTCGATCTGTCAGTCTGTCTATTTTAACGCAAACTTTTCAAACATAAAATGTGCATGTATTGGTATTTTGAAAAAATGTGGTTAGCAGTTGTAGTAGGAAAGCTATTTATATATAAATAAATTAATGGCGGCCGGGGTGGTGTGGCGGTAGTGTTGCCGGCCTACTACACCGAATGTCCAAGGTTCGAGTCCTGGGACAGGTGACATTAAAAGTGGTTTGAAAAAGTTTTTCGATACGGGGTCGCCCCTCGGTAGTGGTTGGGCAAACTCTCCGAGTGTCTTTCGGCCATGAAAGACTTCTCAGCAAAAATTCATCTCGTTTGTAGGTGCCGCTCGAAGTCGGCAAAAATCTGTAGGTCCCGCCAATTTGTAAGAAAAAATTCAAATTGGACGCAAAAGTCTCTCAGGAGGTTTATGATGATATACATGTTGTATATCGCGCCATACATTTTTATTTTTTTTAAGTTAATTTTCCTGCCAAAAGTCATGACAGAAATGTTTTTATTGAAAACAATCAGCTGGCTTTATAATACGAACTGAAAAGTATTAAAATAGAAATGCGTAAATTAGTATTCCATAATAGATCAATACTAGGTATATAATGTTCGGTTCCATCCGAACTTAGACTTCCTTACTTGTTTTTTTAACTTACTTCCTTTGACAAGGCGGTACCCTGGATAATATTTAAGGGAGATTGTCGAGGCTACAAAAGACGTTTTGTCACCTCAATATAAACAAGTGAAAGATAAAATTTAATTTTTTAGTGGTCTCCAGAGGTATTTGCATAGGGTTATTATTTTAGGGTTTTTAAAAACAAATTTTATTCCGTTTTCGTATTATTGATATAACACTTAAGCAGCATTAAAGGTGTTCAATCTCGTTAATAAGAACAAACCAATTGTTTGGACTACATATATTCAAATAATTTATTAAAAATCTTCTTGCTCTTTAAAAGGCGCTTAACTGTCTAAACTGTTGGCTGTCTAACACAGCTGGCCAGTCGTTTCTTCTTTCTGCCAATTGGCGCCAATGGAAAACACCACGGGATCACTAATCGGTCTCCACTTGGTCCTTCCATTGGAGTGGAAGGACTTCTGCTACCACCGGCGTATACATTTTGGGCCGGATCATCTTCATACATTCGCACAACATGGCTTAGCCGACGAATTCACTGGGTTTTAACTCGTTGGACTATGTCGGTGTTTGCATATAGCTCATACATTTCGTCATTAAATCTTCTTCGGTACTCGCCGTCGCCTTTCTCCCGAATTTTTCTAGAACTGACTCAACCAGTACGGGTAAGATACGTGACGTGTAGTGTCATTTTCGTTGTTAGAGAGAGGACTTTACTTCTCAATTGCCTACTCAGTCCGAAGTAGCTCTTGTTTTCAAAAATGATTCTTCATTGAATTTCTAGGCTGACTTTATTGCTGGTAAAGGAATCCTTTTCTATTTATAAATTATTTCTGCCACCAGTGGCGTGATTTCCAAAAGTGCTGACTCTTTGCTTGATGACATGTACTTCGTTCTACCCTCGTATCGTTTATTAAAAGTTTCATGAGTATACTCGTATTTAAAAATATATAGCCGAAGAAAGCCCGATTTTTAGACAAACTATAGGTGGGCTACCACGATACAGAATTTCTATATAAGAGCCTCGGTATAACTTGTTCAATGTGTAATGCAGATGCAAACTTTTTGAACCGAATATTTTTATTCGTTTATTCGAATATTATTTGAAAGTGGTCCCACTACTAGTGGAAATTCTATTATATACAAAACTTAGGCAAGGCCCGGCCTACTTTTTTCTAATTTTCCACACAAAAAACATATATTTAGTAAAATCTGTTAGCTTGTTTTCCGTGACATCCTAAATTAGTGAATTTTAAGTAGAAAAAACACAAAATAAAGGTACAGAGAAGTTTATTCGCTGCATACAACACATTTTCCAATGGATTAAATATGCACCTGGCACACTGGCCGTTTACAAACTAATTAATGCGATGGACTTAGATAAGCAAATATTTAGAACAGCCTCCATAGCGGTATGACCGTAATAATGCTGCAATATTCGGGAATATGACGATCGGAGATTGATTGCTCAATTGACCAATTCACTAGCAAGTTCTTTTAGATAAGTTCGGCGGCTGATAATAACACGACTCGTTAAATCATCGCTAACGCCACTACATCCAACACATTGCAAAATAAAGCCAAAGTATTTGATCCATAGTATCAACACCACCTTTTGTACGATTATAAAAATAAATAAATAAATGTATGGCACGATATACAACAGGTATATCATCATAAACCTCCTGAGAGATTTTTGCGCCAAGTTTCTCTTCCAATTTTTCCTACAAATTGGCGGGACCTACATTTTTTTTTGCGAACGGCATCTACAAAGAAGATAAATTTTTGCTGAGAAGCCTTCCATGGCAGAAATACACTCGAAGAGTTTGCCAAACCGCTGCCGAGGTACGACCCCGTTTGAAAAAGCTCTTTCAAACCACTTTTGATGTTGCCTGTTCGAGGACTCGAACCTTGGACCTTCGGTGTGGTAGGCCGGCAACACTACCGCCACACCACGGCGGCTGTACGATTATTGCGAGAATTATTTCAGGTTTATTTGAGTCAAAATCGCTGCGTTATTGACACACATTTTTGGTTGACTTTAGATTTGTAACTGAGCAGCACCGTATTCTAGCGGAATTTACAGTTGAACTTTCATATTATTGAATATAATCATAGGGGTGACGCGTCGACGGAACTAGGGTTAAAAAAACTCCAACAATTTGTCCTAGGATTTGCGTCACACTGTAAGAAAAATTTCGAACAGGTACACATCAAGTCCACTCTCCCTCTGTCATTACTTACATAGATATGTATATACGTATATATGTATAATCCGCATTGCCAAAATATGCGTGGCATCTTGTGTTCATTTCTTCAGAATGCTTCGACTTGACTCTTTTGTCCTATACATATTTTATGGGTAATCTACTTAAGAAAATGACACTAACCATCATTACAAATGTTGTTACTACACTAAATGGCACATAGTTTGGGCTATTCACCTTATTCATTCTGATACGTTTCTCTTAAAATACTCCCTTAAATATTCTTTCACATCATGCACTGTAAGATATTCTACAGCTTGATTATACAACCATATGGTTGTCATTTAAGATGTGGATGATTGTGTATGGGTGGTTTCGCAACGAAACTCATGAGGCAAATTTCAAATTGAGTGCACCTGCGCGTACTAAAGTTTTTTACTGAGAAAGAACTAATTTCAAATACAAATAATGCCACACAACATCTATTGTGTAAGGACATAGTTATTACATGCATGTATAAATATATGACTGTTGAGCAAACCCTCCAGATCAGTCAGAATTATGAAGGATCTCTTTGAGCCGTTGGAAACTGACCGAGAGGATGACCCTTTATCATTGGCCTTAACAACTCTGTAACTACTGCGTACGCCACATTAGAAAAAGAAACGGAAACAATGGGTGCGGTGGTTACGAGGACAATACGAAGTACATGGTGTCATCAAGGGAAGAGGCAGCTCATTTGCACTTTGACAACCTCTCCACTGCTGGAAACCATACTTTCGACATACTAAAGCACTTAGATTGACTAGGTGGTATTAAATGTTAAAAATTACAGTTTTATTGTATGGCCAAGAATTGTATTTTTGTATACTGGTTTGGAGCTTTAGGGCCGGTAAAGGAGAAGGCAAAAACTTAAATAATAACAGTATGATAGCAAAACCACAGTGCGCCTATTCTAGGGGAAAAAAGAAATAAAATGGAAAATTTTATTTCATACATTTTTATAAACATGTATAATACTCCCTGAGGAAGACAAGGTAGCGTCGAAACGCGTAAGAGGGTAAAGGAAAAATTTAAGTTTTTGCCTTCTCATTTTCCGGTCGTAAAGATCCAACTCAGTATTTAAAATTTACATCTTTGCAAGATTTTCTCGTCTCGCAATAATTTCGTTAGATCCCAAATACACGAATTCGTTCACAGTTTCATATTTGTGTATGTCAACCGTGACGCCAGGCGTTTCTTTATTTCATGAGTTTCAAATATAGAACCTAGATTGGAGACTTCGCTATACAAAATGTTACTATGTTACTTATGAATTATCTTCAAATCATATGTTTAAAATCAATTAAATATCATATCATATTATGCAGAGTAAAGTAAATGAAATCCACAATGTGATCTAGCAGCATTCATACCATTGAGTTCAAATATTTCCTCCCCAGGTTTAATATACTTGAGTTTGGAGAGGCTATCAACGGGTTTACAAGAAATTTCATTCTGCTTCGGCAATGCACTCGACATTCGCACTGCGGGCGCTACTTTGTTTCTTCCAGTTCCATGCATCATCACTGCCCGGTAATCTGATAATGTCCGCGAATTTGGAATGTCAAAGTTCTGTGGGAGTGTCCCATTTTTCCAATCTTTCCTCCAAGGAAAGAGTATCATATAATTTGTACCACAGGTTCTCTCTCACTCTCTTAAGTTTCCGAAATGGTTGTATTACCCTTCTTGCGACAGTTGTCCTATACGAGCCTAATTTCATGTATCATACAAGCACAGCTGGGCATTTAATGTTCCATTCTTAGCGAGCTTAGACTTCCTTACATGCTTCAACTAAAATTTGTTACTAGTAGCTATCATAGATATTACTTAACCACTCTTTTAAATAATTTCGCATTACAAACAATAAATAATTACTTCAATGATATAATGAATATTGCATTTCATTACACTTAAATAAATAATTGGCGCGATATTTACCTCGGAGGAAATTAATCCCGAGCTCTCTACCAATTTGTGGTATGCTACTTCTAGCAGATTAATTTTTTCTGAGAAACCTGCTATGGCAGAAATACAATCAAAGAGGGGCGACCCCGTTTTGAAAAAACTTTTTGAAACCACTTTTGATGTTACCGCCACACCACGGTGGCCGCCATTTTATTACAGTTATTTTCAATTAATAGTAGAATCCTTGATTTCTAAGATATAAAACAAAACAAAAAAAAATAAACAAAGGCGGTAACAAAATCTGGTTATATAAATGAATGTATAGTATTAAATAAGTACTAGAGTTCGCCCAGTGGTTGAAATTCAACCAATAAACTTTATTTTATTTAATTTTTTTGCTGTAGGTATGTTTTATCCGCCTTTTTTTCTTCCTTTCTATGTCGTTCCTTTCCTCTAACATATATTTATATTTCCTTTCTTTTTTTACTCTCTTAGTTTATTTTTTACTTTCCTCAAACTTCTTTTCCTTTCCCTCCCCTTCCTTTTATTTTCTTTCTATCCCCTTCGTTTTCTTACCTTTGCTTTAATTCCCTTTCCCTTCCCTTCCTTTCATTTCCTTACCATTCCTTTCTTTCCTTTAATTTTCCTTCCTTTCCTATCCTTTCCATTCCCTTCCCTTTCCTTCCTTTCCTTTCTTTTTCCTTTTCTTTCCTTTAATTTTCCTTCCTTTCAATTCTTTTCCTTTCCTCTATTTTCCTTTAATTTTCTTCGGTGTTTTTTTATTTAATTTTTGTAAACCCTGTTTGTAGGTATCAGCAATGAATTTAACATATTTGCTCATTGCTTGTGTAATGTATCCAACAAAGCAACTTTTCGTGCTCTCAGGAGAGCAGCTGACACTGGGCATCGTAGCCAGTAATCAATACAATAACAACAACTAAAGCAAAAATGCATGACACAACAGAGTATCTATAGTGCGAATACTTATTTTTCATTGGTCCACTACCAACTCTTCGCACTCACAGTGAGAGCCGACCACACGAATAACACAAAAACATGCATGGCAAGTATACTCACACTACTACGGCTCTTAATTTTTTCCTACAAAGCAACTCCTCGGCCATGCTCACGATTCAGCATAGTACACTAAAAGCAAGTACACACACACACAGCGTGTCTATAGTGTGAATAAGTGAATGTGTAGTGACTTTTATGTTAAATTTTTTATATTAAAATGATTTTTTAAATTTTTTTTATTTACGGATAAAAGTACACCTCAAAATTTCCTATCTATACATATATAATTTGTATACCTTAGAATTATAGTTTAGCAGAAAACGGTTCTACATTGCATTCATCTTGTCTATTTATATATAAGATAAGGGAACAAAAGTTACTAAAACTATATATAACTATATATAACATTTCTTGAAAAATTGCATTAAAAAAGTCGTATAAAAACATATTTGAGTTTTTGTAACTTTCAGTTTTCAGTCTGTGAAGTTAGTTGTTAATAAAATAAGATTTCAAATAGCAAAAATTGAACGAGGGCACAAACAGAGGATTTGTCTTAATTTATGTTTGAGCTGCCGAAATACTGAGGACTCTTACTAATGGCAATAAATTAAACCTTGGCTACTTTCTGAAAACTTAACATCTGTGTCAATCTACTCCGACTGTAAAGCAGCGATCAAATCCCTTCAAGGCAAAAATACTGCATCAAAGGTATCAATCGATTACAGTGAGACGCTCAATGAACTAGCCTCGCTGTGCACCACAGCAGTTATGTGGGCCACAGTGTTGTACCAAGGAACTGCACTGCTAACGGGATGGAGAGGAAAACCACTGAACTGACCGAGACAAGCTCCTCTTGATAGAAGTAGGAACACACCTTTCGCGGTTTTCACCAAAAAAAGCGAATGCAAGGTGGATAATAGAAGCCACATATGAGGTGTCCAGAAAACTTAACCCCTCATCAAAGCGAATCGAACAAGGTTCATCATCCGTCTTAATAGCCCCTGCCTATATCGGAATACTAACAGGGCTTGTCTAATTCAGGTACATGGTAAACATGTAGTGGTATATATAAGTTAACATACATGCAGACTACTATTAAAAAAAAGTTTCCCAACCATATCCAAAAGGATCTCTCAATTTTACTTTGAATATACTAACCAGCAGAAATATAGCCATTGTCTTTAGATTCATTTCAAAATAAGTTATGAAAAATTAAACTTATTTGACTAATAGTATTAAAAGTTTTTGGGAGGTTTGACACAGAAAATCATGGATATTTTTTGTTGCTCTAGCTAGGTTATATAAAATGTCCTTTAGAATATAAATAATAAATTTACATTAATAAGGTGATTTATTTTTCAGTAATCGGTATCGGCACCTGCCAAATATTGGAATCGGTCGGACTCTAATATTTACAAAAAATTGTAAGCTGTGTAATAAAATCATATAAACGCCATTGTCGACTCCATAAAATTGAAGTGTTCGCGGTTCAGAACGTGTCTAACTGCACAAATTACCATTTTAGGCATTATTACAGCAAATATTTGACTCATATGCTTGTCCTTATATACATTTATTGATTTTATTAATGCGCCTCGTCACATTTCGCACATTCATACAAGGTGGCGCAAAAGTAATCCTCCTATCAGAAAATGCTATACATTTTGCGATTGGCCCCTAAAGTCAGTTCTGTTTTGACATTTGTGTAGTAAACACATGCGAAATACACGTTAATAAACAATGTTACGCTACACTGCTCCAGAACGCGGAATATTGCTGACTATTTATTTGACCAATAATCGGTCGGGGCCAAACGGTTACTGTGAATGGTGAGCGCTACAGAGCAATGATCAACGAGTTCTTTTTGCCGCAACTTGATGAATTGGGATTGGAAAACATGTGGTTCCAACAAGACGGTGCAACAGCACACACTGCACGTGCCACAACCGATATGCTGAACATCGGAAGCTTACTTTTGCGCCACCTTGTATTTACAAAAGATATCGTATTATTTTTAATGTGAATGTTACGCGTGCTTGGTGGTTCTCAGCATGTGTCATATTTACAATTAAAAGTACTAGCAGATGTCCGCGATAATATGTTGCAGATTACAAATGAAAAGATCGTTAAAAGCAGTTTTGCGTTATTTGAAATTATTTATTTACAAAACTTCTTTATAAACAAATAAAATATACAGATTATTCGGGTTAGTTACTCGAGAGCAAACGACGCGGAATTGACTATTAGGCCCGGTTTTTCAGTACAAGTTTAACTCAATTTGTCAGTTAAACTAAGCTTAAACTTGTTGCGCAGTTTTTCAGTCAACTTTAAACGAAGTTTAAACGTAGTTTAAGCGGTCAATTCGGCAGGGTTAAACTCTAGTTAACCTGTCAGCTGTTTTGCATATTTGATGGTTTTGGTTGTGAAACAATAAGCTGAACGCAATTAAGAAAGGACGATATTTTTATATTTAATTAAATACTGGATATATCATCTGACGAAAGTGATTATAGTGATGCAGAAATTGGCAAAATGCTAACTATTACAATACTGAGGAGAAGCAATGGCGTTGAATATGTATAGAAATATTATCTGTTGCCGTATCTAGATAAAGAAAAAACCAATGTTGCCGTATAAAAAGCAAATATTAAAAGCGGCCTTAAACTCGCACTGAAAAACCGCTCTGCAATTTAACTGGAGTTTAAATTTATGCCGAGTTTAAGCAAACTTAGTTTAAACTGAGCTTAACCAAGGACTGAAAAACCGGGCCTTCGAGACACAACTGCGGCGGAATTTTGGAAGTCGCTAAAGCTTAATATCGATCGCTTAAAATCTCTAAATGCATTTTGGCAACTTTTGGCCACTTTTGCAAATTTTTGTGAGTGACATTCTCCTAAAATCTCCATGTTTTGGTTTATTTTGATTAATTTTTTGGGTACATTTTAGCGATGAACATAAATAAACTAGAAAATTAACAGCTGCGGAAACTAATTTAGCTAAATTTGTGATTCTGGAATTTTAGCCATATCTTTAAATCTGTATTTTTCTCATAAAGGTAGCTTATTTTGCCAACGATAAAAACCTGTTGCCAAAAGCCAGAATATATGATAAGAGGTTATAATTATGTTGTTTTACGTCATAAAAACACTCAATGACATAACATATATATAAGGAATTTTTACATATTTACCTAATAAGAATTTGTTCATAATGTTGGAATCTTCTCTAGAAAAATCTATTCATGGAACTCTGTGATTTACTTACTTTGTCAGAATAAAGGTATTAGCGCAAAAACTCTCTTCCAAGCTTCAAAAAGTACATCCACTGAGGGGCATATCTTTCTGTGAGACAAAATGCCAACTAGTACCATTCGGGTGTGTAGGCCAACGAGAAAGCTTTTAATCCCATTGGGCCCCATAAAAGAAGAACTCATAAAACAAGATTCGAATATGAGAGAATAACACTTCCGCTAGACGGTATTCGAGAAAAATCTTAGGATCCTATAGGTGTTTTCAAGTCCATTATAAGAGTAAGGATCATATGAACAAATGTAGCTATTTGTGCCGCTTTTGTGATAGTTAGGAAGAAACTGCGAATAAAATGCTCAATACTCTCGAACTTACGGTAACTAAACTAAGTTGGCCTACATATAAGGTCACAAACCCCAATGTATTATTATTATTATAAATTCGAGATAATAAAGGGATCAACGGAATCTCGCAACGATTTGCACTTACTGCGGGGACTCTATCATAAAATTCTTTACGAATTAATTGAAATCCGATTAGTATATCATCTGAGGATACTCGTGACTTCGGTAAGCTCAAAACATTTATCTTAAATTGTTAGTAATTCTATTTTGCGATATTCTTAACACCTAAATGTTTATTTTTTTAGTTTCGAAATGTCAACAGCTTCTTGGTCCAATCCCATATTTCTCTGACTGAAACTAGTAAAATCTCCAAAACTTTAAATTTACTGAGACCTGTAGAGTAACCCTAAAAAGTAAGGGGTTGACTTTTAGTAACCTTTGCCCATGTCTGACCACTTGTGGAAATTTATGTCTCGTAAGGAAACACAACTAAATTGAAAGCTGGCAAAGCTATCCCAGGGTCCCCAGCGGACAGATAACGGATCAAAATCGCCTAATATTCTGAGAGCTCATTTCCTTTGGAATTTTGACATGTTTTGGCATTTAGGCGTGGCGATGTTTGGAATTCCGCTGCTGGTCCTTAGATCGACACCAACAGCATTCAGCGTCTGCCCCTGTGACTTACTAATGGTCATTGCAATGCAAAGGTTACAGGAAACTGTATTCTCTTGAAAAATTATCGCCAAAGTTGAAAAAACCTTTATTTGTAAATATATCTTACCAGCAGACCCGGCAGATGTTGTCCTGCCCAAGATTTTACTTGCCTACATTTAACAAATTGTACTCTTTTCCCTCCCCACTTTTCGCTTCTTCTTCATTTATCCTTATCTCCTCCTCTTTCAACTTTTGCTTTTCCCCATCCCCATATACCATTACTCTTCTTTACCCTCTTAATTTTCCTGTAACACCACTTCTATATCTCAAATTTCTATTCCTACTCCCTATTTCTCCCATTTCCTCTGCAGGTACTGATATGTAAATATTTTCGAATATATATGGAATTAACTTTTATTTGATCCTGGTACTGCTTTCTGTTTCCAAGGTTTTTGGATACATAGAACACATATCTATATATAAAATACCATTAACTTGAACCAAATAAATTCGTAGCTATGCCGAATTAAATAGCCTGGAGGCTTTGCCAAAAACTAAATACAACCTGTGTCATTTCACATAGATCGACAAACAATTTTGGACATTAATGAAGCACAAACAAAACACAAAAAATTTGAACGTGGTATCTACCACTTTTCCAAAATTATGAAAGTCTTGACTAAAAGACACATATATCAAAGTAACATTGATTTAGATCAAATAAGTTCAGAGTTATAACGAATTGAAATTTGATATAGCCTGGGGGCGTGACACCGCCCACTTTTCCAAAACTATATATAACCTATGCTTTAACCAGTGATCCCAAGAATATACTGTAAAAATTCATAAAAATCAGTTGAGTACTTTGGACGCCTATGCAACGCACTCATGCTGTATGTATGTAATTTTTGGAAAAGCCCCCAGGTTATATATTCGGTAAATCTAGGAGTTTATTTGGTTCAAGCTAGTGATATTTTATATTATAGTTATGTATTATAAAAAGCCTTGGAAAAGGTAAGCGGTACTAGGACCAAAAAAAAGTTAAACTGCTATATCTTCGAAAGTATGTACCCGCAGAACAAAAGGGTATAGAGGCGGAGTAGGAATAGAGAATTTGATAATTAGAAGAGGTGTTAGAGGAAAATTAAGAGGGTAAAATAAAATAACGCGGTATGGAGGTGGGGAAAAGCAAAAGTAGAAAGAAAAATTAAGATATAGGAATAAATTACGAGAAAGCGCCAAGCGGGGAAGGAAGAGAGTACAATTTGTTAGATGTAGGCAACTCAAATTTTAGGCAGGACAACGTCTGCCGGGTCTGCTAGTATTGTATAAAATTATTAATTATGCTATTAGCATTTAAGTTTCCGAATTAAAAGCAAATGCTTCTTGTAGTGAATTGCCTACGCGCGAATTGATTTTATAATGTTCCCACTATTCGTAGCGTTGAAACTTCTATATTTTTCACTTTAGTTTGCAAAAGTCATGCGTAAATTCAACGGTTGCTTGAATTTGCAAGTGCTATAAAAGCTAAGTTGGAGACAACGAAGTTGTTAGAAAAATGCTATAAAGAATTTATTCATTTTGGTATATATGATAAGTAAATGGGGATTTTCTAAATATCTCAACTTTAGCGCCACTTAGTGGGTTTATTTTTTGTAACCAAAGTCTGCATTCCATATCAAACATATATGACAAGAATTATCAAAAACTGAATATCTCGATTCCAGCACTATCTATTGCGTTTATTTTTTGTAACAGAGTTTTTCATTATACATCCAGTCTAAGTGCGAAAAACGAACAGAATCGGACCATAATTACTGATTTCGCAATTATAGCGACTCCGACGCCTTCTGGCGGGAAAAATATAGCCTGTGTAGAGGGGGGACTTATGCAAAGAATAAACTTTTAAAATAGCCTTTCCTTCCTAAGAGTGAATTTAACCCCATCCGGCAATGGTTTTTAATAATATGAATATTATTATTTTATTTATGAAGCAAGCTAGCAACGATCTGTAAACTTTTTAGGCGGGAGTCATATAGAACTTTTCGGATGACTTTCAGTCAAAGTAAAAGTTGCGGCATACGGGTGTAGCTGAAGTGAACACAATAAATACTTCGACATCAAAGTCAAAGGTGAGGTCTGCCAAAACTTAACTTTTTACGACTCTGACATTTTAATAATTCGGCATTTTTGTGTTCAACCAAGGCGAATTTATACCAGGTGATATCACGGCGAGTTTTTTTCACATATACTTCATGTGTTTTGTTTTTCCTTTGGCGGCTTCTCCTCTCAGATTGCATAGAATTTTTTTATTTTGACAGAAGAAACCGCTTCTTATATGTTCGTATGAGATCACCTGTAAGTTAATATGCTTTGGTATTCAACATTTTTTTCGACATTTTTTGTTTTTTTTAGCATTTTTCCTTTTGGCATTTTCAGTTTCGACATATCGCACCAGACCCAGACGTTGATTTTATTCCAGCAGGCGCAGCAGATCCAATATCTTAGTTCGGGATTAGGTTCAACACCTGGCCGAAGCAAGAGACTGAGAAACAGCTCTGCGGCAAGGCGCTGCTCTGAGGATGACAGTTTAGGGGGAGACGTGGCGAGGTGGACACGGTTAGATCGAAATACTAGCTCTTGGTCGTAAAAAACCAACGCCCATGTGTGGTTGCCAAAATATCTCAATAAAGCTATTTTAAACCGACTTCGAAGGTAACAGAAATTGTCCAGTAAAAATCGGTTGCAACACTTCCATGAAATTTTTGTATCCTCGAACTCTAAAGTAGTATTTGTGCGTCCTCCGACAATTTTGAGATATCTTCTCGAAAAAATTTAATAGGATGAACAGTTAATTATTGCTTTTTTATACCAACAATTTTTGTTGATTTACGGCCTGTACATGTTCATTATTTTTGGCTTGAAAACCCGTTGTCCATCCCTGAACGTATTCCATAATACGACCCCTCTTCTACTTTGTCAATTTATTTTTCCTGTTTTTAGTATCAGAGTCTCTGTTATCACATAAATATTCTTTCTTAAATTTTTGCAATCCATTTTCATCTCTTGGCAATTATCGTTAATTTTAGTTACACAGTATTGAAAAATATGTTAGTACCTAGACTTCTGCACAGCTTTTTCTCCACTGCTGGTTTTGCATCCAGGATCTGTTTGCTTAAACAACAATTTGTTTCTCGTACACTTTGTAGGATATGCATTAATGCGTTAATACCCACCAACAAATTTACATGATATATAAAACTTATTTTATTTGTTACTACTTTTAAATAAAACTATTTAATTTTAGAAGTTTAACCTATAGTTGAACGGGAATACATGTAAGATATGCATATATGTTCGTGACTTACTATATTTACTTTACTATAAAAATAATTTTTCCTCAGAGAAAGAAACTCTGACGCAGTATTCACTATTCATCACCTCTGTTTCTGCAATTTTTTGCTGGGTATATATGTACTTATTTCTTATACATATGCATACATATACCAGACTGGGCAAAAATACAAAGTTTTTTTATTTGGTTTTCTTGGTCATGATAGCAAACAGTGATTCAGAGTATTTGAATGAAATAATTATGGGAACTAAGTAAATAACCAATAACCACACATGGAATCAATATCGTTTCTGCCCAGTAGATAAACAAAATTAGAATGATATCGTGTCGATTTCGAGAAGGACTCCCGAAAATAGGTTTTTCCGATAGTAATTTTTCGGTCCCATTTCTATCTAAGGCCAAGCTCGACAAAACCATCTTTCACAATTCTAGAATCGCCAAAAATCCGAGAAAATGTTAGCAAATTGCTAGATAATATTATGAGAAGCCATTGTGTTTATTGGGTGGGTGCGAAATCGAGTAGTTATTATTGCAAAAGATCAAGAAAGTATCCATATGCGAATGAGGCAGCGTAAACGACTGAAGACGAGCAGCCGCCAAATATCCCTATAGCGAGAACGCAGTACCAGTTGAGATATAAACCAAGAAGTAGTGAAGTCGGCATCACATTTATAGTCCATCTTTCTGGGAATATTTTCCCCTTTAATTCAAAGCAAACCTGTGGTTAGCCAATTATAGACATGTGTACTACAAACTAGTAACTATTACACATCCACGTCGTTGACACTACTATCCTACACCTTCATACAACACGTAACCATGACTATCACCAGAGCTCAACATCGTAACAAAATATGCTATCACTAGTGGACTCTGGAGAAAGCTGCGGGTCTTTCGAACCCCTCTGCCAGGAACTGCTATCAGATGTCACCTTATAACTCCTCAATATCATTTATATTACGTGGAAAAATGCTCAATGCTAGACACCGTTTTATCTGAACAGCAACGAAATAAAATACACAAAAAAGCGGTTAATTCTCTTACTAAACCATGCCCGTTGAGTCGCGTTTCAAACTTTATAGCACTACCTATATCAGATGAATAACGCATTATGCCAATAGATACTTGAATCACCTTACACTCTCAGGACTGGTAATGAAAGATAGGAAAAATTACACAAAGCCATTTGTCTTCCAGTAGGTATCCTGTTTATGGGCCTGGTAACACTTTTTTGGGGCTCAAAAATTCTAATTAGCTTTGTGGGTGGGTAAGCGATAACCTGCCTCAAATTGACAGGTTGAACTGCTACAAAAACAAAAGCAAAATATCTTTTTAAATTTTTTGACACAAGGAATTTTTGTTTGGCACTGTCTAATATACACCCTAACACTTACATGCATATGAATTGGCTATGTGTTGTTCTCATGTTTTCCATGGGGGCTAATGGTTAATTTAAGTTAGGACTACATGTTTTGTCATTTGGAGCCATATCATTTGTTCAGGAGCTCCAACGTGTATGCAGTTATATCTACCCTTGTTTGAATACACATGTGCGTACTTAATGGGCCATTACTGCTATCAAATATACATAAACAAGGGAATTAGTCCTACTCCTAAAGCTATAGGAGCATCAAACAAAATTTATACATATATATAAACTCTCATATATGCTTATATATATACAAATAACTACATATGTGCCCAATAAGAAAATACGTTTGCTACAACGTTTACTATAAATATTGTAAAACGTTTGCAAAAAAATTGTCAAATCAACGAACATTATCCCTTTTTAAACAATTGGAATTGAAGTTTGGAAAACAATTTTTAATTAACGGTTTATTGAACGTACAGTAAGGGTTTGTTGAAAATTGATTGATAAAAATCCAATATATTTAAGATTTACTTCTATTCTATTTTTTTTTTACAATGGAAGTATAATAAAGTTAATATAACTCAAGTAAGTAAATTATTTAACAACAATTTAATCAACGTATTTTTAATTTAATTAACAAGGTATTATAATACTAAGACATACACTTGTGGTCACAATAATTGTAGAGAAATTAAATTAGATATCGTTCAGCGATATAAGAAGAAACTGTGTTTTTAATTATTTTCATTTAAAATATTGCGAATTCTATAACAGAAACCACATAAAATGAAATTTTAAAGTTTACACAATGTTTAGGAAAGTAAATTAAACTTTAAAAATGGGCATGTCAGAGTTCCTAGAAAACTTTTGAGCACGCCGTTTTGTATCCCAATTAATTTTACTTCAGGAATGTGCACGGCAGAACTCGTTTGAAAATTTCCCTCAATTTCTAGAATTTTTATTCTGCCGGCTTCTCAAAATTTTCTTCAGTATAAAATTAAATTTTGTTCATGCGTTGTATGGACGAAATCACTCAACAGCCTCGCCGAAAAAAATACTGAAAATTCAGCAAAATTTTTGGACAATTTCTAACTTGCATATTATTATACTAGACTTTATTAGTCTTCAAAACTGCGTACTCAAAAGTTTTCTAGAAGCTCTGCCAGATTTTGATGCCCATTTTTTAAATTTTAATTAATTTTCCTGAACTTTGTGTTAGCTTGGAAGTTTCACTATTATTATTTGAACACAGCTGTACACATGTAAATATGTAATTTTAGGAAAATAACCTTGTTGGTTCTTCGCAATCCAAGTTGCAGTTTGCATGCACTGCAAGAAGGAGCTAAATTGTCAACGCCACGTAACTTCTCAATCCCCAAGTATTAATGAGGAATGGTTTTAATAAACTCACTTACTGAATTCAATTATATTTTAAATTTTTCCGATACGTTAAAGAAATCACGAAAGTTTAAAAAAAAAATTTTTTTTAAACTGACACCTTTTCACCTTACAGAAACTTCATCCCAAGCTACTTCCCCAAAGCTACCATCAAATTGTAAAAACATATTTAATCGTTTGGAAAACATTGATTTAAAGGTTTGGAAATTTTTTTAATAAACTAGCTTACTTCATTGTTTATTGGGTGTATTCACATATCTCCCCTGCAGTCAAACCAAGTACTTGTAAACTACTTCAAAGCCACCACCTATATTTTTTCCAAATAAGCAACTTATGTTTTTAACATGGCGATGTCCTACGAGATGGCAATTGTAATATATCCGACAGAAATATAAAAGTCCCAAACTAGTTCAAAAAATACCAAAAAGTTTTAGCTTAATCATACTCGATTCAGATCGGCGAGTCTCAGTGAGGTGAAAAAAATTTTGTTTAAAATTTGCTTTATTCGGACTTACCCAACGCGGGACATTTTAGCAGTCTGCATTACTTTAAACTTTTACTGGTACAATTTAAGTTATTTTTGGTCTGTTTCGGTACCAGTCGAAAAATTCTAGTTGTATACTGTTATGTTTCCTGACTAGTTTGGTGCTTCACTGCAGGGCAGTTAGTCAGCCAAATGATTTTTTTCTATATAAGCACCTGGTCTTTTTAACTTGGGATGTCCTGAAAAATGTCAATTGTCAGATTCCAGATAGAAATATAGAAGTCTCATACTAGTTTAAAATAAACCAAAGAAAATATCAGTTTTATACCTGCAAGTGAAAACAAGTAAGGAAGTCTAAATTCAGTTGGAACCGAACATTTAATACCTATTAGTGATCTGTTATAGCATCCCAATTTACGCAGGTATATTTTAATACTTCTTAGTTCGTATTATAAAGCCAGCTGATTGTTTTCAATAAAAGCACTTTTGTTACGAGTTCTGAGTGGGAAATTAATTTCTTTGTATATATGTAAATAGGTTGCCTACCGACCGCTGCTTACCATATTTTTTCAAAATTCCAATACATGCATATGTTTGAAAAATTTGCGTTCAAATAGACAGACAGACAGACGGGCGGAGAGACGGACATGTCTAAATCGACTCAGCTCATCGTCCTAATCATTTCAGTATAATAATTGAATCATGTTAATGAAAAGTATAAAAATCAAAAAAGATGTATAACATCCTCATTGCAGTGGGATATTAATTACTTGCCCGTATATTTTGCTTGTGTGTTATCCGATTTGCCTAATTTTTGACAGAAGTATACTACATACTATTGAGAAGCAGCTGATCAATTTTCATTGAAATATCTAATTGAAATTACAAGCAATCGCCTTAGAAAAAAAAGAATTTTTATGCGATTTCGCCCATTTTTACAACAAACAGTTAAATTTATATATTTAACATTTTCCCCAAATATCGTTGCGATAAATAAATTTTTTCCCGAGTTATGCCACTAAAAAAAGAGCGGGACCACGCCTATTTTCGAAAATTTATATTTTTCGACTTTCTTCGTTCACGGACACTTTGAAAGTGAATTAGAAATGATATAAAGCTTTTGTACGCAAAGTTATTGCCTATTAAATATATCTATGAGCCTTTTCAAAATCTTTCGTATAAAGGTGGGCGTGGACCTTAACCGATTTCGCCCATTTTTTCCGGAACATTCCTTTTGCTGCGTGCTGAATTTCGTTTCAATTTCCTGAAGGTTTTTTGATTTATGATCAATATTATTTCTAAATTTGACTTAATCAAAAGTCTAATCTTAGTAATTTTCGTAATTCTCATTGCATATGGGTAGAAATTTGTGAAATGGGCCACTTTTTTCGAAGTTGGACTTTATTTCTAAAACTTGTTTGTATAGTTCACAACAACAAAAAAGGTTTGGCGCAGTTTTTTGAATTTCGAATTATTTTCAAAGTTACAGCTACAAACACTTTTTCGAAGCTCCCTAGTTTTTTTCAAATTTTCTCACGGTTGACCAGTCCGTTTTTACTCATTGAAATATATATACAAGATGATATGTGCTACCAAAGAACGAAATTAAACACAGAGGATGGCGGAAATCGGTTTGTCACAAAAAATTGACAAGGGATGATGGAAATTTCGTTTCCCCTTTCGGTATAACATATATCAATCCCATTCTGTATAATTACTTAGTTGTAGAACAATAACGAAACAAAACCCCCTTACAAGTCCTTGTTAATTTATGACGAATTTCCATACCAAATACAGATATCTCTAAAACTGAAAGACAGGCATAGAAATAAGTGAAGGATCGCCAAGACGCGATGACTTACGTGCATTGGGACGAAACGGTTAAAATTCAAAACCTGGACTAACTCCAATTAATGAGGATGATGAAATTATTTTTACAACATTTGTAATAAAAACAGTAAACCGAATCCAAGGGACCGTGTCAAAATGTTTTTAGTTTAGAACCTGTGGGCCATGTTTGAGTCAAATGGAAGGTGCGGAATGCTATGCAGAAACAACCATTGTAATTTTCAATACCAGTGATAAGGAATAAATAGAAAAAAAGCAGCAATCACCAAAAGAATAGCACCGATGGCTTTGCTTTAATTTTAAATTTGATATTACATCGATATTTCCCCGGCACTAATTGGTATATATGTATGTACACACATAGGTAATTTTGTAAAAACTCTTTCAAAGTTCTTAGCAACATACAATTTAAAAAGAATGACTGTCTCTTACTCTTAAACTACTTATGTATAATAGAAATTTCTTCACAACGAATCCTTAAAATTATTTAAGTCGAATCTTCGTCCAGAAAAATACATTATTAAGTATATTTAGTCCATTCTGACTAATTTTTGTTCATTTTTAGATAACTTTAAATTCCATGCTGTGTAAAAAATTTAACTTTTTAAAGGTAAATATTTTTAGATGTTAAGATACGAAGGAAATTTTGGTTGCATATGCTGATAGTTTGACTTATTTACTGCTACTAGCTACAAACAATATATAACATATACTGTCACCTAAGGACGGGATGATGCTTGATCGGTGTCTTCACCCGCTCTGTCAAGATATTCGTAGTAGCAAAACTTAAAATTTTAAAATTTCTTTCTTCTATACATGCTTTTTCTTATAGCTAAGTCCACTCTAAATTAAAATTAAACGTGTTATGACTGGGGCGTATGTGACATGAGATGGCGCTATCAAAATGTGGTTAGCTGTATTGATTGAAGAAAGTCATGCTTGAGCAGACCAGTAGTTGGTAAATGTGTATAAGCCTTCAGCGTGGTCTGACTTTCGTTAGGGTTTTTACACTGTATAAATATGTTTTCCTTAAATATATTACTTTTGTTTTTATTTTGGACAATGTTGACGAAGCTTTCTTATTTAACTGATAAGTAAAAAAATACCATCAGACTGCCTAGTGCCAACTTTATAAACTTGAAGGCGATGCAACTAAGTTAAAAACTTTAGTGTAAAAAGTGTAAGTTCGTGTGAAACCGAACATTATATACCTAGTATTTATCAGGTGTGCAGCCTGAAAAATGTACGGGGGACAGAGTTCCAAATTTATTTGGTTCTTTGAAATGTGTTGTGTATTTCAATAAACATTTTTTGTGAGTATACAAATTTATGTTCCTCCTGCTCACAGTATACAGTACAGCGTGCTCCTGGCCGAAATAGGTTTAACAAAAATGACGGGAAAAAGTGTGAATAAGACATGCTCAGCGACAGTCCAGAGTACCAAAACCCGTTTCAAGTAGAATCGCGCCTGCTCGTTTTTGGTAAACATCTCGCTTTAACCCTTATGATGCTCAGTGAAAGTTTTAAAAAAAAGTTTTTTTAGGTTTCGTCGGTATATACTGTTTCTATTTAAAACTATAGCTAAATAAAAAAATTATTCATATTTCAGACATTAAACACACTGCTCTGTATATGTAATGCAACTACAACAAAGTTATATGCGTCCTTAAGAATTTTTCACGCTGAGCTCGAATCCGTGCAAAACATTGTGCCACCATGTATAGTTTTAGAGAAAAACGGGTGTGAAATCCCGGAATTGGTATAATTTGAACTATCGTCCCGTGCTTAGGATCCATAATCACCGTTGCTTTTTTACTCATTACATCATGCCGCCAGATGGCGGTGCATGCTCAGTGTTATGGTAACCAGCGCTCTGTTAGCTTAATTGGTTGCACAGCGTGCCAAAATTTCTCTGATGAAGAAGTCTAGCAGCTTCCGAAAAGGATCTATAAGAAAAGCTATGGCGGTTGCTCTAAAATTTTCCTATTCTATTCTAATAAAAAATTTTAATAATTAATTTTAAAAAAAATTATAATTTTCATAAATAAAAAGAAAAATTATTATTACTGGCCTTGAGCTCGTTTATAGTCATGATACTTTTATACAATTTTTTTAATGTGGCCAAAATGAAAAATTTGTGTTTTTGCCTATGTAGGGGAGAATAGATTAAGGGCAACTATTTATGTAATAGACAGCTAAGTCTCTCTGCTCCGTTCTCCTCCTCCTTGTAATGGTCGAAATGAGTCAAATACCCGTTGAAGATACAGACATTGGTAAAGTTGCACTAATCGGTAAGAATCACTTCATAGACGTAAATAATATATCATTTTATGTTCACGTCACAGCAATTTAGGGACTCCATAAATTATAAGACTGATTCCAACAATGGCTGAATGAGCTTTTTCTATAAAAGATAAGTTAGGTTTATAAAACACACTAATTCCGCCAAGGCGTGGCGGTGGTGTTGCTGGACTACCACACCGGCAAGTGGTTTGATAAAGATTTTTCAAAATGGGGGCAGCGGTGGTGTGGCGAAGTCTCAGAGTGTATTTCTGCCATGGAAGGCTTCTCAGAAAAAATGTATCTGCTTCAAAGAAACACACCACAAATTGGAAGAGATGGTCGGGTCAAAAATCTCCTCGCAGGTGATGATATCGCACACCTAGATCTAAGCAGCGATAAACTCAAAACATCACTTTTTTCAGGAAGCGTGAAAAACGGATTAGCACAACCCTGTGGCATGAAGGACTTTCCTGCATTGGTCAAAACAGTCCATTTTTCGACCAAAGAAAGATGTTTCAGCGGACTTTGCTTTTAGCTGTAGGCAGCCCTGGATTTACACTAGGTGCTCTCAGAGCACTGGCACAGGGCGGCAAGTTTTGGGGGCGGTAGATTTCGAAACATAAATTAAAATTTGTGCAAATATTTTTCATAATGGGCTTAATTTTTGTTTCTGTACGAATCAAAAGTTTGACGTTTGTGTTTAGAAATCAATAGGAACTAATAACTCAAAGTGATGCGGTTATTCGCCGTGGAAAGTGCCTAAAATTATGCTACAAAAAACTATTTTATGTAAACTGTAGTACCCTTTTATACTGTTTAGCTCTTTTCAGCAGCAGGGTTAGAAGTCCTGGAGAACAATCGTAGTAAATGACGAAATAAATCTTAGTAAAAATCATAATTCCGTAGTAGATTGTTTTAAAGTATATTTTTTCAAAATCCGCAGTCAACTAAAATTTGTACCTTTTACCTCTTAATAGTTTTTATTTGGTATTTTCACTATTAATCTTTTTTGCCAATGTTTTTATTACTTTTCAATTTAATTCACTCCTCTCTTAAAAGTCTATGGTATATTTTGAAATACATCGTAAAAATTTTCGTAGTAATAAAATTTCCGAAGTTACAGCTCTGACAGCTTTTCTGTTTTTCCTAAAAACGAGATCATTTTTCGATTTGCCTGTCGAAGTGAAATGGAAATTATTAGGGAGTCCAAGGCGATTACCAGAATAGCAAATATCCAACCGTGGGTTGTTTACTTCAAGTTTATTTGAATATTTTTTGGGACCCTCTGGCTTTACTTGAGTACTGGATGCTCCGGAAAACTGTTAACATTTTCTTGGGTAGGTTTCCTTCAGTATATCTTGTGTGAAAAACAAAATTTTTCCCAAATTTTTAAGGCTTTAGTTACTTAGCATTGCGTAATATGTGTAGTGGGGAAACATATTATTCAACACGAATTTCATTAGGACATTTTTTAAATGACAGTTTTCATGCTATGCTCCGCTTAGTTGAGTATGAGTAACACGGCCTTAGCTACTTACAGAATACCTATCACTCTTTTTTAAAATCTAAGAAATCGTAGTAGATTCTGAGTAAAGCGTAGTGGCGAAGCAGATTTCCGTTTTTCCAAAAAAGGAGTAAACCCACTACGATCGTAATAAAGTTCTAACCCTGGTCAGCACTGATCAGCTTTGACTTTGTTAGCACTTAACTGTGAAGTTTTTATAATTTCAATCGATAATAATCCGTTTGGGTGAATAGTTACTTTATATTTTGAAAATATGAGTGCATATAAAAAGCGAGCTTTGGGCAGAACTAAAAAAGAAGTGTAAATTTTGAGCAAAACTCCAAAGCTACATCATTTCTTCGTTAAAGGAGGTATGTTTCAATTATTTTGGTAATTTTTGCAGAGATTTTTTAGGGATTTAGTTACTTATATACAAATATTTCAGTTGTGAATTGCATACGTAGAATACATTTTTACTATGTTGCGGTCACCCTGTGGCGCGAAACGAATCGAGCGATATGGCAGCGCGGCCTTCCGAACGCCTCCCTGCCACATCATCGAAAATCAACTGTCAAACGAAGGGCACTTCCGTTGATCAAAGCGGCGGCGCAAATTTTACGTCCGGAGCATTTAGGTGAGTTAAGGGAGTCATTCCCCGGAAATATTTTGCTTTCTGAGCGGGAGCAACAAAAACTGAGAAAGGGAATCACCTTGCTTATTTTCACAGGAAACAGGTCAGGAGGGTACTACCTAGGGCAGAACACCCAGGGTGTGGCAAAACACGGCCACCAAGACATTGCCAAGAGGGGCGCACAGCCACAGCAACAGAAGCGCCAAATTGCGGCAGCGCATCAGGAAGCTGCTAGGCGGGGCACCGGCTACAGCCACCACGTCACTGTCTTCACCGCCGATACAGCAGAGGCGCGAAGCGGGCAGTGCCACTATCGCCGAAACCGCCAAGTCATATACCGGTACGACCACCATCGCAGAAAGACGCCGTAATAAGTTAGTGCACCACCGCCATAACACCATTGTAAGGCGACAGGTCCCCAGGGACGCAATCACCACCACCTCCGCACCAGAGATTAGCGCACTCGCCGCCATTGTAAGGCTCGTTGCACCGGGTCAACATTACATCGGGCGTCGGCGCTGTTCGCCACCACCTCCGCGGTAAAGCCTAACACGCCACAACTCAGCGCAGTCACCATTGCGGTTGCCCGACATAAATCCACCTCCACCACCACCATCAAGGCAAAGCCACCACTACCATCAAGGCAGAGCCACCACCACCATCAAAGCAAAGTAAATAATCACCAGGACAGCAAACCAACACGAGATCCAGTACAGAGAATCCGGAAGCAGCAGCAGATATTGGAACAGGTTTAATAGGTTAAGTTAGGGACATGTATCCAGTGCCGTCGGGCACTGTGCAAATAGGAGGGGGCCACGTGTGTGTACCCAACTTATACATGTACTGAAGGGGCAAACCCCATTACGTATTTTGTTTGAAAAAAAAGGGCGGCGATGCCATAAGCACCGACCGCTCGTCGAAATATTGATTGTTTTCCCTAGTGCGGAATTAATAACAAGCGATAGGCACAGGCGCGTATAGACGCATTAGAATAGCCACCAGCACAGCTGGGTATAGGGTCTAAGGTTAGGGCCACATATGTAAGCTTTGCGAGCAATTATAGATAGCGTCGACGGTGTCGTCTCACCCCCCTCCCACTATCACAATAAGATTTAAGTGACACGCAGAACTAAAGGTGGCATAACCACCGCGTCCGCGTACATTGTCCCTTCAACCCTTATCCCAAGACGTCTTGTAGGCAGGGGGGGATTGAAAAGGGGAGATTGCCCCGATAATAGCTTCCCACCGATATAGTTAGAGGGGAGCCCGAGACAAACCGCCGAAGCGGGTCTAATGTCGGCCATCGGTTAATTCATGTTAGACACACATATATTAATTCATATTATATACACATATATTAGTTCATATTAGATACACTTATATATATCTTTTCCATTTACCACAATTACATAGAGATATTGTCGCCACACTCTTAGGGGTGTAGGCATGTAGGTAAGGGCGTGCGTCGGCAATCGACATCCCCCGAACTGGGGACAGACATATCTGCACATACATGCGCACACTCCCAGAGAAGTTGTGACACCATCACGGTCATAGCATTCACACATTTATCAGTAACTTGTAGACTTTAAGAGCTCATGAAGGGCATGAGTTCTGAGGAACCTCTTTGTATTTTATAATAATAAAAGAACATGTATTTTTGACTTTCTTGAAAATAAGTATTCTTTCATTCCAGATGGGGTGTAGACAGACGGACGGGACGGTGACCATGGGCGGGAGTTTCTAAGGGGGTCAAGGGGGTTCTCTTTGGGGTCGGCAATATTTTTTTTCGCCACTGCCGACCATGGAAGGGTGGGTACCGAGTGGCTGGCCAGTGACATCTGTGGCCAAGTGGGGAAACCAAGGGAAGCGAACGCGTCAACCCTGACGCCCAAGTGAAGCAGTCAGGTATGAGTACTTTTTTGTATGGTGCGGCTGTCATGCCTCGGGTCCCAAGATCCACCCCACAGTCCGGCGAGCTCGTTCGCGCTTGAGCAAGCATACCTGCAGGGGCTACGGGGCATGCGACGCTAGGGTGTGGGGACGCAGGGCGAGGATTACGGCTCCCATCCGAAGGCCAGCACGTAAAAGCTATACTTCATGAAGATAAAAGGGCGGCATTTTTAACAGGGCACAGAGCGGCATTTCAAGTAAATCCGGCCCTGACTGTAGGGTTAAAATCGGAATTTTTATACCTAGTAGTGCTAAGCACACAAGGTATATTAACTTCATTCGCCTAGCGGTAGTATGTAACGGCATAAACGGATCGAGATAGATATTGACTTATACATATCAAAATATTCAGGAGGAAAAAAGAGATTGATTAAGCCATGTCCGTCCATCCGTCCGTCCGTCCGCTAGCACAATAACTTGAGTAAATTTTGAGATATCTCAAAGAAATTTGGTATGCAGGTTCCTTGGCACACATCTACGAGCGCTATTTAAAATGGGCGAAATCGGATGATAGCCACGCCTACTTTTTATATACAGAATACTTAAGAAAATACAAAAAAACCGATTATTCAGTACATAACACACTTATAAGGACTAAATTTGGTGTGTACTCAATGTTAAGGCAGAAAATAATTTTTTGAAAATGGGAGTGGCACCTCCTACTTTTGATTAAGTCAAATTTAGAAATAATATTAATCATAAATCAAAAACCGTTCAAGATATTGAAACGATATTTAGCACACATATTTATATTAATACAAGGAATGTTCCGGAAAAAATGGGCGAAACCGGTTAAGGTCCTCGCCCACTTTTATACGAAAGATTTTTAAAAGAATCATAGATATATTTA
This sequence comes from Merzomyia westermanni, assembly GCA_949987695.1. Taxonomy (NCBI): domain Eukaryota; kingdom Metazoa; phylum Arthropoda; class Insecta; order Diptera; family Tephritidae; genus Merzomyia; species Merzomyia westermanni. The sequence goes on along the minus strand of OX465288.1, from coordinate 120,222,819 downwards.
ATAGGCGGTATTTGATTTCTATTTCACTTTTAAAGTGTCCGTGGACGCAGAAAGTCGAAAAATATAAATTTTTAAAAATGGACGTGGTCCCGCCTCTTTTATAGTGGATTATTCCACAAAACTTTTTATGGCATAGCTCCGGAAAAAATTTATTTATCGCAAAGATATTTGGCGATATAAAAAGGTAACTGTTTGTTGTAAAAATGGGCGAAATCGCATAAAAAAGGCGATAGCAAAAGTAAGCTTCCGATGTTCAGCATATCGGTTGTGGCACGTGCAGTGCGTGCTGTTGCACCGTCTTGTTGGAACCACATGTTTTCCAATCCCAATTCATCAAGTTGCGGCAAAAAGAACTCGTTGATCATTGCTCTGTAGCGCTCACCATCGACAGTAACCGTTTGGCCCCGACCGATTATTGGTCAAATAAATAGTCAGCAATATTCCGCGTTCTGGAGCAGTGTAGCGTAACATTGTTTATTAACGTGTATTTCGCATGTGTTTACTACACAAATGTCAAAACAGAACTGACTTTAGGGGCCAATCGCAAAATTTGTAGCATTTTCTGATAGGAGGATTACTTTTGCGCCACCTTGTAGTTTCAGCTAGATATTTCAATGAAAATTGGTCATCTGCCAATTTTAGGCAAATCGGATAACACACAAGCAAAATATCCGGCCAAGTATTTAATACTCCACTGCAATAGGGAAGTAATATCTTTTTTGGTGTTCATAGCTTTCATGAACATAAAATATTTGTAAGTATAAGAAGAAGAGATGGGCCCATCGAGAAGTATACTGAAACAATCAGGGCGATGAGCTGAGTCGATTTAGAAATGCCCGTCTCTACGTCCGTCTGCCCGTTTGTCTATTTGAACCCACAATTTTCAAACATAAAATGTATGCATGTATTGGTATTTTGAAAAATGTGGTTAGCAGTGGTTGATAGGGAAGCTATTTATATACAAATAAACTAATTTAATCCCCAAAACTCATAACAGAAGTGTTGTTATTGAAAACAATCAGGCTTTATAACCCGAACTGAAAAGTATTAAAATGGAACTGCGTAAATTGGGATGCCATAAAAGCCCACTACTAGGTATACAATGTTCGGTTCCACCCGAACTTAGACTTCCTTACTGGTTTTTCATTAAATTCAAACTCTAAGTGAATTAGATTAGGATAATAAGTGTATTACATGCCAAAGCTGTATTTATTGTAACACATTTATAATGCGTTACGAAAATAAACAAGTAAGGAAGTCTAAGTTCGGGTGGAACAGAACATTATATACCTAGTAGTGATCTATTATGTCATCCCAATTTACGCAGGTCTTTTTTAATACTTTCAGTTCGTATTTGCATTCAAATAGACAGACAGGTAGACGTATCGAGAGACGGGCATGCCTACATCGACTCAGCTCATCCTCTTAATCATTTCAGTATACTTTTTGATGGGACTATCTCATTTTCTTCTCATACCTACAAACATTTCATGTTCACGAAAGGTATGAAAATCAAAAAAGATATACAACTTCGCTTTTGCAGTGGGGTATTAACTACTTGGCCGGATATTTTACTTTTCTTCCTGAACGTTTTGATATACATTAATAAATATATATCTCGATTCGTTTATGCCGAATGAAGTAATACACCTTGTGTGCGTAACAAAAATAGATATAAAAAAGAGTGTCTTTTGTAGGCGCGAAAGAACTCAACCGATCTTTATGAAATTTTCACAATATATACTTGGGTTCACTGGGTACAGCATAGACAATATATAGTTTTGGAAAAGTAGGCGGAGCCACGCCCCCAGGCTATATATAGTTTGAATTCGTCATAACTCCGAACTTTTTTGGTCAAAATTAATGAAATTTTGATATATGTGTCACTTAGTCAATATCTACATAATTTTTCAAAAATGCCACGCCCACATATTTTTTTGGTTGTTTTGCTTTTGAACTTTCACTATATGTTCAGGAGTTCGCTGGGCACGACACAGTCTGCATATACCTTTTGGAAAAGTCCCCAGGTTATATAAAGCTGCAGTTCGGTATAGGTAGAAGTTTATTTGGTTCAAGTTAATGACATTGTATAAATAGATGTGTTCTGTGTATCAAAACGTCAAAACAACGTATACCGGGTTTGCTAGTATATTATAAAATGGCGAAAGCAAACAACGAATTTCAGCATTCTTTTGTTAAACTGAGAGACTAGTTTGCGTTCAAATAGACAGACGGACGGAGAGACGGACATTGCTAAATCGACTTCGCTTATCGTGCTGATCATTTTAGTGAACTTTTCTCGTCTTGTTCTCATACTTACATACATTTAATGTTTACGAAAGGTATGAAAATCAAAAAAGATATATAACTTCGCTATTGCAGTGGGCTATTAACCACGTGCGCGAATGTTTCGCTTGTGTGTTTCCCGATTTGGCTAATTTTTGGCAGGAGTATAACACATACTACTGAGAAGCAGCTGACCAATTTTCATTGAAATATCAAGATTGAATTATAAGCGATTGCCTTTGAAAATAGCAGAAATTTTATGTTGAAAAGTGGCCAGCGCCACGCCTACTTCTTCAAAATTGACAACATTTTTTTGCGGCCGAGTTTTTCTTGAAAAGCTTATTACGTGTGCAAAATCTAATTGATATAACTTGCTTAGTTGTAGAAATATCGCTTTTTGAATTTTTCAAACAAATTTTTCAGAACTATATTCAAAAACTGGTCGTGGACATTAACCGATTTCGCCCATTTTTACAGCACACAGTTACCTTTATATATAGAACATTATCATTAAATTTCGTTTCGACAAGTCCATTTTTGGCGGAGTTATGGCATAAACAGTTTTGTGGAATAGTTCACTATAAAAGGGGCGGGGCCACGCCCATTTTCGAAAATTTTAAGTTTTTGGATTTCTTTGTGTACGGAAACTTTAAAAGTGAAATATAAATGATGTAAAGCTATTTTACGCAAAGTTATTGGCTATTTAATATATCTACGATCCTCTTCAAAATCTTTCATATAAAAGTGGGCGTGAACCTTGACCGATCCTGCCCATTTTTTCCCGGATCATTTCTTGCATACCTGAAAACCTGCGTGCTGAATTTCGTTTCGATATCTTGAACGGTTTCTGATTTATGATTAATATTATTTCTAAATTTTACTTAATCAAAAGTGGGCGGTGCCACTCCCATTTTCAAAAATTTCGTAAAAAATTTATTTTATGCCTCAATCTCAATGTATTGACCAAATTTTATCCTTATAGGTGTATTATGTACTGAGTAATCACTTTTTTTGTGTTTTCGAAAATATTCTATGTATAAAAAGTGGGCATGGCTATCATCCGATTTTGCCCATTTTAAATAGCGCTCGGAGATGAGTGCCAAGGAACCCCCCTACCAAATTTCATTAAGATATCTCAAAATTTACTCAAGTTATCGTGTTCACAGACGGACGGACGGACGGACATGGCTTAATCAATTTCTCTTTTCGTCCTGAACATTTTGATATATATAAGTCAATATCTATCTCGATCCGTTTATGCCGTTACCCACTGCCGTTAGGCGACTAAAGTTAACTAGAGTTCGCCCAGTGGTTGAAATTCAACCAGTAAACTTTATTTTATTTTATTTTTTTGCTGTATCTTTTATACGCCTTTTTTTCTTCCTTACTATGTCGTTCCTTTCCTCTAACATATTTTTATTTTCCTTGATTTCTTCTTTTACTCTATTATTTTATTTTTTCCTTTCCTCAAACTTCTTTTACTTTCCCTTCCCTTCCTTTTATTTTCTTTCTTTCCCCTTCGGTTTCTTACCTTTCCTTTAATTCCCTTTCCCTTCCCTTCATTTCCTTACAATTCCTTTAATTTTCTTCCTTTCCTATCCTTTCCATTCCCTTCCCTTTCCTTCCTTTCCTTTCCTTTTCCTCTTCTTTCCTTTTTTTCCTTTACTTTTCCTTCCTTTCAATTCTTTTCCTTTCCTCTATTTTCCTTTAATTTTCTTCGGTGTTTAATACTCTTTATGAGTAATCATTTATTTTATTTTTGTAAACCCTGTTTGTAGGTATCAGCAATGAATTTTACATATTTGCTCATATTTTACATTGCTTGTTTAATGTATCCAACAAAGCAACTTTTCGTGCTCTCAGGAGAGAAGCTGACACTGGGCATCGTAGCCAGTAATCAATACAATAACAACAACTAAAGCAAAAATGCATGACACAACAGAGTATCTATAGTGCGAATACTTATTTTTCATTGGTCCACTACCAACTCTTCGCACTCACAGTGAGAGCCGACCACACGAATAACACAAAACCATGCATGGCAAGTCTACTCACACTACTACGGCTCTTAATTTTTTTCCTACAAAGCAACTCCTCGGCCATGCTCACGATTCGGCATAGTACACAAAAAGCAACTACACACACACACAGCGTGTCTATAGTGTGAATAAGTGAATGTGTAGTGGTGTGACCTTTATGTTAAATTTTTTATATTAAAATGATTTTTTAAATTTTTTTTATTTACGGATAAAAGTACACCTCAAAATTTCCTATCTATACATATATAATTTGTATACCTTAGAATTATAGTTTAGCAGAAAACGGTGCTACATTGTATTCATCTTGTCTATTTATACATAAGATATACCTTGTGTGCGTAGCACTACTAGGTATAAAAACATCCCAATAAACAATGAAGTAAGCTGGTTTGTTAAACCATATATTCCAAACGTTTAAATCAATGTTTTTCAAACGAGTTTGTAACTAAAAAATTTCACAAACATTTATATATGTTTTCATAATTGTATGGTAGCTTTGGGAAATTAACTTGAGGTGAACTTTCTGTGAGGTGAAGCCTTATATTATTATTTCATATAATATATTCAAGAATGTGGCGCAGTGGCGCGTATTCCTACCTGGGTGTAGGTGAGTCCCATGATTTTGCGCAGTATATGGGGTTTGTAACGCGGTGCTCTCTTCTACCCTATTTGTTGCTGCACAGAAACAACGTGCGCATCAGCCTGACGACTTCTGTTGCCAAGTTCAGATGCAGTAGTCCAATAGTTCAAGTCCAGTCCAATAGTTACATTTGTTTGATGCATCAATCGTATATAATCCTTGCCTGCGTACTTATTAAGAGGGTGAAGAGATAGTGATCTTATGTTATGAGTAAAGCCATATTTGTATTATTATGCCTTAAATGTATCTCAAAATAGAATTTAAGTTGCACAAAAATTTAATAATCTCGTATGTATGTATATAATAGAATGTACTCGGATGTACATATGTATAACAGAAAACTTAAAATTCTAAATGGGCCGCAAAAGAAATTATAGCAAGTGCTACAAATTGCAGCAACCATTACAATATAAAACCCTGCGCGGCACCATAATACAATATATTAGGTGTCCAAAAAAGTCGTTCAGCATATTTGCATCACTTCGAGCGATTTCACTTAATCTGCAGTATAATCATCTTTACTTCTTCTGCCCGATAACGGCAAGTCCTTTTTTGACTTCGTTCAACACCACACCCATTTTTCATAGCTGGTTGGCAATTTCCCACTTTTTATATTGATTTGCAGTTGTCAGTCTAAGGCCGGAAATGTGCAAGTTAGAATGCTTGAACAATTTTAAGGGAGTTTTCATATAACTAACTTTTACGACGGAATATATATCTTAAAAACGGTGTAGCTGCCAACTGAATACCACTTATATATAGGAACTATGGGTCAAATGTTTGACTTGATACCAATATGGATGCATGTATATAGCTAGTTAAATATTTAAAAATTTAGTGATTTTCTTCAAGCAAATAAGTTGATGACTGGAATTTTTCATAATTGGAAAGGGGGTGTTAGTAAACATATTAGTACATTTTTTTATAAAAACATGCAAGGCTTAGTAGTAATTTGAAATTTGCATCAATGGACGACATTTACAAGTCCATCCAAGCATTAGTTATATTCGCGTATCGACTATAAGATCCAGCAACAATATTTACAAGCTATAACGTTGCAATGTTTAGATGGGACCATTCTGGATAATTGCTAATAATATATGTATTTCAGATAAAGCTTTCAACCTTTTCCTTCCTTTTATTTTTGAAGTTTTAGAAAATGAGATGACGGAGTGTTCCTGGCCAGCAAAGTATTCACATAATCAATGCATCTGGCTTTGTGACTAGATAGTCAAAGGAACTTTAGCTAACTGTTCGTGAGTGACTAACATTTTTGATAAATTTTTATTTTTGAAATGTGGCATATTTTTTAGTTCAAAAATCTACAAATGAATATTCGAAATTACTAAATGTTGCACTTTAAATTCAGCTTGGACTCTATTTATCAGATCAATATCTTTTTAGATGCAAATTATACTGTTTAACTTGAATCTTTAATGCGTTTAATGCTTCTAAATATGTCATGTGTAGTAAAATATACAAGGTTTTTTTTTGAACACCCAATATAAAGCAGTGAAAAGCAATTTAGGAAGATTAAAATATAAGATGCTGTTCAGAAAAAAGTTATCCAGACAAGTCAAGATACGAGTAACAGCTGCAAGATATTTTTTGTATCTCCGCATACACCTACATCACTCAACTCTATCAGCCCCTGTACATTGCCAAAACGAGGTAGGTATGTACATATATTAGAGTGGTTCTTAGTTCAAAAAGCAATCGATACCTTGTTCACACGCCCTAGAAATTAACAAAAAACGCAGAAATCGAAATGTACGACTTATATAGGGCATATCCACATTCTAAAGTTTTTAAATGTTTGTGTTTTTGTTTCAAATGTAGTCGGATGGGTTTAGTAAATATAGAGTAAGTTGCCATTATCTAAAAACATTAAAGCTGCATTGATTTAGAGTTGCACCGATTTTTTATTCAGTGAGCGATATGATTAAGCATAAATCAGACATGAGTCCAAAACTATTTCCAAAATTTTTAATATTTTTATATTTCTAAAACTACACAATTATAAGAAATAAGGGAAAGTGTTGGTTTTGAATATTTTTATATTTTTAAAGCTAGCACAATTATAAGAAATCAAGAAACGTGTTGGTTTAAGTAGCTCACAACAGGCAACTCAGCTTAAAGGTAGACACTGAGCTTGCAAATCAAAACCGATTTCGATTACTCCCAAGATTTTCTGAAAAAGTTGAGTTGTTAGACTCGGGTTCGCATCGCAGTGACCGAGAACGGGTCTGATCAGGGCAAAAAAACGACTCTTTTATGAGATACTAAAAAAGGCCACTCTAATTTACCCCTGAGTGTGTTCAAATTTTACTGTTTGAATTTTCATTGGCGTTCAGTTGAGGGGACTACTTAAAAAAAGTTTTTGCATCCTTCGACGAAAGCGAGAAGCAAATTCTTTGCATTTAAAAAAGGAAAAAATCTGAAGTGAAAGCAATTTGCACAAGCACCAACATAAGGAGAAGATGTAATTGGTTTTGGGGTGGTTATGGATTTCTGCCGCAGTTGCTTAATATTTTTAGGTATACTAACGATGCTAACCATTCCTTTTCATCCGACTTCGTATTTTTATGTGCGACAACCTCGGTTAGGACAAGTTGTTTGTGTTACTCGAAACGCAGTTCCCTGGATGTAAAGCCAAAGCGACCGGAAGTGGCATTCCGATAAGACGCGATATACAAGCATTTGTGTTCGTGCATGTGTTTTTGCTTAAAGAAATGCGCGTGTCCTAACAATAAATCTTATTTACGAGCGCACGCGGAATAGCTACAATGGCCGCAGGAAGAGAAAATGGGAAATGAGAAAATGAACCTAAGTAAAGCAAACTATTTAAATGGCATCCCAAGCATCAACATCAGGGGTGGGATTTCTAAAGAAAACATTGAGATGTGAAGCAAACTGAGCAAAAGGAGGAAAAGGAAAAGGGAACTTCGACCATTAAGAAAATAAATGGCAAAGCTTGTAGCTGGCACCATGAACACGCTTAAAGGAGCTCATGTTATTATAAGGATGTGGGGAGGGGGCATGAATTACAAAGTTTCACTATGTACACATGTACATTGGCATCCGGACACCAGAATTCTCAACGCTCTTTCTTTACAGGGAATGTGTTTAGAAAACGACTGAATAAATAAATATAGGAGGAATGTAAAAGAATAAAGCTATAAAGGAAAGCGAAATGGAAAAAAGTTTAATAATAAACGACCTAAAAAATTTTTTGTAATGCCACATTGCTTTTAAGAGGTAGGGGGCTAGCCCGATGATGCATTCATACGTTAACATGAAAAAGGGTGCAGTGAAATAACGCCCGGGCAAATAACGTTGTTTCTTTTTGTCGACGGGCGTTGTTTTCATTCCGTTTTGTTTTATTTTATTTTATATCGACAAATCAAAAAACAGACAATTCAAAATGATGAGAGATTAAAACATAGACAAATATGTACATATGTATATTTCGCACGTCGGCTTCGCGATCCACAGTTATTCTGCACATAATCTCTTTCTGCGTAGGCGTCCGTCGGCCGAGCTTATAAAGAAAACCCCTAGCCGATCCGCAGCTATTTTTTATTCTTTTTAAATAAAGCCCGCGACCGTTATTTCCTTTTCAAAAGGTTATTTCACGGCACCATGAAAAAGCCGTAACTCATAGTTATATTTCTGTACAGTAGATGCAAATTTAATAATAAGTAAAAAATAAATAGGTATTTTCGGAATGCGAATTTAATAAAAACAACTTACTTTTTGGGTTCTCTGATATATAAATCCAGACCTGTTAAATTGCCATAAGAATTTAGTAATCTTTCAATTTATAATGATTACTTTAATTGTTTTCAGAAATTTGCAATTACTTATTGATAGCCATGACTAAAAGAATCATGTTTTTTATGATTACTAAACAAAATCAAAAGCAATCAACACATGGATTGTTTTCTTGACTATGGCAATTCTCTCTGTTCTCACTAGTTGATAATGACAAATATAAGTTTATATTGAGAATATATAAATTGTTGATAAGAATAATTAAGTTGATAATGAAAAATTCGAACTTCATAACCAGAACATTAACAAATTACTCGGATAATAATTGTGCCACAAGTAAATTTGTAAAAAAAGTAAAATAAATAAAAACGACGTATATTTCTCATTATAAATTTATATTTTCTCTTTATCAGCTTTAATTTTCTCAATGTCAATTACCAGCTCCCATTATCAACTTGTGTTTTCTCAATATGATCCTACATTTCTCCCTATCAATTTGTATTTTCCCAATATAAGCTTACATTTTTTAGAAAACGTAAAAGGTTTTCAACTTTGTTATTCAAATTTTTCTACAGGCAACAACAAAATACAAATGTAGATTATTTTCTACAGTTTCTACTTTTTCTACACCCAATGCCATAAAAAAAAATTTTATAGGTTTGACAAGAACTTTTTTTAAATAATATTAATAAAGGGTGTTTTTTTTAGGGGTATAGAACTTCGAATTGAAATAAAACACAAGAAAATCGTTTTAACGTCCATCAATTTGGCTTTATTGGAAGGATAATTTTATGCCATTAATGTTTAAATATGATTTCGGGCATGTGGCCGCCGCGGCTGGCTCGAATAAAGCCAATTCTACAGGTCCAATTTTCAACCACTTTTTCGAGCATATGGGGCCGTATGTCGGCAATAACGCCACGAATGTTGGCTTCCAATTCCCCTAACGTTTCTGGTTTGTTGGTGTAGACGAGCGACTTCACATATCCCCAAAGAAAATAATCCAATGGTGTCAAATCACACGACCTTGGTGGCCAATTGACAGGCCCATTCCGCGAAATTATGCGCTCATCGAATGTTTCCTTCAATAAATCGATTGTGACGTGCGCTGTGTGGCATGTAGCGCCGTCTTGTTGGAACCACAACTCATCCACATTCATGCCATCCAATTCGGGAACAAAATAGTCGGTTATCATGGCTCTATACCGGTCTCCATTAACGGTAGCTGCCTCTCCAGCATTATTGCGGAAGAAGTATGGCCCAATGACTCCACCAGCCCATAGAGCACACCAAACAGTCAGTTTTTGTGGATGTAATGGCGTTTCAAGGGTCTCATGTGGATTCTCTTCACTCCAAATGCGGCAATTTTGCTTGTTGACGTAGCCATTCAACCAAAAATGAGCCTCATCACTGAACAAAATTTTGCGATGAAAATCAGCATCGAAATCAATCTCATTTTCGGCCCATACACCAAAATCACGACGCATTGCATGGTCTCGCGGCTTTAATTCTTGCACAAGCTGGATCTTGTAAGGTCGCAAGCCAAGATCTTTGCGCAAAATCTTCCATAAAGTTGATGGACAAAGCTCCAATTGCTGTGCACGGTGGCGAATCGATTCATTCGGGTCCTCTTCAACACTTTGCTCTACAGCGGCAATTGTTTCTTCGGTGCGCACTGTTCGACGTCTCTGCGGATGCGTATTATCACATAGAGTAAACGTAGTGCGAAAACGATCCATGGTTAACCGAATTAATTGCTCTGATGGACGATTATGTCGACCATAAAATGGACGGAGCTCACGGTAAACTTCGCGAACTGAACCATTATTTTCGAAATAAATTTGCACGATTTGCAAGCGTTGTTCTTTTGTCAACCTGTTCATGATGAAATGGCAAACCAAACTGAACATAAATGACATTAGAGTTGCCAGATTTGACCACAAAATGCCAGTTTTATCTCTATTCGAAAAACAAACCTGTAAAAAAAACACCCTGTACTATAACTTTTTTCTTTTTATAAAGAGGTGCGTTCTAGAAGTGTTTGACATAGAAACGGTAGAAAATATTCTACGTTTCACTTCGCCTCAATATCTGCACACGAATCTACATTTAATGGAATATTTAGTAAAATAATTATTGGTCAAACAAGAATAACTTTGCACCAATAAAGAAAAAATAAGTAGTCGATTAAACTATTTTGTGGCAATAAGCGGGAAAAGCCAAACTCAAGGTAGGATGAAAATAAGATATTACCAGCATTGTGTTATCCCTACACATCGCTCTTATCACACAAATTTTCACGGCGTTTGCTCAAAAATTGTGGATTTTATAGACAAAAAACCAGGGGTCACCCTATAATATATTTTTAAGTCATGGGTATCAAACAAAAAGTATCTACGGGGGTAATAATACAGGATGATTTTTACTTCAGCATCTCTATTTCTTTGGAAGATATTGTCCTAAAAGGTGTCAAATTTAACGTGTTGATTACTTTATTAGCAAGAGGTGGATTTAAGTTAAACATGCGGATCTTTATGTCCGACTTGTGGAAAGCTTTGCTTCATCGAGACATTAAAGAGGAGATTCGCATTCTCCGGAAAAAGTTATATTGTCCAACCAATAGTGCTGGGGGAATTTTCATATCACAAGCATATTTCGGGGTTTAATCAAAAACGGCTGGTAGTTTTTTTGTTTGTTTTGCGTGAAGTTGCTCTAACTGCATATCTTATCTATACATCTTCGGTGGCACTACAAAACGGCGCGTAATGGATAAATGCAAAACCGGGTAAGTGATATCTCAGTTGGGCTATTTTTCAACTACAAATTGCTTATTTTAAAGAAGAATAAAGCTTCATCTTTTTTATTATAGCTTTGCATTTTCTCCAAGCGGTGAGCTTTGAATCTTGCTATTTATTCTGAATGCAGCTCTCCCGCTTTGACACAAGTCTTCTTCTTGTGGTTTTTGTCTATTGGGTCTCCGATCCAAGTCGCTATTTTTGCCCGTTGTACAGCAGCCCTAACAAAAGGCACCCGTGATTATCTTTGCAAGCCGGGAGGCCAGGCTAGGGTTGACACAAGTCCTCATGGGATTTTGTGCTTAGAACCAAGACAGACGGTAATCAGGTGTATATCTCTACTAAACCTGTACGGTCACGCCACGAACGTACTTCGAGACCTGCAGGGTTTTAACAGGACGGATGCCATTATATCATTACCTCACCAGCCATTTCGGGAAAGTTTCACCTATTTCACTACCGTATATCCAGTATACCATAATCAGAGCCTTATAGGTCTCAGACCTGATGGGAGTTTGCTCCGAAAAATACTTATATGTTGGCGTGGTGCGTACGAGTATAACATTAATCCCTCGCCGCACTGTTGCCTCCTTCTCATAGGTAGGCTGTCCCTCGTGGCATATTTACCAACCCCTTACCAATTTGTTCAATCTATCACTAAAGTGTGGTGTTTTTCCAACTGCGTGGAAAGAATCGTTTCTTCTACCGCTGCATAAAAGCGGGAGTAGGTCTTCTATAGAGAACTATCGTGGCATCGCAAAGCTTTCTGCCATCCCAAAATTGTTTGAAGCTATTGTTACAAATCAACTTACGGGTCCGATCTCTACTTTGATAGCTGACTGCCAACACGGGTTCAGTAAGGGAAAGTCCACAGTTACGAATTTACTTGAGTTTACCAGTCATGTCTCAAATGGCTTTAGAAAAAATCTGCAAACCGACGTTATTTATACGGATTTCAGCAAAGCTTTTGACAAAGTGTGTCACTCATTACTTATTCATAAACTCGATCAGTTGGGCTTCCAGCCGGGTCTCAATCGCTGGATCTCTTCTTACCTTAGTGACAGGACACAAAGAGTAATGTTTAAAAATTTAGTATCCGATGTCATTTATGTCTCTTCGGGGGTTCCTCAATGAAGCCATCTTGGCCCGATTCTGTTCTTGTTGTTTATAAATGATATTTCTACAATAATAAAATCTTCAAAAATGTTAATGTATGCCGACGACGTAAAGCTTTTCATGTCATTCGCTTCTTTTGAAGATAGAAATGAGCTACAATCAGATCTAGATACACTTGTTACTTGGTGCGATTTAAATTATATGCCACTTAACCTTAAAAAATGTAAACACATGGGTTTTTCGCGTGGAATTTCTCAGCCGGCTTCCTATACAATTAAAAATTATAGCCTTGAGCAAGTGTATGATTTTGTTGACCTGGGGGTTGCTATGGACTATAAACTCAGTTTCAACCACCATATTAACACAAGTCAATAAGGCTAGAGGTGTCCTAGCATTCGTTAAACGTTGGTCTAAAGAATTTAGCGACCCTTATGTAACTAAAGCCCTCTTCACTACATTAGTCAGACCGATACTTGAATACGGTTCTATAATTTGGAACCCGCGTTACCAGGTTCATGTAGATCGCCTTGAATCAGTTCAAAAACAATTTTTACTATTTGCCTTAAGAGATTTTCATTGGGATCCCTTGTACAATCTGCCACCCTATACGAATCGTTTAAAACTCATTAATCTGCACACACTTTCTAGTCGGAGGGAAATGCTTGGAATTATTTTTATGATTAAATTGCTAAATGGTTCACTATCCAGCCCATTTCTTCTAAGTGAAGTAAACTTCAATGTACCGTCTCGTCCTTCAAGGCATTTTAAACCTCTAGTCTTGAAACAGTGCCGAACCAATTTTCAGTTAAATGAGCCTTTTCGCTGTTTGTGTCAAGATTATAACTCTCTTTCTGGTAGATTTGATATTTCAGACTCGCTTTTCAGCATAAAAAAATCAATTCTTTCTATCCTAAATTCATAGCTACTAATTGTTTCTTATTCTTTGACTTCTATATTAACTTCTAACAATAATTTTATTCTGTTAACTAGTTATTTCTTAATGTATAATCTATCCTATATCTACTTTACTTAGCTGATGAGGTTTTCTCTGTAGCTGAGCAGTTTTAGATCTCGACGATTAACAGACCAAAGCCTTTCAACGACTCGGCACGAACGAATAATCCGCGCGTTATGCGGATGCGCCCGTCGCGCCGGTCGGGCGGGATATGGTGGGTAATCCGTTGGGAATTATTATTATTATTATTAAAAAAAAAACCGATTTGGGTTGGTGATGCTTAGTTATCGGGGCGGAGGTTCTTAGGGCGCTTGAGATCCCCAAGCCCTCCTCTTCTTCCGCCCTTGGTCGATAGCTGCTTATCTGCCATTAGTGACGCCCTTTGCTCAGCCACCCAGTAAGCTTGTGAATCTATATATCTACATATATAAAAATTAATCGTGGTTTGTTCGTCACGCTAAAACTTGAAAACGATTGAACCACATTGAATACTTTCTTTGGGAGTTTGTTTGTAATTAATACGCGAAAGTTTGGAAAAAATACCAAAATATTAAGGGTGCGTAATATCTCGAAAAGGGATCATGATAGGGATCTGCAATTTGATATGGAGATATTCGATATCAATATCATACTGACGGAAATAATTTTGAGTTATCGGGTAAGGGGGTGTGGCACCTCCAGTAAAAACTTTACTTTTCAGGCTAAATATCTTTAAAAGGGTTCAAGGTAGGGACCTTAAAATTGGTATGAAGATGAACGATATTTGTCGAAGAATATCAAAGCTTGGTGGTAGATGATTTTTGGTAGAATAACACAACATGGTAAGACGATATGCGATCAGTACCACAATTATGACGAAGATGGGAGTTATTTAACTTGAATTTTTCAGTACTGATATATTTGTCTTGACTATTTATTAATAGTGACAACTTTTCGAGGACGCAGAATCGGGGGTTTAACCTATACGCATTTCAGATTGTGAGCAATTGCTAATTTTCGATTTAAAAAAAGTTTGAGTGTAATCGATAATTTTTTGAATGAACTCAATAAAAAAATGTATTTTTTGCTGAAGGAAGTTTGTCGGGTCATTTTTTAAATCTATACATAAAAAAATGAGTTCAAAAAAGTGTGTTATCGAATAACTCACGAACAATCAAAAGGACAATCTTCGTTCTACTTTTATTTAGTTCGTGTTTTCTTATAGCAAGTTTTAGAAAAAATTTTATTTAATGCTGTTGCCAGATGGTTGCAATAAAAATGTTTTTCTTTATAAGTAGAAGCAATGGAATTACACAGAAAGTTTGTGAATTAATTCCAATTGAAATCCAAAAATGAAGGTGTTGCCATATATTACACTGCTTTACAAAAACGAGCTTTAGTTCTGTCCTATGAACCAAATATACTTTTTTGGAAAGGGGCGAAAAAATAAAAATACACGTGTATCGGCGATTTTCATGTACACGTCAGAGTTTTTTTTTTTGTATAAAGTACGCGTATAAAGCTCGTAGTGTCCGTCTGTCCGCCTGTGTGAAAGAGTTTGGATAGATTTGTAACCCTTTTTCCGTGATCCAATCGAGCTGAATTTTTGCAGGCAGACTCGTGAAAATGTCTGTATCACGTCAAATTAGATTTTTATCAATTCTATTTTTTTTTTCACTTTTTTCGGCATAACTTGAAGGGACTACAAATTTTTAAACTACTAAAGCGTTCCGAAAAAAAAATTGTTTTTCGACCCATCCTACTCCATATACAGGGTGGCTGATGAATGTTGCTACATTAACAAGCTCAAATAATTTTTTTTTCAGTGTATGGAATTCATTTTCTTTTATTCATGTTAAAGCTCATTAAATTTTATTAAATATAGCTTAATTAGTTTTAAAACTAATGGAATTTAAATGCCCCCCCTGCTCGTCGATGCATGTGCGGCATCTTACCAAAAAGTTGTTCATTACTGCTTGGAGAGTTGAGACAGGAATAGCCGCAATTGTTTCTCGAATGGATTGCCTTAGTTCATTCGAATTTGTTGGTTTTGCTTTGAAGACATCCTGTTTGCAATAACCCCACAAGAAAAAGTCAGGTGCAGTAAGGTCAGGCGACCTGGGTGGCCAACGGAATGTGGAGTTTCTGTCATAACAGGTTGGGCTATATGAGGAGCTGCACCATCTTGCTGAAACCACACAGAGTTGAAAGAAATTCTCATTCGGCGTAATTCTGGATAGAAAAACTCTCTCAACATGCTCAAGTAACGGTCTCCAGTAACCGTAACGGTGTGACCGTTTTCTTCGAAGAAGTAGGGCCCGACAATGCAGCGTGATGAAACTGCACACCACACTGTGACACGAAGTGGATGCAATTCCGTCTCATGGAGTATCTGTGGGTTGGAAGCACTCCATATTCGACAATTTTGTTTGTTTATGTTGCCGTTTAAATCGAAATGGGCCTCGTCAGACATGAAAAGACAGTTCAACATGTTTCCATCCTCTTCCACCATTTGAAGCATCTTCTGGCAAAATTCCAAGCGAATCGGCAAGTCTGCAGCGTTCAGTTTGTTGGCCATTTGAATTTTATATGGGAATAAGTCCAAATCTTTGTGCATAATTGACTGTAATGACTGTCTGCTTACACCCATTTGAGCAGATAAGCTTCTTGTCGAAACACGTGGATTGTTTTGTATGGCAGCAGCTACAGCAGCGATTGTTTCCTCCGTTCGAACTGAAGGGTTTCGATGGTAAGGTCTTCTGTTGACTGTCCCATGCTCGGCAAAATTGTTTACAAGTCTTATTATGGTCCATCTGCTCGGAGGATTGCCGCCAAACGTGCGCCTATACTCTCTTTGAACCGAAACTACGGACTCCAGTGCGTGATAGCGGCGGACAATCCAAATTCTTGTTTCAGTGTCCCAGTTATCCATTTTTGTTAAATGTAAAAGTCAATCTGCAAAATAAAAGAAAAATTTACCAGATTCATTAAATAGAAAAAAAGTTATTTAATTTTTTTTTAGTAGCGGCTTTCATTAGCCACCCTGTATTTGCAGCTTATCAATAGTAACTTTCTAACACTGAACTGTTTATGACTTTCCGAAAAAGTATATTTGGTTCATAAGACAGAATGTGTGTAACGCGGTGTTATAGTGTTATATTTAAAAAAAAAATATTATCATTAAAGTCGTCTGCCATATTGGATTCTCATTGATGCATGTTCGGATTTCTTACGAGTGGCGTTGTAGCTCCAAGTAAAATTCGAATTCGTGGTAGCTACAAGTATTTTGCCTTATCTTATAAATAAAAATTAATGGGTGTAAATTTCAGAAAAATGGGTGGTGTTACGCCCACATATTTTTGTGTGCTCATTCTCCTTCATTCATGTCCAAAGTTTATTGTCGATCTCTATGAAACTTTTACAGTGGGTTTAGAAGTCCGCTAGGTGCGACAAAGGCCATTTTTAGAAAATCCCCAACATAACGCCCACATATTTTTGTGTGCTCATTGTCCTTCATTCATGTCCAAAGTTTATTGTCGATCTCTATGAAACTTTTACAGGGGGTTTAGAAGTCCGCTAGGTAAGACAAAGGCCATTTTGGAAAATCCCTCACATCACGCCCACATGTTTTTGTGTGCTCATTGTCCTTCATTCATGTCCAAAGTTTATTGTCAATCTCTATGAAACTTTTACAGTGGGTTTAGAAGTCCGCTAGGTACGACAAAGGCCATTTTTAGAAAATCCCCCAGGCTATAAAAGTTGCAATTCGGTATAGATAAGAATTTATTTAATTCATGTTAATGATGTATTATATATGGCGAAAAGCTGAAGAAGGAAGAAAGAGGAAGATAATGGGATAAATGTATAGAAAGCCCAAAATATGGAAGGAAGAGAGTATATTTGGTCAAATGTAGTGAAGTCAAATTTTTGGCACAAGAACTAGTATGTACATATATAAAAATCAATGCCATTTTTTGATGTTACCTTATCACTTGGCAACGAATCGACCGATTGGGAGAATTTTAAAAAGAACAAGGAGGTAAGTAACATAAATTTTTCTAATATGTGCAAGCCATCTTTTCGATAGGAAGAAGACGAGAAAAGTGAAGAGGCTGAGAATGAGGAAGAGGAACAGAAGGATAGGGAAGGTGAACAACTTCCTCGGACAGGAAAGTGTCTGCCTAGGAAGCTAGTTCATAATATTGGTGGGGATTGTTTTATTTTTCATATATACTCTTATTTCGTCGCTCTGTCTGAAACCTCGTTTAGTTTCGAACGGTCCATAGAGGTTCTTATAAATTCTGACCAAGCTGGTGGTATTCATTCGAAATGTTCTGCATTGAAATAGGTGCATGCTCTTTACCAGATCCTACCCGCCGAACTTGAGAAGTACATCAGGCTATCCATCGAGATATTGCTAATAGCACCTCGTGAATGTCACTTTGCCAAATATGAATTCCATCATGGTTCGCTATCTTATCAATGCTGTTGTTCAGTTTCACCATTTAAAAGGCAGATAAGTGTTTCCTCCATAATCTTATTATTCTCTGAACATCGGTCACCAGGTCTTCTCATTTTCACAAAAGTTAGCCTTGGGCTTAAAACCCTTTCTTGTTGCATTGAGGCGGGCCCGAATCTTATGTGAACGTCTATCAGCACGTGGTCGAGCTGGTTCGTATTTTTCTTTCGGCTGACAGCCAAGTTGCTTAATGGAGTTTTTATGTTTAAACTTGATTATGCATATGACCTTGTTTCGGTCACCGGCGAAGTCTCCATGCGCATAAAAGAACTTCGCGACTGTGGGGCGACCACGCCCTTTCTACAAACCATTTGGATGAAGTCGCCAAGCACGAGTGTGATATCATGATGAGGACCACCCTCACATATGCGTTCTAAGTGCTTGTAGAATACGTCCTTATGATATTTTGAAGACTCTTTTGTTTATGAGGATCATCCATCGGTGTGAACGGCAATATTTAGCGACGAAATATCTTCCCTACCACAAATCTACAATCTGCTCCTATCTGCATGCCCACTCCAGAAGACATCACGAGTTGTAATGTTTGATTTCCTTGCATCGTCTATAGCATTTCTTGTATGGTATATTAAGGGATGGGACTTTCCAGGTGCATACCCTACACTAATTTTCCCTTAAACGCTTGCGTAGGTCGTCATGTAAAAAGTGTGTAATATACTCGTATATGTGGATTTGTAAGTTTTTATTGGAGGGTTGTTTTATGTGGTGTGTTCCAAACCCAACCCATATTATGTTTTTGTTATATTACATGTTTATATAGGGAGCATTATGATCCCGGATAGACGTCCGTTTTGCAGTGCTAATGTCGATCAGACACTGCTGTTTTACTTCCGTCAGAATGGGATAATTTCCCAAAAAAAAGCAATTCGTACCAATTGGATCAACACAACTTTTCTTCTTACCTTTCTTTTTATCTTTTAATTTTTAGGTTTCTCCTAGATAGGACTTTTGTTGCGCGTTGCGTGGCACATTATCTTTAACGCCTGATTGTGAGCGTATCTGGAAGATTACGTCACGGAATTCTGGAGAATAAAATGAAAAGGTGAGCTACATTATGTGTAAAAAAGTGCTAATATTGTATGTGTTCAAGATTTGTTCTATTTTCTTTCCACAAAAAAATTTTAAAATATTTTTTAATCTGACGAAATTCCAGAAAGATTTAAGATTCGATTTTATCTCTTATTTAAAACGAGCGATTATACAGGAACTTATCAAGTACATTAAACTGATTCATATAATATATATATTGATCTTTGAAAGAGATATCGCTTTTTGCTTTATACAGTTTAAAATATTTGTTAGGATACTGGTCCTTTCATCAGTGCTGCAGCATCGGCTAAGCATACTTATAGCTAAGTGGTCCGGACCATCTTCAAGTCGAGCTGGTCGACTCGAAGAGCCGTAGTGGAAGGCAAGTTCTGGCAGTTTGGAGCTCCACTGAGGGACGGCTATCTGAGATGGTCGTCGAGCACCTCATGGAAAAACAAACTCCAGTTCGCGCCTTCAACTGCGAGGAGATCTTTTGCCGCTGCAGGGTAATTAAATGCCCGGGAATTCCTGGAGAAATGTGTTTGCGAAGATTGGTAACAGATATTCTTAAGTTTAAGACCATCCTGGCTTCGGAGATTCCCAGGAAACCCCGGGCGCCTTCTTCTTGACGTAGATAAACATGCAACACTCTAAAATTGCAGGAGCCTTGGGTCTGGGGCTGAAAGATTATGGGCCTACAGACCCGAAACTACAACCTTTTTTACAATCATGGACAATCGTTAGACTTTATATTATCGAATAATCTTACCATTTGTAACAAGGGCAGTACTGCTACCTTTGTCTTTCCGGGTTCAAAGAACTACAGAAGGTGGGAAGAAGTACTGGATATCAATATAGCAACTGACTCCCCGGATATTTTGGTAAAGAACTGTGTAGTTCTCTGTCCGATGATCGAATGATCAAATTTGATATAAAGTGGGATAAGTCAACCGCATAGAAATCCGAAACGAACTTAGAAACAAGACATCCATACAATCGTCCTACTTTCTGGGTAACCTAGTTAAGTCTCTAGAGAGAAGTTTTCAGGTAGCCTATAAAGTTTCCCGTCTAATATCCAGGAGTAAGAAGACCATCCCACCGTGATGGGATAAAAACCTTGATAATTTACAAGACCTGCATACAAGACCACTTCCCGAATGGTACTGGAGAAGCGGAGCAAAGAAGAGCACAGAAGAGCAATGGTACAGCAGGAAGTACCTAAATTGTTTATAGAAAAAATCTTAACAGAAGACAAAATCGCCTGGGCGAAGACCCAGACATCTTTGGTTAAGGAACCTAAGGAGATTTTCGCAGCATGCATCATTCATAACTCCATCCCGGCCACATGGAAGAAAACATGTGTGGTCTTCATCCCGAATTCGGGCACCAGAGGGCATGAGCTGGCTAAGGATTTTCGGCCAATAAGCCTCACAACTTCTTCAGAAAGTCCATCTTTCTGACGCGCACCACCCGTATCTCAGGGAGAAATCGACAGAGACCGCACTACACGTGGTAGTACGAATAGTTGAGAAGTCCTTTTTACATAAGGGCACTCGTTGGGGCAGAGGTGGGGGAACTAATAAGGAATTGGATCTCGTCCTTACTTCGTAACTGCGAAATATCGGCTGATATAGGAGGAGCAAAAGTCGGTAAACGGATATGTAGAGGCACACCGCAGGGCTGGGTGAGTCTGGCTGTTGGAAGGATACTTAGCAAGGGCATAGTAGTATTATTAACAATCTTCCAGCATGCACAATTAGTGCCAAAACAAATAATTATCCTCATAAACTGAAGTTTTGAGAGCAGTGCTACCACTACCATCCCAAGGAGAAGTGATTTCAAGAGGGGCATGATTACAGTAGACAACGGATCCAAGATGTAATCAGGTATAGGAGCGGGGATCTTCTCGGAGTCCCTAGATATTTCGGTAGCATTCAGACTTCCCTGGCATTGCAGTGTGTTTCAAGCAGAAGTTCTTGCGATTTTGCAAGCGTGCAAATCACTCAAGGACAGGAACATAACTTGTAAAATTCCTATTCCCATAACTATTTATATCCCTGTCCATATCAAAATCCCAATTCGTATCCCTTTCCCTAGAATTTAATTATTTATTTTCTAATACATGTGGATGCACATTCGGCATATTACCTACTTTTTCACATAAAATATACCTATCATTAGAAAATTGAAAATGTGAAAAGGACAACGAAAGCCTTTGCACTGAGAATAAAATTTTATATTTCACGTCATTTTCTAAGATTTATTCAAATATGTAATTTACAGCCCTATTCCCAATTTGTTATACCTAACAATTGTTATAGTTTGTCATTCGAAATTGTTATAGAGAGGAGAAAGCTTTTTTAATTCACCATATAGGGTGAAAAGTTTTAAAGGAATAAACTATCAAATAATATGACAAAACTTTATTTATTTATGGAAAAATTAATAAAACGTAATACATAAATGATAAATAGTTTTCAACTTGACGTAATACATAAATAATAAATAGTTTTCAACTTGACGCTTCTTATTTTCCAGCGCCATGCCATTCCTGTTCATTTTTCGTAAGGGTCTTCAACACAAAGGACATCTCCCAAGGCTTCCAAAAGCTCACATAAATAGGTTTTTTGAAAATATTTATTTTAGTATTGTCACATACTCAATAGATCATACCAAAAATAATGACTATTGATATGAAAAGAGCCAAGGCGAACTCACTTACAGGTGATCTCATAAGAATATATGAGCAGTAGATTCTTCTGTCAAAATAAAAAATTTTATGCAATCTGACAAGAGAAGCCGCCAAATGAAAAACAAAACACATAAAGTATGTATGTGTATATAGCAAAAAATTCGCCGTGATATTACCTGGTATAAATTCGCCTTGAAAAGAGCTTTTGAATTTTTCCAAGCATACCTAATCATATATATTTTCACAGTTATAACAATAGTCATTGAGTTAAAATTTGTTATAGTTCTAGGATAGGGCTATTACTTTAAAACTCTCTCAACTAATGTCTCAGAATACTTTTTAAAATGAGCAAACGATTGCCCCAATGATTCTAGTCGTAGTTATCTCTTAGAACCGAAAGAAAATTGTATGCAATATTTGGAGAAGATTTTTTTTTCATTTAATAAATCATCTATGATATCTTAAAATAAGATCAAGATCTTGGTGCTGACAGCAAACGTATTATAGTTTAGGTAAGGAGTTAGTGTTAATTGTTGTATCAAAACTAAGCTTTTTATTGATTTAAATAATTTAAGTGACAGTCCTTTACCGGATATGTACTTTCTTGTGGTATATGCCCGATTATCGCCGGAGCGATTCTGTACGACCAGTGCAATGTTCTAGGTCATAAGAGGAATCATTTCCGAAGATCAACCTACAAGTTGCACTTCATTACTTTTTTTCATTTTAGTCGTCTCTTACGACTGGTATGCCTACCTAGGCATATTTTAAGTCCCTAAGCCGCAGGATTTTTTGTTAGGCTGCTCTTAATAGTCGCTGCTGTTTACCTCCTGGAATTCATAATTTTTAAAATCACTGACTCTGAACTGCTTTATGAACAGTAATCATCCATAGGTTGTTGTTTCTGCATCCGCTTAATTTCAGAGGGATGTAGTCTAGTATTTTTATTTGAAGCGTATTGTACGTCGCGTTTAGTTTAAGATTGGTATAAATCTATGCCTATGCTTATAATGGGGGATGGAATAACTTAACTGATATCTGCAATTTACCTTTTTACATTCGCGAAAAATGGAAACAAGTGAACATGGAATTAGACGTCTACGCAAACGGCATCAAGCTTCCGACTGTCCCTCACCCTGGAGGTGTCGCTTGAAACATGCTTAATCTTGCTGCACATTCAACCACCTATTACACTGGACACCAAGCACGACTTGTTGCCGTAGAGAACCCAACTTTCGAAGGAAAAAAGAGACGCAGTGATTCAACTTTGATCTGTATACTGTAAAAGATTAAACTCCTAGCTATCCAGACTGAACCACAACATGCCGAATGTTTGCCAGTTTGTAGTGTTGTGTCCCCTCACAACTTCAACCATCCTTTTACCTGTTCGACGGAGCGAAAAGTCTGCTCCAACTTACATCATCTGCATCAACTTTACTCTGGTCCAATTCTATTGAAATAGCTAGGTTTCTTTGATGGCAGTGCAGGGTAAGGAGAGTGACGACTAGGCAGGGCGAAGCACCGTAGATAAACGAACAAGTGTGAACTGCTATACTCGTACTTGTATATGAAGTGTCTCTCCCAGTGAAGCCGAATCTGCGCTTATCTACATGACCACCCCAGTAAATGTCGCAGAGTGCAATGCCCCGTCCATCGCATCGCTTGTATGGCGGTAATGTCCGGTGGTTACCCAGAGGATACTTGGACTCAAGCGCCTGGAAATAGAGAGCTGCTTGAACCGCATGCAAAATAATATCTCTGGCTTTTCCCAGGCTGATGGCGGTCAGAAGATTCCTCCTCTTTCGGGGACTTCTAAACTCCAAAAACATACAAATAAATGGCGGAATTAATCATGGAAAGCATCACCATAATACTGTCTATGCTAAACAAGTGTAACGCCCATAAGCTTAGTGATCGACCGTCGTCTGTTGAATTGTGTATCGCAAACGCAAATCCGGGAAGACTAAACGGGGTGGCACAGGATTGTGTCCTATCCCCATTATTGTTTACTAGCTACATATAAAAACCCCGTTGCCTAACTCAGGTGTCATCATAGTATGTTATACAGATGAATGTAGGATTATGGCAACGGGTTAGGGCTTTAAGTCAGATCTCAATGAGTAGCTTCTTGGGGATTTAGGGCCTTGCAGAATTTCCCCTCATTTGCTCCCCCAATAGGGTAGTCATTTAGTGCTACTTTTAGATTCATCCGCTGTGCTCCAAAATAAATGACAAAGAAGAAAGTTATAGGTATAGCTGCTTCTAGTAGAGGGCAAATAAAATTCTTTACACCAACAAAATGATTTTAGGTAAATGTGACTTCAACTGTTCAATGTAGTTTCTCGGATACATATATACACACATTCATGGTTCATATGTACACAAATCATATTCACTACATTTCGTGTTCTTGAACAACCTTCGCTACTAATATTCTACATCATTTTTTAGTTAATTCAATAATTTCGGTAATTACTTGTCCTGCTAAGCACCTGAACATTCAAGGTGTTTTTAGGGACGTGGTCTACCTGTTTTGTTTGTTTTGCCTTGGTTTTTTGCAAATGTGATTTTCTTTGAAATGCTTAGCAGGACAGTAACATATTTCAACCGTAAAATATTGCGCATTTTTCCACACTTTTCAAATGTCTTTTCTTTTAATAACTGAAACTGAACTAACACACTGGAAAGAAGCTCATTAGAAAGAAACATACTAACTGGAGTTGCTAGATTAAGGCCACGGCACTGTCGAAATAATAAAGGACTTCTTTTACACGGGAAACAGGATTAACCCCAACAACAAATCAGCCTAAAAATTTTCCCTAGTATTACCCTTGCAAACAAATTGTGCTGAGGGCTGAATGGGAAGTTTAATTGAAGGTCTCCCTCGACAATAAGTCCCTTATGGTACAACATCTAATGAGGTACTCAGGCGAGTACTCTGGGGAAATTTATGGACCTCTACACGTTGACATTGGCAAGGCAAATTAAACAAGGTAGAATTGACAACTGAAATATTTTGTTTTTGTAGAAATTCTTACTTCAAAAAAATATAAACAAGTGGATTAACACTTTGCGGGCCGAGCACAATATTTGGGTCCCAGAATTTTTTTTTTAATTAAAAATTAAATCGGATTTGCTGAATTCGCCAGATCTTTGGAGATCCTTGGCCCAACCATAATTTCTAGTTTGTAAGCTTTCACATATTTCAGAACCAGCTTTACCACCTAAAAAGCTCAAACCTAGAAAACTAACGGAGTCACTTTTTCGACCAAGTGCTGCTTTAGAATCTTTGTCTTTAAGGACCTTAGCATCATGACAATATTTGGTAGATAAGCACTTGTTTTCTTATAGAGTTTTTTATCGGCGTGAGTAATTGCAACAACTTTATTTATATAATGGCCTTTGCCATTTTTTTTTTAAATGCCGTTTTTTTATATTTTGCATACTCAATCTTTTGTTTAAATGCTTAATTCTAAAAGATATTCGGCATCTAAAAAAAACGGTTTTACGTGCTCTTCCAAGTTTATGTCTTTACATAGCTCTAGCTGTTTGGACAATGGGTGAATGACACCAGGCCGATACTAAATCGGGGTCGTGATTAATAGTTTTTATGTGGAGAACACCTTTCTGAGTTGGGGGTCTTCGGCCGCGATTTAAAAAAATAACCCTTAGCCGGTCCAACATCCAGCTCTCCATACCTATCCCGACATTTTTGTACGTGTTTTAGCACTCGGTGGCGGTCGTTAACAATTACCAAATGTTCTATGCTTACTCTGTCTGCGTCTGCGCGTCTACATTCAGAGGCTGTGCATTAGCATGCAACGGTTGCTCATTCAAAAACAGTTTTTGGCCTTCAGTCGTTTGCGGCTGGAATGATGTAGATACCGCACCAGGAAACAAGCGTCCCTTCTTAAAAGCATTTCTTTGAGTTGGGCAGTGAGCAAAATTACTCGATTTAAAGTGTAACTCGCATATACAACTTAGTTCGACGTCTTTCACCACAATCAGGGGCCTTGAAGCACCGAACAACTGCTAAATCCTGAACTGCTCCGCAAACAGCACAACGCGTAACTGTTTTTGATCTCTTCATTTTTATTTTTTCAATTGTTCAATTCACAAAGAAGCGACACGCGTACAAATATACTTCCATAAATTGATAAAAATTACAAAATTTTTAAGCAGAAAGGGTTAATATTTTTTTTTTAATTGATGTTATAATTCCTATAGAAAAGACATAACTGTCAAGTTTACTACTACTTTGTTTAATATACTTTGGACTATGGTAAGTCATGGACATAGTTCATAGAATTAAAACCCAGCGACTTCGTTGCCAAGGCCAGTTGTGGGAATGAATGAAGATGGAAAGACCAAGTGGAGACCGATTTGTGATCCCGCGGTGTTTCCTATTTGCGACAGTTGGCAGAACGAAGAAACATCTGGCGAGCTATACTGGACGGCCAAACCAGCTACGTTGTTCATTAATTCCTATTAACAAAATTTGTGTCATTTTCTGTCTACAAAAATATTTACAAAACGCATGCAATTTTTCTTGCTTACGTGACGTTATCACCTATTTTAATGGTTACGAAATTGGCTGGCAGAATGTAAAGGATGTAAAAGTTGTCAAATTATTTATTCGCCAGTAGAAAAAATTTTGGTACCACACCACACTAGTAGGTGTAAGTATAAATCAATATCGAATTGTTCCTTTCAGGTTTCACTTTTTCATAGATTGCTAGATTTTTATGTGTGAAAACGTGAGTTATAATTCCATTAATTTCGTAGTCAATCGATTGATGGCTCGAATAATCAGAACCTTTTCATGTAGCACGATTATGTAACCTTTAACCACTCGCCGAGCGTTAAGCTTATCGCCAACTTTGTTCTTAACGAAAATGCGATTCTGTAACTTTCGCCGCTAAACAGCTGACTCTTGATAGTGATAAAATATGACAATATACTGGTGTTCAGACGTGTTTAGCACTAAAGTACATGCAAAAAACTCAAAACTCATCTTTTACTTTTCCCGACCACTAAAATACTTGTAAATATATTAACGCGATTGTTAACACCTCGAAAATAATTCGCGACAGCTAACCAAACTAGAAGTGTTTGCGAATAGGGAAAAGCATAAAAATGGTGTTAAGCGAAGTTAACGCTAACACCTGGCGTCAAAAAATAGTTACAGAATCGACCTACTGAAGAAATTTTGAACGATATTCACTTCATTACTCCTACATTCCTACTTATGAAATCGATAGCTTACGGAAGCCAAAACGGCAATTGAAATTTTGATTATTTTAATTTAAGGTGCATATGTACATATTTTACAGCATACTTCGCATTCAAAATATTCGAATTCACAAAAAATAGTAGGAGTAACACAGCAGCACAATAGGCACAATGCTATTCTGAGAGCAGTGATCAGGATATGTGATGTAATATGGGTAACCATGTGTCTTTACCTCACCGGGAAGTTACTTAAAATCTATCCCAAGATTCGCCCGCTTTTCGCCACCAAACGGAATTTTATTTTCAACACACCATACTGTAATCGTGTCCTAACCTTTGTGCTAAGATTGATATCCATATGTGAGCGGGAAATTAGTTAAAAACCGATAGCAAGATTCCCAATTTCTTAAAAAGCTCGATCCGTGGGCCAACTTCCGTAATTTGTTGGATCAAATATTGAATTGTCACCGTTTTCTGAGGAATGTGTCAAGTTTCATGTCTCTAGCTTACCGGGAAGTTACTCAAAAATCAATCGCACGATTCCTTCCGTTTTTCACGATTTTAATTTGTCTATATCACAGCGCCATCTAGCGAAATTTCGGGTACAGGGTATTGCGTGGCTTTCAGCTATCACGATAAGCGCGCCACCTAGTGCAACAAAGATTCAAAATTTCAAACGAATTTTCAAAATTGGTAGATCAGTCCACCACCTAGCGAATTTTTGCATTATCACCGTGGTCCGAACTATATGACAAGTTTCAAATCTGTAGCAAGATTCCCCCGGGTTTCAGCGAGATTCATTTGTCTAGATCAGGGCGTCATCTAGTGGAATTTTGTGTACAGCATATTGCATAGCATTTCATTATTGATATATGGGTCCAGTTTCAATGCTTAAGTTTAACAGGAAATAATTAAAAATCAATCGCAAGGTTAAAAATTTTAAATCAATTTCCCATATATCTCGTACCGTGCGGATATTTTTGTTTAGAAAACGGGAAGTTACCTAAAAGGGCTTGCAAGATTCCGAAAATTCGTATGGAAATGAGCGAAAAAACAAGAAAGGGACTTAATATAAAGGTATCAATAAAAATTAAACTTCAAATTCAAATCAAAAATTACGATTCCAGTTCAGGAAATTGTTCAGGTATATTAATATACTAGCAATTTACTGCTTTAAATGGAAGGCTAATAGGTTTAATTTATAATAGTAAGCCCATGCCGCTTCGCTGCGTCTCAGAACTAATAATAGACTGAGTCCCATTTTCATCATTATATCCAATACCAGATAAGATATGGAACTTAAATACATCGCTTATTGCAGAACTCATTGTCACCTTTCGTTTGATACCTATATTGTACTAAACACATTTTTGGTCACCTTAGTCCACATATCTCCTAAGCTGGTCGAGCTATCGGCACAAATGAATTTTAAGTTAAACGTCTAGTAATGCAATGGTGAAAGTTCCATTCAATTCCATTCATCTGGTTTTGGGTGATGCATGCCCATATAGACCGACAGACAGATAGACAGACAGACAGACAAAAATTCTAAAGACAGTTGATTTGGCTTATGTTGGCTTAATAATGATCTCTGCTTTCGATGTTTCTTAAATATCTGATATGTACAGATATCGATCTTTTACAATTTTATTATATGTAGAGATACTCGTATATATGCACATATAAAGAGGGGACGGGATGCAGGTGTGGATAAGTTAAATATCTCATCAAATAGCTACTATAATAGATATGAGGCTCCACCAAAATGTAATATCCCATATCATAGGTAAATATATATATTTTTTGTCAGTATACGATACATTGGACTCGCCGTCAAATATCGATGACAATATTACGAATTCTCAATTTCCTTACACAGCGCACAGTATTTTGGATATATGGAAGCAGGTGGAAAAAAGTCATGGTAACAGATCACAGAGAAATCCCGTTTATTCTAGAGATAAAAAGCTAGAAGTCGTAGATGCAAAATTCCAGATGATTTGAAGGTGTTATTTATTTAAATGAGTGGCATCTACACAAAACTTTTAATTGTGATACCGATGGAAACAAAAAAATGTTATTCAAACACCCCAATGTTGGGACATATACATTTTTCAGTTTAGAAGCTTGAACGTTTATCCAATTTCAGTGGTTACATTATCTTTAAACAACATTTATAAAAAACAAGTAAGGAAAGGGCTGTCTTCGACTGTGCCGAAGACTTTATACCTTTCATGAATACGTTTTAAGTGTCCGGTCCTTACTCACAATTAGTAAAAACTCTGCAAAACTGATCATTTAGGCCCGGTTTTTCAGTCCTTGGTTAAGCTCAGTTTAAACTGAGTTTGCTTAAACTCGGCATAAATTTAAACTCCAGTTAAACTGCAGAGCGGTTTTTCAGTGTGAGTTTAAGGCCGCTTTTAATATTTGCTTTTCATAGGGCAACATTGGTTTTTTCTTTATCTAGATACGGCAACAGATAATATTTGTATACATATTCAACGCCATTGCTTCTCCTCAGTATTGTAATAGTTAGCATTCCGCCAATTTCTGCATCACTATAATCACTTTCGTCAGATGATATATCCAGTATTTAATTAAATATAAAAATATCGTCCTTTCTTAATTGCGTTCAGCTTATTGTTTCACAACCAAAACCATCAAATATGCAAAACAGCTGACAGGTTAACTAGAGTTTAACCCTGCCGAATTGACCGCTTAAACTACGTTTAAACTTCGTTTAAAGTTGACTGAAAAACTGCGCAACAAGTTTAAGCTTAGTTTAACTGACAAATTGAGTTAAACTTGTACTGAAAAACCGGGCCTTAAAGATACATAGCCCAAATCCCATTTATCGGAACAATTGTTTGTATGGGAGCTATATGTTATGTTGGTCCGATCTGGCTGATTTTCACTATACACATTACATACATAATAAGTACCAAACCTGCAAAGTCTTACGCTCCTAGCTTTTTAATGGCAAAAGTTATAGCCCAAAAATTATTTATCGAAACTATCGATTGTATGGGAGCTATGTGTTGTATTGGTGCCATCTTGTTGGTTCCGACAAATGATTAATATATTACGAAATGGCGGCCCCGTACCCAATTTCGTCAAGATATCTCTGAAACTGAGGGACTAGTTTGTACTCAAACAGACAGACGGACGGACAGACGGACATGGCTAAATCGACTCAGCTCACCGCCCCGATCATTTCGGTATATTGGTGGGTCTATCTCTTCTTCTTGTCATACTTACAAACATCGGACCAAAGTTATAATACCATTTCATGTTCATGAAAGGTATAAAAATTATATTATTCTTGAGAATAAAGAAAAAAATACTGTAGAAGTTTCAAACCTTAACTATAAATATTTTTAGAGGTCTACCATTGCCAGCTTTCAATGAGCTTTCAACTGGCAAACTGTTGTAAAAAATTACTGTGAAATCATGAAACAAAGCCAATATTTGAAGCTTGATAACTCTGGAACGGCTGAAATGACGAAAATATTCATTCCTAACTTTTATGTGGGAAATTTAAGTATATGTATGTACATGTTTGGGCAGGGCCATAACCAGTATTTCATTCGGAGGGATTAAACATTTTTAAAAAAGTAAGGCAATTAGTCAAATTTAACTTTCGGAAAATAATAAGTGCTCCGTTTTTATCGGAAAAGAAATCATCCAATGATCTAAAGATATTTGTGTGTGCTATAGATCTGTTTATACAAGACTTACACTTGAGAATTTCATAAACTAACAAATTAAAAAAAAAAAATAGTATAGGGTTAGGGTTTGAGGCTAAATTTCCGGAACGGGTAACATCAAAATGATTGTGAAGTGGTCACTATTATTCCGAGAACATTTCTGCCATGAAAACCTTGAAAGCAAAGATTTATCTGCCTTGACGGGTGGGTTTCGAAGTCGTGGAAGACCCCGTCAATTTGAAAAAAAAGGAAGCTCGCCCTTAATATGCTTGGGGTTATTACAACTTTTTAAAAATTTAGTGGATTAACATTCCCCTTTTACCGTAAAGAAAATCTATTGAACTATAACACTGCATAACCGAAATACTTTTATAAGTTCTGAGATTTTATTTATATAAAAAGATTAGTTTTTCTAGATAGTGTATATTAAGTACAATTTGGCTAACATTTCTAGGTGGTTGAAACCCCCTTGAATCCCACCAATAAAAAGGCTTTGTGTTGGGGCACATTGTATATTTACACGATTTTCCAAATGCTGTGCCATTTCACCTAACAACCAATAAGAAATTTTTTCTTAGACAAGAACAAAAAACCCAATAGCGCAAAAAGCTCATTTGATCAAATCTTGCATTACTTTTGCTTTTACATTACGGCTTCATGAGATTGGCTGGTATTACTTTTGCGTGAATATATATATATGTATGTATGTGTGCAGTATATACATTTAACGGCTACAACAGTCTTCCCAACGCTGACAAAGGTACCTCTTCCCAGCATTGAACCATTTGCCGACGCTATTGTTGCTTTTACTGTCATTTCTATAACAATAACAGTTCTCTTAATACTTTGACTATCTCAGTCTAAACGATTATGTAGAAGTAAAGCGACCCACTAAAATCAATAACAAGTTTTAGTATTTGTAGACTCATTTAACACAATATCAGTGAGTCTGCTTCGGAAGATGCAAAGAAGAGGTAGAGGAATGAAAACTATTTAAAAAGTAAAATTGGGGGCGGCAATGCACATGCGCTTTAAACTCCTTTATTCGTTTGTATTCGTAGCGAGAAGACAAAACATGTAAGGACATGTGACAGATCTATAATTGGATTGATTCTGCTTCTAATATTTTCCTACGAATTGGCGGACCCCAACGGCATTTTCCAGGTCGCGTGAATTATTGCTTAGAAGATTTTCATATCAGAAATTTACTAGAAGGATTACAGAGTACCGCTGAGGAGCGCCCTGTTTTAAAGAGTTTTTCAAAACATTTTGATGTTGCCTATCCCGCAAATTGAACCTGGGACCTTCGGTGTGGTAGGCCAACACAATACTTACAACATAATTTGTATAGCCTATTTTAAGCGGTACAAAGAGGATATGGCTACACAAATCTGGATCTTCAGGCTAAACTCTGCCACCCACAGACGCCATACTTTCTCCAGTACCTACGAGGCACCCTGTTGCACACGCCCGTTGAAACAATAATCTCATAATCGCTGCGATTCAAGGAAAGAAACTGAACACAAGATCCGACCTCCGAACTTGTGATGGGTTCAATGTACATCGTAAATACCATCCGAGCGGTAGTGGGAGGGTATTCGTTCATCACACATCACACTGTGCAGTACAACCTATTTGTACCCGACATCGGCACTAAGGATACTACCTTAGAATGCCAATGTACAGTACCCCCTGTCACATGTTGCCCGAGGGATTATCACCCCAACATTAGTGCGTTGCTTAAAGGTGATAAACGTTTGATCCTAGGCGATTTCAACACACACCATGATCTGTGGCACTCAAACCCGTCAGCGAATAATAGAGAACAAGAGCTTGCAGAACAAATAGAGGACTCTGCATTCTGTATAGTGAACGGAGACCAGAGTGGCAGACAACTGCGACAGTTCGCCATATGTCTCCTTGGAAACCG
This sequence comes from Merzomyia westermanni, assembly GCA_949987695.1. NCBI lineage: Eukaryota > Metazoa > Arthropoda > Insecta > Diptera > Tephritidae > Merzomyia > Merzomyia westermanni. The sequence goes on along the minus strand of OX465288.1, from coordinate 120,190,108 downwards.
TAGGTCTTATCAACTACGTCGGCTTCCGACATTAGCATCTGACCATCTACCCATAATTCTCTCTACCGAGCGACCAACAGACGTCATTACATCCGAATACCATACATATGTCAACTTTATCAATGTGGACTGGGACCGTTTTACGGAATATACAGAGAGCTCCTTTGCTTTCTTACCCACACCGGCAGACGCACGCCAAGGTGAACGACAGTATCTCAAGGCTATTGATACAGTCTCAGGCTGCTTTATTCCCCTGCATACTTACTAAGTGGAAACAATGGGCCTTATGCATAATAAGCGAGCATTTGCTCAGACTCGAGTTTTCGACTAAAAGGTAGGTTTGGTATGCATAAAAATTGTTGAGATAGATCTCACATGTCGGGTTTGAACTAAGGTCATAAAAGGTTCGTGAGTTAGTTGACTCGCGTGTTTACAAGTACAAAGATGGCCGAATATTTTGTTCCTCTTAGACAAAAAAAAACTTATAAATCAAGAAAAACCGCTATTCAAAGCGAATATAAAAAAATGTACCGGTTTGATTTGGAGCACGTAGACTGGCTGACGAACTATTTCCTTGGTGAAAGAAGTGAAAGAAAGGGTGGCGCGATTTCCAACAGGAAAAAGATGTGTATATTTTTAAGGGTTTTTGCCGATCCGGGCTTCCAAAGTGGAATTGGGGAAGATGTAGGAGTTCACCAAACCACCGTGTCAAGAATGATTGGCGAAATGGCACAGATTATATCAGGGAGGGCTCATGGATACAATTTCCATCCACAGATGAAGAAATCACAGCTGCGCAAAACCATTGGGAAGCAAAAAATCGTTTTCCGTTTGCGATTGGCGTCATTGACTGCACGCACGTTAGAAGAAAAAAACCGTCCTCGCAAAGTGATGACTACATATGTAGAAAGGGCTTCCATTCGATAAATGTGCAAGCAACATGCGATGCCAATGAATGGTTCACCAGCTTGGATGTATCCTGGCCAGGTTCGGTTCATTACTCTCGGGTGCTAAGGAATAGCAGCATATACACCATCATGGGGAGTGCTCAAAGTAATGCCTTACTCCTTGGAAAGGAGGGTTATGCTCTCTCTCCTTGGCTAATGACGCCATTTCGAAATCCACAAACAGAAGCAGAACTTAACTATAATAGAATATTTAAGAAAGAAAGATGCATCATCGAGCGGTGTTTCGGTCAGGTAAAACAGCGGTTTGCAGTTTTGCAGTATAAGGTGCGAGTAGCAACAGAATTGGTACCAATGGTTATAGCGAGCTCTTTTATTTTGCACAATATTGCAAAGTTTTTAAAAGACGATTTTATTTTTGATGAAAGTGATAAGCCAAATGACTCCTCGCATTCGGAAAGGGACGAATCTGTGCGAACCAATTCTAGAGTTTTGGAAGCGGGAAAAAGAAAAAACAGTTCAATTCGAATTTATTAAACTAAATGTTTACAGATGTACATACATACATAAATGTATTTGTAATTCCTTTTATTTTTAACAGTTAACTTAAAACTAAAGAATTTGATTTAATTTTATTTAACTTTTTGGAAAAATTATCTGATTTGGCAAAAGTGCAAAACCGCGCATCGCAATTCTGCAAAACAGTTGTTTTAAGTCATCATAAAATATAAAAGCTATAAATATAAACTCTGTAAAAAACAAGAAAAATTAATAAATAACTTAGTTTTAAATATATTTTCGAGATCGTAGTTGTTATGTTACTTTTAAGGGTTAGTGTTAGTACAAAAAAAAAAGGACTCAGTAAAAATAAGTATAATGTTTTTTATGTTTTGATATTCGTCCAAATTTAGCTCCTTTTCTGCAATCCGATCTTCTAAATTTTTTAATTTTAATAAAAGAACTTTATTTTGCTTCAACAAAACAAGTCTTTGCAATTGTTGAAAGTTTAAACTTTTCGTTTCCTCTATCTCATATTCATCGAAGATTCGTTTGGCCTGTAATTAAATTAAGTTATCAGGTTTAAGCAATCATATTAGTGGTGTTTATCCTACGTCTTAACGCAGTTCCATAATAATAAAGTTTGTTTTTATTTTAAGAGTACTCTCAATTCTAACTTATTCTTACTCCTATACTAAGGTTTTATTTACCTATGCCTGCTCTTAATTGAACCTCTTTAATCCAACCAAATCTAACATACATATATACATAGACATATTTTATATTCTGCACTCTTCACTTCACCAATGTACTAAAGTTGAAAGCAACAACATAAGCCAAATTAATTAATTAAATACATAATCTATGCATGCTAATATGCTATACTTTTGCGAGTAGCGAGTCAATCACGGCTTAAATAAGGGACTTTTGTAGCTCTATGCTCTTTAGCCTAACGAAGAGTTATCGGCAGAATATCATGTTCGTTATCATTTAGTTTTATTTTTGATGTTTGTTGTTGTGGCACAGATGGGATATGTGGATGGGATATGGGTGTGTTCTGTACTGCTACGCTGCTGGTGGAGCTATCATTATTAATGCCCACTGCACTCTCTAAGTTGCTGCTGGAACTCTAATTAGCATTAACGCCTACCGAAAAATTGCCTCCAGTGGAAAAAGTAAAAAAAAAAAAAACAATTTATTATCACCAAAAAATAAAAAAATAGTTCATGTTCCCATTTTTTTAAATAAATTTTTTTGTTTCCCGTTTTATTTTTGTCACTTTTTGACTTTACTCGGCACTTCATATTAGCAATTTTCTTCACTACATTTTTTGCGCTTATTTCCACACCACTTTTCTCTTTAAATTCGCCACAAAGTTTTCAATTATTTCTTTTCTTTTATTTTTTATGCTGGGCAGTTGGCTTTTTTCTAATAAAGTCTTATATTTTTTAAATATCCAACTATGAAAATTGATAAATTTTCATTAGCATCCAAATGTAAATTTTCACTAGCACTTTCACTATCTGAACTCATTTTTGCAACTAATCAAACAAGCGGTTTTATCTCAGCTAACTCGAGTTCAAGGTATTTGCTCGATCTCATTTTTATGCATACCAAATTGAGCACGAGCTCGGTCGGGCGATCTACTTGAGATAGATCTCACCAGACTCGACTCGAGCAAATGCTCGCTTATTATGCATAAGGCCCAATATCTTGAGACCGCAACTTTTCCGGCGGTGTCTACAAACTATGGTCCACACTAAAGGCCCTATCCCATCCGACCAAGCACAACGACAAGTCGAGCCTCAAGCCATGCGCGAGCTCTCCTTGCCGACAGCTTATAATGCACCCACCGGCTGATAGGGCAAAGAGACGAGCCATCCTCCGTAGTTTTCCTACGTTAGTGAATGCCCCAGGTTCTCTTCCCAAGAAGGTGATATACAAAATGTAAATGCTTCGGACAATAGATCAAAAAATAGAAGCTTTTAATATGTTTTTGATAAAAGTAAAATATTCGAATTAAAGCCTGCAACTCAGGCAGCTAAGATGGGTACATAGCAAACTATTTGTAAGAATTTTTCTGACAAGAACCTTAAACAAGGATGACCGAAAAAGTACTTGTAAATGTCAAATAAAACAATTATTACTTATGAGATAGTTTCTCAGATTTACTTTCGTTTTTAAACTTACCGACTCCGAACGGCATTCGCTGGAATTACACTCAAATCGGCTGTAAAATAGTGGCGAAAAGCAAACCTGCATTGAAAAATTTTTCAGAAGAATTCTGATTTTAACGGGTTGGTGTCGAAATTCTGTATGTACAAAATTCTAAAAACTAAATTCTGCTTTTTAAAATTCTGCTTTTTAAAATTCTGCTTTTTTAAAATTCTACTTTTTTAAAATTCTGCTTTCTAAAATTCTGCTTTCAATGTTCTGTATTACAAAATTCTGTATTAAAATATAATGTTAACAATGTTAAAGAGGTAATGTAATTATTTTGAAAAAGTGCGCAGCTACGCGAACTACAGTTATTCTGTACAAAAGACCTTTCTGCATAGGCGGCCTTTGGCCGCGCTTATTTAAATAACCCTGGGCTACGCCATGCCAAGTCCAGGTGGTTGCCCTGATCGGTGGCAACATGCCACCGATCCGACTCTTTTGCGCGTTTTTAAGTACAGCCTAATAATTTACAACAACCACATGAAAACTTGCGACAAAACAAATAAAATATATACATATGTACATGTGCGCACTTTTTCAAAATAATTACATTACCTCTTTAACATTGTTAACATTATATTTTAATACAAAATTTTGTAATACAGAACATTGAAAGCAGAATTTTAGAAAGCAGAATTTTAAAAAAGCAGAATTTTAAAAAGCAGAATTTTAAAAAAGCAGAATTTTGTTCAAGCAGAATTTTTTTGCAATTTACAGAATTTTGTCACACAGAATTTTGTAATACAGAATAATGACACGCTCCCGATTTTAACTACCCTGGGGCCTTTGGTAAGATAGACCAGCACTCTATCAACTATAAGACGCCAATCGCCTATTGCAATTTAACATATATCTTTTAATAGGGCAACAATGAAGAAAAACTTATGTTTGCAAAACCGCACGTATACACAATGAGCCAAATTTAAATTGGCAAGACCGCATATGCTGCAATGAATCGGAATATAAACATGATTGTGAGAAAAGCACCAAAATGTATAGTTGGGTTGAAAATATATTTTAAAAATATAGCTTTGTATGAATTTATCCCATTATATAACAGATCGTACTAAAGTAAATCATTTTTTTGCTTCTCCTTAAGTCGCAACACTTACGTGGCTTTGCATTTGCGTGTTACGCGGTTTTGCAGTGTCACCGACGATTTATAAATTGGGTGATGACAAAATACACGAGAGTAGTGAATTTTTTACTTGAAATTGCAGTTTATGTTAATATTTTTATGATATTTCCCGGATATGTGGTAAAGGACACATTTTACGAGCGCTTAAAATGTACATATGAGCGCTGCCCACTCAGCGCTGGTCATATCCAGCACAAGTTCATGGCTATCCCTGAGCACGCAACCAGATCGACCACGTTGTGATAGACGGACGGCATGCTTCCAGCGTTTTAGATGAACGCGCGATTCGGGGTCCTAACATAAACTCACTCCGGAAATTTTCTGTCATAATTGTCTTATGCACATACAACTTGTATGAGAGTAACCTATATTTAATGCACAGCGTAAAAACCTAACTCAATTTCCAATTTTTGTTTTGCGTGACACATCGATTTGACGTTTACGCTCAGCTGGGACGTCGTTTGTATATATTACAGCGAGGCGATTTTATACCAGGTGATATCATGGCGAATTTGTTGCTGTATACACACACATACTTCATGTGCTTTGTTCCCGACCTACAATCGAAGATGATGGAATTAGTGTTCCTCACCCATCTATACTAGTCGAGATACTAGTAGGAACATCGCAATTAAAACATAGCAAAACAGAGAACGCTGACGGTTTGCCGACTGAGCTATTCAAGTACGGATTCGAGGAGTTGCTTATGTGCATACACAAGCTTCTATGCAGAATATGGTCGGAAGAATGCATGCCTGCCGATTGGAATCTAAGTGCCCTCTGCCCAATTAACAAAAAAGGAGATCCTACAATCTGCACCAAATCAGCCTCCTTAATATCGCATATAAAGTCCTAGTACCTGGGTGACCGAGCCTTGCTCGGTATTTTTCGAATTTGTCGCATAATCTTACTTACCAAGAGCACTCAGATAGATAGAGCACCGAGATAGTGGTCGATATAAGAAGGAATAATTAAAATGCAGTCAGGTGGCAACCCTAGATGGCAACCCTACTCAAAAATACTGCCTAAAATATCTTTCATTTGATACCCATATTCCCATATATTGCTTAATATTTTAAAAAAATTGATATAGGTGGCAACCCTGTGAACCACCCCAAGTGGCAACACCAAAGTAGAAAATCTTAGAACAAAGAATACTACCCATATACCAAATTTCATCCAAATCGGTTAAGTCGTTCCTGAGATAGTAGTGGATATACAAATATACAAGAATAACTCGTTTAAAGTTATAAGATTAACGGTATTTTGCGAAAGACGGTATTGTGCCCAAACTGATTAGAACTTATTGGTTGACCAGATATTCACTGTCTTGGAAAACCCCCTGGGAAAAGAATTGACACATATCTCTTTGTTGATTTTAAAGCCGCCTGTGACAGCGAGGAAATGAGCTGCCTATATGCCGCTATGTCTGAATTTGGTTTCCAGACAAAACTTATATGGCTGCGCAAAATGACGATGAGCAACACCACCATCTAAGTGAGAATCTGGAAGGACCTCTACCCGCCGTTCGAAACTAAGCGAGCTTTCAGACAGGGTGAACCCATCAGCTACGTTGGCTTGGCCATGTAATGCGAATGAAAGAAGGTGCTCCGGCGTGGAAAGTATTCCAGTCGAAACCCACCTATGGAAGCAGAGCAAGAAGGATGCCCCACTCCGTTGAAAAGACCAAGTGGAGACCGATCTGCTATCATTTAGTCAGGTGGCCCGCTTTGTTGGGAGGTCAAAATCTTTAATACGGTTACTCAAACATTAAACTATTAAGGCCTGCTGACCTATATATGTATAGATGTAAACTAAACTATTGTAGCTTTCTTTGAATCTAAAGGGTGTTTTTTTTAGGGGTATAGAACTTCGAATTGAAATAAAACACAAGAAAATCGTTTTAAGGTCCATCAATTTGGCTTTATTGGAAGGATAATTTTATGCCATTAATGCTTAAATATGATTTCGGGCATGTGGCCGCCGCGGCTGGCTCGAATAAAGCCAATTCTACAGGTCCAATTTTCAACCACTTTTTCGAGCATATGGGGCCGTATGTCGGCAATAACGCCACGAATGTTGGCTTCCAATTCCCCTAACGTTTCTGGTTTGTTGGTGTAGACGAGCGACTTCACATATCCCCAAAGAAAATAATCCAATGGTGTCAAATCACACGACCTTGGTGGCCAATTGACAGGTCCATTCCGCGAAATTATGCGCTCATCGAATGTTTCCTTCAATAAATCGATTGTGACGTGCGCTGTGTGGCATGTAGCGCCGTCTTGTTGGAACCACAACTCATCCACATTCATGCCATCCAATTCGGGAACAAAATAGTCGGTTATCATGGCTCTATACCGGTCTCCATTAACGGTAGCTGCCTCTCCAGCATTATTACGGAAGAAGTATGGCCCAATGACTCCACCAGCCCATAGAGCACACCAAACAGTCAGTTTTTGTGGATGTAATGGCGTTTCAAGGGTCTCATGTGGATTCTCTTCACTCCAAATGCGGCAATTTTGCTTGTTGACGTAGCCATTCAACCAAAAATGAGCCTCATCACTGAACAAAATTTTGCGATGAAAATCAGCATCGAAATCAATCTCATTTTCGGCCCATACACCAAAATCACGACGCATTGCATGGTCTCGCGGCTTTAATTCTTGCACAAGCTGGATCTTGTAAGGTCGCAAGCCAAGATCTTTGCGCAAAATCTTCCATAAAGTTGATGGACAAAGCTCCAATTGCTGTGCACGGTGGCGAATCGATTCATTCGGGTCCTCTTCAACACTTTGCTCTACAGCGGCAATTGTTTCTTCGGTGCGCACTGTTCGACGTCTCTGCGGATGCGTATTATCACATAGAGTAAACGTAGTGCGAAAACGATCCATGGTTAACCGAATTAATTGCTCTGATGGACGATTATGTCGACCATAAAATGGACGGAGCTCACGGTAAACTTCGCGAACTGAACCATTATTTTCGAAATAAATTTGCACGATTTGCAAGCGTTGTTCTTTTGTCAACCTGTTCATGATGAAATGGCAAACCAAACTGAACATAAATGACATTAGAGTTGCCAGATTTGACCACAAAATGCCAGTTTTATCTCTATTCGAAAAACAAACCTGTAAAAAAAACACCCTATATATTGAATCTATAAAAGCAGAAATACAACGACTCTGTGTTTATAATTCACAATAATAAAAAATTTATATTTGGATCTTGATTAAAAGAGAGCGAAAAACGTCATTATTGTGCTTTTCACCACAGCCATTTGTGTTCTTATAAAAAGTCTCGGAAAAATATCACTATATCGAAACAACTTCAATGTTTCTCCAGCGCCACTTTGTTGTATTCGTTGGCTCATTATATTCAATAATATTTTAGTTAACTGCAGAATGCGATCTTTATTTTATGTGAAACCAGTATTTCTCTTTAATTATGACCATGACAACTCACTCAGTGGAAAGAGAAGTCAGTAAACATTGACAGCCGAACAAGTAAAACTTTAAATTTATCAAATTTATTACCCCAAATGAATGTGAAAATAAAGAAATATTTCAAACGGTGTCACTAAAAATAAAAATTTTGAAACTAAACAATACTAAAAAGCACACAAAGATGTAAAGTGAAGTTGCGTCGCAGCGCAGCTGAATCATCGGTAACAACAACTGGCGATGGTATCCTATAATATACATATATGCATGTGCCAACAGCAATACTTTATGAGAAAGATGGCGTCTTAAAGATGGTTACAAAGAAAAAGGTAAGCATAGTAACTCATTTGGTGAAGGGCTCGGGTTACTTTGAAATTTTCAACGGGATACTCGTACCTGCCATATGTCAAGGGAGATGCATGATAATTTTAATTGCATACATAGTACATATGTATGTGTACACACTTATATTGTAATATGCCGTGCTGTGAATTTACAACAACTGCGTTGAATGTATAAAATTATTCTAAACAAGTAAGGAAAGCGCTGTCTTCGGCAGTGCCGAAAGCTTTATACCTTTCATGAATACGCTTCACGGTTTTAATCATCCGCTCCTTACTTATAATAAGTACAAACTCTGCAAAGTTTGATCGTATTACCCTGTTAATTTAAAGATACATAGCCCAACCCCCGTTTATAGGAAAAATATGTTGTATGGGGGCTATACGATAAATTGGTCCAATCTTGATGATTTTCACTACACACATTACATATGTAATAAGTACTGCAGCTGTCAAATGTTGTGTACCTCGCTATTAAATTGCAATAGTTTTAGCCCACACCCCATTTATCGGAACAACCGATTAGATGGGACATACGAGTATATGTTATGTTGGTTCGATCTGGCTGATTTTAACATTACGTATATAATATGCACCAAACCTGCAAAAGTTTACGTTCCTAGCTTTTTAATTGCAAGAGCTGTAGGCCAACCCCCCTTTAACGGAACAATCGATTGTATGGGAGATATGTGTTATATTGTTGCGATCTTGTTGGTTCCGAAAAATGATTAATATATTAGGAAATGGCGGCCCCGTACCCAATTTCATCAAGCTATCTCTGAAACTGAGGGACTAGGTTGTACTCAAACAGACAGACGGACGGACAGACGGACATGGCTATATCGACTCAGCTCATCGCCAAGATAATTTCGATATACTTATTGGTGGGTCTATCTCGTCTTCTTCTCACACTTACAAACATCGGACCAAAGTTATAATACCATTTCATGTTCATGAAAGGTATACAAATCTACAAATTCTGTATTTTTGTACAAAAAGATTGTAACATATGCAGTAAGCATATGCACCTAATAACGTAGGTATGTATGTATGTTTGTATATGCATACATACTAAATACCTCACAAAAAATTATATAAGCGGTTATAAACAATAAGGAACAAGACACTGATTGCTCTTTTATAAACTGAGTATGTTACATCATATTTATTATGAAGCAGCCTTACTCAATCCTTAAATCGTCGGTGACACTGCCAAACCGCGTAAGTGATATCTGAGTTTGGCGGTTTTTCCACTACAAATTGTTTATTTTTTATTTACTTTATTCTTTTAATTATTTTCCGAACCAATGTGTAGGTTTAATGAGAATAAATTAATAGATCTTAATGGCAGGGACCTATAAAAGTTTTTGACACAAATGTCACTTCGCGGTTTTGCATTTTACAGAAGAACGTTTATTTTATTTATTTAGTGTATGTATTGCAATGAAATTAAGTTAATCACGTTTTTCCAACCCATGCATGTATATAATTTAATTTTTATACCTTGTAAATAAAAACGAATGCTGTGTGTGTGTCCTTTATAGGCGTCCAAAGTACTAAACCGATCTTCATAAAATTTTCACAGTATATATATAGTTTGGTGCTACGCCCACAGGCCATATACAATTTCAATTCGTCATAAACCTGAACGTATTTGGTCTAAATTAGTGATATTTGGATATATGTATCCTTTTGTCAAGATTTAAATAATTTTGGAAAAATGTGAAAAAAGTTAAACCGCTATATCTGTGTAGAAGCGGAGAGGGAATAGAGAATTTGAGGTAATTGTTTCCTTTAGGAGACAACTGCTAAAACACATCCAAAAATATCTGGAGAGGTATCATACAACGCCTTTTGACTTCGGTAACAATAAGCCGGAAGCGGATTTTCGGGTTTTTGTTTCAGTAAGGAGATATTTGCAATCAAAGTTGAAAATTTTCTGTAATTTTCATGTGGTTGTTGTAATCACAGATTAGGGTGTACCGAAAAGTGCAAAAAGTGTGTTCTGCGCAAAAATACTGTGGACAAAAAATTGAAAATCCGCTTTCGGATTGTTAATACCGAAGTCAAAACGCGTTGTTTGATACCTCTCTGATATGTTTTAGCTGTTGTCTCCTAAAGGAAACAATTACCGAATTTGATAATTAGAAGAGGTGTTAGAGGAAAATGAAGAGGGTAAAATAAACTAACGCCATATCGGGGTGGGGAAAAGCAAAAGTAGAAAGAAAAATCAAGATATAGGAATAAACTACGAGGAAACGCCAAGGGGAGAGGGAAGAAAGTACAATTTGTTAAATGTAGGCAACTCAAATTTTTGGCAGGACAACGTCTGGAAAATCATATCGTGGAAGATATTTTCACGAAAAAATCCGAGTTATCTTTAGAGATATCCTGCAATGAAATCACTAAACTGTAGGTTTCTGCAAGGTTTTAAGGAGTTTTTACCTAATACAGTAACTGACATATCACTATAGTAAGGCCCGTGTAAAATCAATACTTTCATTGTTGATATCGCTATAAAATATGTTCAATTTGTTTACAAAAAAATTTGTCTAGGGCTATAGAAAAGCAAATTTTTTCATCTCACAGGACCTAAACGGTGCAACGATTCCGATTCATACACAACCAAAGGATATGGTCGCCCTATCCTGCATCTTTCACGATGCGCTTAACAGTATCTCACAAAGACAACATTTTCAAACGACACTTTATATATGAAAAGCCTGATGTAAAAAGTGAGTCTGAAATATCTTCTACCAATACGGCAAACAACCTAATAATTATAAAAAAAAAAAAGTAATAAGTAATAGTTTTATAAGGGAAGTGTTACAACTTTTATGGAGAAACTTCTTCTCCAATTTGTGTGGTATTTTCTTTAGTTTCCCCCAAAGATTAGAGCAAATACAGTTTATTATCGACTCAGAACAAGATCTACTATCTCCGCAGACCTTTCTTGAAATTGTTTTAGTAAGAAACCAATTGGATCGATTCCAGCCGAGAAGCCTCTGTAAAGCTACATATTTTAATTGTGAAATTTTCCATACCATAGTGAAAGGCAGGAAACCATTTAAGAGTCGTAAAAGGTAGTAAAGTACCAGTCAGTGGCTTATCCATGGATATGACCCATTTCACCTCTCGCTATTGATCACCTGTTTATTCTTCACGTTAGATTAAAATACAAAAACAAAATTTCTGCTATTGTTAATGATAGAAAGTAATTAATTTTTTTACTCCACTTTTTACTCCTTTTTTACAAAAACGGGCAAAAATTCTTTGAGATTTTACCCTCTTGCGTAACTGGAGAATACACCCGTACCATTCCAGATAGCGTACGTTTTCTGTCTCTTTATATTTAGTTTACCTTGTTTATTACATTATGTCACATATGTATGAAGGAAGTAGCGGCCACTGACGGATTGCTTGATTAGCAATTCAAGCACGGCGGTGAGAAGCTGATAAAATGCATGCATCATATGGTCGGATGAATGCATGGCTGAAGATTGGAATCTAAGTGCTCTCTGCCTGCGATACGTTGCAGAAGCCTGGAGGAAGAGGGAGACCCCACTCCAATAGAAGCACCACTTACCCGGTGCCATTGACTTTGAAATTTAAATTTTTGACATTGGCTCTGATTACCACTATAAATTTTACTCTCAATTCCACGCTTTCTCTTTTGTTACCTATATTCATGGTTACACAAACTGAACGGTCAAACGGCTGGAAAAAAGTTGAAAAGTCTACTAAGAACTACTGATAGTAGTAAAAATTATAAAATGAGAACTTTTATGATTAACAGCTGGCCATTAGGGTTGATTCTCTTTGTATATATATTAGTCCTAAGCTATAGTCCAATTGAAGTAAACCTTATATAAGGTATGAATTTGTTTTCTGTGGAGGTATATACTAATATGTATGTACATCTGTTGTATAAACAATCATTGGATGGCTAGCCCAACATCAGGCAAAAAGGAACACAAAGGCAAAGCCCCAGACAACTCATTCTACCCATGCTACGCTGTTAATTAAGCGAAATAAATAATTTTAATTGCAGTCACAATGTAAATTGTAATGAACATATTTCATTGGCATTAAATATTAACGTTTGAGCACTGATCAGGGATTGCATTTTTTGCCAAATGCTTAGTCAATTTTTAAATGCAATTAACATAAAATATCCTTAGAAAATGTGCCATTTTTATAATGGGATTTCAAAATCGATTTAGCTAACTGCGCCCGACCTTCTGCCCTTTTATACGCAAACTAATGCGGCCGACATTTTGTAATTTATTAGTCATTCGTCGGAACCAACAAGATCGGCCCAATACAATATATAGCCCCCATACAATCGATTGTTCTGATACACGGGTTTTGGGCTTATAACTCTTGCAAACAAATGGCTAGGAACGTAAGATTTTACATCTGTTGTATTTATTAAATACGTATTTTGACTAGTGAAAATAAGTGAGAGTGGACTAATATATCCTACGATATAAGACCCATTCGAACGATTTTTCAGATAAACGGGGTTTGGGCTGTATATACTAACAATATAAGATCGTAAAATTTTGCAGTTTGTAATTTTTGTTAACTAGCAGACCCGGCACACGCTGTTCTGCCTAAAATTTGATTTGCCTACATTTATTAAATTGCACTCTTTTCCGTCCCTACTTGGCGCTTCTTCTATAGATATCCTTATATCTTCCTTTTCCTTTCTACTTTTGCTTTCCCCCATCAACATATACCATTACTCTTCTTTACCCTCTTCATTTTCCTCTAACATCACCTCTATATTTTAAATTTATATTCCTACTTCCCTTATTCTCCCATTTCCCCTGAGGGTACTGATATATCCCAAGTTCCGAAGATATATCGAATTTACTTTTATTTGATCCTGGTACCGCTTTTTATTTCTAAGGTGTTTTTGATGTGACTTGAACCAAATAAATTCCTGGCCTGTGTCTACCCCAGCCAACCTCTGAACCCACTCTGAAAGTTTCATTGAGATCAACAATAAACTTTGTACATGAAGGACAACCAAACACAAAAGAAGGGCGTGGCACCGCCCACTTTTCTAAAACTATATATATCCTATGCTTTAACCAGTGATCCCACGAATATACTGTGAAAATTTTTTCCCAAAAACGTTCACAATGACCAAATTTATCATGAGACTTTTGTGTGAACGAAATTGTTATTCTGAGGCAACCCGTGATTAGGTTATATCATGTGATAACTGCGCCCGACCTTCTGCCCTTTTATACGCAAACTAATGCGGCCGACATTTTGTAATTTATTAGTCATTCGTCGGAACCAACAAGATCGGCCCAATACAATATATAGCCCCCATACAATCGATTGTTCTGATACACGGGTTTTGGGCTTATAACTCTTGCAAACAAATGGCTAGGAACGTAAGATTTTACATCTGTTGTATTTATTAAATACGTATTTTGACTAGTGAAAATAAGTGAGAGTGGACTAATATATCCTACGATATAAGACCCATTCGAACGATTTTTCAGATAAACGGGGTTTGGGCTGTATATACTAACAATATAAGATCGTAAAATTTTGCAGTTTGTAATTTTTGTTAACTAGCAGACCCGGCACACGCTGTTCTGCCTAAAATTTGATTTGCCTACATTTATTAAATTGCACTCTTTTCCGTCCCTACTTGGCGCTTCTTCTATAGGTATCCTTATATCTTCCTTTTCCTTTCTACTTTTGCTTTCCCCCATCAACATATACCGTTACTCTTCTTTACCCTCTTCATTTTCCTCTAACATCACCTCTATATTTTAAATTTATATTCCTACTTCCCTTATTCTCCCATTTCCCCTGAGGGTACTGATATATCCCAAGTTCCGAAGATATATCGAATTTACTTTTATTTGATCCTGGTACCGCTTTTTATTTCTAAGGTGTTTTTGATGTGACTTGAACCAAATAAATTCCTGGCCTGTGTCTACCCCAGCCAACCTCTGAACCCACTCTGAAAGTTTCATTGAGATCAACAATAAACTTTGTACATGAAGGACAACCAAACACAAAAGAAGGGCGTGGCACCGCCCACTTTTCTAAAACTATATATATCCTATGCTTTAACCAGTGATCCCACGAATATACTGTGAAAATTTTTTCCCAAAAACGTTCACAATGACCAAATTTATCATGAGACTTTTGTGTGAACGAAATTGTTATTCTGAGGCAACCCGTGATTAGGTTATATCATGTGATAAAGTTTAAGCATTGAGTAAACGGCCCTTACTATGACTTTTACTGCTGAACAAAAGCAAAATCAAATGCGAAATCTAACAAAGACAAGTAAGGAGAACGCTGCCTTCGGCTGTATCGAAGTCTTTACAGCTTTCAAGAAAACACATCACACTTTTCAATGTCCGATCTTTAAGATTTTACATCTGTTGTATTTATTAAATACGTATTTTGACTAGTGAAAATAAGTGAGAGTGGACTAATATATCCTACGATATAAGACCCATTCGAACGATTTTTCAGATAAACGGGGTTTGGGCTGTATATACTAACAATATAAGATCGTAAAATTTTGCAGTTTGTAATTATTGTTAACTAGCAGACCCGGCACACGCTGTTCTGCCTAAAATTTGATATGCCTACATTTATTAAATTGCACTCTTTTCCGTCCCTACTTGGCGCTTCTTCTATAGGTATCCTTATATCTTCCTTTTCCTTTCTACTTTTGCTTTCCCCCATCAACATATACCGTTACTCTTCTTTACCCTCTTCATTTTCCTCTAACATCACCTCTATATTTTAAATTTATATTCCTACTTCCCTTATTCTCCCATTTCCCCTGAGGGTACTGATATATCCCAAGTTCCGAAGATATATCGAATTTACTTTTATTTGATCCTGGTACCGCTTTTTATTTCTAAGGTGTTTTTGATGTGACTTGAACCAAATAAATTCCTGGCCTGTGTCTACCCCAGCCAACCTCTGAACCCACTCTGAAAGTATCATTGAGATCAACAATAAACTTTGTACATGAAGGACAACCAAACACAAAAGAAGGGCGTGGCACCGCCCACTTTTCTAAAACTATATATAGCCTATGCTTTAACCAGTGATCCCACGAATATACTGTGAAAATTTTTTCCCAAAAACGTTCACAATGACCAAATTTATCATGAGACTTTTGTGTGAACGAAATTGTTATTCTGAGGCAACCCGTGATTAGGTTATCATGTGATAAAGTTTAAGCATTGAGTAAACGACCCTTACTATGACTTTTACTGCTGAACAAAAGCAAAATCAAATGCGAAATCTAACAAAGACAAGTAAGGAGAACGCTGCCTTCGGCTGTATCGAAGTCTTTACAGCTTTCAAGAAAACACATCACACTTTTCAATGTCCGATCTTTATTTACAATAAGTACCAACTGTGCAAAATTTGAAGGTCTTACCCCGTTAATTGAAAGATACATAGCCCAAACCCCAAAATGGGTTGTGTGGGGGCTATGCGATATTTTGGTCAAATATTAATGATTTCCACTACACACATTACATATATAATATGTACCAAACCTGCAAAATTTTACGTTCCTAGCTTTTTAATTGCAAGAGTTATAGGCTAAAACCCCTTTATCGGGGCAATCGATTGTATGGGGGCTATGTGCTTTATTGGCCAGATGTTATTGATTCCGCCAACTGATTAATATCTTATACAATGGTGGCCCGATACCAAACTTCAGCGAGATATCTGCAAAACTGAGGGACTAGTTTGCGTTCACACAGACAGACAAACATTGATAAATCGACTCAGGTTATAGCCATGATCATTTCCGTATACTTATCGGTGGATCCATCTCTTCTTTTTCTCATTATTACGAACGTGGGACTTATAATAACATTTTTAAAACTATTTGAAAAACGGAAAAAAAATTTTAGGTAATTTTTTCTATTTTACCTACAGATTATACAAATCTTACAGACTAGACATGAAAAGAGACGTAAGTCTTATATAATAAGACAGAGTTAATAGTCATAGCTTAACAATTATTCCATGATTCATTTGAACAAATATGAAGGTGTTATGTTGTTGATTTTGTGGGAATGGACGCGATGCCATGCAACACAGTGTAAGTTCATAGGGTGGTTGGAAAGGAGGCGGTTCTTCTTTCTACCTAATGGGCACGATCTCTCTGAGAATCTTCATCAAGCTATTCTAAGGGAAGCCTAAGGAAACGAGCAGATTCTACAGGGTTGGACAAGAGCGATATTGGTGTTAGTAGAGTTGGCTCAATTGAGCAGGCAAAGAGATGGTTAGTATCGTGAGGGTACATACCACATTGCAATATCCTGAACGAAGTTTTATTAATATGGCTCTAGTCTCCCTCAAAAGGAAGCGCTCCTCTTCAGCTATTCCAGGTGCTTGGATATAAATTACGGGGTTGACAGGCCGAGATCTGAGATATCTGTCTGCCGACTCGGTATGGAGGTCATTTATAGCCCGCCTATGGTTACGCAGATCAAATGTATTTCATCATAGTGCTTACAGAGGTGCTTCTATATGTCTCCAGGAGGCGGAACTTCATCAAATAGATGTCGGTTTGGATGACTGAGTTTATGGCAGCTCAGTGAAAACTGTCTGCATAACGGGTTAATCTCCTCTTGAACATTGAGCATTTTACCCGTGGCAGTTCTGATGGCGGCGTTTTGCCAGATTTCCAACTTCCTCCAGTTCGTATCAGCAAGAATGGGCGACTAACACCGTATTCAATAATCGATCGCCCGATAGCCTTAATGTAGCAAGCAAAGTTTCATTACCTTTCCTCCAAGCGCTGCCGGCAAGTGACTACAGGCTATTCCTGTGGCATGCTTAGCGAAGGGGAGGCAGTGGTCAGACGTCACACCCAAACAGTAGGTAGAGTTACTCCATCTACTTGAAATTTTAACACTTTCCTCAACTGCGCATTCCACATCGTAAAGAAAGTCGCTGTTGATTTGGCCGGAGACAGGCTCAGACTGCTCTCGGTGAAGAACCTGAAAAGTTCTCGGAGATAACAATTGACCCTAGTAAAGAGTTCGTTAATGGAGGGGTTCTTGCCCGAAGCCATAATCGGACAGTCGTCAGCGTAGGGCACAATAGAGACTCCCTCTGGGGGAGGAGGGAGCCTCCAAATATAGCAATTAAACAACAACATGGTTTCATTCCGGGTAGATCTACTGTAACTAATTTAGCTGTGTTTACCGAAGATTGTTTGGACTCCTTTCTAAAAGGATTTCAGGTTGACGTGGTCTATACAGATTTTTCAAAGGCCTTCGATAGGGTATCACATACATTTCTTTTAGCAAAACTTGAAGGCTTGGGATTTCACTCTCAAGTATTAAAATGGATCTCATCCTATTTACATAAGAGACGTTGCGTCGTTCGTATTGATGGTACAACCTCTTTTTCTTTCGTTGCTTCGCCTGGGGTTCCCAAAGGCAGTGTCCTCGGACCTTTACTGTTTATTCTTTTTATTAATGATATTTCATCATGATGATTTGAAAATTTATTATGAAATCAAATGCATAGAAGATTCTCTTATTTTACAAAGTGAGCTTGATAACGTATTCCAATGGTGTGAACGTAATCGCTTATTTCTTAACATTGCTAAATGTCACTATATCTCTTACACTAGAGTTCAACGCATTACTCTCTTTTCGTACAGTTTTTCGAATGTTGCGCTAAATGAAGTAAATGAATTGAAGGACTTGGGTGTTTATTTTGACCCTAAGATAAGCTTTGCTACCCACATTACTTTCATTGTTTCCAAAGCTTATGCCATGCTTGCTTTTATTCGACGTAACTGTTCATCGTTTTCTGACCCTTATACTCTAAAGCTATTGTACTCAACTTTAGTGCGGTCAAGGTTGGAATATGCGGTATTTATCTGGAGGCCTTTTCATAGTGTCTACATTAATAGACTGGAGTCTGTCCAGAAAGCTTTTGTGCGTTTCGCTTTACGGGGGATGAATTTTGTAGAGCCGATCCCGACCTACCCTTCCCGATGTTTGCTCATACATTTCATGTCGTTAGAGTCGAGGCGTTCTCTACTATCGATATGCGTTGTCTATGATCTCATTACTGGTTCAATTGATTGCTCATACCTTCTCGCGAAATTTCGATTCAATGTACCCTTTCGTACTCTTCGCAGTAATGAGATGTTTTTTGTTGGTACTGCTAGAACTGTTTACGCAATGAACGCTCCTTTTAGAAAGACACTTTCTCAATTAAATGATTTTTCCTCATCTTTGGGATTTGATTTTTGCTATACCAAGTTTACTTTTAAGAGCTTATTAATGAGGCACTTAACTTAACATGTACTTATACATATCTCTATCGACATATTATGTAAGCATATCTTTACCTTTGATACAGTCTGTAAACTTTTTGTTTGTTGATCTTAAATAAATAAATAAATAAATAAATAGAATGGGGGCAAGGACACTCCACAAAAAGTTCACTTGGAAATAAGCTTATCCCGAATTATAGCCGATTACCAGCTTCATCACCTAAAGCTGTCTGCACATTTCTGGACTACTCTTATACTTGCATTCTAGAACACTGGTTATGTATCAGCATTCACCCTTTGCCTCGTATTCGTAAACACTCGTGCTATCTTTCTTTTTCCTACCTACATGCATTAGTGTAGCCATCGTTATTTCTCTTTCTAATTAGTGGTGGGAGTGTTATTGAGTTAGACATGGTAAGATGTGCATGGCTGATTTACACAAAGTTTAAGCTTAAGACTTATTATTTAAATCGACCTTCTTTCCTTTATAGTGAATTGGCGAAGCTATGCAATATATTCCGATGAACAACCCCTTGAACTCCATCACCGTATCGTCTTCAATCATTGCTCAAATATATAATTAAGAAGAACCTAAAAGCAAGAAAATTTGCATGACATACGAACTTAGTGGCATGAAAAATCAGATTCTTCCAAATAGAAAACACAAAACATAAGTTTGTTTGTTGTTACCAACAAGAGGAATCAGTGCGACATCTCCCTGACCTAAATGCCGTACATACAAAGGATGTAAATCCCGATGTTCCTAGCTTATTTAGTATGTGTGATTTATTATTGAAAATTACACTGCGTTACAAAAACGAGCTTTAGTTCTGTCCTATGAGCCAAATATACTTTTTCGGGAAGGGGAGAAAAAATAAAAATACACGTGAATTGGCGATTTTCATGTACACGTCAGAATTTTTTTTTTATGTATAACTAGCAACCCGCTCCGTCGCTGTCAACCGACGAACGAACACACAAACAGCGTTCTTTCACCATACGATGTCGCCCCACCTCATTCATGTTGAATTAGATCGTATGGTGAAAGAACGCTGTTTGTGTGTTTATTCGCTGTCAAGTTCTAATGGCTCATTCGTTTAACAGCGAACAAACACACAAACAGCTTTTTTGGAAAAAGTGCTGCTTTTGTTTAAACAATTTTGGTTAAATAAGATATGAAACAACTATTTTTTTTGATGCAGAACGAAAGTAAATATTTCAAAGTTTAACTTCAAGTAAGTTTCATTTTAATCGGTGGATTCGTTTAGGATTTATGGCTGTATAAAAGAAAATTTTATGGTTTTTTACCACATTTTGTCCGATTGCCACGCCCCCTTTATATATTTCTTCACGTTATAATGACATAAACCTTCCTCTTCAACCAATCTATGTATTAAAAAAAACCGCATCAAAATCCGTTGCTTAGTTTTCAAGATTTAAGCATTCAAGGGGAAATACAGACAGAAAAAGTGACTTTGTTTTATAATATGTTAAGATTATACAATATGTAACGCAGTGTTATACAATGTGTCCTCCTATCAGAAAATGCTATAAATTTTGCGATTGGCCCCTAAAGTCAGTTCTGTTTTGACATTTGTGTAGTAAACACATGCGAAATACACGTTAATAAACAATGTTACGCTACACTGCTCCAAAACGCGGAATATTGCTGACTATTTATTTGACCAATAATCGGTCGGTGAAAAACGGTTACTGCGCAAAAGTAATCCTCCTATCAGAAAATGCTATAAATTTTGCGATTGGCCCCTAAAGTCAGTTCTGTTTTGACATTTGTGTAGTAACCACATGCGAAATAAACGTTAATAAACAATGTTACACTACACTGCTCCAGAACGCGGAATATTGCTGACTATTTATTTGACCAATAATCAGTCGGGGCCAAACGGTTACTGTGAATGGTGAGCGCTACAGAGCAATGATCAACGAGTTCTTTTTGCCGCAACTTGATGAATTGGGATTGGAAAATATGTGGTTCCAACAAGACGGTGCAACAGCACACACTGCACGTGCCACAACCGATATGCTGAACATCGGAAGCTTACTTTTGCGCCACCTTGTACATAAAAAAAAAATTCGCCGATACACGTGTATTTTATTATACCTAGTAGTGCTTCGCACACAAGGTATATTAACTTTAGTCGCGTAACGGCATAAACGGATCGAGATAGATATTGACTTATATATACAGGGTGGCTAATGAAAGCCGCTACCAAAAAAAAATTATAAACTTTTTTTCTATTTAATGAATCTGGTAAATTTTTTTTTTATTTTGCAGATTGACTTTTACATTTAACAAAAATGGATAACTGGGACACTGAAACAAGAATTTGGATTGTCCGCCGCTATCACGCACTGGAGTCCGTAGTTTCGGCTCAAAGAGAGTATAGGCGCACGTTTGGCGGCAATCCTCCGAGCAGATGGACCATAATAAGACTTGTAAACAATTTTGCCGAGCATGGGACAGTCAACAGAAGACCTTACCATCGAAACCCTTCAGTTCGAACGGAGGAAACAATCGCTGCTGTAGCTGCTGCCATACAATAGAATCCACGTGTTTCGACAAGAAGCTTATCTGCTCAAATGGGTGTAAGCAGACAGTCATTACAGTCAATTATGCACAAAGATTTGGACTTATTCCCATATAAAATTCAAACGGCCAACAAACTGAACGCTGCAGACTTGCCGATTCGCTTGGAATTTTGCCAGAAGATGCTTCAAATGGTGGAAGAGGATGGAAACATGTTGAACTGTCTTTTCATGTCTGACGAGGCCCATTTCGATTTAAACGGCAACATAAACAAACAAAATTGTCGAATATGGACTGCTTCCAACCCACAGATACTCCATGAGACGGAATTGCATCCACTTCGTGTCACAGTGTGGTGTGCAGTTTCATCACGCTGCATTGTCGGGCCCTACTTCTTTGAAGAAAACGGTCACACCGTTACGGTTACTGGAGACCGTTACTTGAGCATGTTGAGAGAGTTTTTCTATCCAGAATTACGCCGAATGAGAATTTCTTTCAACTCTGTGTGGTTTCAGCAAGATGGTGCAGCTCCTCATATAGCCCAACCTGTTATGACAGAATTGCGACGAAAATTTCCCAATAAGCTGATATCCAGAAGCTCCACATTCCGTTGGCCACCCAGGTCGCCTGACCTTACTGCACCTGACTTTCTTGTGGGGTTATTGCAAACAGGAAGTCTTCAAAGCAAAACCAACAAATTTGAATGAACTAAGGCAATCCATTCGAGAAACAATTGCGGCTATTCCTGTCTCAACTCTCCAAGCAGTAATGAACAACTTTTTGGTAAGATGCCGCACATGCATCGACGAGCAGGGGGGCATTTAAATTCCATTATTTTTAAAACTAATCAAGCTATATTTAATAAAATTTAATGAGCTTTAACACGAATAAAAGAAAAATGAATTCCATACACTGAAAAAAAAATTATTTGAGTCTCTTAATGTAGCAAAATTCATCAGCCACCCTGTATATCAAAATGTTTAGGACGAAAAGAGAAATTGATTAAGCCATGTCCGTCCGTCCGTCCGTCCGTCCGTCTGTGAACACGATAACTTGAGTAAATTTTGAGATATCTTAATGAAATTTGGTATGCGGGTTCCTTGGCACTCATCTTCGAGCGCTATTTAAAATGGGCTAAATCGGATGATAGAAACGCCCACTTTTTATATATATAACACAAAAAAAGTGATTACTTAGTACATAATACACCTATAAGGATAAAATTTGGTGAATACATTGATATTGAGGCATAAAATAAATTTTTCAAGAAATTTTTGAAAATGGGAGTGGCACCGCCCACTTTTGATTAAGTCAAATTTAGAAATAATATTAATCATAAATCAGAAACCGTTGAAGATATCGAAACGAAATTCAGCATGCAGGTTTTCAGGTATGCAAGGAATGGTCTAGGAAAAAATGGGCGGGATCGGTTAAGGTCTACGCCCACTTTTATATGAAAGATTTTGAAAAGGATCGTAGATATATTAAATAGGCAATAACTTTGCGTAAAATAGCTTTACATCATTTATATTTCAGTTTTAAAGTTTCCGTAAACAAAGAAATACAAAAACTTAAAATTTTCGAAAATGGGCGTGGCCCCGCCCTTTTTATAGTGGACTATTCAACAAAACTTTTTATGGAAAATTTTGGAAAATTTGAAGAGCGATATTTCTACAACTAAGCAAGTTATATCAATTAGAGTTTGCACACATAATAAGCTTTTTAAGAAAAACTCGGCCGCAAAAATGTTTTTTCCAATTTCGAAGAAGTAGGAGTGGCGCCGCCCACTTTTCAACATAAAATTTCTGCTATTTTCAAAGGCAATCGCTTATAATTTGATCTTGATATTTCAATGAACATTGGTCAGCTGCTTCTCAGTAGTATGTATTATACTGCTGCCAAAAATTAGCCAAATCGGGAAACACACAAGCGAAATATTCGCGCACGTGGTTAATAGCCCACTGCAATAGCGAAGTTATATATATTTTTTGATTTTCATACCTTTCGTAAACATTAAATGTATGTAAGTATGAGAACAAGAAGAGAAAAGTTCACTAATATGATCAGCACGATGAGCGGAGTCGATTTAGCCATGCCCGTCTCTCCGTCCGTCTGTCTGTTTGTCCGTCTGTCTCTTTGAACGCAAACTAGTCTCTCAGTTTTACAAAAGAATGCTGAAATTCATGGTTTGCTTTGGCCGTTTTATAATATACTAGCAAATCCCATATACGTTGTTTTGACGTTTTGATATATATAGAACACATCTATATATAAAATTTCATTCGCTTGAACCAAATGAACGGAACTGCAGCTTTATATGACCTGGGGGATTTTCCAAAAGCTATATACAGACTGTGTCGTGCCCAGCGAACTCCTGAACTTATCGTGAAAGTTCAAGAGCAAACCAAAACACAAAATATGTGGGCGTGGCACCCCCACTTTTGAAAAATGATGTAGATATTGACTAAGTGACACATATAGCCAAATTTCATTAATTTAGACCAAAAAACTTCGGAATTATGACGAATTGAAACTTTATATAGCCTGGGGGCGTGGCTCCGCCTACTTTTCCAATACTATATATCGTCTATGCTATACCCAGTGAACCCAAGTATATATAGTGAAAATTTCATAAAGATCGGTTGAGTTCTTTGGCGCCTATAAAAGACACCCTTTTTTATACCTAGTAGTGCCGCACACAAGGTATATTAACTTTAGTCGCGTAACGGCAGTGCGTAACGGCCATGTCCGTCCGTCCGTCCGTCCGTCCATCCACTGTGAACACGATAACATGGCTTAATCAATTTGTCTTTTCGTCCTGAACATTTTGATATGCATAAGTCAATATCTATCTCGATCCGTTAATGCCGTTACGCACTGCCGTTACGCGACTAAAGTTAATATACCTTGTGTGCGAAGCACTACTAGGTATAAAAAAGGGAGTCTTTTATAGGCGCCAAAGAACTCAACCGCTCTTTATGAAATTTTTACAATATATACTTGGGTTCACTGGGTACAGCAATAGTTAGTTAGTTTTTAATTATATAGTAGGCAGAGCCCCGCCCCCAGGCTATATAAAGTTTCAATTCGTCATAACTCTGAACTTTTTTGGTCTAAATTAATGAAATTTGGCTATATGTGTCACTTAGTCAATATCTACATCATTTTTCAAAAGTGGGGGTGCCACGCCCACATATTTTGTGTTTTGGTTTGCTCTTGAACTTTCACGATAAGTTCAGGAGTTCGCTGGGCACGACACAGTCTGTATATAGCTTTTGGAAAATCCCCCAGGTCATATAAAGCTGCAGTTCGGTTCATTTGGTTCAAGTGAATGAAATTTATATATAGATGTGTTCTATATATATCAAAACGTCAAAACAACGTATATCGGATTTGCTAGTATATTATAAAACGGCCAAAGCAAACCATGAATTTCAGCATTCTTTTGTAAAACTGAGAGACTAGTTTGCGTTCAAATAGACAGACGGACGGAGACACGGGCATGGCTAAATCGACCCCGCTCATCGTGCTGATCATTTTAGTAAACTTTTCTCTTCTTGTTCTCATACTTACATACATTTAAAGTTTATGAAAGGTATGAAAATCAAAAAAGATATATAACTTCGCTATTGCAGTGGGCTATTAACCACGTGCGCGAATATTTCGCTTGTGTGTTTCCCGATTTGGCTAATTTTTGGCAGCAGTATAATACATACTACTGAGAAGCAGCTGACCAATGTTCATTGAAATATCAAGATCAAATTACAAGCGATTGCCTTTGAAAATAGCAGAAATTTTATGCTGAAAAGTGGGCGGCGCCACTCCTACTTCTTCGAAATTGGAAAAAATTTTTTTGCGCCCGAGTTTTTCTTAAAAAGCTTATTATGTGTGCAAACTCTAATTGATATAACTTGCTTAGTTGTAGAAATATCGCTCTTCAAATTTTCCAAAATTTTCCATAAAAAGTTTTGTGGAATAGTCCACTATAAAAAGGGCGGGGCCACGCCCCTTTTCGAAAATTTTAAGTTTTTGTATTTCTTTGTTTCCGGAAACTTTAAAACTGAAATATAAATGATGTAAAGCTATTGTACGCAAAGTTATTGCCTATTTAATATATCTACGATCCTTTTCAAAATCTTTCATATAAAAGTGGGCGTAGACCTTAACCGATCCCGCCCATTTTTTGCTGGAACATTCCTTGCATACCTGGAAACCAGCATGCTGAATTTCGTTTCGATATCTTGAACGGTTTCTGATTTATGATTAAATTTGACTTAATCAGAAGTGGGCGGTGCCACTCCCATTTTCGAAAATTTCTTCAAAAATTTATTTTATGCCTCAATCTCAATGTAGTCACCAAATTTTATCCTTATAGGTGTATTATGTACTTTTTTGTGTTTTCGAAAATATTCTATATATAAAAAGTGGGCGTTTCTATCATCAGATATCGCCCATTTTAAATAGCGCTCGGAGATGACTGCCAAGGAACCCGCATACCAAATATCATTAAGATATCTCAAAATTTACTCAAGTTATCGTGTTCACAGTGGATGGACGGACGGACGGACGGACGGACATGGCTTAATAAATTTCTCTTTTCGTCCTGAACATTTTGATATGTATAAGTCAATATCTATCTCGATCCGTTAATGCCGTTACGCACTGCCGTTACGCGACTAAAGTTAATATACCTTGTGTGCGAAGCACTACTAGGTATAAAAAAGGGTGTCTTTTATAGGCGCCAAAGAACTCAACCGATCTTTATGAAATTTTCACAATATAAACTTGGGTTCACTGGGTATAGCATACACAATATATAGTATTGGAAAAGTAGGCGGAGCCACGCCCCCAGGCTATATAAAGTTTCAATTCGTCATAATTCCGAAGTTTTTTGGTCTAAATTAATGAAATTTGGCTATATGTGTCACTTAGTCAATATCTACATCATTTTTCAAAAGTGGGGGGTGCCACGCCCACATATTTTGTGTTTTGTTTTGCTCTTGAACTTTCACGATAAGTTCAGGAGTTCGCTGGGCACGACATAGTCTGTATATAGCTTTTGGAAAATCTCCCAGGTCATATAAAGCTGCAGCTCGGTTCAAGTGAATGAAATTTTATATATAGATGTGTTCTATATATATCAAAACGTCAAAACAACGTATATCGGATTTGCTAGTATATTATAAAACGGCCAAAGCAAACCATGAATTTCAGCATTCTTTTGTAAAACTGAGAGACTAGTTTGCATTCAAAGAGACAGACGGACAGACAGACAGACGGAAGGAGAGGCGGGCAAGGCTAAATCGACTCCCCTCATCGTGCTGATCATTTTAGTGAACTTTTCTCTTCTTGTTCTCATATTTACATACATTTAAAGTTTATGAAAGGTATGAAAATCAAAAAAGATATATAACTTCGCTATTGCAGTGGGCTATTAACTACGTGCCCGAATATTTTGCTTGTGTGTTTCCCCGATTTGGCTAATTTTAGGCAGGAGTATAATACATACTACTGAGAAGCAGCTGACCAATTTTCATTGAAATATCAAGATTGAATTATAAGCGATTGCCTTTGAAAATAGCAAAATTGACAAAATTTTTTTTCGGCCGAGTTTTTCTTAAAAAGCTTATTATGTGTGCAAAATCTAATTGACATAACTTGCTTAGTTGTAGAAATATCACTCTTCAAATTTTCCAAAAAAAATTTTCAGAACTATGTTAAACAACTGGGCGTGGACATTAGCCGATTTCGCCCAATTT
Organism: Merzomyia westermanni; assembly: GCA_949987695.1. Classification (NCBI taxonomy): domain Eukaryota; kingdom Metazoa; phylum Arthropoda; class Insecta; order Diptera; family Tephritidae; genus Merzomyia; species Merzomyia westermanni. The sequence continues at coordinate 120,162,944 of OX465288.1, read as the reverse complement.
TAAAGCAAACAGTTACTTTTATATATAGAACATTATCACCAAATTTCGTTACCACAAATCAACTTTTGGCGGAGTTATGGCATAATAAGTTTTGTGGAATAGTCCACTATAAAAAAGGCGGGCCACGCCCATTTTCGAAAATTTTAATTTTTTGTATTTCTTTGTTTACGGAAACTTGAAAACTGAAATATAAATAACGTAAAGCTATTTTACGCAAAGTTGTTGCCTATTTAATATATCTACGATCCTTTTCAAAATCTTTCATATAAAAGTGACCTTAACCGATCCCGCCCATTTTTTTCTAGAACATTCCTTGCATCCCTGAAAATCTGCGTGCTGAATTTCGTTTCGATATCTTGAACGGTTTCTGATTTATGATTAATATTATTTCTAAATTTGACTTAATCAAAAGTGGGCGTTGCCACTCCCATTTTAAAAAATTTCTTGAAAAATTTATTTTATGCTTCAATATCAATGTATTCACCAAATTTTATCCTTATAGGTGTATTATGACTGAGTAATCACTTTTTTTTGTGTTTTCGAAAATATTATATATATAAAAAGTGGGCGTGGCTATCATCCGATTTCGCCCATTTTAAATAGCGCTCGGAGATGAGTGCCAAGGAACCCGCATACCAATCATTAAGATATCTCAAAATTTACTCAAGTTATCGTGTTCACAGTGGATGGACGGACGGACGGACGGACGGACATGGCTTAATAAATTTCTCTTTTCGTCCTGAACATTTTGATATGTATAAGTCAATATCTATCTCGATCCGTTAATGCCGTTACGCACTGCCGTTACGCGACTAAAGTTAATATACCTTGTGTGCGAAGCACTACTAGGTATAAAAAGGGTGCCTTTCATAGGCGCCAAAGAACTCAACCGCTCTTTATGAAATTTTTACAATATATACTTGGGTTCACTGGGTACAGCAATAGTTAGTTAGTTTTTAATTATATAGTAGGCAGAGCCCCGCTCCCAGGCTATATAAAGTTTCAATTCGTCATAACTCTGAACCTTTTTGGTCTAAATTAATGAAATTTGGATATATGTGTCACTTAGTCAATATTTACATCATTTTTCAAAAGTGGGGGGTGCCACGCCCACATATTTTGTGTTTTGTTTTGCTCTCGCACCCTTCACGATAGGTTCAGGAGTTCACTGGGCACGACACATTCCGTATATTGCTTTTGGAAAAGCCCCAAGGTTATATAAAGCTGCAGTTCGGTGTAGTTAGGAGTTTATTTGGTTCAAGTTAATGACATTTTATGTATAGATGTGTTCTATGTATCAAAACGTCAAAACAACGTCTATTGGGTTTGCTAGTATATTATAAAACGGCCAAAGCAAACCACGAATATCAGCATTCTTTTGTAAAACTGAGAGACTAAATTGCGTTCAAAGAGACAGACGGACAGACAGACACACGGACGGAGAGACGGGCATGGCTAAATCGACTCCGCTCATCGTGCTGATCATTTTAGTGAACTTTTCTCTTCTTGTTCTCATACTTATATACATTTAATGTTTATGAAACGTATGAAAATCAAAAAAGATATATAACTTCGCTATATTAACTACGTGCCCGACTATTTCGCTTGTGTGTTTCCCGATTTGGCTAATTTTTGACAGGAGTATAATACACACTACTGAGAAGCAGCTGACCAATTTTCATTGAAATATCAAAATCGAATTATAAGGGATTGCCTTTGAAAATAGCAGACATTTTATGCTGAAAACTGGGCGGCGCCACGCCTACTTCTTCGAAATTGGAAAAATTTTTTTGCGGCCGAGTTTTTCTTAAAAAGCTTATTATGTGTGCAAAATCTGATTGATATAACTTGCTTAGTTGTAGAAATATCGCTCTTTACATTTTACAAAAAAAAAATTTCAGAACTATGATAAAAAACAGTTACCTTTATATATATTTAGAACATTATCACCAAATTTCGTTTCCACAAATCAATTTTTGGCGGAGTTAGGGCATAAAAAGTTTTGTGAAGTAGTCAACTATAAAATGGGCGGAACCACGCCCATTTTCGAAAATTTTAAGTTTTTGTATTTCTCTGTTTACGGAAACTTTAAAACTGAAATATAAATGATGTAAAGCTATTTTACGCAAAGTTATTGCCTATTTCATATATCTACGATCCTTTTCAAAATCTTTCATATAAAAGTGGGCGTAGACCTTAACCGATCCCGCCCATTTTTTGCTGGAACATTCCTTGCATACCTGGAAACCAGCATGCTGAATTTCGTTTCGATATCTTGAACGGTTTCTGATTTATGATTAATATTATTTCTAAATTTGACTTAATCAAAAGTGGGCGGTGCCACTCCCATTTTCGAAAATTTCTTCAAAAATTTAGTTTATGCCTCAATCTCAATGTAGTCACCAAATTTTATCCTTATAGGTGTATTATGTACTTTTTTTGTGTTTTCGAAAATATTCTATATATAAAAAGTGGGCGTGCCTATCATCAGATTTTGCCCATTTTAAATAGCGCTCGGAGATGACTGCCAAGGAACCCTCATACCAAATTTCATTAAGATATCTCAAAATTTACTCAAGTTATCGTGTTCACAGTGGATGGACGGACGGACGGACGGACGGACATGGCTTAATCAATTTCTCCTTTCGTCCTGAACATTTTGATATATATAAGTCAATATCTATCTCGATCCGTTAATGCCGTTACGTACTGCCGTTACGCGACTAAAGTTAATATACCTTGTGTGTCTGTGTCCTTTATAGGCGTCCAAAGTACCGATTTTTATGAAATTATATATATATATTCTTGGTACCACTGGTTAAAGCATAGGCTATATATAGTTCAATTCGTCATAACTCTGAACTTGTTTGCTCTAAATCAATGATTTTTGGATATATGTGTCCTTTATAGCAAGGGAAAACAATGTAATATAGTATCAATACGACGATCTATACCACATATATATCACCTTCGTACCACGAGTAGTTGCATACTGGTTGCAGTATACTCTAAACTACAGTATCGATACTGTAGTATCTATAACATACAGGGTGGCTAATGAAAGCCGCTACCAAAAAAAAATTAAATAACTGTTTTTCTATTTAATGAATCTGGTAAATTTTTTTTTTTATTTTGCAGATTGACTTTTACATTTAACAAAAATGGATAACTGGGACACTGAAACAAGAATTTGGATTGTCCGCCGCTATCACGCACTGGAGTCCGTAGTTTCGGTTCAAAGAGAGTATAGGCGCACGTTTGGCGGCAATCCTTCGAGCAGATGGACCATAATAAGACTTGTAAACAATTTTGCCGAGCATGGGACAGTCAACAGAAAACCTTACCATCGAAACCCTTCAGTTCGAACGGAGGAAACAATCGCTGCTGTAGCTGCTGCCATACAAAACAATCCACGTGTTTCGACAAGAAGCTTATCTGCTCAAATGGGTGTAAGCAGACAGTCATTACAGTCAATTATGCACATAGATTTGGACTTATTCCCATACACAATTCAAATGGCCAACAAACTGAACGCTGCAGACTTGCCGATTCGCTTGGAATTTTGCCAGAAGATGCTTCAAATGGTGGAAGAGGATGGAAACATGTTGAACTGTCTTTTCATGTCTGACGAGGCCCATTTCGATTTAAACGGCAACATAAACAAACAAAATTGTCGAATATGGAGTGCTTCCAACCCACAGATACTCCATGAGACGGAATTGCATCCACTTCGTGTCACAGTGTGGTGTGCAGTTTCATCACGCTGCATTGTCGGGCCCTACTTCTTCGAAGAAAACGGTCACACGGTTACGGTTACTGGAGACCGTTACTTGAGCATGTTGAGAGAGTTTTTCTATCCAGAATTACGCCGAATGAGAATTTCTTTCAACTCTGTGTGGTTTCAGCAAGATGGTGCAGCTCCTCATATAGCCCAACCTGTTATGACAGAATTGCGACGAAAATTTCCCAATAAGCTGATATCCAGAAACTCCACATTCCGTTGGCCACCCAGGTCGCCTGACCTTACTGCACCTGACTTTTTCTTGTGGGGTTATTGCAAACAGGAAGTGTTCAAAGCAAAACCAACAAATTTGAATGAACTAAGGCAATCCATTCGAGAAACAATTGCGGCTATTCCTGTCTCAACTCTCCAAGCAGTAATGAACAACTTTTTGGTAAGATGCCGCACATGCATCGACGAGCAGGGGGGGCATTTAAATTCCATTATTTTTAAAACTAATTAAGCTATATTTAATAAAATTTAATGAGCTTTAACATGAATAAAAGAAAAATGAATTCCATACACTGAAAAAAAAAATTATTTGAGTTTCTTAATGTAGCAAAATTCATCAGCCACCCTGTATGTGTATTATGGGTATTAGTCAAGATTTACACAATTTTGGAAAAGTGGGCGCCCCCGGGCTTTATAAAATTTCAATTCGTCATAACTCTGACCGTATTTGCCATATAGGCCATATTTAGTTTTTGGCAAAGCCTCCAGGCTATTTAAAGTAGCAATTCGGAATAGCTAGGCATTTATTTGGTTCAAGTTAATGATATTTTATACATAGATATGTGTTCTATGTATCAAAAAACCTTGGAAACAGAAAGCAGTACCAGGATCAAATAAAACTTAATTCGATATATCTTCTAAAGTATGTACATATCAGTACCCGCCGAGGAAATAGGAGAAGAAGGGGGGTGAGAATAGAAATTTGAGATATATAGGTGGTGTTATAAGAAAATTAGGAGGGTAAATAGGAGTAATGGTATATGGGGATGGGGGGAAAGCAAAAGTTGAAAGAAAAAGGAGGAGATAAGGGTAAATGTAGAAGAAACGAAAATTTGGGAGGGAAAAGAGTACAATTTGTTAAATATAAGCAAGTAAAATTGTAGGCAGGACAACGTCTCCCGGGTCTGCTAGTTTGAAATAAAGAAATAGTAGAAAAGATATATAAATTTCAAACCCCAGCTGGGGCAGTTGCCATATTATTGATTTTTTATTTTTTTAGTAAGGGGCATATGCCAATTAGAATCACCTGTACTCGATTCTCAGTACTAAGATCTATAATCGCAAAAATTTAAGATTTTATAGACCAAATCGTAATGTAATTTTTTTTTACTGAATCGAGTTTATGTCGGGGGTGGCCCGGAGGCTAGCCTCTGGTTGCAAAGGGGCAAGCGGATACTGTCAGTTCCGTTGTCTGTGAACAGTTCAACATTTGTTTGAGCATGTCCTATGTAGAGGCCAATTGAACCCATTTATAACCGGGTTCGCTAGGACTAATTCTCCTTCTAAACATACGGTTAAGGTCCGAGGGGTTTTTGAACTACACAAATTAAATATGTATTTTTAAACCTGTTACTATGCTACGCAAATTAAAATTGACTTAGACTGACTAACTATAGGCTAAAGCGATTAATCACGGATCACTCTCTTTAGAGATTATTCACATGAGTTTTTGTGGGTATGTATGCAGTATCTACTATTGTAGGTGGGCAGTAGCAACATTGGTACAGGCCATATTAAACCACAGCTGTCGCTCGCTCTGTTTGAATGCATCTAATTGGTTTTTATTAATGCTTAAATTATCATGTTAATGTAAGCGAGGAGTACAATGTTCTTTGCGATGGTCGTCTTATAATGAAAAATGCTTGTTGTGACTGGGAGGCATGTGTCAACTCGTTTTCTGTCCTAACCCAGTAAACATTTAAGTTTGAGTCACATTAGATCTCAAGTTGAGAATTAACGTACTTCTCATATCGGAAAGATTATTTCTCAACACCACATCAACTTGAAAATCGAAGTGTTTTCGTCAAAAAACACATTTTTTAATGGCATTAAATGCTGTTTCTTGTATTCAAATATGGTTCCTCAACATCTAATGTAGGACTGCTTTACTGAAATTAACATAAATCATGTAGTATATATGACTTTATGTGGTGTTGGATATCAACTTGATAGTTATACATTTTCTCAGCGGTTTGATAAATATTTGCTCGACGCTTGTTGGGAATAAACAATTTAAAATATTGTTGGCAAGACAGAAAATTGTGAAATTATCTTGATGAAAAAGCACAATTGTAACCTAATAAATTAATCAAAATTTAAATTTTTAAAGGACCTTAACAGGGATGCCACGAATAGTTTCTTGGCCTAATACCGAATATTCTGCATACGAATATTTGGCGATATAACACCCAAATAATTATAAACTAATGGAGATATTTGATCAATATCCAACCCTTAATCATTTTGCTAATTTTAATTTATCATCCCCCGGCAGCAGTGTATATAGTGAGCGGCTATTTTCGGAAGCAGGTATTTTTTATGAGGAAAACGCAATTTTATGCTATCAGGAGTTGTTTTCATTCATTATATTTTACCACTGATAGATTTCATATATTATTATGTGAGTAATGTTTTGTTTGGAGGACGAGGCCGTGTGTAGAAGTCCATGCAAATGGCGAAAGTTTCTGATCGCCATTCACCTAGGAATGGGCCGATTGATTCTTTTGCATGCGGTCCAAGAAGCTCACTTTATCCCGGCGCTGGCGTCCAAAAATCCTCTGGGTAGCCACCGAACACCCGTTTGTGGTGAGATAAACGTGAGAAGGCGACAACCTGGTGAGGCCACTCCGACATAACGGGTAAGGTTTTGCTGGGGGATTCAAACAGCAGCGTCTGATCACTATGTGGTGCTGCTGTACGTGGGCGTCTGTCTTGAATCAAGCGGTTCGCTATATAAACGTGTATTTTACATTAAACCTCCCGCAAAACGGGGAAACAACATTCCAATGAAATTCAGCATCGAAGGATATGAGAACTACTTTTTAAGCATTACGAGATAAAGGCATGCCCCCGGAGTTCCCGGTCCCTTAATGGAATTGGGGCCGCTGCCTAGCTGGACGACTGGGAAAAGTATGCATTCTACAAGCGCCTGGAAGAAATATACGAAAGCTGCCCCCACGCCATGATATCAAAGTCGTGCCTGGCGACTTTAAAGCCAGGGTGGGCAAAGAGGGTAAAATTGGCCTCACTTTTCGGTGTCAATATTGTTGTTGTTTATGACCACAAAACCACTCCCAGAAGGTTTTCGGGAGTGCTGTCGAAAGTGACAGTCCTTTACCGGGTATGGACCTGGCGCGCTACGGAACAGTGGAACCTTTTAGGTTATCTCACAATCTCTTCGTAAGAAGGAAGAAGATTGATAATGGGAAGTGAGAGGCATCATGTCCGTAGATCAACCATCAAGTGGCGCTTCATTATTATGTGTGGATTTTAGACGCCTCTTAGGACAAAGATACCCGAAACAGGGTTGTTGTTGTTGTGGTAGCGACTATTTAACCTGCCTAAAGTATCACCTCTTTTATCCAACATTGTCATCAGGCTCTTCTTCAGGGGTGGACCAAAGCGAAATTGCTGTTAGAAGAGTAGGCTCGGTTGAGCAGATGAACAGAAGGTTACTATCGTGGGGAGACACGCCGCAAGCCGGGCAGACATTTGGCATGTCAGGGTTCAGTCTGGATAGGTAAGAGTTTAGTCTGTTACAATATCCAGAACGAAGTTGGGCCAGCATGACCCTTGTCTCCCTAGGCAGTTCGAGTTTCTCATTCGCAGGCGGATTTTCGTTGAGCAGGTTCCTGTTCGTTATGCTCTTTTACACCGAGCATTTTTGTCTCACTGTGAAGGTGATGCTCAGGAGACATAAGGAGGCACCCCGTGGTAGTTCTGAGTGCGGTGTTTTGGTAGGCCTGCAACCTCCTTCAGTGTGCGTCTGCTAGCCCCGGCGACCATATAGGCGCAGCGTAGCTCAGAACCGGTTGGCCAACCTTCTACGTTGCCAGTAACGTGTAGTGTATCCAAAACTAATACATATCTACATACAAAATACGCAGTACGAGCGGCGTCTAACTTACTTGGTCAGTAAAGTAAACAAAACGCGACCAAGTACTTGCTAATGCTACGTAATTCTCTGCTGCGACACTTTCCCTCGATTTCGGCAAAAGCATTGAAGTAGTTTCATGTGTGCATATGTGTGAGCGTGCGTTTAAATGCATGCCTTTTGTTTAGTTTGTAAGAATTAGAGTAAATATGTATTGTAGTAAATAAGTAGTACATAAGAAATGTAAAGTATAAATAAGCTGCATTTTTACAATAAAAGAAGGGATTATGAATTCGGCACTGGAAGGTGCCTGACCACCAAATATAATTCTTTAAATACTTCAAACGTTTCTTTATCTTTCCCCCAAGTACTGCCAGCTAGTGACTTGAGAATTTTGTTACGGCTTTGTACTTTGGTGGCAATCGCGCCTACATGAGCACCGTAGTTGTACATGTTATGACCCCTAAAATTTTGGGATGTGTGACAGTCGGAAGCTTAATGCCGTCGACAGAGACGTCTAATTCCATGTTCACCTGCGCTGTCCACGTCGAAAATAATGTGGCCGAGGACCTGGTCGGTAACAGTGTCAGATTGCGTCCAGCGAAAAAACCGGGAGGTATGAGTTAACTCTTGAGTCTAGGGAGGGACCCGTCGCCAGGATCGTGCAGTTACCGGCGTAGGAGACCATCGAGACACCCTCTGGTGGGGAGGGGAGCCTCAATATTTAGCAATTAAACAAAAGCGGGGATAGGACACCACCCTGTGGAACCCCTTGCTGAATTATACGTGGTTTTGATCTTGCGCCTCTAAATTCAACCGATGACTGCCGACCACTCAGATAGTTGGCGGTCCAACGCTTTAGACAGGGGGAAGATTTTAAACCTCCAGGTCGTTAAGGAGTTGCGCATGATTGACAGTGTCGAAAGCTTTCGACAGATCAAGCGCAACTAGCACGGTCCTGTCATTTGGACGAGGTTGGTTGAGACCGACACCTACCTGTGTGACTTAGTCACGTTCATTAGCCAGGGCCGCTGCCTCTGCGGGGAAATACGGACGTATTTCCTTAACTCTACCTGCCGGAATGTATTGATTGGAGGCTGAAGCTGTAACCATGCGAAACGCTTTTTCCCCTTCTCGTACATCAGACGGTATGGGAAGAGCAGCGAAGGTGCTCTCAGTGAAGTTAAGAAAACCAACCCAATCAGCTTTACTGAAATTAGTGAAAGTGCGATTCTCAGATGTAACAAAGTCATTGGGGCGATCGATTGAGAGGACTATCGGTAAATGATCCAATGCAAGAGTAAGCATTGGTCGCCATTCAACGCAGTTTATGAGACCCGCGCTGACAATTGTGAGGTCTGGCGAACTAGAACAATTTACCGCAACTCTCGTGGGGCATCCCCGTTTACAGTGCAAAACGTCGAATCGTCTATTTGCTCAGCCAATTCCTGTCCCCTACGATCAACCTGTAGGCTTGAGTGCCACAGATCGTGGTGTGCGTTGAAGTCTCCGAGGATTACACGATTATCGGCTGTGAGTAACGCACTGATGTCAGGGTGGTAATCCTTCGGACAGCAGGTGGCAGGAGGTATATAAATGTTAATGATTTCTAGATCGACATCGCCTGTCCGGACAACCATACCTTGACGTTCCAGGAGGTTGTGCCTCGGGTCGACGTCAGGCTCAAATAGGCGATATTGCACACATTGATGAGTGATGAACACAAGTCCGCCCCCAAGTCCTCTCTCTCGGTCACGCCGGTGGATGTTGCAGCCGTCACAAGTCCGAAGATCTGATCGGGCATTTAACTTTGTTTCTTGAACGGCAGCGATCTTGATGGTCTGCCGCTTCATGAAATTCACTATTTCACTAATCTTGCCGGTTAAACCGTTGCAGTTCAACTGTAGGACACGAAAGTGCGAAGGGGGAGAAATATTCACACTGGGAGTCAAGGACTGGTGCGTATGCCTCGGTGGAAGCAGGCTGGGTCGCGCACTGCGTCGCACTCTAGAAGACGAGGGAGCCGAAGCACCGGAAGGTGGCGAATCGGTCGACGTTGTAGGTTGCGTAGCTCGACAACATGGCGGAACGTACGTATCAGTCCATAAGTTCCTGTTACCAAGTTCAGAACATATAAGCAGGTGACATAGGCCAAGGCAGGAGTTGCATTTGACTGATGTCGCGGGTGTATATAGTCTCAACCGACAAACAGTGCACATGGTGTAAGGGACCAGGAGCTGGTGGCTTTGGCTTACATTTGTGTTAGTGCTGGAAGAAGAAGGGTAGGTTGTAAGTGGGAGGGGTGGGCTGTCGCTCAGAATTGCTCACATCTAAAATAGAGGTGCTACATAGAAAGTAGCAGTGAGCTGCTGTGTGAGGTGTTGGCGCCAGTGGGCGTGAGCGGCAGCGGGTGTTACACACTACTTGCTGGGCATTATTAGTGCTGCTTGCCGTGGAGACTGTTTCTGAACATTGTGGCGGTGCGACACTGGATCGTCGTTGGCCACGAGACGCCCTAGAGCGTGAACAGCAAGGGGCCACAAAAGTTTTGAAGAAACTAGGGGGCCTGTGTGTGGAGGGACTAAGCCCGGAGCACCTAGTTTTGTGCAACCATCTTTTACAAGAATTACATTGGATGGAGTGTGAACGTTTGAAGTAAATCTTCTTCCAGCAGACGCAGCAGCAACATGCGTGCTGCTCGGAGGATGACAGTCTTAAGGGGAAAGGTGACAAGTTAGACAGGGTCATGTCGAATTAACATCCCTTGGTCGGATAAAAAACCCGATTCATTCCGGTACGATAGAACCGGCTGTTGTGGATGTTCCGAGGCAGGGTTATATCCCTCACTATATTTAACCACAAGAAGATCCATCAGGCTACTCGGCTGCATCCCTATCGAAAAACATGCAACCCTACCGACCACGTTCTGAAAGACGAGGACCTAACATCGACTCTGTACTAGGTAGTGACAGGCATCTGTATGACAAAACGCAGGGAAAGCTGGAATTCGAAAAGCTTCATTCGGAACAGACCGCCAATGATTTCGCAGAACGCCACTCACGCCTGCTCTCCGAGAGCACAATTCAACCCAGTGAAATGCATGAGCGATGGAAGCATATCCCAGGAGCACTCCGTACCGCACCCGAAAAGCAGAAAAGCGTGAGATCAAAGAGCTTCAGATGCATTTGTCATATAACATTTTTTTTAAATTGTCGTACACGGCTAATAATTTGAGCCTAAATTTTAAAGCATTCATTAGTTGACGCAATTTTTGAACTGTTTTGTAGTAAATTCCAAAACCAAATAAGACGGCTGTAGTAGTATTCGAGAGAAATGTTCTTCGAAAGATGTGTGGACCTCTACGCGTTGGCCACGGCGAGTACCGAATAAGATTTAATTTTAGTTGTATAACCTTTACGCAGACGACGACATAGTTCAGCGAATTGAAACCCAGCCGCTTCGCTGGCTAGGCTACGTTGTACGAATGAACGAAGATGATCCGGCCTAGAAAGTATTCTTATCGGCACCCGCCGGTGGAATTAGAGGAAGTGGGAAACCACCTCTCCGATAGAACAACGAAGAACCAAGAAAGGGCTGCCGGGCTATGTTGGACGGTCAAAATCGCCCAGACGGTTAGATGACTATTTAAGAATAACAATGTTTTGCAATTTTTAATTGATTTGCAATATTCACCCGAATAACGACTATTGAAAAAGTTTTTATTTGATATTCCATTGAAATAAAAACCGTTTCTCCTAATTTAGTGCTAAAAAACGGCCCATAAAAACCACCATGCCCCTTGCCTCCTTTGATAGGTGCTAAACGGTTTACCCTGCTTCCCGATAGCACAACTATTGAAAAAGGAATAAAACAGGCAAAAATAAAAAAAATTCTTTATGTGCCGCTATAAATAATTTCCCCGATCTGATATCTACCAACAAGGCCAAACCGAAATGGATAGTTTTGGAATCAGCCGACAACACTTAGCCACGATTCGAGCCGTAAGTAAATAATTTCAATCAGTGCCTTAACCCCGCGATGGAAGTATTCTAGTGCTCGTGAACAAAATAACATAGCAGATAAATTCCTTGCACCAAACGAACTACCAGACATATGCCTAGTGAAAACCAAATACCATGAAAATATTAATCATAGTAAGGGCACTTTATATGCAGCTTTCTTGCCCAACGTTACAGATGAAGAAATAGTGGGTGAACTGAATCAGCTCCCAGGGAGTCAAAGAAAGATAAGCAACGGCAAGTTTCAACCAACAGGAGTAGTTTTATTAACACTCGATCAGTTTAATGTCTAGGCAATGCGCCTCGAACCCAATGCCAGCAGCTCAGACAAACGGCAAAATTTGGCAAACTATCACAGGTCTGTCAAAATTTAGTTTCCCACCACACTATCCCGAGGTGTGCACGCCCACCTTCTGTGCAAATTGCTTTGCTGACCATCCTTCCTCTTCCAACAAATATTCGAAGTGTACTCAGGCAAAAGAAACTTTAAAAATAAAAGTAGCTCAAAAATGCACTATGCGAGAAGCCATCAGGATACAAAAAGCAACAGCTCCCTTAGTTGCAGATTCTTCTACCTATTCTTCGATTGGCTCTGAATTCAAAAACAATTCTCAAGATAATTTCTACTCATTACGCAAGTTCTCAAAATCGAACCGTCGAATGAGATTTGATCACGAAGGCCTCAGAGGACCAGTTGTAGTTCCATGAAATATGCCTGCAAGACTGCGGATGTGTTAGCTCGTTACTTGAAAATTTTATTTTATTTGAAATATTAATGTAAGACTTATTTTATTCAATGCATTCCCTTACCGAAATACAACTTTAAAACCGAATAATAAAGACTATACCGAACTAGTTTTCAATATAATTCAACAGTCATTCCCAAGAAGTTGATATGAAAAATTGTACAGCTTCAGACAATTTCTAATTTTCGATAAAAGTACAATAATATAATATAAGCCTGTAACTCAGGATTCTAGGATGAATACATCGCAAACCCTTTTTAAGAATTTTTCTGATACGAGCCTTCCTAACGGTGACCAAAAGGCAATTTGAACAAGGAGAGCCCAAAAAATACCTGTAAATATAAAATTAGATATCATTCTGGATATGCGATTAATTATATCAAAGGAAGTCGAAATCGATCGTTTTTACCTGTGAGACAGTTTATCAGACTTACTTTCGTTTTTAAATATCCTAGGGAATTTAACAACCCTTACATTACCAAAACGACTTATAACTCCTTGGTAGGGCCGATCTAATATCGATTTTATCCTGGGGAACATTATTCTGATCACCATCTCCCTTCGATGAAATGGTTTCAAAATTTGCAACATCTTGACGCGTTTTAGAACTAGATTCTGCGTGTTCGTTCTGGAAGGGTCTTTCTTTCTTTGCCACATATCATTTGGTTGGTATGTCTTTTCATGATTTGGCGCGATATACCCCCGCCGAATTTAAGGACGAGCTTCTCTACCAAATTGGCAGGGACCTACAGTTTTTTGCCGAGTCTGAACGGAATTGTGTGTATGTATTTTGCTTAGCAGCCTTCCATAGCCGAAATTCACTCGGAGAGTTTGCCGAACCACTGCCGAGGGGCGCCCCATTTTGAAAAAACTTTTTCAAACCACTTTTGACTTTACCTGTCCCAGGACGCGAACCCGGTGTTGAAGGCCAGCAACACTACCGCCACACCACGGTGCCGCGCTAACACGCAGTTGTAAGATTGGGGACCAATACGTTCTTGTACCATTGCTTCCTTTCATAAAACTTTATTCGGATTCGAATAGTCTCGAAATAGTACGTTTTTAGCGTACTGAAATTCAACATTACGTTTTCCTTTATAATTTTTCATATTCACTAGCTGACCTTCACTAATTTTGTTTTTATCCTATGGTGGACGAAGCATACTTAAACGTATTTTAATTTCTCTCCCTAATAATAACTTTGAGGGGGACTCCCAAGTAGTACAATCCTCAATTGACCTGTAGTCGAATAGGAACGTATTTATAATATCATCAATATTCTCTCCTGGACGTAAATTTGATAAGGGGATTTTTTAAATCTTAACTGAGTTTAAGGCCTGCTTTATATTATTTTGTTTATAACAGTAAGAAAATATGTATGTTTTAACCGGCCCCGCAAAATCTACGTAAAGCCTAAACCAGGAAGAGGGTATAAGAGGACTTTTTCTGGGCTTGGTTGACTTAACTTGCACTAATTAGAGGCAGAAATTAAGTCGTCGATGTCATGGTCTATTTTAGGCCACCATACATATGACCTAGCCAGACCTAGCATTCAACTGAAAGCTCGCTCTTACGCGAGAGGAAAGAAATAAATTCGTTTACCTTGGATAGTACTGGATCACGAGCTGTTTCTCTCGCTAAATTTGTGAAATTCAAATTTACTTAGTTGTCGCTACAAATGTAGTTAACAAAGCTGAAATCGTCCCCCTCTTCTACCACTTTTTTGGGGAATCTCGACAAATGTTCTGCTGAATTTTGGGTACCCTTAATGGATTTCATCGTGTAGTTAAACCAAGATAGAATGAACGCCTACCGCTGGGTAAATGAAGCGACCAGCTGCGCCCTTTATTTTTGCAGGGTTTCAGATTTTGTTGCTCAAAATTATATAGTATGTTTCCTTCGACATTAACGAACATGCAGCACCCGTATCTAAAATACAATCTAGGATATTTACAATTACCTCAATTGACAGGTAGTATTCTGCAGAATGGTTAGAATATTGTGCATCGGATACACATAAACAGAAAATATAGAATCGCTATCACTATTTTCCGAACATAAATTTTTTACGAAGCTCATGTTTGATGCTTGAACCGTATTTATTCAATTATTGTTGTCGGACTTTTTGACATATGTATCATGATGATTTTTCCAGTCACAATGCCCACACTGCCAATTTAGATCCGTAATGCTGCTGCAGGTTTTGTTGCCGCCTATTTTTGCCGATAACCGTATTATCTTTACCGTAGCAGTTCTTTGACCCGTGAGGAATATTTTTTAGATAATTAACCGAGAACGAAAATCGACACTGATGATGGCACAACGCCGAAACCAAATTTGACAAGGGATAACGAAAAATCGTTCCAATATACATCAATAATTAACCTCAGCTTTACGTTCGAAACCAATAAGCAAAAACTTTTAGCAAAAACTGTTGCAGCTGTGCAACATCCTTGCATACCAAGCTGACATCGACTTTGCATCTTTTTTCTTAGCCTCAAAAAAATGTCGCCTTTCTCGAAACACTAGTGTTTAAGTTTTTCGAACTGTGAAACAAATTAAAACTTAAAATTTAATTTTTTATCTTGAAGGATAAAATACCGCTCAAGGAATAAGTTTTACTTTCATCAAAAAAAAATAAACACTTAAACATGAGTTTTATTTTCGAGCAAAAAAATAGAACTCAAAAAATTATGATTATTTTTCATCAAAAAAATAAAACTCAAAAAAGATTGATTAGATGTAATTTATATAGGTTTCGCTAAAATTTTCTTCAATCAATGCAGATTTCCTTTGAGCATGACGAGACATGCACGTTCATATACTTTGAACTCTCCTCCGATACTGGGCTTTGATTTTTTTCATTAAAAATATAAAAATAATTTGTTTATTTTGGGCCAATTGTTAATAATTTTTCTTTTAATTATAACGCGCTTTTCGGCCGATGGTTTTAAGACAAAAACTACGTTTTCTCTTTCCTCCTACGCGTTTCGATGTGTTTTTTTGTTATAATTAAAAAATAATCATTATGGGGGTCTCTGACTGAAACAAACTATCTGTAGGTACGTTCGTGAAAATATAAAAAAATTCAACCCCGTATATTCAAAATAAATTAGCTTTTTGAAAGAACATCTACCACGTAAGTATTTATCGTCGGTGGCACTGCAAAACCGCGTAACGCGAAAATTCAAAATCGCGTAAGTGTTTTTTTAGTTTGGCTACAAATTGCTTAATTTAAAGACGATTGAGACTTTATGGAGAAAGTCCCCATCATGATCGATTCTTTTAATTATTTTCCAAACCAACATGTAGTTTTCTTGAGAATAAATAACTAGATCTTAATGGAAACATAGTGTAATGAACAAGGTGAAGTAAATAAAAAGAGACAGAAAACGTACACTATCTGAAATGGTACGGGTGTATTTTCCAGGTACGCAGTAGGGTAAAATCTTAAAGCAAAAATTACAAACTTTCTAAGATTAACAATAGCAGAAATTTTGTTTTTGTATTTTAATCTAACGTGAAGAATAAACAGGTGATCAAACAACAGAGGTGAAACGGGTCACATCCATGAATAAGCCATTGACTGGTACTTTACTACCTTTTACGACTCTTGAATGCTTTTCTGCCTTTCACTCTGGTATGGAAAATTTTACAATTAAAATATGTAGCTTTACAGAGGCTTCTCGGCTGGAATCGATCCAAATGGTTTCTTACTAAAACAATTTCAAGAAAGGTCTGCGGAGGTGGTAGATCTTGTTCTGAGTCGATTAAACTGTATTTAGCTCCAATCTTTGGCGGAAACTTAAGAACATACCACCACAAATTGAATAAGAAGCTTCTCCATAAAAGTTGTCACACTTGCCTTATTATTACTTATTACTACAGCTCTTGATAATAGACTAATCGAATAGTCGATAAATCGATTTGAAGTATTTGTTTGAAAAAGTAATCGATTATCACTAATCGACTAGTTGTTTGCATTCGACTAGTTGCGTTTCTTATTGACAATGAGTGCTCTATTCGCATGGAACTGAGTTCCATCACCTTCATAAACATGCGTTGCAACTAGAGAAAATGTTGAATTTTTATTTTAAAATTTGTATTTATCAACCGGCAGTATTCGATTAGTCGAAACCGAAAATTTGTTATTCGATTTTCAAACAGCTCAATAGCTGATATTCGCCTAATCTATTAGTCGGATAATCGATTGTAAACAAAAGCCCTACTTATTACTTTTTTGTTTTGTTTTATAATTTTTTCGTTGTTTGCCGTATTAGTAGAAGATATTTCTGACTCTTTTTTCACATCAGCTTTTTCATATATAAAGCGTCTTTTGAAAATTTTGTCTTTGTGAGGTACTGTTAAGCGCATCGTCAAAGATGCAGGATAGGGCGACCATATCGTTTGGTTGTGTATGAATCAGAATCGTTGCAATGTTTGGGCCCTGTGAGATGAAAAAATTTGCTTTTCTAAAGGCCTAGATACATTTTTTTGTAAACAAATTGAACTTATTTCATAGCGATATCAACAATAAAAGAATTGATTTTACGCGGGCCTTACTAGTGTTAAGTCAGTTACTGTATTAGGTGAAAACTCCTTAAAACATTGCAGAAACCTACAGTTTTGTGATATCATTGAAGGATATCTCTAAAGATAAATTGCCTTTTGTCGTGAAAATATCTTCCACGATATGATTTTGCTGAACTTTGCTTTCAAGAACTACCAAAAAAGCTATGATCCCAAAATAGGACCGTTGACCTCGTATATTTATATAAAAAATAGTAGTAAAATAGTAATAAATTTATGTACTAAAACGTACTGGTTTTACACAAAAAACAACACTATTGCGGATACAAAATTTACTCCACATTTTCAGATAGCCGAATGACAGAACAAAGAAGAATTTCGAGCGAGACAACTGGCAGCTTACTTCACCTTGTTGATTACACTATAGGGCCTATGGAAGTTTTTGACACAAACGTAGCTTACGCTGTTTTGTAGTGTCACCGACGTTATGATTATTTTAAAACACTAAATGCTTGAAATAAATGTGAGTTTAATATTTTGTGATATGCCACATGGTCTATATTATATTTCAATATACTTCGAAATTAGAGTTAATGGGTCTAATTAAGGCAAATCAGTTTTTTGTGTCCCCTGAAAACTTAACATTTGCTATTATGTGGTTGATTCGGAAACCAGTCGATATTTTTCTTGCCGCTTCCAAGCCAGATAAGCTTACACACCCGTAAGCACAAAATCCGGCATCCTATACGTCCAAAGGTACGTACGGGTAGGCCCTCAACAACACGATCACAGAATCGGTAGGCTCATTTATCAACTTTCGTCGTTAACGCCCTTTTAAAAACAAAAGACACGAGTAAAATGCTGGATCTAGTAGTACTGCTTGATTTTAGATTTTAGCCAATCAACGAATACAAGTAGGTGTGACACGAGGACCGGCACTAACACTTAAAAATTCTCAGTCAAGCCTGCAGTATGTCAAGGGTCCGTATAAGGTCTGCACAAAGTTAGCTACTTTTTACACCGTTCCAGAAATTAATGAAACCTACAAAAAAAAGCTATTAGTCTAGGACAAGCTTACTTTCAACACCTAAAAGTATATTTGTATATTTGTATATTTATTTAAGCTATAAGGCTGTATATGTAAGACTTTAGTCTTTTATAATACATCAACAACATGAAATTAACAAAATATGAATCTTAACCTATTACAAAGAAATGTAAGCTTATATCTAAAATTCGATCTTACACATATACATGAATGCAGATTAATCTAAGTACATATGTATTACAAAATTTAATTTTATGAAAAAAAAGAGAACTGTAGTGGAAGACAAAAAATAGATCAAGAAACAGATTAAGTTGTAGATAAAGAAATTACATGTCAACTGCAACTAACTTAATTCAAATTAAAGTAATTATGTATTACCACTTTGTAGTTACGACGATTCATACCAGCCTTAACAGATTCTGGCATGGAGTTCCAGACCCTCACAGCATGAATGAAGAATAACCTTGAGGAGGGCAAGTAGAAATATTTGGGAATTATGAAATGTTGATGCCTCTTAGACCTTGTCAATTGTAACTAATAAAGATATTTAGGGGATTTGTATTCTAAAAGTTTATATATCTTCTTCTTTAAATGGTCATCTAACCGCCTGGGCGATTTTGACCGTCCAACATAGCTCGCCAGTCGTTTCTTCGTTGCGCCAACTGGCGCCAATTGGAAACGCCGCGGGATAGCAAATCGGTCTCCACTTGGTCCTTCCATCGGAGTGGTGGTCTCCCTCTTCCTCTGCATCCACCGGCGGGTGCTGATAAGAATACCTTCTGGGCTGGAGCATCTTCGCTCATTCGCACTACGTGGCCTAGCCAGCGAAGCGGCTGTGTTTTAATTCGCTGAACTATGTCGGCGTCTGCGTAAAGTTCATACAGCTCATCATTAAATCTTCTTCGGTACTCGCCGTCGCCAACGCGTAGGGGTCCACAAATCTTTCGAAGAACCTTTCTCTCGAATACTCCCAGAGCCGCCTCATCAGATGTTAGTGTCCACGCTTCTGCACCATATACAATTTCTTGCTACCAGATAATTAGAAATACTGCAACCCAAAATGTTAGTTTTCCAGGAAGAAATGTGCTCAAATCTGTCGAGACCATAAACGTAACGTGCAACATTGGTGAATGCAACATCAATTTTATGAGACGAAATGGAATCAAGTTTACTGTATAAAAGCTCAAAATACGTAATGTGAGGCAATATTAGTTGCATAGCTAACTTTTTTCTCGTATCTAAGGGGGTAAACGGCGCTGACATTCTTTAACTACGTAAGACAATATACACAATACTAACAACATTGTTTACGTGATCAGAGCAACTCAACTTAGAATTAATAATAAAGCCTCAGTTTCTTATCTTGTCCACTAACTTTAGGTCACTATTACCAATGGAGAATTTTGGAATGTCTTCAACATACACTACACTATTACTAATTGGTAACACGTATGACTTAGCAGCATTCATCAAAGGACAATTATCATAGGCCCATTGTGAAATTGCTGACAAATCACTGTTAATTTTAAAACACAAATCTTCAACTAGACCCACACGACTGGACAAATACAGTTGGATGTCATCATCATAACCATGAACTTTGACATGCTGACATACAGAGAATACATCGTTGACAAAAAGACTAAACAAGAGGGGGCCCATAATAGAACCTTGCGGTACTCCTGAGGGAACAGCACTAAACATGGAGGATTCGCCATTACAGGTCACTTTTTGTGTTCTACCTGCAAGATAGCTGGCCATAAGCCTAAGAGAGCTATCAGAAAAGCAAAAAGATGTTTAAGCTTTTTGAGCAGAAGGACATGGTCTACGGAATCGAATGCTTTGGAAAAGTCCAAAAGACAAAGAAGTGTAAGGCTACAATTGTCGAATTCCACCCTAATGTCGTCAATTATTTTCAACATAGCAGTGGCACAGCTGTGATTTGGTCGAAATCCAGACTGAAATGGGGATAACAGCGATATCCCATCATTACCTATAGCATTAGATTTTATCAGCATGATTTTTTTAGAAACATCAGCCTCAGTAACTCCGTTAAAATTAAATTTTTCTTTTAAAGTAGGATTATCGACAAAACTATGCAATGGAGTGCCCTCCGTGCTTTTGCAGACACTGGCGAAATAGTTATTAAGCGTATTAGGGTTTAAATTACACTCAGCCTCAGTTTTTCCATATACATTGAGTGTTTTCAAATTACGCCAGAGATCTTTTACAGGGAGAGACGGATTTAATTTTGAAGAGCAATACAATTGCTTCGCATTCCTTGTGATGGCAGTGGCTTTATTTCGAGCTATTTTATACTAGGCCCAAGCATACGCATAACCAGTCCTTTTCCATTTCGTATATAGCCTGTTTCTATTTTTTATTGCCAATCTGACCCTATTACTATACCAGGGACAAGAGGTGTTCAAGGCCCGAACAGTACGTAGAGGTACATGGTCATTAAATAACTGGGTCAAGTTTTTGTTTAAGTAGTCAAATTTAGCATTTACAGTCTCAAGGAACCAGCACTCAGACCAGTTAACATATGACATATCAGCATATAGGGCCCTAACGTTTACACACTTCAAATCACGACACATGCAGACTTTACTATTAGCAGGACAATTAAGCGATACATCCATTGAACAGAATAGTAGATCATGGTCAGATATAAAAGCGATTTGCTAAAATTTTAAGATATGCTCAGTGTTAGATGCAATAACTAGGTCCAACAAGCTTGGAGTGGAATTGTTTGCGTATCTTGTTGGGACTTGCCTGTTTATTGCCGTCAGACCTGCAGCAAATACGTGATCAAGTAGTTTTATTGCACATGAATCACTTACAAGAAGGTTTACATTGAAATCTCCACAAATAACATAAAATTCATAATCAATAAAAAACATAGATAAGTCAACAAAGAAAGGATCTAACAAGCAACATCTATTAGGGTTATAAACACAGGACACTAATATTTTAGACATACTATCTGATACTTCCGCAATAATGTACTCCGTTTCACATTGGTTTGAGACAGCTATCGATCTGATTGTTAGGGAAGACTTGCAATATATTGCAACACCTCCTCCTCTTTTATTTTTCCTATCATGGCGTACAAAATTGAAATTATGGATGCCATAATAAGAATCTGAAATATCAGGACTAAACCATGCTTCAGAAACACATATTATATCAACACTTGAATCCCCAAATATATCCCTTATATGGGCCAACTTATCGCAATTAAGGCTTCGCGCATTAAAGTGCACCACATTTAGCCCATTCGATTGCTTGCATAAAATATTTATTAATGCCTTATGGTTATGGTCATCATTGATGCTGGAGACCGCTGTCCTAGTGGGGCTTAAATCCATCGTACCTGGCACATAAAGAGATATCTACAAAACACAAGTAATACAAATACAAAGTGACTGCAATTTAAGAAGAGGGCATTGAATAGGAAGATAAATAAGGGTAGCGAAATAAAAAAAGAAAAAAATCCAACCTAAAAGTAAACAAACATTGAGAAGAAATGAGAAGAAATTATAAAGTAAGGTTACATATAAAACAACTGATACATAAAATTGCATAAAAAGAGACACCAATAACGCATACATATTTATGTTAAGTTTGGGTGCCAACAAGTGCATTGACTTCGGCTCTGCTGCTCACTAATTTCGCCTCACTCCCAGTCTTGAGTCTCACATACACTTTTCCCCGAAAAGAGTGCACCGACGCCAAACTCTTCTTTCGCCTAAGCTCCGATGCATATGCCATTATATCACGTTGTGCTTTAGGTAGACTCTCATGTAAATTAATAGAGCCATAACCTTGCAGATCGATGCCAGAGAGCGCTAGCGATCTTTTCTTTGTCTTACAGAATAAAGCGATGGATTTTAAAAGTTGAATACGGTCATTTGAAGAGCAGAGTTTTACAACAATAGGGCATGCATTATTTGTTCTTTGCCCACCACTCTTAGCACTCCGCAGTCGAAAAGTAGGCTACAGAAATTAAAATCCGTTATAGGCATAGTTGGGATCAACTGTAGCCCACTGTAGACGAAAGGTTTTGAACCCGGATAACTCTCTTTAGAGATCAGATCCACGAATTGTTCCAGGGTAGCTACATTGCTAGCCGGTATCTGGGGCGGAATTACGACACACGTTCCGTGATCGTAATCTGTTTTTTAAGTCACAATAACTTTGAAACTGTCTAACTTTTTAAAAGAGTAATAATGCATAATTGAAACGACCGGTAATTCCAGCCAATTGCTCACGTATGTTGTCATTCCGAATCATTAGAGCTATTGTAATTTAAAAATTCGCTTTCGATCACGGAAATTGTAACGTAATTCGACCTCTGGTTTGTAGGGATACGCACGAAGCTATACAATCACAAATCTAAAATAAAAACAAGTAAATCTAAGTTCGGGTGGAACCGAAAATTAAATACCCAGCCAGCCGTGTAAAAGCAGTCGTAGTAAATTGGTAAATTTATGTGGAGTTATGGCCTGGACAGGTTTTAAACTTTTTCAACTACCAAGTGAGGAATCTTATAAATAAAAATGATCTTTATGAAATCTTCACAGTCGATTTTCGGGTTCACTTGTTACAATATAGGCTGTATAAAATTACAATTAGTCATAAATCTGAACGTCTTTGGTCTTAATTAATGATATTAGTACAAGAGTGGTAGTTTACCGATTTTGCTTATTTTTCGTGGGCGTGCTCTACATGTCCATAGTAAACCTAGTATCAAGTTGCGTAATTCTATCTTACACGGTTATAAGGTTATTCACAGCCGAAGTTTAAGTTGATTGACTCAGAAGTGAGCGGTGCCACGCCCACTTTCAAACATTTTTGCAAAAATCGTATAAGGACCTAGAAAATGCATGTAACTGCCAAATTATGTTAGTCTACCTGTATAAGTCAATGAGATATTGGCAGTTCAGTATTTCTACCTTCTTTTCAGATAACTTTTATGAAAAAGTAGGCGTGGTCGAAAAGCGATTTCACTTATTTTCTATGGGTGTGTGTACCATAATCATAGTATATTTCCTTCAAATAAATAAATAAATGAAAAAACGAGTTAAAAAAAGACGTAATAAATGCATACATATGTAATTTCCGGTGACCAAAAAAAAGAATACAACTTTTTAATGCTCCTAAATGAGATTTTATAATATCTTTTATGTTTTACAAAATAAGAAACGTTTTCTCTTATATTTGCAGTACTCAAACAATATATACAAATTACAAATGTTGCAATCCGGAAACTAAGAAAATAAGTTTCAATCTCTGGACAATAAGCTATTTGCTTAAATTTTATTTCAGTCCTTCGAGTTCATAAAGTCAAATAAAACGTGTCAGACAAGCAGCCAAATAGATTTAGGTGAGCAGGCCGATTTATAAACTCCCACCCATAAACTGAGTATGTCCACAGTTTGTTTGACCAGAATGGACAACCGTATTTATGGCCAGGATCCAGTTTAAAGAATAGCTCTACCCTTTTTAAAAATGTTAGAACCCAGCCCATTTGCCGCTTTGAAATCCGAATACGATGGAACTCACAAATGTAGCACCTGTAAGTAGCCCAGCATGTGCTTGGAAACCGCCCTTTTTAGGATTAAGAGCATTTTTGTTAATTCCATATCATACGACTTGCTCATAATCTTGAAAATTTTGCAACCCCGCGAAACTTTGTAACACATCAGCCCTTTTGTTTCCAATCATGCCCACATGAGCAGGGACTCAGTAAAGATGTAATTTCTTCACTCGCTTCACTACCAGGCTTCAAATAAATAGGCAACCTACATACGTATGCGAACAAGACTTTCATAATCTAGCGAAATACATTTGACACTTATAATCTAGACCAGTCCCTACCAATCATGGCTAATCACTAAGGTTCTTGTTCACTATCGATAATACGGCTAATTAATTAGTCCAATAGCAAATATTGGCCTTCCACCGGTCTACTAACTGTCACTATTCAAATAGTGACGTTTTGATAAATATAATTTGTATAGTTTAAAACAAAAATTATATTAGAAATTAGTTCAGAAGGCTTATCTGAGTGTGGAATTTTCCTTCTACATCTGACCATGCCAAAGAAATAAAGTCCAAAGTATGTAAGCTTATACTTACAATACCACTTCTTAAGTTACCTATTTGACCATTCATAAGAGGGATAAAAAGCAAGAGCTAGATGAGTATGTTTACGATAAAGAAGTATTGACTGGTACTTTTGCAATTGAACTTATTTGGACACGTTCTGATTGAATGTTACGAGCTTAAATCCGAAAAAAAGTAAACAGAAAAATGAGGATTGTGCCAATAAACAATTTCACATGTAATAGCACCATCAATTGTGATATGTTTTACTTTGTTATAAAAATACTTCTTGATATTCAATTGATCTTGTTTCAAAAATTTGTTTGTTGTAAATTTTTTTATATTTTATTAGATTCATTTCTCAAATAGACTTGATATTGAACAATTCACTATTATTTTATATCCTTTATTTGGCTACGAAACAATTTTTTATGAAATAAAACTAAACCTAAGAAAACATCAAGAATTCACCCAAACTATTTTTACGCAGCAGCAAACTTTTGTTTGCACAAGTATTAAATCAGCAGGAAGAGAGCCCTTTCATCAGCGTCACAGCGCCGCCTTTATCAGTTCTGAAGTTCCATCCTTTCGAGGAGGATAAGCACGAAAAACATTTTAAAACATACTCAAAAGATGACACAGAGAGAAAGAAATCGTTTTTTTCAGCATGGATTGGTGGGTGCGTTGTTCCGTCTAATTCAGAAACTAGTTGGAAAATGTAATATTGAACGACTCATCAAAAGAGTTGGTCTTTAAGCTACAGGATCTTATTAAGTCAAAAACACACATAATCAAAGCTCGGTATGATTTTTATAAGAGGAAAAAAAGTGAGTCGGAATCGTATAATCAGTTGCTGAATAAAAAGTTATGGCTAGGGAATGTAATTTTGTATGCAAAAATTAAAATTGTAATAAAGAGTTTTCTGTTGAACTAATTCGTGATATAATTCTGTAACTTTTAACCACTCGCCGAGCGGTAAGCTTATCGCCAAATTTTGGCGTTTGTTCTTCACGAAAATGCGAATCTGTAACTCTCCTTTAACGCCGCTAAACAGCTGACTCTTGATAGACGTATTTAGCACTAAATTACATGCAAAAAACTTAAAACTAATTTTTTTACTTTTTCCAAACGTTAAAACACTTGTAAATATATTAAAGCGATTGTTAACACCTCGAAAATAATTCGCGACAGCTAACCACTTTTCGTGTGGTTAAAAGTTAGCGAATAGGGAAAAGTGTTAAAAATGGTGTTAAGCGAAGTCAACGCTAACACCTGGCGTTCAAATAATTACAGAATCGACCTACTACACAATGATGAACCTACATACATTAAAGGAAATTATATAGATAGCTGAAACATATGAAGCAACTCAGAGCACAATTAAAAGTATTGCTAATAAATGCGATTAAGCTGAATTTAATGCATTTAAGTATCGAAAGCAGGTTCATAATTCGAAAAAGCATAACTCACAGATCCCAGCTAATCATAAGAAGTATGAGCTATCATCTTGTTCAGGATGTTTTAAGAACCATCAAAAAGTCAACTATAAGTAAAGAAATGTTAAACTTCACAAATGTAAACGGATTGGTCACATTTCTACGGTATGTAAGTCTGCTTTTAAGATACAAATAAAATCAGTTGAGGAAGAGAATGTGGAATTTCGCAATTGCAATGCAATTGAAAATGTCATAAATAGATCAGAAAATGAAATGTTGATCACTTTAAACTTAAACGATTTACCAGTAGAGTTTCAGTTTGATACAGGAGCTGTTCTTTCTATAATAGGTTTAAATAAAGAGTTGTCTAAATTAACTTGGCCTAAATATTATGGCGATATTGAGCTTAAGATTTCACATTTTAATAATACTATTTATAGGCTCTTTGAAAAGCATGTACCTAAATGTAAATATTTCTCTGATGAACCAACGCAAGCATGGTTTACTAAAGAACTGAAAGTTTTAAAAAATAAAAAGAACCGTTCATTCAAGCTATACAAGAAATCCGGTTTAAGCCAAGATTACTTAAAATACTCCATCCTACGGCAGAAATACTTTGAACTGAATAAAAAATGCTACACTGCTTATATACAGGGTGGCTGATGAATTTTGCTACATTAAGAAACTCAAATAATTTTTTTTTCAGTGTATGGAATTCATTTTTCTTTTACTCATGTTAAAGCTCATTAAATTTTATTAAATATAGCTTAATTAGTTTTAAAAATAATGGAATTTAAATGCCCCCCCTGCTCGTCGATGCATTGCGGCATCTTACCAAAAAGTTGTTCATTACTGCTTGGAGAGTTGAGACAGGAATAGCCGCAATTGTTTCTCGAATGGATTGCCTTAGTTCATTCAAATTTGTTGGTTTTGCTTTGAAGACTTCCTGTTTGCAATAACCCCACAAGAAAAAGTCAGGTGCAGTAAGGTCAGGCGACCTGGGTGGCCAACGGAATGTGGAGTTTCTGGATATCAGCTTATTGGGAAATTTTCGTCGCAATTCTGTCATAACAGGTTGGGCTATATGAGGAGCTGCACCATCTTGCTGAAACCACACAGAGTTGAAAGAAATTCTCATTCGGCGTAATTCTGGATAGAAAAACTCTCTCAACATGCTCAAGTAACGGTCTCCAGTAACCGTAACGGTGTGAACGTTTTCTTCGAAGAAGTAGGGCCCGACAATGCAGCGTGATGAAACTGCACACCACACTGTGACACGAAGTGGATGCAATTCCGTCTCATGGAGTATCTGTGGGTTGGAAGCACTCCATATTCGACAATTTTGTTTGTTTATGTTGCCGTTTAAATCGAAATGGGCCTCGTCAGATATGAAAAGACAGTTCAACATGTTTCCATCCTCTTCCACCATTTGAAGCATCTTCTGGCAAAATTCCAAGCGAATCGGCAAGTCTGCAGCGTTCAGTTTGTTGGCTATTTGAATTTTATATGGGAATAAGTCCAAATCTTTGTGCATAATTGACTGTAATGACTGTCTGATTACACCCATTTGAGCAGATAAGCTTCTTGTCGAAACACGTGGATTGTTTTGTATGGCAGCAGCTACAGCAGCGATTGTTTCCTCCGTTCGAACTGAAGGGTTTCGATGGTAAGGTCTTCTGTTGACTGTCCTATGCTCGGCAAAATTGTTTACAAGTCTTATTATGGTCCATCTGCTCGGAGGATTGCCGCCAAACGTGCGCCTATACTCTCTTTGAACCGAAACTACGGACTCCAGTGCGTGATAGCGGCGGACAATCCAAATTCTTGTTTCAGTGTCCCAGTTATCCATTTTTGTTAAATGTAAAAGTCAATAAAATAAAAATTAACCAGATTCATTAAATAGAAAAAAAGTTATTTAATTTTTTTTTGGTAGCGGCTTTCATTAGCCACCCTGTATATTATATTATATTATATTATATTATATTATATTATATTATATTATATTATATTATATTATATTATATTATATTATATTATATTATATTATATTATATTATATTATATTATATTATATTATATTATATTATATTATATTATATTATATTATATTATATTATATTATATTATATTATATTATATTATATTATATTATATTATATTATATTATTATTATATACTTATAATTAAAAAGAACCTTATATGTAACCCAAAGTCATTTTATGGTTTCGTAAACTCTAAACGTAATATAAGAGGGTTTCCTTCTGCCATGAAATTCCAAGACCAAGAGAAAATTTCTTTGCCCAATTTTTTAAATCTAATTATTCTACTGCTACCTTTTCTCAATTAAACAAATATCCATATCAGGTAAATGCAAACAACATCATTAATAGTCCTATAATTTCTCCTGCAAATGTTTTATTCTAAAAGAATCATTTAAATGTGTCCGTGATATGATCGTGGAATGTTTTCTCAAAAATTGTGCTAACTACATTTACCAGCCTCTAACCGATCTATTTAATCTCTCTTTAAAAAGTGGTGTCTTTCCAATTGCTTGGAAATAATCTTTCCTTATGCCACTTCATAGGAGTGGGACTAGGTCATCTGTAGATAACTACCGCGGAATCGCAAAGCTTTCCGCTATTCCCAAATTATTTGAATCCATTGTTACAAATCAGCTTACAACTTCTATTACCACATTGATTGCAGATTGCTGGCACGGCTTTTGTAAAGGTAAATCAACACGTACAAATATAATAGAATTCACAACCCATGTTTCAAACGCGTTTAGAGAAAAAATGCACACAGGTGTTATATATACAGATTTCAGTAAAGCGTTTGACAAAGTTTGCCATTCTTTACTTATTCATAAACTGTTTCTACTGGGCTTTCAACCCAGTCTCACCCGCTGGATATCTTCTTATCTTCTTTTCAGAACACAAAGAGTAGTTTTTAAGAATGCGCTATCTAATGTCATCGATGTATCTACTGGAGTTCCTCAAGGTGCCATCTTGGCCAGATTCTGTTTTTGCTGTTCATTAATGATATATCCAGTACTATCAAGTTTTCAAAAATTTTGATGTACGCTGACGACGTTAAGATTTTTATGTCTTACTCGGTGAACGAGCTTTACTTGAATCAGATCTTGATAGACTGGGTGCTTGGTGCGTTCTAAGCTATGTGCCACTCAATCTTAAAACATTTAAATATATGTGTTTTTCGCGCAGAAGTACACAGCCAGCTTCCTACATAATCAACAATCATAGTATTGAACAAGTGCATGGTTTTGTGGACTCGGGAATTACGATGGATTGTAAACTTAGATTAAATCTCCATATTAATGCAACCGTCAATAAATCTAGCGGTGGTTTATCATTCGTTAAGCGATGGTCTAAAGTTTGATCCGTACGTAACTAAAGCCCTTTTTACAACATTAGTAAGACCGATATTGGAATATGGCTCAATTATTTGGAATCCGAGCTACCAGGTCCACGTTAATCGGTTAGAATCGGTTCAAAAACAATTTTTACTTTTCGCTTTAATAGATCTTTCATGGGATTCCCTGTATAATTTGCCTCCCTATACTTGAAACTTAATAACCTTCCTACGCTTGCTAGTCGTAGAGAAATGCTCGGAACAATATTTATGATTAAATTATTAAACGGGTTGGTATCTAGCCCATTTTGGTTGGGAGAAGTAAACTTTAACAATCCTTTTCGGCCATCAAGACATTTAAAAACAAGTAAGGACGGCGCTGTCTTCGGCTGTGCCGAAGGCTTTATACCTTTCATGAATACATGCAAACTTAAATACGCATTGTTGTTGAGGGAGAAATGGCCATAATCCTCTTATCTGAACGATCGATTTTATGGGATATATACTATATATAGCTCCGATCTTAGCGATTTCTTTACCAAATTTTTTATTATCTGTAAGCAAATATCTCACCAAGTTTCAAGTTTTAATCTTCCAAAATGAGGGATAAATGGCCATAATCCTCTTATCTGAACGATCGGTTGTATGGGATATACACTATATATAGCTCCGATCTTGGTGATTTTTTTACGAAATCTTTTGCTATCCATAAGAAAATATCTCACCAAATTTCAAGTTTTAATCTTTAGAAATGAACGATCGGTTGTATGGGAGATATATGCTATAGTGACCCGATTATACCGGATCCGACAAATGTCTAATATAATACAAAAATACATCCGTGTGCCAAATTTCATGGAGATATCTCAAAAACTGAGGACCTAGTTTGCGTTCAAACAGACGGACGGACAGACGGACATGGCTGTATCAACTCAGTTCATCGTCCTGATCAATTTGGTATACTTAATGGTGGGTCTATCTCTTATATTTCTAAACGTTACAAACATCGGACCAAAGTTAATATACGATTTCATGTTCATGAAAGGTATACAAATTTTTTGAAACAGTGTAGGCCTAATTTTGAATTAAATGAGCCTTTCCGATGTTTGTGTGACAATTATAACACTCACTCCAGTACACTTGATATCTCTGACTCGCTTTTTAGCGTTAAAAAATCGATACTATCCTCGCTTAACCCATAGCAACTTTATGAATTTACTCTTTACAATCTAACTGATTCTTTAGTCTCTTAATACATTATTTATAAGTTTTAATTTCCTGTGTTACTTACCTGATGAGTTTCCCTCTGTAGCTGAGCTGTTTTAGATCTCGACACTTAACAAACCCTGCCTTTCAACGACTCGGCAGTATATACATATAAAAACAAGTAAGGAAGTCTAAGTTCGGGGGGGACCGAACATTATATACCTAGTAGTGATTTATTATGGCATCCCAATTTAAGCGTATTTGCGTTCAAATAGACAGACGGACAGATAGACATATCGAGAGACGGATATGGCTACATTGACTCAGCTCATCCTCCTGATCACTTCAGTATACTTTTTGATGGGACTATCTCTTTTCCTTCTCATACGTATAAACATTTCATGTTCATGAAAGGTATGAAAATCAAAAAAGATATACAACTTCGCTTTTGCAGTGGGCTATTAACTACTTGCCCGGATATTTTACTTTTCATCCTGAA
Source organism: Merzomyia westermanni (assembly GCA_949987695.1). NCBI lineage: Eukaryota > Metazoa > Arthropoda > Insecta > Diptera > Tephritidae > Merzomyia > Merzomyia westermanni. The sequence continues at coordinate 120,132,091 of OX465288.1, read as the reverse complement.
CGTTTTGATATACATAATTAAATATATATCTCGATTCGTTTATACCGAATGAAGTAGTATACCTTGTGTGCGTAACAAAAATAGATAAAAAAAGTCTGTATTTTATAGGCGCCAAAAAACTCAACCGATCTTTATGAAATTTTCACAATGTATACTTGGATTCACTGGGCACACCATAGACAATATATAGTTTTGGAAAAGTAGGCGGAGCCACGCCGCCAAGCTATATAAAGTTTCAATTCGTCATAACTCCGAACTTTTTTGGTCTAAATTAATGAAATTTGGATACGAGTATATGTGTCACTTAGTCAATATCTACATAATTTTTCAAAACTGGGCGGTGTCACGCCCAGATATTTAGTGTTTTGCTCTGCTCTTGAACTTTCACGATAGGTTCATGAGTTCGCTGGGCACGACACAGTCTGTATATAGCTTTTGGGAAAGCCCCCAAGTTATATAAAGCTGCAGTTCGGTATAGTTAGGAGTTTATTTGGTTCAAGTTAATGACATTTTATATATAGATGTGTTCTATGTATCAAAACGTCAAAACAACGTCTACCGGGTTTGCTAGTATGTTATAAAATGGCGAAAGCAAACAACGAATTTCAGCATTCTTTTGTAAAACTGAGGGACCAGTTTGTGGTCAAATAGAAAGACGGACAGACAGACAGGCGGAAGGAGAGGCGGGCAAGGCTAAATCGACTCCCCTCATCGTGCTGATCATTTTAGTGAACTTTTCTCTTCTTGTTCTCATACTTACATACATTTAAAGTTTATGAAAGGTATGAAAATCAAAAAAGATATATAACTTCGCTATTGCAGTGGGCTATTAACTACGTGCCCGAATATTTCGCTTGTGTGTTTCCCGATTTGGCTAATTTTAGGCAGGAGTATAATACATACTACTGAGAAGCAGCTGACCAATTTTCATTGAAATATCAAGATTGAATTATAAGCGATTGCCTTTGAAAATAGCAAAATTGACAAAATTTTTGTGCGGCCGAGTTTTTTTAAAAAGCTTATTATGTGTGCAAAATCTGATTGATATTACTTGCTTAGTTGTAGAAATATCGCTTTTTAAATTTTACAAAATAATATTCCAGAACTATATTAAAAAACTGGGCGTGGACATTAACCGATTTCGCCCAATTTTACAACAAACAGTTACCTTTATATATAGAACATTATCACCAAATCTCGTTTCGACAACTAAGTTTTTGGCGGAGTTATGGCATAAAAAGTTTTGTGGAATAGTCCACTATAAAAGAAGCGGGCCACGCCCATTTCCGAAAATTTTAAGTTTTTGGATTTCTTTGTTTACGGACACTTTAAAACTAAAATATAAATGATGTAAAGCTATTTTACGCAAAGTTATTGCCTATTTAATATATCAAGGAGCCTCTTTAAAATCTTTCATATAAAAGTGGGCGTAGACCTTAACCGATCCCGCCCATTTTTTGCTGGAACATTCCTTGCATACCTGGAAACCTGCATGCTGAATTTCGTTTCGATATATTGAACAGTTTTTGATTTATGATTAATATTATTTCTAAATTTGACTTAATCAGTGGTCGAAAAATTTATTTTATGCCTTAATCTCAATGTAGTCACCAAATTTTATCCTTATAGGTGTATTATGTACTGAGTAATCACTTTTTTTGTGTTTTCGAAAATATTCTATATATAAAAAGTGGGCGTGTCTATCATCCGATTTCGCCCATTTTAAATAGCGCTCGGAGATGAGTGTCAAGGAATCCGAATACGTAATTTCATTAAGATATCTCAAAATTTACTCAAGTTATCGTGTTCACAGACGGACGGGCGGACGGACATGGCTTAATCAATTTCTCTTTTCGTCCTGAACATTTTGATATATATAAGTCAATATCTATCTCGATCCATTTATGCCGTTACGTACTGCCGTTAGGCGACTAAAGTTAATATACTTCGGGTGCGTAGCACTACTGGGTATAAAAAAAAGGCGTGCGTTATGCGGATGGGACACTATCAAAAGCTTTAGAAAAATCTGTCTAGACACATTCTACTTGGAAACCAGCGGAAAATGATTCAATGGAGTATTCACTAAACACAGCAAAGTTAGAAACAGTTGACCTGCCAGCGACAATTTCATGCTGATAGGGAGAAATAAGAAAAAGTCAATTTTCGGAAAAATCAATTTCATCTGCGATTCCTAAACCAACGGCATGTTCTCCCTCTAATAAAACGAAATTTGTATTTCAATCCCAGTATTCACAAGATTTTTCAAAGCCAACGGAAATCAACTCGACTTAAGCGCAAACCAGATTTCTATACACCACAAGTTTCTAGAAAATTGGCGAGGAGAAAATGATAAGTATGTTTTACTTTTATGAAGGTAACTGAGCGCAGAACGTAAGAAGAGATACAAAATAAAATCAGTCGAACCTGTCAATTAGTCGATTAGTGTTAATCGATTAGTTTTTTAAATAATTATTGCGAATCGATTATCAAAACCTCTACTAAGCATCCTATGGACCATGACTAACGACCTCTGTGGCCTTGAAAACTGGGATTCCAAAGCAATCAACATTTTTCTCTCCTCAATACCAACACCAAAGCTTATTTCTGTGGCAATAAGGGAAAGTATTTTTCTTTGAATTTTTTAGTAAAGCGCTTTGAAAGTTGAATATGTAGTGCAAATGTATGGAATTGAGATTTTGTTTTTCGTCCATAAAAGCCGCAGTTTTTGGACAAAAACCTTGAAAATTTGTGTGATCAGAGATATGTGTACGGAGAACACAATGCTGGTAATATCTCATTTTTGTCCTATCTTGAGTTCGGCTTTTCTCGCTTATTGACACAGACAACAAATGCCTACAAGTATGCGTATAATTTGCCCTGGATAAAACATGAGTTCAACTTTTCCTTATTGGTTTTTCTAGAGGTGTTGAATCATTCGCATATAACTCCTTTCTTCTTACGTTCAGAGATATGCAGAGTGGAAATTCCCATTCCCACGCAACTTTACTTCCCTATGTAAAGGGTGTTGTTTTTAGGGGTATAGAACTTCGAATTGAAATAAAACACAAGAAAATCGTTTTAAGGTCCATCAATTTGGCTTTATTGGAAGGATAATTTTATGCCATTAATGTTTAAATATGATTTCGGGCATGTGGCCGCCGCGGCTGGCTCGAATAAAGCCAATTCTACAGGTCCAATTTTCAACCACTTTTTCGAGCATATGGGGCCGTATGTCGGCAATAACGCCACGAATGTTGGCTTCCAATTCCCCTAACGTTTCTGGTTTGTTGGTGTAGACGAGCGACTTCACATATCCCCAAAGAAAATAATCCAATGGTGTCAAATCACACGACCTTGGTGGCCAATTGACAGGTCCATTCCGCGAAATTATGCGCTCATCGAATGTTTCCTTCAATAAATCGATTGTGACGTGCGCTGTGTGGCATGTAGCGCCGTCTTGTTGGAACCAGAACTCATCCACATTCATGCCATCCAATTCGGGAACAAAATAGTCGGTTATCATGGCTCTATACCGGTCTCCATTAACGGTAGCTGCCTCTCCAGCATTATTGCGGAAGAAGTATGGCCCAATGACTCCACCAGCCCATAGAGCACACCAAACAGTCAGTTTTTGTGGATGTAATGGCGTTTCAAGGGTCTCATGTGGATTCTCTTCACTCCAAATGCGGCAATTTTGCTTGTTGACGTAGCCATTCAACCAAAAATGAGCCTCATCACTGAACAAAATTTTGCGATGAAAATCAGCATCGAAATCAATCTCATTTTCGGCCCATACACCAAAATCACGACGCATTGCATGGTCTCGCGGCTTTAATTCTTGCACAAGCTGGATCTTGTAAGGTCGCAAGCCAAGATCTTTGCGCAAAATCTTCCATAAAGTTGATGGACAAAGCTCCAATTGCTGTGCACGGTGGCGAATCGATTCATTCGGGTCCTCTTCAACACTTTGCTCTACAGCGGCAATTGTTTCTTCGGTGCGCACTGTTCGACGTCTCTGCGGATGCGTATTATCACATAGAGTAAACGTAGTGCGAAAACGATCCATGGTTAACCGAATTAATTGCTCTGATGGACGATTATGTCGACCATAAAATAGACGGAGCTCACGGTAAACTTCGCGAACTGAACCATTATTTTCGAAATAAATTTGCACGATTTGTAAGCGTTGTTCTTTTGTCAACCTGTTCATGATGAAATGGCAAACCAAACTGAACATAAATGACATTAGAGTTGCCAGATTTGACCACAAAATGCCAGTTTTATCTCTATTCGAAAAACAAACCTGTAAAAAAAACACCCTGTACATTAGAACACCCACAGAATGTATGGGACTTGCAAAAGTATAAATTTTTTTCGGTCCACTAGCAAATTCTGAGAGAATGGATAAAAAAAACAATATCTGCAAAAAAATCTGGACATCCGTAGTGAAAAAATTCCATGCGCATTTGACCTAAAGCCTGAAAATGCATCAAAAAATGGTGATGTATTAAATGGCTTATATCTCCGGAACAAGTTATTTAGGAAGAAATAATGATATGGAGACTTTTATGTAGAATGAAATCAGGAATAAATCCTCCATATACATTTTTTACTTACAAATGTCCTTTGAAGGACTTTTAATAAGTGAGCGTAAATTTATGTGTTTCTTTTTTTTTCAACGGTCAAACTACGCAATAATAATAATAATAATTAACATTTCTAGTTATCCATGTTTTTTACATTTGACAATTGTAATTTTGTAATTTGAATTCCGCAGTTATTCGAAAAATTTCTAAAAGCGTGGCCCAAATGCGACAGGACGATTACGAATATGGTGTTGAAGACTCAGACGTTGCGGAATTCTTTCCAAATTATATAAAAAGCGATCTAATAATTTTTGACAATGACCAAATTGAGAACAGAGTAGATAGCACTAGGCATGACTATATAGAAATGCTAAAATTAAGTTCGCTGTTCATCGGACAACAAATACTAGGCTTTGAAATTCCTCGACCCGGTGCAGTCAGTCAAGCTAGATGGATGGCAAAAATCATCTACTGCCTGAAAATTTTTCTTTTTAGAAAACAATTCGCAATTTCATGTAAGTAAAAATGATCCACTGCAATTTAATAACTAGTTTTTAGGATCGAGGTATTTACATATTTTTTCATTATATCTTTCAGCTAAACTGTTGAACAATATACGCAGGTTTAATACAAGGTGGCGCAAAAGTAAGCTTCCGATGTTCAGCATATCGGTTGTGGCACGTGCAGTGTGTGCTGTTGCACCGTCTTCTTGGAACCACATGTTTTCCAATCCCAATTCATCAAGTTGCGGCAAAAAGAACTCGTTGATCATTGCTCTGTATCGCTCAACATTCACAGTAACCGTTTGGCCCCGACCGATTATTGGTCAAATAAATAGTCAGCAATATTCCGCGTTCTGGAGCAGTGTAGCCTAACATTGTTTATTAACGTGTATTTCTATTTCGCATGTGTTTACTACACAAATGTCAAAACAGAACTGACTTTAGGGGCCAATCGCAAAATTTAAAGCATTTTCTAATAGGAGGATTACTTTTGCGCCACCTTGTATATTTATATTACGCGTGTACATGAAGTATTGGTTTATGTGTCAAGTAGCACCAAAAGCACCGGCTAATGATTTGAGGCTACTCACGTTTTAATGCAGCCTTAACTCATCAAGAAGAACAAAAGCAATTTTTATGGCATGCAGTGGAGCAACATTATAAAAATGTGCCCTCACGTAACCCGTCAAAACAAAAATTCATAGAGTATTTAAGAAAATAGTGCTATGTCACTGACGTTGAGTTAAACAAGTATTGAAGTATCTTTTTCATCTCTAGCACGTTTAATGTTCCATGTTATTGCCTTTCATGTATTGCAATTTTAAATAATATACAAAGCTTTACATACAAAATTAAATGACTTTTATTACAGAAAAATATTTGAGGTATATAAAAATAAAATTTTAAGTTGACCACTTACAAATTTTTGTGCAGAAACTTATGGGTCAAATATTTATAAGATGAAATTACATTGGACTAAATTTTACATAAAAAACGTTCCTAGTTTACTGAGAAAAAAATTAGAAAATTTTTTTTTTCAGTTTTAAGTCGTCCTACCCTTGCAAAAATACATATGAACTAAAAATTCAATGGCACAATGAAACTTTGGTTAATACCTTATTAAATGTAGTATAGTTTACCTAATTCATTATTTTGCCAGTATTTGTTTTGACCGTTGCAAAAAAAAAGAAACACAAAAATTTACGCTCACTTATTAAAAGTCCTTGAAAGGACATTTGTAGGAAAAAAATGTATATGGAGGATTTATTCCTGATTTCATTCTACATAAAAGTCTCCATATCATTATTTGTTCCTAAATCACTTGTTCCGGAGATATAAGACATTTAATACATTCATCGTTTTTTGATGCATTTTCAGGCTTTAGGTCAAATGCGCATTGAATTTTTTCACTACGGATGTCCATATTTACCAGTTTACCGATAATGTTTTTTTTACCCATTCTCTCAGAAATTGTTGGTGGAGCGAAGAAAATTAAAACTTTGCCTTTGTGGGCGCTCTAATATTTACATAGTTTTGGTTTTATACATACATGTATAGACTGACTTTTGCGTTTTAGGGAAACTTTCAATATAACAATAGAAAATCGAGAAACCATAGAAAGCTTAAAGCTTGATTACTTTGGAACAGCCAGACCACCTGACGAAAATCTGAACTTTTTTGTGGTGAATTAAATTTCCTACAAAACTAAATTTTCTTACTCAATGGTTTGGCAATTTAAAGGAAACAATCAAATCAAAGCAGCCTGTATTTGTTTAAAAAATTTCTGAAGTTCCTGCCTTGAAGACCTATTATCACACTATGACTAGAACTTGTTCGGAAAAGTATTCAAAGAATCCACCTTGATGATTGTTCCATAAAGCCACTAAGGCTGTGTAACGCTTGCGCTGATAGCGCCAGAAATTCTGCAATATCTCATATGCGGCGGTGACACTAATAATACGGATATATTCGAGCATATGCTAATTATTTACTTCAACCTGCAACTGCCATTGTGCCATTAAAAATGTTGAGACGTGTACCCAAATACACGTTTCGGACCCAAGAACCAAAATCCGATTGCAAAACATTAAGATTTCAAATAGTTTAAGAGTAATTAACAAACAATTTTGAATAATTAGTTTTTTGTCCATTACTTTCAAACGGGTACAACAAGTAAAGGTCCTACTTCGGATTCTTTATCCTGTCATGGATACGAGTTTGTAGGTACCCTATTGGCCTTTTATATTTTAGGTCTCGACTGTGTCTGCTAACCTGTTTCTTACCGGCTCAAGCTATTTTTAAACAGGTGAAAAAGTTATGTTCCGGCTGGAATGATTCCGCGTCTTTAGCATTGTTTACCCCTACTAGTTTGGCATCTTCTTTTGCGAATCGGAGTGGAAGGCAGTGGATGAATGTACTCCGAGAGAGTGGAATGAAGGAAATCGCGTTCAGAGTTGTTTTAAAGTAAGAACTACAACTAAAAATTTCAATTTAAACTGAAACTTACATTCTGTAGTAACTGATAAGGTGTTATAAGTGCTTTATATTCAATAATTTGGGTGTTTTAAGTCTTCACATTCAATATTGCAGTGTTTAAATTTGATTGTTTTATTATTGCATACAACGCACCCTGTGTGGTTTGTGTGTGTGTGCAGATTCGGAGTAAGTTGCGCTACTAGTAGACATATACTATGGTCTTTAGCGACCTCATCGGTGTCGCATAAACTGCGCTACTACCAATGTGGTATGCAAACTCTATGGAGCTGCGGCAAAAAAGCACTTACCGCAATTGCGTTAACTCACTTCGCTGATACCGCATTTAGCACTGGCTTCGTGGCATCAGCGCCACTACCCAGCACTATAATTTCGTGGCGTAGAAATAGCTGTGTTCGGTGACAAAACTTGCAAAGAAGTGTAAGTAAAGTGAGAATGACGTAAAACTCTCTCGAAACGCCAAAAGTAAAAAGTTTTCGACAAACAGGAGTCAGTAAAAACTTGCAAGCAAAACGGCTGTTGCTTTTTTGATTGGTTAATAGCTACAATTTTAAAATTTGTGTTGTGCTTTCCTATGTCACGATCAGCTGTTTTTCACTTGCAAGTTTTACTTATTGTTGAATTATACAAGGTTCGGCAGTGCGAGACGTTATTGTCACTTCTCGGTTTCATGCTCTCCTAAGCACTACCATTTGCTTAAAAGTGTTACTTCTTTTAAAATTCGTATGAAAATGGTAGTAAAACCAAACATTCTTGATGCAAGCAAAATTTCAACAACACTGAAACTTTTTGAAGTTTGTTTTGATTTTATTCTGAGAAATAAATTTTGTGAAAGCGTTAAATTTGGTAAGTTTTTATGAAAATTAAATATTTTAACTAAATAATAGCAATTTTATGTATTTTTGCAGAATTTTGCCAGCCTCTTGTTCCCTCATCTCGTTCCAGACACCTTATCCCAACAGCAGGGTTGACAAGTCTACACCAGCAGAAGAAAGGTTAACAATCACCCCCACTATGCCATCTCTGTTTTCTCTTTCGAAAAATTAGTCTTGCTTAAGGCCACTTTTATGTATGGATATATAATATAACTTTTCAAACGGATTTTGGGATTTTCTATATTTGTCGTTGTAATATGTGCATGTGGATATTATAAAAGACATCAGATACTCGTTAGTTGCAAAAACTAACTTTCAACTTTTTTAAAATTACGATTATGTAATCATATTCGTGGATTGATGGGTTAGCGATTACTGTAATCGAGCTGAAATTAAGATTACTGTTATCGTGGCCGTATGGCCAAGTTGTAGTGGAGACAGGTCAAGAATTTCCTTCAGCGCAGCTGTAGAGCATATACGAATGGCCCTTGTAATGCAGGCACACGCCAGGCGCTAGATCTTGGTGAGCGATTCCCTTAGTGCCGACTACTACTCTTGAAGCACATGGTACCCAGCCGGTGATGACTATTATGGTATAAGTCTTAGGATACTCTAATGCTATGCAATCTTGGGTTATTTCTCTTAGTCCCGATAGGGTTATTGCTCTCAGTCCCGATAGGGTTCTTTTTTTGTAGGGGTATATCTGGCCCAACAGTGGTACACCACTTCTTCGTCAGATGGAGTGATCTTTGTATGATGTCGATATATCGTCTGCGTTTCCTTAACATGTTGTCAGCGCAAAAAGATTGTATGCACTCATACAAATATGTTTGCAACAAATGTTGTAGTTACAATTTAATAATGTTAAAATTGTACCCATAAATTAGTTAAAACAGTTTTCGGGTCTATAGCTTTAGTATTTGTTAAAACCTTCTCAAGCAGCAATTTTCCATAGGCTTTCTATTTCATCTACCGTGTCCTTGACAGGAGTTTTTAAACAACAGCCATAGTTGTTGCCTTAAGAAAGTTGATAAAGCGAAACAACAAGATGCACAAAATCGGCCCCACAAATCGTTCCAAATCCGACATGAGGTTTTTATTTAACAGAACAAGATTACTGGGAAGAATAAGTGAAATGGGCGGCAGGAAACTGTACATCAGAGGCGGGGGTTTAAATGAGTATATAACTATGCAGCTTACAAATAGTTCTTAAGGGAAAAAGTATTTCATATTTTTTATAATTTCATAAACTATATGTTGTAAAAAGCCAAGTTTTTTTAATAAACATTGGAGTTTTGAAATCCCCCAAATAGACATTGTTTTTGCCCTTAAGGTTAATAATAATATACGCATTCCACAATTTAATAAAATATTTGTTAAAAAAGCAGCATTTTGCATTTTCGGACATTGGCTCCGAAAAACCGTTTATGGTAGCACATTTAGCAAGTTCGAATCATATGTTTTTTGTTTGCAAACATTTTTTGAGGTTCTGAAAACTTGCAGCACGTGTGCAAAAATATACACATTTTTAATTAATCTTTCGATTAATTCCATTCGCAAACATCAGATTAACTTACAGATGGCTTCATTTTAACAATATCACACACCACACCTTGAAAATCAATATAAACTTGTTGAGTGTTGAGGTATAACAGAGAATGCCAAGAAAAAAATGCCAATAATGCCACTCTTTGGAATTCGAATCGGGATTTTCTTCGAAGATTGATTTCAGCATTTATAATGCTAATGTAACAATAAAGTTGCATTTAGGTGTCAAAATTTGTATGGTAAATGCAAAAATAAATACTGCATTTTGGGCTAAATGCTAAAATGCAAGGTAAATGCAAAATGCAGGCTCAGCATGAACAGCACATTACGTTGTTTTGCGAAAGTGCAATACGTGGTTGCGAACTTTCGCCGACGGTATGAGTGTGCTTTTACTAGGAATAATAAGATGTAATACATGATACTGAATAATATATTGTGTTCAGAACCCAAACCGCCAAAATATTTATGAAAATGGAATATATTAAATGAACTTATCAGATGCTGTCATACCAAACATACTAACTGGTATCGTTTTTTGTTTTAATATGTTTTTTAATACACACTCTTGCGATATTAAAACGCCACCAAAAGGTATCAACACAACATTTACATATGATTCCTTGCCGCCGCGGCGGGCCGCAAAGCCCTTCAATATCCTTGTACAAATTAGATTAAGAGAAAAACAACACACCCACTATCATCAGCACTTTTCAAAGTATACACGAAAATCTTGATTAGAGTTCTGAAATATTTACGAATACACTAAGCAAGCTCTCATACAAATATATATTTAGATTCTCCCAAATCCCACCATTTTTATATAACTATAGCGCTCCTTGCGCACAGAACACCGCCGCGCCACCTCCGTCAGAATTGTCATAGCTATTAAAATTTGAATACGACGTCAATTTCAAAGACTATAGAAGCAACAATTGCAATGTTCGTTTGGTAAGGATAACGAAATTTGCATGAAATGAAAATAAATGAAGCCAAAGTCTTTTGCTTGATACAATTCATGTTATAAAAACCAAATTTCAAGCGTATTTGTGTGCAGAGACGTTTCTCGTTCTAGACATATAGAGGATGCAGCTTAGATATATACATAAATGTACATTTCTATGTACAAATATGTATGCAGATATTCAACTTTTATATGGATTTTTCAATATATCATATAATCTGAAGCTATTGTTATCAGATGAATAATTCAGACTTAATCCGGGCATAAATCCATGGTATAATAACTTATAATATCAAGAAAGTATAGGGAACCTGCACAGCCCTGGTGTCCGGCCACTTTGTTGATTTTTTTAGATAAATAGACATACCACTCATAAATAGAATCAAATAGCTATCAAATCTACATGGATTCTGCGAGATTATATCTTGAATACCCGCTTCGCTGGTACTGTAGAAATTGATCCAGATGCACATTACGGATGTTTTATTCAGTTTTTGTGCACACAATACAACAGTAATTTGATAGCTTGTAGAATCTGTTTGGGGGAGTGTTGCCGAAAGTGGCTATCCTTTGCCGGATATGAACCAGGAACGCTGCGGTACATGCCCGACTGTCTTGGAAACGATTCGGATTTCCAGTGTAACCTTCTAGGTCATCTTACCCTATCCTTTCGCAAGGAAGAAGAAGGTGGTAATGATACGTGAGAGGCAAAGTATCCGTAGATCAACTGCACGACATCACCTTTTGAATTTTAGTCGCCTCTTATTGAGCCTAGTTCCAGTTGTTAACACGATGCAATGGAGAATGATCGCATGACGCCAATAATTCAATCCCATTATAAAGGTAGTCTTTAAAATTTTTGAATCATCTTTTTATTTACTATTTTTTAGTGCTATCTACAAAAAGGCAATTGCAATTATTTTAGTTATAGGTGCCTACGTATATATTTTACAGCCTACTTCGCATTCAAAAAATTCGAGTTCTCGCAAAAACGAGTAACACAGCAGCACAGTTGGCCCAATGCTACTCTGATAACAGTTATTTTAGCCACCTATCGCGATCAGTGCCACCAAGCTGAATTTTATTTTCTGCAAACCATACTGTCATCGGGTCCTGACCTATATGCTAAGCTTCAAGTCCTTAGGTCGCCGAGAAATTAGTTAAAACCCGATAGGCAGATTCCTCCCCCGCCCCCTTGTTTTCAACGAGTTTCAGTTATCTAGATCAACGCTCCACTTATCGGAATTTTGATTTATACAAATTGTATTGTGATCGTGTCATATACTGTCTGCTAAGCTTCAGGTCCCTAGGTCAACAGAAAATCAGTTTAAAATTGATCGCAAGGTTCCCAATTTCAAACGAATTTTCAAAATAGCTCGGCAAATGCGGCACCTAGCGCAATCTTGATATCTCATAATTATATTGTTATAGTGCTAAGTTTCAAGTCCCTAGGTAAACAGGCAGTTAGTTAGAAATCAATTGCAAGATTAAAAATTTCAAAGCAATTTTCGAAATAGGTAGATCCGCACGCCACCTAGGGAAATTTCTTTAATCAAATATTGCATGGTCACCAGGTTCTCAACTATGTGAGAAGGGAAGATACTCAAAAATCGATGGCAAGATTTCCCCCATTTTTCAGCGATTCTCAGTTATCACCCAAGCGCACCATGATTTTTGAAAATTATATTGTCCTGAACTATGTGCTAAGTTTCACATCTCTAGGTCACAAGGAAGTTAGTTGAAAATCAATAGCAAAAATTTTAAACTTCAAACAAATTTTCCAAATAAATAGATCCGTGCGCCACCAGGGGAAATTTTTTTGATGAAGTATTGCATTGTCACAGGGTTCTGGACTATGTGCCAAGTTTCGAGTGTCTAGCTCACCGGGCAGTTACTCAAAAATTTTTCAGTTCTCATATAAACGCGCCACCTAGTGCAATTTTGATGTCTCAAAATTATATTTTAATAGTCTCCTGAACTATGTGCTAAGTTTCAAGTCCCTAGGTGACCAGGCAGTTAGTTAAAAATCGATCACAAGATTCCCAATCGCAAACGAATTTTCGAAATAGGTAGATACTTGCGCCACCTAGCGCAATTCTTTTGATGCAGTATTGCATTGTCACAGGGCTCTCCAGGAAGTTACTAGATAGATAGAATCGTGCGCCACCTAGCGAAATTTTCCCCCCAAATATTGCATTGTCACCGGGTTCCGCAACATGTGACAAGTTGCGAGTTTCTAGCTCCCTGAGAAGTTACTCAAAAATCGATCGCAAGGTGGGAACCGTTTTCAGCGACTTTCAGTTTCCTTGATAAGCACACCATCTAGCTGAATTTTATGTACAAGGTATTGCATGGCATTTCATTGTTGATCTCTATGTCAAGTTCAATGCGTTAGCTTATCGGGAGTTACTTAAAAATCAATCGAAAAATACCAGAATGTGAATCAAGCACATTACATTGTCACGGAGTTCCGAACTATGTTAAAAGTTTCCAGTCTAGCTCAACGGGAAGTTCCCTAAAAAGACTGCAAGATTCCGAAAATGCATACGGAAATAAATGGACAAACAAGTGACTTAATATAAAGGTAGCAAAAAATAAAAATTGTTTTCCATAAAAAAATTTTATAACATGTCTTTTGCTGTTGCCGTGCAGTCAATTCTACTAGTTTTATACTATTTTATTTTGTTGTTTTTCCGACAGGGTGAATGATTGATGTATATTGGAACGATTTTTCGTCATCCCTTGTCAAATTTTGTTTTGAGACAAACCGGTTTCGGCGTTGTGCCATCATCAGTGTCGATTTTCGTTCTCTGATACTTACTTATACTAGTTTGCCAAAACGGCTCAACTAGTTGGAGTTCTGTAATTGTTCCATATTAGCAACTGGTATTTTTAACACGGCGATGTCCTAAGAGATGGCAATTGTCCGCTTCTGCACCAGCACCATACCAGTCAGTATATACACCAGTATCATACCGGTTGACATACTACGCAGTACGTACACCAGTATCATATCAGCCGTTTTTGTGGTAACGACAAAAATACTCTCCGAAGGTTTTGGGGAGTGTTGTCGAATTAACAGTCATTGGCCGGATTTGAACCCGGTACGCTCCGGTACTCCCTTGCGGTACTGCCCGACTGTCGTGGTAGCGATTTATGACCAGTGAAACTTTCTAGATGATGTCACCCCTCCTTCCGTAAGAAGGGATAATATGGGTTATGCGAGGTGAGAGGCATCATATCCGTAGATCAACCATCGAGTTGCACGTCATTACCTTTGTTCATATTGGTAGCCTCTTACGATCGGTATGCCTACCTCGGGCATATTCTAAACCCCTAACACGCAGGGGGATCATATCAGCCGTCATACTAGTCAGCCTATGCCTCAGTATCACCACTTCGAAGTAGGTTAGTTCTTTTTGGTTTGAAAAATACAAGAAAATTGCAAAATTAGGTTACAAACAAGGCGAATTTATACCAGATGATATCACGGCGAATTTGTTGCTGTATACACACACATACTTCATGTGTTTTGTTTTTCCTTTGGCGGCGTCTCCTGTCAGATTACATAGATTTTTTTTATTTTGACAAAAGAAGCCACTGCTCATATGTTCTTATGAGATCACCTGTAAGTGAATTCGCCTTGATTACAAACCACTTTATTGAAAATTCAGTCATCAGTAGCCCGATTCTGTAACTATTTCAACGCCAGGTGTTAGCGTTAACTTCGCTTAACACCATTTTTAACGCTCTTCCCTATTCACTAACTTTTAACCACACGAAAAGTGCAAGCTAACACTTTTTGTGTGGTTAGCTGTCGCGAATTATTTTCGAGGTGTTAACAATAGCGTTAATATATTTGCAAGTGTTAAAGCGTTTGGAAAAAGTAAAAAAATTAGTTTTGAGTTTCTTGCATGTAATTTAGTGCAAAATACGGCGAAAAGAGAAGTATTGCCAAATTTATCATCATCAAGAGTCAGCTGTTTAGCGGCGTTAAAGGAGAGTTACAGAATCGCATTTTCGTTCAAAACAAACGCCGAAATTTGGCGATAAGCTTAACGCTCGGCGCGTTGTTGAAAGTTACAGAATCGGGCTTCAGATATAAAATATGTATCAAAATAAATATAACTTCTCTACATTGAACAATGGGGAAAAATGTCTATAAAAATATAGTCGCACACACAGGAACACTTCTTCAATTTTTTTTTTGAAACATTTTGTGAAAGTTTTTAAAATTTATATATTAATCATCAGATAGAATCTAATCCATACTTCTAAAAATACCTTTCAAAGAAACATTAGCATTTTATGGTGAAAACAATAAGTTTCGGAGTTCTTTGGAAATAATCATGCAGGTATGTGTATTCTAGTACATAATGTGCAAGTTCTTAGTAACTAAATTTTTTAAAAAGTGCTATTTCAGCCACCTTGTTATCATGTGCTCTGCTCCCCATATTCGTTGTTGCAGCTTCTAAACGATTTCGTTGGAGATTCACTGTTATTTTATTTTTGAAAACTGCATTTCCCAATCACAATAAGTCAACCCTGAAAATAGCAACAATTTAGTATTTATTTTATGCATTTGTTGAAAACTTTTTCTTCGGACAAATTTTACTTTGCTTATTTCAAAAATAAATGTTATTTATCTACACAATTACTTTGAAAAATTATCGCTTTGTTTCTACTTTTCTTCGTGGGTTCATTTGAGCACTGCTTTATTCGTTGTTGCTTCGCTGCTGCGCCTCTATTGCAGTAGCGACATCGCAAAAATTAAGGGTGAAATCGGCGATTAACTTGACAGCTAACGGTACAAAATACGTCAATTAAACCCCGGTTAGCGTTAACCGACTTTTATGAAAGCGGCCCTAAGAAACAGAGAATTAAAATGTAGGACGGCGATTTTAACTGAACGATTGCTATAGTACAACTCTACAAGTAAGTTATGTTGGTTCCTTTCTCTTTCTAACACACAGGCTTTTGACACTGACGAAAAACTTAAAAAATAAGCTGGTGCAGCAACCCCAATCGTAGCAGGGATGTAATTTTCAATCAAAAATGGAGCGAAATTCCAGTACAGGTTTGCTGTGTAGGTTAAATTTTTAAATCAATTTGAAATGAAAATGTTCAACGAATTTAAATGTAGGACGAATTTTTGAACTAAAATTGTCAAAAAGTAAATGGATTTTGCAGTTTGATGAAATTTAATAATTTTTTTAAGATAAAGAAAGTGATTTCAGCCTATTTGTACATGTAATGAATAAGAACATGCCCACATATTTTGAAATAAATTTATCAATGCTCATGCAACCCTGTACGTAAATACATACATATGTATATACAGTTCAAATGCGAAAAAATTTTGGCGAGTGGTTTCGACAATAATTGATTTTGATAAATATAGTAAAAATTTGGCAAATAATTTGATTTGCATACAGCATATCTCCTCACCTAAGATATTTGGAAAAAACTTGTGTGCACAGGAAAATATTTAACAGAGATATTCGTTTGCAGAAATGCCTGATCATTGCTGTATTTTAGGATACGGATTAGGAGTGCCGCGATACCCTTATCCTGCCAGAAGAAATGTCTAGATCAGTGTATAAAGTGGCTCAGTTTCAAATGTGAGAAAAGATTTGTCCAATGTTTGTTGTTTCAATTATGGGTAACTTAATTTACATAAAGCAACGATTTTATATATATATGTATGAGTTTGTATTATATTATTGACAAAACAATATTTCGACGGCTGAGTAAAAGATTACATAGATCATCACCAAACGAAAAACGGACTTTCTCAGGATATGTTTTCACAACGCCCATCTCACCATTTGGTTGTATACATATTTGTCCATACATTTTCAGTTGGAATGAAACGTTCTTCAACCAAACTCAGAGATACAATATATTATAAAGTGGCGCAATCTTCCACACAGCCGTCGATTTGTTGTTGCTGGTAGAAAGCATGGTAATGTTTACAACCGCCACCGAGTATTACAATAACCACATTTAAATTACAGAAAATGGTTAACTTTGCTTGCAAATATCTTGAAAACTATTGAAAATATATGTTTTCCGTATCCGGATTATAATTTCTTAGACCGATACGCGTCTTATTTTACCTCTTCCGACATTTTTAGACGTGGTTTCAACACTCGGTGGCTGTCGTAAACCAAAAACATTGTTCTTTTTGAACCTGTTAACCAATGTACTCCTTTCTCCTCGTTTGTTGTGGTGTTTGACGTTCACTGTCGACAGTTTCTATCTGTCAATACTGCAGAAGGAATGTATCCCATCCTTTTGATGCCCTGTGAATATGCAAAATACTCACTTAGCTAAATTATTCAACGAAAATATAAAGAAAACCTTACCATGTGGCACTGCATTGTAAACAATGCATAAGGACGTATGCGCTTTTTTTTTGGTGGCAGATATACTCACACATGGACACGGCTATTTCTTCTTTTATTAATTTGCACTGGAAAGATGTAAAATTGTTATTATACGAAACATTTAAGAACAAAATGAAGTAAATAAAACTTACTGCTGGCCATTTATTGTAAACAAATAAGAGCAGAGATGTTTTACAAAATTGCATAAAATTAGCAAACACCTGTTGAAACTTTAGCTTAAACTATTCTAGTGTAAATAACATGCTACAAAAAACAATTTTTAGCATATATTTTCTTTTGTTTATCTAGTTTTATATAGTTTTCTATATTAGCTAGTACTTTTTTTATGGTACCAATTAGTAAGACTCTGAATTGGGTGATCCCCATCAGGTGTGAACAGCTGTGAATCGAACAGCTGATTGATAACTTACTTGTAGACCTGTACCATGACGATTGATGTCCAAATACTGAATTCTAATCTTCCTCGTCCGTGTATATATGTAGCTATCGACAGTTCTGGAGGGTTGTTGCTACGCCCAAATTCTAGTGTGGTAACAACATTCGTTTTACCGGCAAATAAATAATTTGGAAACTTTTACACCCTTTTGGTATTCTGCCCGCTTAAATTGCAGTTCAATTTCGTAACCACCAAAATAGGTATATATAGGTACATTAAGGGTCAACTCTGAGCGTAACCGATAATTTTGTACCTGGAAGATTATATCTGTGTCGTTTTATCATAACAACTTAAGTCTACTCAAGAAATTAGACCAATCGAAACTTTTTCTGGCGATTTCAAATAACAAAACTGCTTCACAACTTAGCCAAGCCAGTTAGATTCAATCGTTTAAAAGCAAAATAATATAAGACCGATAAAAGTCTTGCAAACTTACACGATTTTCTTATTCAAAATCGCCAGAAAAAGTTTTGATTGGTCTAATTTCTTAAGTCGACTTAAGTTGTTATGATAAAACGACACAGATATAATCGAAAATCGTTGCCGTTGGCAGTACAGCTCATGTAACCGCGATTCTAGCATACATGGCAGCAATGTCAGAAACAAACAATGCACAACAGAGATAAAATACAAACACGAACGAAACTATGGTTACGAAAATTGAACTGCAACGTAAGACGTCAGAATAACAAAGGGTGTAAAAGTTGCAAAACTATTTAATTACCGGTAAAACGAATGTTCAGTGGCAGGTTAATTTCGTAACCTAAACAATAGGTGGTAACGTCAGATAACCGCGAAAAGATTTCACGTGTTTTGTAAATATTTTTGTGAACAGAAAATACCACAAATTTCGTACACATACTAGTTCACAAGAATTAATAAACAATATAAGCACTTTTTAACACGAAGGGTCGTTCGCGTTTGGATTTTATTCTCTATTGCGCATTGTTTATTTTTGTAAGCGTTGCCATGTACGCTAGAATCGCGGTTACATGAATTGCATTGCCAACGGTTACGATTTTCAGTTAAATAATTACCCAGGTACAAAACTGCTGGTTACGCTCAGAATTGACACGTAAGAGCAGGGTAACAATGCACTGCTTTGTCCGAACGTAGTGTTAGAAAACGACGGCTTCTCAAATGTCAGACAAACTGATACTTAATTAGTTAATTTTGAGTGCTAAGTGACTTGATACACAGTAGAAATTAAAACGCAAACACCTTTTAAGTCACTTAATGTTTTTGCAATTTATTATTACAAAAATAATAATAACAATACAATTGTTTCGGCACTCGCGTAGTGCCTTCTTCAGCTGATAGCGTTCAACTAGCCATTGTCTAACATAAAACAATAAACAAACAAAGAGAGAAATTGCAGTAATCCCACAATTGCATTAACAAAAATATTTAAGTTTATCGGAAAGCTGCAAAAAGACTTGAGTACAGTGGACCAATATCCCTATTAACAGCAACCTTTTTATTTACATAAATATGTAGGGATTCTAAGATATTTAATTTATTACTATTTGATTCAGATTTAATTAATATGAAATCGTCTTCACTTATAGCATGTTTATTCTCAAGAGCATGTTCGGCTATTCCGCTTTTCGGTTCGATGTTCCTAATATATTTGAAATGCTCGTTCATCCTTGTGCGTATTGTGCGCGTTGACTGGCCTATGTATTTTGCCCCGCATATCTCTCCGTCGTCATTAAAATTAGAGCACGTCACTGAATAAACCCCCGGTTTATCCAAGCTGTGACACTTGTCTTTCGTCGATTTTAGCAAAGATTTCAAGTTATTATTACTCTTTGGGACAACTCTTACGTTTGCTTTATTAAGCAGTTTTTTAATATTATTATAATTATTAATATTAAATATATTAAAAAACTGCTTAATAAAACAAACGTAAGAGTTGTCCCAATATGTAAATATCTATTTTTACACTTTTCTAAACATTACAAAAAATTATAAAATTATTAACTATTTTTCAACGCTGTCAAAAACAAACAATGCGCAACAGAAAATAAAATGAAAACGCGAACGAAACTTCGTGTAAAATAGTGCTTACATTGTTCATTAATTCTTGTGAACTAGTATGTGTACAAAATTTTGCAGTATTTTCGGTCCACAAAAATATTTACGTACAATTTTTCGCGGTTATCCGACGTTGCCATCTATTTTTTTGGTGAGGAAATTAACCTGCAACTGAACCCGGCAGAGTACCAAAAGGGTGTAAAAGTTTCCAAACTATTTGCCGTTAAAACGAATGTTGTCACCACACTAGAATTAGGGCGTAAGTAGAACAACACTCCTACATACATACATGTCCTCTGTTGTCATTTCGCTTATTATTAGAGGATAATAAAACATATTGCTGCATCATAACACTTAGATGTATTGATTTTATGCGCTACTGTTTCATAGCCTGCCTAGCAGTCCAGACAACTATTAAGCGCAAACGCATATGCGTGTAAAATTTAACCGGGATATTGTTTTAATGTCGGCTAGAATCGCGGTGATATGAACTGCATTGCCGAAGGTTTGGATTTTCGGTTATATAATCATCCAGGTACAAATACCGGCTACGCTCAGAAGCCACCCGTTATTGTGTAAAATAAAGCAGATAAATTGAACTGTAGCAAAGAACATATAACCAGAGAATATATGTATAAGTTCTCTGAGTCTAGTAAGCGTCAGCTTCCATTTGGTAAGAGATTTGGTTTACGTTACGTTTCAACGTTCTTTGTTTGGTAGAAATCCGCAGCGCCATCTATTTGTCAATAAACATAGAAAAAAATAAGACGTTCCAACGCAAAACATCGCACGCTATTAATTCACTGGCTGGGATTTCACCACGAGGTAAGAAAATTGAAAGCAGAGAATTTATACATATATATATCTACCAATGTATAAATTCTCTACTTTGACGTTATCAAACGATGTGTTTTTTGCGGCTCCTTAAACAACAATTAGTATCACGCTGGCAAGTCTTTGTTTAGTTAAATAGAGATGTTCAACAATCCAAATCCAATGGCATTTAAAAAACAATCGATGATTAAACTTAATTAGCACTTAATTTTTTTCAAAAGTTGAGTCTTATTAAAGTTGTAATTCATATACATAAATCTGCTTTTTAGAAATTTATTAAACTTGTTCTAACATAGTTAATATGTTAAGGCGTCTATATTTTTTTTGCAGCAAAATAATTTTCGCTTCTTCTGTGTCCAGTTCAAATCTTCGGTGACCACTCATGAGGGCTAAGGCGCAGAACGGGTTTAAGAGATTTCGATTTAGAGCTTTCAATGCATTTTTTGGGGACATTCGGTATCCACTTGGCTTCATTTCTGTTTCCATAAAGTAAATTCCGTAGCAATAGCTTCAGGGTAAATTTGTAAATATTTAACTCGCACTGAAAGACATAAAAATGTAATTTATAGGGAAGAAAACATGTACATTTATATATGGTTATTTTACGCTAAATTTATAATTTATGGGGTGGATCACAACATATAAGGCATTTCAAACAACTATTAATCTTCGTTGAAACAACAATTTGCGCTGCAATAATCGGCACCTACCTACATTTTTTTAAAATGAGGTAAATCATAGTTATTTTCAACTCAACGAGTATCACACAATGAAACCAATTCACTCCAGTTAGCATCAGGTAATGATTTCTACAGGGTAGAGGTTTAGAATATGACCGAGGTAGGCATACCGGTCGTAAGAGGAGACTAAAATGCACAAAGGTAATGCCGTGTAACTCGATGGTTGGTCTACGGATATTATGCCTCTCGCGTCTCATCTTTTACTTTTTTGCGGAAGGAGGGGTGACATGACCTAGAAGGTTGCACTGGTCGTACCAAACCGCTACAAATATATTTTTTGTTTTAATGTGCCAAATGAAATGGTAAATTTTGACATCTGAAAAAAGCACGTGCGAAAGCAAATAGTCTGCGAATAAATTTTAAATTTATTTATTTTTTCTGCTATTATATTTCGTATTTTTTGCGTTAAATTATATTTTACCGTTTGATATCGTGTTGGCATATAAACTCATGTGAAATAATATGATTGACAGTACCGAATGCATATATATGTACACATTCGTAGTTGTCAAAATTTTACCTAGCCCCATGAGCTAGGGTAAATTCTTACGTTTATATTCACCGCGATAAATGTCAAAATTTTCCTTGGCTCTGTCAAAATATACAATTTTCAACCGATTGGAAGAGGGCCATCGTACCGAATTTCTAGGGAAATGTGACAATATACAAAGGAAAGAATCAATAGACCAAAAAAACTGATCGGTTGGTTGACCGATGATCATTCACATTGCAAAATGTACTGATTTCCTTTTGCCTTTACACTGCTAATTTAACAAAAACTAATTTTATTATCTTCAACAGTAAAAAGCCGATTCCGAGCATTATCGATTATCCGGGTTTTGCCTTTGGAAACACAATTATTAATAGGGTGGATAAATTAAAACATCTGTGAATATGGCTCGATACTTATATAAACTGGATTGAACAGATAAACAAATTGAAATTGAAATCAATACCATTAAATTTTAACCCAGATATGCCCATTGTCCTTTTAAAAGTCTTTTTAAAAATTCTCGGATAAGTCTTGCTAAATTTTGACACACAGATGACGCTACATGTAAGAACAGCTAAAAAGGGGAATAACCCAATACCGTTGAGTGATTTAGTTTACAAGTGATTTTGAGTAAGTGAGCACGTGTCAAAGATAGGCATAAAAAAAACATGGACACTGGCGTGAATTTTAGACTAGTTGGGTAAGTAATAATATATTCTCAGTGCAAATTTTTGAAGAATTATTCTCCTTAGACTTCTAGTTAATTATGAAAGTAAAAATATGTTAGTAAAAATTATTTTGAATTCATTGGTTTTGCTCAAAACGGCGATGTTCTTTTAAAAGGACAAAGGGAACAAAGGGGTACTTAAAATTTGTTTTTTTCAGCGGACTTACTCTACATGAATTGTTGACTTATCTCGAAGAGGATGACGATGGTGATAACACTCCAGTGGATATAACAATGATGCCACCGACAAATGCTTGCGATGACGTAACAGATGAAGACTCTGGTGACGAAGATTTTATGACTGCTAATAATTTGCCAGACTCACAGCAGAAATTTCTGATCATTTTGTAGCCGAGGACGATATTCCCTTATCGGTTATTCAGTTAGGTCTTAAGAAATCAAAAAACTATGAGTGGATTGACGACGATATTGAATTGAATGAGGTACAGTGGCCAGTGTATTCGACTGTTAAAGTTTAACAACTACCTCGATGACGAAATTGTTAATTTATTTGTCGAACAAAGTAATCGTTATGCTGCTAGGAAAAATAGAATTCCAGACATTATTTCTAATGAAATAAGAACGTTTTTTGGCATTCTACTTTTAAGTGGATACGCAACTGTTCCCAGAAGAAGATTATATTGGGAAACGGTAAGTGATACCCACAATGAATTGGTTTCCAGAGCGATGTCCAGAAACAGGTTCGAATATATTATGAGCAACCTTCATTGCTACGATAACCAGACTTTGGATCAATCGGATAAATTCGGTAAAGTAAGGCCATTTTTCGACGCCATAAACCGAAAATTTTTAGAATTCGCAAGCCCAGAAGAAAATCATAGCATAGATGAATGCATGGTACCATATTTTGGGAAGCATGGATGCAAACAGTGTATTCTTAATAAACCAGTGAGATTCGGCTATAAAATGTGGATGGGCTGTACTAGCGAGGGCTATATGAATTGGTTTGAGCCTTATCAAGTTTCTAAGTCAGTTATAAAGAATGCCTATAAAGATTTTGGTTTGGGTCCATCCATCGTTTTGGAATATGCTGACGTAATATCTTCTACTGCAAAATTATCCTATCATTTTTATTTTGATAACTTTTTTACAACAATACCACTAATTGAAGCGCTTTCACAAAAAGGAATACGTAGCACAGGAACAATACGGGAGAATCGATCCGGAAATTGCCCAGGAAGAAGCAAAAATGAAATGAAAAAGAAAGAACGGGGTTACTATGAGTACAAATCCATAAAAGATAGGAACATAATAGTCACAAAATGGTGCGATAACAATATCGTATCCATTGCTTCAAACGCCAACCCAGCAAATCCACCACATAGTGTTCGCAGGTATAGCCGTAAATTTAAGAAAAATATTATAGTCAAACAGCCGTACAATATTTACAAATACAACAAAAAAATGGGTGGAGTAGACCGTTGCGACCAGAATATAAGTTTGTATAGAACAAAAATAAGAGGAAAAAAATGGTACTTCTGCCTTATCGCCTTTGGCCTTGATTTGATGGAACAAAATACGTGGCATTTACACAAAAAACAAGGTGGCCAATTAGACCATCTAACATGCAGAAGGAGAATTGTCAATTCCATTTTGGCAGGAGCTGAGAACAGGAAGAGGGGAAGATCATCAAATATTGAAAATATAGATTCTCGGTTTGATAGAATGGATCACTTTGTAGGTCAACAGGAAAAACAAACCCGATGCAGAGTGTGCCATATGAAAGTGAAAACAATTTGTATAAAGTGCCAAGTGGCACTCCACATTCCTTGTTTTGCTTCCTACCATACCAAGTAGGAATACCACTTGAAATACGTTCGCTTAAAATATGTTCGTCCTTTACTGAAAAACTGAATTATTATATGTATTTGTAAAAATCATTTCTTTTCGTTTTTTTAATAAATTAGAATAAATATTGAACAGCCATTCCAAAGACTACGTTTTTTTTCAGAAGCCTATATGCCCATTGTCTTTTTAAAAGTACACTATAAACTAACTATGTCAAATTTGCAAATCACTAAAATGTTTACTTATTTGATAAAATATAGTAGTTTTAAAGATAAATACCAAGAAAAAAATCAGCGATTAAAGAAATAAAAATTCGGGCATATCTGGGTTAATTAATTAAATAATATTGCAAAAAAAGAACTGGATTTTATACGATGCATACGAGTGCAAATAAAGCACTGAAACCCAATTCGGAGTCGGTGTGCGGATAACAAAATACGTGAGTTACAGGCCCTTATTATGAGCTGCATTCGATGTTCGATCTTCGCTGGTTATCGAACATCGAAAATTGAGTTTCAAATTCGTAACATGAGTGCGCATATCTGTAGAAATTTTCGTTGCGTTTCTACTTTTTGATCGAATAGAATTTTGCTGTCGACGCTGTATCGAATTATCACAAAATTGCCAAAAATGTAAGATTATGTATTTATTTTCTACTTTCTACAAAACAACAGCTAGAAATGTTGGTCACTACTGGAGGAAAATTCGAATATAGCGAAAGGTGTTTGCACAAAAGTCCAGACGAAATCACTTCCTCGGAATGGAATTTTCTCTATCTTGGACAAATTACGTTTTCTAAATCATCTTGCACCTCTGATAACACCACACATCCAGTGGTTGAACAAGTGAAAGTGCATTCTCGTTCCCAATGCCCGCTAGGTATGATCTCTGAGCATAAAATCTAACAACTGTTGCCAATTATAAAATATTTGGCTCTTGCAGATTGCGTTAAGAGCTCGTCTGTGCTGGGGAGCGAGCATAAACTCTTCTTTGGGCAGTCCAAAGTTCTTTATAAACCTATAAACATAATTTACAATTGTTACGAACTGATTAACTTATTTAAAAAGCTATACGGACACAGCGATATTCATTTCCAAAGGAATGGAGGCATCCGTCAATCGTTTTCTACTTCTGGCTAGTTTCAGTAAACTTTCCTTCTCATCTGCTGAACTGTCGACCACAACTCCATCGTAGTCATATTTTTGTACAGGGTGTTTTTTTTACAGGTTTGTTTTTCGAATAGAGATAAAACTGGCATTTTGTGGTCAAATCTGGCAACTCTAATGTCATTTATGTTCAGTTTGGTTTGCCATTTCATCATGAACAGGTTGACAAAAGAACAACGCTTGCAAATCGTGCAAATTTATTTCGAAAATAATGGTTCAGTTCGCGAAGTTTACCGTGAGCTCCGTCCATTTTATGGTCGACATAATCGTCCATCAGAGCAATTAATTCGGTTAACCATGGATCGTTTTCGCACTACGTTTACTCTATGTGATAATACGCATCCGCAGAGACGTCGAACAGTGCGCACCGAAGAAACAATTGCCGCTGTAGAGCAAAGTGTTGAAGAGGACCCGAATGAATCGATTCGCCACCGTGCACAGCAATTGGAGCTTTGTCCATCAACTTTATGGAAGATTTTGCGCAAAGATCTTGGCTTGCGACCTTACAAGATCCAGCTTGTGCAAGAATTAAAGCCGCGAGACCATGCAATGCGTCGTGATTTTGGTGTATGGGCCGAAAATGAGATTGATTTCGATGCTGATTTTCATCGCAAAATTTTGTTCAGTGATGAGGCTCATTTTTGGTTGAATGGCTACGTCAACAAGCAAAATTGCCGCATTTGGAGTGAAGAGAATCCACATGAGACCCTTGAAACGCCATTACATCCACAAAAACTGACGGTTTGGTGTGCTCTATGGGCTGGTGGAGTCATTGGGCCATACTTCTTCCGCAATAATGCTGGAGAGGCAGCTACCGTTAATGGAGACCGGTATAGAGCCATGATAACCGACTATTTTGTTCCCGAATTGGATGGCATGAATGTGGATGAGTTGTGGTTCCAACAAGACGGCGCTACATGCCACACAGCGCACGTCACAATCGATTTATTGAAGGAAACATTCGATGAGCGCATAATTTCGCGGAATGGACCTGTCAATTGGCCACCAAGGTCGTGTGATTTGACACCATTGGATTATTTTCTTTGGGGATATGTGAAGTCGCTCGTCTACACCAACAAACCAGAAACGTTAGGGGAATTGGAAGCCAACATTCGTGGCGTTATTGCCGACATACGGCCCCATATGCTCGAAAAAGTGGTTGAAAATTGGACCTGTAGAATTGGCTTTATTCGAGCCAGCCGCGGCGGCCACATGCCCGAAATCATATTTAAACATTAATGGCATAAAATTATCCTTCCAATAAAGCCAAATTGATGGACCTTAAAACGATTTTCTTGTGTTTTATTTCAATTCGAAGTTCTATACCCCTAAAAAAAACACCCTTTATTTACTTCCTTATGTTTAAGAACTTATTTTGTTTATTGAAAATACATAAAAACATATAGCACTATATTCGTTTTGTTTTGTTTATTTGCACTTATTTTAAATCACAGCAGACAGCAATGTGCTATTGTGAACATTTTAAATTAACGAAATTCACAATGGCGCTAGTCTTCATCGAATGGTTGTGGTAGTACCAAATGCAATTTCGTTCGATCAGCTCTTTCGACCACATGCGAAGATCGAATTTTTTCATAATAGGAGTCACAATTTCTGCAAAATAAAATAATAAAGAATATACTATGTCTACCAAAAATCACTCCAACTATTAGTCCATATGAAAATAGAGTAAATATTAGGAAATACACTACAAACATTAATAATCGTGTTCAAAGTTAAAAACAACTTGGTCAAACATAACCTTGATTTAGACTTCGCAGTAAATGTAATACCTATATGAATCCTTCCGAACTCAAATAATCACAAATTCTATACGTAAGAATGTTTCACAAGTTGTTCGATAATGTTAAGATATCTTCTTGTATTATTGATTTCAAGAGAAAAGTAAAATCTCTTTTATTACAAAATTATTATTTTGAATCGTAATACGTCATAGAAAACAGGTAAAGACCTAAAATAATTATCACTTTCATTATAATACATTTTAAACTATTTTATTCATATTTGTATCGCTGGATTTGAAAGCTCTTATAGAACATTATTACTTACGCCCTTATTCTAGTGTGGTAGCAACATAGGTTTTACAGGCAAATAAATTGTTTGGAAACTTTTACACCCCTTTGGTATTCTGCCGGCTTAAGTTGAAGTTCAATTTCGTAACCACAAAAATAGGTGGTTACGTCGCATAACCGCGAAAAATTGCACGTGTTTTGTAAATATTTTTGTGGACAGAAAATACCGATAATTTTGTACACATACTAGTTCACAAGAATTAATAAACAATATGAGCCCCTTTTTACACGAAGTTTCGTTCGCGTTTGCATTTTATTCTCTATTGCGCATTGCCAAGGGTTACGATTTTCGGTTAGATAATCTTCCAGGTACAAAATTACCGGTTACGCACAGAATTGACCCGTTATTGTACAAATAATGTACATCCTTAACGCAGCTGACAGCGTTGAAAGAAATAAGGATAGTAGGTATATTAAGCTATCTTCTCCCACAAATGTATATTTTTAAGAAAATCATTGAGTTATTTTAAAATACGCCACCAATCAAGAGAAAAAAGGTATTTATTTCGCATATTTTTATTTTTTCTCCCCTTTCCGAAAAAGTATATTTGGTTCATAGGACAGAACTAAAGCTCGTTTTTGTAACGCACTGTAATATAATAATATATATAAAAGAAAGTGACGTTAGTTCCAACGCTCATAACTCAAGAACGCCTGCACCGATTTGGATGATTGATAATAATTTAGATTGTTCTCTGACCAGAATAGGAGAATACCCAAACAAATTTCTGAAAAATACCTGAAAAAAAAAATTTTATTTTCCCATACATTTTGTATGGTGCGAATTTTTACAATTTATTTTTTTTGTTAGAAAAGCTCAGTAATGGATCGATCGATGTTGAAGTGGAATTGTGTGTGTGTGAAATAGTTACATCTATAGGGATAGGGATAGGAATGGGGATAGGGATAGGGATAGAGATAGAGATAATGGTAGGGATAGGAAAAGCCAATATTTCTAGATCCATTCAGGTTAATATCTGGGCAGGACAAAGTCTGCCGGTCCCTCTAGTATTATGTATTTACCAATTTCTGTATAAAAACTAAATTTCAAAACAGAACCAAGTTCTCTTTATAACATCCTTAATGAAAGAGCTTTTCATTTTATAGCGACGTTGCGTTGAAATTCGAATGCGTGTTTATACATACTTTTTTTAATTTACGGTTTCGTGTTTTAATATTTTGGCCGAAAAGCTCAAAATCCAAATTGTCATGAAAGTCAGTAATATGAATGAATGATTAATTCCAGGACACCATTTTGACATAACCAAGAATTTATCTTTAAGCACTCAAATTAGCTCAACTAATTGAAAGGATTCGAACAAAAAGAAACTAGTTCTTTCTGATAAGCGAGTTTCACTTGTGTCTTTTAACTAAGTGGAGTTATCTTGAATATATATTTATTGGAGCAATGAAAAAAAGGAAAAAGAGATTAACAATAATTTTTATTGAAATTAAGTACATTTCAATCTATTCGTCGACAGATTAAATATGTAGTTTTGTTACAAACATGTTTTTGAAACGGTATACATTATTATTTTTCATAAATTAGCGTCAAGCTGTTATGATACAATCCTATATAAAAAAATTAATTTTTCGCTTCCCTTGTTTGCGTATCTTTCTATAATGTTTTCAACGTCGATTTTAATATGATAATGTACGTGTAAAAGTGCTAAACTAGTGAGCCTCTCTTCAGTCATAGTTGTTCGTAACAATGTTTTTAATCGCCGAAGGCTAGAAAAATTTCTTTCTGGAGAAGCATTACTGACTGGCAGTGTACCCAGAATATGTAATAGAATCCTTATCAGTGAAAAAGCATTTCCGTCGTAGTGACCTAGAACTTCTACTGCCGATTTTGGTATCGATTTTTTGTCGGGCTTTTTTGGCCAACTTTTTTCCGACCCTATTATTTACCCTTAAATGTTTAATTCAAACAAGGAAATTTCCTCACTGCAAAAACATTATTCATCGGGAAATTTAGTCAGATATAATATGCAGTTAACTTCAGAAGTTTTTCCAAACTCTTTTGCATTTCACAGAAACAAAAAAGTAAAAAGAGTGCAAATCGGGGAATCAGAAATCGCCGGAGCTATTTGGCCACCTGGCTGAATTTTCTTCAAATTATACTTTAAGGATGACCAAATGCTATGTGGAAGTAATGTCAACATTACTGATGCAAATATTGCACACAGCACATTGCGTCTAATTTGAAAAATTTCCAGCAATGCATTTTCCACTTCTACAATGTTGGGATAAATTACTTATTTGCAAAACATAAACACTGTCAAAATCAAAAATAGGTATCTGAACGCGCTTCTTTTAAGTGTTGAGCGCTTCGGCTACCCCCTTGTAAAAAAACACTATAGACCACTATAGGTAGTAATCTATAGTGATTTCGCGCCATCCACATAGATTACTACAGAATTCTATAGTGGCTTGCGCGAAATCACTATAGATTACTACCTATAGTGGTCTATAGTGTTTTTTTACAAGGGGGTAGCCGAAGCGCTCCACATGCTGTTTCAAATACCATTTATTGACTAAAAATATGAATCATAAAATTCATATACACTGCTCGAAGTACACTTGAACTGAGATTTAAATGTTTTGAAAATATAATAAAGACACTTAAATATTGTGTATTTATTATGATATATATACTATACTTCCTTACTATAAGAGAATATACTTTATTACATTTTACTTTTACGCTAGACAAGCAGACAAAAGAAGATAAAAAATATTTCATTCGATCTCAATTTTACGGAAATCTAAAAAAAAGCATTTCAATTTCGGGCAAATTAAGCACGCCCAATATTTCTTCAGGTCTGAGGGGGGGGCGGGCGACATGTTTCAACACGTATAAGTAGGCTCAAAAATTAATTCGACCCATCACAACTATGCCTATGAAGGAATAGTTGGGATCAATTGTAGGCCACGAAAGATATTGATAGCGGGTCACTCTCTTTAGAGATCAGTCGCACGATCTTTTGCACGGATGTTGTTGATGTTGGTTTTATGCATCCCCTACCAACCATGGCTAATTCACAAATGTTTCATTAACCCCAAAGCATATTTTTGGGATTTGTATGGAAAACAACAAGTGCCTCACAGTATGCAGTCATACGCACACGCAAAAACATTTTCAACATGGGTAAAAAGTGAACCTAGCCGAACAAAATTTTGCCCACTTTTTTACACTTGTTTGGCACGCTCGACTCACTGTTGATCCAGATTTTTATCCGTTGCTGGTTGGCAGGGTATACTAGTTATAAGAGAGATTTGTATTAGTATGCGTGTATAGAAACTCTTGCTTTCTCGGTCGGAAATGGAAATGTTTCGGTGAGCATCGGACATTTGTGAACTCATTTTTCATTTATACTCTCCCTCTTTGTCTCTCAATAAGAAATCAATTTGGTAATGGCTGTGCTCTCACTTTGAGCTTGTATCCTTAAAGCAGCGACTTAGGTTCTATACATTCCAGAATGCATTCATAAAACAGGGGGCTGGTCATTTCTGAGAGCTCTGTGTCAGCTTTAACCGAATGACGTTATGGACGCGTTTCATTTAACGTCCTTAAATAATCTGTGACAAAATACCATACTTCAAAGAAAACCAGAGAGCGCTTTTAGTGTTATATTCTTAGGGAGGCTCAGGAAGACTTCAAAAACGATTTTGCAGTTTTTGCGATACAAGCTGGCATCCGTTCTCGATCTCTCTTTAAAAGCTCCGCCGAAGAGCACAAATATTACCACCTATTTCTCGTTGGTTGGAAGCTACAAAAAAGCCCTCAATTGAAAGCGATAGTTTTTCAATGGATGCTTACTTGAATACAAGCGATGTTGTTTGTAACGCCAAAAACACTCCCAAAAGGTTTTTCGGCGTGTTGTCGAGCATGACTGTCCTTTGCCGGATATGGAGCCGGTACTCCCTTGCACTACATGCCCGACTGTCTAGGTCATATGAGTAACCAGAGGTGAGAGGCATCATATCCGTAAATCAACCATTGAGTTGCACGTTATTACCTTTGTGCATATTAGTCGCCTCATACGACCGGTATGCATACCTCGGGCACATTCTAAACCCCTAACCCGTAGGGGTAGAATACTCCATATACTTTGGAATACAAGCGCTTGTATCCACCTCCGCATACGTCGTTAAAGTCATGCATGACTAATTTTTCGACCGGGTGACTGCTTTCTGATATGTTCCTTCAAAAAACGGAAATACTCCGTTCCATAATCCAAAGAATACTGCTTAAGGAGTAGTAGAGTAGGTACTCCAAAACTTATCCTCATTCATATGAAAAATATGGTACAATTTACATGACGATGTCCACTGATTGGGTCACCTAATCCATCTCAGAGTACCATATTTCTTTGCTTTTGAATACTCCATGGAGCACCTACTTGATAGTACTCTAAAAATGCTCCCAAAGGTTTACTCTATGGAGTATTCAACACCAGAGCGAGAGAGGGAGTACGTGGTCCTCAAAAGTACACATACTCCTTTCTCGCTTTGGTGTGGAATACGCCATGGAGTAATCTTTTGGCAGCATTTTGAAAGTATTTCCACGCAGGTGCTTCATAGAGTATTTAGAAGCAAAATAAAGGGTACTCCGAGATGGATTAGGTGATCCAATCACCTTTCATATGAATGAGGATAAGTGTTGGATTACTCTGCTCCCCTTATTACAGCTACTCCCCTTATTTCTACTACTCCCAGCTGATGACGCATATGTTGCTCAAACTTATAATCGTCGGTTTTTCAGAAGTTTTAAGATGGTACTAATCACTATACACCTAATTCACTGCTATTTTAGGCTGCTGTTTAATGCTCTGTTTGCGTAATAAATGTCAACATTAATATGTTTCTAAAACACGAACTACAAGCGAGAACAAAAACATATTTTTCTGTGTATTGAAAGATCTTTGAATTTACCAATTTCAGCAAAATTCATTTGATCCTGCCGAATACTAGATAAGCAGCCGAAGAATAAATAGAATGCCAATATTTCTGGTAGTTTTTTTCTAAGTTCTTGGCACTTCCCGGTGACTGTGACCAAATTTCTACAGCCACTTGGTATTTTTAAAACCGACTTTGACAGTTTTATTGGTGTTTACAGTAATAAAGGCCATTTCTAATTGCCAAACAAAAAATTTAACTTTCTCTATTTCGCCACGCAATATGTGTATGTATGCATATGTATGTACCCTGTAGGGAAAATCTCTAGTTCTAAACTCATGCGCTTCTGGTGCATTCGGGACCACTACTAGTTCGCCCTACATCTCTCCTACATGCAATCAACTGCCCCCGCTGCATTAGAATTTTATATTTTCGACATAGTTGAATATTGAACAGTTTTGATTCAGTTCGTTTATTGGTACTATTTCGTTTGGATTCAGTTCGTTTATTGGTAGTATTTCGTTGATTCCGAACCACACGAAAATTCTACATATTTGTAGTATGATTTCACCTTATATTGCGAAAGTTCTTATACACGCAGGAAGTCGATGGTTCCGAACTAGTACGAAATTCTGGACTAAATACATTCTAGACATTTTACATACTTATTTTTGTTATTGATTTTCAGCAGAGCTGTTAAACAGTGAAATAATTTGTTGTAAGCAATCATAGTTTTTCTGCAGTCAGTATGTGAAATTTTTTTCATCGTTGAAGAATTAGACTTCAATTTATGCATTCAACAATCATGTACAGAAATCATGATTCATCACACGAAATCAATAAGAGTTCTAAATCAGATTGCCGAAGATGAATTTTTGAAATCAGAATGCGCAATCTGTTTATTTCACACTTTTGGTGTGTGAACACTTGCAATCAGTGCCAATCAGTTACTGAAACAAGTAAGGAAAGGGCTGTCTTTGACTTTGCCGAAGACTTTATACCTTTCATGAATACGCATCACGGTTTTAAATGTCCGATTCTTACTCACAATTAGACAAACTCTACAAAATTGTTAATTTAAAGATACATAGCCCAAAAAATTCATTTATCGGAACAATCGGTTGTATGGTAGCTGTAATTGGTTCGATCTGGGTGATTTTCACTATACACATTACATATATAATATGTACTAAAACTGCAAAATTTACGTTCCTAGCTTTTGATTTGTAACAGTTATAGGCCACAACCCGTTAATTGGAGCAATCGATTGTATGGGAGCTATGCGTTGTATTGCTCCGATCTTGCTGATGCCGACAAATGATCTTATGAAAAATAGCAGCTCCATACTAAAGTTCATCAAGATATCTTAAAACTGAGGGACTAGTTTGCGTACAAACAGACAGACGGACATGACTAAATCGACTCAGCTCATCGCCCTGATCATTTCGGTGTACTTATTGGTGGGTCTATCTCTTCTTCTTCTCATATTTACAAACATCGGACCAAAGTTGTAATACCATTTCATGTTTATGAAAGGTATAAAAATGCTAATATACTACATAAAATTTCACAAAAAATTTCAAAACCCTTTTTTTGTTAGTAGAGTTAAAAAAAAAAATTACAACAAATATTATTTAAATCAGAAACATGTATAAGATACATGCCAATTTGCGAAAATTCAAGTTATAATTGGTGTTGCCGATATAGTGATTTTGAAGCTTATGTTATTTTCCTTAACCTTTTGCACCTTCTTTGGTGATACATTCTACGAGTTCTTCAGCTAGTTTCCAAAATGCTGTATGAGTATATCCTAATCAATCGCCTTACGCGTAATTCTATTTCGGACATTGGATCAAAGACATCTTTTCTGCAAAATACAGATTTATATGTACAAAATAATATCTGCAGGGTTAATATGTGCGCTCATAAAAATAATGGTGGGTATTATTCCACTCCTTAATTGGTTCTATCATTTAGGAAGTTAACGAAAGTACTCCTCTTAAGGATATAAGCACATTCCTTGGTATTTTCGAAGACCTGCTTAACAGGTCAAGGCAACAAATCATTAGTTATACATCCTTGATAACTGGAGACCAGACACTGGGTAAACAAGCAGAATTAATGGGTATTCCTTTCGAAAAGGGATAAAGGGGCTGTGATGAAGAGGGTTCCAAAGAAACAGTTGAGCACTATCTATGCAATTGTTCGCCCCTAGCGCACATTAGGTTTGCAACTTTGGGCAGTTACATAATTGCGGAACTTAATGCTCAATAAGGGACATTATGCTCAATAAGGGACATTAGCAACTTGATAGACGGAATTAAATGGTTTGAGCGTAACTAAAAAACTAAAACCAGCATCCTTAAAAGTGGTTTGTTCCTGGAGAAAGTGCATAAAAGTAGCGCTAATTGAAAACGAAAGCCAACAACCTGAACTCGGTTGTCTAATGCGAACGGTTGAGCAACAGTGAATGAATAACGAGATTGAAGCTTGGTATGAAAAATATGTCATTAGAAGTCCCTTAAATCAAAGAGAGTCGAGCGCTTGCAGTTGCACCAGTTGGTAGTCGAATATTACTAGAACTTATCTTCGATTATGTTTCTTATTTTTTGCAGAACCTGGTAACTTTTGAGGAAGTTCTTTGTAAATGTTGAAAATTAGTAAATGTTTATAGAAACACCAAATACTCGACTTACAAATTCAGGGTTTTTCTTTCTCAAGGTTGTTATCAGAAAAAGGAAGTGAAAATTACAGTATACAGTAGCCCAGACACAGACGTCTATGGTTAATTGAAAATTAATACATAAAAATGTGTATGCATTGGTGATTCTAGTCATTAACTCATTTGAACCGGCCGGCACAAAAGTACAAAGATAATTTTTTATATGCATTTTGAAGAAGAAGGCCGTATTATTCGACTGTATTTAGGTAGTTAGCATCTTGTCCCTACGTACATACAAGCAATCCCTAAATTCGATTACGATTATTTCAACACCCCTTCTTAATAAAGCATTACAAATAATTTCAAAAGTTTTAAATAGTTAATACAATTTAATATATTATACTTTAAACGTTTTAATCAGAAATATTAAATAAACCTATTGCATTTGCGCAAAAAATATGTTTATTAGCAGGAACAGCTTTTGTAAGGCTATCAACCACCATTTCTTCAGTAGCAATATAGCTAACTCCACTGATTGGTCACCAATGCGCTGACGCACAAAGTGATTGCGCACGTCGGTATGTTTGGAGCGATCTCTAAAACAGTTGGTTTCTGCAACAGCAATTGCACTTTGGTGGTCACATGAAATCTTTATAGCCTTGTTTATTTTATCTGGCTCAAAGTCTTGCCATAGCCATGTACTACGCTTCCATGCTAGATAATGTCACTGTAGCCTGGCGTTTGCTTGCCGAGATACAGCCCCTCCACAAAGAGTGAAAACAAACACAAACGTCGCTTGTCAATGTCTGAGAAACCATTTAGATCATCGCCCCTGCCATAAAAAAGTCTAAAGTTAATTTAACATTTTAAGTACCTGAAAATGCGTTTCACCGCCACCCAGTACGCTTCACCATGATTATTATTGAAACGGCTTACATCGTTTCCGCAAAAGCGATGTCTGGTCTAGTCCATTGCACAAGGTATAAAAGACTGCCCACTACCTATTGGTAGGGTACGTTATGTAATTTTTTTGCCTTCGCGCACAAACTAGATAATAATTTTTTGATGTAATTTTTTATTGGGATCACTTGGTGTTGAAACAGCCATTGCATTAAACATGCCAAACTTCTCGAGGATTTGACCAGTGTTCTTTTACAGATCCAACATATACCTTTGGACTAATTGTCATTCGATGTGCGAAATCCTACACAGTTTCTAGCGATCTGTCATCATAAAGTTCTCTCCTAAATAGCGACAATAAGTTGTGAGTTACTACTGTAGATTACGCACGGGCCGCCTTAGGCTTAATAAGCTTGAAAGACTTCGAGGTTTTCCAGAGTTAAGTTTCATTGTCGCCCTCTTTGATTAAGGCCGTTAATAGCTTTATTAAGCCTGCAAATTTGCTTACTCTCACCACTACAACCTTCGGGAAGGTCTCCTCCGACAAATCACTGTAAAAACGCTGTTACCGAATCCATTTGGTCGATTTTTAAATTGAATAAAGCGTCTTCACATGTAATCGGGCCAAATGAGACTCATAACCCTGCTTGCAAAGGCTCGAGGTAATTTTGTGGGCTTCTCACGAGAATCATTCGGATCTGTGCCGAGTTCCCCCACTGATTAAGTATCTTCCATTTTTTTTTTCTAATGGTTCCATAAATACTACATTTCTACTCGTAAATACCTTATTAGTTATTGGGTCAATGCGTCGATAGCCTTTTGTTGTATCACTCTAGCCCATAAATAATAATTTGGTGGCACTGCGGGTTAGGGGTTTAGAATATGCCCGAGGTAGGCAAACCGCCTTTTCTACAATTGTACGGTTCATCGGCAATCCCGTTTTGTTCGGGGGTATACGCATTAGGTATTTGATGGATAATACCAGCCTGACGACAAAAGCTGTTACATTGTTCACCGACGTACTCTTTTCCAATATCTTTGCGAATTACTTTTATTTTTCTGCCAGTTTGAGTTTCAACAAATTTTTAAAATCTTTAAAACAAACAATTACCTCTTTCTTGGACTTCAACAGATATACAAAAACTTTTCGAGAGTCGGCCTTTACAAAAGTGATGATGTAACTTGCCCCACCATAGAGCCACACAAGTAGGAGTGTATCAAGTTTAGGACACCTTTAGCGCGTGATTTATCGTGTGTGCACTAATAACACTTTCTTTACCTCAAATTCGCTATCATTGATACGCAGACGGACATTGCCAAAACCTTTCACAGCCATGCGATCGTTATTCGCAACACTTATGTCTTTGATATGGATGATTCTTATATTTATTAACCAGTCTTTATTCGGAGTCATGTGACATGACGCACCACTATCAATATACCAACCTGCAGAATTACGACAGTTTTCTCGGGACGAATATACACTAAAAACATTTAGAGTCCGAGCTTTTCTCTTTTCTTTACAGTCCTTGCTAAAATGTTATTTGCTACCGTAATTATACGACTTTAGTTTGTGATTATTCGAATGATTTGTTGGCTTTTTCAACGCATGAAAAGCCACACTATCGCCATTTTTCTGGAAGTCCCCGTCTAACAACTTCATTTCTATGTTTTCACCTGTGATTTGTGCTCTACTACTTTCAACAGCCAATATGAGAGGCTTGAATTCTTCTCCTAGACCCGCTGGCATATTTACACCTAGACATTCACTGCTAATATTGATTTTATAATATAATAAGTTTTCGCAAAAGCTCGATTTTTCGGGTTTTACCAGTATCTTCGAACAGCTTCTTCAAAGTAGTCCATATACCCGACGCACTAGTTACATTTTGTATGTGCACAAATATAGACTCATCTGTACACAATAATATCTTGGCTTTTGCATTTCTTAATTACTTTTCATCTTTTTTTATGCCAGGATCTGAAATACAACCTTCCAAATGATTCAATTAAAGCCCGCTTTCCATAGCGAATTTCTAAGTGTGGAAATTTTCACTCCCAATCAGTTTCTCAATGCACCTAGCATCTTTTGAAGACATCGTTTGTCGATTGCTGACCAGACAACACATGTACCAGTCCTAGTTTACAATGATTGTATTTATATGTATACACGACCACGTTATTATTATGTTTCGGCCGACTCTGAACTTTCTTTAATTAAAATAAATTCGGGATTCTTTTTTGCGTGTTAGGCCGGGCCAGAATAATTGCAATCTGGGGCTATAACTTGTTGAAATTTAACAGATGTTTATAGAAAAAAACAAATACTCGACTTACAAATTCAGTGTCTTTATTTCTCAAGGTTATTATCAGAAGAAGGAAGTATAAAATAATATGAAAGGCGGATGTCAAAAATGTTAGAGTTACCATGAGTATACAAAGTATGAAGCAAAATGTAACAGTGATGGTACTGCCATATTAAGATTATTTCAACAAACTCAGCCGTTGATTTAGACAAAGAAGCCTAACGAATTAGTTTCTTAGGGCATTTGAAAACGATTTGTTTTAACTGATTGTCTAAAAGTGCATTATGTGCAGCCAACGATTGAATTATTTTCATAAAGCACATAAGGTCATTGGTTTCTGCCGTGACTCATTTAAATTTTCTGTAAATTTTAAGTTACTTGGTTATTTCTCATTTATAATTTAAGGAACTATGGAAAGAAAGAACGGATTGAATTCTCTACTAGATTCTTTATCCGAAGAGCTATACTAAAATAGAAACAAATGCCAGTTACTTTGTTTTGTTCTATCGCTGCTTCTCAGCCCTTTAGGTACTGCGTCACCAAATGGGTTAATGAACCTGGAAGAGAATCGGAAGATTTTTACCAACACTAGAGATGGTAGTTTGTTTTTAGTCTTGCGATTCAAATATTTTCGACATCTTGGACAAAATTAAGATACTCTATAGACTTCCAGTGTTGCCGACCTACCGCGCCGAAGACCCATGGTTCGAGCCCTGGTACAGGTAACATCAAAAGTGATTTGAAAAAAGTTTTTCAAAACGGGGTCGCCCCTCGGCAGTGGTTTGGCAAACTCTCCGAGTGTATTTCTGCCATGACAGGCTTCTCAGCAAAAATTCGTCTCCTTTGTAGATGCCGTTCGGAGTCGGCAAAAAACTGTAGGTCCCACCAATTTGTAGGGAAAATTCAAATCGGCACACCACAAATTGGAAGAGAAGATTGGCGCAAAAATCTCTTAGGAGGTTTATGATGATATACCTGTTGTATATCGCGCCATAGAGATAGAGAGATAGCAAATTCTAGAACAGAAGCTACATAAAAAGAAGTTTCATAGTTAACACAAAGCTCGGGAAAATTAAGTAAACTTTAAAAAATGAGCATCAAAATCTGCAACTTTTTTAGCAGAATGTCAAGAAAACTTTTGAGTACGTAATTTTGTAGCCCAATTGATGTTATTTCAAGAACGTGCACATCAGAACTAGCTCAAACATTTCCCTGAATTTCTAGAATTCTTATTGCCCGGCTGTTCAAATGTTTATTTCATACCAAATTAAATTTTGTTCATGCGTTCTATGAATGAAATCACTCAACATCCTCGACGAAAAAATATCTGAAAATTCAGGAACATTTTTTAACAAGTTCTAACTTGCACATTATTGCAATAAAATTGCTTGGTCTATAAAACTACGTACTCAAAAGTTTTCTAAAAACTCTTGAAAAAAAAGTTTCAGATTTTGATGGCCATTTTCTTAAGTATAATTAACATTCCTAAACTTTGTGTAAACTTTAAAATAAATAGCTCAATTTTTAACACAAAATAATTAAAACAAAATTCTAAAAAATATTGGCAAAATTGTAAAGTATTCCATATAAAGTAATTTAGAAGAACGCAAAGCGTGTTATGCTAGCACAGACAACTCGGTACGTCCCCTTCCATCATAGGTCTCTGTCCCACAATTGATTGAAGAGCAAGAATTGTATATAAGACCTTTTAGTAAAGCTTTAAATTTTCTATATATTTACATATCTGCAACGCATTTTATAATATTCATTTGTAAGGAGGTCACACAACTTTTAAGAAACCTTATGTGTTTCAGAAATTGGTCAAATGTCGACTTTGAATAACTTTGTAATGGTCACACCAACTGAAAAAGTATGCACGATCTTTTTATACCTTTCATTTCAACATGAAATGGTATTATAACTTTGGTCCGAGGATTGTAAGTATGAGAAGAAGAAAGCTGAGTCGATTTAGCCACGTCCGTCTGTCTGTTTGAACGCAAACTAGTCTCTCAGTTTTTGAGATATCTCGATAAAATTTTGTATATAGCCGCCATTTTGTAATATATTAATCATTGTCGGAACCAATACGACGCATAGCTCCCATACAAACCTATAAATCTTGCAATAAAAGAGAGGAAAATCAGCTAGATCGGACCTACATAATAAATATCTCCCATACAACATATTTTTCCGATAAACAGGGTTTGGTCTTTGTGTCTTTAAATTAACAGGGCAAGACCATGAAATTTTGCAGAGTTTGTACTTGCTATAAGTAAGGGTCGGACACTTAAAACCGTGATGCTTATTCATGAAAGGCATAAAGCCTTCGGCACAGCCAAAGACAGCGTTTTCCTTACTTGTTTCTAGAGCCTTTAACTTCCTGAATATATATATTTAGAACTTGGTTGAACGGTCTTAAGGTGATAAGTTATTATCATTTTGATATAATAGTATAGCGAAAATGAAAACTGCGATCGGGATGTCCTTCCCAATAATTTTAAAAACTTATATTTGGTCAGCATAATTACTCCATTTTTAACTAGGCGTTCGATTTTCCGTGTACTAATAAAAAAAAAAGAGAATCGGTTTTATTTTTCTTGGTCAACCCTAATTCATATATGTACATATATATGTATGTTATAACGTACCGGTTTGTATTGCACAAATTCACTTACATATATCGTGCCGTAATTCCTCTTGTTGGTTCTACAACATGAATCTAAAATGCATTTTCCCATTCATTTCTTTTCATACCATTTATGAACATGAAATGGTTTTATAACCTTTGGATGTTTGTTAGTATAAGAAGAAGAAGAGATAGACCAACCAATAAGTATACCGCAATGATCAGGGAGATGAGCTGAATCGATATAACCATGTCCGTCTGTCCGTCCGTCTGTCTGTTTGAACGCAAACTAGTCTCTTAGTTTTAGAGTTATCTGGCCGCAATGTTTTAATATATTAATCATTTGTCGGAAGCAACAAGATGGGACCGGATATCCGCCATACAATCGATTGTTCCGATAAACGGGTTGTGCGGCATAACTGAAGTTTTGTCCTATTATATATCTGCAAATTGGCTAGTGAAGATCAGTAAGATTGAATCAACATAACATATATCTCCTATACAATTGATTTCTCCGATAAAGGGATTTTGGGCTATACCTCTTGCGTTTAAATAGGTGGGAACGTAAAATTTTGCAGCTTTTGTACATCACGACTGGAGCTTCTTTGTTCATTCGCATAAAAATATCCAACGAACGGAGCTTTGGGCTTTAATTCGCTGCACCATGTTCATATGTGCGTAAAGCTGGTACACTCCATTTTTAAATTTCCTCCTATACTACCCGTTGGCATCAGAATCCTTCTCTCGAATACT
Source organism: Merzomyia westermanni (assembly GCA_949987695.1). NCBI lineage: Eukaryota > Metazoa > Arthropoda > Insecta > Diptera > Tephritidae > Merzomyia > Merzomyia westermanni. The sequence goes on along the minus strand of OX465288.1, from coordinate 120,090,231 downwards.
CTAAGGGCGTCTAATCTGCTGAGTCTCTCAAGCGTGATCATTGTTCGTCGACAGAGTCCTTTACTTCTCGAATGCCTACTCAGTCAAAAGCCGTACTTTGTTGAATATCGGCGGATATTCCTTTCGCTGACAACTATGGTTGTTAGAAACGAGGCTGTGAAAGAGCCTCAAATTTGTAACTGTTAACAATGTCGGCGCTGCTCCGATTCTTTATTTGATAACAGCAAACACTTCGCCTTATTCTCGTTCACCGCAATGCCCACTTCCTTTGCTTGTTTATCCAGGCCAGGGATTGGCGATTGTTAAGCCTAATGATATAAATATCATACGCCAGCAGTTGCACACTCTTGTAATAGATTGTACCATTGCGGTTTAGCTCTTCTACTCGAATTATCTGATCAAGAGTCAAATTCATTGCTAGACTTGTCAAATCTGAAGCCACTGATAAGGTCTAATCAGCTCGCCTTCGACAGGCTTCAGCCTTTCGCACAATGCCTTAGATAGTACCTTGCCTACGATATTAAGGAGGCTGATTCCGCAGTTGTGCGACTTGCGGGATCGTCTTCCTTATGTATTGGGCGGAGTATACTTAAGTTCCAACCCTTAGGCATGGAATCGTCCGGCCACATTCTGCACAAGTGTTGAAGCATGCTTTTAAATCACTCTTCGTCTCCGTGTTTGAACATCCGTCCTTTCTAGGAGCTTTATTGTTTTTGAGCCGAAATATTACCATCCTAACTGCAACTGCATTTGGTGCATCGGCAAGTATTGGAGTATTGGGTACCCCGCCTCTCTCGCAATCCTGCCAGAATTTTACCCGGTTTAGGAGAATTTTCGGGTATTTTTCATTTCGGCCAGCATTTCAAATTCCCCACACTCAGGCGTCTCGATAGTGCTCACTTATACCGTGGGTTGCACTTAGCATCGTGGCCTTGTAGGCACCCTGCTATATGGCGTAGAAGCTTTGACACTGACAACATCTGATAAGGCATCTCTGGGAGTATTCGAGAGGAATGCTCTTTGTGGGATTTATGGACCTCTAAGCATTGACGCCTACAAGTACCGAAGAAGATTCAATGATGAGCTGTATGACTTTTACGCAGACGTCGACATAGTTCATGACCATGTAGGCCATGCTGTGCCAATGAGCGAAGATGCTTCGGCACAGGAAGTATTCTTATCGGCACCCGCCGGTGGAAGCAGAGCAAGCAGTTGACAGAGCGAAGAAGCGACATGTGAGCTATGTTGGACGTCCAAAACCGTTTAAAAGATTAAGCACCATTTTAAAAAGTAATTAAACGGCCTCGTTTACCTCAGAGCCATCAATAACACCAACAAGAATATCAGCCTATAAATCCAGTGCAGAAATACTCTTTCAAACAACTTGTACTTCGGACTGAGTAGACAGTTTAGAATTAAAGTCCTCTCTCAACGAACCAAACTAACATTCTATAAGTCACTTATCGTACCCGTTCTGGTGCGTGGTGCAAAAGCTTGGGCGCTAGCAACATATGATGAGGCGGTGTTGTGAGTATTCGAGGAAAAGATTCTTCGAAGGATGTATGGAATTTAAAGGTTCTTTTATTAGTTTTGCATGTTCTCATAGAAACGAAACTAGTGCAGCGGAGTATAAATATCTCAACAGTGCTTTGTTAGTTACTAGAGAGGCTAAATTTACTTTTAATAAAACAACAAAGGAAATTAAAATATCCAAAAACATTGCATAGAAATGGAAAGATTAAGAAAATGCTTATCAACAAAGCACACATGTTTAGTTTTTGGCATCCATAGTATGTACATAACCTGGTAAAATATTATAGCTGCAATCTGTATGGTTGTGCCAAAAATAGGGTTTATTTTTTATCGTAAGGGACAACTACCTAAACGAAATCATCGTTACACCCAAATAAAAATATTTTGAATATAGCTAGTAAGTAATTTGATGTACTATTTCTTGCTCAACCTTAATTTAATATAGTTACATTTTTATAATGGAATTACCTTATAACTTCAAATGAGCTATTCTTGTACGTATATTTGTATATCCATTACTATTTCGATATGGACGAAAATCGTTATACAGGGTAATATGTTTCATTCTACGACATTCTACCCAGGTGGTGCCATTGAGGATGTTTTACAAGGTTTCCACCTTTTTTGGAACTATAAAAGTAAGATGCTAATATGGGTATCAAATTAAAGGTATTTTGCCAAGTATTTCACATAAAAAAAGCTCCAACATTAAAAATATATAAATAAAAATAATAGCGAACATTGAAATTGAGCTGGAATCCAGAAAAGATGCCGAACCCGAACCCGAACCCGAACCCACAATCGAAGATGATGGACTTGCTGTTTCACAACCCGACTATAGTGAGTTGCGGATAGCAATATCCCGATTTAAAAACAATAAAACAGTTGGAGCTGATGGTTTGCGTGCTGAACTATTCAAGCACGGCGGTTTCTATGCAGAATATGGTTGGATGAATGCATGCCTGAAGATTGGAATCTAAGTGTTCTCTGCCTAATCCACAAAAAGGCCGATCCTGCAAAATGCACCAACTATCGCGGAAGCAGCCTTTTGAATATAGCACACAATATATACGAAGAGTAATGTGCGAAGGACTGAAGCCTGACGTGAACAGATTGATTGGACATTATCAGTGTGGCTCCAGACCTGGTAAATCTACCATCGACCATATTTTTACAATACGCCCAGTCTTGGAAAAAACCCGTGAGAAAAGAATTGACACACATCGGAATTTGGGTTTCCCACAAAACTTATACGGTTGGGACCCTCGATTAGTTTCGAACGGCTAGGATAGGATGCCCCCTATCGTGCGATTTCTTTAATTTGATGCTGGAGAAAATAATACAAGCTGCAGAACTTAACCGCGCTGAAACAATATTTTGTAAAAGCGTGCAACTGTAACATTGGCCTTAACAACCGCGCCGTGACTTGTGCTTCCTCCAAACTAGAAAAAAGCCGAAAAATGGGTCGGTGGTGAAGGAGGGCAAAACGCAGTACATGCAAAGAGTTAGCGCACTTACGTCTTGGCAAACATGCCACTATTGAAAGCCATAGTTTCGAGATTGTAAAGGACCTCGCTTACCTAGAAACCAGCATTAACACCACCTATAATGTCAACCTAGAAATTCAACGAGGAATTACTCTTGCAAACAAATGCTACTTTGGAATGAGAAGGCAATTGAAAAATAGAGTCCTCAGTCGACGAACGAAAATAACACTCTATAAGTCACTCATCGCAGCCCTTCCTGTTATATCGTGCAGGAGCGGGGACAGTAACAACATCTGATGACGCGGCTCTGAGAGTATTCGAGACAAAGGTTGTTCCACGCGTTTATGACGCCGAGTACCGAAGATGATTTAATTATGAGCTTTATGAGCACTACGCAGGCACCGACATAGTTTAGGGCTTAGAGCCAAGTAGCTTCGCTGGCTAGGCCACGTTGTGCAAATCAACGAAGATGCTCCGGCCTAGAAGTTATTCTTATCGGCACCCGCCAGTGGAAGCAGAGAAAGGGGTGACCACCACCCTGATGGAAGGACCAGGTGGAGACCGACTTGCGATCCCAAAGTGTCTCCAATTGGCGCCAGTTGACGCAACGAATAAAATACTGGCGAACTGTGTTTAAAGAAGAAGAAGCAATTTTCATTGAAATATATGGATAAGATTGCGAGCTATCGCCTTCGAAGAATTTTTAGGCTGAAAAGAGGGCTCCGTCACGCCTACTTCGACAAGTCGGCAATGTATATAAAAATTTCAATATGATATCTCTAAACTTGCGCCAGCTATAGTGTGCACAGACGGACGGACATGGCTTATTCAACTAATCTTCCTCCTCAGCACTTTCGGACAAGAAATCCTTAATAAAATCAGTTAAAGTTAGCACAGTGGATATACCGCATGCCAAAAACCACAAGGGCGAAACCCACTCAAACCAATTAGTAAAACCATTTTTTTTTTTACTTTAGTTTTCTTCAACTATCGTTATTATTGAACAATTTCAAACGAATTTGTATGTGTAAAAGTCTATTATTTACGATTTCTTGTCCGATTTTTATCCAAGAAAACACTCATTTATGATGCTAACAAAACTAGCATACCTTGTGTGCATAGCGCCTATAGGTGTAAAAATTACGTTGGACTAATCATGGTAGCACATATTCTCACTGCTCCTGAACGAACGATAAGTTGCATAAAATTACACCAAAAACTGAGAACTCCACTTTGTCTCGGATATTCTTATGACTATAAATATTTTTGAATTAAAATCCTATGTGATCGGTTGTCGAACATTTTTAAATTTTTACATATACATAACACATTGCACCTACACGATAAATTTGTGATACAAAATTACAAAAAAAAACTAAAGACGCCAATTTGCAATATTTTACTGATGAAAAGTCTACTTGAGTTGACGTCCTAGCTGCTATCCTTTTGAAAATGTGCAAGTTTTTACATTTATTACTAAACTAGTGCACTTAAGTAGTATGTTATGATGCACTGCATATTTATAAATATTTTTTTTTACATAAAATAAACCTCAAATAAAATTTGTATACCTTTCATGAACATGAAATGGTATTATAACTTTGGTCCGATGTTTGTAAGTATGAGAAGAAGAGGAGATAGAGCCACCAATAAGTATTCCGACATGATCAGGGTGATGAGCTGAGTCGATTTAGCCATGCCCGTCCATTCGTCTGTATAAACGCAAGCTAGTCCCTCAATTTTAGAGATATCTCGATGAAATTTAGTAAGAGGCTGCCATTTTGTAAAGCATTATCCCCCATACAATCGATTGTTCCGATTAACGGAGTTTGACCAATAAATATTGAAATTTAAGAGCTAAGAACTTTTAATTTGGCGGCTTAGTTCATATTACATACGCAATGTGACTAGTGAAAATCAGCCAGATCGGACCAACATAACATATAGCTCCTATATAATCGATAGTTCCGATAAATGGGGCTTGCTCTATAAATTTTGCAATGAAAAAGCTAGGAACGCAAAATTTTGTAGGTTTGGTACATATTATATATATAATCAGTGTAGTGAAAATTGCCAAGATCGGACCAACATAACATATAGCTGCCATATAATAGATTTTTCCGATAAATGGGGTTTGGACTATAAATTTGGCAAATTAAAAGGCTAGGAATGCAAAATTTTGTAGGTTTGGTACATATTATATATTTAATGTGTGTAGTGAAAATTACCGAGATCGGACCAACATAACATATAGCTCCCATACAATCGATTGTTCCGATAAATGGGGTTTGATATATGTACATATGTATCTTTAAATTAACAGTTTTGCAGAGTTTGTACTAATTGTTACTAAGGATCGGACACTTAGAACCGTGATGCGTATGCACAGTCGAAGACAGCCCTTTCCTTGCTTGTTTTGCTTTACATACATACACACCCGCACAAAAATCGTGGTATATATAAAAATCCTGGCGTAAAATTGGGAGTTGGTTCCATATTTATTCCCCCAAACAGGACTTTTATTGGTTAGACCTTTAATATGGAACATGTATTTAAATCTCTATAAAAAGGCAAAGAGTCTGGTTTTGTTTCCATAGCATCGGAGAAAATATAATCTTTGTTTAGTATTAGTTTCCCAAAATGTTTACAATTGAAGGGTTGTTTATTCTAAATTTAAAATACGTTTTAATATTTAATATAAAATTTACAAAATTGATCTTTACAAAAATACAAAGTAAAAATCTTATAAATATTAATTATAAAAACATATTAAACGAATTGTAATTGAATTCCAATCATCGACAATGTCGACATATTCATGCAAATGCAACTATATATTCATACACTGCCTGCCAAAAATATGTTTCGACAGGAATGCGTCCTTTATTGGAACATGTTCTATGAAAATATCAGTTGATCACATTTTAAAAATGAACTGGTATTAAGGCAGAAAATTCGCCTTTTGTCCACTGGATTTTAGCCCTCTACACATTGTTTTCGCCCGTGAAATATTTGGATTATTTTCGAAAATAAATGGACAAGTAAATACAAAGCCGCGTAACACACAAATGCAAAACCGCGTAAGTGACATATCAGTTTCGCTGTTTTTTAACTATAAATTGCTTAATTTTAAAATGAATAATGATTTTAAAGAAAACGTTCCCCTAAAGGTCAAGTTGTCTTGAGAATAAATGAACAGATCTTGATGGCAGGGGCCCATAAAAGTTTTTGACACAAATGTCACTTACTAGGTTTTGCAGTGTCACTGACGATATATTAAATTAAAATTTATCAACTCCCTAAGATGATCAATTATAAGCGAATACACTAAAATAGCTAACTTAAAGTTTTTTCAATACATGCGAGAAAAACTTCAAATTGTATCCGAAATACATTTATTTTGAGCTAGTTAATGCACAGCCATACACGTTGGGATAGATCGGCTGGCAACACTAGATATTATATGCAGTAACACAAAATCTTATATATACATGTACGATATATGTATGTATTGTAAAGGCCTTTGAGGGTTGAGATTATAAGCTGTGCGGATCTCGAAAAGTGGGTGGGTTTACTGTGAATGCCATATTCGGCGTCAGCTTATAATATTGATGGCTACAAATACAGTTGTGTATACGAAATTAGCATCGCTTTACCTCTCATTAAGGACATCTAGTTTTTCTCAGCTTATTTTGATTAAATATACACATGTTCTATAAATCGTACTTGTTTAAATTTTCCTCCTTCGATTATTTACAAAAAAAAAGAATTTGGTATAATAAATAGCCGAGCAATTTTTTTTATATGCGTTCCAAACTACTTACGGGTGCTTTCGTCAAGTATCCTCTGGGTAGCCATCGAACACGCGTTGAGCGGTGAGCTTAACCTCAGAAGGCGCTAACCTGGTAAGGCAAGTTCGGCTCGGTTTAAAAGCTTGGCAGGATCAAACGCCTCGCTATACAAGCTTGTAATTAAAAAAACAAGGAGTGTATGTGAACGCTATTTGCGAGTTGAAAAGGAAAGCGCGGCGGCTTTTCCGAAAAAAAAGGCGTGAGTGCGTAGAGCTTGAGATGATAGTCAATAGGAATAACGTCCGTAAATTATATAAAAAATTTCGCGAATGACGGATGGATTTAACCCCGGTGCCAACTATTCCTGCAGTAAAATTTTTTTTGAAATTTCTCAGCAAACAAATTTTTTATAGTATAACTGGAAATCACAAATGCCCAGATAATGGAAGAATGCCCGAAAACTGTTCATTCTATTTTTTTGCTAGTCGATGGTGCTCTGCATTACCCCGTTAGTGCTTTGTTTTGTTGGCTCGTTTTTAAATAAACCAATTCAAAAAGAGTACTCATATCATTCATTATTTATAAGTAATAGGCCGTCAGTAGCAAACACATTTTGGGATTAAAGCAGTCTAACATGGCTTTGAGCATCGTGAATTTCCCATTTGTATGCATTCACAACGCATTCAAAAATTATACTAACTGTTCTCAATGTAAAAATAAAAAAACGCAAAAGCTTTCTCACATTGAAGGTAATGTATTATTCAGACAAATATATCAAAAAAACATGTATTTTTGACCGCGTTATCGATACATAAAAAGTGGGTAGAAAATTTTCACAATTAGGAATTATGTTTCACCGATTTTATACATACATACTGGAAAAACTTCTTATTAAAAAGTAAAGTGTGATTTCTTTTCTTGTTTTATGCATACCTCGGAGTTGTTTTTTCTGTGGTAGACGAAAATTTTGTAAAATAACAATTATAACTTCAAACAATACGGCTTTGAATATTGGTGTCATATCGACCCCTTTTCGCGAACAAAATCAAATTTTAAATGAGAGCATTTTTTTTGTTTTCTCTATCACTTTTTGTTGATTTAGTGCAGGGTTTGAATTGCTGGCTGAAAAATAGCAAAAGTTTGAAATTTTTAGCTTAACTAGAAATCAGTTTTTTGTCAGATTCGAAAATTTGCTTGTAGCCTACATTTATAGTTCAAAAATATTTCAGCAACTAAAAATAAGCAAAGTAAAAAATTTTTTTTTTTCATTTTACTTCAGCAGTAAGTTGAACGGAAACGAGCTTCAGCAATCAGCAGAAAAAAAAACTTGAGAATTTTGCTGAGGCTTTAAGCTATTAGCTTTTTATATTTAAGTTTTTTCATTTTTCATATTTTTCAGTTTTTTCACAGCCGAATTTATGTTTCGAATTGCTGACTGAAAGATAGTAAAACTAAAATTTTTTTTGCTTTTTTTCAGCAGCTATTTCAAAATTTCATAGGGAAATCTTATATATAAATAGACAAGATGAATGCAATGTAGAACCGTTTTCTGCTAAACTATAATTCTAAGGTATACAAATTATATATGTATAGATAGGAAATTTTGAGGTGTACTTTTATCCGTAAATAAAAAAAATTTAAAAAATCATTTTAATATAAAAAATTTAACATAAAAGTCACACCACTACACATTCACTTATTCACACTATAGACAAGCTGTGTGTGTGTATACTTGCTTTTTGTGTACTATGCTGAATCGTGAGCATGGCCGAGGAGTTGCTTTGTAGGACAAAATTAAGAGCCGTAGTAGTTTGAGTAGACTTGCCATGCATGTTTTTGTGTTATTCGTGTGGTCGGCTCTCACTGTGAGTACGAAGAGTTGGTAGTGGACCAATGAAAAATAAGTATTCGCACTATAGATACTCTGTTGTGTCATGCATTTTTGCTTTAGTTGTTGTTATTGTATTGATTACTGGCTACGGTACCCAGTGTCAGCTGCTCTCCTGAGAGCACGAAAAGTTGCTTTGTTGGAGACATAAACACGCAATTTGAAATATGAGCAAATATGTAAACTTCATTGCTGATACCTACAAACAGGGTTTACAAAAATAAAATAAATGATTACTCATAAAGAGTATTAAACACCGAAGAACATTAAAGGAAAATAGAGGAAAGGAAAATAATTGAAAGGAAGGAAAATTAAAGGAAAGAAAAGGAAAAGGAAAGGAAAGGAAGGAAAGGGAAGGGAATGGAAAGGATAGGAAAGGAAGGACAATTAAAGGAAAGAAAGGAACGGTAAGGAAATGAAAGGAAGGGAAGGGGAAGGGAATTAAAGGAAAGGTAAGAAAACGAAGGGAAAGAAAGAAAATAAAAGGAAGGGAAGGTAAAGGAAAAGAAGTTTGAGGAAAGTAAAAAATAAAATAAGAGATTAAAAAAAGAAATCAAGGAAAATAAAAATATGTTAGAGGAAAGGAACAACATAGAAAGGAAGAAAAAAAGGCGGATAAAACATACCTACAGCAACAAAATAAAATAAAATAAAGTTTATTGGTTGAATTTCAACCACTGGGCGAACTCTAGTTCAAATAATTATACGATGTTCTGATCGTACTGGTGCAATTGCTTCGATTGCTATACTTACATCCGAAAGACATATGTACGGATGTGTATATGGAAAAACAAAAGTAAGACGAGTAACAAACGAAGTATTATTCCCTGCATAACTGATATTACGCTAGGCTTGGGATTCGAAACATAAAAACTTCTTCCAACTGAGCCTCGCATAATAAAACCACACTATGACGGCCACCGCGGCAGGGCCGTCTTTAACCTATTGGGGACCCTGGCCATATTAGGATAATTACTTTTTAGCACATCAGATTCTATGGACATCAGCGACAAGCTGGTTATCTCTCTTGAAGCATTGTACAAGGTGGCGCAAAAGTAAGCTTCCGATGTTCAGCATATCGGTTGTGGCACGTGCAGTGTGTGCTGTTGCACCGTCTTGTTGGAACCACATGTTTTCCAATCCCAATTCATCAAGTTGCGGCGAAAAGAACTCGTTGATCATTGCTCTGTAGCGCTCACCATTCACAGTAACCGTTTGGCCCCGACCGATTATTGGTCAAATAAATAGTCAGCAATATTCCGCGTTCTGGAGCAGTGTAGCGTAACATTGTTTATTAACGTGTATTTCGCATGTGTTTACTACACAAATGTTAAAACAGAACTGACTTTAGGGGCCAATCGCAAAATTTATAGCATTTTCTGATAGGAGGATTACTTTTGCGCAGTAACCGTTTTTCACCGACCGATTATTGGTCAAATAAATAGTCAGCAATATTCCGCGTTCTGGAGCAGTGTAGCGTAACATTGTTTATTAACGTGTATTTCGCATGTGTTTACTACACAAATGTCAAAACCGAACTGACTTTAGGGGCCTATCGCAAAATTTATAGCATTTTCTGATAGGAGGATTACTTTTGCGCCACCTTGTACTTGAGAAATGTTACCTTTTCCAGGATTCCCAAATTTTTTTAAGTAAATAATTTCCTTTATCAAGAGATCTTAGGTTTTCATTGTCAACGCGAAATGAAAGCCCTCTCGATGTCAAAAATTTTACAGTAGGTACAATCCGTTTAAGTTCATTTCTATAATAATCCATTGCTCTTCAATTTGCGAATAATCAATGCTTTGTTGAAATACCTACATAGTTACTGATTTCTTACCATCTTTGTAGGTTCTGGATGTATCGGAAAAGTCAATTTATTTATATTTAAAATATGCTGGTCCCTTACGAATCAATATTTCGCATTTTTTTAAGTAAGATTTTCGGCAAGATAGTGTGATATTTATTCCGGGTTGGAAAACTTTTGTTGTTCTACTGACGCAGTTGTCGGAACTTGTGAAATCCCCGAATTTGTAGCTCTTCCGTTATAGGGACGGTCGGTTTCTACTTCAATGTATTTTCCAAAGTTTATGGAAATTGTTGAAGAACATGAGGATTCAGAAATTCCCGCAATTTGTGAACGACACGACTAATCATTTGGAAGATTTTTGGTTTGGTTGCTACTTACAGAAGTTTCTCCAGTAGTAGTAGTAAAATATGATGTTAATTTTTGTAACTTCTCAATTACTTTCTTCTGATGTACAACTTTTATCCTTTTTTCAGATCCATTACGATATGACCGTTTCGCTAACACAAAAAGAAACAAGCAAACGATGACTTAATTAAAGAATATGAAGAGACCAATTGTACCCTTTATGGCCAAACGGGTAGTGTCGGACACATCCCCTTTGTTCCTTTACGGGCACAGTTGGACAAGTTTGCTTTCAACTCCTATAAGTATGCTACACAAATTAAAACTGAATTATCCCAACTATGCCCATATGGGACGAGTTGAGATCAATTATAGCCCACTGTAGACGAAAGGGATGAATCGCGGACAAATCTCTTTAGAGATTGGTGCACGATTTTTTGCAGTTATGCAGGGAATAATACTTCGTTTGTTGCTTGTCTTACTTTCGGATGTAAGTATAGGAAAAAGGCATATAACAATCGAAGCAATTGCACCAGTACGATCAGAACATCGTATAATTATTTGAATTTCCCTATGAAATTTTGAAATAGCTGCTGAAAAAAAACAAAAAATATTTTAGTTTTACTATCTTTCAGTCAGCAATTCGAAACATAAATTCGGCTGTGAAAAAACTGAAAAATATGAAAAATGAAAAAACTTAAATATAAAAAGCTAATAGCTTAAAGCCTCAGCAAAATTCTCAAGTTTTTTTTTCTGCTGATTGCTGAAGCTCGCTTCCGTTCAACTTACTGCTGAGGTAAAATGAAAAAAAAAATTTTTTTACTTTGCTTATTTTTAGTTGCTGAGTTATAAAAAGTTAAGCATTTTCAAACCCTGTAAAATTTAGCTCGCGGTTAGATAGTTAATTAATGCCCCAGTTTGCGAAAAATCATAAGTTTCTTCCTTACGATAATTTCCTTCTCAATGTATTATGAGTGCGTTTGAATTAATTTCCCTTACGGAAGGCAAGAGGTCGCAGTAGTATAGGGATTAGTGTACTCGCCTTCGATACTATAGTTTCCACGTTCGATTTCCGGCCGATAACATCAAAAGTAAAAATAAAATGCCGGGTATACCTGCGGCCAACCTGGGTAGGTAAGAGTGTAACCTATTGGAGACCCAAAGAGTTTAACTTATTGGAGACCCAAATCGAATTTGGAGTCTTGTCTCCCCCTGCATGAATATTGTTTAGGGCCAGTTTGTGCAGCTAAGGTTGCGTTGTTATGTTGTTCGGAAAGGAGAGAAAAAATAAAAATACACGCGTATCGGCGATTTTCATGTAAACGTAAGAATTTTTTTTTATGTATAAAGTATAAAGTCCGTCGTGTCTGTCTGTCTGCCTGTGTGAAAGACTTTGCATCGATTTTTAACCCTTTTTCCGTGATCCAATCGAGCTGAATTTTTGCAGGCAGACTCGTGGAAATGTCTGTATCACGTCAAATTAGATTTTTATCAATTCTCAGTTTTTCCTGAATTTTTTTTTTATATTTGTAGTTTATCAGTAGTAACTTTCTAATACTAAACTGTTTATGACCTTTACAACACTTACAACTGGTATGACAGATGAAACATTGAGTTGCACAATTGAATTGCAAAAGGGTTAAAAATGGATCCAAAGTCTTTCACACAGGCGGACAGACGGACACTACGAGCTTTATACTTTATACATAAAAAAAAAATTCTGACGTGTACATGAAAATCGCCGATAGGACAGAATGTGTGTAACGCGGTGTAATGACACATGCCGTAGCAGTTCTAAGTGCGGTGTTCTGGCAGGTCTTCCAGTGTATGTCTCCTAATACCGGCGACAATATCGGCGACGCCTAGTTCAAGAGGGGCTGCCTGATTGCCTTGTGCTGCCAACTAGTGACTTAAGGATTTTGTTACGGCTTTGTACTTAAGTGACAAACGCGGTGGCCGAAGAAGATGTCAGGTTCCATACACCGAAAAAACAGGAACGAGTCAGGAAAACACAGAAGCGAGGATAGGTCACATCCCTGTTATACCCCTTGTTAAACCCTACGGGGGTTCGATCTTGCTTTTCTGAATACAATAGACGATTGTCGATTACTAAGATAGTTGGTAAACCAGCGTTTGAGAAAGGGAGGCAGAGAATAGTCCTCCATATCCGAAACCAGATGTGCATGATTGATTGGGTCAAACTCTTGTGACATGTCAAACAAAACTAACACTTTTACATTATTAAATCACTCGGACATAGCAACGTTTGTCAGAGTTTTTACTTCACGTTACAAGGCTTTGGATAGTCAATTTGCAACAGCGACTCCCCTCTGTACATGTTAGAAAACCCCCTGAAACAATTTACACCAGACCTAAATGTTCCATATTATTATTATTTATCTAGTTTTTATTTTGGAACTTTTTTAAGTTGAAATACGTGGCAAAATACCTTCAATTTGATACCCATTTAGCATCTTACTACTTTAGTTCCAAAAAAGGTGGCTACCTTGTAAAACATCCTCAGTGGCAACACCTGGGTAGAATATCGTAGAATGAAACATATTACCCTGTACAACGAATTTTGTCCAGATCGGCGGTTCCCGAAATTGTAGTAGATACAAGTTATAAGATAGTGCAAATGTAACGATATTAGGGTTGATAAAGAAAAAGTACATCAAATTACTTACTGGCTATATTCCAAATACTTTTATATTGGCGATACGATAAAGGTTAGTTGTCCCTTACGATAAAAAAGAAACCCAATTTTTGGCACAACCATACAAATTGTAGCTATAATATAACAAATTTGTTAAGATAATTTCGCGCAAAGTGGTCGATATTTTCAAGCACCACGGTATGTACTAATTTGATAACTTCATAAAAAACCTTTGGTTGTAAGACTTAAATTTCGGGAGTTTTACCTTAAGTACACCAGTTTCTGCCTTTTTCGGTAATTTTCCTATTTGAAACATTTTTAGTTCGATAAAAAATGCGTTCTGTACAATGGGGCTTTTAAAATTTCGGCGTATCCCACCAGCATCCTGTATTTGCCATCTTCCTCGTTACCACATTGACCATTTCTCAGCTCCCTGCGAGTGTTATTCTGCCCAAATATATACATTTTCAAGTTTTTGAACAACATATGTATGTATATACGAAACCAATTTTAGGTTTAAAGATAACCTGTTATTGCTTTTGAGAAACTAGTGTGAGGAAAACTGTGTTAATTGAGTCGAGTGCTACACCCACTGAGCTACGAGACACACAAATATGGTTTGAAAAAAAAAAAAAGTTTCAATTTAAGAGCTTCTAGAAATAAAATTGATTCTGCTTGTGTCTGCAGCACATTAAATTTTTAGTATAGTTTAAAACGATTTAATACGATATCTTATTTGGTTGATATCTTTACTAAAAAACCAGTAAGGAAGTATAAGTTCGGGTGGAACCGAACATTATATACCTAGTAGTAATCTATTACGGCATCCCAATTTACGCAGGTCTATTTTAATACTCTCAGTTCCTATTTGCGTTCAAATAGACAGACAGACAGACAGATAGACGTATCGAGAGACGGACATTGCTACATCGAGTCAGCTCATTCTCCTGATCATTTCAGTATAGGTAGAAACATTTCATGTTCATGAAAGGTATGAAAATCAGAAAAGATATGTAACTTCGCTGTTGCAGTGGGCTATTAACTACGCTCCGGAATATTTTGCTTGTGTGTTTTCCGCTTTCGCTAATTTTTCGAAGGAGTATAATACATGCTACTGTGTATCAGCTGGCCAATTTTCGTTGAAATATTAATATTGAATTACAAGCGATTGCCTTTGAAAATAGCGGAAATTTTATGCTGAAAAGTGGGTGGCGCTACGCCTACTTCTTCAAAATATCTTAAAAATCTTATTCCGTGTGCAAAATTTGATTGATATAACTTGCTTGGTTGTAGAAATATCGCTTTTTAAGTTTTCCAAAAAAATTTTCAGAACTATGTTAAAAAACTGGGCGTGGACTTTAACCGATTTCGCCCATTTTTACAGCGAACAGTAGCTTTATATATTGAACATTATCATATCATTTGTGGAATAATCCATTATAAAAGGGGCGGGACCACGTCCATTTTCGAAAATTTTTATTTTTTGGATTTCGTAGTTTACGTAAACTTTAAAAGTGAAATATAAATGATGTAAAGCTATTTTACGCAAAGTTATTGCCTATTTAATATATCTACGATCCTCTTCAAAATCTTTTATATAAAAGTGGGCGTAGACCTTAACCGATCCAGCCCATTTTTTCCCAGAACATTCCTTGCATACCTGGAAACCTGCGTGCTGAATTTCGTTTCGATATCTCAAACGGTGTTTGATTTATGATCAGTAACATTTCTAAATTTGACTTAATCAAAAGTGGGCGGTGCCAAACCCCATTTTCAAAATTTTCTTAAAAATTTTATTTCATGCCTCAGTCTTAATGTATAAACCAAATTTTATCCTTATAGGTGTATTATGTACTGAGTAAACACTTTTTTTGTGTTTTTGAAAATATTCTATATATAAAAAGTGGGCGTGGCTATCATTCGCTTTCGCCCATTTTAAATAGCGCTCGGAGATGAGTGCCAAGGAACCCCCCTACCAAATTTCATTAAGATATCTCAAAATTTACTCAAGTTATCGTGTTCACAGACGGACGGACGGACGGACGGACATAGCTTAATCAATTTCTCTTTTCGTCCTGAACATTTTGATATATATAAGTCAATATCTATCTCGATCCGTTTATGCCGTTACCCACTGCCGTTAGGCGACTAAAGTTAATATACCTTGTGTGCGTAGCACTACTAGGTATACAAATAATTAGTATGACGAGAAATCGTGGCTGTTTAGTACTATAATCATGATACAAGAAAATCAGGGTATTTCCACTCTGCCGTAAACTGTGTTGGCTGTCCTTCGCAACTTTTGTCAGTTTTTAAAGAGCGTTGTCACCTCAACAAATAGTTTTTCGGTAACTTTTATAATATTTAAGGGGATGTTTTCAATATAAGTAAAAATACTTATAAAATCGGATCCATACAGCTGCTTTAAAATGTGTAAATGGTACAAATAATATACATATCTGTGCTTCCAAAGTCAACATATATACATATATGTATTTCGATAAAATTTAAATTTAACAAATAAATGCGTTGTTTATGTCCGTGCAAAAACTAGACCATTATTTTACTTATCTTTCTGCTTTTATTAAAAAACGGAATGTATTTATTTATACATGTAAACGCATTAATTCCTTTGCAGGAACAGTGTGCAGATTTTCATTTCAATTCATAGAAAAGACATATACGTTACAAATTTTCATATGCGAATTTTAACATATTTCTTTCCCACTCTCATAAATGATCTGGGACTAATATTTGTGAAACCAGCTTACAAAATCTTGCTGTTTTCAGTGATATTTTGACTGGAATCACCCTAATGTTCGTATGTATGCATTGCATACCCTTTGTTTTACTGGCATTCATAAGACAAAAGGATGTAATAAAAAGTCATGAGAACGGTTAAAAATTCTGTTGTGTGGGCATTGATAATTCATCTTTTCATATCCAAACCCGTTACATACATAGTTAAACATAAACATGTTAATACATACAAAAAAGTCTACCAAAAATACAAAAAAGGGACCCATTACTAAGAAATCCTTTCCTTTGGTTTATTTTTTAGTGTTTATATGTAACTCCTACCACTTCAAGGCCGAATACTCTGGGACAGTATCCTGTTAGAAATTCAATGCTATGTCTGAAATATGTTTGCATCTTACACGTGTCATCTCTACGTTAAACTCGTATCTAGAATTGACCAAAATTTTAGTAACGAAGAAAACCAATTAAAACACTTATGTTTGCATTCTGAAACTGATGAATCCAAAAACCGTGAAGGTTACTCTGTTTTAAAAAACTAATTGTCAACTCGCATTTCGAGAAGGCTTTTGAGAATTTCCACGTAAATAAATATAGTTTAAATAAACTCTCTTAAATGATAAATTAAGCTTAAAAGCAAAAAATATTTGTAAATATAGAAATAAATTAATTAACAAAAAAAAATAGTATTACCATAAAAATCTTCTATAACGGCAATTCTGGATTTCCCTTCCACAAAAGTATTTACAATTTGCAGTGGTAATAACTCGTTACGACCTATTTACATGGTTATGATAATTATCCATAGGCTTTTTTAAGCAGGATGTAAAGGGTGCTCGTCATATGCACTACTAGTAATAAAAATGTTGGTCGTTACATTCTTTACGAACAATAGTGGATATAGAGCGAAGCAAAATCTCTCCCTTCGACCCCTGAAAAAAACTGAAAAATATGTACAAAACTTTCTATCATCTATCAAGAGGTGGCGTTAGGGGATTAAAATATGCCCGAGGTAGGTATGCGACTAACATCCACATCCCGTTTCGTTTGTCAACGAAATCATTAACATTGCAGCCATATCTGTCAACATCAGTATAACTCTCTTTGGTCCGGCACGTTCCATTCCATGAATGGACGCGCCGATTACGCAGGGCGAAGTACTGCCACAATAATAAAAATAGGTTTAATCATTAGGGAAAAAGTGGATAGAAAGTTTCTTGAAGGCTTTTAAACAGATTGAAACAGATGCGCTTTGGAGACACAAAATCATTAAAACACAAAAATAGGTGTGAGAACGTAGAACAATAAGAAGGTCCAACAGCTAATGTGAGTGGCAGCTGTTAAATCACTAGTAGGTAATTCAGCACAGTACCTGCCCGGGAAATGGTCAAATTCACTGCGTTTTAAAACACATGTCTAGGACACTAATCCAAATAATAAACTGTCAAAATTTGGTAAAAATCCCTTCAGTAGTTTTTGCGCCAATTCCCTACAAAAAACACCCTATAATTTTGTATATATAGATGAAGATGAAAAGGAAAAACTAAAGCATTTTGAATTTAACAAAAATGTGCCTCCTTAAAGATTAAAGATGGTGCAGAAGTATTTAATAACAAAGTTTTCATCGTAAATACGGGCAATTTTTCGAAGGAATAAAGTATAGGCACAATACTGTAAGTGCAAAAACCTCCCACCCAGCGGAAAAAGCGTTGTTGCTTATATCGAAAAAGCTTGTAACCGACCATGGCAGATGATGAACCACAATCGAAGATAATTAGGTAATTTTTTGCACACCTGACTATGGCTAAGTACAAAAGCAATACCTCGATTGATAAACAATAACGTATCAGGCGGCAGGTTTTAGCTTCTGCAGAATATGGTAGGACCAGTGCATGCCTGACGGTTGGAATCTAAGTCCTCTCTCTCTAATACTCAAAAAAGGATATCCCGACTGGCCAAAATGATACGCTCCAGTTTGAGCAAATCATATAGATAATAACTTTTCAATTATAAAATTCACCGCGTCATTATTTACAAATGTAATGATTTCCATTTTAAAATTCCTCTAACAATTTTCTTACTACCCAACATGAATACAAAAATGTTTTTTTAATATTTTGAAATATTTATATTATATAAAAGTAATCCTCCTATCAAAAAATGGTATAAATTTTGCGATTGGCCCCTAAAGTCAGTTCTGTTTTGACATTTGCGTAGTAAACACATGCGAAATACACGTTAATAAACAATGTTACGCTACACTGCTCCAGAACGCGGAATATTGCTGACTATTTATTTGACCAATAATCGGTCGGTGAAAAACGGTTACTGCGCAAAAGTAATCCTCCTATCAGAAAATGCTATACATTTTGCGATTGGCCCCTACGGTCAGTTCTGTTTTGACATTTGTGTAGTAAACACATGCGAAATACACGTTAATAAACAATGTTACGCTACACTGCTCCAGAACGCGGAATATTGCTGACTATTTATTTGACCAATAATCGGTCGGGGCCAAACGGTTACTGTGAATGGTGAGCGCTACAGAGCAATGATCAACGAGTTCTTTTTGCCGCAACTTGATGAATTGGGATCGGAAAACATGTGGTTCCAACAAGACGGTGCAACAGCACACACTGCACGTGCCACAACCGATATGCTGAACATCGGAAGCTTACTTTTGCGCCACCTTGTATTTGTCGTTTTTTCTACATAACGTGGCAGTATTTACTTGTGTATCACTTCACTACATATTATAAAACAAAGTCATAGGGCTGTCCGCTTAAATGCTTAAATCTTGAAAACTAAGCAACGGATTTTGATGCGGTTTTTTTTAATAGATATATTGGTTGAAGAGCAAGGTTTATGTCATTATAATGTGAAGAAATATGTAAAGGGGGCGTGGCAATCGGACAAAATGGGGTAAAAAACCATACATTTTTTGTTTACACAGCCATAAATCATAAAAGAATCCACCGATTAAAATGAAACTTACTTGAAGTTAAACCTTGCAATATTTACTTTCGTTCTGCATCAAAAAAAATAGTTGATTCATATCCTATTTAACCAAACTTGTTTAAACAAAAGCAGCACTTTTTGCAAAAAAAGCTGTTTGTGTGTTTGTTCGCTGTCAACCGAATGAAACATTAGAAGTTATGCGGGAATCTCACCCCACCTCATTCATGTTGAATTAGATCGTACCCAACAAACACAGAAAAATTTATTCTCCAACGTTTGATAAAACCTTAATTCTGAAGTTGAGATTCAGCTTTCCTCACAACTTGAGGTTAAGAGTTATTCTCCAACGTAATTCCTCAACTTGCGCGGTATGTGAGATGAAGTTGAGAAATTGTTAACAACTTTCTGGCAGCGCTCTTACATATTCAAAATGTGTTGATCTGGCATCAAAAATGAAACATATGTTTTTATGACTCAGCGAAAAGGTTATTACAAAATTTAACAAAAGTGATTTAAAACAAAAAAAGGTGCACATAAAAATATATAGTTTGCAAGGTTCGAAAATTTAAATACTAATAAAAATGCAGCGTTAAAGAATAAAAACTGAAGTGGAACAGATAGTCAATTTGCTAGCAGAACGTCAAATAGTAGCACCTGCAAATCCACTGCATCAGCAGCAAGAGGGCGCCTCATTTGCAAATCCATCCACTCTAAACCTTTCCAATAGTTTAGGGAGTTAATCCAGTGCAAAATAATGGGCATTTAAGAAATGATTTAGCTGCTTGGTGTGTGGAGTTTAGTATATCTGTTTTAGCTACTAATAGTTTGTTAGCAATTTTGGGCAAATCCGTTTCAGGTTTGCCAAAAGATTCAAGAACTTTGAAGTCCACTCCTAGAGTCCCGCCTGTTGAGAACATGGGAAATGGAGAAAACATTCATTACAGGATTAAGGATTCGCTTACTGATTTCCTAATGAAAAGTGCGTATAGTTCTTCCAAAATTCATCTCAATTTTAAAATTGATGGCCTCCCACTTGCAAAAAGTTACAATTTACAGACTTGGCCAATATTAATGAATGTAGAAGGAACAACCTGGAGAGTCCCTCGAGCACAGAATAATATTCCCTAGTGAAATTCATAGCAGTCCAAAAGTGCCTTTTACTAACGAAACCGATTTTAAAGAGCTTGAAGCGAAGATTCAGAAATCAGAAAATAAATGACTTGGTACGTTCGGAAAAAAGTTCACAGAGTAGTTTGAATGATATTCTTTCCTTTAAATTACTTTTTAGGTCGCAGAATTTATGAACGTAGTTTGTGGGAATCCATCAAAATTTTTTAAGGAAGCTTGGCGTAGAATAATCGTTGATGAAGGTGCTCAAAAATGTTGGTGGCAGGGTAAAATGCCTATTCGTGCTTTATCAGTAACAACAGCATTAAAACGTGGGTATGCTTTAAATTTACTAAACAATTATAAATATATTTATGTACATTTAATTTTAGAACCCTACAATCAAAAGTTATATAAAAGTGTAATTGCTACTGACATCGAGTTTGAAAAGACAATAATATCGTTTTTCCAGCATGCAGCAAATCGCCTCCAAAAGAAGCAAACGTACAAAATACTGAAGGAAAATAGCAAATAAGTTTTAAACTAATCGTTTAGCGTTTCCAAAGCACAACAGTTGTAAACCGTTGGATCAGTGGATCAGTTGGATTCCAGAAAACAGTTGGTCCATACACCGAATTAGTGATCATAAAATAGGTCCGCTACATTCAATCAACGTGTTTATTCAATTGTTTTTTGAAAGTTGGTTCAACGTACCGATTCCATAGTATACTTAACTCAGTCTTGAATGTCCAAAAAGAATTGGTGTTTCAAATTCTGTATCTCGATTAATTTTTAGTGTATACGGCCGTATTATGTGAATTTATTTTCGAATGCTTCTAAATGGATAATGCGGCTATTTAGAAAGTTTACTTAAAATAGTAAGGTTTGTCTTTTTTTCTGTTAACTACTTTAATTACAACAAAGCGACCTATAGCGTGTCATTGGCCTTTTATACGTATTCAAAAATTCATTCACCATTCACTACACCGTACATAATACGGCCAATAATTTCAATCAAATGGCAAAAATTATATTTCGTTAATTTCTATTGCAAAAATATGTACAACTGTTATTCGAACAACTGCATATAATAACTAAGTATAAAACAAATAAACAAATGAATTAAAGCTATAAAAAGAGCAGAAAAACAAATTGCCTTTGATTCCAATTAGAGAATTGCCTTTGAGGTGAAGTTGAGAATTAATGCATTCTCAACTTGAGAATCAGCAAAATTCCCATATTAAAAAAGTGCCTTTGAAGTTGAGAACACTATAATCCCGCTATTGAGTTGCTGTTGAGAATTAACGTTGGAGATTTGAGAAAGGGATTTGATCTCAAATGCATCTCAAGTTGATATCAAACAAAATTGTTTGTTGGGTATGGTGAAAGAACTCGGTACGTATGTATGTAATTAAATTTCGGACGTATGTATGTATGTATGAATGTATTTCCAATTCATGTCTTTAGGCAGGACAAAGTCTGCCGGGTCCTCTAGTATTCTACAAACGTTAAAAAGTAAAAGCTTTGGAAGAAACATAACTAAGTCAAATTGTATAATCTGAGATTTGTATTGTATTTGTATTTATTTATTGAAGTTCCTAGCACAACAATTTTACAAAACTATATTATAGTGCTAGTCAGGACTCTATAACATCACAAAATAAAACGTATTTTAATTTAATAAGAACTTCAATAGTAAACAAAATGATAGTTTGATTGTTAGATTAAGAAGTTAATACAGAACAGTTAGTGAATAATGGATGAGTAACATTGTAATATCACTTAACCGGTACCCAGAAAGGGGTCACTATATTCAAAGAATTAGACTTCTTCATATGTTCTTATACATTTTTATACATATATTGTAAGTGGTTTAGTAGGAACGACACAAAAATTCGTCGTGAATACAATGCCTTGTCTACTTTCAAAGGAAAACACCTCCCTCAATTATAACTAATGGAACCCTTAATCTAGCTAACAATTTCTGATTCTAGCCCGACTTCCCCTTAAGCGATTTGATACCTCATAGCGAGTATATTCTAAACCAGAAAACCCGCTGTAGGTTTTGCAGACTTCTTGTCAATCTCTTTCTTTTTAATTCTTCATGATGGCATGGAAACTTTACTAGAATATCAGTATTTTGATTATCCGGCCAGAATGCTTCTTTCAGTCACTCGCTCCATAGCGGTAAACGTTGCAAAGCAAACTATAGATGTTGGCTATCTTGCCATTTTTAGTATGAGTGGCATACACAACTCACATCCCCACCATATATTTATACAACTGTGTATAGGGAGACCTTGAAAGGAGAATTTTTGATCATCGATTGTGGTCTGGGTCTACCTCGTTAATTGGCTTCTGCATAGTAAACATCTCAGATTTTGTGCGACAGAGCTTCGCCCGTCATTACTCATTAGTAAAGAACAACCTAGGTGGCAACACTTAAGTCCAAGTTCATCCAAATGGGTCAAGTCGCTTGCGATATAATAACGGTTGTGCAAAAAAAAGAAATATAATAGGACTAGGTGGCAAACCCAGGTGACAATTATACTTAAAAATATTTTTGTAGAAAAACGACATTAAATACCTTTCGATTGATATCCATAATATTCATTCATTAATACAAAAATCAGACAAATGGAAACGCTGCGAAAGCATCCTAAAAGGCAACGCTAAAGTAGGAGAGCAATAAATTAGCTATGATCAAAAGTTGTACAAATATAATAGGATTAGGTGGCAACACAAAATAAAGGATTTTAACTTTGTTGTTTCTAGAAAAAGTGATTTTAATGTCTAGGTGATTAGTAAATTTGAATTTTTGAAATAAATTTGGAGCTTACTAAGCGTATAACGTACATAAGCTGCAAAAACTTGGTGTATTTACATAAGTAAATACTAACGAGTCATGTTATTTGAATGTGTTGTTGCGGCGAAGGTTAATATGTCTCCTTCTAGCAGCAAATAAAGGTAGGAAATGCAATGAAGAAAATTGTTATGAGATATTTTGTGCAAATATATGTATACATATTTTGCGCAAATATATTACATAGCACCGATGAACATCAAAAAAGGCCCTCTTAAAATATAAATACACACATACATCGACATTTCAATCTTACCCTCTTAAATCTTGTGAGAATAAGGGATGGAGGTAGTAAAGGTAATCAAATCTACGGCACATGGGGATCCAAAGTGAAAGGAAGCTGTTGAAATGTATTTCTTATATACAAATATGTATGCATATGTACGTACATATGTTTATACTTAATTCAAAGTAACCACCCTGCAGGCTAACTGTTATAAACTGGTTGATAATACACAAACGTGCCTATTATTTGTTCATTTCTTCTACAGAAAGAACAAATTGGAAGTTAGATTAAATATACGTATAATAGTTAGTTGAGCAGCATCTGTTATGTGCATCCGCATGCCAGAATTAGTTCTTGGTCGGAAGGAGCATATTCATACATATATTTCATGTTTATGATTCAAAAATTTACAAAACTGCTATAAAACAATTTTTAAAAATAGGGATCAATTTCCAAGGCTGTCGAATTAGGAATTCCTGTATGTAGTAGAAGGATTAAAACTAGGCTTGTGTAGTTCAAGAACGAACTAGTTTAATTGAACGACTCAGTTCACTGAATGAACGAACTACATCGTTCAAATGCTTTTAACCTCGTTCAGTGATTGGCAATGTAGAACAATCTTTGTATATGACGCTAACGCAAGTAGTTCGAATGCTCCTGTGGCAGCCAGCTATAACAACCAATTTGCTATGTCAACCCAGCTGAATATCGGTGTGGAAAAGCAGGTTAAGTTTAGTCGACATTGTAGTAATAATTTTTACTTGCCGAACGGTTAACTCTTACCCGAGTTCCAAACCGTCGTTTTGTGTCCACACTTATTCTTTCGTGTCCTGTGCTCATGGATATACAAACTGATTGAAAAAAACAATAATTTTGAACTGCTGAACGACTGAATGAGATAAACGACCTAGTTCACTTTTGAAATAAGAACCAGCTCGTTCGATCTTTAAATTGAAGGAAATCGCACAACTCTAATTAAAACCCCAAAATAAGAGGATATCGACAAAGCAGTTTTCGGTTGGTTCACAGCAGCACGAAATGCAAACATGCCTATATCTGGAGCAATATTAAAGGATAAGGCAATAGAGTTCGCCAAGCGTTTTGGAGATGACCATTTTATGGCAAACACAGGTTGGCCTGATAAATGGAATTCGAGGTATCGAACAAAAGATCCATTCGACACAACAGTCAATAAAAAAATGTATGAATATTTTTAATTCTAGATATGGTGTGGGTTATAAAAAAGAATGTGGTGAAGGAAAGTAGACTGCGAAAAATGGAAAACAGATGTCTTGCCGAATACAGGATTGTTTTGAATGCTTGCCGGACAAAACTTTGACTTTTAAAAAACAGCAATGCCACGAAGGTAAAAGTAGAAAGTAGCGGGCTACGCTAATGCTGGCAGCTAATAAGGATGGTTCGGAAAAACTTAAAACTCTATCGATGGGAAAAAGGGCAAAACCTCGGTGCTTTAGTGGTGTTAAGTTGCTTCCCATACATAATAAAGCAAGATCCCTGGATGACAGGACAATGGGACCAGATTGGTTAAGGAAGCACTTAAATGTATAGATGCAAATAAAAAACAGGATATTACGCTCATAGATTGCATAAATTACGTAACTAATGCTTGTTATATGGACGTCAGTAAACTAAGGAAACAATATCGAATTGCTTCAAAAAAGCTGGATTTGGTCTATATTCCTAATGGGAGGAAGAAGACGATTGCCAACTAGCACCAAAGTAACGGAAACGAAGACGGCAACCTCAAGCAAGTAAATTTTACGAAGCCATCACTAAATTTGGGCCTTTGGGTATAAATAACTATGTTTGAGCAATCTTAGGTAGCTGCAGGGTAACGACTACCACTTGCGGTTACCTTAAAATTATGCAGCTATTAAGTAGTATTAACAGTATTGAAGAAGTCGTTATTACCTGTATGTCAACTCCAAAGATTTCATAACTTTTAGATTGTGAATCACTTAACGGTGAATGACTCAAGTTACTGGTTTGCTTCTTTAAAGTTTTTAAGCCCCCAAAGATGTTTTGATAGTTTCAGCAATGTTGTGGGGGTTCCTTTTTGTGCACATAGAATTGTTAGTTCTATTTCTGAAGTAAATATCGCTATCAAGGTTTGTGTATACATGCAAAAAGAAGTGAATTAGTGTCTGTTGGAACGATGAAGCCAATTAAAAAAAATACCGATATTCTACTACTTTTTTCAGAAAATTCAAAGTTTCAAAAGAAAATTGCAATGCAAAAGAATATATTGGCTGTGGAAAAATACCATCCATGAAACAAATTTTCAAACAACCAAATTATCAAAAAGTTTGAATTTGGAAGCGTGTGGAGTGTCCCCGAATGATAAGAGCCATCTCTTCTAGTGTTTAGTCAAACAAACAAACATCATTGCTATCCAACCGTGTGAAAGGAATATCTTGTTGACGACCTTAACAGACGTACCGAATAAATATCTTATGTAAAATAAATAAATAAAATATGATAAATATCTTATGTTTACAATTGTTATGGTAACAATATATGAAATTCATTAAAATTTAGCAATGTCTTATTTTTATTAATGTTATGGTAACAATCTTTGTAATAAATGAAATCCATGCCATCAAAAAAAAAAAGAAAACTATTATAATGAAATTATCCGAACGGAGCACTGAATTTCCGTACAGAATGAAAATTTCTCTACAGTTCACATTACTGGTCAGATGCAATTTCTAGTAAATAAAGCTCTAAACTAAAACTTCATGAAGTCAGTTGCGGTCACTACCGTGAAGTTCTAATTACTTTGAAGTGGTTATTTTTGAGGAATAAGAATTTAAAGTTGGTTATGGAAGCGTACGCCATTTTGCTAAAAAATCATTCAGCACCATTAAATTGATAAAAGAAATTTTACATGTTCTGCACAATATGTATGTATTTTCCTGTTGAGGGACAAAAAAAGAAGCTTTTTGACGCCCAGCGTGCAATTTCCTTGCTCATTGTTAGCTATTTGAAACATATTATTTTAATAAAATATTAAAATTGTAGTAGCGCGTTGTCAAATTTCGACCTGTTACCAGTATATTTCACATTATCGTATATGGACACATTTATTTTATTTTCTTATAAATACACTTAATAACCATAAGCAAGCGGTTTTTAGGCTCTGAAGTAGTTACACAAATAAAGGAAGATAAATGTATATGCACATCACAAATAATATGATGAAAATATAGTTTTATAATTTCAAAATAATATATTTAAAAGAGAGATGGGTATAGGTGCACAGTTCCGCAACAATCGCGTCTACCACAGTGCACAACTGGCTTCGCTACAGATGGTGATATTGTGGAGCATTACTGCCCTGAATTGGAGGATGCAAACGTGGTGTGAATGGAGAGTGATGAAGAGGCTTCAGAAGAATAAACTATTTATGAACCTTCCAGAATTGATGAAGAAACTTCTTTCTTTCTTTATATTAGCAAACAAATGACACAACTACCGAAGAACACTAAACGGCTTTAAGCACACTGAAGTCCTTTTTTTGCTGAAAATAAAAAGTTTTCTGTAAGATTATGTATTTGAAATAAAAAATATCATTCATTATTTCAAAAATTTACATACATGTGTGCAATTTACGTTCTTTTTTTTTTACTAAAAACGAACTTGTTTTTGGGTTAATAGCGATTGGAATTATGGAAGTTCCACTGTATTTGGAAAATTCGTTTGAAATTGGGAATCCTGCAATTGACTTTTAGCAAATTTCCTGGTGACAAAGGGACTTTAAGCTTAGAACATGGGTCAGGACACGATGACAGTATGGTTTGTTGAAATCTTGCAATCGATTTTTGAGTAACTTCCCGGTGAGCCCATATTACAGAACATATCCACTAATAATTGTTAAAGTAGTATTGTGCCAACTGTGCTGCTGTGTTACTCGTCATTGGTATTTTGCGTGAATTCGAATCTTTTTAAAATATGTACTAAACTAAAATATTCACCACTTAATAGTCACCAAAAAGCAGAAATTTGCCATTGGTATCCGTGAGGTTTAGATTTGGAATTTCAACCAATAAAAATTAATTAAGCCATGTGTCTAAGCTCTATGGAGGGCGAGTAGTTTTTTGAGTAATTTTTTTATTTTATTATTTATATTATATTATTAGTTTAGAGAGAAAAAGGGGGTGTGCGGAGCACAAATTAAATAGCGAGCCCTTTTCTAATATTTATTTAATTATTATTTTATTTATTTAAATTATTTGTTCTATTTAGAACGCGGTGCGGTGCACCTGTTACACCTTGTATGTATTAATTGGGGGCGAGCACTGTTGGCTCTGAGGCATTGCACGGGATTGGCTTCCTCATTTCCGTTGTGAAAAACCCCGCTTTGGGATTAAAAAACATAAACTATATCTTTGGGATAATTTATAAGCTGCAGCGCAAATAAAATAGACGAAGTAAATCGTTATAGCTTATGTCGCTTAAACACCATGTTTAGTTAGGAGTTGTAAGAATATAGATTGCTGCGAATATCTACACATTCCATATTAGTGGGAAATAATCCATCTAGATATATCTTACATTTCTTATCATGCAATATCACTTATGTATAACTAATAGACCTACCAATAAGTATACCGAAACGATCAGAGCGATGAGCTGGGTCGATATAGCCATGTCCGTATGTCTGTCTGTTGGTTTTTGAACGCAAACTAGTCCCTTAGTTTTAGAGTTATCGGGCTGAAATTTGGAACGGGGCCGCCATTTAATATCTATAATATAAATGCGCAAGTTGAGGAAAATTGTCCCACTTAATGGCCAAACTATACATCTAAGGTATTAACAATTATATATGTATGGATAGGTATGGCCAAACTGCAGTACCGTCAATCAAAAAAACTAAAAAATAAAATAATTATAATATAGAAAAATTTGTTTAAAAATGACAACAACAAAAATGCCAAACATGTTTTCACACTATATGGCCGTAGTTGTGTGAGTAGACGTGTCATGCATGTGATTGTATTACTCGTGTGATCGCTGTGAGTGCGAAGAGTTGGTGATGGACCAATGTAAACCAACCCTGCAAAAAATGGCATTAAGCGCATCCTCCTTTGCGACTCATCCCGGATGCATCCTAGACTAAGCGCATTTTTTGCAGGGAAGTATTCGCACTATAAAGCCGATGTTTTGTGAGTAAACGTGTCATGAATTTTTGCTTTAGCTGTTGTTATTGTATTGATCAGTGGTCACGATGCCCAATGCCAGCGGCCCTCCGGAGAGCACGAACAGTTGCTTTGTTGGAGACATTAAGCATTCACACTATACAGCCGTTGTTGTGTGAGTAAACGTGTTTTTGCTTTAGCTGTTGTTACTTTGTTGTGATGGTCCTCCAAAGTACACCTGCTGCCTCTCTCGCTTTGGTGTTGAATTATTAAGTAATCTTTTGGGAGCATTTTGAGAATACCATCGAACAGGACCTCCATGGAGTATTCAGCAGCAAAGAAACGGAGTACCCCGAGATGGAGTAGGCGATCCAACCCTAGGATGTAAATTGGACCAACTCTTTTATGATAAGTGTAGGAGTACTTTGATATTTCTACGGAGTATTTCACGGCGGCCGCCGTGGTGTGAAGGTAGTGTTGCCGGCCTACCACACCGAAGGTCCATGGTTCGAGCCCTGGTACAGGTAACATCAAAAGTGATTTGAAAAAAGTTTTTCAAAACGGGGTCGCCCCTCGGCAGTGGTTTGGCAAACTCTCCGAGTGTATTTCTGCCATGACAGGCTTCTCAGCAAAAATTCGTCTCCTTTGTAGATGCCGTTCGGAGTCGGCAAAAAACTGTAGGTCCCACCAATTTGTAGGGAAAAATTCAAATCGGCACACCACAAATTGGAAGAGAAGCTTGGCGCAAAAATCTCTTAGGAGGTTTATGATGATATACCTGTTGTATATCGCGCCATAGAGATAGAGATAGATTTCCGTTTTTTCACGGATTAAGCAAGCAAGAGCTTGAGCAAATATGTAAACTTCATTGATGATACAAACAGTATTTAGTAAAACAAAATAATTGATTAATCGTAAAGACTATTCAACACTGTAGTTTCGTTTTTGTAGTTTTTGTGGTTAGGTTTTTGTGAATTGAAATAAAATAAAATACAATAAGGAAAGAAAAGGTAAGGAAAGGAACGGAAAGGAAAGAAAGGAAAGGAAAGGAAGGAAAGGAAGCGAAAAGAAAGCAAAGGAAAAATAGGGAAAGGAAAGGATAGGAAAGGAAAGGAAAGTAAAAGGAAACAAAAGGAAAGGAAAGGAAGGGCAGGGATAAGCAAAAAAAGGAAACAATATAATAGAAAACTACAAAGAAAAATAGAGACTCCAGAGAGAAGAAGAAATCAAATAAAACGAAAATATACTAAAGGAAAGGAACAACAGAGAAGGGAATGGAAGGAAGGCGAATTAAATTTGTAGAAAGTAATTAAAATGAAGTGTTGTGGTTTCAACCACTGGGCGATCGCTAGTATTAATAATTTGTCGGAACCAACCAGATCGGACCAATACAATGCATAGCTCCCATACAATCGATCGTTCTGATAAACGCGTTCGACCTATAACTTTTGCAATTAAAAAGCTGGGAACGTAAACTTTCGCAGAATTGGTACATATTATGTACGTAATGTAGTAAATAAAAATCAGTCAGATCGGACCTGCGTAACATATAGCTCACAATGGGGTTTAGGCTATAATTCATGCCATTTCATGGCGAGGAACACAAAATTTGGTAGTTATAGTACTTATTTGTAATGTGTGTAGTGAAAATCATCAAGATTGAACCAATATATCGTATAGCCCCTATACAACACATTTTTCCGATAAACGGGGTTGCGGCTATGTATATCTTATTACTTTAAACCAGCTATTCTTGATTATTTGTATATTTGTATATCCAGACTAGTTATCTCGAAAACGGCTCAACAGATTTGGATGAAATTTGGTATGTAGACAGTGTACCACATTCTAAGAATTTTTAAGTAGGTGTTGCCATACAGGTTATTTTTTTGGGGTTGCCACCTATCTGAATTTTTTTTATATGAAATAAAATATGCCAATATGGGTATCAACATAAAGGTTTTTTCCTGCGTTTTGAAAAAAAAAAATACATTTCTAAGTAGGATTACCACTTATTGCTGCCATTTGAGCTTATTATATCTTTGAACTTTTAACGAGCTATTCCTATATATTTGTATAGGGTACCACATTCTAAGAATTCCTATCTAGGGGTTGCCTTATAGGAGTTTTTACGGAGTTGCTACCGATCAGAGTTTTTAAAAGAAATGAAATATGCCAATATGGGTATCAAACGAAAGGTATTTTCCTGCGTATTGAAAAAAATATATTTCCAAGTAGGGTTGCCACTTTTGTTAGACAAGAAAAATCCGGCAAAGAAGTTCATATACCGAGAATCGCACTCATCCAAGAAGTCGCTAAGGTGCAACTTCCAGTAAGGCCAACATTTGCCATGACTGCGCATAAAGATCAGGGATAAACTTTTGAGTTCGTCTGAGTGGAGCTCAATTCATCGATGTTCATGCATGGTATGTTATATGTGGCGTTTCAAGAGTTAAGTGACCAAATACATTTAAAGTAATGTTTCCGGAGAAAAGAAACGTACTCGGAACATGCTATGGAAGGAAGTGTTGCAATAGATTTCATATGTATTGAATATAAAAAGTTTTGCATAGTTCTATCATTAAAAATAAAAAATAAAGAAGAAATCACAGAATGTTGACCGATATATTTACCCATGTGATCCTAATCTTTCTCGATTATTTGATAACAATCGACAGTTGCTAACCACACAATTCAGCAAGGAATCTTATAAAGACTTGTCGAAAATTTGTTTGAGCAGCCACCAAGGAGTAATTATGTGTATTCAAACTTTGTTACTAATACAAAATTTTAAACATATTTTTATTATCAAGATATGTCTTTAGAACGCTTCACTGCTGGTAAGTAAAACTATTCATACAAACAACCAGAACATCTTT
Organism: Merzomyia westermanni; assembly: GCA_949987695.1. NCBI lineage: Eukaryota > Metazoa > Arthropoda > Insecta > Diptera > Tephritidae > Merzomyia > Merzomyia westermanni. The sequence continues at coordinate 120,058,775 of OX465288.1, read as the reverse complement.
ATTGATGATTATCTAAATAAACTAAATTGTATGGCAACCTATCAAAATGCCGAGCAAAGCTCGGTCGACCAGGTACTTTAAATAAACAGAGTAAGACCGTAAAATTTTTTAGAGTTTGTACTTACGTAAGTAAGGATCGGACACTTAAAACCGTGATGCGTATTTATGAAAGGTATAAAACCTTCGGAACAGCAGAAGACAGCGCTTTCCTTACATGTTTTTCAATAATTTCCATTTGAGGTGTACTTTTTTGTATGTACATACAATTTCCTAAAATTTTGCTAAAAACTCTCAAGAATACTTTAAACTATTTAGCCAAATTTTGTTTAACTCAACCCATTACATTTGGCACAGTTCGAAACGACGCGAATGCAAAAGTCAAGTTGATAATAATCATCTCTTTGACTTGACCTTTTTTTTAGAATTAATTGCATGTCAATTGCTATTTATAAAATAAAAGTTTCCAATTTCACAACCATCAAAATATGTGCATTGTACCCCTGCTGGATTTGAAAATACCACCCTAAATTAGCTTAATGCTGGCACAATATTTTTCCCTGCACAAGGATAGGTAGACGTGTAACTTACAATTTCGCAGTCTCCTGGGCTTAATTTTATTAAATCAAATGAAATTGAAACATTTTTCGTGAGGGAAGGCTTCGAGTTTTTGCTTTCACTGTTTCTTATGAGATTAAAATAAATGTTTTCAAAATATGGATATACATATAAATACACTTATTTTTTTAAGCTAAGATAGGTCGCTTTTATGCATCGAAAATGGAAACTTTTAAGATGTATATTTTTTATGTATACCCAGCTGTACTACTACACAGGGTAGTTTGTTCATATAACGGTAGTTTGTAACGGTACAAAACATGGGCGATAGATATAGAGTTCCATATAGCAAAGTTCTTAGAATAAACAGAGGAATCGATTAAGACATGTCCGTCCGTCGGTCCGTGGACACGATGGCTTGAATAAAAATTGAGGTATTGCAATGAAATTTGGCACATAGGTTGCTTTCCGGCCAAGGAAAAAAAAAAATGGGCGAAATCGAAACATAGCCACCCCTCTTTTCTCGATATCAAAAAATTCGAAAAACTTATAAAATAAGATAACACTGTGGAACAAATTCAGGTTAGCAAAAGTTAGGTCGATTCTGAGAGTGAGGGGTGAAAATAGAGGCTAAATTAGAAGACCGTATCGCTGCGTTTGTTTATGTTTGTTCGAATTTTTTTTTAATCAACCTTTGAACTTTGCAGTGAAATGCCGATTTTCAGCATATTGTTTGTATGGTTTTTTGGCTGTAACTTGTCGACTAATTGATATTTTTTCAATCTGTTAAAGCCAATTATTTCTAAAGACCTGTGCAACAATTAAAAATTAAAAAAAAATTAATTTATAAAATTTTTGTAGTGCTTATGATGCAAAATGTTGGAATTTTTTTTTTCATGCTTTTTAAACATATTTTCCACAAAACTAAGTCTTTTTTCTTTCTGTTTGATCTATAATATGCTTCTTTCAGTGTTGGTTTTGAAGAAACATTGAAAAAGAAATTATAAAAATACGGAAAAAAATAAAATTTTTTTTTAGTTATGAAAAGTTTTAATTAAAAAAATTAAACAAATTAAATTAATTCTTCCTCTTTTTCCTCGCCTTCCTCTTCTTCAAAGGTGTTTTTATACCACCAACAAATTTCAGCGAGTATTGCATATGGAGATTTCTTTCCTCTGTACCTAAAACGAAAATCGTTTTTCCACATATGAGTGAACAAAATTTCAAACTTCGACTGTTAATAACTTTATAACCGTTTATGTTAGAATAACGAAATTTGGTAGGAGGCATACTGTTTTTGTGATACATAGTAGATAGGTAAAATGGCTGCGACACAGGTCGTCCAAGTAGCTTTTAGAAGCAGTCGAATCTACTAAATGTAATACGGGTATATTCTACAACCAACCAGAGTTTTTGATAAACTCAAGGATTTTTGAAATCCCTATTTCAGATACCCTATCAAGATTTTCCAAAAAGGGGCTCCCAAGGGATTTTAGACGGATTCTGACGGTCTCTTTGGTAGTTATGTCCTTACAACTTCTAAAGTGATCATGGTGCGAAATGTCCATCTTTTCCGCACCCGTAAGTTTGGGGGTGTCAGCTCTTGACCTGCTTAATAGACTCCTTGTCCTTTTTTTGCTTCATTTTGGTCAGGTGGATTTTGATATCTCACAACTATTGGTATTATTCCACTTCAGTTGTGCTTTGTTCGGATAGTACTTTTGAATGTTTACCTTGTCCACTGCTAAGGGTACACCCATTTCTAAGCTGGTTGTTTCCTCATTTCCTTGCGATGAGCCGATGCGCTCTAGCTCGCCAGCCCTCTTTTTACCCACGATTCCTCTATGACCCGGAACCCAGGTAATGGATAGTTCAAGGTCAGTTAGTGCAGCTAAAATTCGTTGCATTCATGCCCTATCTCCGTGCTAGTATGTGGCACTGCTACCGCCTTTATTGCTGCCTGGCTGTCAGAAAAGATCGTTACTTTACCAGTTATGTTCCTGTCCTTGAGGTACTTGCAGGCTTGTAAAAAAGCAAAAATTTCTGCTCGAAACACACTGCAATGCGAGGGAAGTCTGAATGATACCGAAATGTCTAGGGACTCCGAGAAGATCCTCGCTCCCACATTTGTATCCATCTTGGAACCGTCAGTGTAGATATGAATGCCGTTGTCAACTGTAATCATGCCCCTTTTCTATCATTCCTAATTGGGATGATAATAGTAGCACTGCTCTCAAACTGTTTTGGCATTAATTGTGCCTGCTGGATGATTGTTAAGAATACTACTATGCCCTTGCTGGTTATCGTTCCAGCACCCAGTGATACATGCACCCATATAAAATAATCGAAATCGCTTTTGGAGTACGCCTACTTTTTCATAACAGTTATCTGAAAAGAAGGTAGAAATGCTTAACTACCCATATCTCATTGACTGATACAGGTAGAATGATATAATTTGACAGTAGAATGATATAATTTGGCATTTACATAAGTTTTATTATTATTTATACGATTTTTGCAAAAATTTGGTAATTACAATGACCTTCTGATCTTATTGATGATTTTTTTTAAACTTTGAAAAGTGGGCGTGCCACCACCCACATAGAATGAAAAAAGTATTAAATTTCGTCTATTAATAACTTCACAACCGTGTAAGATAAAATTACGAAAATTGATACGAGGTATGCTATGAATATAGTACTTCCACCAAAAATAAGCAAAATCGGCAGACGAACAAGTCCACTTTTTTACTAAAGTTTTTTTTAGAGGGATGTAGGAAAACCGAATTTGGTAGGTCCAATGACCCGGTGATCTTGCTAATTTTTTTTATAAATTTTGAAAAATGGACTTGGCACCGCCCACGTGTGGACTAGGGACAAGCAATACACAAAAATATGTTGGTGTGCCCCCGCTCACTATTCTAAAATTGTGTGAATATTGGTTAAAGGACACATACGTCCCAATATCATTAATTTAAGCTAAGAACAATCATAATTATGACGAATTGTAATTTTATACAGCAACTTATGTATAGCCCATGCTGTAACCAGTGAACCCGAAAATCTACTGTGAAAATTTCATATAGATCGGTTGAGTACTGTGAGCGCCTATTAAAGATTTGAAATTTTATATAGCATGAGAGCGTGGCATCGCCAACTTTTCCAAAATTATGTAAAACCTATGCTGTAACCAGTGAACCCGAAGATCTAAAGTGAAAATTTCATAAAGATCGGTTCAGTACTTTGGACGCCCCGCACAGACATACATTCAGTTTTATTTATGAGCTAAACAGAATGAGCCTGGTATTGCCCACATGGTAGCATAAAAAGTTAAAAACCCCTATGGGCCATAACTCCATAACAATTTACCACGACCACTTTTACACAGCTGGGTATTTAATGTTAGGATTCACCCGAACTTAAACTTCCTTACGTGTTGTTATTTTTTAAGCTTTTAGAAAAACTTGCGATTTTGGCACTAACCACTATTTCTTCGCCAATACTACAATTGTGGTTATTGATATGACAATTGCAATTTATGAATTTGATTTGGTAAAACCACGAATAATATCTATAACTTAGATGCCCACACGTTCTATGAATTAAATTTCATACATGAAACACACACAAATGGGGTCGGTAGAGAGCACACGTTCCATCCGATATTCTGAGCACGTTTCCATGAAATGCTAAACGGCGTATTTCATTAAATTTAATTAATTCAACTCAGAAAGCCTATACGGGTTACGATAACAGCCCGTTGTTTGCTACATACATAGTACATAAATATGGAAATACAAGTTTTCCACGCTAACATACATTCAGAAATATATACTATGCAGAATGACCAGGATGTCCTGCGATTTTCTCAGCTCTCGGACTCTTATTTATTTGTCTCTCTTTTCATACTTACTTATTTTCCATCTCTTATATCTGCTCTGCAGGAAAAATATCTAGTTCTGACCTAATGTGCATCTATTACATTCGGAACTACAACTATGGTGTACATTAGTTCGTTTATTGGTCCTGTTTGTATGGTTGCGAGCCACACCAAAGTTCTACGCATTTTACTAAATGCACAGTTGCTATTGAACTAAATTTTTGGAGTTAAATTTGAGTATCATTATAAAAAGCTTTAATTTATGACCATGCAATATTTTTAGATCAATTTGAGACCAAAATAGGTTTTTAAGTTCTAAACGTCGCGCTTTTTTAAATTCAATACTTTTCAGTTGTGATTTCAGACCTCAAAAATATAAAAGGCATCGGTCCAATGTTTCTTTCCAACTATATTTGTTGCACTCTTCAGATTAGAACTATTAGTTAAATTAGTAAATCCCAGAAAACATGCAGATGTCCTCTGACTCCCAAACTTTAAAATCTTCAATCCCGCACCAAAAATACAATCGAAACAAATTTTTTGATGACTTATTTTTAAGACCTGGGGTCCAAAGAATTTATTTCAAACAAACAATTTTTATTATAACTTTTTAATATAATTGAAAAATAAAATATGCTTATTTAATTCAAAGAAAAAGGCAATTCATAATTTTTTTTATTAGAAAAAAAATATATATATACTCGTATATAAAAGTAAAAGTGTTTATGTGTACCCAAAAGACAAATTGACTTACTTGTGACAAAATATGATCCAAGCTTGCATATTTCATTTGAAAATCGTATATGAAATGAACACCACAGAAGAAGTAAACAGATAAATTAAAAATGTAGAAAACAAAGCGAAAATGCTCCCAAAAAATTCCAATAACTTTTTGGAGAAATAATGAAACATTAACAATTATTTTTTTTGGAGAAATAATGAAACATTACCAATTATTTTACTAAGAAAACTTGTGTCCACATATGTGGGCATTATAACCGAAGAGGTTAATACTTTTTATTAGTTTTAATTTATATAAAATAATATAATTTAAATGTTTATAATGTTTCCCATATTTTTGTTTTTGAAATAAATAAATAAGAACTGAAAAATTCTCTGGCTCTCAATTATCTTCAATGTAATGCATCTACTGAATTAATAAAGTGTTGTAAGAGTTAATTGTATTCCTAGATATGAGTTGTGCAACAATTCAATATCAACACGGAGTATACGATGATAATGAAAAGCCGCGATGGTGCTGAAATTTTTGTAGATGAAGATCCAAGAAATTATTTGCCATTATAAAGGATGTAGCTGCTTTTTATTGGAAATAAAAGGAAAATCGACAAAGAAAGTATCATTTGTTGCCTACAGCTTGAATCACAAGGTAACTGTTATAATAAGGTGGAAGATTTACGAGGTGTGTTCAAAAAGTATCGCGAATTTTGAATTTTCGTTGGTTACGTATATTCGAATTTCGAATTTTTTGTGGCGTTATGTTGGTACTCATGTCTCTCACTTATGCCGACAAGCTCGGCCATTTTGAATGTTCAGTTAATTGTTGACAGCTGCTTTGCTTGCACGTGTTTTGGATCGTCTTCGATTTTTACGCGAAATTCGTACCAAAATTGCTCAATTGTGACCAAAAACAGCATCGCATGAACATTGCTAATGAGATGTTAAACTCTGTCCGCGACGACCCAAATTTGCTCCAGAGGGTCATAACTGGTGACGAATCGTGGGTTTATGGTTATGACGTGGAAACCAAAGCTCAATCATCTCAATGGAAGCTGCCGCACGAACCAAGACCGAAAAAAGCGCGCCAAGTTCGGTCGAATGTGAAAGTTTTGCTGACAGTTTTCTTCGATTGCAGGGGCGTGGTGCATCATGAGTTCTTGCCACAGGGAAGAACGGTCAATAAGGAATATTACCTGCAAGTTATGCGCAATTTGCGCGAAGCAATCCGCCAGAAACGCCCGGATTTGTGAAAGAACAAAAATTGCCTTTTGCACCACGATAACGCCCCCGCTCACGCATCGTTGCTTGTGCGCGACTTTTTGGCCAAAAACAACACACTAATGATGCCGCAGCCACCGTATTCCCCAGATCTGGCCCCCTGTGACTTTTTCTTGTTCCCTAAACTGAAGAGGCCCATGAAAGGACGACGTTACGCTTCTCTTGACGAGATAAAGACGGCATCGAAGGAGGAGCTGAACAAGATACAAAAAAATGATTTTTTGAAGTGCTTCGAAGATTGGAAAAACCGTTGGCACAAGTGTATAATATCTCATGGGGATTACTTTGAAGGGGACAAAATAGATATTCACGAATAAATAAATAATTTTTGAAAAACACAAAATTCGCGATACTTTTTGAACACACCTCGTATTTTGATGATAACAAATACAACATGACTTGGAGAATTACATCAGAGTGGATATTTCTCGTGCTTTCTTAAAGAATGTTAACACTTTAAATAATAGTTCCCAACGGAGCTTAGTCCGCGACTCCAACAACAATGTAGAAATCACCATAGGCATGAGGAAAAATTGTATTAGCTGAATATGTAGTAATACTAATAGTAACTTTGAAGGAATTCTACGTATGACCTCAAAATCATTTCATGATTTGTTCTACAATCCAGACAAAATTCGTCCGATGTTTGTAATAACTCGATTTTGTCCTAACGTTAACAATTATGTAATCCGATATTCTGAAATCCTCTACGCCTCTGGCTCTTTCCTTTCCTCCGCGGCACGCTCTGCCACACACGCCTTTATGTGTAGGTTTTATCATTTCTGTTTTATGCTTTGCATTAAATCGTATAAATTGTTAATTGCCTTAAAAAAAATTTGGAATAAAGAATAGCGCGATTTTTAATGTTTTGAGTTTGTAAGTTAGCAAAATATTTGTTAAAAATATCATTCAATTTTAGGTAAATCTTTAAAAAAGCGCTGAGGAGAAAATTTGCTATACAAATTTGTTCGTTTTTTAATTCCAAATTTTCGTTTCATGGTTTGTAAATTAAATGCAATAAATTTCAAAGTTTTTTAAAAAAGCGCAGCTGGCGAAAATTTGGGAAAAACGCAAAGAGTTTATAAGTTAAAAAAATAATAAATCTTTAAATAATTCCAAACAAAGTGACTTTTAAACATATAAATGTGATATTTAATGTTCTATTATAATTTTTGTTTTATATTTTAAGTGGATCTTAGCAATCCTTTACTTTCCTCTTCCATTTATCCACACTGATTTTTCTCACATAGCCTTTTTTTGATGCAGATGGGATCATGCCACAGAGTAGCACTGTCGTGAGGTAAAGTCGACCTATCAACTATTTACGCTTCGAGGTATCGCTTTTAGAACTACCTCAGCTGTTTTTCGAAAACCCTACATCCAACACCGCTAGATGAGCAATACGCAGCATCGTGGGAGAGGATAAAACTCCCGATTTACTAGCTGGGCACATGCTACAAAAGAACTTAAAGTGGCCTGAAAAGTAATCGCAGAAACAATGAAGTGATAAAGAAGTCTGGAAAGTCATCGGCGCAGCATAGAAGCGTAAGATAAACAAAATAAGCGCAAAAGCATGGAAAGAATTTTAGGTAAGGCCTCTTCCACCTTCCAGATAGTAACACAACAGTGGCACACACGCACAAAGTATTGGAAACCCACTAAGGGACGAAATGGAGAAAACGGTTTTTAAACCGTTCAATTAGTGGCAGCAGAACAATAAAAATCTGAAGGATATCTAAAAACCGGGAAGCAAATGGGCATGCATAAGCATATCAAAATAATTTTATATTCAAACTATCGTAGACGTAAATAGGTTTAAGCTCCCAACTTAGTAAACGATGTCAGTATTTAAAAGTATAAAATATGAACTTAACGGAAGGAATACTTAAAGGTAGTAACGGGTGGATCGGTACTTTGATGGTAGAAGTTTAAGCGCTGGTTAAAGCCCAACACTGAAACTGGGTATTTTGATGCTTTCTCCTCTGAAAAAACCGCTGCTGTTGGCGCCCATAATTTCTGATCAATGCTGAGCGACAGCCCACCCCCCTCCCACTCACAACCTAACTTCTTCTTCCTGAACTCGCACTAATGTAAGCCAAAGCCACCAGCTCCTGGTCCCTTACACCATGTGCACTGTTTGTCGGTTGAGATTATATATACCTGCGACATCAGTCAAATGCAACTCTTGTCATGGCCTATGTCACCTGCTTAAATGTTCTCAACTTGGTAACAGGAATTTATACACTGATACGTACGTTGCGCCATGTTGTCGACCTACGCAACCTACAACGTCGACCGATTCGCCTCCTTCGGATGGTTCGGATCCCTCGTCTTTCAGATTGTGACCTAGTGCGCGACCCAGCCTGCTTCGGTCTAGGCATACGCACCAGTCCTACAGTTGAAATGCAACGGCCTAACCCGCAAGGTTAGTGTAATACTTCAGTGTGTGGACTTCATGAAGCGGCAAAATATCAAGATTGCTACGATTCAGGAAACAAAGCTCGGTGTCCGATCAGATCTTCGGACCTGTGACGGCTACAACATCCTGAGCGTGACCCTGAGAGAGCACTCGGGGGTGGATTTCCTTTCATCACTCATCAATCTTTGCAAAACCGTCTATTTGAGCCTGATGTCGACCCAAGAGACAACACCTTAGAACGTCAAGGTATGGTTGTCCGGTCAGGCGAAGTCGATTTTGAAATAATTAACATTTATATACCTCTTGTCAGCTGCTTTTCGAGGGAATACCGCCTTGACATTCGCGCGCTACTCAGAGGCGATAATCGTGTAATCCTCGGATACTTTAACGCACGCCATGACCTCTGGCACTGGAGCCTGGTAGATGGTAGGTGGACAGGAATTGGCTGAACACGGTGATGCCCCCACGAGAGTTGCGGTAAATTGTTCAAGCTCGCCAGACGTTACCATCGTCAGCAATTATCTCATAAACTGTGTTGACTGGCGACCGATGCTCTTGCATTGGATCATCTACCGATAGTCCTCTCAATCGATCGCCCCAATTACTTTGTCAGTTCTGAAAATCGCACTTTCACTACTTTCACCAAAGCTTATTGGGCTGGTTTTCTTCAATACATTCTGTCAGGTAGAATCAAGGAGGTACGCCCATATTTCCCTGCAGAGGCAGCGGCCCTGGCAAATGAACGTGACCATGTGCGACGCTTAGACCCTACGGATCCCCAAATTCAAGATCCCAATGAGGAAATCAGATAGCTGGTTGATTAACACAAACGCGTCAAATGGGAGGCGCACCTAAGATTCTGCAACCTCTCTGCTTGTGTTGGCAAATTATAGCCCGCTGTCAAATCTGACCAAACATAACGACAAAATATGCATCGCCTTTGGTGATAAGATGCAGTCGAAATCGCGCTAGCGCTTTCTGCCGGCAATTTGTACTGCATCCGCCGGTTGACCAGGAAATTAGACGAGCCACCAGGGAAGCACACAAACGTAAAAATAGTCAAGAGCCCATTGCCATAACCACCACAGAGGTTCAGGGGGCCATACGGGAGTCTAAAGGCTCCAAATCGATATGCCCCCACGGTATATCCATGCTGCTGTTAAAAAATCTCGTCGGCAAAGGAGACAGTCAAAGGTGGTGCCACTTCTAAAGCCTGGCAAGCCAGCTAACGACCGATATCGCTCCTCTCGCCAGAAGTGACGACCTTAGAGACGGTCCTGCTTCGTAACTACACCGCCAAACTGCGACTCGCCGAACATCAGCATCGATTCCGTAAAATGCATAGCACGACCACCGCGCTTAACGCCAACATCGCGCAAATGGCAGGGCTGTACTGGCTGCTCTTGACCTGTTGAAATCCTTCGATACGGTCAACCATGCGCAACTCATCAACATACTGGAAGACTCAACTCTTCCCCCCTGTCTAAGGCGTTGGACCGCCAATTATCTGAGTAGTCGGCAGTCATCGGTTGAGTTCAGAGGCGAACGGTCAAAACCACGTATAATGAAACAAGGGGTGCCACAGGGCGGTGTCCTATCCCGGCTTTTGTTTAATTACTATATATCGATGCTCCACCCCCCAAGCTTCCGACTGTCACACATCCCAAAATCACGTTTGATAACATGTTAAACTACGGTGCTCATATAACCGCGATTGCCACTAGCTGTCAGCACTTGGGGAAAATATAAAGAAGAGTTACTAAAAACGTACAACGCAATCGACGGGTGCTAAGCTACGCGACCGCCGGGGCTAGCAGACGCACACTGGAGGAGGTTGCAGGCCTGCCACAACACCGCACTCAGAACTGCCACGGAATGCCTCCTTATGTCTCCTGAACACCACCTCCATAGCTAGGCAAAAATGCTCGGAGTTAAAGAGCGTAGTGAAATGCTGACCAGGCTAACAGGAACCTGCTCAACGAAAATCCGCCTCCCAGGAGAATAAGGAGCAGTGTGACCAGAAGATAGAAGAAAAAGAGGCTAAATCGGCAAAAAAAAAGGTTAGAAAAGGCTAGAATTAAGGAAAAAAGAAGCTAAAAAAAGTCAGAAATTTTTTTACGAAATCCATTTCAAATTTTTGACTTTAACTTAAAATATTTGTATATAAAGCTGAAGACATAACTTAAAGGAAATATTCTTGTGCAGGCACATTTTCTTCGTCTGATGAAGAGCCTGAGTCTGTGTACAAAGTTTGGGTATTTATCATAGAGATGAGATCATCGGTAATTTCAAAATCAGTGCAACATTTGGATAAGCGTTTTAACGAACATCTAATATTAAGCAGCGAGTTTTTAATTTTCCTTTTTAAAATGTTCATAGCACTAAAAATTCTTTCAACCTCCTCATTACGGAAAGGTAATACCAAAGAGTTAAGTACGAATTCGGCCAGATCTAAAAAAGGGGGTTCGTTTAATGAACTTGTCAGTATTTGCGACTTGTCGCCAAATTGGTGACTTCTTACAAACTTTGGCGACCAAATTATGAAAATTGGCGATGGCGACTTTTTTTTGGCGATTTTCCAAATATTATGAAGCTTGAGTAAATTTTTTAAGTATAATTTTAACTCTGTTTTCATCCTTTATCTACACCTCGCCAATACATCTTACGAGAAAATGAAGTAGAAGGTAAACGAGAGTTTGGAGCAAATCTAACCGTATGTTAAGAAAATTAAAAGTTGCATTCAGATCCGTATCACGATCAAGATCTCACGGAAACGATACGGATCTGTTGTAAGAGAGTTGTTTGTGTCCATATATGTATGTCTGTGCTACCAAGCAAATAAGGGTTGGCTGTCAAAAAATCTACTAGAAAAAACTAAACTTCAAGATCACAACGTTGTTGATGCATTTATATGCAAGATTTCTATCTGGATCTGGATCACTTCTGATTGGAACGCGCATAATATGTGCATAGGCATACGTACTAATGTTGTGTATTAGCGCCAATTTTCTGGCGACTATGTC